>CM059557.1:63644332-66151832 GCA_030386875.1 Morinoia aosen
ACTGCTTTATCATTAGATTTTTCAAAATACACTCCTACATATTTTTTTATAGATGAAGACATCTTCTCACCTGTAGAAGTCTGTATGAAGAAGCTCAATTACAACAAATTTTCTTTTGTAGGGGAGAATCATACACTTTTTCTTCACATCTTTCACTTTCCCTTTTTTTTCCATGCCTAAATATTGGAGCAAGTGTATGCCAACATCAGATGAAGAAATTGGATAATGGAATAAATTTTCCTTGGATTCAAACACTCTGAGTTTCAGTGTTTCATGAGATGCACTTGTAACAATTGCAACAGACTTGTCATTAAGCATTACACAGTTGTCTTTGCTTGGGTTTTGACTTGGTTTAATAAGACTATTATTAATAATTACTCCTTTTTTAGAAAATTTCAATTCAGGTTGCTCTCTTTTTGAATGGAGGTGACTTAATGTAGAAATTTGTTCATTTTTTACTGTAGCAAATTTTTCAATTTGTTTGAGTGGTTTATTACCTGACCTGATGCAGCTTTTTAGCTCACCTAGAAAACTTTCATATGGGAAGCAGCTAATGTTTTCTAAGTTTCCATACCTTGCATAATCATCTGGTAAGTGAATAAGATTATGCACGTTATATGTAATAAATTCAGTGCCATAATGTTGCTGACACTCTTCAACAAATTCAAGTAAGAGGGATTTAATGAAATTGAGCTTCTCTTGCTGCTCATCACTTAAGAGAAGTCGCATGCTGACACTAAATTTAAGAAAAGTTTTGTAATGATCATGTGACATTATAGCTTTGTTTCTTAAAACAACAGGTCCAACATATAGCAACATTAGTCTAAACTCAGTGGCTTTCCAGAACCGATGTTTAGAAAGTCCAACCTGAAAATGCCTAACAAATTCACGGCAAATGAATGGTTCAGCACCTTTTATTGAAAGCTCAAGTGTTGCAACAGCAATGCGAGAAAATTGAGCTTTTCGGTTGGCTGCAGGTGACTTGAGCCATCTTTGCAGCAGGCGTTTCATAACACCTAAGCAGCAGAGATGCATATAATCAAGAACCATAGAACCGACTAAATCAATACCAATCGATTCTAAAATTAATGTTGAAGAATCATGATGATGCCTAGTGTCTTCACGTGACAAAAATGATTCTTTAGTTCGCAAGGGAGCATCGGTCTTATTTAATGTTACATGCCCACCATGATAAGAACCATGAACATAACACCTCTCACAAGAATTATACCCTGAATGGTATACAATGTTTTTTAGCTGAGCTCGACAAGGGGCATCACATATTATTGGTCCAGATATATCAAATTTTACTCTGCCATTCTGAGTTGGAATGCTTTCAGCCAATAAGTTTTTCAAATCATTTACTAACATTTGTAAAAAACGATTGCAATCAACTAACTTTTGATTTTCACTTCTATTAGTACAAAATAATCCTGCTGTGAAAATTTTAGTTGGACACTCTTGACATTTTATAAGAATAGGATACAGATGAAAGTTAGGAGATTTGTCAAAAAGAGGAATTCCGTCAATGTTGATGGCCAAGGTAAAATTACTCCCAAGATCAGTTGACCAGTTGACTTTCAAGTGTTCTTTCAGACATTTGATCCAGTTGTTAACATGAACATATTCAGCTCCGCCTTCAAACAAGTCACTTTCATTGCCCTTAGTTATGCTATTGTGGTGAACCAAAGTTCGCACATCTATCGGAAACCCTGGAAAGACATTGGCTTCCACTAATTTTAGTAATCGATCAACTGCATCGTAAGGCACACTTTTTTCCTTTTGAAACCATTCTGCAATGGTAAATTTCAAAGAATTTTCTTTTTGAAATAAAGTACTACTTTTAGGGTTTAATGAATAATTTTGACTAAAATTTTCTGTTTGAGAAGAACTTGTAAGCCTGGAAGAAAAAGAACCAGAGGATGATTCCAGTAGAGTTTCATCATCATGATTAACTACTACTCCTGATGAGCAAGGCATAGAGTCCAACAGTGAATCACTCTCGACGTCGCTAGCTTCGCTGGTGCTCACTGGTGAACCTGGATCAATGCTTGACACACGAGCTTTTTCATTCAAAGTGTCATATACTCTTCGTTTTTTCTGTTTTTTTGCCAGCACGTGGAGAGGTTTTTTCAAACGTTTTCTATCCATTTCTTTCAAATTAGTACAACTGCACTGACACACTCCAAAATCAGGGGCTTCTAAATAAACACTATGAACACAGACCTGAGGCAGCAGGCAAGGCTGACAATCAGATGTTAAGATTTCTGCAAAGGTAGGTAGCTATTATTTTTTCTTACTAGGCTATTATTATTCATATTAGCTATTAACACATTTTGAGACATCTGTGCTGAATTTCCAACAATTTCAGTTTTCTTTGTGATTGTCCCATATTCTCATAGTCAGGTACAAGTTTAGTCAGCTACAAGTAGCTACTTCCAATAAAGAAATGTCTCCTGCAGCTTGTCCAATAGGTGTCATACCATATGTAGTACATTGCACATTTTGGTCAATTTTTTGAAGTGGACAGTAGCTAATAGATTTTTACGCAAATTATCACCGTTTGGCAGGGTAGAATTATTGAATCATCGTAAGACAGTCGTACCCATTGCTTAACTGTCGCAAACGCAGTTGTCAGATTAGCCTACGATGCTATTAATTTCCCGTAACAAAAATATTGTTCAATCAACTTAACAATGAAAAATGGACTACACAACTACAAAAAAGTGCTTAAAAACCTACCTTAGTATAATTAAATTCTTTTTGTAACACTTTTTAATCTCAATATGTACAAGCAGAAACAAGACAGGGCCGAGCACTCCTGCATCTACCCTACTGGGGAGGATAACAGCTTTTTTGAAAAATACGGTTTAAATATTTACAGTTGCACATAGGTACACTTCTTAATTCATGAACAATTAACAGAGTGCATAGGCTAACCCACTCTATGTACAAGTACAGTTACTACTGAAATCTTATTTAATACACAAAAAACGTAACAGAAATTCCTATCACAACTCAAAAAATATTAGATTCTACCAATAAATTTCTACTTTACAAGAAAGAAGGTGGTAACAAGGTTTGTAGGGACAATTATATTAAACTACTGTATACATAATATATTTTTGCTTGGGGAAAACACTTTGTTGCTGACTAGTTAGGCCTATCCATAGAAGGATATGTATGATGGAAACTTCTTGAAACCTCTGAGAAAAAGATTAAAATCTAGCCTGGTTTCAGCAATAAAATACAAACACAAGTGTTGCCACGGAACAAATTTAATACAGCCTTTTGTGAGCGATTAAAACTTAAATGTAACTCATGGGCTGCATTCACATTTATTTACTGATTATGGGCAGCAATGTTTTTGGTAATACTTTAGCAGATGACCATATAAATATAAATTTATTTCTTTTTGTCAAATTTTAAATCTGCTGCTTTTCTAGAAAACACACTTAGGGAGAAACATTGATAAAATTCACTTTAATATCTGTTCCTTATCAAAAATTTGAGGGAGGAGAGCAAAAAAATTGATTTTTCTTTCACTAAAATTATTGAAAACAGTAAAATAGACACACACAGACCAAGAATAGGTTAAAACAAGAAAGGTCAAGTTCTATTCCCCTAATTTTTGTAAAATAAAAGGTCAAAAAAAGTGAAAAAAAAATCCATTTTCACCCTCATATTTGTGAGAAGGAATAAATAGTATTGTGATTTCAATATTATATCAATATTTTGCCTCAACTCTATTTTCTAGTTAGAGAAGTGGCAGTCACAAAAATTGCCCCAAAAGACTATAGCCTATTAAAAGGAGTTAGACACAGCTTAGGCTAGTTCTAACTAGGCCTAGATAGTTCAACACTGCTTAGCCGTATGTAGGCTAACTAGGTATAGTTAACTAGGCCTAACTTAGGTAGTTAGGGTGAAGGCAGGAACGACCGGCCCTGCAGTAATAACTGGCCTCCTTAACAAAAAGCAATTGGAGTAAAGAGCCTGCTCCTTTTCTCCATTGCTTTTTGTTAAGGAGGAGAGTTAGCTTATTAGTGCAGGGCCGGTCAGTCCTGCCTTTACCCTAGCTAGGTAGCCCTACTTTACACTGCCTGGGTCATACTTCAACACTGACTAGGCATAGCCTAATCTAACTAAGCCTAGCTACTTCTCATTTTATGAGCACAAAAGAACAGAAATAGCTGCATGGTAAACTTAAACACCCTAATTTTAAGTTATGAATATCCTAAAACAATGCACAATGCCTATACAGTTGATAACACGCTAAATACGCGCGAATTTTTTGCGCGCACACACACACACAAACACCGGTCTGACAGGTTTAGGTTATTGCTTGTTTAAAAAAGCTGCGTAGTAATACCAACATTAACTTTATCAACACTTTTCCGCAAGTAATTCTGTAATCTATACGTTTATTAAATAAAAATATCGAACATAGCATAATTATTTACGAAAATTTCTACATTTTTTTATTTAGAATAATTCTATTCTAAATTCCTGCGCTGAAGAGTATAGTTCTACGCAAGAGTCTCTTCATTTTTCTTAACACGACCGCTTGTGCAGCTACATAAAACATGTAAGCCCGATGTGATAGATAAAAACTTATCACCAATAAAGTTGATACATGCAATGAAATATGGCCAATATTGGCTTCTACTAAACTATAATATTAGAGTCCTCAATTGGTATACGTGTCTTTATAGTGCATAATACCCGCTAGATATTAAAGGGGGCTAATTGGTGACAAAGCATGACATTTCAACAGACTTAAACCCTGTATACAGATTTAAAATGCCCTGAAAACCAGAAAACGTACAAGCATTTGTTCTGAAATGCACTAACTTGATACTTTAAAATTTTCAAGTCTATTACTTCCCAATCGATATACGTATAGGCCTAGTGGAAGCGCAAATAAAAGAGTTTTCCTTATTAAGAAATGTCTGTTCTGCCCATAATCTTAAAACATTTAACTTAGGTAGTTATTCAAGTTTTCCATACATTTATGCACTTATTATCAACTGCTTATATGTTAGTTCTTGTTAGTTACCAAAGTCCAAAATTTAAATTAACTTTGTTAATATATGTGTATTTTCTGTCAACGAAACTTAACGGCAAACTCAACATGCCATTTTTCCCGGCAAAGTACTATAGGCTCCTACACTTCATACAGGCTATAGATAAAAGTTGCTCTTTTGAAAGGACAACTTGCTGTAACCTATAAGCTACATATGCAAGTTTGTCTTAACACCTATTCACAGCGATATTTTACTCGAACCAATGATTCAATTATTTATATAAGCCAAAAAGCCAAAATTATTATTCATACAAGCCAAAATTAATTCAACTAAAATCCATCAAGCAAAGAGTTAAGAACTTCATTGATGAATAATTACTATTCGAGGTGATATAGGGCCTGTAACTTGTAAAAAGTTTTTTTATGTATGGACAGGAACAGTTTCATTAATTTATTACGACCAAGGTGTATTGTCAATATTTTATTACCTTACTTTCTTCATATTAACTGATGTCAAATGTTTTTTTTCTTCGACCTATGTGTTCAACAGAGTTTGATGTATTATAGGTACTGTTCTGACTGCGTCATTAGAATTAGTATTTGCGTTCATAAATTATTAAGACCTTATTGTATTGTAAATGTTTTATTTTTTTTCTAATTTCATTGCCGCGAAATGGTTCTTGAATGTATGTGTTTAATCGAGTTTTCTCAAATTTGATACATTAGAGTTACTATTTTGATGGCTATTGTTCGTAACAAACATAAATCGTCGTTTCCTATCTCTCTTTCCCCTTTTTCGATTGATGTCGAGTACGATACACCGTGACCGGTTTTGAGATACATGATGAATAGACAATTTCTCTCAGTGAAGGATGCGCCTTGTAAGAAAAATCAATCAGTATGGGTGATTCGGTTCCCATAATTGGTGACTCTGTACCATGGTACCTAGCCTAATTTTATTTTTTTTAGCAAATAACTATTGAACAATTTCGTATCTACAAAATCCTTATGTTAATAGTAGTTTGTAAGGATTTAGTAATCAGGTATGGTTGCTGTAATGAATGATTCTTAGGTACTTAAACGTTTATTCAAATTTCTTGGCGTTACAAATTCATGAAACATACACTAACGCACAACTTTTTTGCTCGTTGTATTTTTTTATATTTCACGATTAAATTCTTTCCCTTGTAGCGTAACACCAGGTGTTTATATAATTTAATTTAATTTAATTTATAACTACACAATATGCATTTTTAAGCATATTCTTACGCTTGGTTTCCAGTAATGTATTTGGTATAGTATTTTTCTTGGAGTGCCAGTACGGGCTTACAATCGGTTTTCCTTTTCAACTGAAATGAATATACCGGAACGAAACAGGCTTCCCACAATACTCTCGTTGAGAATGGGAACCCATTACTGACCCAACTCGCCCGAGACGTAAATTTACTCTTTAAAGAGAAGCCAGAGTTAATCCCGTACTGAAATTACACTTTCCACGGGAATCCAGTACTGACCCTTCGTTTCCTACGTCACCCCATTGAACAGCCATTAATAAATGCTGACTGGGATGTGTAACTCTTATATTATTTCAATATGCTCTGTTTTACAATTTAATATAAGTTTTTTGTGTTTGGGTGTAGATCTTCATTTGACGGCTTGCAGCCTGGTCAATGCGGAAATGATGAAAATTTGAACCTTGGTATTTATGAGAGGTTAATCTCTATTTTAGCTATGCAAAAATCCATGAGAATCTGAATAATCCTCCATTAGGCCAATAATATGATAGGTGCCTGCTGTCACCTATCCTGTTGTCAAGGCAATGAATAAAATTAAAATGTCGTATCTTCTGCAAAAATATATGCTATGATCTTCTGATGAATTAGTTGCCTTGTTTCGTGGTAAAGCCCCAAATTGTATATTATCATAGCTTCATTATACTTTGAATCCTTCTTCCCAAATGTGCCCGTTGAAGATACTATTGAGCTAATGTTAGATTATGTGTACAATAATGAAGACCTTTCTCCGCTTAATCTGTTTCCTCGTCATATTTTAAAAGAACTCCTCACACTCTGCACGACTGGAGCCCTTTTCGGAATATTGATGGTAGTTTGTTCCGTCAGATGGATGGCGTTGCCATGGGTTCCCCCTTTGGGCCCAAGTAGGCCAACTTCTACATGTCGTACGAGGGTTACCTCTTGATTAACACTTAGCTTACTAAGCCATTGTTGTACTGTAGAGACGTAGATGATATTTTTGTTGACGTAGAAGGTAGCAGGTAAAGATGTTAAGAAATTTGATGAGAGATAAATACGATAAATACTCCTCGTATGTGTTGAATTTCACGGATGAGTGGGGCGTGCACGGTAATGCCAATTTTATATGTTTTGAGTGAAGCGTCTCCTGGTACTTTTCAGAGATCATTTTGCGTCATGCCGTCTCAAGTAGGCGAAACTAAAAATTATTATTGAGATGCACCGCAAATATAGAAAGAAGGTGTTATACACTCTTTTATAAATAGAGCTTATAAAGTCTGTAGCAACTAGTCAAGTTTTCATTCCGAAATTCATAGAGTTAAGCGGCTGCTAGCCAATAACAATTTCACTAATACCCTCATTGATAAAACTATTGGTAATTTCTTATGAATATTCTATGAAAACCAAATGCATAGGAATTACAAAATTGGTGAACGAGTCTCTGAGAACATTTTCAAAACTTTTGATAAGCCAACGGGTTCCGAAACGTTAATAAGTATATTAAAAATCACAAAATCAGGGACCTCTTTTCAGCGTAAAATAATATATCTGAATCCAGGGTTAATAATCTAGATTGCAATGTAATATGCTAGTTTAAATGTGACAGAAGAGAAGGTAAGTCTCTCAATATTTCAAAAGATCTTCCTGTTTATTCTGGCTGTCAGTGACGCTAAAATCTTTAAGTATTGGGTATAGTTGTAATTCTGCAGTAATATGAATCTTATTGCGGTTGTGTGGGAATTTCATGTCAGGTAAAAACTTTTCTAAATGTTACCTTAAGGGGGGTCAACCCAAGATTTCAATTTTTTTCATCCGACTCGTTTGAAATTTGGTCGGTAAATGAATTTGTTGTAAGTAAAATTTTTTTCTTCGTGTAACCTTTTCGATTTAGGCCTTATTTTTTTTAAATGCGATAAATAAGTTTTTCGGTACATTTACATGGATATTTCAAGAAAACAGAAGTCATTGAGTTTTCATGCTATAACAAAACCAAAAATAGTTGTAGAACCTTTGAAGCATTGCAAACAAAGTTACAAGAACAAATTTTCCATTTGACTCTTTTCGTTTGTTTTTATTTGCGATTTTTGATCACTAATAATGTATTCATTTTTTAACTTATTTTTGCATATATAAAACAATCAAAGTCTCAAATGGAAAATTTGTTCTTGTAACTTGGTTTGCGATGCTTCAAGGATTCTAAAACTGTTTTTGGTTTTATTCCAGCATAAAAACTCACTGACTTCTATTCTTTTGAATGTTGAAAATGAGAGGTTTTGGGTATAAGCCAAACTCAATATTTTGTATCGAAGTGTAATATAATGGACAATTTATGCAATTGAATGCTGTTTTCATTTCGATTATCTCCATGCATAACTTCATATTCACGCTGTGAATTGTAATTTACATAAAATAAAAGAAAAAATAATTTTTTTATATATGTAGTCTGATTCTTATGTAATTTACCTATTATATGTAACTTTTGAAAATAAACAAAATTTCTTTCATTCATTTCTTCGATTCCGGCCTTAGTTTTTCGAATAAATTGGACATATTTCAATTGGGATTGGACAATATTTCAAAAGAATAGAACTCATTGAGTTTTTATGCTAGAACAAATACAGAGACAGTTTTAGAACATTTGAAACATTTCTAACAAAACTAACAAAAGTATGGTAGCAAATTTTCACTCTCCTGTTTTTTTCATATGGGGTCTAAATGGGGTCGAAAATTTAGGATTTTTTGTCTAGAACTTTTCCCTTAATTAAGTACATCTCCCTCCATCATCGATCATACAATATCTATCAATGCTTGTGGCGTGAGAGGAATTTTCGTGATATTTGGGAAACCCCAGGATAGAAACATAGAATTTATTGATTGCACAAGCTAAGAAAATCACCATGTTTTTTCCAGGTACGCGCTAGGTCATCTGCATTTGTCTCAATCTTCTCCCGAGCTTACGGATGCTGGTGAGGAGCGAAATGCTGAGGTAGAACGGAGGTAAATTGAGTGTCGGACAGCTAGGCTCTGCGTGAGTAGAATGGGGATGAACTTCCTCTTCATCCCTAACAATGGAATGTAGAAGAAGTTGAGGAGGAAATTTACTTCATCACCGCTTGTTTCTAGTGGGTTGCATGTAACAGACGTATACACAAATCAGAAACAAGTAAAATCTTCTGAAATTTATTTAACAGTAACGCATCTCTCAACTGCAATTGTACGAAGACAAAATGTTTCAATTACAGTTACCAGCAATATTTCAATTACAGTTACCAGCAATATTTCATGTGTAATTTTGAAAAAATTCATTCATGGGGCACCCCTTAGTTATAGCACACTTATACATATTTTCAATAATTCTTCAAGGCATATAACTGTAAGACTAAAGAGGCGAGCGCCTAGACGGAAGGTACCTACCAAGGAGGGACTACTGGGTTCAGGGTTCAGAATGTATATTGGCTTAGCATAGTACTGTAAACTTCGTTGTCATCCTTCGACATGGATGATCGTTAGGTAACTATGAAAACCGCGTGGTGCCAGTGCTCAGGTTCTTGCCAGATGTCAGATTTTCCGTAGAATTATCTGGTGTTCGGATATTTGGCATCGTTTGCTTTTTAGCTGCAGCTAAGTAATTCTAGTTGCGTTGTTTGTATTACATGCTGAAATTTATTTTAACGAAATACAGAAATCATTGACAGCTTTCATTCCTTAATTAAATATTCTTAGTGGAATAGATGAGTGACCGTGATTTCGCCTGTATTTTCGTGTAGAAGTTGCGCATTTGCGTATTTTTAATTTACCTGATTCGAATAATCTAGAAATAATTTCTGAATAACTTTAGTGATGCACTTTTATAAAATAGGAAAGTACTTGACACTGGAGGTGCCATGACATTTTTAATTTTCCAATGCATGTAGAAACTGCGGATTCCTAAAGCAACAACATGCTTTTTCATGTGCGCAAGATTGGTAAAAAAGTAACAAAGCATACGTTTTGATTTTGGGACTGTTTAATGTGTCTGCCTTAGAAGATGTAACCTAACTGGAAACTGAAACCTAAAACTTACATTCGTTTACAATTTTATTCGTATGCTGATTCGTCGGTGAGTGTGTAAAAGTGTGAGCTAAAACAATCGTTCTATGTGCTGGTATAACGCATGTGTACAGAGTTCATTTCCAGTTCTGCTTTGCGAGTAGAAATTACACATTATACAATTTGCAAGGAATTTTTTTTCATCACCCAAGAAAAAGAGAATTTATGCTAATAGGTCTCATACACCAATAAAGAACTCGATTTTTTATTTCTAAATGCTATTTAAGCAATCGTTTGAACAATCACATTATATAAAACGCTAAAGCAACCGTCTCAGAATTCTATGAGCAATATAATTAATAAGAAAAAAAAAACATTGGTAAAAAATGTGTTCCTGCTTTCAACAGATATTGTTCGCGAAACCAGCTGCCATATCACTCAAGGGCCGCTTTATTTATGCTATCGCATCCTAAAAAGGCATTCGAAGAAGATCAAACTTTTTATAGAAGTTCTGAGTGTTTCTCCGACACTTGAAAATTCCATAACTTGAAAGTTATAATTGAAGGAGGGCCCGTCAATTTTTTATTCTAAATCTCTGCGCAAACAGTCACATGCAGTGCAAAGTTCTCAGAGCAAAGTTTCAAACGTAAGATAACTTCTAATAAAACTTTGAAACTTTTCGATGTTCAGGTTTTATTTGGACCCTAGCGTTTCTCCTTAACCACTATTTATTTCTCGCCCGAGGACGTATATGGAATGAGGATGAATTTATCTTGTTCATATAAAATTCATGGATTATTCGTTGCAAATTTTCCTCAAGTTGAATATTTAAAAGCCTGTTATTTCGAACCAACTTCGGGGTGGGAAAACATAACTTGCAAGACGACGGATGCAAAAAATATTCCATATCTACATAAGCCTAAGAGAATAACCATAATAATCGAGACCTTTTAAGCACTGGAATACTCATCACCAGTATAGTTTCTAATTTAAGAGAGAAAATTGGTCGGTGAGTACAAATGTATAACATTGCAATGAACATTAGTACAACTGCGATCCACATAAAAGGGTGAAGTATTCTGAGATAGGCGCAGCTACCTCGATCAGTTGAACACGGTCTCAGTTTTTTAATCAAAATTCTTTTTTAGCGTTCTCAATCATGAAATGAACAATGATGCAATGAAATCGTATTTCACAACGTGTGTGAAATGTTTGAATATCAAAGCATTGTCCCTAAGCTCACTATTTAGTGGAGAGGTGAACAGATTTTTCAGTGCTTGAAGATACTTTCAAGCGTTCTAAAGTGCGCCTATGTAAAAAACGCTTAAACTCTCTACAGTATGTAGCAGCTCACTACCCACGCGAATATCAGTACAAAGGTTGCTGCGCAGTAAATGTGTGAAACGAACTAGGGGATATATTCTAAATATAGCACCCGTCACCTTCGAAATTTAACCGTTTATATCTGATCTTAAGTACGAAACTGAGCAGTAAAAATCTTTTTAAAAAGCAGCGATTTCGGCTGAAGTAAATACCAACTCTGGGTATTAATTGAACTAATTTTCGATTACTCACAATAAAAATAAAAGAAAGAAAAAAAGAAAAAATGTGTATTTCCAAGTTGTCACATGAGATACATGCCAACATATTGGCTCTTAAAAAGTTTCTTAATATAGGACATCCTAAAACAAATGTTCCATACGAGGAATACTAATTGACAAACCATCCGAGGTGTAGAAGTAGACAAGCCATACGAGGCATAATAATAGACAAACTATACGAGGTGTACTAATCGACAAACTATCAGAGGTGTACAAGTAGATAGACCATATGAGGCATATGAATTGACAAAATATACGAGGCGTACTAATAGATAAACCATACGTGGCGTGCCAATAGTCTATCTCTGTCAAGGGTAGTTGAATGAGAAATGAAAAATATGCCCTAAAAATATGCAAAGCCCTATCACCACCAAAAACATATTTCATATCTTCTCGATATTCACCACATCATGCGGACATGGGTACATGGGATAAAATAGAGATACAGTGTAACCCGGTTACCACTCATGATTGACAAATATCTACAAAATATTGGTAGAAATGGGTAAACAAATATATACTCAATGTCAAAATTCATAGCTTGTACAACATACGGACAGAAAGATAATTTTACTACTATTCATGAGCTCAAATTGCACTTTATTTCATTAATTATATTTGAAATTAATCCGATTCAAAGAAACGCCCTATGGGGAAGTGATAGATCTATTTTTGAATCATTTCGCTGGTGCAATAAAATTTATTAACCGGATAGTTTTGCGTAAAGAAATGAAATAGAAACATGTGTATCTATATATGTAGATACATATTTATACCTACACACGTACACACACACATATTAATATGTATACTTATTGAAAATGAAATATTAGAAAAAAAATACATATATAAAATATAAGATAAAAGCAACCTCCCATATATGAAAAAAATTCGCATACGAAATGAAGGCAAAATATTCGGGGCACAATGAATTCAAGGGCGATATATACGTTTTTCTGTTTAGTTCTATCAAGACTTCTGCTATATTTTTACGAAGGAACAAAAACTACACGTGCAGTGTGCAAAAATTTGTTGATTAGTTTTAGATACGTTTTGGCTCACATATTTTTTCTAATTTACTTTCAATTAAACGAGAGAAGCGCAATCAACCCGCTCTGCTGTGTAGCGTTTGGAACAAAGATATTGCAGCTAAAACAATTTTAGAGGTAATAGTGCCAAACTTAAAGTCTTTTCAGTTTGTTAATTGAAGTTTGCTTGTCTAGATTGTAACTAATGACTTTTGACGATTTGTTATATTTGGTTATTAGGGCAGGGCAAGATGATAGAAGTAGACTAGCTATATGTAACTCTTACGCTCCAGTGAAGAAATAAAAGCCCCGACCATGCTAAAACTGCAAGAAACACAAGTAAGTACAACATTTCGTTCGTTTGAATTGTTTAACCTGATTGTGCGATCTCAAGTCAGGTCTAACAAAGCTCGTATATGCTTTTGTTTTTGGTCGTATCAGAAATTCTTAAATGAAACTGATTTTTTAAGAACTCAGTTGATAGGAAGGTTTCACTGAATATTTCTCACGATTTTCCAACCCATGTGACGTATGACGTTATTTTCAAATTAGTAGGAGATTTTAATGGGAGAGACAGACAGCACAAGGCCAGAACACCCAAGTGTTTTCCGCCCTTCGGCATTCCCAAAACAAAAGTGAGCAATGACAATCTGTGCGCGAGCGTGAACTCTTGCCTTCATTGTCTTGCGTTTATTCTTGTCTTCCCCGTCTCGCAGCCTTTATAAGGCGTTGTCACCTTTCGGTTGACGCTCAATCATATTCGTACCTCGAGTGTACCGCGCCTGTTCCTCTCCAGTAAAGCCTTCTCCAAGAACACCTGAAGCGTATTATTGGCCTCCACCGTATATTTTGGTGGCTAGTATGGGGAATTCTTCTGTGCGTGAGCGATTGCACCTGTACCGAGAGAGTAAGCAAAGGCAGCTCGGTTTTTTTTGGAGTAGGTTTTTGTGCCGGCCAACGCTGCGCTCAGCAACAACAGCTTGCATTGAGCGAGTCTGAAGGAATTTCAGTGAGATCTTAGATGTAGTGTAAGGCGGAGTGTGACGAGCATTAGGTGGATTACTGCGGTAAATTACCGTTCAAATGGATTATATTCTATTCGTCGACTGGGGAGATTTTCCAGAGTAAGTGTAACTTTGTATTGTTGTGATTTGTATTGATGGTGAAGGGCTCAGGTAATTTATTGATTTTTTTTGTGTATTAACGGTTTTTTTTACTGTTTCGAGATTTCGCGTAAATTTTAGGGTGTGTGTTATTGATGAAATGGTGTTATTGGTCGTGTATTGTTAGAGCGTATAAAAAATTTTCTATGCATATTGTGGAATTTTTGCATTTTGTGTATTAACGGTGAGGTGTAATTTTGAATTTTAAATGTCTGTGTTGAAAAAAACTGATGTCGGATACCTCGGATTTCGAGGAATACATGCGATCAGATACGATAAAAAACAGACTTGGCAGGATTAGCATGCCGCGTTTGGCAGCTACCCAAAATACAGCCATGACTACTCCAGCAGGGGCCACTGCGCCTGGTACGAGTGCTAGTGATAGGACTCTTTTGGCCAGGGGAATTGCTGCAAACATTCCTAGGGCTGGAACAATACTGTCCAATGCAGAGATACCCATTTTTAGGGGGAGACGTAGGAAGGACGACCCGGAATTTCTTGAAAATAAAAGCTGGGGCACTCACATAATGAATCTACAAGCTTACATGTCTCTTGTGCCAGATGTGAGTTCTGACGAAAGCAAAAAAGAGCTCCTGGTTCGGTCTGCCAATAAACAAGTAGGAGATTTTAATTCCGTTGCAATAAAGTTAGTGAACTCAGACCTCAATTACACTTTCGAGGAAGTTATTAAAATCTTGGGCGATATCTACGCATGCAGGGGTGAAAAGTCCATTCACGCCCTGGCATGCGATCTCAATGAGTTGCAGTTGGTACGCAACGATGCTTTAGCAGCCCAATTGGTCACTGCTTATGCAAAAATACGTAAGTTGTCAGAGAATATAATGAATTCAAACACGCTGGGTTGGCAGCGTCACCCTTATTACCAGGCTTGTGCAAATCAGGCTGAACTGAAACGTTTCGTAGGAGACAGCATAGTTTACAGCCTCGCGTTAACCATTTTGGGTCCTTTGCTAGACGAATCTTTCTCGAAAAAAATCTTTGAATGTCAATTCAGTACATCAGAAGAACTGCTAGCGCGGTTGATAGCTACTGTTAGGAGTCAGGCTGAGACCAAGAAAATCCTAGCAGTCCAGTACCCAACGCGGTACGAGAACGAGAGTTATTTGGCAGATGTGACAAGTGGTCTTGATGAATGCGTTGAAGCGCAGGACTCTTTGCAGGAGAGTGAAGTTTTCTACGGGAATTTCGGGAATTACGGGAACTACCGTAGGAATCGAGCAGGACAACGAAGGACTACTCCTAGACCCTGGTTACGAAATCCTCGTGGAAGAGCGAGGGAATTCAGTGGTTACGTAGGAGATAGAGGAATAGGTTCCATGGAGTGCAATACTGTGCGGACAGAAAGTAGTTCTGGTCAGGCCTCAGGGCATTTTGCGGGAGCTAGAAAGCAAGGTTTCCCATTCTGTAATTCATGTTCCACGGTTGGCCATTTTGAGTGTAGTTCTCAGAGAGGTCAGTTTAAAGCGAGAGGAAATGGCGCGCCAGCGTGTTTCGCTTGTGGGGGTCCGCATTTAGTGAAAAATTGTAAAGCTTCAGGAAGTGAGGTTAGGAGCTAGAAAGCTTATCTACGCGGTTGCAACGTAAACAGAGGTAGTCAATCGCGTGATAGACATGAGGTGCATTTTGCAGATTCCGAGCCTGATGCTCGGGATTTTTTATCGGAAGAGTAGAAAAAGGAAAAGGTAACAGTGAGAACGAGATTGAGCCCGAGAGACAGAGCAGCGCTCTCGTAAATCCTGAAGCTGTGGTCGAAATTCCAGATACGCCCGTGACAATCAAATTTTAATCCTTCATTGATCCGTTGTTCAAGTGTGAAAATAGGTACAAATTACTGCAAGACGAAGAGCTTGCGGGTGATAGTCAACAACAAAACAAAGCTGTTGAGGCTTACTTCTCCACTAGTGTTGTGAAGGGCAATTTCAATAAAAAAGGCACTGGATTAGCTGTTGCTTTTAGAAATCTAATAAACCTACGATAACCTTGAGTCGTAATGATCAGTATTTAAGTGCCCTGCTAGATAGCGGCTCCGAAAAATGCCTAATTAGTCACAAACGTGTTAAGCGCCTAAAGGAGGAGATTAAGCCGAGTTGCCTGACTGTCAGGGGTATTAACAGTAGAAGTGACGTCAATGGAGAAGTCGATTTGACTATTTCAATTCCTGGTACTTACAGAGTACTTAAAACTAGTGCTTTGGTTGTCAAAGATGCAAAATTTAATTATGATCTCATACTAGGAAGAGATGTGCTGAGTGATGCCATTATAAACTTTAAAGACGGAACCCTCGTATTGGAAGGTGTTACAGTATAGTTTAACGAATTAAATGTGAAACCGGTACTAAGTAGAGAAAAAACGCGACTGCTTGCTGTCTGATGTGATAGTTGCAAGGAAGAGCAACAGAGGCAGTTACCGCGCGAGAAATAGTAACTGCAAAGAAGTAAAAAAGGCCGTGCCTTCGTTTGAGGCAGAGCAGAGCGGAAGGCGAGGAAAAAAAGAGAGCGCCACTGACAGTTCATTGCCCTCAGGTGGAGGTGCCCAGTAACCCTATGAAGTTAGTGTACGGATTTGTTAAGAAAGCATCTCCTGGAGAATATTTAGTTTTGAAAAGAAGTTTTGAGAACGGAGCCTTTTTAGCCGAGTCAATTGTTCAAGTCTAGGAAGACGGCGTGGTGCCTATGATGATTGTAAATGCACAAGAAGATGCTATTAACTTTAGAGATATTACAATTTTATGCAATTTGGAATTAATTGCAGCTTATGAGATCGAGAACGAAATTTATATCACTAGTGTTGAAACAGCACTTAGGGACGCTAATAATGTGGAAAAAAGTTCTGACGCTGTGTCGGATTCAATGCAGTTTGTCTCGGTTGGTGGTGGAACTAAGGCCATAGCGGAGAGGAAACTTGGGTTGCAGTCTGACGAGCGCGGCGAAAATCAAGTTCTTGCTAGTAATGAGGAGTTGGGAGTTAATGCACAAGTAGGTGTGTCGTGTGCAGGAAAGCAGGAAGTACGACGTCCTTTAACAAATGATGATATTGCATGTCATGAAGAGGACATGCAGTTGCCCTTAATGAATTTATTAAATCAGTTTCGTGATGTAGTTACGTTAGAAGGCAAAACTATAGGTGTTACAAATGTTATGACACACCGGATACAGTTAAAACCGGATGCACCTGTTCTGAATTTAGCTCCGTTCAGAATTCCTCATAAATATCAGGAGGAAGTTTTAAAAACTACTAATGGTATGCATTCACAAGGTATAATTGAGGAATCGATGTCGGATTTTAACTTTCCAGTCATCGTTGTTAAGAAGAAGAGCGGGGAACTTAGGCCCGTTATCGATTTCAGGGCCCTTAATAAAGTTTTGGTGAAAGAATCTTATCCTATACCCAGAATCGATGAAATATTATCGACTTTAGGAGGGAACACATGGTTCACAAATTTAGATTTGCGCTCTGCCTTCCATCAGGTCGAATTAGATCAAGAGAGTAGGAAATTTACTGCCATTAGTGTTGACTGTCGGAAGTTCCATTTCCGCAGGATACCTTTCGGTTTGAGTACCAGTCCAAGCGTATTCCAGCGGGTGATGACCTCTGCCCTTGCGCCTATTCTGGGGGAAATGGCTTTCGTTTTTCTTAACGATATTTTGGCATATTCCAAAACTAAAAATCAGCACTTGGCTGATGTTGGAAGAGTACTTGAGATGCTTCTATCTGGTAACTTGTCGTTGAAGCTTGAAAAATGTCATTTTTTCAAAAAAGAGATTGAATATTTGGGGCACATTATTGCCGCAGATGGTATTAGATGTAAAAATTCGGAGAAACTGCATGATAGCAATGTTCTAGTAAATGTAAAGGAGTTTCAGCAGTTCTTGGGTCTAGCAAACTATTTTAGAAACTTCTTGCCAAATTTTGCCTAGGTTGCTTATCCCCTGTACAGACTTTTAAGAAAAGACGTTGACTATACGTGGAGCGACGAATGCCAGAAGAGCTTTGTTTTTATCAAATCTGCCCTGACTTCTGACACGGTTTTAAGACATCCTGACTACACTAAGGACTTCCACGTACTTACGGACGCGTCTAACTTTGGGATCGGGGCCGTCTTGATGCAAGCAGAAGATTCAAACGATCAAATTATGCGCCCTGTGGCTTATTTTAGTAAAAGTTTAAATTCTAGTCCAAGGAGATATAGTACCACCAAGAAGGAATTTTTTGCGCTTTATTCAGCTCTAAAATATTTCAAGTTTTCAATAACTGGATATCCTATCCGTGTGTATACGGATCACCGACCTTTGGCGCCGCTCTTTGCTAAAAAACTCCCGGAAGACACCAATATGGCCAGATGGTGTATAAACGTTCAAACATTCGATCCCATTGTAAAATATTTACCTGGGAAACAAAATTTCGTAGCTGATTACTTAAGCAGACTACCTGTAAACAATGAAAAATTAACCATTAAAGAACTAGAGCGCTGTGATGCTCTTTACTCCACGCTTGAATCAGGTGTTTGTATCGCTGAGACTCGGTCGCAGAGAAAAAAAGACATGGCTAGACAGAAGGTTATTGACTCGCCGCATAGCGACAGTGCTGACGCCTCAGCAAGCAAAGAGGCACGACCCAAGCTCATAGACTATGTACCGAAAGACAATCAAATTTCTTGTACTATAACATAATTTATCGACGAGGAGGAAGACCCTTTTTGCATAGAAGTGAAAGAAGCTCTACTTCATGGTAGTGTTTCTAAAATTCCAGACCTACAGAGTTTTTTTACTCTGAACGACATTTTGTACCGACGTAGACAGATTGACAATCGACCTAGTACAATATTAACTGCAGTGGTACCAAATTCTTTGATGGGTAAAGCAATTTTGGCAATACATGCGATGTACCATACGGATGATGTGCATACGCTGTTCAAATTTAAAATAAGATTCTACAATCATTTGGAAAAAACGGTTGTGCGAAAATTCGTACGAGATTGTGAAGTTTATAAGTTACTTAAGGCACGACCTTCTGTGCCAATTAAAATTTTGACAGCTCCTATAGCGAAAGAACCATTTGAGGTTGTTTCAATGGACTATCTTGGGCCATTTGAGGTTACCGATAGTGGTAACAGGTTTATTTTAGTATTGATTGACCTTTTCTCTAAATTTTGCAAACTTTACGCGACTTCTAATAGTCGTACAGACACGGTAATTTCCTTACGGAGGGTTAAACTATGAGTTAAAATGACGAGTCCATTTTTACTATGCCTACGACTTACGTTATTGACGTCGCCACGACTCGACGAATTACGATTTACTGTGTTGGACAACTGTGTTACCTAATTTGGGTTAATAATCCTAAGTAACATAGCTTATGGATTTTTGCTGTTATATGCGCTATCCACGTATAATCTGTAAAAGTTGCGTTTCATCATTATTCTCAGTTACCCATATGGTATACTTTCAGCCCTTTGTGCTGCGCTTTTAAGGTTAATTCAGGTCATGTGTTGTATTTGAACCTCGCGGTTTAAAGGAATGTAAATCTATCTATATTAAGCCTGAGGTTGTCTCTAAGACGTCTTTATTAATCTTTGCAATTCACTTTCGATATTATATTGTGCTGTGCACATGCAACTCTAAGCGTGCGATCGCTTGGATTTTGTTGCTGAATTGACAATTTAAATGGTGAGCGAATTCTTCGATTGCTAATGCAATCGCTGATATTGCAGTCCATCACGTGAGACAGTCTGTCTTGGCGCTGTGGCGCAACTCACATTGCTATTTTTACTTTCAGTTGGAATGTTTTGTCGTCAGCGCAAATGAATTAAATTCATACAGTGAATGGTTGCTACCCGACCGAGGGTCTGAACACGATTTTCTATTAGAAATTCTTCTGATGCATACGTACAACACGTCCTGGAATCTTGTGTAATTTCTTTGCGTAAAAATCTTGTTTCTGCTTAGATGTACATTATCAGGCTACTGAAGCTTTTGTATCAAGCATTATGCTTGTGCGTTAGGTTTATCTGTTCTTTTTTTTAGTCATGCTAATCGTCTCCGTTTCTGTTCCTTGTGCAGGATACGCAGGCCCTACATGGACGTAGTGGCCATGGACAACAGGGTGAGCCTAGTCGACGTTGACACTCTCGTGTCGGCACTCTCTCAAAATCAAGAAGTTAAAACCGAGTTCTACGAAGACTTGATGAAGTCGCGTTCACGTATGGACCTTTTGCCGGACAGCGTCACCGACGTCCTGGTGATGCTGCTTCTGCTAACAACAATGGGGCTGGTGACGATCCTCTATTACGTCAAGAAGAGTTTGGAGGTTCTCTCCGAGCGCTCCGAGCGTTTGGAAGATTTTCAACTACGTCGAGGGGCGCTGAGGCCGCCAAGATGCAACAACCAGCATGATACAGTCTAATGGAAGTGTAATTCCGAAAGTTAAATTGGAAAAAATGAAATTGGAAAATGAAATTGCTATATCGAAAATATAGAAAATTAAGCGCGGAAACGTGATTACGGTCGTGAAGCTAAAAATTGAAAATTGAAATTGAAGAAATAAAAATTGAGAAATGAAAATTTAAAATCTAATGCGGCGTTGAAAATTAAGTTTCGCCCCACGAAGTGTTTATTGGAATTGTGGAGTTATTATTGAATGGAGTTGTGTTTTTTTTAGCAGTAAGATGATTTAATCACCCCTATAATTTTTTAATATTAATTGCATGCTTTTATTAATAGTAGTGTTGCACAATTTTACAAACGTCCAGCAAAATTTAGGAAGAACGGAACATATGTCTGTGCTAAAAAGTTAAGGGTTTACATAATTCAACTTTCCTAATGTGTAAACTTTGAGGTTTTCTTTTTCGATTTGTTGGAAATTTTTTTTATTTACTAGTTGCGTTTAATAATGAGAAGATGTGGCGTTTTTTTAACCCTACCTCTGTCGGCGTGCTGACTATCTGGTTTCACGGTAAGTTAGTAGTATTGCTGACCGGTGGTAGCACCTGGTGTTTTGCTAATTAACAATTCGCCTTTTTGTTCATTACTTTTTAAGTATAACCTATTAATCGTTTTTCTTTGCATCTGGTGTTACCATGGTTGTAAGGTGTGGAAGAATTTAAAAAAAGGGTTTTTTGCTCTTTCTTTCATTGCGTGTCTTTAACATTTATTAAGGTATTAACATTTTCTATTTTTGCAATGTAATGTGGTTCCTAAATTTTTGGATGCGATTCTTTGTGTTTTTAAATAATTTTTTTTGTGTATTTCAAGTAGAACTATATTACAATGTAAAAAGTGAGTGGTAATTGCTAGTGTAAATCGTTAATGTGCCAGTGGAAATGGCGTGTTTATAATATTTTTTTGGGGGGTTTTGCGTTTTTTTTGGAGTTTCAATCTCTATAGTTGTTTGTTTCGAGTTCGTAAATGTAGTTGCGTTTTACCATTTTTTAAAATTGTTTTAGCATTTAGTAAACCTACTCAGTGTTTTCAAACTAGGTTTGGACGGTAAATCAATTAATTAATTTCATCATGATCTTTTAGTGCACATCCTTAAACCTTGTGCCTGTTTAGGCTTGAGTTGCTTATCTTTCGTTGTTCCGAGTTGTTTCCGTTTACCTATGAACAGGGTATTTTTACTTTTGTTCGCTTCAGCTGCCTCGTTTTGGCTTATGTTGCCAAGTATTAAATAACTCAAATAATTCTTGGATGGTATGTTGTTAATCAATTGATTCAAATTCATTTGGAAATGTTAAAATTTTAAATAGTATGAGAGGCGAGACGACTTAAAATACTGACATCAAGTAATAGCGGTATTTTTAACCTAGGGTTATCGTATTAATTTTGAATATTTTGTGAAACGACTTCGGTAATTCTCTTAATTCTCTTTGAGATCTCTTTTATTTTTGATTACCTTGTTTGCGTTTATTTTTTTTTCGTCCGATTACATACATATTTATTGGGGGGGAAGTAATGTGCGCGAGCGTTTACTCTTGCCTTCATCGTCTTGCGTTTATTCTTGTCTTCCCCGTCTCGAAGCCATTATAAGGCGTTGTCACCTTTCGGTTGACGCTCAATCATATTCGTACCTCGACTGTACCGCATCTGTTTCTCTCTAATAAAGCCTCCTCCAAGAACACCTGAAGCGTATTATTGGCCTCCACCGTATAAATCCGTGAGAGGCGATGTTTGAAATCAGGATAGGTCGAAAAGTGCGGCCTGTGCCGGCCAATTATGAAAAGACGGCGCTTTTTATGATGCGTCGCTTTGCTCAAGAGAGAAGGTACGTTTAAAAGTTCAATTTTTCACAAGTAGTTGTTTATTATTTGAATCTTAATCGAATGTTACAATTAAGTTTAAAATAATATCACAGTATTAAAATAAGTTTGAACGTAACGTATATCACGGAGTCTGCAACTTCAATGTTTCCGAAGTACTCAGGGCCTTGGATGACGATGAGTGCTGTGCATGCAATGCGACCAAAGAGTTTGTGCGAATTCAAAAAAATACCTTAAATAATAACACATGCATGAAACCAGAGGATATTTTATGATCATTTAATGAATTAAATGTATTGAGGATTTATTACTTAATTTTAATGTGAAATATTCCTATAGTAAGATACATTCGTTTACCTAATACCATATTTTAACTGCGCGAAAAATTTATACAATGCATCAAAAATCCTTAGAGAATCCAAATAGTAGAACATTTTAATTTCTGTATAGTTAACTACTATTTAGAGAGAAAAAATCATTGTATTAGGAGTTGTTGTAATTACTGCGGGAGAAATAAGTGTGTGGAGTCTGTTTATTTATCTCTTGAGATTTCTAAGAGCTTCTCGTTAATCCTTTTTTATTTTTATTATTTCATTCAAAATTACCTTAATAAGTAACTGTTCGACATGAAATCAACATTTGAACTCTTCATCTCTACTAACAAAGGCCTGCAGCTCACTCACGGCCCCGCATATTCGAATTTAGTGAATACTGGACGCGCTTTTCGACCCACTTTACCTTTGGCTTTACCTTTGGCAGAAATTTGCCTCACGGACTTTTTTACGACTAAATCTCATTCAGAAGTGGTCGATGGGTGAATATTCTCTGCTTTATGATGTCTGTTTGAAAACCGCGGGAAATTTTAATTTGGAGAAGTAAACTTACAATGAAACAAGACAAAAACTGAAAAGTTTATGAGAGTGAGGATGCTCTCTGTGACGACGTAGATCGCTGAAAGAAACAGAGGTGGTACAGGGAGGCGCAAAAAAACGCATCGATTTGACTCGCGTTTTGTCAGTAGTAGGAGTAGAATAGTGGGGTGGGAAACCTGTTGTTTCGTAAGTTAGAACGTCCAGTTTTAGTAGCCATGGTGCAGTGGGCGACCGTGCAGCATTGCACTTTCACTGTTGAACATTTCTTCAGAAGTAATGACTGTGATTACAGTTCAACAGCTTTTCTGTCCGCACTTCAATGTTTCGCGAAATGCTTTGATACCGGATCGAAGCACAATACTACGTTCGGTTGCCTAGAAGCAGAAGTCATTTGGTCGTCCTCGCACAGTGGGAACGCCGGAAAATATCGATGCGTCTATTCTTCAAAGTCCTCGGCGCTCCACTAGACCATGGAGCTAGGATATACAGGAGGGAGCATAGCCGATTCCAATCGGGTTCAAATAAGCTGCAAAAGTTGGGAGACTGGGGCATTGGCAAGGCCCCACACGTGAGCCAACCACAGACGCTTGGCTGAAGTTGGCTCCTCCTCGCCTCCTCACCTCCTCTACGATTCGCCCTTCCATTTTCCAAAGCAAGATTAGTACCGCTCCACAAATCGAAGGATGAGGTGCGCGTGCAAGTCGCTCTGTAATTAATTATATTCAAGGGCCTGTAATCTTTATAGTTTTCAACTCTAAATGTATCTTTGCTAGTAATTTTGATATTATCAAGTGTCCTCAAGTGAGGAAACACAATTTATTATCTTCCGGAGTATTAGAATCCCAAATTAATGATTGACGATTAACTCAACAGCTGGAAGAGCATTCAGCAAGCGTGTGTGCATCCCAGCGTGGTCAGGAGGTAACTGGCTTCCGTGCTGACGTCACACTTGCGAGACGGCTATTGGTTATCACCGGCATAGGAGAAATCTCAAAAACTGGTTCTCTTCACAGACGGCTATGCTCCCTCCATATATCCTAGCTCCATGCACTAGACGACGTGCCCAATTGTGGGCTTGTCTCGGTGCTAGCTGCATAGCAGTGTGAAGGATGGGTTATAATTTCATCCTTTTCAAATTGTGATCGTACAGAAGCGTCACAAACGTGATTATAATGAATGCAGACAATTTTGTGAGACAATGCTTGATGTTTCTGGTACTGATGTTATTTTGCCGACGATGAGCGATGAAGAGCACTTTCACTTAGATGGTTATGTAAATAAAGATAACCGTCGCTTTTTGGCAGCAGACAACCCACAAAAATTGCATCGAAAACTACTTCACAGTGCAAAAGTGGCAGTGTTGTATGCAGTGTCCTAAATAGGAATCGGTGAGCCTTATTTTTTTAAGAAGGCAGTGTTACTGTAACAGTGACATCTGCTCAGTAAGTTGAAGTGCTACGCAATTTCGTGCTGCCTCAACTGGATGCTCTAGGGATGAACATGGCAGACATGTGATTCCAGCAAGATTCAGGTTATTTAATTGCCGTTGCTAGAGAATTGTTTCCCTACCAAGTGATCTCACGTTTTGGCGATGTCCACTGGGCTGCTCGTTCGCCAGATTTGTCTGTTTGTGACTTCTTAATTAAGGACACCGTCTGGGTAAAAAAAGTCCGTTATTTACGGATGGATTTCTCTGAAATTGTCGCAGTAGGTGTGAAATGATGCAAAGATCATTTGTTACCTGGACAAAATTTTGTATCTGCTCTGAATTTTTTTTTTATTTTCGAAAAATATTATAGAATAGGGTTTTTTATATCCATCTTCTTCTACAGTTTTGAAGTTACAGAACCAGTACTTCGTTTTTAGATTGCCTATAGGTTTATATAACCATACGCAATAGGGAATTTCGATAACTTCTTTTTGTGGATTTTGAGAACTTTTTTCAAAAAAAGGTGACCTTTCTTTCAATTTTTTTTCATGTCGTGTAATTTTCTTATTAATAGATGTATCAGAAAGTTATATTGCGTATGGAGACACCTTGCTAAGCCCTATCGAATGATATATAAACCATTCTTGTAGCTCTAAAATTGTGGAAGAAGATACATTTGAGAAACCAATTATCAAGTTTCCCTAAAAACGTGTTTTTTCAAAAAAAAAAATTTTTCTTCTTATCTTTTGAACTACCAAGTTTTCAACAATGAACTCTTCAGCTTTTGTAGCTCTTTTTAATCCCGTTTGATTGATATAATTCACATTGCTGTAGCTCTGGAACTCTGAAAAAAAAATCAGCATCAAAAGACAATACGTGAAATTCTTCAAAAAAAACACTTTTTTGAAAAAATGAAAATTTTTTAGACCAAAATACTTTTTGTTCAAGTCAACTCCTCTGTTTTACAGCTCTTTTCAAGCCCTTTCGATTGGTGTGCTCGCCATAGCCGTAGCTGTGATACTGCAGCTGTCATCGAGCTATGAATGAAACCTGCGATATCATAGATACGGCAGAACAGCTAAATTCTGAAATTGTCAAAAATTATGAAAAATATTTATTCAGCGCTAGAATGTTTCGTTTGAATAATGAAAGCACTTTGAGGAGCCCATGAACGAACTATATTGCCATTGCCGCAGAGAAACACGCTTAATTGACGCCCGATAATGAGGGGAGGGGGGTTCAAGGTCACGCCACCCCATCACTTATCCCCCCTCTGGTGGGCGCACTATTTGGAGTAGACGTAAACGGAAAGTATCAATGGAAGCGCAAGAAAATCCTCTATAAGAAGCATATAAAAACAGAAAATCAACACATATCCCGATTTCTATCAAGACGGTCTCCTGCTGCGTTATCAAAGATACGGCAGAACAGCTAAATTCTGAAATTGTGGAAAATTATAAACAAATATTTATTCAGCGTTGGAATGTTTCGTTTGAATAATTAAAGCACTTTGAGGAGCCCATGAACGAACTATATTGCCATTGCCGTAAAGAAACACGCTCAATTGACGCCCGAGAATGAGCGGTGGGGAGGGTTCAAGGTCACGCCATCCCCATCGCTTTCCCCCCTCTGGGGGGCGTACCATTCAGAGTAGACGTAAGCCGAAAGTACCTATAGAAGCGCAAGAAAATCCTCTGTAAGATGCATATAAAAACACAAAATCAACACTAATCCCGATTTCTACCCAGACGGTGTCCTTAATGTCTACCCAGAATAAAAAAATGGCTGTCACGTTTGTTGTATGGGAACTAGATCTATGAAATTTGGCATACGTATGTATTTTTGATAATGCTACAGGTGCGTCTTCAAAACTTTTTTCAATTTGCGTACTAATTTCTAAGATAATGGGGATAATTGGTGGAAAAATTGGATATTTTCAGAAGCTATCTCCTCCAAAAATATTCATCGTAGAGCAATGATTTTGGTTTCATTGAATGCGGAACAAGTTGCGGCAAAGCTGGACGGTGAATGGTTTCCAAATTCGTGAAATTTTAGCTTCTATGATATTACAAAAAAAATTGATAGGATAATTGATTTTTCCGTAGATTTTTCAATGTGACTAAAAAGGTACTATGAAGTTCACATTGATTCTCCGTCCAGCTATGCAGCCACTCTTTGCACATTCAATGAGATCTAAATAATTGCTCTACAATAATAACTTTCGGAGGAGATAGCCTTTGAAAATACCCTATTTCATCATTTTCAACAGTTCAGGGACAACTTTTTTCTAAAATTTATCATTTTTTCCATTTGCAAGCTATATTGCTTGGAAAAATTGACGCGGTTGGTGTTCAGAAAGCTATCTGAATATATGAATATCTTTCCTTATAAAGTTTTTTGTTGTTCCTTGAAGGAACTTGTATCACATGTATCAAGAGACGTTTGGAACTGGTATCATATATACGTTTCGCCGCTCTAGGAGTGCACGCTGTGGCGTCCTCCTCGACGGGCTCCTCCCCTTCCCACCTTCGTTTTCCCCTCTCACGGAGCAAAGAACGCTGTGTATCTTTGCTAGATTGTAAACTAAAGAGTTCTGTGTCGAATAGGCCAACACAACATACTAGGGCTGTTTTTTCAAGTTCCAAGATAGGCTATAAAAATGACAAATTGTGATAACAAGATGATTGTATTACTAAAAGATTCACAATGTCTTAGTTATTTTTCTATGTAGTCACCATGAAGGTTGAGGCATTTGTCATAACGTGAGACAAGTTTTCCTATACCCTCTTCAAAGAAGTCAGCCGCCAGTGATCCCAGGTAGGTCGTCACCGCATCTTGAAGCTCGTCGTTGTTAGCGAAGCTTCAAATTTGTATCTGTTTCGAGAAATGAAGGCGTGGTTGGGGGGCCAGCGCTTCGCTAACAACGACGAGCTTCAAGACGCGGTGACGACCTACCTGGGGTCACTGGCGGCTGACTTCTTTGAAGAGGGTATAGGAAAACTTGCCTCACGTTATGACAAATGCCTCTAGCACTGTTCTAGCATAAAACCTCAATGACTTCTATTCCTCTGAAATATCCATATAAATGAACTGAATAACTAATATTTTAACTTTTTTCAAAAAAACTGAGGCGTAAATTGAAAAAAATGAAGGATACAAAATGTGTTTGTTTTTAGAAATTACATACAATGGTCAAACTTTAGAAGAATCAGACCACAAATAAAAATTAACCATTCATCAAGAAATGATTAATTTTTTCTATATTCTGTTTTTATTTTTCACTTGTAATTTAAAATTCACAGTGTAAATGTGAAATTATGCATGGAAATCATAAAAAACACGAATACAGCATCGAAGTACAAAATTTTTCCATAATGTTACACTTCAACAAAAAATTTGGTTTTGGCTTGTACCCAAAATCCCTCATTTTCAACATTCAAAAGAATAGAATTCAGTTAGTTTTCATTCTAGGAAAAAAAACAGTTTTAGAATCCTTATAACATTTCTAACAAACTGACATTCTCCGATTTTTAAATTTGTACATTTATTTTGTTTTATCATAGTTCAAACCAAAAATTTGGTATATTTTAGTTAGTGATCTAATATCACATGTAAAAAGAAAACGAAAAGTTTCGAATAGAAAATACAGTAATGTAAGTTTGTTCGCAATGTTACGAGGATTTCAAAACTGTTTTTGAATTTGTTCTAGCATAAAAACTCAATGACTTATAATTTTTTGAAATATTAAAAAAAATGAAACAAAAAACTAGTATTTTCCATTTTTTAAAATAAACTATGGCTTAAATAAAAAAAAATTACACGAGTAAAACATGTTTTTATTTCAAACACACATATACTGGCCAAATTTCAGACCAATCGAATAAAAATTTAGAAATCACGTGGCTGGCCCCCTTAAATAATTAGTCACCGAAATCTTCTCAGTTTTAACCATTGACCATTGACGTTGTCGCCATAAGCGCGGTAGGGCGACGGATGTATTGCGACCAAAGGGTAGAATTTCAAGAAGACTACCTGGAAGCAATATTCAGAAGACGGACCCTGGAGAAATGTCCATTAGCAATAGATACCAGATTATCCTGAAGCATTAGTTACGCAACTATACATAGATTCACTGATACTGCTGTGGGAAGGATGCTTCTGCACAGGGTGAGTTTTAAATATGAATCCAAAAAGAATACTTAATAACTTCTATATTGCTGAATAAATTACAAGAATGTATTTATAAAATCTTGAAAAATATTAGTTTTCTTCTGATTGCTTTTTAAGTATAATGTTCTTCATGTGCCGCCATCTGGAGTGCTGGCACAAATCGGCATGATGACGCAGGTTATCCATTACAGTGCTGGTGACGTGGAGGGAGTATATAGTGGAGGGAGCATCGTCGACTGTAAAGAAAACCAGATTTTGAGATTTCTCTCATGTCTGTGGTTACGTGGTAACCAACCAGTGTTTCCACGAGCAGGGTAATTACCCCAGTTTAGGGTAATCAGGGGTACCCTAGGGTAATGTTTAGGGTAATAAAAAATATGGGCAAATCTAGGGTAATCAGAGCTTTGTGAAGGAAGTGACCGCCTAATCTACGAAAATTAGAAAATTGAAAGCCAATATGCAAGCACCCTACTGGTTACCACTTGAACGAAATGTAATGAAACAGGTCAGAATTTAGTGTTCACAAAACTGCACTGCAGCTGTGGTTAGTGTCGCATATTTGAATGTCATCAGGTATCGCTCACGAAAGACGGCGTCAAGAGACGAAGCCATAATATCTCTTGTCCACTTCGTTTTGACAAAGGATTCTGAGTTGCATTTTGCTAAAAAAAAACTCGATCGGTGTCAGCAACAGCCAGTCGACGAAAGTCACTGTCCTATTCTGATTGCGCTAGTGGTTATAAGCTTCAACAGAATATTGACAGGTATGTTTGTTGTATTGTCAAATTCCACAGCTAATATATTTTATCGTAGAAATGATCAATAGGTTCATTCTTGTGATAGTCATTGAATTAACAGCAGAGTTACCTCACAGCGCCGGTATTTTGCCAGCTAATTAGATGGAAGGCGTCCTATTTCTTAGCCATGTTGCACGCCAAAGAAGCATGTTATTGTAGCGATGCAAACAAAAAATTTAGACAGGGTTCTTTGATACTTCGAGTTACAAAAAGTGCTAAACGCGAAAGGAAGAAGCTATAAAATTAGTGAAAAAAATTCACATAAACAAAAGAGTACAGTTGTCGACTTAAAACTTGCAATATATGTTTGTATTCTCACTGTCTTTTGGCGCAGTAGCACGAACGTAGAATTTGATATAGCTGCGATCATGCCTAGAATTCCGTCAACCAAAATTGAAGCACTAGGGGTTCTAAAACTGAATGTGTAGGAAAGTTTATGCATATTAATGAAGGCAAGGAAGTTTTTTCCAAAAACCTCTGAATTTCCTCACCCGCCCTTCAGGAAATGAAGAAATTTGAAAACTTTACGATCAACTTTATGAGCTGATATGTGAATGTGATTGCAACGAAGTCTCTGAGAAGCATAATGTGGTGTAACAAGACTGGATGAAATCCGTTATGGAAAGATATGACGAAGGTCATGTGTGAGGGAAGCTAGAAAGCCATCACAGAGAGTGGATCAAAGTGTTAGATTAGATTGAGCATGTTGAAAGAATGACTGAAGTGCGTGAATGGATGGAAAATTAAATAAAAAATAAATAATTGTACTAGGGATAGGTACACATATTATTGTATTTCTTGCAGCATAGCAGATGATCGCGCACCGAGTGAGGAAGAGCCAACGACACCACATCGAAAAAAGAAAAGCTCCACTTGAAAGCTACAAACAACCAGCAGAAATTAAAGATTCGTTGACATCGGAACCTGAGTTTGAGGGATGGTTAGCCAAGTTCTCAAAATCATCAGAGCTAAAGGATGTGGAATGTTGCAAGGTTTTTCGAACCTATATTACTTGTGGGAAATCGAAGATGAGGCGTCACATGCTCTCAGCGACACAAACAACGATCCATGGTGGCAAAAAAACCATCAATTGCCAGCTACGTGCTATCCAATGATCCTCTCGAAAATCGTGCTCGTAAAGTGGAACTGCATGTTTGTGCATTTTTAGCTAAGCACCACCTATCTCATTGTGTGAGCCTCTTTTAGTTTGATAAAAACAATGTTCCCAGATCAGGAGTCGCAGAAAAAAAGGGCGCCTTGGAAAACAGCGGGCATCAAAATTAATTCGACAGGTTTTTGGCAAACATCTTGTACGTGATATCGTCTGGATATCAAACCAGCATTCTAACGTCGTTCGACTGGATTTCCCTCCTGACGCTCACGCAGTATGTAACACAGGACTTATTCATACTGGCAGCTCTGGAAACCAGTCCATTTACCTTTTAGTCGATTAATAGATCATAGGTCAGGATTAGCTGTTTTAGGGTAATCTAGGGTAATCAACACCCTTCAGCTAGGGTAATTAGAGTCGCCTCCCGTGGAAACCCTGTAACCAACAGCGTTCTCGCTTCTATGACGTCAGTTACCAACTAACTACGGTGGAGTGTACACGCTCGCTAAAGGTCTTCCCGCGGCCAAGTTAGTCGCATCTAGGCATTTTAACCCAGATCTTAGTTTTTTCAACAAATATCTGGGTTTTGATTTGACGTCATGGCAGGGTTTCCAAATTAGGCACTTTTCCGGGACACAATCCCTAAGCTTATATCTTGAGGAACTAAATTCGACTGGTGAAATTGAAAGCATTTTACAGTCCCAGTAAAGTTCAAAGTCTATAAATAAATTTCAGTGTCAAATTTCAGATCGAAAAAAGTTAACCCCAGGATTCTTGGGATTAACCCCAGAAAAAGTTAACCCTAGGAAATATACTTACGATGATAAATTTTTATTTCGAACAATAAATTTTGAATGAATCATTTTATAATACTCTAAGACTCTCTCCGGTATTATAAAATGACTCTCTTTCTCGGGTCACAACGAGTCCTGCATCCCGTCCCGGTGGCACTGACTCCAATATCGCAGGATTTCTACCTCGACCACCCCTCTCCCTCAACCTCCGAGTAGCTACATCAAGTTGCCATTCGCGCCAATTATTTAACTATGTAGTACTACTGAGGTTTTTTGACCTATCTTTTCGTTATACATACAATTATTATTAATCGCTGCATTATAACCACTTCAAGCACTTAGTAAGTAGATACTACAGCGGAATACCAAAGTTAATCTGCATTAAATCGTTACAATAAGTTATGACAGCGACCGCTGGTGTTTGGTCATTCGACACTCCATCTCGGCACGCAAGGACAGAGATTCTCAATTTTTTTGGCCAACTTAATTTTTTTGGCCGATTTTTTTTTCTCACAACTTAATTTGGACTAACCTAACCCAACCTAACCTAACTTAACCTAAACTACTTAACTAACTTATATTAACTTAACCTAACCTAAATTACCCTAACCTAACATGGCTGTAGCTGCTCGGAGGTGGAGGGAGAGAGGTGGGCGAGGTAGAAACCCTGCGATATTGGAGTCTGTGCGTCCCGCACAACTCACGCAACAAGTTTCAAAAGAAACCGTCATCAACGGATAGAATTGCAGTTGTCCTCTTTTCAAAAATAAAGAATTGCAATAAAATTAGGGTCGAAGTGTGGGGTACAACTAACTTATATGGCCGGATGCTGCAGGTATAAGGGAATCACAAATAATTACGTAGGTTTTACACTTACGAAACTGATTTTGTTCAATTAAGGGAAAAATTGCTTTCAGATTTCATTACTTTTACTCATTTATAGGCGTATGAATTAACCTACATTACGATTAAGTGTACCTAACCTGACCATTTGATGTTAGCCAAAGTGTACCTGATCACTGAACGCTCGAGTAATAGTAGAACGTACCATCGCCGTAGCAAGCAGTGTAAGTATTGTTAAAATAAAATTAAACTGAAAATAAAATTTACCCAAATTTATCGGGTATAAACTCGCGCTGACTAATCCATTGGAGAAAATTTTTTGCGATGATAAATTTTGAATCACACGCACCATGAAGATGTTTTGAAAACTCCTCTTAACGGTGACTTCAGGTTTCAGCAGAGTTTCAAAATATTGTAGTTTACGAAAAAATTAATATGAGGAGACTACTTCAGACTGGAGTAAAGTTAGGTAAGTATAAGAATACTGTTAGAGTTTTATGAAAGGGATAAAGCTAATTAGATGCATCTTACGAGGGCTTATTTAGAGCCCGCACAAAGAAGATGAAATTTTTATAAGGTGAGTTGCTGGCAAAGCCGTTATCTAGAAATGTTAATGGAATGCAACATTATTTACCGCCATTTAACACAAACAGACTTGTTTTTAAGCATCTTAAACTAAAAAGATAATTGTTCTCACAAAAAAATCTACTACAATGAAGGTCCTAATGTTCCTTGTTCTCTTTGAATTGTACGACATAAGTTGATGCTCTTTATAGAGCTAGGTCAACGTTGACGTTTGAGCAATATACTCGTAGATGAACTCGCTGTATCGCCCAGCGCTAACAGAGAGAGTAGTGTGTAATCGAGCTAAAAGAAGCAAACCAAACTGAAATTATGCTTCGTGATTGGTAAAATCTCAACAAAAATATATATATACGTCAGTCTCATATCAGACTTTTTCTTTGACGGCATCTATGAAATCAATTCAGAAAAAAAGAAAAACAAATTTTTCATGTTGAACAGAAATTCCCTTTTGTGCTGTAAGCTTTCTTCACAACGTCTTCGATAATTGTATTAGATTCATTTGAATATTAATTGAGCATTCATGCTGTAAGAATTGTTCTTCACGTTAGCAACAATATCAAAATGTAAATTTTAATTCTATGAGCTGAGTTCCAGGTTCTTAGCAATGAAATATAAAGCTACCGCTAAAATGATTAATTTATTGCATTGTCTTTACTTTTCGCAACGAAAGTAAGAGTTCTAGCCAATCGCGGTTCTTGTATCCTCTATTTTAACTCCCGACGGGTGCAATGCATTCCTTCTCGCTGCATGTGCGGAGTTTTACCCTAGCGTGCAGGATGGTCCTCTAAAAAATGACCCCTCATATTTGACCTCCAACAGGCTCTCAGTTAGCATAAATGCCGTGAAAAGTTTATGTTTGGGTGGTTCATTTAATTTAACTGCGCTAAATTTAATTTCCTTGGGTGGAACTATCGACCGACCGGGTTTGAAAATTTGGCCGGGGCCGGGGCCGGAGCCGGGGTCAACAAATTTGTCATGGCCGGAGCCGGGGTTATCAAATTTACCACGGCCGGGGCCGGGGCCGGGGCTTGGGTTCAGACCGTGTCAGGACGTGTCACGACGACGTAATGCACAACGCCGATTAGTGGCTTAATGCATATTACGGTTGCGGTTGGGTGTGTATTCATGTCAAGTCAATAAAGTTTCATAAACTTGCAGGTGCAGTGCTTGTTGAATTAATTACTATAGAAACAATTATAGTAATTAAATATACCGAGTGTCCCACAAAAATGCCCCCGATTTCCAAATTGATTCTATCTCCGTTTTAAATTAACATATTTGAATAAAATTGTCTTTTTTTCACAATGTAGTAAATCTTGTTTCCTTTTCGAATAATTTAAGTTTTTGAAAATCGTTTAATACAGTGATCGATTAACTGAAAGAGGCAGAAAAACTAATTGTTCAAAGGAAAAGTTTTAAAAACAACACTGGTGTTCTTCATTTCTCAATACCTACTGTGAAGGAACGCGTTTTCAAAACATCACCTCCACCTTTAATAACTCTTCGACAACGAATTGAAGAAGTGTTTCATGAACAAAAAGGAAACGATGAAATGATCAGCAAAACTCTTCGTTTAATAATGGCTAAAAGTAATGATTGCCTTGAGAGAAATGGAGGGTATGTCGAAGAAAGCTACATCACTTCATTTATTTAAACGATATTCGAGGCAATGATTTGTTACTCTTTTAAATTTTTGTTTGTTCGTTTTTTTAGGAAAGTACAAAATAAGGAATAATGTCAATATTGTTTTTAGGGGGTCTTTCAGCGATTTTAAATTTTGATCCAATTCATTTGAAATTTGGCCACTGTATGTATATGTTGAAAATAAACATATTTTACTGGTGTAACTTTTTCGATTTAGGCCTTTTTTTGGAAAATACGAAATATTAGTTTTTTTGGTACATTTTTATAATAATTCAAAATAATAAAAGTCATTGTGCTTTTAGTGCTACGACAAAACCAAAGGCAGTTTTAGAATCCTTGAATCATTGAAAACAAAACTTTAATTTCAAATTATCCATTTGAAAGTTTTCATTTTTTTAATATGCGATATTTGATAACTAACTAGCATATACACTAATTTTGGGTTTGAGCTTGATAAAAAAATTATTTGTACAATTGAGAAAAAATTATACTTTTGTTAGAAATGTTCCAAAGATCCTAAAACTGTCTTTTTTCTAGCTAAAAAACTCACTGACTTCTATTTTTTTAATGTTGAAAATGAGAAATTTTCAGCATAGGCCAAAAAAATTTCTTTTGTTGGAATTCAATATGATGGACAATTTTTGTACTTGAATACTGTTTTCATGTTTTTTTGATAATCCCAATGTTTAATTTCATATTTAAACTGTGAATTGTAATTTTCAAGTAAAATAATATAAAATAAAAATATAATGAAAAAAATAATTCATTTTATTAGGGATGTTGAATTTTTTATTTGTAGTTCGATTCTTCTGAAATTTGATCATTGTGTGTAATTTTTTAAAAGGAACACATTTTGTTCAATCATTTTTTTAGCCCTTAGTTTTTTTAAAAAATTGGAAATATTAGTTTCTTTAGTTCATTTTTAATTATATTTCAAAGACTAGAAGTCATTGAGTTTTTATGCTAGAACATAACCAAAGACAGTTTTGAAATTCTTGAAACATTTTTAACAAAGTAACAGTGCCAGATTTCTCATTTTTTGTTTTGTTTCCTTTTATATGGGGTCAAAAATTCATGATTTTTGGTCTTCTTACAACCCCTTGGGGGAGGGGGTTCTAGCGTCCGTAGCGCCATAAAATTTTAGGGCATAGTAATTCATCACCTAAGGATCCTTTTCCAACATAAAAGAAAAAAATACCCATCGGAACGACAGGGGCCTGGGTTGACCCCCTTAAAAAGTTTTCCTCTGAACAATTAATTTTTCTATCCGCTTCGGTTAATCGATCAATGTAAAGAGATTATTAAACGATTTTCAATAACATAAATTATTCAAAAATGAATATAATTTACTACATAGTGAAAAATGACAATTAAAATATGTTAATTTAAGGCGGAAATATAATCAATTAAAACTCAGTGACACTTTTGTGTGACACCCGGTATAATAAATAAGAGAAGTGCGTTAGCAGTATGGGATTACTTTATATATCGGTGAGGAGTGTACAAATTGCACTGTGTACCATTTGTGAAGTATATATACGACGAGGAGCGTCTGGTGCATCTCAGAAAATTTTCTCAACTAAATATTAATTGGGCCATTTGAAATCGACACAAAATGATCAATTCCTGGAAGCTGAAGAAAAACCAAGCAACGAAAAAGAATTGAAAGATAGAAATAAAACGAACAAGAAGAAAAACTAAATGTCTATGTTTCGAAAACGAACGTAGACATTTTAGGTTGCAGCAGTGGCAAAACGGCCGATTGTAGCTAGTCATCTTCGTCTTCTGGCAAACAGCTGACTTTAAAAGAAACATTTACTCAATACAAAAACTGGGAGCCACAAAATACACGGAGTGAAATTGTTAATTTACTGGCTTTATGACGCGCTCAATCCTTACGACCTTGTGGAAAAAGAAACTTTTTTCAACTTCTAGGGTTTTTGAATAAGAAGTTTTAAGTTCCATCTGAGAAGGTAATTAGAACAAGACTAATTCCGGACCTCAGTACCCAAATTCAGTTGGCCATTTCGGAGGAAATACAAAAACAAGTTAATTAACGAAAATAGCGTCTTCTCAATAACTACTGATATTTGGATCTCTCCAAGTCGAGATTGTTTCATTTGGACAACTGCGCACTGGATTATAATTATGCTAGATGGTAGCATAGATACTGTTTTTTCTTCTCAGTGACTGCACGTTGTTCAGTATTGCAATGAAATCGCAAATCTCGTGAGAAATCGTTTTAAATTTGAGCAAAAAACACGTAAATTTTTCAAGTGCGGGTAGCTGGGTTCACTGCGCTTTATTCACTTCGAATTAATCCAAATCAAGTTCAATTCAATCCAAGTCAAGTTCAAATTAATCCAAGTCAAATTAAAATTAATCCCTGCCAAGTTCGAATTAATTCAAGTCAAGTTCAAATTAATCCAAGTAAAGTTTAAATTAATCCAAGTCAAGTTCAAATGAATCCAGCCACAAGTTGAGTTAAGAATCGACATTATCACTCTTTAATTTGAACGTGTTTTGAGTTAAAAATGTATCTATTGGATGTGATGAGCAAGAAAAGCGTTTTTATTTTCAGCAAGGAATGCATAAAATTTCTGCAGCATAAAAACAAGCTGTCGTAAAATTTAGTAAGTATCCAGCATCAGGAGGCAGAGTGTGATTCAGATCTTTGAGCGAAGTAACAGTTAGAAGTCAATTATAAAAACTTCATAATATACTACACAATAAAGTTGTTTTACAATTCTGAATTAATGGCAGTATGCATCCATTCAAATAATTATGTTCAGAGACAATTTTATGTTACACATTCACATAGTAGTATCGAGGATTCATTTGCACTCATATAATGATTTACATGCGTGAAATTTCACTTAATCACATTTATGAAATCATATATGCATGCAATTACAAATGATTGACACTGGACGATGTGTAGATTTAACCTTTACCCAGTCGGAAATTATGGTGTGCATCGTCGATGATTATGGTCGAATATGGCCTACAATATTGGTTGTTTATTATCTACGTACCTACCATGTTCAACCAAATATGGGGTCGAGTATGGCCGGAATGTCACTAATTTTTTCCATAAACAACCATAATACAATACCATATTTTCACCATTACCGACCATTACCGACTATATACATTTCGTCCGCACAGCCATGATCGACCATAGTACTACCTATATATACCTAAATCTACTATTTCCAACCTTATATGGGGAGCCATTAAGGCCGGGATGTCCCTAATTATTTCCATAAACAACCATAATACAATACCATGTTTTACCATTATCGAGGATATAAATTTCACCCGCTCAGCCATGATCGACCATAGAACTAGCTATATAAACCTAAATATCTTCTCTTTTCAACCATATACAGTATGAGGTGATATTATAGCTAGGATATCAAAATTTATTACTAAGCAACTTTATTTTAAACAAAAATATTTCCTATGCAGCCCTTGATCTAGGGGTTAGATGTATATTTATTACATAGTTATTTTTTTTTTTTTGGCATGGGCGAATAAAAGATTTCACATCAATAGCAAAATTTATTGCAAAAACCACATCAATAATCCTCTTCTTTCATGTCACGCAGAAATTCATCTCTTCCCAACCCAACAGCTTGCGAATGCTGTAAGATTGAATGCAATAAAGTCATCTACCTAAACATAAAATACTGAAAACAGAAAAGTGGTTAAGGAAACAAGTATAATCGAACAAAAATCAATTTTACAATCTATAGCCTATGTAAAATATCAGGTATACTTATCGCAAATACAGAAGCTTTATGTTTACAAGAAAACGTGCCCTTTCTTGACATCAATAGAAAATAATTTACATTGATTCTTTGGAGTTAACGACTATTTTCACATCCAGTTTTCGTATACAACTAAACTCGTGCAGAAAAAAAAAATCAGTTGAATGGACTCCCTAATTCCTTACAATATTAGTAGGAAAGTAAAATACAAATAATATAACCTCTAGGGCAAAAGGAAAATAGTGGGCACTGTTAACAGATACTAAACCACAAAAAATTGGTCAAACAGAGGCGCTTCAGACAAGTACACAAATCACTGACATAATGAACAATTTCTAGAAATTTTAGTTAAAAAAGGAAGATTAAGGACACAAATTTTGAAACCATTTGTTACGAAACTAGAATAAAAAAATAAAAGTGAACGTTTCGACCAAAACATTGGTCATTTTCAACACTGGAAAAGACAAAACACAAATAATCATAAATCAATTGAAAGTAGTCAATACGAGAAGAATAGATAGACAAGTAACTCGTAAGCTGTAGTTTTTACTTGCCAATCAATTCATTTTGTATTGACTGCTTTCAATTGTTTTTTGATTATTCGTGTTTTGTCTTTTCCAGTGTTGAAAATAATCACTGTTTTGGTCGAAACGTTCACTTTTTTTTTTTTATTCTAGTTTCGTATGAAATGATTTCAAGAATTGTGTCTTTAGCCTTCCTTTTTTTAACTAAATTTTACTGACATGTAAAAGACAGCAAACAAAGCAACCATTTCATAAGTTACACAGCTAGCCACGGCAGTACAATAATTGCATTGGTAAGCGGAGAATTGACCTATCAACGCAGTAAGTACGATAGAAATGACAAGCTTCTTCAAAATAACTCTGCAGTCAAGAAAACAAAAAGACAAAGAACATAACCTCGGTGAGTTACGAGTTCAAGAGCAGGGATAGAAAATTGAACGAAACACTCGCCCAATGCAAAATTCGCTATTACACCCAGTCGTAAACATCTCAAATCACTAAGAACAACATCACTTAGCTAATTAAGTTCAATGAAGTACATGTTTCGACAAATTTCAAGTCTAGAAGATATCGTTACAAAATTACCCGTTCACCAGAATGTGTCACAATGAGGGTATGCCACCTGGCTGCAGTAAAAGAAAAGAAAAAAGAAAATATTAATAATAATAAAAATTAATGAATGGTTGAATGAAAGGTACTCCTAAGCAGGCCTCCAGATGACACAATAAATTTTGATCAACGAGTACAGTATATTTGAGTCAAATTCATAACCTAATTGATAATACTCAACATAGGAAGCCGGAGTTTAGAAATTTCTAACTCAAGCAGCCTGCTATGAAATCCATTCTACCTAAACTGGGAAACACTAGAAAGCGTTCTGAAAGGTTAAATAGATCAGAGCAAAACGAAAGTGTGATCGCTGTTATGGGATGCAGATGAACAACCTGCAGATAAAGATTTAAATAATGAAGGGACCATCTAGTATGGACACGTACACGGGGAATCTATTCGCGAGGTGTGTATCCCACACAGGATACCAAGTGCATAGAAACAGCAAGTCAAGAAAGAAGTTCGAACAAGAAAATGTTCAAGAAGAAAGTAGGAGGTACTGCAGAAAAGGATAGCAGTGAACCGGAAAAGCGGGTCCTTAACTAAACAAAACCTATTCTATTTCAACTAAAGGAAAGCCTACCTAACCGTCACATCGGGACAATCTACTTGGGAGCGTGAATGCCCATAGATACAATAGTTGTATCCCCCTGGGGGGACCTGCAGATAAAGAACCTGCAGATTAAGAACCTGCAGATGAAGAACCTGCAGATGAAGAACCTGCAGATGAAGAACCTGCAGATGAAGAACCTGCAGATGAAGAACCTGCAGATGAAGAACCTGCAGATGAAGAACCTCCAGATGAAGAACCTGCAGATGAAGAACCCGCCGGTGCTATTTGTTGGTCATCCGTGTCTCCACTGAAAAAAAATATTAATTGAGACATAAATTAAATTCAACTTTTGTGATTTAAGATTCCCTGCCAATTACTAGAAGCAATCTGTACAGGAAAGCACAAGGCACCATGAAGAAAACTGCTCAACACGGGGAATCCATTTGAAGAACCATGTACCACAGTGGAGGTTCAGCGCATATAAACAAGGTATTCTGCAAGTAGAATATGACTTATCCTTTAAGAGCAGCATAGTAGAAATTCTGGGAAGTAATGAAGAGGGCATGAAAGACATGTTATAGAGACCTAACTAGTACGATTTAGGGACTCGTACGTATGACCGGGACATTCGGAAAGCCTTTACGGAAATGAAGAAGCTATCTTACTACATGTCACCGACGCATCCATCAAAGTCACAACATTCTTCCAAGGCCATGTGCGCACGTTTCTGTTCGAATTTTTATTGATATAATTTATTCCTGTTGCTTTTCTACTACACAACATGCATTAACAAATAGGGTTTTCATCAAGAGAATTTGAATACTACGTATCAAACGAGGGACATATTGGATATTTAGTGTGTCTTACAATTGTCATAAGATTATAGAATTATTCTCATCATTCTTATTACTGGCAAAACCGACGCAGATTCCACAAAGTTTTTCCAAGTGTACTCGGACAGTAGAAAATAACTTTGAGTAGCTAATTCATCTGTAGAATTTGTATTACCAATTTTCAGTTAATATTACATTTATTGAATGAAACAACATCCATACACTTAGGCTCAGATTATACCCCCAACATTATATCTCTACAATGATATATATATATTATCATAAAAAATAACAAATATTTCTATATAATTATAGGAAAAATATGTTGTTAATGAAGCTTAATATAACAACTCACATTACGTTCCCCATTGCTACGGAGCGTCGACCGCCATCCCAGTCAGGGACAGATTTGAAAACGGCTACTACAGCAGTGGCGAAATCCTTCAGAGCAAGCTCAGGGTGGATGAATTTCCACGCATCTGGTAAATTGAGATGTTATGAATGTTCAGACACGTTAAATCATCACGGGTGCCAGCGCATTAATACTATACAGGGGGAGATCATGTCTTGAAAATAATGCAATGGTTATCATGGTAAAAAAATGAGATACTTAACCTCAGATAAACATACTGAAATTTTTAGATTTTTTTTATATGCATCGATCTTAAAATCTGCTATATGCATCTATCTTAACATCTGCTATGGATTCATCGTCAGACTGAGTCAAATCTAGTCTGTAAAGTGAGACGAACAGAGTGAATGGTTTTGAATTGGTTTGAAGTTGATAGATGCAATAAAATGTAGCAGCTATTCATGGCACACTGATGAAAATATTGTTATGAGTAGTAAATAACATTTCCTAATTATTTCAATCAATGACATTCCGGTCAGCTACAGTGGAAATTTTTTTGGCAGTAATGACCTTATTGTTAAATCATGACCATAATCAACTTCAACATACCATGACAAAATTTCATAGCTTGATGGCTTCTGAAACTGAGTTTTGTTGGCTTTCTTAACGGTCCAAGTCCCGTCCAGCTGAAAGAAGCCGCTAAATGCTTCGTCATTAGCCTCCTAATGATTCGCCGTACTGTTTCACATGACGACCTGCCTCCAAGTTCTTTCAGAGCATCAAGCTGAAATTAGAAAGCATGATTACATTAGTTACTGAAATAATAAAACAACTTAAAGAATACTAAAACCCTACGCATGATATATGTATACCCCATGACATGGTCAGAGTTCAATAAAAAATTCATCACTCCCACTACAACCCTCACTTAATGATATGACTCAAAAAAAGTCTTGTTAAAAAAACGTATTTTTCTACGGAAAAAATGCACTCGCGAAAAAACTGTACAATTTTCGTTATTTTTTGGGAAAAAAACGGATCAAACACCATGGAAATATGTTGTTTGTTAGATACTGTGTTTTAAATACTTCAGCAATGAATAAAAACGTTTCTAATAAATCAGTGTACGCATCAGAGATAGTTCTATGTATATTTATGACAATCTAATATTCCCCTGATGCCGTGCAAAAATGTGCTGTATTCCATTTATTCCCTAATTACTCCATTCTTAAAATTAAATTAACCTAATCTTTTTAAGCAAACAAAATCAATATTGTAATCATCTTTCCACTACTGTTGACAAATTTTACTTAGTGACATTCAGTCGAGTTCCAATTTGGCTAGCAAAACTTGGCAATTGACTACTGTGGACGATGCTCATGAAGATTCTCTCCCTGCAGTGCACATTAGGTAATCCCAAGTTGCAGTTTGACTGACTCAAAAAGTGATTCAGAACGTTCCCAGGGTTCCATTGATTCAAATTCTCTAGCTGCAGCTAGGCTCAGCAGCTTGAACATTTAAAAAGGTGGCAGCAATTACAATTTACTGATACTATGGTAGCGAAGTCAGAATCCGAGACAATCTGCAGGAATGAGACATTTTTGGAAAGTATGGTCAGCAATGGGGGTGTTGTAGTCTTATGTGAGACCATAAAATATACGGAATCAGAATCAGAATTATTTCATTCAACTTTCCAACCTCACAGTTACACAGCTAGCTATGTACTACACTATATTACTCCTACTTCAACTTTGATGGTTCTGTTTGCCACTTTGTTTACTTGCTTTTTTGAGCTCTCTCATAATAACATATATCTAGTCAAACATTCAGAAGGCGATTGAACAATAGGAATATCATATTAAATTAAATTCCTGAACAATGAATAGGGTCATAACTAATATACGTCTTGTTTTGAGTGTATACATAACTAGGTGATATATTATACAAATATCAAACTCGTTTTGTTCGAGGAATAAAACAGCCAAAGCATTTAAGGAAAACATTGTTATACATTGAACGTTTTTGGCACTCGACCCATCTTCAGCAAGTAATAACTGAAACAAAAATAATATGAATAACTGAATCTTTTTGAAAGTGAAACTAACTCCTTTTTCAGCTATGTTTCTAGTCAGCCTTAGATCGCTCCGTGTACAGCGCACCTCCTAAATTGACGTTCCATATTATCAATAAGCAATTGAATCAACAAGCAACAAGTTCAGCACATTAATTAACTTACAAGTCCTGGAGTTTGAAGTAAAATGACAAGTTCTTGCTGAGTCTCAGCTGGTGGAGGCAGTCCAGTCTGCCTTGATAGCTGCTGCTGCTGCTGCTGCTCGGCATCTTCTTTGGCCAATTTTTCTTCATGAAGCATCTTCAGAATTTTATCCAACTTCTTGGAATTGATGTCCTGTGTTTTCTTCAAGGCTAGAATTTCCCTTGACATTTCCATCACAGATGCAAGCATTGACCTGTAGTTTAAACACACACCAGAACTAAAAGTTAGATGAAACATAACTATGTGTTTTCATGTTTTTTGCTTCTATGTTTGTAGTTACTTTCTGAATTAGGAATCAGCTAATTTGGTGCGTTGATTAATGCAGATGCCAGAAAATTCTGGTAGAAATAAGGCAATCATTACCTAAACACACGTCTTACACAATGAAAGTACAAAGAACAAGCTGGAATACCTTCGATGTAATACATTTTGAACACAACCATATGATATACATGAACCACACGATCATGTTCCCCTAACGTTCTTCCAACAATGCCTTGATTTTATAGCTAAATATTGCAATAACCTTAGCATTTATCAATTTCCTAAATAGCTACATATAGACGATATATATATATATATAAATTGGTGTAAAGTTGATTTGTACCTACCAATTACATAAATTATCTCATAGCTACAATGCTGCCCAAACAATATCAAAGAATGCAATACGAATGGATCTAAGTAGGGAAAAAGGTTTAGGTACTACCAACCTCTCTGGAGCAGACATAGCATTGTATCGAGGAAGTAGCGACACGGTGCTATTCAGCCTACTAGGGATTTCTTCAACAGATGACACACAATCTGTGCTAGTGTATCCATCTGTCTCTGCAGTTGTGTACAGTTTTTTCTCACATCCAGCAAACGTTTCTGTAAAAAAAAAATATAACATGGTTGCTTGACATAAAAATGCTGAGATCAAATACAAATAATACAATACACATTTAATTACACTAAACTAGGTCATGTTTGAAGATTATATGACTATTCTAGATTGTTTGATCACCTGAAAATACATATAATACTTTACTCAAGATTGGATTTAACTGTAGTAGATTATGAATAAATAATGGCTCACGTGCGATGGGTGCCATTGTCCGATATGCATTTGGCACCCTCTCTAACCGCACATATATTAGTATGTACCGATACCATTTTTTTTGTTGCTACTGCTAAGGCTATCTACTTTCTGGCCGATACAGATACTCTGACACTTGAAAATACCAACACTTTAACGAAAATAATAAAATAAAGCCAGTAGCTAGAAGCCCAACAATGATTTTTTAACACAATTAGCTATTGGTCAGTTTTCCATTGAGGTCGGTGATTAATAGAAAAAAATATTTGGTTGTTTAAGCCTCCCTATCTGCTATAAAGGCAATCTAAAGAGAGGGAATAATGAAGGGACCTTCTAGTATGGACACATACATGAGGAATCTATGCGCGAGGTGTATGTCCCACACAGGCTACCAAGTGCATAGAAACAGCAAGTGAAGAAAGAAGTTCGAATAAGAAAAAGTTCAAAAAGAATATAAAAGGTGCTGAAGAAAAGGGTAGCAGTGAACCGAAAAAGCAGGTCCTTAACTAAACAAAACCCTATTTTATTGCCACACAAAAAGGCCTACCTAACCATCCCCTCGGGACAGTCGGTGAATAATTGTCAATGTTTTTATGTACAAACATATACGAAGACATTTTGTACAATAAGAATTTCGGAGCAAATGCATCGTTATCAAGTCAGAGCGCATTCAAGTTTAATGGCAATAGCACTGGCATAATTCCACAACAAACAGAACTGTTCAGCTCACATCTAAGGTTGGTGACGTTAGGTTACTGTGCAGTGCTATTCTTTCTGCAAAATTTATTGCACTAACAATATCTCAAAAAGGACTTGTTTGTGGCAAGATTGTTAGCTATTTATGTTAATATATCTAATAATATAATATTACCCATACATTTTAGATAGGCAATAATAAACTGCAGTTGCTATCTTGACCATATTGTGGAGAAAAATAACAATGAAATCCATTATATGGAGAAGTGTTGACATTGAATGACTATGGGTAAAATATCTGCCAGATTTTGACAAAACTTGACACCAATGAAAATCGCAGATACTTCCAATACCAATTCATTGGTACATCACTATAAGGAAAACAAGATTTACAACTCTAGTTTCAGTGTGGACAACTTGTAAATAAATATATAGCTACCGTAAGTTGCATCATGAATAAAACAAATAAAGAATTTGAAACTCCTAAACAATGACTTATTTTAACCCATGGAAATGAAATAAGTGGTAAGATAAAAAATTGATAACTTACTTGAATGTGTAAGTAATTAACTGAAACTGGTACCCAGTTCTCATCTGCTGCCAGGCCTTCAGACGCTCGAGCTCTAACTTGTTCCAAGTCGTTATTCTTTGGCCACAGACATTTCAGTTTGTTTTTTTTCATTAGGAGCCACTGCTTGGGGATAACTTCATGTCTATTTGTCACAAAATTGTACTCCACAGTATTTCTTGGTCTCAGCACTGTCAAAATTCATTATTCGTCTTTCACTTCTACTTAGTTGTTGTGGGAAAGAACCTGCACAACAAATTTGTTTTTATGAGGGAAAATTATCATTTTTGATGAAACATTTTTGAAAGACACCCAAGTTGCATTACTTGTTAAATTGTATACTTTGAAAATGCCTACTTTTGATGAAGGCAAAGGCTCGGTAAAGAAATCTAATTTTCGCGTGAACTGTGAGAACAATAACATTATTTCATTTTCACACTGATGGATTTCAATCACAAATCCAATGGTACCGTCTGCAAGCTGTACACAACTGTTTTTTTTTCCGAGTAAGATTTTATTTTAAGACAGGAATTGTTTTTCATGGTTATTTTTTTGTAGCATCTTCCAGCTTGTGTCCTTTCACTGCACTCTTTGTTCAATATTTTGCAGCAGTTCACCCATTTTTGTTCTGTCTCGTTCTCGTGTTTCCAGTTAGAGTTAGTATAAGCAATATGTTTACAGATTTGATTGAGGGGCTTATAGCCTGATCTCACAGCACTTTTAATGTGAGTACCTAAAAAGGTTTCAAACGGAAAGCAAGATATGTTTTCAAGATTTCCATACTTGAGGTAATCTTGTGTGAGATGAATCATAGAGTGGACATTGTAAGAAATGAAGCCTCTCCCGAATAGCTTAGCTGATTTTTCAATGAATACATGGAGAAAACGTTCAATTAGGTCAAGATTATTTTCTTGATTATCTAGTAAAAGCAACTTCATTGCCAATGAGAAATGCAAGAAGCTTTTATACACATCCTTACTCACAATTTTAGAGCTACACAAAACCACAACACCACAGTATAATAGGAAAGTCCTGTACTCAGATGCTTTCCAGTGCACCATTTTTTCGATACCACCTTCTAACTTTCTTGAAAAATCATCAGGTAAATACGTGGAACACTGTAGCAACTTTTCATTAAATTTCATTTTTCCTTGTGTATTCATATGCATTTTTTTTTGGCATGCTCTACTAGACTTGGGTCTGTTCAAAAATCTTTTCATGGAACCTAGTAGGCAACAGTGCATGTAATCAATCACAAAGTTGCTCACCATATTACATCCAAATTCTTCTAATGGAGACTTTGAGGATGACTTGTGGTGATCTTCATCTCTGCGCTGCAAAAAGCTGGCATCTGTCCTTTCAGCAGAGTGAAGTGCAGGGAAGACAACAGTGCCATCATGGTACTCGCCATGTTGAATGCAGCGCTCACAGCTTGAATAGCCACTGTGGCTGACTATTTCTTTGAGCGTTGATCTCACAGGGGCATCGCACACAAATGGTCCTAGCTTCACTACAAATCCTTACACTGCCAGAGATTGTCGTAACTGAACAAAATCACTCAAGAACTGTTCAAGAAATTCGTTGGTTGGAGGCATGTGATGAGCACATATCTTATTAGTGCAAAATATTGCTGCACAGAATATATGACTGGGAATTTCTAGTACTTGCAACAGGATTGGATATGAATTGTATCTAATAGAAGCATTAGTGATTGGTAATCCATCGATGTTAATTTTGATATGTAATATTTCAGGTTGATTAGCTGCTGAATAAGCTGAAATATATTCTTCTAGCTGAATCCACCAGGATGAAAAATACGCAAACTCACCATTACCCATGTTTCTTACGTTGAACTCGTCAACTTTGGGACACAAAGTTTTTACAGAGATAGCCAAGCCTGGATATCGTGGAGCTAACATAGTTAATAATCGATCTACTGCTGCATGGGGAACTTGTTTCTCTGCCTCAATCCATTTTTTCATGGTAGTTCGAAGAAAATCAGCACAATCAATAGTGCATGTATCAGCAGCGTGCACAGTGTCACCAAGGATGTTATCAAATAAATTGTGTGATTCATCACTGGAACTCTCACAACTGCTCAACTGAATAAACCTAGCTGGTTCTAGAGGTGGCTCACTGCACCTTACTTCATCTTCAGAAGTTGAACTTTCTACACCACTCTCTTCTCTATCTATTGATATAGGTCCACTTGTCCCTTTACCAGTTAATAATGGAGTAGGAATGATGGTACAATTATCTTGATAAGCATCACACCTTTCACAAGTACAATCATCTCTACCAACACACATACAATCACTACTACTAAGCTTAGGCCTTGTTTCACCATCATCACTGTTTTCTGTTGATATTTTAATGCTTTGTTTCACTCGTCGTCGCTTTTGCTTCTCAGACAACTGATGAAAATATTTCCTTTTTCTCATTTTTGTCAGATTAAGTCACGCCTTCACACGAAAGGTCACTCACGCCGAGAAGCTCCCAACCGAATCTTTGTACCGTCAGATGTAGTACAGGATGAACGTTTCTACTACAAAGACAACATACTTCTATCATATATGCAGAGTATGGCCTAATTTTTTGCTCATTTCAATGATTTCCAAGTTGCCAAATAGCCTGTAGAAATGTTTCACTGTTTTTCTGTTGAGAGGCCTTTTTAAATAATGAATGAAAAATTTAAATTATGGTTTAGTCCATAAGCAATCTGCTATAATAGGAATTTGAAAACATAAGCCTATTTTGATCACACTTGTTTCATTTTTCTTGTTTCATACAGTGATAGACTGAACCATTTTTGGTCCAAAACAAACATACATTCTTTAGAGAATACTGATGCTCCAATACTTGAAAATACCAATATATTGACCAATCCTGATACATTTTTAAGTTGGAAAAAAATTAGCTAGAAGCCCTACATGGGTTAAGACGAGTGTTATAATGAAATTATTTACTACTAGACCTATTCAAAATATCATAATGTCAACATTTAAGTTGTAAATAAGTAATGAAAAAATTACAAGCACTATGTGAACCATATTTTTAAGAAAAAATGATATGAAATAAATTCAACCGTGAAGTATTAGCTGTGCGTCTAAAAAGAATCAGTCAGATTTTTCTCATACCGATAAATTGGTACATAACTAGTAGGGATGTACCAAAACCTGAATTTTGCCAAAGCCAAAGCTTAGTCCGCAGCAACTTTGCTGAAGACAAAGCTTTGGCCAATTCCGCAGCTTTAGTTTCATTCCCACAACTGTAGCTATTTAAGCAGATTTATAACGTTTTTATTAGTACAATAACTGCTAAGTTGTTATAGCCAGTCATTTATTAATGGTAATTTGCTGTTAACAAGTTAAACTTTGCAGTCATACATGCTGTGTATCAATTTTTTTCTGATCATACTATTCTTGAGAATGTTTGTTAGCAATGCTTGCACGAGTTTAAAAACCTAGGTTTTAGAATAATTTCCTTACATAACAGAGCTGACAATCCCAGCCAATTATATGAAAAGCTATACTTAACATTATGAGTTGCTATGGCAAATAGCATATAGACAGCTATGCACAATCAAAAAAGTATTTCATTGACAGATGTATCACGGTTCATTTCTGAACAGACTTCTCATAAAATTATCAATAAAAATTAGGCATTTGGCATAATACACTAAATTAAAGAATTGAAGTATGAATGGATGAAAGCACTATTTACAATAACCTGTTGACTGTAGCCATTCATTGGGTGAGAAAAACGTCAGAAAATATGACACATTGACATGATGCAATCAATCCTGTAGTAAGTGTTATGTCACAGCTTGGTTTTGAATTGGATGCAGTTTTCATAAAATTTCTCTACACAGTTGTAGCTGATACATTCATACTACAATAAGCTTATGTAAATCTGCTAAACATTTTGTTTCCATGTAGATATTGAAACCCATTAGTAGTCCCCTAAACTTGCTTTTTAAACTATAAAAAAGATATGATGTGACTACTACATTTACCTTAATTCACTTAGGCCTATACACGTAGGGTAACGACTCAAATGGCGTAAATACACAATTGCCGTACGAAACTCCATGAAAATCATATACTAACGCTTCAATCAGTTGCTTGATGGTGGTATTCAAGGGAATGACAGTCTGAGCTACTGCACTACCTCCATCAGGTTAACTGAACATAGCATTATACAGTAGGATTAAAAATGCATTTTATTCGCCAATTGTATACATATGCTAACTGAGTTGTTACCCTAGCCTATTGGTATGTGTTCCTTATCACAAATGCAAGTGCACATGAAGTGCAAAAATTTTTTTTCAACTAAAATTATTGAAAAACAGTAAAATACACACACACACAGATCAAGAATAGTTAAGGCAAGCTTTGTCAAGTTCTAGTCCCTTCATTTTTGCACAAAAAAAAATCTAAAAGTGAGAAAAATCTAAAAAAAGTGGAAAAAATATTAAAAAAAGAAACAAAATTTTCTTTTCACACTTGCATTTGAGATAAGGAACACAATTTAAGTGAATTATATCAATATTCAGCTTCTAATTAGGGCCTAAGTACTCTTTTTGGAAGAGTGGCAGTCTGTAATATTGACAATAATTTCTAACAAAATTCTTCACACACAGGTCTAGACCAATTGAGCACTATTTTTTAAATCATCATTTATAAAGTCTGCAACTAATTAGGCATTGTTAGAGAAATTTAACGAATGCCTAGCCTAGTAAGGCCTAACTAGCTAAGTTAGGTAGTGCCTAACTAGCTACTAGGGTAGCTACACCCATGATTTACTGGCCCTGTTGTCAGTAAATAGGTAATGGTCTCCTTAACAAAAAGCAATAGGAGTAAAAAGACCACTTTTTCCTAACTGCTTTTTTGTAAATAAGGCCAGGCCAGTATTTGCAACAGGGTCAGTAATTCATGCATTTATAGCTTACCCTGGTGACAAATTTAGGTAGGAGGGCCTAACTAGGGCTAGGCACACCGTACCTACGCCAAGAATGGCGATGGGCTTGCTTAGCAATAGCACAGATTGCAAAAATATTGTCTGTACTAAGACAATACACAACCTTTTATTGTTCAATAAGCAACAAATGTATGAAAATAATAACAACCCACATACAGTAGGCCTATATTTAAAACAAATTCTCACTGCGCACTCAACTAAGCGAATAACTGATATGGCTCTAAACGACTGCTTGGACGCGGGAATTTTGTAGAACGGCTTTCGATTCAGGGTAAAAAAACAATCTTCAGGAAATTCAACATCTCAAAGTAGTGATTACCCTAGATTAGGGTAATTTATGTAATTTTATGCACCAGTTTCAAACAGTGAACTGCTATGTTGAGGCTGTTGATATACATTTGAAGTAGAAATAGTCTTGAATCTAGGGTAGAGTTCAAGATGGTGCTGGTGGCCCGGCAGTTTGTTATTCGTTCGTTATTCGACACTGACTGTTGCAAACGTGTTCAAACTGCGTTGGCGAATCGTATTGTCATTAGTTCTCAAATAAAGTATGGTTTTAGTCGTGTCATATTCTATTTGCTTCGTTTTATTGATTCTGTTTCAATAAATGTATTATAATACAGGACAAATGTACTATTTAAATTCGCGAAGCTTCTTATAACATCATTGAGCCCTAGGCTATATGAATTATCCATGAAAATATTGAATACCATAAACAATATGAGTGTTTTTTGATAAAGTGGGAATTTCTAGAAAGCGTTCCCTATCAGTGCATTCGTATTTTCAAAAATAGGCATATTCGTAGTTACACTCTCCATCGAAGGTTTCTAATTAAACCTATAGGTAGTACAAGGTGTATAAAGTTTTTCGATAAACTGTGGGTAGTATATAAGCAAAAAAGATTGAACGGCGAACCGGAGTGCCCCTTTATAACCCTATGTAGCCAGAAAATGCTCTCAGAAGTACAATATCTTCAATGGCTCATGGAAAACACAGAAATTGTTGCCATATCTCATAGCTCTTTCCAATGTGAATAAAATGAATTAAGTACTATTTTCTCCAATGAATGGAATTTTTAAGACCAGCTTTAGGAGCTTTATATACACTTATTACGCAATCACGCTGGAGCTTCAATGCTACCAAATTTGTAATATATAGAGCGTTACCAGATACAAATAGCCCTTAAGCCTTAAATATAGTCTGGTGGATTGCCATCTTTAAATCATTCGTGGCGCTCTCCGATGCTACACGTCATGTTGAACTGTCATGGATTTTGAGACGTGTTTTCAGAGTATAATCGAAGAGATGGCCTTTTCTGCAAAAATATATCTAAGATACACAGTTTCTCTCTTAAATCATTGCTGTTCCAGCGAAAATTTCTGATTGGGCCTCACTTAATGTTGTCACAAAGAGAACCTGTAGTATCACTCTAATTTCACTCTCTACTAGTCTGTAATATGCATTTTTCATGCCTTTTTTATTGATAAGTCGTGAAATTCTTTTCTTTTTCTTATTATGTCACCCAATCGGCTATTTTTTTTTAATTAACAACGCATTTCTGACGCAACTACGTCAGTTGTTTTACTCTAACTGAGCGGGGTTTAAACGTTGACCCTTGCTGGCGGAGGCACGATCGAAATGTTGCCCTGAATACCACATAGGATTGAATAGTGATCTTGGGCATTGCGTCGTAAAAACTTCTGTTATATCTCATGTTAATGTTTATATATAACAAGCAGAAGATATTTAGAGAAGAAAGACATTCATGTTCTGTCATACATACGATACACTGCATACAAATGCTGTAACTGTAAATTTGTCCCATTCTGATTTCAACATCGACGTGTTCAGATGAAAGTAATACCAGGTACTTAAATGGTGTAAAATTTCACTGAAAAGTTGCTGTTCAAATGTGAGTAAACATCTGATGTTGCCTTAATTGTATCGAAAATTGGTATTCCTATTTATCGAGCATATTCCAAATCTTGCCATTGGGTAAGAAACGAACGCGTGCGTAAATTTTAAATATGATTAGCTTCAATGAATCAATTTAAGTGAACTTGATTATCATGTCATATTATTTCGATGTTTATTTCAAGGTTACTCTGACATAAAGAATAACTTTACACTAGCTACGTTTTATATACATATATATCATCAAGCGCGAAGTCCCGGGGCACCTGGAAATGTATCCAGAAAGAGTTCATCCGCCTCCTTGGTGCATAAATAGGCGGATGAACATAAATAGGCGGATGAAGAAGTGCAAGCGCGGCACGTTACCAACTGCGCCACCGTCTGCAGACGGTGGCACAGTGCGTAGCGTGCCCCGTGCACTTCTAGGTCCCCGGGTTCGAGTCCTCGTCGGGCCCTCCTGAGAATATATATATATCATTTTACAACATCTCACGCAATCTTTAACTGGTACTACATACGGATGGAACTTGAATTAGCAATACATGTAAAAACGCGGTAAATAGAAGTACATTGCTCAATTAAAGAAAAAAATGCCGGTTTACATACCTTCGTAATGCAGGAAGAAAACGTCCTGCATGTTAAAAATTTATCAAATTTGAAGTTTACAACGAAAAACTAATTTGTTTGATCTTCATAACTTACATGCTGCATGCGTATGTTAACACATGCATACTATACATATATTCTTGAAATATCCATGTACTCTCAAATTGGCTTCCTGACAAATCTTGGACTACCGAATTTTTCTCCACCAATATCGACCTAAACATGCCAAAATCAACGTTGTTCCCACCAACCATAAACAACCAATATTTCCTTCTCTTATATCGACCTAAATTTACCAAAATCATCGTTGTTCTCACAAGCCATAAACAACCAATATTTCCTCCACCGAAATCGACCAAAATATGCCAAAAGCAACGTTGAGTATTGGTCGGCATCTCGACCATAATGTTTTCATAACCATAATCGACCTTAACTTCTCATACTCTACTATATTCTGCTATAAGCACAACCATAATTTCCGACTGGGTAAAAGAAGTATGACAATGCGATTCACTGAGTACTTATTTACGATACCATTTGATTACAATTTATATGAGTACATTACTACACAGATACAATTCTGCAATATCAATAAAAATTGTGTCATCCCTTCAAATGAATAAGCCTAGGCAAATATATCATCTCTATCGATGAAACAAATTGAAATTTGTTTTTAAAAAAACCGTTTGAACAAGCACAAACAGATTTCGTTGCTATATTTCTTTTAAAGGTTAAATCTACATTTCGTCCTATGTTAATCTTCCTTAGTTGCATGCATATATGACTTTATATATATAATCATGTGGAATTTCATGCATATAAATCTCTAAATGAGTAATTAAGCCCTCGATACTACTATCTGTATGTGCATGTGTAACATAAAATTGTCTTTGAACATAAATATTTGAATAGCTGCCTACTGCCATTGATGTAGAATTTTAAAACAACTTTAATGTGTAGTATAATAAGAAGTTTTTATAATTGATTACTATGTGTTACTCCGCTCAAAGATATCAATCTCACTCTGCCTCTTGATGCTGGATACTTAGCACGTTTTATGACAGCTTGTTTTTGTATTGTAGAAATTTTATGTATTCCTTGCTCAAAGAAAAAACGTTTTTCATGCTCATCATATCCAATAGATACATATTTTTATCACAAACGCTCAAATTAACAAGTCATTACTTCAATTTTTAACTCAACTTAGTGTTTGAATAATTTGAATTTGATTTGCATTAATTTGAACTTAACTTGGATTAATTTGAAATCGACTTGGATTAATTTGAACTTGACTTGGATTAATTTGAACTTGACTTGGATTAAATTGAACCTGACTTGGATTAATTTTGATGTGAAAAGGTGAAATAAAAAACTAAAAACCCCGGTCAAAACCCCGGTTTAGAGCACTATTTTGCCGGGGCCGGGGCCGGGGTCAGCAAAAATGGCTGGGGTTTGCCGGGGCCGGGGCCCCGGTCGGTCTATAGGTGGAACTCCTGGAAATGCTTTTTTAGGTGATTTTTTCAAAGAAATTATCTGGCCAGAAGCATACTTGAACATTAAAATAGAGGTGAGGGAAATATCTTCCACAAAGCTTGCGTTATAGCATTTTTAATTCATCGAAGTATTTTAAATAAACTAAAATTTAGGCTTGGCCGCGCAATAATGTTCTTAGTCGAAGTACGAGCGAAGATTACTACCTACTTTTTTGTGCAACTACTTGTAAGGAACAAAATTCAATAATATAATTGGACTTGTTGAATATGTGAATATATTTTCTTCATAAAACAAGTAAAATCTTTTACTAATAGCACATCTAAATTGCCCCAAAAATAGTTAAAGATTATTTATGACAGTGAAAATCATTTCGGTTAGCTAAAACATGACAAATAAAATTTTATATTCGTATCCGCTTTTGTAATTGAAAGATATTCAAAACTTTTCTAAAAACTAAAAAATTCAAACCAACAATAATGCAAATTTGTATCAAGCAATTTTATTCTAACAGAACCTTAACAGAGTTTGTGCAGTGCAGCAGTTACCAACACACCGAGCTCGAAGCCAAACGCAGCACCGAGTAATTACCCCTGGGAGCGATCGTCAGTCTACGTTAACGGTCCCCTCCATCGCTTTGCATCTGTTTAGAAAGCTTTCCTCCCCTAATGCCCTGCATTATTTTTATATCGTATTGGATGTTTGAGATTTACGTTCCTCCATACTCGCACTGAAATTTTACCTGTGGCAATTTTATTCGAAGGATCAAAAGTGCTCAACTGAGAACATTCGTATTTTGCACAAGTAAAAACGTATGAATGGAACGTTTGATCACTTCTATCCAAGCTACCACAAGGACTGATTCTTAGTGCCGTCGATTAATTGGTTTTCAAACAAAAGTCTTTCTGAATACGCACAATCTCACCCGACTGAAAATGCTGATGATGATGTACACTGTTTTGAAACTCTAACTTAGAGTGAGGGAAATTTAAGCATTTTTTATTAGCATTTAATAAATTAATTATTAGCGGGAAATTTATACAATACTTTCATTCTTCTTACACGCATATAAAACTTGAGAGAATCGTTTAATTTTTTTCAAGTTTCATAAGAAGAGTATATTTAAACAGTTTTTTACTTTAGATAAAAAGTTAAGATAAATTTCGAAGATCGGAACATTTAGATTAGGTAGAAAAATGAAACGCCTTTCAATTTTTCTGTCAGTTTCATACCTGGATTATTAAATCATACAGTGTTCACGAAACGTAGCAAATCCAATACGAAAAGAATATTTAAGGAATTTTTTCTTCTCCAAAATTTGGAACTATATGTTTTTACCTTTGAATTTATTACCCTAGGAATACAAGTGCCTTGTCTAGAAAAATTTGTTTCATATGTAAGGTCGAGGATATGAGTGAGAGAATTTTTGCCTTGGATTGTGACCATTCCATCACCAATTAAGGCTTGTCTAATTGCTTCATATCAGTTCAAGTTTCTACCGCAAACGGTGAAGTTATTGTCTATATTTCTGCAACTAAACCAACCGTTTTTCTTATCGTCAAACTGTCGCCTATTTTCGCATTTGTTCCTGGAAATTGTCTTTGCTCTCCATGCACAGTTTGTAGTTTGATCCGGTGTTTATACCGTCAGTTCTGCAATATGCTTAAAATATGGGTTGCAATCTGCTGTTTTGTCATCATAAAGGTATTTAGGCATAAATATCCTTGATGAACAACTACATCATCCTCAGGGTGAAAAATTGACTAGGTAGCCCATGAATTTTTTCAAAAACTGAAAATTATTTTCTGAAAATTGGCTTCTCCTGTGTTGCATCATATGTCGCCTTTTCTATTGATAAAAATAAATATTCTGCAGATCATCCAGGAACTTCTTTCACACGGATGCAGTTGAAAAATTCTCGTTTACTTCTGAATATCATTTGGTACCCAGATTGTAATTATTTTTTCTCCTTTAGGCAACAGTCAGTTATTTTATTTTTTTGGACGTCGCATTTCTTGAATCGTATTTGGTCAGATGGGGAATTTTCGTTCTACATTAACAAAACTATATGAATTCTCAATCACCTTGCAAACTCTTCTAGAACTAACGTACATCATTTAATCGTGGCGACAGTTCAATATTACCTGAACAATGGTAACCACTATACCAGTGGTCTTTACCTTTTTTGCTCCACGCCCCCTTAAAAAGTGTCGGGGGAAATTGTGCGCAGATGGACTATTAAATAAGAGCTCACAACAAAGAATATTGTAAATAGATCCTCAAACATATTCAACAGTGAAAGTTCACTTTTTGGTCGAAAATATTACTTTTACAAATCAGGCTTTACTGTGAAAGCAAGCGCCCCGCACAACCCCCCCAGCACAACAACCCCCCCCCCCCCCCCCACTGGCGGCGCGCCCCCCATGTTAAATACCACTGCACTATAAAAACCCCTGGCTGAACTCAGCGAAGGTCCTTGGAGGAAAAACTCAAAATTTCTTTGTTCATTGGATTGAACTTCCTAATGGATCACTGCTGAGTCCTAATCTCAGTTGAAATGGTATTAAAAATTGTATTCATGTATTTTCCTGGTTAAAAACATTCACTTTTCAACTTATGTACAAGAATCGCTCTTTTTACGGAGCATTGATATAATCATCACCATAAGTGCACGTTTGTTTATGTTTAAAAGTAAGAAAACATTATAGAGGATTGCAGAGATTTTTTTATTCAATGCTTAGAGTTCACTTTTGCAAAAAAAAACACAATTTTTGAGATGTCAAATCTTATTTTGGACTTAAAATTTGACTTTCGAAATTAGTCTTTCCATCCTTGAATAACAAAAATATCATTGATCGAGCTTTAATCTGTACAATTTTGTAATGTAATAATTTCATCCCATTAATCTTTAATCTGAATAGCAATGTAGGTGGGAATTTTCAAAGTGTCGTTTGAGGAAATTTTCACCTGTTTTTGTTACCTAGTACCTCCACTAATATATTATTTTTTATTCAGAACCAACCATCCTGTACTGATTCCTCGAATGATGTAAATTTCATTTCATAGATAAAGCCCTCAAAATTTGAGCATTTACTGAAAACCTTTGTTTGCAAAGGAATTGAAAACTCGATGATGTATTTTTTCGCGGGTTACAAAGTCGTGCAGTGGATAGAACGCAAAAAATGTGAACAATTCGCTGCGATTTTAATTATTTTTTGACGGGCAATTTAAGAACTAAGTCAGAATTAGTACTTACGAGATTAATAGCAACGATTGCAGCGTTATTCAAGCTCCTGAGAAGATATCCTGAAGTGGGACCTCTGAATTCTATTTCCTCAAAATATTTGGTGGTATGGTTTCTTATCAAGTTTAAAATGAAGGCTTAAAAGTGCAACTCCACTTCTTGTATCTATGAGCAATTTAAAATTGCAAAAACAGTAGTGTGGAAAAAAACCCTTGAAGAGGATGTGTAATTCGAGCGTCGTTTAATCACTACTTTCACTGTTAAACATGAAAAAATTTCATTTTTCTTGTCCTGTCGTACTTTGTAAGCCTCTCGCAAAGTATAAAAGACTGCCGATCATTACAAAAAAGTCTAAGTTTTTTCGTCATTAAATGGTGAGATAGACTGCCGAAAAAGATATTCTCTTCCGACATTTATCACCAGAGATGAGCATAGCGTATTTCACCAAGAGAGCACACCATGTTTTCATTTCACAACACGCAAGGATGAGTTTCCGTCTTACTGCTTCTCTTCACCCAGTCATCCACTCCCATGCTCGAAAAACGCAATTTTCCGGTAAAATCGGATGGTTCCAGTGGTTGAGCATAGTTTCCAACTCAGTTGATATCAACCTTATGAATTTCATTTATTTTACAGGGAATCGCATTTATGAAACACAGATTCTGTTTACTCTGTGCATGTAGTTTGGCATTTTTATTCAGCTCCAATATTTTTTTGGAAAATTTACACGTATTACATCACCTTTCATTGTTCTGGGTGGATTTTTTTTTTGTTGACGGTGGTTCGTTAATTAACACATTTAACTTAATGATAAATTTGCTTATCAAATGAGAAGCACGTTGATAGTAATTTTACTAGATTATCATCCATTCTGATCGCTTTCGTATAAAACGACGGGTTGTTTCAAGTATTCAATAAAATTCCCTCATGTTTCGAATCCAACGCAGTATTGTCACACCGAACAAAGCAGATACAGCCTAATTAGCGGTGAAAAATTAGTGACGTATCGTGAAAATCCGTGAGTGATAGCCAAGATGTGATGATACTATAAAGTTTTAGGATTTGCTTTTCCCTGTGCATACGAATTAAATTATACAAATGTTTTTAATTCGGAAAGAAAACACGTTATTGTATAATAAATTCGAATTTATCATTGTTCGTGCACTGCAGAAGGTGAGTTAGCCAAACTAGAATGATAACAACGAAGGCAGTAGCAGTTATTTCTGCTACACTGTTGAGGAAAATTGAGCCACATGCATGATTTCTTGGCCAGGATAGACATTCTTGCTTCCGAATTTCGAATAAGTGTGTAAATTGAATTGCATTTCCATATACGCACGGGAATTCTAAGCGTGCATCCCTTAATTGACAAATCGGAATCCATTGATTTATAATCTTGCTTGATAACATGATACTGGGATCAGTGATCGTAGTGAAAAATTACTCGGTTCTGTAACTGGAGATAGTTATCACAGCAAAACACTTGAAAAGCTACTTTTCCAATGGTAAAAACCCTGACGCTTGAAATGAATGAATACTACTCATAATTTCTCATTTAATGAGTGTCATGCATATATCACCCGATTGCAACGTTGACGGAGTGACGGTCCGCTGACGACGAGCACCAAACGTGTTCATGCTTTGCCGCAGGAGAATACCGCCGAAGAATTGATAGCCGGTCATCCGTCTGAATTTGCTGGGAGCTCTGCAGGGGTTAGGCTAGAGTACGAATAATCGAGAGCGGAGATGAGGTTTTGTAGTGATAAAATGGAACTTTGACGATAAGAAATTTCAAGTTTTATTTGGAAAATCAAAGTGAGTTTATTTACCTCATTGATCCAGAAATCCAGAATCGATGCTACGCCCAAAATAAAGAACTTAAGACACGCATTTTCCAAATAATTCATTCGAGTGGTACCAACAGCATCCGCATTTTCATAGCCTGCGCTATACCTCATGTTCAGATTGAAAAATTGGCGGATCGTCTAGTTGTTTGCTCTTTCAGAAGCTGTTTCGTTTTAGTTTCGTTACTGAAAAACAATCACTAGGAAACTTCTGCCATCAAAGACAAAAATAATCAAAATTTCAATCAGATAAAAGAGGATTGCCTTCAAAGCTCCAAGCAGAAAAACATAGGAGACAGGCGTAAAAGTATTTATCATGCAGTAATATCAATGCTAAATTTAGATCCCATCCAGTTTTTCCCTGTGTACTTCGTGTGCTTAGCTTCAATACATGCAAAGTGCGCTTTTTAAAAGTAGGCGTAACTTTAAGCTCTCGCTACAGATGCTGAGCTATCGATTGGGTCAGAAAATTTTACATAAACTTTTTTTTCATACACGGGAGACATTTTTTACATAGAAGCTGTGATAAGACTAGATCTTGCCTCTGCATTCCGGAGAATTTTGCTGGTGATGGACATTTTGTGAGCATCGTAATGTCTGAAGCTGAACAGACCACAAGAAATTAGGAGGCTAGCCGTGATATCAACAGTTGAATATGCAAAAAGTTATAACCACATAGCCTGCAATACCGGGTAGTAAAGGAAAAGGAAATGGCTTGTTGTTCGAAATGAAAGAGTAGAGATGCAGCTACGAGCTAGCTTTTCATACTAAATTCCCCCGAAACGTAAGTTTACATTAAAAGATTTGCCTAATTAATATAGCTTATTGCGTTTGGTATTAATATAGCAAAATATACTCAAAGCTGTTTCCTACGTTCTGCTTAGGACGAAAATATTCGTAATTTCATTCATGTGCGAGTGAAAGCTGTATAATTTCTTTTTACAGTGTAATGGAAAAATTTAGGGGTAGGAAAGTTTTTACCAGCAGAAATAAACTCTTGGGTGCATTGAAATTTTATGGGAAAACAGTCTATTCTAGGGGTTGAATGGGCTGTTCCTGGTTAATTAATTCATTTCTAAATTCAGCACTAAAAATCAAATCAAAATGTGCGGTGTATATGTGAATTATGGAAAATCGCGACGTTAATGTCTGTTAACAAAAAATTGAAGACATTAAATATTTTTTATCCATTGTTTGCTTGGCGTAAATACTCAAAAAATTCAGTGTCTAAAACATTCAACTTCGGCTTTAGCCATATCTCACCATGTCTCAACAACGCCCTGTAACATTCCATGCAGCCAATGTTTTCACTTCATCTCTTTTGAGTGTCGCAAAGATCTCTTTATCATAACTTGTATTATTTCTACAGAGTAGAAACAAAATTTGTGCGCCAATTCTTGCACTGGTCGAAACATTTTATATCCCGCAACGTTAATATATAAACCGTTCAGAGACCCAAATTTTGTGTTGAGGTAATTATCTTATGGCTATTTTTGCCGTATCGTGCCTGAAACATAGATAAGCTAAACCCTTGTTTAAAAATAAACCTATTCTATTGAAACGAAGGCTTGCCCAACTATAACTTTATTGACCTAAAAATGGGGTTCAAATTGAAGACTGAAATTTAGTTTATACTTTTGAGCATTTTTAAGCTCTGTACAGTGTTGAGGACGATAAGAGGACTCCTGCACTTGTCCTTCAACCCAAGAAGTCCTCTTCGTATGAATCGCAGCGTTTTTCTACATGGCTCACATTAGGTGTATAGTAACACGTTAGCCCCACAGTAACACCTTGTAATAAACCCATCACGCGGCATACCTAAACACCTTCAGCAAGAAGTATACCCTCTACATCAGGGTCGGCAGGGTCACTGAAGTGAAGCATAGGAGCAGCTCCAGTCAGTTCCTGGAAATAGCGAATGTCTTAAGAACATATCATAATAATGATCAACAGCCAACCCAAGTTAACAAAATTAACACCTTCAGGCCAAAAAAATAAGTGTCATGTGTAAAATATAGTGTGCAATTTACTCCACTTACTCCTTAGTGTTCGGTGATTTGCGTACGTAGTCCGGGAGCTGCTTCCTCAACTAATTATCAAAAAATGCCTAAAATTGCTCAACATTGGTGTGAAGACATACATACAAGTATACAATTTTAGCCTTCTAACAATCACATGTCTTGACCAGCAACTTGAATTAGTATGTAATTAACAGATAGAAGTCAAATCTATTCTTGAACATGAACTGAATTTTATAAAATCATGCAGCATGAAGTATTTGTTATACTTTTAATATGAAGGTAACTGCCAATGAAGAAAACCAATTCATCAAGGCATATAGATAAGAAGTATCATCATCCCTCAAAACTGGAGGCTTTCATGCGTTCCATTATGGAACGGAAAACCTTCGAATACAATAGGCAGTCCCTCTCACAGCACAATTCTGGGAATAAATAGTCTAGAGCAGTGTTATTCACTAATTTCTGCATGAGAGCCACTTCAGCTAAACGCATTGATTGAGAGAACCACAGCCGCTGCAAGTTAGCGTATATTATATAAATTTTATGTTAATGAATTATGTAATAATTAATTTATATATTTTTCGAGAGCCATGAATTGAGTCCTCACGAGCCGCGCACTGAATACCACAGGTCTAGTGGAACGCATTTAGTAGATGGTTAGAACGATAATTCGATTCAGAAAATCCAAATTAATTTTACATGTTTCACAATTACAAAACAGATTAAGTCAAAACATTTTATGTGTGTAAGGGTGTCCCAGGGAAAATTACTCATTCGAAAAAACTCCCGAGCGGTAACTTGGGTGGATAGAGGGATGATGGGCAGGGCTACTGAAGGGAGAAGTCCCCAAGTTTGTTTCTACCTCTAGTTAGTTGCCATCATGCTCTGGTCTAGAGAACACCGAGCCTTCGCCGTCGAGAGCTTCTTTTCTAACGGTCGCCCACTTGTTGCTACGAAACGTGCCTTCCGTGCTCGCATGGCCGGCTCGCTCTCCAGATTTGGCTCCATGCGATTTAATTTTATGGGGTCATTTGAAATCGCTGGTTTATGTCAATCGACCATGGACAATAGCTCACCTCAAGAACAACATTCGCGATGCCGTTGTCAACATACCGATTGATATGCTGCTAAGAGTGGACACGCCATTCAAAAGTCGACTTAATCGGTGTATGCGCAATGGGGGTCGCCAATTAGCCGATGTTATTTTCAAGACAATATAAAAAATTGGTGTATTGTAATCTCAAAAAAAAAAAGAATTAAAACAATAACTGAAGAACTTTTGTTTTTATTGACCTTTCAAATACGTAAGTTTTTCTTTCCTATAACTTGCATAAACATTTGTTGTAAGCAAGAGGTATATCTAATGATGAAAAAACGTACAACAAATTGCATGGGGTCTATAAGCATGGAAAATCGTATTCCCCTGAAATGCAGAACACATGCAAAGACATTAGTGTTCAGTAGACACTCATCAGTAAACCAATATTCACGATCTCATTGTCATAAGTTTCTACACTCGTAATTTAGAAATATAAGGTTCTGACTACTGACCAAAATGTAATGAAAATTAAAAACCATTTAAATGGATACATTTACCAGTAGAATGTAGAAACAACTTCTTTTATATTAAAATAAATCGATCCAGTTCCATGATGTAACAAAATGTATCAAAGAAAACAAACCCAAAATAAATACAGTGATGTTTAAATAGATGACTTTGCAATTTATATCTCAGTTTTTCTTATATCAAAACATCAAGCACTGAGACATCACATTAATAATTCATTTTTACTTACTTCTGGGGTAGAGGTAAAGCTTACAGATTCCTTCATTAGACTGGGCACTTGAAGAAGGGCACTGCAGACCATACGTTCTACCGATAAAATTAATAGAAGTTAATTATCCCGAAGTCAATATCATGCGTGTAAAATATAAAAATATGAAACATTACAATGGCCGGTTCCATTCGGTCAAGAGGGGTAACTAAGTGGCAAGCGTTGTTCTCCTTTGCTCACCATTAGCCAAGTTAACCCTTCGAGCTTTACTTCAATTGTAGGGCCCGCCGCACCCAAAATCTACTTCTGCCTCATGAAATGGGGTGCGAAAGGTCCAGACTAACACTGGCGACCACTCACATTACAACAGTAGCCCTCACCGCTTCAAACACCCACCCTATCCGTCTGGCTACGTTCAAATCAGACACTCGCAATGTCTTCCCATTTATCACTCTTCAAGGCATATCAATTCATTTTTTCCGTAATCAAACTCGTTACAATTCACAGTTTAAACACCGTTCAATCATTCAAAACTTAGCTATCTCTGACCTTGCTTCCATTACCTAATTCACTATAAATGCTCCTCATTATTTTTTCATAAGATCAAAGTTGCCAACTATATGAATAGAGAAAAATCTGCTCTTCTTGACAGCGTTTTTCCCTCACCACTTTCTAAACTTCAGTTCTTTCTCTTCAGTTCTAAAGCAGTAGTGATACTGCTTATATGATGAACATTTTTCTCAATGTTCATAAAAGAAGTAATATAGATACTGTTTTTAATGAGCATTTTTCTCTGGTCGTGTACACTATTGTTTGCATTATGGATTGCTTTCAGTAGCAATATAGGGTAAAGTATGTTCACTTTCTTATCAGCGGGGATGTTATTAGCATCTATGATATCACTAGTCATTTTTATGCAGTTCTGAACACTTGTTTCAAATTCTTGAACAATAACTTCGGCTGGTCTTTCAGTGACACCATGTTTTTCTCTGATATACTAAAGAAAATTTGTGATGTCAAAAATGTCAGAATTTTCTTCTACATCATTATCAAGAACACTGTCCGATCCACTGAGCGACTCATTGTCACTAGTAGTCGGAACATCATCCGTGGCCATAGTTTGAAGAGCTTGACCCTGTTTCTAACATTTAGGACATGCTTCCTGAATACATATTTTCTGAATGATGAAACATTAGGGGTGTTCAGGCAGTGGTCAATGCCACATCTGAAACTAAAGATAAGAAGGTGAGCATGTTTCGTAGAATGCCTGAACAACAGAGACGTGAAACGTGTCTCATATGCACAACGACAGCAATTTAAGCAATCCATTTTGTTCTAGGAAATTTCCTAGAGTCAATTCGGAAGTAAATTTTGATAGAAGTTTCTTTTTCTGTTCCAAAATTTTGAATGAAATACAATTCTCAAAAACATTATTATTGTTATTGCCAATAGAACGGGCAGCATGAAACATTGATCACGTTGCTCACAAACTCGATTCTCATTCACAGCAATTAAACTCTCACAAATGTACACAATATTCCGAAATTTCATCCAAAGTAGCAATCGATACACTATTATAAATGGTGCAAGAGCTCAACAAATCAGAAATAAAAATATTAGCAGGAAATATTTATATGATGACTTAATGAACATGCACAGGACTAATAGCACAACTCAAAACATGGTGAGAAATAGTATTAGGCTTACTTGAGCATCAGCTTAAATGGTATTTTTAGCTTATACAATGCTTTTAATGACCAGCTATTTTTCTACATTTTTATGTTTACTTCCAATGCAAATTACCCAGCTGAAGCATACACAATACTGCAAATATGGACTTGTGGGTTATCTGTCACTACTTTTAATTTATGGTTTCCTTTTGATGTTGAGAATAGGTTAAGTTAGGCTAGCTTAATTAAGTTGTTATTAATTTCTAATATTTTTAATTTATGTTTTTTTCAGGCCTAAATGAATCTCTGGGACTTTCTAAGAACTGAAAAGGAAGGTTCCCAGATATTATATGAAGTAAATAAATTGCTTTAGAAATAATTATAAATCAACATGGATACCTTCTCACATAAATAATCCATTCATACGGTCAAGAACATCAATTAAATATTCTTAAAACAATTACATTTTCCAATTCTTCTCCTAGCTAAACTTTTTTACCTAAACAAGTGGTGACATAACCCACAAGTACTGCAAATATAATACCATCTCATGGTATTATATTTGCTCGTGACTTTGACAACATGAGGCACAATTAACAGAGCTAGTTCAAATTGATTCATGGTTAAGAAGCATTCTGATCAAACTTAACATACTAATTAGTTAATTCAGCACACAGTTATGAGAGTTATTCGATTTGAAATATGCTGAGAAATATACAATTTCATTAGTTTCAACATGACCTAGTATAATGAATATGACTCATATTCTTTTAAGGAAGGGTGGCCCTAAAATAGGGTCGATTATTCAACAAGTTCAACTACTTGTATGTTAAAAGCGCAAGAACATTTTGAGAAATTTTAGTGTAATAAAACTTGGCTTATTACTACGAGCTAGTAAGCAGTAGCTCCGTGTACGGCGTCATGAATTATATAGGAAGTGACTCAATGCGAACTGGTTAGTGATTTGCGTCTGTGATCTGTTTCTTTTGAGTAGCCCCGTGTGCAGAGGGCCTTACGCTCAATAAGGCATTATGAACTTAGGGCTAGATTTTACCCAAACAGTTTGCACGATTTTTCTTAACGAAATCTTCCTAAGGAACTCCGCTTGTGCTGAGTTGAACTGAATTAACTTCTGTCCTCAAGACCATTCCCTCTAACTAAACCAAAGCCCCCACAACTTGGACTGTAGAGTGTTGAAGAAGTGTATTGAGGTCAGATGAATCACGACTCTGTCCCAGTAGCAATGATGCCCGCCATCTTATTCTTTGCAAGGAATTTCCATCACTCATTGTGTTTAATCGCATTAACACGCTCACCGCGTTTCTGCGGTGTAAACAATTGGTTTGGTTACGTTGAAAGTAGGAGAATAGTTAAATCGATACTAATGCTCCAATGCATTTTTATCCTTCCTTAGATATAGGAAGGATATTCAACCTCTTCTCTAGGCACAAGTTTGCTCCCAACGGCATGCTGCTATTGCCTGCTTTATTATTGCTGCATATTATCTGAAGTCTGAAATAAAATAACTGGTGGCTTCTTTTTTGTTGTAATCCTATTCGATTCACGATCTTAAATGCAGTAGCTTAGTAATCTATTGCGTTTGCTGTGCACTTTTTGGTATAATGACATTATGGTATCAGATATATGCATTTCTGCATCTAAAATTTTCAGAGTAATTAACGTCTGAGCTGAAATTAGCACGTTTCTAATAAAATGTTTCAGTCCACCAAATTAATGATAATCATCGAACGATTCTTCAAAATGCTTCATTACGATTTTGACGCTTACAACTTGTTCCACAAGTAAACGAGCGTAACGCAGATTACAAGCTCACTTTTTGATAAAAAAAACATATCTTTAACAGTCTTGTATAAACAAACACCAGTATTGCACAGAAAATCACATTCTGTCGACATAAAAATGGCCTACATGTAAAAGAATCCACCAGTTATTAAACAACACATCACACAAATAAAACTCCAGCGTTGCGCGCATCAATGCAACATTTTTCAGGCAGGACTGATGCGTAATAATACAACGCAGCACAACACAGTAAGAAAGCTCCTAGCTTTCCGCAGAGCATTCTAATTCTCTGCATCGATTACATATTTGCATAATTAGCATCATTGCCACTGGGACAGAGTCTTGATTCATCTGACCTCAATACACTTCTTCTACACTCTACAGTCCAAGTTGTGGGGGCTTTGGTTTAGTTAGAGGGAATGGTCTTGAGGGCAGAAGTTAATTCAGTTCAACTCAGCACAAGCGGAGTTCCTTAGGAAGATTTCGTTAAGAAAAATCGTGCAAACTGTTTGGGTAAAATCTAGCCCTAAGTTCATAAAGCCATATTGGGTGAAAGGCCCTCTGCACACGTACGGGGCTACTCAAAAGAAACAGATCACAGACGCAAATCCCTAACCAGTTCGCATTGAGTCACTTCCTATATAATTGATAAGGATGTCGTACACGGAGCTACTGCTTACTAGCTCGTTAGTAATGTGTTAGCAACCAGTTGCTGGGTGACTCGCATGTCCAGTCACTTTTGAGGCGAGTCTCTCGGTTTCTTGGCAACTGTTCTAGTGTATGGACGTTCTACAAAATGAATGAACAAAAAATGAACATCAATTGGTCAAGGAAGTGGAAAAACGCCCTGTTTTCTATAACTTCAAGCTACCAAGTTACTCCAGGAAGGATGAAACAGAAATTGCATGAAATGAAGTTGGAAAAGCTGCAAATATGACTAGTCATATATTTTTATATTGCAGAATATTTTGTATAACTAATTTCAATACCTTCAATTTTATTGTGTAATATACAGGATGTAGAGTAATTCGATGCACATATTTTAACCATGTATAGAAAAATGATAAATAAAACGACTTTCGGGGGTGACAAAAACCTGAAAACTCTTTTTTCGAGAAATGACGACCAGAAATAATTTTAGATTTTCTTTCTGTATGCTGAAGCACGCACTAGCAGCCTGCCCAAGAAGTTTGATTTCACTCAATGGCTGCATTGTAAGCGAATTCCTACGAGAAACCTTTTGGATAAACATTTCTCGAAAACGAAGGAGTTCTGAGGTTTTTGTCATTCATGAAAATAGTTTTATTTTTCGTTTCTCTGTTTACGGTGAAAATATGTGCATCGAATTACACAACACCCTGTATGAAATAACCTATGTATTTGATACATATACTAGAGAAGTAATACTTAAGTTCCTTTTCCATTATTAGCAGTGAGTGAGAAAAGTACTGAAAGCGCACGAGTAAACTATGAAGCAGCTCGTGGAACCGTAACTGAGGTTAACACTAATGAAATGCATACAGAATTTATGACAATGTAGTGTGAAATTTAATGACAGTTTTGTATATTTTCAGTTTGAATGACAATGACCAAAGCATCTTATCTGAGAGTGATTTAATTATTCTTTCCTCAGCATTCACCCACTCCCTCATATTTGTATTCTGCTTGTGAAGGGCAGGGGGAATTAGTTGCACCAGTTCCAAATAACTCTCTTTAGACATGCATTAGAAATTTAAAAACTTAGTATCCTAAAGTTGCAATTCTTTGGCAGCAACGAATAGTGGGTAGTGAAAATATTGCTTTATGTATGGATTAATCTAAAGTTGTCATCGTTTTCTATTTCTTATCTGACGATAATGTTGATATAGTATCATATCTACATCACCTGAATCATTATATCCACAATGTATCTGAATGATTGCATTATGCTGTTATTCTTCCATGAACACCCCGAGGTTATTACGGATTTTTAGTAGCCTAGTGTGCGAAACCGCATCACTTATGAGTTAGTAACTGGTTAGTAACTTCAAACACAAACCAGTTTGGTATCATTAGAGTGGTTCCGTGTGCAGAGGGCCTAAGACACTTAAAACCAGTTTCTTTGGGATATTCTTTAATTTAATTAAGAGTATGAATAATGGACGATAAACATTCGTGGCACTATTTAATAAACAGATATATATAAGAAAATTCGATTTGACCACAAATTAGTATTCATGGTAAAAAAAATAAATAAACTATGATGTAAAGTAAACTTTGGAACTTAAATTCACCGCACCAGAACGCTATCGATCGCGCTACCGGCCACCCTAAAAGGTGGTCGACGCACAATGAAAGCAATCTTGGCACAGTGAAAGCAGGCACGAACTTGGCCCGACAGATATATTTCTTCAATTTTTACTTAAGTATCGAGAGTTCAAAGTCAAGTTAAGAATCTAGTACGGAAAGCTACTGCTTCCACAAGGTTTTTCAAACAAATAAATGTAAGTAAATGTACGAGGAGCTCACGAGATTAGAACTCAGGAACTTAAATTCACCGCACCAGAACGCTATCGATCGCGCTACCGGCCACCCTAAAAGGTGGTCGACGCACAATGAAAGCAATCTTGGCACAGTGAAAGCAGGCACGAACTTGGCCCGACAGATATATTTCTTCAATTTTTACTTAAGTATCGAGAGTTCAAAGTCAAGTTAAGAATCTAGTACGGAAAGCTACTGCTTCCACAAGGTTTTTCAAACAAATAAATGTAAGTAAATGTACGAGGAGCTCACGAGATTAGAACTCAGGAACTTAAATTCACCGCATCAGAACGCTATCGATCGCGCTACCGGCCACCCTAAAAGGTGGTCGACGCACAATGAAAGCAATCTTGGCACAGTGAAAGCAGGCACGAACTTGGCCCGACAGATATATTTCTTCAATTTTTACTTAAGTATCGAGAGTTCAAAGTCAAGTTAAGAATCTAGTACGGAAAGCTACTGCTTCCACAAGGTTTTTCAAACAAATAAATGTAAGTAAATGTACGAGGAGCTCACGAGATTAGAACTCAGGAACTTAAATTCACCGCACCAGAACGCTATCGATCGCGCTACCGGCCACCCTAAAAGGTGGTCGACGCACAATGAAAGCAATCTTGGCACAGTGAAAGCAGGCACGAACTTGGCCCGACAGATATATTTCTTCAATTTTTACTTAAGTATCGAGAGTTCAAAGTCAAGTTAAGAATCTAGTACGGAAAGCTACTGCTTCCACAAGGTTTTTCAAACAAATAAATGTAAGTAAATGTACGAGGAGCTCACGAGATTAGAACTCAGGAACTTAAATTCACCGCACCAGAACGCTATCGATCGCGCTACCGGCCACCCTAAAAGGTGGTCGACGCACAATGAAAGCAATCTTGGCACAGTGAAAGCAGGCACGAACTTGGCCCGACAGATATATTTCTTCAATTTTTACTTAAGTATCGAGAGTTCAAAGTCAAGTTAAGAATCTAGTACGGAAAGCTACTGCTTCCACAAGGTTTTTCAAGGTTTTCAAGTAAAAATTGAAGAAATATATCTGTCGGGCCAAGTTCGTGCCTGCTTTCACTGTGCCAAGATTGCTTTCATTGTGCGTCGACCACTTTTTAGGGTGGCCGGTAGCGCGATCGATAGCGTTCTGGTGCGGTGAATTTAAGTTCCTGAGTTCTAATCTCGTGAGCTCCTCGTACATTTACTTACATTTATTTGTTTGAAAAACCTTGTGGAAGCAGTAGCTTTCCGTACTAGATTCTTAACTTGACTTTGAACTCTCGATACTTAAGTAAAAATTGAAGAAATATATCTGTCGGGCCAAGTTCGTGCCTGCTTTCACTGTGCCAAGATTGCTTTCATTGTGCGTCGACCACCTTTTAGGGTGGCCGGTAGCGCGATCGATAGCGTTCTGGTGCGGTGAATTTAAGTTCCTGAGTTCTAATCTCGTGAGCTCCTCGTACATTTACTTACATTTATTTGTTTGAAAAACCTTGTGGAAGCAGTAGCTTTCCGTACTAGATTCTTAACTTGACTTTGAACTCTCGATACTTAAGTAAAAATTGAAGAAATATATCTGTCGGGCCAAGTTCGTGCCTGCTTTCACTGTGCCAAGATTGCTTTCATTGTGCGTCGACCACCTTTTAGGGTGGCCGGTAGCGCGATCGATAGCGTTCTGGTGCGGTGAATTTAAGTTCCTGAGTTCTAATCTCGTGAGCTCCTCGTACATTTACTTACATTTATTTGTTTGAAAAACCTTGTGGAAGCAGTAGCTTTCCGTACTAGATTCTTAACTTGACTTTGAACTCTCGATACTTAAGTAAAAATTGAAGAAATATATCTGTCGGGCCAAGTTCGTGCCTGCTTTCACTGTGCCAAGATTGCTTTCATTGTGCGTCGACCACCTTTTAGGGTGGCCGGTAGCGCGATCGATAGCGTTCTGGTGCGGTGAATTTAAGTTCCTGAGTTCTAATCTCGTGAGCTCCTCGTACATTTACTTACATTTATTTGTTTGAAAAACCTTGTGGAAGCAGTAGCTTTCCGTACTAGATTCTTAACTTGACTTTGAACTCTCGATACTTAAGTAAAAATTGAAGAAATATATCTGTCGGGCCAAGTTCGTGCCTGCTTTCACTGTGCCAAGATTGCTTTCATTGTGCGTCGACCACCTTTTAGGGTGGCCGGTAGCGCGATCGATAGCGTTCTGGTGCGGTGAATTTAAGTTCCTGAGTTCTAATCTCGTGAGCTCCTCGTACATTTACTTAAAGTAAACTTTGCCGCGCTATGTTACTAAAGGGTTTGGTGCTCTTGAGACTTGCTATGAAACAAAACAGAAATTGAAGCCAGTGACTACTCATGAAAAGCCTGTGGCATAATAATCATTGCTCATTAACGGGCAAGTAAATTAACAAATTCAAATGGGAGCTTACCAATCGCGGTGCAAAAGGGCGGCGCATTATATACTATAACGTTGTAATTCGCACACGAAACAAATGATGAAAAAGAAGCAAAACTAAGTTCGGACCCACCTACCGACAAGAACAGTCATTATTGACGTTTAGCTGTAGTTCCCTCTTTGATGCTGAGCGATTCCGTCAATAATCTGAGACATACGACGAAGGTCCGTGGCAGGTAAAATTTTGTCCGACCACAATTTTGCCTTGAATTGTCGTATATCCTAGATTTTTCCCTTTGGTGGTGGACCAACATAAAAGTGCGGCGTGAAACCCCAGCGGATTCTGGTGTTTCCTTCATTAGGGGTCCCTTAGCCCGACCATAAACATCAGCCCCTAGTCCGCATTGTGACTTTTCTTATTTAGTTCCATCGTTGGGGAGCAACTGAGAAACAAATCTATATCCCGGCAGCTCTGGGTGGAGAAAGATGCTTGTTCAGTACTTGCTTATAATCTTGAATTCGGTCCAAGATTTGAGCACCGATTGACTATCGTAGTAAATACCTCGAACTAACCGCATGAAAACAATTTATGATTTATGATTGTTTTCAATTTTCGACATTACGAAACTGTTCCCGTTCAACTCGTGTTAAAATACGATGATAATCACTTATCATCTATACTAAAAGATCACTCAATTGGTAAAATTCTAAATCTGTAAATCTCTAAAGGCAACGTTTCGATGTTACTAAAATTCTTCAGGCTGTAAAATACAAAAGAAACATTTAGTCACATTGGTAAAACTATGTCACTGTAAAACTTAAACTACATCAGGATTGGTAAAAAAAATTGTAATTTGCGAGAAAACTAGATCAGACTAATTTTGCACAAGATTGAAATTACAGCTGACTAGTTGTTATTATAGAGGCAAAATGGACGAACGAAGGTTACAAACGTCTAAGCCTCAGTACTACTGAACAACTCTAAAGCAAAAAATCATTTGTATTTTCGTTGAGGCTGGGCTTAAGCGTATGAATGTGCAGTGCTTCAATTATTTGAATATGTTTTTTCTACAACATTGTAAAAAATTTTACTATTAAAGTAAAGATCTTCATTTGAGGGCTTACAACCATGATCGATAAGGAATTGATTAAAAATGGAACCTTGATATTTGTGAGCAGTTAATCTTTGTTTCAGGGTCACCCTAGTTATGCCAATGTAACACTTATTGAGAGACTTGCATTCTCTCCTGTTACACTCGAACTAATATATCACATTGGCTCTGTCTAGGTCACTGGCCCGTAATCTTGAATTATTGTTTTTTACTAGAAGATCACTGATTTTGAGGTTTCTATAATACACGCGAACTTTAATTGCCATCTCTGGATTTGTGGGTTTCACGAAAGTTTTTACAATATTTTTAAACAAACGTTCGTCTCTTTTGTATTATTATGCCTTTAATTTTCATAAAATATATTTATATTCCGCAGGTTGGGACTCAGATTATGGTCCCTATTTAAAATTCGGTTAACAAATTTACCTATAGATTTATCAATAAGAGTATTGGGGAAATTGTTATTAACCAGCAACTGTTTCACTCTAATTGTTTCTGAATGAAAACTAACCCAGTTGCTGCACACTTTATAAGCTCTACTCAATAAGGAATGAACGACGCCTTCTTTGCACACTTGCGGGGCATAACAATTATATAGTTTATGGTTTCACCAGCTTGCGAGGGCTTTATGTAGACAGACCTCAGAAAAGCACCCTGCGAAGCTTCAACTAAAACATTCATAAATGGATGTTTTACGATATAAAATACTGTATCCCATAAAAGCTATCACGCGTGAAACGAGAGTGTTATTACCCTTGATTAATTATTTTCATTGGTTTTTGTTATTTTGAAGAAATTGATCTTAATTTTTCTATAGGATCATCGTTAGGGTTCCAAACACTTTTCAGATATCAGATCTTCGATGGTGAATATTTTAAAAAGAGCGAACAACTTTTTCTCGACCGTGAAAATTTTTTGAGAATCTCATGCCCAGTTAACGCTCATATTTTACAGTTAGACATTAAAACGGTTACCAGAATCTACTTTGGTAATTGGCATTTGTACGCTGAAACTTCCTAAAATTGATATCGTTGAGAAGCAAGAAGATTTTTTTTAAAACTAAGACATAATCAAAAACAATTATTTGAGATAAAAAATCTCAATCACATCTAACAAGCATTGGAATTTTACTCAAATTCCAACTAACTTTCTTCCATATGATATGCTAAGGAAATGCAGAGCAACTATTGACGTTAAAGCGCTCCTGCAGGTGCGGAGGGCACTATAACTGAACACAGCAATTACTGTCAAGCAAGACAAGACATATTCATGGGTTGCGAAAAATGCTTACAAAGCCCATTGAAAACGACTTCTCACTTTTTGCTGCTTAATATTCCTCAAGGTCCATCAAAACAGCTCGGACAAGTTTGATAATAACCTGGAAATGTGGCAAAAAATGTGGGTTCCCATGAAGATAGACTTTTCTATCCAAATCTTGTTTAATCAATTCTATCTAGGTTTCTACGTTAATTAAATAAAAATATAGCCACAAAGTAGAATTAAGGAAGAAACAGAAACAATTCCAGTAATATTTACTAATGATGAAGTCAAAGGTATCGCAGTCAGTATCTGGAATCAGCTAAAACTGCAACCGACTTCATAATCAAATGATTCGTTTTAGGATAGGGACGATGTATGGAGTTATACACACCACTTTTGCAGAAATTAATTAACTAGTTTGCATCCGACTGAATAATTTTTTCGATGCCCTTTCCTTTCTGATGCAGAAAAAAGATTTTCATAAGGTAGAAGGAAGAAAAGCTTTATTGTATTCCTAGAGATTTTATAGCTTGATATAGCATACTATCTCAATAATTCTCCTAGTTCATACATATATTGGCCTTGAAATTTTCCTCACCTTATGCCTGCATATAAACATGGTCATTGGACGGTGAATGTAACACATTTTCAACAGCTAATAAATCTAATCTGGATTTCTGACTGCACAGCCGTGAAATTTTGTCTCTCTTTTGCAGCGGAGAGGCAAATATTTTTCACGGAGAAGGAAATCACAACAAATAAGTTTACTTTAACAGACACTGTTATGTTTGGAACGTAGGTGAAACAAGTATGAAGGGTAGAAAACTGGTACATGTAGGCCTTTCAATATGAATGAGGAATTATCGAAACGAAATACCCACGAAGATAACGTAAAGAGTATCAGCTACTAATTTTATGCTAATATTTACCGTGTAGAAAATATTTAAACCAAGGTTTTGAAATAAGAATTGCATTACAGCAACCGTTTTCATGATTGAGAATATTCATGAAACACAACATTTCGCTTTTTTCTGGAATATATTTTTCCAAAAAGAATCTAGGTATATTTAAAATTTCAGAGAAGAAGCACTGAGAGAAATTTTAAGTCAATATGTGGCTTAAATGAAATTCGTTATGGTTGAAATGGAAAAACTTGCCACTGGCTAGAAAGTTATTTTCCAATTGTCAGAAAAGGCATCAGGATCTCCCGTAAACGAATCAGAGATGGCAGGAGTGGCCCAAAAAGAACGCATGATTTGACTTGCGTGGTATCGGGGATGAAAAAATTAAAAGCTGAGGGACCTCTTGTTTGGTAGGTTAAAGCATACCGTTTCAGTAGCAATGGCGGAGTGGATCGTGCAGCGTCGCGTTTTCGCTGTTGAAAATCTTACTAAAAGTAATGACTCAGTGATCACAGGTCAATGGCTTTTCCGTACACACTTCAATGTTTCGCGAAATGGTTTGATATCTGATCCCAACACAATATTGCGTTGGGTTGCCTCTTTCCGCACAACTGGATCAGTCATGAAGAAAAAGTCGCCTGGTCGTCCTCGCATGGTACGAACGCCGGAAAATGTTGACAGAGTAATAGCGTCCATATTCAAAGTTTTCGACACTCCACAAGGTGGTGTGTTCCAGCTTGGGGCTTGTCCCGTGCTCGCTGCAGCGCATCCTGAAAGATGAGTTACAATTTCACCCTTACAAAATTATTATCGTGCAGAAGATTCACGAACATGATTATGATAAAAGGAGACTGTCTTGTGAGAGAATGCTTGATGTTCTTCCTACATGGTGAGGTTTTATTGATGATGAGCGATGAAGCGCACTTCCACCAAGACGGTCTTGTAAACAAACAAATCTGTTGCTATTGGGCAGAAGACAACCCGCAAGAATCGCATCAAAAACCACTGCACAGAGCGAAAGCGACAGTGTTGGATGCAGTGTCCAAAATGGGAATCGGTGGGCCTAATTTATTTTTAATTTGAAGAAGGTGCGTTTAGCGTAGAAGTGAATGCTGCGCGTTACGTTGCAATGCTACGCAATATCGTGCGGCCACAGACACTTCAGGGATAAATATGACAGATATGTGATTCTAAAAAGATGGAGTTAAAGCCCGCACGGCTAATGGTTCCATGGCAGTTGCTCGAGAAATGCATCTCATACTCGTACACGTGATCTCACGTTTTGGCGATGACCACTGGCCTGCAAGGTCGCCAGATTTGTCGGTTTGTGACTTCTTCTTACGGGTTACTGTACTGCAACAAACCTCGTATACTCAACGATCTAAAAATTTCAATTCGTGAAGAAAATGCGGTTGTCCCTTATGACACGTTGACGAAAGTGATGGCGAACTTCGAAGAAAGACTTTTAATGTGTATTTAAACAATTTTAAACAATTTATTTACCACAGGAGATACAGAGGTAGAATGTTTCTTAAGTCTAGTACAATGGACAAGTTTGAATATAGCTACCTGTGGGCCCGAATAAGTTCAGCGACTTCTGGGGCATCCTACCATCAACATTATTCTAAGGTGTACAATAATGTTTAACCTAAATCACTTAACCTAGTTTCACATTAGACTGATCAGTGAGATAATTCAATCGATATCAGATATTTCATTTTACAATATCGGTTATGTGGACTATATTTAACAGTACATTCGATAAAAGATTTAACAGCAGACTGAAGGCGAATTACATATTACCCATGGCAAATTTCATTATTGGAAACAGTCATGTTGGAGACAAGATTTGACTTGGTGATCTTACATGACTAATATTCCGATAGGAAGTGAGTCTCGAGATTTCTTTTGAATACCTTGTAAGAATTACTATCACGGATCTCCGCAGGTATTGAATTCCAAGTTTTAGTTCCAACGAAGAGGATACTGTGTTGCGACCGGGCCTTTGAATAATAAGGAAGCATGAATTTACTTCTATTTCGGGTTAAATGGTCGTGATGACCAGTTTGCGCACTTAATAATAGTTTCAGGCTATTGTCGCCATCATTTCTTAATGTTTTGTAAATGAAATTACAAATGGAGATTTTATAGAGATCTGGAAGTTTAAGTATTTGTAAATTTTTGAATGAATCATTTGTGTGAGCATTATATTCTAGATTCTTTACCGCTCTGATTGCTCTTTTTTTGCAGAGTAAAAATTATATTGGTTTTATTTTTATCAGTTCCGTGCCATGCTTCTATTCCGTACTGCAAGTATGGTGAAATGAGCGTTCGGTAGAGCATTCGTAAAGCTGTTTCAGGCAGGTAATTTTTAACTTTATTCAGGATTCCGATGGATTTCGATAATTTAGAACTAATATGAGCGATGTGCTCTTTAAAGGTCAGATGTTTATCTATTATGATGCCCAGAAACTTGCATGAGTTGGTTTCTTCGATTTCACCTTCGCCAATTTTTATGTGTGGGAGAGATATGCTTTTCTTGTATGAGAATGTAATATACTTTGTTTTTTCGATGTTGAGGCTTATTTTATTAGCTTTATGCCATAATGAAATCTTATGGAGTTCATTATTTATGCTCTCCGCAATCATAGCGGGATTTTGGCTCGGAAGGACCGTAGAAAGCGTGCTGTCATCGGCAAAAAGTATGAATTTGAAAAATGTTGTTGATTTGATAATATCATTTATAAATATCAGAAATAGGAGAGGCCCTAGGACAGACCCTTGTGGAACTCCATGGCTAATTGTCTGTGGGTCCGATTTTGCGTCGTCAACGACAACGTATTGCTTCCGATTTGTTAGGTATGATTTGAACCAATCATGGGCAATTCCTCGAATGCCATAACAGTGTAGTTTCGAGAGTAATATCTTATGGTCCACACAGTCGAATGCTTTTCGAAAGTCAAGAAAAACGGAGAAAACAAGCTTTCCTTCATCTATATTAGAGTAAAGGTACTGTAAATGATTTAATACAGCTTGTGTCGTTGATTTCTTAGAACGAAAACCGAATTGTCCATCATAGAGAAAAGATTTTTGTTCAAAATACGAATACACTTTTTATACACAATTTTTTCAAATATTTTGCTCATAATTGGTAAAACAGAGATAGGTCTATAATTATTAACGCAGTTTTTATCACCATTTTTAATGATAGGGGTGACTCTGGCAGTTTCGAGAGAGTTGGGGAAGATACCTTGAGAAAGCGAATGGTTGATAATATCAGATATGCACGGTGCTATTATATCAGCAATAGCCTTAAGAACTTTAGCTGAAAATGTATTTAATCCATTTGATTTATTTTTCAAGTTGTTTATGCATGTAATTACATCGGAGGGGTTAGTTGGCGGGAAAAAGAAAGAGTTGTGTTCACGGACATGGTCCATGTATTGCAAGTGGTCTGTAGGTTCACTAACGACACTATCGGCTATATTTTTTCCTATATTTATAAAAAAGTTGTTGAACACTGTTGCAATATCTTGTTTATCATGATATTTTACATTTTCGTGAACGATGGATTCAATTGTTTTTTTAGCGTTATTATTCGGTCTATAGCATGAATTAAGCAGGCGCCAAGTTTTTTTAATATCAGTTTTGTAGTCAGTGAATTTGCGCGTAAAGTAGTTTTATTTCGATGTTCGTATTTGATTTGTCACATGATTCCTGAATCTGTTATACGTTAATCTAGAGATTCGTCCTTCGTATAGTAAGGCTAAGTATGCTTGACGTTTCTTTATATTAATCACGATATCTTCAGTAATCCAAGGTTTTTGTCTATTTTTCGGCGTAATTTTGCGGGTGATTATTGGACAACATTGGTTATATGCGGTCGTTATAGTTTCAGTTAGTTTCAGTATTGCTTGGTCAATGTTAATCGCATTATTGTCTAGTTCATAGATGTCCAATGATGGCATTAATTCTTCTAGAACAGTTCGCATTGTCCCCAAGTTATATTCGTTTATACAACGATATGAAAAAGTCTCAGCATGTGGGCTGTTGCAGGGACTATAGACATTCTTCTTGATGAGAAACACCGGAAAATGGTCAGATAAGTCAGAAATTATTATTCCTGTAAGAAAATCAGTCGGATCTAACATAAAAATATTATCGAGCAACGTGGCAGATTCGGATGTAATACGCGTAGGTTTCGTGATGATTGGAAGGAAGGAGTTAGACTGAAAAACATTTATGAAGTTTGAGATTTGTTCACAGCTTTCATATTGAAGAAGATCGTAGTTGAAATCCCCGCAAATTATTATGTCATTGTATAGAGATTTGTTAAACTGAGATATTATGCTTTGAAGCTCGTTCAGGAAAGAAATGTTGCAAGCTGTTGGGGGCCTATATACAGTCCCAAGTACAATCCGTTTACCATTTTTCGTTAGTTCTATAAATAGAGTCTCAATATGTTCACGATTCATAGTCGCACTTATAATGTTTTTCGATGATATGTGTTTAGATATGTACGTACTGATGCCACCACCACGTTTGTTGCTACGGAGTGAATGATGGCTATTATAGTTCTGAATTTGAATTAGGTCTTTAGTTGAGTCATCTAGCCAACTTTCGGTGAAACTGAGAACATCAAAATTGCTGTTTAGCTCAGTGATAGTACAAGATATTTCATCTATTTTCGGATAAATGGACCTACAGTTCCAACATAATACTGAGAGATCGTTACAGGTTTTTCTCATCGATTCATTGAATTCTTTAATATTTAGGTATTTACAATTCCCAGTTTCATTTAGGTTTGGATGCAGTCTATTCAAATGATTGAGATCTGGATCAATATCATCGAAAATATCAACATGGTCAGTCATAAAGATTAAGAAACAGTAAGTAAAATGTGACGTAAAAAATAAAGAAGATGATACAGACTACAAGGTCAAGTTAAAAGTAATGACATTCCTACTTATAGTAAAATTTAAGAAATAGAGAGAAACTAAAACACACAGAGATTATTAGTCTAAAATTATTTAAAATCTAGAATGATTTCATAAGGAGATGGCTAACTCAGTCCATGAGTGGGAGCATTAGAGATCATAAATTGCGAATAGTGTAGTTACAAGGCTGTCATACCAGTGGTATCTGCATATAACACATACGATATAGCAAAGAACGAAGTGGATTAGAATCGAAGTGACAGCGAAGTTATTTAATTAATATAAAGATCTTGAGTATCTAGATTATTTTCAGATTTTGAGACAGGTGGTAACATAATATTTAAATCAGAGTAGAAAATCCGGCATGAGCCTTCTATGAATAATGAGAAAAAGTAGATAAAAAAACAATTTAGTGAGCAGTAAAACAAAGTTGCAAATTCTGCGTGGTTGCTTTGAAGAGCCAAAGGCGATTCTATCAGAAAACAAAAGAAATCATGTGGACAGAGATCAAAATGCTATTAAATTCAGTACATAAGTCTCTAATTACGAATAATTTCTTCTGAGGACTTGCCGACACGTTGTAGTAAGTACTGGTCAAGTGATTCAGGTGTGTTGATGGTGTGAGGTCTAGGAGTTTCTTGTCCAGGTATCCGAGGAGAGTAGACGTTGATATTACCATCCAGAGTTCTTGCGAGACCTATTTTGTCGGGAAATTTTCGTTTGGCCAATCTCAGAGTGTACATAATATTAGCTCGCGAAGGGATGAGGTATTCGTTTACGTAGAATTTCGGCTTGGTCACTCGGTAGGCTGACAAAACTTCTTGTTTCTTTTCGTATTGTCGTAGCTCAAAGGTAATGTTTCTCCTATCGACGTTTCCAGGGGCAGGTTTTTTACCCAGTCTAGTCGCTGTAGTGATGTCAGAGTTACTAAGGTTGACGTTGATTTGGTCCTTCAGGAGCTCCCGCACAGTCTGTCTACAGTCTTCATCAGAATGTGATTGCGGTAGTTCCCCTGTGATAACCAGAGTGCATTTTCTGTTTTCCAACTCTTCCCGTTCTTCTTTCCTTTCGAATTGCTCTAGACGGGAGACTAGCCTGTCTATCTTTTTATTTTGCTCTTCAATCACTGCCTTTTGATTTGATTCTTTTTTCGTTAGTGTTTCAATCATCGTTTTCAAGTCACTAATTTCACTTTGAAATTTCTCCATTACTGAGTTAAAGTGATCAATTATGATGGAGGCCATTTGCTTATTTTGTTTTGACAGGTTTTGTATGTCTGGACAGTCAAGCTCCAGCGTACCCTCATTGTTCTTCTTGTTTGCCTTTCTGTCCGCCATCTTGTGAGAATGGAGACACTTGCGAAAAAGAAGCAAGGGTTGAGTGCTATTTTGAGGGAATATCACACTTTTTGTTCGATTGTTTGGATTTTGGTTAGATGAAATTTACTTTCAGATTCTCATGGTCTGAGTGAGCACTCTTTTTGGTTAGAAATGCATGTTCATTAACCAATTGTGCACTTTGATTCCGAGCAAAGACAAAGTACGTCCTCACTTCACGGAGACACTGTTGACACGTATTCACGAAGAAGGCTGTCTCATGTCTGACGTTATATTCAAAACGTGAGAAAACGTGGCCATTCATAAATTGGTTACATTACCAATTGTAGTTAAGTGAGTAGATTTTGTATACGTGCAAAATAAAGCAAATGAAATTAGTTCAAAATTCATGAAACCTTTTGGCGCTACCTCTATCAAATAAAGTCTAAACAATGACTATACCTTTATCGTTCGTCTAACCTGGGAGAAAAAAATTATCCAAACCAGTTTTAGAATATCGAGAAAATGTATGCAAGGGTGTCGAGAAACACTAGCAAGAATATCTCGGCTTCACAAAAATTTCTCTAAAAAGCTGTCTGGATGACTCAAACCCCTACAACTGACAGAATAGAATCTTGTAAAAATCGGTTGGGTACACATACAGAGGTAAACTGATGAATAAAAACTCATCCTATGCAGAACTGAGAATTAAGTTGGAAATATCAGTAACATCCCAAAACTAAATTAATTCGACAAGAGTTGAGGAAACATTTACAAATCACTGAAGTATCGGGTCGTACCATAAATTTTGTCTGTTTTTGACTAGTATGATCAGGAGAGAGAAAACATATCAAGTAACATTGATTAATTTATCTTAATTCTCCATTGTTAGTAACAACTTCTAACCACCCACTAACCAATTTTTTAATGCCTCGTTCATAGGAATCTTTGGTTTTCGAATAACAAAGACCTGCAATTAATTTTCAATGTCGTCTTCGTCTTTGAAAGTTTTCTCCTTAAATGATTGTCTAGACTGCTTAAGAGATGGAAGTCCAGAAACGTTTGACTCAAGCGACAGGTTAAAACTTCATAAAATGCCATACAGAAGTTATTGCTGTCCCTACCGATCATACCAAAGAGGAAAATTAAGCATTAAATTATTTCCCGGAATTCACAGGATCTAAATTAAGAACGCTATGATTGATATGATTGTAGACTGCATGCGATTTACACACGAGACAATCTAACAACAAAAATGCTTTGTAAAGAAGACTATATGTATTTCCAAACATCTAACATAAATTTGTTGGAAAAACGAAATTTAGGCTGAAATACTGCTTTCGAACAAATGGCAAAAACAATGGAGGCAACATTTTCATAGGAATGGGAAACTTGGTATAAGCACTTGCATGCAAACATTCTTGTCGAGCGGTTAACAAATAATAGGAATTGTTTCTCATCTTATGAATTATTCTTACATGAATTGACAAAACTGCCGACTCAATATTGATACGTGAATATGAGAACGGTAATAAACAATGGTACCAATTCTTACCACTTGCGTGACACTGCACAGGAAATGTGTGAATAAAACTTATTTTGCATCCGCGAAGAAAGACGCATTCAAAAATTTTTTAATACGCATAGTTGTCGTTAAAAAATTGAAATTGAAATTGAAAACACTTGGAATTCAATACCGCCTGAGATTCATGAAAAAAGTGCATACAAGCTTTCGAAATGGGTCTCGAATTTCTATTTTTATTGGAATATTAGTCACATAAGGTTATCAAGTCAAATCATTTGTGTTATATGATTCATCTTGGTTGGGTAATTTATCATGAATAATGACATAGATCTTAAGGGGGACAGCCCAGGGATATTCGGGCCCAATTGGCATTTTTTTTAAAAGAACCCTAGGCTATTGTATCTTAAAATTTTATGGGGCTACAGGCACTAGAATACCCCCCTCCCCCCCTCAATCGCAAGAGGGGTGTAAGGGTACCAAAATCATGAATTTTTGACCCCCGTGTAAAAAGAAAACAAAAAGGAAAATGAAAAATCTGGCTTCTTTAGTTTGTTAACCATGTTTCAAGTATTCTAAAACTGTCTTTGGTTTTGCTGTAGAATGAAAGCTCAGCGTCTTGTATTTATTTGAGATACCAGATAAAATCATTCATGAAACAAATATTTCCCATTTTCTGATAAACTAAGGTCAAAATCGAGAAAATGACGCGAACAAATAAAACTATACAAATAAAAATTCAAAATTCTTCAAGAAATGAAAAATAACTGTATTTTTCTACATAATTTATACATGTATAATATGCAATTCACAGCGTTGATATTAAATTATGCATGCACATTATTTGTAAATGATAAAACAATACGAATCGAGCATTCAATTGAATGAATGTTCATTATATTACACTTCAAAACCAAAAATATTTATTTTTGCCTTCTAGGTGAAAATCTCATTTTCAACATAAAGAAAAATAAAAGTCAGAAAGTTTTCATGCTAAAAAATCAAAAGCAGTTTTGGAATTCTTGGAACTTTTCTAACAAACTAAAAGATCCCGATTTTCCAATTTGTTTATTCCAACTGTTTTATCACAGTACGCAAGAAAAATGTATATTTTATTTATGTAGAATTTATACATGTTGAATGCAATTCACAGTGGCGATATGAAATTATGCATGCATATAGTTTGTAGATGATAATACAACATGGATACAGCATTAAAGTAAAAAAATATCCATTACATTACATTTTACCAAGAAATTTATTTATTTCGCTTTTTCCATAAAAATATCATTTTCAACCTAAATAGAATAGAAGTCAGTGAGTTTTCATGCTAGGAAAAAACAAAGACAGTTTTGAAATCCTTGGAGCATTTCTAACAAATTAAAAGATCCCCATTTCCCAATTTTTCCATTTAATTTTTTCTGTCACAGTTCAAAACAAAAAATCTGGTGCATTTTAATGAGTGATCGAAAATCGTATATTAAAAGAAAACGAAAAGGAAAAAAGAAAATTCAGATCAGTTAGTTTCTTTGAAATGTTACAAGGATTTCAAAACTGTTTTTTGAATTTGTTCTAGCATAAAACTTACTGACTTCTATTGTTTTAAAATGTCCCTAAAATAATTTTAAAAACGAACGTTTCAATTTTTTCTAAAAACTAAGGCCTTAATCGAAATATTCACTTGAGTCAAATATGTTTCTTTAAAAAAAAATTCTTATACTCGCGAAATTTCAGATCAATCAGATCAGAATTTAAAAATCGCTGGGATGGCCCCCTTAAGTCTTTTCTAGATCATACTACTCTCATCTTGCTGACATTTAACTATTGTTAAAAATTGAGTATCGTATCGTGAGCAAACCCATTCATCGATCAGTCTAATGTGACTAGGTTAAGTGAATTAAGTTAAACGGAAATGTACACGTTAGAATAGAGTTGATGATAGGATGCCAAAAAGTCTCTGAACTTATTCGGGCTCACAAGTAGCCACCAAAAGCCTCCAATATAACAGCGTTGAGAAACAATATATTAATGAATCGCTTGTGTTAAAGAAATTGTTTTTCTAAATTGTTAAATCAAAATATTTTTCGTGATGAAAAATTTATACGTTTTCCAAGCTTTAAAGCATTATAAGAGTTTCTAAAATATTATATTGTGTGTGGACATTCAACAACATAAATTATTTATTAGTAAACATGCTCAACGAAGGAATAATAGAAGAGGGCGCGTGATGAGCGTCTGAGATTCGTTGATAATCAAGAAAACATTGGCGTCCCCTTGAGAGACTGATGCAATTATCCCACTAGACTAGAGTAATTAGCTTCTTGCAGAGAAAGATGACTGCTCTCATCGGATCCGCAAGCCAATTTTCGTCTTCTCGTTGCTCATGTAGCCACCAATTTACTAATGGTTCTTGAAGATGGAATGAAAATCGACAGCAATAATACTCATGTTATCCTTAAGATGGTTTCTGAGCATATCAATATGATAGCTTGAAAAAGTTGAATATTTATCTCTGTATCAAATAACGCTGCAATTTAAATTCCAAATGACCACCAGGGAAGGTGTTTAAAAATTCATAAAAAGTGTAGCATAATTATTAAATTTCGACTAAAAAAGTCAAGTTATACTTTAAATTATTCTTTCCAGCGGCATCCTTAAATATGTGATTTAACTCAGAAAACGCGGTGACGGACGTTGTAGAAAGGTCTTCGGCATTAGTTCTGTTCATTTCGACACGATACCGTTGGGAAAAAAGGTATGTCTACAATGAGTAACATATCTCTCTATCATGTGACAAACCTACTGTAATTACGTTCAGCGAAAGTTCAATGATAAAATACACACATATGAAAAGGAGGTGATAGGGATTTTACTATTTTATGATTGAGTAAAGTATTTGTGTAATAAATTTTTATTTCTTAAAGTTACTTCGTAAAGTGTGCCATCTTTTTCATGGTAGAATGTCTTAATGTGTATTGAAGAATGAATATGCTATCAGTAGTTCAACGTGCTGATAATAATATACTCTACGATAACATCCTCTGTACAGTACATACTCCTTGTCACAATTTCACATTGATATCTTACCATTATGGCAGAGGTGTCAATGACTGTTACCATGAGTCTCATGCATCAGAAGTTTAAAAAAAATACGTAAGTGATAGTGTGGATGTAAGTAGAGTCATCAACCTGGCCCTGAACTTGAATCAAATATTATTGAAAGTTCAGGTAGATGTTCGAGAATCTAAACCTCCTCTAAACCTTTAGAAAATGACAGATTGAATATGAAACTAAGCGATATCTATAAAGCAATGACTGATAACTGCAGAAGTCGACTAATTGTAATCAGCTGATATCATTATAAATGCGGATAATGACCAGGCTATGAAGAGTTATATGATGAGCGTGCTATTTTTTGTGTTAATGTCAGTTCCACCGTATATGAAAACGTACAAGTTTTTTAAATTTCCACATTTTTTATGTATACTTGGTCATTAATGGTATATGTGTTAACCCTTAAATGCACGCATTTTAATGTAGAGGATAAAAAAAATATTTTGAAGGGGATTCTATATTGAAATGAGTAAATATACACATAAATTGCATCAACTTTGAATTTTTTCTTTTTATTATATTAAATTGATGGTTGTATCATATATGATACAAGGCGCGTTTGTGGTACATATTAGTTAATATGGAAGTTGGTGAAACATTCGCTATTTTTTTTAAAACAAAGGGTAATACCGCACTTTTGGCACATAACATACGAAAGTGAATGACAACCAGGCATTTTGCATCTTTGTCGGTCATCAGTATGCTTGGGCCAGTGTGCCACACCATCCAGTCTGACTTCTTTAGGGGGCAGGTGGGCTACATTACCACGCCTTTTCTTTGCAATCAATTGTTTTTCCACATCAGACGACGAGGGGCGGCCTCTTCTAACTAAGCTGTGCGATTCCAAATTGCATAATGTTTCTGCGACAGTAGCTCGGAAGTCTTTTAATTTCATTTTAGAATTATGTACTTTCCTGAACATCAACCAGGAGTTGATAATGGTGATATCCAGAAGATGATAAAATATACGGAAGTACCACTTTCGCGATCGTATTTTACAGTGCGACCGGCCCAGTAGACTGTCTAACTTATCTACCCCGCCCATATGTTTGTTATATTCTTTCACTAAATTGGGGCATTTTACTGCGATAGTTTTCCGTGCAGCTCGATCAAACCTTTGTACAGTAGAGATAGGCAGTTCTCCAGTTAGAGTTGACATCAAAGTGACGGTCTTATTGTCTTGCCACAATACCAACGATACGTCAATTTCGTCAACATTGGCAACCATTTCTTCTGAAGCACCTCGCCCTAGTTTCTTCATTTCAGCCTCTGTTGGCATTTTATTTTGAGGAACACGATTTCTGCGAATAGTACCAAGAGAATAAATACCCCTTTTTGCAAGATGAACAACAAGGTCGAGGGAAGTGTAATAATTGTCAAAGTATAATTTGTGATTGCAATTTTGTGGGATAGTTCGACTAAGGCGCACAACTACGTTAGCTGCAGCTCCCAGATCAGGTTCATCGCTTCTTCTGAATTTAGGGTCATTCTCTTGGCCTGTGTAGATTTCAAAATCATAAGCAAACCCTGAAACTCCACTCAAAACGAAGAACTTGTAGCCCCACTTGTGTGGTTTTGAAGGCATATATTGTTTCAGGAAGCTGTTTTTCTTTGTCGGACAAATTTGCTCATCAATTGAAAGCCGCTCTTCCAATGGAACTGACTGAAAGTTCTTGCGCAGTTCGTTCATAATAGGGCGGATCTTGTGAAGTCTGTCGTGCCCAACTTCACCTGCTGGTATGTACTCATCATTTGGGGCAAAGTGAAGAATTGCTCTGAGTTTTTCGAACGTCTTTCCTGGCATAGTGTTCATGATCTTTTGATTGCCGTACTGGTTCGACCAGTAGTCTCTTATGCTTGGCATGCCAACGTGGCTCATTGTAAGTGCAACTCCAATGTACTTCCGCACGTCATCTGAGTGTACCTCAACCACATTAGCAGGGTCTTTTTCGACACTGTATTGGATGCTCTGTACTGCGATATACTCAAGCAATGATGGTGGGAAAAATTTTGATAAAAATGAAAAGGGGGTTTGGAGGTTTTGCACCTCTGTTGGAGTTTCAGCGTGACCGTGAAACATTTTCTGAGGCTCTGGTACAACCAAATTCTTCTTCTTCCAAATGACTTGCCTCTGTACCTTCTTTTTTTGACCTGTAGTTTTTTTACTTTGGTTGTCGCTGGCTTCCACAGTTATTGTGCAGTTACTAGGCATTTGAGATGGGCTGCTGTCCTCTACAATTACGATTGAGGAATGTGTGTCAGCAGAGTCATCATCATCTGAAAATAAAATAGAACTGTAAAAGAAAACTCATCATCTATTTGTAAACAGGTATTATTCAATCAGGAGTAATTTTACTACATAATAATACACAAATATATAAATATGTTATTTTGCAGTCACTGTACAATAGAAAAAAATATCTATGACTTGTATGTATCAAACGATTCAATAAGGATTGTAATAAGTAACTGACGTTATGCTTGAAGGCTTGCCCTGATTTTTGGTTTATTGCCCAACGCTAAATAAATAATTTTCTCACCTCCGGAATCTGATCCAAGAGAATCCGCATCACTGATATAAACTGCTGCTGGGTTATTGATGTCGTCATCATCACTGGAAGTTTCGTCATCCTCACTTCCATCACAAAAGAGAGCATCCAGGAGTTCCTTCTCAGACAAATGACGCGGCATCACCTGGTGAAACAACAATTATTACAAAACATTTCGACTTTGATAGATGCATAGCTGCTAATCTGATGAAGTATAAAATTTTCTCGATATATAATAGCAAAACATAGCCATTTGAATACATAAAAGGCATAAAATGCTGGAAAAATACAGTGTTGTATCATTAATGATACACACACATATGATGAAATGAAGTTGCCCATATGCGCCTTGTATCAGACATGATACAACGACATTTTCTCATATTCAATGAAAACAAATGCTTGAAAATACTTTTTGAAGCCTTCCCAATAATCATGATAACACTGAAAATGACGTTGATTTTTTTCTTACCTCTGAGGGAAGCGCAGAAGCCAAAATGGACCCAGAAATATGGAGCTTACGCACACCTTCACCGACCACGCCTTGTCGCTCACTGGCGTTTATGTTTACCGCGCCACACAACACCGACGTAACACGTTCGTTCTCGTTTGACTTGGTATGTATCGTACTTGATACAAAGAGTGCTGCAGGCAAGTAGCCTGATTATTTTAGCATTTATAGGCAAAAATTTGGTTTGTATCATTTATGATACACGGTGCATTTAAGGGTTAAAATTCATATTATCATTCTATGAATGAGTTTTTAACAATGAGTTATCAATTTTGAAAGGTATGTTTTAAACCAATTCATGGATTCGAATGTTCCAAGGCTCCCCACACTTCACGTATTTCTGAAGAAGAAACTAATCATTTTGAGAAATGAGACTTAATCTTAGGCTGTCCAGAAAAATTAGGTAGAAGAAGCAATTTTCACGTCATAATTGCTAAGTCATCTACGTTATGTTACCTTTAAATCATAACTACTATGATTTATTCATGAAATGAAAAACAATTGTATAATTCATTGAAATACTTGTTCATGCTTATCACGAAGTATTGAAACTCAGAACTGGATAGCTAAATGCTGAAATTTAACTCCATAAAATTTTATTCATGAAAGGGATAATTCAAATTTAGGCGACAAGTGTCACGGTCACCGTGAATTTGAACAGTCTTTGAGGCAACATCCGATAGCAGCCGAAGCCCACTGCCCTAAATTAAATGTATTTCTTTCATGGATCTAGGTGAAACTGTGTCATTGCTGGAATTTTTATTCCTTAATTGGTATTGTTTACCTGTATCATTGCTTAAGGGGGTCCTCCGGAAAAATTGTTTTTTGATCCGATTGTTCTGAAATTTCGTCAGTATATGTATTTTTGCAAGGCAAACGTATTTGAATCGCAAAATTTTTTGATTTAGGCCTTAGTTCTTCCCAAAAATTTGAGAAGTTAGATTTTTGGGTCATTTTTATACCTATTTCAAAAGAATAAAAGTCATAGAGTTTTTATGCTAGAACAAATTCAAAGACAGTTTTGGAATCCTTTGAACATTTCTAACATAGCTATATTCAGGGATTTTGCATTTATATTTTTTTATATGCGATATTTTACTAATATAACGAAATTTTTGGATTTGAGATATGATAAAAAAAGGAAATGTAAAAATGGAAAAAGTGGCAATGTCTCTTTGTTATAAATGTTCTAAGGATTCCAAAACTGTCTTTGTTTTCTTCCTAGCATAAAAATTCAATGACTTCTATTCTTTTGAATTTTGAAAATAAGTGACTACAGTATAAGCCAAAAACAAATTTTTTTGTTGAAGTGTAATATAATGGAAAATTTATGTAGTTGAATGCTGTTTTCATTTTTATTTCGATTATCTCCATGCATAGCATCATATTCACGCTATGAATTGTAATTTACAAAAGAAAAAAAATTGAAAAAATTCTACTTATTTCATCAAATTATGAAATTTTTTGTTTTCAGTTTGATCCTTATGAAATTTCACTATGATATGTAACTTTTGAAAAAAACACAATTTCTTCCATACATTTTTTCGATTCAGGCCTTAGTCTTTGAAAAAATTTGACATAGTGGTTTTTAGTCCATTGGTATTGATATTTCAAAAGAATAGAACTCATTAAGTTTTTATGCTAGAACAAAAAAAAGACAGTTTTAGAATCCTTGGAACATATCTAACCAAAGTACATTCGCAAATTTTTCATTTTTTCTTTTGTTTTCTTTCTATATGGGGTCAAAAAGTGGTCGAAAATTTAAAATTTTTGTCCCCTTATAGATCCCCCCCCTGGGGGGGGATCTATTGTCCGCAGCGCCATAAAATTTTAGGACCGAATAGTCCACCACCTAAGGGTCCTTTTCCAACAAAAACATGAAAAATGACCATCGGAGAGAAACGGGGCCTCGGAGGACCCCCCTAAAATCTGTGTTGCTGCTTAACTGTTTACCCGTGCGTTCGTTTAATTACTAAGAATAAGATGTGTAATGAAGAAAAGCTTTTGTGAATAAATGTGAGAATATGCATTAGGCATTTGTAAAGCCACCGAACCTAAGGACAGTGAACTGTTTTACGAGGCTGCCCTCCCATGATGTTAAACTTAGATACTTAGGTTCGGTGCTTCTCTAATTTGTTACAGCATTATTTTTCTGCAATGCGGTAATTTTTGAGTGTGTGCCTGGGTGTTTCAGCGTGTGCTTTGGTGTTTCAGGGTGTGCCTGGGTGTTTCAGCGTGTGCCTGGGTGTTTCAGCGTGTGCCTGGGTGTTTCAGCGTGTGTCTGTGTGTTTCGGCGAGTGCCTGGGTGTTTCAGCGTGTGCCTGGTTGTTTCAGGGTGTGCCTGGGTGTTTCAGCGTGTGCCTGGGTGTTTCAGCGTGTGCCTGTGTGTTTCGGCGTGTGCCTGGGTGTTTCGGCGTGTGCCTGGGTGTTTCAGCGTGTGCCTGGGTGTTTCAGCGTGTGCCTGGGTGTTTCAGCGTGTGCCTGGGTGTTTCAGCGTGTGCCTGATAGTTTTAGCGTGTGCCTGGGTGTTTCAGCGCGCGCCTGGGTGTTTAAGCGTGGGCCTGGATGTTTCAGCGTGTGCCTGGGTGTTTCAGCGTGTGCCTGGGTCTGGACGAACATTTTACCCGAGCTGTCATGAACTAACAGCCTGCCAATAGTAATTAATAACTTGCTCGTTGTGTCTATTTCCTCAAGAGTGGACCTTTTAGAGCATTTAAATTTCAATGCGATCAGGCCACCATAGATGTAAGTTTCATAACTCCTAAGGTTGAGTGTGTGTTTGTTCGATAAAAGAAAGTAAAACTTGAACTATGTGAAATAGTTTGTCATGAATTTAATAGTTTTGGAGTTCATTTGCTGTACAAATGTTCTCTTGTTACAGTTAAAACAAAATTTTCATGAGAGGATTCTCCTACAATACAGTTGTTTCATTATGCCAGAAGAAATCCTCGCACCATGTTCCTGCTTGGCCAAACCTGAGTGGCTATTTACGGCTTGTCCAAGACAACAAGCTATACCTTTTGGTTAGCAAATTTATTCGTTCTATCACATAGTACGTTTGTTTAATGAAAACGTTGGTTTCGAGTCATATTTGATGCGTGCATTTTTTCGGACGTTGTCATCCAATATCATAAAAATCGAATAATAAAAGTATCTGTTTCCTAAAATGTAATATTCAATTATTCAACAACCCTTAGTGAATACAATGAGCGCCAAATTTCATGCTAAAGCGAATATTTCTCATCTTTTTTCCTTCATATTGAAAAGGGTTCGCACTCAACCAATCTCAGCATTACACTTATTCTTATTGAGCATTTCACCATTGTTAACTTTTGCTAGAGTAATGCACGACGTAAAACGTAGTACGGTAAAGATGATCAAAACTGAAGAAGACTCGAATGATATGCAGCAAATGAATCTGAATCATCACAAAAAAGGCCGTCACTACCGAAAAGTTACTCAAGGTCATTACATTTCCCTAAGCATAGTTGGTGTCATTGTTCGAAAATGGGAAAGTAGTCAAACTTCCATCAACATCCAATGGAATAGTCGTCCATGTAAATTAACCACGACTTGCGAAACATCTGTTGCGCTAACCTGTCCTTACTCGACTCGTGGTGGAATTCATGACTCAAAGTACTCCAGCATTGAAAAATAATTGCACCTTTAAAAGGCTGAATTCTATATCCCTCAAATAACAGCAATTACCAAAAAACCTCGAGTTTCGGCACACATAACTTTCACCACCTCCAGTTCAGTTGAATTTCTTTCCCTCTACATTAGTCACTATTTCTCACCATCCGTCACCCACAGTCCAAGATAAACACTCTTTACGTCGTACATGTGTACTTAATTGAGGTACATAAGCTTATAATCTTTATTACACCAGCATTTAGCGAGTTTTTTTCACCGCTGACCGACAAAGTTGCATTAAAATAGTAATGTTGAGCGGTTGTTTTTGTTTACCTGTTATTGAACTCAAGATCGTTGCTACTTCACGCAATAAAATGGCGCCTAAAGAGTGCAAACCAGACAATGAGCACAGCAGTGCAAATTTTCAAAGCAAGATAACGAGTAAAGTGATGCAACGAAGTTAAAATTCTTGAGAAACGTGGCAAAGAAGACAGTATTGCTTCCATTAGTAGAATGTTCAGTGAATCGGGATCGTCATTGCCATACATAAAACAGAACCGGCACAAGATGAAAACAATTTCAAAATGTTAATCATCATTAGAAAGTGAAACTGCTACGCAAGCGCGTAATTCTTACATTGAAAGAACAGAGGCACTTCTATATACTTGGATTAAAGTCCAAAAAGAAAAAAGAGCTTCTCCAAGCACTCTCACAATTCGAAAAAGGTCTTTTCAATTTATGAAAGCTTGAGGGATGAACGTAGAAGTGAAGACCAGTTTGAAGTGAGTAATGGCTGGTTTCACTTATTTGAAAAGAGATATAATTTGAAGAACCTTAAATTATCAGGAGACGCAGCAGACACTGTTGCAGCCTCTAGTGCGCTGGGGAACAATTTTAAAGCAATCTTCTGTTGAGTTATATTTTTGAGTTTAATAAGACTAAAATTAACATGTTGCGCTGAAAGAAATAATAGCCTTATTTCGAAACACCGAGGTGCATCTGACGTTTGTCCAAAACCGAGACACGCAGATGCATCATCATTAAAATTAGGTTGCATACCAGTGTCTCCAGACCCGACTTAGAGATGCTCTTGTGTCTCATTAAAAATGCTTCTGTGTCTCACCGATGAGACGCTTGCGCTACAGTATGTTGCATTTATAACTGGTGTTTCATAGAAAACTCTACGGAAATTAAGCTTTGCATTGCTCTGCTTAGCATGGTTAATGCTGTTGTAGACCAGCTGTTGCTGCTTGCGCCACTTCATTCCATTCGGCCAAGTACGGCAGGAAATTACTCTAACTTCTATTATAGTCTCGGAGGGTGAAACTGTAAGTAGAAGTTAAACCTTTAAAGGCAGAAATAAAATGTATACATGTTACATGTATTGAACACTTGAATGGCTAGAGTCTAAATTGAGGGGTGACTAAGCCACTACATTACCATTGCCAATAAAACATAGGCAGCGCTTTGAGACACTAGCGCTCATCGAGGGGTCTCACTTCCGATGAGACATCTGCTCTCTCTATGAGATGTTCTGGCTATTTATGAGACACCTGAACAGCTATGAGACACTTAGAGAGGCGGAAAGTTCTTTCAGTGTGAGTCCAAATCTGTATTTAGTTTTTTCTAGCACGTCTAGTTCTTTCTCCACGGCTTGCCCACTCAAAAAAGAAAATTTCACCGGTGAGCAGTAGTAAAACTTGCCAGCTGATACCGATTTGAGTGGTCTAGAGCAATGTGTCAGCTTGTTGTAGGTTCTTTGTTTCACATATGTTTTTGTTTGTTTCAGATCACATTTGTTCCTGCAACTTTTCACCATAAATGCCTGAACAAACCTGGCTCTTTTTATTATACATATGGGAATTTCTCCACTCCAAGTCAGATAACAATTATTTGCGTTTAAGACAAAAAACTATATTTCGCATACTTTAAAGTGTACTCGGTGAAATTCGGCCCCCATAAAATTTGCAAGCAGTGTGTCTAGAGTTTAAGGTTGTGGAGCAAAGGAACACATGAAAAGAAGCCATTTGATATCGCCATGGTTTGGCGAGAGCAAAAAGATCATTGCCCACACAGTTGCTTTTGTTCAATGAAAACATCATTATTTCACAAGAAAAAGAAAATTTAAATAGAATAACCTAATATAACGTCAGCTAGGAGACCATTGCCTTATTCAACTAAAATTCCAGGGACAGTTTTCGAACCATTACCTTCTCTGGAAGATCTGAGTGGTGTTGAGAGAGTAGTGACAGCAATAACGCAAAGTTTGACATTCATGAAGATCCAGTTTGTAAGGGATTCGTTCAGCATCACGGCTGAAAGAGAGAAAGAAACATGAAAAAGGAGTGAAGGCATCCTACTTTAGAGCTAGACAAAGTACACTCTTGCAGTACTTGCGAAGGGAGAGGGGTTTTGCGTTTCGGCATAAAATTTCTGATTTACTGAAGAAATTATGGCTTCCAACCTACAATCCAAATGAATGTAGACTGTTTATTGATAGCTCCAAGCAGAGTATTGAGAGCGTCTTTCTACACAATTGCAATCTGTTTGGCGCCGTCCCTATTGCGCATGCGATGAGTCTTCAGGAAAAAATGAAGTTAAGAAGAAAGTTATAAGTTATTGCAATATAACAAAACACAATTAGATCATTTGTGTTCACCTTAAGATGATATCCTTCCTTCTTGGTCAGCAACGTGGATACACTAAGTATCTCTGTATTCTCTGTAAGTGGGATGGCAGAGTTCGAGGGAAGCATTGACCGTCACAATTCTCCGCGCTTTATCTCCAAGGAAGCCTAGAGTTGTTGAAGACATAGGTTGGGCTCACGCCAACTCAATGCAGGCCCGGTATACACCTCATACTCGGATGTCAGGACCAGCACCAAACACTACTTAGGCGCTGAGAAGCCGGCAATGCCTGCTCAAAACTGGGCATTCCTGCGTCGATATGCTGCTGTTGACGGGCACATAAATGCTACACAAATTGGCTACGGCCTCTTCTAATATCTGAGGCAATTTTCGAATGGGTTACCTCCCTATATTAAATTAAAATTTGAGCTCAATCTGGGTACCACTTTCCCTCTGTTACCAGAAGACACACTAATTGCTTCTTACCTAATAAGTCATCAACTGTTCCACCTGACTCCATTTCAAAAACTTCTGTAACAGGCAAAAAATAATGCCTTGATCAAAATAGTAGTTTTCTTGTATTTAATAAAGAGTCGGGAGGAGCGCTTCACTTATTCCATTCCTGTACCCCTGAGAAAATGTTTTTTCATGATAGGTTCAGATGAAAAAATGCGCAGATGGAGTGCGTGCAGTTGCCCTATTCTACAGACAACGAAGAACATGTCGCATGCATGCCTCTATGGCCTAGCAAAAAAGATCATTTCCTAAGTTAATCTCGATATTAGGTGATCTTTTGAAGACGTCACTTATTCTAAATCTTATCTCATATGGTTTTTATCAGTGGGGCTACCTCATATAACAAGTAAATCATGAAACTTAAAAATTTTGATTTAAATTGTAAAAAATTAAAGAGAATTTTACGCGATTCCTCGCTCTGCCTCCGAAATAGTGATGACAAACTTTGCGTTTCTCCTTGAGTAGACTTGATAAATGAAGGCTGTAATTTAAGTAATATTACATTCGCTTTAAGAGATTTCTAGACGTTTTGTACGTTCTGTACACTTCCATGAATCCTTTCCATGAAAAGTATAACCGGTCGGAAGCGCACTGACCTAATTCGTTTCAAAACCTGTCGTCTTTGGATGTCAGGCCTTGTACTTCACAGTTTGGAAGACGCTTCGCTACATTAGACGCCTCTTTCAAAATTTCCATGAGACACTCGCAAATTTCGAGATGAATGAGCGCAAAAGTTTTCCCCTGCATTTCAATGTCCTGATCCTTCATTAACATCGTGTACTGTTCATTTTCTGTTCAGCAGATATGGCTTCTCGAAACTCTCACGTTTTATCTCGTAGAAGAGCAACACCTTGTTTCTTCTAGCTTATTACATCGGCCTGAGCCGCCACGAAGCCGCCATCCCAAGGGATGCCAATCACTCGGCCAGCAGATTTAACACCGTAGTAATGAAGCACACAACACCTGTTTCAAAAAATATATTTTCTTTGTTAATTATTTGGCAGCATTTACTTTCCTCTCTTTGAACTTACTTTATGCTATTTAAAAAATACCTGGATTGGTAATCATAAGATATTTCCTGAGTTCGATGTAGAAATATGGTTAAATTTTACCAGCTACTTACTTGCAGACGCGCTCTCCGGAGCAGACATGATGGCTGTAAATTGATGAAGCTCATTTCTGTTGATTCTTTCTCGGTGTGAAGATGGTGATAGTACTCGTAGTTTCATTAAAAATGTGAGGTTTTATTAGCGTGGAAGAATTGATCGACTGTAGGCTGAGTTAAAATCTTTTTACAAACGACGCCGAGCGCGCTCCCGTCGAGCTTGTTACAAGTTACTTCAAACATTCCTCAAAGGAATTCCTCATAGGTATTTAACTACACGAAAGTTTTCATGATAGCTCAAATCTAACGGATAAGTGTGCAACATAATTTGAGTACAAATATGCGCGACAATAATTATATCTTGAGAAAAAGAAAGCAATAAAACTAATGATCCACTCCGAGCAATTCACAGGTCTACACAAGACGCTGAGTTGTAATACAATATGCAACAGCAACAAAAATTTGAAACTCCATGGCAAGTGATATTAACAAACCGTAAGATAAGTTAACGACATTTGTCATGTGGGATGAGATATCGCGGAATACAGGGGTTTTCATTTTGCGATTAATTAAGGATTTGTGAAAAAATACGAATAGATAAAAAAATAGAGAGACAACACTGAAGTTCACTAAAGCTCATAGGAAATTTGAATAGTAGTACTTATAGGGCGATTCTTAGGGAATCTTATTTTCAAAAATAAAAAGAGGAACCAACGTTGTAGAGAACATTTATTGGAGCAAGAGTTTCCGAATAAAATTATTCCTTCAGCAGGGTGGGAAGAAATAAAAAGTATTTTCAGACATGAATAAGATGTTCAAGATCTGAATAAAATTAAAAAACAAAATTGTTAACAATTAACAAATAAATCCTTTTCTAACGACCAAAGTACAGTACGTAAGCGTACAGGCAATACACAAAGTACAGAGATACACAACCATACATACACGCACACTCATGCACGTGCGCATTTTATATATGTACACACACGCACACACATGCACACACACGAAGCACACCTCAGCATACCTCAAGTTGGGAAGTAAGGGCTAAAACATAATTTTGTCGCGCTGAAATCGTTATTTAGTGAAAGTTTATTCATGAATATACAAAGAGATTCTAGAAAACGGAGGTCTGGTTCATTGAAAGCTTTGCATAGAATAGAAAAATTGGACATATTGAAAGGGTGATTAGAACTGTTGCTATGGCTTCTAATGGCGGAATGGGGAAGAAGCAAACGGGAGGCTAAACTCTTTTGAAATTCACTGTTCAAGTAACCTAGGAATGGAAGGACAATAAATATTATCTGTTTCAGTGCGCCCAAAGTTACAGGAGGGGGGAAATTTTACTATCGAGAAATTTTCTGACCATTTCATTTACAAGATATTTTAGATGATCGTTATGCGCAAACATTTTTTGCAGCTATTCTAATTCATAGTGTGATATTTGGTACGTGCTCGAGACGCAATAGGCCCTATGCAATAAAGTTTCTACACACGATTTAATATAACCTTGGTAGACACTGCTAAAATAATTTGTACAAAGACCGTTAAATGTGGGCTTCCTATAAACTGAAGAGATGAACTTATTAAAGATTCTTATTTGTGTTCAATTAGGTGATATATCAACAACTAGATGGACTAGCCATGGCCTCTAACCTGTCTCCTGTCGTTGCCACTATGTTTTTGGCCCATTTAGAAACAGACTATTTAGATTCATGCTCGACTAAATATAAGCCTGTTTTCTATAGACGATACTTGGACGGTTTTCTATTATTCAGGTCTCGAGATCAAGCTAATAATTTTTTTTGAGTACGTTACTGCCATTCACCCTAACATTATATTCACTATGGAATGTGAACAGAATGGTGAAATACCTTTTTTAGATGTCCTGGTAAGGAAGTCTGATACTAAGTTCATATCTTCAGTTTATAGGAAGCCTACATTTACCGGTCTCTGTATAAATTATTTCAGCTGTGTCTACAAAGGTTATATTAAACCGTGTGTGAAAGCTTTATTGCATAGAGCCTATTGCGTCTAGAGCACGTACCAAATATCACACAGTGAATCAGAATATCAGCCAAAAATGCTTTCGCGTAATAATTATCGAAAATATCTTGTTAATGAAATGGTCAGAAAATTTCTCGATAGTAAAATTTCCCCCTCCTGTAACTGTAACCGTACAAAAACAGAAAATATTTATAGGCCTTCCATTCTTAGGTTACCTAATCAGTGAATTTCAAAAAGAGTTTCTAGTCCTTGTGCGAACCTTTTTCACAACGATTGACGTTCATGTTTATTATAACAATACCTTTAAGATATCGTCTTTTTTTAACAGGAAAGAGAAACAGGATGAGTGCCGGGGAAGTTGCTGTGTATATGTGTACGTTTGTGATTGCTGCCAGCAATCGTACGTTGGAAGCACTACCCTCCAACTATTTATCCGTCACAGTCAACATTCAGCATTTTCTCCTACTACTGGCTGCCCATTTGCTTGTCCCCGCATTTCGCCACCAGAAACCATTGCAACAGTTCTAATCACCCTTTCAAAATGTCCAATTTTTCCATCCTATGCAAAGCCTTTAATGAAACAGACCACTGTATTCTAGAATCTCTTTATATATTCATAAATAAACCTTCACTAAATAAGAATTTCAGTGCGACAAAATTATTTGTAGCCCCTACTTCCTAACTTGCGGTATGCTGAAGTGTGTTTGGTGTGTGTGCATGTGTGTGCGTGTGTGTATATATATATAAAATGTGCATGTACATGAGTGCACGTGTATGTATGGTTGTGTATCTCTGTACTTTGTGTATTGCCTGTACGCTTACGTACGGTACTTTAGTGGTAAGAAAAGGATTTATCTTTCAAAAATTATTAGCGTTTTTACTTCTAATGTTATTTAGACCTTAAACATCTGATTCATGGCTGAAACGACTTTTTATTTCTTTAAGTACTGATGGTGTAATAATTTTATTCCGAAACGTTTGTTCTAATAAGTGTTCTCTATAAAGTAGGTTTTTCTTTTCATTTTTGAAATTAGTATAGAACGAGAAACACCTTCAATTCATGGTTTAAGCAAAATGTCCCATTAATTATGTGATGATATACGTATTTCTGAAAGGCTTCTTGAAACAATGCTTCACCAACTGTCCTATTCTCGGTTCTATTTGTTTGAGATCCTGGGACCGGAAAAACTTGGCATATGCACATGGAGCACAAAATGCATTGTATTAATATTTTCCCCGACGTTTTTACTGAAGCAAATATGATTATGCTTTATATGCTTTACGTACAAAATTCCCCAATGCTTTCTACTCTTAATATTCTAATTATACTCTAGATCATCATTTTTCCATTATTTATCATTGTAAGTTCATCCGCTGAATGAGCACAGAGTTTGCAGCTGGAAAAGCCAACATCAACCACATTGAATTCCAGTTGAATGAAAATCGTTCGACATCTTTCATAATAGGAGAATGTTTCCCCAATAGATTATTTTTATGCCACTATAGTCCAGAAAATTTGACTGGAGGGCTACCATATAGAAGGGAAAATTGCATTACCCTGGCTAGAATGCCTCTCATCCTCCGCCCTTGAAAGACCAACACGGCGTAACTCGCACGCGCCCTGCATGACAATGCCTGTGATAGACCCGTCAATAACAGAGCCAGTTATTTTCGGTCGCGTGTCGGACTGCGTTAAATTTTAGCTTCGCTTGCAGTACTCTCAGCTTAGGATAAAACGCAATTTTGAATTTAAAGCATATCAAAATGTTTGTTATCATGGTACCTCGACGATAAAGAACACGAAATTCTACTCATCTTTCAGTGATGAATAATAACGCTTACATTCTAATTATTAAAATTACTTTCCGGAAATGAAGCAGTATAATATTCTAGTTAAACTGAATTAAATTTGGAAAAGTTTTCCATGTACAGATACATGGGTTAATTAATCAATTATATATAATTAAGCAAGTTTTGTAACCAAAAACATGAGACCAATATCCTACCAATAATTTTTCACGCAACAAAATTCAAGAGGGAGTTGCATGTGCTATATACAGACGGTTCTTTTTTATAATTGTGGCAGTATTTTTAAAATACGTTGCGTAAAATATACTTTTCATAAAAGTCATCCACAAATATGCTAGTACGACCGGCAGCAAAAAAATTATGAAAACTGTAATGTGATATATTTGGGTTGCCGACACGGAATATTGTTTTAGACAAAAGTTCGCTGTAGAGGGAGGAATCATGGAGTATTGAATGAAGTGCGACGGGATTCCTAAAGGAAAATGACACTATAGTTAGTATGAATAAATTAGTCTCTGAAATTAGACGATAACAGAAACGATAACGTACCTGTGTGAAAAAAGTACGTATCAAGATATCATTGAAAGGATCGAAATGATAATAAAGTGAACGGAAAAAGTTTGATGAGATTGATTTACAATCGTTCTCTTGAAAATAATTCAGGATGGGCCAGTAATAACAGCTCACGAGACCAGAGTTTATTAAGGGGGTCACCCCAGGCCATGCCAGGCCCCTGTCGTCCGGTGAGCTTTTTTTGTTTTGTTGTTGGAAAAGGATCCATAGGTGGTGGACTATTCGGTTCTAAAATTTTATAGCCCTACGGGAACTAGATTCCCCCCCCCCCATGGGGGGAGGACCGTACTGATGTTGTTGTTGGCGCCAGACCGAGTGAGTGTATCTTGTTCTTGTTTGTGGTGTATGCTAATTGTTGTTGTTGTAAGGGGACCGAAAATCCTGAATTTTGGCCCCATATAAAAAGAAAATAAAACGGGATATGGAAAATTTGAAACCGTACCTTTGTTTAAAATGCTTCAAGAATAATAAAACTGTCTTTGGTTTTGTTCTAGCATAAAAACTCAATGAGTTCTATTCATTTGAAATATAAATGAAAATGAATTAAAAAATCAATATGTCCAATTTTCAAAAAACTAAGGCCTGAATCGAAAAAATGATAGGAAATTTTTTTTTTTTCAAAAATTACATACAATAGTCAAATTTCATATGAATCAGACTACACATATAAAATTTCATAATTTGTATAAAAAAAGAATTTTTTTAAGTACGATTCACAGTGTGAATGTGAAGTTATGCATGAAGATTATCGAAATAAAAATGAAAACCGAATTCAATTCCATAAATTGTCCATTATATTACATTTCAACAGAAATATTTGTTTATGGCATATTCCGAAAACCTCTCATTTCCAACATTCAAAAGAATAGAAGTCGGTGAGTTTTCACGCTAGAACAAACCCAAAGAGAGTTTTACAATCCTTGGAACATTTCTAACAAAAGTCCGGTAGCAAACTTCAAAATTTTACTATTTTTTTTATGAAGCTCCAAATCCATAATTAGTGAATATTTGAGTTAGTGATAAAATATCGCATATAAAAAGTTACAAATGTAAAAATTTTCCCCAGTACTTTAGTTAGAAATGCTCCAAAGATTCTAAAACTGTCTTTGGTTTTCCTCAAGAATAAAACCTCAATGACTTATATTCCTTTGAAATATCCATAAAAATGTACCAAAAAACTTGTTTTTCGCATTTTTCAAAAAAGTAAGGCCTTAACCGAAAAAGTTACACGATCAAAAAGTTTACTCTCAACAAATACATATACTGGCCAAATTTCCAACGAATCGGATGAAAAAATATTGAAATCTTGGAGTGACCCCCTTCAGATAGGTTAATCTTGGCTGGTTCCCGAGTGGTCACCCCAGCCGGTCGGAGGGTTCCGCTCTCAATAGTTAGTGAACGGAGAGCGACCCCCTTCCCAGCGCTCCGAAGTTTCCCAAGAAACGGCAACCTGTTAGAGATGGAGTTCCGCATTATAGCCAGAGATTAACAGAGCGTGACTTACGCAATATATGGAGATGAAAGTAAGTCCCATTCATTATAATGGACGACATTCCTAGAATGTTTTAGGTTTAGGCCTGTGGGGGTGGGGTGTTTCTAGGGGGTGTATTTCCCCCTGTGGGGGGAGGTGTTTCTAGAATTCTCCCACCGTGGTCCGCTGCGTGTCGTAAGAGGCGACTATAGTGGACGGTGCGAGGGGACTGGGGATCCCCTTTTCTGCAGTGATTTTCCCGAGAGGCAGCAGGCCAATGATGGGGGTGGGAGGGGTCGAAAGACCACTCAAACCCTAATACTAGGATCTATGAATGTAAGGGGGTGTGGAAGTAGAGAAACTGAGAGTAAGTGAGAGGAGATCGGAAGATTGATGATAAGCCAGAAGATGGATGTGTTGGCCCTGAGTGAGACAAAGTTGAAAGGTAGTAGTGAGTTGATGTTTGGGAGTGTGGAGGGAGAGTGTCTGGGGTGCGGGGGGACATGCAAGAGAGGGTGTGGCTATATTATTGAGTGAAAGAATCAGAGAGAAAGTAGTTGAATGGGTTGAGTTGTGAGCAAGAATAATGTGGGTGGGAGTGAAATGGAGGGTTGAGTCATGTGTGTTTATGAGCGCGTACGGACCGGGATCGGAGAGGAGCAGGGAGGAGAGAGAGGAGTTTTGGGAGAAATTGTCCGAGCGTGTTGCAAGAGTGGGGAATGGTTGTAGAGTTGTGGTATTGGGGGACCTGAATGCGAGAGTGGGCGATGGTGTTATTGGTAGGTATGGAGTAGCTGGGGTGAATGAGAGTGCTGAATACTTGGTGGAGTTATGTGTAGAGAGTGAGTTAGTAATTGGGAATAGTATGTTTGAGAAAAAAGTATGAACATGTATACATATGTGAGGAAAAATGGAGGTGTGATAGCCCAATTGAAAATCAAGGACGTTTCGCCAGTGGGTACGCGTCGGTTCCTAGGCGTTTTTTAGTTGTATTGCGCGCGATTTAAGGATCGAATGTCTATTTTTTCGGACACAAAACTGCTCGCGAATCGCCGTTGTTCCGCCCTACCTAACGGCCGATTACCGCCTTATAACCAGATTCGAATCGCGTCTGGCCGTCCATAGATAATATGTTAAAAAATCGCTCCCGGTTGCACGTGCCTCGCCTCACGGGGTGTACAATATTGCACTGGAAGCTTTGGATCCTACAATACATTCAGACTTACTGCATTGCGAATTTATCGACCCATTAAGCTGAGTACAATATTGTACATCCAATGAGATCGATGCACGTGCAACTGGGAGATCAGGTACATAAGACAATACATTAGAAAGAACATAGAATCTCGCTCTTTCTTCAACTTTTATTACAAAAATGAAACAGTCTCTACACTATTATTTACATGAATATCTTATTTCCATTAATCACAGCCAAAAGCACCAATAAAACTCCAAAATAATATAGAAATTAAAAATCAAATCACATTCCGTTTAAAATGCTGCATGTAACAAACAAATATCAACTGCATAAACATAAGAATGGGAATGCAATTTCCGTATCTCAAAATTCCCTTTCAACACTTGTTTACATTATAGATTAGATTATTGGTTAGCTTAAGCCTCCCTATCCGCAACAAATGCGACTCAAAAAGAGGAAAAGGAAGGCACCATTTAGTATGGAGGCAACACGTGCACTACATTTTGGGACATATCATATGTGTACCATTAGGTACATTGCATACCGGCATAAATGAATAGCATTTCCATAATTTCATTACGTTTTTTAGAATTGATTTTAACATACCTGGTACAAAGTATAGTACACTTATATTGTTCACACTTTTTATAATGGACAAGAATGGACTTGAGCAGTACAGTCAGTTTCTAAATTCTGCTACTCACAACTTAACCGAACCACCAACCGTCGCAATCGCACAAACGTAGTCAACGTTTTGAAGGGAACGCGGAATCTGTGCAGAAAGGGTATAAAAACAGTAAATTGAGAAAAAAGTTCATGAAACCAGATCAAAGCTGAAGAAGAAAGTAGTATGTGCTAAAAACAGGACAGTAGTGAACCGAAAATTTGTGATCCTAACCAAAACAAAAACATTTTATTTCAAAAAAACGAAGGCCTACCTAACTCATAGCTCGGGCCCTCACATTTTCCTCCCTGGGAGCGCTAGCTCCCATAGATACAACAGTTGTACCCCTCTGAGGAGTGTCTACACTATATCGCGTGACCCATAAAAATGTCTCGGAGTTTTTAAATGGTTATATCTCCGCTTTAAATTAATATATTTAAAATGTATTTTTTTCACAATGTATTAAATTTTGTTTCCGTTTCGAATAATCTTTTTTTTTAAATCGTTTAGTAACCACTGTATGCTGATCGATTTAAAGAAAGAGGGAGAAAACTACTTGTTCATAGGAAAGATTTTAAAAACAACGCTGGTGTTTTTCATTTCTAAATACCTACCTTTGAAAATAATTTCACAATGATATATCCTACAGACCACCAAATATTTAAACCCTCTGAAAGGTTATTTACTCACTTATTTCATCATTTGAAGACACCTAAAATGCAGCTCACTAACGATCAAAGAATTTTCATCGCATTGGAATATGAAGCAACGAAAAACTGTGAAAAAGTTCGAAGTGCAATTAATGAAAAAATTCCGAAGGAACTCGTCCGATATGAAAACTGTGTACCGTTTGAGTTATAAAATTAGAAAGAAAATTAAAAGCTCCTTTAGCTTTGTCACAGTTTTCGATGCTTCATTTTCTAATACGATGAAATTTTTTTAATGGTTAGTGAGTTGTGTTTTAGGTGTCTTGAAATAATGAAATAAGAAAATAAATAATCTCTACGAGGATTTAATTTGTTCGTGTTATGTAGGATACATCATTGTAAAAGTATTTTTAACAGTAGGTATTGAGAAATTAAGAACACCATAATTGTTTCCTTTGAACAATTAGTTGCCTCTAAACAATTAATTTTCCATCTGTTTCAGTAAATCGATCACTGTAAAGTTAAACGATTTGAAAAAAAACTTGAATTAAAAGTGAAATTAAAGTTACAATGTAAGTTTTCAATACTCCCTTCTAAGCTGGGAGCCAGCACCGAATTTTTTTTTGCAAAAGAAATGCATCATTCATAAAATGCAAAGGTAGGCACTTAAAATCGACTGAATGTGCTTGTTTATTGGCTGGATGCTGAACAGCATCTTTTATAACAAATTCAAACACTGTAAAATAATATTTAAAATATTTCATTAGAGAACCAAATGGAAAATAATGGCAGAGAATAGCACAAAAGAATTTTCTTGCATTACTAATGCGGTTTTAGAGAAAAAACTAGAGCACAGTTAGCTAGCGCAATTATCTTCCAAAAAAGTATTTGCAATAAACCATACCCTCAAATGATAGATGAGCTTTATGCACTTTCTGGTGCACTGTCGCGCAGGACTCAATGCACAGGATTAAAAATCTTGAAAAACAAATTAAACAAGAGAATAGTTGAAGGCAGAAAGACGAGCTGACATGGACAGTAAGAAAATGAATGAAAAATGTCCATCATTAAAAGGCAAAACAATAATTACAATATAAAATGACCCAAATGCACTTCTCTCGGACCCTGTAGGAGTGCTAAGTCCCAAAGGTGCAAGAGTCATACAACGTTGTGCTATTTTTTGGCCATAATACATATTTACAGCAATCGATTTTTCATTATAAACTCACAGTTTTGGTTTATCACCAGCGTTATCTTCTATTCTTGTTACACTGATACACAGCACTGTGAAAAGCATATTGGTTTAATTTATTGTTCAATGTCAGCATTTGCACTTATTAATATCGTAAAAATAAGTAACCTATTGTGACATCAATACGCATTTGAAAAACAGTCTTTGTTGCCACTCTGTGAAAAACTTGCATATGAATCAAGTGAATGTGAACTGTTCTGTAAACTTGCTCAGTAATCTATCCAGAGTACTTTGATATGAGTTGGAAACAGTTTCGAAACAGTTGGACGAACAACACTTCACATAACTATGTTTAAAAATTGAACTCAGCTTGTGCTCGAGAAGTGACAAGAAAAATCTGAGGATGAGCATAACGGTTGATCGCCACAACATCCCAGAAAACAATCAATAAAATATCAATAAACATGTTTTGGGAATCTGATGCAATACTACGTCACAATTTGCCTAACGCAATGATTGTGAAGAACACAGTCGAAACACCAAACGCGACCTTTGCAGAGGCAGTAACCGCCAGTACGCTCACGATGACACGCTGTCATTAACTGACAGATCGTGTCATGCCGCTTTCAAATGTTACGGCCGTTAATCAACCGAAAATTTTGCGCCTTCGTATCATCCAAGGCCAACTATGAATTTCACGCCCGAGCTCGACCGCGCTTGGTTTGGGGCGCGTAAAGGCAGTGTTAAAGCAGAGCAGGCCGACTAGCCTATAAATCGTGCATAATCGACCCTCACGTCCTTAATCCACCGGCGATACGTCCTTGATTTTCAATTGGGAGTGGAGAGAGCATTGATGGATTATATTTTGGTTAGCAGGGGAGTGATGGGTCGTTTGCTGGATGTGCATGTGTTCCGTGGTGAGATGAATGGGATATCAGATCATTACTTGGTCGAAGGAAAGTTGAGAGTAAGTGGAGTTTGGGAAGGTGTGATATGGAGGAGTGGGAGGGAGGTGCTAAATGTAAGCAAGTTGCATGATTCTGAGCGTGAATGTGAGTATCAGGAGAAGATGAAAGTAGAGTATGAGAAGGGCTCATGTTGATCCACGTCCATACTAGATGGTCCTTTCTCATTCCACTGGTTTGAACATCGAAACGGTGAGAACAGGAGGCTTATAACTACTTTAAATAATAATAATAATGATAATAATAATAATAATAATAATAATAATAATAATAATAATAATAATAATAATAATCTATGGCAACGTCGGTGCTCATGATTGGTACTCCTCACTTATGAAGAGAGCGTGCTTTGGCTTTGTCAAAATTGATTTCTAAACAAATGAAATCTCTACTGGAAGCTCAACGTTAAGATATCATTCAACACACTCTGTGTCGATTAGTGTTGCACTATCGTTACATATATCTTGAATAATGGTATTTGGTAGTTAATATTGGTTAAGATTGGTGTTAAGTATTCTTTTCTCCCCTCAGGGGGTACAAGATAGGCCATAAGGTTTGGTTAGTTAGGTTTGCCTATCTTGTGTACAGGGGAGTAGCGACCCCATGGAGAAATTGGTAGGAATCTCCAGCCTTAGTTAGGCCTTCGCGACTTTTTTCTGCTGTGCCCACTTTGCTTTCTTCCTCCTTTATGCCTTCTTCGCTTAATTTTCCTCGTCTTTTCTTCCTCTTCTTTCTTAACTTGCTTTTCCGTGAGCAGGGAACGTGTGGACACTGCTTGTGCATGGGATCCGCATTTTACATGCTTAGTTCATGCTAAATGGTCCCTTGTCATTCTTCCTGTTTGGAAATCGAAAAACGGTGATAACGGGAGGCCCAAAAGCTTCTATACATAATAATAACAGAGTATTATTTTCTACCTTTGCGAGAGAGGTAAAAGTACTTCCTCCAGATTCCCTCCGAGTAGCAGGAAGCGATCAAAAGTGTCGAGGCAAAGGGACTGGAAATTCTCATCTCTTGTATTCGCATTCGAACCAACAAGCTCAGATAGGTAGAAAGAGAGAGGAAACTCACACAGCTGGAAATCCTGTGGTTGTCGTTGGTACCCTTCCCTTGGGGAGGGAGGAAGTTGTGGCGCGTGGATTACGAGTACTGATTATTGGGGTTTGATGCGGATCAGTTCTTCAATTTTCAGTTCGTCCATTCTTTCAACGGGATTTAGATAGGCAATAGGTGACTGACTCATCTAGGTAACCTGGATTCTAAATTGATGTTCAAAACAAAACATTTTCTATCCTTTTTGCTTCCCCTCGGGGGCCACAAGATAGGTCATAGGCCATAAAGTTGGGTTAGTTATGTTTGCCTATCATGTGTTATCAGCCGTAGCGACCCCTGGGGAACATGCTAGGTATCTCCAGCCTTAGTTAGGCCTTCTGGACTTCTATCTTTCATGCCCACTTTGCTCCCTTCATCCTTTGTGCCTTCGCTAAATTTCCCAGGATTTTTCTTCCCCTTATTTCTTAACTTGCTGTTTTCATGCGCAGGGTACGTGTGGACACTGCTTGTGCATGGGATTCACGTTTTACTTAGTCCATACTAGATGGTCTCTTCACATTCCTCTCTTTACAACGGCATTATTGCTTCGGCTAGGGAGGCATAAGCCCATATATTAAATTAAAAATCCATTTTGCTTTCTTCCTTCATAGTACTATTATTGCAGAGTTTTCCTTGATATATCTTCAACTTTTACCTTAACTTGCTAGTTTTCTTGGCAACGTACGCATGTGCGTAGGATTCCCATTTCTCTTAGTCTTTACGCGATAGTTTCTGTTTGCATTTCAAAAAATAGGGTTTAGTTATTCATGTGTGCCAAATTTAATTTCTTACAGGCGCTACTGACTTGGATGGAAATAGAGGTATTCGCATGAGCACTAATGCACTGGCGTCGACAGCACTCCAACAAGCGAGCGGACGTATCAGTGGAAGAATCAAAGGAGGAAGAAGAAGTGACGGAAAATGTGTTAATCACGAAAACATGTATTAATTTGTAAAAATCGATATTCGCCTAGTGGAAGAGTTGGGCAGAGTGTGTACAAGATGGAAATTGCGGGTAAATGTGAGTAAAAGTAAGGTTATGAAGTGCTCATGGGATGGAATAATTGGAGACTAGAAGTGACGCTAAATGGTGAGTTGCTGGAAGAAGTGAGCTGTTTTCAGTACTTGGGTTCCTGTGTGGCTGCAAATGGTGAACTGGATGAAGAGGTAAGAACAAGAGTGCGAAAGGGATATCAAGCGTGGGGTGGATTGAAGACAGTTGTAAGGAATAGATCGTTAGGCATGAGTGTTAAGAAGAGAATGTATGAGAGTATAGTTGTGCCAACAGTGATGTATGGTGCGGAAACGAGGGGGTTAAAAGAGGATGAAAGAAGACAGTTGAATGTGTTGGAAATGAAATGTTTGAGAAGTATGGCAGGGGTGACTCTGATGGACTGACGGAGAAATGAGGAGGCGCGGAGGACAACTGGGGTGGTAAAAGAATTGGCAGAAAGAGTTGATTGCAATATTTCATGTCGAAAAGTTCGGTGGCCCCCGCGCCACTCATGATGCGGCCGGGGTAAACCAGCGGTAGCTGTCGGGCCTGGCTGCTGAATTCAGATGCCTGGAATGCAAAGTATTTGCGATTGTGATTAGATGGAGATGTATGAACGTTGAAAAAAATTTTTCTTATCTATGTTTTTTGCAAATTTTTGGTTCTCTTCACTTGTAGCTACCCTTCCCATGTGGAGGGAGAAAGCTCTCGGCTATACATACATACATCGATATTATTCGCTTGTAGTTTATAAAAAATATATATTTTACGAATTTTGTTTCATATCCTTCCAATTATTTTCATTCTAATACTCGATTTTTGACGGACGTAGAGGTTGGTTTTTGAGTAAAGCACCTGACCTATCATAGGGGCGATTGCTTGAGGCTAGAGGTCATTCGACAGGGCTAAATTTTTGACCTTGCCTAAGTGGCTTATTTAATAGATTGATTTGTATACCAAATATATGATCGTAGCTACCAAATATCCACGTGAATGTATTGGTTAAGGTTGCGCAATTGATTCATATATCCTAAATAAGGGTATATGATATTTAATATTGGTGTGCGGTTAGCATGGTATGTTAATATTGTTGCTTCTTCACCTTAGGAAAATCAGAATCACAGGTGATCTCTGTACGATGGATAAGAAACGCTCCCACCTGGCAGTGTATGACGTCACAACCATATGTATATATGCTTGTGACGTCATACACTGGCAGCTGGGAGCGTTTTTTAAGCGATTGCGTAGAGGTGGCCGCCCGTGATTTGGAGTTGATTAAGGTTGCGAAGCGAGCGATTCATTGGATGTAGAGTTGGGTTAAGGTTGATTTGAAACCATTCACCGGCCTAAGTTGGTTTTAGAGGTGATTTGAGGTTGATTTGAAGCTGTTCACCGACCAAAGTTGGTCGCAGTATGGACGTATTGAGGGCGCAGTATGGATCGCGGAGACTGGACATTTGACCCTCAAATAGACGGTAAACCAACCTCAAATCGTCCATGTTTCCACTCATATTCCACCGGTGCACCGTCCTCGATTTAATTTTCAATAGGGTAAGGTTCCGCACCGTGCAACCGATTGTTGTCATTAACACAATTGCGTGTTCGGAGCCGAGTATGATTACTCTTCAAAGTTTTTAAATTTTTTCGCTCTCGGCTGGTGTAAGATATTTGTAGCAGATGTTTAGAAAAAAGACATCTTATACAACGAACTTTAAAAATATTTTCAAAATTGGAAAACAAAATCTGTATATAACGCTAGCGAATACTCATGAACTTTATGCGTGAAAAACTACTGCCACAGTATTGCTCTCATGTTCTTCGGAGCAAAGTTGCTTGATTATAAATAGTTTGTTAATTAAACAATACCTCTGCAAAGAAAAAGTTTTAAAATGAGATTCAGGGTTCGAGAAATATTTAGGTGTTTCATTTTTACATGGCTTTTATGATATTTAATATTAGGGGTTTATATGGCCCGTTAGTTGTTCGATACGAAGACTCTACCAGACTTCATTGATGAGGTACTAAAATAACAAGCATTTTGAAATCCTGTAAATTCAAAATTACATGATATCCTGAACTTGAAGTACTGCCAACGAAGGTAAATTTAACGCAGTCCGACACGCGCCCGAAAATAACTGGCTCTGCTATTGACAAGTCTATTGACGGGCATTGTCATGCAGGGCGAGTGCGAGTTAAAGCCATGTCGGACTTTCAAGATCTGAGGATGAGAGGCATTCTAGCCCGGGTAATGCAATTTTCTCTTCTGTATGGCAGCCCCACAGTCAAATTTTCTGAACCCATAGTGGAATAAATATTATTTATTGGGGAACATTCTGTTAGTGTGAAATAATCCAAAGATTTTCATTCAACCAAAATTCTATGTGATCAATATGGATTTTCCAGCTACAAACTTTGTGCTTATTCAGCGGAGGAAGTAATTATAATAAATAATGAATGAGCATGAATATAAAACATAATTTGAATATAAGGAGTAAAGAGCATAGTTGAATAAACAACTAAACATAAGGTTACCAAGTGTAAATTCATTGTAGGTCATGATTTCCACCTCATTTTATGAGTGAAACTTTTATTCTTCGGTATAGATATAAAAAACGTAAATATTTTTTAACCTATGCTGCCCATACACCATAAAAATATGTAAAAAAAATTTCTTCTGATAATCTGAACAGACTGTTTTTATTGATGAAATTCGTCCTAAATGTTAACCCCAAATGAATTTATACTCGGTAACTTTTTAACTAGGAACATAGCTGTCAAGATTATAAATTTCCATGATACTTAGCCCCGTTTTCATTCTGTACGTGCTCAAAGACTTTCCAAGTTGTTAATAAATTCCCCCAAAAAGTGTATGGTAACCATGTGGATTAGCCAGGTGGGTTACGGAGGGCCAGCCGCATGGGCCCCACGGGGAGACTATATTCCTATCCATTTGGTCGAGGTGTGAATACTAATAATTATTTTCAGATTTTCAGTATATACGTATGAAAATAGAGCTAATCCTTTCTAGTGATGAGCCACTTGATAAGAACTACGTGTGTGTGTGTGTATGAATAGGTATGTAACATTATTTTCAGTAGCATGTGGAACGAATATTTCTACGAGTGTGGTAGACATCTTCAACTAAGCAAGTTGTAGTAGTAGTCACACAGGTTTACTAGCGCTTCAGTTATTCGAACTATATCGCACCGAAGGTTCAACTAAGCAAAGTATCCGTTTCATTTGTAAACTAAATGTGCAAAATAGAACTCTTTACGTGTCTGAATTTATCGAGATACGTGTAAACACATATTTAATTACTTTTTTTCTTCAATTTTAGTGGCAACTCTAAAATTAGACAAGAATTTTAGCTGTGATTACGAAATTGTTATTCTGTCATTTTTCATGTATGAATATGAGTGTTTTTTTTATGCCTCTAAAAGCGAACTTAGTCCGCAAGTTGTATTAGGTCCTAGATTTTTTCCTCATTCTAAATATAAAAAAATAATTTTCTTGAATAAAATAGATATGGAAAACACTGTATTATCCCCATGTCGAATAAAATAGATGGGTTATGTAGCTGAAGTTTCAATTTTAGCCCATCTACGGCATGGTCGAGCATGATACCACAAATTATTATTTGGGATACTTTGTGATGCTTTCATGAATAATAGAAACTAATATTCCTTTATAATTCTTGAATAATAAAAAATATTCAAGGGTAATTCTTTATTTTCTATGTTCAAATTCAGCTCAGAGGATAAACAATAGATCTAAGTTAAATTTTGGTTCAAAATACCGTAGATTTCCCCTTAGTGTTTCATGGCTAAATCAAGTGTGACATTACACCTTTATGAAGCAGAATTGTGATTCGGTTTTGTGGGAAGCATTCGATACCTCTAAATGTGTCTAAAAGAGTCCGCATTTTTTCTTAGCGCATGAGAGCAAGAAAGTTTAGAAACTTGATAATTATTATTGAAAAAATAACAGCTCAGCGAAGGTTATTGATTACAACGATCTAAATTGGCATCAGTAGCCCTCATGGACCTTCAACAATAAGTTTGAATGCGATGATGTAGATTGAAACTTTCTTTACAACGAGAAAAACATACAATTATTATGTTTTTTTCCGTTAGATGGATTTGATGATGTGTATGAAGAATATCTTACAGAAAATATATTTAATTGTTTTGTGCAAAGCCTCGAGAAAACATGTTAATTGGCGGGCTAAGTTGACAATTTATTGGAGTCCCGAGCCCTTATTCTTAGCACCATAAGGATGTACCAGAATTTGTGTTCGTTTATTAATAAAACAAAATTTTTCCACACGTCATTTTTATTTAATTTTCTCTTTTTGTTGTTTTTATTGCGATGAAATTTATCCTATATGTAAACCCATTTACGGATCATATATATTTAGAAATATAGGTGTAAATAGTTGATAATTTTCAATTTATACGTTACAGGCATAGGGTTTTTTAGTTTGAATTCTACATATTTACGGATAAGGCTTAGCAAATATTTCTTCATATATAGTCCGGAAAACAGCAAATTTGAATGGTGCCGGACCCTTGTAGTCTTTTGAGTTATTCCAACCCTTTCCAACGAAGGTTTAATAAAGTGATCAATTACATAAGAGAAACCATCATTATCCTTTTGGAGATAATTGAAAAGGAACAAACAGACCTAGAAGAAAATGTAACCGTGATCTGAGAAAAAATGAATATCGGAAAGAATAATACTGTTTGCAAAGAAAAATGTGAGAATATTTATGAAGCGATTTGGCTTCTAATGCAGATGTAGTAGTGCAGTAAAATATTCAGTTCTTGTCCTCGTAATATTCCTTGGGATACAACTTTCAAATAAAACAAGTTCACGACGCGACGTGTATCACTTCTGCATACTTCGGGCAAAACGAAAGCTCAGTCGTGGGCTAGCCTATTTATGCACGTGAAGAGTGCGTTCATCAATGTCGAGACCTATACTTGAAAACATACATTGAGATAGATAAGGGTTCACTGTGAAATGGCTCCCATTTAGGAAGACCCCTCCTCGGATCAAGAATTAAAGGACGTTATAAAATGCGGCAAAAAATTCAAAACGAAGGAAAGACGGTGTCTCCGTCAAAATACACCGCATCACCTAAACGGAACACATGAATATCTCGCGAACACATAAAGACGTAATTCATTGTGTTTACAAAACTAATGTTACATTGCCAAAATTGATGAGGCTATGCTACAACGAACAGGGCAAGAAATCGAGTACCGTTTCTAAGTGAATCATGCAACTAATGGTGTCCGTGTAGAAGTCTATTAAATGAAATAAAAAACTTTAATAAACGTTGAATACAATTGAACTAATCTGAATAAAATATGCTATCAATAACATTTGTAATAAATTTCTGAAATGGAAAAGAGACTATATGGGCACCCTGTATTGAAACAAATAGCTGGCTTTTACATCTTTTTTGATGCAAAAATTTTATTGTATGAAAAATGTTGGAAGTTTTAATCTCCAACAACTGTTGATAAAGCTAAGATAACTAAAGTAGGGCCATTGTAAATGATATTATTTTACTCTATCGGTTAAATCAGTTATTATTCTAAACACCCCAGTGTTATATTTATAAGCCTTTTTAGGCGTTAAAAAACTTTTCGCTTTTATTTTTGGGAATGAAACAACAAATATTGTGCTAAGTCATAAATATGAAAAGGTAAATGCCGTAAGCAGTGGAAGTATTTTTTCCATATTGCATCAGGTCTCTTTTTCTTAACTCCCTTTAATTTTTTTTTGAGAAATTTTATGGACGTTTAGACGGGGCTCAAACCGAATTTGAACTTGCCTTATACAAACGGTGTGAATATGATCATCTTTATTGGTTTAAAGTCGGTCTCATTGGTCCTGTTTTCTTGATAATCTTAATTAAAAGCATTCAAATATTATTTATACACTAGAGATCTAATAAAATAATTCGAAATCAACTGTATCATTGATTGCCGCATTACCAAACATGAAAAAATTAGCGCAAACATTTCTTGTAAAATAATTCTATGATTCATAATTTTGTCAATTTCTATAGACTCACATTGATAACTAATTATATGAAAACTTTGATCTACAAGGCATAGTGAAGTGTGCTTGAACTTCATGAACCACTCTAAGGAATTCATTTTTTTAAAGATATTTTCTCTGAAATGGTTCCCCCGGCAGGCTATTCGTAAGAGCTGTAAAGACTTTTTGGAATTCAAAATTTTATGCCACGTCATCCGTAAATCTAAGCCTACTGTCTCTAAAAATTATTATACACGTGTTATTCCATGTTTGGTCAACAATATGAAAAAATGAGCAAAATTTATTTATTCTCTCTCCAAAATATTTCACACACGGAATTTTGGTATGGTTCTCATTCATAAAATTATGATACATATTTTTCAACCACAAGATTCCGAAATGTATGCTCTCATATATTAGCATAGTTGCGAACAGTGTGCGTCTGAATACGCGGGCTCTACTGCAAGATCGTTATGTGTTCGCGTTCCAAGGCAAACTGGTAAAGCTTCCGCACCGATCTTACACTCGCTGGACCTCGTCATTCAGCTATCTGCTCCTATGCAGAAAAGTGCTAAGGTTCTGGTAAACTAGATTATTTCAATGTTTTAGCCTCTACTTCCAATACTGCTGACCTTCAAACTATCGAGTTTTTTTTTATTTTACAACGTAAACATTATCTGAACGACACTCAATTAGCTTATCACTTGCAAGGGATTTAATATTTTGGATGTTAATGTTCTTTCTTTCTAAGATATTGAATCTAATGCAGCGTCTCTCTTCTATTTTCTGATGAAATTTTGTTGTGAATGGTTTTTTGAAGTTGAAATGTTCATTTTTAACGACTTGGCTTCTTTTTGAATACCGAATTTTCAATCAAAGCACTTCTCTTCGCTCTGCCGTTCATTGTTGAACTCTAGAAAAATGCAAACTGCAATATTATTGAACGGTCATTACCGTAGCATTCCACGTCCTAAACTAGACCAAGGCACTCTACGCTCACTGCTCATTACCATCATATTCCTCTCTATACAAGCACACTCAACGTTCATAACGAATTCACTCCACGCTAACTGCCAGCTCACTCCACGTTTACTGCCAACACACTCCACACTCGCAGTCATAACACTCCACACTCAGAGCCAGTCCACTTCATACCGAAAATAAGAGCGATCAATCAGATCCACAAAAAAACGAGAGGCCCATTGCATATCTTTAGGGTAGAAATTTGAGCGCTGAAATCATCTTCGAAGGACTTGATGCTGTGGAAAAATCCTGAACATCGAACTCTAGCCTGAAAATTTTTAACACCTTCAAAACTGCAGGAAAGTACAAGCACATGCGAGAGCTGGTGAAATCAAAACTCTAGCCTAAATTGTTCCGGATAGGGTATTTCCGGCAAGCGAAGAAAGGAGACAATGCTACGAAAAAATTCGGTGAGCGAGCACGAAGATTTTCTTTGCCCTTGTATATCCGTTATGCATTGCTCATAATCAAAACATCTAGTTTATCTTTCCTATTCTTTCAATGAACCAGTTCTTTATGTGCAAAAAATACGAATAAAATTCATAATACGTATACTGAAACACTGTTAGTCTATAAATTTCTTCATCTCTTTCTGTTCCCAAAATGCAACGTTTTGACGTCACTAGCATCTTCTGCTGACTGAACAAAACTAAGAAAGGAACACATATGTCAATTTAATAAAAATATAAGTAAAACGCTCAAGCACAGAACAAGTTTATTGGTAGGAATACGAATTAATAAAACGAATAGCTAATATTCGTGGCACTAGAGATAAAGGCTAAATGAATGAATGGACGGATGTTAACTAACTTCGATTGCAGTAAAACATTCTATATTGACGCTGAAAAGAGGTAAATATAGTACTTCCTCCTGCGAACAATCTCTTGTCCTTCCTAAAAAAATCTAGAGGTCTTCATTAACGAGCTAATACTTTTTTAATCCAATCTCTCAATAACCCTTATTATAACGTTGTATGATCTGCAGCGACTATAATCTGGACTTGTTACCAGTGGAAAACTGCGAAAAAATATAATTATCCTAAATTTCATGCGGCTAAAGACCTATTTCCCATGCCAGAGAACCAGCAAGAATTTACGCTAACGTAGGAATATTTATGGAATATGGAATATTTTCCTGCTGTATACAACTAATGCTTGCACTGGAATGCTAACATCCTGTATAACAGATAATTCACTAACTTTCTTCATGAAGAAGAATGGCTTCAGCTTAGACGTTGTTAACGCAATTCAGACCTTCATTAGTATTGCTGCAGTGGTTCATTAGCCCTCAGCGACATCCACAAACAATTATTTTCTGCATTAAGGAGGTCCTCCGAGGCCCCTTTTCTCTCCGATGGTCATTTTTCATGTTTTTGTTAGAAAATGACCCTTAGGTGGTAGACTATTCGGTCCTAAAGTTTTATGGCGCTACGGACAATAGGGGGGAGGGTAAGGGGACCAAAATCTTAAATTTTCGACCCCATTTCGACCACATATAAAAGGAAAGAAAAAGAAAATATATAAAATTTGAGAATGTACTTTTGTTAGATATGTTCCAAGGATTCTAAAACTGTCTTTGTTTTTGTTCTAGCATAAAAACTCAATGAGCTCTATTCTTTTGAAATATCAATACCAGTGGACTAAAAACCAATGTGTCAAATATTTTCAAAAACCAAAGCCTGAATCAAAAAAATGTATGGAAGAAATTGTGTTTCTTTTCAAAGGTTACATATAATAGTCACATTTCATAGGAATCAGACTGAAAACAAAAAATTTCATAATTTTATGAAATAAGTAAACATTTTTTTAATTTTTTCTTCTTTCTATAAAAAACCATTCATAGTGTGAATATGATGTTATGCATGGAGATTATCGAAATAAAAATGAAAACAACATTCAATTGCATAAATTTTCTTTTATATTACACTTCAACCAAAAATTTTGTTTATGGCCTATACTGTTGTCACTTATTTTCAAAATTCAAAAGAATAGAAGTCATTGAGTTTTTATGCTAGGAAGAAAACAAAGACAGTTTTAGAATCCTTGGAACATTACTAACAAAAAAAAGGTCTCATTTTTTCCATTTGTACATTTAATTTTTTTTATCATAGTTCAAAACCAAAAATTCGTTCTACTTGATATATTGTGATAAAATATCGCATATACAAAAAAAAAAGATTCAAATACAAAATCCCTGACTTTAATTATGTTAGAAATGTTCCAAGGATTACAAAACTGTTTTTGTTTTCTTCCTAGCATATAAACTTTTTGACTTCTATACTTCTGAAACATGTATAAAAATGACTGAAAAAACTAATATTTCAAATTTTTCGGAAAAACTAAGGCCTAAATAAAAACCTTTTCGAATAAAATATGTTTTTCTTTCCACAATACACATACTGGCCAAATTTCAGACCAATCGGATCAAAACTCAGTTTTGACGGGATGACCCCCTTAAACACGAAATAGACATTGATAAAACTATCATTATCCTGCAAACCTTCCAAATAACATAACCCAAACAGACACGCCAAAAAGGTAGCAGAAGTCATGGAACACAAGGGGAATTATCTATAATATTAAGATATAACAAGCACATTTGATTCCCTCTTGCGAAGAAAAATTTCTATTGAAATGAGTGAAATATTTTGTAACTATTGCAACCCTCCAAATGAGAGCATTATAGAAGAGCTTTTTCACTGAAAAATTTACTGAGTTAACGAATAAAACAAACAAATTTAGTATTTTTCTAAACACAGGATACAGACCAAATAATAACACTCCGCAGAGATAAAATGCTATTATACCAGATATTCTAACCTATCACTTTTTTGTTCTCTTTCATAAGAAAAAATTATCGCTTAATAAGTAAATAACAATTTGGGTAGTCTCCAACTCTTCCTCCCTGATAAAAACTTGAAATATTCCCTCCTTTTAACTATGGTCGCTGCTTCTGATGCTTTCAATTGCATTGACGCGTTGAAAAATAATTCAAATAGGAGAAATACAATTTCAGTTCAACTGTTTCAATACATAGGTTATCAGTTATCCTTTTCCTAGCAAATTTTATAAACAGATCGTACTATTCCTTCATCATCCATGATTCATCAAGATTTGCCATAGCAACCAACGATTTTCACGAGTAAGGACCAAGCGTAGTCCTATAGGTATAGAACAATTTGAACGTTGCCAATATTTATACGATTTTCAGAAAAAATAGTAAAAATAGTGCGTTACAAAGTTCCATGTTCCGAGGAATTCAACTCATATCTCTATTTCAAGTAATTCTGTTTTATTTCACTTAAAAGTTACCAATTCAAGTTATTCTGAAACCCCTATAATTCTTCTATTAAAATATGAAGACGAAAGCCTTGTAGGTTTTATCATGCTTAATTTTAAAAAACATTTCATTGTGCTCAGCCGGGCATACTATGTTGTAAATCTGTGGTCTCCACCATTCTTATCTCAGCAGACCGTTCAACGTTCAATAATTTTTCCGCGGCCGATGGAAAGAAAATGTAGACGATTTTTGTTGTTTATTTACTTACGCCTTCAAAATAAAATACAGATACATCAGAAAAGCTAATATGAAGTGCATGAACAATTTAGCTCATTAGAACGCTAACTCAATGAGACTTATAAGGTTGTTCATCGGCTATGTGACGGTTTCACCCATGGGGTAATGAAAGATATAGACCGACCGGCCCCGGCCAACCCGGCCCCGGCCAACCCCGACCATTTTGGCTGACCCCGGCCCCGGCCCCGGCAAGCCCCGAAAATTTTTGCAGACCCCGGCCCCGGCCCCGGCAAATTAGTGCCCTAAACCGGGGTTTTGGCCGGGGTTTTTAGTTTTTTACTACATCTTTTTCACTTCAATTTAATCCAAGTCAAGGTCAATTTAATCTAAGATAAGTTCAAGTTAATCCAAGTCAGATTCAAATTAATCCGAGTCAAGTTCAAATTAATCCGAGTCAAATTCAAATTAAACGTGCTAAGTATCCAGCATCAGGAGGCAGAGTGAGAGACAGATCTTTGAACGGAGTAACATACAGAAATCAATTATAAAAACTTCGTATTAACTATACATTAAAGTTGTTTTTCAATTCTACATTAATGGCAGTGTGCATCCATTCAAATATTCATGTTCAAAAACAATTTTATGTTACACATGCACATTCACATAGTAGTATCGAGGATTTAATTACTCATATAGAGATTTATATGCGTGAAATTTCGTTTTATCACATATATAAAGTCATATATGCATGCAACTACGAAAGATTACTATTGGATGATATGTATATTTAACCTTTAAAAGAAATATAATAATGAAGTCTGCTTTTGCTTGTTCAAACGATTTTTGTAAATACAAGTTTCAACTTTTTCATCGATCGAGAGGATATATTTGCCTAGGCCTGTTCATTTGAAGGGATGTCACAATTTTTATTGCTATTGCTGGATTGTATCTACGTAGTAATGTACTCGTATAAATTGTAACCAAATGGTATCGTACATAAGTACTCAGTGAATCGCATTTGCTCATTTCTTTTAAAGGTTAAATCTACACATCGTCCAGTGGCAATCATTTGTAATTGCATGCATATATGATTTCATAAGAGTGATAACGTGGAATTTCAGGCATGTAAATCTTCATATGAGTATAAATAAATCCTCGATACTATGTGTATCTGCAACATAAAAGTACCTTTGAACATGATTATTTGAATGGATGCATACTGCCATTAATTTAGAATTAAAAAACAACTTTAATGTGAAGTATATTACGAAGTTTTTATAATTGACTTCTAACTGTTACTCCGCTCAAAGATCTGAATCACACTCTGCTTCCTGATGCTGGATACTTAGTACATTTTACGACTGATTGTTTTAACACTGCAGAAATTTTATGTATTCCTTGCTGAAAGGAAAAACGTTTTTCTTGCTCATCACATCCAACAGGTACATTTTTAATACAAAAAAAGCTCAAATTAACGAGAGATTTATGTCGATTCTTAACTCAACTTGGAGCTGAATTAATTTGAACTTGATTTGGATTAATTTAAACTTGGCTTGGAGTTGTGGGAAAATTTTCCGCCACTACGGTTTGGGTGTCTCCGAGGTGGCTTTTCTCTTTCAACCTATCCGCGTAGGCGTCGGGGTGCCGTTCGCTGGTCGTTGCTCAGATGTTTCGGTAGGGTCGCAGGTGAGGTCGTAGGTACGGAATTTTCATATAGCAGACTTGATTTTGATTCCTCTAAAAGCTGATGTTAGCTCAACTCCCTAATGACGTTATGTCGAATTAAGCAGTGGTTAGCTTAGTGTCTTATCCGTCTTAGTCTTAGTCTTAGCTGCCATTTTTATCCGTCCGTTTATGCCTTTACAAAGGCGTGTTGCAGCGTCGGCCTACGCTGCGGTGATGTGGTTCGCGGTTAGTTCCGTTGCACTCAGTTCAGGCTAAGATCCTCTACCCTCTTCCTGACTGCTTTTTCTCTGTTTATTATTTTGTGTGCTTGTGCTATTATTTCATTACTTTTATTTTGTAGACCATCGTGTCAATTTTCCTATAGTGCTTCAAGCAAGTAAAATTAACTAAAATTACAATTAAAACTTCAATGAATTAACTCTTAACTCGTCCTTGTGGCGTTAATTACTCGTACTATTAATATTACTATTGAAGTCGTTCGTCTTTTTGATGGGCTAAATTAGCCTGGATCAGAGCGATCTTCTAACTTTAACTTCTTTCTCAAGTAACTAAAATCTCTCAACTATTCTTACTGTCTTTCCGCTTGCAGCACTTAATAACTTACTGATTTCTTCTGAATTTCCTTAATTAAACCTTCAGTCTGAACGTATCGTCACTGAGTGCATTAAAAACTCAGGTTAGTTGCTTTACTTGTATTGTATTATCATTTTCACTGTTTTTAGTGATGTTGCTTCTTAAGTGAAATATTGTCCTTAATAATTTCGTGGTTTATTCGGGGTTTGAGTTGTACTTTTTTTTATAGTATACTTCGGAGGAGGCTTCTGCTGGTGCTGACGTTGTCGCAGCCGGGTTTCAGCTGTTCCAGCTAACTTCTAACAGGCTAGCCTCTCCGTTGCTTCAAAGGTATATATCTAGTAGGACTTTAAAGATTAGGTTGCATTTGCGTAATACTTGAAATTAACTGGTTAGTTGCGTCGTGTCGCCTTGACTTTCGCTAATACTTCTGTTTCATAGCAGTTGAGGGTGGAGCGTGTGCCGGAGGTGTCGACGCGGGGTTCTACCGACTATTCCAGCCCTTTCCATGGGTCGCGGCGTTACTCGCCCTCTGCCTGCCACCGCTTGAGGTGTCGCCTTTGTACGGAACCGGGTCAACGTGTTCTTAGAATTCAGCCCTTCGCGTGGAGCCGACGTTCCTCGCCTCCTATTGCTGCCTGCGCCCGTTGTCTCGAGCTCGCCACGACAGCGCCCTCGACTGTGGTCCTGGACGGCGCCTGCTAACTTTTTTTAACGCCCACGGCATAAGCGGACTTTTAACTCGCCCTAACTTTAACCCAACTTAATAAAGTGTTTTTTAAAGGCAATTATCTGGTTAGCGAATGCTAGCCATAAATTTAAAATTGTACTTGAAATTAAATATAAAGAGTTGCGTTTGCGTTCATTGTGTTGGTTACGTTCATGTCGTTAAATCACTCGATATAAGGGTGGATCTAATAAAAACCTTGACTAATTTAAACCTTACTTCTATTTTTCTATTCCTTCGCTGAAACGATTGTATGGGAATTATTTCCCATAGAGTAATTTGAACTTGACTTGGATTAAATTGAAGTTGATTTGGATTAATTTGAACTTGACTTGGATTAATTTGAACTTGACTTGGATTAATTTGAACTTGACTTGGATTAATTTGAACTTGACTTGGATTAATTTGAACTTGACTTGGATTAATTTGAACTTGACTTGGACTAATAGTTTGAAGTGAATAAAGCGTACTGTGCCCGGCTACTCGCACGTGAAAAATTCACGTGTGTTTTAAACAAATTTAAAACGATTTCTTAAGAGATTTACGATTTCATTGCAATCTTGAAGAACATGCAGTCACTGAAAAGAAAAAGCAGTATCTATGCTACCATTCAGTTTAATTATAATCCAGTGCTCAGTTATTGACATGAAAAAATCTCGATTTGGAGAGGTCCTAATATCAGCAGTTATTGAAAAGACGCTATTTTTGTTAACTTGCTTTCATATTTCCCCTGAAATAGCAAACTGAATTTGGATACTGAGGTACGGATTTAGTCTTGTTGTAATTACCTTCTCTGATGGAACTTGAAACTTCTTATTCAAAAACCCAACAAAATTAAAAAAGTTTCCTTTTCCATAGGGTTGTAAGGATTGAGCGCGTCACAAAGCCCGTAAATTAACAATTTCTTTCTATGTATTTGGTCAGTATTATTTGGCTCCCAGTTTTTAGATGGAGTAAATGTTTTTTTTAAGTCAGCTGTTTGCCAGTAGACGAAGACGACTTGCTACAATCGGCAGTTTTGTCACTGCTGCAGCCTAAACTGTCTTTGTTTGTTTTCAATACATGGACATTTGGTTTATCTTCTTGTTCGTTTTGTTTCTATTTTTCAATTCTTTTTCGTTGTTTGGTTTTCCTTCAGCTTCCAGGAATTCATCATTTAGTGTCGATTTTAGATGGCCCCATAAATATTTAGTTGAAAAAGTTTTCTAAGATGCACCAGCCGCTTCTCGTCTTATATTTGCTTCACAAATGGTGCACACTTCAATTTCTACACTCTTCACCGATATGTAAAAGTAATCCCATACTGCTGACGCACTACTTCAAGTCATTATACCGGGTGTCCCACAAAAATGTCAATGAGTTGTAATTGATTATATTTTCACTTTAAATTTACATATTTTAATTTTTATTTTTTCACAATGTAGTAAATTTTATTTTATTTTCAAATAATTTATGTTTTTGAAAATCGTTTAAAAACCACTTCACATTGATTGATTAACTGAAACGGTTAGAAAAACTAATTTTTCGAAGGAAAACATTTCAAAACAATATTGATATTCTTCCTTATTTTGCACGTTCGAAAAAACCGAACAAACAAAAACTTTGAAGAGTAACAAATCAATACATTAAATAAATTTTAAATAAAAAGTAATTTAGTATCCTTCGAAATACCCACCATTTCTCTCAAGGCAAGCATTACTTCTAGCCACTATCAAACGAAAAGTTTGCGGATCATTTCACCGTTTTCTTTTAGTTCTTGAAACACTTCAACTCGTTGTCGAAGAATTATTAATGATGGAGGTGATGTTTTGAAAACGCGTTCCTTCACAGCAGGTATTGAAAAATGAAGATCACCAGTGTTGTTTTTAAAACTTTTCCTTTGAACAAATAATTGATGGAACATTCTTTTAATGGCAAACGTTTCGAAATCTCTCATTTCATCATCAGTGCTGTAAAACAAGGAATAAAATACCTACTGTGAAATACTTTGTGAAATACCTGCTGGGAAATACCTACTGTGAATGTATCGTTCACAGGAAGAGGCCTTAAAATTATTTGACTACATAAATGGATATCACGCCAAGATAAATTTCACAATGGAAACTGAGCAGAATGATAAATTGCCATTTTTAGACTTTCTCGTAAAGAAAACTAATTCAACGTTCACCACCTCTGTTTATAGAAAGCCTACATTTACGAGATTATGTACCAATTTCTTCAGTTGCATTTACATGGGTTATATTAAAACAAGTGTCACTACATTATTGCATAGAGCATACCGTATTTCAAATTCATATAAATTATTTCATGACGAAGTGAAATCTATCACAAAGTTACTTTTACAAAATAAATACCCTGTTTCTTTTAATAACAATCTGGGTAAAAAGTTTTTAGACAAAAAACTTTCCCCTCCGTGTACAATTCTGACTGCACCAAAGCAAAAAGTTGTCGTCGAGCTCTCTTTCTTGGGCTATCTTTCAAGGAGATGAGAAAGGATCTTTTATCTCTGATACACTCTCATTTTCCTTCCATTGACGTGTTACCATTTTATAGAAATAGTTTTAAAACAAGTGTATTTTTCAATAGGAAATAGCGTTAGGAAGAGTGCCTGAGAAATGGTTGTGTTTGTTTGTATAAATGTGATTGCTGCCTGCAATCCCATGTTGGAAGTACCACACTCCAGCAATTGATTCGTCACAGCCAACATTCTGTTATCACCCATGAAATCGGCCGTCCATACTCATCTCCCTACCAGTCAGCCATCAGAAATCATTGCCATAGTTCAAACCACCCTTTCAAAAGTTCCAATTTCTCCATACTTTGTAGAACTGCAGAGGAATTTGACCTTAAAATTTTGGAATCATTGTTCATTTTTACCTATAGACCTCAGCTAAATAATGATCGAAGTGCGATGAAATTAAATATTGCTCCAACTGTGTAAATAAGAGTGTGTTGGAATGTGAGTGTGTGTGTTTTGTGTGTGTGTTTTGTGTGTGTGTGTATATGCAGTAATGTTACTTTGTGTGGATGTTATTGTGTGTTGGTTTGATTGCTAGAATTTAGGTGTATGTGTACGTATGGCTTCGAAAGTGTAAAATATATTTTTAATGGTTATATTATATTATATTATATTTTTAATGGTTAGGCATAACTATTTTTCGACGTAGGTATAGTGATATTAATTTCTTATAGCTTTTTCGCAATTTGTTCATTATCGTTTTTTATTTCTTGTTTTACAGCACTGATGGAATCAGAGATTCAGAAACGTTTGCCATTAAAAAAATGTTCCCTTTTATATTGGTTCTTCTTTTCATTTTGCATATTAGATTTCCCAAAAAAATCGCCCTTTTAATTCTATTAAGTTATTCGAAAAGGAAACAAGATTTACCACATTGTGAAAAAACGACAATTCAAATATGTTAATTTAAAGTGGAGATAGAATCAATTAAAAAGTCGGAGACATTTTTGTGGAACACCCGGTACATTTAGTTACTATAATTGTTTCTATATTAATTAATTCAACAAGCACTGCAACTGCAAGTCTACAAACTTTATTGACTTGGCATAAATACACACCCAACCGCAACCGTATTTCAACATGCATTGAGCCACTAACCGGCGTTATGCATTACGTCATCGTGATACCTCCTGACACGGACTGAGCCCCGGCCCCGGCCCCGGCCGTGGTAAATTTGATAACCCCGGCCCCGGCCATGACAAATTTGTTGACCCCGGCCTCGGCCTAGGCCAAATTTTCAACCCCGGTCGGTCTATAATGAAAAACAATGACACCCGCAGTGTGTTGTTTATGCCCAGCTTATACCTTTGTTAAGTTGTGATTGCTGTCACTGCAGACACCCCGCGTCACACAGATCAGATGTCAGAAATGACAATAGGATTTTAAGATCTGTGGTGGTGATCTCAATATTAACACCGGCAAAGTTGTTCCGAACGTAGTTTCAAGGCCGACGTTATTTGCGATCTCCCTTCAGCAGTTGATCATCTTGGACAGACATGATAGATTAACTAAGTTTGTCGACAAATGGGTCGCGGATCCATCCCTTACCAGTCTGTGGGTCTTTTGTGATTAGGAAGAATCACCCGAACTCTTTTAAAAGCAGAAACAGGTGGCCATGCACCAATTGGGGAAAAGAAGGCTCAGTCTTAGTCTCGCCCAAAATCCACACTAAGGTTGAAAGATGTCCAAAATGCCTCTGCTCACACAACTGCCGTTCGACCATAAATGCAACTACATCGTCTGTCAATTTGTGAACAGTTGTCATTTTCCCTAGAAAGAAACAGATTGAGTTCATTGAGCAGGCTAAACGTATAACACAGGTAAGCCAGTTTTGCGACCCATACCCTGGCACTGAAATGTGTTGCCAGCTGTGACTTCTTTTGTGAGAGGAATCTTTGTAATGACTCGGAATTCAAACACTCCGGTTAGCGATTTCTTCGGGATTCATCTTATTTTTATGTACAAGTGAAGGCGTCTGTGTTCTGCGTTCCTCTTCTCACACAGCTGGTCAAGCAGGCGCAAGTTAAGGGCGTTTGCTTTGATGTAAATAATTACTATAACGACATCATTCAAGGCGGTATTAAATTCCGGTGATATTTTTCTTCTTACCAGTATTTCCCTGTCAATTATATCATTCATAACTCCACTCTCAGGAGCAACCCTCCTTATCCTATCAGTTAAGCTCAGGAAAACGTTTTTGATCAACATATAACGACTCACGGAGTTAAGGAATAAGAATTTTGTGAAACAGATTTTTGCTACTTATTTTATGTTCTTAATCAAAGTTTTCCAACTCGTGTCTTAGGTTCAGAAATTATGCCAGCACTTCAGAATGTTTAGGTAAAACAAACAGGCTTTGAAATCATTCATTTAAACCAGACAATCTACCGGTCACAGCAGCAGCTCTGTCTGCTCATACGGAGACAGAAAAGGATCGTTTTAGTTGGCCTGATGTATAACCAACGAGTGACTTGAACAGTTCTGCTCCCGTGATCTTTGTTGGCAAAGATAGTGCACAAAAAATAATCATGCACATTCTTCAGATAAAGATAACGAACATAAACTAGTAGTATTCCCTTGCTGTCGGTATCTGTAGATCCGTCAACCTGGAGTGCGTACGTAACACGGTGATATCATACAATCCTCTCCAACTATTATTGTGTCTCAATGTCTTCGGCTATTTCCTCGATGCACCTCGTCTCATGCAGTGCTAGCCTACATAGGCAAATGTGCGACGTTTTTAGCAGTAGCCTCTTCTAGAAATTCATGCCAAATGTTTTTGGTGCAGGGCTAGATCGATACTTCACCGATAGTGAACGGAGTTTTAGCCTTAGCAACAAGGTTAGCCACCGAATTTGATACTCTCACTGCATTTTGTTTCATCAGAGGCTCTAAAAAATGTTTGCTCTCTTTCCCATTCCCGTTTTTCCTTTCAAATACTCCAGAAGCTCGACATTTAATTCAGGGTGCTTAATGTTCAGGTAGCGAAGCAGTTGCGAAGGTTTCATTGCCTCATTGCAGAGCCGGTGATTTTTACAGAGCAGGGTTGGTGAGTGACAATCACTTGTAGCGATAAATCTAAAATTCAAGGTTTAATAGTATTTGTTAAAGCCTACTATTTCTTTGACGCTGAAGTCTTTTCTTCTGTTTTTTCACTGGGCCTTTTCCCCTCTGCCAGAAAACTTTTCAACGACATCTGTTTGATACTCATTTTTTGCTAATTTGATTGTTTAAATTTCATCGTTCAAGTGGCCGAGATTAACCTATAAAATAATAGAATAATAAAAAATCGTTCGACTCAAATAGTAAATGAAATAATAAGAAGTCACATATCAAAAAGTTTTTAATGCTAATGTTGGTTATAATTATGCATTAATTGAATAAGTGTTAATAACTTTTTTTTAATTTTTGATACCAACTTTTTTTCATAAAAAAATAATTTTTTAACCTAAATATTAAATATTTTCCATAAACCTACTTAGTGTTTTAACAGCTTTCTATAATAAAAAATGAATAATTTTGAGGTATAACCATTCAACCTTACATATAAACTCATAACCCAAACACATAAGTACGCCCTCATTAAAATGTTCTTCTGTTGGCTCTAACATATCAGTCGCGATAAGAATATGCAAACATAATTGTAACAATTTTTTTATTTATTCAGCCTTCCTGTTTAAGGGAACCATGTTCAGGGCATCTGCAGTCCTCTCCCGATTTTTTTTATTGCTTTAAATGAGTTTGAGATATGTCCCCGAATGTCTGTAAAAATATCAGGAACGTATCCCAGAGCTAGCGTCCCCCCCGGGAGGGGGAGAGCATCCCCCTTACGGACTTTTTTTTCATTTTTGAACCTAGAGCACTGAAAATTGGCATACTGATTGGAAATGCAATTTAGAATCATTTATCATTTATGACAAAATGCGATTTTCTTGAAAAGAAAATGGGAAATCATAGAAAACGACATTTTTGGGGGGTTTTCTAAATGCTTCTCCTCCTACAGTTTTTGAGCTACAGTGATGATTTTGGTATCATTGGATAATAACGTGAAAAAAATTCTTAAATTTTCAATTTCATTTTTATATATATATATTTCATCATTCATATTCCTCAAGGTAAGCATTCCCCATCCGAATATTTTTTTTATTATTGAATTTAGAGCAATGAAATTTGGTATACTGATAGGAAATGCAATTTAGAATCATTTATCATTCATGACAAAATGCGATTTTCTTGAAAATAAAGTGGGAAATCATAGAAAAAGACATTTTTTTGGGGGGTTTCTAAATGCCTCTCTTCCTACGGTTTTTGAGCTACAGTAGTGATATTGGTATCATTGGATGCCGAATAACGTGGACATTCCAAAAACTTGAATGCTTTTCCTCAAATTCCCCATATAAAAATTTAAAAAATTAAAATAAATGAAAATCAAAATATTCTCAAGAAAATTCAAATTTATAACGTCATAACTTCGAAACAAGAATGAATTCTGAAAAACTTCCTGATACATTGTAAAGCCCTTGTTATTCTGCATCCAATGATACCAAAATCATCACTGTCGCTCAAAAACTGTAGGAGGACAAGGATTTTTTTCTTAAAATCGTCGATATTGAACAATCACAATTTTCAATACATTCGTTATAATGGGGCCGAAGTTTACACAGCTAGAGCAATGTGGTTTGCTGCATTTGGAAGTCACAGGTGTAATCTACAATTGCTGTGTTCTTGATTTTCAAAAATTTTAACGTGAAATTTTTTCCGTAGACTTTTTACCCTAAATTTAAAACTCTGGTTATAGCTTTTTCAAAAAAATTATATAAATTCAAAATGAATTCAAATTCAAAAACCGGTACACAGAATTTTTGGAGAATACGTTGTACTTTCGCATGCAACAAACCGCATTGCTCTAGCTTTCTAAATTTTGGCCCCATTATAACGAATGTTATACATAAATTTTTTCTTATTTATCATGAATAACTCCTTTTCTATGTCCCAATGCAAAAAAAAAACTTGTAGAAGAAAAGTTGTTGGAAATCTAGAGATCTAGTAGTCTGCAAATTTTCATAGACGTAAGTCCGATAGATAAAAATCTACGGATGGAAAATCAAGTTTTGGCCGACCGGTGGAAATGGTTCCCTTAATGGGACATTTTCTCTCAAAAATGTAGTTCTATAAGAAATACAGTGTGCTCACCTCTGTAACAAAGTCGTCTAGAACTCGTTTAACCACATACTTGAGGTTTGGAGCACGGACGGAGGTGAGATCGTCAATTTGCTCCCAAATATTTATAATCATTACCACTGAAAGCCAACCTGTGATAGCTGTGCCAACGGAGGTTATCGGTATTGAAAGTTGTGTAACTTACCAGTGTTGTGCATGGAGTTCAGCCGGAGCTGACAATACGGCCCGCTGTTTAGCCCGAGGACGAATTTTTCTGTTCCTCTCGTGATCTCTTCACTCTTTTATTCTACTTGCATTACTTTCTCCGTGACATTTTTCTCGTTGGGTGTTATCAATTAAATTGCGTAAACCTAGCAACTTAAAACTTGCTTCACTTTATTAGTCCTCTGAGAGAGGAGAGTGTTACCTACATTAAATCCTCCAAGAGAGTCGTGAATTACTCACCTAAGCTATCTTAAAGAGATGCGTGAATTACTTCCCTTAGCAGTTCTCCAAGAGATGCGTGAATCACTTACTGAACTATATATTCTTCAAATAGGCTGTCCCATAATTTAGCTAGAATTAAGTTAATATTGAGACCAACGGAATTTGGAAATCCGTTTTCTGTTTCTCCACTTGAGCCTTTAATATTCCGTACCGCTAAAAGAAGAGATCCCTCACCAAGGATAAATTCCTTAGGTGGGTTTAGATAAACAACTATATTGTGATTTAGTTCCTCAATTACATATACTTCATTATTTACACCTGCTTTCTGTTTCCCTATTTTTACATTTAATTTCTTTTACAGTATAACTACATCGTTGTAGCCGCTTCCCTTTGGTCCGTCAACTTTTTACTTTTTTTGTATCGTAGCTAAAAGCATTTGCACCGAATACAGAGCAGTAATTGGGTAAGGGTGTTAATATCTCAAATCATTTGTGTAGTTCATTTCATTAACCTGTTATTTACCTAATTTAGTTACCTCCGTTAATTTGACAAACTATTTATTGCAATTTTTCTCGCTCCTCTTGCAGCATACCCATTGTTCAACTCCTCCCCCTTTTACTCTATACTTAAGAGAGGACGTCAAGAGAACTTCTTACAATTCTTGCTGATTGGCATTGACCGTAAAGGGCTAAAATAATAAATGTTTTGGGCCATAAAGGGTTAAATATTTCTTTTGCGGTCCGTTACCAATTGATCTACGCACCAGTACCGTTCCACGGCCTGGGGTTGGGGAACACTGCACTAAACTATGCTGCTGAGGAGCAAGAGGCCTTCCTAATAAATAAACTAAATCCAACCTCAGAAGGCATGAACAATAATTGGGAATTAACTATTTAGATTCGGAGCCCGCCACATGGCGTCGTTCAAGGATTAGTTCTTGAGCCCGTTCTTTTATTTTTTTATTAGAATTAATAGCGTGAAAATTTATTTTTCAAAACTTACCTTTTGTAACGACTACACGTAATCTATGAAGATATCTCCATAATTGGTGTAAAAATCACCCACCGAATTAATCAGGAGTTAGAATAAATTGCTTTAATCTCCATCGAAGCAATTAAAATTTTCATAAATGTCTATAAGACTTACGATATACTATTTTCTTACGAGAAAAATTTGTATTCCTTAGCACAAAGTTAAGCTAAAAGCATATCTATATGCCTCATAATTACAATTTTTTGACATAATACTAATTGAAAATTTAATTTTTGCAGACTATATCAATCATATATGCACGAAATTATCTAAATCCGGAGGAATTTCACACTATAAGCTAAACACGTCCTACTCAATGCTACAGGAAAATTTTCAGCTACTTGGTCAGTATGGTATTGAAGCCTTGAATGAAACGCACACAAAATATTCTCCACCGAAGAGAAAAAGGCTACTGCAGTTCGGTCCAACTCACAATATATTAACGTTTCCCACGGAAGCCTAAAAATTCTGAAACTTTCCATAGGATACCCGTTTGATCTTAGAAGTTTTATGTTCAAGGTAACCAAAAAATTACTCTCCATTTTTTGATAAGCTATTTCATAAAGTTGAAATACATACGTTATGAGTGCAGCAAGTTTTTAAAGATTCGGACAACTAAAATTAGGCACATCATCCCTTAAAAAAATACTTGAACCGTGATTGACCATCAGTTATATAACCCGGACGCACAGGGTCCAGTCTCGCGAATTTCTACACCGCCCAACCCTCTCCCTCCACCTACAAGCAGCTACATAAAGTTGCCATTCGCGCCAATTATTGAACTATGTAGTACTACTGAAATTTATTAACGTCTCTGTTCGTTATACATTTATTATTAATCACTGCATTATAACCACTACAAGTACTTAGTAAGTGGATACTTGAGCGGAATGTTAAAGTTAACCTGTATTAAATCATTATAATAAGTTTTGAGAACGACCGCTGGTGTTTCGCTATTCAACCCTCCATCTCGGCACGCAAAAACTTGCATTTTTAAACTTTTTGAAGTTAACCTTAAACTAACTGAACTTGGCCTAACCTAATCCAACCTAACCTAACTTAACCTAACCTCTTAACCTAACTTAACTTAACTTAACATAACCTAAATTAATTTAACCTGACATTTCTGTAGCTGTTTGGAGGTGGGCACTGTAGCTGCTTGGAGGCGGAGGGAGAGGGTTGGGCGGGGTAGAAATTCGCGAGATTGGACCCTGTGCAACCCGGACAACAGTGGAGAAGATTGAAATTGCCTACAGTTCACGTTCGTGGGTGTTTGCGTTACGACTTCAAAGTGTTTCAAAGTATATAATTTAAGGAATTATTGATCGCATTCTCCGCCATTTCTAAACACCGGTCCCATTCTATGTGAATCAGGGAATTGACGTGCAATTTAAGGAGATTCGTGATCTTTTTGTTATTTCGCTCAACTATAGCGTTAGCGCGTGGGCTCCAGGGTAGAACTTCTTTCTTTGCAATTGCGTGAATCTTAGCAAATTGTTTTACTGCCACTGATTTGAATTTGTTGATTTCCTTAACGACATCAACCCGTCTCCTTCCTGTCTCAGCCGACCTGCTGTCATTATCGTAGATGAAAAAATAAACCTCTGCTGGTTGTTATGATGTTCCTCCTTCAGTCAGTTCTTGTTCTTTCAATACAGCAAATTTGTTCTTGCACTGAAACAAAGGTTCTACAACCTCTATCGACTTATCTACCGCATCTGGCTTCGCGAACACCACATCAGGATTTACGAGAGTTGTGGACCGACCCTCGGGCAAAATTGTCAAAAACTCCCTCTCAGCACCAGCTATCACGCTCTCGTCAGCGTTTACTCTAAAAAATCATTGCTCTCAGGAGCTTCAGCATAGTGCGTTTCGCACTTGCCGTGGCCGTTTCCGTTCCTGTTTGAATTTGATTTACACTCACGAGCAAAATGTCCTAACTGCTTACATCAATAGCAGGTTCTACCTTGGTGACTCGGTTTGCTAAGACGGCTGTGTCTACTACAAGTAGTATGTACATATCCTGGACTATTACTCAGTGAACAGAAGGGAATTTGTATCGTCTTTGTTCCAATATTATTAGGTTGTCTCGACTTCTCCACTCGAGCCTCGTTACACTCCAGAGATCCTAAAGCTCTCTCGCCTACATAGGCACAGCGTCGCGAGTACCTCGCAGTTTTCAACCAGGGTCTGGAAAATGTTCTGCACCCCGGAAAACGTCGATTATTGTGCCAGGAGGTGAAGAAAACCTCATCAAATGGTTTCTGCACGTCGCTGTCCGTCTCGTCTACTAGAAAGGTCTCTCTAGCCGAGTACTGTGCACCAGTCTTTGTCTGGGCAATAATGGGTTTACTCTCTGGGTGATTTCGTACTGCCGAAACTATCCGAGCTAATAGCTCTTCATAGGTTAGAAACGGTCGCGAGAAAACCTTTTTCGAAAAATTTTCAAGCAAGGGAACTAATATCGTCGTTGCTAAACTAAAAACGATTAAATCTCCCGCAAACTTTGCAAGCTGCATTCGCACTCGCGACAACAAAGGGATGTCTCTGAAATGCAACTACCGAACTGGTCAAGAGATGTTCGCCCAACTTCCTGATCTTAAGGCTCCCTCACACGCGCAAATATTTCTGCAGACATATCTGAACTGGTGGTGAATTCGTGCGTTTGTACGCTCGTTTCAGGTTGGCACAGACTGTATGAGGCAGATGAGCCATGCTTGATAATTTTGGAGCAACCGCCTGCAAACCTTGACACTACTGCAGTGTCACGCCAGCCTTCGTGTGTGGTGCACGACTGTACTTTGCCTCTTTCCCTACTTATGCGCTTCAATGAGCAATTTCTTATTTATATGTTCACTGCTTTTTAGGAACTATTCTTCAGCCCATTTTGAGCGAGCTTTTACATCTCTTTTATTTCTTATTCATTGCAACTATAGCGAATCCTACCAATAGTACGAAATCGCCGTCTGGAGTCGCTATTCTTGTGCGTACTCTCCACCTAGCTGCTACTGGCATACTGAAACGTGCGCCAGTCTTTGTCAAGTTTGCAGTGTGTTGTTTGCATCGTGTGAGGGGTCTTGAGACCGACAAACCAAATTCAGTTCAGATTGTCTGCCAACATATTTGTACGTGTGAGGGGGCCTTTAGCCAAAGCTGTGACCAGTTGGGCTGCTAAACTCTCATTGCGTATAAAACGCAACTGATTTAAGTCACACGCTAGCGCATGAATAGATTTTTCACCCTTCGATATATATATATATAAATCGTCTGGGATGCTCACAACCTCATCAAACGAATAGTTCAGATCCCGATTTACCAATTTAGTAACTACCGAGTTGAAATCTCTGACTTGTTTATGTGCGCTGCACACAAGTAATTCCTTCTTAGCCTCATCTGAATTTACATCGGGAAGCAACGTCAGGTACGCATTGAGATTGGATACGTGAGTAGTAAAGGTTTTCGTCTCACAAAGTTCTGGGTCTTCCATTCGCCTACGACCCCTGAACAACGGTAGTTCCGCGCTGGACAGAATTGTGATGCCTCTGGGCAGTGCTGTCGATACGGAATTACTAGCGGTCGTCATTGTTGTTACACTAGGTTTACTGAACGTTACATTTTGAGTTGTCAGGACGCTAGGACCAGCTGCCGTCGGATCAGTCATATTTGACGTACAACTTTGACTTCTAAATCTCGGCACTGAAACTCGGCCTCGATTAGTCTTCGTCGTTGTCGAACGAATGTTTTCACTAGCTGACTCAGAATCCGACATGGATTGGAACAAGAATGATTATGTCTCCGATATTAACACTCACAAAAAGTATTAACACGTGAGAAATCAAATACAAAAATGTACGTCTAAAGTCAAATACCAAGTTCTTCCAATAATTTCCCTAACAGTATTTGGCGAAAAACACAGCACAATACTCCAAATCTATGAAGATATCAAATCAATCTCTAGGCTAGCGCAAAAAAATTAAACTTTTACTGCTTAAATGACTGGGAGCATTGCTGCCAAGCGTCTGACCTTGCTCTATTCCTTGGAAAAAATATACTGCGGCAGAAATTACTAGGGCAAAAAAAACTGCCTCTTACTTAACTCGTGTCCTTGATGCTGTGATCGTTGCTTCTTAGCTGACGTTGTCGACGTTGCCCAAGGTCGCTTTGTGTTGATCTCGACTTTGCTGACACAATTTGCCTGTACTTAACAGTTCACGCTATCAGCACAGTTCATTGTTCAATATTTTGTTCACGCCAGCACTGCTCACTGTTCAATCAACACTGTTCACTGACGGTTGAACTTAACGCACACGACCAATTTGAAACCGTCGTCTTCCTCAAACAATGAGATCTGCGCTTGATAGGTCGCACCCTTCGGGAACGTGAGCTCGAATTCGTAAGGTCTTCGAAGTTGCTCGTATGAAATTCGACGGACGGCAATGCGGAGGACGTTGTTGTACACATCCCGCAATTCCCTTCCGGTAATCCTCCCGTTTTCGGTTGTCATAATCTTCTCTTCGAAAGTAGCGATTTCTTCTTCACTTGATTGTTCGAATTCCAGAACTTCTTAGTCGCTTACGAATCTACGTATGCTCTGTAGGTCCTCTTCTTAGCTTTTTGCTTCTCTGGCTATTTCTTCTGACACTGACATAAAATTCAGATTAAATCTTTATCAGATCCTCGTCAGAAACTTATTCTCTGTATTCACTGTCTTCGTCGAACAATATTATTTCTCGTCTTCACAAAAACTATGCCGCCAACTGTTTTTCTTGACTGTTGACTGTCATGACTATCTTCTTATTATCTTCCGTGGAATTCGATATACGATACTGGCCACCAATATCAGGTCCAAAGGAGATTGATACACTTGGAGAGCTGCGGCGTTTAATGGCTTGAGCTGGAAAATCTGACAAAATGCGGCGCTTAGAGCCTCGCACCCTAACTTAACCCGGGGGAGATGTGGGTCACAGCGCATTTTGCTGACACAGGGCTATTAAATGACAATCTTATCGCCGGACCAGTGAACTCTATGCTCATAGTCAGACCTCTCTTACTGCTAGACCTGAGCACTCGACTCTCACTGCCAAAGCACTCCACGCTCACTGCCAAAGCGCTCCACGCTCACTGCCAAAGCATTCCTTGCTCACTGCTAAAGCACTCAACCCATTCTGAGAAAGTAGGTATTCCATGATCAGTTCCAAAACGCTTCATGCTCACTGCAAAGCACTCAACGCTTTCTTAGAAAGTAGGTGTTCCATGATCACTTCCAAAACGCTACATGCTCACTACAAAGCACTCAACGCTTTCTTAGAAAGTAGGAATTCTAAGATCACTTCTTAAACGCTACATGCTCACTGCAAAGAAAAGAAGAAAAGAAAAACACTTTATTTCCAATAGAGATGGTACAAAAGTACCATCATTGGTTTTTAAAATATCTTAAAGTTAATACACTTAGGTAATACACACACATGAGTATTGTAATACTCATGTCACTAGTCGAAAAGAATTGATTGAGCGCTATGTTCTCCTAATCTTGCTTAATCTACGTTTGACGATACACTTAATGATAACTCTAAGCGACAACACAATTTCATGGACGATGCATTTTCATTGTGGGTTGAGAACACCTTTAACAATTTAGGTATACATGATATAAAACTTCGCAATTCATGACGCCAGGAAATAATATTAGAATTGTTTATTCCGGAAGATATTCAAAAATGTCATTTTAAGGAAGCACGAAAAAAATAAATATACATACATATATGAGCATGAGGACCACGAAAATTACAAGATTTGTATTTCTGATTAAGCAATTTTAATATAACGGTCATTAGTTGATATGCATTTTATTTAAATATAAATGGATGATCACACAACAAATGTATAATTTTTTTACGTGAATGCCTTACAATAATAAAGAGATGACGAGTTAGGTAATGTTACATGTTGAGAGTGAACAGAAAAAAAAACATCATCTCTAGTTAAAATGCCAGTTGTCAGTTTAGTACACACATATGTGCATACATGCATGTAAATATATACACATATACATTCACATACATACCTACACACATACATACACCTAACATGTAAATATACATAAATACATTTCTATGCATCGAGGCAATCACAATATATGCGCGTTCTATAAAAATGCTGTGCGATGTTCTGAAATATAGGATAATGAGCAAAAGGAATTCGTGACAACTTTTTCAGTACGTGTTGCTGCTTACAGTGTCTGATGAAATATTGTAACGATGTTTTATTATTTATTGTATCGAAAAGATCATTGGTTGATGAGCGTCTTATTTATATGTGGGTGATCGCACAACAAATATATTTGTATATATACATTTTATAAATGATGTACAATAATCAAGTGAAATGAAGTATAACGTAGAGACACATTCACTTATCTACGTACGCATAGCGTGCACAAGCACACATATACACAAGTAAGCATGTGCACAAATATCAGCGAAGACTAATCAGTATAAACTAAAATTCCAATCGAAGGAATCGGAGAAAATATCTTTTATTATGGGATGAATTTTATAAAATTTCTGTCTAAAAACATTGGCACAAAACAGTCTACCTTAGTCAGAAACATGAAAACGATTGTTCTACAACGGATCCTAGGTACAGAATATTTCCAGAAGAACGCGAGGCTTAGGTGCAGTTGTTATAATATACTCTAATGCGTACGAGAAGATATGATAATTTACACTACACTAGCCTACCAAGAGCATTTTTGGACTTGAAGAAGAAAGAAACATGAATGTTCTATTAGGGAGTCATATTAGGGAAAAAAATCACATTATCTAAGAAATATGGCGCAAAATGTCTGCAATTGATGAACATACATAGGTACCACATTTTACATGTACAAGACATTTAAGCTTTGGATTGCGTTACAATAATAAAATAAAATGAAATAATGTGTTGGGTAGTGTTAGAAGTTGGGAGTGAGAAAAAAGTCTGGTTTTATAGTTTATATACCAGTTGCTAGTCCTGTGCACACAGGTGTATTGTTCATTCATGCACACCCATATACGTACACACATATACAAGTAAGCATGCTTGCAAATCCCAGCGTATAGGCGATCAAATCATAATACCTACGCATACTTCGAGACTGTTTTGTGATGTCTTGAATTAAGAAGAAAATGAGCAAGAGAGAGTATTAAGCAATGGAGATACCAGGCAAAATGAGATTCGTCAATACGTGTTCAGTCTGTTCTGTAACTAAGAATTATCGTTGAGACGAAAGATGACAAATTATTTTGGCTTTAAATTCTCTCGGTCTAGGAGGTATTTTAATACTCAGGGGAAGTTTGTTCCACAGTAAGGCGCCTGATATTAACAGAGCCTTCTGTCCTATGTGAGATGAACGATAGTTGACCAAGACATTATTGTTTCTGTTCGGCTTTTGGTTGGTTACAGTGGGTGGATGGAAACGCACTATGTCAGCATTGCTTTGAGGAAGATACAACGAGGAGAATACGTATTGGCCCATCTGCATGAGGAACCTTCCTTGAATAGGAATCCAGCCGAGTTTATTAAGGATAGGGGTTACGTGATCGTTTCTTTTGAAATTACCGTTGCATACCACCTTGGCTGCGAAGTTCACGCATTTTTGTTAATCCCTTTGAAGGTATTGAGGTAAGTCTCCCCATACTAGGCTGTAGTAGTCAATCCGCGATAACACAAGGGATTGAATGGCTAATAATCTGGATTTTTCGTCTAGCATACTTTTTATACGATGAAAAAACATTAAAGTTCCGTAGATTTTGTTGCAAGTAGTCTCAACGTGAGATTTGAAGGACATATAACTATCGAACCAGATACCTAGATTTTTAACTTTTTCTGATGCATAATTTCATCATTTTCAACTGCGAGAACAAGATCTGAGGTTTTTTAATAGCATCATTGGATCCGAAAATAATGCATTGTGTTTTATTAGCATTTAATTTGAGACCATTTCGGTCGTACCATGATTTCAGGCTAGTCAGTATAGTTTCGGCTTTTATTTGCGTCTGTGGTATTTCCAATACAGAACTTGTTATTGAAATTTGAACATCATCTGCACACTTTGAGATCCGTGTGTTAGAAGGCATTGAAGGGAAATCATTAACGAAAATAGAAAACAGTAGCGGACCAAGAATGGATCCTTGGGGAACACCAAAATTGTTTTGAATGAATGGGGACAATTCGTCTTCTATGCGGACTGCATGAGATCGATTTGACAAGTAACTTTCAAACCATTGCGTGTCTATTCCCAAGTTCAGTATTTTACATAGAAGTCTATCTTGTTCGACGCTAACGAACGCTTTAGAGAGATTGAGTAGCAGCAGGAGTGTTACATTCTTTTGATCGATGTCACTGCATATTTTTTCAGAAATATTGAGCAGAGCATCTTGAGTGCTAGTGTTTCTTCTATAGGCGTATTTCTATAGGCGTATATAGGCAAAGCACTCAACGATTACTGCCAAGGCGCTCAGCGCATTGCGAAAAAGCATTTCTTTCTCGTCGCAAGTACACACCGAGCTTAATATTGAGAAATTTCATGCTCATTACTACCTTACCGTCAGAACGCTCCGTGTTCGCTGCTAAATAATTACACATTCCTCACCAAAACACTGATGCAACCGGCATTCGTTGCTAATGCACTTTATTTTCGCCAAAAATGTGTCATGAGACGTAATGCTTTAAGCCCCCTTGAGACAGTAAGAGAAGTAAGCGAAAAAATCAGAGATGTCATGAACACAGCTTAAGGAAATAAAAGACAGATGGAAAGAGAAACTAGGAGTGTTCTACCTCAATCCACTATGCATTATGATCACCACGGGGATTATAACAATTGCCAGGAAACCATTTCACTGATTTTATTTAAATTTAAGAGCGAACACGTGAGTTATCAACAGCAAAAAATTTTCCGCCACTGAACACAATTTCACGTTAGAGGCCAGACATTCATATCAAATTAAACCCAACAAAATGTATCAAATAATTATTATTCATCACAGAAGAACCCCCCATGGGGACAGAGAGTCTCAAACAATACTTGAATATCGTACAAGTGATAAGTATTTCAACTTCAATGGCTCACAAATAAAACAAAGCAAATAATGGAGAAACCACGGCACAACCATAGAAGCGATAATGCATAAAATCGATGGCACAGCAAAATAACATGCGTTATGAATACTAGCAATACCGGATGTTGTTACGTTGCACTTTTCTGCATACACTCGTTTTCATAATTCACACAACTCCTAATTTAATACGTAAAAGGACCGTATTCTTAGTTCGCTTCAAGGTACTTCTTCACTTGTTTCCAACTGTCCCTATTCACGTCCTGTAAGTAGTCGTCTGAAGTGAAATACCGCTGGTCCGATAACAGGTTCATGTTGGGCTGTGAGTATGCTAGAACGAGTGCCGACTCCAACTCTGAGCCCGTCGGCTCGGTGGAACGCCAAGAGAATCGCCGACGGACTCGGCCATAGCTCTCCTCTGGTTCATCGTGATGCGCTGGTGCTGGGTTCTACACTGGTTAATAGTGTTCGTTAGCTGATGCTGGCTCTGGTTCGTCGGCTTGGTAGTGCTTGTAGGTTCACTGACAGACTTTGCTAAGATGTCAGGATGATGCATAGTGATGCGCTAGTACACTAGTATACTGGTGTTATAACGCACAGGATGCGGATGATGTGATGCTCTTCGTGTACCTTTCCTTCGTCCTGGGTAGACTCGTTTTCTGTTACCGGATGATATGTACTATACTCTGGTTCCGTAGTTTCTTGATTCTTTGAGGCCCGTTTGTGCAGGGCACTGCGATAAAGCTTTGCATGGTGCTCAGCAAACCGGCGCTGCTCGCAGGCTGCTTCAACCCCCTGAGACCTCGTATCACTTCTTCAACCCCTTTCTTCACAAAGACCACGCTCTGTTGCTGCGCTCGGCTTTCATACGTACCCGTCTTTCTCCTCTCGAAAGTTCCAGAACCTATTCTCTAGTACTGGCATCTCGCTCTCAGACTGGTCAAACTCTTGCTCGCAGTTGCCCCTCCGCGGCAAATTTCCGGATGCCTATTGATTGTCGTGATGCGGGCCTCCTACCATCAATCGCTCAATTTACCCCCAAAAACGCTTTTAACATACGTTTCAGTAACGTTGCAGTTTCGCGCGCGTTTCGCATTATTAAATTTCTGTACAAATTATGTTTCCTTACAAATTTATCTTTTCCCAAACCGCTCATACATTTTAGGAATGTCATTTAAATGACAGTTTTGATCCCTGAAATGATGGTAACCTCGCAATGAAGACCTCCAGCAATCTTTTCACCCCGTGCAACGTCTCGAAATCGCAATTTCTTCGCCTCAATCGTAAACAAAGTTTTTCAGATGAATTGTTAAGGCGTATTCCCGTATAGAAATATTTTTCTATACAAAATGTATTGAATTACTGATTATCGATAAGAAATAATGAGGTGTGAGGCAAAGTTTGATCGGTAAATTATTTTTCATTTGATAAAACGTGTTTTGATACACCTCTGGCTTAGTGTGATGTAACCTTTTTAATCCAAACCGAGAGTGAAAGTAGCTCTGCTGATTTCGAGCAAGTGCATTGGTATTGTTATCGCCTTTTTAGCACCACGAGACAGTTTTCACTTCAAATAAAACTTTTTACTTCTTATACAGATTGAAGTTTATTGGTATTATTACCACCCTTTAGCACCACAAAACAGTTTTCCTTCAAATAAAGCTTTTCACTTCCTATACAGATTGAAGTTTAGCCTTTTGAACAATCTCAAAATGAATAAAACAGCAAGGACAGTGACTCTCAAATTAATTATTATATTTTAATCAAATAAGAGAATTAAAAAAACGAACGTTTCGAAGAATGTCATTTCAGTTTTATCAAAACATTTTATGAACATTGATTTCAGATCAATCTTACTGAATAAATACAGAGTGCTGTCAATTTTCAACTATAAAACCAAGCTCACCAAAGCTATGCTCTCTTCCATTGTTTACAAGTACAGTTGCGCACAATGTGCGTCTGGATCAGGGCTGCCACTGAGTTTTTTCTTTTTCCCCCAGATTTGCGGTAGAAATTCCCCCCATTTCGTCAAAAATCCCTCAAAATTAAGGAAAAAACGTATTATGGCATTTGTTTTAAAATAAAAACTGACATTACTCAATGTATATTAAATCCAAATGTAATTTCGTCCTTTTCATTGACAGCTTGTGAGCTATCTTGCTGTAGGGGTAAATTGTTTTACCCACAGGTAAGAAATTATACACACTTGAGGAAAGGTCGTGTTGGTAAAAGTTTTCTACATGAGTAAGCTCACTTATGGTAATTCCACTGGATTTCATGGATGGCTCTCCTACGATATCAGCGTTCGTACTTGCAACATTTATGTTTCTCTTATGTTGCACTGAACATTGTTTTGTTTTAATTTTACAAAGAAATATTGCAGCACTTACATTACCTACAGTTGGAATTACGAATTAATTTCAGACGAGTTTTAATTCAGTGGCACCGAGCCAATAATTTCTAAATGACTGCGTACAGAACTTTCGTTTCGTAGAACTTGATTCGGTTCAGTAAGCGATTGGAAAAAATAATCAGCATTCAAAAGCAAGAATAATCATTATAAAATAATGAAATCATTATATAAATAGCATTAATCACTAAAATGAACCTATTTGTCATCTTTGTAAAGTTTTGCTCGTTAAAACGTTAAGTTAATAATCAAAGTTGAAGAACTAATTGCTGAAAAGCATGTAACAGAGTTAGTCTCTGTAACGCATATAATTTATGAAAAGACATAAATATAAAACGTTAACATTGAAAGTTACTGATTGAAACCTAGGCGTGCCGCGCATTTTTAACATCTCTTAATTTTGAACCACACAAATATTCAATCTACAAGAACTCCTGCTTCCGCCTCCTTTGCCGAAGAAAATACAGTAAAAATATATGAATTTCTCAATTGACATATAGGAATAATTACCACATAATTTAAGTTAATGAAAAGAATGTCGATCAAAAAGTATTCGCTCAGAGGAAGGAAGCTAGCAACTGTCACGGTCACTGTTGGCCTTTTTATTCCTTTTATAGAGCAAACTCTCGAGACTTAGCTCTGTGAGCTGTGAGAATTAGAGTAATGTTACTCTTCATTTTTCCGATGTGAATCTCGTTGCTAGTCTAATGAGTTCGATCCTCGTTCAAACTTCGTTATATCGCCTTTTATTCATATTTAAAAGGAGGTATTTCCTGTTCTGCATCATAATTTCTTTCTCCGAATGAGCATACGTCCACTTGTAATTCAAAATTATCCACGCTATACATTTTTTGCATTGGAAATAATTGCTGGCCGAATTCCCCCAAATTTTATGGTTTTTGCGAAAGTTTCCCCCATTCCCCTAGACTACGAGTGTTTCCCCCAGATCTAGGGGAAATCCCCCATCAGTGGCTGCCCTGGTCTGGATACGTCGATCTACCAGATCCCTTCATGTTCGTGCAGCAGAGCATGCCGGACGGAGCTATCGAACGAACTTGCCTCTAAAGGCCCCCTCACACGTACAAATTATGTTGGCAGACATTCTGAACTGAATTTGGTTTGTCAGTCTCAAGGCCCCTCACACGATGCAAACAACACACTGCAAACTTGACAAAGACTGGCGCACGCTTCAGTATACCAGTAGCAGCTAGGTAGAGAGTACGCACAAGAATAGCGACTCCAGACGGCGAGTTCGTACAATTGATAGGATTCGCTATAGTTGCAATGAATAAGAAATAAAAGAGATGTAAAAGCTCGCTCAAAACGGGCTTAAGAATAGTTCCTAAAAAGTAGTGAACATACGAATAAGAAATAGCTTATTGATGTGCATAAGGAGGGAGAGAGGCAGAGTACAGTCGTGCACCACACACGAAGGCTGGCGTGACACTGACGTGGTGTCAAGGTTTGCCACAGGGTTGCCACCTCTGTCTGTGCTAAAATATCTAGAATCGTTGTAAAATACGAGTATAGCTAGATTCGGTGAAACATGATCCAGAAAAATAGCTAAACACCAAAATGAATTCCTCTAAATAAGTGCTGTGATTATGTTATCTGTATCAAATTAATCCAGTTGTTCCAGTCCTAAGTAGGTCGATTCAGCTTTATTAGATACATTACTGAAATATATTACTGTAACTCCTAACAGTTGTGTAACTGAAAAATCATTTAATCCGTCCAATAACAAACTAAATTCGTTGTTAAGCTCTTCCTCGAAATGAGGACAGAGCACATTCTGAATAATATTCGAGTATTTAGTGTAATGCATTTTCATGTGATCGATTGTCCTTCAGCTGGATATATTGTTTTTTAACAAGTCAATCATGTGGTCCCTGATAGAAATAGCATAATGAAAACTCAAGAACATTTCTATAGACCCTTCAAGTTTGCAAGAGTTATTACTTTTCTTCCTATCAAAAATGGCACTTACTTCTAAAATTACACCTGCAGTACTGACAGTAAAGTAGGCCCAAGACGATCAATCATTTTGATTTAAAACTTCAAGCCATTCCTTGAATAAAGCATAATTGACCGTCTAGAAGCTGTTTAGACGATTGAGCCTAGCGTTGACGATGATTGATAGAAAGTTTGAATGACTCAATCTCAAGCACTGATGCTTGACCGTCTACTCCGTCTAGGCCAACTTTGATCAAGCATTGCGTAAATTTTCTCTATCCAGGGACGTACTAAATTTTGCAAAAATAAAAGCTATCTTCACTCGGGCAGAACGTTGAGTAAATGCTGACGAGCGGAACCGCTTCTCATTTTCTACCAATGCTGTTAGACCAGCGTCGTTTCCTCTTTACTCTTTACTCGATTTTTCCGTCTGAGGGCAAGTAGAGTCAAAGGGGGAAAAGCCAAATTTGTATAGGAAATTATTGCTAAGCTCTTCACGACAGACTATTCTCTTCAAAAAGTCAACTAAAATGGGTTTCGAATGCCTATTGAAGGATTGATTGAAGGTCGATCACGCTTGCGTCAATCGATTGATAGCATAGCTTGAACAATCAGCTTGATCGTCTAGGGACTGCTGAAGCCTCGCTTTCGTCAAGTTCAGATTGCATAATCCACTCCTAAAAAAATTCATCTTGCAACCACTCTTTTCTAAATTTTTGCTGATATTTGATTAAATTTCGGCATTTTCACGGGAGTCACAGTATCACAAACGAGTATCCACAAAAGCTGACTGCAACTGAGAAACCCAAGTCTAACTATTAGTAACTAACTTCCCGCGGAACCTCACACTGACTCGCGTTACTAAACGAGTAACGACGCTCAAAGAACGTTGAACGCCTTTCAAACATAGAAAAAACGGTCTCTGCTGTTGCCATTTCAGCTTGCAACTCATTAGTTATGCTTTTAGCTAGAAACTATCTATGATATTTAAAAAACTATCTAGATTTATAGCTATTAGCTAGAATACCATATTCGCTATCTAGATTGAACGAAAACTATCTAGATCTAGCTATTTTATAGCTAGAGTGGCAACTATGGTTTGCCACAGAACACTTACATAAGAAGAACTGCAAAACTACGGTGGACGGCAAGTCCGCTCTAGACAAACGTACTCACGCACGCCAACCAATCAGCTTCTAGCAGCTATGACTCGCAGCTGACGTCATTGTTGACAAGGCTTTCAATTGGCTGCGTATCCAGGCTTTACTATGATACTCGTTAGGATTGGAACTCAAGTTTTTATTCAAAAGTTAAGAAACGTTTCTTGGCGTAATAAGGATAGTGAAAGCCAAAGTAGTACATTTCGATTATATTGATAACACTTTTTATATTGTCGTTCACTATACATAAACGTGAATGTGCATTCATGAACATATTTACAATTTATATTCATAAACTAAGGCGCAATTAAATTAGCCTCAGGTTCTATATGTGATAAAACGTCGGTGCCGTATATTAAGTTTTTCGGATAAAGTTCATCAACATTTTAAACCATTAAATACCAGATTCTTATATTAGTCGAAACAATACGATAATCAAGAAATTAAGATGATTGAGTGATAAAAAAACTGCTAAAAATAGGTAGCACACTTTTCCACTACGCATTTTTTAAGCGTACGTAAGGAGCCATTTCTGCTGCAATCTTCGTTACACCTCTGTCAAAGGCTCACAGCCGACTAACGACTTCAGATTCAAACAAGAGACACGTAACAATTTACCGGCTCCGTCATTGGCCAATTGGCCCCTACGTCATTGTCGACAGGGCTGAAACTCACTTAGTGATAAGTTGAGGATCTTCTAGTATATGATCTGTGGGTTTGCAGCCGGTCGCTCCAAAATTATCAAGCATGGCTCATCTGCCTCATACAGTCTGTGCCAACCTGAAATGAGCGTACAAACGCACGAATTCAGCACCAGTTCTGATATGTTTGCAGATATATTTGCGCGTGTGAGGGGGCCTTAAAAACTTCTCCTCACTCTGCAGTCCGCTCTCACGCAAAGAAGTGAGACCTCCCCTTTCGCTTAGACGATTTTAATATTATTACTACCGAATCTAATCAAACAGGTCTCCGTATTCTAGAATCGCTTTTCATCATGAAAGACGAGGCAGTTCTAAACGATACGCTATCCTCCTATCCCTTACAAATAGCTTCTTGGTTTTCAAATATTTTCCAAATCGACTTATGTTATTAAATAATTTTTCAGATGCTGAAGATGATCTTAGAGGACAAAACGTTCGGTTTTTATTATTCTTATTTGACTAAAATATAATGGTTAATTTGAGAGTTGCTGTCCTAATTTTTGTATTTATTTTTTCACTTCTTAAGTTGGTCAGTCTCTCACTCAGTTATCATTGCCTTTAAATCGTTTCCATTTCTCGTTTTTTATCAAAACAAAGGTAATGATATGCAACAACTAGTCATCTCAAAAAGTGTGAACCTTATTCTTCATTATTGATTTTAGTTTTAAGTCGTCCATCGTCATTTATAAAAGCATCATCCTTCAACTATTAAAGAATCATATAACCGTAATGAAAGCCAATGAAAGTCAGGCTCTCTTAATATAAGTCGGATAGATTTAAGAGTCGCTGCAGTGCAAAATCCAGTTATCTTCGCAACACCTCACTCTTCTGTTGTCCAAAATCAGTACCTCCAATTATCATCAAATGAGACAAAGAGCAATGCTGCCTGTTCAATTAATTTTTAGGGAGATGTTTCAAAAAAACAATGATTGAAGAAGCTCACCAATTCAAGCCGCTGGCAATTTCTCCCAGGCGGTGTAGTTGAGCTTGAGGCTTGCTCACAACTGTTGTAGTCATTCTTGTGTTAGTCTGTTGGCCTCAGAATTTCATCATAAAAAAATTATGCAGTGCCCTATCAGTTCTTTTACAATGGGAGTCGGAAGTTGTGTAAAATAATGACTAAACCAAAGCATTCTCATTAGCATGTACCGGAATGGACCAAATGAAAGTATGCGCACACCCACCTCAAAAACGGCTGGTTAGCTCTTTGTCAACCAAGTTTCCTCGGAGAAGAAATGATAAGCACAAACTCGAAACGTGAGCAAATAAAGAAGTTTCACAGGCTTTATAGCTTTGCAGAGACTAGGATGACTGTTGGCAAGATTCACATCAAATGGACAGCAGAAGAAACTCTTCATTACTGAATCGAGGACGATCAAGACGACCTCAAACAGGAAAAAGTGAAGCCAACATTGAGATTGTTGAGATTATGGTAAATGAAAATGACACTCGTACCACCAGAAAATTTTCAGTTTCGCGATAGTGGTCGTAATTATTTACTCCGCAGAACAAAAAATGAGGCACTACAAATTAAACATTATAATTATCAGCCTGCCCTGAATGCCTACGAGTATAATAAGGTGATACAGTGCTCAAGCATACCGACCTTGGAAATCTACCCAGCAGTGTCATGTAAGGAATGCAAAAACAGTGCAAATGTGTTTTAAGGGTGAGTGAAAAATGTAAATCTGCTTCATAATAATAGGTAGATATTCAACAAACTATGGTAAGCATGGCTCACTACATGATTCATTAACAGTAGGAAGTCTTTCTCTTATTTCCCTTTTTTCCGCTACACAAAAAAATGTTGTAAACGATTTGTAATACTTGATTCTAACATCCCCTTGCTCTTCCAGTTCTTCCTTGTAATCGACGAATGAAATATCCAAACAGTTAATACAAAACTTAAACAAAACAGAACGATTTAGTTGAAGAACATGATTTCGATTTTATTGCGCAAACCAAGATAGTTAATGAGGTTGAAAGTAGATTAATTTCGGCACGAGCAGTACCAATATTATGCTGAAAGACAATTTTAGCTTCACGTTGTCGTGATCGCCGTTTTTTACGCATTTTTTTAACTATGTCGCTTTTGCGCAGCTTTCAGGCCATATTGAATAGATAAAAGACATTAAATTAAATATGGTAATTTTGAGAATAGCTGTGCCCGAAGTCATCGTTTTTGAGTAATGAGGATTTGCCACCGGAGGGGAACTCCGAGTCAAGAGAACTTTGTGTGTTCTTGTGCATATGTGCTCGGCAAAAACATTTTTAAACCTACCCGACTTCCTGTTCCTCGTATTGGCAACAGTGGACAACGTTTTAGTGGTATAGGGCCTACAAGAACCGCAGGTGCTACCATGTAATGACGATCGCTAGGCCTTCGTGTCGTGAACGTGCTTTGTGGCGGTGTGAGTCACGACATAGAATTTGTTCTATGTCGTGAATATATGTGAATTCACATATATGTGAATTCTACACCAGTACAACAGCATCACAAATAACTTCAGACAAGAATATTTAATCTAAATCTAAATTCTGACTTCACAACAGAATCTTTATTGTCATATCTACCTATCCAAAATGGATCGTTTACAGACCTAAATCATTCAAAATAGAGGATAGTACGCATTTCTTAAAGCTTTATTATACGCACCTCCCAACACACACACACACACACACACACATATATATATATATATCTATATAAACATTTAACGACCAAACAGAACGAGTATGAAACCATATTCATCACCGTAAGTCTAGACCAGTAAAAGGCACATTTTTTTATTTATTTTATAACGCCATTTGTACTCCAGTACTTTAGGTTGCACATAAGGGTAGGTCTCAACAAAACCTCTGGAACGAGGAACTCTCTCCGATACATTAGAGTTACTAATATTTGGCAAATCTATGAGAAATTTTTCCATAACTTGAATTTCTCATCGGCTCTTAATTAATTTTGTCTTTAATTATCTTCCAAAATATTTGAACCCTACCTTTCCTCAAGAAATTGGTTATAACTTTCAGTAGTAGTGTGGTGCATGGTGGCGTTAAGGTTGCAAGTGCGCTCTCATTGTGACGTCATTTTGCTCGGAGGTTGGGCGGACGGTGGATGCGCAGGCTGGTGCTCTTCGAGCCACGACGACCCTGCTGGTTGCCGGCTATTCCTCGCGCTATGAGGGTTGAAGCATCCTAACCTTGGTGCCCGTTCTTGCTCTTCTTTCATATCAAATCCCATGTTTATTTTGTGTGAATGGCCTATTTTCGTTTCGTTTTATTTTCGTTGGCTCTCTTGCCGCAGTTGAAATTCTTGCTTTTCTTCATCATTGGCATTTAATTACTAAACGAAACCCTTCTATCTAACATTACCTGCGGCTTGCCGCGCTGGAAGCTTTTTCTAAGCCTTGATTGAATGGGTTCACCTCTAATAATTGATCTAAACTCTGATTAAGTTTGGATTAGGTGTCCTATTCGAATTGAATTGATCTTATTAAAAGTCCAATTACCTTAACCAATTTTCCCTTATATTCTTTCGGGCCTTAAAGGAAACTTTTTCGACTGAAGCCACAATTAAGTTCAGGTGTGTGCTAGCTATGGTCTTCTCTGTGTTGGCTCTGACTTGATTTATTTACAATATCCTCTCAATAATATATCCTCTCAACAATATATTAAAGCTGCTTTTACCGCTGCAAGATTTTCCCCTACAGGTTTACTCTCACCAAATCCTGAAAAGTTGACTTCTTCAGGTAAATAATCAGGAGTAGCACATGCGGCCCAGGAACCTGCCTCACAATGGGCTACCACAGTTAAACTTTCGCTAACTAACTCTTCTTGCACTGTAAATGCCTGCTCAACCAAATTTAAAATTACAGCCGCACTCGCATTATCGCTATCGGCCGAAGGCTGCAATACTGATGTAAGTGATTCACTGATCCTCTAGTTCTCTGAATATTGTCACACTGGTGTAGAAGCTTTAGGTTCTGCGTGGATTTCTGCTTCAACTACAATCTTCTGTAACACTCCACCTAGGTTTGAATCACCTTGTACATTGGATTTTTCTTTAACATCAAAATGACGATTACTGTTTCGCTTCTAAAGCTCGTTCTGCTCTGGACTAAATCCACGAAAATCTCTAATCCCTTTTTCAGAAAAAAATAGGAATTTCACGGAACTCCCTTTTCAAGAGGAGGAATCTCCTTTATCGTGCGTTTATCAGTAGGTGGTGTTAAATGTTCAGAGAACTGACCTACTCGCTGTTTACTGTCTTCCTCCACACTAACCTCACTGTCAGTAACACTCGACGCGACTACTATCACTCTCATCGGAAGGAGTCGAATCCCCATCACTACTGCTAGACGGACTACCGGTAGAGCTCAAACTGCTGCAACTAGTAGTACTACTCTCACTAAAGCCATAAAATGAAGGAACGCAGCTCCCATTCCCAGCAGTTTCGAATTCATATGGCTCTAACGAGTCGGATTCGTCAAAATTACTGTTCATCTGAAAATATTTCAATAAATAGTTTGGAGGCTCATTTCACGACTTGAGCTGCCTATGATGTACTTTACGAATGCTTCCTTTTTCATTTCTCACTTCTTAAGTTACACAATTTGATTGGATTTTAACCTCTCAAAATGGGCAATCAAACTTTGGCTCTAGCTTATGTTTAGTTTGTTTACCTATGCGATGAATCTTGCACAATACCTTTTGTCCTATTTTGAAAGCACTAAACTTCTCATGACCCTGCTCCCAACTATTCGCAATTTACTTTTCAATATTTATAGTACCACGTAAAAAATGATTTCTCGGCAGCAAGAACTGAGACGGACTGCCACCAATTTGCGAATGATGAGTGTTATTATACGTGGTAAGAACTCTACTTACTTCTTTGTCCCACTCTAAAGGATTATCATAGGTGATATCCCTCAAAATCTGTATGATTGTCTGATTACTACGCTCCACACACCCATTTGAAAAAGCTCTATAACTCGTACTATAAATGTGTGTGATATTAAATGAATCTAAAACATCATTAAACTACGATGCTCGAAATTCACTACTATTATCAGTTAGTATTTGGTCTGGGAGTGTTAGCATAGCTGGTAATACTCTACTTTTAAAGCTGCTGACACTGTTCGATGTTCTATTTTCAATGGGAATGGCTATGACAAATTTAGAAAAATTACCTATATCAACTAACAACGCAACATCACCCTGAGAAGAACGAGGAAATAGAATTAAAACAATGGCAACAAGATCAAAAGGATGAGAAGCCTCTATCTTACGAGTAGGTGGTGTCACCAACTGAGGAGATGTCTTATAAAGTTGGCAATGCCTACACGATACACAAACATCATGAAGAATAGTAGCAGTTGCAGGATGCCAGAAGTGCTCTTTCACTAATTTGTCTATCTTTTGAATGCCTATGTGAGCAAGTTGAATGTGATGTTTGTACACAACATCAATCATTATCATAAATGGAACAACGGGTATATAATAACCACTTATGCTTCTAACAAAAATATTCGATACGACGCTCAATGAACTGTAGTACCTCCGGAACTGATCAAGACAACGCTGTTTCCAAAAACTCACATGTACGTTATTGTTGATCTTTGTTTTCAAAGATTTTATTGCAAAATCATCACACTGAATATTCCGGATACTTGAGTTTGCAAAAAAAAATTACCCTTACGTTACGTCTCGTTTCCGTAAGTCGTCACCTTCCCCAGCACTAACGATACTCTCTTGATCCACAAGTTCAACAGTTTCTACATCAATATCTGACCCCTATACACTCAAACTGAAAAAAACAATCAAACTGACTCACAAAGATTCCTCCAGGTCTTCCTCCACCTTAAAGGGATGCCTAACCAGCTCACCAGCAATGACTAAGCTCAGGGAAAGACTACCAGAGTCAGTGGTTATCTTGTTCTCTGCTAAGAAATTTGCACCAATTAAACAACAGCATGGCATGGCATCACATTCGACTACCGCAAATGGTACTCTCACATCCATTTTCAACCTCTTTAGAAGACAAAGAAAATAAATCACACCACGTAAAAAAGCTCTTTGGCCATCAATTCCTATAACTGCAGAATCTTCAACTTGATCAAAATCAAACTGTATACCCCTATTAAGCATGACAGTCACTTCCCTCGCGATTAAGCTTACTTGGGACCCCGTACCTATCAAGGCACAAATTTTGACACCTCCAACTCCCACCGCACAACCAGTAGCAACTTAAATTCCATGACCGCATTCCGTTGTACATACATTTACCTTAGCTTCTCTTACACTGTCGTTATTAATATATAAGCCAGAATCATCAAATTTTTGACCCAATTTACTAAACTGATTCACGAGATCACCCTCGCATACAAAACCAATGCCTCTTCATTTACTCGGCTAAAAACTGGGTGGAAGTGAATTCCTGCAATACACTGCAAGTGAATCTTTGGTTCTCCCTCAGAATTAGGGGTTCGTCTTTTAAATACAACCGGCCATTGCATACCATGTTGAATCCAAATTTCCACCTGAAATATCTCACATGCCACCAACAATAGTTCTTCCCTTGGTAACTGGCCCCTTCTTCTCATTGACCTGAAAACCATTCCTAGGCCTGCCTCTTTCGTGATCTTGATTTTAAACTTAGATGGATTCTGTATCAAATAATCAACTAAAAGCTCTCTAAGCCCGAGGGCCTAGATCATCCTTAGGCAATTCCATATGTATTTTGTCATGCTTAATATCCTCTAAACACATGAACAAAGAAATGAAAAATGAATCTCCACCCCCATTTATCTTTTTCATGACTCTCAATCCAGTGGGTAAACCTAATTCTTCATCTTCACCCCCGAGACACTCATCAGGACTGCACACACTCCTAGACATCGCATCGACTATTACGTTCTCGCTTCCAGGTCTATACCTTCTTTTAAAAACATACTCGGCAATATCATTAAAAGTACGCATCAACCGCAAATTCGTGATGGCCATATCAAGGAGAAAACAGAGCGGCTTGTGGTTGGTATACAGAATAAATTTAGTACCTAATATAAATGATGAAAATACCATGATACCCCACCTAATAGCTACCAATTCACGCTCCAAAGTGGAGTACCTTGTCTCAGCCTTATAAAACGTAGTAGATGAATACTCAATGACCCTGTAGCCTCCATGCTGTACTTGCATCAAGCATCCTCCAGCCCCTACGGCAGAGGCATCTACAGATAAATCCAGCGGGGCAACTTTATCAGAATAACCCTGAAAAGACAGCGTAACCTCCTCCAATAACTTCTCCTTCAATTGAAGAAAAGCCTGTTTCATTTAATAATTATTCCCTGTCAACTTACAATGTTTTTGGCCCCCAGTACGTGCAGTTAGTGGTCTTGCAATTATCGAACAATTCTGAAGAAAACATCTCCCAAAATTTAAATGTCCCAAGAATTGCAGCAATTCACTAACAGTTGTGGGTTTTGGAAAATTACTCAATTTATCACAATATTTTGGAGATTTACGTATGCCATTTTCACCAATTACATGCCCAAAAAAATTCACTTGCCTTCTAAAAAATTCACACATGGAAATTTTTATTTGTATTCCATTGTTGCTCAAGGTGTTCATTACCTTTTCTACTAATTCCAAGTGTTCATCAAACGTTTACTAATGATCGAAATTTCATCAATATATACCAAGACTTTGTTAAAACAAACTTCTGAGAGAATCTGTTGCACATTCTTTTAGCAAGCAATACCACTATTTTTGAGACCAAATGATAAAGTTTTAAATTGAAAATGATCATGAGGAGTACTAAATGCAGTATACTCACAGCTCTCAGCATCTAATGGAACTTGATAACACCCTTTGATTAAGTTTGACTTAGTGAAAAAATTTGTATTATACTCACTGTATATATGTTCAGATAGGTCAGGCATGGGAAATTTCTCAGTAATAGTTGGCTTATTGAGCTTGCGGTAATCTATGCACATTCGAATTTCTCTTTTACCTAGATCAGAAATTTTTTTAATTACTGGTACGATAGGACTACTCCATGGTGAACTACTAAGTTCAATTATGTCGAATGCTTACAGCTCCTTACACTGTCTGTCAAATCCTTGTTAACAGGTTTCGAAAATTTCCGTGGTCTTTGCCATACTGGAGTGTTGTCACTCAACTCTATCCTATGAGGTATAACTTTAGCCCTTCCTGTGTCAAATTCATTTCTGCTAATGGCATCCTGAGATCTAACCAATATTTCATACACCAGTAGCTACTGCTCAGAAGTAACATTATCGCCCAAAATTATCTTGTCCTTAGTCTCTTCTGACCAGTACTCCAGCCCGTCACTTTCTAAAGGAGGGAAATCCACTAAGGTGCTGACATACCCTAACCTTTCCCCTTCTTAAACTCTAGTGCACTTAGCAGAAGTTCCATTTCTACATTTCACAGCAATTCTTCGCAATTTTGAATTCAACGGTTTCCTTCAAAAAAAGTACACATGATTTGACATGATAGTCCCCACGTTTGCAAGCTTAACATCGACGGGAATGCAAGCTGCATGTTTCCTCTTCACGTCAACATCGCAAGCAGGAAACACAGATATAGTTTCATGCATGACATGTTTTATCTCTCCTGAATCCGAAAAATAATACAAAATTCAGCCTTTGCCCTGATCCAGTCTAGAAATCATTCTTTTAGACACTTCAATACATAACTTATTTTGCTTAAGGAAATTCAAGCCCGACACAATGTAAATGAAAACTTCTCACATTGTACAACATCAAAAGAATAGGAAGCGGCAAGCAACCCAAACGTTTCACCAACGAATTTTACCCTACCTGAAGTTTCAACAAATGTACTACCTAACCCTTTAATTCTACTCCTAAAACGTTCATCAGTATATCCCCTACAATCTTTACACACACTCTTCTTCATGATATTAGTGTTTGCACCACTATCAACCAAGGCTTTATATTCTCTGCCCCGAACATCCAAGGGAATAATCATTTATTTTCCTGAGCGCAAATGCACAATATTAACATCGTAAATCTAATTGGACTCTTTCTTGGTCTGTTCTCGTCAGAGGTGTATCAGCATCAACTGTCTCATTACTGATTTTTGCCTGGCCATCCACTTGAATATCTGCCGACGCCACATTCCCATCTTCGTTGCTCGTGGGCTTAGATGATAACTTGTCTCCGCTGCACTTGAGATGTTCCACCATGTCCTTTTGTCTTTATTACTCTCAGCCATCGCTTCATCTGAGCCTTCGAGGCAGCTGTCCGGTTGATGGTCCATCTCGTCATTCAAAACTTCGAATCTATTAGACCCATGGTCCATTAGTCGAACTGCCGGAGGATTTCTGTTGCCTAAACTCTAGCATCGGATTTCCATGAAAAAGCACCCCAGATCATCACAGAACCCCCAATCTTGAGCCAGAATATCTCATTTTCCCGAAAGACGGCGCTGCTGGTGTTGCCGCTGATGAGAGCGTCCGCGACGAACATCAGTTAGGCTCCGGTACCTCTGCTCAGGTAGGTGCTCATTTCCCTCATTCCTTAACTCATGGGATCTCTGAGTCTCATTACGATAACGGTATGGTTAATGGACCTCAGGGCCTCTCCTGAAGTTGGAAAACTTCACATCACCACTAAATGGGAGCGCCTGTTTTTTCCTTCTGCCATTAATAGTCTTTTTAGGGCAGTTGTAGAAAAAATGCTCCCGGAACCACAAGCAAAACACGCTCTCAACTTGGACCTACAGTCATCTTCTACGTGTCCCATACGCCCACAGTGGGTATAAGTTGTAGCTCCATTCTTCAAATGCTGTGGATGTCTGTTAATATTTCTTGGAGCATTCTCACGATAGGTGGAGTTTGCATTCCGTAAACCGCCATTAAAATCTCCATTGTGTCGATTTTCATATTGACGCTGACTCTCCTGGTATGGCCTCAGTTTTTCCTTTATCCCAACGTTGATAACCATTTCCTCAACGTCTGATGTTTTTTCCTTTCCTGCTTCAAGGTCACACAAGCTGGCAAATTTTTTCAACTACCCCCATTTCAGCTTTTTTCTCACCATTCTATGGCCCAAAATTTGAGTTCTCACAAGTTCCTTGAACTTTCGTGGCAAAACAGATACGTAGTTTTCTTGCAAGGTTCTGCTGGTAGCAACATCCTTGCTCGGAAAAGCAACTGAAAACAGTTTTTCAAGACGAGTGGCAAGCAAATACATGCTCTCAGCAGTCATATGTTTTGCCTGCACAAAGTTACCTTCATTTTTGCTTTTCCTTGCCAGCTTCTGATTATCATACCAATCTTTCAACTTCCTCTTCAGACTTACATATGAATCGCTAATCGACCTTACGGTTTTCGATGCCTTCAATGTTTCGCCTTGCAGTTTAGTCTCCAACTCTACAATCTAAAATAGTGTTGAAACCTTGTAATTTTGATTACTATATTCTTCAAACGACTGGAGGTACAGTTCAACATTCATACCTGAATCTTCATCAAATGTTTCAAAGGTTGGGATCTTCCTCATGTCCAAACGGCTGAGGGTTTCCACTAATTGGGTGAATTCACTTCCACGACGTCGCCTTTTATTTTTATTTTTTGGTCTTCTTTTCCCCTTACCACGCTCTCTGCTATCAGCACTACTGCTGGAATCACTCGAAGAGTCAGAACTGTCACTAGGAGACTCCTCTCGGCTGCCGGATATGAGCTGCATGAGTAGGTAGATGACTCAGGACGCCTAACTTACATTCTCCACACCGGGGCCTGTGGTCTTGCTGGCCTCTCCTGGCTCCTCTGGGTCTTCTGTTTTAGTGAAGCTCACCATTAATATATCAAAATCTTGCTTCAGATTATGCAGTTCTTCCTTTGCTTTGGTAAAGACTTTCCCCTCTCTTGAACCTACCGCCATCATGAATTTTTTCATGTGCTGCAAATTTTCGAGGATAAAATCATCTTCTTCCTTCTCTGAGATAGTCTGCTCTCCAGGATCTGCTCCACCAATGGCCGCCATTGTCTTGTCTTCGCAGCTCTTAGCTGTGCAACTACCAGCACAAGTCACACGGAGGGGAACCCTAACAGAAGTAAACTAGTATAACCAGCACCACAACTTATCACGTACATTGGGCAACGATTTTGCAGACTTTTGACGACACTATTAAACATAAACACACCAAAATAGGGGTTTCGATATCCAGGTCACAGCACCAATTCTATGTCGTGACTCGCACCGCCGCAAAGCACGCTCACGACATGAAGGCCAAGCGATCGTCATTATATGGCAGCACCTGCGGTTCTTGTAGGCCCCACACCACTAATGCGTTGTCCACTGTTGCCAATACGAGGAACGGAAAGTCGGGTAGGTTTTAAAAACGTTTATGCCGAGCACATATGCACAAGAACACACAAAGTTCTCTTGACTCAGAGTTCCTCTCCGGTGACAAATCACAATTACACAAAAAAGATGACTTCGGGCACAGCTATTCTCAAAAATACTTTAATTAATTTAATGTCTTTTATTTATTCAATATGGCCTGAAAGCTGCGCAAAAGTGACATGATCAGAAAAAATACGTAAAAAACGACGATCACAACAACGTTGTGTGAGCTCGAAGTAGCTTGATGCTTGTGCGAGTTCATGAAATGAAATAAAAAGTGCATCGCAGATACAAGTCAGAACTCATACAAGACTCATCGATCTTTAATATTGTAAAAACTGCTGATCTGATATGTCCTTTTTTATTGGTTCTTATTTTTACAACGACTTACATATATTTTTGCAGCGTAAAAGAGGTACAATTGCATCAATAAAAAACAGGCTTGAAGTTAATTTTTTCATTAATTCAACTAATAAAATTTAAACTTGCTGGTGTATAATTAAAAGCTTGTATCTCCTTGTAACTGTTTGTAAGATATTTCATTCCGACAATTGCTGTTGCATTGCTTGTAATGATGTTGTTTTGTAATAATTACTCTTAATCTTCGAAAAATAACATTTAATTTTTTTTCAATCCCTTCTATGATACTTCTCAGTTCACGCTCTGGCACATTGAAAGGTCATATACGATTTTATTAGCAAACATATTTTATGCAAGAAGAAACCTTTTAAATATAAAAATATAATGAAGTCCAAACTGCCATCATACTGTGACTGCGCTTATGATTTTGAGACCTCATAAGCCGAAACATGTTTTTTTATTCGAAATTCTGACGTAGGTCAGTAAAAAGGCCGATCAGTTCCTCAGTGTAATGCTGGACGGTGTTCAAAAAAGAAGAATCAAAAAAGATTCATTTCTCAAATATGGCCTATTGTTGTGCTTGGCATGCATCGATCCATAGTTGCATGTTGTGTATGTAAATTGATCCTTGGTGGGAACTTCTACCTGTGTTGTGCTTTTACTCAGTTCAGTGTACAACTGTTTCATTTCAGGAAGCTATGTTTAATTTTAAAGGTATTTATTAGTTGTTATACATAATTGAACATTTCAAAAGCCTAATTAATTAATTTTGTTTACTTCTACAAGTCCTTTGTTTACATAATGGTCTTCCAGGCTATCCAGTTGATTTTTTTTATTTTAATGATTCATTCCCGAGTTTTAAATTATTGGAAGTTAATTCTAAAGTTGAAAATGAACGATCAAGCTCAGCTAGAGGAAACTGACATGCTGAAAAAATCTACATTGTGTTCCATGATGCCGCTTAGTGCTCAAAAAAAGTATGATCAGTATGGTCATCGGTAAGATCATTCTCTAGAAGGCTGTTCTCTGGCAACAGCATTTTTATTCAAACAGAAAGAACAGCAATAGTTCAGGTGTTTTTATTCACTGCTTCATAAAATACTTTATGTACAAAGAGATTACTTCCCCACTCATGAATTTCAGTCTATTTTCGTCCGCAAAAAGAGCAAGCTCAATTTTCTTAAAAATATATACATTTTCGGCAACGGAACTAAATGAAAAGGGAAATGGATCTTTAGGAACAGAGAGTAGATGAAAAGAGGCAACACGAATATTCGCTGAGCGCCACATGTTACCAAACGTTGGTAAAAATTAAGCTATGGCTCCAAAAGAGAGCAAAAATACGCTCAAATATGCTGCTGGCACACCTACCAAGCCACACAAAATTGGGAGAAACATAAATCTGACAAGAAAATGTAGTCCAAGAAAATTGCCAAAAAGTAAAATTTAGCTAAAAACATGCATGGGGCTATTAACATGCCATTAGAAGCTACAGCATCCTTGGCAATAGTTAAGAAAATGCCCAGAATATATTGCGTATGATGCAATTGCTTCTTTGCTAATCAAGAGGTTGTTTTCGATTACTTCCTTTTTAAAAGTCCTAATGGATTTTTGTGTTTTAATATTTTATTGCAAAATGAAAACATAAATAACCGTTAAATAAATGACAATTGTGACAAACTTAATAGAATGCAAGAAACAAAATGTGATGTCATTTTGAGTTCACTACATAGCGACACTCACAGACCTAGCTACTCATACAGTTTGAGAACGGCAGCAATTCCCCACAAGTGCTGTTTTACATAGTGTACGAGGACTGTACCTGCACAAGTCAGACAAAATAATGGAAACCCGTTAGGAAGTCAACATAATATATTTTAATATGTTGTAGGTCCACCTATGAGGCAATTACAGCCTCAATCCTATGAGTTAATGATTCATTCAAATTGAAAATTGATTCCAAAGGAATTTGAGCCCATTCTTCAGTTAAACACCCATCAGTTCTTATAGAGACTATGACGGCGGAAATTGACTTCCTACTTGAATCTCATAAACCGACCATAAATGCTCATTAATGGTTCCCCTTCGAAACAGTACTAAAACTAAAGGATGAACTTGGTCGCCCAAAATTCCTAAATAGTCTCGGTAGTTAATTCTTCCACGATGGGTAATCATTGGCAGGCAGATTTCCATGAAATAGCACCTCAGATCATAACAGAGCCCCCACCATGTTGTCCGGTTGGGAGAAGGCTGGATTAAAGGACGGTTTTGACTGTTTCCAAACGTACACTCGGATGGAGGTCGGAAATAAGGTAAATGATGATTCGTCAGAGAAAATCACATTTTTTTCACTGCTCAATGGACCAATTCTGGTGGTTTCTACACCGCTCTAAACGCTTCGAAACATTGTTCTTTGAGAGTAGAGGTTTTTTAATTGCAGCACTTGTTTAGAATCCAGATTTCTGCAGCTTCCGACGAACATTTTTTGTGAAAACTGGGTTCTGTAGGGGTTCATTGAGGTTTGAATTGATTTTAAGAGTTGTGGTCTTGCGACCCTTTGTAACAATTCGATTTAGAGTCCGACGGTCTCTCTCGGACTACTTCGACTTTCGGCGAGACCTGTGCTTTGCTGATGACGTTTTACCTTCTCTTTCAAAGGGAGTCAGTACTATTGTGACAAACCTCCTGAAACGTCAAGCATTCGGGCAGTGTCTTTTAGACTAGCACCTGCAATACGAGCACCAACAATTTGGCCTATTTGAAGGTCAGAGATGTGCGTCATTTTATGAGGTTATAACCAGATTTTTGCTTTAGATATCAGTAAAAAACAGTTAATCTAAATTTAAAATCAAATAGTCACAATAATAAACAATAAAGCATTTAAATATGTAAAGTTTGATTGTTTATAACATCTTCAAAGATTATGATTCCAAAATGTTAGGTGTTTTCATTATTTTGTTCAACTCCTGTGTGTGTGTGAATGTAGAGTCTAGTCACCTAATCTGAACGTAACGTTGAAGGGTATTTGCTTGATGCGCTCTAGAATGTTAAGGGGCGTTACGCAAACTCTGGATGCAGTTGAACAAAAACAAACCTTTTTACATGGCATACTAATGCTAAAGTGAGAGCCGTCTCATCCTATAGGGGCTGGAGAACGACCAAGATTACAGTGCTTCGTCATTCGTCATTTGACACTGCCTTGGAATGAAGGAGACCCTGCATGTCTTGTTACAAATGTTGCAGCTACGTTTCTAAAGCGTGGTTACACGTAAAAATAATTATTTTTAATATACAACTGCACATTAAAACGTGCATTATTTTTACACAAACGTTTGTTTCCTCTGTGAACAAGTGAAGCAAATTTCGTTGATATTATTTTTGCATATTTATACTTACAGCTTCAGACTTCGTGACTTCCAGTATCTCAAGCTACTGAATGAAATCCTAAAAGACTACCCTCGATAATTCATCTACAGTCATTCATTCGTACATATTATCTGTTTATTGGAATGTTCAGCTGAATTGTTGAAAACTAGGAGCTCAGACGATTGTCCAATTTGTAGAAACTAAGCCCAACTTGACGGAAATTATTTTTTTGTTGCAATTGTGTCATTATAGACCTGACCTCGAACGCGCGAACAATTTAGTTCATTAAATCTTCCTGGTGATATCGACATAGCGTCAAACTACAGGCCAATCAGTCTCCTGCCTGTTATGTCCAAAATATTCGAAAAAGTAATAACAAACCAGCTCTCGTCTTACATAGACGAGTCACATCTACTGCATCGCAATCAATATGCTTACAGAAGGAATACAAGTACTCAGGACGCCCTGTTAAACATAACAGAAAAAATTTACTATGATATTGACCAAAAAAAATTAACTCTCTTACTATTGCTTAATCTCTACAAAGCTTTCGACAGTGTTGAGCATAAGAAACTTCTACAAAAAATTTCAAACCTCAGAATAGACACTCAGTGGTTTGAAAGCTACCTACTAAACCGCTCTCATGCAGTGTGCTTGAATAACAAAATGTCATCATTCATACCTAATAATTTTGGCGTTCCTCAAGGTTCAATCATCGGCCTGCTTCTATTTTCAATTTTCATCAATGATCTCCCCACCATGCCAGCAAACACAAAAATCTCAATGTATGCTGATGACGTACACATTGCCATGACAAGCTCAACAGCGGATTCAAAAGAAATACAAGCCAACGCTGAAAACTTTCTGAGAAATCTGAAATTGTGGTATGACCATAATGGCCTCAAACTTAACGCAAGTAAAACGCAATGCATTATTTTTGGATCACAGAATGCAACTGAAAATTTGCTACCATTCAAGCTAAAATTTGGAGACGATTCAATTGAACTAGTAGATGAGGTAAAAAATCTGGGTGTTTGGTTTGACAGAAATAAGACTTTCAATTCACACGTTGAAACAATGTGCAACAAAATTAACGGAACCTTATTGTTCTTTCATCGCATAAAGAACACACTTGACGAAAAATCTAGATTATTAGTGATTCAGTCTTTAGTTTTATCGCGTCTGGACTACTGCAGTCTTGTGTGGGGAGATTTACCTCAATATCGTCAAGATGAGTTACAAAAATGTGTAAACTTCGCCGCCAAAGTGGTATGCAAAGGAAATTTCAATAAATACGATCATGTCACCCCTCTTTTAAGAAACCTCGACTGGATCCCAATACCGAAGAGATTCATGATCCAAAAAGCTCGACGAGTGTTCTCCTCTCTGTACCTCCCCCAAAGTAATGCAGAGGTGGTAAAATTTTTTCCATCTAATATCCCAAACAAAAAACCAAATCGGAGGAACGATGTTTTAGTCATTTACCGTTCACCTAACGTGGAACAAAAAGGTCTCTCAGTTTCTGGAGCTTTTTTGTGGAACAAGCTTCCCCAGCATATCAAAAACTCGAAAACTGTAAAAGAATTTAGAGTAAATGTGTCACGTGATTTTGCATCTGTGTCATAGGGCCTGCAGCATTTCGGTGTGAATTTCCCATCTACCAGAAATTTTAATTTTCCTGAAATTTCTGTTAGAAAATTAGAAACTATTTTATTTTACTTTTGCTAAGCCATTCTTATATTCATCTTACTTATTTCTGTCGACAATAATGAGCACCACAGCCGTCAGTTCAATGCAGCAGAACGAACGTTTTTTCCATAATTAGGAATATTTCCTCATCTTTTTTTAACTCTAAATTTCTGTAATTAAAATGATCACTTTGGACCAATGTTTAATCTACCTATATGTGCCAAATTTTGTAAATATTCTTCACACAGATGAGATATCCGGCCACAATGTTACTCCATTTTATCCCATGTTCACATGTCCATATAATGCTGAAAAGTTGTGTTGTATCTTGACTGTAACCTTAGTTTCCGTTTTTCGAAGTCTTCTTTTCCTTTGAGATTTTTTTTTCCGAATAATTTCTCAAGATTACAGTGAGCTCAACTGTCATTTTCGGTGTAGTAGATGGTAGGTTGTTTTTATCTTTTTATTTTATATGTGTATTTTTTTCTTATATATAATTTTCAATAAGTATATGTATTAATATGTGTGTGTACGTGTGTAGGTATATATATATCAATTTTGGTCAAGCCTTATACCACTAATCTTTTCAAATGTGACAGGCCAAAAACTTCTCGTCCTGGATGAACAGGATCATTTTGTTTTATCAGTTGATCCCTTTTCAGAGTTATCAAATAATAACCCTCCACTACTCCTCCATCGTAAAAACGATCACTACAGTGCTCTTGTCACACAGGGCAAAAATCAGACCGGGGTTACCTCATCTTGACAGACTGCCACTGCCCAGCCAAATAGTAGACTTTCTAACAAAGCAGATGCTGGGCCAAACACCCTGGGCAACTTAGACAAAATCGATAAATCCCGTGAACGATCCCATCGAGATAGTAACTTTGCTACCTTTAAAAAGAGTGCTAATATAGGTAAAATCAGAATCAAGCATATAAATGCTCGAAGCCTGAATGGTAAATTGGATGAAATCAGAGTAATGTCGGTCACTGAAGAAATTGACATTTTGTGTGTCTCAGAAACATTGTTTGACTTACGAACCCAAAGTTCATTTTTTAACATTCCTGATTACGTGTTGTACCGCTACGATGGCGCTAAAACCAGCCGAGGTAGGGGATCTTGTATTTTTGTGAAAGAAATGTACTCAACATCTTCACTTCTAGCGAATAAAGTTTGCGAAGGCATTGAAAAGGTTTGGTTAGAAGTGCAAATAAATGAACACAAATCAATAATCATTGGCAGCCTTTACCGGCACCCATCGTCTACCCTAAATCTAACACTAGATTTCATTGAGGAAACCTTCAAAGAAATCCTTCTGGCAAAAAAAGTGATTCTTTGCTTTCGAGGATTTTAATATAGACCTAATGGACAAAAACAATCAGCTAAGCAAACTATTGTATAAACTAAGCCTATCACAAATGGTCAAAGAACCGACTCGAATCAAAAAAGTCTCTGCAACTCTCCTCGATCTAGCAATCACAAATAATCCCACCGCAATACTCAGTACAGTAATATCACCTTCTATTTCCGATCACCACTGTATATAATGTGAAATTAATATTGCAAAGGAAAGACATAAATACCGCTTAATGACTTATCGCTCGAAAAGGCACTATTCAGCAAAACTATTTCAAGAAAAACTACTCGATAGGTCTACCGAATTCCAGAAAATGATGCAATCTGACGATGTTCACATTCAAGTGTCCATCTTCAACGAGAACTTCACAGCAGCTCTCGATGAATGTGCACCTTACGTCATAAAATAAAGCCAAAACAGACTTTTTGGATTACTGACGAAATTAAAGAGATGAGCAGAATAAAGAAAGCTAACTTGCGAGAGTAACAATAACAGTAACAATAGTAAAACAGTACCTTATACATGAGATATAAAGAACATGAAAAAATTCTTCGAAAGAAAATCACTGAAGCGAAACAAACTCACTCCCACCAGAAACTGATAACGGCTAAAAATAACCCGAAACGAACTTGGGAAATCATTAGTGAGGTAGCCCCGTATAAAAATTCCGACCGTATTAGTAATTTTGAAAATCCCTTGGCAACAGCCACGGATTTCAACAAATTCTTTTCAAAAGTAGGGGCTCAAGTTTTCAGTGAGGTGTGTACCAATCCAGATGAAGCGACAATTGAAAACTCATGCCCCACTGCACCCTCGAGGACTGATGTCAAGTGGAGACCACGCCCTGTCGATTTACCGGAGTTACGAAATATCTTATGCTCACTAAAAAACACAACGGCAGTTGGACATGATGGTATCCGTCTTCAATATATCAAAGACAGTTTCCCTGTTACAGCACCATGGATTCGTCTGATAATTAATACATCAATAGTAATCAACACGTTTCCAAACCAATGGAAACACTCCATTATGAGACCGTTGCATAAAAGTGGTGACCTAAATACAGCATCAAACTACAGGCCCATCAGTCTTTTGCCTGTCATGTCCAAACTATTGGAGAAAGTGGTGACAAATCAACTGTCATTTCACCTGGACGAGTCAAATCTACTCCACCGAAATCAATACGCCTATAGAAGAAATACCAGCACTCAAGATCTCTGAAAAAATATACAGTGACATCGATCAAAAGAATATAACACTCTTGCTGCTACTCGATCTCTCTAAGGCGTTTGATAGCGTCGAACATGATAGACTTCTACGTAAAATACTGAACTTGGGAATAGACACGCAATGGTTTGAAAGTTACTTGTCAAATCGATCTCATGCAGTCCGCATAGAAAACAAATTGTCCCCATTCATTCAAACAATTTTGGTGTTCCCCAAGGATCCATTATTGGTCCGCTACTGTTTTCTATTTTTATTAATGATTTCCCTCCAATGCCTTCTAACACACGGATCTTAATGTATGCAGATGATGTTCAAATTGCAATAACAAGTTCTGTATCGGAAATACCACAGACGCAAATTAATGCCGAGACTTTACTGACTGGCCTGAAATCATGGTACGACCGAAATGGTCTCAAATTAAATGCTAATAAAACACAATGCATTATTACTGGATCCAAAGATGCAATTAAAAAACTTCAGATCTTACTCCTGCAGTTTGAAATGATAAAATTAATGTATCAGAAAAAGGTAAAATTCTTGTTATCTGGTTGGATAGAATTATGTCCTTCAGATCTCACGTTGAGACTACTTGCAACAAAATCTACGGAACTTTAATGTTTTTTCATCGTATAAAAAGTAGGCTAGACGAAAAATCCAGATTATTAGCCATTCAATCCCTTGTGTTTTCGCGCGTTGACTACTGCAGCCTAGTATGGGGAGACTTACCTCAATACCTTCAAAGGGACTTACAAAAGTGCATGAATTTTGCAGCCAAGGTGGTATGCAACGGTAATTTCAAAAGAAGTGATCACGTAACCACTCTCCTCAATAAACTTGGCTGGATTCCTATCCAAGAAAGGCTCCTCATGCATAAAGCCCAATACGTATTCTCCTCGTTATATCTTCCTCAGAGCAATGCTGAGATAGGGCGTTTCTACCCACCCACTGTAACCCATCAAAAACCGAACAGAAACAATAATGTCTTAGTCAACTATCGTTCATCTCACTTAAGGCAGAAGGCTCTGTCCATATCAGGCGCCTTACTGTGGAACAAACTTCCCCTGAGTATTAAAATCCCTCAAAGACTGAGAGAATTTAAAGCCAAAATAACTCGTCATCTTGTGTCTCAAAAATAATTCTTAGCTACAGAACATACTAAATAAGTATTGACGAATTTTCATTTGCCTGGTATCTCCATTGCTGAACAATCTCCCTCGCTCATTGTTTTATAATTCAAGACATCACACAACAGTTTTGAAGTATGCGTAGGTACTATGATTTGAACGCCTATGAGCTGCCATTTGCAAACATGCTTACTTGTATATGTGTGAACGTATATAGGTGTATGTGCGCATATGGGTGTGAAAATGTGCACGTACACCTGTGTGCACTTGAGTAGATAAACCAGTCGAAGGTTGCATTTTAGGTCATTCCTCTCCGTTTCTGTGCAAGTATCAAACTAGACCGTCATGGTACCTATGTGTGTGTGTGTGTTTATCAATTGCAGACATTCTGCACCATATTACAAAGATAATGTGATTTTTTTTCTAATATGAAATTGTCAAGCATCCATGTAAAAAACAATAAATTCGTTGTGTGATCATCCATTTATACTGCAGTAACATACTTATCATGCTTATGGTTATTTGCTTATAATAATGTTATACCTATGTTTGTTTTATCAATTGTCGACAATTTGCGCCATATATCAAACATATTGTGATTTTTTTTCTAATATGAAGCCCTATAGGAAATTAATGTTTTCTTTCTTATTCACGTCCCACAATCGTTTTCATGTTTCTGACGTAGGTAGACTGTTTTGTGCCACTATTTTTAGTACGGAAATTTTATAAAATTCATGCCATAATAAAATATATTTTCTTCGTTTCCCTCGATTGGAATGCTGGTTTATACTGACTAGTTTACGCTTTGTGCGCACATGCTTACTTGTGTATATGTGTACGTGTGCACGCTATGAGTATGACACTCTATAGAATGCGTATGTATTGTAATTGCCTCGATGCATAGAAATGCATTCGTGTATGCATACGAGTTTGGTGTAAGTATGTGCGTGGGTATGTGTGTGCATGTGTATTTGTATTTATTCACATGTATATGTGCAAATATGTGTGTACTAGACTGACAACTAGCATTTCACTAGAGATAATAGTCTTTTTTCTGTTCACTCTCAACTTGTAACATTACCTAACTCGCCATCTCTTTATTATTGTAAAGCATTCTAGTAAAAACTCTACATTTGTTGTGCGATCATCCATTTATATTTAAATAAAATGCTTATTAACTAATGACCGTTATGTTAAAATGGTTGAATTAGAAATACAAAACTTATAATCTTCTTGATCCTCATACTTATGTGTACATATATGTACATGTATGTATATATATATATGTATGTATGTGTGTATATGGATATATATTTATATATATTTTTTTTCATGCGTCCTTAAAATGACACTTTTGAACATTGGCCGAAACAAGCGTTTCATATATTATTTCCTGGCGTTAAGAATTGCGAAGTTTTATGTCATGTACATTTAACTGTCAAAAGTGTTTTCACCCCACATTGAAAATGCATCGTCCATGAAATTGTGTTATCTCTTATAATTATCATTACATGTATAATTAAATGTAGATTAAGCAAGATTAGGAGTACATTATTGCCCTCAATCATTTCTTTTTCGGCAAGTGACACGAGTTGTACAATACTCGTGTTTGTGTATCATCTAAGTGTATTAATTTTAAGATATTTTAAAAACCAATGATGGTACTTCTGTACCATCTATATTGGAAATAAATTGTTTTTTTTTCTTTTTTTTTCTTAAATTGATATACATGTTTCTATATCATTTATTTACGCAAAAACCATCCGGTTAATAAATTTTATTGCACTAGCGAAATGATTCAAAAATAAATCTATCACTTCCCCAGAGGGCGTTTCTGTGAATCGGATTAAATGACAAATACAATTAATGAAATAAAGCGCAATTTGAGCATATGAATCGTGGTAAAATTATCTTTCTGTCTGTATGTTGTACAAGCTATGAATATTGATATTGAATATATGTTTGTTTACGCCTTTCTGCCAAAATTTTGTAGATATTTGTCAATCATGAGTGGTAACCGGCTTACACTGTATCTCCATTTTATCCAGTGTACCCATGTCCGCATGATGTTGCAGAGAATATCGAGAAGACATGAAATATGTTTTTTGTTGTTGTTGTTGTTCCTCGGCGGTAACTTGAGTTTTCTTAAAATTTTTTTTACAAAATTAAAAAACCATTCCTTTATACGTATTTCGAAGTCCTTTTTCTATTCCTTATCTTTCCTCAGGTTATTTCTTACGATTCATCAGAGCTTTGGCTGTCATTTTAAATATAGAAAGAGCAAGATTATTTTTCATGTTTATTAGCATTTTTCATATATTCATTTTCAATACGTATATATATGAATATGTGCGTTAGTGTGTGCATGAGTGTGTATGTGTGCGCACGCAAACATAAATGTCTATGTATCAGTGTACACATACACACGTTTGCACATATATATACGCACATGTACATGTATATGTTTCTATTTCTACTTCTTGCGTAAAAAGCATAACCTCAAGACACATTACATTTTACCTAAGGCTCTGCGATCAGTTAAAACTGAACAAAATTCCACAAATAAACAAATTAATTGCGCTTGCCTAATGATTTATAAACCGATCTATTGTAAGGAATTTTTCTGTGGCAACCTTACACGATAGTAGTAAAGGTAATAATAAGGATTTTAACGCTTATCCAGTGAAGCATTTACTTTTTATTGAACAGTGTAGTTCTTTCGTTGAACTAAATGTAATTTTAAGTTTAAAAAGAATTGTTAAAAGTAAATTTCCAACTAAACACAATTTAACAAGAACAATAACGCAATGAGAGCGACGACGAGACACAGCAGGACGGCAGCAGCTCGCATAATCAAGGTAGTGCAGAGCCAGCAACTTGAGGTCTCTGAACAGGGCCGTAGGAGTTCAGGTACGAGCGCACTACTACAAGAGCAGAAAAGGCAACTGTAGAAACTGCATCAATGGATACAGCGGTAGAGACTGTTGTAGTAGTAGTAGTAGTAGTAGTATACGCGGCAGTAGTAGCAGCAGCAGTATCCGCGGCAGTAGTAGCAACAGTATCCGCGGCAGTGGCAGCTTAACCAGTGGAATAACGTGGTAGTGGGATACTGTTGAAGAGTTATTCAGTTAATTGGCGCCTAGGTAGCAAATCGCGGGCTAAATAGTGTGAAACGATTAGATCGATATCTAAGCACGATTTCACAACATCAGGGCACAACTCACCTAAGCTGATTGATTCAGCGCAGTGGGCCTAGGAACGCCACTTTCAGAGGTTAGAGAAATTTGAAACCCTATCAAAGACGAGGGGATAGTGGTAGTCAGGCTCACCGTAAGGACATTAAGAACAGTTGAAGGTTCGTCTGCTTAGGAAAAAGTTAGAGAGAAAGAAACCTAATCCTCCACTCTAACCCTTCAAGATCCCAAACAAACTATGCTAAACTCACCGATGGAGGATGTTCCCCACACGTACTAAGGTGGGCCTGCAGTGAATAATTAAACGTGAACCCTGACAATCAAAGAAATAACTTAAACAGGTCACAGGCACACCAACATAACGATAGTTGAAGTTAGATTTTAGGAAGATGAAGGAACCTCGGCCACTACCACTCGCTGCACCAAGAACTCCGCGCCGCCTTCCTAACACGGGCTGCCGCTACCTCAGTCCTGCTCTACTAGGGTGTCGATCGCAACTGTCTCATGCTAGAAACATGCTACCGAAGTAGCGTCTGAACCGCGCACGGGACAAATGACGGCGCAGACGCGCCGCCAAACTAAATTTCTTATACAATCACGACCCCGAAGGGCATTTCTGTGAATAGAAGAAATTAAAAGTATAAACAGACAAATGAAATAAAACGCTCGTGCAAAAGTTATCTCTATATTTGTATGCCGAACAAGCCATGCATTTCATTTTTGAGTGTAAGTTTGTTTACGCATTTCTAGATGTGCGTGCTGTGTTGCGCGATGTTCTTTATAAATTACTTCGCGACTAACCTTTTCTCAATACTCGATTGTCATTTACGATGGTGTTTCAATCTGCACCGGTATAGCGTTTTTTGTATTTTTCCTACTTCGAGGATCTTATAAATAATTCGAATACTACTAAAAAATTCTTCGAAACACCCAAGTTCTCAGTTGAAATTATCGAAGTAGCAAATAGGCAAGGGACGCTGTACCGGAATCTCTTGGAATATAAAATATCGAAGAGATGATTATTTTTAATTTCTCATTCAACTATCCTTGACAGACTATTAGCACGCCACGTATAGTTTGTCTATTAGTACGCCTCGTATATTTTGTCTATTAATATGTCTCGTATGATCTACCTATTTGTACACCTCTGATAGTTTGTCTATTAGTAGACCTCGTATAGTTTGCCTATTATTATGCCTCGTATGGCTTATCTATTTGTACGCCTCTGATGGTTTGTCAATTAGTACTCCTCCTATGGAACTTTTGTTAGACTATTAGCACACCACGTATGGTTTGTCTATTAGTACGCCTCGTATATTTTGTCAATTAATATGCCTCGTATGGTCTATCTATTTGTACACCTCTGATAGTTTGTCTATTAGTACACCTCGTATAGTTTGTCTATTATTATGCCTCGTATGGCTTATCTACTTGTACACCTCGGATGGTTTGTCAATTAGTACTCATCGTATTGAACTTTTGTTTTAGGACGTCCTATATTAAGAAACTTTTAAAAGCCAATATGTTGGCATGTATCTCATGTGGCAACTTGAAAATAAACGTTTTTTCTTTTCTTTTCTTTCTTTCTTTCCCCTAATAAATTAAAGGCAATTGGCTATGATAAATCTTCAATTTTATTGAAAAGTTACTTAATGGAAATTTCAAATGAGGAATTGTTACGTTGGAAAACCTATGTATTAAGTCAGAACACACATGCAACAAGTGTTTACAAATTATTGCCAAACCTAATTTCGCTGCAGATGGAATTGGGCTAACTTCGCTCCCACAACCATTGTCGCGATATTTATGTGCCGCATTCAACTGACAGCACTCCACATCCCTAACCAATGCAAGAATAAATGCATGAAGTTTAAATTTGTGCATCGAAGTCAAAGGGGAATGACACCTAAGCCTCTCAAAGTCATTTTCCGCTCTCTGACTTGTGGGGTAAAGTTACCTGAATGCATTTAACGAGTGAAAGCCTACTGTTTCGTACCAAACCATGTAAATTTGATAGGCCGGTATTGTAGAACACTATGGCGAGCTAAGAAATTATCATTAAATATATATTTTAAAAATTATCATTTTATATATATATATATATATATATATATATATATATATATATTTGCGGTCTTTCCGAACCAAATTCCCGCAATGATTGCGGAGAGTATAAATGATGAACTCCATAAGGTTTCATTGGGGCTTAAAGCTAATAAAATTGGCCTTAATATCGATAAAACAAAATATATTACATTCTCATACAAGAAAAATATATCTCTCCCACGCATTAAAATTGGCGAAGGTGAGATCGAAGAAACCAACTCATGCAAGTTTCTGGGAATCATAATTGATAAACATCTGACCTTCAAAGAGCACATCGCTCATATTAGTTCTAAAGTATCAAAGTCCATAAGAATCCTAAATAAATTTGAAAATTTCCTGCCTGAAACAGCTTTACAAATGCTCTATCGAGCGCTCAATTCACCATACTTGCATTACGGAATAGAAGAATGGTACGGAACTGATGAAAATAAAACCAATATAATTTTTACTCTGCAAAAAAAACCATCAGAGCGGTAAGGAACCTAGAATATAATGCTCACACATATCATTCATTCAAACATTTACAAATACTTGAACTTTCGGATCTCTACAAAATCTCCATTTGTAATTTCATTTACAAAACATTAACAAATGATGGCGACAATAGCCTAAAAGAATTGTTTTTAACCGTAAAAACTGGTCGTCACGACCATTTAACCCGAAATAGAAGTAAATTCATGCTTCCGTATTATTATTATTATTTGCTTCCGTCGCAACACAGTGTCTTCTTCGTTGGAACTAAAACTTGGAACTCAATTCCTGCTGAGATCCGTGATAGTAATTCTTACAAGGTATTCAAAATAAATCTCAAATCTCACTTCCAATCAGAATACTAGTCGTGTAAGAAAACTAAGTTTAATATTGTCTCCTACATGATTGGTCATGATAGGGTCATTTGTCATGGTTAATTAATATCGTTAATCTTCAGTCTGCTCTTAAATCGTTTATCGAATATACTGTTAAATATAGTCCATATGACCTACATTGTAAAATGAAACCTCTAATCTCGAGTTAGTTATCTCATTGATCAGTCTAATGCAATTAGACCTAAGTTTAAGTTTAACCTAAGTAACTTAGGTTAAACATTATTGTACTCCTTAGAATAACGTTGATGGTAGGATGCCCTAGAAGTCGCGGAACTTATTGTGGCCCACAGGTAGCTTTACTCAAATTTGATCATTGCACTAGACTTAAGGAACATTCTACCTCTGTATCACTTGTGGTAAATGAATTGTTTAAATTACTTTAGGAAATATTTCGAGCTGCGGTCGCTCGAAACTCGTTGCCCATCCGCTATTATTTGAGGAAATCTTTACAAGCTGAATTTGTGTGCACGTCCAAGCTTAAAATCTGTCAACAATTTACCTTATACGAAGATGATTTTAAGGAAAAATCACGAGATGATTTATAACAGAAGCGAGGAGTACTCGAGGATAGCTTCACACATAATTTAGCAATATGTCACGTTAATTTAATTGTTCCAATAAACTGTTGAGGATAAAAAGTCGCATCAATCATTATTCAGTAATTCTTTCAATGAAAATACTTTCAGATTCAAAGCCTGTTTCAACGCGAGACTAAAACAGCTGGCATTCTGACATTTTAAGAACATTATTTATTCCAAATATCCCCTTAACAATAGTGTCCTCAAGTGACGCTCCCTTTCAACAGCTTCCCATACAAGTATTTTTCAGTAAAAGATACTGTAGCGCAATAAACTTACATGCAAGAAAAGTTCATACGTAGGGTAATGGTCCTAACAATTTTCAAAACGATTGATGCAGTGCGTACTAAGGTAAACTAATTTATGTAATACGTTTCTTTTTTGACGTGTCACGCTTACTTTAATGCTGGAAATGTCATTTTTTGCTAACTGATAAAACATTTTGTATTCATTTTAACAGGATGTAATATACATATGGAAACAAGGGAAAACCATAGAAGCAAATAACAAGATAGTGGTCTACTAGCTCAAAAGTTATCATATTATCTATCAAATAATTTCCATGTTTGAATATCACATCACAAAGCCTTTAGTCCATGGATTGAGTAAGCGGACTCATGGAAGTGTACTATTATGAATTCAATCACACTTCAAGGGGTTCAACAAGTGAAGTCATGGAACCAGAATATTGTTGACAAGAATCATGGTTGATAAAAAATCTTCATCCAGTTTTTTTGAAGGATTATCAACTCAATTTTCGATCATGAATTCGGGAACAAAACTATATGACTGATATTTTAGAACCCCCCAAATCTTACCCTCAGAATCGTGCGAGATGAAAAGATTACATTGATGAGAAGGCACATGAAACACCATTCAAGTAATTCTCTTCTCTTCCAGTTCTACCTTGTACTTTTTGATACTCTTTGCAACCAAATAATCCTGTAGAGCCTGGTAGAATGAACGAAGCGAACAGTTTCAATCAACTCTGGCACTTGGTACTGCCTAAGATAAAATAGCATGTTTGTATGTGAGATATTATTTTATGAGTCATATGTTAATGATGGATGGTTAATAAATCGAAGAGATAAGTTAATTGCTACCACACGGTGCAAAGACTTGTATTACTTTATTACAAAGTCACCAAAAACCCAATGATGTCATCTCATATGCGTGAAATTGACAGAAATATTCACAATACAATCTGCCACGGATTTGTTTCAGAACAGATCCCTCTACCACAAATCATTTAACTTTATCTTCATTTTCTTTTTCCATCATTTTCCACTTGCTTTCCGTTTCTGAAAGCCATTTGCTAAAGAAGTTGAAAAGAAGTTTTGCCGGACTCTCTTTGATATCTAACTAACGCATTCATGACCGAAGGCTGAAAAATAGTATCATTCCTAACATCAAAATGTTATGCATGGAACCAATGCAAAACATGAAGGTGAGAGCTAACGATGCAGAAGATCGATGGAAGCGTTTTAGCATTGGCTGTAAGAACTTCAAAATGACGTTGCCCTATTAAAAATTAAGGGAGTAGCATGGTTGATTAAAGGAGACAGCGGAGAATTAAAGGAGTATTAAGCGAACCGAGGCCTCTTCCCTTCTGACACTTCCAGGGCGCGACTCATAAGCGCGATGCGAGCAAGTTCTCCCATGTTGCTACCAGAGGCCACTTGTGCAGATGGCCTCTTGGTGAAACGCCTGCCATCTTTCTCGAGAGAAATGACGGTTGCCATCTTTCGCCTCAGTTTTGAAGTTGGTGTTGTGCGTGACAGATGTCTGGATCGTGTCTCTATTATTTGAAACGTTTCCAGTAGTGTTAGAGTGTTTATCAGTGCGAGCGTGTATTACGTGAGGGTGTATAGTACGTGAGGGTGTCAGAAGAAACAAGAGATGGAAGAGACGTATAATGCTGGTCTGTAGAGGCATTATTTCAAGAGCATGAACGGAGCAAGGACCCCACTGCTAGCTTCACCACCTCGGTCAATTGATATTTTAGACGATTCATGGTTGTGGTGGGGCTGGTAGTGAAGGCAAAACCTCACTGTGAGCAATGTAAAAACAACAAAATGTGGAAACCAAACCTGAATTTTCCCTCGTCAGTCTTCAGCAACCTTTGAATTGAAGGACGTTATTGAAGGTGATCAACTATGTGTTCAGATACATATTTGTGTGTGTAGGAGGGGGGGGGGGTTGTGTGTGGGTATGGGGGTAGGTGTGTGGGAGGGGGGTGTGGGGAGGGTTTGTGTGTGGGGATAGGTGGGGGAGTGTGTGTATATGAATAGCCGGTGTAATTAAGCTCGGGCAAGGTAAAGTCATTTTATTTTCCTTTCTAATTTTAGGAATGAAAGATGAAAAATCTGCTCGACGATTATTTTTTTTTATATAAATAGCTACGAGTATATTCTTTCAACGACCCTAGGGTATTGTTGCTATATTCTTTTCAAGGTACATTTATATTGTTCCCTGCAGGCTTTCGCCTCCAAGGCTGCGTACAGCTGATTTCCCACTATTGCACATTCAACCGTTGACGCTTCTCAACCAAATATAGCCAGTTGCCCATTAATTACCTTAGTTATTGCGTTGCGAAAACTTCAAGCATAAGTTATACGTCACAAACATGTCCCTATAATGTCAGCTTAATAATGAACACGCACCCATGAAATTTTCTGTACATTAGTAAGAATGTATTTAATTTACATACTCTGGTACATTTTTATTGTGCTATAAACCGTGTTTGCTTATGGTGAATTGATTAATCGCGCAAGAACTAAGGTAATTCAAGGGCAAACTGGTTACAATCGGTTTGAGCAGTGTGACGGTTGGAAAGAGTGACTAATGGGAAATCAGCTGTGCGCAGCCGTTTTTTTAAAATCAAATTAAGAGGTGGCCATCCTGGGCCTCTCATGATTCTCCTATGGTAAATAGGAGAAACTGGTCGCGCTTTGGGAGCGCGACGGTAGTGCTCCATGCTGAGCCATGCGTGGCCACCGGTTGGGACAGAGGCGCAGGCGCGCCTATAAAGTGGACACTTCGAAGTTGCCTCATAGGAGACGCATGGATGAAACAACCATGCATATTTGGGAGCGCTCCCAAGAATCACCGATGCCACTCCTATAATTTTTAATAGGGTGTCAGACCACTTCCTGACTCTCGTAAATGGATGGTCCCGATGGCGTCCAACAGAATGGCTTGCTATTTTCTGCTTCAGGAGAACTTAAATAAAAATATACACACTCTGTAAATTCGGCAATCTACACATTTTTTGTCGATACTTTCAAGAACAAAACTAAAATGCCCTAGCAGGCAGTGATAAACGGTGTCGCCTTTTTGGGTATATTCATTCAAGATTAAGAACACATTGAATCACAAAATACTGTTTGACGACTACTTTTCCCTCTTTTTCTACGCAACCAAAACACGTTTATGTTTGAAAGGCGATGAGATCAAGGCGTTGAGAATCTATCGTTTAACCCAAAGATATTGACACTCGTTACAGTTGTTTGATTTTGGTAATTTGGCAGAAATATGATTTAGCGGTCCAAAATTATTTAATTAAGTTTAAATTGCTTTGAAAATGTGGCCTACATTCCCCAGTCATATATTAGATTTTGGTCACACCGATTCAATACCTAGAACACCGATTCAATGTTAATAGTTGTTCATAACTTAACAACAATTTTAGCTTTACTCAAGATCTAAAAACATTTTCGGATTTCAAAATTATGAGACGCCATTCTAATTGATAAAGATGAGTAAATTTCTGATCAAATTTTTCAGGAATGTTTAAATGGGTTAATTTTCCGACACGAAAAGCGTACATACAGACTAAAAGATTGTGTATGTCTCTCCGATACTCTTAAACTGCTCTGGTAGTGTTCTGATGTGAAGTTCAAACTCAATATATTGATGACACTTTAGGAATCTTTGGTGTACTCTCTTCAATTTCAACATAGGTATACCAAAGAGTGAACGTGTTGTTAAAATTATACCCTCGAATTTTTTGTACCTGTCTCAGATTCTTAGAAGAAAGCATTTTCTTTCACTTTAAAATGAAATGAGGATAGTTAAAATGTACTAAGCCATAATTTTTCCGATTGGTTTCTGGAGACGTTACAGTCGAGCTGCTATATTGACAGTTGATTTCTCATGCGCGCCGCGGTGCAGAGTACCAAGAATAATTTTAGTTATTTTACTGGTTTTCAAATTTGGTTGTCAGCGAATATTTTCCTTGTAAAAATACTTTTAGTTACCCGGGGGAAATTACTAACGCTGTAATTTATGATAACATGACTTGAATCGAGGGCTTCAAGAAGCCCTGAATGAAGTGAGGGCTTCACATATAAACGTACGTAATACCCTCATTTAGGAACAGACCTTATTTATAAATTAGACAAATTAATACAAAACCCTTTGAAGTTTGACTGAAATTCTTAAAATTTTACCTTAGCCTGAAAACTTTAGGCTTAGAACGATAATCAATTTAAAATATAACTACAACATACCTGAAGCATTAGCCAGAAACAGTTTCCAGGAAGGACACAAAACACTTCACCAATCCTAGCTGAGCTTCTTCTACATCTATCCTTTCAGTAAAAGATTTAAATCGATCAGTAAGCGCCTAGCTATCAGCTCATTTTTTCAATCCTCTGAAATATTTTCACACAATTAGCGGCAATATAAGTAGTGATACCATTTTCCATCCACCCATCCTTCGCAGAAGCCTGGGATGGTTTCATGTTATCTTGAGTAAATGACCTGATTTGAAACGAAATGTTTTTGCCGCCTAACCTGCTGTGAATTTTCTGATATTTGAACCATTTTTGGGACAATAACAGTGATAAAAATGTATCTGTTCAGTTGTTCTTTTCATATACATCATGAAAGTATTTTGGAAGAAAACTTTACCCGTTTGAGCTGAATATTGAAAGTCCTCGTATGATGTGACTATTTGGAGAGCAAATATTTAGACCCATGGTGCTGTGTAGACATTGTGTCTCAAGTTGTGATATTAGAGCCCGAGGGCGCAACTTTTACGCTGATTCTCAAGCTGATGAAACCCGCTCACAAATTCTGTTCTTAATTAACCGAAAGTAAATAGCGTGGCTCTTCAGATGTCAATCAAAAAAGATTGACCCTAAGAAAGCAGAAAAGATTATGATGTTAAAATGAGCCAAATAAAATAAACATGTTTGAATGATGACCCAAAGCATGTTAAAGCTACCTAATAAAACTGTTTCCAGCTGAATTAAATGAATAGAAAATGACCAAATAGCAGTTTTTATTACATTTCTGTTGTTTAAAAATTTTATTGATTTTATTATAAGTAGACATTGGGTTAAACGCTAGGATAGATGTTCCGAATGAATTCAATCAGGTCATTGAGAATAAGATTTCTTTTCTAAACGAAGTGACATTCATTCGATCGTCAGGGGCTTTTGCAGTGCAAATATCAGTACCATTAGTTGAATCATGCGTAATTGAATTATTGATTTTATTAACTGAGCTCACCCTCGCCTTTGAAAGCATCATTAGACTCATAAATGATGGCTGCTGACCTTGCTGTGACCTAGTGCAGTTGGCATTAGAATTCAAATAGAAATTTGTAAAAGCTTGGTCTTTTTGTTGATCGGAAGAAGAACACATGATGATGAAAATCTTTGTTTATTTGTAAGTCATACAATTTTTACGACCCTCTCAGGTGAACATTGCTTCAAAGTTTAAAGTTGCTAACCTATTGACAGGAAAATAATTTCAAGTTATTTTCGTAAGTTGGTTATCAGATGAGGCTGATTAAAGTTCGACGGTAAGCCTAATTCTCATTGACTAATATTTTCGAGCTCCTTAGTGCTGCGTACATTTAATCTCTTCATGGAGCTAGAGCGCCACTCAAATTCAGAGGAAAGCGACTGCACTATTTTTCAGTGGGGACATGGCTCGATCAAAGGAATTCCCTTTTGGTCGGAATGAACCAAATTGAGTGGCCAGTTCCAATCGCTTCAATTTTGGCTTTCATAGGCTTTTTAATGCATGACAATTTGTCCTAATGCGAGTAACATTATGCATGATGATTGCTGTCCTTACAAATATCATCTATGACAGTAGAAGTGATATAAGTTCAAAGAACTTCCATTCATTAAACGTCTATTTGTTGGTATTATAGATGCTAAGGCGCAAGCTTATTGTCGAAATTGGTTACAGAAAGAGAAAATAATTTAAATCTATAATTTATTGCGTGTGACATTTTACTCTCAACTGTTCTGGCGATCTGTTGTGTACTCTTTAGTCATGAAGAGTTCAAGCCAGATTCAAAAATGTTCTTTAATTCGACCGTTATTGCCTTTCTTATTTCATAAGGAGGTAAAGTATCTCACTTCAAAAAGGAAAACTCTGGTTTGATCCCTATACGGCATTCTCGTTACTTTTCCCAGTGTATGTACTGCCACTCAGCGTGAGGAGGTAAGGCGTGCAGCCCCAAGTGATTTATAGCGGATACATATGACGGGTAGAGGCGGTGGTAGAAAAACTTTTTAATTCACTTAATTATAACCTTACCTACTTCCTCTAGAAAGAAGTAGAAAAAATACATCTACAACATGATTAAAATAATGGAGCGAACAATAAAGATAATAAAAACGTTAGAATTTTTTTTTTTTTCAGTGTTTCACTTTGGATCAAACTTCACTTTACTCGCAATTCTATGAACTATCAGAAACATTTGTGAATTTATTTATGACTTTATTGTGTTCTAGACTTTGAGATCAATTTGAGAACCTGATAAACTTAGCAATGAAGAACCGAGTTTACTTCAGATGGAGCTAGTTTCAAAATTGCTAAGTCTTATCAAGAAAATCACTAAAACCATGAAATGCATGAAGTATTGAAGAGAATGAAGACACCTCTCTGAAGCACAAGGTGATGGCTGGTATTTTTCCTGATATTTCATGGTTTTAATTCAATTTCCTATGGATGAAAGATCTTCCCTTACTGGAATTTTATTACCAAAGAGTGGTGATTAGTTCAAGAATTACTTCACAGAATGCTACATCGAAATTATTCGTCGAATATCGTACTTGGGTATTAACATTGTAGCATTCAAGCTTATTCTACGGGTCACTTTTCAATCAAAGGCATAATTTGATATTGATAATTAAAATGTACAAAACCTACTCATTCGTTCTCTTTAACGCAGGGATGAAAGATCTTTCTCAGCAAATTAGATGAATACCTTAAATAAGGTAAAGACTGTTTTGAAAAATACAATCAAAACCAGGCTCTCATAATTCTAATTCTCTTTGAGTGTAAATCGTGCAAAACGTTGTACAAATGAAAGCGATTAGTCCTCTCTATGCGACTACTTTTGCCAATTAACATACCATTCTGTACGACGAAAATTAGTTAGTTCCTTAAAAAGAACCAAGTGTTTTCACCTCAGCTGTTGGGGCTGATGATGGATAAAATCTGTGCGGTGTAAATTGCAATGTAATTAGAAGCAAAATGAATAAGTTGCTGTGTACAAGTGTAAGGATGGGCAAGCTCATCGTAATTGTTGCTCGTATAATTCAAGTGTCTTCAAAATCCCGTTCTTAGCTGCGCAAAAGAGTTTCAATGTTAATAAATACCTGATTATTGATCTCCATTCAATTAATTTGGCGTTTATTGTTACTGTGTACCGTAAAACGATTTTGGTAAATGTGCAGGTGTTTAGCTATGTCGTGTTAGTAAAACAAAATTAAAGATTGCCAAGGTGCTGAAGGCCCTAAAATTTAGCATTTATCTCTCTCTGTATCTGTTCCAAAAAATTAGAACCGCAAACTCGCCTTGAAATGATCGGCCTCGAATCTCAAATGGCCACCTCAAGATTATCAAGCCGTGAATGCGAAGGTCGACCGGAGCCCAGAGAGTTCAATCGGAAGTAGAAAAATTTATAATTGAGAAAGAAAACTAAGAAGAATGTTACCGAACATGACTGACGAAGGTTCGTATGTATCATGAGATAATATTTTAGAACGCCAGCACCTCATAGCCCTCTAAAAAAAAGAAACAGGCTGCAAGAAAGGTTCTGAAGAAAAAAGAGGCATTGGCATGTTTTTGGCTTATACATTCATGGATATTCACTTGCGTTTTTCTTGCCAAATTGCTTATCGAATATTTTATGCGAAATTTTGATCGGAAGTATTCGACGACACACTTTTATAAACCAAATTTGATTTCATCTTTATTTTAAATCAATTTACATCATACCTTACTGGTAAAAGATCGAAAAATTAATTTTAATTATACTTTTCTTCACGAAGAACTCTTGTTCCTAAAAGATTTTTCCCCCAAACATGGTTGTTGATCTTCATATCTTGTGAATTAGATTAACCAATTTTTACATGATATGTAGTTTTCCCTAACCTATAGCTGATTTTATCATCGTAAAAACTGAAGCCAGTAACGCAATGTCCAAGGTGGTATGGTAAGATTTGGCTCATTCCAGCCAGGTCGGTATTACGTGGCATTTAGGCGGGCGCTTGCAACTTCGCCAAAAATTCCGACCCGTATACCAGTAAATTAACGAAGAAAATGAATTAGCATCCATAAATTGTAGACAATAAGCGGAGAAAATAAAGAAAGAAGGGAAAATGATGCCCGTGAATCATGTCAGTGAGGCCTACGTATAGCTCTGTCGTAAACCCTCGGAATATGAGCCTTGTCTCGAACATCAGGGATCTTTCTGAAATATGGCGACAGCCAGAAGATTCGGTATCCTTCTCGGGGAGAGGAACGCTAGAGGAACAGTTTTCTCTTCGGGAGAAGCTCCGGTCACAGGATTCTTATGGACCCTTCTTTGAGACGACAAAGGCCAGTGGCGCGAGGACCCGTTTAACGTCAGGCAACGGCCTCAAGTTCGAGAACCCTTTCTCAGGTAAGGTATCGGCTGAAAGATCGAGGATCCTTTGGAGATAAATTGACGGTCAGCCGACCTATGATCCTTTTCACTTGAGGTAAATACAGGGTGGGGCAGAAAAACCTATCCGATTTCAAAACGTTATAAAATTAAAACCACTCAACTTGTCAAAAAATTATTTTTATTAGCATATCGCAAATTTTATGCCATTTTTTTGTTTAAGTTTTGAGAAGCACATCACTCAAATGTCGTCCTTGGGAGCGGATACACTGATTTAGGCGCTCGCGGTAGCTTTCCATGACTTTCACCGTCATTTCCACAGGAATTTCTTCAATTGCCCGAGCAATTTCCCTTCGTAAAGCAAGAAGGGTCCTTGGTCGATGCTGGTAAACCTTCGATTTGAGGTAACCCCAAAGGAAGAAGTCACATGGAGTGAGATCCGGTGAGCGCGGCGGCCAGCCAAGATCACCTCAGGGAAATGAGGCGACCGGGAAGCACAGGGTCCAGTCTCGCGAATTTCTGCACCGCCGAAGCCTCTCGCTCCACCTCCAAGCAGCTACAGTGCCCACCTCCAAACAGCTACAGAAATCTCAGGTTAAATTAATTTAGGTTAGGTTAAGTTAAGTTAAGTTAGGTTAAGAGGTTAGGTTAAGTTAGGTTAGGTTGGGTAAGGTTAGGCCAAGTTCAGTTAGTTTAAGGTAAACTTAAAAAAGTTTAAAAATGCCTGTTTTTGCGTGCCGAGATGGAGGGTTGAATAGCGAAACACCAGCGGTCGTTTTCAAAATTTATTATAATGATTTAATACAGGTTAACTTTAACATTCCGCTCAAGTATCCACTTACTAAGTACTTGTAGTGGTTATAATGCAGTGATTAATAATAAATGTATAACGAACAGATACGTTTATAAATTTCAGTAGTACTACATAGTTCAATAATTGGCGCGAATGGCAACTTTATGTAGCTGCTTGGAGGTGGAGCGAGAGGCTTCGGCGGTGTGGAAATTCGCGAGACTGGACCCAGTGCGACCGATAAACAGTTCCCTGAGAATGTCCATTGATCGTCGCGATGTGTGGGCGGTTGCACCATCCTGTTGAAGCCACACATTTTCCACGCCATTTTCTTCCATTTTGGGTCTAAGAAAATTTTCCAGCATGAAACAATAGCGCTCGCTGTTGACCGTTACGGTTTGCCCATTTTCTTCAAAAAAGTAAGGCCCCCAGACGCCTAGGCGGGAAAGAGCACACCACACAGTCACTTTTGGGCTATGGAGGGGTTCCTGATGGATTTCTCGAGGATTTTCGCCACTCCAATATCGAAAATTCTGCCTGTTAATGGCACCACAAAGGTGAAAATGGGCTTCGTCCGTGAAGAGCACAACATCGTCGTTTGGGAGTTCTCGGAGATCGCGACACAGGTTCGTACGGGTTTCAAAATCCCTTTCACTTAATTCCTGTGCAACAACCATTTTGTAGGGATGCATTTTGAGGTCCCGGTGCAAAATGCGCCGAATACTGCGGTTGGAAATCGCCAAAGCGAGCGAATGTTTTCGCGCCGAACGACGCGGGGAACGTTCAATCGCGGCTCTCACATTGGCCACGTTTTCAGGTCCTGTTGCTGTCCTGGGACGTCCAGGCGACTTCTTTTTCAATGCTGAACTCGTCTGTGTAAAATTTGACACCCACACTTAAATCGTAGCGTGATATGGAACAGGATCATGACGCCCGAGTCCGAAATGAATTCGAAAAGCACGTTGTGTAGCAATTATCGAACCGCCGCATTCGATAAACCGCTCAATAACAAAAGCACGATGTTCACCAGACCAAGGCATGTTGACTACTGACAAATGGCATAAAACCGGCTTTCTAACGGTTTTTACCCCACTACTCTACCTGCTCCCTCTTCTGAGAAAAAGGGATTTGAAATCGGATAGGTTTTTCTGCCCCACCCTTTACCAAGAGTATTGCTGGTTCTGAGTCAACCTACAGTTCCTTCCTGAAGAAGGAGAGACAGCTTACCATCGTTTTGGCTTGTTCACAATATTACACTCAAGTTGGCCTCACGTGAGATTAATGTCACTGCTGAAGTTTGTCATGTGTGAGTACACTATTCGCCCTGACTTAGACCAAATGTTTTATTCAATATAACTTTTACTGAGGAAAATTGGGATGCAGGTATAACTAAGAACCACGTTGAAAGCTCCAGCTACGCACAACTGGACAGTTTCCACTGCAGTCTCGCTCTGAATCGGTAGCAGATTATGCACCTGAAGATCGGAGCGATTTCCCGTAGAATCGTTGTCATCATTTTCTAACCCATTCTATTTACCATTACCTCAATTAAAATTGAATTAAGAAAACATAACATTTGGATGTATTAAAATGGTTCACGCGTTACTTTCTGCCTCTTAAATTTCGCGTGGTCGTGGATAATGGATACTGTATTTCTTAACCTCAAGAATAACATGCCGCTACTTAATGTGTTTTTACCAGGTTATTCATACATTTGAGCGAGCTTTGCATCCAAGTACATATAGTGGGATGACCAAGCTCATTTATAACTAAATTTTCAGGCTACAGTTGTGCAGCCATAGGAGTCAATGTGTGAACAAGTGCTCAACTACACCTTTTCTCGTTTTATAACCACATTCTTTCAAAATGTGCCGATGAACTGCAAATTTAACAACGACGAACCATTGAATATAACAGGGAATAGATGATGCGATATGAGAAGAGGGTGGGTTTAGGCCCCCCCTTCCCAGACGCTGAGGGAATCTCAAACCCCGCACAAATTTGAGTTTTATACTTTCATGCTTGCGTTCACGTGTATACCAGACATGGAGAATAAAAGAATTGGAAAAATTAACATGAATTTATTTTAGAAACACGTGGATTTGAATATGGCACATGAAATGAGAGATTCAGGCTAGAAAATTATTGAATGCCAGCGAACGATTACATGATTTAACGCGAAACACCGTTTCTTGGCAACCGTCAATCGAGAGTTTACGCACAAACAAAAATGAAATTAGAAGCATAAAAAGAACATCCTGGCTAGCGCACACATGAAATAAATGGTTATGCCAAAAAGGAATAGAACCTTGACTCACAGCAAGGTGTCAAATACAGGATGCTTCGTCTTATACACAACACAGAATTCGAACATGAGCCAATTTCCCGCATGACACAAATCACATTTGATTGCGCGCCGCTCGGAACGCACTATTCCATGCGCTGGTTGTGCTAGGACTTTCATACCTAAAAATCACCTTTCTGAGTTTTCAAACAGTAACTTGGTATCAACACTTTCTTGCAATTGTAGATCGCGATGACTCAATACACTTCCAATGCAGCTTGAAGAATTTACGTAGTGCCGCTCAGACGATGAATTAACAAACTCACAATGCTGCTTGAGAATTCACGTAGTGCAGATCAGACCGTCCCACGGTCCCGAAGTTCCTTCCTCATCAGCCGGCCATAGTGCGGGAGCGCCATACTCGGCCCGGATCTCAAGCTCTGAATTCCGAGTCTGCTTGACCACTGCATGACTCGTAGTGCGTAGCATCGTTGCAGACTCCGGCGTTCGTGCCGCTTCAATACTTTGTGCTGAAGTTACTTGTGAGCCCGGGATTGATGTAGAAGCGTTCCGAATGCTTTCATGATGCACGGGTACTGGGCGGCTTCCTCCGTGAGGCTGAGGCGCTTAGTGTAGCCGTTGCCGCAATATTGACGCTTCGTGCGGCTGAGGTGCTTCGTGTAGCAGCTGCTGCGATGTTGACGCTTCATGAGGCTGAGGTGCTTCGTGTAGCCGTGTTGCAAAATTGGAGCTTCGACGATTTATGATGAAAGACGTTTCCTTTTCTTGAGAATTTCGATGTGCTCACTATGCTCAGATTTTTTATTTTGCAGATTATGTTGAAGGCACACCAGCAGTGCGCCGGCGCGCCCGCTTGCGCGCCCTCAGATACGTGCACCTCTTCCGCACTCGCTTCCACGTAAAAGAACCTTGATTATCCTCTTCTCACTCCTTTTATGTGTGTCACCTCCTTCCTTCTCGAAGGATCTCGATTTTTCCAAGCTACAGAGAAAGTCACTCGATTTTCTCAATCTTGATTCGTTGGAAACTTGCCGGTCCTGAAGTTTTGCCTATGATTGGTTCGCGCTCGACACACCTCCACGTGTGATGTTTTCGCGAGCTCTCGTGATTGGCCCATGTGTTGCGGCCCTCTCTTGATCCCTCACCCCTTCGAAGTTCCCCTCGCCTTCGCGGCGCTGTCTTCCATTCTCACGCCTAGTCGACGCCGGCTTAACGGTCAACATTCCTTTGTCGTAGCCCCGCAGCATGTTATATACGCAACCTGTCTTAAATATGTTGGGTCTTAAATATGTTGTAGATTTACGGAATTTAGACAAAAATTAATCACGTAAAATAAAAAATATCATCTAATATGAACATAGCTTTCCGTGATTTAGCCAAAAACATATCATGTGATATAAACATACATATTTCGTAACATAGAAATATAGAGAAAGTGTCGCAAAAAATATCAACAGCGACAAATTATAGCGACACCCAGCAAAATGAATGACAGTGAAACTATACATCAAAACAAGGGAACAATATGTTGTGACAGAGTAGGTTTATTGTAACAACGTTAACGTTCAAAAAGGATAACAATTATACAAAAAATATTAACGTGCGTAAATATTATTGTGACAAATTAACAATTTCTGACACAATTATTTATAAGCAAACTAACAGAGCCATATAGTGTACTACATAATGTATTTTGAAACTATGCATACAAAATTATTTATAATTACAATAAAGAATGAACATCATATGTATCACACGTGAACCGGCCCCGTCAGAGTTGTTCTGGGAAATTCCGTTACTTCCTAGTCAGCGGATATTGCATCTTCCACTGACCGGGAAGTAATGGAATGTAGTCCTACATGTATTATTGTCGGGTGGCATTCAGATTCCCGAAAGTCAAAATCCCAAATGTCGAAATCCCATATATCTAAATCCCAAAAATCAAAATTCCGAATGCTGTAATCAGGGTTACCAACTGGCATGTACAGTATTTCACTGTCAGATATGGTCGGGAATTAGATATTCGAGATTTTGACTTCTGGAATTTTGACATTCGGAATTTCAAGGTGAAGCCATTATTTTCAATTTTTTAGTAGAGAAGTATAAAAAAAATTATTTCTCTCGTCAATAGGCGTTTAAAAGATGTTGTTACATCTTATGACTTTTCGTTACTATTTTTTTCATCTGTTACATTATTTTGAACCTGTGATACTGGCCATATGATGCATTGTTACAAGATTTGATTATTTTTTACAGAAAATAAACGTCTGTTGCAACATTCTGAGAGTGTTATGCGATTTGAAGCAACGTTAAATTTCTTTGTCTCTGTGACTATATTTTGCTTATGTTATCATTTTTCAGCGTCGTCACTGGATTTATACTGGATGTTGCTATATTTTGAGCCGCTGTGATTAGTTTTTATTCTGTGTTATATGATTGAGCAAACTGTTGCTATATTGTTTTGACGTGTGGTTATAAAAAGAGAAAAGGTTTTGGAGTTTCTTAGACACTGAATTTCAGGATTTCTTTATATAAAAATTGAACACTCCGTCAACTACTAGTTAAGTTTATTGACGTTGAATACTGCCAAGTAATAGTAATTTTTTTTCTCTCCTGGGAAATTTCTTCAGCCCCATTCGAATCCAGTAACAGCTTTGAACATTTAATTTTGATAAACACATTTCAACCTTTTGTAAACCTGGACTAAATATAGAGAAAGACTGAAAGCATTCTATTTCATTCTGATGGTCTTTCACATATTCATTATTGTCCTTTTGTTTGTTCTAGGATGTAATTAAGAATATTCCATTTTTGCCGAGCTTTTGAACAAGTTCGAGGAGAGTGCATTGTGTTTAGCACGAAATGCATTTTGCAGTAATTGAATAATTGATTTCCTGTTAGAATGACAGAGCGCCGGGAGAGTCTCGTGCAGGCATCCCAGACGCTTGAAAAAGGTGTTTGGAAGTGCAAGAAACCTTTTTTCAAGTTGTTAGCATTCATTGGCAAACCAAGGAAATTTTGTCTTATATTTGATAAAAACTGTTGAGAAGTTCATCTCGATATCATTTTGTTTGGAAGAATCATGTCACATTAGGGGGAATGAGCAAATGATTGGTCAGATGGCACAGTATTTTAATTCCTAAATTATTAAGCAAACACCAGTTTATAAATTTTGATGTACTAGTGAGTAATCTGCTCGAATTGTCTTTTTAACCAGAAAGAAATGATTTCATAAATTCTATAATTTCACTGATTAAACTCAAACAACCCTGAAGATGTTTATTGGAGTAATGAGACGAGCGAAAAAACGAATATCTAGAGCAAAAACTCAAATCACGAATAACTAAGTTCCTGCTTCAACCATATACTGGTACCTGAAGATAATAGATAAACAACAAACCTTGTAACATCACAATTAAAGGAAAGATAATTCAGTTTAATACAGCGATTATGAACAGTGTAATTACAACATTCACAAAGGTACGAGCAGAGTGGAATTGGACAGCTAAGGGTTAAGATGAACGTGAGAGTTTTTTTCCTTCAAGATATTGAGTAACTCTGAATAATTTTCATATTCTGGTAGCATAAAATTTAAATGTTAGTTAATTGTTTCTGCTGCGCTCAAGTAAGCCATGTCTAAAAAAACTTTTCATTTTCTTCCAGGAGCGTGCACCCTCTTGCAAATCAAATTGCACACAACAATGGTTGATAGTCATTTGTCATAGGTTTTTGACACAAAGAGATGCTGCTCCTTTATCGGCTGATATATACCACATAGATATTTCAATTTTGTCTTTTCTGACATCCAAAGCATGTGTTTCCGCGCTCTCAAAGACTCAAGTGCAGAAACCCTCCTTCGAGAACCCATGGGGAAATGGTCCAAAAATATGCTTATATAATGCGAAATTGGGTTTCAGATATGCACTCGGGCTTACGATTCGGGCTAGAGAGAAACACATCAAATAATGGAATGTAATTGATGAGAAAGGTCCCATGGAATTTTTTTAATGATATTCTTTGTTTATTATACTCGGAAATCTGTTTTTACCTGCGTCCTAAAAATTTTATCTGTGACCGATAAGTTAATAAACGAATAAAAAGTGCTCATGATACAGACTTCATATTTATTCATACTTTCAACAAAGGAATCCGTTTAATTCTTCCGTTATGAATGTCTTTTCTTTCTGATGATGAACAGGATATTTGTGTGACGTACTTTTCCATTTTATCAAGTCACTTTAGGATTTCAGCTTTCACGACGCCTTGCATAACTACCTCCCCTCATTATAGGCCGTAGAGGCCTTTCTATAGGCGGTGAAAGGTCATGGTGTTAGTGAAACGCGCCTAATTTCTTCCGTAGCGAAGTTTGAAATTCAGAGGGCTCCGCAGCTCTTAAAGTTTCCTTTAATTTTCATTCTCGAAAATATTTAATTGACAAAATCAACGAAAACATCTACGAGTTGACCTGGAAGACTTCTAACGACAAAACGTAGAGCCTAATTCATTATTTTGAAAAACAAGCTCCTTAGCTCTTTCTTTTCATACTCTGGCATGTCACCTGCTTCTTTGTTCGTCATTTTGAACAGTGAATTTTGTCGCCGTCTGAGAGTAGACATCCTTCGAATTTTTCACGAGACGTTATGAACGTCTGCGTATCGAAGGCTTTAAACCTCAGTTTGGTTAGAGGGTGGAAAAAAATTACAAAGCTGAAACGCACAGAAGAGAGAAATAGAGTACAGAACAAAATAAAAACAGTGAGTGTTTGTCGCACACGCAGCTACACCAGTGCACCTATGATAATACGGGGGTAATGATGACTACAAATAGCACATTTTCAATTAAATTTTAGTGGAATTAACGAATGAACACATGAGTTAGGTAGGTGAGAAATCATTACACTCATAAAATGAACACAATGAGCAATGGATAAAATGAAATACCGTTATAGAAAACGTTAATGAAACGACATGTCAGAAAAAATGCAATAAAATGCACTGCAGTTAAGGGCACCATACACCTTTTAAAACTTTCCTTTTGTTTTTAAGCCAACGCCTATGAACTTTAGTAGACTGGTAAAACGCAAGAAAAAATAGAGGTCATCATTAGAAAATTCTCGATTCGCTTCATAGAAAATCAATTACGGCAAAGAAAACAGAATTTTGCGGGGTGAACGGCAAACCCTACTCCTATTACAAATTTTGACCTATGAACATGAAGCAAGTGTCATTTGAAAGGTAAACATTTAGACTACAAAATCTATATTTAGGCTAAATTTTAAATAAAAATTCTTTGTGCAATTAGGGAAAATTGCCCAAAAAACTCGATTTTTTGGAGTTTGACGGCTTGTCGTTTTTTACCTAATTCGACTAACTCAAATTGCTACCTCGAAGCTGTAGCCCTATTATTCATCTCTCAAAAATACATTATCTCGACTCTACCCCAAAAATTGAAGGAGGAGTAAAATTTGGTACAAGGCAATTTTAGGTTTCTATAGAAGTTATAAAGAAAAGACATTTTCACGCACAAACATTTTTTCTATTAATAAATAAATTGTTTTGTCTTTATTTTTTTTGTATCTGTGATTAAAAAAGTTTTAAAAGTTTAGTTTTTCATGAAGGAAAAGTGTTTTGTTCAAGAAATAACTTTTTCTTACAAAAAACATCGCCCCTTCATAACCACTCTACCTCCCATGGTGAGCGTTCTATTGCGTGCACGCCTGTAAAATTTATTTAGGACGTTCAGCACATGTATAGCTTTAATTTAAAGCAAAATAATTAGCTTAATATAAACAATTTGATATACAAATTTTTGCCCTAAAAAAGGTGTACGTGTCCTTAAACTAACCACCAATAATTCTGAAGGAGAAATAGCGTCTCAAACAATACCTGAAGTTCGCGCCGGTGATTAAAATTCTCACACATAACAAATCAAACAATGAAAAAACCACGATACCCATATATAACAAAACGCATTATGAACACTCTCTATGCTGGATAATATTAAGTTTTAGTTTTCAATGCACAATCATTTCAATAGTTAATATCGCTCCACAGTTAAAATCGTAATGAACCACATTACGAGTTCACAGTTCTTTCCCATTCGAATTCCACTAGGAAGCTAAGTGTTGCCCATATCTTCTGCGCCGCGTCGCTTGTGCTGGGCCCAGTGCCGCGTTCGTGTTTGACCACAGCAGACAGGAATAGCATCAGGCCGTTCAGAAAACACATATATATGTTTGCTTTTAAGTCCAAATTTACTGACTCTACTTGGATACAATTGGAGATGGGCAAATTATGTCCCATAGAAACTTTACCCCATCTCAATCATTTTTATGGTTTTAATTTGGCTCACAGCTGAGTAGTCGAGTGAATAACACTAAGACTAAAATTAGGCTTTGTTATATTTAAATCGGAATGTATGAAGTACTGCTCTACTGTACAGGATAAAACAGTTAACTCGCTCGTAATTATTGTTTCTAGGGAAATACCGGAACTATAGGCCTAAATTTATTATCTTCACAGAAGTGCATTCAAGCAGCTGCTCTTCAACATATCCACCCAATGTGTCCGTAACACCATTGCCAGCAGGGCACTCCTATGCAACTATATTCCAGAGAACATTTAAAATTAACTGGATAATTTGATACGAAAAAATTTAACATGGTTCACTCTAGAACATAAGAACTAGGACACAGGAGAAAAGTGCAGTGTATCACTTGTGCATCACTTTATCATGTTTGTCTTTAGAACAGGTACCCTGCAGAGGTCTATTGTAAGCTCTGAGTGACTACAATGTTGTACATCTGAAGAAAAACTCTATAAAGTACATTATTATTTGAGAACAGTAGGTGGGAGGCTAAGAGCAGTTATTCACAAACAATTTTGTTGAAATCAGGGTAGTGACTAATTTGATTCGATAGAAACGGCAAGACCCTCTCATAACGAATAATAGTACAAAAGATTTATTGCAAAATTTAAGTCCCTCGTGCAGATCATCAGACTGAATATATTTTTAAAAGATCCAAACCGATGGAAACGGAAATCTTGCACACTGAGAATGAAACAAATTTTAGTGCAGTGAGCCATAAAAGTTTTTTCAGTTGCTGGTGATACATGTCTCTTTTCCTAGCGAGGTAATCGGAGATATAGTGGCAGCATCTTCCACTTCTACAGAGGCAAAAAGTTCTCTAATATTGGTGGTTTTGTAGAATAACACAACCGCCTTTAACTCTTCTTCTTCCACTTCGATGATGTTGAAATTATTTCACTTTCATCCGGTACCTGAAAGGTAAAAAAAATAGTGAACTTCTGAAGCTTACAGTTTTCGAATTAGTTTTTGGCTCAAAAAGCACACATTTCAGTTGTGTTAGTGAGGGTAAAGATTGAAGTCTGTTAGTGCTAATATGATGAAATTGAGACGCAGGTGAGAGAATTTAATAAAAGGGGTCAGTTGTGAAGAGGGATGATGCTGAATATGAAGCAGTATTGAGATGAATGTACACAAGGAGCTCCCGGGACTCGAAATCAGGACTAGAAATTACCGCGCCGGCACGCTATCGACTGCGCTATCGATCACCCTAAAAGGTGACTGAAGCACAACGACAGCAATGCTAGGCCCAGTGCAGGTACGTGCTGTCCCGACATATATTTTTATTCCCTATTTTTTCGAGAGTTCACAGTCTAGTAACTCCCAGAAACAGATAATGAATCTGGTACGAGAAGCTGCTGCTTCCACAAATTGAAACGAAATAAATGTACACAAGGAGCTCCCGGGACTCGAACTCAGGACTAGAAATTACCGCGCCGGCACGCTATCGACTGCGCTATCGATCACCCTAAAAGGTGACCGAAGCACAACGACAGCAATGCTAGGCCCAGTGCAGGTACGTGCTGTCCCGACATATATTTTTATTCCCTATTTTATCGAGAGTTCACAGTCTAGTAACTCCCAGAAACAGATAATGAATCTGGTACGAGAAGCTGCTGCGTCCACAAATTGAAACGAAATAAATGTACACAAGGAGCTCCCGGGACTCGAACTCAGGACTAGAAATTACCGCGCCGGCACGCTATCGACTGCGCTATCGATCACCCTAAAAGGTGACCGAAGCACAACGACAGCAATGCTAGGCCCAGTGCAGGTACGTGCTGTCCCGACATATATTTTTATTCCCTATTTTATCGAGAGTTCAGTCGGTGTCGATAGCGTGCAGTCGATAGCATGCCGGCGCGGTATCTTCTAGTCCTGAGTTCGAGTCCCGGGAGCTCCTTGTGTACATTTATTTCGTTTCAATTTGTGGAAGCAGCAGCTTCTCGTACCAGATTCATTATCTGTTTCTGGGAGTTACTAGACTGTGAACTCTCGATAAAATAGGGAATAAAAATATATGTCGGGACAGCTCACGTACCTGCACTGGGCCTAGCATTGCTGTCGTTGTGCTTCGGTCACCTTTTAGGGTGATCGATAGCGCAGTCGATAGCGGGCCGGCGCGGTAATTTCTAGTCCTGAGTTCGAGTCCCGGGAGCTCCTTGTGTACATTTATTTCGTTTCAATTTGTGGAAGCAGCAGCTTCTCGTACCAGATTCATTATCTGTTTATGGGAGTTACTAGACTGTGAACTCTCGATAAAATAGGGAATAAAAAGTATTGAGATGCATACACAAGGAAGTGGAGACAATGGCAATTACATTATAATACAGAATGCAAAAATATAAGGAGTCTCAAGGGAGAAAGAGATAGGGGTAAAGAGCATAAAGGGGCTGGAAAAAAATTAGAGAAAAAGCATGAGAAAAAGCAAAAAGGAGGTGGAAAAAATATTAGAAAAGAAATAAAAGAAAAAATGAAAATCGAATTAAAAGTAATAGACAGAGAAGTATTGTACATAGCTTTAATTAAGGACAACCAAATAAGTTAATACACTCAAGTTGGGTCTCAAAATTTTTCTTCAGCAGTTAGTGTTGAGTAATATAAGTTGATTTGTTCAATTTAGTAAGACTCACAATGAATGGCAGGTACAGAAAATCAGCCCTTACTCTAGAGAATATTGCAAATTTTATTTTTGCTTGCAAATATTCCTTAGCGGATTACCAGACCCATTTTACTTCTACTAAAAAACATAAAAAGCGAGTAAAATACAAATACAATCAATGTCATAAGCATTAGACATGCTTTTTTCAAACCCAGCTTTGTTGCTTCAGATGAGATTTTGAAGCACTCACAATAAATTTATGATGAGCAACATAAATTTGCGCCTTATATCCCAAAATATTGATAACAGCAAATAGAAAACCGTAAATGGTGAGCATAGAAAGACAGTTAGGTTTATTCAAAAATGCACGTCCAAGAATGCTTGGAACAGTATCTTTTGCAAAAAATGATTGCCATAAAAAAATGGCACTTTCTTTTGGAGAACCATTGACAATATTTTGCATCTCTTCTGTAAACAGGAGGATTTTTTATTCCAATCAATCAAGCCTGATACATATCATCAAGTACAAAGGTTTTTCAAATGTCTTATTAGGACGCCACGAAGGTTTGAACTTTAGATTTGACGGCTTGAAATATTTGAATTTTTGCTACAATACAGGGAGTTATTATGAATTACTCTAATAACTTCAGGTAAGATAGGCAACCCAACAAAAAAAGAGCTATTGTGAAGTGCTTCTAACATATTGAACGCAAGTTTTACAGTGTGGCATCCAAACTAGCTTGCATGCTGACCACTGTAGGTTCTAAACTTAATCTTGCCAATTTCAAAATAATGGAGAGAGAAATATTTACACAATGACCATAAAGTTTTGTTATTATAAAACTGGTAAAATTTGTCATAACATCCTAGTTTCAGATTATTTTACAGACAGAAATTTAGAAACTATTATAACTGATAGCACACTACTATAATATTTAGGTAACCATTTTGGAATGAAAAGCTCATAAATCATTCTAAGAAAATTAAAATGAGCACAAAGCCTATGTCATGAATCAGCATTGAATTGTAGTAAGCCCTGTTCGTATATTCATTTTCTTTATTGCATTTTTCAAATTTCAGGCGAGTGAATAGCATTTTCCAATGGAACCAGTATATCAAATTTGAATTATTTTACTCTGTCTGATTTTAAAGATTTGAGAAATAAATGCAACTTCATCAAGTGCAAAAATCAATTAGAAGCTATATTTTTAGAATTACCTTTGTTAGACCAGTTAATTAGGCCTGGCTCAATCTTTGATTATGGAGTACGGCAACGATTACAGGTATGAGATGTGGGGTTAACAAAAAAACTGTCGAAACTAGGAGTTATTATACTGTAAGTCCATCAAGGTTTGGCGGCAAGAAGAAGAAGACGGAGCTCAGTGAGTCCCCACAGGAAGTTTACACATGAACGTAGAAAACGGAACAGAAGTAATTTAATTGGTGACTGTGACAATCTATATATATGCATAAATATATATACTGAAATTGGATCTCAACAACCTTCAAATATTATTTAAAATTAAATTCCTTATCTTCCAGGTCAAATCTCCCGTGATCATAGAACAACGGTACATCACCACTTATCAATGAGACGTGCGTCTTTGATAGTCAGTCCTTTCGAAATGACTGTAGCAAACATATCTTGGGTCGATTTTTACAAATATTCTGACGCCAAACAGAGTAACACTTTTTAAATTGAACTCGAGGCAGCGACATTGTGATTCTAAAGGCGTGAACAGTTCGTTCGAACATCACTGCCAGATAGTTGTACCCGTTACGCGAACAGTGATGGCAGATTTCGGGCTAGCAGTGTTGCAATCTAAACGCTGCTATTGGTCCGATGCCATGACATCACCCGCACAACATACGATTTAATAAAAGACTGGTTTACCCTTACCGCTACCTCCTTTCGGTTGTGAAAATTTATAGTAGTGGAAATATAATTCACCTCATGTTTCGGGCGCTTGTTCCCGACTTGTCAAGTCTCCGAAGGAAGATTTGTTTTTTCCTGCTACCCTGACTTTTTGCTACCTAACTAGCTGCTGCTGAAGGTTCTCTGGCCTGGACTGAGGAAGAGCTTTAAGTAAGCTCTCGTCTCTCGTTGATTTTTAAACATTTAAACACGGGTTTCACTATAGCAGGCTGAGGAGATGTGGATATTTAAAATTAGCGGCCTATGTTTTCCTTCTGTTGAGGGACGAGAGAGTACATTAAATCATTAATACTAATTATTTTGTCTTTTTGACGATATAAAGTTTAATGTTTTTTCGTTGAAGTCGGTGGTTTTGTTGATTTTGAGTGCTTTAAGCCAATAATTTTTTTTACGTTTGTTTGATTCAAGTTCGAGTTTACAATTCTATATCGCCTTTCATCTTACTGAAATGTTATTGAAATTATCTTGAATATACTCATTGATTGTGCAATAAAAGCAAAAATCTTTCATTAATTCCGTAGCCATGGCCCACCCTTAGTAGGCTCACCAAAATAAATTGCATGACATGTATAGTCCGGAATGAGGTACGTTAGGATGTTTGGTTAAATGTGTTCGGGTACCCATACATTTGAATTCTTTCAATGGTCACAACTACACATAATTAGAGCGTTTTGGGTGTACTAATTAACTCTGAAATCAATTTGTTAAGAATGCGGCTGAAAATTAGGTTCTAGGTAAGTCCTTGCCTATTTCTAACTAATACACATTTCCCCGAAAAAAGGGCTAAAGTCGAGAAGTTAGCCTCTGGGAAAGGCTCTGGGGCACCGGATGTTTTCACGAATTATACTCATTATGAGGAGGTGAGGTAGCTTTAACAAGCCGTTCGCTTGTACAACCCCACACAAGCTTCGAACGACCAGCCGCCAACTCACGCAAAGGCAAGCTTCAAGAGCTTCGAGGTACCAGCCACCACCTCAAGCAACGGCTCGCTTAGAGGCGGCTCTCGGATTGGCCTAAGCGGCACTCAACCACCAACCAATGGAGACGCGTGCTCAGAGTGTTACCCCCTCACCAGACCCTATATAATAAAGGCCCGTTTACACTAGGGGCGTCACACGGGCGTCAAGCGCCTCACCGCCCCTCTGTGCAGCAGCTACGTGCGCTTCAGACGGGCATCCGAGCGATGCCCAGCTAGCGATTCGCCGCCGCCCTGCCTCATGCAACACAGGCGCTGCACTCAGTCGGCTGCTGGCCGTGGTACTGTGCGGAGGTCTATGCGCTAACGCTTCAGCTTGAACTCTGGATAGCAACACCATATTTGTTAGGTCTTGCTCTCTAGTAGAAACCTTAATTTAACTATACAGAATTCTTGCTATTTATGTATTTAAAATAATCTTTTCACCTTAGCTTATGTGTGTTAGGTACATTTTGCAATACAATTACTGGGAATCACGTGTATTTTCGCTTTTTCAGGAAAACTTTGTGTTAAAAATTTCTACTAATTTTCTCGTATTCATTATAATTTTGTTTTGCCACATTGAAATGAACTGGAAATGTGACTGTTACTTTTTAAACCAAATATTGATTTAACAATAGAATTGTCTTGAAAGGAGTCAATTAACAAAATAGAAAAATGATTGTTTCACCAACCTTTAAGTAGTCATCCTTCAATATATAGCAATTGAACTCAATGCAAATTTTGAATGCAGTCTTGTATAATTTTGAAAATCCAATTTATTTTCAGTTGAAAGTTCTATGAAGATGTGAGTGTATGAACCCCTCTCGTCTCTACTCTGCAACCAGTTTTTAACCCATATGCTGCGATGCCTACCTTTTTTCTCTTCACAGCAGCACACCCTACAATAATTGCCCACAGCTCTTCTTCACTCGCATCCATCCTCACAGCTGTCTAGATGACGCGCGTCACGCGCGTGTATAAAAAAATGAGTGTGAACAGTTTTGGGCGTCAAGCGCTGCAGCAAGCGCGCGTCAAGCGCTTGCTCACCCCTGTCGTTGCCCCGGTGTAAACGGGCCTTTAGTGCAGAAAAAGCTCAACCAGTCGTCTCACAGGGGCTCTGATCACAACACTTGCCAAAGACGCTCAGCCAGCAACCATCTCAACTGCCTCTACCACCGCTTCGCACTCTATAGTCACTCAACCTCCATCCATGCTACCACTTCACATCGCCTGACGAGCGTCCAATACGTCTCTTGGTGCGTTACTACATGACAGCAATCTTTTCCTCGTGTGTCATCACTATCGGTGATATTCCTTATAGAACTGCATTTATTTCAGTTGTGTTTTCTTACCCTGTCGGGTTCGCTGGAACCTCAGGCACTCGTTTCGGAGATTGGTACTCAAAGTCTGCCTGGAGCGTATAGTAGCCTGAGGGAGAACACCACAGAGAACTCCCGCTCGTTGCAGAAATCAAAGCTGGATGGCGTGCAGTAGAAGCATGTCTCTCACTAACTGCGACCTCATTCGCTTACTGCCCATACGCTACAGAAAATATCCTGTTAAATTTTGTAAATTAAAGCAAGGCTAAAGGGATTAACACTCGCAGTAGACAGCATTCATGAATTATTTGTGCGTATTAGTAACTTCAGACTGAATCATTGATGTAAAATGTTTTATTCATAATGAACATCATACTATACTGTTACATTTTTCCTAACATCAATACCTAATAAGATTTTTATTTGCGGAATCTCAGTCATTATGAAACCTCGTAAAATTGCAAGCCCGCTTTATTAATCCTTTATCCAATGATCATATTCATTAATACATTTCATCCAAATGGACGCACAGAATTTCTTTTCGTTGGATTAGCCCAATGAATGAATTTGTAACAAAATATAACAAAATATTTATATAATCCGTTGTAACGGAGTATAAGCGCGCGAAAACTGAAACGCGGCTGAAGCGTTGCCAACGGATTATTGTGTTTCGTAAGTGGGTCTTACATTTCTTCACATTGACTAACACGGAATTAGAATGGATGGCAACATTTTCATTGCTGATGCAGGAATGTATTTGGGTAGTAATTTACTCCTATAAATTGCAATCAAACGGAATCGTACATTAGTACTCGGTAAATCGCATTTGTATATTCCTTTCGAGGATTAAATCTACATATCGTCCAATGATAACCTTTTGTATTTGCATGTATATGATTTCATAAATGTGATAAAGTGGAATTTCACATATATAAATATTTGGTGGAAATAAATCCCCGAAACCAGTTTTGCTCATCACATCCAATAGATCTATATTTAACACAAAAAAGCTCAAATTAACAAGTGATTGTGTCATTTTTTAACTCAACTGAGGGTTGGATAATTTCAATTGGATTTGGATTAATTTTAACTTGACTTGGATTAATTTGAACTTGACTTGGATTAATTTGAATTTGACTTGGAATAATTTGAACTTGACTAGGATTAATTTGAACTTGACTTGGATTAATTTGAACTTGACTTGGATTAAAAAATAAGCTTAAAAAGCTAAGTTAAGTTAAAGTTAAGCTAAAGTTAAGCTCAAATAAGCTTAAACTCTTTTGTAACCTAGCAACCAGTCTAGCTGGTTAGCTAAATGCCATTGTTTGGGCTAATATTGTTCAGCTACTGAAGGCTCGTAAAATAGAGTAATCTTAAATCTTTCCTAAAGTTTTGTGAGCCGCGTCAGCATGACCATTTATTTTCCCTGCAAGGTATAAAAATTGAATATTAAAATTATATTTTCTCTTGAAGGTACGAGTACTGGCTCAGACTTCTTGAAGCGAGCTGGAGGAGTGCGGAGGGTAACCGCGCTGGCCCGTTGCTTAAACTCCGGGCTCCCACCGCTACGTCATCGGGGCGAACCGTGCCGGCCAAGCCATACATTTAATGTTCTATCCATTTTTTACTGTTCGTACCTATGCTCAGTAAAATCATGGCTGCCGCATATAGTTTTACTACTTTGGTGACCCTTCTCCAGATTTCATTTTCAAGTGCACCTAGCAAAAGCCCGTCTTGTCATGGTCGCCATCTTGAAAATGAAATCTGGAGAAGGGTCACCAAAGGAGTAAAACCATATGCGGCAGCCATGATTTTACTGAGCATAGGTACGAACAGTAAAAAATGGATAGAACATTAAATGTATGGCTTGGCCGGCACGGTTCGCCCCGATGACGTAGCGGTGGGAGCCCGGAGTTTAAGCAACGGGCCAGCGCGGTTACCCTCCGCACTCCTCCAGCTCGCTTCAAGAAGTCTGAGCCAGTACTCGTACCTTCAAGAGAAAATATAATTTTAATATTCAATTTTTATACCTTGCAGGGAAACTAAATGGGCATGCACGCGGCTCACAAAACTTTAGGAAAGATTTAAGATTACTCAATTTTACGAGCCTGCAGTAGCTGAACAATATTAGCCCAAACAATGGCATTTAGCTAACCAGCTAGACTGGTTGCTAGGTTACAAAAGAGTTTAAGCTTATTTGAGCCTAAGGTTTAAAGTTATGTACGGCTCAGACAAAATTTAATTTATAATATTCGTTCGCACTGGCAATTATTAAAATAATCGATGCACTGAGATGGAAAGAGAACACCGCACTGGAATTGCTTCCCAACTTACTATAAAGGACGTGCTTGGAAGGCCGTTCCTCCGTGCAGTAGGGCTCAAGAGACGTGCGCCGGCCGAGGAGTGCCGCTGAGCCGCTGCAACGCCTCCACTGCGTGAGGCGAAGACAGAATGGCGCGAAGTCGCTGCAGGAACTTCTCCTTGCCGCGCCGGGCCACGAGAGCGCAGAGCTGCTCCGGCTCCAATCTTCGGTTTGGAGCTTCACGAAGAGCTTACATGGTTATGAAGAAGTTCGTATTTTCACGATAGTTGACATCCAATTTTTCTTCATAGAATAATAAACAAAAATAGAATCTTGAATGAAAATGTCTTACATCTAGGTCCCAGGTAAACGACGATGATGTCCCGAAACCAAGGAGAGCTATTGGAGCTTCCTTTCCTGGTGACCGAGTGCTGAAGCCTGAAGCGCTGAAGTGCTTCCAGCTCTCAAGTGTTGAAGCGCCTCTCTCCCTCGCTCTGCTCTGCCCTGCCAGAATCTGGTAATTTTCGGTAGAGCTCGTTTGCGCTCTTAATCTGCAGGTGACTCAAGAAGAAGAGCGGTAATCAAGAACAGCAAATGTGTCATGGTTAGGCTTGTTGGTAGACAAGCCCAGCACAAGCGTTAACTCTTTCCATAGTGCGTTTAAATTTTACTATTGAAATTGGATTTGTTTTAATTGGTGTCCCAAAAATTAAACTTACATTTTGCCCATGGCTCGTTTTATTCTACATTTGAACTTGACTTGGCTTAATTTGAACTTGACTTGGCTTAATTTGAACTTGACATGGATTAAAATGAACCTGACTTGGATTAAATGGAACTTGACTTATATTAATTTGAAGTGAAAAAGGAGTAGAATTATCTGATTTTATAGCGTCCAATTCCTTGAACTGCGATTAGTAATATGTAATGTACTATTTTGTCGTGTAAAATGATCTATTAATAACTTTTTTGCCAAAGTTATTAATAAGAACTCTAGTGGGTGATGAAATCAGGTAGAATTTTTTTGGATATTAAAACATGAAAAATATTTTCTCTACAGCAGTGTAAGACTTTGTCCAACTTTGTAACAACTCCTGTTTTTTGTGGGACCCAAAGTGAAAAACAAAATATTTTCCGTTTCTTCGAAAGTTCCTGGCTTTATTTGGGAACGTTCAAACAAACGTTTTCATATATGATTCTTTCTGGAATGAAAATAAAATCATTCTGCATGGAGATGAATCGTGATTTCATTTGTGCCAAATATGTGTTTAGAAATTTATTATATTTTTTACATTGAAATCTTTTCATCATTGTGTAAAACATGCGTAATTTTACAACAACTTTGAATTAATTTTGAAACTTACAGAACTGAATTATGGTAGAATTCTTTTAATAACTGAATGGTTATTGGAATGGTAGAATTATTTTGGCTGATAAAACTTAAAGAATATTTTCTCTACAGCTGTGTAAGACTTTGTCTAACTTTGCAAGAACTCCTTGTTTTTTATGGAACCCAAATGTAAAAAAAATATTTTCCGTTTGTTCGAAAGTTCCTAGGTTTATTTGGGAACGTTCAAACAATCGCTGTAATATTTTGCTCTTCACTTTCATTTCGTTACTTGTGTAAAAATGGATAACTTGACCGGTATAAATAATTATCAGCATTTTTATGGAATGAAAATAAAATCATTCTGTATGGATATGAATCGTGATTTCATTTGTGCGAGATAAGTGTTTGGAAATTTATTTTAATTTTCTCAATGAGATCTTTTCACCATCGCGTAAGACAGTCGTTGTTTTACAAGAACTTGAATTAATTATGAAACTAATAGCAGAACTGAATTATTTCCTTCCGTATGAATATTTCTAGGTCCACTTGGAAATGAGGATAGAGATAGAGATTTTTTATTTGATTTAGAGTTCCATAAAATAATAATACTATTCATCAACTTGATCTGTGATTGATAGAAAATTTTTTTATTTCTTTCGTGTGTAAAATGCGATTTGACATTTCTGAAGGTAATGCGAGAAAGTAGAATGTTACTTGTGTGACTTTTGTTTTGGGAATTTTTTGTATCAAAATAGAGAATTCTTGTACTATAGCGTGAGACCTTTACTTTTCATATTTAACATGAAATTAAAACTGAAAAATAATGTTTTTAACTGTTAGTACATTTCTTGATTACGTATGCGGAAAAGTTTTCACAGATGTGTACAGAATTTATCCTAAATTTTGAATAATTTTTATCACTTCCAGTTCTAAGTAGATTAACATTTAGTGCTGAATTTGTTTCACCTTTGTTACAGTTTAAACTTTAACTATTATTTTCTAAGAATTAAATACAGAGGAAATGTGTTTCAATATTGAATAAAATGGGTCAACTGAACTGATGCTGTTTTTATTTGAATGAATGAATGTAGGATGTGGTCATGTTGAAGCCTATTTTTATTGCGTGAAAGTTTTTAGTTATTTGGAATACAATTCGTTATGAAATCAGGCTGCGACAGTTGTTATGATAAGTATGAATGTATAAGTATTGTAGCCGTCACAACGATTCGAACTCATATATCGTGTTAATATACATTCAACATTGTCGTGAAGAAGTTATTGAAGATGTTCACAATTTATTTGCCGATTTCAATTAATCTGTTCAACTCAGAATAAATTCTTGAAGTTTCTATGCACTACGGTATGTAAAGTTTTAAGGCTGTCCGTAAAATTGCTGAATACGCTGACTTTATTAAGAACTGATTTTGTTCTGTGGAAATATTGCGACAATTTTAAATTTGAAAATCAAGAGTTGGTACACCATAAGCCTCAAATACTCGTAGTTCAATAATCCTGTATAACTATTTTTCTTGATCCACGGGAAAGTCAAAGGGGAATGGTAGGAGTAAGTTGAGTTTATGTTTTAGGTTCCGTAGATTTCCCCTAGGTGTGTCATGACTGCCCTAAGCGTGTCATGTAACACACTAAAGTGTGCCATGACGCCTCCATGACACACAATTGTGTGCCGGTTTTGCGACAAACGTATGACACACTTAAGTTTGTCAAAATGACCCTATATTTTTTCTCAGAGTAACGAGTCGCCTGATGCAAATTGTCGCGCAACACGGTGGAAATGTATCATGTCTTAAAGGCCCTTAAAACTTGGTATACCTCGCCAGTTATGGCAACGAAATCTCTTTAAGCTTTCATAATGGAGAAGTTAACCCCCAAATTATCTAGTGGAGAACAGACAGGTCATATGGCATCATTAGATGTGGACGTAACTAAGCAAACAATCGCCAATGTTTTGTGTGAACAATATCTGGAGAAGCGAACCATTCGAAGAATCCCACTTGAGACGAAAAATATTTTTTTGCTGTTCGGTTGAAATGTGCTTGTCAAAGAAAGTGATGACTGTTGTCGGAATATATTCTGTATTCAAATAAAGCCAAAATTGGCATGATTAGTAACGATTACAATAGGCCAAACGCAACTTTGCAGCCAAAGAACATCATTTTCACTCCTTCGTAAGAGGTTGGTGGTAATCGTCATGTTATGGGGTCGTTTATCATCTCCTGACCTAGGACAACATCGTGATGTGAAATGAATGGTGGATTTGACAAATTACTGTAAAAAAATCATCTACACAGTGGAATTTTTATCAGTGAAGATTTCAACCAGTTTCTTGGTTCATTATTAGGGTGAGTTTCGCAAAATTTTCGGACAGAGGGAGAACTAAATGGTATTGAGGCTGTACCTATGTCCAAGCTCCTAATTTTGAAGGAATCACCGCAGAATTTCATGAAGATATTACTATAACGCTTTGTAGTTAACCTAACAATTCTGCTCTCTTAGGAATTTTCTGTGGATATTGAAAGAACAAAGGAAATATTATGAATAGAACAGTGTCATCTATTATATCTTATATCTTTTAACGCTCTAAACTACAGTCGAAAATTCGCAGAAGTCTTGGCTCACCTCAAGATGTATATATCTAAAAGGGTAAAAAATACGTCTCTGTCCAATACAACCAAATGATCTCTAGATTTATTTCTCTTAGATGACGTGTTCTGCAAGTAGGCATTTCTCTCGACAATGTGTTTTTTGTATAAAATTTCCCTGTCCCTGAAGTATTAACGTTTATGTCAGAAATTTTTGAGCTATTACTCCTGATGTTTACCGAAGAAACGTTTACTTCACCTGCCTCGCCTTAATAAGACGTTAAATTGAGCAAGTGGGTTCCACACACGCTGTTGGAAGTCCACATGAGACGAGTGGCAGCCTGCGTAAAGGCCCCCTCACACGTACAAATATATCTGCAGACAATCTGAACTGCATTCGGTTTGCCGGTCTCAAGACCCCTTACACGATGCAAACCACGCACTGCAAACTTGACTTAGACTGGCGCACCCTTCAGTATACCAGTAGCAGCTAGGTGGAGAGTACGTTCAAGAATAGCGACTCCAGACGGCGAGTTCGTACAGTTGATGGGATTTGCTATATTTGCAATGAATATGAAATAAAAGAGATGTAAAAGCTGTCTCAAAATGGGCTAAAGAATGGTTCCTAAAAAGTAGTGAACATACAAATGCGAAATTGCTAATTGAAGTGCATAAGGAGGGAGAGAGGCAGAGTACAGTCGCGCACCGCCCACGAAGGCTGGCGTCACACTGACGTAAGTGACGTTATGTGAGTCCAGGGTTGCCAGATGGTCTAACCTAAATTTCCCTGTTTTAGTCTCAAAATTTCCCTTTTTGACTAAAAATTTCCCTGTTGTGTAGATTCTTTGAACATACATACGTACATACATAGAATCATATTCCTTTTATAGAGTACACCTATTTCAGTGAATAGCTCTTTCATTTTTCCATGCAAACATGTTGTTGCACTAATGAGTGGAATGATAGTCGAAAATGGATCTTTAACAACATCTGTTTTAACAACCCTTGCCACCAGTGCCAAATACTTTGTACTTCGTTTATGTGTTTATTCATCCGTTATCAGAGAAAAATAATGATTCTTCAAGAGCTCATAAATATTATCACTCACTTCGCCTCTTAAAACATTCTTCACAATTGCAATACACTTAGTCCTACCACGTTTGAAGCCTCTCGCAATCTCCGAATCAGGACAAGCTGCTTTCACAACTGGGACTAAATGTTCAATATAATGCGGAAGATTATGCTCATATTAAAATGCAACAAGTCTAATTTCACCTCCTTCTACTTGTGTATTTTTTCTTCGTTTACTGCCGTTCTACGTATCCAAAGAACTTCTTGATGTTTTTTTCTAATTGCTACATTTTTTGTATTTGTCATTTCTGCATGGTTTTCAATCTCTGATCTGCCAGCTTTTCCATCTATTTACATCACATAATTTACATTGAAAATCTTGTGCTCCTTCTTAATTTTTACTGAGCCACCCTTTGAATTTCATTTCAGTTTCCCACAACTCTAGGTACTTTTGAGTATGAATTAAACGTTAATGTCTTACTTTTGATTGTGGGGTTTCATTCCACTGCTTTACATATTACGTTAATTCACTTCAAAAATTTCAGTAATGCTGAAGCGCGTCTCTTCAATTTCCTCTCGCTACAATCATTACAATGACTAATGCAACTGTGATGATTAGGATCTGTGACTCTGTGAAGCGTGAACCGCGTGAAGTTGAACTGGCGCTGAGCGGTTGCGATGCATTGGCGCCTCTGATTGCTCCTAGTCAGTATGTACGCGTACAATTACTTGCATCAAAGTTCGAACATGTCCGACAAGTGTTAAAAACTATAAATACTAAGTAGCTTAGCACAAAATGCTAAGTAGCTAATCACTTACATATAATTTAACATGAAAATGAAGCCGCATAGCAAAATTTCCCTGTTTTCATACGTTTTCGAAGTTTTTTCCCTTTTTCCCTTTGGGACCCATAATTTCCCTAAAGCAGGGAAATTTCCCTGCATCTGGTAACCCCCTGGTTATGTCAAGGATTGCAGCCGGTCCGCCCGGTCGCTCCAAAATTATCAAGCATACCTCATCTGCCTCATACAGTCTGTGCCAACCTGAAATCAGCGTACAAACGCACGAATTCAGCACCAGTTCAGATTTATCTGCAGAAATATTTGCGCGTGTGAGGGGGCCTTTACGCTGCTTTCTCGCCACCGTACCGCACCCGTATTCAATCGAGTGCTTACCAGTGATGAAAAGTGCGTTCCATACAAAACTTTCCTTAAGCAAATATTTCCCGGCATAGCATACACAAATCACGATGGAGATGAAGGAAAATTATTACGGCTAATTTTCAAATTTATTTTGAAAATATAAAAATAATTTAGCTCGATTTCTGCCTCTCCTCCTGCATCGAAAAACCTCCTGGTAGAACCAAAAAAAAAGTTTATATTCAGGGCAATAAAGTACAAATCGAACAATGCAGTGAATTAAACCTACATGTTGTTTAATATCAACATTACTCACGATGAGTGATTTGCTTACAGAAAAAATTGACGATCGCTCTAACGTTTCGAAAATAGCTGGAGCTAGGGGATCTTTTTCTTTCGGACCAAGAACATGGTTAATCGTGTTTGCGAACCAACTTCGAATAAAGGCTTCAAATGCCAATAGACGTACCTAATCAATAAACGCCTTTGGTGGAAGATTCGTTCTTCTGTCCACGTCACTCCCATCGTCGAAGTTCCCTGGGCAAAGGGTTTAGCAGCGACCCATCACAATGGCGGCCACCCCTAGTAAATCTTGAGAGCTCGGCGGATGAGTCAAGCCGATAGATTTCAGTTTAAAATGATGAAAGATAATAAATTAAGATCCGGAATGGCGTACGAACCCAATAATGAACTGCAGTGACGTCAGGATGTAGCCCGGAAGCGCCTAGTATGCGCACCGAAACGACCGGTGTGCGAAGAATAGAGCTGACTTGCAGGTCTATTTTCTCCGTGGTCAATTTCATAGGTTGATTTCTTAAGCTGAGTATACATTGACACTCACATAGGAAGCTTACATTCATGGGACGCGGGCAAGTGCACGTTACGAAGGAGTAACGAGCGGTTACATTGGTACAACGCTATGCAGGCAGTACAGGCGTCTCGATTGGGCAGTGCCTGGGGAACGACGCAGGGTTGCCAACTGGCATATTTCACTGCGAAACTTGTTCATTTTTGGCAGTGAAAAGTCATTTTGGCAATGAAAAATTACGATTTGGCATCTAGCATTGAAAACAATGGAATTTGGCAGTGGAAGCTACTTTTGGCATTGAACTAGCGATGAAAGAAGTCACTTTGCCATTTTTACCTATAAAGCAAACGGATTAGCGCCTTTTTGGACGTTGTGAACATGAAGGGCTGCAATGAAATTCGTATTATCGAAGATCGAACAAGTCTTGTTCAATCTTCGATCAAAACGTGTTTGTAACTCAGTGGTTTGCCGGTTGCAGCCTTCAGCGGCCCTTGACGGGCCACAGTCTACGTTGCAGGCGCGTGAGGGTCAGTAACTGTTGTGGTTTCGAGTTTGTGTTAGTGCTGTCGCTTGTGTTCAGCTGTTGAAAGCTAAACTCGTCATTATGTCAGAGTGGAATAAGTCCTATGACTCGGGACGTACCTACAGAGTGATATGGTAGAGTTTCCATGGCTGATAAAAGCCAAAGATAGTACGCAGTCTGCTTTTTGTAAGGTATATTCCAAGAATATGCACCCCAGAAAAAACTACGATTACGCTGCATGCTGAAAGGAAAAAACACAAAACAATGGCTTCCGTAGTTAGCTCTGTGAGATCTAATATTTTTCAGAGAACCGCAAAAACTCAGGGACCTAGTGATGAAGTGAAGAAAGCTGATTTAGAACTCGTATTGGTTATCAGTTGTCACAGTTCAGTGTCTGCTACAGGTCATTTGTGCGAAGTAATTAAGAATAATTCGGCTGGAAGGAAATTAGAGAACATACGGCTTTACCGAACAAAGTGTTCGATGTTAGTTACGAAGGTGATATCACCAGCGCTTGAAAAGGAACTACGGGATAAAATTGCCGAAGCTGAAAAATACTGCTTGATGTTCGACGAGTCGACTGATGTATCAAGTGACAAGAACTTCGTTTGCGTTTGGTACTATAATAATAGTCCTCAAAATATCGTAACTTCAATGTTGGAGCTTGTGCCTGTACTAGAAACAACAGGTGAAGCTTTGTTTCACGCAACTACGTTACTACTTGAAAAGAATTGCATGGCTTTGAAACACTATATTGGCTATTGCAGTGCCGGTGCTAGCAACGTGACATGAGAACACAATTCTCTCTGGTCTCGCATTTAAAACGAATCTCCCAATTGCATAAAAATGGGGTGCACGTGTCATAGTTTAAAACTGTGTATTCAGAACTAATATCCAAAAGATATGTTTAGCACTTTATATTCAGTGAAAGATGTCTGTTGGATATTATTGTGGAAAATATTTTGGGAAACGCTTACTATTTTTATTGTAGTGTTTGTATCATGGGATAAATTTTTGTTCATTTCAATTCTAAAACTTCAAAACGCCCTAAATTTCTAACACCCCTAACACATTGACCTTAATATCACACTATTTAATATAATTATTCAAAACTGAAATGTAGACGAAAGGTAAAACTCTGATAAGTTTTTCACTGAAATATCTTAGGGATATTTCTGATATACATAGCAACGTTCATGACTTTTTGGCAGTAAAGCGCTAGATTTGGCAGTGAAGCTTGAGCAATTTGGCATTATGTCACTCACAGGATCTGGCAACCCTCACCCTGGAACGACGGAGAGACAATGCGCTCCAGACCGTCTTGAGTGTAGGATGTATGTCTTAGCTGCTCTGTCGTCATGTTCTCATGCGTAATCTCAATCCAAAAAGTCTCTCCTGGTCTGGAAAAGTGGCTGAAGGCTAAAGTTTTCACATTGATAGATTTATTGAAAGCATAGCGTCAGTCTGATTGTATTTATTACGGCTGTAAATATAATTTTTCAAAAAGAACTCACTGAAATGATCTGTAGCTGAAATGATTTTCGATCTAATTCAAAAGTAATTACCTCTAACAATAGTAACACAAATTGTTCGCTGTCATGCTATTATTAATACAAGATGGCTCGTGATAGGACTCAGACTGATATAATTTTTGTTACTTATTTCTATTTCCTGTTATCAGACTATCGCGCATATTTCATTTATTTTCGTCTCTATATACATCTGCTGGACAAGTTATATTTCGTTATTCCTTAGTTTGGGCATTAACAATAACGTCATAAAAGGAGCTATATCTGCGCGAAGTTTTATTGATTTGCCTCCATTCATTATTAAACGAATTGACACATTCGTTTCTGCCAAGGCACTTGGCCTTCGTTTAAGAAGTAATTCTTAAATTTTCCACGAATACGTTGATATCTTATGCCGGCCTCCGTGAAATAGTTTACAGGGGAAAAATAGCATCTTTTTTGCACGTACCTTGAATTACATTTCGACATCCTCACTCAGTCACTGATATCTCCAGGATTGCCGATTTTTTTTCTGATTGTATAAAACCTCCATGAAAACGTACCAAAAATTGCTAAAGTGTACCAAATCTCTTTAACTAGCACTAAAACGAAAATTTTAAGGTTTTACCTACTTTACCTGTTTGGATGAAATTTTTTCCTCCTCTTCTCCCATCATCTGCCAACTTTTTTATTTAATTTGTTGACTAAGCTACCGTGGTGGTTCCAATTTGTGCAATCTATGTTCTCTAACGTAAATTTTGATCGCATTCGTGCATTTAGTCTTGCTCTTTATAACGAAATCCTGTTTTTTGTTTTAATGTAGTTAAGGTCAAAAAATTCTCTAGCTGCAGCAAAATAATGCGGTATTGACAAAAGCTGTTTCATGAACTCGGGAATCAGCGAGTAACAAAGCTGCGTACCAGAATTTTTCAGACACAATTTTTGTCTTGAAAGGAGCATCTTGAACAAACAGTTCTCGCCACTTCATCTTTTCATGCAGCTCTTCTTTCACGAAATTGGAGAAATGCATTGAATATGGTGTTATTGAATCACATCAATTAAGATCTTTCAATCCAAACTCTTTTAGTTTTTTGGTACATATTTTGTTGACATTTCCCAGGAGAATGCGTTCTGCAACAGCACCAAAATAAATCTCATTTATATTGACATAGTTTGTGGGGTTGCTTACATTTATTTTGCAATTATTGTTATTCGAAATCAATAGATCCCTTTTTATGAAGTTGTCCATAATAAAATTCTCACTCCAGAGAAATTAAAATTCATTTTTGTAAGGGGAACTTGTACATTTGCTGAACGCACCAAATTTCGGCAGCCCTGGGCATCTCACCCTCCGTCTAAACGCAAGTGGGGAAGCTTGAGCGGGTGAGAGGGGTAGGGTGGGGGCGTCACCCTGGGGAAGAAACCCTCCGTCTAAACCCAGCTTTACCGGCACCCATCAGCTTCTCTACCAACAACAGTAGAGTTCATTGGGAAAATTTTCAAATAAATTTTAGCTACAAATATGTCATTCTTTGCTTTCGGTGATTTTAATATTGACCTGACGGATGAAAAAAATCAGCTTAGCAGACTGTTGTACAAACTAAACCTTTCACAAATGGTTAAAGAACCGACTCGCGTTACAAGACTATCTAAGACTCTCCTCGATCTAGCAATCACAAACAAACCTACGGCAATACTTAACACAGGAATATCACCCTCTGTCGCCGATCACCACTCTGTAGAATGTAAAATTAATATTGCAAAGGAAAGACAAAACTATCGTCTCATGACTTACCGCCTAAAAAGTCAATATTCGCCGGAACTATTTAATGAAAAACTCCTAAACAGGTTCACCGAATTTCAGAGCATGATGCAATCTGACGATGTTGACATTCAAGTTTCTATCTTTAACGAGAACTTTACAGCAGCTCTAAATGAATGCGCTCCTTATATCACCAAAAAAACTAGACCATAACGCCCTCTGTGGATTACCAGCGAAATTAGAGACCTAAGCAGAATGAAGAAAATTTTCTTGCAATCGTATAAAGAAAACAGGTCAAACATTACTTTGTACAGGAGATATAAAGAACTTGGAAAGATTCTTCGGAAGAAAATCACGCAAGCAAAACAAACTCACTTCCACCAAGAACTATTCATGGCAAAAAATAATCCAAAACGTACATGGGAAATTATTAGTGAGGTGGCTCAATATAAAAACTTAGAGCGCAAAAGGGATTTTGAAAATCCTTTGGAAAAAGCCACTGAGTTCAACACTTTCTTTTCAAAAGAAGGTGCCCAAGTCTTCGATGAAGTGAGTAACACCAGTCCGAGGAAATTGACAGTTGAAAGTTCATGCCCTACTGCACTTTTAAAGGCTGGCGCCCTGTGGAAGCCACGCCCTATCGATTTACCAGAGTTAAAAACTATTTTATACTCATGGAAAAACACAAAAGCAGTTGGACATGATGGAATCAACCTCCAATACATGAAAGACAGTTTTCCAGTCACAGCACCATTGATTCGTTTGATTATCAACACATCAATAGCTACAAATAAGTTTTCAAACCAATGGAAACACTCTATAATTAGACCGTTGCATAAAACTGGTGACATAAATACAGCGTCAAATTACAGGCCCATTAGCCTTTTACCTGTCCTTTCCAAAATATTAGAAAAAGTAGTAACGAATCAGCTGTCATCTCACCTGGACGAGTCAAATTTACTTCATCGAAATCAATATGCCTATAGGAAGAACACTAGCAACACTTAACATCACTGAAAAAATATACAACGACATCCATCAAAAAAATGTAACACTTCTGCTGCTACTTGATCTCTCTAAAGCATTCGACAGCGTTGAACATGATCAACTCCTACGAAAAATACTGAACTTAGGAGTGGATACACATTGGTTTAAAAGTTACCTTTCAAATCGGTCTCATGCAGTCCTCTTAGACAACAAGTTGTCCACATTCCTTCAAAATAGCTTCGGTGTCCCTCAAGGATCAATTCTGGGCCCACTACTGTTTTCAATTTTCATTAGCGATTTCCCTCCAATGCCTTCTAACACACGAATCTCCATGCATGCAGATGACGTCCAAATTGCAATGACAAGCTCTGTAGCAGAAATAACACAGACGAAAAAAGGAGCTGAAGCTCTATTGATCAACCTCAAGGCATGGTATGACCAAAATAGTCTCAAGCTAAACGCGAACAAAACACAATTCATTATTTTTGGGTCAAAGCATTCAATAAACAACATTCGAAATCTAGATCTAACTCTTACAGTTGGAAATGATAAAATTCACCCATCAGAAAAGTAAAGAATTTAGGTATTTGGTTCGATGGAAACATGTCCTTCAAATCCCACGTTGATAAAACCTGCAACGCAATTCACGGGACCTTATTGTTTTTCAATCGTATAAAAAATATGCTTGACGAAGAATCTAGATTGTTGGCCGTTCATTCTTTGGTTTTATCACGTATTGACTACTGTAGCCTGGTCTGGGGAGATATATCGAAAGATCTTCAGAAAGACCTACAAAAATGCATGAAATTTGCAGCAAAGGTTGTATGCAACGGTAAATTCAAAAAGCATGACCACGTAACACCTCTCCTGAATAAACTTGTCTGGGCTCCGATTCGGGAAAGGTTTCTGGCGCACAAAGCCCAATACGTTTTCTCCTCTTTATATCTTCCTCATAGCAGTGCTGAAATAGTGGAATTCCACTCCCCTACCGTCACGAACCAAAAGCCGAACAGGAGACGTGATGTTTCAATCAAATACCGTTCATCAAGCTCTGTCAGTATCAGGCGCCTTACTGTGGAACAGACTCCCCCAGAGCTTCAGAACCCCTCAAACACTGAGAGAATTCAAAACTAAAATGGCTCTCTATCTTGCGTCAACACAATAACTGTGAACTGCAGTACGTGCTGGAAGAGTGCGTATATGCAGTACGTGTGCGTATATGCTTATGGATATAGGTGTACGTATGTGCGTGTCTGCATGTTTAGAACATATTCCCCTTTGAAATGCTCATGTTGATCCTGTTGTGACGCAGTGTCGTCCTTTACACTCTTCCAGTATGCTTCGGCCACACCATTTGAGGTTGTTTTGACTTTCTCGTTTTGCCCCAGCAATCTTGATAATGTTACGGTTGGCATTGTACATCGGTCACTCTCATCTATTTTGAATCCGGTGAATTTTTCTGTGCCAAAGCTTGTAGTATCCGAAATTTAAATATTTCCGTCATTGTAAAATTCTTCATTTCATCCATACCAGGTATTTTAGCTTACTAGTTGATTCAAAACAATGTAAAACTGCCTCTAGCATCAACCTAGCAGTCAAAGATGCAAATTAATTTTGGATCTACCCGTTGTACTTTCAACCTTTAATCCCTCATTTCACTAGTTCCAACGTTCGTAAGCTCAAATTTCAATATGGAAGTGCACCAACTGGAGTGTTCTTAACAACGCATCACATGTGCAATATTTCCTTGACCCCTTGAAATAAAATCCAGTGTTAAAATCAGACCAACACAACGGAGAGAATGCATTTATCTACGTACTTTTCTCCCAATTATTTGTTCCAAAACTTAACCGATAGAGATATTACGATCATCATGTATTTGATATCAACACAATGGAAGGAATGCATTTTCTTTGTACTTTTCTCCCAACCATTTGTTTCAAATCAACCAATATAAATACTAAGATCCTCATGTATTCGATCTTAAGTCATGGTCTTAACTTTAAGATACTCGTAAGTACTTTTCGCTCATACTGAAGCTTTTTGAACATGCGACGTAGTTCATTAGCAATTTTTTACTTTCCTGCGCTCGTGTGTACATTGGTGTTCCAGCTATGTAGCAAATATTACGGACTCGTGATCCAATAACGCGCACCCTAACAAGATTATTTTCAGCTATGTGTCACAGGGATTTTGTGTTCTTAGTGACTCACTTCCATCTTGCATTTCCAAACCCAAATTAATTACCGCAAAGAGGGAGAGGATGTTAAATGTGAGGGTATTTTAGTACATACTTTCTCTACTTCGGTCTCATTGAAACATTTAAAAAAGGCCTCGGATCTGACGAATGTCATAACTTTAAAGATCATCATTTAAATCTTATTCTGGTCTTAAATTGCTGTCGTAAGCTTTGTGTGGTAAACTCTTCTTACCTTTTTATTCTCGTGAATACACTACGACAACATTATTTTAGATAGTTAACTTTTGTACGGTTCCACCTATGTTGAAAATATTACAGCTAGCGATGTAAAACAATACTTTTCATGTCTTTTAACCCCGATGTACTCTTTGTGCCAGTACTATTAGCGCAAGTAAGAAATATCATAACCATTTTGTGTTTTGTGATAGCAAATATTATCGTTGGGACGCCTTACATAGGGGTTAAAGATCTGATGTGGGCTTTCACCGGATGTAAGATATAAACAAATGTGAAGCGTGACCAAGTGTAGAGGCATGACCGGATGCGGGGCATCACCGGAAGAGGGAGTGAAGTGTTGTCGGATGGGCGAAAGGAATTTTTGGATTTTGGAGTTGATAATTTATTAGAAAAAAATAGGCTCTATTTCCATTCCTGGGCACCACAGACGAAGTACTAGTAATTGTGGAAAGCAACCTCATTCCCCTGCATGGAACCAACACTTGTGATGCTCATTTTATTCGACAGGAATAAGTAAGCTCAATGTTAGAATGACTTAGCGCACGTACAATAAGATAAATTTTCACTTCCTAGCAAAAATTTCAGAAATCGAAACTTAGAAATTGAAACACAGAAACTGAAACTTAGTGCCGCCCTCCAAATGCAAACGATCCTCTTATACATATTATTGTTTATTTTTTATTAACTTGTGCTTCTCCCTAAATCCTGTGTCGACAACTATCATGTGTATTACGATAACCATGTATGAATAGCAATTAAGGATCTAAATCATATGTTCCAACACTTAACATGGGTGTTACGATAACCATGTATAAATAGCAATTAAGGGTTTCTATGTTAAGGTATTTGAATGCATTTTTCGCTTTCATTTTCAAAACTTGTGCGTACTAATGAAAGTGTTTTTCAAATGAGCGTCGCGAGGATTGTGCTCTCTTAGTTCAAAATCAGATTAGGCAAGGAAAGGAACTCAATTTTGTTGTACTTTTCTATCAATCATTTTGTTTCAACATTCTACACGGGTATTACGATACCAATGTGGTATAATCATATAAAGATGTTAATGTTAATGTTAATCTGTTTTAAAAACCAATGTATCGACATTTCATGTTTGCACTTTATTGGAAATAAAATGTTTTTCTTTTTCTATTCTTTCTTCTTTTCTTTATAAGCACTCTACCCAGGTGTCTGAAATGGGTACCGGTCTTGACCGGGGGAAAGCGTCATGGCGTCCTGGCGATAGTTATAAGGCATTTGAAAATCCAAAGTACAAGGTGCTATGTATGAGGCTTGAAATTGGAAATAAAGCATCCGTAGATGCCATCATTAATTAGTAGTGGTCTTGCCACTACATTAGTGCTAGCGGTGTACGCTACACGTGTTGATGGTAGGAAGCCTACCTGTCCCAAAACATTGTGTTTTCGGTGCCGTGACCACGTTTTACTGGTTATTAAATTGATTACATTATGAACTTCATGAATTATTGTCCCACATCTAATTGCAGCCAACACAATGAGAAACACTTCTAGCGGCAAAGCTCCTTCAATGGAGAGACAGGATACTCAGCCATGCCTGGATCAAAACACAGTTTCATGCTGAACAGCAGCCCAAGCACTGAAAACATGCTTGACGCTTACATCACTGGCACCTTCTTTGAAGCAGTCTCAGGCTTGCCTAGTGTGGTGGTGCCCAGTGCGCAGATGACCATCGAGCCGCAGCTTCAGCAGGTTGCACAGTCCGTGTGCAATGTGTCTACATCTCAGTTAACTCCTGCTATGGTGTCAGCTGCTCTGCACCGTGTTAATAATAATAATAATAATGGAAGCCGCAGTGCTACTCAGGAAGCCGGGGTTGGTTTGCCGGCGTTTGTGAATTTCACTCGTGTCCCCGCAATTCGGCCTCAAGCTGCTATCCAAGGAATGGTGCAAGTTCAGAAGCAGGTTCAAATAGCGCAAAGCGACGCAATGCCACGCAATGCCAGATGCGATCTACGTGAAGAACACCCAGCTGCAGCAGAAGCAACTGGTGACTGCCGCGCCCTGCGAGTCTCGGGTGGCTGTGAACCCTTCCTGGTCCACCAGCAGCGCGTTTCAAGTCTCGCCTCATTCTCCTGAGACTGAGGAAGCTTCACTTACAGTTGAGGAGATGTATGGCGAGAATCATGACGCTTCATTCTCGCAGATCGCGGATCTGCCCGAATTGCCCGACCTCAGCTACACAGACTTCTCGACTGAGCCCAAGTTCGTCCCTAACCCGCCCTCGTCCAAGAAGGAGGGGGACACCAGCACCGATAGTCTTCCTCGAGCTGACTCCATTGATGTCTCCCCGATTGCTGACTGGCCTGGCGTGCATAATTTCACCATCGGCTTCCCTACTGACGCTTGCAAAAACCGAAAGTGGGGCTACTGCGGCGAGTCGAAGCGCGTGTTTTGCCAGCCAAACATCGCTGTGGAGGTGCAGGTACGCGTGGACGATTGGGCCTTGGAACCTTGGAACACCACATTTTAGGGGGGTTCCATGGCGTTTAACTACTAGCTAATAATGCTAGTACCACAGGCGCACACTCAAGTATGAGAAACAGTCCACACCTTAGCTCTGATAACGAGTGACTAACTTGCCAGTCGAAGGTTGCATTTTATATCATTCCTCTCTCTTTCTGTGCATCAAACTAGACCGTCATGGTACCTATGTGTATGTGTGTTTATCAATTGCAGACATTCTGCACCATATTACAAAGATAATGTTTTTTTCTAATATGAAATTGTAGAGCATCCATGTAAAAAAAAATTCGTTGTGTGATCATCCAATTATACTGCAGTGATATGCTTATTCTGCTTATAGTTATATGCTTATAATAATGTGAAACCCATGTACATCTGTATGTTTATCAATTGCCGACAATTTGCGCCATATTTCAAAGATGATGTGATTTTTTTCTAATATGAAACCTTAATAGGACATTAATGTTTTCTTTCTTATTCACGTCCCACAATCGTTTTCATGTTTCTGACTTAGGTAGACTGTTTTGTGCCACTATTTTTATTACGAAATTTTATAAAATTCATGCCATTAAAAAAAAATTTTCTCCGTTTCCCTCGATTGGAATTCTGGTTTATACTGACTAGTTTACGCTGATATTTGCGCACATGCTTTCTTGTGTATATGTGTACGTGTGCACGCTATGCGTATGACACTCTGTAGAATGCGTATGTATTGCCTCGATGCATAGAAATGCATTTGTGTATGCTTACAAGTTTTGTGTATGTGCGTGGGTATGTGTGTGCATGTGTATATTTTTACATGTATACGTGCACATATGTGTACTAGACTGACAACTAGCATTTTACTAGAGATGATGGTCTTTTTTCTGTTCACTCTCAACTCGTAACATTACCTAACTCGTCATCTGTTTATTATTGTAAAGCATTCATGTAAAAACTATACATTTGTTGTGCGATCATCCATTCATATTTAAATAAAATGCTTATTAACTAATGACCGTTATGTTAAAATTGTTGAATCAGAAATACAAAACCTATAATCTTCTTCGTCCTCATGCTTATGTGTACATATATGTATATATATATATATATATATATTATATATATATATATGTGTGTGTGTGTGAATGGATACACACACATACATACGTATGTTTGTATATGGATATATATTTCTATGTATTTTTCTTCATGCTTTCTTAAAATGACACTTGTGAACATTGACCGAAACAAGCGATTTCATATATTAATTCCTGGCGTCAAAATTGTGAAGTTTTATGCCATGTTCATGTAAACTGTCAAAGTTTTTCCACCCCACAATGAAAATGCATCGTTCATGAAATTGTGTTATCTCTTATAATGATCATTACATGTATTATCAAACGTAGATTAAGCTAGATTAGGAGTACATTGCCCTCAATCATTTATTTTCGACTAGTGACACGAGTTTTACAATACTCGTGTGTGTGTGTGTATCATCTAAGTGTATTAATTTTAAGATATTTTGAAAACCAATGATGGTACTTTTGTACCATCTCTATTGGAAATAAACTGTCTTTTTTTTGAATGACGAAATGGACCATCAACCGGACAGCTGTCTTGAAGGCTCAGCTGAGGTGAGGGCTGAAGGTAATGAAGACAGACGGGACATGGTGGAACATCTCAAGTGCAGCGGAGAAAAGTTATCATCTAAGCCCACGAGCAGTGAAGATGGGAATGTAATGGCGGCAGAAATTCAAGTGGACGACCAAGCGAAAATCAGTAATGAGACAGTTGATGCTGATACACCTCTGACGAGGACAGTCCAAGAGTCCAATGAGGTATACGATGTTAAATTGTTCATTTGCTGCCAGGAAAATTAATGAATATTCCTTTTGTTATTCAGGGCACAGAGTATAAGGCCTTGGTAGATAGTGGTGCAAACGCTAACATCATGAAGGAGAGTGTATGTAAACTTAGAATTAAGATTTAAATTAAAGATTCTTGTCTGAAGTTATTTGTGTTGCGGTTGTACTGGTAGTGCTGGTTTATATTGGTATTTGTTGTAATTTTAGATAAATAATGCGTTCCACTGTCATTTAAATTAGGGGTTGAATGGTATTGAACTCATGTTGATGCTTTTCATGTAGGCACCTTTACGGGGTGTTTGCTGCGTTTTGAGAGATGTGTACATTAAAACAATGCTTAATAAAAATAACTGTTTTGTGCACATTGAGTTTTAAAAGCGAGAGTTATGTACCGATATGTATCGCAAATTGTAGACAATAGCGATAGTTTGTCTCACATGGTAGAAGGGAGCTGCAGTGCAGGATTCGGTTCATTTATGAGTGGATCCCAGGGTATCCATTGGTGGATAACTATGATGTTATCTATGTTGTGATCGCCGTGTTTGAGAATTTTTCCTAACCATGTCGCTTTTGTGCAGCTTTCAGGCCATATAAATGAAAGACATTAAATTATATATTTTAATTTGTAAATAGCTGTGCCCCAAGTCATCGATTTTGTGTAAATGGTGTAATGGTGATTTGTCACCGGAGGGAAACTCCGAGTCGAGGAACCTCATGTGTTCGTGTGTATATGTGTTCGGCATAAACATTGTGAACCGACCCGACTTTCTGTTCCTTGTGCTGACAACTGTGGACAACGTATCAGTGTGCAAGGTCCTCAAGAACGGCAGGTGCTACCATGAATTACGATCAGTAGGCTTTCGTGTTGTGAGCGTGCTTTGCGGCGGTGCGAGTCACGACAACATGTAACGTTGTCCTGTCATGAGCTAAACTCGTCGAAATTGCAACGAATTTGCATGTGATGGAGGCTTAAATTTTATTTTTGCTGATGCCCTCATGTCGATGTCCATGTAAATACTGTTAAAATTATGGGGGCAAGTACGACGACGAAGTTAGTTCTGAACTTTATTTGAAGGCAACAAATACAGAACACAAGAGGATAGGGCGAGAGTCGCACATCCTAAGTTCCTAACAGCAATGAGTATCGACGGAGACCAGGGCTGCCAGTCAACTTTTTCCAAAATCCCCAGACTGACCCCTGAAATTTCCCAAGATCGTAAAAAAATGTCCAGATATTACCAAAGTGATAAATATAAAATTTATGCTTACCTTCAATATATTTTTAGGTTTAATCTCCATCTTCGTCATCAATGTCCATGGAGCTAGGATATATGGAGGGAGCATAGCGCACTCCGATCGGGCTCAATTTGGCTGCAAAAGTTGAAACACTCGGGCAGTGTGAATGCCCGATTCTGAGCCAACCACAGACGCTTGGCTGAAGTTGCTCCACCAACCTTCCCTACAACCCTTCCTCTCAATGGCTCTCATTTTCCAAAGCAAGATTAGTACCTCACCACAAGTCAAAGGGTGAGGTGCGCTTGCAAGTCGCTCTAATTTGTTATAATCAACGGCCTGTAATCTTTATAGTTTTCTACTCTTAATGTATCTTTGCTAGTAATTTTGATATTATTAAGTGTCTTCAAGTGAGGAAACACAATTTTTATTATCTTTCGGAGTCTTAGAATCCCAAATTAATCATTACCTACTGAATGATTAACTAAACAGCTGGAAGAGCATTTAGCGAGCGCGTGAGCACTCTAGCGTAGTTGGTAGGTAACTGGCTTCCGTGCTGACGTCACACTCGCGAGACGGCTATTGGTTACCACAGACACAGGAGAAATCTCAAAAACTGGTTCTCTTCACAGACGGCTATGCTCCCTCCATATATACTCCCTCCACGTCAATGTCAGCATGAAGGTCAAGAGACTTCGATTCTTTCAATCTTTTCAATCGATCTTGGTATCTTTGATAGACGGCTCTACTCTTCAGGTCAGTTACTAAATTTTTCGGCGGATCCCACGTAGCACATGTATTATTTCTTGCTAAACATTGCTTAGCCAGAAGGCGGTCTTTGGCAGTTTCCGGTTTTAAAGAATTGGAAGTTTTGTTTTTTATGCAGTCAAGTTGAGAAAATATTCTTTCAACAGATGCAGACGAATGCGGCAAGCAGGTGAGACAAGTCATAAAATACGGAAGGATGCCAAAATTAGGGTTACCCAAGCCATCTGTAATTTCACTTAATGATTTCCAATACTGAGGAATTGTGCATTCAGTTACTGGTAGGTCCGCTGCAATTAGGCGAAAGCTTCTCCACTCGTCGTCTATCTTATTTAGCTGAGCTTCGTCAACAAGCGAGGGGAAGTGAGTAACAAGAGGCGCAATGGACGTCGGCGATCGGTCCACGTTGCTTGCAACTTTTGGATTTAACAAGCCTAGTTGTGCAACAATGCTGTTGTCATCAAACTCAAATCTTATTCATATTTGGGATGCAAGTTCTGAGAGAACCTTGGAACAGTTGCTTTTAAATCTCAAGTAGATTGAGGCATTCTCGAAAGGATTGTTAACTAAGTAACTCGTTGCTCTGCCTCGTAAATAAATATCTACTTGCTTAAAATTACTTTCATTTTTCACAACAATATCTGTAAGCTTTTTTGTTCGTAGAACTTCTTCTATGATGAAGCAAGCGAGAATGCTACGATACTCTGTGAGGATACACTGAAGAACAATTCATGCAAACGAAAATGCTCAGATTGAAATTCCAAGTTCAAAATGTTTATTTTTTGAAGAATATACTGAAGAAAAAAAATTGGTTTTGTTCCATGGTTATTCAGGGCTCCATAAATTTTCCTTGCATTGTCAACCTTATCTATTGTTGATTCACTTTGAAAATATAGTAACAAGGCATCGTACTGCTCCAAAATAGCGGATATCACTTTCTCTCTTGACAGCCACCTTGTAAGGGCAAGTTTAGGCATCTTCCGTGTTACTGTATTAGTCACTTTTTGGATAGTGCAAAATCTCGTTGCCGCTTTGCACTGCGGGAGAAGTAAGATGTTAAATCTTTAAAGAGAGGTTCCAGGTACGATGGTAAAACACTGACAGCGTAACTAGCGCACAGAGCAAATGAGTGGCACACGCAGCCCAGAACAAAAACTGTAGGGACATTAGCTTTCAGAAATTTTTGAAATCCGTTATTAGCACCCATCATTGAGGCGCAGTTATCACAGCCTAAGCCGATGATGTTACTAAGAGGTATGCCACGATCAAGCAGTAACGTTTTGACAGCTCTGTAGAGACTTTCAGCCGTGCTGTTTTCGACGGTTACTGTGTCTAGTAACGCATCAGCCACATCTTGTTTTTGCTGGTCAAAAAAACGTACTACGATGGCCAAAATTTGGCAAGTCGATATATTAGTATTTTCGTCGATTAGAATTGAAAACTTTTGTTCCCTACAAATTTTTGTAAGTTCAGTTTTTTCATAATAGGATATTCTATCCTGAATTACGTAAGCAAGCTTTGTTTTTTTCATTGCTAACTTGCCAGCAATTTTACTATCTGGGAAAGCGTGTTTGCACAAATCAAGAAAGTGATCTGCGTGTGCAAAGGGAATGTTGTGTTCGGAAAAGTAGCTAGCAACAATTAACTCACTTTTTGCCACTTGGTCATCATCATTTGGCCCTTTCTGCTTGAAGAATTGTGTGATGTCAACTTTCGACTTGACACATTCAAAATTTTTCTTATGTTTTTCAGATTCCTTGTGCTTCATTGGGGCAGACCTGTTCGCGCTTTTGAACATAACATTGCAGCACTTACAACTGGCAGAGTTTTCATTTTCATCTTTCAGTAACCAGTCTTTGAATTCTGGATCATTCAAACATTCATCTCGGAATGTTTGACTACACCACTTTTTTTAGGGGGGGTTCCATGGCGTTTAACTACTAGCTAATAATGCTAGTACCACAGGCGCACACTCAAGTATGAGAAACAGTCCACACCTTAGCTCTGATAACGAGTGAATGAGCCACGCGCCGGCGGCGCCGCCTCAAGCGCTGTAATTGCGCCACTACGCTTCGTTCATTCCTCGTTAAAACGTGTATTATTCTACCATGATGCATCCGTTGAGCAAACTCAGGCCCCTTGTTCTGGTAATTTGATTAATTTCTAGATAGAATTGTTGTCGTTTTGGTTCTTACTTTTCCGATATGTTAAAATTAAACGTTAATAAAGCAATTTTATTGTTTGCAAAAAATAAATTGTAAAAACACCCCAAATTCCCTAAATCTTCCCCGATTTTGTTTCGAATTCCCTAAATCCCTAGGATATGCCTGACGGCGACTGACTGACCGAGACAAACTTTACTGAGCTCAGATGCATGGCCTACCATCCATGGATGAGAGACACCAGAGACACTCATTGTCAGAAGTCACGAACTTTTAGCAAACTGTGGTTGAGAAAGTATACTATGGGAGATAAAAGGGATTATGTGCTTTGAAGGTTCTTTGACTTCTAAGTTTTGTCTTCGGCTGTACACGGGCGAAGAAAGAAGCTTGGTTGTGTCGTCGTTTCACGTCATAACAACTTAACCCCATCTGCTTGGTATACTCAATCGGTAACACTACTTTCGATGCGCATCTACATAGCAGTAAAAAGGACGGTTTCTCATTTGGTGTGTGCGTAATAAAATGCAGTTTTGAAAACTGAGTTTGAAGTTGCCGTATGCGCAATAATTGAATGAGATGAAGTGTTGGAAATTCCGGTGCGCGTCTCTGAGTGACATGTGGGTTAGTACCTGGAGTCAGTTCGTTTGGGTGTGCTGTCTGCAAACAGAGGTGACGTCTGTCTTGGTTTGTCTTTCTTCAGGTAGGTTGTTATTGATTATAATCAAGTAATTTTTCCATCCAGTCATGGAAGGAGTGTTGTGCCGGTTTTCCGCATTTCTAGGGGCCCTGCAGCGTCATGTGTCGTGAGCCTATAGGAGGTCCCTCTACCCTCTTCCTTGACCATTTTTTTTACTATCTTTTTATTTAAGTGTGCCTGTGATCTTCGTTTCATTTATTATTATTTTTGGGTGTTATTTTGCTATACCGTTCAGAGCCTTTAAATTGATACTTAAACTTAAAGGCCCGTTGGCCACTCTTAAAGGCCCGTTGGCCACTCTTAAAGGCCCGTTGGCCACTCTTAAAGGCCCGTTGGCCACTCTTAAAGGCCCGTTGGCCACTCTTAAAGGCCCGTTGGCCACCCTTAAACAATTGACTTGCGATTGGGAGTTCCTAGACGTGAAAGAAGTTCTCGCGATTTCTTGTGTTCTCCCGATCCACGTTAGGAAGTGGGATTTTCCTACGGAAAAGATTCTCCTCCTTTTTCTTTATCTTTATAGAACGGCTCTGAATGGTTACCTTTTACTTATTTTCCTATTTTTTTCCTCAAATAAACTCTTCTAATAGAGGCTCTTATCCTCACTCGGGAACAAATTCCCTAGGTGAGAATTGTTGGTGTATCCGATGTATTGTTATATGAAATCTTGGTTGTGGTGATATTTGCGTGTCCGCTTTGAGTGTTATGACCTAACGAAAGTGCCTTTGTTTCTTGTCGCCAGTATGCTCCCCCATTGCACGCCCTGCGGAGAACACCTTTTATTTGAGTGAAACCCTGCTTGCGCCGAACCATCCCTTGTCTTGTGAAGCGGCTATGCGGCAGAGGTTTTCTTGGCTTGTGAGTTCTTATTAGTGGTCTTCGTTTTAGGTGCGATTTGAAAGTTTATCCTGTTCATTTAAAAATTAGGAAGAGTCATAGGCGGTTGCGAGCTTCATTTCTCGGTTAATCCTCAGATCTCGTCCTTTTCTTTCCTAGCTTTAATTCGGCGGCAGTTTTCCGAACTGGGTTGCGTCCCTCCAGCGTCGGGAAGTTCGAGCAGCTGGGATTGTCACCTGGAAACATTCCTTTTCCGTCTCAGCTGGAATTTTGACTTCTGAAAAGCCGGGAGGTATCCCGGACCCAGTGCTACATATGCCCGGTACTACCCCAGCTTAGGACCTGCACTTGCCTATCCACCTCGGACCTAACTACGTCGTTGTTTGGGCGTGATTGAGGAACTCAAGCCGGTCCAAAAGGCGACTGCTTCCTAGAGGAGTTTTGTTTCCTCGCGCCTCTGTTCCAATTGCCCGAGCTTAATAAACTTTAAATATTTCGAGAGTGTGTTTTTTCACAGAAGTGTGTGAGCAAAACTTCTGTAATAATTAGAAACCGCCTGTGTGCGTTGAGGTGTAAAGTTAAGTCCATCAGTGGCGCAGCTAGCCCAAAATTTCGGAGTGACCAATATCCCTGACAAATGATTTCAGGGGAGACCAGACATTGACTATCAACAATTTTTTTCATTCATTTACTTGAAACTGCCCCCCTGCTCAACATTTCGAGGGGTGGAAGATGCATGGCCCCGTGCCTCCCCTCCCCCTCTTGGTTGCGCTACTGTAGTCAGTAGCCCTTCAAAACAGCTTTTAAATTAGATCATTAATTTTAAATAATATCGGACCATTTTTGTGCTGCTAATGCCCTCAATTGAGTATTCAAGACCGAAGTTATAGAAAAAACATAATAGTGGAGATTTATGCTGACTCCAGCTTGTGTCGGCATTGTTTTTTACGTAATCTGATTTATTAAGAGACTATTTCCCATTCCTTTCTGTTTTAAGTGCCCAGTTCTGTTCATTAGTTCAACGCGAGAAACCTATGAAACAACTAATGAAAAATTGATTATGCTTCTGTTTTTTTTTTTAATTTCGCAGAAAAAGAAGTCGAAATTCATAGATATTCTTGGTAGAGAAAACTGAGATAATAATAATCATTCATGATATCAAATGTAATTGTATATTGTATTTTAGGGGAGTGTTTAAAGGAATCTCTAATTTGGGAATGAGTGATTTTCGTTTCTGTCGGAAGGCATTGTTGCGGATAAATGAAAAATTAACACACTCTTCCGTTGATTGCCATAGAACACAAGCTTCCTTAAAAAATCTCGAAACCCGAAACAGATTTTAGCAAAATATAAAATCGCGCTTTGATTTGCTCCAAAACCGTCATTCTACGCTGCAATCTGAGCGAAGCAATCGCCCCAGGTACGAGGAAAATGATTTTTATGAAAACAAGGAGAGCCCTCAAAACTGAGTGCTTGTCTGCTCACTATTGAGATGTTGCGCACCTCCACTCTGCCACATATGCCCTGAGTAAAGTGTTACAGAGTAAGACAATTATTTCTGTTAAAATGAAGTTAAAAATACAATTTACTGAAGTAGCGCTTTTCATTCACACACATCGCATATCCTTCTACAAGGATAAGGATTCAAGTCACACAGTTTTAAACAGCGGTATCAATGTGTGCGTTTCGACCAGACTAGCCGATTAGCTGGTTTGGTACGAATGTAAAAAAAAATGAGGCAGGGCAAGGCATGAAAGAGTATTTCGTCTACTGTTTCTCTGGAGCATAAACTGTCGAAACATAAATGATTACTGCAAATTTTTCCTCAACAGATAAGGGAGCCTTTTCTTCAGTGATGTCCTTATAATGCATTATCGATCGTTCTGAACAAACTAGAAATCTTTTTGCCTCGTTGTTAAAAGAAAGTATAAAGGTGAATGTATATTTTACTGTATGTGCTTTGTTGTATTTCCCTAAGAAGCTAAACGTTAAATGATTGAATGATTTCCTGGTCAATCCTTAAATTGTTGCAAATAGAGTGAAAAATATTGCTGTACTTTCTGTTTCTTGTTTGCTTTTCAAATGTTAAGTAATTGTTTCGACGTAAATAATAACTTCCGTGCACACGGCTTCATAGCTCTGCAATGGAACTGTTGATTGCTGCTGAATATTGTTTTATTTATTTGTTTTATTCATATGTTTTTTCCTTATTAAGAAAATTCAGATTTCGTTTACGTTATTTTTCATTAAAAGCTTTGCTATTTCCCTCAAGACGTTTCAAATCAATGCAGTATTAAGTCTGAGCTGTACAGTTGAATGCAGGGCTTCGCATGGGTTTAGTCTTCGTGAAGCTCCCATTCAATTTTCAAAGTTTCATGAACGGCATCTAACCGAGACCATATTTTTCGATTGCGGTTCATCAGGATTGTCTGAAAATTTCACTCCAGTAAGCAGAGGTCAATAGCAGGATCCCAGTTCAAGCCCCCTCCAGACCTTGCATTACCATGTTGCCTCTGGACGTCGGAGTGGCGCTGCAAAAGAACCGCTGAATACGCTGATGACCAGACTGGCTTGTGGGAAAGCCGGGTTCAAAGCCCGCACTCAGCAGGGCTGCCACACCTTGGGAATTTTTCCCAGATCTTGGGAATTCGGTCTTGGCCTGGGGATTTAGGGAATTCGAAACGAAAACGGGAAATATTTAGGGAATTTTGGGTGTTTCACAATACATTGTATGCAAAAACTAAAATTGCTTCAATAATATTTGCTTCTAACAAGTATCAACTAAAATAACTAGAATACAATCTTGAAATTGATCAAATTATCAGTATAACAGGCCTGAGTCAGCTTCTTGAACGCATCATGGTTGAACAATACAAGTTTTTACGAGATCTGAACGAAGCGCGCAGTGGCGTAATTACAGCACCTGATGCAGCGCCTGGCTCAGTCACTCGTTATTACTGCTGAGGGCTAAATGTATTTTATAGTGTACGCCTGTGGTACTAGCGCTACAGGTAGCGATGTTTTGTCCTTATTGCTTCATCTGCTTGTAGTTAAACACCATAGAATCTCCTAAAAATTGTGGTACAGTTGAATATTCAGAGATGATTGGTTGAACGATTCCGAATTCAAAGATTGGCTACAGAAAGGTAAAGATCGAAACCGTGCCAGTCGTAAGTGCTTATATATTATGTTCAAAAGGGCGAACAAGTCTGCCCTACTGAAACAGTAGGAATCCGAAAAATATAAAAGGTATGGGCTTATGAAGTCGAAAGTTGACATCGCTCAATTTTTTAAGCCGGAAACGCGTAATGATGACCAATAAATTAAATGTCACTTCCCTCGCTTGTTGATGAAGCTCATATAAATAAGATATACAGCGTGCGGAGGTTTTCGCCTAATTGCAGCTGACCTATCAGTAAGGGAATGCCCAATTCCTCAGTATTGGAAATCATTAAGGGAAATGAAAGATGGCTTGGGTAACCCATATTTGGCATCCTTTCATATTTAATGCTTTGTCTCGATTGCGCTTTCGTCTCCATTTGTTAAAAAGTATTTTCTCTACTTAACTGAATAAAAAAACTAACAATTCCTCAAGACCAGAAACTGCCAAGCACCTCCTTCTTGCTAAGCAATAATTGGCAAGAAATAATGTAAAGTATGCCAAGTGGGGTTCTGAACAAAGTTTCATCACTGACTTAAGAATTAAGGGGAGCTGTCAATCAAAAAGACCAAGATTGACTGAAATGGTTGAAAAAATTAAGATCTCTTGATTTTCGTGCTGGCATTGATTATAAATATTGTGAATAAACCTGAAAATGTATTTAAGATAAACATAAATATCATATTTATCACTTTTAGTAATACCTGGGGAGTTTTATTCCGTTCTGGGGAAATTTCAGGGGTCAGTCTGGGGATTTTGGAAATAGTTGACTGGCAGCCACAGATCATATACTAGAAGATCCTCAACTTATCACTAAGTGAGTTTCAGCCCTGTCGACAATGACGTAGGGGCCAATTGGCCAATGACGGAGCCGGTAAATTGTTACGGGTCTAGTTTGAATCTGAAGTCGTTAGTCGGCTGTGAGCCTTTGACAGAGGTGTAACGAAGATTGCAGCAGAAATGGCTCCTTACGTACGCTTAAAAAATGCGTAGTGGAAAAGTGTGCTACCTATTTTTAGCAGTTTTTTTATCACTCAAACATCTTAATTTTTCATTATCGTATTGTTTCGACTAATATAAGAATCTGGTATTTAATGGCTTAAAATGTTGATGAACTCTTTCCGAAAAACTTAATATACGGCACCGACGTTTTATCACATTTAGAACTAGAGACTAATTTAAATGCGCCTTAGTTTATAAATAAAAATTGTAAATATGTTCATGAATGCACATTCACGTTTATGTATAGTGAAGGACAATATAAAAAAGTGTTATCAATATAACCGAAATGTACTACTTTGGCTTTCACTATCCTTATTACGCCAAGAAACGTTTCTTAACTTTTGAATAAAAACTTGAGTTCCAATCCAAACGAGTATCATAGTAAAGCCTGGATACGCAGCCAATTGAAAGCCTTGTCAACAATGACGTCAGCTGCGAGTCATGGCTGCTAGAAGCTGATTGGTTGGCGTGCGTGAGTACGTTTGTCTAGAGCGGACTTGCGGTCCACCGTAGTTTTGCAGTTCTTCTTATGTAAGTGTTCTGTGTGGCAGCCCTGCCACACTGCAATGGCATTCAGTTGCTCAAGAGCTCTGAGAGGGGAAGGATGCTTGCGAGCTATACGCGGGAGCTACTCACTCCCGCGTATAGCTCAGGGCCGCCAATGAGAATTTTACCAAATCCCCAGCATACGCTATAAAAAACCCAGATTGCTGCTTAAAACCCCAGATTCGCGAAAAAGTGTGTTAATGAAGTAATTTGCTTACCTTTGTACTCGTATTGCTCTGAATCAGTTGCTGCCATCAAACATATAGCGTTGCTCCGTAATTTCTCATTATGCCTCTCCAAATATCGGTGACTTATTGCTCCGCTTTCCATATCGCGTATTAATTCTTTTCGTGGTTGCCAAGTAGTACAATCATTGTTGCTCCTCGAAACTAATTGTTTTGCCAAAATTCTATCTTTTACAGTTTCTGCTTTCAGAAAACTGTTTTTTTTTCGTTTTAACACAATTCATGACTGAAAAAATTCGTTCAACCGAAGCAGACGAATGTGGCAGAATAGTTAGACTTGTCATAAAAGCAGACAAGAGGCCAAATTTTGAATTTTGAAAACCGTCCTTGATTTCTTTTAGTTTGTTCCAGTATCTGGGAGGATTTTATACAAGAACAATCACTATGAAGGTGTTTTTAATAATTATGTGTTACATGTACAACAGTAACAGGTACTGCATAAATGGTACTTGAATATTTGAATTGTTCGATATTTTTTGCTGGCAGTAAACAGGCGTCACTTTGTTAAGAATGATGAATTTTGCGAAATAAAACAGGAATTAAGGAAATATTTTAATTATATGTAATGAATCTTTTCATTGTGTGTAATAAATTTTGTGCTTACTTAAAAAAAAATTGTCCGTTGAAATGTCTTAGTAAATTCCAACAGTACGGATGGGTCGCTTCAACATAATGTTACATGCCACATGCCTGTATGTTTGGCTAAACAAATGTTAGGTGTAGTGAGAAAGGTTTTGTGTACATTTGGGCCATAAGCTGTAATGGCTCGAACGATGTCTGTTTATATTAGTAGGGAAATTTTTAGGTGTGTAAGCAATCTTCGAGAGACCTAGGGCGAACCCTTCGACACTCGAGACGGTAGAAAATGCCTACTCAGTCGCATACAACGCCGCCTTGTTGACGGGCATAGATCGCGACACTTAAGCCTAGAGGGCGGCAGACCAACGGTTTCGAAGGAGCTTGGGCGTAGGAAACAGTGATGCCAAGAAAGAGAGAGAGAAAAAAAGAGGTAGGCGGGCACTTTCGAAGTTTGGAAGAATCGTATTGGTCGGATATGAAAAAGAGGACAACCCTCAAAGATACGCTAGGCATCGTGATGAACAAAAGGCAGTTCAACAGTCGACGCCGTGACGCGAAGTACAAGAAATAAACGCGGGTGTGTTCGCGGTAACAAACGTGCTTAAAGAGATAATGGGAAAAGTGGCTATATTAAAAATTTATACTAAAGTGTCACGCTATGATGATATCCAAAAATTTATACATTTTTTGTTCTTACTTGCAGAGAAGGAAATTGGGAAAACCCAACCTACGAGTGAATCAGTAATGAAACATTTAGATGCCACGTCTCTGGGAGGGTAAGAGAGAAGCAGTTTCCTGGAAAAAGATATTCTTTCTTTGAAACAAATATTGTTTAAATTTATTGTCATTCAGTGATGTAAAAAATTGAGATATTTCTGAGAGAACATAATTGGCGCAATCATGAGTAACGAGTTATAAATTGATCTTGCAGGTGGGAGGCCTGTGGATAGAAGTTCGCAATGAAAGAAAATGCTCGGGAGCTACGAAATTAGCAATTAGCAACAGACACTCTTAGAAATGTGCATAAGACAGAGACTTGAACTGAAGCTGTACTGGCTCCTGAATGTGTGGGTTGAAGCAATGACCACATCCTGTACTTCTGGGAGCGCTAAGATATTGTAGACCTTATTTGTGTTATGTCTGTGTGTAAGCAACAGACTAGGTGGCTGGCCAGCCGAAGCGAATCGAATTATTCATAATAGCTCTGTAATGTAAGCCATTTGGCATATGCAGTTTTAAATTCCATGACTTAATTTGTACCATTTTTAATAACGTTCATTGTATGTAAGCTTGGTTATGTTCGTATGATGTATGGCCGCAAAATCGTAAATATTTAGCGAATGTTACCCTGTGTATCATGCCCCAACACTAGAAGTAACAGCTCGCCACGTCACGGGTGCGCTAAGAAAATGCGCTCTGTAAGTGAGTCGACTATCATCGGTGAGTAACGTTTTGTTTTTTAGCATATGTACTGTAATGTTGATTATTGTCTATGGTTTTTTTTGTGTTTATGTATTTCATGGAGGTGAGCCAACCCCTCAATTCCGAGAACCTGATCTTCTTGTTACTGCAATGTTAACAAGGAGGCGAGAGCTTTTCTCGTGACATCGTAATTTGGCATGGTCAAAGTGATCACAAATCATTTATGTCTGTGAGCTAACAGCCGTATTGTTTGTTTTATTTTGTTGTTGTGTATTTCATGCGTGAATTGAAGTGAAATTTAGTGGGTGCCCAAACTTATGAAGTGCTACGTATATCGGAGAGTACACTATTTCTAAAAGTAGTAAATAACTTTTTTTGCTCTTGTTAATGAACTGCGTGAGCGCGAGTGATCCTTTGTGAAGTTATAAAGTTCGAATTTAAAGTAGATCAGCATCAAGCCTGGTAGAGGACGAAGGAACAACGCCCGTGGAAACGAACCAGCGGCGCCTCCACCGCCTGAGAAGGAAGTCAACATACCTGTGGTGACCAGCTGCGTGGGTGCCGTGGGGCCGAAATTCAGGAAGGGTGATGATGTGGGAGCCCATATAGCAAGGTTGAAGTTTCTGACCGGTCACCTGAATAAAAGCGAGCAGGTGCGAGCCTTCCTGTTATGCCTAGGTCAACGAGAGGCAAAGGAGTGCAATCAAATAATTGGTTCACTAACGAATCTACGAGAAGCAGAAAAATGGCTACGTTCATATGCCGAACAAGTGGAACATCCCACTCAGGCGATATTTGAAATAGTCACCAAGAAGCAGACAAACCGAGAGGGATTTTCTGAATATCTAACGCGCCTGGAAACACTATACAACGAGAATTATCGAGAACATCCGGAACGAGTCATTGTAGATTTGATGTGGCTGAGATTGAGGGCAGACATTACGAAACCCTTCCGAAGTGATGCGCGACCTACCACAGTTCAAGAATTGAGGGACATGGGAGTTGAAGTGGAAAATCGACGGATAGTGCCTGTACCAAGGCAAACGACAGAAAGGAGGGAACCGGAGAGAGAGAGACCGCAGCGAAGCGATAGGAGGCCACAGCTAGTGATGTACCGATGTATCGGTATCGGCAGTATCGGCCATTTTTATTGGTATCGGTATCGGTATCGGCAAAATCCGGCCGATACTTTACCGATACTTTCCAACAAAACGTATTTTTTCATTAAAATGAAGGTCATATAAATCATGAAATTGAAAGTATGGAACCTAATAATACCCGTTGTGTGTTTATTTACGATTTGTTGTCCGCTTCTTAATAAACATAGGTTGTGTGAGTTTGCGGTATCATGGATACCGAATTCCTCAGTGTAACATTAAAAGATGGCGTTTCCATGCATTTAAATATTTGACATTTTATTAGGATAGGTTTTTTTAGGACAGGATAGGTTAGCACTGGTTAGGTAATACTGACAGAATTTTTTCTCGGGTCCACCTAGCTTAACGATGACATTTTCCTTGGAATTTCCACGGGTCCTGCTACTATCTAATAATACCTCTGGTTTATTTGGAGTCCGCTTCTTCCATTTTTTTTTGTCACGCTCATAAGGAGAGTTATAGGGACCGTATCTGTGATACGAGTTTCACCAGTGCGCAAGTACAAGAATATTTTTCATCACGGGTGCTGTTAGGATGGATACATTCGTTGGGCACCACATCTGGAATATTTGTTCAAGAAAGTTGGTGAATGCCGTCATTTTTGACGGGCTGTGCGTACTTGTAATCAAATAAAGAGCCTATTCATACCTAGTAAATTAGTTAGCTAACTGTTGAATTATAGCATTTAATCAGGCCCGCTAACTGAATTCACTACTTTGAATTCCCGATGAGTCACGGTCATAACTGAAAGCTATGTAGCATGAATAGCTAAACCCTGTAGCGACATAAAATTATTATACTTTTACGACTAAAACCTATATAGTTTGACCTAATATCCATTCCTTAAAGTATGTGACAGGCTAACAAAAACCAAACCAATTTAATAAAGTTGAAGGTGCATATGAATGTTTTTGTGAATTTAATATAAAAGTAGCTGAAAATTCTATTTTAATTTAGCTTGTAAATCGTCAAATGTTCCAAAGCTAAGAATTTTTTTAATTTAGCATGTATATCGCCGTTCATAACGAATCTTGTATTTTTCTTCTATGGTAAGATGTTCGAAAAATTCACGAACAATCTTATAGCGGAATACATCTGAATGGGTCAGTTGATTGCTTTAATCGTAACTTGATGAGGAATTTAAAAACGAGGAAAATTCCAAGGAACTTAATCATATTTACTAGGAATACGTTTCGCAGTCCAGCTCCATCATCAGTTCGTAAAAGTAAAATTCATTATGACTACAATAAAAGAAAAAAGAAAATGTTGGATACAGTCATTAAAGGAAATCACAAAAACAAAACAAAAATCAAAACATGTCCCAGAGAAAATAAAATCGACAAGATCTACTTACAATTTGCAATGGGTAGGAACTGTCAGAATTGTTGAGGGCCGGTTTTCGTTTAAAATATGTATCGACTCTAAAATTCCGAGGTCACATGTAGTTGAAGCCGAATCTAAGATTTTGAAGTCCGCAGAGGATATCGGTACGTTGCATTTTACTGCGTGATTACGTACGAATTGTGCGAATTGGTTCCCCGTGCGGAAGCTTCAACCCCGATGCTCGGCCATTCTGATATAAAAATTCTGTGCCGTCATGCCGTAGTACGATGATGTGCACTGCATACAACTGTACAGTAAGAATAAATCAGAAAGGCTCGCTACTCCATCAAAAGCGTATCCTTGTCTTGTACCGGAATTGTATAATTTTAAGGTTGCTTCTTTTTTCCGGTACAAGGATACGCGTCCGATGGAGATGCGAGCCTCTCTGATTTATTCTTAACAGTTGTACAGTTGTGTGCAGTGCACATCATCGGACGTCGGCATGACGTCACGAAATTTTTATAACAGAATGGGCGAACATCGGGGTCAAAGCTTCCGCGCGAGGAACTAATTAGCTTACTCCTCACACTCCGCAGTACGTAATCACGCAGTAAAATGCAACGCACCAACATCCTCTGCGGACTTCAAAACCTTAGATTCGGCTTCAACTGCATGTGACCTCAGAATTTTAGGATCGTTACATATTTTTAAACGAAAACCGGCCCTCAACAATTCTGATAGTTCCTACCCATTACAAATTGTAACTAAATAATAATCTTGTTGATTTCAGTTTTTCTGGGACATGTTTTATTTTTATTTTCTTGATTTCCTTTAATGACTGTATCCAACATTTTGTTTTTTCTTCTATTGCAGACAATGATTTGTACATTTACGAACTGATGATGGATCTGGACTCCGAAACGTATTCTTAATGAATATGATTAAGTTCCTTGAAATTTTCGTTTTTAAATTCCTCATCTTTTAGATGGTTGCGTGTTTGCGGATATTTTCGGTTTCGGGGCTTATCGAATTTTACTATTTTCTTTTCGCCAAAGTATGTTCTCGTGCTTGGTGTGAATAACACGAAAATGACAACCCTTTTTTTGGAGAAATTATTGTTTTGGTACACTTTTGGAGCCAGTTGCTATTATAGCTAGTCTACATTACGTTGCAGTACGATTAGAAACACATATCTATTGAATGGATTTCATTTTGTTATTTTTCTCAACAATATAGTTAGCATAGCATGCGCATTTTATTATTCATAGTCGGAAACTCTATTGTCAATATTTTGATATTATTAGATATACTAGCAAATAATTTTATTATAACCCCCATGTAGGGCTTATAATAGTTTTATTTTAATAAAAGTGAGCACGGCCCGCCAAAAATGGGATTCAATACCTTTCATGAACGAATTTTTAAGATGTAGATGACAAACAAATGCAGTATATCCATCCTAACAGTACCCGACCCGTAATCAAAAATATTCTTGTACTTGCGCACTGGTGAAACTCGTATCACAGATACGATTATTATAACTATCCTAATGAGCGTGCAGAGAAATGGAAGAAACAGACACCAAACAAATAAACCAAGGGCAAGGGTATTATTAGGTAGCAGCATGACCCATGGAAATGCCAAGGACAATGTCATCGATAAGCTAGATGGACCCACGGAAAAATTCCGTCAACATTATCTAACCTATGCTATCCTAATTCTATGTCGTGACTCGCACCGCCACAAAGCACGTTCACGACGCGAAGGTCTAGCGATCGTCATTACATGGTGGCAACTGCGGTTCTTGTAGGCCCTACACCACTAATGCGTTGTCCACTGTTGCCAATACGTGGAACGGAAAGTCGGGTAGGTTTAAAATGTTAATGCCGAGCACATATGTACAAGAGCACACAAAGCTCTCTTGACTCTGAGTTCCCCTCCGGTGACAAATCACCATTACTTAAAAACGATTACTTCGGGCACAGCTATTCTCAAAAACTATATTTAATTTAATGTCTTAATTATTCAATATGGCCTGAAAGCTGCACGAAAGCGACATGGTTAGGAAAAATGCGCAAATTACGGCGATCACAACAACCTATCCAATACTACTAATCTATCCTAATAAAATTTAAAACACTTCAATGCATATAGAGACGATCTTTCAATGTTACACTGATGAATTCGGTATCCATTATACCGCAAACTCACACATCCTATGTTTCTTAAGAAGTGGACACCGGACAAATACATAAACAAACATACAACGAGTATTATTAGGTTAGATGATTGTAAAAGTATCGGTATCGGGAGTAGTATCGGTCAAAGTATCGGTATTTTCAAGTATTGGAGTATCGGTATCGGTATCGGCAAAAAAATGGGTATCGGTATCGGTATCGGCCCAAAAAATGGTATCGGTACATCACTAGCCACAGCAGGACACTGCGCGTGTTGGCCACACAATGCGACACTCACCACAGCGGCAAAGAGGACACAACGAAGCACCACACTGGAGTGAAAGGAGCAGACAGATACGACACTCTCCTTATAATCGAAGAGGCAATTATGAAGCGCCACACTGGAGTGAAAGAGGCAGACTAAGGAGTCATCAGCACCAAATTTACCACGTAAGAGAACCACAGCTGCATCGGGAAGTGCCACCTGCACCTGAGGTGAACTTAGCGCAGTATAGAACAGTGCCACCGCTGTGCTTCAACTGCGGAAAATTTGGGCACCTAAAAGCTAATTGCAGGGCGCAACATTTTCCAGGACCGCCAAAAAACGTAACAGGAGACTGTTAGTGCCAATAATAAATCCCAGCGTCATACTCCATGTGAATGGTACACCTGTCCCCGCACTTCTTGATACAGGAGCAAATATATGATTGGTGAAAGAGCGTGTGATTGTGGGGATCAAAAATGCCAGTGTGAAGGGAACGTCTACTGCATTAAAAACAATTGGAGAGGAACCCGTACCGGTGCTGGGAAAGGTTAATGTGCCAATTAAAGTTAACGGTCAGAAAATTGTACAAATATGCTTTGTTGTGCGGGAAAATGCATTCCCAGGAGACCTGCTAATAGGAGTGGAAGTAATGAACAAACTCAATGCAAAGCTAGACTTCGGAAAACGTAGGGCATCATTGTTCGGGACTTACGTGAACATGTTTTCAACGCCGGGACCCGCTTCTCCAAAAATTTTGTGGGTTACGCGGGAGGAAGCATCGGTCACTCTCGCTGAGGACATTACAGTGAAGCCTCGCACGCAAACTATGGTGAAATGCCGAGCAAATGTAAATTTTGATGGAAAGGAGGTAATTTTAGAGCATAGAATTAAGTGGACACCTTACGTGGGAGCCACCGCAGCAAAAGTACAAAATGGGTATGTTCAGTGGTGGGCACGATAACGAAAAAACGTTATCGCGATAACCGATGAATCGATAACGAAAACCTTACCGGCGATAACCGATAATCGATTATTGCCGAAAAATTTATCGCCGATAATCGATCACCGATAAATCGATAAATCCGAAATTCCGATAATTTCGATGACGATATTGGTATTTTGAATAAAAAACAAATCGAAATGTTTTTTTTAATCTTTATCTTAGAAAACAGAAAAATCTTAGAAAAAATAAAAGTCTTTGAAAACTTTTAGAAAAAATAATGAATGTTTATCCTGTCTACTAATAAAAACTGCGGTTTGAAGTAAAATAAATAAATTTAGACGAGGTTCTGCAGCATGTTCCCCTTCCTAAACATAAGAATGTTGAAGTTTTCATCAGAGAGGCAGCTCCTCTTGGCCCAGAAGATGTCCTTTCCAAGGGAGAACAAACGCTCCACCGCGGCGCTGCTCGGCATCGCCGTGTTGTACCTCAAAAAGAGGTCGATGAGGACCTTCTCGCTGTTGAAGGGAGGGTCTGCCAGACTGTCAGCCCTTTGGCCTGCAGCCACACATGCACAATATGAGCGGCCTTGGACTTAGTAGACCTGTTATGACCCCCAGTGTCATCCTCCTCATCACAAATGCTGGCGTAGTAGTCATACGTCTCCATGTCATCACTGCTGCTGGCGGTCTTAGGGTACGGCCATACTAAACGCGTTGGCGCTGACGCGTGCGTACTCTTCACGCGTTCTGACGCTGTCATTCAAAAGGAGGCGGCCACACTGCACGCTGACGCGCGCGTTCATCGAGAAGCATCCAGCTTCGGGGATAACTAATTGTCATGTTGACTTCTAGTGAGGTGTTCTTGTTGGAGTCCTCATATGTAGAGTACCTAATTCTTGATGGAAATCAGTGAGTTGCCGTTCATCCAATTTTATAAAACAAAATCCGAGTATGGAGAATACCATCATTAACTTTCTGATCTACGGAAATGTCCAAAAAAAGTTTAAAGAATGTACAAGATGAGTATGGCTATATTTGATGAGCTGCTCAGCTTAGTGACTGAGGATATATACACACAAACCACTAACTTACGGCAGGCTGTCTCCCCAGAGGAACGGCTGATGGTAACAATAAGGTAAGTAAAAAAAATTATGATAGTTCAATCAACAAGATGTACTTAATATCGCATCACAATGAAATTAAATAAAAGTTTATTGATCATAAAGTAATTCTTTACGCACTTTTATTTGCGAAGCAATTCCATTTCAGATTATATAATTAGCTGTTAGTTAAATGTCCGGAATCCAAAACGTTATAGTATACTCTCGATTTATGTAACAGTATAATATTTGATTATTTATTAAACGTAAAATTAATTGATAAACCTTTAAGACTAATACAAAAATATCCCCTGGAAAGTGCTGAAAAGGTTGGGGACACATACAAATAAACATTCGACTGCCAAAATCCACCTTTAAAATAATGCGTCATTTTTTTCGTTTAAGGAACTTGTAAACTAGTTCTTGAACCTTAATCTTAAAACAGGCATTGATTTCTTTTGCTCATGCTCTGCATTGAGAGTACAACACTCTGAAGGAAGAGACTACATTCATCAGGTGTACTCTTTCCTTTGCGGTATGCAAGTTTCTCTTTTTCTGATTGCAAGAAGTGCTCTCTGATGCCACTCTGAACTCTTCCTCTTTTTCTATAAGGTTCTTTGGGGCACTCATCCATATTTCCTCCCGTTTCATCACTACTTGTTTCCACAAGTCCTTCGAATGCTTCATCATTGTCCTGAGCAGAAGTCGAAGTAATGCTTGCACTCATCGACTCTGTTTGCTGTCCATCAGCGCAGTTTTGCTTCGAAGCCGTCTCTGACAAATTTCCAATTGTCTGTTTTCCGTACATTTGAGGTCTAATGAAAAAACACATTTCAAAACAAGGCCACTTGCTTCCATATGATTCAGGAGGAAGTCTGCGTTTCCCGACTTTCCTTGCGGAAGTTTCTTCAATTCCACTCGAAATTTACCACACAGAATTTTATACTTCTTTCTTGGTGCTTCTTCTGAAAAAAGAAAAGATCTATCATTTAAACTGACTAATGTGACATTTCAAACATGATTATTATGCTTTCCAGATACGTGGCAACTGGATCGTCCTTTTGATTGTTAGCTTTTCAATTCAGGATGAGGAAATCAACAGTAGTAAATATTGTGACGGAGACGTGCAAAGCTATTTGGAGAAACCTTCAACTCATATTTATGCCTTACCCTGATCGAAAGTTGTGTCGTGAAATTGCAGAGCAGTTTTATAGAAAATGGAACTTCCCCAACTGCTTTGGCGCCATAGACAGCAAACAAATTCGAATAACATGCTCAAATCAAACTGGATCCCTGAATTTAACTACAGGCATTTTTTAAATAATTCTCAAATGTGTTGCAGATCATGATTGTAAATTTGTGTGAGTTGACTTTGGAGCATTTGGTAAGTAAAGCGATGGTAGTGTTCCTTAATAGTGGCTTCACTGACTTGTATGAATGCATGCTGGAAAATAAATTCAATTCCCTGAATCAATTGGGCTACCTGGGAGTGATGAGGAAACACAATTTCTTTTTGTGGGAGATGATGCCTACACAATGCTCCTTTATTTGATGTGCCCATGCCTGCGTCTAAACTTATATCAAATAAAAAAAAATTAATTATCGCCTATCTAAAGCTCGGCGTTGTGTAGAAAGTGCTTTCGGAGTAATGACATGACAATTTAGAATTTCGACAAAATCCATTAAAACCAGTGTAGAAAATGCAGTGGAAATCACAAAAGCAGTAACATCTTCACACAATTTGATTGTTGTCAGGGAGAGAGTGAACATAGGGCTGGAATTTACATCACATGAATTCTTTGAAATTAATGAACAATATGAAACATTTCATTCTGACAGAAACAGCTCACCAACTGCAGCAAATGTGAGAAATAAATTAATTTAAAAGATTATGGCATTTCTGGTGTTGGAAACGTCGCATGGTAGATACATGTATGGTAAAGAAACATCGTACATGTTTAAATTTGAATGTGATTTACATGAGTTTAGTTTAAGTGACATCATATTTTCTGCAGTAATGGAAATGAATTTAACTAAATTTCATAATTAACCTATCTGTATGTCAAGGAAAACTTTGAAGCGTCATGAGTATGCTAGAGGTCTTGAACATATCTACAACTCTTATATACCTGAAACTTGCAGTGCATCCGCTATCATCGACCACTGGTCGCTTATGAACAACCTGTCACCGTGTTAAAGGGTGAATTTGTGAAAAGTATTCCAATTTGTAGGCACAGCCTGAATGGAGGGGAGTAGCAGCTCCACATCCATCACTCACGGCTGCTCGAGACACACTGAACGCGCCGCGCAGCGTCAAATATAATTGAAATATTTCTCCCAAGTAATCCTGAATTTTGGCAGCGCGACGCGGCGTCTGTACGCTTTGGTCTGCTTGCGTCCGCGCGCGTCTAGTGTGGCCGCTCTCACAGCAACACATGTATTTAATATTGCAGCTACTGCCTGCGTACGCGCGCGTCAGCGCCAACGCGTTCAGTTTGGCCGTACCCTTAAGGTCAGCACGCCGCAAGAACTCCTCCACCTTCCTCTCCATCAGGGACTTGACCTCTGACACCATAACACGTACACCATTAACACGTATACCTTATTACACCTTAACACGTACATCCCACACGTATAGTTCCTGTCCCGAACTCGTCCCGCCCCGTCATGTCGAATCCCAGCGGAAAAACTGAAATTATTGATTACTGATAGTTTGGAACCAAAAGTATCGGCGATACCGATAAATCGATAACTCGGGGGGAAAAATTATCGGATAACCGATAACCCGAAATCGTTATCGCGATAAACTATCGCGATAAACTATCGCGATAATTTATCGCGATAACGCCCAGCTTTGGGTATGTTCTGATGCCTGTACTTAACCCTTTTGCCGAAGAAATCGCTCTAACTGAAGGAGCAGTAATTGCAACATGCCACGAAATCTCGAATGAAAATGCAACTGCAGAAGAAAATAATGATGAAAACAGCGAAGCAGAAAATCTCCGCAGAGAGAAGCGCTTTCAGCAAATTGATGAGCTCGATCTCAGTTACTTGGATCAGGAGAAGCAGGAGCAAGTCAGAGCTCTGCTGAAGGAGTATCATAAAACAATCAGCGCAGATGAAATGGACAGTGGACATGTAAAGGGTGTGAAATACAAAATTTTGTTGAATTATGTGTAATAAATCTTTTAATTGTGTGTAATAAATTTTGTGCTTACTTAAAAAAAATTTGTCCGTTGAAATGTCTTAGTAAATTCCAGCAGTACGGACGGGTCGCTTCAACATAATGTTACATGCCACATGCCTGTATGTTTGGCTAAACAAATGTTAGGTGTAGTGAGAAAGGTTTTGTGTACATTTGGGCCATAAGCTGTAATGGCTCGAACGATGTCTGTTTATATTAGTAGGGAATTGTTTAGGTGTGTAAGCAATCTTCGAGAGACCTAGGGCGAACCCTTCGACACTCGAGACGGTAGAAAATGCCTACTCAGTCGCATGCAACGCCGCCTTGTTGACGGGCATAGATCGCGACACTGAAGCCTAGAGGGCGGCAGACCAGCGGTTTCGAAGGAGCTTGGGCAGGGTGTAATATCAGAATTGCAGGACATAAATTAGAAAAAATTTCAAAAATTTTTTGATCAAACGTCAAAATAGTTCACTTTCTCAAGTATCTATTATGTTTTGAAAAATTTCAAAATCTGTTCGTGAATAATATTTCATTTCATTAAAAACCTTAGAAGTTTTTCAAATATCAATAGTTGTTATTTTAATATCATTGGATAACTTATAAGGCTACCAGGTACGAAGAAGTAAATGTTTGGATATTCCTGAAAGTTTTCCAGTATTGAATTCAGTTGAGTTTTGAAGTAATATAAGTGGAGTGAAATTATCCTGACAATTGTCTCACCACTAGGACGCCGATCTGTCAGGATGCCGACCAGGCAAGGGTTAGCTATTCAGGCTAAAAAGCTAGGCCCAGACACTAGGGTAAGGTGCGGGATGGACAAGTAACAATGTATTTAAAACATGGCATGTATATTAGACATAACACGTATTATCTCAGTACGTGTCTTGCGAGACCCGTCTCTCTACACGAGATCGTAGCTCTTCCGCCGACTAAACACCCCGCAAAAACACCTAAAGTACAATGGTAAAAGAGGGCGCAGGATTACCCAAGCACGGTATAGAGACCATGGTACCATGATAGAGATTCACACAAGCGTCAGGCAAGAAGCTTAATTTAGCCTGCTCGTAGTCAAGTGCACTGCATGAAGGTCCTAACGCAACAGTCGTGCAAACGTTAACTTTGGCTTCCGAAATCCGAATGGCTTAACAGGCTGTCGCAGTATGAAGCGCTACGTACCGTACAGCTCTACCCGCAAGGTACAAAACACGTAGTGAAATAATTTCACTACATAAGCTAGCTAATGAAACAATAAATAGCTATTTTGCATCCATGTTGTTGATATTCTTTCTCATTATTACGATGTTTGGTAATACCATATTGTAAACCTCTGTAGAAAACATATTTTTTTAAATAATGTTTTTAACCTCCGTGCACTTGGTTAAATTATTGTGCTTGTCTAAATTAGTCTCAAAATTAATTTACGTAGTACTCAAAATTTCGAATCTTTCTCCAGCAATATCAATCATTTGAGTTTTATGAGCTTCAACACAATGTTCTGGAAAATAAAAACATCTTAAAACGAAGAGAGACCAGCAAAGCACTGATAATGATAGAATCTCAACTCTTCGATTACTCGGGCTTTTCGTGCACTGTACAACTTTGTCTTTGCTCGTCGTAGCCGTAGCCGTGTTTCCCGCACGGCGGGCAGGGCTTATAGATCTATAAGCCCTGCCCGCCGTGCGGGAAACGCGGGTTCGAGTCCCGGCGCTGGATGGCGATTTTCTCTGTTGGGTATAGAGGAAAAATTCAAAGCACAATACCCCACTCTACCCAGGTGTCTGAAATGGGTACCGGTCTTGACCGGGGAAAGCGTTATGGCGTCCTAGCGTTAGTTATAAGGCATTTGAGAATCCAGTGTACAAGGTGATATGCATCAGGCTTGAAATTGGAAATAAAGCATCCGTAGATGCCTTCATTATTCATTTTTTTCTCGCGAATCCGGACGAATCCTTCAAAAGTTCTCAGCTTTCTCTCGTCGTTGTGTGAAACACATTAAAATTTGAAAATAAATGGATTTATTTCAAAAAATTTATACTGTGTTATTGACATATCAGCTGTTACTTACAAGAGCTTCTTGAGTACCAAACATCAAAAATTACCTTTTTTAAAATTAAACTCTTATGCACAGTTAATCTTCTCATAGCAAAAAAAAAACTATAGAGAAAGCATGGGAAATATATCTCTAAAATTCATTTTCTTACGATGAAGCGCTGTTTCGATGTAACTCAAACTACTACGACTGACAATAATGAGTGTGTAGCGTGTTTTTCTAACAGGCCCTTTACGCGATAATATTTCATTTGAATCTTCTTAAAATATTTTACAGGAATTTAAATAACTAGCAGGCAAAACCTCATTTGTACTGCGTAAGTAGCCGGTAAAATAATAATGAATAATAATTTTGTGGTCCTCTGAATGTTAGGCAATACACCGGCATGTGTATTTACTTATATAAAGACTACAAATCTTCAAACTAGCTACACAACTGCTGCACATTCTGCCGAATATCTCCTTAAAACATTGGTTACTTACGAATAAAAGAGGGAAAAAACAAATTATTGGCGAACTCAGCGAATCAGAATAAAAGTGAGTAGAAACGCTTCAGCGCACCTACACTTTTCAACCTTTAAAAGTTTAATGACACGATTTATAAATAATTAGCGTCAGCGCAATGACTGCGGATGGGTTGGTCACTTAAATATCAAAGCACTGGTTGCAATTGTAAATGGAACACTCAATGTCTCCACAAATAGCGAAACATGTACAGATTCATTAATTGTATTTTTCCAAACAATTTTTCTCCTCTGGCATTGAACAAGAACAAAAAACTGTAATGTAGGAAATTTTTGTACAACATTCAAAATTGAATTTTAAAATATGTTATCGTAACTTACATGTATCAACTGGCATTACTGAACACAAGAGTGTCATGTTAAATATTTTGTTTTACGATGATTGTGGTTCATAATTTTATTATATATGAAATTGTTATGAGTTCAATTGAGGACGTTTTATATTAGGAAATTTTTAAACCCTAATATGTTTGTAATAAGGCATCTCATGTATCACAATTTTTGGAAATGAACGGGTTTTCTTCCTTTCTTATGTAGCATTAGCTACAAAATGTGTAAATTCAGAAATTTCTAACTAACATTTAAATAGCATAATTATTGGCATTAAAAATCTTACTTCACTTTATTATTAATAATTTTCTACTTATAATTAGTAATCTTTGAAGTTTTTGTGTAAAAGCATAAAATTAAATATATCTATCGACAGTTCGAGTTTTAAGCCGTTGTGATGGCAACACCGCAACTGACGCGGTTGTCGGACTGTCATTCTTAGGCGCGTGTTAGCTTGTGTGGTTGAGCGTTCATGTAAGTAAAAATAAGTGTTACTTTAGAGCAAATCTTGCCTAGAAGATATTGTGTTGATTTTTTAAGTGATCTTTTACAGTGCTGTGTTATTTAAAGATATAAAATAATTCGTGGATATTTCGTGCGAAATTGCATGGCATATACTAGGTGATCTCAAGATGGCGTAGCGTGAGTGGTGGTGTCATGTGCATTTTTTATGTTCAATATTACACTATATATTTTCAAATACTTTTTTCTTAACTGCAAGATATACATACAGTTTTCAGTATAATTGGCATGTGGACAGTGTAGGATTGCCTGTTGATATTTCTTACTGACATATTAAATTACGGGAATCCTTCTGATTCATTCATTTATATCGATCGTGTGCTTAAATTGGATCGCCGATCGTGCGCTTAAATCACATGTAGTTTTCATAATATGAATAACAATTTTGACATTATCAAAAATTCTTGTAAATATCATGCTTATATTTTCAAAGCAAGAGCAGTAGAGAAAGAGCTTGCCAGCTGTTAAATCTATCCTTATTCTCATGAGCTTAACAAAGAGAGCAATAAAATAGCTCGAGTTAAATCTGTATGAAAGCTCAGTGTTTCTCCGTGATGGGAATTTACCATTAGCAGTGTAGGGATGTCAGTTGTGGAATATTTTCCTTGGTGCCTCTCCGGGAATTTTATCATTCAGCGTCTTCGATTATTCCAGATTCCTCGACGTCAGAAACGCCACAACACACATTCCCTGGGCCTCGAGTTACATTCACATTGAGTTCTTTTTTACCTCTAACTCAATGTTGCCTATTTCCGACATGAGCCGAATTCTTACTTGGCCTCTTTAGTTGCCTTGCATTCACCTCGGTTTTCGAGCTGTTTTCAGTCTGGTATATTATCAAAGTACTGGCTAAGATTGTAACTGCCCCAACCACGGACTCTTGTCGTCAGCGTTTAACGATCTTAAAATCCGACCACAACTAAAGATCGATATCTCAACATCAATCACGTTTCCAATTGCTTCTCATTCACCTGCTAAAATTAAGCAGAATTGAAGCCTATTCCTAAAGCCCAACTATTTTCTCGGGATAATTAAATTGCCGCAATCTGAAAGTAACCTCCACAAAAACACACTCACACCCTGTCAAAGTCATCACTGGCCGGAGGACTCGCCTGCACGGACTGCCCCCATCTAAGAGAAGATCTTCAGAAGTCCGGCACACTTTGGTCCTCCCGGTTTTCGTCAAATAAAAATCCAAAAGAAGAGTCCACTATTGTTGTCATTTCCCTCTCGTTATCGTGATCTTAAACACAACTCTCGAGATTATTAGTGTTTTGGTGGTTGGGTATTATCGAAAAGTCTACCCCGACCATCGAAACATTAAACTTATGCCATCTAACTTTATCGAGAAATATCCAGTAAAAACTTCGGTAGAGTAATTTCATCGGATATCAAATAACTAATAAATTTACAATGAATCACATATATCAATGTTAAAATTATCTGTGAGATGGATTTTATTAATTTACATAGATGTTCTTTTTGTGTATTTTATACTTAAAAACCGTTAATTGCATTAACGAACAACGAAAGAAAATCATTCCCAAATACCTGTTCAAGACACCCACTGTCATTTCAAATGGCAAGCTTCGCTCACATTACATTTTTTTGCCCTAATGCTTAATATTTGATTTCAAGCCACCAAATTGGTTGGCAGAAATTAGTTTTCTTTAAATCCATGACGTGATTATTTAAAAACGAAATTTATAAAGAGTATCATACAACTTACTCTAAGACAAACCAAAATAATATGTGAATATTTACGCACTCTAAAGGAAAAACGGAAAAACCATACAATTATTCAACAGCAAGTACACTCTACCATGCATACAGCTGCTAGGTAGCTGCGGCGCGGAAGGAACCGCTCTCCGGAGCAAATGGAACTCTCGGAAGTTCATTTCTGAAGAACGAGCTTAATTTGTGTCTCGTACAAGGCCGAATAGCGAATCATTCTCGTAAGAATAGCATTAAGGTATGCTTCCCCACCTCGTTCAAGGGGAACAATAATGAATGACTATTACTCTGAAGGCGTTTTTGACTAAAAAATTTACCTTTTCCTAAAGCTGAAAATTTTCTTTTTCCAATGAAATAACTTGAAGGCCATTTAAAGTAAGATATATGGTACAAAAATGTCTTTTAATACGATGAATGACGTTTCCTTGGAAAGCATTCGTTCATCAGCGCGGTCTTGCTCATCAGTTCATTAAGCAACATGGTCTGAGGAGGTGTGCGACGCTCCTATCACTCGATCCAGTCTACGTTTATTCTTTCACGTATAAAAGGAAAAATGTATATAATAACGGTTATTTTATGATGAAACCTTTTATAAACTAATTTGAAGTTATATTTGTTCCAATTTATGGTGCCAATTTTGATTAAAAGGTACTTCAAAATAGTTCACAGAAATTCCTTGGATTGCTACATCAAGTTCCAATTTGCCATTGTGTCCAGGCATGAAAAAGTTCCCTGAAATTCTTCCCTGAGCATGGGCGTGGGAAACAGTGAGGCCAAGAAAGAGAGAAAAAAAGAGGTAGGCGGGCGCTTTCGAAGTTTGGAAGAATCGTATTGGTCGGATATGAAAAAGAGGACAACCCTCATAGATACGCTAGGCATCGTGATGAACAAAAGGCAGTTCAACAGTCGACGCCGTGACGCGAAGTACAAGAAATAAACGCGGGTGTGTTCGCGGTAACAAACGTGCTTAAAGAGATAATGGGAAAAGTGGCTATATTAAAAATTGATACTAAAGTTTCACGTTATGATGTTATCCAGAAATTTATACATTTTTTGTTCTTACTTGCAGAGAAGGAAATTGGGAAAACCCAACCTACGAGAGAATCAGTAATGAAACATTTAGATGCCACGTCTCTGGGAGGGTAAGAGAGATGCAGTTTCCTGGAAAAAGATATTCTTTCTTTGAAACAAATATTGTTCAAATTTATTTTCATTCGGTGATGTAAAAGTTGAGATATTTTTGAGGGAATATAATTGGCGCAATCATGAGTAACGAGTTATAAATTGATCTTGCAGGTGGGAAGCCTGTGGATAGAAGTTCGCAATGAAAGAAAATGCTCGGGAGCTACGAAATTAGCAATTAGCAACAGACATTCTTAGAAATGTGCATAAGACAGTGATTTGAACTGAAGCTGTACTGGCTCCTGAATGTGTGGGTTGAAGCAATGACCACATCCTGTACTGCTGGGAGCGCTAAGATATTGTAGACCTTATTTGTGTTATGTCTGTGTGTAAGCAACAGACTAGGAGGCTGGTCAGCCGAAGCGAATCGAATTATTCAGAATAGCTCTGTAATGTAAGCCATTTAGCATATGCAGTTTTAGATTCCATGACTTAATTTGTACCATTCCTAATAACGTTCATTTTATGTAAGCTTGGTTATGTTCGTATGACGTATGGCCGCAAAATCATAAATATTGAGCGAATGTTATCCTGTGTATCATGCCCCAACACTAGAAGTAACAGCTCGCCACATCACGGGTGCGCTAAGAAAATGCGCTGTGTAAGTGAGTCGACTATCATCGGTGAGTAACGTTTTGTTTTTTAGTATATGTACTGTAATGTTGATTATTGTCTATGGGTTTTTTTGTGTTTATGTATTTCATGGAGGTGAGCCAACCCCTCAATTCCGAGAACCTGATCTTCTTGTCAATGCAATGTTAACAAGGAGGCGGGACCTTTCCTCGTGACATCGTAATTTGGCATGGTCAAAGTGATCACAAATCATTTATGTCTGTGAGCTAACAGCCGTATTGTATGTTTTATTTTGTTGTGTATTTCATGCGTGAATTGAAGTGAAATTTAGTGGGTGCCCAAACTTATGAAGTGCTACGAAAATCGGAGAGAACACTATTTCTAAAAGTAGTAAATAATTTTTTTTGCTCTTGTTAATGAACTGCGTGAGCGCGAGTGATCATTTGTGAAGTTGTAAAGTTCGAATTTAAAGAAGATCAGCATCAAGCCTGGTAGAGGACGAAGGTACAACGCCCGTGGAAACGAACCAGCGGCGCCTCCACCGCCTGAGGAGGAAGTCAACATGCCTGTGGTGACCAGCTGCGTGGGGGCCATGGGGCCGAAATTCAGGAAGGGTGATGATGTGGGAGCCCATATAGCAAGGTTGAAGTTTCTGACCGGTCACCTGAATAAAAGTGAGCAGGTGCGAGCCTTCTTCTTATGCCTAGGTCAACGAGAGGCAAAGGAGTGCAATCAAATAATTGGTACACTAACGAATCTACGAGAGGCATAAAAATGGCTACGTTCATATGCCGATCAAGTGGAACATCCCACTCAGGCGATGTTTGAAATAGTCACCAAGAAACAGACAAGCCCAGAGGGATTTTCTGAGTACCTAACGCGCCTGGAAACACTATACAACGAGAATTATCGAGAACATCCGGAACGAGTCATTGTAGATTTGATGTGGCTGGGATTGAGGGCAGACATTACGAAACCCTTCCGAAGTGATGCGCGACCTACCACAGTTCAAGAATTGAGGGACATGGCAGTTGAAGTGGAAAATCGACGGATAGTGCCAGTACCAAGGCAAACGACAAAAAGGAGGAAACCGGAGAGAGAGAGACCGCAGCGAAGCGATAGGAGGCCACAGCAGGAGATTGCGCGTGTTGGCCACACAATGCGACACTCACCACAGCGGCAAAGAGGACACAACGAAGCGCCACACTGGAGTGAAAGGGGCAGACAGATACGACACTCTCCTTATCATCGAAGAGGCAATTATGAAGCGCCACACTGGAGTGAAAGAGGCAGACTAAGGAGTCATCAGCACCAAATTTACAACGTAAGAGAACCACAGCCGCATCGGGAAGTGCCACCTGCACCTGAGGTGAACTTAGCGCAGTATAGAACAGTGCCACCGCCGTGCTTCAACTGCGGAGAATTTGGGCACCTAAAGGCTAATTGCAGGGCGCAACATTTTCCAGGACCGCCAAAAAACGTAACAGGAGACCGTTAGCGCCAATAATAAATCCCAGCGTCATACTTCATGTGAATGGTACACATGTAACCGCACTTCTTGATACAGGAGCAAATATATGCTTGGTGAAAGAGCGTGTGGTTGTGGGGATCAAAAATGCCAGTGTGAAGGGAACGTCTACTGCATTAAAAAAAATTGGAGAGGAACCCGTATCGGTGCTGGGAAAGGTTATTGTGCCAATAGTTAACGGTCAGAAAATTGTACAAAGATGCTTTGTTGTGCGGGAAAATGCATTCCCAGGAGACCTGCTAATAGGAGTGGAAGTAATGAACAAAGTCAATGCAAAGCTAGACTTCGGAAAACGTAGGGCATCATTGTTCGGGACTTACGTGAACATGTTTTCAGCGCCGGGACCCGCTTCTCCAAAAATTTTGTGGGTTACGCGGGAGGAAGCATCGGTTACTCTCGCTGAGGACATTACAGTGAAGCCTCGCACGCAAATTAGGGTGAAATGCCGAGAAAATGTCAATTTTGATTGAAAGGAGGTAATTTTAGAGCCTAGAATTAAGTAGACACCTAACGTGGGAGCCACCGCAGCAAAAGTACAAAATGGGTATGTTCTAAAGCCTGTACTTAACCCTTTTGCCGAAGAAATCGCTCTAACTGAACGAGCAGTAATTGCAACATGCCACGAAATCTCGAATGAAAATGCAACTGCAGAAGAAAATAATGATGAAAACAGCGAAGCAGAAAATCTCCGCAGAGAGAAGCGTTTTCAGCAAATTGATGAGCTCGATCTCAGTTACTTGGATCAGGAGAAGCAGGAGCAAGTCAGAGCTCTGCTGAAGGAGTATCATAAAACAATCAGCGCAGATGAAATGGACAGTGGACATGTAAAGGGTGTGAAATACAAAATTTTGTTGAATTATGTGTAATAAATCTTTTAATTGTGTGTAATAAATATTTAAATTGTGTGTAATAAATTTTGTGCTTACTTAGAAAAAATTTTGTCCGTTGAAATGTCCTAGTAAATTCCAGCAGTACGGACGGGTCGCTTCAACATAATGTTACATGCCACATGCCTATATGTTTGGCTAAACAAATGTTAGGTGTATTGAGAAAGGTTTTGTGTATATTTGAGCCATAAGCTGTAATGGCTGGAACGATGTCTGTTTATATTAGTAGGGAATTTTTTAGGTGTGTAAGCAATCTTCGAGAGACTTAGGGCGAACCCCTCGACACTCGAGACGGTTGAAAATGCCAACTCAGTCGCATGCAACGCTGCCTTGTTGACGGGCATAGATCGCGACACTTAAGCCTAGAGGGCGGCAGACCAACGGTTTCGAAGGAGCTTGGGCGTGGGAAACAGTGAGGCCAAGATAGAGAGAAAAAAAAGAGGTAGGCGGGCGCTTTCGAAGTTTGGAAGAATCGTATTGGTTGGATATGAGAAAGAGGACAACCCTCAAAGATACGCTTGGCATCGTGATGAACAAAAGGCAGTTCAACAGTCGACGCCGTGACGCGAAGTACTAGAAATAAACGCGGGTGTGTTCGCGGTAACAAACGGGCTTAAAGAGATAATGGGAAAAGTGGCCATATTAAAAGTTGATGCTAAAGTTTCACGCTATGATGTTATCCAGAAATTTATACATTTTTTGTTCTTACTTGGAGAGAAGGAAATTGGGAAAACCCAACCTACGAGGGAATCAGTAATGAAACATTTAGATGCCACGTCTCTGGGAGGGTAAGAGAGATGCACTTTCCTGGAAAAAGATATTCTTTCTTTGAAACAAATATTGTTCAAATTTATTTTCATTCGGTGATGTAAAAATTGAGATATTTTTGAGGGAATATAATTGGCGCAATCATGAGTAACGAGTTATAAATTGATCTAGCAGGTGGGAGGCCTGTGGATAGAAGTTCGCAATGAAAGAAAATGCTCGGGAGCTACGAAATTAGCAATTAGCAACAGACATTCTTAGAAATGTGCATAAGACAGTGATTTGAACTGAACTTGTACTGGCTCCTGAATGTGTGGGTTGAAACAATGACCACATCCTGTACTGCTGGGAGCGCTAGGATATTGTAGACCTTATTTGTGTTATGTCTGTGTGTAAGCAACAGACTAGGAGGCTGGCCAGCCGAAGCGAATCGAATTATTCAGAATAGCTCTGTAATGTAAGCCATTTGACATATGCAGTTTTAGATTCCATGACTTTATCTGTACCATTCATAATAACGTTCATTTTATGTAAGCTTGGTTATGTTCGTATGACGTATGGCTGCAAAATCATAAATATTGAGCGAATGTTACCCTGTGTATCATGCCCCAACACTAGAAGTAACAGCCCGCCACATCACGGGTGCGCTAAGAAAATGCGCTGTGTAAGCGAGTCGGCTATCATCGGTGAGTAACGTTTTGTTTTTAGTATATGTACTGTAATGTTGATTATTGTCAATGAGTTTTTTGTGTTGTCTGTGTATTTCGTGGAGGTGAGCCAACCCCTCAATTCCGAGAACCTGATCTTCTTGTTAATGCAATGTTAACAAGGAGGCGGGACCTTTTCTCGTGACGACTTAGATTTCGACAGAATGCAGATGCAACAGGAATATAATAGCAACTAATGCACCCAATTTTAATTAAACGAATTTGATAATTTAATACCATAATTTTCATTGCATCAAGCGCCGAAAAAAATTATTACATATAAAAACCTTCAATTTGTTACCTCTGCATAGAAAACCACGAATTTTTGCCAATTTTTTGATAAAAACCCCAAAACCTTAGGCCACAGCTGAAAACTCAAGATCTAGGGTTAAAACCCCAGCTTTGGCAGCCCTGGAATAGCTCGTCAGTCAGCGGGAGCGCGCCTCCGACACGACCTTCCGCAATGCCTGCTACTATCACACTGACTCGCGTCGCCGTACGACAGCAATTAGGAACGCTCAACTCCTTGGTTAGCATGAAAAATCGGCTTCCCAAGCGGTCGAAGAGCTATTTACAGCTCGTCTAAGCGGCATCAAGCAACATGGTAATGCAAGGTCTGGCGGGGGCTTTAGACGTTAAAGCCCCGATACACTGGGCAAAAATCGCGGTGATAACCGCCAGCACGCCTCTCAATGTGCCTTCCATCCCTGCACACCAGCCAGTTGGCAGAGTGGCCACCGAGCTTTCAGCGATCCGAGCATGTCTTTAGGAGGATTGGCGTGCACCGTGCAGACGAGTGCTCAGTTGCCATTCAAACGCTATGACGGGTGGTACTGCGCTCCGCGCTCTAGTACTTCTCCACAGGAAGCGGCAGATGATGGGTACTGCAGCGCTACGTGTTTTACTCGAGATTCTCCACAACCATTCATGGTTGCGGTAGAGCTCTATGAGTCTCTCAATACCTGGGCGTGTCCAAATGTATTCTGAAGACATGCTGCAGGCTGCGGCTCATCTACTTCTCTCCACCACATCAAGACACGGACTGAAGGTCGAGGGGGTGAGAGGCTGCGAGACGGGCAGCACAGACGCCAATCTCGCCAGATTTGGACGCCGCCCACCCCTTTCCCTCCCCCTCCATGTTGCTACAATAAGTTGCCATTCGCACCAATTATTTAACTATGTAGTACTATTGAGGTTTCTTAACCTATCTGTCCGTTGTACAGTTATTATTAATCACTGCGTTATAAACACTGCAAGTGCTTAGAAAGTGGATAGTGCAGCAGAATACAGAAGTTAACCTGCATTAAATCATTATAATAAGTTATAACAACGACCGCTGGTGTTCGGCCATTCGACCCTCCTTGTCGGCACTCAAGAAGAGGCATTTTTAAACTTTTTTACCTTAACCTTAAACTAACTGAACTTGGCCTAACCTAACCCACCCTAACCTAACTCAACCTAACCTCTTAACCTAACTTAACTTAACCTAACCTAAATTAGTTTACCCTAACATTTCTGGAGCTGCTTGGAGGTGGTACTGTAGCGCACCGGAGGTGGAGGGAGAGGGGTGGGCGACGTCAAAATCTGGCGACATTGGCGTTTGTGCAGACGGGCAGACTGCTGCAAAGAATGGCTAGGGAGAATGTCCAAGTGAACCTCACGGTACCCTCCTGCTAGCCCGGCAACAGTGTATGTGCCCGTCGAAGTGACACTCAGAGTGCTGAAAAGGGTGTCTATGTAAACGCACCATTAGATATTAAAGGTCAAGCTCCATGGGAGCATATGATTACCAATAGGAAATTTACAATGGTTCTATTCTGCTTTATGAGTAAGAAAATTGTACTTGTTCTGTACGAAACTCCGATACGTTCCAGACATGAGTTGTCTCTTTAGGGTGCTGTCCCTCACACCGCAAAGCCGCCTATCCGCCCATGCAAGATTATACTCTGCGTCTGGTGGACAGGTCGGTAAGTGGTTCATGATGAGCTGCTACCAATGGGCCAAACGGTCACTTGAGACCTATACTCGCAACAGTTGTAACGTGTGCAACAGGCATTGCGCCAAAAGGAGCCAGCCCTGGTGAATCACATAGATGGGCACCGTGTGTTATTCCTCCATGACAATGCCAGGCCGCATGTCGAGCGAGTGGTCAGGGATACCATACAACAACTTCGGTGAGAGACTTCGTGTCATCCACCTTGTTCACCAGACCTAGCGTCATCCGATTACTACCTCTTCCATTCTCTGGATAATTATCTTCGTGGCAAATTCTTCACCAATGAAGCAGACTTGCACCAAGCCCTCACGGACTTCTGTGCGTTCAAAACCCCCCAGTTTTTGCGCAAGGAGATTGAACAGGTGGAGACACGTAGGCAGAAGGTGCTGGATGCCAATAGCGATTACTTCGAAGACTAAATACAAATTACACATAAGTTACAAGCGCATTCTTTTTTTCTTTTAAAAACGGACAGAACTTTTTTGGTTACCATTAAACCTGTACTGCCTAAAGAAGATGCACGGTAATTATCAGTAAGTTTGATTATTTTTACAATCCCAAGCCGAGGCAATATACTACCATTATTGCAATCGAGATTCAACTCCGGTTTTTCTACATTTTGAATTTGTGCACCTGCGCTGTCAAAAATGGCATTGTTTTAATTAGATAAGAGCCATGATTCATGCTATTAAAGGATCTGTGGTTTGAACACATGTTACGTTTTAAACAAAGCTTTCAAAGGCATTTCTTTCCTCTTTCTATTAACTCCATTCCTGAACTAGGATAATTTTCCAACAAGTTTTCATCAGAACAAAAGTCTGTTAAGACCTCATATGTGTGTATTCATCAGGAAGATGTCCGGTTTGTGTTTCTGAGGGATTTCCAAAATAACCGTATTTCTTATTACAGCATCTAGAATTATACTGCTAGCTAGGCATGCCATATGTCCTCCTGGTATCTGCCTTCATCTGTTGTCATTGTTCTCTTGTTGGTGTCTTCTGGCCCAGGTAACCAGAATTTTCTGGTGTACTGCTCAGGTTCGCAAAGACTGGGACATGCTAATTAGTTCCATTTAGCTATCCCTTAAGGCCCTATTACACGGGGCAACAATTGCTCCAAAAAGCAGCGACGGATGCTTCTGAGAGCAATGGACTGCAGTTGCTGGGCGAGTTTTGGTTTCCGCGCTTGTTCAAAAATCTCGTGCTAAGTCGTGCACCTCAGAGCAACGGAGCAGTGCTCACGATATACACAAGACAGGTAGGTCCACTTCAAAGGGGACAGCTGCCCGCAACCGTTAGACAAGCCAGCCAATAGTAGACGTTTGACCTGATGACGTTGCCACACCCATACCACGTGACCCACACCACACTCGCGGCAGCGATGCACTGGCTGTCGTACGTACGATTGCACCATAGCAGGAACTGCCGGGTTTCCGCACATACGTAGTGAAAAATATTTAAATAGTCTGGAAACTATGATACTGAATAACTTTGATAATCTTGTATGCAATGCTTAATAGCCATGTAATAATTAAAATTTGTGTGCATACTGAGCAAAGCCTTCATATTTATCAATCCAAAGCTCTGTTTAGGACTTGCACACTCATTGTAATTCTAAAATTCAGATGTTTTTTTTCGAGTGTTTAAAGGATAAATCAAATGAAAGTCTTCATGATGTTACTTTATATTTTCAGAAAGAAACACCGAGTTCATAGTTCGTCAACGTAAATAAACCACAGGATGAAATTAGTCTGGCAAACAATGCTTTCCGCTTCTAGAAAGTCTTCAATCCTTTTAGAATACTTGTTGAACGACATGCATAGGAAGCAGGATTAGTTTTTCACGATGTCCATCATCTTTAATGCACATTTATTTCGGACTATTTATATACATAAATATATTACGGGCATCGTATAAATTCAAATTATAAATTATAAGAATTGTCTCATGAAGTACAAATCTTCCGCACAAATCTTTTTCTTGCACCTCTTTCATAATCTGCTGTGCTGTCTTTCTCTTACCTACCGATTTGTTCAGACGATTTTTGAATAATCACCGCTACATCATATTGCGTTCTAAAGAACGTGTTAGCTTAGATTATTTAATTTTCGAATTGCTCTGTACATGATCAACGTCTAAATAGTTAAAAATTTGAATAACGAGCATTGTTGAACTAAAAGTATAGCTTTGAGTAACTCCAGGAATATTGGCAGTATTGCTGTAGTCATTCCAGTAGCTACACTTTTCCCAGTGAAAATCCCTCAATACAGTAAAACATGCAATTACATGGAAAAAGTAGCCTTACATCCATATTTATTCGATGAATACATTATTATTATTATATAAGAAAGTTTTAGCCTCCCTTAACCACGACAAAGATGTTCCAAGAGAGGAAAGAGGAAGGCACCATTTAGTATCGAGTTGAGGGAACGCGGAATCTATGCACAAAGTGCACAGAAACAGTAAGCTAGGAAAGAAGTTCATGAAACAAGAAAAAAGTTGATGAAGAAAGTAGTATGTGCTGAAAAACAGGACAGCAGTGGACCGAAAAAAGATGGTCCGTAACAAAACAAAAACCTATTTTATTACAACAAAAGGAAGCCTACCTAACCTTTAGCTCAGGCCCTCACATAGTCCTCCTGGGAGCGCTAATTCCCATAGATACAATACCTGTATTCACCTGAGGGGTTCGATGAATACATTATTGTAGCAATTTTATAGTGAACACTACGTCCTTTAATTAATAAATATACAGATATATATATATGTGTACAGACATATACGGCACACATCCTATAATATGCCATTAGCTCCGGTTTTATATATATATAAATGAATAATAATAATAATCTCACTTAACAACAACTTCGGTCATAGACTATTTAGTTGTCGCTTTGGCATTTCTACCAAAGTTGCTGTGTTGTTGTACGGTGATACACTGAGGTCATGAGTGTCTTCCATCTTTCTCCGCTATCTATACAGATTACTTCAATTACGACGTTATTGTTCGCATATTCCATCTTACTCAGTCAAGTACGATGCAATTCAATACAATACACGTTTCAGCAAAAAACAGAACTCATGTCCGACTTCAACAATAACTGGCATAACACATAAAGTACGCCCTCCTTTCGTCGGGCCACAACAATTCTCCAGAACTTCACCCCCATTCGTTACACAGCAATATAGTATTACATAAATGTCGATAACTACCGTTTAGCATGAGCCACCCGAAAAGGAGCTGTCATGGACATTCTAACACTTATCACAACATTTGCTTCTTTTTACCAGTCATCATATGGATTCAATCACCATATGAACAAAGATTGAGGCCAATATAGCTGAAACTCGTAATTTTTACCTGAAGAACCAGGGTACATGGATGCAATGGAACAATGAATGTGGAAGGATTGAAGCTAGGACCCCAAAGTTGGGGTTCCAGCTCACACCCTCACTTTGGCTGAGCGTCTTACCCGCGCTGGGTAAGAGCTCCAGCTCACTTACCTCAACTCTGCGTTGAGGAGCGCAGTACGCTCGGCCATTTAGGTTCTAAACTGTGCCGCAGAACATACCAACTGCTACAAGACTAAGACATAGGCAAACCGTAATACAAACATTAAAACACAACCTCGCCACTCTTGAACTGGGTGGGTCCACTCAGATTTAACATCATATATTCCCTAATACATTCACTTTTTTAACAAATTCCATTACTTTATGAATAAGTCCCCCATCAGATAACAGGTTGGCCACGCTTATGTTTCCTCCTGTCACCGCTTAGAAATTATAAATCTCATTTCCTTTCCTGTTGGACATAACAAATTTTAAGACTTCAGCTGTAACCAGACGCTTGAAACGTGAAATACACAATTTGTGAAATCTATCCTGCAGAATTGAAATCTCTTAGAAATACCTTTCCGTTATAACACCAAGAACAACGTGAAGATAACTCTCAAAGAAATGCTATAAATATAAAAATAATACCAATCGCTATACATATAAAGGGTGGGCCAGAAGTAACCGAGCCTTTTAATTTGCTAATACTAGAAAAACTATGAACGCTAGGGAGTTGAAACTTGTTTAATTTGAAAGAATACCATTTTTATGGTTTATCAAGGCTAAATTTTAAATACGTTCGAATGAGTGCCACGACTGTTTAGACAAATTAGAGCTCTTTTCTTTGTCGCTTCCATAACGCTCCTCAGTGTATCAGGCGAGAGTTGAGCTATTTCATATAAAATTTTATTTTCAAGTTCTTGTAAATTTGTTAAATTGGCTACATTAACTCGTGACTTACGGGAGCCCCACAAGAAGAAGTCTCATGGGGACAAATCTGGAGAACAAGGAGACCAAGGGATGTTACCAAATCGTAAAATTAAGTTATTTGGAAAGCACTCTCCCAACAATACTCTTTCTCTTCCTGTTAATAACAATAGTGTTAACCTATAAAAAAAATTTTCTTTCAATAAATCAATTTCAACTTCATAGCGTTCATAGTTTTACTTATATTATCAAATTACAAGAGTAAGTTACTTCTGGCCGACCCTGTAAAAACCAAGAGACAATTAGCATGGGCTGGACAATTTTGGAACACTTTACAGCTACTACCACACCTTAGAAGTACTGTCGTTGCTAAAATCAGAAACTGTGAAAGGATAAAAATGAATGCTAAAAAAAGTTAAAACATTAACACGCAAGCTGGAAAGTGAAAATAACGTTTTTGAAACTTGCAAAGCCCTAGGGACTCTAAGAGCGTGATTTACGATATTAAAAAGTTATGTCTATATTTTACGCAACGTTGATTCGAGATCAGATGTTAGGTTAAAGGCTCCCTAACTGCAACAAAGACGTTCGAAATAGAGGAAGGAAGAAGGGACTGTTAAATATGGAATTAAGGAAACGCGGAATCTATGCACAAGGTGCATTGAAACTGTACATTCAGAAAGAAGTTCATGAAACAAGATAAAAGTTTGATGAAAAAGTAGTAGTAGTAGCAGCTGAGAAACAGGACAACAGTGAACCAAAAAAAATTGTTCATCCCACAATAAAAAATTTATTTCAACAAAAAAAGCCTTCCTAACTCGATACTCGGGACCTCACATATACCTCCTAGGATCGCCAATTCCCTTAGATACAGAAGTTGTACCCCTTTTATGATGAACTGTACATGTATTGGATCCAGGTCATATCGGTCTAACCAAAATGGGACAATTTGTAGTAGTAGTAGCTAGCGCTTCAGTTACTCAAACTATGTCACACCGGAGGTCACATAATTTAATTCGTACCAGACTCTTCGAAATCACCACACAAGATGAACATCACTATTATTTGAAACATCAAAATTATATGAGCATCGTGGTTATAATTGCAACTCAAGATTACAAGTGTCTCCCCATTAAAATTTGTTCACAACACTGTACAGTCGAACGCACTGGGCATCCAAACCCCGTAGTGGGGTTTCAGCTGCCCACCCATTTATAGCCGGACGAGTTACCCACGCTGAAACCCCCGATGTACCAACATTGCGCGCCCGGCCATATTGCAGTTTCTTCATCTTCAAACTTCTAAGACGATATGACGTCTGGCTATAATGCGTTACAGCGCGGCTTCACGTTAAATCTTTTCATGCAGTGCAACATGGAATACGAGGGTTAGTCAAAAAGTTCTCAGACAATTGCCATAATTTTGAACTGAACAGAGATTAACAAGTTGAAACCTGTCCTTAGAGCTTCCTTGATAACTTTCAGCTGTCTCATCAGTCTGTGTCAGGTAAGCATCGAGAGAGGTTGCATCTCAAAATAGTAATTTTCAACCTTTCAAATGGCAAATTTTGAGATCAGAGCTAACATCAAATTTTTAACTAAACTAAATTGGAAACCTGTTGAAATCATCGAAGCTTTGCTAACAGCAGGTTTATGGAGATTCTGCACCATGTAGAGCAGTCGTTTATGGTTGGATTGAACGCTCTAAAGAGGGAAGAGTCCAACTTGATGACGACCCATGAGGAGGAAGGCTCACAACAGCAACAAATGAAAACATCTCTCTCGTACAGAACCTACTGGAACAAGCTCCCCCTCCCCCCAATTTTATCAGGAAGGCATTTACAGGTGGAAACATAAATTAAAAAAGTGTATAGACCACAATGGAGCTTATGTAGAAAAAATATAAGTAATGAGTTGTTAAATAAAGAAATTATGGCATTGTCTAAGAACTTTTTGACTAGGCCTACCCCTCGTATCCCCCTGGGATAGCTAATTTCCCTTGACACAGTAGTTGTGTCTCCCTGATGATTAATTATATATTGGGTCCTAAACCCCATGATACCAATTAGTAACGTGAACTACTTCAAGTCTTCTGGTAGCTTAATAATCGCATAATAGAATTCTAAGAAAAATTTGCCTCTCTTCATTTCAACAGAAGTGCTCCGTGTTTTCCATCATTAAAAATGGAAAGTTATAGTTAGATACACATTTGTAAAAATTGGCAATGCACTGCTGTACCTCAGAATACTTTGAGGACATGCGAATTAAATTCAACTTAATAAAGTAAACGCAATAATTTATGTTTCGTTCAACGCTCCTGTAGCGCTGCAGGACTGTGCATGATGCACGGGTCATACCAGTCTTACCAAAATGGGACACTTTAAAGACCAAGTTTCATCGAGGGGAAAAACTTAATTGTTCGTTATTTTGTCCCTTTTTCTTTCACACTTGTCTTTCGTAATGATCTACTCTAATTGATTGTACATTTCTACACTTCATATAAAACTTGATGAGGGAGAATGTAATCTGCGAGCAACAAGTGTTACGTTTGGGACAGTTTGAATCGATTAATTCACAAATTGTCTTACCAAAGCCAGGCAAATGACTGTTTTCTGCTTAACAAAACCAAGAACTGAATGAGTCCGTAAAAAGCAAAAACCTATTCATTATAAAAAAGGGCTACTTAACCGTCAGCTCGAGATCTCACATGCTCCTTTTTGGAGCACTAATTCACACATAAAATACTTGTCTCCCCCCAGGGGTGCTTTTAAGTTGAAGTTATTGTGATAACAATTTAGCGTTGAAGAATTCTTCCTTCAGCAACAAATATATTTTCATTTCCACACACGTACGGACTTTCACTTTTTCTGTTTCAAAAAATTTCCGTTTTTCCATACTTCCCTTGCACATAACTGGAGACATTTCCTCTTCTTATCCCTATTTTTCTTGCTAATGGGTTGAGGGTCCTTTTTCTTCTGTTTCGGAACCTGAGAGGCAAAAAAAAATTAGCAAACTCACAACAAAACAGCATTTCTGTGATGTAGGTGCAATTCATCATCACAGTGAGAGAAGTTGGAACTTGGAAGAGATGTCTGTGTGATGAAAGGAGACTTGTAGTAAGAACAGGATGAAGAGGATGACTATAAATTGCAAACCGTGAAATGGTGAGCAGGACCAAAAATGTACACCAGGAAATGCAAATGAATCCGAAATTCCCTGAAAACAAGCAGGAGAAAGGATGGGAATGAGAAGAATTAGGTTAGATTATTGGTTAGTTTGAACCTCCCTATCCTCAACAAATGAGATCCAAAGAGAGGAAGGAAGAAGAAAAACCATTTAGTAAGGAGTTAAAGGAACGCTGAATCTGTGCAGAAAGGGCATAGAAACACTAAATTAAGAAAGAAGTTAATGAAACAAGATCAAAGTTGAAGTAGAAAGTAGTAGGTGCTGAAAAACAGGACAACAGTGAACCGAAAAAAGATTGTCAGTTAACATAACCAAACATTCAATTTCAACAAAAAGAAGGCCTACTTAAATCTAAGCTCGGGCCCTCACATTGTCCCCATGGGAGCGCTAATTCCCATGGATACAAAAGTTGTCTCCCCCTGAAGGGGAATAAGAGGAGAGAGACATGGAAAGAAGATAGAAAGAAAGGAAATGGAAAGGAAAAGGACATACATCTTTCTAACAAACACTGTAGCAAGTTGACAGGAGTTATGTTATATGAAGCTTTTCATTACCAAAAAATTAACATAACATCATGAATAATAAAACACTTTTCTCAAAGCAAGCCTAAATATTACAAAATAATTAATGTAACATCTCACATGTTAACTCAACGTAATTCGCCTGAAATACTAAACGTATATACACAAACCATCACCTGAACCATGCTGACTATCATTGTGCCATTTATTTTTCCATTCTGACTAGAGTTCAATCATCTTACCTTCAGAAAGAAGCCCAAGGTGTCTCTCTCAGCTGCTGATCAGAGAGTCTTGCAATTGCAGGCAAAAGGGGTACGGATGAGAAACTCCACGGGGGTCTTCATATATCTCAAGATGAAGACGAACATTTTGGAGTTTCTGCAGTAGACGAGCCTTGTGGTAAATGTTAAAGCTTCCATAATGCACTTTGCAATGCCAGTATCTATTACTGCCAATCATGAATTAGAAGAATAAATATTGTCAAAAAGGGTCCCACCTTTGAATGTATTTGTGATATAATGTTGAAATTTTTATACAGAACAGGAGTCCTTTTCTTTCTAACAGCATTTTTTCTGCCATTCCTTGTTTTTTGAAGTCCTTTTGACCCTCATGGGGCATGAAAATAAATTCCCTCAACAAGATGGGTCATAAAGTGCCTTGATATTTTCTGCCACTAGACATTAATCAAAATTAAGATCTGGTTGACCCAGGGTTCTTGACAGCTTCTATTAGTTCCAGATGGGGAAGTTCTAGAGATGCTTTAAAAAATTGAACTTCTTCTAGTTACACTTTCAGGAGTTACAGTAGTGAGGTTGTCATAGTAACATCATAAACAGTCTGGCAAGCTTCAATGCTTGCCAATTTAGGAGATTGAGAGGCTCTCTTTTAAGCTGCTTGTGGAGTTGAGCATGCTTACTTAGTTACTGTCTGAGAAGTAGAATATTTTGACACTTTGTGAATTATCTAACTTAGTTGACAATTATTTGAATAGGCAATGTAAACTCATGTCCAACTGAAGTGGGTATATGGCATGATGCAGCAGTTATTAAAGGTGAAACATTCCCAGGGCAGTGACTGGCAAGTAGCATCCATTAACTTGACCACACTCTTCCTGTTGGACAATGAGAAAGAATTAGACAAGGTACAGGAAGTTGGTAGAATCATCAATCATGACTAATATTATTTGCTCCTACGGCCGTAATAACAAAATCTTGATACTACTGATACCAGAACTTAGTACAAGAATAAAATTAATTGGACTATAACAATAAACATACTACAACAACAATGTGTAATAACTGATCTGTACATGCCTCTTGATTGAAGCATTTCTGTTTCAGCTGGGAAATTTATTTTCCCTATTGGAAATTGGAAGCAAAGAGGGCTGAGATTAGTTGAAGACTGCAAAAGCCTTACAAATTTTTTTCATTCACATAAATAGTAGGATGTAACATCATGACCCATAAGATTGGTTTCCAGTGTTCCTCCCTCAATCACTCAACCCATTACTAAATTCTTTCCATTCCAGCTTGTCATTTCATCTTGAGAGATTTTTAATAAACTACTCATATTCTCCTACTTTCCCTTACCCTAATTATATTTTAGAACATACATCAGGCAGTCAATGTAAATGTAAAACTCATTTTCACCCATATATTCTGTGTCATTACTTTCTCTTTTGGGTATTTGAGAAGGAGAGGACCATAATCGATTTTCCAATTTTTGCTGCCTAAACGTAGTTGATATGATGGAACAAAATTTTTTTCTTCTAAGCACTTTCTGTCGTAAATGAGTATTCAAGGAGTTATAGCGGTATGTTAATTTTTGTCTTTGATGACTGGAATGTGCTCGAATAAACAGCTACTAATCGATTTTTGAATTTTTGGTCCTTAAATCATGGTAATAACATCAAAATAAACTACTTTTCTACTACACACTTTTTGTGGCGAATGAGTATTTTAAGAGTTATAGCGGTAGGTTTAGTTTTGTGTTCCATACAGCAGAAACCGTTGCACGCTTGAGCTGTTCAAGTACGTTTGGGTACTTTGAAATTCATCAATAGCAAACCCCGCGAAGCCTGAACCCACTTCTAGGATCTTTTAGCTAACAACACAATAAAGGTTATCACCCATAAACAACAAGTTATGGCGGTAAGTTAATTTTTGTTTTTGATGGCTGAAATGGGCTTGATCATTCAAACGCATCGATAGGGAAAGTCCATTGTAGTCTTCCCCTCTGATTAATTTCCTTCCGCTTCAAACATGAGAGTTGCGGTAAGTAATTTACACCTATAACTTGATAAATACTCATTATTGACGGAAAGTGCATAGAAGAATAATTGTTTATTCAGATCTAATTAGATATGTTTAGGCACCAAAAAGTGGAAAATAGATTATGGTCCTCTCCTTCACATTTACTCTCTCTAGTTTCAATCATCCATATAACATAGTCCATATAACATTGCTCTTTTCAACCCCTCTTTCTTTTATATCAGCTGAATATAGACAATAAAAATTTGTGATTTTAAAAAATGTCCCACTGATATCAATCACCATATACATCTTTCCTTCAAGCATAGCCACATTAAAATTCATACCCTTAGACATCTCTACAAGCCAGCAATATTATTGCATTCAAACATGAACTTGCATTCAAAATGCTCTTCAAAGGCTGTGTAGTTTTGATACTAATAACAACAAATATACATTTATAGGCTAACACATTTCAATATTTTCTTATTATTAGAAAACATCCCCACAACCTGGTTCTTTATTCTTTCTACAAATCTCCTGTAATTGATAATTTAAATCAATACAACTAACTAAACATTTGGCCCTTGTTCATCAAAAATTGTAGTTGCAAAGTTACCTTTATAATGAAACTTGAAATTAAAAATCTATGACACATGCTATCTGCGTAGAATTGTCATTTATTTGAATAATTAGTTTCTTATCAACACTTCTGGTTTTGGTAAATGTGTAGCGCTTGGCAGTAATCAATTTTCCAGTTTTTGGTGCCTATACAAAGTTAATTAGGTTAAAATAAAGAAGTTTTCTTCTATGCACTTTCCGCAGCAAATGAGCATTTAATGAATAAATAGCGGTAGGTTTAGTTTCGCCTTTGATGACAAACGAGCTCGCATAAACAGCTACTCATTGATTTTTTAATTTTTGTTGCTTGAATCACGGTAATAACATATATATCAACTACTTTTCTTCTATACACTTTCTGTGACAAATGAGTATTTTACGAGTTAGAGCGGTAGGTTTAGTTTTGTCTTTGATGACTAGCGTGTTGGAAGCGAGACTCCATTGCAGTGTTGCCATCCGACGCGGTCGATGAATTACTTGCCGCTTCAAACACTTGAGTTGAGGTAACTAATTTGCTGCTATAACTCGTAAAATACTCATTTACAATGGAGAGTGCATAGAATAAACCTTGCTTATTTCTATCTAATTAACTATACTTAGGCACCCAAAAGTGAAAAATCAATTACTACCCAACGCTACACATTTACCCTGTTTTTTTTTCAAAATTTGTGGTCAATATTTATTTTATGTGCCTCACGGGAATTAATAATTTTGTTTCAAACAATCACTAAAGGAACACATTTAAAATCGTTTTATACGGATGTCATTCTGCTCGCTGATGCGTTATTTTCTAATTATTCAACTTTGAAGTTGGCTTTCGCACTCCAAAGGAAGCGAGCCTGCCAAGCGGAATATTAATAATGGAAGCTAACCCCCTAGCACAAATGTAAACAGGTAGGGCCTTGAGGGGGAGCCACAGTTCTTCTGGTAAAAATTATAAATAAAGGTTCTAACCCACCCATTAGGGTGACGTCTGCAATTCTGTTTACACCGTACCGGGCGACCATACCGGGTGGCAGTCATTTTAGATGGCAGCCATCTTTCTACGATAGCAGCCATCTTTCAACTGATTGTTTCTCTGTACAACGTGAACAGTATTACAGTTGAATAACTGTAAAATATCGCATCAGTGAGCAGAATGACATTCATGTAAAACGCCTTTAGGTAACCTTTATTTATGATTTCCATTAGAAGAACTGTGGCTCCCCCTCACGACCCAACCTGTTTACGTTTGTAATAGGGGGTTAGCTTCCGTTGCGCTCTCTTTCTTTGGCGCGCAAAAGCCAACTTTAAAGTTGAATAATTTGAAAATAATGCATCAGCGAGCAGAATGACATTTGTGTAAAACGCTTTTAAATGTATTCCTTTAGGGATTGTTTGGAACGGATTATTAATTTCTGTGAGGCACCTAAAATCAATATTGACCAAATCTGCATTTAAATTGGTAAATCTGACGCATATGACCGTAATCAATTTTGTAAATTTCAATGTCTAAACATAGGTAATATAATGAAATTAAACGAGTTTTCTTATATGCACTTTCAGTCTAAAATGAGTATTTTATTAGTTATAGCAGTGAATTACTAATACAACTCTAGTGTTAGAAGCGGTAAATAATTTATCAATCCCACGAAATAGCAACACTGCAATGGAGTTTTGCTGACCGCGCTCTCATCGTCAGAGACAAAGCCAAACCTACCGCTCTACCACGTTAAATACTAATTTGACGAACAAAATGTACAGAAGAAAAGTAGTTTATTTTGATGTTATTACCATGATTCAAACAACAAAAATTCAAAAATCAATGAGTAGCTGTTTATTCAAGCGCATTTGCCATCAAAGACGAAACTAAATCTACCGCTATCACTCGTAAAATACTCATTTCAGACGGAGAGTGCATAGAAGAAAACTTGTTTATTTTGATTCAATTAATTAGGTTTAGGCAACGAAAAGTGTAAAATAGATTACTGTCATATCCTTCATATTAACCTTTGAATTTATTATAATCTATCTTTGTATTACTTGTTGCAAAATTATTTTCTAGACTGCAATTTGTAGTGTGATACATGTCTTTCTGTTTAAATGAAATCTGATTTTAGTATTTTAACTGCTACAAATCTACAAATTTAGCACTTCATTTAGAACTACAATTTGAAGTAATGGGATAGTTCAGTCTTGTAATGCATAGGTGGAATTATTATTGATCAATTTTTCATAGTCTTTCCATCTTTGCCAAGTATCCAGATTATGATCAATAATCATAATTGAACTATTAAACAATTCTGGTTACTATCATTAATAAGTCACTCAATAAAGTGAAATTTTAAAAACCTCACAAAAAATAAATAGACAGACATTTATAATCGTTAAATTCAAGCAAATTGGCATACCAGCTGAATAAAATATCATCTTCAACCACCCTTTCAATTGGCACGGATAATTACAATTTATGAAGAAATGTTTTAAAACATAATTAATTAAGCACTTCTAATAAAAATTTGCCTGGCATTATTTCTTCCATTGTAGCGTAGCAACGTATTCAGAAAAACCCTCAACTAAATTATACTACCATAAATACACAAACCATATGAAATGCCCGCCAGAAATTTCCAATAAATTCCCAGATAACGAACTAGGGTAATTCATCAAATATCGAACTGAACTGATTATCGAACAACTTTGAAAATATGCGCGCAATAAATTTCGTAAGCATCCAAACTTGCACAGTGCCGGTGATCTTACATCTAAAACTCCTATTTTAGTGATAAGAACTCATTTCTGTGAGCTGCAAACTGCTACCAGCTGTTACGAACACATTTTCTGTACGACCCTTACAAATTGGTCATATTTTTTCAATTGAAAAATCTTACGCACCTCGGGAAAATTGCGACGGTTTAACTGTTGTTGTGCCAACGTCAACCTCCCGTCATAACTAGAGAGTAGTGTTGCCAAATGATGTTCTGTTGCTGTATTTTTTCTTTCCCGATAAAAACATGATAATTATTCCATGTTCGACATTCAGTTCCTATTTTATGTCAGTATTAAATACTGAACAAAGGTGTTCGAATCAAAATTCCTTAAAAATAATGAATTTATGCCTCGAACAAGGCTTTTCGATTCTTAATTCTTTTGAATAACTGAATCGATCTATTGAACGCCTGTTTCATTTCCTTAAAATATTATATTAACGCTTGATAATAACATTGAATAGTTGAAGATGGCGACCAATCAGCTGCTGGTGTTCCAAGGCCCTCAAGATCATCAATGATTCGTCTGGCTACATTTACTGATGATCAATCCCTTGCCAAGAAAACTGATGCAAGCATCAATAATAATTCATTGACGAGTGCTTTACACTCTACTCCAAAAAAGGTCACACAGGTTGATGATCACAATAATGGTTCAACAAGCACTGCAAATGAAACATCGACATCATATTCAAATTTTGATAACTCTCCATTCAAATGATTCCTGAAAATAAGTAATGAGACAGTTATTTCAAACAATCAAACAAAACAAACATCGGCATCTTTGGGATGCTTTATTTCCAATCAAGCCTGATACAAATGATCTTAAGCATTGGTTTTTCAAATGTTTTATAACTAACACTATACATAGGACACCATGACGGTTCCCCCGTAAAGCCGGTACCCATTTCCGACACATGGGTCGAGTGGGGTATTGTGCTTGAGCTTTCCATGATACCCAACGGAGAAAATCGCAGCGCCAGCGCCGGGATACGAACCCGCGACTCCTACATACAAGTCCGATCCCTTAACCGCTGTGCCACCGCGAGCACTTCCAAGAAAATCCAGTGCACCAAAGAAAAAAAAAAGAAAGAAAAACGTTTATTTTCCAAGTGGCCACATGAGATACATGTCAACATATTGGGTTTTAAAAAGTTTCTTAATATAGGACGTCCTAAAACAAAAGTTCCATACGAGAAGTACTAATTGACAAACCATCAGAGGTGTACAAATAGAAAAGCCATACGAGGCATAATAATTGACAAACTATACGAGGTGTGCTAATAGACAAACTATCAGAGGTGTAAAAATAGATAGACCATACGAGGCATATTAATGGACAAAATATACGAGGCGTACTAATAGACAAACCATACGTGGCATGCTAATACTCTCACAAAAGTTCCATACGAGGAGAACTAATTGACAAACCATCCTGTTCGGATCAAAATTCTTGTTCGATTCATGTTCGATATTGATGAAGTTAGGTTATTAAAGAATTCGATTTTTAGAACAATAAATAAATTCCAACAATCTACGTTGTCTTTAAAGCGACATCACAGAACAAGAAAACAACTGTTCAAGAATAATCTTGAGGCCCGCAACAGTTATTCAGAGCAAAAGTTACCGATTATTGAAGGTTGTTTCTAGACACATGTGGTTTCTGTTCGATATTTGATGAATTACCCTAGTTATAAAAAATTTTCAATTTCACACCTTACACTTTCGAGCTACAGTGAATAATTATGAGGCAATTACCTTACACCAGTTTCTAGATATACGTAGATTTTGTTTTAAAATCTAGTCGCCATTGCGCCCGATTCAATGGCCGCCAATGTGGTATTGTTGTCCAACTTGTCGTACAGCTGACTCGATAATGTCACATATTGTCGCCAGGTGGCGTATTCCTGGGTTGCTATTCGTTCTAGGCCCGTGACGTCACCACACCCAGGGCCCTTTCGAGAAATTACTTGAATGCTCCTACCTTCTTATGTGTACCGTGGCAGTGCTCGACTGAGCGTCGTAGAGTGACGATGTTTGCAACACCGTCTCCGTCTGGTACACTATGGTCTCGATCCGTCATACAATTAATAAGAGAAGCCTTTCATCAATGTCCTATGCTATGAAACACGGCCTCCCACTGAGCCAATATAAACTTGGTCCACCATTCAAGAGAAAGTCGAAGGATTTAACACTTTGACTGCGGCAACTAGGTATTAAGTTCACCACCAAACTCAAATTTTCAAGTCAATTATAGTAAACTATTTTGGAAATATCAAACATAAACTGGATCGTGCCTGTATTTAGTTGTGATGAAATATTTTTGAAAATTGAGTTTGCGACTATTAGTCGGTCAGCAGCATTATGAAAATTTTCTCCGTGTACCACCGGTGGCGCACGTCGCAGTCAGAGTGTTAATAAATGGCGCGGTGTCCTATAATATGGAATGCTAAGAAGTGTTATATAAGCAATTAAGTATCATTTTAGGCATATAATTAGTCGTAATTTCTGTACACAATAAAGCGGAATATTACCATTTACCATACATTCGTCACGTTTCATTTTCAAATGCTGTAACTTTTCCATATATTGGAATGTTTATCAGGTAGTATTTTATGATAAATAAAGTGGTCAGAAAGTTGAAAAAGAATAATCCATAGGTTTATAAGTTTAAACAGTTTAGCTGAATATGATGTAACTATCGAAGCCGCAAAAAAATAGAAAAACATTACTAACTGCCACAAAAGTGTCAGGAAAAAGAAGATTGACTCTATGAAGTCAGGTAACTGAATGGGCATTGATTTTTAAATTTTGTATCTTAAGTAGCGGGTAGAAAAATAGGCAATAATTTATTCAGCTTCTAACGATCAAACAATTTAATATGTTTTTTAGGCTTGAACCCAACTATATTAATATACCAAATGAATGGGCTTAACACTTTGACTGCGACGTGCGCCACCGTTGGTACACGGAGGTAATTTTCATAATGCTGCTTACCGACGCAAACTCAATTTCCTTAAACATTTAATCAACGCTAAAGGAGGGCACGGTCCAGTTCATGTTTGGTATTTTCAAAATAGTTTACTACAATTGACTAAAAATTTGAGTTTGGTGTTGAAATTTATATTTAGTTGCCGCAGTCAAAGTGTTAATTAATTAAATTACTGTTCCTTTTGTTTATCTCTGAGCAGTATAAAAACACAAATTATCATATGTATATGCGAGTTTGAGCTGTAAAAAAGATGTTAAAAACTTATTACAGTATGATGTTTTTAATAGTACATTCAACATTGATTCTCACAAATTAAATATTATTTTCCTGGAAGTCAATAATACATCAAAAGAATTATATTGAATCAATAGTAGTATGACCGTTCAATCTCATCCATTTTTAGAGAATAAAGTCAATAAACAATGCAAGGACATTTGAAAGCGTCAAACAGGATCTAAGTTTTGTATACGTTCTTGATGCTTTTCTTAATGATGAAATACGAAATCACATGCCGCAGTCACTGCGAGCTACAACCTCCCTCTGCAATTGTCAACGCCACACTGGTTGCATCGTCTGATAGTGCACCCACAAGTTGCGTCATTTCAGTTACCGTAGCGGGGCAAAATGTTGCCCCGTGTAATAGGGCCTTTACTCATGAGTCTGTTCTTTGTAGCCGGCACTGTAGTCGACACCTGAAGGAGCCTGTTCTGTAGCTGACGCTTGGTCGCTGTTTATCCCACTTGCTCCTATTTCGGTCTTCGGTCGAGCAGCAAAGTGGAATGTATAATCTTCCAATTTTCTATGTTCTGAGGAAAGGTTCTAAATTCAATCTAATATGGATGTGACCTATATTTATGAGGGCTCAATATAGCCCATTATTTGAGATTAGTTCTCTTAATTAACGGGATTTTCATTATATTGGTATCTTAAATATTATTACATCTGCGTGTAACACCCTGCATTGTTTGGAGGTGTAAAGGAAGGTCGAGAGCTCTAACTTAGGCACGTAAAGAACAAAGGAACATTAGGTGCACCTTTGATCAAAGCTGGGCGTTATCGCGATAAATTATCGCGATAGTTTATCGCGATAACGATTTCGGGTTATCGGTTATCCGGTAATTTTTTTCCCCGAGTTATCGATTTATCGGTATCGCCGATACTTTTGGTTCCAAACTATCGATAATCGATAATTTCAGTTTTTTCCGCTGGGATTCGACATGACGGGGCGGGACGAGTTCGGGACAGGAACTATACGTGTAGGATGTACGTGTTAAGGTGTAATAAGGTATACGTGTTATGGTGTACGTGTTATGGTGTCAGAGGTCAAGTCCCTGATGGAGGGGAAGGTGGAGGAGTTCTTGCGGCGTGCTGACCTGAAGACCGCCAGCAGCAGCGATGACATGGAGACGTATGACTACTACGCCAGCATTTGTGATGAGGAGGATGACACTGGGGGTCATAACAGGTCTACTAAGTCCAAGGCCGCTCATATTGTGCATGTGTGGCTACAGGCCAAAGGGGCTGACAGTCTGGCAGACCCTCCCTTCAACAGCGAGAAGGTCCTCATCGACCTCTTTTTGAGGTACAACACGGCGATGCCGAGCAGCGCCGCGGTGGAGCGTTTGTTCTCCCTTGGAAAGGATATCCTCTGGGTCAAGAGGAGCTGCCTCTCTGATGAAAACTTCCACATTCTTATGTTTATGAAGGGGAACATGCTGCAGAACCTCGTCTAAATTTAGTTATTTTACTTCAAACCGCAGTTTTTATTAGTAGACAGGATAAACATTCATCATTTTTTCTAAAAATTTTCAAAGACTTCTATTTTTTCTAAGATTTTTCTGTTTTCTAAGATAAAGATTAAAAAAAACATTTCGATTTGTTTTTTTATTCAAAATACCAATATCGTCATCGAAATTATCGGAATTTTGGATTTATCGATTTATCGGTGATCGATTATCGGCGATAAATTTTTCGGCAATTATCGATTATCGGTTATCGCCGATAAAGTTTTCGTTATCGATTTATCGGTTATCGCGATAACGTTTTTTCGTTATCGTGCCCACCACTGCCTTTGATGTACTAAAGTATCGAACGAAACCCATACATCGTACTCATTATATCGTGTTCCGGTGACTAGAGAGAGTAATTAAAAATGAAGCAAGCAACGAACATTTGTAACTGTGTATTTCTATGTGCATGTGGGCAACAAACTACTCATTTTATATGTACGCAAAGCAGGTGAAATATAAATTTCTTACAACGAGAAAGGTAGTTATTTCCTCGAAATAATTTGTTTTGTGAATTAGGTTTTATTGGTTCATCATGACCATGGCACAACATTCAAGGGGCTGCTTACTGTGGATTAAATTGATCAATGCTCTATTCTGTTATGATTAGATTGGTTCAAATGAGGCTATCATTTATGCTGCAGGCTACGAATGCCTATAAATTCTTAGAAAAACATTTATGAAAATATTCAATAGAAAATTTATGGAATTTAGACCCTCAGCGACAATTTTGAAATGTTGTCTGTATTATTTTTTCAATCTAAAAATTGGTATATTAAAAGAGCATTTCCTTACCGATATTTAAACAATTTGATGCCGATTGCAAATTATATCATTCGCACTATTTTGTATACATTATTTACTAATACCCTGGCATTCATTTCGTGGTTCACGAGATGCACGACAAATAGATTAGCGGATCTCCAAATGGTACCAGAGAGGTAGAAATCGTGCTATAGGATGTCTGACGGGCATAGTCAATGAAAAAACGGGTATTGACACGGTTCGGGGACATCATATAATTTAATGACAGCTATCGGTGGAATATCCTTCAATAATATGTACCAACATTTGAGAAAGTTTGGTTTTTCACGAAGGTGACTCTAGAAGTAAATGTAATTTTATTCTATTCTGGCAATTTTTCTGAGTGTCACTTTTCTAGTGTGTATATTTACATCAAATTTTCGTCTGGGTGTTTGGTCGAAGCCCAATTAAGACTTAATAAAGCAGTGGTTCCCAAACTAGGGGGCGCGCCCCCCTAGGGGGGCGCGAGGAGGATACAAGGGGGGCGTGAAGTCATCTGCTCATCTAATTAAACAAAAATTATTTGTTTAATTAAAATAATAAAATTTTTCAAAGAACAAATGTCTCTCATTACATACATGCAAAGTATAATTATAGCTGTCACTCCAATCCGTTTTCTATTAAGCTAGTTCTCCTTACACGTTTAGGACAAGTCGATGATACCAGCCACACTGACGCCACTGAGGGACTCGTCACAAACTCCCAATACTCCATCCCGTCAACCTGAGCACATTTTCCCCTTGTCCATGGTAGGGATTTATTTCACTTTTCAATTCTGGATCACATACGTGTATGAGTGACATTGTAACATTGACGATTTGCTAGGGTGGAACGATGCGGAATGGAATGTCTAGTTGATTGTGTGAAATATTCGTTGTGATCGAAAGTGTGAAATGTGAATAATACACGGTGAGTTTTGTACGCTAGTTTGAATGTATGTGGAGAAGCGTGTGCGTTGATTCCAGTATAGACGGCGAAAAGTGTGTGTGACAAATTTAGGGGGTCAACCAAAGATTTCAATTTTTTTCATCCGATTCGTTTGAAATTTGGCCAGTATGTGTATTTGTTGAAAGTAAACTTGATATACTCCTGTTACTTTTTCTATTTAGCCTTACTCTTTGAAAAATACGAAATATTAGTCAATTGAAATATTGTTATGACTATTTCAAAAGAAAACAAGTCATTGAGTGTTTATGCTAGAACAAAACCAAAGACAGTTTGAGAATTCTTGAAGCATAGTAAGTTACGCGTACCAAATTTCCATTTGGAACTTTTTTTTTTATGTGCGATATTTGATCACTAATAACATATAAATTTTTAAACCAATTTTTGCACGAAAAAAAGGTTCAAATGGAAAATTAGTACGCGTAACTTTGTTTGCAATGCTTGAAGGATTCTAAAACTGTCTTTGGTTTTGTTCTGGCATAAAAATTCAATGGCTTGTTTACTTTTGAATGTAAAAATGTATGATTTTTCAGGAGAGCCCACAAAAAAAATTTATGTTGAATTGTAATATGAAAAATTTTGGTAATTGAATGCTGTTTTTATTTTATTTCGATTATCTCCTTGCATAACTTCATATTCACACTTTAAATTGTAATTTACAAAAAAAAGCAATAAAAAAATTATTTTATATGAATAATGAACTTTTATATATGTAGTCTGATTCTTATGAAAATTGACTATTATATGTATATTTTAAAAATGAACACAATTTTGTCGATTCATTTTTTCGATTCAGGCTTTGGTTTTTGAAAAAATGGGACATATTGGATTTTAGTTTATTTTTATTGATACTTCAAAAAAATAGAACTCATTGAGTATTTATGCTAGAACAAAAACAAGACAGTTTTAGAATCCTTGAAACATTTCGAACAAAGTATGGTAGCAAATTTTCCATTTCCCGTTGTTTTTATTTTTATATGGGGTCAAAATGGGGTCGAAAATTCTGAATTTTTGATCCCCTTACATCCCCCTAGGGGGGGATGTATCCGTAGCGCCATAAAATTTTAGGGCCTTCTCATCACCTAAGGGTTCTTTTTCAACAACTAACAGAAAATGGTTCATCGGACCGCCAGGGGCTGGGTTGACCTCCTTTAAGTGTACTGTTTATGTTGCTGGGTTGATGGCTCAATCGCCATATGTATTCACTTAATAAAAAACGTTAATAAAAATCTCAGACAGCAGAAAGAAGCGAACCTATTATAAAAAGTTGAAATAATGAAACAAAGCCAAAAACCACGATAACAAGCTAAACCACTGCAAACACAAACTCAACTCGTAAACAAAACTAAACTACCGTGCACGCACTACTCTACATCACACCAAAAACGTACCATCATATCACAATTTTGTTATCGCCAAAATCGCTAATATAAGAGCGCCTGTACACCAAAAGGTTTGAAGCGAGAAAGCAAGCAAGCTTGAATCGATTAACATGTATTCCTATGGGAGTCCACACACTGAAAGAGAGCGAGCGAGAAAGACTAAAGATTGGCTGAAGCTACTGTAAAAAATCCTGCTGTTACTGGGACTCACTGTGTTATCCACAGACAATCATTAGCAAGCAAAACTCTGCCTGGTAATCTATGCAGTTCACTGAATTTAACAATAAAAGAGGTGAATTTTGTAAAGAATACCTCTTTGAATTCTAGGCTTTTCGCAGCTCCTTGCTCAAATTTGGGCACTGATTACAAGACTCTCCTGTTTCACACCGAAGTCCGCTGGCTTTCCGAAGGAAACATGCTGAGACGTCTTAACAAACTCAAACATGAAGTGGAAATTTTCTTGCACAAGCAGAAACAAGACAAACTGTATGAAGCATTCAGAGAGGAAGACTTTCAGCTCTCACTAGCATTCCTTGTGGACTTTTTTTGAGGCTATCAACAACCTCAATTTGAAGTTACAAGGAAGAAACACAAACATCATTGCACACTCTGATGTGATCAGAGCTTTCACCGAAAAAATTCATCTTTGGAAACGAAAAGTACAAGTTGGGATCTTCTCATCGTTCTCACATCTGAATGAGCTCTCATCTGAGAAGCGAAGCATTGAGCAGTATGACGTGACAAAAAAGGTTTTATCACATCTGCATTCCCTTGCTGAGAAATTTATTCACTATTTTCCAAATGTCTCAATGGAGAATTATCTTTGGACATTGGTGCAGAATCCATTTAACACTGATGTGGAGTTGTTACTGAAATCACTGCAAGAGGAAGTCATCGATTTGAAATGTGATTCCAGCGCGAAAAGGGACTTTGAAACAATGAAGTTAGAAGAGTTTTGGGTGAAATATCTCCCCATGTAGCCAAAAGTAGATGAAGAAGCACTTCGAGTGATTCTTCCCTTTTCTTATAGTTATCTTTGTGAAGCAGGATTTTCAGCTCATGTTATTCTGACAGCAAAACAGCGCAACCGACTTGATGTAGAAAATGACTTGCGTTGTGCGCTGTCATCCTTCAATCCTAGAATTTCTGATCTTGTGAGGAAGAAGCAGCAGCATCCATCTCACTAAATTAGTTCATAAATTTTGCCTCTGTCTCATGAGTCATTCCATATGTAATATGCCATGTTTTCAAATTATTTTTTCTTAAAATTGCAACTCAATTTTGCCAATTTGCTAATGTTCAAACCTTTTTTTTCGCTCATCTTTGAACCAAATGTTTTCTTTTTAGTTACTGGAATGTAGTACTATTTGTTTGAGTGACTTTCATTATTAAAATGTAATAAAAACAAATATGTTATCCTGAACAATGCTAAGAAATAAATGTAAGAATAATTTCATATGAAAAAATGGGGCACTGGGGGCGTGCGGGTCTACTGAAAGTATGCGGTGGAAGTAAAACACGGTAGAGCGATAGTGTTTATTGGCAGAAGCCAGGTGAGTTGGCAGCAGGTGAGAGAATGAATGACTGAGCATCAATAGCAAGGCACGGCGCAGTTTTATAGACTGCGAGATCTCAAGATATTCAAGATACCCCGGCAAGACAATGAAGGCAAGGCAATCTATGTGTGCTTGGTGTACATATGTCCCCCCCTCAACCTAGACGCAAACAATTGGATCAAGATAAAATTAAATACAGACAGGGCAAACAAAACTCGAAAAGAACGAACCCGTTGAACGTAAGTTACAAAGAGGTCTGCGAACAAAATTGACAAGAGCAAATTAACAAGGGCAATTTAAAACGGTTAATGAAAAAGTTCAAAAGATTTCGCAGAAAAAAACCGTTAAACAACTTAACATGAAGGGACGCTAACAAAAGTTACTCAATAATTAACGCGACAACCCTAGGTTAAAAGTAACGCCCATTAAAAGGTTAAAATATATGCATCAAAATTTAAAAAAACTCACCAACAACACCACTTAAGCTTAAGCTGAACTATTATAGTTATCGCAAGTTTGCAACAAAAGCAAAAACAAGGGCAGCTAAGCGAACGGAAACAAAATATAATGCCCTGTTTGAAATTAAACTTGGAAGAACTCAAAACATTATGCGAAATAATCATTAATTAACAAAACCGCACGGTTAAAATAATTAACTAAATACCGTCCAACTAATCAAAATAATGATAAAGACGCGATCAATATACTAATAACGCTAGAGATCATGAATGAAAAGAACGCAAAAACGCAACCAACCGATTTACAACTGTATCTCGTATCAAATACGCAAAAAAAATAAAAACATATACGAAAATTAAAAATACACATCGAAAAATTTAAAGCACCACAAAACACCATTATTAAAAGCGTAAATAATGTTGAGAGACATTTTGAAACATTTTTAAAACCGTTTTTAAAACCATTTTTGTTGAAAAACATTTTTAAAACCTTCCATAACCCACAATCATGTAAAATAGTTATTATTAGCAGACATAAGGGTAAATAGCGATTAATATGGATTACTGGATTAATATGGATTAAACATCGTAGTGAAAAAAAAAACGGGAACACTAAAGTTCCAGCAAATTTTAGCAATTAGCAAAAGCAATCCCAACAAGCGTAAGCAAACAACTAACTTACCGTGCGAAATGACCCACAGCTCGTCGACCGAAGTAAGGATTTTTTAAGAAAAACAAAAACCACATTTTCCTATACCAACACAAATAAAGAAAAATTAATTTCTGATAACTGAAAAAACAAACTCCTCAAATAACACATTAAATTATTGAAATTACCGAAATCGGATTATATATTAAAACATATGAAGAAGAAAAAACACAAACCAAAAAACACATCATTGCAAAACAGAAACAGCCTTTGAAATAATTTAAATAATTTGAAAATTTCATAACTAATTTAAAAAAAAATTTAAATTTCACGCCGCACACTTCCAGAGGGACAGGGACGGCCATTGCGTCCTGCTTCCCGTGGACGTCCGGCCCGCCTAACGCTAGGCAGTGGCACGACGACGACAAAGTCTCTTTGCACGTTGATAATTATATTTGTTCCTGATTGCCCCTCGGCGGCCTGCCTACCGCGCGTCCTCGAGAGAAAAAATCCTCGCGATGCGCTGTTTTAATCATCTTCACTTGCTTTTTAAGATGATACAGGATTGTGGCTAATCCCATGGTAACCAGGATTAGCAACATCAATACGATGTCGGTGACGTTATCAGGCAACAGGTCCGTTCTGGTCACCGAGTTGTCCCGAATCCAATTTTCGTTCACATTAGAACTGTGTGTGGACAACGCAGTTACAAGCGTATATACATCGATGGTGCTTTCTGCATTTCCCATCACGCACCTGAAAAGGAAGAATACAGAACCGATTAGCATGACCAACATAAAAACAGAACCGACTAACTTTGCAAACATGAAATTTTAAAATTCCTTAAATGTTCATGATAAATTTTCATGATAAATGTTCATGATAAAGTTCATCGAACCCGTTGGTCGGGTAGCCACCAACCAGTGTATGAATTCTAATTAAATTGTGCTGATCACCGAACATTCCGGCTGGAACTAAAAATAACACCTGTGAGTTGCGCCGCAGCGTCAAACCAGCCCATCTCACGGGATGAACGGCAACCTTAGCGATTGCATTAAGCAGTCGAAGAATCCGCTCACCATTAAAAAATGTCAATTCAGCGACATCCCCAGGCTATCAAAGTAACATTGTCAGCGAATTAAAAAAACAAATAAGGCGTCTTAGAGACAAGGGTTATCAACCCTAGGTTAAAAATGGATAGTTGCACATTCCTTTTAACACTCAGGTTAACATCAAGTATTATGCCAAATTAAACTAAAACAACGCAGCACAAAAGCTGTAAACATAACACAAAAATTATAATATACGGGTACATGGGAATATTATGAAACACGACGCATATTACACGGCAAAAACTCCTTAGCCTATGATTATTAACCTTAATGCAACTGTTAAACAATGTAACGTAGTAATCGTAACTCGTCGAGTCGGTCGTTGCGACGTCAAATACGCAAGTCATGAACGTAGCAGAATGAACTTGTCATTTTAACTCACAGTTTAACCCTCCTCAAGGGTAACAGGTGATTTAAGTTACTTTTATAAATTTTGGACCCAACTTTAACCTCATCCCAATTTCTTTTGACCTTCAGAACCACAGCTGGCCCGAGCCAAGTTAATTAGAGCTTATAATTTTTATCGTGATTTTTTAAAAGAACTCGGTCTCCAATTTTCACGTCCTTATTTCGACGCTTGAGGTTTCTGTAAAGGTTTCTTTCCGTTGTGTTATTTATAATCAAGTTTCTAATATTTTCTACCGTCCGGGCTGCTTCTTTTGCTCGAAAATTTACCAAATCCAATTTTTCATCATAACTGTAAGTTACAGAATCAAAACTCTCGGATTGATAGAATGCGCAAGTATCTCTATTAAACATTACAAAGCTAGGGGTTTCGCCTAAAGTAGAATTTAATGCGTTGTTCAGTGCATTTTCAACCACCTCAAGCATCTGGTCCCATTCTGCATGAGGGAGCGAATTTACATACAGTTTAAGCAGATTAGTTATTTTCTTGTTGTTTCTCTCTACTATAGCGTTGGAATGAGGACTGTATGCCAATACTTTTTTTAACGATGGCATGCACATTTGCAAACTGCTTGACCGCCACCGATTTAAATTCTAAAGCGTTATCAGTAATGAGAGTTTTAGGGAAACCTAACAAGGAGAAACAATTACTCAAACATGAAATTACTGTCTCCGTACGACGATTAGAAATCGCATACAACCTACAAAACCTAGAAAAAAGATCAATGATAACTAAAATGTGTTTATTGCCATTATCTGTAACTTTTAGTGGACCAAGGAGGTCCATAGATACGACCTCAAAGGGTTCCTTCGCTATCGGAGCAGTTAAAATTTTAATTGGCACAAAAGGTCTTGCTTTAATTAATTTACAAACTTCACAATCCTGAACAAATTTTCGCACAATTGTTTTTTCCAAATGATTGTAATATTTAATTTTAAACTTAAAAAGAGTATGCAAGTCATCAGCATGATACATCGAGTGAATAGCCAATATAGCTTTACCCATCAAGGAGTTAGGTACCACTGCTGTCAAAATTGTACTAGGTCTATTGTCAATTTGCCTACGTCGATACAGAATTTCGTTCAGAATTAAAAATTTCTGGAGGTCTGGAATTTTCGAAACACTACCATGCAGTAAAGCGTCTTTAACTTCCATGCAAAATGGATCTTTCTCTTGCTCGTCAATAAATTCTTTAATAGTCCAAGAAATCTCTTTTTCTTTTGGTACATAGTCTATAAGCTTCGGTCGAGCTTCTGCCGCGGCAACACTGTCGCTAGGCGGCGGGTCAAGCACCTCATGTCTTGTCATCTCTCTTTTTTTCTGCGAGCGCGTCTCCATGATACAGACGTCTGATTCAAGCGCGAATTCCAGAGCATCATAGCGATCTAGTTCTTTAAAAGTTAATGTTTCATCGTTGATGGGAAGTCTGCTCAAATAATCCGCTTCGACATTTTCTTTCCCAGGTAAATACTTTACAATAGGGTCAAAAGAATGAACGTTTAAACACCAACGTGCCATGTTTGAATCTTCTGGGAGTTTTTTTGCAAATAATGGTGCCAATGGGCGATGATCCGTATAGATACGGATAGGGTACCCTGTAATCAAATATTTAAAATACTTTAGAGCTGAATAAATCGCGAAGAACTCTTTCTTAGTCGTGCTATATCGCTTCTGACTAGAGTTCAGACTTTTACTATAATAAGCCACAGGACGTAAAATTTGATCGCTTGAATCTTCCGCCTGCATCAAGACGGCGCCGATACCAGAGTTAGAAGCGTCTGTAAATAAATGCAAATCCTTAGCGTAATCAGGATGTCTTAAAACTGTGTCAGAGGTCAGAGCAGATTTGATAAACACAAAACTCTTCTGTCATTCGTCGGTCCACATATAGTCGACATCTTTTCTTAATAGGTTGTACAGCGGGTGAGCTACCTCTGCAAAGTTGGGTAAAAAATTACGGAAATAGTTGGCTAAACCTAGGAACTGTTGTAATTCCTTCACATTAGTAGGAGCCTTGCAAGTCTGCAGTTTCTGCGAATTTTTACATCTGATACCATCTGCGGCAATAATGTGTCCCAGATATTCAATTTCTTTTTTGAAAAGTTACATTTTTCGAGTTTTAGAGACAAGTTACCCGATCGAAGCATCTTAAGGACGCTTCCAATGTCAGCCAAATGCTGACTTTTGGTTCTGGAAAATACTAATATATCGTCTAAAAAGACGAATGCCAATTCGCCCAGGATAGGTGCAAGGGCAGAGGTCATCACTCTCTGGAACGCACTTGGGCTGGTACTCAGCCCAAATGGTACACGCGCGAAATGAAATTTCCTATAATTTACCCTAAAGGCTGTAAACTTTCTACTATCTTGGTCCAACTCGACGTGGTGAAAGGCCGAACGCAGGTCCAGGTTAGTGAACCACGCGTTTCCGTCTAGAGTCGATAAAATTTCGTCAATTCGGGGTATTGGGTAAGCTTCCCTTATTATTATTTTATTCAGAGCCCTAAAATCAATAACGGGACGTAGCTCCCCTGACATCTTTTTAACTACAATCACAGGAAAATTGAAATCCGAGCTAGATTCTTCAATTAAACCCTGTGAAAGCATATCATTAGTAATTCTCATCATCTCTTCCTGATACTTATGGGGGATTCTGTATGGAGCTAACTTTAGTACAGGTGCATCCGGTTTCAACTGAATCCGGTGCGTCATAAAGTTCGTAACACCTATAGTCTCTACTTCTAACGTAACTACATCTCGAAATTCATTTAATAAATTTATCAAAGGTAACTGCATGTCCTCTTCGAAACATGAAACATCATCATTAGTTAAGCAACGTCGCGCTTCCTGCTTTCCTCCACATGACACACCTACTTGTGCATTAACTCCTAACTCCTCGTCATCAGCGAGAACTTTCATTCGACCGCAAGCGTCAGCATCCAACCCAAATTTTCTTCCGCCTATGACCTTATTTCCACCACCAGACGAGACAAACCGCATTGTATCCGACACTGCATCAAAATCTATTTTCACATTATTAGCATCTCTCAGTGCTGTTTCCACACTTGTCATGTACATTTCGTTCTCAATTTCATCAGCTGCAATTAATTCAATATTGCACAACATCGTATTCTCGGTTAAATGAACTGCATCTTCATGTGCATTTAGAACCATTACCGGCACCACGCCGTCGTCTTCTATACGAGCAATGGATTCAGCCAACAAAGCTCCATTTCCAAGACATCTTTTTAAAATTACATACTCTCCTGGAGTTGCTTTTTTAACGAAACCGTACACTATTTTTATCGAGTTACCGGGCACTTCCACCTGAGTGCAATGAACGGTCAACGGCGGCCTTGAGTACTGTCTAGCCTCAGCCGCGGCCATGTTTTTTTTCTTTTTACTGTAGTTACTATTCTTAGCGGCGTGGCTGACCCTGTCGCTCTTTCTTGCAATGGCAACATCGGATATCAGACAGTCACTGTTTACGATTTTATTCATCACAACTTCTCTGCTTAAAACCGGTTCCATTTTTAACTCACAAAAGGGAATTGCAATACCTTCCCAAAGAAGTGTTTTATTTTTGAAATTTATTATTGCATCATTCAGAACATCGCGTCCTAGAATTAAATCATAGGTGAATTTCGCTTCTTTCACTATCAGCGCACTAGTTTTTAGAACTCTGTTAGTACCTGGAATTGAAATCTTCAGCTCTACTTCTCCGCTAACGTTACTTTTATCATTAATACCTTTTACCATTAAACGACTCGGCTTCACTTCTTCGTTCAAGTTCTTAACCTGCTTGTAACTTATTAGACACTTCTCTGAGCCGCTATCCAGCAAAGCACTCAAATACTGGTCATTATTTTTAATTATTATCGTAGGTTTGTTACATTGTTTAAACGCCACCAAACCGGCGCCTTTTTTATTGCAATTTCCTCTTACGACACTAGCGGAGAAATAGGCCTCGACTTCTTTGCTTCGTTTTCGTCTATCCGCAAGCTCTTCGTCTTGCAATAAATTGTACCTATTTTCACATTTGAACAAAGGATCAATGAAGGATTTGTTTGTCTCGGTGGTATCTGGACTATCGACCACAGCTTCAAGATTAACGAGGGTGCTGCCGACCTCGGGCTCAATCAAATCAATCAAATTCTCCCTGCTACCTCTACCTGTTTCTACTCTTCGCCTAAAAAATCCCGAGCATCCGGCTCGGCATCTGCAAAGTGTACTTCACTCCCTCCGCGCGATCGGCTACCTCTGGATACATTGCCACCGCGTAGATAAGCCTTATAACCACGTATTTCAGTTCCCGTGGCTCTACAATCTTTCACCAAATGTGCACCGCCACACGCGAAACATCCTCTCGTATTAAACTTACCTCTCTGAGATCTACTCTGAGATCTTCACTCAAAATGACCAACAACTGAACATGAATTGCAAAATAGAAAACCTCGTTTTTTACTTGAAGCTTGACTAGAACTAGAACCTCTGTCTGTTCTCACAGTGTTGCATTCCAAAGAGCCATTTGCTCTATCTCCCACATAACCACTGAACTCCCTCGCTCTTCCACGAGGATTTCTCAACCAGGGCCTAGGGGTTGTCCTTCTTAGTCCTACGCGACACCTACGGTAGTTCCCAAAGTGCCCATAGAACACTTCACTCTCCGGGAACGCGTCTTGCGCCCCAACGCATTCATCAAAACCAATATTTACATCAGCTAAATAGCTTTCGGGCTCGTCTCTGACTGGGTACTGGCCCGCGAGAATTTTCTTTGTTTCGGCCTGACTCCTGACAGCAGCAATTAACTTCGCTAAAAGTTCCTAAGCGGAACTAAATTGGCTTTCGAAAATTTTTCTAGAGAATGAATCGTCCAATAAGGGACCCAAAATGGTTAACGCGAGACTGAAAAACACACTGTCTCCTACAAAACGTTTTAGTTCTGCTTGAGTAGTGCAAGCCTGATAGTAAGGATGTCTTTGCCAACCCAGTGTGGTTGAAGTCAGAATGTTCTCTGTCAATTTGCGCATTTTTGAGAAAGCCGTTACTAGTTGGGCTGCCAACGCATTGTTTCGTATTAATTGCAATTCATTTAAATCACATGCCAAGGCGTGTATGGACTTCTCGCCGCGGCACACATAAATGTCATCTAGAATTTTTACCACTTGATCAAAAGTATAATTCAAATCTGTGTTGATCAGCATGGTCACCACCGCATTAAAATCTCCTACATTTTTGTTGGCGGACCCCACCAGGAACTCTTTCTTTCTTTCGTCACTTGTCACGTCCGGAAGAAGCGTCATGTATGCTTTTAAGTTTTGAATATGCGTACTCCAGGATTTATTTTCACGGAAGTCTGGGTCCTGGGCACGACGGCGTCCTTTAAACGTCGGTATCTCAGCGTTCGTCATTATCGTTCCTGCTCTAGGTAAATTGGCGGCGATCTCTCTCGCCAACAGAGTCCTATCATCATTGCCACTGGCGCCAACACTAGTAGTCGGGGTAGTCATTGTCGAAATTTGAGTAGCAGTAACCCTAGGAGTACTTATTCTACCACTCTTTGTTATTGTGGGTTCTGTGCGGACGAATTCCTCGCTATCCGATGACTCCGACATGAATCTTACTATAGAACTATATCAAAAATTTTCTTATTCACCGTTAATCCCCTCCAAAGTGGGCAAAAATAATGTCGCACCTTGCAAGACAGCAAGAGAAAAACACATCTAAATTCAAATAATATACACTCTATACAAAAAACACACAACCAATACAAGTAAACCATCGATTTCCTAACTGGTATTGACAAGGTAAATCCATGAAAAATACCCCTACAAAAAGAAATTCTGTAACTCCAGCGAAAAAATTCTTGAGGAGCTCAGATGAAAGTTGGAAACACTCCCGCACTACCTTGAGCAAACATAAAAAATAAGAAAATACCGCAAGCTTTTTACCTTTACTCTATGGAGTATTCAAAAATTCGTAATCACACCCAAAACCCTTTTATCAAAATTGCAGATCAAAACAAAAATCAAGATGCACTTACTCTGGACATTGAAACTGCAAGGGTGACGTTACTCTGCTAATCCAACGAAATAAGCGGCGCAAGGCGCCTTTCACAACCTCTGAATCGTTACTAAAGCTGCTGAGTAGAGCTCTGTGGCTTCTCTGCAATGCGGACAACAGAAAAAAATTACTAAACACAAGAGTCTGACTGTAAGCTTTCGGTGCAGGTGCACTCAAAAAAAAAATATCAGGGAAACACTTAACTGCAAAAAAATATGCCGGCTGCAGAGTACGTTGCTTGTCGAGCTGCAGGGTAAGCTGATGTTGCAGGTGCAGGGTAAAACGCCGCCTATGAGACACGATGTTAGAAGCTGCAGACAGATGATTACACTATGTCGGAAGGCCTACTCGTTGATGGTAACTTTTGATTTCGTACCACAGTTCGTAACACTTTTAACTCTACTACAGTTTGTAATTTAGGTGACCCTTTATTTAAGTGACTGTTCGTAGTAATTTATCACACACCAAGTTCTTGATCACTCACAGAGTTGTTCCTTTACTCATTACTCGTTGCTGGGGATGCGGCGATTGTGACTTCGAATACAATCTCAATATCTTCTCCTGCCTCATACACTAGTATCCTAGTGCGAAATGGGGACCCAATGTTGAGCCAAATAATGAATTCGGTGTAAGCTTCCACCAGCGCCTCCACTGGTATTTGAAAACCGAATACAATCACGGATGCTTGCGGCTGCCACACTTGGTTATTGCTATCGGTAGTCATTTGACACTGTATAAAAGTTCCAGTTCGTCAGCCTAGGGACACTTCTTATCCTCTTAATTAATTTTACACGAACACGTGAGTTCAGTTCACCACAGACTGCCACCAATATGCGGTGAGAGTAAAACACGGTTGAGCGATAGTGTTTATTGGCAGAAGCCAGATGAGTTGGCAGCAGGTGAGAGAATGAATGACTGAGCATCAATAGCAAGGCACGGCGCAGTTTTATAGACTGTGAGATCTCAAGATATTCAAGATACCCCGGCAAGACAATGAAGGCAAGGCAATGTATGTGTGCTTGGTGCACAAAAGCAAAAAGGGGGCGTCGAGTAAGATAGTTTGGGAACCACTGTACTTAAGGAAGGACCTGCACAGTTTATTTATTGGTATTGCAAGCGGAAGTTATTTTGTTCTCATCATAGATTTATCTACTGCAAAACTGTTACGATTTGTTTCGTGAATGTAATACACAATAATATTCATCTATAGTATTCACGAAAGCATTTAGGCATCGTCCATTATTATGCCATTGTAGTCTGCATTTGTCCCAAAAGTAGAAAACTAATGGATTATGACTGGCAACATCAAAATCTAATCATACCCGTTATGTGTTTATTTACATATTAATTTATATATTTATTTATATATATTTGTTTGGTGTCCGCTTCCTGAGAAACATAGAATGTCTGAGTTCGCGGTATCATAGATACCGAATTCCTCAGTGTAAGATTGAAAAACGGCCTTTACATGCATGGATATGCTTGACATTTAATCAGGATTGGTCAGGTGAGGATAGGTTAGGTTAGTATAAGTTAGGTAATGTTGAGTTGACTGAATTTTTTCACTGGTCTACCTAGCTTAACGATGACATTGTCCGTGGAATTTTTACGGGTCCTGCTACTACCCAACGATACCCTTGTTTCCGAGTCCGCTTCTTCCATTTCTCTGGCACGCTCATAAGGATAGTTATAATGACCGTATACGTGATACGAGTTTCACCAGTGCACAAGAACAATAATATTTTTTTTATCACGGGTGCTGTAAGGATGGATATATTTGTTTATCATCCACATCAGGAAAATTTGCTCAAGAAAGTTATTGACTCCCGTCACTTTTGACGGGCCGTGCAGACCAGTAATGTTAAGATAGTTTATTTCGGATACTTTTCATCAAGTTTATCATAGGTTCTGTTACGCTTATCACTAATGGCATGTGATAGCTTGTGCTGCTCATTCCGCTGCTGATAATTCTACTAGAAGTAGGTTATTATGGTGATGCAATGGAAACTCTGATAATTCAACATGACCTTTGAATTATCAGCCAAACATAATTCAAAGATCATGTTGAATTATCAGAGTTCCCAATGCAGCACCATTATTTTTTTGTCGACACATTTATAAATAAAAGTTAAATAATTACAGATCAGTTGAGAAAAATTCAACCTTAGAAACAATAGTTTATACAATTGCACATAATCCACTATGTTTGCATATTAGTATCGGCGAAGAACAATTTTTTACAGCGTTCAGAAATATTTTTCCTTCATGCATTGTGCGTTTTTCAAAACATGAACAAACTGTTGCAATGCTGCAACACCCTGGTCGTCTAAATTTCAACATTGGACCGATTGCTAGTGCACTCTGTTTCTTTTTGTCGTGAAAACAAGAAATAGGATTAGGAGGAAAATAATCATTTGATAGATACGTGACTTGTCGTATATTATTCAGCCATACATTTCATACACAGTAAGTGATGTTGTGAACTTTATGTGTATCAACTTTTTGAATTCATTTCTTTCTGTAAAATAAAAACACAAAATCCTCCAGTTCCCGTTTTAAATAAGTGAAACGAAATACATACAATAATGGCTTTGAGGGTCTTCATCAAATACTTCCCCCTTCCAAGAATTATTACGCAAATATTAATTTTCCATTGAATAAAAATTTAAAATATTTCATAAGTTCTTAAGAGGGTCAACCCAGCGATTTTTGAATTTTGATCCGATTCGTTTGAAATTTGGCCAGTATATTTATTTGTGGAAAATAAACATAATTTACTAGTGTAACGTTTTCGTTTTAGGCCTTATTTTTTGTAAAATAAGAAATATTAGTTTATTGATACATTTTTCATTAATATTTCAGAAGAATAGAAGTCATTGAGTTTATATGCTAGAACAAAACCATAGATAGTTTTCGAAACCATGAAGCATTGCAATCAAAGGTATGATTTCAAATTATCCATTCGAAACTTTTTGCTTTTTTATATACGATATTTGATCACTGACTAGGGTAATTCATCAAATATCGAACAGAAACCACGTGTGTCTAGAAACAACCTTCATAAATCGGTAACTTTTGCTCTGAATAACTGTTGCGGGCCTCAAGATTATTCGTGAACAGTTGCTTTCTTGTTCTGTGATGTCGCTTTAAAGACAACGTAGATTGTTGAAATTCATTCATTGTTCTAAAAACCGAATTCTTTAATAACATAATTTCATCAATATCGAACATGAATCGAACAAGAATTTTGATCCGAACAGGATGGTTTGTCAATTAGTTCTCCTCGTATGGAACTTTTGTGAGAGTATTAGCACGCCACGTATGGTTTGTCTATTAGTACGCCTCGTATATTTTGTCCATTAATATGCCTCGTATGGTCTATCTATTTGTACACCTCTGATAGTTCGTCTATTAGCACACCTCGTATAGTTTGTCAATTATTATGCCTCGTATGGCTTTTCTATTTGTACACCTCTGATGGTTTGTCAATTAGTACTTCTCGTATGGAACTTTTGTTTTAGGACGTCCTATACTAAGAAACTTTTTAAAACCCAATATGTTGACATGTATCTCATGTGGCTACTTAGAAAATAAACGTTTTTCTTTCTTTTTTGTTCTTTGGTGCACTGGATTTTCTTGGAAGTGCTCGCGGTGGCACAGCGGTTAAGGGATCGGACTTGTATGTAGGAGTCGCGGGTTCGTATCCCGGCGCTGGCGCTGCGATTTTCCCCGTTGGGTATAATGGAAAGCTCAAGCACAATACCCCACTCGACCCAGGTGTCGGAAATGGGTACCGGCTTTACGGGGGAACCGTCATGGTGTCATATGTATAGTGTTAGTTATAAGACATTTGAAAAACCAATGCTTAAGATCATTTGTATCAGGCTTGATTGGAAATAAAGCATCCCAAAGATGCCGATGTTTGTTTTGTTTGTTTGTTTGTTTGTTTGAAATAACTGTCTCATTACTAATTTTCAGGAAGCATTTGGATGGAGAGTTATCAAAATTTGAATATGATGTCGATGTTTCATTTGCAGTGCTTGTTGAACCATCATTGTGATCATCAACCTGTGTGACCTTTTTTGGAGTAGAGTGTAGAGCACTCGTCAATGAATTATTATTGATGCTTGCATCAGTTTTCTTGGCAAGGGATTGATCATCAGTTAATGTAGCCAGACGAATCATTGATGATCTTGAGGGCCTTGGAACACCAGCAGCTGATTGGTCGCCATCTTCAACTATTCAAAGATATTATCAAGCGTTAATACAATATTTTATGGAAATGAAACCGGCGTTCAATAGATCGATTCAGTTATTTAAAAGAATTAAGAATCGAAAAGCCTTGTTCGAGGCATAAATTCATTATTTTTAAGGAATTTTGATTCGAACACCTTTGTTCAGTATTTAATAATGACATGAAATAGGAACTGAATGTCGAACATGGAATAATTATCATGTTTTTATCGGGAAAGAAAAAAATTCAGTAACAGAACATCATTTGGCAACACTACTCTCTAGTTATGACGGGAGGTTGAAGTTGGCACAACAACAGTTAAACCGTCGCAATTTTCCCGAGGTGCGTAAGATTTTTCAAGTGAAAAAATATGACTAATATGTAAGGGTCGTACAGAAAATGTGTTCGTAACAGCTGGTAGCAGTTTGCAGCTCACAGAAATGAGTTCTTATCACTAAAATAGGAGTTTTAGATGTAAGATCACCAGCACTGTGCAAGTTTGGATGCTTACGAAATTTATTACGCGCATATTTTCAAAGTTGTTCGATAATCAGTTCAGTTCGATATTTGATGCATTACCCTAGCATATACACTAATTTTTGGTTTTGAGCTTGATAAAAAAAATTATTTGTACAATTGGGAAGAAAAGAATCATACTTATGATAGAAATGTTCCATGGATTCTAAAACTGTCTTTGTTTTTTCCTAGCATAAAAACTCACTGACTTCTATTCTTTTGAATGTTGAAATAAGGGTTGTTAGTAATAAAACATAAATAAATTTTTATCTGAACTGTAATAAAATGGACAATTTATGTAACTGAATGCTGTTTCCATTTCTATTTCGATAATCTCAGACTGTGAATTGTTCATTTATTTATTCACACTGGGAATAAATGTATTCACATCATATTGTAATTATTTCATATTCACACTGTGAATTATAATTTCGAAGATAAAAATTTTTTTATATAAATATTATGAACTTCTATATTTGTTGTCTGATTCGTATGAAATTCCGCTATTATATGTATTTTTTAAAAAGAAACACAAATTCCATCATTAATTTTTTTCGATTCAGGCCTCAGTTTTTTGAATAAATTGGACATAATACTTATTCAGTTCATTATTTTTTATGAACTTTGGCCAGACCGTACAGAATTCCAGGGATGAGCCAGAGGCATACAATTGTTTATAAGTAGTCTCGGAGATTTTGCCCAAGCGTTTAATTTTGTTCAAGAATCTATTAAGAGTGCTGAAATCGTGTGCTATTATAGAAAACGGAAATTTTGACTTAGTTGCAAATTTGGTCAAACAGAAGGCATCCGCTGCATTTTATGGTTTTAGAGCAAATAGAGTTTTTTCTCCAATTTTTAGTAGGGCTGATATTGCCACGCTAAAAAACTTAGGTTCGGATGAATCCATAGTCGTATGTTCGCCGTATAAAGGTAGAGGCGTAGTACTATTGAATAAAATGGATTATGTGCAAAAAATGATGAATATATTGTCCGATGGAACTAAATTTCAACTCATGCCTAACTTAGATCCGTTAAATACAGTGGTGAGACTTGAAGATAAAATTAATAGATTCTTGAACAAAATTAAACGCTTAGGCACAATCTCCGAGACTACTTATAAACAATTATTCAGTTCATTTTTATTGATATTTCAAAGGAATAGAAGTCATTGAGTTTTTATGCTAGAACAAAAGCAAAAACAGTTTTAGAATCCTAAAAGCATTGTAAACAAAGTTGCGCTTTTATATTTTTCATTTCCCGTTATGTTTCATTTTCATATGGGTAGAAAATTCAGGATTTTTGGTCCCCTTACACCCCCCTGGGGTGTGTCCGAATTTAGTGTCCGTAGCGCCATAAAAATTTAGGACCGAAAAGTCAACCGCCTAAGGGTCCTTTTTCAACAACAACAAAAAAATGGCTCATCGGACCGCCAGGGGCTTGGGTTGACCTCCTTGAAGTAGTAAATACACATGTATTCTAGCAACATTTTAAACTAGTGAGTTAATTTTGTACAAGGCTAAACAGCTTTACCGTCTTTTTTACTCAGACAGGGAGATCTAAATTGGAAAAATATTAAGAGTAGAATCGTAAAAAAGCTTTGATAAAAGGTTCTGCCGTATATGCACGTCTAAATAGAGCCAAGACGTTCACTTCCATCGCGGAGATAACTTAATAATTTTGCAAGAAAGAAATATTTGTAGCGAAAAGATAAAGAATTAAAGAGTACAATACATCACCAGTACAACAGAGACGATAAACATGAATCAAAAGTAATTCAGTTGGGATAAAAATTAACGAGTATCGTGTACTATAAAACAAAAATACACTATAAGGAATCAGTAGCCGTTTCAGAATTAAACGAACACTTGGTCATAAATACCCTAGGAGTGGAAGCACTGAGTGAGACGGGCAGCACAGACGCCAATCTCGCCAGATTTGGAACCGCCCACCCCTTTCCCACCCCCTCCATGTTGCTACATTGATGAGTAGTTATACATGTATTAATTTTACTCAGAAAACAACCCATGCGTGCTTTCATACACTGAAATACTTGAGGTAAAAGTGTCTCCCAAAACTGACAATATAAAATAACATTCAAGGGAACAACCACAATAATTATATTGCTGGCATTGAGGCGATACTTCCAACTTTCAAGGCTACCTTGAAATTTGAAAATTCTGTCAATGAAAAATACTACTCTGTAATAATATATCATATTTTGTAAAATTCGTCGTTTTCAGTACTAATCTGCTAACATACAAATGTACCATCGAATTTAATTTGGCGAAAGTATGCACGTTATGGCGAGAAATGCTAACTAGTTACTTCAAGAAATAAACTGAACATGTCTACTTTCAATGTAGTTGTCTTTTCCTGATTTCGGGGTGCCATGCTTATCTATATCGAGCACAGGTTAACACAAAAAATGCGTAATTGAAACGAACAATAACATTTTTCTCTGCGGCAAATTGGCATTTGTCTATTTTATGGTCGCGTATAATTTATTTGCGTTTATTTTTCAAGCGCTTTAAATTTTTCCACACATCCTCAACTCAATCTGAAAAACTCAAATGGGTTCTTGTCACTCCCCTTTCTGTAAATTTTTATTCTTTCTAGTCAATAATGCCTTATTTGAGGGAATAAAAATAAATAATTAATATAATATTCTCATGTTCTAGTGAAAGCATGACAAACTTGTTCATTCTTACTAAATTTAACCCTTCATACTCCACCGTCGTTCTTTGATATCAACTCTTAGAAATAACTCAGAAACAGAGCTACTACGGGACCTGATTGCGTTTCTACTCTCCTTCGACTGTTGATCTCTTAAAATAATATATGCCATCCTCAAGTATTAACGACGTCATCTCACGCTAATCTCAAACGATATAGATTTAAAAATATTAAAAATTAAATAACTAGAGCACATTTTATTCTAGTACTTTAACATTTGCATGCACCGGATGTATGTGTACAGCATGCGTTGAGAACTTATCGTAGAATCATTAGAATCAACGTAATGAAACTCGGATCAATATTTTGGATAAATGGGGTTTTTAACATGAAGAACTAAATAGTGTAGTGTTCCAATTATTTTGTCAAACCCCGTTTTTTCGATAGTTGCGCAGATTGCCTGCCAATGACGTTTAAATGTTACGGTAAGTCGCATGCCTCACAATTTCTGCCGCACTCGTCGCACTTCTCTACGACGTACAGCAGACGGTAATTACAATTGGGAACAAGACAGGCACACTGCACTTTCCTCTGCAGGTTCAGGGCGGCACCGGGTGGCCCGAAGCGCCTTCACAATCGCAGGCCGATCGCGGGAGAAGCTGGTCAATGAGAGAATGTAATGCTCTTCTGGTGTTAATACCTCGTTAAAAGAACATGCAGCCGTAGACAGACACCATATGGATACTACGGAATGAAAGAAAGAAAATAAATAAGAATAATGAAGCTCGATTAGCACTTAGTTCTCCAAATCGTACTTCAAAAAGTTCAATTACATGCAGATTCTCAAGTACGACTGTTGGCACAAAATCTACCCACCTTAGGAAATGGTGCCCCCAGTGTGCGAACAACTTCCAGACACAGTGAAGGACGGCAATCGGAGTACTTATACTAGTCAAAGGATGTCGAGTAGAATCAAACATAAGTTGTCCCAGAAGGAACATGTGCAGGCGTCCCAAGATAGAGGACCATCAAATCGCTCCCCAGTGATATTAGTGTGAGCGACCATCGTAAACAGCGTAGCTGGAAGGATGAAATCAAAGGCCAACTCGGAGAGCAATGTCAAATCGTACGTATAAGCCCTAAACCAAAATAAAAAACGAAACTATACAAAACTTTAACAGACTAAAAGACTAAACACATAACCAAAACAAGAGCGAACACAATACCGATGCCCCGTATGGCTGCAGCAGAGGTCCAGCTACTCGACAATCAAGCCCTCCTGCGAAACATCATAAGGAGAGATGCCGAGCTCCACTATCACGAACCACCAACACCACTTATGTCCGTTCAGGAAGAAGGCAAGACAAGTGAATCTGTTCAGGTCGATGGCAAGGTAAGTGTCTCCTGTACTCGCTACCAACTTACCGAGGTAACAGTACCCGAGCAATTTTAGTCTCATAGGGAGAGCTCACCCCTAGAATACCCCGTGGGGAATTTTCCCTTAGCTAAATAGGCATTTTTTGTTAAATAAAATAAATTTTCATTAGGTTACTAGCCTACCTTCTTCTGAACGGGCCAAGGGGTGAATGCTTTATTAGACCGAGGCAGGTGAGGCACAGGCGAGATACGAAGACGATTGAGCATAGACCGAATAGTGACAGCGCTTTATACAGACTGCGAGAGGCGCGAAGTAGGGGGAGAACGCAAGCAAAAGTAAACGCCCGCATATTACCTCCCTTCTTCCAACAAAATAATCGGGCGAAAAAAAATTTTACCTTCAAACAACCGGTCAAAATTTCGTCTCCGCTTTACATGTTGTTCTCAAAACTCAAAGAGAATTAATCATACCCGAAAATGGACTAGCATATATACAATTTGTTTTATTCCTTCGTTCAAAATTAATACGAAAACCCTAGGTCAAATTTAGTACTATTACTCGACGCAAGTATTTTAAGTCGCCTCGCCTCTCATGCGTGTTAAAATTCAAGATTGGCAAATGAATTTGAATCAATTTATTAAAAATATACCACCCAGGGATTATTTATAACATTCGGCAACACAAGCAAAAACGAGGGCTGCAGAAGCGAACAAAAATAAAAATGCCCTGCGCAAAGTTAAATGTAAACAACTCGGTACAACTAAAGATAAGCAACTCTAGCGTAAGCAGACACATGGTTTAAGAACGTGCACTATAACTCATCACGAAATTAATTAATTAATTATTCGTCCAAACCGAGTTTGAAAACACTGAGCAGAATTACTGAATGCTAAAATAAATAAAAAATAATAAAACGCAAAATCATTTACGAACTTGATGCAAACAACTATAGAAATATAAACACAAAAAACGCAAAAAAATAATAACACGCTATTTCCATTAGCACATTAATGACCTACATTAGCAATTACCACTTATTTTGTTACACTTAATTTCTGAAGTTTAGTTCACCAAGAAAAAATAAACTATTTAATTACATAGTAAAATTGCATCAAAAAAAATTAAAAACCACAAAACATTGCAAAAAGTAGAAAATGTTATAACCCCAAAAACACGCAGTGAAAGAAAAACACATTTAAAATTTTTAAACTCTTCCGGTTACACCACCTCACAACCATGGTTACACAAAAAGCGCAAAGAAAAAAAGATTAACAGCCTTTACTTAAAAACAACGAACAAAACGTCAAGCTGTTAATTAACGAAACACTATCTGCTACCACCCGTCAGCACCAGCACCAACTTACCATGCAACTGGAAAGTCAGCATGACGACAGAGGTAGGGTTAAAAAAACGCCATATTTTCTCATTATTAAACGCAAATTAAAAAAATAATTTCCAACAATTCGAAAAAGAAAATAAAAACGCAAGGCTACACATTAGGAAATTAGAATTATAAACAAAAGAACCATCCCATCACTCTTTTAAAATCGAATTCGTGCCACCGAAAACCTTTTAACACAGACACATTTTCCGTTCTGCATAGCGTTGTTGGACGTTTGTGAAATTGCGCAACACTATTACTAAAAGCATACGATTATAGGATTATATTATTATAGTAGCGATTACATAAACTTACTGCTAAAAAACACAATTGCATTAAACCAATAACGTTGTTCCACTAATAATTCAATAATTTCAATAAACACCTCGTGGGGAGAAATTTAATTTCCAATGCCGCACATTGGATTTTCAATTTAATTCGCCAAATCCCACTTCCGGCCGCACATTAGTTGAGGAACAGGGACGTTCATTGCGTCCTGCGTATCGCGGCCGCCCAGCCCGCCTTGCGCCAGGCTGTTGCACCAACATCACTACGTCACCGCTGATGGTAATGTTCGTTACTACACTGAATCCTGTTGATTGTTGTACCTTGGCGGCCTCAGCGTTCCCCGCCGTAACTGAAAATCCTCCGAGCGTCCGCGCTCGGTGAGAACTTCCCCGTGTTTCTTCACATAATACATGATGGTCCCCAAACCCATGGTAGCGAGCACCAACAGCATCACCAGGACGTCCGTTACTGGGTCGGGCAGCAGGTCCAACCTGGAATTCGCCCGCAGCCAATCTTTGTTAATATTAGTTTTGTGCTCGGATAAGGCCGACACCAGTGTGTCGACATCGACTGAGGAGTTCGCATTCCCTATTTCGGGCCTTTCTATCCTGCAAAGGGAACAGACACAGAACCGATTAGCATGACCAACAAAAATAATGAAATTTTACAATTTGTTACACAAGTTATGCACGTGTTGCTCGACGGCAGCCTCCCGTGTTCAGACTATGTTCAAACTCCCGGTCGGGAAATTTCCATTCACCGGATAAATTCAATTTATTTGCGCTGACGATAAAACATTCCAAGCAATCGTAAAAAGAGTAATTTCAATTACGTCTTAGCGCCAAGACCGACCGTCTCACGAGATGAAGTGCAATATCAGCGATTGCATTTAGCAATCAAGGAATTCGCTCACCATTTAATTTGTCAATTCAGCAACAACATCCAAGCGGTTGCGCGCTTAGAGTTGCATGTGCACAGCATAAAACAAAATCAAAAATGAGTTGCAAAGATTAATAAAGACATCTTAGAGACAACCTCAGTGACATATATACTACATTCCTTCAAACTCGAGGTTCAAGTGCAATACTTAACCTAAATTAACCAAATAAAACTATTTCGCTTAAGGCATCCGTGTTATAATAAATTATAACGGAAAAACAACGGGGAAACAAGTTACACAGATATAAATTGTTAGCGCAAATCACATAGCAAAAATTCTTAACCTATAATTCTTAACCTATAATGGGAACGTTGAATTGAGTAATATAGTTGTCCTACACAGTAAATCGTATTCCGTCGAGTCGTTGCGACGTCAATAACGTAAGCCGCAGAGTAAGTCGTAGAAATAGTAAAAATGGACTTGTCCTTTTAACTCATTATTTAACCCTCCGTAAGGGTAATACATGGTTTAAATTGCTTTTATGAACTTTGGAACCAATCTTAACTTCGGCCCAATTACGCTTGACCTTCAGAATCACGCCTGGCCCTAACAAAGTCAGTTCTAATTTATCTCTTTTCCCATGATTCCTTATTAGGAGAGCGTCCCCCTTATGAATCCTTGCTTCTGGGATTACTTGAGAAACTGGGATTTTTGCTGTTATAAGAAGTGCAAGAGGTCAGGTACATCCTGTGAAAAAATGAGACTCGTACGTTCACTCGTTCGCCCGCTACGGGGATTTAAAGAATGGGGGGGAGGGGAGGGGGAAGTTGTATTTTATCATGTTACACCTCCCCCATGGCACTTTCTTCACGGCGCAAAGTTGCTATGTCATCTCCTATGTCTCTGGATTACTCTATAATGATTTCAGGGGTCTAACTTGAACCAAAAATTTTAAAAATTTTTTATTTGTATTGTTTATGTTTCTTTGTTTTGCTTATAATGTAAACAATGGTTTTTGGGGTTTCAAAATGCTTCTTCTCCTACAGTTTTCGAGCTACAGTAATGGTTTTGGTATCATTAAATGCGGGAAGACGCGGGCTTTTATGAGTGCTGAAATTCGTTTCCTCAAATTTACATTTTCAATATGAAAAAGTGTAAAAATAGGAAAAAAATGCCCTTTTTCGGAAATGTAAAAATTCATGACGTCATAACTCATGAGCAATAAATAATTTTGGAATGGATTTTAGCATCCATAAAAGCCCGTGTCTTGCCGCATTCATTGATACCAAAATCATCACTGTAGCTCAAAAACTGTAGAAGGAGAAGATTTTTGAAACCCCCCCCTTCAAACTTCGTTTTCTTCGATTTCCCATTGTCTTTTCAAGAAAATTGAACTTTTGCTCTAATCAAAAACGATTCCAAATTCAATTTCCTATCAGTATATCAAATTTCATTGTTCTAGGTTCAATAATAAAGAAAAAAGTCCGTATGGGGGACGCTCTCCTTAAAAGGACTCGGTCACCCACAATGATGTTCTTATTCCTACGCTTGGTATTCCTGTAAAGGTACCTTTCCGTAGTGTTATTTAATATCAAATTCCTAATATTTTCGACAGTACGCGCTGCCTCTCCTGCTCGAAAATTAACCAAATCTATTTCTTCATCATAACTGTAGGTTATGGTATCAAAACTTTCACTTTGGAAAAATAGACAAGTATCTCTATTGAATACCACGTAACTGGGCGTGTGGCCCAAAGTAGAATTTAGTGCATTGTTGCACCAATGCATTATCAGAGATTGAAGGTTTGGGAAATCCAAATGTGCTAAAACAGCTACTTAAACATGAAATTACCGTGTCCGTACGACGATTAGACGTCGCGTACAGTTTGCGAAATCTAAAGAAAAGATCAATAATTACTAAAATATACCTGTTACCACTATCGGTAACCTTTAGTGGGCCAAGATAGTCCATTGAAACAACCTCAAACGGTTCTTTCGCTATAGGAGCTGTCGAAATTTTAATTGGCGCGGAAGGTCGTGCCTTAAGTAATTTACAAACTTCACAATCTCGTACGAATTTTCTCACAATCGTTTTTTCCAAATGGTTATAAAATCTAAGTTTAAATTTAAACAACGTGTGCAGATCATCTGTGTGGTACATCGAATGTATGGCTAAAATTTCTTTACCCATTAAAGAATTAGGTACCACTGCAGTTAATATTGTACTAGGTCGATTGTTAATCCGTCGTCGTTGGTACAAAATGTCATTCAGAATTAAAAAACTCTGTAGGTCTGGAATTTTAGATACGCTATCATGAAGAAACGCTTCCCTAACTTCTATGCGAAAGGGATCTTTCTTATGCTCGTCGATAAATTCCTTTATAGTCCAAGAGATTTGTTTCTCTGTCGGTACGTAATCACTCAGCTTTGATTGCGACTCTTTGCTTGCCGAGGCTTCAGCACTGTCGCTATGCGGCGAGTCAATAACCGTCTGTCTAGACAGGTATTTTTTTGTCTGAGACCGAGTCTCTACGATACATGCCTCTGATTCAAACGTGGAGTGCAGAGCTTCACAGCTCTCTAGTTCTTTAATTGTTAATTGTTCATCGTTTATAGGTAGTCTGCTAAAGTAATCAGCTACTACATTCTGTTTCCCAGGTAAATATTTTACAATAAAATCAAATGAAGGAACATTTATACACCACCTTGCCATAGTTGTATCTCCTGGTAGTTTCTTTGCAAAAAGCGGCGCCAAAAACCGGTGATCCGTATATACACGGATAGGATATTCAGTAATTAAATATTTAAAACATTTTATAGCTGAATACAGCGCAAAAAAGATCCTTCTTCGTGGTGCTATATCGTTTTGGCTAGAGTTTAGACTTTTACTAAAATAAGCCACAGGACGCATAACTTGATCGTTTGAACAGCTTCTCCGAACTTTTACATCTAATACCATCTGCGGCAATAATATGCCCCAAATATTCAACCTCTTTCTTGAAAAAATGACATTTTTCAAGTTTCAACGACAAGTTCCCAGATCGAAGCATATCAAGGACGCTTCCAATATCAGCCAAGTGGTGATTTTTAGTTTTGGAATATACCAAAATATCGTCAAGAAAAACGAAAGCCATTTTCCCCAGAATAGGCGCAAGCGCAAAGGTCATCACACGCTGAAATACGCTTGGACTCGTGCTCAAACCAAAAGGGATTCGGCGGAAATGGTATTTCCGACAACCAACACTAAAGGGAGTAAATTTCCGACTCTCTTGGTCTAATTCGACCTGATGAAATGCGGAGCGCAAATCTAAATTTGTGAACCTTGTGTTCCTCCCTAAGGTCGATAGTATTTCATCGATTCTGGGTATAGGGTAAGACTCTTTCACCAAAACTTTATTGAGAGCCCTGAAGTCAATCACGGGGCGGAGCTTCCCGCTCTTTTTTAACAATAATGACTGGGAAATTAAAATCGGACATTGACTCCTCAATTATTCCCTGTGAAAGCATATCATTGGTAATTTTTACAACTTCCTCCTGATATTTATGAGGTATCCTGTACGGGGCTAAATTCAGAACTGGTGCACCAGGTTTCAACAGTATCCTGTGCGTCATAACATTAGTAACTCCAATAGTTTCCCCTTCTAGCGTAACTACATCACGAAACTGATTTAATAAATTTATCAAAGGTAACTGCATGTCCTCTTCATGACATGAAATATCAACATTCGTTAAGGGACGATATACGTCTTGCTTTCCTGCACTCGACACACCGTCTACTTGTGCATTTTCTCCAAACTCCTCACTACCAGCAAGAACTCGATTTCCGCCGCGCTCGTCAGACTGCAACCCAAGTCTCCTCTCAGCCATGGCCTTCATTCCATCACAAACCGAGACAACCTGCATTGAATCCGACACAGCGTCAAAACTTTTCTCCACATTATTATCGTCCCTAAGTGCTGTTTCAACGCTAGTAACATAAATTTCATTCTCGATCTCATCAGCTGCAATTAATTCCAAATTGCATAACATTGTATTCTCGCTGAAATAAATAGCATCCTCTTGTGCATTTAAAATCATGACAGGCACCACGCCGTCTTCCTCGACTCGAACAATTGACTTGGCTAAGAGCGCTCTGTTTTCAAAACCTCTTTTCAAAATAAAATACTCTCCGGGTATTGCTTTTTTAACAAACCCGTAAATCAACTTCCTTGAGTTACTTGGCACCTCTGCCGCAGTGCAATGAACTATCAGCGGAGCTCTCTTTTTCCTCGCCTTCCGCCTGCCTCAGCCGCCGGCACAGCTTTTTTTTACTTCTTTGCAGTTACTATTTTTCGCGCGGTAACTGTCTCTGTTGCTCTCCCTGGCAACTATTGCATCAGACAATAAACAGTCACTGTTTACAATACTTTTTATCACAGCTTCTCTACTTAGTGCTGGTTCCACATTTAATTCTTTAAAAGGCACAGTAACACCTTCCCATACGAGGGATCCGTTTGTGAAGTTTATGATGGCATCACTCAGCACATCTCTTCCTAAAATTAAATCGTAATTGAATATGGTATCTTTAACGATCAAAGCACTAGTTTTAAGTACTCTGTTAGTACCAGGAATTGATATAGTCAAATCGACTTCTCCGCTGACGTTAATTTTACTGTTAATTCCTTTGACAGTCAGGCAACTCGGCTTAATTTCCTCATTCAAGCACTTATTCTGCTTGTAACTAATTAGGCATTTTTCGGAGCCGCTATCTAGGAGGGCACTTAAATGCTGATCATTTCGGCTTAAAATTACCGTAGGTTTACTAGCTTTACGAAAGGCAACTAATCCGGCGCCTTTTTCCTTGAAATTGCCTGTCACAACACTAGTGGAGAAGTAAGCCTCAACTGCTTTGTTTTGTTGATCATCATCCGCAAGCTCTTCGTCTTGCAGTAATTTGTACATATTATCACACGTGAACAACGGATCAATGAAAGATTCAAATTTAATTGTCTCGGGCGTACCTGGAATTTCGACCACAGCTTTAGGATTTACGAGAGCACTGCTCTGACTCTCGGGCTCAAACTCGTTCTCACTGCTACCTATTCCTGCACGTTCTATTCCTATTCCTCCGATAAAAAATCCCGAGCATCTGGCTCGGAATCTGCAAAATGCACCTCATGCCTACCACGCGGTTGACTACCTCTGTTCGCGTTGCAACCGCGTAGGTACGCTTTATAGCTTCTCACCTCATTTCCCGAAGCTTTACAATTTTTCACAAAATGTGGACCTCCACAAGCGAAACACGCTGGCCCGCCATTTCCTCTCGTTTTACTCTGGCCTCTTTGAGGTCTACAATCAAAATGACCAACCATGGAACATAAATTGCAGAATGGGAAACCTCGTTTTCTAGCTGCAAAATGCCCTGAGGCCTGACTTGAGCTACTCTCTGTCCGCACGATATTGCATTCCAAGGAACCTATTTCTCTATCTCCTACATAACCACTAAATTCCCTCACTCTTCCACGAGGATTTCGTAACCAAGGTCTAGGAGTTGTCCTACGTTGTCCTGCTCGATTCCTACAGTAGTTCCCGTAATTTCCGTTATTCCCGTAAAAGACTTCACTCTCCTGAAAAGAGTCCTGCGCTTCAACGCCTTCCTCAAAACCCTGTGTCACATCTGCTAAATAGCTCTCTTTATCGTACCGCGTCGGGTACTGAACCGCCAGGATTTTCTTCGTCTCAGATTGGCTTATAACTGTAGCTATGAAACGCGCCAGGAGCTCTTCTAACGTACTGAACTGATATTCAAAAAATTTTTTCGAGAAGGATTTGTCTAGCAAGGGTGCCAAAACCGTTAACGCCAGACTGTAAGCGATGCTGTCTCCAGCGAAACGTTTCAACTCTGCCTGATTTGCACGAGCCTGGTAATACGGATGACGCTGCCAGCCTAGCGAAGCTGAATTCAATAGATTCTCTGACAATTTACGTACTTTAGCAAAAGAAGTAACCAGCTGGGCTGCTGAAGCATCGTTGCGTATCAATTGCAACTGATTGAGATCGCATGCTAGGGCGTGAATAGACTTTTCACCCCTGCACACATAAATATCATCCAAGATTTTAATCACTTCCTCGAAAGTATACTGCTGTTCAGAGTTGACAAACTTAGTTACAAATGAACTAAAATCTCCTACTTGTTTGTTGGCAGACCGAACAAGGAGCTCTTTTTTACTGGCGTCTGAACTCACATCTGGCAGAAGAGACATGTACGCTTTTAAATTCATTACGTGTGTGTGCCAGCTCTTATTTTCAAGAAATTCCGGATCCTCCCTTCGTCTCCTTCCACGGAACACAGGAATCTCTGCATTGGACAGTATTGTTCCAGCCCTAGGGATATTAGCAGCAGTTTCCCTGGCTAATAGTGTCCTATCTGTATTACTCGTACTGGGTGCAGTGGCCCCTACAGGATCAGTCATTGCTATACTTTGGGTAGCTGCAGCTGCAAAACGCGGTACACTGACCCTTCCACGACTAGTTTTTATTGTATCTGATCGTATGAATTCCCCGGAGTCTTAGGAATCCGACATGAGGTGTTTCACCACAGATATTAAAATTCAAATTTCCACATCACCGTTAATTCACACTAGGCATAAACACACTTCTAAATTCTAATAATATACGTTCTAATAATACCCGGTTAATAATACACACCCAAAATTTACGCGAAAACTCAAAACAGTAAAATACACCATTAATACACCAATAAATCAATAAATCACCTGCTGCTTTACAATAACTCAACTTCCTTTAAGAAGTCTTCCCAACCGGCGTACATATGGTAATCCGTTAATGTTCTAGGGGTTCTCCGTAACCCCACGTAGCATGTGCTTCACACTGCAACAAAGCTCTGACTAAAAGTCTCTCAGACTCACACTCTCAGTCTCGCTCAATGCAACCAAGCTGTTGTTTCTGAGCTAGTGCAGCCTTGGCCGGCGCAAAAAAAACTACTCCAAAAAAAACAGAGATGCCTCTGCTCACTCTGTCGGTGCGGCTGCACTCGATCACGCACAGATGAATTTTAATGATACAATCTGTACTTAACTCAAATCGTCGGACTGGAGGCTGGGACGTCGCTGTAAAACCGCCAATATCGTAGACTTAGACGTAGTTTACGTTGTAGCTGTTGTAGTAGTAATTGCAGGTAACACTTCAAAAGTTAGTTTAAATTGGAATCATCACTTATTGTTTGTTGCACTTTAAGTTCGTTCCACTATCACTTATCACTCGTCGTAGGGGCGGGTCCTCCAAAGGTGATTTCTAACACGATTTCGAGATCTTCTCTTGCATCGAAGAGCAAAACACGAGTACGTAATGGAGAGTCCGTATCAATCCAAGCCGAAAGTTGAGCGTATGATTCCAATAGCGCCGCAAACGGAATTTTGAATCCCAGGACAAGAACCGATGGACTAGGCTGCCAAATATGGTTGTTCTTACTGTTGCCAGTCATCGATGAGGCTTCGAAAGTACTGTAAATCTTCAGAACAGGAGCAACTTCAAACTTCTTCACTTCTTGATAACTTTGTTAGCTTGAAATGTATCAGACGGCGTCGGGAGTCTGTACAATACTCGGCCACCAATAATGTACGGGCCAAGGAAACGCTGGAGGTATTCTTGGGTGAATGCTTTATTAGACCGAGGCAGGTGAGACACAGGCGAGATACGAAGACGATTGAGCATAGACCGAATAATGACAGCGCTTTATATAGACTGCGAGAGGCGCGAAGTAGGGGGAGAACGCAAGCAAGAGTAAACGCCCGCATACTTCCCTTCAGTGTGGTTTTATTTTGTGGCTCCTAATTCTTTCTTCTTCACTTATTATTTAGTTCGAAAACTTACGTCTCAATTAACTGTTTCTATGCGCAGAGGACCTTGTGAGAGAGCTCGCTTTGTGCATGAATTTCTTATTCCCTTTCACCTTTACTGTGGATACAGAGGCTTAAGCAAACCTATTATCTGATTAGTCTTTTCATTCATAAAAAGGGTGGAATTTTTAGCAGTAGATAATGCTAAACTAACTTAGAGGCAGATACCGCTTAACGCAAATTAAATCAATTAGTTGCAATAGGCCATTGGAAATTTGCCTTACTCCAAAATGGAATTAATGATGCTTCATCAATAAAATAAATCAAATACTTCGTTCATTCCAAGTTAAACAAAATGAATGCGTTACACAATAGTTCTGATTCCAGCCCAGGTACGAGGTGATCATACACGAGCATGTTATTGATGATTGCAATGTTTGTCCTTGTTTTAAGGGATGTTCTGTGGGAAACAATAAACATCAGACCTTGCATTACTTAACGAATGCAAATAGGCGTTCACATTTTCAAAACTATTCGGTAAAATTACTTTCATCGAATAACAACCTTATGAAGTCGTTCTCAATTTGATTGCCTGATTGAAATAACGTATTTTAAAACTCTAATATTGATTGGTTTCTTATGAAAATATCAAATATTTGAAAGCAGTTCTGAAAGTTATAAAAAATAAAGGCTGCATTTGCGTTGAATTTCTCCTAATTTGAATTTGTGTGAAATTCAGTAATCTAAAAATGATCTCTTCAGTTGCAGTAAATTATTCAGGGGTAATGTGCGCTCATTATTATTCCAAACTTAATTATAAGTCAAAAAATTAATGGCAGAAGAAAATTAAATTTGGGTTCGAAGTACCGTAGGTTTAAATGAATTGTACCTTGGTAGGGCTAGGCGGGTCATTTGTCGTATAATGGTGTGTCATTTGACCTCCACGATTCTCTATCGTATTTTTTGTGACAAATGTTTTGCAATAAAAAATGTCAAAAATGCCTCATTTTTTCGTGCATACGACAGTCAGTTCGTGCAGGAGTATTTTAAAATTTAATTTCACAAATTACTAAAACTGTGAAGACGAACCGCGAAATTAGGCTATTGCTTCTAGGTTCAGCTCGTTTCTGAGATAAAATTTCATACTGTAGAAGATAAGCGTAAATTTTTGAATGATAACAATTATAGTTTGTCACAAACTAACACTTAAATATTTCAAAAAACTAACAGCTGAATTTGCAGCTTTATTGAGTTTTTCTTTGCGAATACATGCAGCTCTTCAAAATATTTGAGGCTGTAAGAATAATATACGCTGTTGAATTACAATAAAGTTTTTTTATTAAGCACTTGTTCCTACCGTCATTTCAAAGATAAAGTGTCGATCTTTCATTGTAATTTCTTTTTTTACGACTGTGTGCATTAACTCAGGAGACTAAACCATCATATGAGAAATAAAAATATGGGAGTAATATTTCAATAAAAAATAAAATTTAATATAAATGAGGATGTTTGCATGCAATGTTGAATTAAATTCTCTCTAATATGAAAATGGGAATTAATTTAGCGAAACCGTGTTCGTCAAAAAGTGATAGCATGAAGCTATAATCTCCAGCTGTCTCTGGAAATAAAAAATAAAGCATCCGGGGTTGAACTGCTCTTAAAATGAATTCATACTATGTGCATGACGCTGCTTTCGAACTTCTATCTCTAGTATCAACATATTCTTATGAATACCATGCATTGAATGGCAGATTGTGCAATTCTTTGCTCGCGATTGCTGAGGACGATCAACCAAGTTATTTTTGGCTGAAGACTTCAGTGCTTCCTATTCTTTAGCTGAAATTGCATAATCGTCGCTGAAACTCTATTGCATGAGTGCTGTGCAATTCAAAGTCATTGAGGTATGTTGCCTTCGGGCGTTGCATCAACTGTACATGAGCCAGCTTACATTAAGTTTAACATTAAACAGGTATGCACACTACCATTTTAGTTGTAAATGAATTAAAAACTTCCGCTGTTAGTCCTTGATATTCGTTTGTAAATGACAAAATTGGTAGCTATCTATTTTGATAGCCAGTTACATCATTTGGCCAATTAACGAGAGCGCTCGGCTTTAAACAATAGCGCCCATTTTTACAAGTCGGACATTGTGTTTCAATCCGACTAAATTCGATCGTCGGTCAAAATATTTAATTTTTCACTGATTAAATTTCTTAGAAGGTTTAAATTCAATTTAAATTTGGTTTCAGAAGCATAAAATTGAACAAACGTGCTTGATATACACATTGGCTTCAGCAGGACCGGTGATGATCAATTGATCGAATCATATCATCCAGTTCAGTCTCATAATGAAGCTCTAATTGCAGCATAGAAAGTACTGGCGCAATCTCCTCTGCCATTCAGGCGATTCTCAGTCCATTCAGCACCGTGAAAGACATTCAGATTTCATTATCATAAATTACTTTGAGCCCCTACGAAATAAAACATCATGACTATTTGTTATTGCCATTATATTCTTTGCCAATCCTTGAATACAAAACCTAAATTTGGAATCGAAAACAGGAATGCTGCAACAAAAAGAGGAATTTTGGTAGTTCAAATTTCATAAAATGTGGGAACATGATGAAGTCTAAATCTAATTTAGGACATTAAATTCAAGGGATGGCGAACAGTGCTGTATGGGTTACCGTGTCTGTGGAAATCTAAAATGATTTTGACATCGATTTCTTGCACTACAGCATGGAGTTCCGCTGCATATATGCACAAAGTAGAACTTTTGAAACAATATCAAAACAAGCTCTGAAACTGATGCACAACATCTTGTTTTTTGATACAAGAATCTGACGCAGTCAATATAGAAGTACACGAATAGAACACCCTGCGCTCAAAAAAAGTACGTTATTGGGTTCGTGTTCACTCGTTCCTGTAGCGCAACCAGGGTTGCGGAGTCGTAGGAATAAATTGGCGACTCCGACTCCACCTTTCCAGAATTTGGCGACTCCGACTCCACCTTTCCAGAATTTGGTGACTCCGACTCCGACTCCACCTTTCCAGAATTTGGCGACTCCGACTCCGACTCCACCTTTTCAGAATTTGGCGACTCCGACTCCGACTCCCCTTTTCCAGAATTTGGCGATTCCAATACCGACTTTGCCTATTCACAATTTTGTGACTCCAACTCCACTTGTTCATAATTTTTAAGAATGAATATTTTATTTCTTAACTAGTGTACACGGACCATCAAAAATGACGGGATTCAATACCTTTCTTCAACAGATTTTCGTTCGAGTGGAGTTTCCATGCACAAGCATATTGCAAAGGTAACTTAATTTTCATATTAGAGTAATAAACACTCAGAACACAGTGTTTTTGAGCCGCAAGAGAAGTAGTTATAGCCAGTTGTGTCGTATCCTAGATACAGAAATTCAGCATTAAAGAAAGCAATTATTGCTGGTTTGTGTATGTATATTGTAATATGCAATGCAGTATGTTGTAATACAGTACATTGTAATATACAATACAGCATATTGTAATATGCAATACAGTACATTGTAATATACAATACCTCGCCGAACTCGGTATCCACGATACGAACTCGAGTATATAAGGTTCTGGATCTCTCTAATGTTTTGAAAGTGACTTATCACAGAGCACTTGTACAGCGAAAATGATTGTATTAATTGACCGTGAAGTGAAACCAAGACTGCCAGTGCTAATTTTTTCCTATCGATTCTTAAGAGCGTGACACGACACGTATCAATAAACACACGACGGTCATTCTTAGTAGTAAACGGTTGCAGGTGTTAAAACCTGTGCGTATGTTCATTATATTCTTTATCAACGAACGAATTTTAAATTGACTACTGAATGTTAATAATCAAGTCACTATATAGTGTACATGATTTGTCAAAAATGACGTGATTCAATTGTATCGTTTTAAAAATCTCAAGATAAAGATGACAAACAAATACATCCATCCTAATAGTACTGGTAAAACTCGTATCACAGATACGGTCATTAAGCATCTTTAAGAACGTCACAGACGCACACACCAACCAAGCAAGCAACAACTGTGTATTATAATTTAAATTATTGTTCGCCAAGAAGTTTTGAACAAATTTGCCACACCTTTTTACTGCGATAAGTCGCATTTTCTTGACAATAGATTCGATTTTCACGTAATGTTTTTAGTTATAAATAAAAGTGAGCAGATACCAGGTTTTTCATATTATTTCAATGGTATTCATGATACTGTCCAAGCAAGCAGATTCCCATTGTAATAACATAGGGGAAATTACGCACGAGTACATATACTTATTTTTAAATTGACGGACCCCAGGCTGTTTATTATACCAGGTGTCCCACAAAAATGTCCCCGATATTTAATTAATTATACCTCCGCTTTTAATTAAGATATTTTAATTGTCTTTTTTTTTAAATAATCAATTTTGTTTCAGTTTCGAATAATTTAAGTTTTTGAAAATCGGTTGAATAACCACTTTACAATGATCGATTTACTTAAAGATGTATAAAAACTAATTTTTCAAAGGAAATGTCAATAAAACAAAATATTGCTATTCTTCCTTATTTTGTACTTTCCGTAAAACCGAACCAACAAAAATATATAAGAGGGATAAACCATTACCGTAAATAACGTTTAAACAAGTAAAGTAATTTAGTATCCTTCGACATACCCTTCATTATTCTCAAGGGAAGTATTACTTCTAGCCACCATTGAACGGAGAGTTTTACAGATTATTTCACCGTTTTCTTTCAGTTCTTGAGACTGTATTATTGAGAACACTTGAAACTTGAAACCTCTCAGAGGGTTTAAATACTTGGTGGTATGTAGGTTATATCATTATGAAATTATTCTTAACAGTAGGTATTGAGAAATGAAGAAGAACACCAGTGTTGTTCTTCAAACTTTCCCTCTGAACAACTAGTTTTTCTACCCTTTTCAGTAAATCGATCATTGTAGAGGGATTATTCACTTGATTTTCATAAACTTAAATTATTCGAAAACGAAATAAAATTCATTACATTGTTGATAAAAGACAATTAAAATATGTTAATTTAGAGCGGAGATATAATCAATTAAAAAGGCGGGGACATTTTTGTGGGACACCCGGTGTGGTGTTGATTGTTCTTATACAATAAAAGGGAAAGTGTCTCCCTTAAACAAATAAATAAATAGGTTTAGGTATTTCGTGAGCGTAATTTCTTCTATGTTATTACAATGAAATTTTAGTTCTTATAACTCAAGGGCAACTGTTCGAACATTTATTTCAAATACAGAAGAACTTCAAGAGAACAACAGCAAGTCGTTTTCCGAAATGCGCAAAAAGAGAAACAGCACTCAAGTTAGGCGTATCTTGAGGATTCCAACAGTATGCACAGTAGCGTCCTCTGTAGTATTTTTTATTATTAAATTCTTAAAATGGAGACCGAAGATCTTTTTTAACGCAAGGTTAGTTTTTAAAAACGAAACTCCCTAAAAATAGAAGACAACCAATGGACGAGGCCGGTCATCAGCACGGCGCTCCGGTAGGAAGTTTTAGAGGCGTTCTGAATAGAGATACAGAGTTTTAAGATGTCTGGTCGCCGACTAGCTGAATATTGAATCTTATTGCAAGATTGCATATAGCACTAAGATTTTAACAATTAATTTACAATTAATTACCCTGAATAACCCAATCCGAATTTTTCCGTCGGCGAACCGGTATTTATTATCGATTTCCATCGTTTATCGTAAGATTTCCGACAGTAAGTAAATTACTGGTGATCACCGGTAATTTAAGACTATATAAATGCCCACCGACAATGATGACCGTTATCTACCGTCGATTTTTGACGGTCATTTCGACCATAGAAAAACGCTGGTAAAAATACGATCGTTTTTACGCTATATTTTATAATTTTAAATTAACGGTAATGCTGGATGGCACAAGCCTAAGTTTAATTGATGAAAAGTTACACAATATTATGTGATGTATTTCTAACAGTCAAATATTATTTAACTTATCCTGTACATGCAATAGTCTGAACCTCAATTCTTCCAACATGAGAGTCAAAAACATAAGTTCAAAATTAAGATATTGCAGGAGCAAATTTACATATTTCGCTATTTTTATACGTTCTAATTTTTAAGACGTTAGAATATGAAGCTCATGTTTTCTAATTTAAGCTTCAAATGTTGAGTATTTGATCTGAAATATCTGAATTTTAGCGTTTGATAATTTCTTTGCAAATAAAAGGATGAATTTTAATAATACAGGACGATTATTGTGAAAATAATGAATAGGTGCATTTCATTTAAATAGGTTATTTATATCTAAAGAAAAAATCCTGGATGTATAAAATGCATAATTATATTTAGATGTCAACTGACAAAATGTACTTCTGACTTTATTCAATATTTAACTCACGCTTCATCACGCTTCTTTAAAACGTGACCGTTTCGATGAGTTGGAATATCAGTGTTAAGTTCTTTTATACGGTTGAAGAGAACGCGATCTTAAACCAAAAGGACTTATTTTTAAATACATCAATTTTATGTGAATTTGTTAAGTTTTACATGTTCAAAAGATGGACGACCTATAACCCTATATACATTCACAGCATCAAATAATGAGAATGTTTTAACAGTTGTTAATTTTTTCTAATGAAAATATTTCTTTCTCAAATCAGAGAAAAAATACGAGAAAAATTACTCGAACCTTCGCGTACAGAACACGAAGTTCCGAACGTTTATGTAGGCTTGAGTTCGAAAATTGTGCATATATTTGCAACTCTAGCTATAAAATAGCTAGATCCAGATAGGTTTCGTTCCATCTAGATATCGACTTGGGTATTCTTGTTACTAGCTGTAAATCTAGATAGCGTAAAAATATCCTAGATAGTTTCTAGGTAAAACATCAATAATGAGTTGGGAGCTGAAATTCGTTAAATTTGACATCAGTTGAGACAATATATTCCATGTTTGAAAGGCGTTCAAGCGTTGTTTGAGTGTCGATTGTTCCTCGTTCAGTTCAGTCACGTGAGTCTGTGTGAGAGATTCAGTTTCCGCGAGAAGTTAGTTGTACTTGGGATTAGTCGGGAGTCGGTACTCGGAAACATAAGTGATCAGTTTCTCAGTTATCAAATTGTGTGTATACTCGTTTGTGATACTGTGAATCCCTTGAAAATAATGAAATTTAGCCCGTCACAGTATTTAAGATACGGAAATCTGATCAAACTGTGTATGTTTTAGCTGTGAAAGTATAGAAATTTCGTAACTATTCATGCTGCATAGCTTTCACTTGCTGACCGTGCGTGACTGATCGGGAATTCAGATTGGTAAACTCAGTTAACGGGCCTGATTAAACGCTGTAATTCCACAGTTAGCTACTAATTTACTAGGTGTGAATAGGCTCTTTATTTGAATATATTTTATATTTCATGATTTATGACCTTCGTTTTTAAGATAAAATACGTATTATTGAAAAGTATTTTTATTGCATCAAGAAATGAAGTCGAAATCATGAAATAGCTCAGCTGGTAACATGAATGACTAACAAGTAGCATGCTATTTGACTTAGTTGCTCGAGTTGGAGCAGTGTTGTGTAACATATAACTCATTCTCTAGGTTTGAAAATAGTATCTTGAACTGTGAAAGATTTGATTCTCATTAATTACAAATTTATGCAATACATGACAGAACTCCCGAATACTATTGTTGGTATTTGAATATTTTTTAATTGCTTCACTGCTGATGTAAGATTTCAAAAATTGATTGAACGGTTTTAATGCTCACCGTTGTGCATTCACATGAGAAATGGATAGGTGTTATAAAGATTTATGTATCCATTACAAATAAGACATGACTGTACCATGTTTAACTGTGTACAGTCATGAACAAGGATTTCTAAATATAACAGCTGACTGATGCTAACAAAATCCCAGTTTGACCAAAAATTATAGTAAAATATCATTTTACACTCATGTTCAATTGTGTTGAGGGGTAATTTCTGAAAATTTAGTTAACTTATCCTTACCAATTTAAATAATGTTTGCTTTCAACTTAGTAGAGTAAATTGTTTATGGGATGAAAATGTACTTAGATATGTATGTATAACATTTCAAAATATCAATCTACAATCTGTCTCTGAAAGATGCTGTCCAGGAAATGAGAAGCATTCAACTCTCATACATTGGATACTATGGCAATGTTTCTCTTTGGATCCTATTATTTGTATAATGTTGGTATAGAAATTTTTTGATTGGTTTCAGTTCAAAAGTAAAATTTGTTGATCAATTTCCGGTAAATCTGAAGGATATGTCAGTGATCGATTTTGTAAATTTTGATGCCTTAGCATAGTTAATTAGATCGAAATAAACAAGTTTTCTTCTATGCACTTTCCGTCTCAAATGAGTATTTTATTAGTTATAGTGGTAAATGACTTACAGCAACTCCAGTGTTTGAAGCGGAAAGAAATTCTTCGATCGAGTTGTATGGCAATACTGCAATGGCGTCTCACTTCCAGCGCTCTGTCTTGAAAGACGAAGCCAAACCTACCACTATACCTCGTTAAATACTCATTTGAAAAAATGTATGGAAGAAAAGTTGTTTATTTCGATGTTATTACCATGATACAAGCAACAAAAATTCGAAAATCGATGAGTCCCTGTTTATTCGAGCGCATTCATCAAAGACGAAACTAAACTTACCGCTATAAATCGTAAAATTCTCATTTGAGACGGAAAGTGCATAGAAGAAAACTTGTTTATTTTGATTCAATTAATTAGGTTCAGGCACCAAAAAGTGCAAAATCGAGAACTGACATATCCTTCAGATTTACCCAATTTCCTTCTCATGAAACATATTACTCTGTCTATTCACGAAAAGAAGCTACTTACCAGTAAAAATTTGTCCATGAAAAATATAGGAACCTATATGTGAATGCCTATTTTATTCATATAAAGATAGACATTGAAATTTATTCCAGATATGTGAGAGGAACCAGTTACCAAACAAAAAATGATTAAGTTTATAGGACCTGGCTTTAACCGTGCGGTAACATAATTCCTATTTTGATTTAATCACTGTGTTTAAGCACTGTGTATTTATGAAAAAACTATTGGTAAATGTTAATTGACTCCAGAAATATTATTTGAGAAAAATGTTATGAAATATTCTCACATAATGACTCATATGTACGGATAGACACTTTCTGTTGAACTTTTGCTATCTTGACTCTACAAATCTACAATATCGAAGGAGAGCTTGAGTTTGATGATTGTAAAATGAGTTCATGTAGGAGATTGTTCTCACTCTAATGATAACAGACATGAATTAGTTTTTCATACTTGCCCAAGCAAACTTGTTTGACTTCAAACTTTGTGTGTACAATAAATTGATCTCAGAGTCGTCCAGTAATGCAAATGAAAGCTTAGTCAGAGATATCCCTCTAGATTTGCTTGAGTTCTGAACCTAAAGATAGAAGTTAATTTCATAGCAATTCTTCCAATGATGCTTCTATTAGTACCTCATATTAAATATTAATTCAGGTTTGCACGACCTATCTTGGTGAATTGTGAAGTATTTAGACCTTATTAAGTGAAAGCTAATGCAATACTCATTAGGCAATCCTTTCATTCCAATAATTTTAGTATTTGAATTGCTATGATGGCTCAGTGTAAAAAAAAACTTCAAAATGATTTTTCTTCTGATTAAAATTATTATTATTATTATTGTTCAAAACAGGAAATTGCTTTCCAGGAATATTTTTGTTTGTGAAATATATATGTAAGTTCAAATTCCTTACAATTATAAAGATAGACATAAAACTTATTATAGATATGACATCAAAAATTTTAGGTTACAACTACGGTCAATAAGAAGGATTAAGGGGGACAACAAACTAAATTTTAATATGTGGACAGATTGCTCAGAAATTTGCCCAGCTTATGTAATTTTTTAAAAGAATAACATTTTGCTCTATGTAAATTTCGTGATTTTGGCCATAGTTTTTGAGAAAATGAGGAATATTTTTCATAATATATTGGATTTTTTTTGGACACTTCATAGGAATGGAAGTCTGAGTTTATATATTCTAGAACAAACCCTAAGACAGTTTTAGAATCTTTGTAACATTGCTAGCAAAGTTACAAAACTGTTTTTTTCATTTTCCTTTCGTTTTCTGATGAAATGTTGGTCAAAAATTCACGGTTTTTCACCCTCACTATCTATCTTGAAACCCCTCTTTCGGGGGCTGTAGTACCCGTAACCCCAATAAATTTTAGGACACAACAGCCCCTTCGACTTAATGAACCTTTCTCAGCAAAATTTAAAATTTTTGATCAAATCACTCAGTTGTCCCCCTCAAGTTATTAAGAACTTTTTCAAACATGTGGTAACACTACAAGTTCTATTGTGATTTACTTTAACTGTGTATTTTGATATGAGATGTAGAGTTTTTGAATCAAACTGATGAACACAAGCAAAATCATTGCCTGTAAAATGATTCAATGTGAATATTTTTTTAACCCTCAGAGTCATTCAGCTTTAAATTTACTTTCAGGAAATGCCTTCACAGAAACGCAAATTATTTTCTGAATTGTCAACGCGGCAGAAGCATCGAAGGATTGTTGAAAGAATTTTTTCAGAAGATGATTCAGATGAAGCAGTTTCTCATACTTTCCCAGTTGAAGATTGGTGTGATTCGAAATCTTGTTTTTATGATAAACTTATCCCAGAATCCTCCAAAAATGCTATTGAAGCGAACTGCTCAAAGTTGTCGAGTGATACTCTTCCTGATAACAGATCAGACATGTTCACTGAAGACATTGCTCCATTGAAAAGTCAAAATTCAATAGGTGATGTTCCTAATCGCATAGGGTCAATCAAAGAACCTTCAGAAGAATGTCAGAGCTCAATCAGTGATACTCCTGAGCATAGTGATATCTTCATTTCATAGCGATTCCTCAAGTGATTGTTCAAGCAATTGTGTCTGAGATTGCAATTTTAGCGTTACTCCACGAACTACATCGGACAATCTTGAAAAAATCCTCTGAAAAACAATTGTCAAGTGATTGTTTAAGTAAACTGTTATGCGATTTAATGTGTTTCACCCATCTATTCCGATGACTGCCAAAGCTCTAAAAGAATCGTATCAAGGTGTGAACGTTGAAACAATGAGTGAATTTGGAGAGTATATTCTGTACACAAATTCACGAAAATATTGTGCATATCCAATTTTAATAAAGTTTATGCACATTGAAAAGCTTGTGTGTGCAGTTTTGTATTGCACAAACACTCCTGACAAGTTGCTTCCACCACCTGAAATTTTTCTTGACCAGTTCATCAAAGACTTAATGACATGCTCCGATGAGGAGCTATTTGCAGCAAATGATGGGACACTCCGGCTACAATAGTTGTGAACGATGTGTGCAAAAAGGAGAGTATTGGGTTGGGCATGTTGCTCTCCTTGAAACTGAATGTGATGTAAGAACAAACGACTCATTCAAATCTAACGCTGACCGTGATCATCATCTCAAAGAAAAGACATCTCCTCTTCTGTCAATATTAGATTTTCCAATGGTTTCACATTTTGTTCTTGATTATATGCACCTTGCATGCTGATGATGTCGATGCTCAAAGTGAAAATAATGCACAACCTGAAGAGAACTGGACTACATCCCGAGTGAAGAAAATTCTTGCACAGTCAGGTAAGTATTTTCTTACTTACGGGAACCATTTTGACAAAATGGTCAACTTTTGTTCTATTGGACGTACGTCTATGAAAATTTGCAGATTACTAGATCTCTACATTTGTAACAACTTATCTTAAACAAAATTTTTTCATACGGCCATAGAAAATTTTTTATTCGAAAAAAATAAAATTATATATACATATATATTATTCATTATAACTTATTATTACTTCGAAATTTACAAAGCTAGAGCAATGCGGTTTGTTGCATTTGAAAGTCAAACGTGCGCTCTATCCATATTACGGGGGGAATTTTTGATTTATTTCATTCCGAATTTATATGAATTTTTTTGTCAGAGTCTCAAATGCAAAAATGCAAAAGTTATAATTTTAGGGTAGAATGTCTATGGAAAGCTTTACAGAAACAATTTGGAAAATCCCCCCGTAATATTGGTAGAACACACATTTCACTTTCAAATGCAACAAACCGCATTGCTCTAGCTTTGTAAACTTCGGAGTTATTACGACAAACGTCTTGATAAGTTACTTTTTTTATAAAACCTATTTTTAAGAAACAAAATGCTTCTCCTCCTACATTTTTTGAGCTACAGTGATGATTTTGGTATCATTGGATGCAGAAAGACAAGGGCTTTAGAATGTATTAAGAAGTTTTTCAAAATTCATTCTTGTTTCAAAGTTATGACGTCATAAATTTGAATTTTCTTGAGAATATTTTGATTTTTTTTCTTTAAAATTTTTTAAATTTTTATATTGGAAATTTGAGGAAAAGCATTCAAGTTTTTGGAATGTCCACGTTATTCTGCATCCAATGATACCAAAATCATTACTGTAGCTCAAAAACTATCAGAGAAAAAGCATTTAGAAACCCCCCCCCCCCCAAATGTCGTTTTCTATGATTTCCCATTTTCTTTTCAAGAAAATCGCATTTTGTCATAAATGATAAATGATTCTAAATTGTATTTCCTATCAGTATACCAAATTTCATTGCTCTAAATTCAATAATAAAGAAAATATTCGGATGGGGATGAGGAATATGAATGATGAAATATATAAAAAAATGAAATGGAAAAAAATTGAAAATTTCAGATTTTTTTTTTTTTTGTCCACGTTATTCTGCATTCAATAATACCAAAATCATTACTGTAGCTCAAAAACTGTAGGAGGAGAAGCATTTAGAAAACCCCCCCAAAAATGTCGTTTTCTATGATTTCCCGTTTTCTTTTCAAGAAAATCGCATTTTGTCATTGATGATAAATGATTCAAAATTGCATTTCCTATCAGTATACCAAATTTCATTGCTTTAGGTTCAAAAATGAAAAAAAAGGTCCGTAAGAGGGATGCCCTCCCCCCCCCGGGAGGGACGTTAGCTCTGGGGTAGGTTCCTGATATTTTTACAGACATTCGGGGACATGTCTCTAACTCATTTAAAGCAATAAAAACAAAAATCGGGAGAATCGACTTTTGGACTGCAGATGCCCCAAAATGCTTCCCTTACCCTTACTTATTTTTTGTGCATTGATCGTTCTAAAATTTACAAAATTTAAATCTTCAAAAGAAATCCACAGATTTTAGAGGACGTGTCACTTCCTCTAATGTTGAATCTTTTGAATTTTCTAATGATATTTATACACGAGAAGTATTTAAATTGATAGCAAATCAACAATGAGTTGTTGCAATCAACAATTTAAGAAGCAATGACTCAAACTATTTGCTTCTATTATGCATGCACTAAGTATTTCATTTCTTTGGATGTTATATTGTATAGCAATGGATTTTATGTGTAGATGAGCAAAAAGCTTACTTGATATAGCTGTGGGCCTGAGAGAAATTCCGGACTGGGATTATGACCCTATCAAACCTTCTTTTGTCTCCCATTTCTTTGGCACTGATAACCCTTGTTTGGCTGGTGCACTGCATCTCACATCCCTCAGCAAATGCCACAGTAGGTGAACAGTTTCAATTCATGAAGGTATGACAAATGCATGAGTCAGGTTTAGTTGGCTAACACAACAGCTTCATTTCAAGTAGTGTTACTTCTATGCATTTTTTATTTTTCTTTCCACTTAAGCTTTTTAAATGCTAAACAAACTTCTGTAAATTTACGTAAATGTTCAGTAATAAAATTGCATCTGTAGTTAATACGATGCCATTTTTTCATTCTTGCATTCAGGTACATTTAGAGGTGCTGAACTGAAGCTGTACACTCCTGGTGGCAATGAGACTGACACAGTTCAGCAACCTGAGTGTTCATCTTTTGTGTCATCGTCTGGAGCTTCAACTCAGTATACTACTTCTTCTCCTGCCGCAACTCGGTCTATTGCTTCCTCAGCTGCTTCGACTCAGTTGCTTCATCTGCAGCTACCTGTGGGGCACCCTCACAAAGTGCTTTCAAGTTACACAAGCACATTGCTCTCACACCCGTTTCAATTACAGACCCATGCAGGTAATGCTGTTAAATATAGCAGTTAATTATTATGTAATAGAATCCTTGATAACAGATATTGTCATGAATTGTTACATATCTTGTTGATTGGTCATTTATAGGCAAGAGAATGCATGAACTACATGTTTGGAATGTACAAATTATTCTATTTAATTTCGTCTTGGAATTTGTTTTTTCCCTACACATTTTCACTTATTTTCAGAAACATCTATCAGGCAAAAATGTGTAACATGTATGTGTACTTCTTTTCTCTATATCATATTTTAAAAATGGAAAAAATAAACATTCATGTTTCTTGGAGTTTCATGAGTTTCATTTTTAAATCGTGACTTAGACCTTTAACTTCAAAGGGATGTTACCTGGGTTGGTTGCACTCAATTACCTGTAATAACTTTGGTTACTCAAGTTAAAGTTTACCCTACTTTGAAATGTTAGCTGAAAAATTTTTCGATTACTCCTGTGTCTAACTATATTTTATTCTAATCTCCATAATAGACCTATGTTTATTTTTTTACTTTTATTTCAGGAAGGACTGTACTGCGATTGAGAAGATCAACTATAAGATTGAAGTTCTGCTCAACATGTCTCGCTCAAACAGACGTGACATCAAGAAAATTTTGGCCATTCTTGAACCTCAGAAGCCTTCTGCCACCTGTGTTCAGCCTGTCTCAACATTTCATCGAGCAACGTCAATGGAGGAGCTTGACCAAATAGCGACCAATCAAACAGTGGTGAGGAAACCCAATAGCTATTAATAATTCAATACCACAAAAACAATCCTGAGGTTGAGTAACGCATTCTAATTTTTACGTGGATAAGATTAATTCTTCATTATGCATATGCTCCAGGCTGTCACAATACGTATATCCATGCCTAGTGATTGCTTTTACGTTAATAGATGCCCCATAAGCTTTAGGAGTTATCGTAGTGTAGGGCTCAATATCCCGTACAAAGCGGAAGATTAATCTAAACTATCATTTTATAGAAGCTTATATAACTGGTATACAAGACTTCAGGACTGAAATGTCTGAGACATATTATTTTCGGTTGGGGATTTAGCAACTCTTGAATCCGTTAATGACGATCGTTAACTTTTGATGCCAGTTCAAAATAAAATATTGTTCGAGTAAAATGGCATTTAATAATAAATTATCAGACTGTACAGATTAATGGATGTTTTATTCCTGTCATGTACAATGATTATACTTCTAAGTTCCGGATGTTATGTTCTACTGACATGTTAAGTCAAATCTGAAAATGATCTCCGGAAAATTATTATTGGGTTCAACAGCCGCCCTCCTGATCTTAAGATGCATAAGTTTCAAAGTATATAATTTTGACATGGAAAAAACATGAAGTTGGTCAGTGATCGCACACATTAAATTGATCATTTTTTGAAAGTAATTCATATTTTAGGCTATGATTGCTGTCTTTGCAACACCTGCTCGCAGACGTGGTGAATTATCTCAAACAAACTGAACTGACAGAGTTATTCATCATTTCTAGAGAAATAACACTCCATAGCAACTCTTCCGAAGGAGGTAGAAACTGTATGAATTTCGATTCTACTTAGTCGTTTAAATATCCAATCATCGAAGTTCCACAATTGTTTCATTCGCTTCGTTTGTACATCCGATTAGGTGAATGAAGTTTCGTTTTAATGAACTGTCGTTAGTTTAAGAACGCTTATGTTTATGGCTTCTTCATTTCTTGTTCTCAAGTGAGCGTTGATTATAAAGGCAAATTCAACTGAATGCGTCCTGGTCATTCAGCATGATACGGTGTTGATAAGAGATTTAAATGCGATTAGAGTTTCATCCGTACAGTTAGGCCATTCCTCACATGGAGTACGTATTTTATTTCGATACTACACACAATAACAATGCATCTTCTATCACTAGAGGACTGAGCTCCAGCGATGCGTTGGCGTCAGTTTGCGGGACACCACGCGGCGAATGATGCAGCGCATCACGACGGCTGATGTAGCTAAAGAAATGTCCTACTCGGGATTAAGACAGGCTCTCCAACGGACGAAAATATCTTTCAAGGAGCATCCAGCCTGCCAGTTGATATTAGGTTCGTGTAAGCTCATACTTTTTTTGGTTCATAGAGAACCAACATGGAAGACTGTTGTCTATTGAAATTACACTACGATCAAATACAGTACGTAAAATCGGTAATTTAATGCTGTAATAAATGAAAAAATGCGCTGTTTTTTCTTTAAAGCATTGTTTATTCTTAAATGTATTTGATCGTAGTGTAATTGCAATAAACAACAGTCCTCTTAGTTGCGTTGTAATATCAGTTCCCCTCAGGGGAATACAGCTATTATATCTATGGGAATTGGCATTTCCAGGGGAAAATTTGAGAACCGGACCAGATAGATAAGTGAGCCTTTTTCTTGAATAAGATATTTTTGTTTGGTCAAGGACCAGCTTTTTTCGGCTCACTTCCGTCCTGTTTTTCAGCATCTCAGACTTTCTTCTTCAACTTTTATCATTGTTTCATAACCTTCCTACGTGACATTCTGTTTCTGTGTGCGCGGAATCCTATACGGGAACACCTCTTGTGCATAGATTTCACTTTCCCTTGTCTCTAGAGGGTGTCCCAAATAAACGATACCCAATTTCACGGGCTGTAATTCAAAAACCATTAAGAAATTAGCAAGTAACATTTTGTTTCTTAGCATTTTTTCCATTTCTGTACAAAATTCCGGGAGAATTGATCCAGCCGTTCTTTGTAAGCAGTATCTTTAGTGACCGATGCTGAAAACCTGTTTACACTTTTCTGGCAAATTTTGAATGTAATGATATTGAAACCAATGTTTTAAAAGGTATAAACCTTTCATTAAATGGAAAATGCCACTAAAATAAGAAAAATATGTTACTCCTATTGTTCGTTTCTTCGGTGTGTCCTCTTTTTCTCTCAATATACAGTTGCATTCGCCTCCTCATTCTCGCCATCACTCGTCTAAAGTGAGCATCTCCTTGCAGCAAATTGGCGGGTGATGCAAATTGATGATTGCAGCAAAAGTTCCAAATCTCCTTGCAGCAAACGAACAATAGGAGGAACATTTCGTTGGTGTTCTTTCTTTTAGTGGTATTTTCCATTTAATAAATGAGTAAAAGTTAATAATAACATGGTTTTAATGTCATAAAATTCCAAGTTTACCAAAAGTGTTAGAACAGGCTTTCAGTATCAGTCGCTAAACTGCTTAATGAAACGGTTGAAAGAATTTATCTGAAATTTTGTACAGAAATGGAACAAATGTTAGGAAACAAAATGTGGCTTCCCATTTTTTTCAAGTTCAATAGTTTCTGAATTATAGCCCTGGAAAATTAGGTATAGGTTTTTTGGGACACCCGGTAAACTTAATGATGCCTTCATCCTTTCTCTTTTTGAACATCTTTGGAGTGGTAAGGCAGGCTATGACTAATTTATAAGCAATGTAATGGTTTTTTATCCGTATAAAATAATTGGATTCAGATCTGACCGCCTATAGATATAGTCAAAATTACCTTATGAAAAAATTAGCAATAGGGTACAGATATCAAGTGTTGTATTCAGAGTTAAATTAATTGACTTATTCTTTGATAGCAGCCAAAGTTCCCAATGTTGCTATCACAAGTGGAGCTAGCCTGGCCTGCTCCAAACACAGTGGTAGCTAAAACAGTCATTGGGCAAACGGTAATTTAATTTATTTTGTTTTTATTCGCGCAGTTAATATTACTGATGTATTCCAATTTATCAGGTTCCTTAGCTGCAGTCGGGCATAATGAAGATCAGAGGCTAAAGGCGTCAGCTATTCCAGAGGTCCAGCGTCGCTGCAAAGATTGGGCTGGCTCAAAGAGACGACGGATTGAGTCAGAAGTGTCTCCGGCGGAAACGAGTACACTTCCACGAAGTCTACTTGCTTCTCCATCTCTTGCTTTGACCGCCTCTCAGACGCCTCATTTGCTTGCTCCGTCGGCATCAGCTGGTCATGCTCCTCCCTTACCAGGAGTGAATAAAGTTCAAGTTGACTATGAAAATCCTACAAATATTTTTTTTCTACGAGTGATATGAATGGGGGTGTATAACTTGGCGAACGTTGTGCCTTTGAAAATCCCTGCAGGGGATACAAATATTGTATCTATGAGAATTAGCACTCCCAGGGGGAAAATAAGAGGGCCCGAGCTGAGAGTCAGGTAGGCCTACTTTTTTGTTAAAACGATCTGTTATTAGTTTTATGAAAGTCCATCTTTTTTCTTTTTCTTTCCTTACCGGTTCATTGCTGTCCTGTTTTTTAGCATCTCTGACTTTCTTCTTTAAATTTTATCTTGTTTCATAAACTTTTTTTCCAACTCGCTGTTTCTATGCCCCATCTACATAGATTATGCAGTCCCTAATAACCATACTACATGGTGCCTTCCTCATTCCTTTCTTCGATACGATCTTTTTCGTAGCGATAAGGGAGGCTCAACCCTCTAACGCCCATCAGGACTTTTCGGTCCTCCTTCAAGAATAGCCTCAATATATTATATTTCTTGTAATTTTGTTCTCTAATGTGTACTATGGAATTCACTGCTGAGGGGTAGCTCCATCCTCGTTCTGAAACCTGTCACTCCCTGATGGCAGAGTAGGTCTTCTGATGGTAGTTATTTTTACGATTATTTGAGGAGTAAAATGCTGACGCTGAAGGGTTAAGAGGGCCCTCCCGTCAAATCCGAGTTTTGATCCGATTGGCCTGAAATTTGGCCAGTATATGTATTTTTGAAAGAAAAACATTTTGTTCGCGTAACTTTTTTATTAAGGCCTTAGTTTTTTCGAAAAATTTGAAATATTAGTTTTTCAGTTTTTTATACATATTTCAAAAAGATAGAAGTTCAAATGTTTTTATGGTGGAACAAATTCAAAGACAGTTTTGGAATCCTTGGAACATTTCTAAGAAAGTGATAGTCCTTTTTTGTATATGAATTTTGTTTATATACATATATGCGTTATGATACCAATGTATGAAATATAGCGAATTTTTGTTTTTGGACTATGATAAAAATAATTAAAATGTACAAATTATAAAAAATGGACTATCAGTTTGTTAGAAATGTTCCAAGGATTCTAAAACTGTCTTTGTTTTCTTCCTAGCATAGAGAATCAATGACTTCTTTTCTTTTGAATGTTGAAAATAAGTAACTATACAGTACAGGCCAAAAACAAAACTTTTTGTTCATGTGTAATTTAATGGGAAATTTATGTAATTGAATGTTGTTTGTATTTCAATAATCTATATTCATTTGTATTTCGATAATCTATATGCATAACTTCATTTTCCCACTGTGAATATATTATATATATTGTAATTTCCATAAAATTTTTTATTTATATTTTTCATAAAAAATTATGAATTTTTTATTTTCAATCTGATTCATATGAAATTTGAGCGGAATAGGTACCTTTCATAAAGAAACACAATTTCTTTCATACATTTTTCTGATTCAGGCCTTAGTTTTTGAAAAAAATTGACATTTTGGTATTTAGTCCATTGGTTTTGATGTTTCAAATGAATAGAACTCATTGAGGTTTTGTGCTAGAACAAAAAAAAAGGCAGTTTTAGAATCCTTGGAACATATATAACAAAAATATAGTAGCAATTTTTTATTTTCTCGTTTTTTTCTTTTTTTATATGGGGTCGAAAATTCAAGATTTTGGTAGGCTTTCTTTTTGTTGAAATAAAATGTTTTTGTTATGTTAAAGACTAACTTTTTTCGGTTCACTGATGTCCTGTTTTTCAGCACCTACTGCTTTCTTCTTAAACTTTGGTCTCGTTTCATAATCTTTTTTCTCAACTTACTGTTGTTATGCCCTCTCTGCGTAGATTCCGCGTTTCCATACTCATACTAAATGATGCCTTCCTCCTTCCTCTTTTTGGATCTCATTTATTGCTGCGAGTAGGGAGGCTGACACTAACAACTAATCTAATTTTATCTTTTATTTTCGTTTAATCAAACAGGAGGTATTTGCATTACAACAATTTCTGTGTTGTAGCACCATTTTTATGGGAAAGTTGTATTTGAAATATTTTGAGTTGTATATTTGCTTATGATGTGAATATCTGGTAAATTGATAATTCTAAAGAAATTACAAACGTTAGAGCCGCACAAAAGCGGGAGGTGGAGGGCTACTTCTGAAGAGGTGTAGCTGTGGAGGATAACCTCGCCCTCTGCTACTTGCGACTCGAGTGCATTAGTGCAGGCCCTGTCGTCTCCTCATCCCAATTAATTAAGAGACTAAGATGTGTAGTGGTTATGAGAGTTTGACATAGTAGATATTTGATGTGTAAGAATGGAAGTGCGCAAATTTAATTTATAATTGGTAAAATTTTCTTAGTTATCGGTTGCTTGATGAGACCTTTTGTGGTGGTGGTGGTTAATTTTAAATGAAAGTTACATACGTAGTGTTTGTAGTGATGAATCTTACAAACAACCTGCGATAAAATTCTTTGCGTGCCGAATATATTTTTGTAAGAATTTATTTCAATAGTTGAATGATGGCTGCTGAAAATGAAATATAAATATTTGTTGAACATCTGGAATGTTTTAACCTATTTATAAATCACTGGCAATTTAAAATGACCTTATATTTTTTGTGAGACTTATCGTAATTGTCTCGTGCTCTACGATAAAGATGACAATTTGAGCCTTCTTACTGTAGCATTCATCAGCATCGCAGCTATTTTTCCTAATAATGCATTGTTACTTGTTACAATAGGCCTCACCCTGTGACACTAATCTGTTCAATTATCGCAATTTGCAAGAAACTTGCCGAAATATATAGACAGTATTAAACGTATTTGTTGAATTAAAATAAGTAATTTCGGAATTTTTGTGCAGTCTTCAAATTCGTGGTAATTGGACAGATGCATTTCACGAGGTGTGGCCTATTGTTTTTGGGAGCAATTCGCCATTTTTGGGACAAATCGTTGCACTGCTTATGAATCTCCTGGAATATAGTGGTTAGAGTTGCCATTTATGAGGTTAAATCAACGGTAATTATCGAAAGTTTTGAACGAAGGCCGACTATAATAAACGTTTAACTGCCGGTAATTGACTGGTTAATATCGTCGGTCTTCGTCCAAAATTCATGATAAAAACCGGTAATTTATCGTAAATCGGACGATAATAGGGGACATTCGCGACACTAATTCTGACGATATATCGTCGGTTTATAGGAAGAAGAAGATGATAATTACTGGTGAATTCGGACGTAAATTTTCGTCGGTCCGACGAAAAATTTCTGACTGGGAATAAGTGCCTATTCAAGTGCCCAAGCAGAGCAAGCTCAAAGATAATTTAATGAGTGAACGTCAAAGCGTCACGATTAATGTTAATTAAAGCTATTTAAGGTTAATGAAGGTCTACTAGAAGCTCAAACATGCTTAATTATAAAAAGTTAAATTCAAGTAAAAGAAACGAAAAGAAAAGATGCAGCTGCAAAACAAAAACAAACGAAGACCAGAAAGAACTAGTTTCAACCGTTCCAAATTCTTGTCGGTGAACTAAGAGAGGCCAACTGAAGAAAACTTTTTCTTCCACAAAGCCGCCGTCACAAATACGGAAGATTATCAACAGGAAATTTCATTGAACAAATAAAATTAGCTGATCGTCTATGTTGGTTGGTCTGTCTCCCTTTCACGCTCTTAAAGATGCTTAATAACTGTATCTGTGATGCGTGTTTCACCAGTGCACTAGTACTAGATTATTTTAATCACGGGTACTATTAGGATGGATATATTTCTTTATGATCCACATCTGGAAGATTTGGATAAAGACAATATTGAATCCCGTTACCTATGATGGGTCGTGTACACAATTTTGTATACTGAGTGTTTCAGAACACGAGGTACAAAATTGCACATCAAGTAGAAAATGGCCATGTAAACACTTTTTGTTCCTTGAAATTTTCCCCCAAAAAATCGGGGTTGTGAGGTATTAGCTGTTTATTGTTTTAAAGGATGAAATTTAATTGCACAATTACTCGCAATATTTATTTTGAATATGCTTTACAAAAATTATTCAAAATGTGTTCCACCTACATCAATGCACTTTTCGAATGTTAGCCTTAACGACTGCCGGATATTAGGAAACACGTCTGGCATTAAGGTATCTCACCTGCAGCCACTGCAATTCTGGCCACAAGATCTTCCTCAGACTCAATGGATGTAGCATAAACAAGGCTCTTCACGTGTCCCCATAAAATAAAATCGAGTGGAGTCATTTTAGGAGATCTAAGAGGTCAGGCAACTAGAATATTCCACCCGATCAACGAAGATTCAAAATAAATATTACGAAAAATTAAGCCATTAAATTTCATCCTTTAAAACAATAAACGGCGACTATCTCAATGTCTCTTTCTTCGGAAAATTTCATACCAGAAAAAGTTTTTATTTGGACATCTACTACTTGGTGTGCAATTTTTTGCCTCTTGTTCTGAAAAACCCTGTATATTACTGACAAGTGTCTTCTGAGTAGGTAAAGTAGGCACTCCCTACACTCTGAGAAGCATGGATATGTATCAACAGGTTTTTTTATTACTAAGTGTGCACTAATTCAGTGAAATTTTAATAGTTAATTGAATGACTATGTTTCAAAACCCCAAAATTAAAATACACACGTAGATAAGGTAGGCCAGATTTGCACGCTGCCTTTTCTTCTCTGTATCTACACTATGCAGGGTAACAATGCAGAACAGGTGTCATATTATTGCTCAACACTATGTTACATTTTGGCTATAATAGGCAAAAGTTGTTCTGCTTTCGTTGCAGGGGCCTGACGTTTTCGGAATGTTTTGTTTTCGAATAAAAGTCACTTTTAGCTTCTATGTGTGTAATATGATAGTATCTCTTATTATCGTCTAACTTTTTACTTTGTATTTGGCACTTTCTTATTTTAATAAACGCCCATGGTCTTCTCATATCGTGTTTTTTTTTGGAGCAATTTGAAATTTTCCAGCAAGAAAACTTGTACTATTGCATGAATGCAACAACCATTGCAGCTGGGATAGAGCATTGCTTTCAGTTTTAATATGTGTAGGACTATAAGTGAAGTTTTTGCTAGTGTGTGTTATTATTTTCATTGCAGCTCGTTTACATTGTATTTTAATTTTTTTCAGGTGTCTCAATGCCGATTTTGATTACCTTACAACATTTCTAAATCTACCTTAAGGAGAAGAAATTAATTACATAATGCTACAAAACGGATACAGATAACTTTAAGTTTCTGCAAAGACTAACCATTATCAATCAATGCATCATTAAGAACGTACAGACATACCACTCCATATGTGAATACAATGTATTGCATCAGCTGAAATGTTCTACAAGTAACTTGCAACACATTTACTACAATTTTCTACTTCCTAAGTATTAATTGAAGGGGAAATGAACGAAACAGAAATATACAGAACTAATTTCAAAAGCTTTCAATTACTAATTCTTGCTTTTCAACTACAAAATATGCATTATTACTCCAGTACAATTATATTTATTTCTCGTATGTATCATATATATATATATATATATATAGGTATGCAAACCCACAATGACTAGATAACATTGTCGGTATTAGGTGATAGGTATAAACACGCTGTTTCAAACTCAAAACAAAATAATCAACAAAAGCATTGCGTATTTTTTTTATTTTCAGTAAAGTAGTCTAACTCAGTTTGGTTTACTTTCGGTTTTAAGCGATTATAAATAATTTTTTAGCAAAAATTAGAATCGAAGACACAAAAAAAATAACGACTCCACCACATCCGAATGAACGACTCCGACTCCGACTCTGACTCCACCACACTTCAGAGAAGCGACTCCGACTCCGACTCCGACTCCACCACACTTCAGAGAAGTGACTCCGACTCCGACTCCACCCCAAAACATCCGACTCCGGCGACTCCGACTCCCGACTCCGACTCCGCAACCCTGAGCGCAACACGCTGAGTTCGATTGGGGTCTGGATCCCCTTCACTTATGTATCTGACCCGGCATTTTTAGGTTCGGATGATTAAAACACTAATCCTCTTATATGTAAGAAAAATTGTTATTTGTCCTCTGGAATAAACAGCCAAAATGGAACGGTATTTTACTTGCGGAGTTGTGCGTTACACCTATACACTCGTAGCATCGGACAATAAGTTCTAAAATACTACGTTTTGATCATGCACTATCAAACTCAATTCATGGCCTCTAAAACTTCACCCATACATCAAAATTTGGCTTATTTTAAACCATATTATTGGTGAAATTATTAAAAAATATTCTGAAGCATAAACCAGGAATAAACTTAAACCTGTAAATAATATTTTTTTGTATAAGTCCCAACCATTGAAATTGACATTTCTCATATCGTGGAAAACAAAAAATTTAATTGAATTTTTATTTTGAATTTATTCTTATAAATTTGTAAATCCTTTAGATCAGTGGATCTAAACCATTGGGTCGCCAAGCCATTTCATTGGGTCGCTAAGGATTTGTGTAACCCGTTTGTAAAAGCCTATATTATAGTAAAAATTTTATTGTTATGGAGGCTTGGGTCGCGGCAGTTATTTTGGACAGATTTTGGGTTACTGCCAAAAAAAGGTTAAGAACCACTGCTTTAGATGAACCGTGCCAAGCTTTTTCAAGCATTGTAGTTCGTCTATTCATGGGATCTCGGGTAAAACGAAACCTTTAGAGTACGAGGTGTCTGATAGTAAACTGTTCAGTTCAAGTCATGCAGAAACGACATCTACTTCTCAGAGAAAAAAATTGGAGTTCAGTTTCGTCACTTTTTAGGGTTTAGCTCATTCAAAAACTATAATTACAAATTTCCAGGATTCTGTTTCCGGTACCAGGTCAATTTTAACAAATTATTTTGTGGAACGAAGATTTAATAAATAGCTCTGGGAATTGAAAGAGACATTTACATAACATGAATTTCCGCAAAAACCTTTGTATAGCGAACATCGCTATTCACTGAGCGAAAAATACTACAGTTCTACGACACAGCTAATAAATCCCTATGCCACCATTTAGCACTCAACGTTCATTCCTTTCGGCCTCAATGATTAGTCACTGCTCTCTACATTCATGGTCTCCGCTTTCCACATCCAGCGTCACAACACTCCATGCTCACTGACAAAGAATTTCATGTTTATTGCTAAAGCACTGGACCTACGCTGCCGAAGCACTCAGCGCTCACTGTAAAACCTTTACATGCTCACCGTGAAAACACTCGAATCTCTGTCATATCACTCGGTGTTCTCTATCAAAACATTTTTACCCACTATCACAACATTCCGAGCTCACAAGTAAAGCACTTCACTCTCACAACCAAAACCCTCTTCGCTTTCTACGACAGCACTCCACACCTACTACGACAGAGCTCTGCGGTTACTATTAACACACTCCAAGCTCATCATATCCTGTGCACTTCATTCTAACACACACACAATCGCATCATTAGTAATGCATTCCACTTTAATACTCTCCTACACACTGCATCACTCGAAAAGAACTCGATTTGGTAGCACAAAAGCAGCGAGTGGACGCTTCTCGGGCTGCTCCCCATATGCCCTTAGCTGCCACTCAAAAATAACGTACAAGTCATTGAGAATCACATTCACGGTCACCAATTTTTACTCATCTATTTTAACACGATATCTCAGTACGAGGCCGTTACGCAGAAGTATTGTCTCATGATTAAATATGCTTTATGATTAAAGGATATGATCATTAACGATGAACGTGATAAAACGATATACTATCATGCTTAATTCATTTCCTGGGTTCAAGTTTTTTTAATTATGTTTTAAACACCATAGCGTCGAATCAAAATTCTGCATGATATGCGATTTTTTTAAATTAGGCTTGCTTGTATCGTGACTGTCGTCTATCTTTCTCAGGTCGGATTTACGTGCGCCAATTAATTTAAAGATTTAACACAAGCATTGATTGTTTTCCTTTAATGTATACATTTAATATATACATCAATCATGTACGTGTATTATATATATTCATTATGGACATGCCATTTTTAAATGGATATCGACTGAGTGAACCATAGACCAAGCGACTATTCTTTGCAATTTTTCTCTGAGAATAAAATTGTAGATCGTATTAAGTACAAGTATAATGGTGCAAGGAACGGCCTCGATAATGTAAAAATTTGTGTGATATGCCAAAGGGTCATATATGTACCTAAGAGTTGCAGAGAACAATCTTGAAACTTGCACGAGAAAATCTACATTATGCACAGGAAGTTGGGTATTTATGATTAGTTTTGGAAGATCTTTAACTGTAAATACATTTGTGTATTTAAAAAAACAGTAATTCTCGTTAACAAATTTGCTTAAAACCAAAGCCATATTGGCGGAACTTAAAATACCTAACTAAATACTCTTCATAATTTGGATAATATAGATTCTTTCCTGTTGGCACCGTGATTGTTTCGTGCAAACCTTGGCTGCATTCACTATTGCAAAGCCCATACTTTTCTAAAACTGAATCCGCATTGATGCATATTATTCATAAAATGAAAAGTAAGGCGAAAATCGCTGTACAAATGGTCATTTTATTAGTACAAGTAGTAAGATATAAATGAACAAAATTGAACGTTTCGTACTAAACAGTTCATCTTCAGCAAAAGAAAAAGAATTCTGCGACAAAACAAAACGAATATGAGTAGATTAAAACTACGCTATACAAAAGAATACTACAACATATACGGAAAATATTCTTAGATCTAAAACTAAAAAAAAACAATTAAAAGACCTAAACTAACGATCACGTATTTGCAAGGAGAAGAGGAAAAGCACTTTGAGGATCACTTAGCGGGGTCTGAGCTTAAAGATGTATAGCGACTCAAGGATGCGTAAATCAATCAAGTGAGAGGCACCGGCAAGAATTTCGAAATGATTCACGGAAACAGGGACGTTACAGTTTTCAGCATGAGATGGAACAAAGGACAGTGGAGGGGAACCAAGCGGGCGACCGGTTCTACAGCTGCGCGCAGCCTGCTCGGCTACTCTGGATATAAGAGTACGACTGGTGGAACCTATGTACTGTGATTCACGACGTGAACAACTAAACTGGTAAACCACAGAGGAGCACATAGTAGGGGGCAGATTATCCTTAAAGCGGAAAAGGGAACCGATTGTGAAAATGTTGAAAAAAATAGAATGAATTTTGAGCTGTGGAAAAAACTTGCTGATTAGGAGTTGAATCTCCTGATTTAACTTGATAGATTGGTGTCCAAAGTAAGGAAGCTTGAAGAAAACTTCTGTTGATTACATGATTGGAGTGCCGGCGTGTGATCATAAATTTTACACAAAAATTTACCAATTTGTTTAGCGATAGTAAACAAAGGGTATTTTTAATCATGACATTTACATAACATTCTTATGAGAAAATTGTCGTAAAAAAATTGAATTTTTGATGCAAAAATTGGAAGTTAGAACAAATTTTAAACGCTCTATGGATGAGAGTTCGAATGCCGCCGAGTTTAAAAGGGGTCGCACAAAAACTAAAATAACTAGTACCTAAACCCGAGAAAGTGCCTTTCCTATAAACAGAACATTGGAAAGTATTATTAACTTTGCTAACATTGAAGTCCAGAAACGGTAAACGGCTGTTCGTTTCATCTTCCCTCGTAAAATTAATATTCTTATGACCTGAATTCAAACAGTTGAGAAAAATATCCGCGTGAGATCTCTTTTTGAACAGAACAAATGTATCGTCTACATAACTTTTGTAAAAGACCGGTTTAAAATGATTAGGACAGTCTTTTAACCAGTTTTGCTCATGATGGCACATTAAAATTTTAAGAAAGTTGGACCAAGAGGTAAACCCATGTCCAATCCACCCATCAACTGGTAATATTTGTTGTTGAAAATGAAAAAAGGAATTACAAACAGCTAGTTCTAACAGTTTATGCATAATTTTACGAGAAAACCCCATGATAGACGGATTAGGCATGGGTTTACCTCTTGGTGCAACTTTCGCCATTACTTTTATGTGCCATCATGAGCATAGCTGGTTAAAAGACTGTTCTAATCATTTTAAACCGGTCTTTTACAAAAGGTATGTAGACGATACATTTGTTCTGTTCAAAGAGAGATCTCATGCGGATCTTTTTCTCAACTATTTGAATTCACGTCATAATTATATTGATTTTACGAGGGAAGACGAAACGAACAGCCGTTTACCGTTTCTGGACGTCAATGTTAGCAAAGTTGATAATATTCTGTTTATAGGAAAGGCACTTTCTCGGGTTTAGGTACTAGTTATTTTAGTTTTTGTGCAACCCCTTTTACACTCAGCGGCATTCGAATTCTCATCCATAAAGCGTTTAATGTTTGTTCTAACTTCCGATTTTAATATCAAGAATTCGATTTTTTAAAACAATTTTTTCTTAAGAATGGTTCCCTTTGTTTACTATCGATAAACAAATTGAAAAATTTTAATCTAAAATTTATGATCACACGCCGGCACGATCCAATCATGTAATCAACAGAAGTTTTCCTCAAGCTTTCTTACTTTTGACACCAATTTATTAAGTTAAATCAGGAGGTTCAACTCCTAATCAGCAAGTTTTTTTCCACAACTTAAAATTTATTCTATTCAAGTCAACAATTTCAGAATCGGTTCCCTTTTCCGCTTTAAGGATAATCTGCCCCTACTATGTGCTCCTCTGTGGTTTACCAGTTTAGTTGTTCACGTTGTGAATCACAGTACATAGGTTCCACCTGTCGTACTCTTATATCCAGAGTAGCCGAGCACGCTGGCCGGGGCAGCTGTAAAACCGGTCGTCCGCTTGGTTCCCCTCCATTGTCCTCTGTTCCATCTCATGCTGAAAACTGTAACGTCCCTGTTTCCGTGAATCATTTTAAAATCCTTGCAGATGCCCTTCATATGATTGATTTACGCATCCTTGAGTCGCCATACAGGTTTAAGCTCAGACCCCTCTAAATGATACTCAATGTGTTTTCTTCTTCTCGTTGCAAATACTTGATCATTAATTTAGGTTTTTCTATTGTTTTATTTTCATTTTTAGTTTTTGATGTACGACTTTTTTCTGTATTTTTTGTAGTATTCATTTGTATAGTGTAATTTTAATTTACTCATATTCGTTTTGTTTAGCCGCAGAATTCTTTTTGTTTTGCTAAAGATGAACTTTTTAGTTCGAAACCTTCAATTTTATTTATTTAGACTTTACTATTTGTACTAATAAAATGGCCATTCATGGAGCGATTTTCGTCTTACATTTCATACTTTTCTATTTTATGTCCACTTCTTGTACCCTAATAGATGGATGTAATACGATCTACAATTTATCCGATTAGAGGACAGAAAAAATGCGGAGATCCGTAGCTTACTCTATATTCATACATCAGCCTTATATATTTCAAAAAAGGGTAAATATTTTGACTTCTATCTAAGTCAACCAGAAGAACAAACAATATAAACTTGTTCAATGACTTTATGAAAATATTTTGCATTCAAGTATATTTTCTTTGTTGAAGAATATTAACAAGCTGGCTTTCGGGAACTAAATTGACAAAAAAATGGAAACACAGGATTTGTGTTCTTTGAATATTTTGTCCGATTTATACGTACAAATATGATAATGATTTTTTACGTATGAAAGTAGTAAATTATGTAAACAGCGGTATTGATGATGGACATCTGATTTTTCGCAATTTTTTATCATATTTTTAATAATTTTGTGTACGTCAGGGATTGCTGCAAACCGATAACCCAACTAATATGAACTTTTTTTCATCGCGGGAGATAGGGGTAATGCTTTTTGCATTATTGTAGGGGTATTGAAAAAATCGAGTGGTGATGAAGATAACGCTGATGTATAAAATATTTTAGAGTGTGAATGTATCAATGTGGCATAAATAACAAAAAGTATTTTGTGTTATTCAGATGAAAACACGTCAAGGACATCATCTTACATTGACGACACCCGACTGACACCTACAATCAATCTCATCAACAACTGTAACCATAGGAAATTATACCCTTCTAGAAGTGTCGTCAAATCTTAAAAAGCACATACATAAATAACTAAATAGATTGAGCATTCGGCGCAAGAATATAATTTACCTCGGAAAAAAATCAAATGTTAATACAATAAATTTCAGAGTAAACAGAGCTTATGCAGTACACCCTATATCCACTTTAAGTGTACCTAGTTCTTTATTTACGTAGTTAGGTTACGGCTCAAATTTTAGTACGACTCGAGTTCGGGAATCAATCAATCAACAACTCGGGAAGGTTAATGAAGGACGTTCGAGACAAGTGTACCTACTCACCACCACAACCAACCCTCACTAGAAGATACCTGGAGGTCCGCACGACGAAAGTGGTAAAGAAGGACGACGACAGACCTCCCGGTCGCAAAAGCGTAGAAATACTTTCGTGGCACCGGCTTTCAGGGCTGGCTCCGCAGTAGAGAAGACCGAGAAGAGCTCGGAGCAAGGCAGTCCTCCGGGACGACTATAATGCATATCTCGAATCCTTCTTCATCATCCACCAGTCTGATCCACGACGTCGACCATAGGGGACCGAGGAACAAGCCGCGGATATTTTACCTAGCTAGAAGCGCACATCCTGAGAGTGAGAGTGTGCTTGGAGAATTCAAACTATTAGAGATGAATAAAATTGGCTGTTCTCCTAATGAGGGTGTGGTTTTCTCACAACCGCAGTGCTCTGAGTTTGGTTAATTTAAATGAGACGTTCGTGTTACAGGGTTAAAGATATTTTTTAAATGATAAGAGCGAACGTAATTAAACGCTATCAAATGAACAAGTTGAAGAACTGGACAAGTTAATACTTTAAAATTTAAACTCCAAATGCTGAGTCCCTCATAAAAATAGGGTTTTCTTCAACAAGTGGACATTGCATAACAAGTACCGAATTTTGTCACATGTTTAACGAACATTTTTCACACTAAAACTGGAAACAGCTCAGTTGGCATATTTTCACTGTCACATGTTATTTTTCATTCTACTATGTAGTAAATAACTGTGGTTGAAAGTTCCAACTTCCAAATGCCTTCAAATACCTCCAGAACTTTTTTGACTCTGAAATGCCCGCTAACGATCTAGCCACTTGAATAAAATAGCAATTAATTGTGAACAATTCACATTAATGGTACCGACAGTATACTTGGTTGGAATAGAAAAATTTCTCACGTGAATCAAATATAAGGCAACATCATCAAGTATAAAAGCTCACAATCATTTGGTAGTGGTAGGAACGGATAATTCGAGAGCCTAAACATTGAATGTATCTGTCACGGACTTGAATTTCGCTAAAGTGCCTCCTATTCCTTAAATCTAATTATTCTCCACCTTTAGCATAAATCTATTATCAGTTTTTTGTTCGTTTGCTAGCAGCTTATCGGTTTTACTTCAAATTCGCAATGTGAATCAATTCGTCGATGAAATCAATACATTAGTCAGCTCAACTCAGTTTGAAGCACGACTCAGCCCTTCAATAAGCTGAGTTTAATTCTCAAATCTTAGGGTTCCTGTCAGAATGCTGTTATCACGTTTTAATGGAGGACTACAACGAGGATTGAAATACGATGGGTAATTCCTGACTTAGCAAGTAAGGGCCACCACGTTTCTCAGCATGAAGCTTCTATTATCGCCAAAACTATAATTAATATGTTCCGGTATGTTGTGCAAGACAGTATACAGAAAAAATAATTGCTAAAAAACCTTTATCTTGAATGTATAGGATAATTTCTGAAAGCTTCCATTGATACATAAATAAATTTACGCATGTCCCTAATTCAGCGTTCATCAACAAGTTTTGCTCTTTTTCTGTCAAGAAACTTCATCAGTTACTATTATAACAATTCTTTGGTGAGTTATTGGTCAAACCGTTATTCAAAAGACACTACCGTTACGGCCTATTCGTAACACAGATCCTAATGCTTGGTGATAGTGCCCTAGATTTACACTGCGCATGATTTTAACGCAAAAAGGCATGAAATATCGCAGCAAAAACAGTCGGCACCTGCATTGTTCACGCAGTGTTGCCAAATGCAGGCCCTTCGCTCTAAAAAAATACCTCTTAACACGTTGTGAAGTGGTGTTCCCAGTAACTAGTATGTTGTGAGTTAATGATATTCCCCAAGTGAACATCATTTTGTAAGTTTTGAAAATACCGTAATCATTACTCTTTTTCATTGGTCCAGGTACAACTCGATAGTTCAAGAATTAGAACATAGTGCATGTATTTAGTGTTTCCAACAACTTTTCATGTCAGCAAATATATTTTTATTAAGGTGTGGAAAGTTCTTGGTTCTTTTCTTTTGTAGAAAGTTCTTGATCAAATATGAAAACTAGTTAGCTATATTTGGGCTACTCAAATATGGTAGTACTTAGCATGTGTTGGAAGATTTTTTGTCAATAATACTGCAGATCATGCTGAGCCCCGTAATATGTTATTTGAAGTCCGGTAGTACATTTCTCATAAATACACTGCCCCTAAAATTTGGTTGCTTGTTTTTTGTGAAGGTTGAATATTATCAAAATGGTTGTAGAAAAAAGTTCAATCCAATAACTACAGTTAAAAACATTTATAGCTGAATTCCTCATTTCAGCAGGCAATGTTTTCACATTTCTCTTCATTAAGTTATTATGTTAATCAAAATCAAGTTATATTTTTTTGTCAATGAATAACCGAAAAATACACCAATAGAATTTTATAGAAAAGATGCATGTGAGAATAGAATTTTTCAAATATAACATTGCACATGAGCCCTTGTAATGCTGTGAATTCATTTTGCTACGTGGAATTTTTATTTTTTTATTTTCTTGATTTTCTGGTGAAGCCTTGGGCATCACTACGATCTCTCTCATGTGTAGCTACTCATTCCCTGGTGTTTAACATACCTTCTTTCATACCAGGTTCAGCGCAGAAGTGTTAGATTACACTGAAAAATAAGAGCATTCTTATAAGCCTCCATTTCAGTGAATAAAACATTCAAATTGAGAACTTTCAGCCATATTACTTATCAGTAATCATCATGGCACGAGTTATCGCTCGTAAGGATATTTCCTGCGCAGGAAATATGCACCAGCAGCTGCTCTGGAAGACAATGCTGAAAACAGCGGCGCCGTGGAAATTCTGGCTTTCACTCACTGCGCCGTTTGCATTCCTTCATGTTTGAATTCCGTCTTCTTCAAAAGTTGCTTCTCAAAATGCATGAGTTGTTTAGGAATTATTACAAAATTTAATGATGACGGAGTGCATTGATAAATAGCGTTCATTGCTTTAGTGTAGTTTTAGAGTACTCTGGTCTTGCAGTGAGCGTCGTGCGTGTTGACAGGGAGTGCAGAGTATGTTGGCAGTGAGATTGGAGTGAGTTGGCAGGATGGGTGAGGTGTGTTGCAGGGAGGACGGAGTGTGTTACCTTTATCTTGCAACTATCAAACAAAAATGTTATTTCAACCATCGTTTCGCTCTAAATGTGTTGTCACAAAGAGTATTTTGATTTTAAAGGCGTATATCTAGTAATGGGGTCTTACGGGATAATAGTGGTTTAAGTACTAGCTGCTGTACTTCAGTGCAAGCTGCTGTCTTTTTAAACGCCTCTGGATTTGCCGCACTGAGGTTTTTTCGACGTTCACCTTTGTCAGAAACAGTTTGCAAGGGGCTCCCCTTGCGTGAAGGGATACGTTGAACGTTCATGAAAATCAACTTCAACACTAGTCTCCTATTTTTTATCATCAGATCTACAGAAAACACACGAATACTTACTTCAACTTCAGGTCTGCCGAATACAACCGAGGTGATGTGGTCATGAGTTTCACTGATTTAATCCTTTCCCATGTGAATCAATATCCACACTTACATAGCACCAATCAGAGCACATGCTGCCAGTGAAGCACTCAATCAATTAAGAAAATTGTACCTACTGAGGTTTCTAAATAAATTGAATAATTTGAAACAATTTTATTTCCACAAGCAATGCATTAGTAAAATTAAAACTTCGCACAACTGCAACGAAGTGGTGGAGGAATATGCTCGTTGGGCCGAATGAGTTCAAAGGCTTCTAGAGTATCTTACGAAAAGTTTTTCGCTTACGCAATTTAGTCAACAGTGATCTCAAACTGATAATAAACTGACTGGTCGAATAGTCGCTTAATAAGAGGTGAAAATGAAAATTAATGCTAATTTGCAATATTATGTGAAATGTTCTGGCAAGATCTGCATATTGTAGAGTAGGCTTGCGGTTAGTTTCATTTCAGAAGCATTGGTCGTTCATTTCCAACAATCCAAGAGGGAACTAACTATTTCACAACAGATAGTTTCTTCAATACCTATGAGAGAAATAAAGACCAAGTCTCTTTCTGAATGCGATGTAATTTTTTAATTGATGTTAGTAGGCACTGAGCTCCAAGGCTTAATTCCAATGAAGTGGAAACTGAATTGAATTCGGGTTTTGTTACAGTAAGTGACTGCGAATTTACTACTGTTTGTACTGAAATGATCAAAATGGCCAGGTTGATATGGTTTTAATATTTAAGATCTTTATTGCCAGCATTTTTGGAAATTTACCACCTAATACTACAAATGAAAAATTACGAGAGATCAGAAAGCATAAGTATTAGCAGGGAATCCACTGAATATTTTGTAATTGTATTGTATCCCAAATTATTTTGCTCAAGTGGCTTCCTCCTGTAATGTTAAAAGCACCTCCCATTTTTTGGTTCGCGTGAACTTGATCCTCTACTTGTTCACCACAGTCCATATAATTGCCAGAAATCCTTTGATAAAAAGTATGCATCTGCTTTGAAACAATAATTACGTACAGTGTTGGGCCCGCAACTTTTAAAATGTTGCGGCGCAACCGCAACTGCAGCACCACAAAAAAAGTTACGACGCAACCGCAACAGCAACTTTGAAAAAACCAAAGTTGCGATCGCAACCGCAACTCGCAACCGCAACTTTTTACTTATTAAATATAATTTTAACAAAATATTATTAAATTTATTTTTCGTATGTATCGCTATGAAAAAAATTATATTAAAATATTCAAAATAGAGCATTGTTTTACTAAAAAAATAATTAATAGATCGAGTAAATGTGTGGACTAGAATTGAATGAAATATCAAGATACTGAAAAAAACATTTCATTTGTAAATATAGCATGAAAAATCAAATGAATTTTTTTTTCTAATAATAATAAGGTTGAAAAGGTACCTAGGTAGTAGTTATATTTTCAAAAGAGTTCCGTTTATTGCAAAAAAATGAGAAAGAAAGAAACGTTCCATTTGTAAATATATATAACACGAACAAATAGGGTGTCCCAAGCTTATAGAGGTAGCAATTATTCAAAGTAATGATGTCAAATCCAGCACATGCTGCTCTGGTTCCTCATCAAATGAAAATGATTCCACCAAATTTTTATGATCATTGGGCAATATTTAATGGTCGCGCAAAACGAACGTTTTTATATCTCCTGTGCGGTTCGACCTGAATTTCCTTCAAATAATAAATTTCTGGCTTTCTCTTCTATTGCATATAGACCGACAACTAATGGCTGTAGAAATTTTACATTTATTGAAAGTATTATAAAATATCATTAAAAGGAAATAAATATAAACTCCATCAAATTTCCCTTTTCAATATATTGATAATATAACCATCAGAAGGCAACATATTTTACCCTACCAACAATTACGTCTCAGGACAACTAAATTTTTATCAGTAATGTAACTGATGAATCGTCTTCTGATTTCCTGCAGAAAACAAAGTGTATTTGCTGTAGAGGGGTGAGAGGTATTTGGGGTGAGTGGTGCCTCGCTGTAGAGGGATGCGTAATGCCTCGCTGTACAGGGGTGAGTTGTCCTTGCTGTAGAGGGGTGAGTGGTGCTTTGCTGTAGAGGGGTGAGTGGTGCCTTGCTGTTGAATGGTGAATGGTGCCTTGATGTAGAGGGGTGATTGGTGTCTCGCTGTAGAGGGGTGAGTGGCGCCATAAGGCACCACTCACACCTCTACTCACCCCAAGAGGCACCATAACATCCCTATTGGAAATCGAGGACGGTGCACCGGTGGAATATGATTGACAGGGCTTATTATCCGCGATTTATTGGTCATTCGGCCATCCAACCGATAAAACAACGGTACACCGCCCAATTTACGAGCATGTTATGATTGGCACTGCCATCCGTCGCCTCCCGTCCATACACCGTCTTTAATTCGCGGCATCTAGTAGCGATTCGAGGTTGACTTGGCCAAGGACGGCCATCTGGCTCAGAATCGCTGATGCCGTGTTTTTCTGACACTTGTTTCTCATGCCCTCTCCCATTCAATAATTACTGCTCTGCATTTGTGGTTAATTCTCAATTGCATAAATTAATCCTAATCGCAGATCGTCAGTAGCTGCAGCAACTGGTTCTAAATGTGCACCCAAACCAAATACGGTAAATATGACTCATGCTAATAGTTTACTTCCCGTTTTAAAATATGATCAACTCTATGGTCGAGTGAAAGTGCATCAAATTGCCGAGGTGTATTGTGGAACGTTTCAATTATATTTAACTTGTTGGGATATAAATGCACAGGCGTAGCCAAATACATTTCAACAATTTCATAAAATTATTATTTATGTAACGGAGGTGAGTACTGTATTTCATGCTGTGATTGTACATGATGGGGTTCAACAATACATGGAGAAATATTACTTCTAAACACTTCAACTGTTTGTCGTTTCATTTAAAATGATAAACATACCCAGGTAGCAAGAAATTATTAGGTCAATATCGGGTTGATAATTATTTATTGACCTGATATTGGAATCTTGGATTACAATAATAGGCTAATAATAAGACAATATCCAAAAAAGATATATTTATTTATTATATCAACTTGTTATTGGGACAATGCAGTAAATAGTTTTATTTCTAATAATGAACTAACAGTGTATATATCTATGTTCGATATTCACATAAGTGGAAACTATCTCATATGAATTAAAAAAATATCGTAATTTAATAAAATTCGTAAAAATATAAATTATCATTGCCCAAACATTGGGTTGATATCGTACGCCAAGAAAACGGAGTAATTTGAATAAAATATACCAATTAAGTTAATGAATAGTTATTTCAGTCATTAATGAGTGCAGATATATATGACAGATATCAAGAAATATGAATACGTTACAATAACATGTATATTCATAATTACTGTATTCGCAGGTTCACAGTTCTAGTTTTCTCAGTCATTCAATGAGTTTCGAAGGTCTAGTTTTTACAAAAAAAAATGCTAACATCGTTTGTCATATGTTACTATAGCAATAAATGTCTATATGTATATTGAATTAAGAGGATATAAAGTCATTTATATAGATGATATAAATGACTTAATTTCGTAAAGATGGTATGGAGTAGGCCTATTCCTACCATATAACCCATTTGGCATGCATCATTCTTTGAGTGAAGCGCTTTCGTGCAATTTTTCAAGCACGCATATACAGTATCTGCTGCTCAGATGAACGTAGCGTGTGTGGTTGTTAAGTCTGATTTCACAATCCGGTATTGACATCAATCAACTGAAAAAAATCACAAATCATAGTTTTATTCACCAAAAATAATTCAGTTGTGTAAAAAAAAATTTAAAATGTTAAAAACACTTATATAACTATTTTTGAGGGGTAATTTTAACGACAAATCGATCTATTGCTGTTGCAGCCCTTAAATCGAACGTCTTGTGTGCGATACGTTAAGCTCGTGAGCATGACTCAGACCTGCATCGCGGTAGTTTGAATTTAGTGACAATCTGAAGAGAAGTAGTTGCTGTGCTCTTCATGTTCAGGACACTCATTGCTTAGCTATCAACAGCAAGAAGGCAGTTAATGTGAAGTTGAATTCTAAGTAACTGAAGCAAACGTGTTACCATTTTTTTTGTTTCATTAGGTTTTCAACAACTATATTTTTGAAACGAAACCGTTCCCTGCGTTTCAAATTTACCCGAACTGCGCGTAGATAAACAGCCTCCATACTCCGAACACACAGAGTAGTCATAATTTGTGGTACAACTCATTGTAATTCAGTTGTTCGTGAATTAATGGTCCATAGAAATCTTTAAGCATTCGTCGTATTCGAGTTACTGAGCAGTGAAGGGCATGAATAATAGACGTGACAAACCATGTTCTAAACGTATTGATGACAATGGTGACCTGACACGATTGGTACAATTGCAAGTGTGGGACGCATTGAAGAATTTATTTTTTCCAATTATTGATGTAAATGAAGTTATAAATATCGTTTATCAAGACATGGAAAATATTTGTGAAACGGTTTTTTTTCAACATGACAAAAGTTTTACAAGGGTTACAAAAAAAAGTAGTATTTGCTTGAAAGGCTTCTCATTTAAAGTGTATTTTATTGAAAGTTTTCAATTTTACAATGTGTGTAAATAACTGAAATAGTGATAGCTTTTTGAGTGATGCAGTGTGATATCAGCGTACATATGTGAGTTCTGACTATTACATTATTTGAGAAAACGTCAATATTATTTCTTCAATTTTCTTATTTCATTAGCTAATTGATACAAGTTTTTTCAATTCTTACAAATTTGTTGATATAATAGCTTTATGTATTATACATATGTATTCTTAATTGTTGATGATAAGTGATATTAATTTTTTTTTTTTTTACAATTATTCTCTATATTTTTCATAGTACTTCTATTTTCTTTTTTATTGTCCAGAACAGCTGATTAACGGTTTATTCATTAAAATACTGCCCAAATACTACAGAAATGAAAAAAAATTAATATGTCTTTCACAAAATTGTGAAGGAAAGATATACATCCAAGCTAGCAGAAAGACTATTCAATGACTCACAACATTGTCATCATTCTTCCCTTTGGAACGTTTTTGCTGTGTGGTTAGGGCTGCCTAAGCTAACTTATAATCTAATTTTTCCTTTCGGCATTTTGGTAAGCATCAATGTTAGTGCCTGTTGGTGAATGGCATGTATGGTACCATATTAAATTTTGAACCATAAGTTATTCATTAAGGAATTCAGCCACAATGAGTGGGCCATGGCACCCATGATACCCTCCCGTAATACTCATTTGCAAGTGACAAAACTTTATTTGCTTACGTTCAACAAATTATACTTGCATGAACATATTGCTCTTTACAGCACTTTTCAATGTAAAAAATAAAATTAAATTCTTGCAAATGGGGGGGACTGACATTCAGAAATCTACCCAAGAGATCCCAATGAGAGTCAGAAAACATATTCTGATCTACAAGGAGTTCAACTTCTGCTCTTTCTATGAGGTTACCCAGTCTAACCTTTTTGCCAGGGCATGCATAATTTACGCTGTCCAAGCAATTCAATTACTTGGGCGGCGAAAAACATGCATGCAGGTTTCAAAAATGTTAGACTGGGTATACATGTACGAGTTCAAACAGTGATGTGGATTGGCGCAAAAGACGAGGATGGTAACTTAAACGTTTTTAAATTTACTTATTTTATCATACCAAGTGAATGAATACTGCTTGCATTATGTTATTCCAATGCTGTGCTTGCTTACTTTTAATGACTAATAAGTTTTGTGAGGGATTATCTGAGTTAGTTGGTCTATCTTGTCAATGGGACCAGAATAGGTCAAAATATTTAGTCTCTAGAGATTTATGTTGTCCTAAATTAATGTAATGAAAAGAACCGTATAGTATTTTCACTTCAATTCTTCCCAACTCTTAAAGATGCATGTGTATAGAGACGCTGGTAGATTTCAGCTAAACTTTTCCTGTGACCAACAATAAATCATGTTTTTATATTCCTCTTCACTATGCGAAGCACAAATGTACAGTAATACTACCATCTATCGTACATTGTTCAAAAAATGTGGAAAGGTATTACTATTTTTCAGTTATATCATATGCGCCCCATGTCAATCCCACATCTGTGTCTACTTGGGTATTGTTCGATTGCACTGATATTTTACACGCCTTGTTTTTATGGTATTTTCTAAGTTTTTTATATCCTGCTCATCATTTCACGAATCAAAACTGGATTGACCATTTTCACCTCCCTATTATGCATGTTTATCTAGGTAGTATTTAGCTACAAGTAAGCTAGGCTAATATGTAAGTATCCACACATTAACAGTTATAATGGTGATATAAAAATAATGGTGACATAAAAGTACTGGACTTATATACATGTATGTACCTAGAATATTATATAAACCTGAATGGTAAGTTGCCCCGGTGAAGGAGACCAATTCAAAATATTTTTTAGTTTGAACTTTATCTGAAGCTACGCTGACAGTATTTTTATTTTGTTTGTTATACAAACTGTATGTGTAAATTTTTTTAGTTCAAATGATATAGTCTTAATTCAAATTGTAATTAAAATTATTATTTTCAAGTCAGTAATGAATGTATTTTCACGCACATTGGGTTTAGTATGTCCTTAAAATTTTGAAACAAGCCCGCTAATATTCTTGAAGCAGTCATAACTTTTATATATATTTCAGCTCTATATACAGTCACCTTTAATCCAGTATGTACCACAGTTTTTTATTACTTGAACTTAATATAATTAATAACTAAATTGGCTGCTCTTGAACATTAGCATTCGTGCCACAATGAAGGATTTGGGCTGTCCTGAAACCCTCATTAATACCAAAATGTATCGTACTGACTATTAGTCGAGAGCAAAACCGGTCCCTCACTCTTTTATAATTCAAGAACGGAGCTTTATTCAAGAACGAAATACTGGGAACTTGATTAGCTACATGTTTTCAATTTAATGTAAACTATGTAACCGCGTTCTTATTTTTGCTTGCAATGAACCAAGGCTTCATACCAAGGCTTTTGGATTGTCTGAGAATTTTCATTTGCTATGATATTTACATGAAACTTTTTATCAAACACAAAACATTCCAAGTTACTTTTGTCGTTGTAACTAATTTTTTGTTCTAATTTTTAATTTATAATAGAAATATTTTTTTATTTTGAAAATAATTTATTTAGCTCAGGTACATACAAAAGTGTCTTAATTGTTCAATCAGTTTGGATGATTATGGCACAAACCTGCTTTAGATCCCTAATTGCCAACAGTTCATAATTTTTAATATTTTACATATCAGTACTTATTTAGAAAAAAATCCCCCAAAAATTTCTTGAACTATACCTAGGTATGAAAAAACGATCATCTTTCTTTTGAATATATTTATACCTAACTTCCACGAGAAAGAAACATCAATTTGAATGCAGTATATACAGAGTGATATAGAATTATATATGAACAACTTATTCCAAGAAGTGCAATATCACTAATTTTCAACATGTTAGAGAATAAATTTTTATTATCTTTTGTTATTTACTGCACCATTCAAATGAAATTTTTTCATTATGCATAAAAATTCTGACCCACATCTGTTTATTTAAAGCTTTTGAATTCTATCAATTTACAGTGAAATTTTTGTTCGATATTTCAAAAACAATTATTTTAATGTATGTGCTGCAATTCAATGAAACTTTTGTATTGGATATAAATAGTTATTAATAAAATTAGTGTGAATGATAGTCACGTCGAAAAGTTCGGGGGCCCCCGCGCCACTCATGATGCGGCCGGGGTAAACCAGCGGTAGCTGTCGGGCCTGGCTGCTGAATTCAGATGCCTGGAATGCAAAGTATGTGCGATTGTGATTAGATGGAGATATATGAACGTTGAAAAATTTTGTTCTTATCTATGTTTTTTGCAATTTTTTTGTTCTCTGCACTTGTAGCTACCCTTCCCTTGTGGAGGGAGAAAGCTCTCGGCTATACATACATACATCGATATTATTCGCTTGTAGTTTATAAAAAATAGATATTTTACGAATTTTGTTTCATATCCTTCCAATTATTTTCATTCTAATACTCGATTTTTGACGGACGTTGAGGTTGGTTTTTGAGTAAAGCACCTGACCTATCATAGGGGCGATTGAATATTTTTTGATATCAGGCTTGAGGCTAGAGGTCATTCGACAGGGCTAAATTTTTGAGCTTGCCTAAGTGGCTTATTAATAGATTGATTTGTATACCAAATATCTGATCGTAGCTACCAAATATCCACGTGAATGTATTGGTTAAGGTTGCGCAATTGATTCATATATCCTAAATAAGGGTATAAGATATTTAATGTTGGTGTGCGGTTAGCATGGTATGTTAATATTGTTGCTTCTTCACCCTAGCAAAATCAGAATCACAAGTGATCTCAAATAGAGCTCACCTAATGCCCTCACAACATTGACCGCTGCACGCTATACCAGTGACCGCTGCACAACCTGACGCCCAGCAGAAAACTGAATGAAATGCGCGACCAGTAAAAAAGACGAGGTATGAAGCTGAATATTTTCCTGGTTAAATTTCTTACGACAGGAAACAAGGGCAACAAGTACTGGATTGTGTCCGATTCTCTTTGCTGTTTTGGGACACCCTAAAATGAAATGAATTTCATTTTCAAATAATAATATTGAAAAAGTACCTAACTAGTAGCTATATTTTCATAGGAGTTCCGTATATAAAGCAAGAAAATTAGAAAACAGAAAAGTGCAGAACATTTGTACGGCCTATATGACGCATGAATAAAAACCATGCATATGCTCCTGTAATATATGATATTCCTCTGCTTTTTGTTATTCCTATCCTATGATTTAATACTGGTTCATGATCTCAACGTGACAATGTCAATGCACTGTAATGACGATCAACGTTGCCTGTCAAAAATTTTTCAGCCAATTCGACTTGTTTCAACGAACTTTTCTTCGTTTTTTCCATTTCATCTGATTTCATTACGACGTTGAAATAGTCATCTTCGTCATCTACGTCCTCGACACTGCTCCCCTGAGCTGAAATACCATTTTCCTATCTGTTATTAAGATGTGCGATTAGTTTTTGTTATTACCTCAACTCATTGCACTTCGTTTAGCCATTTTAGCTTGAAATGTGGATGCAGAGAGGACGCCAAGATAGAATCGTCGTTGTGAAGTACATTAGCAAATCGCAACACCTATCTATGTAGATTTGCCGTAAAACACGTAATTTTACACTTGCAACTCACATCATTCCTAATAACATATGTTATATAATGAGTTACATTAAATATACTTATATACTGTGAGCAAAGTGTATGTGTATCACTGTATCGCCTAATGCTAACAATAAACAGTTGCCAGACGGGTTGAACCCTGTACGGTTTATATTCAAACGAGAATGAAATGCGTACTAAACTTTATTGAAGTTATTGAAAAAATGAAATTACCATCGGGATGTTACGGTGGCGAGTTGCGGCCTGACACGTCGAAAATTGTTGCGATCGCAACAGATTCGCAACTTCCCAAAAATTGTTGCAGCGCAGTTAACCGCAACAGAAAAAGTTACGATCGCAATTGCGGCCGCAACTTGTTGCGGCGCAACTGCCCAACACTGCTTACGTAGATCTTGTACGCAAATGTGATCACCAGTGTAGTATGAATACAGTTCAGGGTATAGCTCGTAGGCCTTTCTCTTCTCTTCAAACCTTTTGAAAACACCCTGCCTACTGCATCGTAGAGTGATTTTATGCAAGGTACTAACCTTAGTGTGTAAGCAAGTACTCTTAAACAATTTTAGACAAGTAACCCTAAAATTTACTCCAAATTCGCACCTCATCAGATGATGTTTCTTTTCATATTTCTGGCATATTTAACAGATAAAACTTGCAGAATCACGAAGTTAAAACGTGTTTAAAGAAATCCTCATGTACGCTATAAATACGCTTTAACTATAAATTAATTTATTTTGAATTAGTTTAACCAAATTATTCACAAATTCTGTCCGATAAAAAAAATTATTTTTGCTCTCTAGTAAAGCGAGTCATTGCATAGTTCTGCTTAGGAGAAGAATTTTGCAGATTAATCTGCTCAGAAGCCAGGGCTGCGGAGTCTGAGAATAAATTGGCGACTCCGACTTCGACTCCACCCTTCCAGAATTTTGCGACTCTGACTCCGACTCCTTTACTTCTTCAGAATTTTGCGACTTCAAACCGACTACACCATTTCACAATTTAATGACTCCAACTCCACCTATTCACGATTTATAAGCTGAATATTTTATTTGATAATGGTTCCAAGTGCTGCAACCTTTACATACGTTTGTTATATTCTTTATTTACCGACGACTTTTAAATTGGCAAAAGAATGTTAAGAATCAAGTTTTACTATTATGCAGGGTGTTAGAAAAATAAGTGCAAATATTTAAGCCACAAGCAAAGTCGTCATAGCAGTACACTGTGGTGTAATTTTTTTAATTCCGTTTTTTAAAAGTTACAGCGTTTTTGATCTTCATTTCGAAAAACAATTTTCGCTGTACAAAATTCATTTTTAAACCGATTTTGATGAATATTGGCAACAAAGTAAATATTTCAATGCTCCATTCGCAAATGTTGTGAAATTTTGAAAAAAAAGTGCAAAATAACTAGGAAAATGGCATTCAAATTCAAAACTGGCTACACAAATTAATAGTCACAATTGTAAAAAACGAAAAGCCTACAATGAAAGCCTATTTTAAGACCTTCCAGATGATGTAATGCATGACACAAGAAAATCAGATTAAGTCCATTTGACGGGACGAAAATTGAAATAAGTTCACCAGTATTGACGCGCACCCACATGTTGCCCTGTCACTCCACCAGGTAGGCTTGGCTAGACGAGCGTGAGTGCTGCGGTAAGTGAGTTTCACCATGTTTGAGGAGACTGTTTAGATAAAGATACGAATTTGACAGCTTTAACCTCTTTTATGGTATTGACTACGGTACTGTGAACATGTTGAATCTCATCATTTAAACTCAAATGAAATAAAAATAGGTTCCCATGAACACATGCATACGTAGATATGAAAGAAAAAATAAAGTGTAATTTTACAACACACAATTATTTAGCTACTGAAGCTCACAGCAACCTATGTTACTTAAGTACATGATGTATCATCATTCAGGATTAAGATTCAAGTTACAACAGATGTTCAAAATGTTTCCCAGTGTTTTCTATGTACAACCTGCACCGATTCTCCAAAGACTGCCGTACTCGTTCGAACACTCCTCTCTTTTCTGCTGTCTCCTGCAGCCACTGCAATCCTGGCAATGAAATCTTCCTCTGATTCCACGGGCATCTCATACACGAGGCGCTTCATGTGTCCAGACAGAGAAAGTCTAATGGGTTCAGATCAGGAGACCTAGAAAGCCAGTTAACTAGTTTTCCACATTCTATCCATCTGTTTGGGAACCTAATTCTCAGTGTGTCTCTTAATTGCTGCTCTTGATAATAAGGCGAAGCACCATCTCGTTAAAACCATATTCTGCGGCGAAAATCAAGAGGAACATTTTTAAATAATACGGGAAGACTCCTTTGCAGGAAAACATTGTATCCTTTGTGCGTGTTACAGGGAAAATATGTGAACTGATCAAGTGATTCCCTACAATACCTGCCCGAACGTTGACACTGTACCGATATTGGTGTTTGTGTTCAATAGTGTTGTGGGAATTTTGTTCTGCCCAGTGGTTCCGGTTTTGATGTGGAAAAACACACTCTTGGAAAATTTTCTTCATCTGTAAGAAGAATGGGTGAAAAAAAATTCCTATTGTAGCGTTGATTATTAAGAAATTATCTTGAAAAGACAACCCGAGGTTGGTAATCTGCTGGTAGCAATCATTGAACTCTTTCACCTCTGAAGGGATGAAGATCGCTCGCACGCAAAACGTTCCACACTTCAGCATGATCTCTGATCCCCAGGGCATCAGCAACACAACTACAACTTGCATGAGGATGAGCCTGAACGGACTTTAGAACCTCTTGTTAATCTTTCTCTCCCTGCATTAGGTGGACCTTAATAAAACCAGTTTCTCGAAGCCTCCCGTGAATAGCAGTGAAGGTCCTGAGATTTGGCGCATTTCTGTTCGGGGACTTTTTTCGGTACAAAATTACTGCAAGCCTCGAGTTTCCATGGGCTTCTCCGTAAGTCATATTAAGGTCAGCCATTTCTTCGCTTGTGAATCGTTGCATGATTGGGAAGTAAGCAGTGTTAGGCAGGGTTGCCAGATGGCTACATGAATTTTAGACCAAATTTTACCAGGAAAAAGGCCAAAAAAGGCTAAATTTACGTATAGAGAAACTAAAATAGTAGTTAGATACACTAAAAGCATCTTAATTCTACATGTCATTCAAAATTCTATATACAAAAAATTATTTGACATAACTTTAACTATTCTTCTAGGAATATGATCAATTCTTCTTAATCTTCATCCTCATTAAAAGTTTGAAAAGTAGAGGCAGCGCTAGAAGGGTCCTTGTTTTCCGTTTGATAAAGATGCTTGATTTGAAGATTGTAAGTTAGTTTAAGCCTCCCTAACCGATACAAAAAAAAGCGTATCGAAGAGAGGAAGGAGGAAGGCACCATTTAGTATGGGGATAGGAGAATGGGGAATCTATGCAGAAGGCGCATAGAAACAGTAAGTAGAGAAAAAACTTCATGGAATAATAAAAAAATTGAAGAAGAAGGTCAGAAGTGCTGAAAAACGGGACAGTAGTGTACCGAAAAAAGGTCGTCTTTAACATAACAAAAAACATTTTATTTCGGCAAAAAAAGGCCTTCCTAACTCTCAGCTCGTGCCCTCACATTTCCCCCTGGGAGCGCTAATTCCCATAGATACAATAGTTATATCCCCCTGGGGGTACTCGATTTAAAATTAGCTAGCATTTTTGAGGCCACTTTGAAGTCCTTACAAGATAGAGAACTATTATTGAAATGTGCCCGGATTTGCACTATTGCATCTAGCATTCTAGTTTGTGATCTATTCCTGTGCTTTGTTTAGACTGCTGTCGATCACCTAGAACATTCTTTCAACAACAGCATTGCTAACGTGAGTCACCAGGCAATGAGCGCACAACCTGAGAGTTCTTTGAAGTTTAAGTGACTATGTATACCAACTTCCAAGCCAAAACTTCTTAATGTCTTTCGGAATAACACCGCGTTCAAAAATGCATCCTGCTTCTAGCCTATGATACAAATTCTTCGGTGCTGCTGCTCACTGATGTTGATACAATCTTGAGCTAAATGCAGCCTAGGCAAATCTGCAAGCTTAATATTCGTAAAGGATTTAATAATAATCAACAGCATCTAGTTGATCCTGTTGTTCTGCATTCAACTTGTGCTTAGAGGCTTTCTTGAACCTATCACGCTTCAGTTTTACGTCTTGTGCTCTATGAACACCGGAAAATAACGTAAAAAGCCAGAAAAATTCCAAATTTAAGAAACAGGCCAAACTTATAATCTCGAAGCCAAACGCTCGAAAAAAAGCCAGAATTGTGATATTTGGCCTTAAAAAGGCCAAAATGTCAACCCTGAGTGTTACTCTTAACACAATTAAGTCCAGAAACGAAATGTAGGCAACCAATAGTCTAGCGAAAAAAAACTTTCTTCGAAGCTTAAAATATGTCGCCGTCGGTAAACTCTAAAAGTTTAAATATTGTGTGAAATTACTCACACAATTTCTTTCAAGAAACTTTTGTCACTTCTTCATTTACCTAAAAAGATTTATTTCTTTTGATATTAGCGACACGGTTGCAAATGCAATGAACCATATTAGAGTTTTAAAGCTGTGGTTACTCAATGAAGAAACGAGATAAGAAAATACGTACATCGACAAGATTTAAGCTGTGGTTTCCTAACAATTAAATTCTAATCTACAGGGTGGGGCAGAAAAACCTATCCGATTTCAAATCCCTTTTTCTCAGAAGAGGGAGCAGGTAGAGTAGTGGGGTAAAAACCGTTAGAAAGCCGGTTTTATGCCATTTGTCAGTAGTCAACATGCCTTGGTCTGGTGAACATCGTGCTTTTGTTGTTGAGCGGTTTATCGAATGCGGCGGTTCGATAATTGCTACACAACGTGCTTTTCGAATTCATTTCGGACTCGGGCGTCATGATCCTGTTCCACATCACGCTACGATTAAAGTGTGGGTGTCAAATTTTAGACAGACGAGTTCAGCATTGAAAAAGAAGTCGCCTGGACGTCCCAGGACAGCAACAGGACCTGAAAACGTGGCCAATGTGAGAGCCGCGATTGAACGTTCCCCGCGTCGTTCGGCGCGAAAACATTCGCTCGCTTTGGCGATTTCCAACCGCAGTATTCGGCGCATTTTGCACCGGGACCTCAAAATGCATCCCTACAAAATGGTTGTTGCACAGGAATTAAGTGAAAGGGATTTTGAAACCCGTACGAACCTGTGTCGCGATCTCCGAGAACTCCCAAACGACGATGTTGTGCTCTTCACGGACGAAGCCCATTTTCACCTTTGTGGTGCCGTTAACAGGCAGAATTTTCGATATTGGAGTGACGAAAATCCTCGAGAAATCTATCAGGAACCCCTCCATAGCCCAAAAGTGACTGTGTGGTGTGCTCTTTCCCGCCTAGGCGTCTGGGGGCCTTACTTTTTTGAAGAAAATGGGCAAACCGTAACGGTCAACAGCGAGCGCTATTGTTTCATGCTGGAAAATTTTCTTAGACCCAAAATGGAAGAAAATGGCGTGGAAAATGTGTGGTTTCAACAGGATGGTGCAACCGCCCACACATCGCGACGATCAATGGACATTCTCAGGGAACTGTTTCCCGGTCCCCTCATTTCCCTGAGAGGTGACCTTGGCTGGCCGCCGCGCTCACCGGATCTCACTCCATGTGACTTCTACCTTTGGGGTTACCTCAAACCGAAGGTTTACCAGCATCGACCAAGGACCCTTCTTGCTTTACAAAGGGAAATTGCTCGGGCAATTGAAGAAATTCCTGTGGAAATGACGGTGAAAGTCATGGAAAGCTACCGCGAGCGCCTAAATCAGTGTATCCGCTCCCAAGGACGACATTTGAGTGATGTGCTTTTCAAAACATAAATTTAAAAATGGCATAAAATTTGCGATATGCTAATAAAAAAATTTTTTGACAACTTCAGTCGTTTTAATTTTATAACGTTTTGAAATCGGATAGGTTTTTCTGCCCCAAGTGGCATCATAGCTTCGTTAGACGTCGAATCTTTGTTTAGAAATGTACCCGTTGCAGAAACTATTGAGATAATTTTAGATTGCGTATATAATAATGACGACATTTCTTCACCAAATTTGTTTCCTCCTCATATTTTGAAGCAACTCCTCACAATGTGCACGACTGAAGCTCCTTTCCGGCATAATGCTGGTAGCTTGTTCCGTCAGGTGGATGGCGTTGCCATGGGTACCCCGTTAGGGCCCACTTTTGCCAACTTCTACATGTCGTACGTCGAAAATCTCGTTATGAACACTTTGCCTACTAAGCCGTCATTGTACTGTAGATATGTAGATGATATTTTTGTTGAAGTAGATGGCCTGGCGCAGTTGGAGATGTTAAGAAATTTGATGTCTGAAAAATCGGTGATGAATTTTAGGTTTGAGTTGGGAGTGCCGGGAAGCTTCCATTTTCAGATGTTTTGATTGAGGCGTCTCATGGTACTTTTCATAGATCAGTTTACGTTAAGCAATCTAATGCAGGTGAAACTATAAATTATGACTGTGATGCTCCACAAATTTACAAAGCGGTTGTTATACACACTTTAATAAATAGAGCGTATAAGGTGTGTAGCAGCTGGTCAAGCTTTCATTCAGAATTGCTTAAAATTAAGCGGTTGCTGGTTAACAACAATTTTCCTAATACTCTCATTGATAGAACCATTGGTAATTTTTTGAACCGAACCTTGGGCAATAAAAATAATCCTGAACTTATTTCTCGCAATATTATATCTTTTATGAAAACCAAATCCACAAGAATTACAAAATTGATGAACGAGTCATTAAGAACATTGTTAAAACCTTTGTTAAGCCAACGGATCCGGATATGTCAATTAAAGTCTGTGTATATTATAAAAACCGCAAAATCAGTGACCTCTTAGTGAAAAATAATATGTCAGCATTTAGGGTTATCGGTCTGGACAGGGCCAATACGATTTACCAATTTTGGTATGACAGAAGAGAATGTAAGTCTCTTAAAATAAATGTTACATTGGTATGACCAGGATGACCATGAGGCAAAGATTAACCGCCCATAAATACCAAGGTTCTATTTTTAACCATTTTCGCATTGACCATAGTTGCAAACCATCAAATGAAGATCTATACCCTAACACAAAAATCTTACATAACGTGACTAAAAAAGAGCATATTCAAATTATAGAAGCGTTACACATCCATGAACTTAAACCTTTCCTCAACGAAAACACTAATGAATTTTTTGCTCTAAAATAATTTACTAAAACCGCATCTTAGTAGTCCGAGGCCACTGCTTGTTCGGTCATTTCGCCCCTATCGCTCGTCCAGTGAACATCTATAGTGTGCAATACTATTACTGTACCTGATCTTGTGTATACATATTTTTGAAGTACAAAATTTATATCTTGTCACTTGTATAATGTTTTTGTGCTGTGATTTCATTATTCCTTCTAGTCTCACATAGCTTAAGAATTAGATTTGCATTTTACCAATGTGACTGATCAATTTTTCTGTACATTTTCAGCCTGATGATGATGTTTGTACATCGAAACGTTGCGTTTTATAGACTTCATAGGTAGTACATTTTAACGGTTGACAGTGTTCCAATAAAATATTGAGTGATTTTCTTCGAACTTTATCACGTGATGAACTTCAACTGTTTTGCAAAGTTGAGAAATTAGAAAAGGTCGTGTACACTATTATATACATATTACTGACAGGTGTCTTCTGCTTGAGTAGGCAAAGTAGGCAGTGCCTACCCTACGAAGCACAGATAAGTATCAACAGTTTTTTTCTTTCACCAAGTGAAACGAAATTCAACGAAATTTTCACCAATTCAACTAAAATATAATAGTTGATTTAATTACTATGCTCAAAATCCAATAATAATTGTGATATACATGTAGATAAGGTAGGCAAGATTTGCACACTACCTTTTCTTCTCTGTATCCGCTCCAAGCAGGGGAACAATACAGAAAGGTGTCATATGATTGCTAAACGCTCTGTTATATCTCGGCTACAATAGGCAAAAGTTGTTCTGCTTTCGTCGCAGGGGCCTGACGTTTTCGGAAGGTTTTGCTAACGAATAAAAGTCACTTTAAGCTTCTATGTGTGTAATATGATACTGTTTTTCATTTGCATCTGGCTTTTTACTCTGAATTTGACACTTTCTTGTTTTGATAAACGTCGATGTTCTTTTCATTTTTTTTGTACAATTTGGAACGTTTTTAGGCACCAACCATTGCGGCTGAGATAGTGCATTGCTTTCAGTTACAATATATGTGTGACATAGAAGTTTTTGCTAGTGTTGTGTTATTATTTTCACTGCAGCTCGTTTACACTGTATTTCATTATTTAATGTGTCCCAATATCGATATTGATTACCTTACAACAATATCAAATCTACCTTAAGAAGTGAATAATTATATATTGCCGAGAAACAGATAGTATTTCAGTTTCTAAAATTGTAAAAACAGATATAAGAATCACCATTTCAGCGTATGCTTACTTAGAAACTGAGGAGTAATTAGAAGATGAAAATTAAGCATGAAAATGAAACAGCGAAATAGAACATAACTCATGAAGAACCGAACAACAGGCAAGGAATAACGAAATATTTATTATTAATACATGATCACTTGACCAATAGACAAGGAAGTGAACAAAACAAAGCAATTCTTTTGAAGTTCGTAGGTACTCCTTATTGCTGAAAAAAATTAACTGATATTCTATTTATTAACGTCAGAATGAGCTAATTAAATTTTCATTTTCATTAGTGATAACATAGCCTGAAAACTAGAAGTCTTTTTGTGTCAGACCATAGCTTCAGGTTTTGGCAAAGACTAGTCATTATCAATGTATCATAATCTAAAGAATAGAAATATTTATGATCACAACATAACTTAGGTGTCTGCAAACACTTGTCATTATCAATCTATACACCAAAGCATAACCAAATTAAAGACTAGAAAAGATCGTTACAAGGAGCCACTGGTATAGAATATAGACACATTAAAGCGTACAGAGTTAGTCCTCTTTATGTGAGTACAATGTACTGCATCAGCTGAGCTGTTCTGCAAATAACTTGCAACACATTTACTATAAGTTTCTACATCTTATGTATTACCTGAAGGAGAAATGAACGAAACAAAAATAAACAGGATGAATTTGCGATGCTTTCAACTACTAATTCTTGCTTTTTAACTGCAAGATATGCGTTATTTCTCCAGTACGGTTGCGAACCCACAATAACTAGATATCAATAACAGTATTAGGTAATAGGTTTAAGACACCAAAAAAATATCGACTCCAACCTCGATTCCTCCACGTCCGAATGAACGACTCCGACTCCAGTACATTCGGAAAAGCGACTCCGACTCCACCCTGAAACATGCGACTCCGGCAACTCGACTCCGGGAACTCGACTTCGACTCCGCAACCCTGTCAGAAACTACAAGTTATAAGTGAAATTTTCAAAATATCGTATCAGTGTTAAATTTTTAAAATCTACTCAGCATCTACTCGGGGAAGATATCCACAAGGAGGACTTTCCTTACCAACTGTATCACAGCGATGACCTAAATGTTTGAAAATCCGACTTTTCGTGTGCAATCTCATGTTCAGTTGTTATGGGTCCAGTCACTAAGCGTAGATATCCCTTGTAACTCAGTGGAAATTAGGAAGAGGCGGTGGGGTGCAGGCTTTATTGGCGCATAAAAATAAAATTGAAAAAAAAGTCAGATATGTGAGCCTGAAAAAACACAAATCAGATAAGAAGTTAATCACGATCGATATCAAGTTTCAGAAAATACAGAGGAATTTATTATTATACTCACGCACAGAAACTTGAGTTATAGACAATAGAACTCTGTTTATTGAGTTACCCTTGGGTAACACTCTTCTGTAGTAGCAGCAGCAACAACAATAAACGCTAGGCATAAAGAAAACATTTCACTTTCACTGAGCCAAACCAAAAGTCCATCCATAGAGCTCGACAAATATCTAAGATTCAAAAGATAGATGGCAAGTTAGAAAAACTAAAACTTACACAATGGATAATCTGAAATCTTCAAGTGTTTGGATTGTCAAGTTTTTAATAATTGTTGGGCCTAAGATCACTAAAAATCGATAATATGAAAAATGAATAACAAATATCCTTATAATTACACTTTCCTCAATTCCTATACAAATTATCAAAAAGTCACAGCAGTCCCGATGGACCAGCCGAGAAGCCCCGCACACCTGCACACCGATACAACCCACAACAGACTAATAGGGTGCGGGTGGCAGGCCCCTGGACGTAAACGCAGAGGCGGCTACTCTGTTCGCATAAACAGATACTTGAAAAGCAACTAAAATTAATATTTCGTAGAAAATATGACAAACATTAATGTTTATAATGAATAATACGGAATAAATTGAATGATAAACTTATAGGAACGAAGACATAATTAAAGTTCTTATCACTATGTGCATCGCAGGCCCCTGCACGAGACAGGCTGGAAAATTCGGCTCTATTACACAGTGAACATTCGCTTACGAACACCGATTTCGTCTCATGTCTTTTGCGAGGATAGCCGTGATAACTTATTCATGCGGCAGGCTCGAAAAAAATTTTATGACTCGAGCAACACATAACTCGTTTCATTTTTAACTCCTGTTTGAAGAACTCATGGCCGGATTTTCAGCCATTGGACATCACCGAAGTAATCCCGCAAACTGTGGCAATTCAAAAATTCTTTCAACTTTGTTGCCTTGGTGCTGTTTTTAGTGGCCAAACTTTGGAGCATGCAATATCTAGCGACCATGTCTTTTGCTGCATGCTTCGATGTCATGTGAAGAAACCCAAACCTAAAAATTTTGGTAAAATAAAAATCACAGGCTGGGTAACCAAACCAACGGAATAAATTTTACTACCCGATGCACCACTATGACGGTGATATACCTCTGAAAATTCGTCTTATGGCAATTTATGATAGCTTGTATTGAAAAATTTCAAATTGTAAGTGACATTCGAGCAACGAAGTTTGGATTCCTACTGAAGTACGCAGTGCAGTGATTTTGACCAGCATTTTGTTGCCAGTACTGGTGATTTACTGCATTTACGTATGGTGTACATGGAGTTACTATCATGGCAGGATGAACACTTCAACAATCGTATAATATATCCTCGAAGAACTCTGCGCGTAGAGAGGCTGAAACTATCAAGCCGAGCTCACATCGGGCCACGTCATCGTCTCATTATCCAGCTGAAACTAAAAGCAATACGGAACCGGAAAATGCCAACGTAACATGGTAACAGCAGAAATTTTTTCCGTAGACTGTGAAAGTTCGTGCAAGCCCTAGGACGTTTTTAATTTTGCTAAATCCAGTGCTTCTTCTGCCCAGCATTTGCATGCATATTAAAAATGACAGTGTCTTTTGTTCCAGCCATAAAATCAACACAGTATTTTGATGAGGAAGTCTAAATTAAACTCATTGTATCTCCAAACAAAGAGTTATTAGGTAGTTCATTATAGATATCACTGTACTTCAAATTCATTGTAAGAGGCAGACAATCATTGATAACAAAAATATGAAATGATGTGTGTAGGTCAATGAAAATATCATCATTGATTTCAGTTGAATGAATTTATCAGAAATAATGCAAAAATTCAAAATCAATGACGCAGGTCAATTAAGTTGCTCAATTCGAGATGAACGCATCACCTCAATATGATTCAGCTACGAAAGTACAAAAATGAAAGAATCATGTTTTTCTCAAAAAAAATGTTGATCTCAAATGAAGTATGTTTCACGATCGAATGCAATCATATTACCATGCAAAATATTGGGGATATGAATACAACTTTACTTACGCGGTTATAGTAAACACCATGGAAACTGGAGGATTTTAGATCAATGCATTAACACGTTTCAGCGTTGTTGTGCTTTGGCCTACCTTGGAAACCAAAACGTCATTGACGGAAATTATACTTCCAAAAATGTTATCATTTGTGAAATGAGCTTTTTAAGGACACCGTCTAGGTAGAAATCAGGTTATGTGTTGATTTTCTGTTTATATATGCATCTTATAGAGAATTTTCTTGCGCTTCCATTGGTACTTTTCTTTTTCGTCTACTCCGAATAGTGCGCCCACCAGAGGGGGGGAAAGCGATGGGGGTGGAGTGACCTTGAACCCTCCCCCCTCATTATTGGGAGTCAATTGAGCGTTTCTCTACGGGAATGGCATTATAGTTCGTTAATGGGCTACTCAAAGTGCTTCCATTATTCAAACAAAACATTCTAACGCTGAATAAACATTTTTTTATAATTTTTGACAATTTCAGAATTTAGTTGTCCTGCCGTATCCATGATACCGCAGCTTTCATTCATAGCTCGATAACAGCTGCAGTATCATAGCTACAGCTATGGCGAGCACACCAATCCAAAGGGCTTGAAAAGAGCTATAAAACAAAGGAGTTGACTTGACAAAAAACGTATTTTGGTCGAAAAAAAAATGAGAAATTAAAAAAATTAATTGTTTTCATGAATTACACCTATTCTCTTTTGTTGTATATTTTTTCTCAGAGTTGCAGAGCTACAGCAATGTAAATTATATCAATCGAAAGGGCTTGAAAAGAGCTACAAACGCTCAAGAGTTCATTGTAAAAAACCCTGTAGTTCAAAAGATAAAAAGAAAAACATTTTTTTTTGTGAAAAAACTCGTTTTTATGGAAACTTGATAATTGGTTTCTCAAATGCTACTACTTCCACAATTTTAGAGCTACGAGAATGGTTTATATACCATTCGATAGGGCTCAGCAAGGTGTATCCTGGCGCAATAGCATTTTTTGATAAATTTATTATTTTGAAAATTACACGAGATGAAAAAAAAAATGAAAAAAAATTCATTTTTTTTTTTTTCAAAATCCACAAAATAAATTTATCGAAATTCCCTATTGCGAGTGGTTATATAGACATCTAAGCAATCTAAAAATGAAGTACTGGTTCTGTAACTTCAAAATTGTAGAAGTAGTAGGATTTTAAAAAAAAACCTATTTTATCATATCTTTTCGAAAATAAAAAAAAATCCAGTGCAGGTACAAAAATTTTGTCGAAATAACAAATGATATTTGGATCATTTCACACCTACTGTGAAAATTTCAGAGAAATCCATCTATAAACAACGGACTTTTTTTTACCTAGACGGTGTCCTTAAGCTCACCTGCAGGCTAACGCTGAGAAACGGAATATTTCAACATGAAAATGACTTAAACTCTAGAGAAGAAATACGTGTTCCAGCAGCACAACAAATATAGAAGATGTTGTAAGATCTCTGAGTCCAACACATCACGATATACAATGTATTAAATCTATGCGAAGTAGCATATTAAAATGAAGAACTACAGCTGGATTGCATGATTATGTCAAATGAAAAGGAAACATGAAGCAAATGTTTTTCTAACTCAAAGAGTAACTTTTGCTGATGCTTATAATATCCGGCTGAGTAATGCTCATCCTGAGTCGAAGGTTTTCATGCATTACCACGAAAAATGTTGGTCAAAAATTAAAAATAACTATGCCTTCCAAATAAATGATTAAAATTATTTCCATTTTATTGGCGGAGTTCTTAGTTTATAACATATCTTAGTATTACCAGTTTAATGTTGCACAGCGTTTTATGTTTTTGATCATGATAAACTTGAGAAAATTTTTGTTTGCAGCTCACAAGAATAAATTTACGCGAGCACTCAGATATTTTCTCAGTTTGAATACTAACTCCTATTTTTTCTTGAGGTTTAATCACCCAGAAAATTGTTCTATCATCTACGCACTAAGCTGTAGTGCTAAACGATTTGCACCATACCACCAGTTTTGGGATGAGCTCCGTTTATTGTTGGAACTTTTCGAGATAAGTTTCACAAAATTAAAAATAGCCATCTTAATGACTATCCCACCAATTGATACTTGCGTGTTATTTAATTCTCGTATTTTAATGTGATTGAAAGTTAAAATTATTCTGTTGTTAAAAATTATTCTTTTTTTATTCTTTAAAATTATTCTTTTTTCCTCGTTCATCGCTCACCGTGAACGCACGCTCCAAGTCACTGGAGCTAAATTGTTTCAGAATGTGAGGGAAGGTATACTCCACGAAATACGAAATTGGAACTATGTGTCCGTGAATGTGCCGTCTACCTGACTAATTGGTAAAAGTGAACTTTCAGTGTCTCAGTGATTCAGTTCTGATCATTTTAACAAGCAGATCAGACTGGCGAAATGTGTAAACTTTGTGTTGCCCTCGCGGTGCCGGTGAGGTGCAGCTCGATCAAGCTCACCCCTGCCCCCTTCATCCTCGCTCCATCCCTCCAAAACACCTCGACTCTTAACGTGGAACAACAAGTGCCGTTATCTCCAGAAACAAAATAGAAAGTGTGCTCTGGCAAAATCGCATCTTTGGAAAAATAATGGTAACCATCGTTTGTGAACTATTTTTTGTTACAATAGAGCATGGATGTTGAAAAATTTCTAATGTACACAATCAATTATTGATTCACCAAATTAGCTTACATTATTATCATGTTCTTTTGATGGACAATTTTGGTTAACTAGTGACGTTAAATGTGAGATGGGTAAAAAACTTCTTCTTTGAAGGAACTTTTAAATTTAAAAATTAAAAAAACTTGATCCAGCAACTTTCGGAAATAATTTGCCATGTTAAAGATGGTAAGCCTGTGTTCACAGACAGAACATAATTCAACAATGTGAAGTAAACTTAAACAATACGATGTTTCTCGAATAGCTCACCAGAGCAATCATCTGATGGAAAAGTTAAAGTTCTTTTTCTTTTTTTCTTTCCTTTTCTCTTTTCTTCCCCAAGCAGGACAGCAAACGACGCTGCTTTGCCGACCGCAAGCATCCTGCCCCCTCCCTCCCGCTCAGACTCTCTCCTCTTCTAGCTTACACCCCAACCCACCCCTCCCCCCTCCCTCGCTTTCCCATTGGCAGTTCCTTTTCATCTACCTTTAAAAGACGAGGTCTTCTACTTCAAACCAATGAACAAAATTTAATTTTTCTTCCTCTCTATCAACGTCACAATGTTTCAATATAGAACTCGTTCAACCACTCGGAAGGTTGCCCCATCTGAAAAAATAATATCCTCCAGTGCAGTTTCGTACGAAAAGCTCAGTAAAAAGCGTAATGCACCAGCCATAAAGCGGAAAAAGCCGACCTAATAAATCCGCCCCTGTGAATCCATCGGTTCAAGGTCCTCAAACACTCAAAACGAAAAATGTTTCTCGGACGTTCATGAAGTCTGATATCAGCAAGTGCTTCTCAGCCCCTGAAGCATCACTAATGACTGCAAAATCAGAGTCATCCGACACGGGCGAAAATCTCTCAGGCGCTGCTTGTAATAATTCAGCTCCCAGTAGTACTTCATCTTCTCAAGTTCCGAAACCTGCTACGGGCACACGCGAAGCGAGTTCAAGAAATTACATACAAGCAGCACTCGACTAGCAACCCCACGTTTTGGACTGTGTCTGAGAAGATTCATCGTCCACAAAGCCAAGAATCTTTAGTAAAGAAGATACCTCGTCAATGGCGGGAGCTGCCACAGCACTGTGAGCTCCTTCGTCTCGCCGAAACGATTGCGTCATGGCGACGTGGCCCCTGCCCTGCGTCACTGAGAAAGCTCAAAATCGTTCACCGCCGATGGAAACACCAACATCATCGTTAGAACGCGATAAAATTTTGGATGTGTGCAACCAGTCAGAAAGTAAAAGGGGTAATTTTAATTATAATTTTAATGGCAAATTGTGTGTAGACCTTTCAGGCGGCGAAGTTATGTTTGAAAATGCACACGCAGCAGCTTATACTGGCAGTAAAGTACATCAGAGCGTAAACTGCGAGGATAACTCAAGCATTTCAGTGGAGAACAATACAAACAGACCTGTTACCGCTTTTGATGGGTACTTACATCCTCTCCAAATGACCAGTTCCCAAACTATTCACGAAATAAATAACACGCTGTCTCTTACAGCTGCATTTCTCAATAAAGCTTTGAGACAAAAATTGTCCCCCAAGCCCAGCGTCGATTTTTTCCACTGTATCAAATATTCAAATGATTACAGAACAGCTTTTTGTTTTAAATTATTGTATCAGCACTTATGATTTTACGCCGGTGGTAGGTGCGAGGAACCATCCAAATGCGGAATCCCCTCTAAACACTTTTCTTGTTGGAGACAATAGTCTCACAAAAATCAACAGAGATGACATAGATAGTGCATTCAAAATACAAACTATAACTACTGAACGTCTAAATGATCTCTATGATGTGATTGAACGCGCACCTCCTTTTAGGAACTACATAATTAGCTTCAAAGGTTTGAGCCTTGCGTCCCATAACCTTACTAAGGTAAAGAATCTCATCACGTCAAAGAATGTTTTTTCTGATGTTTATGTGGTGAGTACCTGCAGTGGTCAGCAAATGTACATGGCATCGAGTCTGTGCAGAAAAGTTGGTCTTAAACTGATTCTGCTGCGAGCAAATGCAAAAACAGTTACTGTTAATGACGCTTACAACAATGTCCGCACTTGGCCTATTACGCGAGAAGACACTCATCATTTTCTTCAACAAATTGCTCTAAGATCACTTTTGAGACTAACTCCACATTTTATCTCCTGCGTCAGAAACTCCCATAACCTGAATGAAAAAATTGAGTACCCTATTGAATATTCAAAACAGGAAAATGAGTTGAATGACTGCTCTAAGTTGACAGCCTTTCCACGTGAAGCCTTTTCCGATGAAACCTCCAGCAGCATTAACCGATGTTTACCTCGTATAACAAACCTTCTCCTCCCCTCTCCTCCCGATGTTTGCCCTCATATAACAAGCCCTCTCCTGCATCTGCCACAAACAACTGCAGAGTGCCTACAAAAAATAGATTTTCATTGCTATCCGATGCTGATACAGCGGATGAAAAGCCCCTCTCAGACACGAGAATAAATCAACATCCAATCACATACTCAGAAGCAGTGAAATTCACAGGAAGAGAGAAATCGCTGCAAAATTGTAGTCGAAAATCGATAGAAAAACCATCCAACTGCATGCACAATCATCAACATAAAAATAGAAATGACACGAGCATTCCTCAGTTCTCTGCAGATCCCCACACAAGCAGTCACCACAGCCAGCCCATTCAGAGCCAGAAAAACGTAAATTCCCCGCACCACTCCGAACCTGTTAACGATGTGAAAAGTACGAAAAAAACGTCTCCATTCCCATTTGTGAATGCATGAATTCCACAATGGAGGAATGGAGACGATCCTGGGAAATAAAGCTGATTCCCAGCAAAGCTGATGGACACTGCCTCCTTCATGCAGTAGCTCATATACTTACGAAACAACCAGCATCAAAATGGAACTACAATTCCTTAAAGACTGCAATCAAAACGGAGAGCAAAGCAAACCAAAGAACATATGCTAAATTTGTTGACAAGAACAGCGGAGACATGCAAAACCTCATAAATAATTACATTGACGACAAATATTTTAATCAAGCTGCTGTAGACCTTATACCACTAATCATCTCGAACGTGACAGGCCAAAAACTTCTCATCCTGGATGAGCAGGATCATTGTGTCTTGAAAATATCAGTCGATCCCTCATTAGAATTATCAAATAACAACCCTCCACTACTGCTCCATCGTAAAAACGATCACTACAGTGCTCTTGTCACACAAGGCAAAAATCAGACTGGAGTTACCTCATCTTGACAAACTGCCGTTGCCCAGCTAAATAGTAGACTTTCTCACATAACAGATGCTGGGCCAAACACCCTGGGTAAGGTAGACAAGATCGATAAATCCTCGGAACGATCCCATCGAGATAGTAACATTGCTACCTTCAAAAAGAGTCCAAATACAAGTAAAATTAAAATAAAGCGCATAAATGCTCAAAGCCTGAACGGGAAACTGGATGACATCAGAGTAATGTTGGTCACTGAAAAAATCGACATTTTGTGTGTTTCAGAAACTTGGTTTGATTCACGAACCCAAATTTCATTTTTTAACATTCCTGATTGCGTGTTGTACCGCTGCGATGGCGCTAAAACCAGCCGAAGTAGCAGATCTTGTATTTATGTGAAAGAAATGTACTCAACATTTTCACTTCTAGCGAATAAAGTTTGCGAAGGCATTGAAATGGTTTGGTTGGAAGTGCAATTAAATAAACAAAAATCCATAATCATTGGCAGCCTTTACCGGCACCCATAGTCTCCACTTAGTCTAACACTAGATTTCATTGAGGAAACCTTCAAAGAAACCCTTTAGGCAAAAAACATTATTTGCTTTTGGAGATTTTAATGTTGACGTAACGGACAAGAACAATCAGCTAAGCAAACTGTTGTATAAACTAAGCCTATCACAAATGGTCAAAGAACCGACTCGCATCACTAAAGTCTCTGCAACTCTCCTCGATCTGGCAATCACAAATAATCCCACCGCAATGCTCAGTACAGTAATATCACCTTTTTCCGATCACCACTCTATAGAATGTGAAATTAACATTGCAAGGGAAAGACAAAAATACCGCTTAATGACTTATCGCTCGAAAAGGCACTATTCAGCAGAACTATTTCAAGAAAAACTTCTCAATAGGTCCACCGAATTCCAGAATATGATGCAATCTGACGATGTTGACATTCAAGTGTCCATCTTCAACGAGAACTTCACAGCAGCTCTCGACGAATGCACACCTTACGTCACCAAAAATAACAAGCCAAAACGCACTGTTTGGATTACTGGCGAAGGTACAGAGATGAGCAGAATAAAGAAAGCTAATTTGCGAGAGTACAAAAACAATAGATCAAACAGTACCTAATACAAAAGATATAAAGAACATGAAAAAATTCTTCGAAAGAAAATCACTGAAGCGAAACAAACTCACTTCCACCAGAAACTGATAACGGCCAAAAATAATCCGAAACGAACTTCGGAAATCATTAGTGAGGTAGCCCCATATAAAAATTTAGACCGTACAAGTAATATTGAAAATCCCTTGGCAACAGCCACGGATTTCAATACATTTTTTTTAAAAGTAGGGGCTCAAGTTTTCAGTGAGGTGTGTACCAGTCCAGGTGAAACGTCAAATGAAAATTCATGCCCCACTGCATCCTCGAGGGCTGATGTCAGGTGGAGACCACGTCCTGTTGATTTACCGGAGTTAAGAACTATCTTATACTCACTAAAAAACACAAAGGCAGTTGGACATGATGGTATCAGTCTTCAATATATCAAAGACAAAGACCCTGTTACAGCACCATGGATTCGTCTGATAATTAATACATCAATAGTAACAAACACGTTTCCAAACCAATCGAAACACTCCATTATTAGACCGTTGCATAAAAGTGGTGACCTAAATACAGCATCAAACTACAGGCCCATCAGTCTTTTACCTGTAATGTCCAAAATATTGGAGAAAGTGGTGACAAGTTAACTGTCATTTCACCTGGACGAGTCTAACCTACTCCACCGAAATCAATACGCCTATAGGAGAAACACTAGCACTCAACATGCTCTGCTCAATATCTCTGAAAAAATATACAGTGACATCGATCAGAAGAATGTAACACTCTTGCTGCTACTCGATCTCTCTAAAGCGTTTGATAGCGTCGAACATGATAGACTTCTACGTAAAATACTGAACTTGGGAGTTGACACGCAATGGTTTGAAAGTTACTTGTCAAATCGCTCTCATGCAGTCCACATAGAAGACAAATTGTCCCCATTCATTCAAAACAATTTTGGTGTTCCCCAAGGATCCATTCTTGGTCCGCTACTGTTTTCTATTTTCGTTAATGATTTCCCTCCAATGCCTTCTAACACACGGATCTCAATGTATGCAGATGATGTTCAAATTGCAATAACAAGTTCTGTATCGGAAATACCACAGACGCAAATTAAAGCCGAAACTATACTGACTAGCCTGAAATCATGGTACGACCGAAATGGTCTCAAATTAAACCCTAATAAAACACAATGCATTATTTTCGGATCCAATGATGCCATTGAAAAAACTTCAGATCTTACTCTCACAGAAGGAAATGATAAAATTTATGCATCAGAAAAAGTTAAAAACCTTGGCATCTGGTTCGATAGCAACATGTCCTTCAAATCTCACGTTGAGACTACTTGCAACAAAATCTACGGTACTTTAATGTTTTTTCATCGTTTAAAAAGTATGCTAGACGAAAAATCCAGATTATTAGCCATTCAATTCCCTGTTTTATCGCCCATTGACTACTGCAGCCTAGTATGGGGAGACTTACCTCAATACCTTCAAAGGGATTTACAAAAATGCGTAAACTTCGCAGCCAAAATGGTATGCAACGGTAATTTCAATAGAAGCGATCACGTAACCCCTCTCCTTAATAAACTCGGCTGGATTCCTATTCAAGAAAATCTCCTCATGCAGAGGGCCCAATACGTATTCTCCTCGTTGTATCTTCCTCAGAGCAATGCTGAGATAGTGCGTTTCCATCCACCCACTGTAACCAACCAAAAGCCGAACAGAAACAATAATGTCTTAGTCAACTATCTTTCATCTCACATAGGGCAGAAGGCTCTGTCAATATCAGGTGCCCTACTGTGGAACAAACTTCCCCTGAGTATTAAAATCCCTCAAAGACCGAGAGAATTTAAAGCCAAAATAATTCGTCATCTATCGTCTCAACGATAATTCTTAGTTACAGAACATACTGAACACGTATTGACGAATCTCACTTCGCCTGGTATCTCCATTGCTTAATACTCTCCCTTGCTCATTTTCTTTATAATTCAAGACATCACACAACAGTCTTGAAGTATGTGTAGGTATTATGATTTGATCGCCTATACGCTGGGATTTGCAAGCATGCTTACTTGTATTGTACGTATTTGGGTGTGCATGCATGCACAATACACCTGTATGCACTGGACTAGCAACTGGTTTATAAACTATAAATACCAGACTTTTTTCATTCTAACACTACCCAACGCATCATTTCATTTTATTATTGTAAGGCAATCCAAAGCTTAAATGTCTTGTACATGTAAAATGTGGTACCTATGTATATTTATCAATTGCAGGCATTTTGCGCCATATTTCAAAGATAATGTGATTTTTTTCCTAATATGACACCCTTATAGGACATTCATGTTTCTTTCTTCGTCACGTCCAAAAATGCTCTTGGTAGGCTAGAGTAGTGCAAATTATCATATCATCTCTTACGCTCTAGAGTATATTATAACAACTGCACCTAAGCCTCGCGTGCTTCTGGAAATGTTCTGTACTTGGGAACCGTTGTAGAAAAATCGTTTTCATGTGTCTGACTAAGGTAGACTGTTTTGTGCTTGTTTTTTAGTGCGGAAATATAATAAAATTCATGCCATAATAAATGATATTTTCTCCGATTCCCTCAATTGGAATGCTAGTTTATACTGATTAGTTTACGCTGATATTTGCGCACATGCTTCCTTATGTATATGTGTACTTGTGCAGGCTGTGCGTACGTAGATAGGTGAGTGCGTCACTACGTAATAATTCATTTCACTTGATTATTGTACAGCATTTATAAAATATATATATATATACAAATATATCTGTTGCGCAATCACCACATATGATAAATAAGATGCTTATCAACCAATGATCCTTTCGATACAATATTTAATAAGACATCGTTACAGTATTTCATTAAAAATTGTAAGCAGCAACACGTACTGAAAGAGTTTTCACGAATTTTCTTTGCTCATTATCCTATATTTCAGAACATTGCACAGCATTTTTATAGAACGTGCATATATTGTGATTGCCTCGATGCATAGAAATGTATTTGTGTACGTTTGCGTGTTAGGTGTATATATGTGCGTAGGTATGTATGTGCATGCATATGAGTATACATTTACATGTATATATGCACATATGTGTGTACTAAACTGACAACTGGCATTTTAACTAGAGATGATGTTTTTTTTTTTTGTTCACTCTCAACTTGTAACATTACCTAACTCGTCATCTCTTTATTATTGTAAAGCATTCACGTAAAAAATTATACATTAGTTGTGTGATCATCCATTTAAATTTAAATAAAATGCTGATCAATTAATGTCCGTTATGTTAAAATTGTTTAATTAGAAATACAAATCCTGTAATTTTCATGGTCCTCATGCTTTTATATGTGTATATTAATTTTTTTCGTGCTTTCTTAAAATGGCATTTTTGACATCTTCCGAAGCAAACAACTCTAATATTATTTCCTGGCTCCAAGAATTGCGAAGTTTCATATCACGTATGTGTAAATTGTAAAAAGTGTTCTAAACCCACAATGAAAATGCATCGTCTATGAAATTGAGTTGTCTCTTATAATTATCATTACATGAGTCGTCATATGTAGATTAACTAGGGAGCACGTTATAATTATCATTACATGTATTATCAAATATAGATTAAGCAAGATTAGGAGAACATTGCCCTCAATCATTTATTTTCGACTATTGACATGAGTATTACAATACTCATGTGTGTGTATCATCTAAGTGTATTAACTTTAAGATATTTTAAAAACCAATGATAGGAATTTTGTACTATCTCCATTGGAAATAAAATGTTTTTCTTTCAAATGTTTTTTCTTGTCTCTCGACATATACAATACTTTCGAATCCTTGAACCTTTAATGGTTTCACGATAGTATCTTGCCAAGTCACGGCTTGCCGATTTTGATCAGAAGTTCCCTCCATGGTGGAAGGAGATACGAGAAATAAACTCAATGAGATAAAAATTCTATGCATGAACCATTCACTGATTTTACGTTTGTTGACCTTAATATACTATCATCTCAAGATATTCGCGGTGCAACTTCATTACTATTATAAATTTTGGCTGTAACTCATTCCAGAAACAGTTGTATAGAAACGACCGTTATTTTCTTATGCGTTCATTGAAGGTGTAAAGAAATTATAACAAATACAAATAACAGTATTAAAGTATGCACACGTGAATTCTGAACATAATTCATTTTGTAAACTATTTCACTTGCATTTTATCTTGTTCAAAATATTGGTACCTTTCCAATATCACGCCCAAAGCAAAAGTGGCGAAGTAAAGCAAAAAAAGTTTAATTAAGGAACGAACAATCGTGCTCTAAACGATCACCTCAATTCATGTGATGTGATATATCGACCCACCTACATTAAAATTAACGTCTAATATCTGATTCCTTCATGAGTAAGAGCCTAAATTTTGAAACTAATTAAGTCATAATATTTTACTATCTAGCAAAAATTGCATTTTATTCATGAATATCTGAACTCTCTCTTCAAGTTTATAGCATGTGTGCTAATTATTTCTTCAGGACTCGTCTCTGTCAATATTGCTGACAATTAACGGATAGGCTTCAATTATATTTCATTATTCTTGTTTCTCGAGTTTGCTATGTGACTGTGTATCAAAAACAATGACGAAATCCAATACTTTTGCCTCAACAAATCAAAAAATTTAGATTATTTCCCCTTCACCGTTATCGCTATTACATTCAAAGTTTAAAACCTCAGCCTCAGCTCAGTCAAGGTAGAACCATTGAGAAAATCGGTGATGTTCATGTAAGCGAAGCGCAAAATTTCGTTGTTTTATTTGGTACAGCTGACCTCGCTGGTAGAATCAGGCGCTCGTATGTCGATGATATGAAAGTTAAAATATAATAAAGAAAAAACTAAGACAGTCGTACAGGAGGTAGGTCAGCCGGTAGGTCTGCTTGCCTCTGAAAAAACGGTATAATGTAGGCCTGTCTCTCTCCCGAGAGAGACAGAGAAGAAAAAATGGAACATGAAGCCCACTGAACAAAAAATTTAAGCCATTAAACTCTTGGTAAAAATTTCACCAATTGTGTGGTTGGTGGTTATGATCACATCTGAGAAATGCTAGTGCCTCAAGCTAAGCTGACGATTGAATACACTATCAGCGCACGTCCTTCTGAATTTAGAGCAGATGTCTACATATCATAGAGGTGTGCCAAGTCCCCGATATATGTTGAGGACAATTTTCAACTCACACCTCTGGGGGGTAGGCATAATCAGGATACCTTGTTCTTCAAGGGATTGAATATTCAACCATTCTTCTGATATACCTGGGACACCAATTACGATATCAACCTGTGTGATGTGCGAAGCGGCGTTTGATTTTGAGATATACGAACCCAAATTGCCTATTGCACGACCTATTATTCGGCTGAGGAAGTCAAACAAATGCCTAATTATACAGAATGAGAGAGAGTGACAACGGCACAGCTCCCTGCCGCTCATTACAACACCTCGAAGCTGTGCTCTGCAAGCGGTGCTCGTTTATTGATGTATGGTGCAAGCGGCGGTCTGTGACGACACCATCTTCCGAGGTGCTCCTCTGCATTATAATCAAGGCTAGTGCTGTATATCTGAGGCCTTGTTAGCAGATGTTTGGTCCAGAACGCAATCTTCAGAGATGCTGCTCTGCAATTAAGGTGACGCATGGTACTGCAGCTAACAGCAACAATTATTATTACTCGCAAATGAAGTGGTGTTCCGGGCTAAATAACCCTTCCGTGCTGAGAACTCTTGCATCCAAATACATGATCGTTATTTGGATGGACTGTACTTTTGATTATTGCACTACAGGATATCTTATTGAAACACAGTCGTGAGTAAAAATAAAATGAATAAATATCCTATTGTGTAGACTGAAAGTTACAAATAATTCGTACGCCACTCTTTCCTATATACAACCTCTGGGAAAATGACGAGCGTGCGAGCTAGAAGAGAACTCTATGCTAATACAGACTAAACAAGAAACTTATGAATATTTTCTCAAGCTCCCGTTCCGATGAAATATCCCCCCAAAAAAATAGCCACCGCATTGAGCGATTTGAGACACGAGAAAAATAAAAATTCTCTTTCTGATGTACCGGGCAAGTTGAAACAATGAAAGTTTGTGTCGTATGTACGGACAGGAATTAAATGTGCAAACAATGCATTAATAAGACAGCAATCTTGGTAGAGAACTCTACGCATTAATTTCAGTACGTAAAATATGTAAGCATCATCGAATTTGGTAATACATGCTATTTGTATAATTCTTCATTACTGTTCGGTGGAATATTATCGGGGTTTTTCTAGAAGTTGTTCATGAACGTTAGACGTAAAGAAAGAAAGCAAATAAAATGTTTCAATAAATGCAACGCTAGAGTACTTCTCAAAGCGTAAATAATGTCTTCCCTTCTCACCCCACCTCACATTTCGTCAATGTGCTTACTAAATGAGAATTAATCCTCAAGTATTATTTTCAATCATTTAAGTTATACATCCTTTTCAAAGGAGCACTATAAAACGATAAATTGGGTGATGAATAGGCAGGGTCTAATCTACAAGTAAAGTAAGTAAAAGTGCGTCTTAATAATAGTGTGTGTGACCATAAATCACACACTTGATCCCTTCTTGTTATCTAAAATTGTTAATAGTAGCGTAATTTTTTGTGTTATTTGGCCAGATTTGCTCAGCTACTGTATGTGTTCTCGTACATTTATTTGCATGAATAAAATACAGTCACAATCGTTCAAAAAATGGTCCTAGATTTCTAAACAAAGAGTGGAACGAAAAAAGTTTTGAGGAAAAGCTAGCTGTTCCTCAGGAAAAGTGAACAATTTTCGTCTTATATTTGATTAAAAGGGAAAATAATAGGGTAACTGTTCGAAATAAATTCATTTTTGGGGTCAAAATTGATGTTCAAAATTCAACTAGTCAAGTACGAATAAAATGATACCTTGCAATGCACCATAATGACATGCAGTTTTCAGGCTGCTGCAACCGATGTTGCTTGACATTCAAAGATCGCCTTAAAAACACAGGTAGTGAAACTGATATATTTCTCAACATACTTTTATACTAGAAAAACAAAAGGAGACGGTCTGGCTTTACTGAATACTTCAGAAACTTTTCAGCTCGGATCTAGATGAACGATTTTGAGGAACGCAACATAAAAAATATCCCAGTACACAACATTTAAGAACACCGAACTGAGTCGAGACTTCCTACCACCTAAAAAAACTTTTTTCTGAAGTCACTCAGCTAGAATGCTTCCGATAGGATGATAAACCTGGAAATTAGGTCATGCTTAAATGAAAGTATCCAGCTTTTACGATCGTATTTTGAAATTGCTAGGAGATCTACGTTGTTACTTTATTCTCATGCGCGAACATAAAATTTGCAATGTGTTCAGCCTTTCGTTTAGAGAGCATAAACACCGCATGAGTCGATTCAAAGAATTTCACCATTTGCAGCATATGGCTGTTTAAAATCGAATGCTATTCTATGTGCATGAAATTAACTGGAGATGAGCATTTTCGCCATTGTTATTTTATTTTCTTTTATGCTTTCCAATGTGCACATACCTCGAGCATCTTCCGCCGTATATTAAACTTGAGTTACGGAGGTGGTTAAATTCTAATTGCGATCGATGAGGAGTACATCGTACAATACAGTTAACTGGGCGCTATATGCTATTTTACCGATGTAAAATATTTGAAACGTTCTGATTATATACTGAACTGATCGTTTGGAACCATAAAAAACGTCATTCTATGTTTCTTTGCTCTGTAGAAAAAAGTATTTCCTTTTATAATCGAAACTTTTCGTACAGCAACGAATAATTAAAAAAACATCAGTACTCACGTCCAGAAAGACAATAACAATTTTATGAGTGAAGAAATTTTCCAAGAAAGCTTTTTATGTCCATGCAGCTAAAATTTGCTAACAATGTTTCGAGAGCGCAAAAAGATTTCTAAAAAGGCACACAAACACGATGAGTTGCTGCTACAGTTCAATCAACTCAAAGATTTACTACCACAATTTGCCCGTCCTGCCGCTACGGCTGTATCACACGGTGATAGAACTGAGTTTGACCTTCGTGAAGGTAAATTAACCCGCGATTTGTTTGATAATTTCGAGGAATGGAAATGTCACAATATCTTAGTTTCACCCATTGATGAGTGAATATCTACTATTCCTTCCGAGGTTTTTTATTTAAGGAGTCCATCCAAGGCCCCTGCCCGGCCCCTGTCACTCCGATGGTCATTTTTCATGTTTTTGTTGGAAAAGGACCCTTAGGTGGTGGACTATTCGGTTCTAAAATTTTATGGCGCTGCGGACAATAGATCCCCCCCCAGGGGGGGGGGGGGTAAGGTATAAAAAATATTAATTAAATTTTCCCTGAACCATGGGGAAAAAGATGAACTGGTCCCAGAAAGGGAATTCCATTATTTAATAATGAGATTTATTCACAAATAAAGAACTGTCAATAATTATAATGCACTGCAGCATGACGAGTGGGCCTCAGCAGCAGCAGCGTCAACCACGGCAGCACAGTAAGCAGTGAGCGGCAGGCAACGTCTCATAGGCTACAAGAAAAAAACGAGCTAAGCACACTTTCGTATTATAGAGCTGATGCCCTTCCAGTATAGGTAAATACGAGCCGAGCCCAGAAGATAGTTACAGACCAATAGTTGAGCGCGAGGCCACGAGATTAAAGATTACAGAGTTGGGCGCGAGGCCACGAGATTAAAGATTACAGAGTTGGGCGCGAGGCCACGAGATTAAAGATTACAGAGTTGGGCGCGAGGCCACGAGATTAAAGATTACAGAGTTGGGCGCGAGGCCACGAGATTAAAGATTACAGAGTTGGGCGCGAAGCCACGAGATTACACAGATTACACAGACTCCTAAGTTGGGCGCGAGGCCACGAGATTACACAGATTACACAGACTCCTAAGTTGGGCGCGAGGCCACGAGATAACACAGATTACACAGACTCCTAAGTTGGGCGCAAGGCCACGAGACTAATGATAAAGAACACGAAAGCAAAATTGAATTAGGTTTCAGGGTTCATCGGTACAGATTGAGCAGCGAGCCACATACCGAAACGATATTAAACCTAAGCTAAGGACAGTCGGCAAATATTGGAGAGTCCATCTCACCTTAGGCCAGGCTCATTGAGCTCGACGACGTCAAGCGAGGGGCGCAGCCATCGAAGTGGGGCGCAGCCATCGAAGCGGGGCGCAGCCATCGAAGTGGGGCGCAGCCATCGAAGTGGGGCGCAGCCATCGAAGTGGGGCGCAGCCATCGAAGTGGGGCGCAGCCATCGAAGTTAGGCGCAGCCATCGAAGTTAGGCGCAGCCATCGAAGTGGGGCGCAGCCATCGAAGTGGGGCGCAGCCATCGAAGTGGGGCACAGCCATCGAAGTGGGGCGCAGCCATCGAAGTGGCGCGCAGCCATCGAAGTGGGGCGCAGCCATCGAAGCGGGGTGCAGCCATCGAAGTGGGGCGCAGCCATCGAAATGGGGCGCAGCCATCGAAGTGGGGCGCCGCCATCGAAGTGGGGCACAGCTATCGAAGTGGGGCTCAGCCATCGAAGTGGCGCGCAGCCATCGAAGTGGGGCGCAGCCATCGAAGTGGGGCGCAGCCATCAAGGCATACCTCCGCTCAACGGACGCAAGCCGGCCAGCGTGTCGCAAGTTGAAGCCACCTAACTCTTCACACTATCATCTTAAGTTGATGATGAACTAAAGAAGAAGCAATAAGTAGATAGATGAATAATCGTCCACTTGATGAGATATATTCCACTGTAGAGTGGTCGACTCGGCTAATACTAGCGAGTTCAAGAAAAAGTGACGGAGACGCTGCTCGCTCGCGCCGCGCAGCGTGAAAAGAGCCGTGCAGAAAAAGGGGCGAGTCGGGCTTACTTAAACTTGCTCGCATTTAAGAAATGTGGATGGAGCTCTCAATGTTTGCCGACAGCTATCCTATTACAAACTTGACAAAGATCACAGCAAACTAACTTCGGTCAAAGATTATTTAATACATTTAGGAACACTTAATACAGCTAAAGAAAATTTAACACTGGTAAAGAACATTAAACACAGGCAAAAAACACATACATGGGAACACGAAAAGCATGCGTTTTGTACATAAGGGGACCAAAATTTTTCACTAGTATTGATAATACTTTCCGATGTTCTGTTTATAGGAAATGCACTTTTTTGGGTTTAGGTACTAGTTATATTAGTTTCTGTGCGACCCGTTTTAAACTCTGCGGCATTCGAACTCTCATCCATAGAGCGTTTAAAGTTTGTTCTAACTTCTGAATTTTACATCAAGAATTTGACCTTTTACGACAATTTTTTCTTAAGAATGGTTTTCCTTTGTTTACTATTGATAAACACATTGGTAAATTTTTGTCTAAAATTTATGATCAAACGCCGGCACTCCAATCATGTGATCAACAGAAGTTTTTCTTGAAGCTTCCCTTCTTTGGCCATCAATCTATTAAGTTAAATCAGGAGGTTCAACTCCTAATCAGCAAGTTTTTTCCACTACTTAAAATTCATACTATTCTTATCAACAATTACACAATCGGTTCCCTTTTCCGCTTTAAGGATAAGCTGCCCACTGTTATGTGCTCCTCTGTGGTTTACCAGTTTAGTTGTTCACGTTGAGAATCACAGTACATAGGTTCCACTTGTCGTACTCTTATGTCCAGAGTAGCCGAGCACGCTGGGTGCAGCTGTAGAACCGGTCGTCCACTTGGTTCTTCTCCACTGTCCTCTGTTCGATCCCATGCGGAAAACTGTAACGTCCCTGTTTCCGTAAATCCTTTTAAAATCTTTGCAGGTGCCCTTCCTTTGATTGATTTCCGCATCCTCGAGTCGCTGTACATTTTTAAGCTCAGACCCCCTCTAAATGATACTCAAAGTGTTTTTCCTCTTCTCGTTGCAAATACGTGATCATTAATTTAGGTTTTTTGATTTTTGTTTTGTTTTATATTTTAGTTTAAGATCCACGACTATTTTTCTGTATATGTTGTAGTATTTTTTTACATAGTGTATTTTCAATTTACTCATTTTCGTTTTGTTTTGTTGCAGAATTCATTTCATTGCTGAAGATGAACTGTTTAGTTCGAATCGTTCAATTTTATTCATTTAAACTTTACTATTTATAGTAATAAAATAGCAATTCGTACAGCGATTTTCGCCTTGCTTTTCATTTTAAGAATAAGAGGCGTCAATGCGGATTCAGTTTTAGACTGGTATTGATATTTCAAGATGTATCTCCTCATTCAGTTTTGATGCTAGAACAAAAACAAAGACAGTTTTAGAATCCTTGGAACATTCCTAACAAACTCAAATGTTTTTTTCCATTTCCAATTTTTTCTCTTTTTACATGGGGTTGAAATGGGCTCGATAATTGAAAGTTTTACTCCCCTTCATTTTTTAACCCCATATAAAAAGAGAAAAAATGGGAAATGAAAATAAATTGAGTTTGTTAGGAATGTTCCAAAGATTCTAAAACTGTCTTTGTTTTTGTTCTAGCATCAAAACTGAATGAGGAGATACATCTTGAAATATCAATACTAGTGAAATATCAATACCTAAAAACCAATATGTCAATTTTTTTCAAAAACTAATGCCTAAATCAAAAATATTAATGGAATAAAATGTGTTTCGTTTCAAAGGTTACATATCATAGTCAAATTTTATAAGAATCAGACTGAAAATAAATTATTTCATATTTTTTTTAAAAAAAATTTTTTTGATATCACAATTCACTGTGTGAATATGAAGTTATGTATAGAAATTATCGAAATAAAATTAAAACTGCATTCAATTACATGAATTGTTCATTATATTACACTTCAACCAAAAATTTTGTTATGTTTTTCTTACTTATAAAAAATAACTTTCATCATTCAAAATGGGACTCCTCATTGAGTTTTGATGCTAGAACAAAACCAAAGACAGTTTTAGAATCCTTAAAACATTCCTAACAAACTCGAATGGGCTATTTTGAAATTCGAATTATTCGAAAAAATATATAGCTCTAAACCCAAAAAATTGGGGTTGATTTTAGAAATTTCAAAAAAAATTGAAAAAATTGAAAAAAATTTATTTGAAAAAAAGCCAATTTGATTTTGTTAGAAATGTTTCAAGGATTCTAAACAGTCTTTGGTTTTGTTCTAGCACTAAAACCCGAGGACGAGTTCCATTTTAAATTATCAATAAAAATATTCCAAAAAACTCATTTTTCGTCAAAAAAAACTAAGGCCTAAATCTAAAAAATCACACGAGTAAAAAAAGGATTACTTTCACAAAATACTTATACTGGCCAATTTTCAAACGATTTAGACGAGAAAAGTTGAAAAACCGTGATGTCCCCCTTAATGTCATTATCATTAAGGGGAACATCACGGTTTTTTAAATAATTAAATAATTATTATTATTAATTAAATAATTATTATAATAATTATTTGATGAAATACCTTGCATTGTACAGTCGAAGTAACTATATCTGTTTTGTACACCTTGAATTTTAATATCGTCATATTCCTCTCATTTGACCGCTTAGGAAAACTTGAGTCTCATTGTTCATGCTTCAAAGAATCCGCGTCCCGTTTTCGACTGAAAATTGTTTTTTTGAAAACTCTGCACATAGAGAAAACTGCATTCACGTCACATAATCAAATTTTTTGAAACATTTTTTGAAAATCAAATCGCTATTTTTGGGCCCAATTAGCTAAGAAATTTTTTGCACGCTTGTTGATATTCGGCTATGTTTATATTTCCTTATAGTTTATCGTATGAGTTTTGTCGTGATTACATACATTTTCATGCGCACAGAAGAAGGCAATCTCTTAAAGAAAAAATGAATGAATTTAATATCTGTCATCTGTAAAAAGTGCACATTTGATACGATACGAAGGTATTCTAGAAGTGTTGAAGTTAGTTTTGAAAGGTTCAACATGCGGAATCATAAGAAATTAATATCCTTATTTCTTGGGTGAAGTGCTAAACAGTATTTATACACTGAGAAAGAAGTAAAGTGAATCTGAGAATCCAACACCTCATAAGATTTTAGCACCTGGTGTTGCGAGGAAATAATACTCTATATCTAGAATCTTCGGCTTCGTTAGCAACTTATGGAACGGATTATATTCGCGAGAGGATTTTGTGAAGCGTGGGATTTTCAACCATTTTATTTCTCACTGTTCATCCGTAAACAACACAGCGACCAAATTCATCAGTCATCAACCTCGACTAGATATGATACCTAGAGTTGGAGAGGTTACTAGTGAAGGCATGGGAGGTACATTTGCTAAACTCACGTACACTGCATCATTTTCAACGGTAAGTTATGTTCGCTATACGTTGAAAGAGTTTTACCATCCTACAAAAGAAACGTACAGGTAACGTGAGATAAAAAGCTTTCATATCATCAGTACACGGTAGCAAATCAGAGAATGACAATTTGTTGATAAACTTCAAGCCCCGAAACGTTTTTCGTATATATATTGATTAAATGCTAATTATTGAAAACTGCTAGCTACTACGAGCTTTAAAAATGATTTTTGTGAATTGGTATTCAAATACTTGCCTTGAATGGATTTTTTCAGGTAGGCGATTGCTAACGGTTAAATAGATATTGCAGGAGTTGAAAGATGTCGCAAAGTGGTAATTATTGGGAGCTAAAGGCAACCACATTTTTGAAAAAAATAAAATTGGCCACCACTTTCTCCACAAAGAACATAACTCATCGTACAGGTTTTCTACAATTTATGTTATAGAAATTGTTCAAATTAAATCTAAGAAAAATTTCCCCCACCTTTTATAAATTTTTACACGTTCAGTCTATGTTATCACGATCTTCCATTCGAAGTATCTCAAGTTGAGGCTGTAATGATGTGTCTTTCAATGCGTTCAACAAATTGTGTGAAATCTCACTCCAACATTTTTTTGGATCTTGTCGGAGTTACGGTGCCAAGCCAAGTTACGGTGCCAGCTGTTCGATGGCAATCCCGGTCGCGCTCGCGTCAAAAGCTTGCCTCTGCCCCCCTTCTATCATGATCAACTGTGCTGCATGCCAGATACCGCCAGATCTTGCATACACCTGCGATGCATGCCAGATACCGCCAATAACTACCGTATTGTGTTCTCTTATTTCCCTTTTACTGTATATTCTATATAAAAAGTGGTAACGACAGTCGGATATTAGGAAGCACGTCTGGCATTTCAGAAATCTCACCAGCAGCCTCTGAAAATTTGGCCACGAGATCTTCCTTGCATTTCCATTCAAAACGTTTATGCTGAAACCTTTTAATCGAGCATCACTCAAAGGAAATTTCATCGTAGTCCACCCTCGTACATTAGAAGTGTTTATAACGTAAATTCAAACTAAATATTGCGAGTAATTGTATCGTAAAATTTCATACTTTATAACAATTAACTGCTAATATTTCGAAAACCCATAAGTGTTCTGAAAATTTCACAGAAAAAATTGTTTATCTGGCCATATTGTGCTGGTGGAATTGTGAACCTCTTGTGGTAAAACATCCTGCACAAACTAGCATTATCTCTGTACAGTTAGCCAGCAGGTTGTAATTATTTTAACTTAATAAATCTGAACACATCAGTGGTTTGCTTTAATCGCAACCTTATTAGAAACCTAAAACCGAAGGAAATTCCGATAAAATTTATCATCTTCACTATGAAAACGTTTCAGAGTCCAGCTCCATCATTAGTTCAAACGAAAAACAAAAGAATTTCGTCTGAAATATAAGATCAAAGTAAAATGGATTGTAGGTACTACAAATATATTATGTAAGTAAAAATACATTGTATGAGACGGAAAAAAACAAATAATAAAATACAGAAGCACAAAAAGAATACATGTGACACATAAGTATGAAATAAAATTAGGCTGGTTCTGACGAGGAATCTACCTTTTCTCTATTTTCATAAGGTACGAACTGTCCATATTGTTCATACGAGGGTTTCGCTTGAAGATATGCAAGGACTCTAAAATCCTGAGGTCATGCGGGGTTGAAGCTAAGTCTAAAATTTTGAAACCGGCAGCAGATATAGGAACATTGCACTATTAATTTAATTATGTAATAACTAAGTAACGACACCTCTTGAATATAAATATTGTTCACTTCGCTTGACGACGAACTATTGTGAGACAAAACGAACAGTCTTTAAACGTGCGTGTTCAGCTGATATCCAGTATCCCACAAATGAATGAAATACTAATAAAATTCTCAAAACTTATGACGAAAATTACGAAAGCAATATAATTGTAAAATTCGTAATATTTTTTTCTTTTTATCCAAATAAACACGAAGTTTCGATAGAGAATGATCTATAGAAAATAGCGGTATCTGGCATGCATCGCAGGTATCTTTGTATCGAAAAAGAGAAGACAATATTGAAAAAAGATATATTTATTTATGATATCAACTTGTTATTGGGACAATGTAGTAAATAGTTTTATTTCTAATATTAAACTAACAGTGTATATATGTATATATATGTACGAAATTCATATAAGTGGAAACTATCTCATAATAATTAAAAATCTTGCAATTTAATAAAATTTGTTAAAATATAAATTATTATTGCCTAAATATTGGGTTGATATTATACGCCAATAATACCGAGTAATTTGTTTAAAATGTACCAATAAAGTTAATGAAAAGTTATTGCAGTCATTAATGAGTGCAGATATATATATATGACAGATATGAAGAAATGTGAATACGTTACAATAATAAGTATATTCAGAATTACTGTAATCACAGGTTTACAGTTCTTGTTTTTTCAGTTGTCCAATAAGTTTCGAAGGTTTAATTTTTTTAAAAAATATGCTAAAATCGTTTGTCATATGTTACTATAGCAATAAATGTCTATATATTGACTTAAGATGATATAAAGGCATTTATATAGATGAGTACGTTATTGAGTACGCCTATTCCTACCATATAACACATTTTGCATGCATCATTCTTTGAGTAAAGCGCTTTCGTGCAATTTTTCAATCACGCATATATATGCTGCTTAGATGAACGTATATATGCTGCTTAGTACAGGTTGCCCGACCACTGGTGCGTACGTGCAACACAAAATTTGGATTACGATGCCAAAGAGGTTTGTAATCACGGATTTTAGATAAATTTTGAATGCAGTTTAATTCATAGCCTTGTAGGTGTGTAGGTATGTACATCAGATAATATAGTTATCAGAATTATATATATTTCTCGTCTTTGAACCCTTATGAATATTGATGCGATATTAGAAATTAATTATTGAGCCAAAGTGTTGTTTAAGGAAACACCTCAATATCAAGTCAATAGTGACACAGTAATTAGCAGATACTGGGTGAAAATAAATTATTATTGGGACAATATATTCTACCAATATCCACTTGATGTCAGAAAATAAGTATTGGGCCTGTAGTACCCTACCTTAGTTACCCCTCAAACTCAGTTGTAGTCCATTTGTGTTCAGTAATACTAATATGTGTAAATGTAAAATTATCCAAGGAAAAAGTGCTAACATCTCCACAGCGTATCACCGATAGCAACTGCAGGAGAAGTACGAGTATATAATTAAGGTCGCTACTTCACTCGCCGGAACTCAATTGCTAACGCAGCAACAACTCCAGGCCTTACAGGACAATGGTTTTTTGAGGAACACCTCAATATCAAGTCCATAGTGACACAATAATTAGCTAATATTGGGTTAGTGAAATTATCATTATCGGGGCCATATGTTTTACAAATATCAACCTATCAGGAATTGACTATTAAGCCAATGTTAATGTAGGGAACACTTCATTATCAAGTCAATATTGACACAATAATTAGTTAATATTGAATTGATGATAATTTTGTTATTGGGCCAATGTATTTTTCTAATATCAACCGAATTTTCCAAAGTAAGGTATTGTCCCAATGTTCATTTTGAATATCCAGTCAATATTGAGACTGTATATTGGCTCAATATTAGGTCAATAAATTTTGCTACCTGGGTATGCTCTAGCTTCGATTTTAATTAATCCATTCTGTATTTTGGGTCAAAAAAATTTTTTTCTGCTTTTAAAAGACTTTCAAAGTTGTTCCCGAATCACTGTACAAATATTAGGAACGTCTTTGAAGTGCAGCGCCCCCCAGAATGAGGGTAAGGGAGGGGGGGTAGTCAGAGATAAATTGAAGGCAAGGCGACACAGCCGTATTCGTACGCCTTTCTTGGTGTAATAATGAGTACATTTCAATGGTAAATCAGTATCTATTTGAATTGAATGTATTTAACAGTACTTTAGAAAGGTCGGTCACGACACCCACCACCGAAAGGGGGGGAGCAGTTTGGGGTAGGACTTGCAGGGGTGGTGATTGGCTTGTAAAGCAAGAAAGTAGTGTTTATTATGTGAATATTTTGATGAGAAATACGTTATTTATCTAGGTAAAAGTACATTACAGTAGGCCATGTACTATTTTCAGCCAATTAGGGAAAAAATTGATGTTTTTCCAACGCGAATTTTGGTGAATTTTTTCCACGGTAAAAATTGCAACTGACAACTTCCTTCTAGTCTCGAACAAGCGCTTGCTTAGGAACCAGCTGCCGCTTCAGTGTGGCCTCAACTATCATGTGGTGCTGTACTGCACGGTTCTCTGCTGTACTCTGCTCTGTCGCGCAAAAGCTAGTTAGGTTGTTTTGTAGGGCGTGTTTACGCTGTGTTGGTGACGCCATGGGAGGTGTTAGGAAAAGCGTTCTGTCTAGAAGGCGATCTATTGCTATTGCCCGGGCCGCCAAGAGGCTTGGGGAATCTGGCATATCTGTGCAAGGTGGCCTGTATCCCTCTATTTGTGCTTCGATCGCGCTCCTGTGATTCCTAAGTTTTCAACACTGACACGCATATTTCTCCGCAAATTTTAAATCTATATTGATGCGGTTTGTTTCATTTGAAATTATAATGTTTGCTCTAAAATGGATAGTGGTTTTATTAGTGGAAAAGTGGTTTTATTAGTGGATAGTGGAAAATTTGTTTGTTGCATTTTTCATGCAGGCTTATAACTTCAATCTGCGCTCTTGAAAAATATAAATTTTCAATACCTTCGTTTCCATTTCTCCGAACTTTACAGAGCTAGAGCAACGTGGTTTGCTGCATTTGAAAGTAAAATGTGTGCTCTAAGCTTCTCAGGACGTTGATTTTGAAAAAAATTTACGTGAAACTTTTTCCGTATACTTTTTACCCTAAAATTACAATTTTTACCCTACATTTTCCTGAAATTATTTATAAATTCGGAATGAATTCAAATTCAAAAAACGGCCCCTGAGGATTTTGGAGCACACATTCTACTTTCAAATGCATTAAACTGCATTGCTCTAGCTTTGTAAATTTTGGAGAAATGGGAACGAATGGTATATATAAATACATATCTTTAATTATCATGAATAACTCATTTTCTATGCCCTAATGCAAAAAATTTGTTAAATAAAAGTTGTTAGGAACCCAAAGATCGAGTCGTCTGCAAATTTTCATAGACGTAAGTCCAATAGGAAAAATAACCTGTTGAAAATCCATTATTGGGCCGACCGGTGAGCAAGATTCCCTTAATATCCTACTATGGAGCTGGCGGCACTGGGAGCAGTTCACCTGAGATTACTAAATAATATGAACTTTATTGAAATTCATAATTTTAAGGCCTCAAGAATAACTCTAAATATTCGATTTTGAATCTATAATTTTGACTGAAGTTTCTAGGCCAAGTGAACTTGTTTCTTAGCATGAGAGCTTAGAAATTTCAACTTTTATTTTTTACCCCATCTAAGCTCCACCCAAATGAATAGGTAGGTTAATACATCACTTTGGTCTCAGCTACTGATCTAAATGTAAATAAACCGAAATTAAACTAAGTACACAGGTTTATTGTGAATCAGCTACTAGATTTCCAGTTTCTAAATGCTATATCACGTACAGTGTTAACATGGCATGTCCCCAATGAGCACATGTCGCAAGGCTGCAGAGGATTGCGAAATGCGGACGAGCGAAAGTCACCTTAAGTAGTCGCGTAAACTTCACTTCTCTGGATTTCTTTTACTTTGATGTTAGTACTTACAGGAGATGACTGCAAATAGGATAATTACATGTAGTGACATTATTGCAAAAATTAATTCTTCACCATTGAATTCGAAGTTCCTGAGTCAGTCACACTGAACAAACACGCGCGGTTCTCGATTTATGCTGTGTTAAATACAGCTTGAAAAATGAGTTAGCAATAAAAATCGTAGGTACAGAACAATACTAAAATGATTCATTGGTTAGTATTGATATAAAAAATTATTGTGGTTAAAACAGTCAATCACACTGAATAAAACAGTAGAGGTTGTTCTGCGCCCTCAGTTGACTAGCTTCAAGTGTTGTGTTAAGGAAAATTCGATTGTGTGAATTTTACAAAAACAAAATTAAAAGTGTTGTAAAAACAGTGTAGGGTTCGCATTCAGCAGTACAGAGAGTGATCGAGTCCACACGTTCGTTGAAAGAATGTTGCGGTAAGGAATGTTGCGGTAAGGCTATTCTGAAGAGCATCGGGCAGTTTGTATTTGTATGACCACGAAGGAATGCGTGAGGGAACTTGGTTACAAAGATCTCTTACATGGCAGAGAAACCTTTCCACAAAAATGTTTGTAGACAGGGCGATCTTAAAAATAACATGGGGGAGAAGAGGCCAGCGAAACTTGAGAGGGTTCGGCTGAACTACATGGAGAGAAATTTATTGCTAGCACTTGTAAGCGTTGGGGCTAAGGACGCTGGACAGAAGTGGGTGACAGATTTATGACACACCATGGTAGGCTTAGGAGGTCCGTTAGAAAGCGAGCGATATTATCGAAAAGCAAACAACCTCGAAGAAGGCGGAGATTACTGCGCGCTTGGCAAAACATTTCAACAGCAAATAAGAAAAGGACAGCCTCAGGGAAAACCAATGGGAACGTTAGAGGGAAGTGTAGGAGGACGCTCAAGAAGCCCCGTGAGAACACGATTGGTCTCACGAAAAGGGGGAGTACAGCTCTGAACGGAGGGACAGAGCTGATGAGAGGCGAGCAGTCTAACGCGGTGCATCATCATAGAAAGAAGTACGTGTAACCAAGTGTCATACTGAAAAAGCATTCTGAAAAATATAAGTGAAAATATTGAATATATTGAACGTATAGAGGAAGTTGAATAAGTTGTTTTGAGCCCGTAAATTAAAATGAAATTAAAAAAATGTCACGTCTATTTTCCAGAAATGAAAACATCGTAACCAAACTTTGCAGTATATGAAGTACTAAGTTGAACGTCAGTTGGGCGGGTAAGGAGTGTTTTGGATCATAAGATATGCAGTTCCCTTTTGAAAAGAAGTTTTGAAATAAAAGTCATGAAAAATAATGTCACATTAACGTAAAAAGTAAAATAATTTTGAGAAAAATTTTTGGCAATTAAAAGAAGTAACGAGGTGATAAATCATTTGCAGGCAGGGCGGTCGTCACAGATGTCTAACGTCATTGGAGGTTACGCGCTAGAAGTCAGAAGTGGAGATTTGGAAGGTGGTCGTCATAAATTTTTGAACTGAGAATCACTCGTGGAGACTGAACTGGAGTTGTGCCTTTGAGAAGGAACGTGTGAACGAACGTTATGACCACATTTTGTACTGCTGAACGCCACAATAATTGAGGGGTATTCTGTCATATTCATGTGTGGGAAAGTGAGGGAAGGGCTGGCCGGCCAGATTTACTGGGATATGAATTGTGTGTAAGTCAGTAGGGTAGGGCTTTGAGGCAGGTTGTAAATTGCGCTGTGTCCTAATAAAATGTTCATGGATTGTGAGTCTACGTTATCGTACTGTATCAGTTCTGCCGTAATTATAAATTCATGCTAAATTCATATGGCGTATATAAATATCCGTCAACGCAAAGGCAGCTCATCGATACAGGTGCGCACAGAATCGCGCTGATGTAAGTCGTGTATCAACTCATTGGTGAGTACCGCTCTAAATTTAGTATACAATAATTGTGTGTCTTTTCTTAATGACTGTGTTCTTCATACATTCTCGCATTTTTTTGTGTGTTAGGTATTTACCTGGAGGTTTACCATTCCTCTATTCCGAGAACCTGATCTTCTTGTTAATGAAATGTTAACAAGGAGGAGGGCCCATTTCTCGTGACAGTTGCTTATCAGCATTGAAGCAGCTCCCAATGACACAAGAAAATGTAAAGAAAACTAATCGGTCACGCATGATGAAAAACACACGAATGCAACCTCGACGCGTTAAGATTCAATTAACCACTCTGAGGGTTAGAGTTTTTAGATTATTTTCTTGGCTGCGCATTTACATTCTTCACTCATGATATCCACAGTACGTGGTAAGTGTTGTGTACACTGAACGTCACTTACATGACTGGAACTTGGCAATTTAATGCTCTACTTGTTTTGGGTAACCCATGGTTAGGCACAAAAAAATGAGAATTACACGTAAGCATTCTTTATTCTGGAAAGTTGGATGCATTGCTCTTCCTACACACTTCACAACTGCTGTTAGAGTTTTGAAATAGGAGAGAACATTCATGACAACCACACACATTATTCAAATAGTAACCGGACAATTTTGTCAGAGGTGGCCCACAGTTTGAAGAATAAATGAAAGTGCAAAGAAACACGCACGTAAAGTAATGGAAATACCTTATTAAAGAAAGTCGATGAATCAAAATAGACGTTTCGATCTCTCAAGTATTTCTCAAATTTAAAAAAAACATAAGTCAAATCTGAATCAAAATACATTGAAAATGAAAAAAATAAAGTAACTTCTAAACTTGTTGCAAAGAGAATGTTAATTGCATGTTGTTCATAGGAGGTTGATATTTTGAAATAAACAACGATTCTAAAAAGCGGTGACTTATTTGACCAGATTTTGAAGAAACTAGTTTAAAATCATATAACTGATAGTGAGGTCACACCTCTCTGCATGAATCCCGATTTGAAGAATATGAAGAAACTTATTAACGAAGAACGCAGTTAATATTGAAACCATATTCATTAGAACTTAACAAGGTCTTAGAATAAAATATAACGAAGAGCCTATTCACTCTGTAAAACGTTTCGGAAACCAGCTCCATCCTCAGTAAATCATTCTGTAAAGAATGATAAAATTGAACAAAAAAAAATTCAGTCAAATCTAAAGAACACAAGTTTTTTCATTAAAAATCTACATATTAATTTGCGGATAAAATGAACTATTTGTACTATTGAAAACAGGCTTTTCTTTGGCTATGTATTGGGACTCTAAAATACGCAAGTCTAATTCATTCGGAGCAATTCATAAAATTTTAAAATCATCTTCTGCTATGCGATCGCAGCACTGTTCACTATGAAGGCGAATAGACGAGTGAGGCGGTTTGGTTACCATTCTTCCACTACGGTAACTGATTCCACGATGTTGGGCAATCCTAATGTAAAGTGGCAAAGTCGTCATACCGACATGACCAGATGTAAACTGTACACAACTCAACTTATAAACAACGGATGCTCGCATTCGCTTCGGAATCACGTCCTTGTATCGGAAAAATAACCCAACTTTTAGAGAATTGACGGCGGCAATGAGACATAGTTTCACGGAAGGAAAATGACGTTGAAAAGGGTCTCTAAATCTCGTGACATTTTGTCAGTAAAATCTCCAAAATACTGGAAAACACAATATGGACGTTGCTTTGGCTCTGTATAAGAGTACTTGTTTTTGAATATTTTTTAGCCCGAATTTTTTTAATTCGAACATGAACTATAGATGAAAGAAACCCATTTTGACCAAAAAATTATTTCAGAACAGTATATTCACCGTGCAAGTCCATATAGTTCGAACAAATGTTATATGCTCGATTCAATAATGTTTTTATGGTATTAATTTTGAACTTATAAGTACAAAAACTGAAAAACTAAGAGCCTAATCAATTAAAAGTTGCCTCTCGAAAAACAGAGGATTTTAAAATGCTGCCTTTTCTAGTACTTTGGGAAACTAAAAATGATTACCTATTGTTGCATTCAATTTCAACAGTAAATTGTTTATCTTTTTTAGTTTCCCAAATTACTAGAAAAGGCAGCATTTTTAAATCCTCTGTTTTTCGAAAAGCTACTTTTAATGGATTGGGCTTAAGTTTTTTCAGTTTTTGTACTTATAGGTTCAAAATTAATACTATAAAAACATTATTGATTCGAGCGTTTAACATTTGTCGAACAAATGGATTCGAGCGTTCAACATTTGTTCGACCTATACGGACTCGCAAGGTGAATATACTTTTCCGAAAAAACTTTTGGTCAAAATGAGTTTCCTTCATCTATAGTTCATGTACAAATTTAAAAATTTCTGGATAAAAAATTTTCAGTAACAAGTACTCTTCCATAGCCAATGCAACGTCTATTCTGTGTTTTCCCGTATTTTGGAGGTTTTACTGATAAGATGTCAAGAGGTTTAATGACCTTTTTAAACATCATTTTCTTGCCGTGAAACTATGCATCATTGCCGTCTATTCTCTTAAAGTTGGCTCATTTTTCCGTTACAAAGACGTGATTCCGACGCGAATGCGGGCATCCGTTGTCTTTAAGGGGACCGTCTACCCCCTAAAAAATTTCGTAATTTATTGATGGATTTCTCTGAAATTTTCACAGTAGGTGTGAAATGCTGCAAAGATCATTTTATTTTTGATGTGTTTTTTGTATCTGCACCAATTTTTTTTCGAAAAATACGAAAAAATAGGGGTTTATTCAAATTCTATCTTCTTCTACAATTTTGAAGTTACAGAACCGAAAATTTGTTTATATAGTTTATATACCCATATATCCATAAGCAATGTGGAATTTCGATAAATTTAATTTTAGAATTTCAGGAATTTTTTTGTCTTTTTTCTTCTTCTTTCATGTGTTATTTTCAAAATAATGAATGTTTAGAAATTTGTATTGCTTATGGATATAGCTTGCTAAGCCCTATCGAATAGTATAAATCACATTCATGTAACCCTAAAATTGTGGAAGAAAATAAATGTGAAAAACCAATTAGCAAGTTTCCAGAGAGCGTGTTTTTCTAAAAAAATTGTTTATCTTCCTATCTTTTGAACTAAGTGTTTTCTACAATGAACTCTTGAGGTTTTGTATTGCTTTTTAAGCACTTTCGATTTATATATTTTACATTGTTGTAGCTTTTGAACTCTGGGAGAAAATCTTCATCGAAAGACAACAAGTGTAAGTGTTCATAGCACGTATTCCCCCCCCCCCCCCAAAAAAAAAAATTACTAAAATACGTTTTTTTTCAAGTGATCTCCTCTGCCTTGTAGCTCTTTTCAAGCCCTTTCGATTGGTGTGCTCGGCATTGCCGTAGCTATGGTATTGCGGCTGTCATCGAGCTATGAATGAAAGCGTGTGTAAACCGAACAGCTGGTATCTTAGAATTGTCAAAAATTATTTGTCAGCTTTAGAATGTTTTGTTTGAATATGAAAGAACTTTGAGTGGCCCAAGAAACGAACTCTGTTGCCATTGCCGCAGAGAAACACGCCTAATTGACAACCAATATGATGGGTGGGAGGGGTCACACTGCGTCAAAGGTACGCCACCCTCTCGCTCTCCCCCCTCTAGGGGGAGGGTACCAATCGGAGTAGACGCAAGCGAGTAGTACCAATGGAAGCGCAAGAAAATCCTCAATTAGATGCATTTAAAAACAGAAAATCAGGCATTTCTCCGATTTAAACGTAGACCGTCTCCTTAAGTTTAGTTGTGTACAGTGTACATCTGGTTATGTCGGCATGACGACTTTACCACTTTACATAAGGATTGCCCAGCATCGTGGAATCAGCTACCATAGTGGAAAAATATTAACCCCACCAGCTTACTCGCAAGTTTGCCCTCATAGTGAACAGTGCTGCGCTCGCATTGCAGAAGATGATTTAAAATTTTATGAACTGCTCCGAATGTTAGCTTGCGTATTTTGGAGTCCATATACATAGCTAAAGAAAAGCATGTCCTTAAGAGGGTCATCCAAGACCCCTGCCAGGCCCCCAGCGCTCCAATGGTCATTTTTCTTGATTTTCTTGAAAAGGACCCATAGATGGAGGTGAATGTTCTTTCGTTTGCGTGTATTTTCTTCCGCTCTCGATATTTATGAGTTCTCTTAGTTCATTATTACTGTATATTCTAGCGGGTATTTTCTTCCGCTCTCTATATTTATGAGTTCACTTAGTTCATTTCTGTTTCTTTGGGAATAGACTCAGTCGGCATGACGTTACGTTAATTATTAGTTAATGATTTTTAATTATTATGATATGAGTACGCTGCCACCACGAGGCTTAGAGCCTCGAAATTAAGGAGAGGAATTAATTAAAATGCGAGAACTAAACGTGAACTCTTTTTGTAGGTAGCGATGGCTGATGGCCGGCACGTGTTTCATATGCCAGTGACGAGAGAGAGAAGGAATGATACGAGGCCACAATTTATTACGTGTACTATGGGAAAGCAAGTCAGGAGGGCGAGAGCACTCGCGATCACAGCAACATTTACAATTTCGGAACAACAGGACTCATCAATTCTAACTTTCCCTCCGAGGGACTCTTCCGATACCACCACCACCACGGTGTAACAATATTTAAATCCAGAACATTTGTCGAGCCAAGGAATGTACAAGCCACCAAAAGGGTCGAGCCAATTAAGCGTATAGCAGACGCTTGAAATCATGCGCCCTCAAAACAAGTCAATGAATTTCCGTTGATCGTGCCACGTATAAACAGCCACCGTTTCTAAATTTAAGTATAAATTGAAAACACTGCCTCGCGAGTAACTGCACTATTCTAAGTGCGTAAAAACCGGCGTGACTGTCTCACGCCTCAAGCCCGACAACCCGATGTCCGTTCTCAACTACGGCCCGCCGTCTAGTCCTTTCCCGACTACCGCTCCGCCCCAAGTGACCTCTACTCGTCCTACCCAATCCTGCTCGGACACTGCTCACCCCTCCCGAAGGGGAGGGGGGGTCACTGCACGAGCCGGGCAGCAACGGGGCGAGAAGGTTCTGAGCTCCGTCTCCCTCCACACAACCGGGGGTACGGCTGGGGGAGAGGGGTCGGGTCTCATGCCCCTGCCCGCCTCCCGTTACGGCAATTAAACAATGGTCCGCGGGACGGCGAGTCTAAACTCAGCGCTCTGCGCCGTCGGTATGAGGTTCCCACATTTTATAGCGCTGTGGTTGCCTAGGCCAGAGCGTCGAATTATCAGATTTAATATGGGGAAGATTTCTCTTCTGAGAACGTCCCCGACATATATTTCCCAAGACCATAGCACGAAAGCCGGCTATAAATTAACGACCCGTATCAATTCAGAGATGCTGTCTCCCCGGGCATGCTATTCTGCTCGCTCGGTAATATGTGAGAATAGGGGAGGAATCTGACTTCATACACCCTTCCCCCACTTGCGCAAAAAGAAATTATATAATAATTTCTTTTCCTATGTCTTGGCCTCAGTGCCTTCCCCACCCGACTGGCGAACACTTGTACAACATGACATCAACACCACAAAAAAAAAACACCAAAAAAAAACGAAACGAACGGCGACCACAATTCGCTCGCACGTGCTTCAGCGATTTAAGAATATTGGCCTCCTTCGGGACTGTGGAGGCGAGCTCTTCAGCCTCCGGAATTGTCGTCGTCTGCTTCCAGTGTAATATAAGTTCTTCCGAGCTCTTCCGTCCCGGGGCACAACTAGGTGCTGAGTCTAGGTGCTGTCTTTTTATGAGTCTAAACAGTCCTAACCGGACTTGAATGGCTAAGAGTACAATTCCTGCAACACGATACCGCACATACTCCTGTACGCGAAACAGCACACACACTCTGACACACACACACTTCTTTCATTCGTCGTTTACTTCGTATTGCAGGTCCTAATGATCAGAATGATGGATGAGAAATGGAATTTTCCTACATTAGTACTATTTCCGTGTCAGCTGACCGTTTTTTTTTTTCTTTCTTTTTACTGAATAGCATTTGCTAATCTCTCGTGAGAAGCAAGCCTAAATTTCGTATGGGTGCAATACGTAAGGCGTCCCTTCGTATGCATGTATGTTTTATCTATAAGTCGCACATGACTTATCTTTTAACCTCCAAAATCTCATGGTATCGGGTAACAGCTGCGATCCCTCAAGCATTGCGCACATGCCTCTGGACAAGCCTCAAAATCCCTCTGGCATGCTTCCCGTAATCTCCTTTATCACGCTCGTCAGCAGACCAGATATTTATAACACTCTCCACAGTTCACGCACGTGTTTCCTACGCGCAGGAGTGTTCCCGATCTTACCATTGATGAATGCCTCTCCATCTCTCTTACGTCGACCGCAGTTCCGGTCCGTCTCCGTTGGAGGCTGCTGTGGTGCTCCTTCGGCACCGTGTACATGCCAGCATCTCGCTCGCTCATTGCCTTCCTGAAAATCTTCAAAATCCGCCTTAGCACAATTTATCATCAAATATTTCAGCTCCGGCGACTGCTCAATGTCGTTCACACTCTGGATTTCCCAGCACAGGAGCCTTCAATCTTTATTACTGCTCGGCCTTTATTGCCCTTGCTATTCATTTCATTCTCCCACAGATCTCGTATTTAGCCTCTCAAACGCATCGCTGTTCGCTTCTCTTTGTCCAGACTGCCTTCTCTAATCTAAAGTCTGCTCAATCTCGGGTTACATGCGTCTCCGCAATGCAGCGTCTTTCAATTTTATGACCCATTGTGGCTCTCATTGTCCCGTGGGCTCACGCCTCGAGTCTCCACCACGTGAGTGCGCGTCCAGCTTGCCTTTCCACACTAAGATACGTTATTATTAAAGAACCGTAATGTTAAAGATTATGCTAGGTCCGTAATGGACATCTTTAATTTAATCTGATGTCTCGATAAGAATTCTACCCAACTCTCAGGGGTTCTGCTATACGAGATCTTATTATCGGCTCCAATCAGCTCATGACAGGCTCGGGTTTCTCTCTTTTTGCGCCTGCATTGTGCCTATTTCTCTTTTTAAAACGTCATTCAGAAGCCCAAAAAAATTTTTATTTCTTAAATTTTTCTCCCCCCCTCGACGATCAAAGAAAATTCCTTCACAGGGAATTTTTCACCCTAAACAAAACAATTACGAGAAGGATATATCTATTTCCCATCCACGTTGCTGACTCTTCAAACCTACACCTGAAAGGCAATGGTTTATTAGTGCTTATAACTAGATATTTCTCAGGCTACTCGAAAAAAAATTTCGTCCTCTCATTGGTTGTTGCAACCTACTAGTTATGAGAGGACTAAAGAGCCGTACCCACTACTGGCCGTATTATGTGAAAGAAAACATCTGCTGCGGCTGTGCTATACTTCGATTTTAATACTGTCTAATTATATCTCTGCCTAGACGGCTAGTTTCCTTCGAAATCTCTCTTCATTCCTTACACATCTCAAACAATTGACCAGCAATCAAATTCCTATTTCGATGTGAAGTCATTATATCTAAGTTTTATTCTCGTCATTCAAAAATGCGCAGCCAACACGATATAATTTGCCCAGTACGCTCTTATAATTATTCGTCTGCCGAATCTCTACTCGTATCCCAAGCCTCCTTTCTGCGCAACGCACTTGCTTCCTGCGGTTGAGCTCATCTTTTCTAGGCTCGGATTGAGTTCCTTTATGCCTCTGTCGATTTTATGACCTTCATCCGTCCTGTGTCGCGCTCTCAAGCTCTGAGCACAGTCGTTCATGTTGGCTGACCGCATTCCCAAGAAATTTCCTACATAGCAGTTAACGCTCGATCGTACTACTGCTCTTATATTTGTACTTCTACATAGTTCTTGTTAAGCTATTCTGAAAGAAATTAAATTAGTGAGCTTATCTACTACTTATTCGCTAGGTTATTCTGAAAAAGAGGATTAGATTAGTAAGCTTATCTACTATTTATTCGCTAGGTTATTCTGGAAAAGAACATTAAATTAGTAGGCTTATCTATTATTTACTTGCTAGTTTATTCTGTAAAGGGAATTTAGATTAGCAAGCTTATCTACTCTCTACTTGTTACATAGGCTTTTGCTTATGTAGTCTTCTCCTCTACTCCTCTACCGGACCTGCCGATCTTAGAGCGTAAGGACGCCTAGCTGCCGGGGTGGGTAGGGGTGGGGGTGCTTCAGGCCTTGTTACGTAGATTTCGTCATCGCTGCTTTCCGAGTCGCTATCTTCCTGACGCACTTTTGTGACGTGCTCGACGCTCCTCTTCATGCCGCGGAAACGCTCGTCTTGTAACACCAAAGGTTCCTCTGGCTGAAATGACGCGGGCTTAAGTCTATTTCTGTGCACCGTTATCTCCTGCCGGCGGCCGTGGACTTGTCGTATTACGACGTTCGTCGGTGTTGGGAGGGCCTGAATCCTGTACGGGCCTATCCAGTTCGGTCGGAATTTTCCCATCGCTTTGTTTCTTCCTGCTGTATTCCGTAGGAATACGCAATCGCCGACTCTAAGTTCCTTATCTCTCACGCGCTGATGTCTCACATTCTTGTCATGTGCATTTCGGCTTGCTGACATCGCGTTTTCGAACGCAATTTGCAATCTGGCAAAGGCGGCGTGAGGAAAATTCTCCTCCAAAGCATAGTTTAGTATCCTGGGCTGCAGAATATCAGACAGTGGCAAGGGAGCGTCGCGTCCATGGAATAAAAAGTACGGCGTGTTGTCGACCGAGGCATGATACGAGCAGTTTAGGGCGAGCGTGGCGAAAGGTAGCTGCTCGTCCCATGATGTGAGATCCTTCTCTACTGTTGCTGCCAACGTTGTCTTGATTAATTTGTTGAAGGCTTCCGTCATTCCGTTACTGGCTGGATAGAAGGCCGTGGTGAAATGCAACTTGAACTTCAAAATGCGGCACATTTCTTGGAAATTTTGTGCCGTAAACTCCGTACCTCGATCTGACACGATGTGTTCCGGACAGCCATACCGGCATACGTAGTCCATGAACGCTCGCGCCACTGTTTCGCTCTTTTTATCGCGCAATGGGTACGCCTGCACATGTCTCGAGAAGTGGCACACGATCGTCAGAATATATCTATGTCCGGCGTGTGACTGTGTCAGCTCTCCAATGAGATCAATCCCCACCCTTTCTAATGGTCGTGAGACTGGCGGTAATTCGCCTATTTTTGCTTTGAGACCCCCGTGTGGACTTCGCTTCTGACATGTCGTGCAATTTTTCACGTGTTCTTGCACGTGTCGTGGCATATTTGGCCAAAAGAATAATTCTCTGGCACGGTGGAGGGTTTTTCTTGCTCCAAAATGTCCAGAAATTCGCGTATCGTGCGACATTATTAACGCGGGCTTCACTAGGGATTCGGGAATCACTGCACGTTTGCGAATGTCTCCATTGTCCTTAACTTCTAGGTAGAAAAGACAGTTTTTGTCCAGCACGAAATCCTTATACTGGCTCGGATCTGACACCAATTCACCCTTTCCTTCCAATGCGTTGATGACCTTGGCCCAGTGCTGTGCTGTGCGCTGCTCCATACTTACCTTTTCCGCACAGAAAACTTCGTACGGGTCCAGCGCTTCCGTCACGGTCGGGCGGACGGCTGCCACTCCACGTGAGAGCGTGTCTGGAATCACATTCTCCTTGCCGGGTCTATACGAAATTTCATATTCGAACTACGACAGTAGCACTGCCCAGCGGGCGATACGTGAAACGGTAGCTTTGTATTGGAACAAATATCGCAGCGGCTGATGGTCTGTTAGTATTAGGAATTTTTGGCCGTAGAGATATCGAGCAAAATGGCGGACGTTTTCCACGATAGCCAGTGCCTCCCTTTCGGTGGTACTGTACCGGGTCTCTGCCGGTGTAAATTTCCGTGAATAGTATGCTATCGGGTGATCCAGGCCGTCCTTTTCTTGCGTCAGTACTCCTCCCAGAGCGACATCACTGGCGTCGGTATGCAGCCTGAACGGTCGCTCGAAATTTGGGTAACCCAACACCGGTGCTTCAGCTAGAGCCGATTTGAGCGCGTCGAATGCGGCCTGATGTTCGTCCGTCCACACAAACTTGGCACACTTCTTAGTCAAAGCCGTCAAAAGTGCGACTCGCTCTGAGAAATTTGGTGTGTGTCTTCGATAGTAGCCTGCCATTCCCAAAATTCTTCGTACATCTTTCGGTTTCTTCGGTGGTAACAACTCGCGAATGGCCGTGATTTTCCTTTGGTCAACTTGAATTCCGTCCTTCGAGACAACGTGACCCAAATATTCGATGGATGGTTTGGCAAAGCTGCACTTTTTCAGTGAAATTTTTAGTCCTGACTTCTGAAGGAGAGCGAGAACTTCTTCCAAATGAGCGATGTGATCCTCAAACGTCTTCGAAAATACTACTACGTCGTCTATGAAAACGTAGCTCGTCTTCCCAATCACCGGCTCTAACACTCGATTGACTAAACGCTGGAATGTTGCTGGGGCTGTAGTCAATCCAAAAGGCATCCGCTTGAAGCGGTACTGAGACGACTCAGTAGCAAATGCCGTCTTGTCGCGGTCTGCTTCCGCGACAGGAATCTGCCAGTAGCCTGATTTTAAATCAATTGCTGAGAAGTAGCATGCGCCTCCAAGGGACTCCAAAATTTGCTCGATCCGTGGCATTGGGTATTTATCTGCGAGCGTGACTTCATTGATTCGTCGAAAATTAATTAAATCAACGCAAAACCTATGCGTGCCGTCCTTCTTTTTGATGAGGAGCACTGGAGATGCCCACGCGCTTGCTGATGGCTCAATTACATCCATTTTTAACATATTCTGCTCTTGTTCTTCGATTGCTGCGCGTGTTGCTTGGGGCAGCGGCCATTGTTTCGTAGCGATCGGCGCCGCGTTCCTGGTATCAATTCGATGCGGGAGCACGTCACATTGGCCTAAATCTTGCTCATGCTGAGAGATGGCTGCCGCATACTTACCGAGGAGCGCTAACAAACTCTCGCGCTGCTGCGTGTGCAGATGTTCTAGACTCGGTACTTCCGCCTCGGGTAGCTCGTCGGTGATACCATACTCACCATCGTCACTGCTCATCGTTGGTAGCACCGCCGCGATCTCAGACTTTCGCATACTTACCCTTTTTCTTTGTCTGATCAAATTGATCGACTCTCCGGCATACTTACCGTCCTTAAATGCATACGAATGACCGTTCACGATCACTCTACTACCATATCTACTGGTCATGTCCAGCGTCACCTTACCTATGCGCTGGAGTAAATCGAGCCCTACAAGTATGTCTCCTGGATAATTTCCGACTTGAGCCACTATTACATCATGCACGTAATTTTTACCTCCTATCTTAATGTTCAGCGCAATTCTGCCCCGCACATCTATTTCTGCGCCACTTACTGTACTTAGCTTTAGTTTGGCCGTCTTTATTCTTACTGTACCTGATCCTGCCGACACGATTTTTTCTGCCATTTCAGGCCTTATTAGACAACAAACCGATCCGGTGTCCAGGAATGCTTCGCAGTCGTGTTCGTTGATTTTTATCTGTATGATCGGTTTGGCCTCGTGTGTGTCGACAGGCGTCGTTAGTTTTTTCTACAAGGCGGGCCTTGTGCGTATCGCCACGGTGCGTTGTTATCCACGTTGAAACTCCGATGGGCTGCGGGGCTCGAGCCTTGTGGCTCGCCTAACTATCGGCTCTGCTGGGCTTGATTTTGTGCCGGCCACTGTGCCCTACATTGTCTCGCTATATGGCCGGCTTGGCCACAATTGAAGCAGTTCATGGTTCTTCGCTGTACGTTCTGGGCAAAGGTATTTTGCCTCGGAATCACCGCTGGGTTGCGACACTCTCGAGAAAAATGGCATACTTGGTTGCACGACCAGCACCTAGGTGGTGGCCGGGTTGGGGCTGCTTCTACTTCTTCTATAGCGCAGATGTGCCTGCGCTGCTTTTCATCTTCCAGCATTCGTTCCCATTTCTGTGCCATTTTGACACAATCTGCGAGCTTTTTGGTTCGTATGTTGCCATTGTCCTTTTCAATGCCGGGTCGAGACCATTGACAAACACATTCGCCAAGAGCTTGTCGCGAGATGCTGTGTCTTGCAACTCCTTGATCACATGCGCCAAGGCAGCCGAAGAGGTCTCCAGTAGCGAAGCGAAATCCTCGATTGTGCCCCGGTTCATTTTGATTGCAGCCAGTTCCGCATGTGCATCCGTCAGCGAAATGCTTTTGAGGAAACGATCCTCGAGGCGTTCGGTCAGCTCCTTCAGATCGCATTCTTCGAGCTCGGGGTTTGAGTCCAGGAAGCTCTCTGCGGTGTCGGTGCAGAGATATCTGATGACATCAGCGCTTCGGTCGTCTGACCAGTTTTCTAGGTGTGCACGTTTTTTCACCGTGTTGAGGAACTTCACCACATTGCTTTTACCGTCGAACTTAGGCAGCTTGCCGAGCTCTTGCCCGCTTGCAGCTGTCTGAGCGGCTCCTGCGTCCTGCTTATTGGCAGCCGAACTTCCTGCGTTCCCAGACTTTTCTTCGTCCTTGCCCATTTTGCAGCTTGAACTCAGCAATGATCAGCACAAAAATTTTCTTTTTTTTTCAATCTATCTATTTGCAGTTGCAACTCACGACGCACTACAATGAACCTCTAATTTTTACGATAAGTACTGGTATCCAAGCATAAACACAAAAAAAAAATTTTCTGGGTGTATCCAAGAGAGGAAAGAGGAGGGCACCACTGGAAAAATACCGAAATGCGGACTCTCATGCGTAGGGCATCAAAATCATAAGTCAGGAGGGAATCTCCTTACACCAACAAGTTAAACAAGCTCATATAACAGCGCAAATTTATGTAAATATTCACGTTGATCGTTCCCTGTACTTGCAATGTCACTCATACCTATTCATCTCACTGATCCTAGTTCAGCCCACGACACACAAAATATTATATATTTCCTTTGAACGACAGAACAAACTTTTATTTGGAGCGTTGATCTCCTCCCCAAACACAGATAAAGAGCGACCAACAAAATGCGGAATCGGTTCGTATTATTTCTGTCCTAGGGAATACACAAACATTTAAATGGATGTTTCTACAGACGATTCGTTGATTTACCCCCAACAACAGAGTAGATGTTCGGTTGGTTTAGGAAACAGCTCTAGTCGCTAATAAAACTTAAAGGTGTCTCCAAGGGAGAACTGAGGAAGGCGCCAGCTGAAATGCAGTCTCTCGGCAAGTACATAGACAGCAAGTTGGGTCTTCAATAGCAAGAACAGTTTGAGTCGAGATATTTGTCAGCCTAGTTTAATGCGGTTCATTAACCAATACAAGGTGACGGAAGAGTTAAGAGCTGAAACAAGACGTTTGTGAACCGAAATGTGGTCATTAAATACTCCTGTATTTCCTTCCAACACCAAAACCTAACTACTCACAGTTGGCCCTCAAATTTGCACAACAACAGATATTCTCCGCTAGTGCGTGCACGTAATCGTTCCCTAAGTTTGCAATCCTGCTCACAAAAAAAAAAATTTCAATCGGTACCTAATTTACGACAAGGCACGCGAATCAACAATTTCTCCCCAAGGAACGAGAAAATAAACCACTATAACTCCGAGTTACTTTTCGATGATTATCCACATTGAAGGCCACAGCCGCGCAGCAACTAATACCGAATCGAATAGAAAATAAATTTTTCCCCACACTTCTAATTACGGTACACGTAACACACACAAAATGAAATGAAATGGTGTCTACTTACAGTTTTTGTTGATCGTGGACGCTGTTGCCCGCTTGCAGCTCTGGACCGGTTGTTTCTTCTTTCCTGTGTTCTTTCTCTATTGTTTTACCTCTCTCTCGCCACTAGTTTCCACCACCGCAAATGCCTCCACTGAATGTTCTTTCGTTTGCGTCTGTTTTCTTCCGCTCTCGATATTTATGAGTTCTCTTAGTTCATTATTACTGTATATTCTAGCGGGTATTTTCTTCCGCTCTCTATATTTATGAGTTCACTTAGTTCATTTCTGTTTCTTTGGGAATAGACTCAGTCGGCATGACGTTACGTTAATTATTAGTTAATGATTTTTAATTATTATGATATGAGTACGCTGCCACCACGAGGCTTAGAGCCTCAAAATTAAGGAGAGGAATTAATTAAAATGCGAGAACTATACGTGAACTCTTTTTGTAGGTAGCGATGGCTGAGGGCCGGCACGTGTTTCATATGCCAGTGACGAGAGAGAGAAGGAATGATACGAGGCCACAATTTATTACGTGTACTATGGGAAAGCAAGTCAGGAGGGCGAGAGCACTCGCGATCATATCAACATTTCCAATTTCGGAACAACAGGACTCATCAATTCTAACTTTCCCTCCGAGGGACTCTTCCGATACCACCACCACCACGGTGTAACAATATTTAAATCCAGAACATTTGTCGAGCCAAGGAATGTACAAGCCACCAAAAGGGTCGAGCCAATTAAGCGTATAGCAGACGCTTGAAATCATGCGCCCTCAAAACAATTCAATGAATTTCCGTTGATCGTGCCACGTATAAACAGCCACCGTTTCTAAATTTAAGTATAAATTGAAAACACTGCCTCGCGAGTAACTGCACTATTCTAAGTGCGTAAAAACCGGCGTGACTGTCTCACGCCTCAAGCCCGACAACCCGATGTCCGTTCTTAACTACGGCCCGCCGTCTAGTCCTTTCCCGACTACCGCTCCGCCCCAAGTGACCTCTACTCGTCCTACCCAATCCTGCTCGGACACTGCTCACCCCTCCCGAAGGGGAGGGGGGGGGGTCACTGCACGAGCCGGGCAGCAACGGGGCGAGAAGGTTCTGAGCTCCGTCTCCCTCCACACAACCGGGGGTACGGCTGGGGGAGAGGGGTCGGGTCTCATGCCCCTGCCCGCCTCCCGTTACGGCAATTAAACAATGGTCCGCGGGACGGCGAGTCTAAACTCAGCGCTCTGCGCCGTCGGTATGAGGTTCCCACATTTTATAGCGCTGTGGTTGCCTAGGCCAGAGCGTCGAATTATCAGATTTAATATGGGGAAGATTTCTCTTCTGAGAACGTCCCCGACATATATTTCCCAAGACCATAGCACGAAAGCCGGCTATAAATTAACGACCCGTATCAATTCAGAGATGCTGTCTCCCCGGGCATGCTATTCTGCTCGCTCGGCAATATGTGAGAATAGGGGAGGAATCTGACTTCATACAGAGGACTATTCGGTCCTAAAATTTTATGGCGCTACGGACAGGTAATCCCCCAGGGGGCCAAAATTTTTATTTTTCTACCCCATTTCGACCCTATATAAAAAGAAACAAAACGGGAAATAGAAAATTTGCTACTATACTTTTGTTAGACATGTTCCAAAAATTCTAAATGTTTCTTTGTTTTTGTTCTAGCATAAAAACTCAATGAGTTCTATTCATTTGAAATCGCAATACCGATGGACTAAAAACCAATATGTCAATTTTTTTCAAACACTAAGGCCTGAATAAAAAAAATATATGTGAGAAATTGTGTTTCTTTTAGAAAGTTGCATATTATGGTCAAATTTCATAAAAATCAGACTGAAAATAAAAAATTCATAATTTTTATGCAGAAGGTAATTATTTTCATTATTTTTATTTTTTGTAAATTACAATTCACAGTGTGAATATGAAGTTATTCATGAAGATTATCGAAATGAAAATGAAAACTGCATTCAATTAGATAAATTGCTCATTATATTACACTTCAACAAAAGATTTTGTTTATGGCCTGACTTGTAAAGTCATTTATTTTCAAAATTCAAATGAATAGAAGTCATTTAGTTTTTATGCTAGGAAGAAAACAAAGAAAGTTTTAGAATCCTTGGAACATTTGTTCTAACAAATTTATGTTCGTATTTTTTCAATTTTTGCATTTGAATTTTTTATCATAGTTAGAAACCAAAAATTCGTTCTACTTTATAATGTGATAAAATATCGCATATGTATATATATATATAAAAGATTCAAATAGAAAAAAAACTGAACATACTTTTGTTAGCTTTGTTACAAGGATTCTAAAACCGTCTTTTTTTGTTCTAGCATAAAAACCGAATGACTTCTATTCTTTTGAAATATGAATAAAAATGACTAAAAAACTAATATTTCAAATTTTTCGGAAAAACTAAGGCCTAAATCAAATAAGTTACACGAATAAAATATGTTTTTCTTGCGAAAATGCATGTACCGGCCAAATTTCAGACCAATCGGGTCAAAATGCAGATTTTAGCGTATGACCCCGTGTTTAGGACAAATAGTTCATTTTCCTTGCCAATTTATACGTAGATTTTTAATGAAAAAAACTTGTGTTCTCTAGATTTGACTGAATTTTTCTCTGTTTAAATATATTATTCTTTACAGAATGACTTACTGAACATGGAGCTGGTTTCCGAAACGTTTTTCAGAGTGAATAGGTTCTTAGCAGATATTTTATTCTAAGACCTTGTAAAGTTCTAATAAATATGGTTTCGATATTAACAGCGTAATTCGTTTATAAGTTTCTGTAGATAATTCGGTTGAAGAATATGAAGGTACAGAAAAGTATAGGTTAGTCCTAAAACTTCATCCTACATGATCAGCAACACGAATACCGAGGGCTCGAGTAGTCGAGCCCTCGTACTCAGACACACACACTGGGTTCAACTATACATATTTATAAATGACTGATGAGATCATGTCTCAAAAAGTTTAATCTTTATAATTGAAATTGCGATCCTATGCTGCAATTATTAATTATTACCATTCTGAAAGCAAATTTCGTTGAATGTCATAGCAAGAATAAGAAAAAAGCTTTTTCAAGTTTCTCCTAGTTAGCTGAAAAACAGAAACGCACAAAAGAGTTATTTGTTACGAAAGGGAAGTAATAGTAGATAGAGATAAACACTCATTGTTCAAAACGTTCTTACTTCAAGTATCTGCTAGTCGTGGCAAAAAAAAAACATTCCGACTCAAATATGCTTAATAATTTAAAGTTATTTTGAACAGAATGAAGTGAAGCATGTACGTGCAATAAGCCCTTAATAGCAATGGTTTTGTTGTTCAATTTGAATGTTTTTGAATGTCCATAAGCAGAAAAACTATTTTAACGCCGGCTAACGTCTGTTTACGGGAAACAAAATTTTGACAGCTACTTTCTTCAGGGGTGATTTTTATATCTATAAATGAAATTCAGTTATTGTTTCAGTTTAGTCTGTAAACCTAAAATTGGGGAATTGTAAATTTAATTATGCTAGAAAAATACTGTGTTGCTATGAGAGTGACCCTTGATCAATGAAAATAGCATCGAAGGTATACCGTTTATGAAACGGGTTAATGCCAACAAGAAAAAAAACTAACCACCGTTGTTTGCAAATATTATCAACAACTTGATGGTGTGCGGATGGGTCATCCATTGGGACCTACTTTCGTAAATATTTTCATGTGTTCCAATGAACAGCGATGGTTAGATTTTTGCGGCCAGCTCTCGTTCTTCGGACCTTAAACCATTGAGTAGTTGGAAGGGTCGTATGATATGTATACGCTAAATATAGGCGAACATTTGAAACGCTGTTGGAAATTCCGGTGCGCGTCTCTGAGTGACATGTGGGTTAGTACCTGGATTCAGTTCGTTTGGGTGTGCTGTCTGCAAACAGAGGTGACGTCTGTCTTGGTTTGTCTTTCTTCAGGTAGGTTGTTATTGATTATAATAAAATAATTTTTCCATCCAGTCAAGGAAGGAGTGTTGTGCCGGTTTTCCGCATTTCTAGGGACCCAGCAGCGTCATGTGTCGTGAGCCTATAGGAGTTCCCTCTACCCCCTTCCTTGACCACTTTTTTCGCTATCTTTTTATTTAAGTGTGCCTGTGTTTCTTGGTTTCATTTATAATTATTTTTGGGTGTTATTTTGCTATACCATTCAGAGCCTTTAAAATTTGATACTTAAACTTAAAGGCCCGTTGGCCACTCTTAAAGGCCCGTTGGCCACTCTTAAAGGCCCGTTGGCCACTCCTAAAGGCCCGTTGGCCACTCTTAAAGGCCAGTTGGCCACTCTTAAAGACCCGTTGGCCACTCTTAAAGGCCCGTTGGCCACCCTTAACGCTTGACTTGCGATCTGGAGTTCCTAGACGATAAAGAAATCCTCGCGATTTCTTGTGTTCTCCCGATCCTCATTTGAAAGTGGGATTTTCTTACGGGAAAGTTTCTCCTCCTTTTTCTTTATCTTTATATAACGGCCCTGAATGGTTACCTTTTACTTATTTTCCTGTTTTTTTTCCTCAAATAAACTCTTCTAAAAGAGGCTCTTATCCTCACTCGGGAACCAATTCCCTAGGTGAGAATTGTTGGTGTATCTGATGTATTGTTATATGAAATCTTGGTTGTGGTGACATTTGCTTGTTCGCGTTGAGTGTTAAGTCCTAACGAAAGTGCCTTTGTTTCTTGTCGCCAGTATGCTCCCCCATTGCGCGCCCTGCGGAGAACACCTTGTTTTTTGGAGAGAAGCCCTGCTTGCGCTGAACCATCCCTTGCCTTATGAAGCGGTTATGCGGCAGAGGTTTTCTTGGCTTGTGAGTTCATATTTGGTGGGTTTGTTTTTGGTGCGATTTGAAAATTTATCCTGTTTCGTTTAAAAGTTAGGAAGAGTCTTAAGCGGTTGCGAATTTCATTTCTCTGTTAAGCTTCAAATCTCGTCCTTTTCTTTCCTAGCTTCAATCCGTCGGCAGTTTTCCAAGCTGGGTTGCGTCCCTCCAGCGTCGGGAAGTTCGAGCAGTTGGGATGGTCACCGGGAAACATTCCTTTTCCGTCTCAGCTGGAATTTTGACTACTGAAAAGCCGGGAGGTATCCCGGACCCAGTGCTTCATGTGCCCGGTACTACCCCAGCTTAGAACCTGCACTTGCCAATTCACCTTGGACCTAACTACGTCGTTGTTTGGGCGTGATTGAAGAGCACAAGCCGGTCCTAAAGGCACCGCCACACCTTGCAACTTCGAGTGCTCCATGCCGCACCGACGAGTTGCCCAGAGCTCTCTCAGCCGCTCGGCTGCATCAGGAACGAAAGTTCAGCCGGCCTGATTCATGTAGCTGGACGACGGCGCACTCGACAGAGTCAGTGTGTTTCAAAGAGGCATTGCGTACGGTTGTAGTTTCGGTGGCGCGTTCCGCGATGACTGAAGCAAAACCTTTCGAGTGGACGAAGAGCAGCACGTCGGACTTCATTGAAATTTTTAAACAGCACCCTTGCCTTTGGCATAATCAGCTATGAGGGCATTTTTACGTGAATTCCAGGTCAAAACTTCTGTTCGAAAAATGAACTATTAATGAGAGAGTTTTATTTATGGGAATAAACAATTTTAGCCCAAAGTATGTCCTGTCACACAGTACTTGGGGAGTCTTTATCGTGCTCATTCTGTATCAGTCTCCACCTATTCCACGCTCGTGTTAAAAATTTGTCCATTCACACTAGTGATGCTGAACTACATGAATTAGATCATATCGTATATGCTGCGAAATTGTGATTGATGTTCGATTAAACTTCTCAAAACATTCAAATAAGCTTTTAGAAATCATAGGGTCTTAATGCGCGAGATTGTTAATAGGAGCAACAACAAAAAGACCTATCATTGATATAATTATATATGACAGAAACATTGTCAATTCTTTCGCCTTTTTTATCTAGGGAGATGACGTTGCACCTTCATCTATCTGCGCTTCATCATCGGAGGATGGAATAACATCTAACATAGTAAGAAAATATGTGTATTATGCACATGATCAATATTTTAGTTTAAACATATATGTATATTTCTACCTGAAATACATTTTAGATTTCCCTTTATTCCGAATTGAAACAAATCATAGGCAAACAGATAAGATAGTTATAGTTATACAAATATGTCCTTTCATTGAGTGTAACGTAAGGAGGAAGCAATTTAATTCTCGTAATAAGAGACGGTAAAAAAAATTTCTCTAGTGTATACCACACATACAATTTTGTGTTATGCACATGATCAATATTTTATTTTAAACGTATATGTATATTTCTACCTGAAAGACATTTTAGATTTCCCTTTATTCCAAATTGAAACAAATCATAGGCAAACAGACAAGATAGTTATAGTTATACAAATATGTCCTTTCATTGAGTGTAACGTAAGGAGGAAGCAATTTAATTCTCGTAATAAGAGACGGTAAAAAAAAATTTCTCTAGTGTATACCACACATACAATTTTGTGTTATGCACATGATCAATATTTTATTTTAAACGTATATGTATATTTCTACCTGAAAGACATTTTAGATTTCCCTTTATTCCGAATTGAAACAAATCATAGGCAAACAGACAAGATAGTTATACAAATATGTCCTTTTATTGATTGTAACGTAAGGAGGAAGCAATTTAATTCTCGTAATAAGGAACGATAAAAAAAATTCTCTCTAGTGTATACCACACTTTGCGGCACACACAGCTACTACGCTCCAGAGCGCAGCTGCCTCGCACAGCACATCATCAGACATCCTCTCCCTCTCAAAGCAGATGGGCAACTGATTGTCGCGACACCGCGCGCTCTTGCAGAAGCCCGTCAGTCAGCAGCGGTTGTTCTACGACACCAATACAGTTACAAGTAGCATTGACGTAATGCAAGGTGTGGCGCGGGCTTAAAGGCGACTGCTTCCTAGAGGAGTTTTTGTTTCCTCGTGCCTCTATTCCACTTGGAGCGTGCTTAATAAACTTTAAATTTTTCAAGAGTGTATTTTTTCACAACGTGCCCTAGTATAATCAAAAGCGTAGCTTCCAATCATTGCTCAGTGTTAAATGCTTCAATGATTATAATGTGCCATCGTTCTCAGAATGACGAGCAATTACAGAAAAAATATCTGTACAACTGACGGTTTTGCTTGTGTCAGTCAATTTCTTTCATTCCACTAAACTAACCGTAGGTACTTTTCTTAGCCTACCCCTAGCAACCTAAGTCATAGATCATACTGCACATCTTCGCAAAAATATTTATGGAATTTTTCACTTCTTGTAATATAACGTTTTCCGCCATCGGCTACATGAAAAATTGAATTATCCAGACACTTCTGATAACGGAGGAGTAAACTGTTGTGGGAGTAGAAATTGAAGCGCTGGTAAAAGAACAGCGTGGAAGATCATTTTCTAATAAAGAAAATTCATGAAAGAATTATTGGTATAACGGTTAATCATAGTCGAAATATCTTTAATTTTTTCCTATGTTCAACCAACGATCATCTTAATGTCCTTTTATATGAGTAAATGTAAACAAAACACCTCGCTAATCGGAAGCTAAACTAATGCAGTATTTCTTCATGTGTCTTCTATCACCTCGACAGATCAGCATACTATTAATTTTATGAGACAAAAATGCGACTGGAAAAAACACTGAGAGAATTTCACTCAGTAACTCAAATAGTTTTTATGTTCGCTGAATTACTCTGTTTCGTAATTGATGAAATTTTGTATCAATAAATCAAGGAAGCAAGACATAACTAATACAGCAAGTCGTCATTATTTAGACTAAATAGAGAGCATGTACAATTTGAAATGAAGAAGCACTATTTATGTCTCTGCAGCTTAGGCATAAAAATTACTCGTTAAAATGCATTGAGAATTTTACTCAAAGTCCACAAAAACTCGGCCAAGAATCAATTGCGCCAGACTATATATAGTCGGCAATTCAATTAAAAGCTAATCCTGGAGCAATTCGAACTTGAGCATCTTTCGGGAATAACTTTTGTTTCTTTATTGTTGCCTCAATAAAACGTGATTTTAGGGTCTCCCAAACACTGAAAGTAAGAATGCGTTGGCTTGCCCTCGTCAGTAAACTGAGCGTTTTTATTCCGGCTCAAATTGAAGAGTATAAAATTATTTAACTGGGCTCAACTAATGACGGATTAACTTTGCGGAGTTTGAAACCAAAGAAAGAATAATAAATTGATGTAGCAGTATTCAAAACCATTTATGCTACTTAGTGAATTTTATTTTTTGTTCATAATAGTGCTGAACATTTTACTGAGAATGAATTTTTTTTAATAGTTTTCTATACGAAACGTCCATTATACGATTATTTATGTAATTCGTTTGTATGAGAATTCTACTTACTGATAGGTAATCAGTTTTTTACATGGTAGGAAAAATTCATCAACGAAAAAAAATTTGTTGAAATTTTCCCAAATAATTTCTGACTCCTGTAAATAATATTGGTTTTCTTTAAAGCATAAATGGTATGATCGGGTGAGTTAAGGAACGTGACAACAAAACATGTCGATGGGAATTAGAGCCGGAATAAATCTGGATTTGAGGTGCATTACGTTCTAGTAGTACTTAAAAAATTAACGTGCAGAGTGTTTGGTAATTACAGGTACAATCATTTTAAAGTAAGAATATTTCAACCCAAATATCTATAATTGAAATATATTATTCATGAATATGTTTTCCACAAACAAGGTTTTTTATCGCGGCTAAAAAATTGGATGAAGTTGCTTTAGTAGAACTACTTACCATAAATCCCAATCGGAGATTCAGGCATCATTAAAGTTAACAAAATCTTTTTTTTTGCAGAATACGAATGATTCAGGAAGACAGCAAAAGAAACTTCCAGGGTTGGTCAAGGTTATCCTTGCACCTACTGAAGATCAGTGAACTAAAGAAGAGTTTCAGCGGAACGGAAAGAGATTCGTCATTCGTCTGGAATATGGCTGAAGGGGCTGGTGTGCTCATTAGGACCATCTTCATAGTATTTCGGAAAGATTTGGAGACTCGATCGAACGTCAAACGATACAAGCTCCAATTCCCCTGCTGAGTAGGCCACGCCTGGAAAATATTTAAACAATTTCAAAGAATTTATTTATCACGAGTGATACATCAAGTCGATTGTACCTCCATACTAATACAATGCATAAATTCGAATATAGCTGCTTGGCGGCCCGAATAAGTTCAGCGATTTCTTTGGCATCCTATCATCAACGCTGGTAAAAAGTATACAATTATATTAAACCTAATAAATCTAACATAGTCGCACAGTAGACGGATCAATTAATGAGTTCGCTCAGTTCTATGCTTATGTTTTAAACGATAGATAAAAAAAACAAATGAAATTGTTCATTGTACAAATAATTTAAGATACATTGCGTTAAATGTTATATTTTAACCCGTGAAGTTGTCGTATTCTTAATCACACTTGAATGAATAGATACTGAATTTAGAGTAATTAGAGATTTTATATCCAATGAGAAGTGATTCACTGTTTTAAAAGGAGTGGATGGAGCATGACGATATGACGGGTGAAGGAGTGGATGGATCAAAGCGATAAATGGAAGCATAATGTTGTATTCTGATATTGTAAAGGAATGAATGCCAGCTATACTTTTAGAAACCAAACTTAATGGAGTGGCTTTCTTTGCTGGAATCATTGTTTGTTTTATGTTCCTCAGGTTTTCCCTGGCCCTTGGAGCGCACAATACAGCAACATAGTTCTAAATATAGCTACCAAACAGAACATACGCGAGAGTAACACAAATTTCGAAATTGTGACAAAACGCAGAGCGTACGCTGTAACGTGCTGCGTATTAAGCATAAGAAGTTGTTTTGTAACTAAAAAATTGCTTGAAGTTTCGTGACTCACAAAACTGCGCTTTACCTCAAGTTCGGTCAAAACTAAAATAGCCCCAATTTTGACTGCGCGGTATGAAACCCAAACAAATGATTTGCATTGAATACAATTTTTTGTGTTTGTTTATGGATGAAAACTGTTGAATGAGGAGGAAAAGACGGTAATACAATAATTGCCTGAGAATTAAATAGTCTTCACTATCCCGATCTTTCCATTTTCATGAGCAGCATACTATGTTCATACGCGTTATTCCATGCTCTCATTCTGAATTCACGAATAATAGATTACTCTGCTCCATTGAATTCAGTGTGAGATCAATGGAAGCAATCATACTTTCCTATCCGGCTTAACTTTTAGTACCATCCTAGATCTACGCGCGTGCGTTTCGATGTCAAAACATAGCGATTGTGTGGTCTTTAGAAGATATTCAACGTTTTCAATAGCGATGTGTGGAATAAAGCAGAATGAAATTCGTTCATATAAACAAGCCTAATGGGTGATTGTATTGCTTTAACGGTAATTTGGTAATTTGTTGTTTCAGTCATTGACCAACATGATTTTAGGTTGCTCTGAATTTCATGGAAAATAATTCAAAAATTATTTAATAGTTTTCATTTGAACTTTCATTCCAAAAATTGTTTGAATGACAGTGTTCTTATGGTATACTTAGTGAAAATGCTTGTAAACTTTTGGGTAAAATGGTGTGGTGAATTGCCACAGTTCAAAGTATTGTAAAATATGCTCAAAAAATACTCTCCTCAATGATTAACCTCCCAAAATTAGATGTTTTCTTATTAAATGAGTGTTTAATTACCTCAATGAACACTCTAATCACAGTTCGGCAGCTGTCAGTTTCTGTAAAATGAAACAAAAATATGAACGCATACCATAATTCATTTGAAACGAACACTGTTTTGAACATTTATCTCATTTACACCGGTTGACTTCTTTTAATAGGTACGTCGTATTTCTGTATCTTTATAAAGCTTTTAACGTGGTTATTTTGTTTGATCTTGAATATAAGTGGAGCTTTTGAGTTTTCAAATTTCATTTTCTAACAATTTTATTCGTTGTGTGTTTTCAAAATGACATTTTCTTTACTGTTATCATTACTGTTGTTGATGCGAGAATGCAACAAGCATCTTTTTACAATTGGGATTTTCCTCGTGCTGGTAAAGAAATAAATCTTTTGAATGATCACATTTATCTCGTTTTCATTGATGATCTGAAAGCTATCAACGGAAGTTGTTGAAACCCTCGATAAGAAACAATTTCCATTTTCTTAAACATTTTCTTAACATTTTACTAAAATCATGTAATATGAATCCTTGGAAACTTTTGTTGTAGTCAATCATTTTCATCATTCATTGCTTACCATGATCATGAGGTGAGCAAGCTTCTCGTACAACTTTGAAATTCTCTCTTATGAATATTGTTTATTTAGCATTTGCTCTATGATGTTCTAATGCTCACAGCGCAACTGTTTTTTTCGTATTGTTTTCATGATGATGAAATGGAGATAATTGAAATAAAACACTTTTTCTTAGAGGAAGCTTTGATTCAGTGAAATGATTAGCAACTTACTATGAATTTCACCGAGGATAAATCTTGAAGTACTTTGCAAGGCAAAAAAATTAGAAAAAATACAAAAACTCTTATTCGTTTATTACTACGAGAGTTAGCCAGCCTATCTGTTTATTTTTTACCAAGCATAAATGAAGAGCTACCAACGGGTATCTCAGAGGACTATTTTGCACATCACTGGTCCTATCTACATAGATTTATGCATAGAGATATCACGGGGCTTTCAGTGTCACTTAGGAGAATAAAAAAGAGCCGTTCACAAAGTGGGAAGAGAGTATAAATTCAAATATTGCATAAAATATTGCAACGAGGGCAAATGATAACAATTTTTCGGAGAAAAATGTCATTTCAGAAAAATACACTAATAAAACAAATATTGCGACCTAAGAAATGGTATAGAAGCAAAACTAAAGCACGAAACAATTTATTTACCACAGGAGATACAGAGGAAGAATGTTTCTTAAGTCTAGTACAATGGACAAGTTTGAATATAGCTACCTGTGGGCCCGAATAAGTTCAGCGACTTCTGGGGCATCCTACCATCAACATTATTCTAAGGTGTACATTAATGTTTAACCTAATTCACTTAACCTAGTTTCACATTAGACTGATCAGTGAGATAATTCAATCGATATCAGATATTTCATTTTACAAAATAGGTTATGTGGACTATATTTAACAGTACATTCGATAAAAGATTTAACAGCAGACTGAAGGCGAATTACATATTATCCATGGCAAATTTCATTATTGGAAACAGTCATGTTGGAGACAAGATTTGACTTGGTGATCTTACATGACTAATATTCCGATAGGAAGTGAGTCTCGAGATTTCTTTTGAATAACTTGTAAGAATTACTATCACGGATCTCCGCAGGTATTGAGTTCCAAGTTTTAGTTCCAACGAAGAGGATACTGTGTTGCGACCGGGCCTTTGAATAATAAGGAAGCATGAATTTACTTCTATTTCGGGTTAAGTGGTCGTGATGACCAGTTTGCGCACTTAATAATAGTTTCAGGCTATTGTCGCCATCATTTCTTAATGTTTTGTAAATGAAATTACAAATGGAGATTTTATAGAGATCTGGAAGTTTAGGTATTTGTAAATTTTTAAATGAATCGTTTGTGTGAGCATTATATTCTAGATTCTTTACCGCTCTGATTGCTCTTTTTTGCAGAGTAAAAATTATATTGGTTTTATTTTTATCAGTTCCGTGCCATGCTTCTATTCCGTACTGCAAGTATGGTGAAATAAGCGTTCGGTAGAGCATTCGTAAAGCTGTTTCAGGCAGGTAATTTTTAACTTTATTCAGGATTCCGATGGATTTCGATAATTTAGAACTAATATTAGCGATGTGCTCTTTAAAGGTCAGATGTTTATCTATTATGATGCCCAGAAACTTGCATGAGTTGGTTTCTTCGATTTCACCTTCGCCAATTTTTATGTGTGGGAGAGATATGCTTTTCTTGTATGAGAATGTAATATACTTTGTTTTTTCGATGTTGAGGCTTATTTTATTAGCTTTAAGCCATAATGAAACCTTATGGAGTTCATTATTTATGCTCTCCGCAATCATAGCGGGATTTTGGCTCGGATGGACCGTAGAAAGCGTGCTGTCATCGGCAAAAAGTATGAATTTGAAAAATGTTGTTTAAACAATTTAAACAATTTAAACAATTTAAACAATTTATTTACCACAGGAGATACAGAGGTAGAATGTTTCTTAAGTCTAATACAATGGTCAGAGTTGAGTATAGCTACCTGTGGGCCCGAATAAGTTCAGCGACTTCTAGGGCATCCTACCATTACATTATTCTAGGGCGTACAATAATGTTTAACCTAATTCACTTAGCCTAGTTTCGCATTAGACTGATCAACAGGATAATGAACTCGATATTGATGTTTAATTTTACAATATAGGTCATATGGACAATATTTAACAGTATATTCGATAACGATTTGGGAGCAGACTGAAAACCGGCGATATTACTCATGGCAAATTGCATTATTAGGACCAGACATGTAGGAGGCAGGATTTGACTTGGTGATCTTACACGACTAGTATTCTGATAAGAAGTGAGACTCAAGATTTCTTTTAAATACCTTGTAAGAATTACTTTCACGGATCTCCGCAGGTATTGAGTTCCAGGTTTTAGTTCCAACGAATAGTATACTATGTTGCGAGCGGGCTTTTGAATAATAAGGAAGCATGAATTTACTTTTATTTCGTGTTAAATGGTCGTGATGACCAGTTTGCGCAGTTAATAACTGTTGAAGGCTATTGTCGCCATCATTAGCTAATGTTTTGTAGATGAAATCGCAGATGGAGATTTTGTAGAGATCCGAGAGTTTAAGTACTTGTAAATTTTTGAATGAATCATTTGTGTGAGCATTATATTCTAGGTTCTTTACCGCTCTGATGGCTCTTTTTTGCAGAGTAAAAATTATATTAGTTTTATTTTTATCAGTTCCATGCCATGCTTCTATTCCGTATTGCAGGTATGGTGAAATGAGCGTTCGATAAAGCATTAGTAAGGCTGTTTCAGGCAGGAAATTTTTAACTTTATTCAGGATTCCGATGGATTTTGATAATTTATAACTAATATGAGTGATGTGCTCTTTGAAGGTCAGATGTTTATCTATTATGATGCCCAGAAATTTACATGAGTTGGTTCCTTTGATTTCACCTTCGCCAATTTTAATGGATGGTAGAGATATATTTTTCTTGTATGAGAACGTAATATAATTTGTTTTATCGATATTGAGGCTTATTTTATTAGCTTTAAGCCACAGTGAAACCTTATGGAGTTCATTATTTATAATCTCCGCAATCGTAGTGGGATTTTCGTTCGGAAGGACCGCAGAAAGCGTACTGTCATCGGCAAAAAGTATGAATTTAAAAAATGATGTAGATTTAATAATATCATTGATAAAAATCAGAAAAAGGAGAGGCCCAAGAACAGATCCTTGTGGAACTCCATGGCTAATTTTTTGTGGGTCCGATTTTGCGTTGTCAATGACAACGTATTGCTTCCGATTTGTTAGGTATGATCTGAACCAATCATGGGCAACCCCACGAATGCCATAACAATGAAGTTTCGAGAGTAATATGTTATGGTCCACACAATCGAATGCCTTTCGAAAGTCAAGAAATACAGAGAAGACAGTCTTTCCGTTATCTATATTAGAATAAAGGAATTGTAAATGATTTAATATTGCCTGTGTTGTTGATTTTTTACAGCGAAAGCCGTATTGTTTATCACAGAGAAATGATTTTTGTTCAAAATAAGAGTACACTTTTTTATACACAATTTTCTCGAATACCTTGCTAATAATTGGTAACATGGAGATAGGTCGATAATTGTTTACACAGGTTTTTTCACCATTTTTAAGGATAGGGGTTACTCTAGCAACTTTGAGGGAGTTCGGGAAAGTGCCTAGTAAGAGAGACTGGTTAATAATATTGGATATCAGCGGGGCCACAATATCAGCAATTATTTTAAGTATTTTAGTTGGAAACGTTTGTAACCCACTCGATTTATTTTTCATGTTGTTTATGCACGCAATTACATCGGAGGAGTTTGTAGGCGTAAAGAAAAGGGAGTTGTGTTCTCGAATATGATCCATAAATTCCAGGTGATCTGTAGGTTCACTTGGAATACCATTGGTTATAGTTTTCCCTACGTTTACAAAGAAGTTGTTGAAGAGATTAGCAATTTCATTCTTCTCATGGTATTTTACATTATCTTGAGTGATATAACAAATTTTCTTTTTTTCGGCGTTATTCGGTTTATAACAAGAGTTAAGGAGGCGCCAAGTCTTTTTAACGTCAGCTTTGAAATGAGTAAATTTGAGGGTGAAGTAGCTCTTTTTTGATGTTCTTATCTGGTTTGTCACATAGTTTCTGAATCGGTTATATGTTTCTCTAGATATTCGCCCTTCGCAAAGGAGGGCTAGGTACGCTTGGCGTTTCTTTATATTTATCACGATGTCTCTAGTAATCCAGGGCTTTTGTTTATTTTTCGGGGTAACTGTACGAGTTACAATTGGGCAACACTGGTTGTATGCGTTCATTATAGATTCAGTCAACTTTACTACTGATTCATCAATGCTCCTTGCATTATTGTTTTGTTGGGTGATGTGCAATGTTGGCATTAAATCTTCTAGAACGGTGCGCATTTCTTCTAAATTTGATTCGTTTATTTTACGATATGAGTAAGTTTCAGCCCGTGCTTTGGTGCACGCAAGATAGACATTTTTCTTAATAAGAAAAACTGGAAAATGATCTGATAAGTCAGAAGTAATTATTCCAGCAAGAAAATCACTTGGGTCTGTCATAAAGATATTGTCAAGCAGCGTGGCACATTCTGAGGTTATTCGTGTTGGCTTTGTGATGATCGGAAGGAATGATTTAGAATGAAATGCATTTAAGAAATTAGAGATTGGTTCATAGCTTTCATGTTTCAGCAAATCATAGTTGAAGTCACCGCATATTATTATGTCATTGTAGAAGGACCTGTTGAACTCAGAAATAATTCGATTAAGCTCATTAAGGAAGGATATAGGACAGGCTGTAGGCGGCCTATACACCGTTCCAAGCACAATTCGTTTGCCATCTCTAGACAGTTCTACGAATAATGATTCTATATGATCCTGATTCAGTGTTGCACTTGCTATGATTCTCGAATCCATGTGCTTAGAAATGTATGTACTGATGCCCCCGCCTCGCTTGTTTTTTCGTAGCGAATGGTAACTATGATAATTTTCAAATTTAATCATGTCTTTGGTCGAGTCATCTAGCCAGCTTTCGGTGAAGCTAATCACATCTAAGGTATACTTAAGTTCAGTAATAGTGCATTGTATCTCTTCCAATTTTGGATAGAGTGACCTACAGTTCCAACACAGTAGCGAAAAATCCTGCCGGGTTATTCGTATAGATTCGTTGAATTTTGATATGTTAGTATATCTGCAGTTTTCAGAGTCGTTTAGGTTTGGAAATATTCTGTTCAAATGATTGAGATCCGGGTCGATTTCATCTAATATATCAGCGTGATCAGTCATTCAAAATTAGTAAACAGTAGGCAGTAAGTACTATTGTACAACTTAAAACGAAATACAGAGTCAAGATTAAAAGGATATATCTATCTAAAAACTAGCTTAGAAAGTATAGAAAAGAGTAAGAAATCTAGCGTGATTTCGTGGGTACACTCAATACTCAGCCAATAGCGATTAATATTGGAGTTCAATATACAAAATTGATGCGTACAAATTGCTGAAGGCGTTGTTACAAAGTTCACATACAACAGGTAATAAGTTTAAAAAAAAAATAAAGATAAATAGAAAAAAATTTAGCGACGATGATAATCTAATCAGCTAATATGTTTTACACATAATAATAGTTTGTTGGTTAAAAATTACATACAATTTACGAGGAAAGGTGAACAAGGTGGATATCAATATTCCATCATAATATTGGTAGGTACAAATTGCTGATGGTGCTGTTGCAATTTCCAATACAGTTGTCATAAATGTTCATATATATCTGTCATAAGATTGTCAAAATTGAGGTAAAACTGCCGTATATATCTTTAGAGGTTGGAACTGATTCATGACATGAAGTTATGCAGTTTGAAGATCTAGTGTAAAGTTATAGAATTCTAGGCGTTATTGGCATACGAGTATATAATTTGACACAGGTACATGTTTTGATACCTAATTGAGGTGAACACCCAAGACCTGATTCGATGATTTATCCAGTTGCCGCATCAGGTATTGGTCGAGCTCTTCTGGCGTGTTAATCTGACGTCTCGAGTCCGGTTGTCCAGGCTGTAGATGATTTGATAATATCATTTATAAATATCAGAAATAGGAGAGGCCCTAGGACAGACCCTTGTGGAACTCCATGGCTAATTGTCTGTGGGTCCGATTTTGCGTCGTCAACGACAACGTATTGCTTCCGATTTGTTAGGTATGATTTGAACCAATCATGGGCAATTCCTCGAATGCCATAACAGTGTAGTTTCGAGAGTAATATCTTATGGTCCACACAGTCGAATGCTTTTCGAAAGTCAAGAAAAACGGAGAAAACAAGCTTTCCTTCATCTATATTAGAGTAAAGGTACTGTAAATGATTTAATACAGCTTGTGTCGTTGATTTCTTAGAACGAAAACCGAATTGTCCGTCATAGAGAAAAGATTTTTGTTCAAAATACGAATACACTTTTTTATACACAATTTTTTCAAATATTTTGCTCATAATTGGTAAAACAGAGATAGGTCTATAATTATTAACGCAGTTTTTATCACCATTTTTAAAAATAGGGGTGACTCTGGCAGTTTTGAGAGAGTTGGGGAAGATACCTTGAGAAAGCGAATGGTTGATAATATCAGATATGCACGGTGCTGACCTGAGTAACTAAGCAAGTGCGCCTACATTATCATACAGTTCCTGAGGCACCGCTCTCAGGTCTAACGAAGTTGTATTACCGGAGGATATATACCATGATCTTGTAGAAAAACGAAGGTTTTTTTTGATTATTTTATTATGGCAAACTTTATAATAACTCTCTCTCTTAAAACATAGGAAATTTAGAAAAAGTTAAATCAACCTTCCTTAATATAATTCAATAAAAAGACCAATCGCAACGATGTCGCATCCGTGGACTTCCAGCATACCATCGCAGCGAAAACTTCAGAACCAGTTCGCTTACGAGGTGGGTCGCAGTGACATATAGCGCTGTGTTCCGTCGACCCTTTGTAGCGTATCCTCCACCATAAATGACGTCGGTTGCCCACTCCATCCTACCATGAATTTAGTGTTGGTCGTTGCGGGGATTAAGGTCTCTGATAGAGGGAGGGATCGAGCTAGGACAAAATATTGCTAATCTATAAATGTAAATATAACTAAATTATTATCGATCTCTAAACGTAAGTACTGCTGAAATATTGCTAGATTGTTGTTAATTTCTAAACGTAAGTATTGCGAAATTTTTACCAGCCTCTAAGTGTCAGAACTGCTAAAATATTGCTAGTCTACTAAATAATGTACTATTAAAATTATTGCTAATCGATTAAATCACGTGATTCTTAAAAAATTGCTAATTGAACATCTTTCTTATTATTACGCACGAAAATAACCTATAGTGGATTAATAAACTTAGATTTTCAGCTCACACCCATCCGCTTCCTTGGGACCTTGTTTGACCAAATTATTTATTCACAGTTCGATCTCGACCTTCCTACTCGTGTGTGCCTGTGGGTCAGTCGTGGTCCTGCGCTACCAAACCTTCATGGCTTGGTTCTCCACGACTGGCAAGGGGCAGTTGTACTGCCAGTGTGAATTCATAACTAAACATGAAGCAATAGTAAATGAAGTAGTACTGGTGTCTATGATTTCCTTCACCCGCCATCATTTTCGATACATGTTGCATGCCTAGTTTTATCACATAAAATTTTTTGGACAATATTTGGGCTTCATTCACTAACCACTATTAGACTGTTTTGAACTTTAAATATTTTTCGGAATCGATCTTTGCGTTAAAAGATTCTGATACACTATGCATAACACCATTCGATGTCGAGAATTTTTTTAGTGATTTGCGTTTTACAGATAGCATTGAATGTTTTCTAATTATTTGATTGCAAGTGCGTTTCCGCTCCAAGTTTGAGGGGCTCATTTCTTAAGGAGGACATGCTAGCGGTTTTGGGCCCAATTGGTGATTTTTTTTTCTGGTGAAAGAGGATCCTTAGGAGGTGGGCTATTGTGCCCTGAAATTTTATGGGGCTACGGGCACTAAATCCCCACCTTATATGGGGGCCAAAATCATAAATTTTTGACCCCATACTAAAAGAAAATGAAGAATCTGGCTCCTTTAGATTTTTGGCAATGTTTTAAGGATTCCAAAACTGTCTTTGGTTTTGTTGTAGCATGAAAATTCACTGACGTATTCCTTTGAAATATCCCAAAAATGTTCTAAAAACTAATATTTAATTTTTTTTTTTTAAATTAAGGCCTAAATCGAAAAAGTTACCTGAGTAAAATATGTTTCTTTTCAATAAAAACATATATTCACCAAATATCAGATCAATCAAATCAAAATTTAAAAATCGCAGGGCAACATTCAGTTAAAATTTTCCGTTTTTGACACAAAATTTTATCAACACCTCAACAAGGTTGAGATGTGGTTTCCAATTTGACCGACTTTTGCAAATGTTGTTTTATATTTTCAAGAGAAACGTTGGTAAGACTTGTGTACCACCAAAAACCACCAAGTCAGTGTTTTATGTACGATATATGGACTCTAATTATTTGTTATTCCACGGTGGAACCTGCTACTTTTTATTTCTAACGTAACTACACTCTCAAATCAAAATTTTGAATTTACAATGGGTAAAGAACTAAACAATGCTCACACATTTCTTGGTTCCCAAATCTTAACGAATAGTTTTTCTGGTTCAGTATTTCACAATTTTTCTTCATCAACAAGTCGTTTTAGCAATCTTTATAGTTCATGTTTTTTCGTTTACAATTGAGATGTATTAGAACCTCACTCTACTGAGCTTACAATGTGTGTTCTAACTTTTGTTCACAATATAATGAATTATATTTTTGCAAATTTTACTTTTGTGCCAATTGTTTTCTGCTGCACTATTAAAGGCATGGCCTCATCTGTGATCTATTAGCAAACCCAGTCTAACTTTTTCCGCGTAATCGATAATGATGCATCCGGTTAGCCTCAGTATTTTTGTATGCCTATCATCACCGTGGTTACGATGTATAACAACTTTACGGTGGCCAATGAAAAATTTTCGCGGTTCAGAAGAAGGACATAAATCATCGTTTCCGTTGCCTTAGAAAGATAACTATAAACATGGCTATGCCTAGCGAGCGGCTTCAAAGTGCCAAATTTTAACTGAAATGCTTATATAAATTTCTGTATTATGTGACGCCGTAGAGGTTCTTACAAATATCCGCACACACATTTGTGTGTATTTATATTCAACTTATGCACTGTATATATAATGTGTATACATATTATTGCATGCAAGTGTACGTGTACCTATTTATGAGACTGTGTACTAAACCATGAAAACGAGTGATTTGGATAAACTTTTCAGCTATTATATGACTCTTTTATGACTGCCAGCTATGAATAATCACGCTTAGTTGTCTCTTCGGGGAGGCGATAACTTTTATCCTTCATCTGTGCCGTGAATATATCTTTAGCGAGAGTAAAGCGGCTATACATCGTCGCCACAGCGACGATAGGCATACATAAATATGTATACGAGGCAGCGAAACAGATGCATCACTATTGATGAAGCACTAAAAAAATAGACTGAGAAGTTGCCTACATTGTACGTAGGAATAAGTGGGCTCTACAGCCGGAGCGCAACAAATTAACTGATATTTTCTCCGCCTCTAGTTCAATAAACTTGAACCTTTTAGAATCTTAGTTGAGTTTATTATGAGATGAACGAGTTTTAAATGATTCACAAATCGTTTACCATCAGTGTAACCGCAGTTCTGTCCGTCATAAACACGGCAGCGCGACCCTCCATGTTCCAGTTGGTTTTACTTCGTTGTTTCTTGGCCTTTCCGTTTCACTTCGAATTGGCTATCGCATTTTTCGGTTGCCTCCGCCGGTGTTGCACATGCTTGCACTTTGGTCGGGACGTCTCTGTCACGGTCTGATAAGTATTTATAAAATTTCTATAGTATTTATTCAGTGATCATCTAATTCATATTTAGTAGTGGTAACTTATTAATTGTGTATCCCTTTTCAGCCCAACGTTTAAGACTTATTTGTGGTAACAATAAACTAAGTGCTCCCACTTGTTGAACATTGCAGAACCCAACATAACAAGTCGTAGAGCACGGGAGATGCGGAGTTTCACGACCTGGCAAAATTCTGACTTCGATGCTCTCCCCACGTTACTGTAAATTAGGTCCTACAATCAGTATATGGTACAGGATGTTTGGATTATTACCCTATGTTATTTCTTGTATTCATTTAGTTTTAGTGTTTGAATCCTAGTTTCTCAGTTTTCTAGCTCCATGTGCAGCGAATGGTTTTCACCATTGCCAACTACTCATAAATCGATATGGTTTGGGACATTGCGAAGGACCTCTGATGTTGAAACATGTATTTCTATACTTTTGCTTCAGAAAACATGTGTTTAACAAATGATTAAGTTCCTTTTTACAATCCATTAAATATTAAAATTGTATAAAGTTGCATGTATAATTAATTTTCGCAGTGTAAACTATAATAACAATGACAACGTTTAAGCAGAGTTTTTTGTCCTTCTATTTCTAATTTTACTTTTCAAAAAATTCTGATTAATTCTGCTTCAAATTTACACCATGCTTGCTAACAGCACAGCTAGCACTCAGCACATTTGTCTAAAGTAAATTAGCTCTTTTAGTCGTTCACATTCGAATGGCTTAGTATCGTTTGCTCCATAAAATTATTCACAATATTTTATAAAGAACCCCGTAAATACCCTCTAAATAGTTGAGATACGAATCTATTATAAAAAAGTATAATTTTCAGGTGCCGTTTTTTGAAAGCGCAAAGAATGTCACAGCGTCTCGGTACTCTAGTCAGAAACGTAAAATATTGTTCAAAATTATTATTGTAGCTTTTAAAGTGATAGTGTGTTAATATGTCAATTGAAATTAGTGAAGCTTATCCAGCCCAACTATTTTGCTAATTTCATGTGTCATTTTCTATTAATTCTTTTTTTAGAAAACCAGTGACTGAGATAAAGCACAACTAGTTCTTTTGAAATCTATCCTAAATCGACATGGTGTCCAAAAAGTATTTTTTTGATTTGTGATATTAATAAATTTAAAATGATTGATGATGTAACCGATCAGCTTTCGCATTCTCTTAAATAATATCCAAAGTACCTTTTCTTTCCTCTATATACCACTGTGATCACTTTTTCCTTCAGCTAAGTACAGGTCTTGCAAGTTCAATGTTTGTTATGACACCACTAAACAAAATTACCGGTTTCAGTTTATTGCACTAGTAGAAATGAGTATTGGCAATATCGCTCGAATGCTAAAATCAATAAAGTTCAGAGAGACTGCGTTACATGCCATAAAAAAAAGAAATCGACCAAATGGAAATGACACATGTGTTGACTCTGTACGTGATGCATCGTAGTAAGTCGGTTCGTCGTGCTTCGATCGAAAAACGGAACACTTTGAGTTCGGTTCAGTTCAGAAATTGTTGCTCAAACGCCTAAGCCTGCACTCATGCAAGGTTCAACTTGTTCTAGAATTAGTATGACAGACCACAACGTGCTACGTGTACTACTAAGATCGAATATCATATCTCGTGTGAGTTTTTATTTTACTTTCATGTACTCCTGACGATAAAGTAGCATATGTTGATGTTTATGAGAAATGAGCGGTAGTTAATTTTGAAATTGGTCAAAACGTTAGAGCGCTACTATATATACATATTTGTTTGTTAGAGAGGCTTGAAATCTGGGAAACCCTTTATGGACATCGTGAATAATTCTTCATTAAAGGTGTATGCAATATTCTTTTTTATTCATTTTTAGTTATTTTAATACTTCCTGCAGAAAATTTTCAATTGATATTTCACTATACATAGCTCTTTTTTAATTAGTCTCTGGATTGTACGAGAACCTAGACGATGATCTCGAAACACTGCTCGTCATATTTCGTGAGCTGCGGCTATGCTTTGAGCTTTTCTCTGGTCGACGCTTACTTTTCAATTGACAGAAGAAACAACTCTACTTTCATGAGACGAGGATTTCAACCTTGTTACGTTTTCTTTCGTCTATGCTACCCGTCAAGTTCGAAAACCCTTCAATGACGAAACGGCCGGAATTTTTAGAGTGTTGCAACTATCGCAGTGAATTAGGTTTTCAATGAATCTTTGTGACACATCTTTTGTTCTTGTACCCATAGGATTCCGTACTCATTTATATTGTTGAACGATTGAGATTGAACGAATTTGAGTCACATTTCGCTGACAATGATTCTTCGCCTTCAATGCTTGCTGTGGATGCCCAGTCTGACCATAAAACAATACTTATCTTCGATGCAGTCAATTAAGGGTTCCAAAGCATTTGCACGAAATTTGCATAGGCTGTTATAGGTTCTGGAGAGAATGAGGAAATCCCTCGATAAACACGATGAGCTTGAGAGCTCAGGTGGATTATTTGGATGGTAGTTTGCTGAATTAGTCTAAGTGAACAAACGGCCCAACAGGTCCTTGTTTAGGCTGTGGCGGCCAGGCATCTATGAAAACTGGAATGGATGGGAAAACTGAATAAACTATATAAAACAAACTCAAGATTTACATTTCTACTTCGTGACTTTAGTCAGGCCGCAGAACTTTGATGAACGTTTCCAAGTTTAAAAAAATGGTTCATAAATTCTTTCCCGAAGATAGATAAAAAACACAATCAAACATTTAACTGACAGGGCTAATTTCTAATTCACATGAGCAAAAGCGTTTCTCTAAAATATAAAATCTTCTTTAAAACAAGCAACTGACATTTTCTCACCTGAACTTACAGACTAAAAATTCGTCATTGTACACTAGAACCAAACTTCCTTTAGTAATAGATTGGCATTAATGGGATTCATCTTCCGAAGCATATATCGTCATTCATAAATTACGAGTATGATAAGAAATTAATTTTTCTTAAGCATTACAGAGACAAAAATAATACAGCTCACATTTTCCTTCACTGAAGCCAATTACACTGAACGACGTTTTCCACGATATTGACGAAAATTTATTCCTTCATTGTAGAGTGAAGTCTCTGTATATTCTGTAAACGTTCTTGTAACAGCAAGTTTCAGTCGTCACATTCAAGGGCTTAAGATCACTGCACTGTTAATTTTTGAAATGCTACTTTTAATATATGTTTCATTTTCAATCGTTGAGAAAAACGAATATTAATGTTTGGTTAGACTGAAATTATTTCAGCCAATAACTATCATATTTGACTCAAATTTTATTTGTACTTGCAGCGCGGTTCTACAAGCTCGTATGTTTCCAATTCTGTCATGTTTGAATTCTATTGTTCAAAAATATTTTTGAGCGTATACAATAGTAATGCAAAATAATTACGATACTTTATGGAAATTATGTTCTTTTCCCTTCTCTATTAGTCAAATCAAGAACAATGTTAGAATTTCGTCCAGTGCCAAGGAAAATAAAGTTAAGAAAAATTAATCTAAAATATTTCTTTAAAAATTGAACTTGTTTTTACCATGAATTATTTGCGTAAGCTATATAGATATATCAATTGCATATATTTTAGAAAGCTTCAAATGAAATTGTTGTATGATTTATTGGTTATTTTGGAAAATAAGCTTCATTCAGAAAGGTGATGAGTTAAATGCGAAAATTATTTTTATTATTGAAATTTTACAGTCAAATGATAACATTTCACGTAGCAGCAAGAAATAAATAATCGCCATTGTGAGACGTACTAAGTCAATCTTTCACCTCATTTTGAAGTGACTTCTGATGCTCAAAGGGAAGTTTCGGCGTTTCAAATATTAGGAATGCATATGCCCACTATATCGAAAAAATTCTGAGTATCAAAGTGTGTCGTATCACTGATTTCAAGGTTTTTTATGCCAACAAAGCTTTCAAAACACTTCACGTCTTTAACAAAACTTTTTTTACCCAAAATCATCACCGTCCGAGAAGATGCTGTAGGGTCATGGAGTGTAGGGTCACTCATTAAAAATCACTTCGATAATATAAACTGCAACTGCTCTGTTCGAAACTGCAGCAGGGATTTCTTTTTTAAAATTCATATCAGCTTCATAAGAGATGTGAGCCATTTTACAGTATCATTTGGCGTCACTGAATGTGGACTTAGAGCTCATTTTCGAGAAAATAATTCGCCCGTAAGCAAGTTGAACAGAATAATAAGAATTGCTTCTTCTATGGCACGTTCATTCGCGTGATGAAAATTACGACAAAGTTAACTTCAATGGCGATAATAAGACTGATTTAGTTTGAGAGGGCAAAAAACAAAATGATACCGAGCACGAAAACGTAGCCCAGTTACGCAAACGCACCGTGTGCCACGCGTGCTGGCCTGAAAAACACTCGCAGCCTGGCTGCTCGTGTACAATTAAAGCCCTGTTTACACTGGTATCCATTTTGCTGCAGGCTCACGTGTAGACGCCTCGTGTGGAGCTTCACAAGAGCCATTGTAAGTTTAGACTAGACACCATGGGAGCGAGCCACGGAGCGCGCGCTGTTCAACAGGGCTGCCACTCTAGATATTACATAGCTAGATCTAGATGTTTTTGCTGAAGCCTAGATGTAAAATTTGGAACCTAGATCTTAGCTATAAAATCTATATAGTTTTTTCAGCGTGCTAGAAATTTTCTAGCTAGAATAAAAATTAAGCTATGTATATGATAGATTACTGTAAATTCGAATTAGGAATTCACCATAATGGTTGGTTACTACTTCATTCTTATTATATTTGTTAATTTACTTATGCAAATTCGTATTTGTTAATTTACTAAAGCTAATTCGTATTTGTTAATTTACTTAAGCAAACAATAACATAGGGTAATAATCCAAACTTCCTGTACCATATACTGATTGTAGGACCTAATTTACAGTACCGTGGGGAGAGCATCGAAGTCAGAATTTTGCCAGGTCGTGAAACTCCGCATCTCCCGTGCTCTACGACCTGTTATGTTGGGTTCTGCAATGTTCATCAAGTGGGAGCACTTAGTTTATTGTTACCACAAACAAATCTTCAACTTTGGGCTGAAAAGGGATACACAATTAATAAGTTAATTTACTTAATTTACTTATTGCAAATAGTGAAGCAACCATATTCTGATCATGTTATGTTCAGATTATGAACGACACCAAGACGGCTATTTCACGGTTCATAAGCTAAGCACACTATCTCCAATATAGTGATGATATAAAAAAATCATGGAATAAAATGCACATACATTATCAAGAATGTATTGTGGCCTCATTTTGACGAAAGACTGACCAACGATATTGGTAACAATGAGTTCAGTTTATTGTTGGATGGAAGCAATGATATTTCTATCATGAAACTACTTGGTGTATCAGTTATATACTAACGTAATGCATCTAATAAAGTAGAATCAACTTACTTGGTAATTGCAAAATTATTAAAAGTGATGAAGATAGCGGTGTGAAAGCTTTAAAACAACTGTTGATAAGTAGGAATCTGAGTATTGATAATTGCAATGCAATTGAGACTGACCTTCCTACTCGCAACAAGTTTGAAATTGAAGAATATTCGGATACCAAGCTTTATTAGGATAAATATCAGGATACTAGATAATTTATATGAAGATAAATTGCCAAATATATAGCAATTTATGATATAAATATTCTCATATGCTATTGTTTACCTAATTTGTTATAGTAGATAATTAATTTATTGCTAGATATATTTTTGGATGTTTTATTCTTAAATCTAGATGTTTCTAGATATTTTTTGAGGTCACACTAGATTTTTTCGGTCAAACAAAAGTGGCAGCCATGCAGCACAAAACCAGTCAGTGTAGCCAGCTGCTATGAAATATGGATTGCTCTAGACAAGCTTGTGTGAATATTGTTGCTGCATCGTAAACTACGTAATCTATTTTTTATTTGCCTAAGCGAAATGTAACTATATTCGTTCATTTTCATTAAAATGTAATGGAAAGCAACCTCCTTATATTCGCAGCTTTTAGTCTGCCAAAGGCATTGATGGGCTTAGAACATTTCAATTAAAAGCAGTGTAGTTTCTCGCGTCAGTGTTGAGTCAGCCATAACGGATGAGCGAGAGGCGCTACCTCACTTGATGACTACCAACTGCACACTGACCGGTCAAGAGTTGCGCCGCTCATGTGCGGCGCGCTTCACGAATTCGATCAAAGCGAATAGGGATTTTCGGACACACACACAAATATGAACCTCTGGGGTGAGCCTCGTCTACACGAGTCGCGCCTCAACGCCGAAATGTCTCCTAGTGTAAACACTCCTTAACCCTCTGCCGCAGCCTAGCTGCAACGTGCACCACTGCACTTGCGGCCATGGTACACGAAAGGAGGTAGCGGCAAACCAGTCTTTTGGAAAATCGAGTGGTGTGCATGTGACGTCATGGCATCGCACCAATGGCAACGCTTAGATTGCATCTGGCAACACTGCTAACCCGAAATCTGGCATCACTGTTAGCGTTACAGGTACGACAATCTTGAATCAAGCAGTGCCGTTCAAATGAAGTGTTGACGAGTCGAGTGAAATGCATGTCGCCGCCTCAAGTTAAATTAAAAAGTGTTTAGTTATTTGGTGTCAGAATAATTCTAAAAATTTACCCTAGATATTTCAATGTCCTGGTTTCAATTTTAAAGAATTGATTGCGCCGAGTAGAATTGTCCAGTAAAATGATTTTAATGTCGAATTCATGTTTGCAGCCGCCATTTCAAAAAGACCGACTACCGAAGAATTCTATCGGCATTGAAGATGCACTATGTGGTGTTGAAAACTGGTGTTGTGCTATTTTTATGATCACAGGACTTTGGACCTGGAAGGTAAGAAATTGAACTTTGAATATTATTTAAATTTAAATTTAAAAAGTATTGCTCATAACTGATTTTTTCCCTTGATGAAGTTGCATCTCTCTATCAAATCTTTGAAACCAGATGCAGTAGACCAGTTCAAATTCGATATGCTAGTTCCATAGGAAAATGCTGTTAACTCGCCTGAAATTTGAAGTTTAAAGGAAATGAAGAAATTAGAATATAATGTGCTCAAATTATATGCTGATTAATGACATACTGCTCATTTTCAAAAAATTTTTAATAGCATTATGAGCTTTTCATTTCAAAAAGGTAACATAAATCTTGTGGTAGGGTGCTATCATCTCTAATAGTATCTAAATTTTTATGTGTAAATTATTCTGGAAGTAAGATGAGATGACAAATTTTACCAGGTTTACAATAAAAAACTTCACTGGCATTGGGGAAATTTTGATCTCTCCTTTATATTGAAATTAGCAAGTAGTGAGCTTAGAACCTGCAGTGCTCAGCATGAAAGCTAGTTTGGACTGCAGACTGTAAAACTTGTGTACTGTATATTGGATGCGTTTTCAGAATAGCTTGACTATGTGGGAGCCTGAGCTAAAGGTTAGGTAGGCTTACTTTTTGTTGAAATAGAATAGGTTTTTGTTTTGTTACGGACCATCCTTTTTCTGTTCACTGCTGTCCTGTTTTTCAGCACCTACTACTTTCTTCTTCAACTTTTTCTTGCTTCATGAACTTCTTTCTTAGCTTACAGTTTCTGTGCACCTTATACATAAATTTCTCCTTCCCTCAACTCCATACTAAATGGTGCATTCCTCCTTCCTCTCTTAGAACATCTTTGTTGTGGTGAAGGGACACTAAAACTTTCTTATTTAATAATAATAATAATAATTCAGAGTAGCTTTTTTTCTTGCGTAGCTATCTAATCTGTAATTTTTAGATTAACTCTTAATAACTTTCTATTTTGTAGCTAGATGTCAAGGTGAAAGATGACAAGAGAGATGCAAAATCTTGCCTATGATTTTCCATTGTAAAGTGCTACTTTTTACCGCAATCATCTTTTTGAAAATGACACTGTTCTAAGCATCCTTGGAAATGCATTTTTATAGATATCTAACAGTTCTTCTATGCTTACCATTCGTGGTAAGCTGCTATCAATATTTTTGAGATATGAGGTGCAAATTCATGCTGCTTATCATAATTTTATTGTGAGTGCTTAAAAAATGTCATGTAAAGCAACAGAGCCATGTTTCAAAAAAGCAGGTCTTATGTTTATCTCAATGATTGTATTTGGATTTTGCTCTCCTTTTGTGTTTCTTTATGGAAGTCAAATGAGTCTGGTAATCCACTAAGGAATGCATATAAGCAAAAATGAAATGTAGAACATTCTCCTGATTAAGGGCTGATTTCTTTGCTTGTTATTTTTAATGAGTCATAATAAATTGGTACTTGTTTTTTAGACTTGTTTTTTATATTTAAGGCTATGTGACATTGGGACTTTCATTAAATAACACCGATAAATTGACGATATTACCCAACAATAACTGTTAATGAAAAATTGTGAGAACCAGCGTGAGTGTGTTACCTTATTTGGTTGTACTTGAACCTATGTACAATGCTTCTCTGCCTTATTTGTTGTACTTGATGCTATGTACAGTACTTCACTGCCTATTACACTTAATTTTTCCTTTTTTCTCTTTTTTTAATTTTCCACAGCTCCTTTTTGCTCTTTTCCCCTATCACTTTCTCCCTTTTGAGTTCTTGTATTTTTTTACATTCTGTATTACACTATAGTTTATCATTGCCTCCATTTCCTTGTGTATGAATCGCAATATTGCTTCATATTCAACATCATCTCTCTGTACAGCTGAACCTTTTTATCAAATACTCTCACCTGCATCTTGATTTATCATATTTCCACTGACAGATTTCAATCTGTACCCTTACTACCAACAAAATTGTGTGCTTATTGAGCCAAAAACAAATTAAAAAACTGCTAACTTTCACTAATATTCACTAATTCACTAATTAGAAATTTACTAATTTTTATTTGCCTTCCAGGTACCGGATGAAACTGAAATAATTTCAACGTCATCAAGGTGGATGAAGAGGAGCTAAAAGCTGCTGTGGTATTCAACTGAAACACCAATATTAGAGGAATTTTTGCTGCGGGAAGTGGAAGATGCTGCCGCTAGAGCTCCGGTTACCTCGTCATGAAAACAGACACGCATCACCAGCAGCTGAAAAAATTCTTTGACTCACTGCACTATAAGTTGTTCCATTTTCAGTGAGAAGTTTCCTGTTTCCATCTTTTTGGGTCGTTTCAAAAGCATATTCAGTCTGTTGATCTGCACAAGGGACTTGAATTTTGCAGTAAATCTTTCGTGCTATTATTTTTTATAAGAGGCTCTTGCAGTATCTGTTGAATCAAATCAGTCACTTACTAGGCTTCAGCAAAAATGTTTGTGAATTAATTCATGATAACTGCCCTCAACCTCCCACCTTCTGTTCCAAAATCAAAATGTAAATAAAGTTTTTCTTCAGATGTAGAACATTATAGTCAATCAGAGCTTGCAATAGAGCTCTGCAGGGTACCTTTTCTGTGATGCACAAGTGATTCACTGCACTTTTCTCCTGAGTCCTTGTTCTCATGTTCTAGGGAGAAATATAATAAATTTCGTTGTATCACATAATTCAGTTTATTTTAAATCGTTGCTGGAATATAATTACATGGGTGTAGGCTGCTGGCAATAGTGTTATGGGCACATTGGGCTGATATGTTGCAGAGCAGCTGTTTGAATGCACTTCTATGTGTACAAATAATTTATGCCTATAGTTTCGTTATTTCATTAGAATCAATTACGTGCGAGTTACTGTTTCCTCCTGTAAAACTCATAACTTCCCCGTTGCTGTATGTCCAGCAGCACTTCATACATTCCGATTGAAATATAACAAAGCCTAATTTTAGTGTTAGTTTTACTCACTCGACTACTCAGCTGTAAGCCAAATTAACACCAAAAAAAATGATTGAGATGAGGTAAAATTTCTGTGTGACATAATTTGTCTCTCTCATTTGGTAGCCAAGTGGAGCCAGTAAATTTGGACTTAAAAGTAAACTTATATTTGTGTTTTCTGGATGGCCTGGTGCTATTCCTGTCTGCTGTGGCCAAACTTGAGACATTTAGTCAGGCATGCTGAGGCTCATCATTCTGTCCGAGGCACCATTTAACCTACATTTGAACAAATATCTGCGCACTACTCGCTCTCAGCTCAGTAAGTGGTGTTAATTAAACTCCCAATGACTGTTAATGAACAACCACTTAGTCTTCGACTTGTGCTAGCCTTATTTGTTAGTGTCAGATGAATTTAAGGCTATGATGTGTTATATTGTATCAAGCGTGTGATAAACCTTTTTTCTTTGTCTTTTTATAATTAAAGGCTCTGAATTTTATGTCGTTCAATCTTGTCTCGCTTAAAACACATAAACGGACGGTAGTGCAAGGTTTATTTGTTGATTTGGGTCGGCGCACTTGCTAGGGTGAAGCGTTATAAATAAGCATTACTATCTACGCGCTACACATATTTGTTATCCTTGTTTTCTTCTCGTAATTGGAACTCAGCAAAAAAATCTGATGTACTCATTGAAACCTTTGCATTCTTATGACATATTCATTGTTTTGGTTTCGAAATGAATTATTTGATAAGCTTTAGACTGGCTGTGAAAATACACACGTAACTAGAGTTATGCTTACCTTTCAAGTTTTTGTATTCTGACGCTTATGTTGGAATAGGTACACTTCCCGGCAGTCTCTACATAAGTAACGTACTTTTAAAAAGTTATCTGGAGTGTTGTCTTGTTATTAAACAACGCAGTTTGCTTCTGAGCGTGCCGATGAATTTACTTTTGCTTATTGATGATCATACAATTGTGTTTGAAAACTATTTTACCGTTTTGAATGATTGATTTGGAGCATGATTGATTTGGAGCATGTTGGTGAAAGATGCGTCGTAGGCTACCCACTCGCACTGAGCTAGAAGAACCGGTACCCAAATAGTAAGTTTGACGTGAACTGGTCTTTCTAATGTTTATCTTTATAGTCTATTACCAATGTGAGGGCCCAAGCTAAAGGTTAGGTAGGCTTTCTTTTTGTCAAAATAACATAGGTTTTTGTTTTGTTACGGGCCATCTATTTTTGGTTCACTGCTGTCCTGTTTTTTTCAGCACCTACTATTTTCTTCTTCAACTTTGAACTTGTTTCATGAACTTCTTTCTCATCTTACTGTTTCTATGCCCTTTCTGCATAGATTCCGAGTTCTCTTAATTCCATACTAAATGGTACCTTCTTCCTCCCTCCCTTTGGATCTCATTTGTTGAGGATAGGGAGGCTTAAACTAACTAATAATCTTATCTATAGTCTATTTTGCTACATTTGTTCCTTTTCGATTTTAGCAGTTCATTTCTTTATTTAATACTTCTTTACTTCCTGGTATGCCCCTCAGGGGGTACAACTATTGTATCTGTTGGAATTAACGCTCCTAGGGGGACTATATGTGAGGGCCCGAGCTAAACTTTAGGTAGGCTTCCTTTTTGCTGAAATGGAAGTGGTTTTGTTTTGTTGCGGACAATTTTTTTTAGGTTCACTGCTGTCTTGTTTTTCAGCTCCTACTACTTTCTTCTTCAACTTTTTCTTGTTTCATGAACTTCTTTCTTAGCTTACTATTTCTGTGCACCTTGTGCATCGTTTCCGCGTTCCATCAACTCCATAATAAATGATGCCTTCCTCCTTCCTCTCTTGGAACATCTTTGTCGTGGTTAAGGGAGGCTAAAACTTTCTTACAAAACAATAATAACTTACTGTTATGCAGAGCACTAGTGTTGATGTTTTAAAAAAACGCTTATGCATTAGGAGGGCTGCCGTTTGCGCTCTGTGATGTTAAGTAAGTCATTATGTACGAACACTCCTTACCGAGATTTGAATGCTCAGTTTTATGTTGTCTTGGGTGTACATTTCGGAATTTATTAGCTGGAAAATGTTGAACGGGCCTTGAGTGGTCGGTGGTGTACCAATTATTGTTTTTGATGAAAAAAATAGTTTATTTAATTCATAATCGTCAAAAGTTTACGTAACAACGAGATATTAGAAACGAAATATATTTTTAAGTAATAGGACTTTTTATTCAGGGACGAGTTGTTGGCTTATATTTTGTTCCCCATCCTTATAGAACAAGTGATGTGAAGTCCAGAGCTGAGAGTTTGGTAGGCCTTCTTTTTGTTCAAATTAAAATGCTTCGTTTCCTTAGGTTAAGACCAAATTTTTTTGGCTCATTGGTGTCCTGTTTTTCATCTCCTATGACTTTCTTCTCCAGGTTTAATTTTGTTTTACAACCTTACTCCTCAACTTATTGTTCTTATACTGAGTTTCTCTCGTGGGGAAACACCTTGTGTATTAATTATGCGTTTCTTTTTAACTCCGATGCTTGGCGTTTCCTTCCTCTCTTTGAACGGTTGTATTGTAGTAAGGGAATGGAGGCTAAACCCAAGTCGGTATTCAATCTAAAGAACTAGTTAGTTTTTATAATAAAAACTTGATGTTCTATGTGAGAATATGTAAAGTCCCGCGACTGTGTCACTTTGAGCAGCTTTGTTGAGGTAAGGAAGGCTGAATCTATGTCGCAACCTTATTTATAGAACTAGTCAGTATTTTTAATATTAACTTGGTGTTCAACGAGAGAATATGTAAAGTCCTGCAGCTGTGCTCGCTTTGAGCAGCTTTTTTATGGTAAAGAAGGCTGAATCTATGTCGTAATCTAATCTGTAGAACTAGTCAGTATTCATAATGAAAACTGGGTATTTTATGGAAGGATACTCAAAGTCCCACGACTAACTTACGTAAGCCATCAATTTATTGAGAATAGAAAACGTTTCTGATTCCGTTGCAGATCATCTCTCGATTCACTGCTGTCATTATTCGTTTTTAATTAGCGATTGAATTATTCATAAATTCTCAACATGAAAATATTGTGGCGTAACTCGTCAGCGATATTGAATGCGGTAGCCCTTATAGGGAAACACAGAATGGAACGAACAAAATTAACGGATTTTTATTCACTCTTCCCCCTCATAGGGACACAACTATTTCATCCATGGGAATTAGCACTCCCTCGGGGAAAATGTGAGGGCCCTAGCTAAGAGTTGGGTAGGCATTCCTTTTGTTGAAATGAAATGTCTTTCTTGTGTTAAGGAACATATTTTTTTGGTTCACAGCTCAGCTGTCCTGTTTTTCAGCACCTACTACGTTCTTCTTCAAATTTGATCTTTTTTCATAATCTTCTTTCACAACTTACTGTTTCCATGCCCTTTCTGCATAGATTCCGCGTTTCCTTAACTCCATACTGAATGGTGCCTTCCTCCTTCCTCTCTTTGGATCGCATTTGTTGCTGCGGGTATGGAGGCTAAAACTAATGACTAATCTAATCTATCCTTCCTCTCTTTGGATCGCCTTTGTTGCAGATAGGGAGGTTTAAACTAACTAATAATCTAATTTAATTACGTGTGTGATGGAGTCTTGTGTAGGAATAAATCTTGTGCACAAATTCCCCGTTGTGTCAAGTTCATATTGAATGATTTCTAACTTCCTTTGATTGGACTTTGTTACGGTAGGGCGACCTGTACTACCAATAATCTAACCTTGAAATATTTTGTTTAGTTTGAACCGACTTTTTTTCGGTCCATTGCCATCCTATTCTCTGCAACCTTACATATTCGTGGTATATTTTTCATTACAAATTTCGTACCTTGATGCTTCCATCCAAAACATATTTGGGAACACACCTCGTGCATAGATTTCCTGATTTCTTATTTCCACACCGATTGGTGCCTTCTTCCTTCCAGTTCATGAAACACCATTTTTTTGTGGGGAGAAGTTCTGAAGTGGTGTCATATTCATCTACATTTTCGGGATTTTATCATCTATTCATATAATCATTGCAACAATGTGAACGCGAGTAATTATAACTTCCCCTCACAACGATAACAAGAATTAAAGCTCTCTGTTCTTAGCGCTCCCATGGAAAATGTACAAGTTCTTGAGCTTAGGTAAGCCTTTCGTTAAAATAAATTAGTCTTTATGATTTTTTTGATCATTTTTTCGGATCACTGCTGTCTTGTTTTTAAGCACCTATTACTTTCTTCGTCAACTTCTATCTCTTTTCATAAACTTCTTTCTTAACTCACTGTTTCTATATCCACTTCTGGGTAGTTTCCGCGTTCCCTTAACTCCAAACTAAATGGTGCCTTCTTATCGGAAGTCTTGTTTTAGCTTAGAAGTTTAGATGCTGAAAAAGGATATACAACTGTAAATCCATACTCCAGCCCATTCAGTTCATGAACTTACAAGCGGAATATATCGCAGGTTTTATTTCAAATAAATATCTGAAACTGAATCTTATATTATCCTTTTTTACGATTAAACACGATGCGCAATAGTCAGCTTCATCTGCATGGAAAAAGTATTAAAACGTTTTGTATGATTGAATAAAGTAAATTTTCCTACGGTTTGGATAGAGCTGTCAATTTATGAAGCTGCCGGAATGATAGAATAGAAGATCGATAACCTTTTAGTTCTGGTAGATTCGCACGTATCAGGACGGAATTCAATTTTCAAAAATCCAAATCCACACCTGCGGAGGCACACTGGCAGTCGGCTATGTTGTTGATCGTACGTCTGGAAAGGCAGAGTACGCTACGTAGTAGTACGCTGCCGCCGCCGCTGACGTCATGGTGGGGATGGGACGTCATCTGGCTTGATTGAAATGAAGCCTCCTATTGGTTAGTCGAATTGGCGAATGTGCGCGGCTGTTTCCGTAGAAGTGACTTTACCTCCTTTAGTCTACCATGCTTATGGCCTCGCGCTTCGTGGTCTCCTCAAAGCCTCTTACAGCCACCGCTACCTGGCCACAATCCCAACCCATATAACACTTTCTCCACTAGGCTCCGACTGACGAACAGTACCGCATTTCCGCCGCAGCTACCACTGCCTAGGTCCGAACAGTGGTTCTTGACCTTATTGGAAGTACTGAACCCCACAAGTTTCATGCATGCATTCATCGAACCCTTCGTGATCGGAAAAAAATGTGTTTGTTTTAGGTTAAAACATATGCACGCACCTATCAACTGTATTAGTTCACTAACTGTACCATACCGAACCCAGGTTAAGATCCACTGGCCTAGGAAAACATGGAGGACAATGTACCAAGCCCACATGCAATGACTTTTCACAAGCGCGAACTCTCGCCAGCTGGCTCTGTCGGTTAGGCTCTGGCTCCAAGCCTTCTCCGCAGCGCCCTCTATCGGCAACTGCGGGGAGCATACACCACAGTTTGATCGAATGGTAGTTTGTTAAGCACGTCCCACATGACAGATTCAGTCAATTGTGTGATAAAAAGTTGGCTAAGTTCAGAGATTAGGAATGTCGTGTCACGAGATGCTAGCTCCGTCGTTGAGTTGCATCAACGATGGAATCTAAAGCTTGGGCTTGAGAAATGACATCACTGCGACGTTATAAAATACATATGAGAGTACAAGCTACAAAATGCAAGAATATACAACAAATATGTTGATTACAAAGTACAAGTCGATAAAGTTATTGCGGTACTCACCGAGTTGGTCGACCCACTTACTCTCGGGATTTTACTTCACTTTCTTAGTGTGTGAACCCATCTCCAGCACATTAGGCTCAAAACGCCCTTTATTCCCTACGAATTTTATTCTAAACAAGACAACCTAATAGACATAGTTTGATATTACCGTACTATTCAAAATATGCTCAAAGGCTAATACCCCTTTGATTGATGGTCCACACATATTCTTACTTTGAAGCTAAACAATAATTGCTAACATTTATAATTATTGGTTGACCAATACCTGTTACTATTAAATCCAATATTAACAATGGATATTAAGATCATAACTTCACATACTACATAGGGTAATTAGGCAAAAAAGCACACATGAACCAGTCATTCCACTGCATTCTCATGAAACCGTGTTCCATAACCGCACCGCGTGTTGATGACCCTTCTACAGTTCAAGTTAATAAGACTTCAATTTGTGATTGCGGGCAAATTCTCCGGGTTGTTATTTCATAACCAGAGTGTTGGTTGACACTTGACCTATCACTCTGCTACGTAGACTTACTTTTGTGCCTTTCTTCCTACCATCTGCAGGTTTAAATTCCGTCTATATTTTATTTTTCCTCACGAGATTTATTAGCACTTTTTTTCCGCGTTATTTCTAGTATATATAACACGAATTTTTGACAAATAAGTTTTTGGGCAACTTCCTAGTGACGTGAAATTCCTCCAACAACTCACTCCCTCCCAAGGTGTGTGTTTTACGTATCATTTAGCCTCTCTTCGGCAGTGGAGCTCTAGGCTTGTTATTTAGAGACTCATTTCTGCAAGAAGAAAATAAAAACTCCACTTTAATGGGCTATTATATTGCGTCAACATTTATCCTCAATTTACACACTTACAGTTTTTCATGTCTTTCTGCAAGTTATTCTCTTTATTGCGTACGTACTTACGCTTCGATGTGACACGCACGACGGTGAACTCGCTTCCCAACGCACAGGACTTTTCTTGTGGGTATGTGCTTTTCGGTCGCTCTATGAAAGAGCCAATCATTTTGCAAGTAGTTCGGAATTGTTCGTTTAATACCGCCCTAAAGTGTATATTTGTTCCCATTGGTTATCCTGGAGGCTGTATTCTCCTACCCTAAATTTCTCAAATCTAAGAACTTTTTCCTGAAAGCCATTACGTCCAATATTTTTCCTTTATTTTCTTCCCCACCATTTATGCTTTGAGATCCGAAGTTCATATATCGCTAAGCTAAACAAAAGCAAAAAACCCTGCGCCACTGTTATAACCCACTGTTGAGATTTCTATCACACAACAGAATTACACAAAAGAATGTTAATGAATTGATAGAAAAATTAAACAAAATGACCATATTGAATGCTACAAAAGCAAAAATGAAACATCGCAATAAATCCCAAAAATCAATGCATTATTTGTTACAGTTGCATGGGGAAAGTTTTTATTTTAAGTGGTGGTTTAGTTAATTAACATAAATGGAACAATGCAAGTAAATACATTTCGTAACTTTGTATGTAAAGCAACCCCTCATCCTTTTATTTCAAGCACCTACGAATCAGACCATTGCCTCTATGCATGATAGGATTGATAGTGCTCCGGGCCACACCGTCTAAAAAATTAAAATATCATTTTGAGCAAAAATGTCTCCGTGATGAAGTTTCATGTACAGTATCCAGCCAAATTCCAATCAAGAAAATCTAGTATACCAATGGAAAGGTAATCCGTACAAGAACCCTTGCGACTGTGACTGAATCATGGAAGACGGTTGAATAGGAATGCGATAACATAAGCATAGTATTTTACTTTAAACTGACGAGATCTAGAGTTTACCGTTTATCGGAAGTGTTAATAAACGAATTCTACATTCAATTTACTTTGTCCTAGCTTTTTCTAACACCGTTTCTTATGTATATGTTCAATTTTACGAATAATTATTTTTAAAATTGTTCTTGTCATTCTGCACGTTGCAATTTTTTATCGCATCATGTTCATGAGATAACTTTTGAAGCAAACATCAGTTCCTCACGAAATTCTTCGTCAAAGAGGAAAATGTTTACCTCTGTTTCCCACGAATATTTTATTAACTTCAGGTTATTTTACGATTTGAGAGAATAAAACTGCTCTCACGTTTGCACGGTGCAGTATTTGGTGGGCGTATGACGTTCTCAACATTTTTACTTATTACTTAAAATTCTTCAAGCAGTCATTAATTTTCATTAGTTCACAGCCGTACTGCAGTTGAACACGCTTCTACAATATAAATTGAAAGAAATGACAACTACATTATTAGGTGCTGGGCTATAGTTCCTAATACATGCCTTAGAAATGTTCAATACTTTAACTACGTAGAGTGTTTCATTCGTATGTTTACATAAAATACCATACCAAAAATATCGCTCGACCGTAGCTGTAAAAACGATAAGAGTATGCAGGTTAAAGTTTAGAAACAAACTCAACAAAACCATCACATGGATTCAAAGCCATTACTATAAAACTACTGCAGAAAAAATGCAACACTTGTACTCTCTGAATGAAATAAGGAAGAGCAGCATAATATTTTAGGTACAATCAAGCAAAGTTTGACTTAACATAAAAAATCGTTTTGTATCTTCTAGAATGTTATTTTTAGTTTTCACTTTTATTTACATAACAGTAAATAGGACTTTCATTACATCTCTGTGTATAATGTTAAAAACCTGTGTTATTGCTAAACTCTGGTTTGAGGAAAAGCACTGTTTTCTCTAAACCTGCCGGGTAACTCCAACCTTCAATGAATCTATACTATAATAAGAGGGGTGTCCGTCTGTCACTCTGTCTGTCCGAAGCCAGCCTGCAGTGTGTGGTGAGTGTATCTGTGATACAAGTTTCACCAACTCCACAATTTCCAGTGTATTATCCATCAGATTCGAGTAGAAATGATTATCACGTGAATTCTTAAGGAACTTATGTTGTGCAATTTGTCGAACATTATCATACATTTCTGACGACCGTGTGCCCTCGGTCTCATCAACTTTCGAGAAATTGATATTTTTTATTTCTTACGGCCTTTCTTTCTTATTTTAAATGAAGGGGGGCGGACAAGTAAATGTAATCAGAGTAATGAATTGTTGGCGACAAACGTTATTTAAATTAAAATTTTGTAATACATTTTTGTTCCTTTTTCACGACCGTCTTGAGGAGAATAGTAATCAGACGTTAAAATGGAGCTTCGTCACCCGGGAGTTCCACCAAATACTTGAAATGAATGTTTCTGTTTTGGAAATATATGGACATAAATTAAGTTGATTTTTGGTTAAATATACCAATTGAGGATGGACTCTGGCATTTTGCGGGAGATAAAACTACATGAATTGGTGCTGTTTTGAATCTCTCCTTAATATTTAATTACTAAGAAGGTGTTGCATTCACATGTGATGCAATTATGTTAGAAGGGTTTTATAGCTAAAAATCAGTAACATTCCTTGCAGTCCAGATTTCCCTCCTAATTACAAGCTGTTCTTTAAAATTAAACATTTGTAGACAGTTATTTGTTTCGACCGATGATGAAGTTATTTCATCCTAACGTAGTTAAGTAATTTATTTTCCAGGGTCTTTAAAATGTAAGGATGAAGTCTAAGTGTAAATGAATTCGTTGTATCTAAATACAAACTACGGAAAAAACTATATAGTTTCGATCACAACGGGCAAAATAAATACAGTATATGCAATTTTTTTATATGTCTGAACTGATAATATTAATGAATTCACAGCGTCCTGAGATGAACTAAAGAAAAAAGTAGCTTCGATTATTAAGGACAAAAAAATGCGAAAATTTCGAGTTCGGTTCTTTTACCTGCACAGCTATTCAATAATCGCACATTCTGCACTGAATTTGATTTTTCCTCTTGCGGTTGCGAGTCACTGGTCAATATGAATTGCATGCTCGCGTTTTTTAAATGAATACAGTCATTGCGGCTAAAATGCTCAGTTTATTTAAGGGCACGGTCTGGGTCTAAACTTGGATAATGGTAGGTTTTCGGTTTATAAACTCACCTTATAGAGAATTTTTTTGCGCATCCAACGGTATAATTTGCTCTCAAGTACGTACATTGGTTCGTCTCCTAGACGGAATAGAAGACGCACACTAGCGTGACCTTGGGGTGCGCCAATGGATGGGTGACCTCCCTCTTCTCCCCTCATTACGAGTCAGTATTGAGTGTTTCTCAACGGGAATAGCAAGAGAGTTCATTCATGGCCTTGCTTGAAATGCTTCAGTACTCAAACGAAACATTCTAACTCTCAGTTTAAACTATGATGATGTAACAGTGTTTATTATTAGTCCGTGTGCTGAGTCGTCAGCTAATCAGCTGTTGTGTAAACATATAACCGCAATTTAGAAGGCACAAGAATGGCAAATATATCATTCGAAAGGGCTCAAAAAGAGCTACCAAGCGAAAGAGTTGGAAAAAAAATTTGTCGGAAAAAAAAATTCACATAGACTAGAGTTCTTAAATTTGCATTTATTGTTTTTTGATGGGGATCCTTTCCCACAGTTTTGAAGATTCAGGAATTGCTAGTATACCAATCGATAGAGCTTGAAAAGATCTAAATTAGGTGTAACATTTATAAGAAAAAATGCCTAGTTCATAAATATTACGAAAAAAATAAGAAAATTTTTGAAAAAATGGCTCTACTGAAAACTTAACTTTTTGATCTTTGAAGAGGCCCTTCTCTCACAGTTTTGAAGGTACAGGAATGGCAAATGTATCAATCGATAGCGATTAAAATATCCTAGAGAGGCGTTGGTCCAGTTTTTTGAATTTCAAATCATGTGGAAAATTATAAGCAGAACAATTTGAAAAAACTGAAAAAGTGGTCGTTTTATGGAAAAAATTCTTATCATTAAAAAAATCAAATTATCGAAAAACCTTACCAAAAGACCTCAAGGCAAGAAAATTAGCTACCTAGAAAACTTTTACCCAGTTCTGTAACTTCAAAGTTGTGGGTGATGGACACTTTTTCGCAAAAAACACTTTTTTCACGTTGTTTAATGTTTTTTTTGAGTTTACGAAAATAACACACGAGTTCAAAAAGAAATGCCGCATCATTTGACACCTACTGTGAAAATCTCAGAAAAATCCGTCGAGAACCGACGGACTTTTTTCCCCGCCTGACCGTGCCCTTAATGCAGAAATGTTTTATTTAACGATCGTTTGACATGATCGAGTAACTTTTTATGAAGTCCAACTTCGAAAAATGAATTCGCTTCTATAGGCACAAGTCGTGCTATAGTAATCACTCCCTGAGCTAACAACAAATTACATTCACTCCATTCTGCCTGCATGGAGCGAAAACGATTTTTGAAATGTTAAATTTCCACCCAAAGTCTAACAGAAATAACTGCCTCATGTGTCTCAACAATGCTGTCTATACAGTTTCCTAAGTATCATTCTAAAAATATTTATAGTAATATAATTATATTGAAGTTTACATTAATTTTTGAAGCGCAATATTTGTATTTAAACATCAAGCCTGCAGTCTTCAACTCCTCAACAGAGAAGAGTAACCGTTTCGAATGTAAAGCATATTAATTCAGATAATCAGAAGCAAATTAGTTCTCTCCCCCCCGAAATCTTGTTTCAATAGCTCCGAAAAGATTGTATACGAAGAGGTTTTCCAATTGCTTATACTAGCTAGCTCTCATACGTATGTATGCATGTACCACTCGGGCAGAGGTACACTGTAAAAAATTTCACCGTGATTTCACGGTAAAATGTCTGGCAACTTCGCTGCCAACAAAAAACCGTGAAAAATCGGTAGAATCTGGGGTTAAAAAAAGGTAAAAAACCGTGATTTCTAAGGAGTTTCCGTGCTTTAAACGGTAATACCAGGAAATAAAAACCGGTAAAAAACTGTAATTTATATGAAATTGCAGTGAAATAACAGTAAAACCTGGGCATTGAAAACGGTAGAAACCAGTATTTTCTTCTGATTTGACGTGAAAAAACGGTGGTAAAACGAATGCATTTTTTTATTATTGGCCTAATAACCGTGGAAAGTCCAAGTAATCGTGACAAAAAAGATGAAATTCTACAATTGCTCAATTGTCAAGAAAAAAACAATTGCTTTTTGGAACTTTGAAATACAAAATAGTACAAGCCATACATCGTAGAAAACTGTTGAAATTTATGCAAAAAACTAGTTTACCTAGAGCAATAGAATGCTATAACGGCTTCCATTGGTCAACCCTAGTACTTCAACTAACATCTCACTTCATGAAACTTTAAAATGGAATTTGCATCACTTGCTGACGTTAGTTGTTTCCGCTGGTCATGCTCATCAGCTTACATTGGCTTGAAGTCAACTATTTGTAAATACGTTCAATTGGCGTTACTTACATAAATACTCGAAAACCTCGTAACGAAAGGTCAATGACTGGAACACTGACTATTTATTATTGCAACGTTTATTATTGGCTTCCTAAAGAAAACCATATCCTTTACGAAAAAAGGTACGAACGAATGGTAACTATTTAAAATCGATTCAATGTTTATAATTATACAAGAAGTCATGCCATTCTATTCTCAAAGTAACGACAAGTTCATTAAACGAATTTTAAACTGGTCACAACAAAATAAATCACAAACTTCCCGTGTTCCTCTTTCCTTCAATTGACACTTCAAAAACTCTTCCTTGGTAAAAATACATTCCTAAATAAATAAAATCATAACTCGAGCGTTTACGTCAATGGATTTCGAACCAGCATCATCGTAACTCTTACAGTTACGTTTGTTTATTTGTCATAAAAGTACAATAAAATTAGTAGGATTGACCTGAACTAACGTCAAGAACAAAGTGGAAGTTCGTCTGCATCACACAAGGCTACAGAAATTAAATAATTCCAAGTTGAATATTTCTCATGTGTAGATATTTTCCTTTAACTAAACTAATTAGCTTAATTTAAAACGTATTATTGCCACTAAAGTAATCAAATTCTCAAATGCTTCACTAGATATCATAATCAGATCAGGAGACCGAGCATGAATTACGAGCTGAAAGCATTCACACTATCTCCTTCGCTGAAGTTCAGTCCTCCAAGATCCTCCCCATAAAAACCGAGTGGAAGTTCCAGCTGGCAAAGAACATTTCACAGAACAATAAGGCTTAAAATAGATTACACATTTAAAGTCAAATTTCAAGATTCTAAAATCCACTTTATCAATAAGAAATCATACCAACTTCAAAAAACAATATTGGGAATAACAATCTAATTTTTTATTCAATATTTCGTTCCTTGTACATAATTTTATGAAATTACCTACTAATAATCATTCCCCAATTTATTCAGAACATTTTTCCATTTTATATAATATACATGTAATATATGAGGTAGGTATGTTCAGACTACGTTTCCGCATAGGTTATGGCAAAACACGAATATAAATCATAAAGGAATCAAGTGTTATGTCTAACAGTTAAGGGTTCTGTTATGTCTAATAGAACAATAGAAATAATAAAAATATATAAATTGAGGCACAAACAAAAGAAAGTTTCTAAAACTATGATAATTACATCAAGGCTTCCACATAACGCATTTCGTGACGAACATTGAAAATCTTAAATCCCTGCCTTGAGAGGGCTGATAGCTCAAGATGTTTAATTAAGAAAAACGATCTCATTACCTAATTCAACAGGCCAAACAGTGTAACCATCTAATCCACTATAAATAAGCATCAATTACAATACACACGATTCGTCGAACTGCAAAGAAATAAAGATATGCAGTGAATAGTCAACTTACGAAGCGAGTGTTGCAAGTGGAGAAATACAAGAGTTTCCAGCAAAGACTGCATATCAATGGAAATATATTTATGTAACAGATGTTGGCCATAAACGCGAGAAACTACTGTAAATGTTAATAAACAAAAATATGAGAGAAGCTAAACAGTAAATGTTGGTAGGTGAAAAAATTTGAAGATCTTACGGGGTTCTTGCAAAGAACTCAACTCGACTACCATGAGAGTCGATTATAAGGCATCAGATGCTTACTTACAACGTTCACATCTCGGTCCATTCAAAATCTGCGAGGCCATTGATGAACGAGAGCACTTTCGGGTTCATTGGATACCTTTTTCTATTTTTCTCCTCGGCCATCTTGGTACCTCTTCCAGGATTTATCCACACGAAGCATCTGTAATGAAAAATAATAAATACTTTTTTCTAAGGTTCGTTCTTTTCTTTCTCCCTCTGAGCAAGCACATTAGATTAGATGACAGTTTAAGCCTCCCTAACCGAAAAAAGCGTTCCAATGAGAGGAAGGCAGTATTTATTATAGAGATAAGAGAATGCAGAATCTATACAGATAGGGCATAGAAACAGTAAGTTGCGAAAGAAGTTGAAGAAATAAGATAAGAGTTGAAGAAAAAAATATTAGATGCTGAAAGACAAGACAGCAGTGAACCGAAAAAGAGTGGTCCTTGACATAACAAAAAACGTTTCATTTCAACAAAAAAGACCTACCTAACTCTCAGCTCGGACCCCCAGACATTTTCCCCTGGGAGTGCTGATTCCTATTGATACAATAATTAGAACTACTGAAATAAGCGTTAGATACAAAGATTTTTAAATTAATAGGTAGACCTAACGTTTTCAGCGCTGAGTTTTATTTTTCTCAGTAAAATTCCTTTTTGAATTCGCCAGGCATACGATCTCGTAGACATGAACATGGATCATTCGCATTCTGGAAAAAAAGGAGTAATAATTTTTTTTCAAATTGAACCGCAATGAGAAAAATTGTGTGATAGTGATTTCACTACAAATAATTGCCTTCCTGCATCTTGAAAACAAATACTTCAAATACTTCTATGTCCATCATATCGTCGTTTGCGCGCTGAAAACGATTTTTACCCTTAAGATCGCATGAGTATATTGAGTGTTGATGATCAAGTATATTGAGTGTCATATAGCAGTAGCGTAAGGTTTTAACCCAAGAGCACACAGTAAACTCAGTTTTATTTCTAGAACTCACTTCATCTACATAAAAAGTACCATTTAACAGGACGTTGTATCAAAGAATACAAAATTCAAAAATATTCTAATCCCAGAAGGTATTCAGGATAACGCGTGTGGATTGACGAGTGCTATGAGCCAAGTTAAAAAATACGTTTAATTAGTATTTGCATCACGTAAATAAATTCCAAGAATACACAGTGATATTTACCAAAGAATTACAAGCAACCGATGCTAAGTCAGAACCAAGGCATTTTACTATAACACGATATCAGTATATATATAAATATCTATATGAACAGTTTGCGGCATTCAAGTTCTTAACATCAACACTACATTAAAATTAAATTTATATCATACCGGAGAGGTGGCCTTAAAATTTCTACTGTAATTGCTCGTGGGCATGAAAAAGAGGAAAAAACTTCGTGCAGCGAAGACGTTAAGGAATTTATTGACTAAGTTTGTACTAAGTATGTACTGTAAAATGGTGGGTGAATGAGCCGACGAGAATGATCGTTTTTACTGTAGTTGAATCATCAGTAGGATTAAAGTTTTATAGATGTTTGTTTGCTATAAAAAAATTTATTTTTAACATGTATGAACTTTCTGTATTTTGAGTTTTTTGATGTTTTTTGATCTTTTTGACCTTTTTGTATGTTTTTCAGCACTGAAGATGAAATTGAAACATTCCGAAACGTTTGCCATTGAAAGAAATAAATAAATATGTATATATGTACGTTGGTTCTCCTTTTTATCTTACGCGTGAGATTCCCTAAGAATCGACCTATTGGAAATATAAGTTTAACATGACTGGATGGAAATTAAAAGCTTTACGAAGAATTCTTTGAACTATTCGTAAAATTCAGACCATTTTCAAATACCTCTGAATGAATTCCAGCGTTGCAGCTGCTTCGGGAGGGTACTTGTAGTTAAAACAGTAATATGTTGCAAACAGTGCAGAGAGCCCAGTTGTGAAGGTCATCAAGTTTTCCATCACGACAGTCCCATCCAATGCAGGCATAAACGAACTGGCGGTCAGAGTAGACTCTGCACCTGCAACACAAACGCTCATCAACAAACCTGATGTGGTCCTAAGTTGGTGCGAAAAAACTCTGTGTGTCACTCCTACTAAAGATAAAGAAAACCTCTTACAAAAAATTTCGATTCCAACACATTCTTATATTCGTGAATAAAACTCATACAAAGCTTGCATTTTGGATCTTGAATCAATTCTTATTCTCAAAATCATTAATTAAGCTAGCCATGGAAGAAAATGTAATTTTTCCCGCAAGTTGTTTCAAAATGCTTGGCCACATATCATGAAATATCAGCTCTTGATACTTTTCTGCCTTCTATGAAGACTCTTGACTCGGAAATATGTGCGTTGTATTTCCATTCTATAGCGTATATATTGAAATGACAATTTCGACAAGATGATCATTCTGTTGAAGGTTTGTTATAATATATTTCCATAAAATGCCACCAGACGAAAAATATCAATAGAAGCGTGGCATGGAATTCATTCACGATTGGCTGTATTGATATGACACCGTCCAGGTCGGCCTCAAATTATTTTTTTAAATACTTCATCCCAGCTTTTGGAGGTTATCTGAAGAAATGGTGGTATTAACTAAGTATCAAGGGGGTCAAATTTAGTGGCAATGGCTAAAATGTACTCTCTTACATTGAGGCAGGTATGTTGTGTTACTTACCATTTATTACAATGTGAGGGTGCAGATGAGGTCTAGAATCCTCGATCTCCTGCGCGGACTTCTCATCCTGCAATGAAAAATAATGATCAGCACATTTTTCACAGTGGCGTAGATGATTTAGTAGAAAATCGCCGCAAGGGTTGTTTTAATAATGTTAAGCTTATAACTAAGAGTAGAAGAAACTTAACTTGAAGGAATCCCGCCATGAAAAAATTTTGTTGAAACGCAAAATTTTCCATCATAGCCAGCACATCAAATGTCATAACACTCCAGGATAATTTTAAGCAGACACAGCACTACTATGTTGAATTTTGGCACTAATGTTTAGGGGAAAAATCAGAAAATAATGAAAGCACTGGAAATAATGCAAGAAATATATGCATGAAAGGATATAGGATAGTTGCTGATATTATCAGGTTCTATAAATTTGAATGAAGTTTGAATGGATAGATTAGATTAGCTATACTCGTATGTTAGTTTAAGCCTCCCTAACCGCAACAAAAAAAACGTATCACAGAGAGAAATGCATCATTTAGCATCGAGAAAAGGGAATGCGGAATCTATGCAAATGAGGTATAGAAACAGTAAGTTGAGTAAGAAGTTCATGAAACAAGATAAAAGTTAAAGAAAGTAGTAGGTGCTGAAAAACAGGACAGCAGTGAACCAAAAAAGGTGGTCCTTAACCAAGCAAAAACATTTTATTTCAACAAAAAAAGGCCTAACTAACTCTCAGCTTGGGCCTCACATTTTCCCCCTGGGAGTGGTAATTCCCATAGATACAATAGTTTATCTCCCTGAGGGAAGTTTGAATGGATAAAATTTATAAAAATGAACATTAGAACATGCGCAGTACTCACCTTGAACACTTAGAACATAACATCTTGTTTTCCTTGAAATAGGCCATGGCACCCAAAATAGCTGCTGGCAATTCAGAAAGCGTGTTGCCCGAGTTCAGTTTTGCATTTTTATAAACCATATTGATTTGGATTATGTCTCGTGATTTCACTTACCTATCCATCCACAATAAAAGTCTTTGTGCTCTGCTGTGGTGCGTCGCCTGCGCTTGATCTCTTATGTTAACTCCTGTTAATTCTTCAAAATGGATGAACAAACATTGAACCAATCCCACTCGTAGGCGGTTGAACTACAGTGTTGAGGTCTGATGCACTTGCAGCAGGTTGTACATCTGTGAAAAAAACAACACATAGTAAAATGAAATTAACGCTGTCTCGGTATGATTAAGTCATTAAAATAAAACAAGAATACAAATGCAATAAACGTCAAAAATTTGAAATTAAATACTGCAACTGCCCCTAATATTTTTGTTTTCAAAACTGCATGAGGAACTCATTCATTCACTAGCTTTTTGGAAATCCTCACTGCAATTCCAATACAATTTAATATTTCTAAAAATACTTGAATTTACTAATATTGATTATCAATATTTACAGAACAATTTCTTTTATCAATTGCTCCGTGAATTTTTGGAGAAAATGGAGATCTGTTTATTTTTTGAGCAACAAAATTTATTTAAAATTATATAGCAAATAAGACAATCAACTGCTGAGTAACTCAAAGTATAATTCTAGTCAATTCTGACTCTCCCTACACACACAAAAAGGGTGTTCCAAAGAGAAAGAGGCATCATATAATATAGAATCAGGGGACATGAAAATATATGCACAAGATATCCTCACACATCCAGCACATAAAAATAAATTTGGAAGCAATTCACAAAACCAGATGGAAGGTGAAGAATAAATGGATGGAAGCAGAAAAAAGCAACAGTGAACCAAAAGTGAACTAAAAGTAAAAAAGTAACTAGCCAAAGAAAGAACTTATCCTCCCCTGAAACACTGATATCAATAGAAACAATAGAACATTAAGTACCACATACAATAATTTTTTTCAAGTGTCATAAAATTATGCATAATTGTATGACTTAAATGCTTGAATATATCAAACACAAACGGCACTCCTGGAGGTATACAAAAAATGTATAAACCTCTTAGTAATTATATTTGATGTTGGTCAGTTCTTTTTCTTTCACCTCCACCATTCTTCTGGAGTCGTGCTAGATGAGTTACTGAACATTTGAGAAATATCTGTAAGCAATCTATTTGCCACTTTGCCCACAAATTGAATTAGCTGACGGCAACTTGGGCTACTTCAACCTGGCAAGTCAACAATATTCCGGACAGTTTTGTTCACTATGATGCATCACTTCCCCTCCTTTGCTTGCACTCAAAAATTTGTACTGAACACAGAAGTAAGAAATTTTTAGATCATGTAGTTCAAAACACTGAATAAAAGTGAGGTTTGATTATTAATTTTTTTTAAATAATGACATATGCACTCAGCACAGAGAAAACTGAACTTCTCCTCTGGAGTGAATTGGTATTAAAGAACTCACTCTTTCTATTGGCACTACAAAAGTAAAAGAAAAAAGGGGAAATCTTCAATAACCAATGCAACTGTGATAAAAAAGACCAGATGTAAATTGATCAGCACTGGTAAAACGGCACCCACGTACATGAACTAGACTGAGTTTCAAATTATCCTAGAAAGCAACTAGCCCTTACTAAATAATAATGCAGAATAATCATTCACTCAAAAACCTTAATACATTACATTGTTTAAATGTAATATAAATTACTAGATAACAGAAGACAATTTTTCTTGCTTATGTTTAGTAATTCACATAAAATTTTACACTTATAGAAAAATGTAAGTGATTCCAACACAAGTAAAATATTGCATCACATATTGCACAAATTAAGCAGTAACATATTTTTTCATTGTATTTAGCCGAAAAGTCAAGCGTTGAATGAATCTCATAATACAAACATCAAGTATTAAGAGACTGACTTATATTCATCCCAACACACTACTAAAAATTAATAAACTCAATTCAACTCCCAAAAAAATCAAATGTTAAGAAGTTTCTACCTACAGTATTACTTTTTAAATTCATCAATGGTTTGCTCATTTCACATTGATTTAAAAAAAACTGTGAACATTGTCGACTAAATAGGACAAGGCTTCAGAAAAGTTTACAGGTATGTGACGAAAGTAATTACTTGAATTTTTCACGATTTGCCAAACCAAAAATAAAACAATACTAAACACTCTGTAATGAGCTAGTTCACACACATGCAACTTAATTTCTAATGAAATTTAATAGCTAAAGAAATGAAGAAAACAATTTTACCTTTGATTTAACATTTTTAATGGTTGAAAACACAAAAAATAAAGTTAGGAAAACATCAACATTCCAAAAACCTTTTTTTACCCTCGCATTCGGCTTTTAGGAAGAATTTCTTAGGAGATGCAATTAATTATCTGATAATATATCCATAAATAATCATCGATACATAGTTGGTGCCCCCACACAACTAAATTTACTTACCCGAAGCACATCTCCAGAAATTTCTTAGCTTGCGAATTTGGATCGGCCTCAGGATTGGGCGAAGGTCATCCTCTTCAACAAGACTCAGGTCATCCCTAGTTTCCACACCAGCTTCAGGGAGCACCTGAAGTATGCCATCAATGGTACCACTTGCCAGGTTTGGCAACTTTTGAAATATGCTCTCTTTTATTGAGATTGACATTATCACTACAAAACTCTTGTGCTTGAGAGGAATCAATAACGTTCCAAAGTTCTTCTCATACCCTTGAAGAGGGTAATAATCATGAAGGTCTGAATAACTCACACAACCATAAGATTTTGGAACCTGACCATAGGAAGTGAAAATTTGATGGACATGAATGCTGAAATCAAAAACTGACAGATGCTTCCTCACAAGAAAATAAACCAAGAAACCTTTAGGGACCTTAATTAAATAATTCTTTGAAAGTTATTTAACATTTGAAGTCATTTCTAAAACTTTTTGATACACATTGAAACAGATCTGCATTGTTAAATAATTTTTCAATTTCTTTTAATTTATCATCAAGAATGTCAGTCTAATTTTTTAATTTTGTGATTACTCTAGAGCACAAAAATGTCTGTCCTAGTTGGTGAATTTCATGAAATTCTTCAATGATATGCTGGATGATAGATGATGGAAGTAATAATTATGCCTACAATTTGAGATAAAACAATGCAAGATTTTTCAAATAAAATGCTTCTACATCGTTATCACCTAAATTTTCATCACTATTTTCAATTCTCTCATCTGTCTCTCTAGTATCAGGTTAATCACTAGCATCAGAATGAGCTAAAAGGGCTACTGAATGAATATCAACACTGCCTTCATGTACACTGGGTGATATTATATGTTTCAAGGCAACCTGATTGTGAGAACATCCACAATGATTTCTAATATGACGACTTATTAAAATAGAAATTTTTGAAAATAATTTTTTGTCAAAATTTTTAATATGGCACCTAATGATTTCACCATCTTTTATATGATTATTTAGATGTTGGAGCAAAGCATTTGAATGGGGACAAATTTGATGGCAATGTTGCAGGGTACACTGCAGAAGAATATCTGGAGATCTTGGATGCTCTTTTTGGATGCCATTTGACAACTTTTTCCCATGTTCCCGCAAAACACGCGCTCGGAATCCAGCATATGATTTAAATTTCCTAGGATATTTTTCAAATGAACATGGAAATGCAACATTACATAAGTTTTTATGCATGGTGACTACTGATATTTCATTTCCAAATTTTACTACGTTTTACTACTTTTTACTACCTTCAACAGAAAAAAATTACTACCTACTTTTTACATAATGAATGTTATCTAAATGTCCAGATGTAAGTCATTAGCCTACAATGAATAATATGAGTCAATAATACACGCAATACCAAGTGTTCAAAAAGGTTCCAAGTTTCTTAATATTTAAAATACTTCATACTAAATGCATCAACCAAAGCATCATTGAGAAAAAGTTACCCCGTCCTAATGGACTCCATCGAATTTTAAGACAAAAAACCTTGTCTTAACATCTTTCAACTATGAGGACAACCGTTCCTGATATGCAAAAAAATGAACCAACTGGAAACTAGTAGACACCAGGTGATTGTCAGATCACTTAATTTACAGCTGAGTAGAATATCAGGGAACTTTATTGTGACTAAAAACTATGGCACTTCACAAATGAGTTTGTGAACGATTGAACGATTGTGAATATGTGAATGAATTTTTGTAAACTATATCTATCGTACCTCAAAATCTAAATTGGCACCCTAATTGCGATGAATAATGATAACAAATAGGTTATTAACATTATATTACGGAACAAATCACGAAAATGCAAATTTCATGTAACTTTCATCTACATACATATAGTATCAGGTTGTAACATAAGTTCTGTCCAATTGTTGAGCTATATGTTTAGGACCAGATTACTTCAATTTAGCTTGTTACTGTTGTATGCTTATCTACGGTAATGAATAAAATATCATTTCTTCTCTCAGATTGTGTGATATTTATCGTAATTAATAACTATTTTTAGCCCAAATGTACACTCCAAGTAAAGTGAATTTCAGGCATATTTTACTGTTTGAATTTCATAAAGGCAATACGGCAGGCTCAGCAGCAAAAACACTCAAAGACACTTGGAAATGATGTAAATGAAAAGACCGGCAGAAGATGGTTTTTTGTTTCAAAAAGGATGACTACAGTCTAAAAGACGTACCAAGAGCAGGATGCTAAAAAAAACTCAATTCTGAGCAATTGCAAGCTGCCATTGATGAAAATCAAACCTGCACCATAGAGAACTGAACAAAACCTTTAATGTAAGCCATATGACCATATATCGGGTAGTGAAAAGACTTGGCAAAATTTGAAAGGCTGATGCACAGGGTCATACACAATTTGTCAGATATCAACAGGCAACAGCGGGCGACCTGTTGTGTTTCACTGCGTTCTCATGAACTTCAGGCACCTTTTCTAGACCGAATCATAATTGGCGACGAGAAGAGGATCCTTTACAACAATGTCAAGTGCAAAAGACAGTGCCTAAGTCGTGGTTGCAATTCCACAGCCGAGAAGTGGACTGAACCCTAAAAAAATTTCATTTCGAGTGTATGCTAAGATTTGAAGAGAATTTTTTATTATGAATTAATGGGTGACAATCATCAAACAATAACATCTGAAGTTTACTGTCAGAAGCTAACTCGTTAAAAGCAGTTTTACAGGAAAAACGGGCTTCTTTGATCAATCAAAAAGGAGTGATTCTGCACCATGACAGTGTCAGACCCCACACTTCAAGCGCAACCAAAAATCTTGTTGAAGTATTTGGCTGGGAAGTCATGCATCACCCACCATATTTTCGCGATCTTGCTCCAACCAATTTTCACCTTTTCAGGAGCTTACAGAATTATTTAATGGAATAAAGTACTACTTGCAGAGAAGAGGTTGAAATGAAACTAGTTTCTCTTTGTGCGTCCAAACTGGCTGAATTTTATGAAGAAGGAATCAAAAAGCTTATGGCAAAATGGGAAGACGTGAATAATAAAAATGGTGACTAAATCGATGACTAAATATGTATATATTTTTGTAAGGATTTTCTCTTCATTTCAAATTTAAAAAATGAGCAGAACTTCTGTTTCAACCTGATAGAAGACAGAACTTTAATAAGATGTAGCATCACCATGCTCCTCTGACAACATACTGGAGGTAACTGAACTGAATCCGTGAGTCGCCATAACTGCCAAAAGGAACTTAATTCTCGTTTAATCGATTACATTATGTTTCAAAAGACAATTTTATAGCATAATTCTTTCAGTATTTGGACATAAATTAGTGTCACGGGAAAGAGAAAACTATCAGCTTTTAAAGCACAAAGGTAAGTTTTTCCACAAAAAAAACATTCATAGTTACAGTAAATTGTTATTGTTCCCCTCACACCAAAACGGACAGAATAAACTCCAGTCTTTTCAAAAGAAGATATTAGTGCTGGATGTAAATGAACTGCAGAGAAGTTCCTTTGACATCTTCACCAAAAGATTGTAATGTACTGATGTTAAATTGAGGATGTAATGATGTATTGCAATATGATACATTTACAATTGTGATCCACGGAACGTGATGCGGAATAGTTGATATGTAAATCCATTTTTTCCCCTAAATTGCACATAAAATCAAATCATATTTTTGTTTGCATTGAAGAGCGTAGTGGGAGAACATTTATCTTTGAATAAGAATTGCAATAGGTTATATCACATGGTTCTTCACTGGTTATATTTTATATTCACATATGTAAGGTATAGTTAAATGATGCAATAATTTGAGTGAAGTGCTATTATTAAACTTAGAGCAAGGACATTTAAATGCCTACTACACAAGGCAACATGAAGACTATTACGATCTACGACTGACTGTATTATTATGCTGGAAACTTTTTTTGCTTTTTCTATTTACTAGTATTAAACCACTTATATTCAATCGTGTATAATTCTAATTTAGATTTTATTTGCTTGTGTTCCATCATAACCTCGTTTACGCTTGTTTTTTAATCCTTGTCTAAGCTGAACTGTAACTGTAAAGTACCTGATGCAGTATTACAATATGTGAAGTTCTTGCGTAAAAGCCGTCCGTATTGTTTATAATGCGATGCGAGACGTCTCGAGCTTGCATATATTTGTTTTTTTTCCCTTGCCTCAGGTCTGGCCAAGCTAACGTTGGGTCAAAATTTTAACGATGAATTACAGTTTAAATAGTGATGGAATTTTTTACTCGTGGAATAGAATGCTAATGCCGAGATTTATATTACGAGCGAAGAATTTTGATCTCTAAGCAAATTACAAATCCGCTCAGATCTTGATTGCCCAAGCAAATGCTTCACGGAGAAATCCTCGGAAGATGTTGAGAAATTTGTGTTTGCTTTTGATTGCCTTAACATTGGCTAAAAAGGAAACTTTCAGGGGATAAACTCTCTGGCACTGTATGTGTTTTTTCCGCTGTGCGTGCATGCATGTTTGCATATCATGTCCTTTTGCGTAATGGCCAAGCTGACTGTGTCGTTTCAATTTCAGGCCCGTGTGGGTGAGCGAGCGAGAGAGCGTGGCTCAGCGAGCACGCCTGCGCTGGTCCTTGTCGTTCAAGTCCTCGGCTAAAGCGCTCTAAACGTTATCAAAGTGCTGAAAACAACGCCCAACATGGGCAACACTGTTTCTTCAGTGAGCGTAGATACGCTCACGGTCGCACTGGTAAAACATCAAGAACGACTTTCGGAGGAATGAATTAGGGCGGATGCCCAACTCGATTTACAGCCAGACCGTGTGTACTATCTGCTAATGATGCTAGCTACGGTGTTAGTTAATAGTTTGTTAGTGGTAGTATACTACCTGCACAAGCATGTGAAAGTGCTCACTGAGCGTGTCCGCTCGGATGACTTTATCCTCAAGCGGTAGTTCCTGAAGCCGCTTCCCAAAGTCTACCAGAACCAAGTGGCGCATCTACTAGCATCCAGTGCGGATGCGTAGTGGAATATGGAGGCAATGTTACCGTGAAGTGGCCTCCTGGGCCCAGACGGCCCCGACGGCAGTTATTCTCCCTGGCCCAGAAGGCCCATTATCCTCTGGGCACGGATGTCTAGACTAAATTGGTTCTAATTGAGTGATTCAACATCTGCGCAAGTTCCTTTCTGGGGTACATGAACCGTTTAACAGCCTATAACCGTATATTCAACCGCTTTTTACCCGTATATTTACCATACCTATATCTTTACCGCACCTTTAATATCGTAACCATACATTTACCTTGGGTTATTTTTCATTTGGGTCACAATTTGTCTGTTTCATTTTGACTAGTATCTATTAATCCTTTATTTGTGTACATTTCGTGTACAATTTTTTTTTCGTGTACCGATGGTTGTATGTTGGGGTGACAGACAGAATTGCAGCTTGTAATGTTTTTTTTCGCTATCAATGGTTGTGTTCGAATTTTGGTAGTATAATTTCCCATGTTTTGCGTTTTCTGAATTTTTCTATGCAATTTATTGCTGTTTTATTTACTAATTTCTTTATTTATTTCCTATCTCATACCGTCATAACTTCGAAGTAACAGGATGAACTATTTTATTTTGGTGAATCCAAGTTGTACACATGTTAATGAAAACTGGTGTTCGATTATTATTGATGGCGTTATTTTGCGCATTTGCTTCTGTAGTTATTTCTAACCACGTTGTTTATTTAGATTATCATAACATTAAATTACTTTACTGATTTTTCTGTACTCATGTCTCTGTTAAGCGTAACCTGAAGACACTCGTAGTTAATTCGTGTTTTCCTAAACTTGAATTGACTGTTTGAAAATTTGGTGTTGGTACGCATTCCCTGGAATTTGTTAACTCTATTCCTGTGTTGTCTTTGAGCTGTGAAATCATTGATTTTGAGTTTTATACAACGTTACGATAGTACAACCGTGTATCTACTGGCGTTGTATGTTTAGAAAATTTCATGTTGCGTGTAATTGTGTTTTAGCCTCTACTTTAATTTTAATTTTGAGGTAAAGGGCATTTTAATAATTTAATGTTTTGTATCGCTTTAGCTACCCTTTTCCACGCGCTTTACGTTGTTGTATTTAACCCAGTTTAACTATAGTATTGTTGTTTATAGTTTGTTTCGAATGGCGGACTGTGCTACCATCGTTGCTTCTAAATTACCAATTTCGAACGTGTTATTGAGTTATTAGCATGCGGTGAGTGCTGTTGCCTTATGTACGTTTTGGTTAGATATTTTGTTTTTGAAATCGAATATTTTTGTAATTGAGAAGCTTTTTGGTATGTGTGCGCATATGTGCGCTTTACCCCCTTTATCCCGCTTTAAGAGTACATAAAAAGTACACATCGCGAATTTAGACGTGCATTTTGGTCGCGCTCTCCATACCGCAAGCACTTACCCGCCACCTCGCAAGCTTGTATACCAGCCCAGGAAATCTTACTCTTCGGGCCAGCGTTTCTCTCCCTTACCAACCCCAACACGCAGCCGCCTCTTACTGGCGGCATAAATTCCTTCACTTGTCGATGACAACCATTTTGTTAGCACTTCTCAAACAATATAACGAAATAAATTAGAGTTGCAATATATGCGTTCACTCCCCTGCCTCACCAGGGTGACCAATGAACAAGCCTTAAAAATTGACTGAATGCGCTTGCTTACTGGCTGGGTGCTGAATAGCGCTTTTTATTACAAGCTCTAATACACGAAAATATTCTGTTAGAGAACCAAATAAAAAATAAAAGCAGAGAATAGCACAATAGAATTTCCTTGCATTAGTGATGGGGTTTTAGAAATACACTAAAGCATTATTAGTTCACGCAATTATCCACCAAAAATGTATTTACAATGAACCATACCTTCAAATGATACAGATACAGATAGGGTGTACTGTTTCAAACAAACAACAAAAAAACAACGGCATCTACGAATGCTTTATTTCCAATTTCAAGCCTGATACATATCACCTTGTACATTGGATTTTCAAATGCCTTATAACTAACCCCAGGACGCCATGACGCTTTCCCTCGGTCAAGACCGGTACCCATTTCAGACACCTGGGTAGAGTGGGGTATTGTGCTTAGAATTTTTTCCTATACCCAGCAGAGAAAATCGCCATCCAGCGCCGGGACTCGAACCCTCGTTTGCCTGCACGGAGGCGGGTCCTAAAGACACACTGCTATGACGAGCACTTCTGCACAGGGCTCAATGCACAGAGCTAAAAATCTTGGAAAACAAATTGAACAAGAGAATAGTTGAAGACAGTAAGACGAGCTGACATTGGCAGTGATAAAAAGAGCAAAAAACGTACATCATGAAAAGGCGAAACAATAACTTGTTACAATATACAATGACCCAACTGTACATCTCTCGAACCCTGTAAGAGTGCTAAGTCCCAAAGGTGCAAAGAGTCATAGCACGCAGTGGTATTTTTTGGCCATGATTCATATTTACAGTATGCGATTTTCCATTATAAGTTCATAGTATTGGTTATCACAAGCGTTCTTCTGTGTTCTTGTTGACACTGATCCAAAGCATGGTACAGAGCATATTGGTTTGATTTTGTTTGTCAGCATACAATAAAACATATTAATATGGTGAAAATGAATTGCTTATTGGGACATCAATACGCATTTGAAAAAATATACGAGCCTATATGTCCACTCCGTAACACATAAGTTTTAATATTAAATTTTTATTTCTTCAAAGAATCTGGCAGAAAAATTATCATTATCATTATATACAGAAGGTAATTCAAGCCTCCCTAACTATAACAAAGGTATTTTCAGAAGAGGCGATAAATTCGTTTTTTAGGGTTAAAGTTTGAAATTTGGTGACATTGTTAAAATACGCTAATTCTTGAAGTTCAAATATTTAAAAAAATAACACTAACAACCTTTCATGACCATTTGGAAAGACCGAGTAATAAAACTGTACGTGAAATTAAGTACATTTGCAGATTTAACTCCCGCATGAATTATTTGACTATTTCAGCTGCTGTGTGACATTTCGCTGAATAATGAAATAAATGGACGCAAGTAATCGCTCAGATTTTTTCATTGTACAGCACATCAAAGTATTCATTTACTATGTTGTAAATATTTTGGGAGAAGAATGAATAATAAATGAAATATTCGACTCATTATTTCAAGCGTAATGCAGTGTACGCAACCATGTCATAACACACGTTTGATGGGTGACATCCATCCACTATACGAACGACGATAATTCTCTGCAGCACTCTACCTGCAGCACACTACCTGCAGCACACCACCGGCAGCGCACCACCTCTACAGCACACATTTGTAAGGCTGTTAACAACGGATGGCAGTTCTCAAATGTTAAGGCTATTAAAACCAAAAGAAAATTTTACACCTTCAAATCATCCATGGCTAGCTCTGCATTTCACGTCGTCCGTTAAGAGCGCAAAGAGGGAGTTTTAAGGCAGAGCTGGACGACTAGCCTATAAATCACACATGATCGACAGTCGCGTCCTTAATCCACCGGCGATCCGCTCTTAATTTTCAATTGGGTGTGGATGTCTTCATTCACGTGATGTGTTAGTAAGAAATAGCAATGATTGTCTAATTCACATTTTATTTTTAAGAGAATGGTCTGCAATAGCCTTTTCATTTCCACTTTTTATTCTCTTAATCAGCGGACAAGTCGATTTTTTAATGTCTGAGCGCATTGCTTTTTGAACTATTTTTCTATACACAATGTAGTCAGTTATCTTCATTTATTAAGTTCTTTGGTGCCCGTATAAAATCTATCTATTCCTCAAAAATTATATTTTCAACCTTCAGTAGCACAGCGAACATGGAGTACAATAATTTTTTCATACTTCTTCATTCCTATTTTCGATTTTCGTTTCTAACAATTAGTTTGGAGTTTTTGAAAAACTTTACCACTTTATTTCTCGAAAATGCATGCCGTATTTTGTCAATTATTTAAATTCTTCCATGAATTTATGTTTTCCTGATTTACCTTAATTATTATTCTGATTGATGCTACGGCCCTATCGCTAAGTTACATCGATGCCGAACACAACACACTGAGTATGTTGTCATATATTATTGAAAATGTTACACGTCCTCAAACAGTAAGCTCATGATATCGATCATTTTTCACACTTCGTACCACACTCACTCTGTTAAAATCAAGCATGATGCTTGTATTTTCCAGACATGTGTAATCGATTCACTTCCACGCAGTAGTTCACAAATAAGAATACCTAAATTTTTCTGTTCAGGAATTTCAGAACAACTTATGTGATCGCACCATTTTCTATTTTTTTATCCTGCTCATTCATTACAAACATGAAAACATTCGAGGGAAGCCCCTGTAAAATATGACTCAGCACCTGAACCAAATGAGGCAAAAAATGCCTACTTGCATCAGGAAGAAATTTTAGTTTCCTTGCAATCTTGTGGACACATGTGTTTATTGATTTGAGGCCCGCCTGTTCGCGTCTAGTTCATGTCTAGAGAGTTTACGGATGTGGACCAAAGATACGCATGAAAAAATGTCAGTTAGTATGCCCATGGCTTGCTTGGCAAGAGCGAAAAGATCATTTCGTAGCCTGTTATTTTAGTTCAGTGAAAACATCAAGATTTGAGAAGAAAAATAAAAGTAAAACAAAACATTCCAATTTATCTTCAGTTTGAAGACTTTTGCCTCATTGAGCTGAAATTCTAGTGCCAATTTTCGAAGAAATAATTCCCCTAGACGGTCTGAGGGATGTTGAAGAACGTAGTGACAGCAATGATGCAGAGTTTGTCATTCACCTTCGTCAAGTTCGAAAGGGATGTGATCAGCACGAGTTGAATGATTAGGCGCGTGATTTGGCCCGATCAAAAAAGCTTCAGAAATACTACCATCAAGCCTGTAAGAAAAAACCAAAGTTGAAAAAAGAATGAAGGTACCATACTTCCAAAATAAAAATGCATATGCTTGCAGTACTTTCGAAATGGCAGAAGTTTTGTATTTTATCATAACATTCCTGCTTTATTGAAGGAATTAAGGCTTTCAACCTACGATCCAAATGAATAGAGACTTTATTAATAGATCAAAGTAGAGCTTGAAGTGTGTCATTCTACACAATGGCAATCAGTTTGGCGCAGTTCCCATAGGGCATTCGGTGTGTCTTCAGGAAAAATATGAAGATTTGAAGAGAGTTGTTGAGTTATTGTAATATGACAAACACAATCGGATCATATGTATTGACCTTAAGATGATGTCCTTCCTGTTTGGTCAGCAACGTGGAATCACAAAGTATCCCTGCTTTCTCTGTATGTGGGATAACAGAGTTCGAGAGAAGAATTGGGTTGAGACGAATTGGCTTCCGATGTTTGACCTTAAACCCGGTCTCATGAACCATTTGTAAAGGCATTGGCAACTGGTGGCCATTGTTTTAAGTGTCAGGTTGTACCATAAGTTCTGTTCGTTTTTACTATTATGATAAGGCGATTAAAACATATCAAGTTACATTCCTTCATCGTTATTAATAACTTCTAACTACCTAGTAACCAATTTTTTAATGCCTCATTCATAGAAATCTTTGGGATTTTGAATAAAAAAAGACCTATAATTTATTTTCAATGTTTTCTTTGCCTTTCAAATGTTTGTTTCTTAAATGGTTATCTAGACTCTTAAAGTCTGAAGGAGCAAGATCTGGAGAATAGGGTAGGTGTATCAATATTTCCCAATTCAGAGTTTCAATTGTGTCCAAAGTCATTTGTGTTCTATGCTGACGCGCATTGTCGTGCTGAAGGATGACGCCCTTTCGATTGACCAAAGCTGGGCGCTTCTTTTTTAAAGCGGTATTTAGTCTTTGCCACTGTTGAGAGTACAGTTCTGCAGTGATTGTTTGGTTGTTTTCAAGAAGGTTGTAGTGAATAATTCCTCTCATATTCCACCAAACACACAACAACTGTTTTTTTCGGATGGAGTCCTGATTTTGGTTGTGATTGCGGTTTTGCATGTTGATCTAGCCATTGATTTGACGTTTAACATTACTGTACATAATCCCCTTTTTACCTCCGGTAACAACTTTCCCCAGAAAAAGTTCTTGCATTTGGCGGGAATGCATAGATGCACAGATATTCACGCGCAGCTGACGATTAACATCGGAGAGGTCATAAGAAACCCACTTCTCAAGTTAGGGTTTCTTTCTCAGCTTCTGAGTAAGAAACGTTGAATTGCCATTGCACTCCATGAAGTTTAGAGCTCAATTGCCTGATGGAGACTGCAGGACTGGCTTCAAGGGTTGCCTCCAACAAAGCTGCATCAAACTCAACAGGACGACCTTCTTGTGGGCTATCTTCAAGGTTGTGATCACCATTTCGAAACTTTTCGAATCATCTTCTGCATGTCCGTTCAGTAAATGCCGCATTACATTCTTTGTGAAACTGAAACAGCATTATGTGTCTTATGTGTTCTGTTGTCAGTTCTACGTTAATTGAAGGGTTGAAGATAAAAATAGCTAAATATCTAAATGAATTGCACTGCAACGTGTATGAAAGACCACAATGGAGTGATTGTCGCGCAGAATAGATCACAACTGTATACCTTCCTCTGTAATACAAGTTCAAACTTGTTACAAAATGAAAACGGACAGAACTTATGATACGACCTGATACGTCATCTTGTAATTTCTTGGATTATCAATCGAAAAAATCAACGCCGATGTGTTTGATGGTCCACAAATTAGACAGCTCATCAAAGATGAACAGTTAATCGGTACTATATCAGACCTTGAAACGAATGCTTGGCTATCATTCAAAGACGACGTCAAGATCTTTCTTGGAAATATAGGTGCAAGTAATTACACAGAAATCGTTCAGAAATTATTGGAGAACTTCAAAGCGCTGGGTTGCAGCATGAGTAATAAATTATAGTGTTTGGATTGCCCTCATGCTAGTTTTCCGGAAAATCTCGGTGCTGCTAGTGACCAGTATGGTGAACGATTTTACCAAGATTCGAAGGTTTCGTAAGAACGCTTCCAGGGTAGAGGGAATGTTGATACGATAGCTGACTATTGTCGTCGACTCAAACGCGTCAGTCCTGAAATTGAACACATCAGAAAAAGTTATAAGCATAAATTTTTACTTTGACCAGTAAAAATGTATAGCCTTACCCTTTATCAATACATAATTATGCTAAACAAACATCCAATTCATTCAAATATCTCTCGCTTGTCACTGTATGTTAATTTTTGCAGCTTTTTCTGCGTACAGTATTTCTTATATTTAAAAAACTATAGTTCAAAAACTGGACGTGAAAAAAAAACGGAGATCAGTTTTGGATTTAGCACCTAAAAAATACTTATTAAGAACTGTCAGACCTAACTCAGCATAAATTAAGTTCCTCAATTTCATCGTAATGTGAAAAATGCTTTGTTAAAGAGTTAAAAGGACTTAAAATTTTCACATGACCACCTCTTGAACCTGAGCTCTTGAGCTCTTGAAAGAGCTCAGGGCTCGGGTGGTCAAGAGCTCTTTCACATGACCTGAGCTCTTGAATATACGCCTCTAAATTTTACATCGGAAAAATACTTCCGAAAAATACCTCATTAGTAGAATTGTGGAAGCCTCCGTAAGGAGTTGCAAAACTCTAGCAGGTGTCTTCGATCAATCGTTGCACAGACGTTTGTAAGAATATATCGCAACAGATGAGCGTCTTGTAGAACATCTGGTGTAAATACATAACTCAATGTAAAAATCTGTTTCTAATGGTCGTTATAGTGGTGCTGTTGATCTGTTTCTTACGCTTATTATAAAATGTGTTTCTCACTAATACATTTCATTTCCTTGGGACTCCCAGAGAACTAATTTTCCTCTGATCCGTTTGAAGTTTAAAGTCCTTCTAACACTCTAACGAAGCATTTTCGACCGAATAGTTTCTAAAATGAAGTGTTGATTAAACGGTTCCAACCTTGAGTCAACGTTTTTTCAACTAAGCGTTTGTCATACTGAATGGCCAACGTACATACTTGATATGACACTACACCTTTAAAAAATTATCTCATGGTTCTTATTACATTTACGATGTTCGAAGGGTGAGTAAATGAGATGGGGGACCTTTGTTGAGATGGGGCACCAAAAACCAACATTTTCTGCTGTTCTGGGAGAGTTGTAAACACTTAATTTTTTGCAATATTATTTTTAATAATTTCGGAAAAGGATATTCGGAAATTTATTTTCATAATCATATGCAAATTTTGAGAGGTTGAGGAAATTTAACGACGTTTCATCTCAATATGAATGAAATTTTATTAAAAAATTGGGCTATTCTGCAAAAGAAACACTATTCATTAAACTGAAATGTGATGAAAAAATAGCTTTCAAAAACTTCTTGGTTGATTTTCATCCCTAAGTTCAGTCTCAACGCTCAAATTTACTCACTCCCTCGGAAATGAATTCAGAATAATAATTCACTCGAAAAAGATAATTGAAATACAAAAGATCAAACATGGCTAAAGGATAAAAAGAATACATTTCAAAATAGTACAAAAAGTAGTACAAAAAAAATGGAATGGAGAGATTATACTGCAATTCATTTTTGAAAATCAGGCTATTTCTAACTGGAATGATGACAACATTGAATTTAGAGCTAGTTTCAATTGTTTAATGTAAAGAGATTCTAGTATATGTAGGTCGTTTTTATTTGAACAGACATTTAAAATTGAAAAATCTGATTTGCTTACTATAACACCACACTGCTTAGCGTGATCCCTAATGGCTGAAAAAGATGGCTTAGCTAAAACTCTACCCGTTCTGGAGCTCCTACCAACGTGCTCGAAAAACCTAGTTCTAAAACTACGCTGGGTGCAACCCACATTTCTAGACCCGCACAGCGGGCAACGAAACATAGATTATGCGCGAGCACAGTTCAGGAGGCAGACTTTGTTTCAAGTCCCAATTGAAACAAATATCCCTACGTTATTACCATGAATTCAAACCTTTCAAAAGTTTTTCTGTTATTTTCAATTCTCGAGACTACGCTCTTTTACGGAGCCTAGCTAAAAATAAAAATTTAATTGTCACTCGGCCCGATTGTGCGCGAGCACTTACTCTTGCCTTCTTTGTCTTGCGGGTTCTCTTAATATCTTGAGTTCACCACAGTCTGTGGTTAACTTACGTATCCGCGTGTAACTAGTACAGAAGACAAGAAGATTAAAGTGTTCCTGTGCTGACGAGTTGAAGAACTTTATATACAATCTCCAATGACTAGCAACAACAATAACCAAATTTGGCAACCGCAACCTTCAGTTATTGTACTTGGTTTTCAAACTCCTTTGGAGACGCTGTTACAAGCCTACTCGGAATTTACCATCTGGCTCAAACCGCTCAATATCGGTTCTCCGTTCCGCACACGGGTGCTCGTCTACGAGTCAGGAGAAGATATCGAAATCGTGTTTGAAGTTACAATTGGAGCAGCATTTCCCAGCGACGAGTAATGAGTGAAGGAACAACTTTTTGAGTGAACAATAACTTGAGTGTTGTTACATTACTACGTACAAAAAGTGTCATTTTAAATTAAATAAACTGTTGCAGTTGTTAAATTGTTACGAACAGTGGTTCACAATCTTAAGCTATTTAATCAGCGGCTACGTCCTTCGGCATCGTCCCCAGACATCGTGTACCAGCGGTGTCATACCCTGTAGCCGACATTTTTTTCAGTTAAGTGTTTTCTTGATCTTTTCTTGAGCGAGTGCGCTTGCACCGAAACGTCGCAGCTCGAGTTTTGTTGTTAGTAGTTTTTTCTGTAGACAATAGCCGCAATGCGGGTATGTGCTCTGCTTTAAGCAAGGTTCTGTTCAGTAACGCCGTGTACGTAGTGAAAGGCGGACAGCGACGCTCGGTCGTTTGGATTAGCAAAGTAAAACAACATCCATTCTATTTACAGCGTAATAAGATGCTCCAGAGTAGGTGTACCTTTGTTTTGTTGTGATTTGGAGTGTTGATAAGAGGTTTAGTTGCTTTATGGTGTTTTTTTACATTACTACGTACAAAACTACGTGTTTTTTGGAGTCTTTCCAAGGGATTTCTGGAGTTTTTTAAAGATTTTTCTGGAGTGTTCAAAGTTTTTTCGCTGGAGATTTTACTTTTCAAAGTTTCAAAGTTTTTTCTTTTCCTAGTAGCAGTGAGGAAATTGATTGTGTATTTTTATATTATGTATAACGTATATTATTAGAATTTGGAGGTGTGTCTTTGCATATCGTGAAATTTTTGCATATTTTGATTGTATTAACATTACTTTAATTATTAATGAGTAATATTACTCATGTCGGATACTTCTGATTCCGAGGAATACGTACGCGCGGAAACAATAAAAACCAAAAGTGGTAGGATAAGCGTTCCGAGATTTACTGCTACTCAAATTACAACAATGACTACTCCCACCGCTAGCGCTAGTAATAGTAGTGATGGTGACAGGACTCTGTTGGCAAGAGAGATAGTGGCTAACATGCCTAGAGCCGGAACAATAATGACTAACGCAGAAATACCCACTTTCCGAGGTAGACGTAGATCTAATGACCCGGAGTTCCTTGAGAACAAAAACTGGAGTACTCATATTCAAAATTTAAAGGCGTACATGTCCCTTCTGCCAGATGTGAGGAGTGACGATAGTAAAAAAAGAGTTGCTGGTCAGGTCTGCCAACAAAAATGTAGGAGATTTTAATGCTGTGGTAACAAAGCTAGTAAATGCTGATTTAAATTACACTTTTGATGAAGTGGTAAAAATTTTGGACGACATCCACGTGTGCCGTGGCGAGAAGTCAATACACGCCCTGGCATGCGATTTAAATGAATTACAGTTAGTACGCAACAATGCTTTGGCAGCCCAACTGGTAACAGCTCTTGCAAAAATCCGTAAGTTGACAGAGAACATTCTGAATTCAACCACGCTGGGTTGGCAACGACATCCTTATTATCAGGCTTGTACTACTCAGGCAGAACTAAAACGTTTTGTAGGAGACAGCATGGCTTTTCAGTCTCGCGTTAACCATTTTAGGTCCTTTGCTGGACGAATCCTTCTCGAGAAAAATTTTTGAAAGTCATTTTAGTACCTCTGAGGAACTGTTAGCGAAGTTAATTGCTGCTGTCAGGAGTCAGGCCGAGACAAAGAAAATCCTCGCGGCCCAGTACCCAGTCAGAACCGAAAATGAAAGCTACTTAGCAGATGTAACTAGTGGTTTTGATGAATGCGTTGAGGCGCAGGACTCTCCCGGAGAGTGAAGTTTTCTATGGGAATTTCGGGAACTACCGTAGGAGTCGTGCAGGACTACGAAGGACTACCCCTAGGCCCTGGTTGCGAAATCCTCGTGGAAGAGCGATGGAGTTTAGTGGTTACGTAGGAGATAGAGGAAATGGTTCCTTGGAATGCAATACTGTGCGGACAGACAGTGGTTTTAGTTCTAGTCAAGCTTCAGGTAAAAAACGAGGTTTTCCTTTGTGTATTTCGTGCTCTATGGTGGGCCATTTCGAGTGTAGATCTCAGAGAGGTCAGTTTAATGCGAGAGGATGTTTCGCGTGTGGAGGTGCACACTTGGTGAAAAATTGTAGATCTACGGGAAGTGAAATAAGGAGTTACAAGGCCTATCTACTCGGGTGCAACGTAAACAGAGGTAGCCAATCGCGCGGTTGGAGTGAGGTACATTTTGCAGATGCTGAGTCGGGTGCTCGGGATTTTTTAAGCGAAGAGTAGGAAAAGGTAGACGTAGCAGGGAGAATGAGATTGAGCCCGAGAGGAAGAGCAGCACTCTCGTAAATCTTGAAGCTGTGGTCGAAATTCCAGATACATCCGAGACAAACGAAGTTAAATCTGTCATCGATCCATTGTTCAAATGTGAAAATAGGTACAAAGTGTTGCAAGACGAAGAGCTTGCGGATAGACAACAACAAAGTAAAGCAGTTGAGGCCTACTTCTCCGCTAGTGTCGTAAAGGGCAATTTCAATAAAAAAGGCACTGGTTTAGTTGCGTTTAAAGAATCCAATTAACCTACAATAATAATAACAAATAATGACCAGTATGTAAGTGCCTTGCTAGATAGCGGTTCCGAAAAATGTTTAATAAGTTACAAGCAGATCAAGAACCTGAACGAAGAAGTTAAGCCGAGTCGATTGATGGTTAAGGGCATTAATGGTAAAAGTAACGTTAGCGGAGAGGTAGAGTTGACTATTTCAATTCCAGGCACTAACAGAGTACTAAAAACTAGTGCTCTGATCGTTAAAGATGCAAAATTTAATTACGATCTTATTTTAGGACGTGATGTGCTGAGTGACGCCATCATTAATTTTAAAAACAGAACCCTACATTGGGAAGGTATTTCTGTGCCATTTTATGAGTTAAAGGTGGAACCGGCACTAAGTGGAAAAGTTGTGATGAAAAAAATCGTGAACAGCGACTGTCTGTTGTCGGATGTTGTCGTTGCCAGGAAGAGCAACGGGGTCAGTTACCGCGCGGAAAATAGTAGCTGCAAAGAAAAGAAAAAAATCGTGCCCGTGGATGAGGCGAGACAGAAGACAAGGCCGTTGACGGTTCATTGCACTCAGATAGTGGTGCCCAGTAACGCTATGAAGATAGTGTACGGTTTTGTTATGAAAGCAACTCCTGGAGAGTATTTAATTTCGAAAAGATGTCTTGAAAATGGAGCCCTTTTGGCCGAGTCCATTGTTCGCGTTGAGGAAGATGGCGTGGTGCCTGTAATGGTTTTAAATGCACAAGAAGATGCTATTTACTTTACCGAGAATACCATGTTATGCAATGTGGAATTAATTGCAGCTGATGAGATCGAGAAAGAAATGTATATCACTAACGTTGAAACAGCACTTAGAGACGCTAATAATGTGGAAATAAATTCTGACGCGGTGTCGGATACAATGCTGTTTGTCTCGGCTGGTGGTGGAATTAAGGCCATAGTAGAGAGAAAACTTGGGTTGGAGTCTGACGCTCGCGGTAAAAATCAAGTTCTCGCTGGTGATGAGGAGTTGGGAGTTAATTCACAAGTAGGTGTGTCGTATGGAGGAAAGCAGGAAGTACGACGTTGTTTAACAAATGATGATATTTCATGTCACGAAGAGGACATGCAGTTACTTTTAGTAAATTTATTAAATAAATTTCGTGATGTAGTTACGCTAGAAGGGGAAACTATAGGTGTTACGAACATTATGACGCACCGGATTCAGTTGAAACCGGGTACACCTGTACTGAATTTAGCCCCATACAGAATTCCCCATAAATATCAGGAAGAAGGGATGAAAATTACTAATGACATGCTTTCACAGGGAATAATTGAGGAATCGATGTCTGACTGGAATTTTCCAGTCATAGTGGTTAAGAAGAAGTCCGGAGAGCTCCGGCCCGTTATAGATTTCAGGGCTCTTAACAAAGTTTTGGTGAAAGAAGCTTATCCTATACCCAGAATTGATGAAATATTATCGACAAAGAAGGCAAGAGTAAGTAAGGCAAGAGTAAGTGCTCGCGTACACGATGAGGGTAACGTCGTTGTTTTGTTAAATCGAAGGAATTATGTCGAAAGCCTTTTTAATATAATTTCAGACTCCACTAAATTCGCGGAAATAAAAGAGCCAGTGCACAATCGTATTCAGAGAATTGAAGACAAAGTCAATAATCATTTACGCAAACTGAAACAATCTGAGTTAATTTCTGATTTACAGAGAGCTGTATGCCTCGGGATCAGCACCTGGTGTACTTTACGGTCTTACAAAAATTCATAAAGTAGATTTTTCATCTAGGTTTCAAATGCGTCTAATATTTGCTGCATATAATTGTCCTACCTTTAAACTAGCTAAATATCTTGTCTCTGTTTTGAATCCATACACCTCATACCAGTTCACTGCTACGAATTCTCAACAATTTTCCGCTGAAATCAGTAGCTTGAAAATAGATACCCCTTGTTTTAAGGTCTCGTCCGACGTTGAAAATCTATTTACTAATGTGCCTCTACATGAGACAGTACAAATTTGCTTAAGGTACCTGTATCAGTCTAGTCAAGTAGTGTTAGGTTTGACTGTGAATTATTTTAAAAACTTACTCGAAATGACTGTGCTGAATTCTATTTTCGTGTTTCAATGTAGATTTTATTGGCAAACAGAAGGCTTAGGAATGAGTCTGCCATTAGCACCGACTTTCGCAAATATCTTTATGTGTCATCATGAAGTGAACTGGTTGCTAGCCTTTAAGCCAATTTTTTACAGGAGGTATGTTGACGACACTTTTGTTATATTCCGTGAGGAGTGTCATGCTAGGAAATTCTTGGACTACATCAATTCCAAGCACGATAATTTGAAATTTATGATGGAATGAGAAACTAATCATAAGCTTGCCTTTCTAGACTGTTCCTTGGAACTACTAAATCAAAGATTCGTAACTTCTGTTTATAGGAAAAATACCTTTACTGGCTTAGGCACTAGCTTTTTGGTTTTTGTTCATTTCGATTCAAACTCAATAGCGTTAAAACCTTGCTGCATCGCGCATTTCATATGAGTTCAACCTACCGCAATATGCATGATGAATTTAATTTTCTACAAACTTTCTTCAGTAACAATGGTTTTCCAAATAACCTAATCTCTAAAACTATAAGGCTATTTTTAGACAAAAAATATCAACCGACCTACTCTGAGACAACTGTAAAGAAAAAGAAATTCGATTGTAACCTGCTTTATTATGGTGCCCAGTCCGAGAAGCTTGCCAGTGACGTTTCAAAGCCGGTTGGAGAAATTTTACAACTGCTTAGATTTTATTCCAATATTGACAAACGAATGTACTATGGGATCGTTTTTTAGATTTAAAGACCGTCTGCCTACTGAACAGTGCTCACGCATAATCTATAAGTTTTGTTGCCTGCTGTGCGGGCCTAGCTAGCTATGTGGGTTGCACCCAGCGTAGTTTTAGAACTAGGTTTTTCGAGCACGTTGGTAGGAGCTCCAGAACGGGTAGAGTTTTAGCTAGGCCATCTTTTTCAGCCATTAGGGATCACGATAAGTAGTGTGGTGTAATAGTAAGCAAATCTGATTTTTCAATTCTAAGTTTCTGTTCAAATAAAAACGACCTACATATACTAGAATCTCTTTTCATTAAACAATTGAAACCAGCTCTAAATTCAATGTTGTCATCATTCCAGTTAGAAATAGCCTGATTTTCAAAAATGAATTGCAGTATAACCTCTCCATTCCTTTTTGTTACTACTTTTTGTACTATTTTAAGTTGTATTCTTTTTGTCCTTTAGCCATGTTTGATCTTTTGTATATCAATTATCTTTTACAGGTGTTGATGATGGCTTGAGCTTGAAGCCGAAACGTTCACAAATTAAAATGATTTTAAAGTCAGCTGTCTTCGCTATCATTTTTATTTTAAAACTTGGAAGAATGCTCCAATCTAATTTAATAATTCACTCTTTCCATTTCAATTCAATCCAAGCTATAGCAGTATTCTACCTTTTAAAAATAACCATCAAAACGTGTCAAAACATGACCTAGTCTGTCAAACTAAGTATCGATCCTCATCAAATTTTCCGGCCGATACTTCTGCCTGAACTTCAAATGGCGTTTAAACTTACGTGCTTAAGCCTTTAAAGTTAAGAGGAGATGTGTTTGTGTTTCATTAGAGGCTATTCACTTTGAGGCACGAGGTTTTGGCGAGAGTTTCAGCATGAAATAGGCTGCGATTCTCTAAGTAAATGAGAACACTTCATTAACAATTCCGTGATGACATCAACTCCTCAAAATTTAACTAATTTTTCTCAAAGCTCTGGGGTTAATTAATTCAAATTTAAAAGAAGATTCAAAAAACACACTATGTACAACTACACCATAATCTGGCTTTGTTACTAGGATACTAAATTAACTGAAATGTTATAAATTTATTTCCGTACAGATAAAATTGCTTGCAGGATTCCTGATGCATGCCGCTGCACCGAAGCTTTAACTAGGAGTAAATACCGGTGCTGGCATAGGAAAAGAACTTAAGATCAAAGGAGATTGTCTGAGAGCAGTATAAAAGCAACTGACGATGTTATACTTTATTTACTGCCGAAGGTAGTGACCTTAAAATTATTATTTCCCATAACGGACGACGCTTTTTCGGACGGCGCTCTATAATACGGAAATGAGCAATATAAAAGGTTTTTATTGTTTTCTACAACAGCCTATGATGCGCATCGCATCAACAGAAATTCGTTGATGCCCAATTCGATAATACCGAACGCCTAACAAAACCCATCGTAATTGTAAAATGTATGCGTAAATATTCAAACTCACCATAAATATTAATGAAAGAAGTAAACACTATATGATCCCCTTTGATCAGCGTCTCAGTACAATATATTTTGAAGCGTGCTGAGAATAAATTGAAGAAAATAGAGCCTAATCCTGAAAAGTGGGTCTACGATACATTAATGTCTGAAACTGATTTTCCTTTTGTGCTACGAGGCAGTCAAGAAAAGCCAAAGTATTGTTCTTTCCAACTTACACACTAAACGTAAATGATTTACGCTTTAGATTTAGATAGTTCAAAAACTGCTCAACGTGCGATGAATGTGTAAATAAAACTAAAAATCGTCCACGTTGCAATAATATTAGAACACTGGCTTGAAACTGATAAGGGAATGAAAAGCCTAAAATGTTAGAAAATGGCTTGCGGGCTTAAATTTTTTCCATATATGTCCCCCGGTACTAAGCTTCAGTTTGTTGTTTTTACTTTCGAACCTCACTCTTCGCTACTGTATTTTACTGCAAAGGCAATACTTGCTGAGCGCATCTTTTATTATTATATAAAGTCAGACAAGTCCGTCAGCCTTTCATAGCTTCAGCAGTCACCTCTCATGGCGGAGGTGCGTTGTGGTGTTGATACATAACAGCAGGGTTGCGGAGAAGGAGAAATAAATTGGCGACTCCGACTCCGACTCCAGCTCCACCTTTTCTGAATTTGGCGACTCCGACTCCACATTTCCAGAATTTTGCGGCTCCGACACCGACGCCACCTAATCACAATTTTGTGACTTCAACTCCGCCTATTCACAATTTATAAGATGAATATTTCATTTCTTGATGGTTGCGGGTGCCGCAGCCTGTACATATGTTTCCCCACATTCTTTACTTACGAACGTCTTTTAAATTGGTATCAGAACATCAAAAATCAAATTTTACTAACACATATCGACTATTGTCCATGATTCGTCAAAAATGACGGGGTTCGATGGTTTCCTTTAAAAAGTCTCAAGGTATACGAGTAGATAAAAAACCAATACCATACGTCCAACAAAAACCCGAACCGAGTATTTATTTCCCCGTATCATTAACACCATTATAATCAGTCATACTTTTTCTCTGGGTTAATTTTGAAGGATAATTTTGCTAGAAATTAAATGCTTATAGTATTCTTAGAGTGATATTACTGATATGGGAAAATAAATACTCGGTTCGGATTTTTGTGGGACAGACTGTATATCCATCCTAATAGTACCTGTGATCAAAATATTCTTGTACGTATGCACTGGTGAAACTCGGATCACAGATATGGTCATTAAGCATCCTCAAGACGCACACACCAACAAAGCAAGTAACAACTGTGTATTGTAATTAAAATTATTATCAGCCGAAATTTTTTAAATAAATTGGCCAACCTTTTTACCACGATAAGCTACACTTGCTGAATAGATCCAATTTTCTCGGAATATTTTTTACTTATAAACAAAAGCGAGCAGATGCCGGATTTTCATATTGCTTGAATGGTATTTATGATGCCACCCCATCAAGCAGATTCCCGTTGTAATAACATAGGAGGAATTACGCCCAAAACATATGTTTATTTATAAATTTCTGGAAACACCTGACGTTTTATTATACATATTTGGTGTTTTTAGTGAGGAAAAATTTAAACCACGGGTGGAAACACCCAAAATCAATCGATTTTCACGAATCATAAAATGCTCCAAACTGCTTAGTTTTGGCGTTATCAGGAGTTGAAGAAGCTTTGAAACCTAAAGTAGGATGCCACGTGCGCGTCAATGTGAGCGCTACTTTTTTCACTTTAAATTAATTCAAGTCAAATTCAATTTATTCCATGTTAAGTTCAAATTAATCCAACCCTAAGTTGAGTTAAGAATTGAAATAATCACTCGTTAATTTGAGCGTTTTTTGTGTTAAATATATATCTTGGGATGTGATGAGCAAGACAATCGTTTTTCATTTCGGCAAGGAATACTTAAAACTTCTGCAGGTTTTTCAATCTAAAGAAAAGCTGTGCTAAGTATTCACCATCAGGAGGCGAAGCATGATTCAGATCTTTCACCGGCGTGAAAAAAATTCAATTACAAAAACTTCGCATTTTGCTACTCATTAAAGTTATTTTAAAATTCTACGTTAATGGTAGTTTGCATCCATTCAAATATTCATGTTCAAAAAGTAATTCAATCTTACACATTGTAGGTATGAGGATTTATTTACACTCAATACAGATTTACAGGCGTGAAATTCCACTTTATCACGTATTTATATGTGAAATCATATACATGCAACTACTTAAGATTACTTTTGGACGATATGTAGATTTAATCTGTAAACAAATACACAAATGCAATTCACTGAGTACTGATGTACGATTCCGTCAAGATTACTTGCGGACGATATGTAGATTTAATCTGTAAACAAATACACAAATGCAATTCACTGAGTACTTATGTACGATTCCGTTTGATTACAAATTATATGAGTACATTACCACACAGATACATTCCTGCATTAGCAATAAAAACGTTGCCATCCCTTCAAAAAAAATAAATTCGTTGCTATATTTCTTTTAAATATTAAATCTACATAACGTCCAATGGTATTTTTATGAACTGGCATGTATATATGATTTCATAAACGGGATAAAATGGAATTTCACGCAAATAAATCTCTATTTGAGTGTAAATAAACCCTCGATACTACTATGTGTTCAATAAAATTACCTTCTGAATATAAATATTTGAATGAATGTAAACTACTGTCAATGTAGAGTCTTAGAGTAACTTTAAGGAGTTGTATATAGCACATTTTACGACAGCTTGTCTTTAGATTGCAACACCGGCGGAGATTTTAGGTATTCCTTGCAGAAAGGAATAACGATTGTCTCACTCATCACATCCAATAGATACATATTTCATACAAAAAACGCTCGTTCAAATTAACGTGCGATTATGTCAATTCTTAACTCAACTTAGGGTTGAAAAAATTTGAACTTGACTTTAATTAAATTGAACTTGACTGAATTAATTTGAAACTTAAAAGTGTAGTCCTAATAATGCCGACCCCACTAAAATCGGCTTTTGATATTTTTACAAATAAAACTGCAAGCATTTTACGGTTAGGAAAAATAACTGCAGTTTTAAGCTATGAAGTATTTAATGACGTTTGTACATTTTATTTATTAAATCAAATGACTAGTAAAGTTTACCATTGATGACTTAGTGTCCATTTCCTAACGAACATTTAAAAATTGCAAATTTTTCATGACTGTTAAATGCATGCAGGTTTTATTGTGAAACAACAAAAAGCTGCCTTATAGTAGGGTCGGAACTAACAGAACAATTAAGCGCTAACATTGCCGCGCACGTGGTATCCTACTCTGATTTTAGAAGTTTCTTTAAGTCCTTATAACTCGAAAACTAAGGACCTTTTGACATTTTATAATTCGTGAAAATCGATTTATTTTGAGTTTGTGGACCTATAGTTGATTTTTTTGGAAAAAATAACTGTACAGTGTTGATTATTCTTATACAATGAAATGCTGTCTCCTTGAACAATTAAATAAATGAAAAAACTTGTGTATTTCCTGTGGATAATTTCTCCTATGTTATCACAACGTTCAAAATTGGTCGGTCCGTCTTAGTTTAGTATAGTCTGTTTCCCTTTCATGCTCTTAAATTTTGCTTAATGATCGTATCTGTGATGCGAGTCTCACCAGTGCACAAGTTCAAGAAAATTATAATCGTGCGTACTACTACGATGGATATACTTCTTTACGATCCACAGCTGGAAGATTTGTATAAATACAATATCGAATCCCGTCATTTATGACGGGTCGTGTACATTATTATATACAGTATATATATATATATTACTGAGATGTGTCATCTGAGTTGGCAGAGTAGGCAATCCTACCCTGAGAAGCATAGATAAACGTCAACAGTTTTTCTGTTATTAAGTATGCACCACTTCAACGAAACTACAATAGTTGATGCAATTACTCTGCTCAAAACCCCAAAAATTATGATATACATGTGGATAAGGTAGGCAAGATTTGCACACTGCCTTTTCTTCGCTGTATATACACTATGCAGGGTAACAATGCAGAAAAGGAATCATATTATTGCTCAACACTATGTTATATCTCGGCTATAAAAGGTAAAAGTTGTTCTGCTTTCGTCGCAGGGGCCTGAAGTTTTCAGAACATTTTTTTACGAATAAAAGCCACTTTTAGCTTCTTTGTGTGTAATATGATGCTGTGTTTTATTCTCGTCTGACTTTTACTACGTATTTAACACTTTCTTATTTTAGTAAACGTCCATGTTCTTTTCATTTTGTATTTTTGGTGCAATTTGAAACGTTTTCAGTAAGAAAATTTGTACCATCCCATAAATTCAATAGTCATTGCAGCTGAGATAGTGCATTGCTTTCAGTTACAACATGTGCGTGATGTAGTGAAATTTTTGCTAGTGTTGGGTTATCATTTTCACTTTAGCTCGTTTAAATTGTATTTCATTTTTTACTGTGTCCCTATACCGATAATAATAGAAATATTCCAAATGTTTCTTAAGAAAAAGTAATTCATTATATAATGCCGAGAAACAGGTACTATTTCAGATTTTAAAATTGTAAAAACCTAATAATAAAAATCTTCATTTCAGCGTATGTTTACTTAGAAGCTGGGGAAGGATTAGAAGATAAATTTTAACATGAAAAGGAAATGGTGAAATGCAATATAACTCATAAAGAACCAAACAACATTAAAAGAATAACTTCAGAAATGAGTCAAAATTTTCATTATTTATGCATGGTAACTTGACCTAAAGACAAGGAAGTAAACAAACAAAGTGATCAATTAAAGGACATAGGACCTACAACTTGTTGAAAAAATCAACTAATATTCTATTTATCAACACCAGAATACGATAATTGAATTTTCATCATCAATAGTGATAACATAACCTGAAAACTTGAAGTCTTTATATATCAGACCATAACTTCAGGTTTTTGCAAAGACTAGTCATTGTCAATATATCATAACCTACAGACTAGAAATGTTTATGATCCCAACATAACTCTAGTTTTCTGCAAAGACAAGTCATATGAAAGACTAGAGCAGATCGTTATAAAGAACCACAGGTATAGAATACAGACACATTAAGAGCGTGCAGAGTAACCACTCTTTATATGAGTACCACTCTTTATGCTGAGCTGTTATGCAAGTAACTTGCAACACATTTAGTACTAGTTTCTACATCCTGTGCATTAATTGAAGGAGAAATGAACGAAACAAAAATAAACAGAATGAATTATTGTCGATACTTTCAATTACTAATTCCGACTTTTTAACTGTAAAATATGTATTATTGCTCCGGTTCATAAATTATATTTCGCACTCGTAAGTATCATACATATATGTGAGTGAACCAAAAATGACTAGATATTAATGACAGTATCAGTTAATAGGGATAAATATGCTGTTTCAAGCCTCGAACAAAAAATCAACACAAACATTGGTTATTTTTTGAGTTTTCAGTTAAGTATTTAAACTCTGTTTTGTTACTTTCGGTTTTAAACAATTATATACAATTTTTATTAAGAATTAGATTCGAGGACACCAAAAAATAGCGACTCCAACCTTGGCTCCACCACATCCGAATGAATGACTCCGACTCCGACTCTGACTCCACCACATTCGGAAAAGCGACTCCGACTCCATCGCATTCTGAAAAACGACTCCGACTCCCCAACCCTGAATAACAACTCTGTTTATACATTAGTTTTGAAATTTCATCCCTGCTAATATTCCCATTAAATTAATTTGTGTATGTTTCTGGTGCGTATCACATTTGTTTGCTGTACATTCTTCAGTGAATTCGTCCGTTGACGTCTAGACTGGGATACTCTGGGCAAGCCCAGCAACAATCTAACCTTTTGTTGAACTTCCGAAGATTCATTTTCATCGTCCTAACGTACTTCGGAGTTGAAAACTAAAGTGTGCCAGAAGACAAGCTCGCCATCCTGCTCTAACTCCTGAACTACTGCGTATGTTGCTGCGAGTCTCGGCCTCTAGGAAGCAATATCATTGCCTTAAACTGTAATTATTTTGGCACCTGGACTTCATGGCTTCTTCTGCAGTCGATCAATCAGAACTTCACTCTCCACACTGGAAGTGAAGACCTGGCCGGCTACAAGCATCTGACTCTAATTACGTTTCCTTAGAATCTCTTATTTCGTCGCCCTGGCAGCATTTTGGCTCATGTTTTGTCTGAAGAACATATTGATTCAATTTCTCATCTATAGCTTTCCTGGTGTCAGAATATTTTATTTAATACTCATTCGAACTTTTGCGTAGTCTCCCGCATAGGCTCTGTAACGAAATTTCCTTCAATGTGTAGAATAATAGTAAACTGTAGAACCTCATTTTTCCTAAATCACCGGTTCACCCACGTCGAATATCCGTTACCTGTTACCTGAACAAAAACCAAAGGGAGAATAGTCTAACAACTTGACTTAATGAAAACACATAAAAATGTAGGGAAGTGATGCTAATAGCGGAAGTCCCATATCTATCCGTCTATTGCTCTAAGCCAGTGATCTACGATCGCAACGTTGACGACCCTTTTGTTCTATATAGACATCCTTCGCACGTTAATCAGGTTTTGAAATATTTCAATTTCAAGCTTAAATCAATCAAGTTTACTCTGAAATTTGAAATGAACAATTCTTTAGCCGTTCTTGACTACATCGTCAGACGAGACGAAAATCAGTTTCAAACATAACAGCATCCATCGTTAGCCCACTTTTACAGGATTAGGCTCCTGTCTCCTAGGTATTTGCTCAGCAAGTTTTAAAACAAATTGAATTCAGACATATATCAATAGGGGTTTCAAAGTATGTTAGATTTTCAAAAATTCTTCTGTGAACTTAAATTTATACGTATATGTGATACAAACATTCGCTTTCCATTGAAATTCAGGCCTCTTTGGTTTATTATTACAGTTGTGTACAGTGCGCATCGTCGTACGTTGGCATCACATCACGGAATTTTCATGTCAAAGGGCAGAGCATCGGGGTAGAAGCTTCCGTAATGGGATTCAACTAGCACACCCATCCAATTCTGCAGTGCGCAATCATCCTGAAAGAGTCAATGCACCATATCTCTTTCAGATATCAAAATTTTAAATTCAGCTGCGTATCCGAATGCCCTCAGGATTGTGGAGCCGTCACATATTTTTAAGTGAAAACTAACCTGAATAATATGGACAACTCACATCCTTTTTAACTAATGTGCAAATAAAAACTCTTCATCACCTGCTTAATTTCATTTTTTGACTTGTTTTTGTTATTTTTTTTCTTGATATCTTTTAATGTCTCATATTCACTGTAATTTGAGGTTTTATATCAGATATGTAAGGATTTTTTGCTTGAACTGATGATGAATCTGGACTCCAAAAAATTTTCTACTAAATAAAATTAATTTTCTAAGAAACTTCTTTGATTTTAAGGTTTTGATGAGCTTGCAATTCAAACAAATCACTAACTTGGTATTCTGTTTGGCTATTTTTTACCGGAATTCTGAAGATTATTCCGGAACAACTGCACAAATGTTGTTCGTAGTGTGACTAAAATGAAGAAATGGAAGGAGGAATTGAGCAGAAAGGATCATATTTTAAGTGCTGACACTGGTAGCAGTTTATTAATCCTGTAATTACAGTGTCGCTACCAAATTGAAAGAAAGAACTGAAGTACAGAATTTTAAAACATGGCCTGAACGCAAAATTGAACTACCTCCGATGATCTGGAGAGCTTGTAAAAAAACTAGGTGAGGTGCAATAGGAATTATCGTTAATATTTTTCCAATGAAGTAAAAACAGAAAGAAGAAATGAGATGAAATTTCACTCGAAGGTATAAGTATTTCTCTATCTGTTTGGTTTGTATCTCTCTCATAGCACTTGTGAATAATTGTTGTGCAGTCTTGTACCCTCTGTGTGATCACGTAAGAAATAACATTTTTCCATTTCTCCACGCATTTGCGTTGCCCTATATCCAAAGCTAGCTGACAAGTGTTTGGGATGAAGGCGAAGTTGGATTCACTACCGTGTCCTCGCTTTGCTAACTGCCTTTATTTGGCAGTGAAGTTGTAATGCCCAAGTTGCTGGAGAGCTGTCCAACTTGCTTTGAGCTGGTGGCGAACAAGGAGCCGGATGTCCACAACAGCTTAAGGCTTGCTCTTCAGGATAAGTTTATCGTTTATTCGAGAGAATGATCACTATATTTACTCTTTAAATTGTTGAAAGGTAAATGAAAATTAAACTCATTCAGTGTGAGTATTAGTATGTACAAATGTTACGATGTTAGAGAACGTCAACAAATATTCACTTGAAATAATTACAGAAATTATAACGTATTACCAAAAAAGAGTTCATGTCAGAAAGTTCACGAGCTTTGTTCAATCCTTTTCCTACATTTCAATACCTTTCCACTCATCTTCAAAGTAGTCTCCGTTCGGATCTACATATACTACGGAACCCCAGTTTTCACCATGCCTTTAAAATGTCATGCGACATTAATTTTTTCTGACGGCTGCAAAAAATTTCCTACGTTTTTTCTTGTTTTTCCGCGTGAAAACGTGACTTCTGATGTGAATTTGCATTTTGAGAACAAAAGAAAACCTCAGGTAGCTAGATTTGGTGAATATGGAGCAGGCAGGACGGCGAAGATATTGGTTTTAGTTGAGCAACGTTGGTCGCCGTTCAGCAATGTTCCTGCGTTCATGCGATAACACAATCAATGTTGCACGAACGCAGGGTTATTGTCGCAATTTAGCAGTCTTTTTTCCCCAATTTGAGTGCTTTTTCTTTCGTTTATTTTTTCGCCGTCTATCTAACTTTTTTAATGTTCTTCTAATCATTCAGAAAATTTTAGTACAAGATATATCAAATTTGAAACATAGCTTGATGCAAGATCTTTTGCTCGAATATATAGACATATATAAATATACTGTATAAAATTTATTGTACTGTTGTTCTGAGGACTCAAAAACCAAATGTAATAAGCATTGATTTAACTACATTTGATCAATTAAAAAATTTCTCAAACAAGGAAGAGGAAGAAATAATTGTAGATGCAGCAAGACACATAAACGCACAACTGACTCAGGACGATTATTAAAATGTATATGGAATAAACAATAACCGTTTTAGATGGTACTCCATCGACTGAGGTAAAATTCAAGAAGCTTGGAGCATATCCCAAAGCGCATTGGGTGCGAAACTATTATATTCACTGAAAATTTGCTATCCATAAACAATTCGGAATGAAAGCAAAAAAGAAGTCATTGAGAAATTTGCTGTTTTATGCCACAAATTAACATAAAATATTGCTTCTCAACACTCAGTGCTGCTAATTCTAATTGTAATGACCTCTGTGTACTCATAAAACTTTTCAGTTGTAAAATGGGAATGAACAACTAGCAATAATTGCTCTATAAAAATTAAAGAATCACAATATCTCACAGAAGAATTAGTTACTCTAGTTTTCGTTGATAATAAATCTGTCATGATGCTAAACAGAAAATAAAAGAAGAGATTACAATATCAGCAGATCTAGATACGTTGAAAAAGACATAAAAAATAATGAAAATATGGACCGGAAGCATTTCGTTACTGCTCACTCAATGTCTTTTTTGAAATTGTAGGATTACCTCCGCTATTTTAGGGCAAACCAGTGGATGAAAGACCATTGGAAGATAGATTTTGGAATGCTACGAATGTGTTTAATCACAAAGAAGTGATCAATGACATTGCTGGAAGAGGCATCAAATTGATGGAATATTATAACAAAATAAACACTCATGATGAACAGCAGAAATTTTTTTTGTTTTAGGTCGTGTGAAATTATCGTAACTTCGAAACAAAACGAAGAAAACCTTCATTTCCCTTACTGAACAGTGAAATTACATCTCAATATGTATCAAATCGATTCCATAGCATAGGGTGGCTTCTAAAAACAGTCGTTTGTTAAGGGTAATGGGGAACTACTCCTCGAAAAAAAAGTGAAGAGGTAATTGCTAAGCCTCTTGGTTTCTTAAAAATTACCAAATTTTCTCATTGCAGGTGCAACCTCTAAATATTAAAATTTAGGCCTGAAATTTTCTAGGGGTTTTTTTGTATCAAATTTAGTAATTGGAGGTGAGTCTAAAAATTTTCCAGAAAAAAATTTAGCCCCCAATTTGCAACACCGTATATATTATACATATATATTTCATACAGGGATACCCCCAACATCAGACGGATTTTGGAAACAACATTTCCCTCATAAAATACTGAAAATAATTATTTTCATTGTAATTACATTTTTAACACAATATTATACATGTGCCAACTCCCTGACCGTAGAAAAAATCAGTGCGATTACGCCAGCTGTTCGTTACGGCGTTAGTGAGATCTGGTTCAACTCCCTGGATTTATACCTCGGTGGATACCTTGAGTTGTTGTTGCAGTTCGGAGATATCTATATATTTACCGTATATGACATATATGTTTATACATATGCGTCATATTTGTATATCTCTTCCTGTCTGTATGTCTAATTGGTCTCTGATTTGATAATTACAACAATTTTTCATTAAGCGAGTTCCTTGCAATGACTGAATTTTTATAGACAGTCAAAAAATTTGAAAGAACAACTAGCAAATGATTGCGGTTTACAAGATAATGTTGCCATAGTTTTCTGCAAAGACAGTTTTCAGTAAGCAATTATATGACACTTATAGCCACAATTTGTCATGCAAGCTTTTTTGAAGTTAATGCCTTCTATTCTTTACAATATTTTCCACAAAAAATGAACTGAAGTTATTTTATCTTGCAATTTAGAAACTCATCGTGAGATCCCATTAAGCTGTCATGCCTGTTGGAGGCAGCACCTTACCTCTGGAAGTTAACTGTTTCCCAAGATCCTTAGACAAACAGCGAAATTTGTGACACCTAAAGTGCAAAAATTCCTCTTAAAATTCATTTACCCCAATGCTTTTTTATTTTTTAAAGAATGTTCAACATTATTATAGATATGAAAAGTTATTATTCTCGCTATTATATACTAAAAATGTACTTATTGGAATTTCCTCACTTGAATTATTGGAATTTCCTCAATCAAAGAATAATAGCACGAAATGATATTAAATATTATTGTTAGCATCTTCTACACCTTGTTTAGCGTTGCGCTTCATCAACGAAACTTTACAACCCACTGTACAGCAGATAATATGAAAATTAGAATTTCTCAAAACAAGAACTTGATACTGGACGCATACCCGGCTATCTTTCCGTGGCTCTCGGGCTCTGGTGCCGCCAAATGCTTTACGAATACTAATGTGGTTGGGCTTTTTGACTGCTCCTGAGTTTCCTTCGTCGAACTGCGTAGCATCCACTCGGTATTCAGTTGCTTCATTGCAAAACCAAGTTCATGCTTCGTACACAGAGACTCACGGAATTTTCATTATGAAAAGTGTTGGTGACACTTAATTTACAGGATTGATCAATACGCAGTCAAAAAGTTCTAGGATAAGCTGACGAGAGATTGAAATAGTTCAATTCATTTTAAAAACCAAATATTGTTCTTCAGCCGTTTGATTTGGAAACCAGCCATCCATATCATATCAACAAAACAGAGCTTTCGTCTGCTTCTCAAAAGTGCCAAAGAATATAAAAAATATCAGAATAAAATTTGTAGTGTGAAGTAATCTACTATATCACTTTCCGAATTACTCGTTCGTTCAAAAAGACTAATCTACTGCTAAATAACTGATAGAAGCTTTCATACACTAATTCTCTATTTTTTTCGTTAGATACCGCATTATGTGAGCTGACTTTATAGTCATTACAATAACTATTATCGATTAGTACAAAAGTCCTCTCTTCCACAATGATCACTGAAAAATTCAAGTTAAAACAAAGACGAGTGAAAACCTCTCTGAATTTGGCGGAACTATGTTTCACCAGAAATTTTTTAATGAATGACATTTATTAAAGTTTAAAAAACGGAGACTTAAACGACTTAGTCCGTTAACCGGCATTATTCAACTCAAAAAAAGTAGTTTGCGTCATTTTGGAGTTTGGTTTCTTCTTCACTAAAATGTCAAAAAAGATTAATAATAGGATGTTTTATCGATTGTAAGTTTTTGTCAGCTTAAATTTGTACCAGCCATATTTTCTCTGCGTATTTTTTATGAATGTCAACCATCGTATAACCTGTCGGTCGAGAAGCGTAAACCATTGGACTGTATTCGTTGTTTTTCCTCACGCTACCTGACGACTAGCTGTTCGTCCTTTTCAAATATTCGTTGAATTACATAGATTGACTTTAAAAACGTTTATTATTGGCTCTAAAAAATTTAACCTACACATACAGAGAATTATTCAATGTAAATGTAAAATAACTCTTAATTACGAACGAATAGCTCCATTAAAAATAAATTTGAATATCACTATAACAAAGACGTATGATGTGTACAGCATGTTCTCCCTTTTTTGTTTCTTCCTTTCTCTCATTCTGAAAACATAATTATCTGACAGCTGTAAATATATCCTGAATTATTTTTGCGCTCTCTTTTCTTGAATAATTAAAGTGTTCTACGTCGATTGTACTGAAATTCCCGCAGTGCCTTTCGTACTAGTTTTTTGTTTTTATATATTTCATTTCCATTACTCTTATTTATAGGTGAAGGTCCTCAATTCGCATCGACAATTATTTTCCCAATGAGGACTACCCTATCGTCGGTTAGTTTCATTCACTCAGTCAGCAAGAAAATCACTTAGAATATTACATTACACTTTTCCCTCCACGTCGAAATGTTTACAAGAGCATTCCCTGCTACCGAAACAATGGTATAGCAATTAATACGCATGGAACCTAATAGGTGAAAGACGAAGCGAACGGTTCTTGAAAGAGGATACGAGTTATATGAGTGTGCTCGTTGAAATGAATTTAACATTAAACTCTCAGTATTAACTAAATCTGGTCAAAAATGTTACGAGAAAACCAGAAAAAAGGGCTTTTTCCCATTTCTTTTTAATCTCGAGCATAGTCTAAAATGACTTTCAGAAAAATTTGGCAAAATAAGAGACATCGTTAATTCTGATTTGAGTGAAAAATGTCAAAGCTGTAGTGGATCACATATGTTTAGTAATCTGTGAAGCTGGCAATCAACACTGGGAGTTTTTGTACATACAGATCTGAGAGTGTCGTCCCGTGGGCTGAAGCTCACCCTACGTTGCAAAATACCTCCCTAGGTAGACAGTTTCCGAGGTTCGTAAGGCTAGGTAGACAGAATAATAGTATAGAACCATCCACACGCAAGAAATGATAAAATTCTCAAAACTCGCTTTTTAGCCGGCCTCAAAAGAAACATCAATATCAATCCAACCGTGTCATTAAAAATTAGGCTCAGAAGAGGCTCATCAGTATCATGACACAGTTCCAAAAACGATCAAAAATCTTGGCCTTAACTCTATGCACAAGTATCTCTTAACTCCGAAGATAAGAAATTTAAAAAGGTGCAAATAAGTTTTGAACTGGTTGCCGATAAGAGGATCGACCATTAAGATCTCTTCTAATCAGATAATTTTTATAGTCATAGGGCTTGTAACAGACGTAACGATCGCTCAATAATTGCTTCTTTGAGCACTGACGTTCAACCCACGATGATCACGAAGAAACCAGCTGGCGTCATGGCCCTCTGCGTGATTTCGTAGGATAGGAAAGATCGTATTCACCATCAACTACAAAGCAAAATCGTGTGTTGGTATTCGCACGGCCAGTATGATGCCACCTACAGCAGAGATGCAAAACGTATTTGAAGTCACGTCTCGCGGAGCACAAGAGAATATCGTCATTTCTGGTTGACTAATTTCATCATATAGCAACCGTATTCTGAATCATGCAATAGAATTTGGACTTCCCATACATGCAAAGAACTTCAAAGTTATAGCCTCATCATCCAACTCCTTTATAAAAATAAATGGAAAATCTTCGTTTTAATAAAATGCCAAACTACCTCGATGATTCAAATAGTTCTGTAACTTCTGTGTCACTTGAAATCTTAAATTCACTCACTAATCGTACTCGTTAACACAGGGGTTTTCTTTCGCTGTAGTCATGCAATAGCGATATACCATTTATTGATCCACTGTCATAATAATTTGTATTTTTTATTTTCTTCTTACGTGTACATGAGCGTCATTAGCTTGAAAACTCTAGATTTTATTCAGAATTTTTAGAAATAGAATGGTTTTTCCGACCCATTCTTTAGTATTCATACGCAGATGACTTGAAAAAATTAGTCCATCCGTTATATTCCAGTATTTATTTTCATTGTTTTTTATTCCCTTGTGAAACCTACATTATACTGAAAGTTTATTCTGTTTGTTCAATGAAATGTTTAAATAGAATAAGAAGATTTTTTTTTTAAAATAGGGACTTTAATGCACCGATAAATTGACAAAATATTTTCATTCACGTAATTATTTGAAATTGACATTCATTTTTTCAGCGATGTATTCCAAAACATTCTTTTTCACTATATTATGGAAAGTTCGCTTGAAAAATTCACACTGTGTGTCGTGAAATAAAACGCAAAAACCTTTAGGCAGGTTTTAATCAACTAAAAATCAACAATAACATTGAAAATTCAGCTTGCTTCGTACATCTATCCTAAACGCCGGTATACGGGATACACAACGAAGTTTTCATACTCGGCTGGTCCTCCACAACAACCAATTGCGGGGTTTCCTTGTCCACTTCGGGTGCCTCAACGGGCGAGAAGTTAGGTGCCTCACTTTGGCGATTTGGCTATTAGGAACAGGGCGCAAAGTCTTTCAGGGATACAGTGTTTTCACGACCGTTCGGATACTTGATGTGGACATACGCGGGATTCACCTACACAAGTTCCACTTCGTCCACCAATGGCTCTTCTTTGTGAGTCCGACCGAAACGGCGCAGTAGTACAGGACCTGGGGTCATTAGCCAGGATGGGAGTGATGTACTTTGACAAGTTCGTCTTGGGAAATTGAAAAATCGTTCATGTGGCGTAGTATTGGTAGACGTAGATAATAAAGAGCGTATCGAATGGAGAGCTTGCGGTAGAACTGATTCCCATTCTTGTTGATTTACGCCATGAGTCTTCATGGCCAATTGAATACATTTCCAAATGCTGCCGTTATATCTTTCAATTTAGCTATTCCCGGTTGGATGAGATGGAGTTGTTTTACTACACCTTTTTCGATTCAAGTTAAAATATCTGACATTCAAGTTAAAATATCTGACTTTCAAGTTAGAATATCTGACTTTCAAGTTAAAATAGCTGACTTTCAAGTTAAAATATTTGACATTCAAGTTAAAATATCTGACGTTCAAGTTAAAATATCTGGCATTCAAGTTGAAATAACTGACATCTAAGTTACATAATATACATAATCATAAATCATAAAAAATTTGCAGTAGAAAGGATTGTAAATATTATACCAACTACTGTATGTAGCGCATATAAGAGCTCGAATTTTATTTGCTGAATTATTTTCATTCTAACACCCATCATGACAATGGAAAAACTCGAAGTAAGCAACCTTCTCAGTGATTCGGAATCTGAAGATAAACATACAACACGAGGAGTGAAGAGAGGTACAAAGCGTGGAATATATAAAAGAAACACATACGAAAAACAAATGGTTTTGTCTGGCAGCGGAAGATATCGACGGAGACTGGAGGAAAGTGGCCAACAATCATGGCGTACCAATAGCAAGTGCATATGGTTGGATTCGAAAAATTGATAAGGAAGTTAACAAACACGGAGGTGCAAGAAATACGAAGGTTGCACCCATACATGTGCAGAAAATGATTAGTTATCTTGAAGAAAATCCTTTTATTACCTTAGTAACAATCAAAAATAAATTATTGCAAGAAACAGGAGTATCAATAGCTACAAACACAGTGCATAGGCATCTTGACTGTCAACTTTATTCTGGGAAAAAAGCAAGATCGGAGCCATCAGAGATGAATTCCGAAAGTAACAAAAGAAAACGATCAGATTACGTGTCAAAAGCGATGGATTTTATTGGGAACGGCGAAACGTTAGTGTACATCGATGAAACAAATTGCAATCTGCTCCTAAGAAGAAGTTGTGGAAGGTCCAAGAAGGGAACTCGTTGCAGTGTAAAATCTCCAACTTTGAAAGGCAAGAACGTCCACATCACAGCAGGGATCTCACAGACAGGGTTAACGTACTGGGAAAGAAGAAGAGGAAGTTATAAGAAAGTAGACTGCTGCGAATGGGTCAGAAGATTACTACGAACAGTGTCAGAGGCAATGGAAATGTAGTAGTAGTTTGTGACAACGCTCCAATCCATGTTAATTTAGAAATGGTTGTGCAAGAGCAGGAATTTCAGGGAGCCGCACTTCTAAGACTTGCTCCTTACAGTGCTCCTCTTAATCCTATCAAGGAGTGTTGGAGCGTTGTTAAGTCAGAAGCAAAGAAACTGCTCAACACAACACGTGAAGATATTTTGAGACCTCCTCCTCCAGGCATGACCCAGACTGAACATCGGCTGTAACATTTGGAAGGAATAATAGATCAACCTATGGGGAAAATCACTCCCACTTTGTGTATGAAAACGTGTAACCATGTGCAAAAACACTATCAAGCAGTTTTGTTAATGCAAGATCTGAACATGGGTGACATTCCAACTGCATGAAATTATACATATGTAGTTCTTAATAAATATATCGAATTCTTATTCAAAATCTATTAGATTATTTCATTTAAGGATTTATCAAAGAAATTATATTCATTAATCTGTAGAGAATGCAATTTGAATATATATGGAAATATTTTAAACATCTGTATATTTGTACATAAAATAGATTGCATTAAAACTCTTCTGACGTGTTAAGGGAGCATTTAAGACTTATTATTGTATTAAAGGAAAAAGAAAAGGAAAAAAGGAAAACGATGAAGGAAAACGAAATATTGTACTAAGGAGCATTACAAACTTATTATTAGTTGAAATAGCGGACATCCAGGTTCCATTGTTGTCAAATGATACTCGTAATCAGCTGGAAAATATTATTTTCTGTCGAGCTTTCGAAATTTTAAACAAATTTCGTTTTCAGGACAAGAGACTGAAGTTTTTGGAAGCAAAGTTATGGCCAAAGCAGGTATCCTGGATACAAGGGAAAGATATTACATATAAGGTAAACGAAAGCGGACATCGGTGGAACATGCAGTAGTCACAGTAATTATTTCAGGAGTGGTTTATAAACATCCGGAATTTAGAGATATCTGTTGTAGGAGTTTGAATTAGTTGTGGAATAGAATGCTTCTAAGTATCTTCTTTCTTTCTTGTTGGAATTTTGAGATATAATTTAATAATTTTGAAAATCTATTTAGGGACCCGTGTCCCGAACATGTTAGTAAACTAAAGAATTAATTTGCTATTTTTCCACATTTTGGCAATGTTCATTGACACGGATTTTTAAATTCCTGCAAGTTTCACCGATATACACTTATTAACAATTTTTACAACCTAATTTGTACACTACATCGCAACGGTCTCCAGGTGCTTGTTTGTCTTTAATTTTTGATAAATTTCTTCCTGTCAGGTTAATTGACTTCTTTGCTATTTGCACATTGAATGGCCGGAGTATCCTGTTGACACGTTCAGATGTGCCTTTTACATAAGGGGCACTAAAATAGCTAATTTTTGGGTTCTAATTTTGGCTAATATTTTATCGCGGATTTTTTAGTTCTCTGATTGATTATTTAATCATTTTGTCTTGGTATCCGTTTTATTGTAGCTACTATTTAATAAATTTTAGTTCATTTTCGACTTAATCATTACTACATAATTTCAAGGCTCTACTAACTAGGGAATCAACAACGCTACGTTTTTATTGATTAGGATGGTTTGAAGAGAAATCGAGGTATCGTCCGGTATGGGTTGGTTTTCTGTAAATTCCAAAACTGAGGGAGTTGTCTTCCATTCTTGTAATTTTTAAGTCTAAAAAAGCGATAGAATTATTTTGTTCCTTTTCGATCGTGAATTAAATGTTTTCGTTAATTTAGTTTAGCTAGTTGTTTAAATCATCGACGGTGTTTTTGGGAACTATTGCAAACACATCGTCAACGTATCTTTTCCAAAACATAATTTAGCTACTGGAGTGCTCAAAGATCTCATTTTCAATGTTTTACATCGTAGCCTCGGCAATTGCTACGGACACGCTACTTCCCATTGGTGTGCCTTTAATTTGTTTATAAATTTTCTTATTTTGCTAGAAGACTGTCGACGATAAACATAGTTGAACTAAACTTAATATATCATCTTTGGACAATTAAGTGTTTTTTTTCCACTCATCAGTTTCGTTGAGAAGTCGTTCCACGCTTGTTAGGGCCAATTCTTGAGGGATGGAGGTGAAGAGAGCTTTCACGTCGAAAGAAACCATCATGCAATATTCAGGGACGATGAGGTCTTAGGCTGCTTCCTTCATTTGTAAGGAATTTTTTAACTTTTGCTCAGCTCTGTTTGTTAATGGGTTTATAATTGAAGATAAAAATTTAGATAGCTCATGTGTGGGTGATGCACAAAAAGATACAATGGGTCTAATGGGATATCCCTCCTTATGCAGCTTGATCAGGCCATAAAATCGAGGGATTGTTGCTGAGCTGGAGTAAAGTTTCCGGTATAGTTCGGGAGTAATTTTTTTCTTATCTTTGAGGAGTTTTAGTTTTTAATTTACTTGGTTTTTTAGTTGCTGAATTGGGTTGCTCTAAATTTCCACGTACGTTAGATTGTCGGAGAGATGATTTTAGATTTTTTATTAATAGTCTTCTTTATCTAAAACCACTGTGGTTCGACCTTTGTCAGCTGACACAATAACTATGGATGAATCAGTTTACAGATTTTTTATTGCTTGTTTTTCTCCCGCTGATAGATTTTTCACTTCTTAAGCACTTTTTATTGCAGATACGACTTAGTTGCGGATGTCTTATTTATGTTCATTGAAAATGAGATCTTTGAGCACTCCAGTAGCTAAATTATGTTTTGGAAAAGATACGTTGACGATGTGTTTAAAATAGTTCCCAAAAACACCGTCGATGATTTAAACAACTAGCTAAACTAAATTAACGCTAACATTTAATTCACGATCGAAAAGGAACAAAATAATTCTATCGCTTTTTTAGACTTAAAAATTACAAGAATGGAAGACAACTCCCTCAGTTTTGGAATTTACAGAAAACCAACCCATACCGGACGATACCTCGATTTCTCTTCAAACCATCCTAATCAATAAAAACGTAGCGTTGTTGATTCCCTAGTTAGTAGAGCCTTAAAATTATGTAGTAATGATTAAGTCGAAAATGAACTAAAATTTATTAAATAGTAGCTACAATAAAACGGATACCAAGACAAAATGATTAAATAATCAATTAGAGAACTAAAAAATCCGCGATAAAATATTAGCCAAAATTAGAACCCAAAAATTAGCTATTTTAGTGCCCCTTATGTAAAAGGCACATCTGAACGTGTCAACAGGATACTCCGGCCATTCAATGTGCAAATAGCAAAGAAGTCAATTAACCTGATAGGAAGAAATTTATCAAAAATTAAAGACAAACAAGCACCTGAAGACCGTTGCGATGTAGTGTACAAATTAGGTTGTAAAAATTGTTAATAAGTGTATATCGGTGAAACTTGCAGGAATTTAAAAATCCGTGTCAATGAACATTGCCAAAATGTGGAAAAATAGCAAATTAATTCTTTAGTTTACTAACATGTTCGGGACACGGGTCACTAAATAGATTTTCAAAATTATTAAATTATATCTCAAAATTCCAACAAGAAAGAAAGAAGATACTTAGAAGCATTCTATTCCACAACTAATTCAAACTCCTACAACAGATATCTCTAAATTCCGGATGTTTATAAACCACTCCTGAAATAATTACTGTGACTACTGCATGTTCCACCGATGTCCGCTTTCGTTTATCTTATATGTAATATCTTTCCCTTGTATCCGGGATACCTGCTTTGGCCATAACTTTGCTTCCAAAAACTTCAGTCTCTTGTCCTGAAAACGAAATTTGTTTAAAATTTCGAAAGCTCGACAGAAAATAATATTTTCCAGCTGATTACGAGTATCATTTGACAAACTTATTATTATTGTATTAAACTATGTACATGTGTACTCGCCTTGTGTTTTTATATCCATGGAAGCATTTACGCATGTGAATACAAACCACTCCTAAATTATGATTTTTTAGTCAATATAATTTAATGAGCAATTGAATATTTTAAAGTTCATATTTTTAAATCGTTTTCTAAAATATTTCATGGTGAATTTAAAATTTGTAGCTTAAATGTCAGATATTTCAACTTGAATGTCAGATATTTTAACTTGAATGTCAAATACTTTAACTTGAAAGTCAGATATTTTAACTTGAAAGTCAGATATTTTAACTTGAAAGTCAGATATTTTAGCTTGAAAGTCAGATATTTTAACTTGAATGTCAGATATTTTAACTTGAATGTCAGATATTTTAACTTGAATGTCAGATATTTCAACTTGAATGTCAAATATTTTAACTTGAATCGAAAAAGGTGTAGTTGCAACTCCTCGATTGACGAGGTATTCTCGGACTTCACGAGATAAAAATGCTCGCCCACGATCAGAATGCACAGAGTTTGGCATTCCGCACAAAGAAAAGATGGTGTCTAGACACCTCACGACAGTTTGAGATGTCATATTTGAACAAGGGATTGCGAAAGGGAATCGGGAAAATTCATCAATGGCTGTAAATAAATATTTTTTCCCGGTACGCGATGGAATTGGGCCTTGAAATCAATACTTAATCTCTCTATTGCATGTGTTGCTTTTATAAGAACATTGTCCGATCGTGGCTTATAAAAATTCGGCTTGACTTCTGCGCAGATTTGACAGGAAGAACACACGTTCTTGACATCATCAGTTGAAAATGGTAAGTTCCTGCTTCTCACAAAGTGTAGCATCCTAGTAATTCCCGGATGACAGAGACCATTATGAATTTCCACAAGGCGATTGGAACCGGACGTTGATGCACTGAAGGCGCGAGTAAAAGCATCGGGAGCAACGTTCTTTTTGCCTGGTCGATATCGGATGGAGTAACTGAAATTAGCGAGTTCTAGTCTCCATCCTTGTATTTTATCATTCTTGATCTTTGTCCTTTTTCGGTTATCCAGCATAAATGGTACCGACCTCTGATCAGTAATTATAGTGAAATGGTGCCCAAATAATATGCGAGTCCACTTCCTCACAGCTTCGATAATGGAAGTCGCTTCCTTTTCGACAGCCGGGTAGTGCTTTTCACTCGCATTCAGCGTTCTGGATAGAAAAGCGATCGGACGTCCCCCTTGGTTCAAGGTTGCCGACACGGCAACGTCAGAAGCATCACATTCCACAACAAAAGGAAGCGAATCGTCGATGCCGCTTAGTGCCGCTGTCCCAAGAAGCCTCTTCAAAGTTTCGAATGCGGTGATGGCATCCTAACTCAAAGGGAATGTTTTAGCCTGGTACAAAGCTCGAGCCTTGTCGGAGAATCCAGGAATCCATTTTGCATAGTAAGCAAACATGCCAAGTATTCTCTGAAGAGCAGCAAAAGTAGTGGGTGGCGGGAGCTTTTACAGAGGTTCTAGTCTGTCCGGATCTGGTCTGATCAAACCGTTTTCCAGTCTATAACCGAGTAAGTTAATAGGTCTTGCAGATGGCACAATTTTTTATGAATTAAATGTCAACTTCCTCCGCTTGGCAGCAGCCATAAACCTCGCAAGATTCTTATCGTGTTCCTCTTAAGAGCGTCCAGCAATAGTAATATTGTCAAGGTACGAAAATGCCCTCTTCCTCGACAAATTCATCAATAGCTCTTTAAAATACGGCTACTCCATTCGTAACCACGAACGGAACTCTCTTGAACTAGTACAATCTTCCATTTGCCTCAAACGCAGTAAATGGCTTATCAGAGTCTCGGATGGGAACCTAGTGATAAACACTCTTGAGGTCAAATGTTGAGAAAACTTGGTACTTTGCCAATTCATTCATCATGTTTTAAATTTTAGGGAGAGGATAGGCATCCAGATCAGTGTATCAATTGACCGTGGCTGAATAATCACTGCACAACCTTTTCTTATGGCGATTTGTTTCATCCTTTACAATGACCACCTGCGCCCTCCAGGCTGACGTGCTCGGCTCAATGATACCTTCAGAAAGGAGATGACGAATCTCTTGAGCGATGAATTCGCGATCTGCTCGGCCAAAGTCCCTAGACTTGGTTGCTACCGGTTTTACCCCTTCCTTCATATTTGCAAATAGGGGAGGCTCTGACACACTAGCCGCCATTAAACAACATGAACCATGATTTGAAATTCTGAGTTACGGCTATTTCCCGCCATATATTATTGAGACAGATGAATGTTGGCTCTAAAAATCAATGCCAAGCAGAATATCGCTACAAAGATCTTTTACCACCCCAAGACTAGTGTCGGGGTACTCACGGTTGTTTAGTTTCAGATTGACAGAGCAAAGTCCCGTCACAACAGCTATCGAAGATGATGATGCAAGGGTAATCTCCTGATGTACTGGCTCAACACATAGATGTAGCCGACGGGCAACCTTCACGTTGATATAACTATTCGTGCTTGCAGTATCAACAAACCCTGAGAGCGATGTCCCTTTCAGCAGCACTGTTACCGTAGAAGGTTACAGGCCTTACGGGGCTGCGTCGGTAGTCGAACATTTGGTGGGAGAAACGATAGAAGCCACGGCGTCTCTAGTAGTCCTGGAGCGGCAAACCTTAAATTTGCCCAGTGGCCCACTTTACCACATCATGAACAGTTGGAATTTCTTGCTGGGCACTTGTTGCGAGGATGAATGGGCTATTCAATAATTCGTTATGTTCGTGCTAAGCAGTGTTGACAATGATTCGACTGCTCACAGGTCATGTCTCATCTTCTCACACCGAAGAGAGGTTAGAGGAAAAGCCTATTTGATCCTATTTAAAAAATCCTATTTGATCCCATTCAAATAACCCTATTTAATCCCATTGAAATAACCCTATTTGATCCCATTTAAATAACCCCATTTGATCCCATCTAAATAACCACAGAACCAGAACTGTTTCTTTATAACCGCAGAAGTCACTGCGTTGACCTCAGTCTCCTTCCGCGGAGTAGTTATCATACTTTCCGTAACAGATGACTGGTTGCAAGCGTTGGCTTTCATGGCTGCAGTAAACTGGATAATCCGCTGACCGATACGATTCCGAATTGCGCTGTGCAAGATCGAGTTTCATACGCTTCAAGGGCCGTTTCATACGCTTCGGTGAGAGTCAGAGTAGAGTTTTCCAGAAGACGTTAGCGTATGATAGATGATGAGAGTCTATTGATAAAGGCATCACGAACGAGTTCCAGTCGGTATTCTTCTGCTGATACAGGCGTTAATTTACAGTTCTTGCTCAACCTGTGCAATTCTTGAAAGAATTCATCCAAGGATTCTGACGCCTCTTGTCGGCGTGTAGCAAGAAGATGCCTAGCGAAGATAATGTTTTCTTTTTTATGTACAACTTCTCCAGTACCGACATAGCTCCACCGTACGCGGACTCATCAGCAATATAATCATACATTTCGGCCGATACATATCGGGTTAGGCAGCGAAGTTTATCTTGTGCTCTCTCCCCGCATTCTTCTAGGAAGTTATCAAACGTTCGTCTCCAATGTCGAAACGTCTTCTCGGCCGCCGGTGAATTTAGATCAGCGTTTAGTACTTCTAGGCTAAAGATCCGCTTCATTCAGACTAAGATTTTTAGTTGATTAAATTGTCGTGAAATAAAAAGCAAAAACCTTTAGGCAGGTTTTAATCAACTAAAAATCAACATTTTCATTGAAAATTCAGATTGCTTCGTACACCTATCCTAAACGCCGGTATACGGGATACACAACGAAGTTTTGACATTTCAATCTTAATATGACACTGTGTATAAGTTCAGTTTATTCTACTCGCAACCGGCATAAATTATACGAAAACTTAACAGAAAAAATTACGTCTGGCAACATGTGCTGTGGTGATCTGAAGAAAAATGAACTTTTGTATGATATAAATTGTGCAATAACTTTTTAAATAGCTTTTTTTGTTTAATAAATACACAAGTTATATAAGAAGAAATTACAATATTTACCCTAAGATTGAAGTGCCATCAATAAATAAGAAGGCCCATACGAAATTTTGGGATTTATGTACTATGCAGTTCAAATGAATGTTAGATATCAATATCAACATGATGGTAAAATTTGAACACTACAGCGAGGAACTGAATGAAAGCTTCATTCTATACATACCCACAAAACCGTAAGCTAGGCCAGCTAGGCTTCTCTCTGCAAGAGAATGCTTCAAAACACACGTAACTGTAGTTGCGAATTGCGTGGCTTAAAAAAAGAGACTCCTTCTTAGTAAGGTATCTGTATCGTTTAGAAAAAATTATGAGCGTGAATGAATTGTCCTCCAAAAGCTCGAAAAACATTTGTGTTAATAAGTCGAGCAAATTATAAAGGGAAAGGTGTTTTGGAATAAATTTTCATAATTCCTAAGCAGTCTTGAAATTATTACTATAAGTTACATATGTACATTGTACAGGAGATAAAATAGAGTGATAAGTTATTACCCATGAATATTCAACTTCTTCTACCTATTCAAATGATTTTTCTTCATCTTCATTGCTAAATTTCCTCGTCTTGCGTAACAATTTTTCAATCCTTCTTGAAACTTACTGCTCGGTTTAGATTTACACTTAGTATTTCATTAGAACATTCAACAAACGGACTATACATTCACCGAAATCCGCTTCGCAATTGTGGTATTTGACTAGTCCAGTCGCTATCTGTAACGAAGATTTTAATAACAGATCCAACAAGACGGTGCAACCGAAGCCTCAGAGAACTTCTGTTGATTACAATCAGGTCTATAAAAAATGGCTCATTGAAGGACATTTAGGTACAGTGTCTAGGAAGGTACTTAGCTCTTCGACGTCAATGTGTTTAGCTCGTCATCTCTTTACATAAGGTAAAGTGAAGGGATAGTTAATATAAATATGACAACTCACCCACTAAATCACTCCTGTAGTAACTTTTCTTATCAGCTATCAATGATACTGCCACTGAGAGCCAGGAACAGTTACCTGGTGCTTCAACCAATGAAAGGACCCAGACGAGATAAAAAGCCGCTAAGTAATGATTTGCAAATTGTCAATAGCGGTCCCTTGATGGAGCCTTCACCTCTATTGGAATGTGAATTCCTCAAAAAATAATAGTTTCAAATCATATCAGAGAGCGTTGAAGCATAACGGGACCATAGATATAAAGGTATGGTATTCTAAACGTATAATTTGTTGAATGAGAAAAAAATAATTATTTCCCTTTGGGTTTTGGGAACTGCCGCCAGAGCCCTTTTAATGCTGAAAAAATGCAAATAAAACATAAAAATTTCCTTTCCTTTTTTAGCTTATAGTAACGATTCCGAAATATCATTGACTAATTTTCAATGAACTTGACTTTGAAAAAAATTTTCAACAATTTTCGATTTCTAGTACATCTTCATGCGATACATTTCTTATTTTTCATCGTTCATCATAATTCCGACAGCTCAATTTTTTCCGAAATGAGTTTCCTGATAAAGATTCACGGGATAAATTTATGAACACTAGTCACTGATTATCAATTTGACTTATTTAACGTTTTTGGAAAAAAAGATGTTTTTTGAATTAACAGTTAGTAGTACTTAAAGGGCGATTCTTAGGGAATCTTACCCTCAAAATAAAAAGAAGAACCAACGTTTTGGAGAACATTTAAAATAGCAAACGTTTCGGAATAAAAATTATTCCACCATCAGTGCTGGAAAAAATAAAGAGTAATCTTCAGTCATGAATAAGACGGATAAGGTCTGAATAGAAATACCAAGCAAAAACGCAAACAATATAAATAAATTCTTTTCTAACGACTAAAGTGCCACTCATTAGCTTATAGGCAATATACACAGTACATACAGGCGTACAAAACCATGCATACACAACACACTCATACACCTACACATTTATATATATATATATATGCACACACATACACATACACACGCACTACATGCACACACACTAAGCACACCTCAGCATACCACAAGTTAAATAATTAGGAAGCAGAGGCTACGAAAAATTTTGTCGGGCTGAAATCGTTATTTAGAGAAAGTTTATTTTTGAATACATTAAAATATTCTAGAATACGGAGGTCTTGTTCATTAAAGGCTTCGCATTGAGTAGAAAAATGTGACATTTTGAATGGGTGATTAGAACTATTGCAATGGTTTCTAATGGCGGACTGAGGGGGACAAGCAAATGGGGGGGGCCAGTATAATGAGAAAATCCTGAATGTTGGCTGTGGCTGATAAATAGCACAGCAACTGTCGCTATGCACAGCAAATTTCCAGACACTCATCCTCTCGCTCTTTCCTGTTAAAAAAAGGCGATATTTAAAAATATTTTTATGATGACATTGAGCGTCAACCGCTGTAAAAAGATTCGCACAAGGATTAGAAACTCTCTTTGAAATTCACTGTTCAGGTAACCTAGGAATAGAAGGCCAATAAATATTTTCTGTTTTGGTACTGTCAAGGTTACCAGAGGGGGGGGGGGAATTTATAATCGAAAAAATTTCTGATTATTTGATAAACAAGATATTTTGGATAATTATTACGCGCAAAAATTTCTTGTAGATATTCTAATTCATTGTGTAGTATTTGGTACGTGCTCGAGACGCAATAGGCTCTATGCAATAAGGTTTTCACACACGATTTAAAATAACCTATGTAAGCACCGCTCAAATAATTTATACAAAGACCGGTAAATATATGCTTCCAATAAAAGATGTGAACTTAGTATCAGACTTCCTTACCAGGACATCTAAAAAAGGTATTTCACCATTCTGTTCACATTCCATAGTGAATATAATGTTAGAGTGAATGGCAGTAACGTACTCAAAAAATTTATTAGCTTGTTCCTGATTTATTAGTACGGAATATGTGATTTCAATTTCTCAATCAATTGAATTGTAATCATGGGGAAAAGAAGATTTATGAAAGTATTTTTTAATGAATGTAGAGTTGACCCTAATGTTTTGAGAATTTTTAGCGTTCATTATCAATACCTGTCAAGCATTGTCATTTCTCGGAACCGAAATGAACTCACTCTCTCACTAATGTTCATTGTTCATGTTTATCAGCGAGAGAGAGGCTCCCAAGTGCCCAGCTCTCAAAGAAGCGTTGACATTCTCACTGCTGATGCTTCCTATTATTCAGTAACATCAAAAAAATTATGGATGCTTTCAAAATTATAACAGTGGTATATAGCAATGTCACTATGCGTAATTGAGTTTATTATGCCTGAATCTACTTCCCCGTGTCAACTGAAGGAAAATTTCTGGTAGATTTGGATGTTCCTTATTTTACGTTTATCGTAATTTATCCTAATTAGCCTAAGCCTAAGTTTGCCCTAATGACATTCATAAACATATTTTGATTTCATTTCAGCATATACTGTATGTTGACAGTTCATTAGTAAAAACTAATAGTAAATATAATGCAAGCAATAATGCAACAAAAAACGTATTCAATATTACTTATTTTAGTCCAGTCTACCATAAGATTAAATTTTCACTCGCTTATATTTTTGCATTTTTAGCGCATGAATCCCACACTTAAGAATCGGCGTACGCGTCCTGTTGGCGCAGTTTAGAGTAAGGTTGTTTCCTTCTGAGCCTCGGTTGAGATGTGCAGAAAAATGAAGTACGTCGATTTTCTTTGAAGTATTATGATGCTTAGTAGGACTGTATTTATATTTTATATTTCGAATTAATAATTTTCTGCTTAGCAAAGAAAATAACCTAACATAAAAATTACCAAAACAAATGTGAAATTATGCGAACTTGATATCTGGGAACATTGGGGAAAAACTATAGCATGTAATCGAGTTAACATTTCACATAAATATGTAAGCAAACAAAAAATAACATCCAAAGCCAGAGATGGAAACAGGAATATAATAAAGTTCTATTGTATCATCAGTTCAAAATTTAAATCAAATTGGAATGATAACCACTTGAATTGCTATGGGTATTTCAAGATGGTTATTAATAAATTCTAAAAGACTTTTATGCACTAACAAACATTAAAATAAACTTCGTAATAAAATTTAGGTGCTTTTGATTTGAAATAAGCATTGGCTGTTATAGTATAATTCACAATTTCCTTGTCCCTGAAATTTGTTTGAACTAAGAAACAGATTTACATTTTTCACTCAGGCGCATCATGGATTATCTTTGAATGAGTATAGCAGTTTCCAGCGTACAATTTTCCACAAAAATGTTCGTTTTTCATAAAACATACAACTTTTCACCTTGTGACGTAGGCTTATGTAAACATACGCTTGCTGTACATAAATTTTTTTACAAAATTGGCAAATATTGGCTGCTATTGCGCCTCATTTATCTTTTATTTCATTAGGTTAGTATCGGTCGGTCGTGTAATTTTGCTTTCTTTGACCTGTTCTTTTGTTCTAAGCTGATATAATCAATCACCAATCTTATTTTTTGTGATTTACTCCTCCATGAAATGTGAATCGGTCATTTCGTGAGTGGACAGTGAAAACTATATAATGCATCGATTCAATGTTTCACCACAATGAAGATAGGGAATAGAAGAAAATAAAATCATAACTCCTCATCATTGAAATTAAACCATGGACATTTTCTTTTAGTTGGTGTTGCAGAGTTGGTGATCATAGCAGCCTCGGTTGACTGAGAAAAAAAAAGCGTAAGTTCTTGTTGGTGCGCAAACGTGGACGGGCGCTTTCATTGCCCAAACTCCCATTGTACAAGTACTCCGCTCTATGTCGATGAGAAACAATCATTTTCCTCACGTAGAGTTAGATGATTTGAAAGGCGATGGCGATAATAAGTTGAATCCCACACAAATCCCACCCACATGCAATAGGTTGTGAAATATTACGTTACGTTCATCAAATTAGGAATCAGGGTGTTGTGCCAATATGGGATGCAAAGGGCGGTAATTTCATACTCGACTGCTGGACACCTATCCAGAATATCTCATGCATCCTTTGCCAATACAAGTGTTTTACTACCTCATAAATACCACCAGCCTGTCCCCAGTCCTGTCCAAATCCTAATTAGTGCAGCCAGACTGCGACAGCATTGGAAGGCTTCTGATCAGTGGAATTAGCAGACTTCACAGAAAACGCTAATTGAATCAATCCACGCTTCTAAATAGATGGAGCTGTCAATTCGATGGCTTTTGCAGAGCGAATGATAGATAATATTTTTAGGACAAAATTTTTTAGTTGGGGATATTTACCAGGTGGGTAAGTTTGTTTTCAGTTGCAGTGTGTCTTCTGTCGTTGGAACAAGCCGCTTTGTTCCTTCTCAAAACTCATAATAGAAACAGTGCAAGGATCGCAGAAAAATTCAAACAATGTTTGACCGAGCGTACGGAAAGTTTTTTTAGCGCCAAAATTTTGGGTTGTACGTTTGCAGTTTCATTCAGGTTAAAAAACAGTAACAGTTCAGTATCTTTCAAGTTTGTAAACTGTTTTTTCATGCGTATCATTAATGCATGTGAATAATACCATCAAAATATTCATTTTGTTTTAAGAGAAACATCGCTGTAAATCAATGGGGAAGTCTTTCTATTGCAATAGTCTAATTCCAGCCATGATTTTGACGAAAAAAGTGGTGTACCGAAAGACATTGTTTTAATAATTGTCTCGTTTTGACGAAGCATACAAGTTTGATAAAATGCAATGTCTGTTCCTAGCATTTACGTGACGTACCTTTGTTGATGTTATGATGAAGTTGAAAAGGCTCTCGTGAACTATTCCCCTCCGGAAAACAGTGTATGAGAGTATACAGAATATAAGCGTGATAGAACTAACATCCAATTTTGTTATTTGATAACATTAAACTTATTCAAGTGATATTACGTGAGTTTTGTTTACTCCACTCGGCTGAAGAACACATGAGAATTCTTATTTAACGTAGTTGTATGCCTATTCATTTTATGACACTAGATTTAGCTATTACTTATAAATTACCTCAATTAGTATCGTAAATTTTGCCACACTGTTCGTCTTCAACCGCAAAATTCGGGACGATCAAAGATCATCGCGTTGTATTTAAGCAGGTATGATTACACCATCATGTAGGGCTTCTGGGAAAACAATGCTCTAGAGATGTTGATAGTTTTCATTTAAAAAAATTATGCTAATTCCAACGAAATGCTTGAAACAGATTAAAAACAATGGACATTGAAATCTGTTTCAAAGAGATGCAAAATATAGCATGCAAGTAATAAAGTATGAAATTCTGGAAAGAAAGATACTGGTCTGCCAGCGGGCCTAATTGTTTTGTTATCTTCATGTAGGTAAATTAGTTTTATAGCTGAAACATCGTATGTTAGACTGCTTCAGCCAGCTACTTCTGTTACTTTTTTCCTCTGAATCATGATAATTATTATTAAAACAGTTGTTTCTACGTATTTTGTAGTGAGTTAATAATCCCAACCTAACCGACATCAAAATATTGATTGCAATAACTGCATGCGCAATAAGGCTCAAGCTTGTTCTAATGATGTGAATCGTGCTTCTAGTTTAAATTTGACCGTCGATCCTAAACTACTGAGAAAGCCAAACAGGAGGTGTTGAGGATGAAGAAAACATATATTTGTGCTTTTTATACACTTACTTCGACTTTCAAATCTCCGAAAGCAGAGGAACATCTAGGGAATATCGCAAAACATATGAAAATTTTAGTTCACTGACCATGGTAGCTAAGTGAATTCATCGTGAATCATCATGTCATAATTTCCTTAGACGTACTAATCCCGCAACGGTGTTTGCTAACTCAAAAGTCTGACGTACTGATGAAAAGGACAGCATTGAACAGAAAGAAAATGGTATGCGTCAACAAAATTTTATTACAACAAAAAGGGTAATTAACATTTAGCAAAGGAGCTCATATTTTCCACCTGGTAGAGTATAATGATATGACCTACAAGGTTTGAACCAAATGATTAAAACATTTGATAAATTTTAGGAAACTTTATTTAACATGGAGTTTGACGCCTTTGGCTTTCAATACAGCTTCAATAAGCCTCAGAATGAAATCATAAAGTATCTTGACTTTTTACATCAGAATTTTCAGCCACTCTTCCATCAAAACCTGCTCCCCCTCCTCCAAACATGAGGGTGGAGGGTAGTGATTATTGACTTTTCGCTGGAGTATTCACCCCAAATACTCAGTGATATTGAGATCCGGAAATTGAGGGGGCTATTCCATGTGTTCCAACTCAGTTTCCTGCTCTTCCTACAAATTTTTACGATATGGGCGGTGTGGATCGGAGCATTATCGTCTTGAAAGATGCAATCACCTTCAGGAAACAGAGTTTAGCACGTTGGATGCACCTGGCCGTCCAAAATGTTCAGGTAATCTTTGCTGTTGATCCTACCATGCAGGGCAACAAGTGGACCAAGAGAACTCCACGACATGGCTGCCTAAAGCATTACTGAGCCTCTTCCGAGCTTCACCGTGGAAAAAAGACAGTCTGGGTTGAAAGCTTCTTTGGGCTGCCTCCAAACGTAAACTTGCCCGAAGTGGGAAAAAGAGTAACGCTGAACTCATCAGAGAATATTACTAGCTTCCACTGATTTGGAGACCAGGTTTTGTGGTCCCGTCTCGACACCATCCGCTTCTCAAGGTATTGAGAAGAAAGCAGTGGATTTCTGCTGGCGGCTATTCCAAGGTATCCAACTTTATGGAGCTCACGAAGAATGGTTTTGGTAGCACCTGGATTTGACAAAAGCTAATTTAACTCTGCACACACCTTATTCACCGTAGTTCGCTGGTTTTTTCCTCAAAATGAGGTTTAATGATCGCCGCTCTCTATCAGAGAGCTTGGTAGGCCGACCAGAGTTGCTTCGATTGTTGGAGGGTTTCCCTGTTTTCGAATTGTGTTATCGTTCTCGACATGGTTGCTCTCGAAAAGTCTAAAAGCTCAGCGATTTTAATAATCAGAGCTCCAGCCATGCGAGCACCAATAATTTGCCCTTATTCAAAATCAGTAAGGTCACTCATTAAATATCAAATAAATCTGAAATACAATGGAAAATTTACAATTGAGTACAAGAGCAACCTAATCACAATGGATATATACCACCATAATGAAACGTAGATCAATATTTTAGATAAAACTAGATTTTTAAGGTAAAGAACTAAAAAATATAGTGTTCCAATTATTTTGTCCAAACCCTGTATTTGCCATTACATTGTTTGGAGCAAAGGGAGACATAACTGTTATTAGCTTTGCCTATATTATCACTTTAAAATCCAATCTTTTATATTCGCAGCATTGTTTTCAATTGTCTACTGTAAGCCTTAACCTTATTCATGATCATCATTTATGCCATAATCACGCACTGACTTATTTTTAAGAGATTAAAGACATTCACTTATTTATACCAGAATTTTCAGTAGCGAGGAATTTTTTTCAGTGTATTCAAATCAGTTGAAGTTCGTCACGTGGTAAATTACGAAGAAATTCATTCAACATTTTTTTATTGGCAGACTGTCAATCGTTAAAATGTACTACCTATGAAGTCTATAAAACGCAACGTTTCGATGTAAAAACATCACCATCAGGCTGAAAATGTAAAGAAAAATTGATCAGTCACATTGGTAAAATGCAAATCTAATTCTTAAACTATTTGACACTAGAATGAACGATGAAATCCCAGCACAAAATATTTCATAAATGACTAGTTATAAAGTTTGTATGACAAATGTATGTATACACGAGATCAGGTACAGTAATAGTATTGCACACTATAGATGTTCATTGGACACGTATTAGGGGCGAAATGACCGGACGAGCATATGCCTCAGACTTCTAAGCTGCGGTTTTAGTAAACAATTCTCGAGCGAAAAAATCATTTGTGTTTTCGTTGAGGACTGGTTTAAGTTTATGGATGTGTAACGCTTCTATAATTTGAATATGTTCTTTTTTAGTCACGTTATATGCGAGATTTTTAAGATTTTTGTTACTAGGGTATAGATCTTCATTTGATGGTTTGCAACTATGGTCATAATATGTCATAATAATAATATAATAGACATAATAATATGTCTGCATCCATGGTTATTGATCTGGACAGGGCCAATGTGATTTACCAATTTAAGTGTGACAGAAGAGAATGTAAGTCTATTGATAAATGTTACATTGGCTTGACCAGGATGACCCTGAGGCCAAGATTAACCGCCCATAAATACCAAGGTTCTATTTTCAATTATTTCCGTATTGAGCATAGTTGCAAACTATCAAATGAAGATCTATACCCTAATACAAAAATCTTGTATAACGTGACTAAAAAAGAGCATATTCAAATTATAGGAGCATTTCACATCCATAAACTTAAACCTGTCCTCAACGAAAACACAAATTACTTTTTCGCTCGAGAATTGTTTACTAAAACCGCAGCTTAGAAGTCTGAGGCATATGCTCGTCCGGTCATTTCGCCCCTAATACGTGTCCAATGAACATCTATAGTGTGCAATACTATTACTGTACCTGATCTCGTGTATACATACATTTGTCATACAAACTTTATATCTAGTCATTTATGAAATATTTTGTGCTGTGATTTCATCGTTCATTCTAGTGTCAAATAGTTTAAGAATTAGATTTGCATTTTACCAATGTGACTGATCAATTTTTCTTTACATTTTCAGCCTGATGGTGATGTTTTTACATCGAAACGTTGCGTTTTATAGACTTCATAGGTAGTACATTTTAACGACAGTCTTCCAACAAAAAAATGTTGAATGAATTTCTTCGTAATTTACCACGTGACGAACTTCAACTGTTTCGGAAAGTTGAGAAATTAGAAAAGAAATTGTATTCAAAGCAGTTAAAATTTACAAAAGCTATTTTGTAACTGTGAAGCAAATTCATCCACTAATGACTAAAACAGCAGTAAAAAGGCTCTGAATATTTGCTACAGTTGTTTGAATTGTGTGGAATGTGAAGTACCAACAGAATTATAAACAAGCATAATGAGTATCAACAACAAATAATGACGACAGTTACCAGAATTCATGTCTTCAGCATTCCAGTGTCTGGACCAAAAACATACCTTTCCGCGTGTCCAGTTCCAGATGTAACTCTATATATCCTGCAAAGCATTTAGCGTGCCCATGCAAACTAGGTTGCGGTTGTCATATCATTACTTACTAAATGAAGATGCCCTGACGATACTTTCAATATAAAGCACAGTTTTGATGCATCTACAACAAATTATTTGGATTTCTTCTCATATATAAAACATGAAATATATATAAGCTATATATCATGAACCCATCATGACTTAAATTGAAATTCCCTGTATCAACTTTAATTACCTTTGTTGTCAAAATATGGCAGCAAAATTTTTTCCCAAAGTACATTGTTAGGGAAAATTATGTCAACATTAGCCTATGTAAGGCAAAGGCATATACGAGCAATCTAGAAAATGGCAACATTAAATGCAAACTTCACTTTCTCATGCTTAAAAAACGTTTTACCTTCGCATTGATTCATGAATTGAACTTAAAGCCCTATTGAAAATCGAGGACGGTGCACCGGTGGAATATGGTTGACAGGGCTTATTATCCGCGATTTATTGGTCATTCGGCCATCCGACCGATAAAACAACGGTACACTGCCCAATTTACGAGCATGTTATGATCGGCACTGCCATCCGCGGCCTCCCGTCCATACACCGTCTTTAACTCGCGGTATCTAGTAGCGATTCGAGGTTGACTTGGCCAAGGACGGCCATCTGGCTCAGAATCGCTGATGCCGTGTTTTTCTGGCACTTGTTTCTCATGCCCTCAAGCAACTAAAATTAATCTATGTTAAATAACCTCTTAATTTTGAAATGAAATGAACAAAATAATAATGAAATAAATATAAAAAGCCATTCTGAAATTTTACATTTTTGCTTTACTAATTATAAAACCTTTCACACTGAGATAAAAATTAAAATATTCAGGCCTCTATGAATAGGATGTTTTATTCCAGATTAGATTATAAGTTTGTTAAAGCCTCCCTAACCGCCAAACAAATAGAGCGAATCGGAGAGGAAGGAGGAAGGCACCATTCAGTATGGAGATAAGAGAATGAGGAATCTAAGCAGAATATGAGAGTAAGATGAGAAAGAAGTTCATGAAATAAGATAAAAGTTGAGGAAAAAAGTCCGAGGTGCTGAAAAACCGTGCAGTAGTGAATCGAAAAAAGGTGGTCCTTAACCCAACAAAATCATTTTATTTCAACAAAAAGAAGCCCTACCTAACTCTCAGCTCGGGCCCTCACATTTTTCCCCTGTGAGCGCTAATTCCCACATATACAATAGTTGTATCACCCTGAGGGGATGTTTTATTCCAATCAAGCCTAATAAAATATGTATAATTGGCAGAACAATTATATGAGCAAATCTCATACAAGAAAAAACAGTCCGTAAAGCAGGCGATAGAGAAGATCCATTTTAAAAACGAATTCATATGAACGTTTCAAGCTCTTGGCTCATTTTAAAAAAGGCTTGCAGATAAATCGAAAATTAATTCAATGCTCGCACAATTTAGACAGATCCATTATAGACAAAAATCGTAAAGAATACGTGGATGAAAAACTACACGTAATAGCCTACAAACAGAAGTAAATTGTGACAATGATAACAATATTAAAAGAAATGCAATAGTTTAATAAGAGAATAACTGTTCATCGGTTTATTATTTAGATACCGTCTCGAAATAGTGAGAGATACCTACGATAAAAATCAAAATACGATGAATACATTGAATAAGCCGATAATTATAAATTTTTAAGACACTAATAGCTTAAAAAGTTAAACTTTTCATAGGACATAATACTGTCAGGCTGCAGCGGAGACTGTATGGGAACGGTATTCTGGAAACTACAGAAATTTCTTTAGAATTTCTTGAGTGCAACTTTAAATTTCAGTCTACCACTCGTAACTTTTGAAATGATTCACCTATTGAGTCCAAATTACTCTCAAATGAAAGATAAAAAAACATTCTTATGGAAAATCGTACATGCCAACATTCTTGAGCACTCTCAAACAGAAAATTCATTTGCCATGAAAATTACAGTTGGTAGCTGCCGAGGAATACTTGCTAGTCAAAGCTGTCAGCTAAAAAATTGGTAAATTTACCTAAAACTTTAACTTGCGGATATTTATAATGTAATAAGGTATTTAAATGCAATTTAATCATTTATTTAAATAATACTATCCTGTTATTCATCTTAGCCAAAAATTTTATCTGCACTCGAGTTAGAGATGGCAACACTGCTCGCTCGCGTCGGCAAGATGGCAAGCTCTTTCGAAGTTTCACGGCGGCCGGGCGGCGGCAGCACAGTACAGAGAAGAGAAGTAGTCTCAAATAGCGGGGTTGGCACGACCGCTTTTGGCAGCGTGTGACGTCATGCTATGGCTAAACGTGACGTCACAATAGCCGGCCGCTGATTGGTCTATTTCGTGTACGCTTTCTGCCAGACGTACAATACCTCGACTGCGTTGCTTCTGGCGTTCCCAGCTGTTCTTTGTTTGCTCATAACTTTTACCTAGTCAAATACGATTGGAATAGAAATGTAAGTAAAACTAAAACGCTGGGGCTGTATTATTTATTCAATGAATACTTCATCGTTATAAGTTTCTTTGCTCTGGATCATATTTTAACGAGCATTCAAAAAGACATTTTTACACCCGTACCTGCATAATTTACAAAAGCTATCATTTACGTGTTGTTTGAGGGTATAGTATCTCAATGTTTTGATCCACAAATTCGTGAATTAATGTCCATGATTCCAAACCAACAATATTCGTCAACACGAGCTTTGGTGAATTAAGAGACTGGTGAGTTAGGGTCATCGACATGACACATATTTTCGGTAACAAAATTCCGACGCAGATTAAATGAAATATTTAAATTTAGGATAGTAAAAGTGCACTCTATATTTTCTACTAATGGATGGCAGTAACGCTTTATCATGAAACTAAATACATGGACATCATTCAAGCTTAGTTTACTAATAAATACTATTCTTTCTCCAATAGAAGAACACCAATTCAACTTAGTTGATTGCTCCTAAAAGAAAGTACTCAACAGTAAGTACTTATTATTTCCTATAACAAGCTACGTTCCGCAACTCATCGAAAACAAATAGTAAAACAAGACAAAAGTAAACAAACATCTCCATGTAACATGAGTAGTCAACATAATTCTCATATAATACGCATCTTTGAAGAGTGCGTAATATATTACAACACGACGATTACATACTGAGTTAGTTTAAGCCTCTCACACCACGTGAAAGGTGGTCCCAAGAAAGGACAGCAGAAGAAGACATTTAGTGTGCAATTAAGGGAATGGGGAATCAAAGGACGAGATACGTCCACACACATCACGCACAGAAACAGCAAGATTGAAGAATGTTATTTAAATATGATAAAAGTGGACAAAGAAAGTAACAGATGCTGAAAAAAGACACCAGTGAACCGAAAAAAAGATGGTCCGTAACAAAATCAAACATATATTTACATCCATCCCTATGTCAGAGCTAATTCCCACAGATTCAATAGTTGGCTACTTACACCAGGAAATAAAGGCGTCGGTTATCGATTAGAGCTAACGGGGATTCTGTGACGAAAATTGACACCAGAAAATTAAATGAAACATTGTCCATAGCGAGAGAAAGTAAAATGAGGATGTCCATAGCGAGAGAAAGTAAAATGAGGACAGCCCATAATTAATTGACCTTTTAATTGGTTGATGAAAGTAGAGCTATGAACACTATGATGTTAATACTTATTTCTTCGAATAAAAAATATGTTCATGCTTACATATAACGTGGCACTTAATTAACTCAGCAACTAAAAAGCTACTCTCGCTTTGCTTCGGTTTCAAACCCACAATTTATCATGATTCACTTGACCCCTCGTTCTCCAAATTTGTTCCCCAAGCGAGGTTTTCTTGTGGGACTCGTCACGAGTTATGTAACAAAATCAACAAATGTACAATAACTAAATGAACTTTTCATGAAATAGCTTAACTCTCGTGTAATGCGCGATGGAGCGTTATTGAAACGATAAAGAATAAAGCTCAAATTGTAAAAACGGCCATGGCTATCACTTAAAGAGTCCTGTTTATAAAACGTAGCTTTTATAAACCATATGTTGTTTATCCTTAGAAGAAAATTAGTTTCAAAATCCTAGCATTCATAGTATTTGTGTATCGGCAAATTAAAAGGATCGGTTACTTCTGGGGCAACATATACAACGATAATATGTTCAGCAGATCGTAAATAATGAATCAAAAATATATAATATGATCACTAATATGATATTACTATTTGTTCAAACACAGACATTGCACGAGAATTGTAATAAGTCAGCGAATAGATTAAGAATAAATGAACTGCCAATAATAGAAAGAACTAATAATAACACCAGCAATAATTTCAATGTTAACCTGCTTGTTTCTTTCTTAGTCAATCAGACTTCTACAATTATGAGAAATACCACAAGTGTGCGGTAAATTATTCCGTCCTTCCTCTAAGCAAATTTACATACTTGTATTTAATTCTGATTGAATATCCTCCTTCCATCCATGCGTGACAATCTTATCATTGACACTATTCAGCATCATATGCAACAAATTGACAGGCTTTTACACGACGCAGATACTTTGTAACATGAATATCGCTGCGCTCAATTCAATACAATACGGTGGAACGAAAGTAAAGCGAAAAGGAATTACGAAATTAGCTGACAAATTAAGAGAAATTTAGTACACAATTCTTAAGAAAGAGCAATAAGAACATGTATACAATCGTGCACCAATGCTGTTCATTACATAGAAATAAATAACGAGCAACGAAAAAAATGAAGCTATATTTTTCCAAAACCAAGTCTTATTGTAACATTTCATTGATGTGTAATTTTCTTTATTTTATCACTAGGATTACTGCTCTCTAAGGCTTTATTGGTGTGCTTAATGGTTTGATAAGTCCTGCAAGTCACATAAAATTTGATGAAGAACTCCTTCACATCAGCAGCGCACAATACAGGCGGAGAGCACGCTTCATCAATGGCCTTCTGAGCTAGTTCACAGAAACCTTGAACATGACTGAACTTATCAAAACAGAACAAAAATACTCTCTCGTACTTCATGATTGTTTCAATGAAAGATTTGCTGCAGTAATGGAGGCTTCGTTGCGGATCATTGTTTTGTACATATTCTTTGAATGACACGAAGAGGTGCGTGTTTAGGTCTTCAGGCGCAAGAATTAACGAACACGCAGAGCAGTCTTTAACATTGAACCTTTCTTACTTCGGTGATATCTATCAACTTTCATAGCAACATACCCACTCAAGTAAGCTGCTGCATTGTTGACCTCGGCCGACTCAAACAGAGTTCCAACCGATTCGTTGCCATCGAAGTGCTTCGCGGTAGTCATGTCTTCGTCGTTGAGTACAACCGGGGTCGGAGACAAATCCTCATCTTCTGGTCGCTGAATCAGAGGAGGAAAACAGTTTAATATTTACACATGCCGACTTTCAAATTTAAATAGTAAAAAGTGGTAGGAGTGGTGGTGGGAGTGGGAGTGGTGGTGGGAGTGGTGTTGGGAGTGGGAGTGGTGGTGGGAGTGGTGGTGGGAGTGGTGGTGGGAGTGGTGGTGGTGGTGGTGGTGGTGGTGGTGGTGGTGGGAGCTGCAGCAGTGGAATTCGACAACACCTGAGCTGCAAGTTTCACTTTCATTTTTGATGAAAACCTCAAACTGTGCACATGCCTATCAGACAGCTTTGGAACCATATTCAAGCTGTGCATTTTCTCTTTTTCAAACAGTGTGACGATGTGATCCCAGCTTGCAGCGTGCTTAAAGCCTGGCACAGGAACGTCACTTCTGAGCAAGAGACTTCTAGAGTTTTTCAGTGGATGGGGAGGGTCTTTGTAGACAAAGTAGGACTTCGTTCCTAGCTCAATAGTTGGGTTTGTATGTGAGCAACCCAGGGAGACCAATGAGACCAATTTCTGTGCACGTTCTGATCCTAATCTATTTACCAATTTATTCCACACAATTTCAAATGTTGAGAAAATTCTCTCAATGGATCCTGAACTTGCGGGCAAGGATGAAGATTGCTTATAAATTTGCAGACACTCTCTGTCAGTGTTTTTTCAGGAATCTGCACTTTCTGCTGTTTCATGTCTTGAATATCCCACCATCAACGAGGAGTCCTTGTCTTAGTGATATTCTTGTTGAACAAGTGTTTTGGGAAGATGTTTGAGCCCTTAAATTTATACAAATAAAGCGCGCTGATGAACTCCGGATTGTATTTAGCCAACCACTCTTCAATATCTGTCTCCTGTGAGAGCTTTGCCTGAAATAAGTCTTAACAATTATAGTCAGATGGGGTAAGACACGACCGCAGCCATCATGGGGTAAGAAAGTAAAGAAACGACTGGCCTATGGTAAGCATTCAAGCTGCACTGGAGCAAACTTGACGATGGAAACTGTTAGAGCATTTATTTCTTATCATTTTAGGGTTTGTTGCTATCCTGAACTGCAAAAAGTGATTTTTTGGGCAAAAATTTTTTGGCATGTCACTACATGTTGTAAAATGTAACAGTGTGGTTGATTGACTTGGCTTGCGTTGCTAAGCACTCCAGCTCACACAATACACATGTTAAGTTGTTAACAGCATGCCTGTTAAGTGATGTGCAGCTGTCTTGCTTCAAGTTGCTTGTGGTGGTTACTTATGATCTGCATGGTGCTACCCTCTCACATGACTTGCGTCTGTCTGCTGCTAAAACAACTCACTATGAATTGACAAGCACAGCAATTCTCTTTGCACATCTTATATCTTTACAGACTGCAGAGCTATGTCCCTATGCATATGGTAATAGTTAAATGGTAATTATGATGGCCAAACTTAATTCATATATTGTTCATATATGTAATAATTCATATAATGATGTAATATAATGTTGGAAATAAAGATCAAATAACAATATTTACTTAAAAAGTGTATATATGTATATATATATCTGGAAAAGAGGCAACTGGAGCTGTGTGAATAACTCTTTTAAACAAAAACAGGTATTACACAAAAAAAACAATAAAGCCCAAAAAAACAATAAAACCCCCCCAAAAAATTTAACCCAAAAAATCCCATGTGGGTTTTTTTTTTTTTGAAAACATGTTTTTTTCCATCCCTGAGCGAGAGGAATGGGAAAGTGGAGGAGAATGGCAAGGTGAGTTAGGGATAAAAGAGAGGGAAAGAGAAGGAAGAGAGATAGGAGAATGAGGAAAGTTGATGTGTGATTTTAATAAATGTTCTATATGAATATAAAGAATTTAAATGGCAATGAAGACAGTATAAAACAAGCAACACTCACTGTCCAGTTGAAGGAATCTTTTTCAACTTTCTCAGTTGAACCCAAATTTGAAGGAGTAGCAATTTGTTGAGTCTGTGATACACAAGTTGGGTTAGGGACCTGAAATGAAACATACACACTCTATTAAATCACATGCACGGGAATAAATGTGTATTGCGAAATTCATGAGTTATGGAATATACTTTGAAATGACATGAAATTAATAGAAAATCGAACAGAATCTTCATAGAATAATTTAATAATTAAAAACCAAGGGAGTAAAAAATCTATTTCTATAATTCAAAAATAACAATAACCAGCTGTCCTAGGTATTTCTTGAGTTTTATTAGACCTCTTTATTTCTTGAGCTAATAATCAGCTAAATAACTGGTTATATGTAAGATCCTTTACACATAGATGTTTGGAACCTAAATTATAAGATAAAACCATGCTTTAAGGCATATATATACACAGAGCATGAATACTTCACGAACACTAAACACGCCGGTAGGACCCTGGTGCCTGCTGAGCTTAAGCAACAAAGAACTTTCTAAAACGTAATGCCCATGAAGAAGCTTACAGCGGTGTACTTTTATTTTAACAGGAACAAAATGTAATACAGAATATATAAGTAGAGCTGATAATTGGCATACCTCGTAAGTCTCATACGTTACACATTATGAGACCCAACAACCTTTTTTCCTCACATCTTCTGTGATTCAATTATATTGTCACCTCCAGAATGCTAGAACACATCAACAATCGTGATCACACAAACCACACAACAGTTGTTGAAGGCTCAGCACATGAAGAATAAATCATTATGAAAAACAAAGGTCCTGATTTTATGTTATGAATAAGTTTGAGCTACTATTAAGACAAGAAGCAATCCGAGCATAAAAAAACTTTTTAAATATAACACAATTGTTAGAATTGACATTGGACAGTCATTATTCGAACTACAATCTTTTGAAACTACATTGGAAACATATACACTGCTGATCAAATGTTTAAGACCACTTTAAAAATTTAAATAATAAAACAATTCGGATACATAAATACATACTCCTTCACTAAAGGCTCACCACTCTTGACACCAGCAACCATCACTGGAGTGCTACTACTTACAGCATTGATGGAGGCCTTTGACAAAACTGTGGCAGGACTTGTGACTCTGGCTTTGACTTGGGTTGCCACAGAAGATCTGAGGGGGATTTTGATGGGAGTCCTCATGGGACTTCTAACTGAAATCTTTGTTGGGGTAATCACAGGGACTGCTCCTGAAGTGCTGGCTGGGAGTCTAGGGGTGCTGATTGGAAGCTGATTTAGGTTGTGGGGCAGGCTTCTGATAAGGTTCCTAACAGGCGTTCTTGTTGGGGCTCTGGGAGGTGTGCCGATTGTAGTTCCTCATTTTTTTTAACGGGACTTGTCAGAGGTTGATGGAGAAACTCTCTTTGCAAGGAACATGAGTTCAGCATTAGCTGTGAGGAAGAAAGAACCCATAGTTAGCTCTTTGCAGCAAAATCATTCCCCTTCTTTGAAACCTGAGAGGTTGTCACAGGGTTGGCTAAAATCTCTTTTGCCCTAATTGAATATTGTTTGGCAAAATTAAAACCTAAATACCCCATTGTTCAGAATTAAAAAAAGTATGAACAACGAGTATATTTAAAAAACAATCAATGAGAAATAAATGATATACACAACTCTTTCAATCAGGTTGGCCAAAATTTATTTCTTTAAAATCCAATTTCATTTAGAGGTTATCATGTTCTTCCAGTAATATTTATTTCTTTGAGTGGTTTTTATTTCATTCCAGTATTTTATTCGTTGGGAATTATTCCCATTTTTTCTTCCAGGACTGACAATTAATATATAAATATTTGCAATTTTATCATTTAATAGGAGTTGTAAGGAATCAGGGTAACAAATTTGAGCCTGAATACTTCACGAACAAAACACATCCATCACTGTTACACAGTGCCTTCTAAGCATAGCTAACATGAAAACTTTTCAAAAAATTGTAACCAATATGACAGTTGTATAAATATACTGCTACTTTAATACAAACATATATGAGTGCATATAATAAAAACAGAGCTAGAATATTTTTAGCTTCTCATATCCCTTGCCTTTTATACTAAAAGAACCATTAGGTAATTAGTCATCCTCACATGTTGAGCAACTCAGTGATATTTTACAAAATATAGGAAAATGATGAAAAATGAACTAATACAATAATGTAAGCTCATATAGCATATTTATTATAACTTTTGTTGTTCAAGAAATAACTGTTTTCAAAATTCATTTAGGGGTATTATTCTTCATCTCATATATCACTGAACAAAATGCAAATTTGTGATTGAGTTGTAAATATTTTTCCACAGCATATTTGAAGCCAAAATGGCGTGTTTTACATGGTTATATTACTTTATTGGTTGCAGAAGTATGAGTTCAGATCTAGGATAAAGTTCAAAGGGGTATTTTTATTTGTTAACTCTGTCTTGTGAGTTTTTAATACTGACCTTGTCCTTGATAAAAGCTCAAAAAAGTTTGCAGTTTTTGGACTTTATTTTTTTGGGCACAAGTGTGAGGTTTGGACAAAAACCCAAAGCTCTGACTAACTACAGCAACTGTGTGTTAGTTTATATATCTGACAAAGTCAAGTCCTCCTCATTGAAAAATGAACTTTGTTTCTATGAAATTAAACATGAAATACAGCTAACAATGGGTTTACAATTCTTAATGTTATATTAGCACTTGTGATTTTTACTTCAATGACCCTTGATTTAAGAATCATAGCTAGGTATAGGTATTTCTGAAGTCAATATCTACAAAATTGGTAGTTGCACAGCAAATTAATAAATTCATGGCTGTTTTCAAAAAATAGCAGGATATTCAAGAACACATATTATCATAAAAAAATGTTAAATCAAAGTATCAGCAAAATTTCAGGCAGAAGTACATTTATTATACAAATGTAAGTGCAAGGAAACAAAGGTTCACCAACAATGTTGGACTTTCTACACTAAAATTAAGAATCAAACTCAAGATCTTGAACTGTCCTTCTTCATTGATTAAGAAGTGTAATATTTGAGAACTGAAATTTCCAGAACTTATAATAGTAAAGTAGTGTACTCTTTCTAAATGGAATAAATTTTTATTTTCAATTGATAAGAACTGAAAACCAACTACTTAACACTTTCGTGGTGACCAATACATTAGCTCATACATTAAAAACTTTGGAGAGTATCAAAGGAATGCAAACTATAAATAAAAGTGTTATAAAAGTGCAACTCATTGGGAAATAAGCATGAAACTGTACTATGAAGCGACTGATATGTTATGAAAGCCAACAAATAATCCACAAAAAGAATAAGTAAAACCCACCAAAATTTAGACGAATTTCAAAGTACAATATATTAAAAATGAGAAGATTTTAGTATGACCATAACGGTAACAAACTTTCTTAGGTCAGGCTAATGTACCCAAATAAACACTTACCTTCATCAGACTTGAGAATGTCAACAAATTTTTGTGGTATTGCACCCTCATTCAGCCAACTCTTAGCCTTTAAATGTTCTTGCGAAATCAGACCGGTGGAAGTGCTTAGCACAAATGTCTCACAAATGTAGCCATCACGATTATTGTTAAACAACTGTGGCGAAAGCCCTCACGATTCATACAGAAGGTCACGTCATTCACATCCGTGCTCTGAGTGGATGATTGTCGCTGTGACGTCACAATTGTTATGACGTTACAATAGCCGGTTTTGGATATGAAGTTACTTCTCTTCTCTGTACTGTGGCGGCAGTTATTTGAATTGTGCTGTGGCAGTTGTGCGTCTCAGATGTGGTGCTGGTTTCTGACTCATTTAATAAGTTTCAAGCAATGTCAGAATGTATTTCAGTGAAAGTGTGTAGTACGTTAGAGTGTATCTTATTTTTGAAACAATTTTTGCTCTGAAAAGGTATAAGGTGTTCGCTCTCAAGTGAGTTTCTTATTCCATTGAAGACGTTATGCCGGTATGGCATGTTGTCAAGCGCCGATGAAGGTGACGATTGAGACAACAAGTGCCTTCAACCTTGTCGTCTGAATAATTTTTTAGTGTGAATGAATTGTAATGAATAGTAATGATGTGTTTATTCACTATTAATTCCTTTCTTATTTTACAGTAAGTGTTAACACAATTTAGCTTTAAACTTCTAAGTTGCAGTATAATTCCACTTGAGAAACCTTTGACAAGAAACAATATGCAATATTTTCAATTTGGATGTACCGATAGTTTCGGTATCGGCCTTTTTCTATTATCTGTACATCACTAGTTTTCAATTTATTAGTAAGAAAATTAAACTTCAATAAATATATGACGAGCTGCGTTATAAAATTACGGAATAACGATGTTTAAAGATAAAAACATCAATATTTACTTAAATTCGCTCGCGGAAATTAAGAATTCTTTTTCAAAGAATCTCCAAAGGAACAAATTTAAGAACGTTTTAAATGAATGATATTTTGCTCACTGATGCATAATGTTTAAGTTATTAACCTGTGAAGTTATAGGAATTTTGTACATAAAAGCGGAGAAACGGACACGTAAATATGATGTAATACAGCATGACGTGATGCTAGGTTAAATTAGATTAGGTAACGTTAGATTAGCTGAATAAACTAACCTAAAATAACTTAACTTAGCCATACTGACACTGATGGTTACCGCCAAAATATCGGGCGTATTTCAAGAATGCAGGTACGATGCAGCCGAATATATAATGCTAAATTAACCTGAACGTAATTCATGTTATAGCTTGAAAATTACGTATCAGCGAGCAAAATGTCATTCGTGTAAAGCGTTCGTGTATGAGCTCTTTTAGTGATTCTTTAAAACAGAGGTCGTGATTTCCGTGAACGCATTAAAGTAAATACTAACCGAATAAAACTCCTTAATCACCTGATGAACATTAGCATTATTGATGAGTTAGAGTTGAATTATATTATTAATTGAGGAGCTTCCTACTAGCAAACGTTGCGTGATCGTAGGCTGGTGATGTACAGATATATCGGTAGCGGCAAAATCTGGCCGATATTTCATCGATACTTTCCAACAATACGTACTTTATCGTGAAAATAAGGTCATAATTCGTTTAAAGAAATGTATAATCAACTAAAGAGCCTATTCATACCAAGTAAATTAGCTAAATGTTGAATTACATCGTTTAATCAGGCCCTCTAAGTGAATTTACTACGTTGAATTCCCGATGTCACGGACGGTCTGTGTCAAAACTTTGTGGCATAAATAATTATACACAGTGGGGACATAAAATTTTTATACTTTTACAACTAAAACATTTTTAGCTAACAAAAATTAAACCTATTACATATAGTTGAAAGCGCATTTTAAAGTTTTTATAAATTAAACATAAAAATAACTGAAAATTCTATTTTAATTGAGCTTGTAGGTCGTAAAATATTACAAAGCTAATTATTTTATTTCAATTTAGCATGCAAATCGCCGTTCATCACAAATCTTGCATTTTTCTTCTATTTTAAGATGTTTGAAAAAAATCACGAACAATCTTATAGTTGGTTGCGTGTTAGCGCATCTCTCCGGTTTCGGATCCTATCGAATTTTAATGTTTTCTTTTCGTCAAAGTATGTATTTTGGTGTGAAAAACATGATAATGATAACCATATTGCGGAGAAATTATTTTTTCGGTCTACTTTTGAAAACATTTGCTATTACAACTAGTCTACATTACTTTGCAATACGGTTTGAAACATCTATTGCAAGGATTTCGTTTTGTTATTTTATTGCAACAATATAGTTAACAAAGCTAGAGCAGTTCTATTATTCCTAATCGAAAACTTTATTGTTAATATTGATATATTATTAGATACATTAGTTAATAATTTTATTGCATTACTCATGTTGGGCTTATAATGATTTTATTTTAATAAAATTGTAAAAGTATCGGTGACTTGACTTGGATTAATTTGAACTTGACATGGATTAATTTGAACTTGACTTGGATTAAATTGAACTTGACTTGGATTAAATTGAACTTGACTTGGATTAAATTGAACTTGACTTGGATCAATTTGAACTTGACTTGGATTAATTTGAACTTGACTCGGATTAATTTGAACTTTACTCGGATTAATTTGAACGTGACTTAGATTAATTTGAGGTGAAAAAGGTGTAGTTCCAAAAGTGGACCAAAACAATAATTTATCCACAAAATAGTTAGCATGTTTGTGTTTTCCACACCAAAATACATACTTCGGCGAAAAAAAACATTAATATTCGATAGGCCCCGAAACCAAAAAGATCCAAACACGCGCAACTAACTATAAGATTGTTCGTGAATTTTTCAAACATCGTAAATTAAAGAAAAATGCTATATTCCTACTGTACGGGGATTCATATGCTAAAATTAAAATAAAATTATTCGCTTTGTAGTATTTGACGATTTACAAGATAAATAAAAATCGAATTTTCAGCTTTTTCTGCATTAAATTTCAAAAACTTTATAATACACCTTCAACTTTATTTACATAATTGGTTTGATTTTGGTTCGCCTGTTTTGTTGTTTAAGTATAATAATTATATGTCGCTTCTGTTTTCCACTATTCATGTTACATAGCTTTCACTTACTGACCGTACGTGCCTCATCGGGAAGTCGAAGAAGTAAATTCAGTTAGCGGGCCTTATTAAACACTGTAATTCAACAGTTAGCTAACTAATTTACTAGGTATCAATAGGCTCTTTATTTGATCATACTTTTACTTTCATGATTTATGACCTTCATTTTTATGATAAAATACGCGTTATTGGAAAGTATCGGCCGGATTCTACCAACACCAGTAAAAATGACCGATACCAATACATCGCCTCATCAATAATTTTATGACAGAATTTTATAAATATTTTTTAACGTTTCGATCCGAATTTCAAATAAAAAGACAGCAATTTACATTTATGTGCAACGGTTAAAAAGAAAGACGGTTGTATGCTGCATTGGCTACTCTAACGGAAGCTTCATAAGAAAATGACGCTGGAACGCACAAAGAGTCGTTTTCTTCTAAAATTTCGCGTGTATTTGAGTTCGGACCCGTGACTTCCGGAGAAAATGGCGATTCTTCTTGTTGACGAGGAACGAGAGATGGCCCAACTATTAGCTTCACCACCTCGGTCTATTGATATTTATGACGATTCATCGTTGTGGTGGGGCTGGTAGTGAAGGCAATGTAAAAGCAACAAAATTGGGAAACCAAACCTGAATGTCCCTCGTCCGTCTTCAGCAACCTCTGAATTGAAGGACGTTCTCGAAGGTGATCAACAATGTGTTCAGGTACATATTTGTGTGTGTGTGGGTGGGGGGTGGTTATACCAAATATCTGATCGTTGCTACCAAATATCTACGTAAATGTGTTGGTTAAGGTTGCGCAATTGATTCATATATCCTAAATAAGGGTAGATGATATTTAATATTGGTGTGCGGTTAGCATGGTATATTAATATTGTTGCTTCTTCACCCTAGCAAAATCAGAATCACAGGTGATCTCTGTACGAAGGATAAGAAACGCTCCCAGCTGCCAGTGTATGACGTCACAACCATATGTATATATGCTCGTGACGTCATACACTGGCAGCTGGGAGCGTTTTTTAAGCGATTGCGTAGAGGTGGCCACCCGTGATTTGGAGTTGATTAAGGTTGCGAAGCGAGCGATTCATTGGATGTAGAGTTGGGTTAAGGTTGATTTGAAACCATTCATCGGCCTAAGTTGGTTTTAGAGGTGATTTGAGGTTGATTTGAAGCTGTTCACCGACCAAAGTTGGTCGCAGTATGGACGTATTAAGGGCGCAGTATGGTCGCGGAGACTGGACATTTGACCCTTAAGTAGACGATAAACCAACCTCAAATCGTCCATGTTTCCACTCATATTCCACCGGTGCACCGTCCTCGATTTTCAATAGGGAGGAGATCGTCCCAGGCCCCTGCCAGGCCCCTGTCGGTCTGGTGAGCTTTTTCTGTATTGTTGTTCGAAAAAGACCCTAAGGTGGTGGACTATTCGGTGCTAAAATTTCATAGCGCTACAGACAATAGATCCCCTCCTCCCCCCACAGGGGGAGGGTTAGGGGACAAAAATCTTAGATTTTCGACCCAATTTCAACCCCATAAAATAAGAAAATCAAACGGAAAACGGATAATATGGAGATTTACTTTTGTTAGAAATGTTTCAAGGATTCTAAAACTGTCTTTATTTTTGTTCTAGCATAAAAACTCAATGAGGAAATACGGTTTGAAATATCCATAAAAATGAACTACAAAAACAATATGTACAATTTTTTTCAAAAACTAAGGCCTGAATCAAAAATGAATGTACGAAATTGTGTTGCTTTTCAAAATTTACATAATGTAGTCAAATTTCATAAGAATCAGACTGAAAATAAAAAATTCCTTAATTTAAAAAAAATTTTGTTATGTTTGGAAATCACAATTCGCAGTGTGAATGCGAAGTTATGTATGGAAATTATCGAAATCAAAATTAAAATTGCATTCAATTACATAAATTGTCCATTATATTACACTTAAACAAAAAACTTTGTTATGGTTTATACTCAAAACAAATAACTTTCAACATTCAAACCGTATCTCCTCATTGAGTTTTTATGCTAGAACAAAGGCAAAGACAGTTTAGAATCCTTGGAACATTTTAACAAAATAAAATAGGCTTTTTTCAAATTTGAGAAGAAAAAAAAGTTATGCACCTCTAAACCCAAGAATCATTTTTTGTGATGTAATCATAAAATATCACTTATCACAAAAAAACTTCAAATGGCAAAATTTTACTATTTGATTTTTTTAGAAATATTCCAATGATTCTAAAACTGTCTTTGGTTTTGTTCTAGCATCAAAACTCAATGAGGAGATACGTCTTGAAATATACATAAAATGTGCCAAAAACTAATTTTTTTGTAAAAAAAAACTAAGGCCTAAATCGAAAAAGTGACACAAGTAAAAAAGGTTTACTTTCAAAAAATACATATACTGGCTAATTTTCCAATGAATCGGACGAAAAAAGTTGAAAAATTGGGACGATCTCCTTAAAACCATTTGTTGTTTTCGCGAGACATCTCTATTGCTAGGACATCTGTGTATTGAGGAAATTTAACCTCAGCTTAGTAAGAGGAGAAAAGGAAAATGACAAGCTGAAAGGCACAGAAAAAGGCAATAGAGGATATAGAGGAAAATAGAGAAAGTGAGTTACTGTTGCACGCGTTCTTCACCAAGACACGTATGATCAACACGGGATAATGATTACTACAAGCAGAAAATTTGTATTAAATTTTATTTAAAAGTTGCGAATGAACTTGTGAGTCATTGACGCAATGATAACATAAAAAACATGTTAAAACAATTATGACACAAAAAATAACACACCAGACAATGGATCAAATGAACACCATTATATAACATGGATATAATGTAACAGCACGACACAAGGATAGACGAAATAAAAATGCACTGCCCCTAACTCACCACAAAGGAATTCCGAAGGAGATAGAGTGCCTCAAACAAAACCTGAAATTCGCACCCGTGATTACAATTCTCACTCAAAAGCGACAGTATAATTGTTGTGAACAAGAGACAATTAACCAAACATAAAAAAACAACGTAGTATACCTTTATCATAGAACTTTTCTTCTGATACGCAGGATGGTTTTGTTTACACGGCACCGTTGATTGTTCATTTCAAAAATTCTCAACTCCGTACGTTCGAGCTTCTGCCCAGTTTCTGGTAGTTACCGCTAGGTAAACGGCTTTCGAGATTTTGTCCTGAAGCAGCATTATCTTGCCTAAGGGCTACTTACCTCGTTTCTACGTCTAAGGTGTACTTACCTCGTCACCTCGTATAAAGACTACTTTCTACTTTACCAGGCATTATAGGACTACTTACCTCGCAAAAGCGCTGCTTATCTCGGTAATCTCTCTTAGGGATCGCAAAATATTTAATTGGTTTCCTTTCAGAGTTAAACTTAAACCCTAGAAATTGCACGCTGTTGAGTGATTAGCTCCTCAATTATAGTTAATTCGCTTAAACTGCACTGACATCTCCCATGTTTTTTTCTAAAGTTCTGAAAGCCGAAAGACTCTTCCTCCGCATAAATAAGGTCACGAAGGTACACTGAATTTTCTCAAATTTACACTATAAATGATTATTTGTATGAATTATCTACACTTCGACGATTGCATTAAGGCGATCTACTACCCTAGACTACCCTTTGACTACCAAATTTCACAAATGTCTTTTTTCCAATTTCTATCGCAACTAGGTGAACAAAAATGCATACAGATATGTAAAATTGAATGCCAAACACATTTGCATCTATAAAATTTTTCGATTTTTGCAAAAATTAATAATTTATGTCGCGATTATTAGAAAAATATAAATCCTTGCGCAAAACCCTACTCCCTCTATAATTTTCAACCTAGAAGCGTGATTTTGGTCTCATTTGACGCGGAAGGACTGTACCAAGACCGTAACGTAGGATTTTCTTGTTTTTCGACCTAGAAAAAAAGTTATAGGTACACATATCCAACATTTGAAAAAAAAATTCAGTTTTTTCCCAATAAAAATTTTATTTAGAATTCAAACAGAATTTTGCTTTGCTACCTTGTTTCCTCTGTCAAACTGCATCGAATGAGACCAAAATCACGCTTCTACGTTGAAAATTGTAGAAGGGATGTGGTTTTGCGCAGAAAATTTATATATATATATGTATATATTCATATGTTCGCCCAATCTCTTTTTTTCCATCGCGAATTTCGAAATTTTTCATGAGGTCAAATGTGTTTAGAATTGAATTTTACATATCGGTATTCAGTTTCATTTACCTAGTTGCAATAGAAGCCTGTAATCGGAGATTAAAAAAGTATATTGCATTTTTCTTTTTAACACACTTTTTTGACATATGTAACCATAATTTTTTTTCTAATCCGAAATTCAAAAAAATCATACGGTACGGTCTTGGTACAGTCCTACCGCGTCAAATGAGACCAAAATCACGCTTCTGCGCTGAAAATTATAGAGTGAGTAGGGTTGTGCGCAACTATATATATTTTTCTATTATCGCGAAATAATTTTTTTTTTTGCGAAAATCAAAGAATTTTATAGATGCAAATGTGTTTGCAATTGAATTTTACATCCACGTGTAAATTTTCGTTCCCATCGGCGCAATAGAAATGTGTACAGTGAAGTTTGAACGAGGAGGTCGAGTCCAGGGTAGTAGATCCCCTTAAATTGAATTGTATTTCTCTTCCTTAGGAAGTACCACTCTTTTCGACTGAGCGCCTGCTGCCGTAACAGCAAGTGTTTCCAGTCATACTCGTATGCGTCAAAGTTGTTTCAAGAAGTTTAAAAAAATAGAGATTGATCTTTCGGTTTCGTTGTACCTGATAATATTTTAGCTAATATCTAACGAATAATTTTCCATTGAATTATACTCCATTAAATTAATAACATTAAATGAGACTAGGTTCATTAAGAAATGTTGTATTTAGTAATACCTTTCTCTTCCAATTATGGTAGTGTATTCGCATTCGCAAGATGTTATTTTGTCTTCGTTCACTTTCCTAGAGAACTGCGACGAGCGTTACCACTGAGGTATATTTCAAAGCAACAAAATATAAATAATTTCATTATATTCATCTTGTTCCAACAAGAAATACGGTCTTAATAAAGCAATAATAAGCAAGGAAATTGTTCTGTGGAGCTTATTCTGTTTTTACCTTATTAATTCATTTTTTGCATTTTAAAAATTTTGATACTTTATTTCATGATTTTTTTAACCTGGTTTTTCATTTTAGCCTTTCATTTCCTTTTTTAATGCACATTAGAAAACTATGCTGTCAGTCAGCTTCTTTTTTGGCTACTGAATATTTCTTGAACATCATTTTGTATTAAAATTTTCTCTTATTAGCGTATTTTGCGAGTGAATGATTGATCCTTACCGTAGATCCGTTTCCATCTTTAAGTTCCTAGGTTATATATTGTTTAAAATCAGTCCTTAAATTGGCTAAATTTTTGCTTACATGTATAGCTCACTCATGTCTTAAAAAAATTCACTCACAAACTTTCATGGTATCCTATCAGTTTCATTAACCAATTTATTTACTTTACAGTGCCTCATTTATGTTACTCATTGAGCACGCCAGTGGACATCATTCATCGAAATAACTTTTAATTTAAACGACGTCACGTCCTTTCTGAGACAAGTTTGATATTCCACTCATTTTTTTTAAGATCTCACCCTATACAATTTTTCATCTCCCATTTTACCAAACGGCAACGTAACTCGAGTAAACGTGCTTTTTATGTATTTCTTCAACTCGTGAATACTAGAACAGCAACAATCTGAATTATTTCCATGAAACTATACTGTAACAGCTTTAAGCCGAGGCCAATAACCTACTGTGTAGTTATTTTCATATTTCAAAGATAATGTGATTTCATATTTCAAAGATAATGTGATTTTTTCTAATATGGAACCCTTGTAGGACATTAATGTTTTCTTTCTTATTCACGTCCCACAAACGTTTTCATGTTTCTGACTTAGGTAGACTGTTTTGTGCCACTATTTTTAGCACGGAAATTTTATAAAATTCATGCCATAATAAAAGATATTTTCTCCGTTTCCCTCGATTGGAATGCTAGTTCATACTGGCTAGTTTACGTTGATATTTGCGCACATGCTTACTTGTGTATATGTGTACGTGTGCACGCTATGCGTATGACACTTTATAGAATGCGTATGTATTGGAATTGCCTCGATGCATAGAAATGCATTTGTGTATGCTTACGAGTTTTGTGTAAGGATGTGCGTGAGTATGTGTGTGCATGTGTATGTGTATATATTTACATGTACATATGCACATATGTTTGTACTGGACCGACAACTAGCATTTCAACTAGAGATATATAATGGTCTTTTTTCTGTTCACTCCCAACTTGCAACATTACCTAACTCGTCATCTCTTTATTATTGTAAAGCATTCATGTAAAAACTATACATTTGTTGTGCGATCATCCATTTATATTTAAATAAAATGCTTATCAACTAATGACTGTTATGTTAAAATTGTTTAATTAGATGTACAAAACTTATAATCTTCATGGTCCTCATGCTTATGTGTACATATATATACATGTATGTATCTATGTGTATATACTGTGTATATGTATATATATATATGGATATATATATTTTTTTCATGCTTCCTTAAAATGACACTTTTGAACATTGGCCGAAACAAGCGATTCATATATTATTTCCTGGCGTCAAGAATTGCGAAGTTTTATGTCATAAACTGTCAAAAGTGTTTTCACCTCACAATGAAAATGCATCGTCCATGAAATTGTGTTATCTCTTATAATTATCATTACATGTATTATCAAATGTAGATTAAGCAAGATTAGGAGTACATTGCCCTCAATTATTTCTTTTCGACTAGTGAGACGATTATTACAATACTCGTGTGTGTGAATCATTTAATAGTATTAATTTTAAGATATTTTAAAAACCAATGATGGTTTTTTGTACCATCTATATTGGAAATAAACTGTTTTTCTTTCTTTCTTTCTTTCTTTCTTTCTGTGTGTTCAATGTTGTAGCTATGTAATCCACTGTTTCTTGACTGTCTAACAAAATTTGAAGATTATATTATGATATGTTCAAGCAATTTCATCATAGATGAAGATTTCCATTATTGCTCAAAATTGAAAACTAAACTTGAATGCTTATCAATTTTAAGGGTGAAGAGAAGGTAAGTTTTTATTAGTAAGCAACTTCAAAAAAATGTTAAGGGCAAAATCCAAAGAAGACCACATAGTTAAAATTTTATGTGGTCAATACTAAAACGACCGTTTCGAGCCTTGACTCATCCTTAGCTGTGAATTTACAAATATAAGCAGAGAATTTTATATTCTCACCATAAGTAATTGCACATATGATATATAACTAAAGATGTTTCAACACCGAAAACTGCAAACAGACTACCATACCCTATAAGCTGAACACAGGCAAAGGAGAAAATTAATACATAATGGGACGTAATTAAAAAGTAAATAACAGAGCGTTCCCTGAAGCTACAGCAGCCCTACCAAAAGCTTAGGATGCGCACTCTGCGTGCCATAAAGATTAGGTTTGTTCTTAAGTGTATAAATAGATTCAAGATTTATAAGTTTTGTTACATAACCTAGAGACCCTAAAATTGAGAAATCAGAGTCGGAAATTCTAACATCACACTGTTCCTCAGCAGGAGGTCTTATAACAGAGTGTGGAGGGTGACAAAACCGAACCCCAGTTCTAGCATTTATTCCGACGTGTTCCGCCTGCCTGACACTTAATGTCCGGATTTTTGAGCCGACATACGTAGATGCATTCTGTACACAACTGTAATCACAGGTAAAACTAGAACGGAGACGCAAAGGAATTTTTCCTTATAGCGGAAAAATGAACCAATTGTGAATGTGTTGACTAGCACGTCTTGAAAAGACACATGTGGGAGGAAGGACGATGTCAATGACAACAATAATATTGGCGATTCAATTGCTCTGACTGGTCACCAAAATTCGGAATACGAAAGAATATTGCAAGTTTATCGGCTCGTAGGGTAGGTAAAGTACATTCATATTTCCCATCACAAAAATTCGCAATCTTGGCACTGATCATTGCGAGAGGAAAGCCCTTAGATTTAAAGAAGTTGTGTAAAAATCGAATCGAATAGAAAAAATCGGAAAAAAGTGTTGTATGCTCGAAACAAAAGCGTTCTAGTACCATTATCTCTAAACTGAAAAGGACAAAAACAGAAAAAATGGATCTTAAACCAGAAAAATGTTTTAATATATTATGTGCCATCACGGTTAAAAGTGATTACATGACTGTCCATCTAAGTATCGGCCAGTATTTTCTCAGAGGTACATTATTTGTTCTTTATCGAAATCAGTTGAATGTTTCTCGGTTTTTACAGTATTTGAATTCTCGACATCCTTCCACCGAATTTACTATCGAGTGTGAAAGTGATGACAAATCTGCATTTTTGGACGATCTTGTAACCAAACAAAACGGCAAATTGAAAACATCGGTTTACCGTACGACATGCATTACTCGTTTGGGATCCAGTTATTTCAGTTTAAAGTTAATGGAACTAGAAAGCTTTTCTTTCGAGCACACAACATTTGATCTTCTTTTAAATTACTACATTTCGAATTTGATTTTTTACTCTACTTCTTAAAATCTAATGGCTTTCCTCTCACGATAATCAATACCAAGATCTATAACCCTGGGGAACACTCATTTTGTTACATTTAAAAAAAGAACCTTTCTATAGTCAATTTGAGAGTGTTGATTGCAAATCTGAAGTCTGTTTTTGTCTGTAATCTACAGGTTTCATGTAATTTGACATGTCTAGTTTTTCAATTCTTCGTTATTGTAAGAAATTGTAATATCAGTCACAATTCTTTTGTTCACTTGAATTTTAAAATGGTCTGAAAGTTATTCTGTATATTAATTTGGGCAAAAGAAACGAAACATTAAAATGTGATTTGAGAGTAAGTGACACTACTGTTGGCTGTGCCCTATTTTCGGATAGCGTTTCTTAGAAAATATCAATTTTTATCCCAAAGTTAGATTTGCATCCTTCAGAACATCACCACAGCTGATGAAAGCTTATCAATTTGCTCGTGTATTTTATTCAGGTGTGAATTTGCGTTTGTATACTTTATCCGGGCAATCTCGTTTAATGCTCCAGCCGTAGTGTTATCATACTTCTGTCCCAGCGCCCTTAGAAGCGTTCTTCCATGACCTTTAGGTCTTGATGGAATCGTTCTCCTTGTTCGTCACTCACAGCCCCCAGGTTATGAGGGAACTTATCGAGGCGGCTGTTCAAAAAATGAAGCTTTATGCTCATGTTACACCCGAGATCACGAAAAGCGAGGAGTATTCTGTTCACAAGTTCACAATAGTTTGCCTTATTGTTTCCAAAGAAGTTCTGAACGAGTGCCACAAACGATAACCGTGCTGCCTTTTCTAAAGCGGTCATCTTAGCAGCAAACTGATCATCACGAGTTAGGGTTCGAATCTGTGGGTCATCAAACACGTCTGCTTTGATCTCAAATGATAACCCTGATAAAGCTGTGATGATGTGTTAGGAACATTCACCTTCGATTTCCAGTGCCTTGGCAATTTGCTTCATCAAACCTAATTTGGTGTGAGAAGGAGGAAAGATGATCTTATTTCGGCTTACAATTGGGCATTGTATGCCTGCTTCAAGGGTAACACGAATAGGCCAGTACTTCTGGACCCAATGTCAGTCTCGAGCTCGGCTGTCCCACATACAGAGGAAACACTGAAACTTGGTGAAACCTTTCTGTTGTTCAAGAAGAAAGTTGACCATATTTATTCTTACACAAAAGATCCAATTGTACTCAAGATTCTTCAATAAGTCCATGGCCATTCTCGTATCACCATAATCTTCCCACAAATGCACTGAGAGACCGACAGGTACTGCTCCATACATATTGCCAGCACGTAAAAGAACACGCTTTGAACTGCATTTTGAACTGTCTAAAAAGAATCTCCATTCAGCTGCTCATCAGGAATATAGTAAGGTACACCCAGTTTTTTGAAAAGCCCTGGGATGTCATGGCAGTAAACAAACTGTCTGTCTTCTGAAAAGGTCTCAACGAGCTGGTCACGCTTTCTGAAATATGATACTTTAACAGAGTGATACACAAGATTTCTGCTTTATAATCTTGATGCCATAAGCTCTGCTGCTTTCTTTGAAATACCTAAATCCCACACTAAATCATTCAGTACAGCCTGGGGAAGAGGCTTGGTTCATTGTCAGAGGTTCAGTGTCTGAAGAACAGTTCTCCAATTGTGAACACTTTTCTGACAAATCACTGCCACAACTGTCTTGTTCGCTTGTATCATGTCCGATGCCTTTATCATCCAATGAAGGAATGAAAACCCTCGAAAACTAGAACAGGAACTGGAAGAGCTCAGCAGGCCGAATAGCTGAGGGAATGTTCGGATACGTAATCTTATGTCTGCTTTTCCTCCCAACATCCGTTGTGTTTACCATGCAGAAATAACAGTCAGTTACATGGTTGGTGGATCCGCACCAAATCATTGGAACTCCAAAAGGCAGACCTTCACGTTTTCCCTTGGTCCAGTCTCGAAGGATTTCTTCACAATTGTAGCGAACAACATGAGGAGCCCATTGCTTGTCTTGATCATCAAGATGAACTTCAAAGTGTTCCTTGTAGACACGCTTGAACATCGAGGATACGTTACGTCTCTGACGATTAGTGAGTAGCATCCACATATGTACTAGAAGAAATCAGGTTTGTTTCGGTAAAAATGTCTCTCATTGGAAGCCAGGTTTGAACTGGAAAACAGAAGAATGATCAAAATATTAGAAGCTATCTATATATATAAACGTCAAAATGCTTACGGTAGTTCACATTCGTATTAACCATTAACCTTAAATTCCATACAAACCAAAGCTTGTAGAGAAAAACTAATGCCAGATTTAAGTTCAGCGCCTTAAACTCCTTCAGGATCAGTTAAAATATCCAATGGAACTAAAAGTTACCGAAAAGTGTTCCCCAGTGTAATTTTTGAACGAGAAATGTGAACGTACACTACCTACCCTAACAGCAGATAAAGTTAAACTGTTCGTTCGTATTCCGTATTTTGGTGACCAGTCAGAGTAATTGATACGTGAATTGTTGTCATTGATATCGTCCTTCCTCTCACATTTGTCTTTCCGAATCGTGCTAGTCAACACATTGACCATTGGTTCATTTTTCCGCTATATGAAAAAATCCCTTCACGTCTCCGTTCTAGTTTTACCTATGATTACAGTTGTGTACAGTTGCCGACACACATCTACGTATGTCGGCTCAAAAATCCGGACATTTAAGTGTCAGGCAGGCGGAACACGTCGGAATAAGTTCTAGAACTGGGGTTCGGCTTTGTCACCCTCCACACTCTGCTTTAAGATCTTATGCAGAGGAACAGTGCGATGTTAAAATTTCCGATTCTGATTTTTCAATTTTATGGTCTGTCCGTAATGTAGGCCTAACAAATTCTAGAATTTTTGCAAGCTTTATAATTTTATATACATAAAAACACTCATAATCTTTAATGTGTGCATCCTTTGCTTACGGTTGTGCAGCTTTATCTTCAGGGAACGCTTTGTTATTTACTTTTCAATTACGTCCCGTTGTGGCATTCATTTTCTCTAATACCTGTGTTGAGCTTATAAGGTATGGCAGTCTGTTCGCAGTTTTCGGCGTTAAAACACTTCTGGTTATACATAATATGCGCAATTACTTGGTCATAATATTATACTCTCTGTTTATATTTGCAGATTTACAGCTGATCTTGAGTCAAGGTCCGAAACGTTCGATTTAGTATTGCCCACATAAAATTCTAACAATATGGACTTCTTCGGTTCTTGCCCTTAGTTTTAATGATAGTGTAGCTCACAGTAATCAATTTTATGTAATCGATTTGTTCCATAACTGCTGAGCAATCCTCCTTGTCGCTATAATTCTGCAAATAAATTAGAGATAAGGGGTTTCAAATAGTAAAAAGTAATTGTGTTTCTGTAAAAGTTCATCTCACAATGTTTCTCACAGTAATTTCGTGCTGTAACTTTTTCTTCTGCATCCGATGACTACTCAAGGCGCTTCGAAATAATCGAACGTCTCTTTATTCCTTCAGAATAATTTTGGAGTTTCAATCTACCTCAAATTATGCTTATTTTGCCTTGAAAAATTTCAATAATTAAAATGATTGATTTTTCTTGAATGTGTGCTTGGTAATTTCAACGAATACACCTTACTCGTAGAGAAGGATAGAAGTTGTGGTCTATATTATTTATTACGACTGAAATATTCATCTGACTGCACAGGAGTTGGGTTTCATCATCTTTTTAGGGGAAGAATAGCATCAGGGAGAATAAGAGACGCGTGACTACTTCAGGCAACGCAAGTGGTTTCGACTCTATTCTATTATAGTTACCCATAATCTTAAGTATTTTGTCAAAGTGATCTTTTCCATGTACCCGGCCTAAGTCTGTTCCTCTGCGCCGATGGTGCGTCTGTGTATTTACTTTAGTTAGCCTTCAAATTTCATTTGTATTGTATTTCGATATTCCCATATTATTTGATTTCCCAGCTGAATAGCCCTAATATTTAAATGTAATTTTGCGTGTTGTACCATGTTATGCAGTAGCTCTTGTTTGTACACACTATTTTTGCAAAAGAAAATAAATCACAGTCTTTGCTAAAATGTATCTCTGCATTTAAGAGGCACTGCAAAGAGATTCCGCAATAAAAAAATCACATCCTGAGGTGAAAAAAGTTTCCTTACTCTTTTTGATACAGGCTTTAATCTTTTACGACACTTCGCCTAAAAGGGGCTTAAGGAACAACCTTGGGAGGACAAATTATTCCGCATAGTTTGTCGTAGGGGAAGACGCTGTCGCAGTTCGGTGAATCAGGGTATTTTCCTGAGGAACCCTAACGGACTGATTACGGCGCAGACAGTTGCTCGTCTTCCTAATGTTACCGCCGTAGTACGGCACAAAGACTATTCACTTCTGTTGCCCTAGCGGACTAATTACGGCGTAGATGGTACCCACACAAACCTCACTCTCGCGTTACCACCGTAGTTCGGCACAAACAGAAATTACTTCTGTTGCCCTAGCGGACTATTTGCGGCGTAGGCCTTACCAACACAAAACTCACCCAAACGGTACCGCCGTAGTTCAGCACATACAGAAAGTACTTCTGTTGCCCTAGCGGACTAATTACGGCGTAGGTGGTACCCACACGAACCTCAGAAAGAGCAGCTGCGCGGAAAAGCTAGCGCCTCCAGAAAAAGGTAGCTGCAGAGAAGACAGCCCCCTTTTTCCACGAACCCTCACGTGGACCGCACGGCGGTATCGACACAGGGCGATGTTGGCAATAGTTGATGCTACTTTGATTTACTGCTACAAAATAGTTTTAACAGAATAGTTTTTAACACTTCATAACAGAATCTATGTAGAAAAAATCAACTCTCTACAGTTTCGAGTTCTTAATGGATAACGCATTCAATAATGTTTTATACATAATGGAAAAAATTTCCTGATTTCTTTAGCGAAGCAGGTTTACTGAGACTCCACTAGAATTTCAAGTTGTGTTCGGTTCAAGCCTTTTTTCCAATAACCATTTTCAACGCGTAAGTCGTGCGCTATATTTTTACTACTTACCTTGAAACTGAATATATTTTAATTAACAGAAAATATGACAGATAGAAGCTCAAACCTTTGCGAGAGTCTCTGTCAACCTTCTGAAGAAGTGCAGTAGTCATACGTCTCTTATTCTCCCTGATGCTATTCCTCCGCTAAAAAGATGATGAAACCAAACTCTTGTGAAGTCAGGTGAATACTTCAGTCATAATAAATAATTCAGAACTCAACTTTTATTCTTCTCTACGAGTAAGGTGTATTCACTAAAATTATCAAATACACATTCAAGAAAAATCCTTCCTTTTAATTATTGAAATTCTTCAATTCTTAACAGAGGAAAGCTATAAGCAAAATTTAAGGTAGATTAAAAGTTCAAAATTATTCTGAAGGAATAAAGAGATGTTCGATTATTTGGCACAATAAAAATGCCTTGCTAGCAGTAAAGAATAATGAGAGACCATTCCGAGCGTCCTGATAATTGGCTCAGATGAAGACATTCCGCCAGTACGATGTCGCTAATTCGATTGCACAATTATTCGTAAAACGAAACACCTGCGCCACCGCCGCGTTCCCCTGGAGTGGAGCATGAAAGAAACAGAGCTGCTCATTAGTCGACAGATAGAAGTGTGAACACTTGCAGTGAGGCATAACGTGCAAATCGCGTAAGTTAAAGACCAGTATTGGTCATCGATGTTTGCAGACGAATTTGATAAAATCATCTTACACAATATATTTTGGAAGCATTTCCTCCCAGGTAGTACCTGGAAAAATTGGCAAAAAATTGCAGCTCGTGTTATACAATGAATGATAATAATAATAATTCATATTATTAATTATGTAACAATTGTATCAACTATTTTAAAATCATTCATGTTATCCTCTATCTGCCACAACTGCTCCATTTGCAATATCAATCCTGGATTTATTTAGTCTGACTTATTTAATTTGATAAGTTGAGGGTGTCAGTAGTCACAGAAATCTAGCAATAGGTAATTGAAATATTCGCATACCGAAGCCAACGCAGTGATGAACGACAGATCACTCCAAATATAATAATATAATAAACAGCTCTTTCAATGGAAAAGACCCTGACAGAGATGTAGCTATAGCCAACGAAATTTTTTTTTATTAATCAAACAAGAAGGGCCATAACAATACTTAAAACAATTTATTTACCACAAGTGCTGCAGCAATAGACTGTATCTTAAGTCTAATGCTATGGACATATTTGAGTATAGCTACTTGTGGATCCAAATAAGTTTGGCGACTTCTAGGTAAAAATCAAGCTATTTTTAAAGTGTACAGTTATGTTTAACCTAATTTACTTAACCTATATATGGGGCATACAAGACTGGTCATGTTTCGATGCTTAACTTTTTAACAATGAAATAGTGAAAATGAACTGGATGGGACCAGTAAATACAATAAAAATGACTATGAGCATCAGATCGAAATTATTATTATGGTAGATTACCTTATCATGATAAGGCGTTCCAAAAGAAAAAAATTGACTTTAAATACCATATGTGATTAAAATTTCGATAGGAAGAGGGATTCGAGATTTGTTTTGAAAGCTTGTAAGAGCTTTTTCACGGATCTCAGCAGTGATTACATTCGAATTCTTAATTCTTCGAATTATTCGCAACTTGTTGCGGCCGCAATTGCGATCGCTACTCTTTCTGTTGCGGTTGGGGTTGCGCCACAACAATTTTTGGAAAGTTGCGAATCTGTTGCGATCGCAACAATTTTCGACGTGTCAGGCCGCAACTCGCCACCGCAACATCACGATGGCAATTTAATTTTTAAAATAACTTCAATAAAGTTCAATACGCGTTTCATTCTCGTTTGAAACTTAACCGTACTATTTAGTACGGTTAGGCAACTTTTTATTATTAGCATTACGCGATACAGTGATACACATACACTTTGCATACAGTACATAAGTATATTTAATGTAACTCATTATATAACATACGTTATTAGGAATGTTGTGAGTGGTAAGTGCAAAATTACGTGTTATACGGCAAATCTACATAGCTAGATGTTGCGATTTGCCAATGTACTTCACAACGACAATTTAATCTTGGCGTCCTCTCTGCATCCACATTTTAAGCTAAAATGGCTAAACGAAGTACAGAGAGTGGGTTAATAACAAAAATCTAATCGCTCATCTTAATAACAGATCGGAAAATGGTATTTCAGCTGAGGAGAGCAGAGCCGAGGACGTAGATAACGAAGATGACTTCTTCAACGTCGTAATGATATCGGAGGATAAGGAAAAAACGAAGAAAAGTTCGTTGAAACAACTCAATGATTGGCTGAAACAGGCAGTAATCAACAGAACTAGCCACCCTGATGTTCACAGAGCGATGTTTCCTTCAAGTGAATTTGTCGCTTCGTTCATCCAATTTAACACGCCAATATCATCGAGAGCTGCGGTCGAACGACTGTTCTCCTTAGGCAAAGAAATTTTGAGACCACGACGTGCTCGGCTTTCAGAAAACATTTTGAAATGTTGACATTTTTGAAAGGCAATGTTGATCGTCATTACAGTGCATTAACATTGTCACATTGAGATCATGAACCAGCATTAAATCATAACAGAGGAACAACAAAAAGCAGAGGAATATCATATAATACAGGAGCATATGCATGGTTTTTTTATGCGTCATATAGGCTGTACAAATGTTTTGCACTTTTCTGTTTTCTATTTTTTTGCTATATATACGGAACTACTATGAAAATATAGCTACTAGCTAGGTACTTTTTCAACCTTATTATTATTAGAAACTAGAATTTATTTTATTTTTCATGCTATATTTATGAATGAAACGTTTCTTTCAGTATCTTGATATTTCATTAAATTCTAGTCCACACATTTACTCGATCTATTAATTTTTTTAATAAAACAATGCACTATTTTGAATATCTTAGTATTATTTTTATTCATAGCAATATATACGTAAAATAAATTGAACAATATTTAATTAAAATTTTATGTAATAATTAAAAAGTTGCGGTTGCGAGTTGTGGTTGCGGTCGCAATTTTGGTTTTTCCAAAGTTGCTGTTGCGGTTGCGTCGCAACTTTTTTTGTGATGTTGCGGTTGCGGGTGCGCCGCAACATTTTAAAAGTTGTGGGCCGAACACTGGTTGCCATCATCAGTTAGTGTTTTATACATTAAATTACATATGAAGAGGTTGTAGAGATCAAAAAGCTTGAGTATTTTTAAGCTTTTGAATGAATCATTTGTGTGAGCATTAAATTCTAATTTCATCACCGCTCGAAAGGCTCTTTTTTGCAATCCAAAGAGCAGATTGTTTTTTTTTATCAGTCCCATGCCAAGCTTCTATCCCGTATTGTAGATATGGAGAAATGATCGTTCGAGAAAGTATTTTTGAAGCTTTTTTGGGCAGTATACTTTTTTCCTTTATGAAGGATTCCAACGGATTTTGATAATTTAGTACTGATATGTGCAGTACGCTCTTTGACTGTCAGATGTTTATCTAATATAATGCCCAGAAATGTAAAGGAGTTGGTTTCTTTAATTTCACCATCAACAATTTCAATGTGTGGAAGAGACATATTTCTCTTGTATGAGTATGTAATGTTTTTGTCTTATCGATATTGAGGCATATTTTTTTGGCTTTAAGCCACATCGAAACATTTTGCATCTCATTATTTATACTCTCTGCAATTAAAATGGGATTTTCAATTGGAAGAGCCGCAGAGAGCGGACTGTCGTCGGCAAAAAGTATGAATATGAGGAATGAAGTAGATTTAACAATATCGTTGATAAAGATCAAAAAGAGAAGAGGCCCAAGGGCCAACCCTTGCTGCACTCCATGGCTGATTGTCAGCAGTTCCGATTGTGCTTCGTCAATGTCAAAATATTGCTTTCAATTTGTGAAGTATGATTTGAACCAATCCTGTGCAACTCCTCTGATGCCCTAACAGTGTAGATTCGATAGTAAAATATTATTTTCCACGCAATCGAATGCTTTACGAAAGTCAAGAAATACGGAGAAAACGAGCTTTCCTTCATCTATTTTAGAATGAATGTATTGTAAATGGTTTATTACAGCCTGTGTCGTCGATTTTTTAGAATGAAAACCGTATTGTTTGTCGTAGAGGAAATATTTTTGCTCAAAATAAGAATTCACTTTTTTATACACAATTTTTGCGGATGTTTTGCTGAAAATTGGTAGAACAGAGATAGGGCTATAATTATAAATGCAATTTTTATCACCATTTTTAAAGAGAGTTTGGGAAGATACCTTGGAAAAGTGATTGGTTGATAATATTAGATATGCACGATGCTATTATATCAGCTTATAGTTAAGGACTTTAGCCGAGAACGTCTTTAATCCACTTGATTTATTTTTTGAGTTGCTTATGCCTGTAATTACATCGGAGGGGTTGGTTGGCGTGAAAAAGAAAGAGTTGTGTTCGCGGACACGGTCCTTGTATTGCAAGTGGTCTGTAGGTTCACTAGAAACACTTTCAGCTATATTCTTCCCTACCTTTAACATAAGGTGTTAAACACTGTTGCAATATTTTTTTCCTCGTGATATTTTACATATTCTTGAACGATGGATTAAATTGTTTTCGTAGCATTATTTTTCGGTTTAAAGCAAGAATTAAGCAGGCGCCAAGTTTTTTTAATATTAGTTTTCTATTCAGTAAATCTGCGCGAAAAGTAGTTTTGTTTCAATGTTCATGTTTGATTTATCACATGATTCCTGAATCTGTTATACGTTTTTTTAGATATTCGCCCTTCGTATAGAAAGGCTAGGTACGCTTGACGTTTTTTTCTTTTGATCACGATGTCTGCAGTAATTCAGGGCTTTTTTCTATTTTTCGCCGTAACTATGCGGGTGATTATTGGACAACACTGGTTGTATGCGGACGTTATAATTTCAGTTGAATTCAGTATTGCTTCATCAGTGTTAATCGCATTATTTTTCAGTTCATAGATGTCAAATGATGGCAATAATTCTTCTAGAACAGTTCGCATTGTTCTCAAGTTATATTCGTTTACATAACGATATGAAAAGTCACAGTCCTCAGTCATAGTCCTCAGTGACTCCGTGTGGCGAGGACGTGCGTTGCGCTCGCTCCGAAACAAAGTGCCTATTGTTAAAAAGAATGTACTTCTAACCTAAATGGGTACCCACTCTCGCCATGAGGATTCAAATGTGATTTAAATACACGATACATAAAATTCATCAAACTAAGAGCATAATTTTCCCTCAAAAGTGTGAAAGTGTTCAACCCTCGTTTACACAAGGAACCGAACTCCCTCAATCTTCAAGATGGCGCCTAACAAGCGACGCAGTACCAACAAGAGCAGCAACAACAGCAGTGAGTTTCAGCCGAAGTTTGGTCAATATCCTGATGTGTCTAGCCTAACGAAAGACGGCAAGGAAGTGGTTTCTGTCCTAATAAAATACTTCGACTCAGTGATGACAAAAGTTAAGAGTGATAGTGATAAAATGCAAAATGAAATAAGCCACCTTAAAACACCATTTGAAACAATAGCGGGAAAAGAAGCGGAACACAAGGAAATTCTCGAAGAACAGAATGAGGAAATAGATAGCTTAGCCTCCCGTCTCTACCAGTTGAAAAAAAATTATCAGCGCCGAGACATAGAAAACGAAAAATGCACTCTCGTCATTTCTGTAAGGGAACTACCGCAATCTCACACAAACGAAATCTGGAAAACAACAGTCTGCCAGCTCCTGAAGGACAATATCAACATTGACCACTGCGACACTGACATCACGTCAGCTACCAGAATGGGGAAAAATCAGTAACTGAGAACGTAGATCGAAGAAACATTGCATTTGAACTAAAACATTATAACAAGAAACGTGAAATTCTCACCGCCTACCGAGAAAAGAAACCAAAGTTCTTCGTAAATGAATACCTCATACCTTCACGAGCTAACGCCATGTACATTCTGAGAATCGCCAAAAGGAAATTCCCGGAGAAAATTGGAATCCCGAGAACACGGGACGGAAACATCTTTGTATCTAACCCCGGAAACTCATATTCAAGACGCAGCCAGATCAACACGCCAGAAGACCTCGAGCAATACCTGATGCTACAACTGAACATGTCATCGAAACAGGTCATGGATGACTAGACTGGGTGATCACCTCAATTAGATTTCATGTCAGTTTCACCTCGATTAGGTATTATGTCAGTTTCATTTCAATTAGATATCAGTTTAACCTCAATCTTGACAAATGTAACAGATGTGTTTGTAAGCATTTATGTCAGCTGTGTGTGAACTTTTGTAACAACGCAATCAGCAATTTTTACCTACCAATATTACTGTGAATTTTCTTTTTTTACCACTAAAGTTATTATTACGCGTAAACCACATTAGCTGATTATATCTTGTCGTCATAATTTTTAAAACTTATTACCTGTTGCATGTGAACTTGTGAAAACGCCCTCAGCAATCTGTTTGCACCAATGTTGTGATATTGATCTCCAATATTATTTGCTCATGGACTGCGTTTGTGTGTACTCGTGAAATCGCCCTAGATTTTTACTCTATTCTTTCTTACTTTATAAGCTAGTTTTCAGACAGGAATATCCCTTAAAGCTTGACTCTGTATTTCGTTTTCAAGCTATATATTACCTACTTCTTACAGTTTACTGATTTTAAATGACTGATCACGCTGATATATTCGATGAAATCGACCCAGATATCAACCATTTGAACAGAATATATTCAACCTAAGCAACTCTGAAAACTGTAGATATACTAATATATCAAAATTCAACGAAACTGTACGAATAACTCGCCATGATTTCTCACTCCTGTGTTGGAACTGTAGGTCACTCTATCCAAAATTGGAAGAGATACAATGTACTATTACTGAACTTAAGTATAACCTAGACGTGATTAGCTTCACCGAAAGCTGGCTAGATGACTCGACCAAAGACATGATTCGATTTGAAAATTATCATAGTTACCATTAGCTACGAACAAACCAGCGAGGCGGAGGCATCAGCACATATATATCTAACCACATAGACTCGAGAATCATAGCAAGTGCAACAATGAATCGGGATCATACAGAACCATTCTTCGTAGAACTGTCGAGAGATGATAAACGCATTGTGCTTGGAACGGTGTATAGGCCTCCTACAGCCTGTCCTATATCCTTCTTGAATGAGCTAAATCGTATTATTTCTCAGTTCAACAGGTCCTTATATAATGACATAATAATATGCGGTGACTTCAATTATGATCTACTGAAATATGAAAGCTATGAACCAATCTCTAATTTCCTAACAACCTTTCAGTGTCAATCTTTCCTTCCGATCATCACAAAGACTACACGAATAACCTCTGAGTCTGCTACGCTGCTTGACAACATCTTTATGACAGACCCAAGTTATTTTCTCCCTGGAATCATTACTTCTGACTTATCAGATCAGTTTCCAGTTTTTCTTGTTATGAAAATGTCTATATTGCTTGTACCAAGCCACGGGCTGAAACTAACTCATATCGTAAAGTAAACGAATCAAATTTAGAAGAAATGCGCACCGTTCTAGAAGAATCAATACCAACATTGCGCATCTCTCAACATAATAATGCAACGAGCATTGATGAAACAGTAGTGAAGTTGACTGAAACTATAATGGTCGCATACAATCAGTGTTGCCCAATTGTAACTCTTACAGTTACCACGAAAAATAAACATAAGCCATGGATTACTGGAGAAATCGTGACGAAAATAAAGAAACGTCAAGCGTACCTAGCCCTCCTTTACGAAGGGCGAATATCTCGAGAAACATAACCGATTCAGAAACTATGTGACAAATCAGATAACGACATCAAAAAAGAACTACTTTACGCGTAAGTTTACTCTATTTAAAGCTGACGTTAAAAAGACTTGGCACCTCCCTAACGCTTGCTGTAAACCGAATAACCCCGATAAAAAGAAAAAAAAAAGATTAAATATGTAGTTCAAGATAATGTAGCATACCATGAGAAGAGAAAAATTGATAATCTCTTTAACAATTCCTTCGTAAACGTAGGGAAAACTATAGCTGATGGTATTCCAAGTGAACCTACTGATCACTTGGAATACATGGATCATATTCGAGAACACAACTCCTTTTTCTTTACGCCTACCAACTCTTCCGATGTAACTGCATGCATAAACATCCTGAAAAATAAATCGAGTGGGTTACAAACGTTTCCGACACTTCTTAAAATTATTGCTGATATTGTAGCCCCGCTGAAATCCAATCTTATTAACCAGTCTCTCTTACTAGGCACTTTCCCGAACTCCCTCAAAGTTGCTAGAGTAACCCCTATCTTTAAAAATGGTGAAAAAACCGGCTTAAACAATTATCGACCTATCTCCGTCCTACCAATTATTAGCAAGTTATTCGAAAAAATTATATATAAAAAGTGTGCTCTTATTTTGAAATAAATTATTTCTCTACGATAAACAATACGGCTTTCGCTCTAAAAAATCAACAACACAGGCTATATTAAATCATTTACAATTCCTTTACTCTAATATAGATGAAGGAAAGCCTGTTCTCTGTATTTATTGACTTTCGAAAAACATTCTATTGAGTGGACCATAAAATATTACTCTCGAAACTACACTGTTATGGCATTCGATGGATTGCCCATGATTGGTTCAGATCATACCTTACAAATCGGAAGCAAAACGTTGTCATTGACGACGCAAAATCGGACCCGCAGACAATTAGCCATGGAGTTCCACAAGGATCTGTTCTTGGGGGTCTCCTATTTCTGATTTTTATCAATGATATTAATAAATCTACATCATTCTTCAAATTCATACTTTTTGCCGATGACAGTACGCTTTCTGCGGTCCTTCCGAACCAAAATCCCGCTATGATGACGAAGAGTATAAATAATGAACTTCATAAGGTTTCATTGTGGCTTAAAGCTAATAAAATAAGCCTTAACATCGATAAAACGAAATATATAACATTTTCATACAAGAAAAATGTATCTCTCCCACGCATTAAAATTGGCGCAAGAGAAATCGAAGAAACCAACTCGTGTAAGTTTCTGGGCATCATAATAGATAAATATCTGACCTTCAATTTTCATTTCAATTCATCTGACAAACTTTAATACTGTTTCATCAATGCTCGTTGCATTATTATGTTGAGAGATGCGCAACGTTGGTATTGATTCTTCTAGAACGGTGCGCATTTCTTCTAAATTTGATTCGTTTACTTTACGATATGAGTTAGTTTCAGCCCGTGGCTTGGTGCAAGCAATATAGACATTTTTCATAACAAGAAAAACTGGAAACTGATCTGATAAGTCAGAAGTAATGATTCCAGGGAGAAAATAACTTGGGTCTGTCATAAAGATGTTGTCAAGCAGCGTAGCAGACTCAGAGGTTATTCGTGTAGTTTTTGTGATGATCGGAAGGAAAGATTGAGACTGAAAGGTTGTTAGGAAATTAGAGATTGGTTCATAGCTTTCATATTTCAGCTCGCGGTGGCACAGCGGTTAAGGGATCGGACTTGTATGTTGGAGTCGCGGGTTCGTATCCCGGCGCTGGCGCTGCGATTTTCCCCGTTGGGTATAAGGGAAAGCTCAAGCACAATACCCCACTCGACCCAGGTGTCGGAAATGGGTACCGGCTTTACGGGGGAACCGTCATGGTGTCCTATATATAGTGTTAGTTATAAGACATTTGAAAAACCAATGCTTAAGATCATTTGTATCAGGCTTGATTGGAAATAAAGCATCCCAAAGATGCCGATGTTTGTTGGTTGTTTGTTTCAAAGAGCACATCGCTGATTTTAGTTCTAAATTATCAAAATCCATCGGAATCCTAAATAAAGTTAAAAATTTCCTGCCTGAGGCAGATTTATAAATGCTCTACCGAACGCTCATTTCTCTATACTTGCAATCCGGAATAGAAGCTTGGCACGGAACAGATAAAAATAAAACTAACAAAATTTTTACTCTGGAAAAAAAGCTATCAGAGCGGTAAAGAACCTAGACTATAATGCCCACACAAATGATTCATTCAAAAACTTAAATATACTTAAACTTTCGGATCTCTATCTCCATTTGTAATTGCATTTACAAAACATTAGGAAATGATGGCGAACATAGCCTAGAACAATAATTATTAACTGCGCAAACTGGTCATCACGATCATTTAACTCGAAATAGAAGTAAATTCATGCATCCTCATTATTCAAAGACCCGGTCGCAACACAGTATCCTCTTCGTTGGAATTAAAATTTGGAACTCAATACCTGCGGAGATCCGTGAAAGTAATTCTTACAAAGTATTCAAAATACATCTTGAGTCTCACTTCCTATCAGAATAGTAGTCGTGTAAGATCACCAAGTCACATCTTGCCTCCTATATGTTTGGTCCAAATAATGTAACTTGCCATGGGTAACATACCCGATCTTCGGTCTACTCTTTAATCGTTTTATCGAATATGTTGTTAAATATAGCCGATTTGACCTATATTGTAAAATACAGCATCACATATCGAGTTAATTATCTCATTGATCAGTCTAATATGAAACTAGGTTAAGTGAATTAGGTTAAACATTATTGTACACCTTAGAATAAGGTGATGGTAGGATGCCCTAGAAGTCGCTGAACTTGTTCGGGCCCACAGTTAGCTATACTCTAGTTTGACCATTGTAATAGACTTAAGAAACATTCTACCTCTGTATCACCTGCGGTAAATAAATTTTTTAAATTGTTTAAAAAGTCTCGGCCTATGGGCTGGTACAAGGACTATAAACATTTTTTATGATTAGAAACACCGGGATATGGTCAGATAAGTCAGATATTATCATTCCGGTAAGAAAATCAGTCGGATCTAACATAAAAACATAATCGAGTAGTGTAGCAGATTCTGATGAAACACGTGTAGGTTTCGTGATGATTGGAAGGAAGGATTTAGACTGAAAAACATTTATGAAGATTAAGACTTGCTTACAGCTTTCATATTTTAGAAGATCGTAGTTGAAATTCCAGCAGAATATTAAATCATTGTTAAGAGACATGTTAAACTGAGATATTATGCTTTGAAGCTCGTCCAGGAAAGAGACAGTAAAAGCTGTTGGAGGCCTATACACAGTGCCAAGTATAATCCGTTTACCATTTTTCGTTAGTTCTATTGACAGAGTCTCAATGTGTTCACGATTCATTATCGCACTAACAATTATTTTCGAAGATATGTGTTTAGATATGCACGTACGGATGCTACGGCCATGTTTATTATTACGGAGTGAATGATGCCTATAATAGTTTTGAATTTGAATCAAGTGTTTGGTTGAGTTATCTAGCCAACTTTCTGTGAAACTAAGAACTTTGAAAAAACTTTGAAAGAACTTTGAAAGAACGGTGAAACTTTGATTGATGTAGGAGTATTTCTGATTACGTTGTTCTACCCAGAACAATTCGAATTCATGATTAATACTCTTGAGCACCCAACTACTGAAGTTTAACTCCTGAAATAACATATTTTGCCTTCATGTAATCGGGAGAAAAATTTACACAATATTAACTTAGGAAAAACTGAATTTTTCCTAAATTATGCTGTGATACTGCCTGAATTTATCAAACGAAATTAGATCTTTCAAACAGTGTTAAATGTGGAATCAAATTTATACTTTCATATGGAAAAAAGCGACACGAAGAACTAGAACGGATACAAAGTAACTATGCGACTACTGACATGGAGTGAGTGCAGCTAGGGAGATAAATTAGCTTGTACAATAACTGATTTCGACATTACCATATTGATGGGAATAAACACAATGAAGTGTAAACAATGAACAAGTTAAAATATTACAATCTATGGAAAATTCATGAATGTAATAACAGTTAAATAAAAAACATGCAATTTTTTACTGTCCAGGTACACAAGTATTTTAGATTTCAGGTAATGTTTACCAACATACATCATCGTCTACGTGAAAACGGAACCTTTTAACGTGAACAGAAGAATTTATGGTCTATCTAGAAAATCAAATGAAGCAGCTAAACATGTGTCAAAATACCACTTCCACGTATGGCACGTTCTGAAAGACAACAAAATAGAATTCTACTATAATCGAAAAATTAGGAGTCTACTACCAAACGACATCCGTCTTGTACATTATACACGTTGGTGCCATAGGCAAACAGCGGAAGAACATTTCTTGAACCATGTTCCCTTCATTGATGAATCCAATTTTATGCGCAATGGATCGTTCAACACACATAACTTGAGCCACTGGGAAGAAGGTAACCTTCATAAATACAAATGAAATAGAAAAATTGAAACAGTCATCCCAAAAATTGGAGGATGATAATGCTGATATTAAAAACAGATTAATATCGTTAGATAATACTTTGAGACGAGAAACCGTTGAACCGATGAACTAAAGAAAACATGGATTTCTAAAATGCTCCCGAATGGAGTAAAATTAATTTCATGTGTTACAATACGGTTAGATTAAGAAAATTGAAATTTATAACTAAAAGTGACTTAGTCGTTTGTGTGAGTCGTTTCTGCTTATAAAAAAGTGAAAAATTCGTCAATGAATAACTCATCTATCAAATTTTTGTCTTAATTTAATTTCATTATAAGGTAATTGTGGTGAATTGTGCTCTAACCGGAATTCTGCTTACTACTACTATGCTTCCGCACGCTGCTAAGAAGAAAAATACTATGCAACACACAATAAATCCCAGTGACGTCAAACCTCTAACTTATGCGCCAATCACAAAAACGATACCTGACCAGAGAGCCGGCTCACACAATCTTTACGCAACACCTCCAGGACCCGACTGCCGGTTCTGCCACCACCTCACCACGACGAAAAAGGCTCGGAAGAACCATCCAACCACAGGTTCCCAGGTCTGAGTCTTCCGGCCGAAAAAATTTGAGACTTTTAACAAGAGCCTCACTCTGATCAAGAAGAAAAATATGAAAAAGCCTTTCTGCTGAACCTCAGATCAACAGTCAACAATCCTGAAGGCGTGAGGCTACATGGAATCGTCTTCAAAGCTCCACTAAACCGGAAACAGCAGTTGGAATCTCAGGGTGAACCTTCCCTTAACTTGGGATGCTCAGATGGACTAGTTATTGGGCATGCTATCCAAGATGTAAATATAATACAGGTCAATCCAGATAAACTTTAGTACTTTAATATTTTTTGTTGTGTAATGTGCAAAATTTCTGAGATTTTCAAATTTTGCAGTGCATGAATAATTTGACCATAAGTTCAATTCAGGGACAACTCCATTTAAGCGTCTCATTTCCTTTCTCCTGACAATGTGTAGTACAATAAACAAACCTTCCATGTGGCGTGGAGCTACGTGGACCTGCCTTTGACGCTCCAATATTTAACAGCAACCAGTTGGGATTGATGTAACTAGGAAATCAGTAAATGAAATTAATACACGGGTTCACTGATTTAAAAGGAGATTTATTGTCATCCAAGTGAGCGTCATACGTATCGGTTTCCCGAATTTTAAATAAATGAATAAAAATCAGAGTATTCTGAACTTGTGAACCCTTGAACTCTTATTGTGTTTGAACCTTTGCTCACTTCTTGAAACTGTTTAAGGTAGTAGTAAAGTATGTCCCTTTGAAATTGACTGGTTTAGGTCTTCTTTTTTTCTAGCAAGTGCCAAACATTTCTGTCGTATTGCTTGTATTAATGAAAATACATTTAAGGCTTCACCACTAATTAAAGATAGGATCCTTTGTTTAGAAAAATTGTTAAAAATCAACGGGTTCAACTTTTGTATCAACATTTGGGAAATTTATTTTTTTTCTATTCCTTTTACATTGTAGGAATAGGCAGAAATGCAGGTGAAATGAAAAGAACAATAAGTTTGGTATGCAGCGTTAAAGCAGAGTTAAAGAAATAGTTTACTCTACTCATGAATGTGGTGTTGGTATTTTGTGGAGACAACAGCTGCTTGGCTGAATGTAATTCAGGTATGAGCTTTTTGTAGGTTTTTATTAAGAATGCAACCAGACTTGTTGATACTGTGGAAAATTTTCTTGTGAATCGGTGAAATTATGGCTCTGATCACTCTATTGCTCACAGAATGTCTGTTGACCTACAGTGCTGTAGGGTTTGCAGTGTAAGTGAAAACAATACATGGCCATGAATGAAGGTGAAAATGAAGCATAAAAAAATGATGAAGAAAAGAAATATACGGATGAGCAAAACAAGGGTAGTGATAGAAAGAGTTAAACTAAAGATTAGAATGTGTGTGTGTAGATAGCACACTGACATATCTAAGTACAATAACACAATCATAAGTAATGGCTTCATGGGTCTGGGAGGAAAAAAGGTATCTGTGTGTGGCTGAGATGATAATAGATCAGGAAAAAAGAACTGAGAGTGGGAAAAAAAACACAGTGAATGCAGATACTTGAGTGGTTCAGTCAGCAAAAAAACATGTTAGAGTAGTTGTAACGAGTTTGTTGAGAAGGCCTGCCTGCAGTGTAGAGGTTTCTAAAGAACTGAATACAGATTTCCATAAAAAAGTTTTATGATCTAAGTAGGAAAGAGTAAAGTATATAGTTGGGAAGAAAAATTTCCAGCTTTCACGATTTAGGTGGCACAACCATGATTGGTACTTTGAGAAGACATGATTGGTACTTTGCCTCCTCTGTAATTGGAGGCACTCATCACTGGAATGTGATCGGTTGGGACCATGGAAAGTGCAGTAAAATCCAGTGTAAGGTCTTTCTTGTTCCGCGCGCTGCGGAGTGTTGACCGATCTTGAGCTGGTGGGACCACCACGTGTGTTAGAAGTTCTTGGTGGCGTTCCTCGAGAGTTGTTGCTGGAGTTGGGTGATCTTGCTGGAGTGCTCGGGGCTCGGACAGGAAATGTCGAGCGTCGCTCTGGTGCTACTGATGCTTTGAGTGCTGCAGGGCCCGCATCCGTCGTTGTTGTCAGTGTGCGACCCTTGAAAAGCTGATGGAGCGATGTATGTGGTCTTGCTTGTAAGAAGCTATCACCCTGCTCTCCTAGGCTTGCGACTGTGTTACCACCCCTGTCACGCAATTGAGTAGCGAGGAAGGGAGGCAAGCTTGATAAGCTCGGTCAACAAGAAGAAAGTCACGAAGAGTCTCGTAGTTGGCTTCGATGTTGCATCGCTATAACCAAGCGTCGAAGGCTTGTTCTAGTCGCCGTAGGTAACGTGACATATTGTCGCCTTCTTCTGGCTTCAATTCGTAGTAGTTAGCGCGTAGTTTCGCCGGAGTGACTTTATGAGCATCTAGTAGAAGCAATTTGATTTCAGGAAGCTTGAAGCGATCTACTGCGGGCAGGGTATCGATGAGTCGACGTTCCTTCGGTGTGATCAAATTATGGAGCATGACAACAGCATCGACATCAGTATATCCCATTGCTGTTGTATGACTGCAGAAGCGTTGCAAAAATTCGTCTATCCTTTCTTTCGTGGGATCGAATGGAGCCGTTGAAGGTATCTTCACTTACGCATTTTGAGAAGCGATTTGAGCATCGAGTTGTCTGAGTCTGAGCTCGTAGTCTCGTTGTGCTGCTTCTCGTTCAGCTTCTCGTTTCGCTGCTCGTTCTGCGGCTTCTCGTTCCGCTGCTCGTTCAGCGGCTTCTCGTTCCGCGGCTTCTCGTTGTGCTGCGGCTTCTCGTTCCGCGGCTTCTCGTTGTGCTGCGGCTTCTGCTTCTTCCAAATGCCTCGAGCGGCTGGTAAATTATTCCCTGTACTCCGCATCGGTCGGAGTTAGGCTGAGGGCTTCGACGTTATCTCGAGCTGGAGCGACGAGGTTCATCGTGTTTTAATGATGCGGTGTCCGCGTGGTTAAATAGAACCCAGAAATCACAGGCACCGTTGGGAGTCGCGCAAAGCTTCTGGGTCCCTGTTCGGGCGCCAAAATATGTCGATACGGCCGTGCGGTAGACGTGAGGGTTCGTGGAAAAGGGGCTGTCTTCTGTGCACCTACCTTTTTCCGGGGCGCTAGCTTTACCGCGCAGCTGCTCTTCCTGAGGTTCGTGTGGGTACCGCCTACGCTGTAATTAGTCCGCTAGGGCAACAGAAGTAATTCCTGTTTGTGCCGAACTATTGCGGTACCGTTAATAAGACAAGTAACTGGCTGCGCCGTAATCAGTCCGTTAGGGCTCTTTGGGAAATTCCCTGATTCGCCGAACTGCGACAGCGTCTTTCTTTACGACAAACTATGCGGAATAGTTTGTCCTCCCGAGGTGGTTCCTTAAGTCCCTTTTTAGGCTAGGTGTCATCTTAGGTTACAGCTTTCATCAAACAGGAGAAAGGAAAATTCTTTCAATCTCAAGATGTGAATTTTGACTGCAGAATCTCTTGGCAGTGCCTCTTAAATACACAGATACATTTTAACAAAGACAGTGATTCTTTTTTTTTGCAAAAATAGTGTGTATAGACATGAACTACTGCATAAAATGGTGCAACACGCAAAATTACATTTAAAATATTAGTCCTTTACAGCTAGGTAATCAAAATAACATGGGAATATTGAAATACAACAAAATAAAACATAAGGGCTAACTAAAGTAGATACACAGACGAGCCATCGGGGTAGGGAAACAGACCTAGGCCCCGTATAAGGAACTGATCACTCAAAGAAAATACTTAAGATTATGGGTAACTAACACAAACTGGACTCGACAATTACCTGCTGCCTGACACAGTGGAAGATCAAAGATAAATTGGCAAAGAACTCGGTGGTTTCAAGTGAGACTGGCATTGTAGCACGGTTCCTAGCACGAGTTACGAGCTGGGTTTCTTGGGCTTGTTCTCATTTTTTCTCACTTTGACTATCAGCATGCGTACGTGACTCATCAGGAATTCAAAGTAGTAAATTCGGTTAGCGGGCCTGATTAAAACACTGTAATTCACAGTTAGCTAGCTAATTTACTATGTATGAGTAGGCTCTTTATTTGATTATACTTTTACTTTCTTGATTTATGACCTTCATTTTTATGACAAAATACGTATTATTGGCAAAATGTCGGTAAAGTATCGGCCGGATTTTCCCAATGCCGATACATCGGTACATCACTAAAGGCCTGTTTACACGAACATTAAGTGCACCCTTGAGCAGTGAAGAGAGGCGCAAGCCCCGCCCACTTGCTCTCGTTTCAGGCACATTTACTTGCTCAAAGACAGTGCGGCTGTACTGATACTGACAAGTTCTAGCCAGCGCCATGAAAACAAGCATAGTCCGCATTGTCATTGAGCAGTAAAAGCGCCTGAAACGAGAGCAAGTGGGTGGGGCTTGCGCCTCTCTTCATTGCTCACGCGCGCACTCAATGATCGTATAAACAGGCCTTAGCTTCGTTGCTTTCCACCCTGTGCTTTGATTGAAATGCCTAGTAGGCGTGAAAAAGCGGCAGAATTACCTCCCAAACAGCCGCCGGATAAACTTTTGAAAAGCAAAAAGCTCCCTACATCCAAACCTACTGACTCAAGGCCTGTTGACACGATCACTGAGTGCGCGCGTAAGCAGTGAAGAGAGGCTCAAACCCCACCCATTCGCTCTCGCTTCAGACGCAATGACTTACTAAACAACAGTGCGGACTATGCTGGTCTTCATCGTGCAATGCTGCTATCCAAGGCTTGTCAGTGTCATTTCAGTCGCTGAACGTGGAAGGTGTGTCGTGTCGGCTCCCTCCCTACGCGTTCTCTTGGAAAAGTGTCTTTTAGCTTCCCAAAAAAATATCTTTTTGAAGCCAACGCTTCACCAACCTTTTCCTATTTCGTTTTTGTTTCTTCTTTACTGCCGCGACAAATGACATAGAGATTGCAAGCGCCATTACCTGTCGCAGAGCCACCTTCGTACATCCTTTTTCTGCCGCTTCCAGGAGCAGACTGAGGATTTTACTGGAACAGTGCTGCGCCACTGCCGAAAGTGCAGTAAGACCGTATCGACACTCTGACTCGACCAAGTACGTAACTGCGCTCGTGGTGAAGTTTCTCATCAATGGTCGTGTGAACAGGCCTTTAAAGCGCAGAAGTAATTCTCCAGACATCTTTGCAAAAAGCTATAAAAAAAACGTATGAGCCTCAAGCCGGCTTATCTCTGACTGCGAAAAAGAAAGAAAGAAAAAGAAAAACAATTTATTTCCAATAAAGATGGAATAAAAAAGGTAGTAAATCATTGGTTTTTAAAATATCTTAAAGTAAATAGACTGAGATGGTACACACACATGAGTATTGTGATACCTATGTCACCAGTCGAAAAGAAATTATTGAGGGCGATGTATTCCTAATGTTGCTTAATCTATATTTTTTGTGTTTGTTATTGTGATTATAAGAGACAACACAAGTCATTGACGATGCATTTTCATTGTAGGGCGAAAACACTTGTGACAGTTTACATGTACATGACATAAAGCTTTGAATTTCTTGACGTCAGGAAATTACATTAGAATTGCTTGTTTCGGCATATGTTCATAAATGTTATTTCAAGGAAGCATGATAAAAATACAAGCATGAGGACCACGAAAATTACAAGTTTTGTTTTTCTAGTTGAAAATTTTTTAACATAACGGTCATTAATTGATAAGTATTTTATTCAAGTATAAATGGATGATCACACAATAAATTTATTGTTTTTTACATGAATGCTTAACAATAATAAAAATATGACCATATTCGCCATATTTAATTTTCTAATATTCAGGAAATTCATAATTCTTCAGACGGATATTCATCAGGAACTTGAAAACGAAGAACACAGCACGTAGTGAAATTATTTTAATTTTACTTCTTTCTTTACACACCTAATCTATAAAAGTGGAAAAACTAAAAGCTAGTATTCCTATTTTTCTTAAACATTTCGGAGTCCAGCTCCATCATCAGTAATTCATATCTGAAATTTACAATGAGAATGGTTAAAAATACAACGTTATTTTACATTTTTTTCTACTCTACAAGTAAATGAACTAAATATAAATTTGCGAAGGGAATGAACTGGTGGCATTATTAAGAACCGGTTTGTCTTTAGCTATGTACAATGATTCTAAAATTCTCAAATCCAAATCATTAGAAGTAGAATATAAAATTTCGAAATCATCATCAGACACACGGGCACTGCACTGCTCCGCATGAAGGCGGACAGAAGAATGACCGGGCTGCGTGAGTCGATTCCCCATTCTTAAGCTCACACCACGATGCTGGGCTGACTTGGTTCCATCGCTGACGGCTGCTGAACCAAGACTAAATGTCGCAGCGACGCTGGCTTGGTAAGGGATTGGAGTGGGGGAACCAAACAACCTGCCTCTGTTGCCTGGCCGCGCGTAGAAACGATCCTAGTGCCAGCGGCAGCCCGTGGAACTTATTTTACGGACACGCCTCGTATTTCAATATATACCCTTTAAATTCCACCTAAACTTCCTAACTCTGTCCTTATATCTGAATTTTCTCTGCTCCTCGCTCAGCTTTACTCTCCATTCATTATCTGTTTAGACTCAAACTCGTACCACCCTAGCTGGGGTTCCCTTGGGGAGGATGCCCGGGGAAATCTTATTCATGGTTGGATCATGAGTAATGATCTTTTTATTCTACGTAACTCTGAACCTACTTTTTAATCTTCAAATGGTACTTTCAGTCACATTGACTTGACAATTACTTCTCCTGATATAGCTCCTCTCTTTTCCTGAGAACCTCACTTCAGTTCATGTACAAGAGACCACTTCCCTCTAATTATTTCAACATCTTTCCCTCAAATCGGCATACCCCTTTCGCGGTAGCACTAGCAGTCGGCAGATTTGTCAGCTTTTCAAACGAGTTTGAAGCTTCCAGTTACATTCTTTTCACCATCCCAGGCTTGGGGTGCTGTCGCTCTGGCCATTACGGAGGCAGCTCATGCAAGCATACCAATATCTAAGGCAAAATCCAACTCAAAACCTCACTGCTGGTGGAACAAAGAATGCTCCATAGCACACCGGACCAAAAATAGGGCATTGTCTCACTACAAAAACCATCGAGGCAACTTAGAGCATTAGGTAAAATTCAAAAAAAGAGCAGGCACACTTTAAACGAACAGTACATGAAACCCTTAAATCCAGCTGTTTGGCTTTCCTAAGCAGCATGACTGTCCATGCCAGCAATTCCACAGTCTGGAAAAAAGTTAGAGCCATATCTTCTCACCAAAATACTAAATGAATTGTAATTAAACATAACGACACTATTATCACTGACCAATTGAATGTAGCTAATAAATTTTCACTCCACTTTTCTAAAGAAATATTAAAACCTATGGTATTATTAGTAGAAATGGTGGATCAATGGTAGCCTATTCAAAGAACATTGCAATCCCACACTAGACTTCACCATAGGGATAACAACATAGCAATAGCACCACATAGGTTAGATCAAACATAGACATGGCAACATAGCAATCATCAATAGGCGTAACAACATAGCAATAGTACCGCATAGGTTCAATAGCACATAGCAATAGCACCAAATAGAGTAAATAGTTCACTCACCTCTGAGATATCTTCTTAACTCTGAATATTCAACTATCGGGCACTGCCAGTGAGATTTGAGCGGAAGAATAGAATGGAGAACAGGAAAGAAGTGAATAAGAGTTAGTAGTAGGTAGTTAGAGGTAATTAGAGTAAGTACTTAGCCGTAACTTAGAAAACACACTTAGCCAACATTTTACTGTTGTCGGGACTAAAGGCCCGTCTATACTATCCAACTCTTTGTCAATCACGAACACACCAAAACGCGAACAAAAACACAAACTTTTCCGAATCGTGTCCAGGCGTCCAGACTATACGCTTTCAGCGGAGAGTAGTTGTTCGTGAGCAACATGTAAACAAACAATACTGCTCCCCAAGTAAGTTTTAGTTAATTGATGCATATAATTGGTAAATTTAATTTACTGAGAGTTAGTAACCATAATTTATCTGTGTGAGCATGTGTGAAGAGAAAATATTAAGAATCGCTGATGTATTATGAGAATATTTCGAATACTATCAGTGTTACAGTGGTAAGATGCGGTCAGCTGATGGCCTTGATCTTTTTCAATGCTCTTTATGAAGTTTCAATTTTTGGACTTGAGCTTAAAACTTTAAAATATGCTCCTACTCTGCCTATAGAATGATTTTTTTTACTTTTTGTGACCTAAATTTTCTATAAGAGGTAAAAAATGCTCATATTTTTCATTTTGTCATAAAATATTCCTACAATATTTGAAGTAATTTGTCAAAGTAATATAATATTTTTCTGTTTATTTAAGCCAACAATTTATTTCAAAAATTTAAAATTTAGCTTGTGCATTTTATTGGTGTCTTAAACTATATGTAGTATCCATACTTTCTGTGTACATTTTTGAAGCATCCATTGCTCAGCCAAGCATACCAGAATATATTTCTACTATTGCGCAATAAATTTTTGTGCACTTTTCTGTGATATTTTTCTGAGAACATTGTTAACGCCTAGATCTCTTATAACCACTAAACATATCTAAGAAATAGTTCTAAGGGAAGAATCTGAGAACTCAAAGCTGAATGTCAAGCAGACCAAATTATATGGAAATTTTTTTTGCTTGTTAAGGACCATATTTTTTAGTTCAATATCATTTATGTCAGCACCTGCTCACTTACATATTTCATGAAAAGTATGACTGTGGAATGTAAGTTATCCATGTATATAATTTTGTGCAAAAAATCTGTGTATAAAAATATAATCCATGTATGAAATATAATACGTATATAAAAAGCAAAAGTATAATAATTATTCTGAATTATTGTTAGACATCTCATGTTGAATATAAATAATTTGCTCTGATTCAGGACCTCATAACAATTATATTCCACAAATTTTGATGCTAGTACATAATCATTGTTATGTGTTTCTCATGTATGGATTATTTTTTACAGGTGGCTGGCACGAGATGATTCATGCACTTCTCTACAGTATTTGACAAGAATATCAAAGCAGTCGCTCTCTATCATACCTGAAACTTGTGAGGCCATCTATACTCTACTTAAGGATGAAAATATGAAGGTATGCATCCCATTGTGGTGTTGGGTTCAAATATTACTTTGCAATGAGTATTGTAATGTTCTTCAAATAAAAAACTAACTTTTCTGGAATATTGAAACCATTGAGAAATTTGCAGTAGATTGAAATCCCTTGAAATATGGTAATTTAAGTGACCCACGTATCATAAATACGGTATTGACTTGGTACAATAGCAGAGCTGAGCACTATGTTTTTGCTACACTGTCTGGGTGCTACTTGAATTGATGAACTCTTGCACAAAAAAGTAATGGTGTGTAAGGTACATATATATATTTCAATTGTTCTCGTAGTTGATTGTAACCTACTACAATTAGAACTACTTTGAAATCAAACTAGTTTCATTATTTGTGAACTTTCAGGTGCATGAGCAAAATGTCTATTGTGTGATATCTAGGGGAATCAATATAACCACTGTTTTCATCCAGTAATATTGTTCACATCTCATGAAATGATAATGCATAAACCATCAAAAAATGTTGCGGTGGACTTCCATCTGTAATTCCCTTTGTTGTACTCATCTACAGACTCCACAAGCGCAAGCAGAGTCGGAATCAGCAGCCAGTGATTTCTACCTGAAGTGGAGCTTCCCATGTAACTTCTCGAATTTCATGCACTCTTCTTTGGAGATTGCATGCCACTTTAGTGTCACTATGATGGAGTGAGAAGAGAGAGCTCCTTGGGCTGGCAGCAGCGGTGGGCAGCGGTGGGGACTGTGCTGCTCCGCGATGGGGGTGATGCTCTGTGATGTTGTGCTGCCGTGCCATGGAGGCTAGACTGCTGCTGCGTCCTAGAGCGATCATGAGCTATTGGCTGCCTCGACTACCTACATTGGCAATGCACAGATAGCGTCCCCGTGAACTTCCTGTAGACGACCGCAACGGTACCAGAGACTTCAGAACCATTTCGCTGTTGAGGTGGGTCGCAGTGAAGTGTAACGCTGGGTTCGGTCGACCATTTCTTTTGAGAATTTTTAATCAAAAATGCCCGTCCACTCTATCCCTTTCCATAATTTCAATGTTGGTTGGACTGAAGTTTAGGGTCTTAAATGAGAAGGGATTGGGCTTTATCTACACATGTTAAAATGCCAAGAATGATCATTTTGATCACTTTCTTGTATTCAAACTACTCTTATGATTGTAAGAATCCTTTCATTTTAAGGGAGCTATGATTCAATCTGAAAGGTATTTTGCAAAGTAAACGCTGCTATAGTATTGTTAATGTATTCATTTATAAACAGCTAAAATCTTGCCAAGTGTTAAATTTTTGAAAACTAATAGTACTCAAAAAATTATGCTTATTGTGAATTATAAACTTAACTCCGCTCTGCATAAAATTATCCATTTCCTTAGGACCTTGTTTGACATTAATGTTTGTTCACAGCCCGAGCTCGACCTTCCTTTCGTTTCTGCTGGTGGGCCAGCCGTTGTCCTGTCAAGCACTGCCAAACCTTGCTGGTTTGGTTTTCCAAGACTGGCGAGGGGCATTTGCACTACTGGTGCAAATGGTTCATGATTTTACAGTACTATCAAATTAAAATGCACTGGTGTCCCAATACTTTCCTTTACCCGCCATCATATCATCATGCACATTGGTTTTTCAAATGCTTTATAACTGACATCAGGCTACAATGACGGTTACCTGGTCAAGGCGGTACCCATTTCCAACGCCTGTGTTGGGTGTATCGGAGTTCTCTCCTTCCCCAACGGGGAGAAATCACCCCATGGTGCTGAGATTTCAAAAATCGATACTTTCCCATGAAGAGTGCATTCTTAATTATTAAATTTTGTAAAATCATGTAATCCTGTATTCAAGCCAGAGGAAAAAACAGTTGAATATTTTTATGTATTATCCCAAACATGCAGGCCATAGATCAGTCACCAAGAAGATGATAAACCTATTCTGAATACAATTTTGTAGGCCCATAGAGTACAACCATATTAGTTAAAGAATGCATTTTCATAAAACTGATTAACATAAGGATAACAGAGAACCCAGAACAGGTGTTCTTAAAAAGTAAGTGTGTGGATCTATTTTATTTAATATTTACAATGAAAATTACAGCATGAATAAAAACGTAAGTCAAAGGTTGAGGCACCAGAAACAAGTTATAGAGGTACCTTGAGAGGTAAAAATTTGCAAAGATGACCTGCTGCATGCACAGATCTTGAATATCTTATCATCCATTGATAAAAACTAGAATTAAACAAAATGTAGTGCTATCTAAAAATAATTCACCACTAAAGATATAATTTTTAAACTATTCCAAAGGTTTTTCATAAGTTGTTAATGGTATCTTTTAGCTTTGATTACATGTTTGTTGTTCCCCATACCTTGCACTATTTTCATTATCAAAGAAGAGAACATATGGTACTTTGAGCCTCCTTAACCACAACAACGGTGTTCCAAAGAGAGGAATAAAGTAGGGATCATCAAGTACAAACACGTACACAGGGTTTGTACAATGTTTTAAAATCCACTAACAATAATAACATATTTCTGCAATAAGTAGTCAACCGTAAAGCCATCTAATTCTGAAATGAAACTGATGAAAAGTATATGGCAAATAAATATATTTTATAACAATCATCACTATACAACATAACTTACATTCGGCTAAATAATTAGTGAATATTTAGCTCAATGGAAAAATCTGAATAGAGAAGCGCATCCCTTAACCACAGCCTCATCTTATATTTTGTACGCAAAGTAACGTCACTGCATATACTATCATGCTGCGCTTGACGTGCACTTCGATGGATTTTTAATGCAGCCTTGACCAATTCTCTGGTATCAAATTGTAGAGTTTACTTCAGCTTGAATTAAGTTAGAGACGTGCTTAATTTATACGTCTCCTGTATAGACACAAATGTAGCGTAAATCATCACTATACAACATAAGTGTCATTCTGGTAAAAAATTGGTGAGCATTTAGCTCAATGGAAAAATATGTCTTAGAATTATGGCATTTATATACCACATATGTAATACAGATAATTTGACTTGTCAGTGACTAATATAAAAAGTATATTAAAGCAATGTTTAAATACCCTTTTGTATTTTAATTGTTAAATAATCATAACTGGGCATAGCAAAAGTATAACTAGCACATAATGTAGCATAATGAGAATATAATTTGTAATTACTGGTCAAGCACATCATTAGCAAGGTACAAAAAGACTAGAATTTCATCAATCCAGCACTTCACTCATTTCATTATCTCAACATTATTTTAAGCATTGGAGGAAAATTTTTGTAATACTTCATACACAATTGATTTGCATAGGTACTACAAAAGTAAATACTTACGTACATTTTGTTTAAGCACATCAGGATGCTAATGGAACAAAATTTTCCACTATTCGAATATGATTGGCTCATGTTCATCAGTTGAAAAATTTCCTTTGTGGAATTATAATCAACAAAAAATTACACAACACCCAAATCACCCACAACACCCAAATGAAGAAAGGTAATTTCTAAATAATTATGAACAACTTGGTATATTAGAATAACACGCTGGAGCAAATTAAAGTTTAATTTTTAAAAAAATTTAAATTTCAATCAAGCATAGATGAAGCTCATCAAAGTAGTTTTTGTAGGAAGATGTGACACAGCTAGAATTTTGCCAAATTTAAAGCACTGGAACTGTCACAGGATGTTAAAAGTTGACAATCATTTCCAATAGTATTTGTAACAAATAATATTAAAAAAAATGTATCCAATTTACAACCTGCATAGAATGCTGGCTTGTTGAAGTACCAAAATTTCAGATCAGAAATAAATTAAAAAATTTATTTTAATTCACACTTTTGCATTTCTTATTTTTTACGGTTATATGCCATGAAAACTAAATACTTATGGATTATATTTTTAAAATAGTGCTTCCATACATACAAATCTCACTAACCTCAATAGTGATGAATGAAGTTAGGAAGGAAAATTTTACAATGTAATGCAATACTAACCATTGTTGAAGATTCTGAAGACCCAGCTCTGCAGTTCAGTAGAGACACCTAATGACATTGAGTCACCACTGCTCAAGAAATGCTCTGAAGCACTACAGGGGCAAGAAAACTGCCTTAGGTTTCATTTAAATAATTTTTTTATAATTGATTCTTCTACACAAACGTCTTTTATGCAAAATAGCCAATTGTTTGAAAACTATCTGAAAAATACACAAAAAGGGATAAAACATTTGGTTTAATTTCACAGACTCTGCCTATGACATATGACAGTTAAGAAACAGCCCTAAATGTCAATTATTACTGTTACAGCAAAGTCTACACAAACATACATCTATTCAATATAATGATAATTGATGCTTATACTACAGCATACACTTTACCATTAAGAATGCAATGTTGGATGAATTTACTTTTGTAGATAGATAACAGAATTCTTTTGAATTAAATTTGAGGCATAATAGTTTAGAACAGCTGATTTATTCAACTTTTCATAGGGCCACATTCATGACATAACAAAGGAAAACAATGTATTACCCAAAGTGAAAGATTTTAGGCCAGATTTAAATAGAATTAGCTATTATCATAATTTTAGAAAAAGCTTAAATTAAAGAAATTCACTTTTGGATCCACAAGCAAAAGCAGTTAAAATTTTTAGAAGCCTAACAAGTCCCAGCATGCAATTCTTAGAAATGCAAAGAGAAACATAAATGAGAGGAGTTCACCAATGCTTTTTCATAAAAATATTTAAACTCTAAACATATATGTAATTGACTCTACATACAGCTATAACTTTTTTACCTACTAATTGGGTCAACAGGGCAGATAAATTTTTGAAATAAGTTGCAATTATGCTTATTTAAAACTACAGCTATAAGTTTGTAAAAGATTACATATTTCTCCCTGATAATTTTTATATAGTACAATTTCTAATCTGAGGACTTGATTTTAATGTAACCATCAGGGTATAAGAGAAATACAGTATTTTATTGAAATAAAAAAGTTTTTACCAAGAAATACAATAAATAAAGGCCACATATTGTGCAAATGAATTTTTTTGGCAATTCTATCATCAAATAAGTAGCTATCATTGTTGAAATACTACTGAAATATTTCCAAAACTTTATTTAGATATCAAAATCACTAAACTTTGATAATTTTATGCATGTTCAGTTTCATTTCAGAGAGGTAATATTTCGATTACATTCACATCAATCAAATCCAAACCTACTTACATACTCAGCCATATCTGAATAAAATGAAATAACCGCGTAACGAAGTTCATTTTGGTAAGTAAATGTCCGTGCCACCCTACAATCAACTAAATTTGCACCAAAAACATAATTAAATCGATAAAATAGGAAAAAACAGATTATTCACTCGCAGCAGAACCACCTTCAACAATACATAAACAAGCGAGTGTTCGCTGTTTGATGGAAAGTTCATGTTCGTGTTTTCCAACACGATGGAAAACACAAACACACCGAAATCTGCGAACTTTTCATCTGTGTTCGTGTTCGCGGACTGCCGAAAAACACGAACTTCGGGCAAAAGATTGATAGTGTGGACGGGCCTTAAGACCAATGAGAGATTGGCTGCGGGTGTTGCCATCAGGAGCGTTGCCAACATTTGGTCTGTTTAACTAGTAACACACATTTTACACTATATTACAAGTAAGTAACGGTAAAACAAATGATCAAGAATTCTTGAAAGTCAGAGAAACAGTTTAAATAAACCTTCCTCAATTCACCCAACAAGATTCACCATGGTACAACAAACGTTTCAGTCTTCAAGATTTTGAAAAAGCTCTGCAACACTCCACATCTCGCTCCCCTTGAGCTGACTCCATTCCATTCTCATTCCCCCAACATTTCAAATAGGATAAGCTGAAGGCTCTCTTACGCTTTTACAACTACATTTACTCCCACGGATCCCCCCACCAGTGGAGAAAATACATTATCATTCCAATTCTGATATCTACTAAGCCCTCAACTAATATCGACTCGTACCGTCCTATTGCCCTCACCAACTGCTTATGCAAAATCTTAGAAAAAATAGTTAATTACGGACTACAGATTGCTCTAGAACGTAGTACCTTCTTCAACCTAAGGCAAAGTGGCTTCAGATCCGGACACAGCACTCAGGACGCACTTGGCAGACTGGAGAACATCATCCGTGAAACTCTTCTTGAAAATGGATACTGCCTTGGCGTCTTTCTTGACATAACCTACGTTCCATCAGAGTTACAATCAACAACACCACCTCGAAGTCATTTCCCATTCACTCATGGGTCCCCAAAGGGTCTGCTGTCAGTCCCATATGCTGTACTTAAAATATGCGTCGTTATAATTTGGCAATGGTTTTGAGAGTAAAAGCCCCGGAAGCTGTTGTTACGCTCCTCTGGCGAGCTCCGGAAGGTATTGTAACGCTCTTCTTGCCTGACTTCCGGGCACAGCAGGTTTTGAGAGGAAGTCTGTAACCGACAGCCGCCCAGTACACTGATACGTGCTTTCCAGTGTTTCCTTACTCCTGCCTTGGTAGTCTAAAGCTACAGAAACTGTAGTTTGCAGCTGCAGCTAAATAAACCTCTTGTTGTTGTGAAAAGAAACTATACAACATATTTGGCGAAGAAGATTTCGAATCTCCAACGTGAATTTGAACTTGAAAGTGCTCTGAAACCAAGATGGCGTATTCTTCAGTTAGCTGTCCTCCATTCGACGTTGAAGTGGAAGCAGTGCGTGAATTTTTACAAAGATTCAAAGTGCAGCGTGCAGACTCGCTTCAGAAGGCGGGAAACGATTGCGGGAAGAAAGCTAGGATTTTAGTTAACCCTTTAACGCCACATTTTAATACTCATATTACCGTTATGACAACCACTATCACTAAACCGACGCTGGCATTAGGTAGTCAGTGTTATCAAGATGGAGAAGGAACCGCCACTCGGCAGTGAAGTTCAAAGGACACATTAGTGAACAAATTGAATAAGAAATACAGTATATTATTGTTATTTGTGAAAGATGACCGAATAGTCCACTTGAGCGTTAAAGGGTTAAAGCTTTGCTTGTAAACATCATTACTGATCTACAACGAAGAATTAAACCTTCATTACTCGCTGATGCCATGTATGATGAACTAAAAAAAAATTAATACAGCAGTTTGAAATCAAGAAATCAATCGTCGGTGCTTCTGTTACATTTCTAATCAGAAAGCAAGGTGTTAATGAATCCATAGAAAGCTAGGCTAAAACATTAAATGACTTAGCATCTGCGTGCAACTACGATAATTGCTGTTGTGATCGTCTCTCGAGAGATGCTTTCGTTGCTGGTCTACGTTCATCGCAAATTTTCAGAGCATTCCTACAGAAGTGTGACCGAAAATCTTTCAACGAGTGTGTTGAACACGCAAAACTCATCGAACAGTTAAGTTTCGATGCTCACGATATTATTCAGGAGGATTCGTCTTAATCGTTTTTCACGAAAGAAAAATTACGAACTACATAAGCATACTGTCAGGCTATTGTCAAAGATGCCGACTAGGGCCTTGTAATTTAACGGGAGGGAAAATAATTCTCCTCGCATACCTATCTCTCGTATCACAGATACTTGAGTAACCTACTTCCATCTCGAATTCCAAAATTTCACAGCTTGAATTTTATTTCGGCTCAACTTTCGAAGCCTGTATTACCAGCGCGAAAAGCTCCTTAGCTCGATTTCGTTTTCGACATCTCCAAAGCTTGGAAAACAGCTCAAATCTTCAAACCTTGTAAACCAGATCGGACTCGAAAATATCCGCATCCTGAAAAACTGTGGGCAATCCCCAACTCAATAAAATTAAGTCAGCAGAACCTGACTCTTCTCTTATCCCTGAAAAACCAGGAAGATTCTCCGAATTAAAAGCCTTTGAAATTACGGCCCTCAGAACCCAAAAATAGGGAAACTATCATCGCTGGCTCCCAAGAAAGACCAGCCCAATAGACATCCTATAACTGGCGCCCAACGTGGGGACGCCCTAACTATCTAAAAATTTGGCGCCCTAGAAGGATACTGCCAAACTAAAATATCTAACACATACGTTGCGGCGCTAAGCAGAAGCATCTTGCAAATAATTAGTATGCTTTGAAATTGAAATGTAATACACGTGGGAAAATAGGCCACATTTCTAAAGTTTTCAAATCTACGACTGCAGCACGGCCTCCTCCGGCTGAACCTACACGTGGAGAACCTACACGTGGAGAATTTTACCCAGCTCGCACTTACATGTTGCAGCGTGAACGGTGCGGGTGTCAGGGCAACGTCGGAAGAAAAGATTTGTCAACGCGCGGTTCGCAATGTTCATGAGAGTCTCTGCAGCGAAGAAACGAAGTCACTCTACAGAACCCTTGGAACGGTACTTGTGACGGTAACTCTGTTCATAATTTCTCTGATGCACCTAAAAATGGCCTGAATGACTCATTTTTTAGAATGAACACCACTGCAATTCCTGTTACTAAAGAGCCTACGATATTGAAATGCTATTTAAATGGTAAGCCTATTGAATTTCTTCTTAACAACGGCAGTGCAGTCACGACTTCACGAAAAAGTGATGCACTTGCTGTTGGCGCTGTTAGAAATCCTACGTATAATAAAACGCTCGAATACAGTGGTGGCTCTGTAATTTTGCTTGGTCAATCTACAGTAATCTTTGGTTATAAAGACGTAAGTTTTAATCATAAGTTTCTCATTGTGGAAGATGATAGAATTAACTTACTTGGCGGAGATATTTGTTCTAAACTTAACGTAAATGTTGTCATCCCTGATCAATGCGACGCTATAAGTAAAATCGATTCTCATAGCTCACCGAGAAGCTTGTCTTCGAAGTATGATTCTTACTTATCATCTGATTCACAGTTTAACTTATAGATACCGTTAATCTTGATGTGTTGCCTAATTCAGTTCCTGTATTTTGTAACGCAAGCCCTGTCCCGTAAGACTAAAAGACTCCGTCAAAATCGAACTGAAGCGCTTGCAGATTATGGGTAAAATTTCTAAAGTGTATGATAGCCAATGGGTATCTCCTACCGTTATTGTTCTGAAGTCTGACGGCAGTGTAAGAATCTGGGGATATTTTTCAGCCTCCTTTAACAATTGGTTAAATCCCGCTCAATCTGTCCCACCTGTTATTGAAGATGTAATTTCTCAAGTCAGCGACGCAAAGCTTTTCTCCAAAATTGATTTGTCAAATGCGTTTCGGCAAATCCCTTTGGACGAAGAATCAAAAAAGTTTACGACCATTAACACGTCTGAAGGTCTATTGATGTACAATTACTTACCTTATGGTTTGCGTGCAAGTCCCGGCATTTTTCAAGCGTTCAAGGATAAAACTCTTTCTGGCATCGATAATATCATTGTGTACCAGGATGATCTACTGATTTTGACCTCTTCTTATGATTCTCATTTGGAAGTTCTTGACAAAGTCTTGTCTGTTCTCAAAAATGCTGGAATTCGCTTAAATCTCTCTAGATATGCCTTTCTAACTGATCATGTGTCTTATCTAGGATACGTTTTTGATAACGAAGGTGTTCACCCTAATCCTGAGAAAGTAGATGCAATTCTCAATGCTCCTGTTCTCAAAACCTCAAACAGTTGCAAGCATTCATTGGATTGTGCAATTTCTATAGTCGTTTTGTGCCTAACTTTTTTCAAGCCATGCATCCTTTGTATTTGCTACTAAAGGAAGATATACCTTTCCAGTGGACTCCGGAACAAGATAAAAGTGTCTATATAATCAAGGATATCATTCGTTTGTATAAACCTCTAAAATTGTTTGATCCCAACCATGAAACTCTTCGTGAAGCTGGAAGTTCTGGCTACTAGGTTGCTGCAGTACATGCAACGCATTGATTCTTCTCATGATTCGTGTCCTGTCAATTTGCCTCAAAATCTCTGAATAATGCAGAGCAAATGTTGTTTTTGGCATCGAAAAATTCAAGAAATTTCTTCTTGGGGGCTAAGTTCCTTATTCATAACGATCAAAAACCTCTTTGCAAACTTTTTGCACATAACAAAGGCGTACCTCTCAATTGTTCCGCTCGTATTCGAAGATGGGCTCTCAAACTTTCCCAGCTTGACTATGTTTTCAGCTATTCGAAAGGTAAATGTAAAATAGCGATTGTCTTAGAAGGCTCGCCTCTACTCACAACTGTAACAGAACTAGAACCGTACGAACTGATCTTTGCAGAGAACTCTCTCGATAAAACTATTACGTGTGAAAATATAAAAACTCATACTGATATGGATACTGAACTATGTCAACTCAAACAATATACAAAGTTCACAAAGTTTGGCATGCCTCCTAAACCTAATCCTAATATGTCTAAATTTAAGAACCTGCTACCTCACATGACTATCATGAGAGGTTATGTACTAGACAGGGTTTTAATTCTCAAGTCATTACGTAGTTTAGTTCTTGAAACATTTCATGATGGACATCCTGACATTTGTGGCATGAAGTCGTTGGCCAGATCTGTTATTTGGTTTCCCGGAATGGATATAATTATTGAAGACATCGTAAAATGTTGCCCTCACTGCCAATTAAATCGAGCAAAACCTAAGTCTAGAAACGTAGAATGACCTACTCCTTCTCGTCCTTTTGAACGTATTCATTTTGTACTCATGTTGTACTTTGTCCTTGTTAAATGGTAATATGAGAAATTAAAAAATGGAATTCTTCTCGAATTAAGGCTTTCAAAAAAGAACGAAAACTATGAACTCTCCATGGCATAACTTTTACCACGCTATACTGGGTGTCCCACAAAAATGTCCCCGACTTTTCAATTGATATTATCTCCGCTTTAAATTAACATATTTTAAATTCAAGTATTTGAAAGTCGTTTAGTAACCACTTTACAGTGATCGATTTACTGAAAGAGGTAGAAAAACTAATTGCTCAAAGGAAAATTTTTAAAATCAACACTGGTGTTCTTCTTCATTTTTAAATACCTACTGTTATAAATAATTTCACAATGATGTATCCTACATACCCCCATGAACTTAAACCCTCGGAGGGGTTATTTACTTCCTTATTTCATCATTTGAAGTCACCTAAAATACAGCTCACTAACGTTGAAATGATTTTAATTGTATAAGAATATAAAGCAAAAAACTGCTTTATTTCCAATGTCGCTTCATTTCCAATTTCGTCGCTTCATTCCCAATGCAATGAAAATTCTTTGATAGTGAGCTGTATTTTAGGTGTCTTTGAATGATGAAATAATGATGTAAATAACCTCTCAGAGGGTTAAAATGCTTGTTAGTATGTAGGATACATCATTGTGAAATTAATTTTAACAGTAGGTATTGAGAAATGAAGAAGTACAGCAGTATTGTTTTTATAACTTTTCATATAAGCAATTACTTTTTTCACCTCTTTCAGTAAATCGATCATTGTAAAGTGGTTATTAAACAATTTTCCAAAACTTAAATTGTTCGAAAAGGAAACTAAATTTACTACATTGTGATAAAAAGACAATTCAAATATGTTAATTGAAAGTGAAAAAATCGGGACATTTTGGTGGGACACCCGGTATAGGCATTCGTGGTAACAGCACGTTCATTATTTTTTTTCGGAACAGGTATCCGCCACATTAATTTGGAATGGAAAAAACTGGACGTCAAGAAATTATTTTTTGTTTAATTTTGCAACGATTTAAAAAAAATTAAAGTCCACTCCCTATGACAGCGAACTTCAATATTCAAACTTGAAAAATCATGCTAGTAGATGAATTGATCGGTTATGAATTGTAACTTTTTTATCAAAGCAAATCAAGTTCCAATAATGGCAGCTCAAATTTCATCATTCAAAATCGAAAAATCGTACTAGCTGAATTGTTAATTCTTTGATTTCGTCAACATTTCTTAGAAGCAAATTAAATTCCTTAGATAAACTTGAATGTTCAAATTTAAAACATTATGATTCTATAAAGATGAACTATGAAGAATGAATTTATCCTTCAAATGCATTAACATTTTCTAACAATTCCCTTCCAGTACCTTCAAATTCATATATAATGATTATTATCATATGTTTATGCATTGTAAGGTGTAAATTTGTTCTTCGTCGTACACTTCTATTGTATCATGACAAAACATTTACAAAATAAATTTCACTTACAAACACACAAATTGTGAGGACTGACAAACCCTCAAAATAAAGGTCAACAAAATAGATTATGAAGTAAGAAATAAGAAACAAAATCTTACCAAGCAATTAATTGTACTGATGGATTTCTAATGGAGTATTTTAAACCAAAATGCTTACGTTAATAAATTTATTTGCTCAAATACCACAGAACAACGAAATGGATCACAACAAAATGAATTAAAAGATAGTCAAGATATTCATACGGCGCAGAACGAGAAATGGCTCAATTAAAGTCATCATTTGCGTCGAAAGGTTCACATATTTATAAGAATTAGACTGTATAATAATCTTACACGATTTCCAGCGACTTATCACTTCCCATCACAACGGCGTGTTTATGAGAGAAATATTGTATTAAAATCAGAGTATTTTTCGTGACCAGTCAAGTGGGCTTTTGTACCAAAATTAGATACAGTTCAACAAAACGTAATGAGTAATTTACCAGCCATATCGTCCTAGCCAGCAGCACATGAGAACTATGCTCAGTTTTAATGTCTCTAATATCGACAGTGAAAAGCTCGTCTTATTAATTATTCCTGTCATTACCAAGATTCACTAATACTGTCAATTGAATGATGTTCCAAGAAATATACAGGAGCACAATGAACAGCGATCACGTCTCAAGCAGAACTAAGTAACGGTCACGGAACACGGAAGTTGAATAAGGCCCGTTTACACCGGGGCAACGACAGGGTTGGGCAAGCGCTTGATGCGCGCTTGCTGTAGCGCTTGACGCCCACAACTGTTCACACTCATTTTTCGATACACGCGCCTGTCACACAATTCAGTCGGCATCTAGACACCTGTGAGGATGGATGTGAGTGAAGAAGAGCTATGGGCAATTATTTTAGGGTGTGCTGCTGTGAAGAGAAGAAAGGTAGGCATCGCAGCATTTGGGTTAAAAATGGTTTCAGAGAAGAGACGAGAGGGGTTCATACACTCACATCTTCAGAGAACTTTTAGTTGAAAATAAATTGGATTTTCCAAACTAAACAAGACTGCATTCAAAATCTGCATTGAGTTCAATTGTTATTGAAACATGTAAAGCTGTATTGAAGGATGACTACTTGAAAGTTGGTGAAACAATTATTTTTCAATTTTGTTTATTAAATCCTTTCAAAATTATTTCATTGTTATATCAATATTTGGTTTCAAAATTAACAGTCACATTTTCAGTTCATTTCAATATAGAAAAAAAAATTATATAATGAATAAGTGTAGAACGGTAGAAATTTTTGACATAAAATTTTCATGAAAAAACAAAAAGAAACGTAATTCCCAGTGTTCGTATTGCAAAATGTACTTAGAACACATGAGCTAAGGTGAAAAGATTATTTTAAATACATAAATGGCATGAGCCCCGTATAGTTCAATTAAGGTTTCTATTAACGAATGAGACCGTCCATATGTGGTGTTGCTCTCCATAGTTCAAGCTGAAGCGTTAACGCACAGACTACCTCCCATAACCACGGATAGCAGACGACTGAATGCCGCGACTTCGTTCAAGTTCGTTGCAAGAGGCTGTGAATCGCTAGCTGGTCAATCACTCGGATGCGCTCCTTAAAGGCCCTGATACACTCAGCAAATATCACGGTGATAACCGCCAGCACGCCTCGCAATGTGCCTCCCATCCCTGCACACCAGCCAGTTGGCAGAGTGGCCACCGAGCTTTCAGCGACGTCCACACTATCAATCTTTTGCCCGAAGTTCGTGTTTTTCGGCAGTCCGCGAACACGAACACAGATGAAAAGTTCGCAGATTTCGGTGTGTTTGTGTTTTCCATCGTGATGGAAATTATGTTTGACCGAACTTTCCGTCAAAAAGCGAACACTCGCTTGTTTATGTATTGTGGAAGGTGGTTCTGCGAGTGAATTACTTTGTTTTTATGTATTTTTTTCTGTTTATCGATTTATTTATGTTTTTGGTGCAAAATAAGTGAATTGCAGGGCGGCACGGGTATTTATTTACCAAAATGAACTACGTAACGTTGTTGTTTCATGCTATTCAGATATGACTGAATATGTAAGTAGGTTTGGATAATTAATGTAAATGTAAGTGAAATAATAATTGCCTGAACTGAAGCTGAATATGCATAAAATTATCAAAGTTTAGTTATTTTGACATCTAAATAAAATTTTGGATATTTTTCAGTAGTATTTTAAAAATGGTAGCTACTAATTTGCTGCTGATAAAATCGGCACATAAATTCATTTGCAAAATCTGTGGCTATTATTCGTTGTATTTCTTGATAACATTTTTTAGTTGTAAAAGAATACTTTATTTCTCATATAGCCTGGTACTGATATTAGAATCAAGTCCCTAGATTAGAAATTGTGTTATAAAAAAATCATCTGGGAGTAATGTATAATCTTTTGCTAACTTATAACTTGTAGTTTAAAAAAGCATAATTACCACTGATTTTAAAAATTTACCTGCTCCTGCACTGTTGACCCATTTATTTGGACAAAAGCACTAGCTGTATGTAGTCATTTACACATATGTTTGGAGTTTGAATAGTTTTGTTTATGGAAAAGCATTGGGAAACACTTATTATCTATGTGTCTCTTTGAATTTTAGAAACTGCGTGATGAGACTTGTTAGGCTTTTGAAACTTTCAACTTCCTTTGCTTGTGGATCCAGAAGTGAATTGCTTTAAATTAAGCATTTTGTACAATTTTGGTAACAGCTAATCCTATTTGAATCAGGCCTAAAATCTTCTACTCTGGGTAATGTATTGTTTTCATTTGTTCTATCATGAATGTTGCCCTATTGGAAGTAGGGTAAATCAGCTTTTCTAAACTATTATGTCTGAAATTTAATTAACAAGATTGCAGTTATCTATCTAGAAAAGTAAATTCATCCAACACGCCATTCTTGATGGTAAAGTGTGTGCTATAATAGAAGCCTTAATTATCATTGAATTGAATTGATGTATGTCTGTGTAGACTTTGCTGTAACAGTAAAAATAAACATTTAGGGCTGATTCTTAACTGTCATGTGTCGTAGGCTCAGTCTGTGAAATTAAATCAAATGTTTTACCTCTTTTTGTGTATTTTTCAGAGAGTTTTCAAACAATTGGCTATTTTGCATAAAAGACGTTGATGTAGGAGAGTAAATTATAGTGGCAGTTATTTCACCTAAAACCTAAGGCAGTTGCCTAAGGTTGCCTCTGTAGTACTTCAGAGCAGTTATTGAACAGTGGTGACAATGTCATTAGGTGTCTGTACTATGGAACTGCAGAGCTGGGTCTTCAGAATCTTCAACAATGGTTAGTATTTCGGGTAAATGTTAAGTGTTTGCTAGTAATCGTTTTTTTTAATTTTTGGTGGCTAAACATGGTTTATTAGATCGAAATAAACAAGTTGTCTTTTATGCCCTTCCGTCGGAAATGAGTGTTTTACAAGTTACAGCGGTAAATGACTTAACGCAACTCTAGTGTTTGAAGCGGGAAGTAATTCATCGAGCGCGTCGTATGGCAACACTGCAATGAACGCTCCCTTCCGACGCATTCGAATACTCGAGAGCGTTCCCGCCATCTAAGACGAAAGTTAACAAACCGCTATAACTCGTTATTTTTGGGTGATAATTTCTATTGTGTTATTAACTAAAATCTCGTAGAAGTGAGTTCAGGCTTCGAAGGCTCCGCGGGGCCGGCAAATAATAAATTACAAAGTACCCAAATGTACTCCAACAAAACTAAACCTACCGCTATAACTCGTTAAATAATAATTTACGACGGAAAGTGCACAGAAGAAAGGTTGTTCATTTCGATTTAATAAACTATGTTTAGGCACCAAAATTTTGAAAATCGATCACTAGCAAACACTAAATTTACCGTATTTCGCTGCATTGTAAAATTTTTCTTCCTAACTTCATTCATGACTATCGAGGTTAGTGAGATAAGTATGTATGAAAGCATTATTTAAAAATATATAGTCTTTAAGTATTTAGTTTTCATGGCTTATAACAATAAAAAATAAGGAGTGCAGAAGTGTGAAATAAAATAAATTTTTATATATATTTCTAAACTAAAATTTTGGAATTTCCACAAGCCAGCCTGCTATTCAGGTTGTAAATTGGATAAATTTTTTCTTAATATTATTTGTTACAAATAATATTAGAAATTATTATCAACTATTAACATCAGGTGACAGTTCCAGTGCTTTAGCTTTGGCAAAATTCTGGCTGTGGCACATCTCTCCACAAAAACTACTTTGATGAGCTTCATCTATGTTTGATTGAATTTTACAAAATTAAATTTTAATTTGCTCCAGCGTGTTATTCTAATACTCCAAGTTGTTTATAATTATTTAGAGTTTCTATCATTTTTGAAAGCCACCTATGGTTACTAAGCTAATTATTTTCTTTTCTTCCGTCAGGTTGAGAAGCCCAATGCCACCTAAGTCCTTCAGTCCATTGCCACCCAAGAAACAATTGAAATCATTGAAGACTATTCACAGGCCATCCTCGAATTGGTTATCTTCCCTACAGGTCGTTCGTTACAAAGGCTCTGCCTTCAAGTTCAAGCACCTCTGATGAATCCTTACCACCATCACTATGGTCCTTTTCTCTGGTGGTCCTCTTCTCCTAACACAAATCTCTAAACAGACTTGTGTTGGGTATGTTTTTAATTAGACTCTACATGAATTGAAAAGTGAAGGTTGAGAATTTTTAGGAGAATGAAGCAGGATGCCCTTTCTTAATCGTGTCTAAATGATTTGGCTGTTGTGTAATTTTTGTTTATTATAATTCCACAAAGGAAATTTTCCAACTAATGAGCACAAGCCTATTATATAGTTGAAAATTTTGTTGCCGTTGCATTCTGATGCTCTTAAACAAAATGTATGTATTTACTTCTGTAGTACAGATAAAAATTGATTGTGTATGAAGTATTAAAAATTTTTCCTGCACTGCTTAAAATAATGTTGAGATAATGAAATTAGTGAAGTGCTGGATTGATGAAATTCTAGTATTTTTGTACATTGCTAATGATGTGCCTGACCAGTAATTAAAAATTATACTTTTGTTATGCTACATCGTATGCTAGTTATACTTTTGTTATGCCAGGTTATAAATATTTAACTATACAATACCAAAGGGTATTTAAACTTTGCTTTTTTATACTTTTTATATTAGTCACCAACAAGAAAAATTATCTGTATTAGATATGCAGAATATAAATGCCATAATGCCAAGAAATTTTTTTCCATTGAGCTAAATGTTCACCAATTATTTACCAGAATGTCAGTTATTTTGTATAGTGATGATTTACGCTACCTTTGTGTCCACACAGGAGACGTAAAAATTAAGCACGTGTCTAACTTAATTGAAGCTAAAGTAAACCCTTCAATTTGACACCGGAGAATTGTTCAAGGCAGCGTTAAAAATCCATCGAAGTGTACGTCAAGCGCAGCATGATAGTCTATACTAGTTTGCTTCACGCAGTGACGTTTCTTTGCGTGCAAAATATAAGATGAGGCTGTGGTTAAGGGATGCGCATATCTAGTCAGATTTTTCCATTGAGCTAAATGTTCACTAATTTTTTTACCAGAATGTCAGTTATGTTGTACAGTGATGATTGTCATAAAAATATTTATTTGCCATATACTTTTCATCAGTTTCATTTCAGAATTAGATGGCTTGCGGTTGACTACTCACTACAGAAATATGTTATTGTCGTTAGTGGATTTGTAAACATTGTGCAAACCCTGTGTACATGTTTGTACTCGATGATCCCTACTTTATTTTTCTGTTTGGAACATCGTTGTTGTGGTTAAGGGGGCTCAAAGTACCATATGTTCTCTTCTTTGGTAATGAAAATAGTGCAAGGTATGGGGAATATGGGGAAAAACAAACATGTAATCAAGGCTAGAAGAAACCATTAACAACTTATAAAAAACCTTTGAAATAGTTTAAAAATTATATCTTTAGTGGTGAATTATTTTTAGATAGCACTGAATTTTGTTTAGTTATAGTTTTTGTCAATGGATGATAAAATATTCAAGATCAGTGCATGCAGCAAGTCACCTTTGCAAATTTTTACTTTTCAAGGTATCTCTATAACTTGTTTCTGGTGCCCCAACCTTTGACGTACCTTTTTTATTCAAGCTGTAATTTTCTTTGTAAATATTGAATAAAATAAATTCACACACTTACTTTTCAAGAACACCTGTTCTGGGTTCACTGTTATCCTTATGTTAATCAGTTTTATCAAAATGCATTCTTTAACTAATATGGTTGCAGTCTATGGGCCTACAAAATTGTATTCAGAATAGGTTTATCATCTTCTTGGTGATTAATCTATGCCCTGCATGTTTGGGATAACACATAAAAATATTCAACCGTTTTTTCCTCTGGTTTGAATACAGGATTACATGATTTTACAAAATGTAATGGTTAAGAATGCACCCTTCATGGGGAGGAGTCGGTTTTTGGAATCTCAGCACCATGCGCTGATTTCTCCCCGTTGGGGAAGGAGAGAACTCCGATACACCCTACTCAGGTGTCGGAAATGGGTACCGCCTTAATTGACCAGGACCGTCATTGTAGCCTGATGTCAGTTATGAAGCATTTGAAAAGCCAATGTGCATGATATGATGGCGGGTGAAGGAAAGTATTTGGACACCAGTGCATTATAATTTGATAGTATTTTAAAATCATGAATCATTTACGCCAGTAGTGCAAATGCCCCTCGCCAGTCGTGGAAAACCAAACCAGGAAAGTTTGGCAGCGCAGGACAGGACCACGGCTGGCCCACCGGCACACACGAAAGGAAGGTCAAGCTTGGGCTGTGAACAAACATTAACGCCAAACAAGGTCCCAAGGAAATGGATATTTTTTTTAATTAAATGGATAATGGATAATGGATAATGGAGAGGAGTTAAGTTTATAATTCAAGAAAAACATAATTTTTTGAGTAATGTTAGTTTTTAAGGAATTCAACAATTAACAATATTTTGGCTGTTTATAAATTAATACTTTAACGATACTATAGCAGCGTTTACTTTGCAAAATACCTTTCAGATTGAATCATAGCTCCCTTAAAATCAAAAGATTATTACCATAATAGGAGTAGTTTGAATCCAAGAAAGTGCTCAAAATGATAATTCTTGGCATTCTAACATGTGTAGATAAAGCCCAATCACTTCTCATTGAAGACCCCAAACTCCAATTCAACCAACATTGAAATTATGGAAAGGGATAGAGTGGACTGACATATTTGATCGAAAATTCTCAAAAAAAATGGTCGACCAAACCCAGCGTTACACTGCGACCCACCTCAAAAGCGAACTAGTTCTGAAGTCTCTGGTACCGTTGCGGTCGTCTACAGGAAATTCACGGGAACGCTATCTGTGCATTGCCAATGTAGGTAGTCGAGGCGGCCAATAGCTCATGATCGCTCTAGGACGCAGCAGCAGTCTAGCCTCCACGGCACGGCAGCATCACATCACAGAGCATCACCCCCATCGCGGAGCAGCACACAGTCGCGGCGCCCACCGCTGCCGCCAGCCCAAGGAGCTCTCTCTTCTCACTCCATCATAGTGACACAAAAGTGGCATGCAATTTCTAGAGCAGAGTTCATGAAATTCGAGAAGTTGTAAGGGGAGTTCCACTTCAGGTAGCAATCACTGGCTGCTGATTCCCACTCTGCTTGAGTTTGTGGAGTCTGTAATAGAGTACAACAAAAGGAATTACAGATGGAAGTTCACCACACCATTTTTTGATGGTTTATGCAATATCGTTTCATGAGATGTGAACAATATTACTGGAAGAAGACAGTGGTTAGCCGCCTACTATCCCTACATTAAAATATCACACAATATACATTTAGCTCATGCACCTGAAAGTTCACAAATAATGGAACTAGTTTGGTTTCAGTATAGTTTCAATTGTAGTAGGTTACAATCAACTACGAGAACAATTGTACTATATATATGTATGTACTTTGCACACCACTTCATTTTTTAGCATGAGTTCATCAATTCAAGTAGCACCCCAAGACCAGACAGTATGGCAAAAACACAGTGCACTTATTATATTCAGCTCTGTTATTGCACCAAGTCATAACAGTATTTAAGATGAAACGTAATACATTCAGGTGTGCTTGGCTGAGCAATGGACGCTTCAAAAATGTGCACAGAAAATATGGATACTGCAATAGTTTAGGACACAAATAAAATGCATAAGCTAAATTTCAAATTTTTAAACAAATTGTTGGGCTTATTAAACAGAAAAAGTTTAAATACCTTTGGCAAATCATTTCGAATATTGTAGGATGTTTTTTGACAAAAATTAAAAATATGAGCATTTCTCACCTCTTTTAGAAAATATAGGTCACAAAATAGTAAAAAAAAACAATCTTTAGACAGATTAGGAACATATTTTGAAATTTTAAGCTCAAATTCAAGAACTTTAACTTTATGAAGAGCATTGAAAAAGGTAGAATTATATCAGCTAATCCCATCTATGACACTGATAGTATTCAAAATGTTCGCAAAATATATGGTAAATCTGAAGGATATGACAGTAATCGATTTCGTAAATTTCAATGCCTAAACAAAGTTAATTTAATCGAAATAAACAAGTTTTCTTCGATGCACTTTTCGTCTGAAATCAGTTTTTATTAGTTATAGCGGTAAATTACTTACCGCAACTCCAGTGTTTGAAGCGGAAAGAAATTCATCGATCCCGTGGAATGGCAACACTGCAATGGAGTTTCGCTTCCCGCGCTCTCGTCTTCAGAGACGAAACCAAACCTACCGCTATACCACGTTAAATACTCCTATGACGAAAAAAGTGTATGGAAGAAAAGTAGTTTATTTCGATGTTATTATCATTTTTCAAGCAACAAAAATTCGAAAATCAATGAGTAGCTGTTTATTCGAGCGCATTTGTCATCAGAGACGGAACTAAACCTACCGCTATAACTCGTAAAATACTCATTTCAGACGGAAAGTGCATAGAAAAAAACTTGTTGATTTTGATTCAATTAATTTGGTTTAGGCACCGAAAAGTGGAAGATCGATTACTGTCATATCCTTCAGATTTACCTGATATATTAGCGATTCTTAGTATTTTGTGTTCACACATTCCCCAACAGATAAATTATGGTCAATAACTCTCAACAAATTAAATTTACCAATCATATGCAACAATTATCTAAAATTTACTTGGGAAGCAGTCTTGTTTGTTTACATATTGTTCGCGAACAACTACACACCGACGAACGCGTAGTCTGGACGTCTGGACAAGATTCGGAAAAGTTCGTGTTTTTATTCGCGTTTTGGTGTTTTCGTGATTGACGAAAAACTTTGATAGTGTAGACGGGGCTTGAGCATAACATTTCGCACACAAGACGTCCGACTTCAGGACTGCATCAGCAATAAACTGATTAGTCGTTAAAATTACCCCTCTAAAATACATATATTTGTGTTTTTGACATTTTTAAAATGCTTTTTTTACATAACTGAATTAGTTTTGGTAAGTAAAACTATACTTTGTGATTTTTCAGTCGATTGATGTCAATACCGGATTATGTAATCAGACTCAAAAACCACATACGCTACGTTCACCTAAGCAGCATATATATGCGTGATTGAAAAATTGCATGAAAGCGCTTCACTCACAGAATGATGCATGCCAAATGGGTTATATGTTAGGAATAGGCCTACTCAAAACAATCGTTACGAAATTAAGTCATTCATATCATCTATATAAATGATTTTATATCATCTTAATTCCATATATAGACATTTCTTGATATAGTAACATATGACAAACGATTTTAGCATATTTTTTTGAAAAACTAGACCTTCGTAACTCATTGGACGGCTGAAAAAACAAGAACTGTGAACCTGTGATTACAGTAATTTTGAATGTACATATTATTGTAACGTATTCACATTTCTTGGTATCTGTCAAATATATACGCACTCATTAATGACTGAAATAACTATTCATTAACTTTATTGGTACATTTTATACAAATTACTCTGTATTATTGGCGTACGATATCAACCCAATGTTTGGGCAATAATAATTTATGTTTTAACAAATTTTATTAAACTGTGAGATTTTTAATTATTATGAGATAGTTTCCACTTATATGAATATCGTACATATATATATATATATATATATATATATATATATATATATATATATATATACACTGTTAGTTTAATATTAGAAATAAAACTATTTACTACATTGTCCCGATAACAAGTTGATATCATAAATAAATATGTCTTTTTTTGATGTTGTCTTGTTATTAGCCTATCATTGTAATCAAAGATTCCAATATCAGGTCAATAAATAATTATCAACCCAATATTGGCCTAATGATTTCTTGCTACCTGGGTTAAATAGAATTTAACTATCCCAATTTTTGGTTCAAAGAGATTATCAGTATATATTTCATTGGCAATGATTATCTTATTAGTTTTACAAATGTTAAAAATGAGCATTGCAACTGAATAAGACACAACTAAGTCTTGAAAATATGAATGTTAGATATTTAGCCACACGGAGTTTCTTTTACCTCAGCTTGACCCTGAATATTATAAATTATAAAGTATTTTTTTTTTGACCCATTAGGAAATTGCAGTTAAATTTTGGACTAATCTGATGTGTAAACGAGTAATTGGTTATAAATTTAATATATGTGCTCTGAAAGATATCTTTGACATATTATCAAAACACGTATAACAGCAATTTTATTATATATATACAATGTTTGTTTAAAAGTCGTTCAAAAACAAGTACGTTGCATACACACGTGCCTCCCATGTGGAAAAATACATTGAAAGCCAATATGGTACCTAATAAGAAATTACACGTGGACCCAACGTGTCAAATCCAGCATGCAATGTACTAATACGGCTATGATGAGTATATTCAGTGATAAATCCATTTTGCCAGCTAAAATCCGCGAAACCAGCACCTAACCACGTGGCTTCCATGTGACATTGTATGTAAGGGTAGCCACATGGATAAAGCACCATAGACTTCCTGAAGCCATTAACGGGATGTAAGATGCTCTAAACCGAATTGAAAAGTGGTATCACTAGTGGGGACTCGAAATATCAGCAAACAAAACATCAGCTGTCATTTTTTCTAGGCGCAAACCCAAAAACGTCCCTCCACTAACTCTTCATAACATCCCCTTCAACTTTGCTAACACCGTTAAATTCCTGGGCCTCACTTTTGATAAAAATCTCACATGGCACCATCACATAAAAAATCTAGTATCTCGCTGCCAGGCCGACCTACAACTAATGACTGATTGCCTCCCGCAGCTGGGGAACTGACTACTTCTCTTTCCGACTGCTCTACACTTCGCTTACTCGCCATAAACTCGACTACGCCTCTTTTCTATTACTACTGCTTCTCCTTCCAACCTGAAAAAACTAGATCGTATATAGTTTTCAGCCGCACACATGATGGTCGGAGCTCTTCGCTGCACCCTAACTTCAAAACTTGAAGCTGAGGCTAACCTCATCCCTGTATGAATTCGCCAAATCTCTTACTTGCTTCATAATGTTCGCGTGTACTCACCATTCCTTGTCATCCTGTGCGTCAGCTGCTTTTTAACTCTTTTCCCGTAGCTCTGTTTGACCTTCTACCTCTTCCTCTCACCTTTGCAGAGCGAGCAGGTAAGGAATTCCAAAGCGTGAATATTAAAATATCCGACGTTCCCCCTACACACATGACTGCCCGGTACCTCCCCTCTGCCTCTTTTGCTCACTCTTCTCTATCTTGCTACTCTAAACTTTCCATGGATAATTCCAATTGGGCGCAGGTTTGCAAAGATCTTACCCTGAATCAGTATCCTCACAGAATCTGTAGTGAACTCTCCGGGCTCATTCCAGTCGATTTCATAAATTACTAAAACCATCTTCTAGAAATTAAATAAGATTAACACAATCATTTTCCTAATTTTATATTACGAATTTCATTCAACATTACCCCAAAATCTGTTAAAATTTGACCCAAAAATCATTCGACAAGAAATAATTCCTAGCGTCAGCTCTCATGGCATTTTCACGCAGAACCATCTTTTGACAAGCGCGTCATGTCGAAACGCGTTTTCACTGTTTCTCTTTCCCTTGTGCTGGCAACACGGTAAAATTATTAAGCTTACCATTAGTTTCCGTACTGTGTCTGGTAATTATATAATGTGTAAATAGTAATATTGTTTACGTGTAAATTGTAGGATAGGATTATCATAATCACCAACCGTACCACTATAGTTGATGTGTATAAAATTACAACGTGCCAGGACGTAGGAATCTTATCAGTGTAATTGAGTGTTAAGTTAGAGTTTACCTCATTTAATCCTTGTTGCCTGGACTTGCCTAGAAGGAAGTTGCTCCACCCTCCTATATTCTGTCTATAGGGTCTGCCAAGAATTTTACCTTCTGTCATGTCTAGAGTTACACAGAGTAGGTGCTTTGGGAGGCTCATGGAAACCGAATTTGAAGTTCAAACATTGATGAGCCACTAATAGATCTCCTACAATTATGTCTTGCGTTTTCAGCTAGGTAATTGATATATTTAAATTGATTTTGCCCACAAAACATCAGTTAAGATTGAGTTCAATATTGTTTCCTTGAAATTAAATTGAGCGTTTACTAAATTCCTTGCTCGATTAGTTTAACTTTGATTCCACTTGAAATACTTGGAATTTGCTCGCACCTTCTCGAGATCCTGACCTTCCGAAAGTAATTCCTGCATTAACTCAATGCGAGAATTATTAGGTGTCTACTATTTTACCAGTGTGCCTTTTATGTATATTTTGCTAGCTCAACCTGCAAATTCTTGTGTTATTAGGTTGTATACTTAAACTGCCCTATCTGACAACAGTTGTGGAGTTGATATAGTTAAGCTTTTGTGTTTAGTCCTAATATTGCAAGGCTACCATTTTTGAGCCTAGTCAAGTTGTGCTCGGGCCAACTCATTAATCCTAGTAAGAGCATTATGCCAGAAAATATTTAGTTTACATCTGGAGAGTTCAGGGTTCTGGAACTAGATAGTTGATATTGCGAAGTTTCCTTCGGCCTGCAACTCGGGAGCCAGAGTTGCAGGTTGAGGTTGTTTTCGTAGAGTCTCCTCGCTTTGAGGCAGCTTGTTAATCAACAGTCGTTGCAGTCCTGCATGTGTTAAGATTTAGCTCTCCTTATACCCAGTGCAAAGTAACCCAGCCTGCTGTTCCCGCACAGGAAGCCTACGAGCCACTCAATACACCACTGCCACATTCACCTACCGTGCCATCTTGAGCCCACACCTCTGATAGGCAAACTACCAACGGTAGAAAGTAACCGTCCAACACGCTCTGGACGCCGTTACACTAGCCGCAAGGCTTCAATTCCCCTTTTGTGGAGAACTGCCTCCTTCGCTCCCAATTACTTCGTGATCTTCAACCCACATTGAACTAGGGTTTAGTACTGTGTCGCTAGCTGTATAACTCAATTGCAAACTGAGTCGCTTCACGATTCCTTGGAATCACTACACATTAGTCGTTCCACAATCTTACACACTTCACCTCACAATCACTGCCGCGAGGCAGTTGGAGTCCTTCTGCAAGATCGGACCAGGAACTCCTCTCCCTGAAGCGACCAACAGTTGGCAGCTCATCGTTACCACAATAAATGCCCAGGCGAGCTAAAAAAGTCTATCCTTGTCCTTCCTTTGGTTCAGTCCGTGGTGAAAAACTTAGGATAAACTTGAATTTACATGATGCCCGTCGAGTATCCGAACACCTTGCTTGAGTCCTTCTGAGTGTGCAAACCAGTAAAATTCAATGCGCGTCCCCACGCGCTGGTGACTTCATTAACTTCCTTGCTCTTCAAGCTGATGCATAATTAAATTGAACTCACCACCATTGGGTCGAAGTTCATAAATCTTTGTATTCATTGACGGCTCTTCGAGCAATGGAAACATCGGCTGCGGGTTTTTCTCTCGTATCGTCAAAGTTAAGGCAAAACTCCCTCCCTACTCCACTATATTTACAGCTGAATTGAACGCAATCTTTTTTGCTTGCAAGTTCATTTCTACTCTCCCAGGCTCTTTTGTCATTTTTCCAACTCTCTTAGCTGCATTTTTGCTCTAAATTAAAAAAAGACCAATACATGGTAATATGGATTGTGGAAATAATCCGTTCATTTGAAGCAAACAAAACAATAATTGAATGTGTACCAAGTCATGTTGGCATCCTGGGAAACGAAGCTGCTCATGAATTGGAAAGAGAATCGTTGGGTCTGAATCTTAAAACGCACCTTTTTCCCAGCAAATATGAGCTGAAAAGAAAACTCATTCTCTACTATGATCATGCATGGTAAAGCAACTGGTTATCACTTCCTCATTCCATTACTCACTTCTGACCAACGGTGGAGCCATTCATCCCGCAACACCTTACCTGCGCTGACCAGATCGTTATCACTCGTCTGCGACTACAAACATGCCTTCTAACACATGGCCACTACATTCCCAAATCTGCATCAGCCCCTCCATCCTATTCAAACTGTCATTCCCACATCACTCTGAAACACGTGCTCATTGAGTGTCCCACGTACGAACCCTTTCGCCACCAGCTACGAACAACTTGCCAGATCAACTCTCTTCCTTTCAGTCTTTCTTCGCTACTCTATTTATAAGCTTGACACTGTTCCAAGCTTGATTATTTCAATCCTTCGGGAAACCGGGCTACTGAAGAGAATCTAACGAAACCAGTGGCGGAGTGGGGACGCTAATTTCCATAGAAGGAGATGCGCCTCATCGTTTACAAGTAACTTGTAACAAGTAAGCTCACCCGCGCACTCAATGATCGTTTAAAGAGGCTTTTACTGTTGCAACTTGTAATGCCACTGATCCGCGTCCGCTGTTCAGAGGCAGGGCTGCCACACCTTGGAAATTTTCCCCAGATCTTGGGAATTCGGTCATGGCCTGGGGATTTAGGGAATTCGAAACGAAAACGGGAAGGATTTAGGGAATTTGAGGTGTTTCACAAAATATTGTATGCAAAAACTAAAATACATTAATAATATTTGCTTATAACAAGTAACAACTAAAATACAATCTAGAAATTAATCACATTATTAGTACAAGAGGCCTGAGTCAGCTTTTTGAACGAATCATGGTTAAACAATGCAAGTTTTTACGAGATCCGAACGAAGCGCGCAGTAGCGCAATTACAGCGCCTGGTGCAGCGCCTAGCTCAGTCACTCGTTATTTTTGCTGAGGTGCTGAATATCTTTTATAGTGTATGCCTGTGGTACTAGTGCTACCGGTAGCGGTGTTTTGTCCTTATTGCTTTATCTGCTCGTAGCTAAACACCATAGAATCACCTAACAAATGTGGTACAGTTAAATAGTCAGAGATGATTGGTTGAACGATTCCGAATTCAAAGATTGGCTACAGAACGGTAAAGATGGAAACCGTGCCAGTCGTAAGTGCTGCAATATTATGTTCAAAAGTGTGAACAAGTCTGCCCTACTGAAACAGTAGGAATCCGAAAAAACATAAAAAGTTATGGGCTTATGAAGTCGAAAGTTGACATCGTTCAATTTTTCAAGCAGGAAACGCGCAATGATGACCAAGTGGCACTTCCCTCGCTTGTTGACGAAGCTCATATAAATAAGATAGACAGCGTGTGGAGGTTTTCGCCTAATTGCAGCTGACCTATCAGTAAGGGAATGTCCAATTCCTCAGTATTGGAAATCATTAGTGAAAATGAAAGATGGCTTGGGTAACCCTAATTTGGCAACCTTTGATATTTAATGCCTTGTCCCGATTACGCTTTCGTTTCCATTTGTTAAAAAGTATTTCCTCTACTTGACTGAATAAAAAAATTAACAATTCCTTAAGACCAGAAACTGCCAAGCACCTCCTTCTTGCTAAGCAATAATTTGCAAGAAATAATAGAAAGTGTGCCAAGTTTAATCACGATCACAAAGTTTAATCACTAACCTAAGAATTAAGGGGAGCTATCTATCAAAAAGACCAAGATTGACTGAAAAGTTTGAAAAAATTAGGACCTCTTGACTTTCGTGTTGGCACTGATGATAAAAATTGAGAATAAACCTGAAAATGTATTTATGATAAACATAAATATCATATTTATCACTTATGGTAATACCTGAGAAATTTTATCCCGATCTGGGCAAATTTCAGGGGTCAGTTTGGGGATTTTGGAGAAAGTTGACTCAACTTGACTGGCAGCCCTGGTCAGAGGGCAAATGCATATTGCAAGAAAAATTTAGTTGAGGAATTAGGAGTCCTAGGTGACCCTTGGTGTGTGCACGTGTGTTACTGATCCTCTGACTAAAATTGTGTTGGATTTAAGTATTTAAGTGAAGTTCCTGAAAACTGGTATAGTTTGCATATTAACGTGAGTATAGTGTGTGTGACTATATACGGAGTGCTTGTGAGAGTAGTTCCCCCCCCCCCCCCCTTCCGCTGCTTGAGTTGAGACCGAGCGTTTGTATCATGACTTGCAACTTTTGACTAGAGTGTGGGACTGGTAGTTCTGTATTTGCCTGCAAGTTTGTGCTGAATTAGAAGTGTTGTGGTTGAGAATGGCGTGTAATGAGGGAAATAGAGTTAGGCAAGGGTTGGAGGTGCTGATGGGAAGAGGGAGTGGATTCAATGTGCCTGTAAATTTTTGATGGATATGGATGCATGCAAAGGCTTGAAAGGAGTATAAACTTGTGTGCTGGAAAAGCCTGATTGATGAGAGAGAGAAGTTGAAAGATGAGGTTGAGAGGTTGACAGTTCTGATGGCTCTTTTAAGTTAGAGGGTGATTTGAAGGATGAAAGGAAGATGAAAGAAGGAAAGAATGAGAATGGTGCAAGGAGTGCAAATGCAGTGGATGAGGAGGCAAATGATGGTGCAAGGAGTATGAATGCAATGGATGTTGAGGCAAATGATGGTGCAAATGTGACAAATGAGAATAGAAGGATGAATGAGCATGATGAAAGAAGTACAAATGGAAAGAGAGTGAATGAGCAACCTGTTGACGTGCCACATGAGGTGCAGGCGCCTGTAGTGGAAGTGAATGAAAGGAAGATGGCTGGAAAGAGTGATGTGAGTGGAAGAATTGAACGAAAGAGTAGTTTGAAAGGAAGAGTGAGACCTACGATTAGAATATGTGGAGACAGCATGGTTGAGAATATGGATAGGTTTGTGAGGATGAGTGATAGTATTGGGTGTACGAGCATGAGAGGAAAGGGAGTGGAAGAGATCTGCATGCATACTGAGAGAGTGATAGATGGAATGGTTGTACTGCAAGGAGCTGGCAATTGGTTGCTTGAATGTGGGAGAGAATGTACGGTGAATGCAATTATGAAAGTTGTTGAAAGGGCACGAAAGAAGAATGTTAGAGTGGCGGTGACGAGCCTTCTGACTTCTGAGAAGGCCTGCTTGTGATGAGTATGAAAGGATACAAAAGGAGGTGAACAAGGAGGTGCATGAAAGGATTATGAGTATGAAAGCTGACTTAGCTGAGAGTGTGAGAAAGCATGAGTTGGGTTCCAGCTTCCTAGACAGAGAAGAATTTCAAGGAACTTTTTTATGCCTGGACACAATGGCAAATTGGAACTAGATTTAGCAGCCAGGCGAAATTTTGTGAACTATTTCGTCGAACAATTTCGAAGTACCTTGAAATCTATCTAAAATTAGTTTCTAAAAGGTCCCACCATACAACTAATCAAAATAACAATTATTAGTTAATATGTGCATCTTTCCAGGAGGGAGAATGAACTTAGGCTGAATAGAGAGACAGAAGCGTAGCAGCTCTCCTCAGGCTACTAGAGTTCGAGTACTGAAGAGCGAGTGCTGTCGGAGACTCGGAGTGCATTGCAGCGAGGCTGCTGGCTGCAGGCTGCAGCTGAAAGAACGCAAGTTCCAGCTGAACATCACTCTTTATATTAAAATATAATTTTATACCCTTTATCTTGTTTTAAATGGCCCTCAAATTACTTCATTAGAAAGAGAAAACTTTCAGCTTTACGAAAAGGTATTTTTTTTGGCCAAAAAACCCTTTAAAGTATTAGTTATTCATTATTGTTCCCCGTGAACGAGACATGTAAAAATAAATTAGTGTCATTCCTACGAGAATGAATCGCTTTTCGGTCTCGTTTTAAGCACAAATTCGACTCGTTCCTCGAAAAAATGAACTTAGGAGAAGAGTGGCTCCGGAAAGTTACTCCCGCGCCGCAGCTACCTGGCAGGCTGTATGCACGGTAGAGTGTAAAACATGAAGTGAAATAGTTATATCGTAAATTCTGTTTTTCCTATAGAGGAAGTAAATATTCGTGTATTATTTTGGTTTGTGTTAAAATACGCTGTACGTATTTTGTTGATAATGATGGTGTAATGAAGTTAAAGAAAACTAATTTCTTCCAACCTATTTGGTGACTTGAAATTAAATATTAGGCATTAGTGCTAAAAAATGTAATCCATTTGTCCAAAAAATGTAATGTAATCGAGCAAAGCGTAACATTCGAAATGGCAGTGGGTGTCTTGAAGAGGTATTTGGGAATGATTTTCTTTCTTTGTTCACGTTTGCAAATAAAATGCATCGAACGGTTTTTTGAGTATGAAGTTCACAAAGAGAACATCTATATAAATCAATAAAATTCATCCCACAGATAATTTCAACATTGATATATGTAATTCATTGTGGATTTAGTAGTAATTTAATATCCGATAAAATTACTCTACCAAAGTTTTTACCGATATTTCTCGATGAAGTTAGATGGGATAAGAAAGAAAAAAAGAAAGAAAACCCGTTTATTTTTTATACTAAATTTGATTCGTGAGATGCATTACATCATATTGGGTTTCAAAACTTTCCTAATATAAAACGTCATTAATTGATCTCATAAGATTTTATATATCGTAAAATTAGGAATTAAAATGACAGGGAAACATAATATTTAATATGACATACTCGTGTTAATAGAAGCTAGTTGATACATGTCGGGTTTTTCGAGACCGTTGATTATTTTGTATGTAATAGTGATTTGGAACGGCCAAAAAAAAAAAACTCGATCGATTCTCGAAGCGTACTGGGTAAATTACGAGAGTGATAATGAAACACGTTTGTGGACTCAGCTTAGTTTCCGTGGCGGAGTTTATTTTGGAAGCGGAAACCAGGATAAAAACTGGCTTCTTCGGCTCTTGATCTCGGAGAGCTTGTTGAGGTGGCAATCCGTGCCGGAGGACCAGGCTGGAGTTGACGAAGGCCGGCACGTGATGCAGTAAGCGTGGTGAGTGAGTGGTATTTGGTGAAAACTTGAAGGAAGTCTAAACAGTGACGTAATGTGGTCACGTTATGAGGTCTGCTTTCCAAACGTCTAGCAGACAATCGAGCTTGAGTAAATGGAGTAACTCAAAGTTTGAGGCTCAGGTAGATTTGCTGGCCTTTGCCAAGGTAATGCCAAATGGCTGGCTCAATAATAAGGTAAGTTTTGTGCAAGTTATAGCATGACTCAGGTTAACAACGTAACATTTAACATGGCACTCAGGGAAAAAACCCAGGGAGATTTGACTGTGAGGGTTGTGTGTATGGCGATGATGTAGAGGTCCTGCACAGGAGTCCAGGATGCTGGATTAGGCGTTCCAGGAGAGACATTAAGACATTCCCTACTGAAAATCCAACACAATAATGACAAATCTTCCCACACGGAGAAGTCCGAGAAACTCCTACAGGTTCGACTCCAGCCAACTTGAGAAGAGAGAGGGAGAATTGAATCAAGAAAGTCTGATACAACTGCTGTTGCTTTAAATGCAAGGCATGAAATTTAAGATTTTTTTAGTAGACTATTTTGATTTTTCAAAAGGCAACCGGGGAAAATTCCCCTGAAATCATGGAAGGCACATGATTTAACAAGGCATGGCGTATGAAACAAAAAAAAGGAGAATTACATCAATTAAGTAAAATACGTAGCATGTGGATTTAGATTTTTTTAATGTACTCTAGAACATCTCGATAACGGTACGAGAATACAGGGAAAAATATTCCCTAAAGTTAGTTGATAAAGGTTTTACTGAATTTTTCTGATAAATATCGTTGGCAAGAATGAAGGAATCAAAGGAATAATATTCCCTCTGATAAAAGAAAAAGGAAAACTGCGTTTTGGATCTCACAGAAGGAAAATACGCAAAGAAAACGAGAGCATGAATATTTCGTGCGGCGGGGGACCCAGCGGCTTCAACGTCGGCATAAGCCAAAGCCGCCGGCGTCTTGCACACACTCAATGATAGGCAGATAGTAGTGGGTGTTTGTCACACGAATGCGATGAAGTAAATTAATTTTATTGAGATGATTGATATCGAATTAAGTGAGGTTACGTAAATATATGGAATTAGAATGAAGTTCCAAACTTTAGCAAGTAGACATGAATGACTTCGTAATTCATTAAAAGCTATTAAAAAAAAGACATCTTTAATGATTATTTTGCGTTTAAACAAGTTTAAGAAAAAGGCTGCTAGAAGTGATTTGTAACAAAAAAAATAAGAGAAAATACTATTAGAACACATGCTTAAAATGCAAATAAGAATCACGTAGTAGTGACAGAAGACGGCAGAGTTTTCCGCCATTACACAAGACGCTATCGGCAATGAACGCCGGCAATTTGGCCGCGTTCGTCCACAAGTAGTTTATGAAAGATTCGTGATATGATACTGGCAAAACCCGCAATATATGTTTGCAGTAAGGAGAAAACCAGTACGTTAACTGAATATCTAGTATGAATTCACGCGGGAGTTTGGGAAATGACACGCAATATTCACTCTATAAAACACATGCTAATCTCAGAATCTTAACACGAATTTCTTTTATCCCTAATTCACGACACTGAGCAGATCTTTAGATTAAAACACACAATACACCGAAAAACACATGGCACATATTCTTACCCGGTTTACTCTTATTTTAACCCTAAATATCACTGCACTTACGAGATGTTCGCGCAACCGAGCCACAAGCAAAAGTGAGTGGACTAGGCGACGCGCTTGTATGTTGCCAGACGGGCTGCTTAAGAACTCGAAATGTCGATTGATTATTTGACCTCTCATGTATTTACACAAAAATTTTAATGATTACGAATTAGAAGTAGAAAATAATTAATAATAAATTAGAGTAATATTTTTAATGCTACTAATTAATTTATTTAAGTATGAATAGCGAATTTCTAATTTTTACTCTTATGTAGCGGTATGCTACATACATTTCCTTACATGATATTTATAAGTTACGATAGTAGAAAATTTTTAAATTCAATTTGAAATGTTGCACAAAATATTTTCCCACATTGCTGTTTTTTGTTGTTGTTCAAGACCAGAGAAGAAAAATTGAAAATGATACAATTAATAACTAAAAAACCTGTTTTGCCATATGAAGAGACATTGAGTATTCCATTTACAATTGCAGCCAGTGCTTTGACATTCAAGTGACCAACCCATCTATAGTCATTAGTCATTCCGCTGGCGCTAATTATTGAATCGTGTCAGTAAGCTATTGAAGGTTGAAAGGTATGGATGTGCTGGAGCGTTCCTACTCACTTTTATTCTGATTTGGTGAGTTCGCCAATTATAGTTTTACACTGTTTTTTGTTCATAAATACCCGATGTTTTGAAGGGATATTCTGCAAAATGTGCAGCAGGTGTGTAACTAGTTTAAGATTGGCAGTAAACAAGTAAATACACATGCCGGTGTATTTTCAAACATTCTGAGGACCGTAGTGAAAATAAGTTTTAAAAACTGTTTATTTTACCGGTAACTTACGCAGTACAGATGAGGTTTTGCTTGCTAGTCCTTTCAATTCCTGTAAAATATTTTAACAGGATTTCAATGAAATATTATCGCGTAAAGGGCCTGTTTGGAGTGCACGCTACTAACTAATTATTGTCAGTCGTAGTAGTTCAAGTTACATCGAAACAGCGCTTCATCGTGAGAACTGAATTCTAGAGATATCATTTTTTCCATACTCTCTCCATAGTTTTATTTTGCTGTGATAAGATTAACTGTGCACAAGAGTTGGGGTTAACACTAAAGTTAATTTCTGTTTTCTCGGACTCAAAAAGCTCTTGTAATGAACAGCTTATTTATCAATAACATAATATCAATTTTTTCGTAATGAATACAAATATTTTTGTTTTACTGAGCTTCACCCAACAATGAGAGAAAGCTGAAACTTTTGAACGATTCGTCCGGATTCCCGAAAAAGACCAAAGTTGGACAGTGCAGGAAAAGCACGAGTGCCGAGTGGTCAGAGACAGCATATAGATTCATGCAAAGGTGAGAAAGTGGCTAAAGCAATGCAGTGGAGTGGACGGTTAGGTAGTGTGGCCAGATACAGAGCAAACAAGTACGAATGTGTGAGAGGAATGTGGAAGTATGTTGCTGTACCTAGTGTCATGTATGGTATGAGTGCTCTTGCTTGGAATGGAAGTGATCTTGAAAAGCTGGATGTGATACAAAATAAGGTAGGACGTGTAGCATTGGGTGCTCCGAAATGGACAGCTATAGAAGCCATTAGAGGTGACCTAGGGTGGAGCCTATTTTCAGAAAGAATGATGAAAGCTGTGCTGAATTATAAGGTGAGAATTGAAAGAATGCAGAATAGCAGGTGGGTAAGGCGAATCTTTGAATGGAATCTGAGTGTAAGCTATTGGGAGAAAGTATGTTGGGGGCATGCAAGGAAACTCAGTATGCAAAAGATTATTCATGTTAGAATTGGGAGACCTGTGGATGACTGGAGTTTAATAAATGCAGGAGGTGTAGGGCCTGAGTGGGACTGCAAGAGGTGGAAGAAAGAGATTGAGAGACAAACAAAAGAGTATGGATTGAATAAGTGGAAGCTTAGCATGATGTGGAAGCCTACACTTAACTGGTATATGAAAAAGAAAGCACCTAAGTTTGAGCTGTTCTATGATGGTAGTTTTGGAAGTCAACTCTTGTTTGCTGTGAGGTGTAAGTCATTAAGTGTGAACAGACGTACTTGGAGATGGAATGAGAATAATAACAGATTATGTCAGCAGTGTAATAGTGGAGTAGAGGAAACAATTGAGCATTTTGTGCTGGAATGTAGTAAGTATGAGCAAGAGAGAGAGAGTTTTATGAATGTGGTGTCTGAGCAGTATGGAGAGAATGAGTGGAATGCCAGATGTGCTGAAGATGATTGCGGTATGAGCTGTCTTGCTGGATTGGATCAGGAGTGTAATGCGAGTATCACTGAGGCTATGAAAGTGTTTCTTATGCGTGCCTGGAGTAAGAGACAGTGACTGGAATAAGCCAGTCAGGTAGAATAGGCTGTAATGACCCAATGTGCCTGGGGATGGTGTTTTGACACACTGGCTATCCCAGTGACGCCATCCAAAGGCAGCTTGTGACAAGGATTGGTAGATCCTGAGTAGTTTAGTGGACAAGTCTGGTACCAGGCGCTGAACTCTTTGTGTGATAACTGTGGAGGGAATTGTAGGCCGTTACAAAGGCCCCGACGCTGTCGGCCCTCAATTTCAAGTTCAAGCATAATCAGTGCTGTGCTGGTCTCACTTTGTTCTAAGATGTTTTTATTTTCCAGAACATTATGGTGAAGGTCATAAACTCAACTGATTGATTACTATTGCAGGAGGAAGGGTAAAAATATTGAAGTCATAGTAGTTTGCATTTTATGCGATTTAATTTTGAGACTAATTTAGATAAGCACAATAATTTAACCAAGTGCAAGGAGATTAAAAACATTTTTTATAAAAATAGGCTTCCTAAACAAACAGGTTTGTAATTTGTTACTGCCAAACTTGTTAATAATGGAATGATATCAATGGTATGGGTTCAAAATTGCTATTTTAAGTTCTGTAGCATGCTTATATTATTTCAAACCTCAGCTGAATTCAATCATTGAAATGTTTAAGGAATTTACAATCATTTGCTTGCTATTAGGTAGCCTTATAAATTATCCAATGGCAATAACCTAACAACTATTGATATTTCAATAATGTCTAAGGTTTTTAGTTAATCAAATAAACTATTCTTCATGAACAGATTTTGAAGGTTTCAAAGCTAAATAGAGATTTGGAAAAAAGTGAACTTTTTTCATGTAATATCAAAAAATTTGATCAATGTTTATTTTACCGGTCAATATTGAATTTAATGTTGTCAACAAATTTCATAATTTCATAGGTATAGATAGGTAAAATAGTCAATTTTAAGACGTTTTACATGAATGACAATGTGCCCGGAAATGCTTATTTTTGGAGATATTTAACTTTGAAGTTATAGGAACGTCATTTATAAAATTGAACAAACGGAGAGGTAAATAAGCAGAAATCTGGTTCTGACGTAACGATAGGTAAGGTTAGGTTTGGTAAAGTTAATTTAGTAAAGTATCCTAACCTAAGTAAGCCTAAAATATCTTAATTTAACTCAACCATACCGAGGCCGATGACTCCCGCCAAAAAACTTGGCGTGGTCCGCGTCCGCAAAACGCCGGAAGAGCCATATCAAAACTGCCGTTAATGCTATTTTTACCTGGCGTTATTTATCCTATATCTTCAAAACTAAGCATTTCCGGGCACATTGTCATTCATGTAAAACGTCTTAAAATCGACTATATTACCTATCTATACCTACAAAATTATTAAATTCATTGACAACATTAAATTCAATATTGATATTTTACCTTCGACAGGGAAATTAAAGATGTCGTTGCTGATAATCACTAAATGAGCACATTTAAAAACCTTTTACAAGAATCACATTATGCTCGCTGATGCGTTATTTTTGAATCATTGAACATTGAAGTTGGCGCCGGCGCGCGCACCGGCGCCATAATTTAGTTAATGAGGGTAGTTAACCTGCCTATTACAAACGTCAAGAGGTTGGGTCGTAAGGGTTAGCCACAGTTCTTCTAGTGAAAATTTTAAATAAAGGTTTTAACCGACCCATTACGTCGAATGATCGAGTGTGTCCAAGTGCGCACCACTGCTTCGACGTAACTGGCAGCCTTGAGATGACCGCAGATCCGTAACTTCAACCCCGGTATATCGTGGGTTCGACGTATCTGGGAACATTTGAAAAAAGTCTTTCGCATCGACAAAATAACTCGTCATCTCATTAACTATGTTTATGCATAGTAGAATTTCAATTGATTTATAATTTTCACTGAAAGAACTGTGGCTACCCCTCACGACCCAACCTCATTACGTTTGTATTAGGCGGCGCGCGCGCGTGCCCGCGCCAACTTCAAAGTTAAAAAATTCAAAAATAACGCATCAGCAAGCATAATGACATTTATGTAAAAGGTTTTTAAATGTGCTCATTTAGTGATTATCAGCAACGACATCTTTAATTTTCCTGCCGAAGGTAAAATAAACATTGACATAAATTTTTGAACTTTCTTTTAATTTGTTCCCTTCAATTCTGAAATTACATCCTGTTCCTAGATATGGATAGCTTGATCCAGGGTGAGTGTTTTCTTGGAGGTGGAGTCCATCTTACAAAAGAAAGTGAGATGAAACTCTCCAAGAAATATATCCAGTGGATCAGGGCTACTCATGTCATAATGGAAGGTGGAACAGAATGAATGAAAACCTGTCAGAGCAAAAGTGAGGAAGTCTTGAATTGTCCAATTGTGTTGTAAGGTTTGGAAGTATAAATATGCGTGGTTGGAATGCAGGATAGTTAGATGACCTTATAGTAGAATTTGAGAATGGGAAATTGGATTGTGTTGGTGTAGTAGAGACCCAAATGCGTGATAGTCAGTTTAACATGTAAGGAGAATAAGTATCATATGATAGGAAAAGGGCATGTTAATTGGCAAAAAAAGAGGTGGTGGAGTTGGTCTGATTGTAAAAAATGCTCTAAATTGGAAATTAGAGGAACTTCCTGTTGGAAATGAACCTGAAAGTGAAGATTTGTTAGCAATTAAGTGAGAAAAAATGCATGCCAGAGAATGTATTGTTGTTATTGTATGTTATATAACAACTGATTGGATTTTAGCTCATGAAGAGAATGTAAAAAAGTATGAAATATTATCAAGGATTGTACGAGAACACTGCAGGTGCTCTCTGATTGTGATGGGTGACATGAATGGCCATGTTGGTATACTTGGTGAGCCGATGAATGCAAATGGACAAAAATTGATAGATTTTTGTGATGAGAATGAACTTGAAAACCTGAATGTCACAATAGGAAATGGCCTGCATACATGGCAAAGCAGGGAATGGAAAACTGCAATTGACTATATGATTGTGAATAGTAGAGCAAGAGAGTATGTCAAATAAATGTTTGTAGATGATTTTGATATTGCTAGTGACCATAATATGATTGTGCTTAAATAAAATTGGGGTGGAAATGAGTCAATGCAAAAGCTCAGTTGTGTGAAAAAAAGTTGGCGGATAAAAATGGCAAACTGGGAAGAATGAATTGAGTAGGTGTAACTGGAACAGGTGTGGAAATGTAAATGACCTTAATGGTGAAATTGCAAGAACCTTGTATAATGTGGCAGAGCAAAAGATTGGTAGAATGAAATGCAGGAATGGGACAAGGAATGCCAGGTTGTTTACAAGTGAGATCAAAAAAGAACAAATGAGAAGAAAGACTTTGAATAAGAAACAATGCAGTATGAGGAAAATGTATGAAAGAAACAGAATTACTGAGGATAAATGGCAGAGTGCATGGAATGAGTATACAAGGACCAGCAGAAGAAAGGAAGGAGAATGATTAATGAGGCTAGAGTTAAAAAGGAGAGATATCAAGTTGAAAATCTTTGAAAGAAAGGTCTGGATAGAATAAAAGATTGGTATAAGTTTATACAAGGTAATGATAGAGGTAGGGAAGTTCAAGTTGATGAATTAGTAGTCAATGGTTGCAGTGTGCAAGATAGGATGCAAGTGGTGAAAGCAGTTGAAGAATACTGGGAGGACATTGGTGGAATGAATGAGCAGGTTACAGATGATGAACCCGTAAATTTTCTGATTGATGAACATGAACTGCAAATGGAAGACAAAATCACTTGTGAAGAGATAGTAAGTTTTTAGAAGGAAGTGAAAAATGGAAAGGTATGTGGCCCTGATAAGATCCCATATGAGTTCTATAAATGTGGAGGAGAGAGTGTAGTCAGTATGTTGAAATGTTTATTTGATGAGATATGGAAGAGTGAAAGTGTACCGGAAGATTGGAACAAGTGTAATGCAGTTCTGTTGCATAAAGGTGGACATAGGAGTATGAAAGAACCTAAAAATTACAGACCAATTGCACTGGCTGACACTGTATGTAAGATCTTTTGTAGTATTTTGAATTAGAGAATGAATAATTTAGTTGAGGAATTAGGAGTCCTAGGTGAAGAACAGAATGGTTTTAGGCAAGATAGACGTGGGGAGGATAATCTGTTTGTAGTGAGTGAAATAATTGAGCGAATGAGAAAGGATGATAAAAAGGTATATTTAGCATTCCTGGATATTGAAAAGGCTTATGCTAGTGTGGATCGGGTTAGGCTCTTTGAAATTTAGAGAAAAGTTGGGCTTAGCAGAAAAATAGTAAAAATTGTACAAAGTATGTATGAGAACACAAATGCTATCTACAGGTTAGGAAATGTGGAAACAGGGCAAGTGAGGAGTGTTAGAGGAGTGAGACCGGGCTGTACTCTGTCTCCCCTGTTGTTTGGATTGTACACAGAAGAATTAGCAGTTTGTCTGAGAATGAGTGGCTTAAAACTGAAAGTTGGAAAGAGAGACTGAGCTGTTTGTTTTATGCTGATGATGTGGTTGTAGTTAGTGAATGTGGACATGAACTGCAAAGGATGCTTAACATTGTGAATGGATATAGTACAGATTTCAAGATGAACTTTGGTGCTGACAAAAGTGAGGTTATGGTTATAAATAGTGAGGAGACTGACAGAGACACACTGTGGAATATTGGAGAAATCAGAATAGGTAGAACAAAAGAATATAAATATCTAGGTTGTATGATAAGTGAAGATGGATGCACTAGAACTAAGGGTGAGAAAGTGGTAAAAGCAATGCAGTGGAGTGGACGGTTAAGTAGTGTGGCCAGATACAGAGCAAACAAGTATGATAGTGTGAGAGGAATGTGGATGTATGTTGCTGTACCTAGTGTCATGTATGGTATGAGTGCTCTTGCCTGGAATGGAAGTGATCTTGAAAAGCTGGATGTACTACAAAATAAGGTAGGACGTTTAGCATTGGGTGCTCCAAAATGGACAGCTACAGAAGCCATTAGAGGTGATCTAGGGTGGAGCCTATTTTCAGAAAGAATATGATGAAAGCAGTGCTGAATTATAAGGTGAGAATTGAAAGAATGCAGAATAGCAGGTGGGTAAAGCAAATTTTTGAATGAAATCTGACTGTAAGCTATTGGGAGAAAGTATGTTCGGGGCATGCAAGGAAACTTAGTATGCAAAAGATTATTCATGTTAGAATTGGGAGACCTGTGGATGACTGGAGTTTAATAAATGTTAGAGGTGTAGGGCCTGAGTGGGACTGTGAGAGGGGGAAAAAGAGATTGAGAGGCAAACAAAAGAGTATGGGTTGAATAAGTGAAAGCTTAGCATGATGCGGAAGCCTACACTTAACTGGTATATGAAAGAGGAAGCAGCTAAGTTTGAGATGTTTTATGATGGTAGTTTTGGAAGTCAACTCTTGTTTGCTGTGAGATTCGAGTCATTGAGTGTGAACAGACGTACATGGAGGTGGAATGAGAATAATAGCAGATTATGTCAGCAGTGTAGTAGTGGAGTGGAGGAAACAATTGAGCATTTTGTGCTGGAATGTAGTAAGTATGAGCAAGAGAGAAAGTTTCATGAATGTGATGTTTGAGCAGTATGGAGAGAATGAGTGGTATGCCAGAGGTGCTGAACATGATTGTGGTATGCGCTGTATTGTTGGACTAGATCAGGAGTGTAATTTGAGTATCATTGAAGCAATGAAAGTTTTTCTTGGAAGTGCCTGGAGTAAAAGATAGTGGCTGGAATGAGCCAGTCATGTAGAGTGGGCTGTAATGACCCACCATGCACGGAGATGGTGTCTTGACGTACTGGTTATCCCAGTGATGCCGTCTTATGGCAGTTTGTGACAAGGATTGGTGGATCCTGAGTATTTTAGTGGACAAGTCTGGTACACAGGCGCCGAACTTTTTTGTGAGTATTGAGGAAGGAATCGTAGATCCTTGCAAAGGCAGGCCCCGACACTGTCGGCCCTCAATTTCAAGTTCAAATATTTTGAATAATTATTATGATGTTTATAGGGGTTTCTGTCATAAAATACACAAATTCTATTATTGAATTTACCACAACCTGTACATCTGCAATGTGTCCCTGGTCACTCTGGCATAAAAGGCAATGAAGTGGCTGATAAATATGCCAACCTGGGCCTTTGGCCACAATAACAACAAATCTGCTTGGAAAGAAAGAAAAAAAAACATTCATTTCCAATAATGTGGCCACATGAAATACATGCCAACATATTAGCATCTCAATATAAAACGTCCTGTGACAAACATTCTATACGAGGAGTACTAATAGAAAAACTATCAGAGGTGTACAAATAGATAAACCATAAGAGTCATACTAATAACCAAACTAAATGAGGCGTACTAATAGACAAACCATACGTGGCGTGCGAATAGTTTGACTTTGTCGAGAGATAGTTGGATGAAAATGAAAAATATCATCTCTTGGACATTTTATATTCCAAGAGATGGCTGACAACTTATGAATAAGTCTAATACTACTAATTCAGGCCAGTTTTAGTAGTATTAGCCTGAATACCGACACCCCTATGGCCAAGGTATGGCAGAGAGTGAACAAAATGAAGGGAAATTATGGACACAGGTCACTGTGTTTGGAAATTGATGGCCCTCTCACGGCAGATCCGGATCGTGTAGCGGAAGCTTTGGCTTGGAGCTTCTGTCGTGTCAGCAGCGGGGTATCCCTCCTTGGCTCTCAGACGTCAACAGGAACGGCAACCACTTGATTTTTTGACTAATTCCACCTACTCTTACAACGATTTCTTCACAATGGTAGAGCTTTATTGTGCCTTAAAAAAGTGCAAAAACACAGCCCCCGGGCCTGATGGTGTTCACTATCAAATGATGAAAAATGTGGATCATACGGCCATATCATTCCTTCTCTATATATACAACAAAATCTGGAGCACACACACATATCCGCAGCAATGGCGAACAGCAACAATCATGGCTTTTGCTAAGCCCAACAAGCCTGCCTCTAATCCAGATAACTATCGACCTATTGCCCTGACTAGCTGCCTTGGTAAGTTGCTGGAAAAGATGGTAAATGTACGGCTCACGCGATGGCTGGAGGCTGAAGAACTGTTAAATCCCGTACAGTTTGGTTTCCGACAACACCGCGGAACCATAGATGCTCTGCTCCGTCTACAGAACTACCTGGTAACTAACCTCGCAGAACGCCGACAGACTATGTGTTTTCTTCGACCTGCACAAGGCCTATGATACTGCGTGGAGATATGGGATCCTCAAATCATTGCATGGATATGGACTCCGTGGTAATATGGCCTTGTATATCCAGGAGTTTCTTGGTGAGAGAACCTTCCGTGTTAGAGTAGGTGGTACGTTCTCCTCACTGCAGCTTCAGCGTGAAGGCCTGCTTCAAGGCAGCGTCATGAGTTGCTCGCTATTTAATGTCGCCTTGAACGGTATTACTTCAGTCCTCCCCCCTGGCATTTTAGCCTCTCTGTGTGTGGACGATTTTATGCTGTACTCCTCATCTGCATTATTGCCTGCAGTGACTCGCAGAATGCAGAAAGCCATCAACAAAGTGAACAACTGGGCTCTTGAACATGGCTTCACCTTTTGTACTGAAAAGACTGTAGACCTTCATTTCCAGGGACGTGGCCAATGTGATCCTCCTCGACTGGTGCTGGGGGAGGGACAGGTGGCTTTTGCGCACAGCGTCAAGTTTTTGGGGATGACTGTGGATGATAAGCTCACCTGGAAACCTCACTCGGCAGCCCTCAAGGTTGAGTGTGCTCGGAGAATGAACCTCCTTAAGTGTATATCCGGAGTAGCGTGGGGAGCAGACCGAGTGACCCTGTTGCGACTATATAGAACTAGTGATGCAAAAAAAACGGTTTTATTTGATTGCGTTTTTTTTGCAAGAAAGTGTTTTTTTGTTTTTTTTTGTTTTTTTTGTTTTTTTTTGCATACCTATATTTTGTTAAGTATATGTCTGGGTTTTTTTTTGGACACCTAAAATATATTAATATCCATGTTTTTTAGTCATTTTATTGTTATAAAAACATCAAAAAGAAACCATATAGTAAAAGTGGTGGCAGATAACCCCCAATTACCTAGAGGCGTCTAAGAGGAACAGCAGGAGCCACAGAACTTATATTGATGGAGTCAAAATTCAGAGCTTACTATCTCTACTATGTCTGATTTTATTTATATGTGACCAAAAAAAATCAGACTTTGCAGAGATAATAAGCTCTGAATTTTGACTCCATCAATATAAGTTCTGTGGCTCCTGCTGTACCTCTTTGGCTCCTCTAGGTAATTGTGGGTTATCTGCCACCAGTTTTACTGTATGGTTTCTTTTTTATGTTTTCATTACAAAAAAATGACTAAAAACCATAAATATTAATATATTTTAGGTGACCAAAAAAATATGCTGTTTTTTTTTCAAACATGTTTTTTTTACAAAAAATTCTGACTAATAAAAATGAATATTAATATATTTTCTGGTACCAAATATAACCATGCTGTTTTTTTACAAAGAATCATGACTAAAAAACAATATATTTCATGTGACCTAAAAAGCCCCATGCAGGTTTTTAAAAAAAACATGTTTTTTACTAAAAAATCATGACTGAAAAACATGAAAAATATATTTATGAGTCCAAAAAAATGTTTTTGTACTAAAAAATCATGACTAAAAAAATATGAATATATATATGAGACCTAAAAAACCCCATGCTGTTTTTTAAAAAACGTTTTTTTTACAAACAATGATGTATAAGAAAACCTGGATATGAATGTATTTTATGCAACCAAAAAACCATGCTGTTTTTTTTGTGTATGTGTTAAGATATAATTGATATTAGGCATATATAAGCAGAACCGGCACGACGCAGCCGGCAACCAGGAGGACGCCGTACGGGCCGAGGGAGCTTGGAAAGGCAGGATGTGAGGAGAAAGGAGTACGTAGGGGGTAGCGTCTGTGTAAAGAGCTAGCTCGAAAACTACACATAGTATCACACAAGGACAACTTGATTGTGTAGTATAGGAAAACAATAGGTTAAAAGTAATTACCAACGAGAAGGGGAACTATGGAAAATATGCATCTCAGAAGAATATGTTAGAGGGAAATCCGCGTAGCAATACCAAGTTTTGTGACGCAGGGGAACACGTCAGAGGTGACGCGTGAGAAGCACCCAATCGCGAGATGCTACGTCTCTAAAAATTTTAGCGGGCATCCCGCACCATCAACGATGCGCATCCTTTGTGCGGGGGAGGTATAAAAGGGTAGAAGGAGGTAGAACCGGTCTATTTGACTGGTGCAGTGGCAAGGATGTAGGCTTCCTGACGGCCAGAGGGGAGGTGAGGATACATGGTTTAATTTATTGATAATTCATGTGGAGTCATCGAAACGTAGTACGTCTAACTTCTGGAAGCAGTGATTTGCAGAATGCTAATTATTGTTATTTGCATTTTTTTTTATTACATTGATTCTCTCAAACAGGATGGTTTGCATTGGGCTTTTAGTATGACGGTAAAATGATCATTTCTCATAGGAGATTTGTTTTTGAGACGGCATAATATGGGGAATCAGAATATTTGTGCTTTATTATTGAAGTACAGGCTTGATGTTTTTATGTAACAAAGTGCTGGGTTATTTATTTTGTGAAGCGGGGTAAAATACTCATCCAAATTGATTTCAGAGGGAAATAAATTATGATTGATTTTGAGAATTGAAGGTGCGTAAAGAAGTAATTCAATCAATGTCATGTGAAGTAGGTGTATTGCAGGGAATAAAAATTCAAAGATGATCATTGTTCACAGGCGGGTTGGGGTAGCTGGCCTGCGCGGCAGCTGAGATATCGCGGAGACTTGGGCTGTGTACGCCTAACATCCGAGGGCCTGTAGCGCCACAACCGGCCAAGCGTTTGCAGCCTTGCAGCGGGCAGCCAGCCTGGTATTCAACGCTAATGTGGAAGCCTGGAGGCTGTGTTCGAGCCTCGACAGGCCGACGACAGGGAATTAACTCCAGTTGTAATTGTGAAGAAGGAAAGAAGCAGAGGCACGCAGGGAAGTAAAAATTCATTCTGGCGTGCTGTGTTCATGATGAGTTAGGTAGCGAGCTTGCAGGTGGTAAATTTCGGAGAAGCAAAGGAAGAAAATGCACGCTGAACAGTGCAAGTCCACTCTAGCGCGCTGTGTTTATGATGAATCGAATATCAAGTGCAAATTGCAAGGGTGTAGTGTCCATGTTGGGCACCACGGTGTGAAGTGTTCTCCTAATTTTTGATGTCAAGCATTACATTTTCCGTTTGCCCATGCATCTAAAGTGTAACCATTTCAGTGAGCATCATGTCGCGTATCATGAGCATTTGGTCTAAGGACTCTGGTGCGAATATGAGTGTTGCGATAATATGTTTCCCTGTGCCAATTTTCCACGTGTTCATCTTAAACAGAATGTGTTTTAATCTTTCCATGCTTTTTATTTTCCATGCTTATTATGTGGGTACCATGCAAGCACAAAGGTGTACTATATTAATTATGTGTGGGGGTTGAAATTCCCTCTGCGTTACGTGCTCAGAGAGCATTGTTTTCGCGACATATTTTTCATTAAAAATCGTGTCCTAAAATCATGGATATTAACATATTTTATGTTACCAAAATAATCATTTTTTTTTTAAACATTTTTTTTTTATTCAAAAGTAATTATTATTCATTTTTTGGTTATGACTTCTTTGTAAAAAAAAAACACCCCCTCAGGGGGATACAATTATTGTATCTATGGGAACTAGTGCTCCCAGGGGGACAATGTGAGGGCCCAAGCTGAGAGTTAGGTAGGCCTCCTTTTTGTTGAAAGAAAATGCTTTTGTTATGTTGAGGACCACCTTTTTTCGGTTCACTGCTGTCCTGTTTTTCAGCACCTACTACTGTCTTCTTCAACTTTGATCTTGTTTCATAATCTTCCTTCCTATCTTTGGCCGCATTTGTTGCTGGGTAGGGAGGCTAAAACTAATGACTAATCTAATCTGTAAAAAAAAACATGTATTGTAATTTATTTTATATGACCAAAAAACCATGCTTTTTGAAAAAAGATTTCTTACAAAAAACATGAATGTTGTTAAATTTTATCTGTCCAAAAAAAACATGACCTTTTAAAAACCATGTTTTTTAACAAAAAGTCATTAATATCCGTGTTTTTTAGTCATGATTTTTTTGGTAAAGATAACATGATTTAAAAAAAACAGCATGGTTTTTTTTTTGGCACATAAAATATATTAACATCTACATTTTTTAATCATGACTTTTCTGTAAAAAAGATGTTTTTCAAAAAAACAGCATGGTTGTTTATGGTAAAATAAAGTATATTAATATCCGTGTTTTTTAGTCATGACTTTTTTGTAACATAAACATTCAAAAAACAGCATGGATTTTTTGGTCACATAAGATATATTAATATCCATTAGAACCGTACCAGGTCTTAGAAAAAAATATCCACAAAGAATTTATTCACTCTATAAAACCTTTTGGAGACTAGCTCCATCCTCAGTAAGTCATTCAGTCAAATGTTTTTTAAAGGAACAGTGAAAATTTATTGTCCATTTAACCAAATTTTACTGAATGACTGAGGATGGAGCTGGTCTCTGAAAGGTTTTATGGAGTGAATAGGTTCTTTGTAGATATTTTATTCTAAAACCTAGTACAGTTCTAATAAACATGATTTCAATATTAACAGCATTCTTTGTTTATAAGTTTCTAAAGACAATTTGCTTGAAGAAAAATAACTTTCCTGATATTTATATCCATGTTTTTTTAGTCATGATTTTTTTTAAAGGTTTTAAAAAAAAAATTTTTTTGGTCCCATAAAATATAATAGCCATGTTTTTTTAGTCAAGATTTTTCTGTTGAAAAACAATGTTTAAAAAAAACAGCATTGGATTTTAAGGTCACATAAATATATTAATATCCATGATTTTTATTCATAATTTTGTATAAATATCAAGATTTTTTTCTTAAAAAACAGCATGGTTTTTTAGTCACATCTCTATCAATGATCATCAGTAAAGATACGTTATTATAACACACCATTTTGGGAGTTGAAGGTCATTCACATGTATTGTAAAATCAATAAAATATCAAAGCATGAAACCGCAGAAAATGAAAAATTTCATAAAACCATGGAAAACCATCAATTAAGAAGTATGCTGTTTTATTTTGTAATTTGACATGAAAACAAATAATGTAGTGTGGTTCTTTTTCTTGCTGAGTTATTTTCAGACATAATATTTAAAAAAAAAACAAAATATCCACGTTTTTTTTACCACGGTTTTTTTTTGTAAAAAAAACGTGTTTTTTTAAAAAAAACGGCATGGTTTTTTTTGAGTCACATCTCTATATAGAACTCTTATCAGGAGTAAAATAGACTACGGCTGCATAGTATATCAGTATGCAAAAGAATCCACACTGGCTAAACTGAACCCAGTGCACCATGCAGCTATCAGGCTAAGCACTGGTGCTTTTCGATCCTCACCCACTTACAGCCTGTGCGTGGAGGGCGGAGAGCCTCCTCTGTGGCTTCGACGTGTGCAACTAACCTTTCAGTATCTAGCCAGGCTGGAACAAGTCCCTTTGTCTCCTGCATGGGCTAGTGTGCACGCGCCCCTTGGACGACACCTGCCTTTTCCTTATTTCATACCTTCGTCTGTGGACTACCCTGCAATTACGGCTGCTATGCAATTGAGACCCATGCAAATACTTCCAGTACTCTTAGAAAACACTGCAAAGTGGCGCGTCCCTATAGATAGTTTTTGCCCTGGATGCCGGATGCCCAAGAAGGAATCTGTGCCAGACTACATCCTGAAGGGAATTTTTATGGACCATATAATGGAAAAGCACGCTAAGTCTGTGAAGTTCTACACTGATGGATCAAAAACGGGAGATGCTGTAGGATGTGCAGCTGTGTCTGGGGAAAGGGTCAGTGCAAGGAAGCTGCTCCCAGAGTCATCAATTTTCACAGCGGAATTGTACGGTGTGATGGAGGCGCTGAAACTGATTGAGGAGTATCCATGTCGGTCCTTCACTATTTTCGTTGACTCAAAAAGCGTAATTGATGCCATACAGATGTATAATAGTACACACCCGCTCATTGCTGAAATTGTCGTGATGTTAATTAACTTTGCGAGCAGACGCAAGAGTGTCATGCTGTGCTGGGTGCCCGGACATGTGGGAGTATCGGGCAATGAGCGAGCTGACCATGAGGCTAAACGGGCTGCGGAGACAAACGAGGAGACGCTGAACTTGATGGTCCCGTTCCGAGACTACTACTCTTGGATAAAGGCTGCTGTGAGAAGCTTGTGGCAACAGGAGTGGGATAGAACAATTAACAATAAATTAAGAATTATAAAACCCACCGTACGTGAGTGGACATCGTCTAGTTGTCACCCTCGTCGGATGGAGGTGATACTCTGCCACCTTCGTATTGGCCATACTCGCTTGACGCACGGGCACTTGATGGAGCGACAGCCGCAGCCTCTATGTGAGCGGTGCCGCGTTCCTCTGACTGTCAAACACTTTCTTGTTGAGTGCCCCCGGTATGCTGCTGCCAGGAATGTGTGTTTCCCGAGACTGCGAGGTCCTGTTGAGGATGTAATGATTGGAATGCTCAAGGAAATCGAGCGTTCAGCTTTCAGTGTGACGGCGCTTAAAATGTTTTTAGAGAAGTGCAACTTGATGTCTCAAATTTAGCCAGGAAAGGAACAGCGTAATCAAGGAACTTTTCTCGTCTGAGATATGGATGACTGAACTGCATTATGGCCGGGTGCGCTGCGTAGATGCCTCTGGGGATTTCAGCGTGGGTAAGGCGCCCGGCCACAAATGGGTGGGCAGCTGAAATCCCCTACGGGGTTTTTGGCTGTCCTGTGTTCGCGGATTATGCGTCGCTCTGTAGATGATCTCTTCACAGATCAACTGGGACTCATATAAAATGACAATGATGTGGGTGGCAATTGAAGCGGTCTTTGTGATGGCTGCTGTTGTGTTTCCATGATGGTGAGTGTGACAAACTTTGAACAACATTTATATAGTGTGCTTTTGTGTAACGATGTGCATTCTGTATTTTAAACTGTGAGATCTACGGCGCGATATAGTACGAATTACTGAAGCGCTAGCAAATCAATGCTATTACTACTACTACTAATACTACTAAAGAATTTGTCAAAACTCCTAACTTATTAGTTAAATCAAAGTAAGAAAAGACCAAAAACGCTATACCGGAGCAGATTGAAGTACCAACGTAAATGACAATCAAGTATTGACTAGGTACTAGGTAGGATTATAACAAACGTCTCACAGAATTGAAGAAACTGTTTCTCAAACTATGTTGTCCCCAGTGGTGCCTTCAAGTTGAGACATCTAACATAGGTCATTTTCTTATAGAATCATTTTGATCAACCCAGAATGCTGATGCGCCCTAAGGGAACCTGCCATATTGTTGCGAGTGCTATTAGACAATTGAGAGTGGGACATGCAGGTGTACCGGCATATATGTTTTGTATTAAAATGAGCGCTACTCCAAACTCTGACTGCTGCGGTGTACCGGTTAACACGTTAACTGCGATGGGTTAAACTGAAGTTCAATATTCAATTCAAATTTATAGTCAATTGTGGTAATCAACTTTGAAAATGGCAAACATTAACTGGATCTGGCCTTTATTAAGCTTTCATTGAGTATTAATAAACAATAAGTTAGTGACTGCAGGTGGGTCAGCAGCACTATGAAAATAACCTAAGTGACCACCGGTGGGTCCCTTTGCAGGGATTGTGTTAAATAAATCGTGAGACCATCAACCATTATATATTGCTTTGTATGAAGTATAGTCAACAGAGATTTGTGTTTAAGGTGTATATTGAAAGTATGGAGGTTGAATTTAATCATAAAAAATGTATTAAGAGGAGGAAATTATCCTATTAGCACTGGGAAAAATATATTCAGTTCACTGGCCACTTTCCTGAGAAGTACTTCTGCTGGTGGCAGGTTACCTATGTTGTAAGTTAGATAAATGTTCTCAGAATACAGTTACAGCGTATATTTTTTCTATTTGAGAATTAATTGCTTTTGTGGTATAATGTTGAAGAAGCTGTACAAAACTACTGTTCTTGCAATGTAGAATTTTCTGCTATTTTTTTCTGTAAATTCAACCAATGAGGCAGAAGACACCTGTGGGTGAAAAACTCCAATAATAAGCTCCCAGGTCCAATGGTTCTCTTTGCTAGACCAGTAAATTTAAAGAGGGATTGAAGTTCATCCCTCACCTCAATAAGAAGAAGAAGCAGTCTATTCTGACACACAGTGCCCAAGCAGCAAATACCTGGTTTGCACAGAGTCTAACAAGCAGGGCTGTTGAACCAATTGTTAAAATAGAATATGTGCCATACTCCTTTAGAAATTGGTTGCAGAAGGTCCAACACAATGTTGCCAGAGACTTTGTAATCAGCTTAACTATGTACAGCAGGCCCAGACCAGTGTAAATTTACACAAGACCATCCTCTCCAGAAAAAACAAATATTTTATAGCCCCATTTTTTAGATTTTTTTGGGTTGTACATCTGTAGACTTGAGGCTCCTTTGAATGGCACTACTTGTTCAGCAATTGGAAGCTTTTCTAATGGAAAAGTACTGTTAGCTTTTTTAAGAATTGAGTAAAACTGGCCTTATTTTGTAAAGTTTGTCTGAAATATTGGAAGGCATTGTGGCATTATCATTACAGTGAATGTTGCGCATTATAAACTCGAATCTCTTTAGTGGCATAACGTCTGCTACTTTTCCTATTTTCAGGGATGTACTCGAATACCACCTAGCTCTGGAAATCTTTGCCATGCTCATTGAATACAATACGAGGCCTGTCGAAAAAGTATCCGACCTTTGGCCAGAAAAAATACTTCAACAACCTGACGGGGTTGGGACCCTAATCCCCTTCAAAGTAGGCTCCTTGTGCTTCCACACACTTAGCCCACCGATCCTTCCACTGCCGGAAACACCTCTGGAAGTCTTCTTTCGGAATGGTGTTCAGCTCTGTCGTCGCGTTCCGCATTATCTCTTCTCTACTCTCAAAACGGGATCCTTTCAGTGGTGTCTTCAATTTTGGAAACAACCAGAAGTCGCAAGGAGCCAGGTCTGGAGAGTAGGGAGGTTGGCGAACGGTCGTAATTCCATGTTTGGCCAAGAAATTGCGGATCAAATGGGATGAATGTGCGGCCTGCCACAACGCCTGCCACAACGCTGCTCACTCTCCGCTGATGTGCGGCCATCTTTGAATCTGTTGAACCACTCCTTAATTTGTGTTACACCCATAGCATCTTCCCCAAACACCTGCTGAATCTTACGAATTGTTTCAATTTGAGAATCACCAAGCTTTTGACAAAATTTGATGCAGTGTCTTTGCTCAATTCGTTCAGTCATCTTGCAAGAAAACTAAATCCGACAAACACTTAGAACAGCACCTTACTTGGCGACCACCAGCCAGTGACTGGCCCAAGTGAATGCGGTGAAAAAAGTCAAGCATGCGCATTAAGATTCCTCCTTCCACCGTGCACAGTGGCGCCGCCTTAGAATCACTACTTTGCGCGGGAAAAATTAAGGTCGGATACTTTTTCGACAGGCCTCGTATAGCTATGAACTGCTTCAAGTCAGATTCTGTTAGCATTAGTGGCTCTGAAGGATTTTCTTGAATTGAATGTTTATTAGATTCTTCATTTCTTTGCCAGGATGGTATAACTGTCAAGTAAAATCAGACCCATTATATAGATATAGAAGAGCAAGTATATATATATTTAAATACTTGCTCTTCCACAATTCACATATTTTTTACAGTAATGGATGCAAAAAAGTTCTACAACTTGCACCTCAGTAATATTCCATCTGAATCAGAAGATGAAAACTTAGAATTTGACAGTGAAAGGGATGCCTATTAAAATCAAAAGGCCCTCTGAGAAGTTTGAAGAATGAAATACCAAAATGTGAAGAAAAGCAACAGCCCTGTTCATCAAACATGAAAGGAAGTAAGCTTATATAGAAAACAAAAGACCCATCTAAAATTTTATACACACAAATTTTGGAAGGTAAACTGGACAAAATCACAGTAGAATTGGAGCAGAATGAAGATTCTCATAATATGCATCTTCAATCTAGGTTAATATCTTCAACCAAATTATTTCTATCATGTTTAGTCATATCTAAATATGAGCGAATATTTGAAAAATATATAAAGAAACTGTACAATCACAAAGCTGAGCTCAAGTTACTATGCTAATTCCAGAGAGAATATGCTTAAGTGACCCATTTTGCTCTCAAGCAACAAACAGAACTTTGGATCTGGAAACAATTTTTTGATTGAATCACTTCTAACAACTCACACATAGTCTTTAAAACAGTGTTTATTTACAGCATAATTTATTTTCATACTTACTTCAAAAATAGTGAATGCAAATTACTTAGAACACCAATGTAAGGCAACCTGTCCTTCTCAGTGCATGTGCTATACTGAATTTGTTGGAGTGGGTGTTTTGCAGTAGAAGTTTGCTTCCCAAGATATTGGGGAAAATCTTCCTTGTTTTGTTTCCTAAAATACATCCTGCGACATTAAGTTTTTTTGCTATGTTACCTGAAGGCAACACTTTGCCATATAGTGTTAACGGACTCATGGTCCACAAAACATAAGACAGTTCATATAATGCCTGTCCACATTACAGCTTTACCAAATGAAATATGGCTATTTTGTTACACTTTTCTATTTTATAGATGAAGAAATTGATGTAAAATGCAAAGCAAGCTGCAGTGCTGTAAAATTTGTTTGGTGTGAACTTGAAAACCCTTGCAGGTTTTGAATATTATTGAGAAAAGAATCTTTTCTTTCAAAATTGTACCTTAGTGGAATAAATACTCAAAATTTTAGTTTCAAATGTGCCTGGCTCAACTTCTGCTGCATCCTTTATGAGCAATGCAGCTGTTGCCCACATTTCCTTTATATGAAGCCACTGTCACTGATGTTCATGAGTTTGTAGCTGCCACTCTATTGCTTGTAAAATCGTAAAAAGCAAGTGTGCAGTAGGTTTGAGTGGGATGCATTTATGGGCCATGCTGATAGCTAGGTAGGCTTTATTTTTGTTGAAATAGTTTTTGTTTCATTGGAATTTTTCATGTTCACTGATATCTTTGTATTTGGTATTTCATGTCTTTTCATTTACTTCTCTATCTCCTCAGGGAGATTGAACTATTGTCTGTGGGAATTAGCACTTCCAGAGGAAATATGTGAGGACCTGAGATAAAAGTTAGGTGAGCCTTTCTTTTTTGGAATAGAATAGGATGTTGGCTTTGTTATGAGCCATTTTTTTTTTTTATTCACTGCTGTCCTGATTTCCAGCACCTACTACTTTCTTCAACTTTTATCTTGCTTCACGGACTTCTTCTGAACTTACTGTTTCTATGCAGCTTGTGTGCAGAATTCCAATTTCTCTCAACTTCTTTTTTTATAATTTTCTACACCACCAGTGTGTCGGCTGCTGCTACCCACACAGGAAACAGAAAGTCTGGTTAATGGGAATATATGCGGAATATACATTCACTGGGTTAGAGAATGTTCTCTTGTCATAGTTTGGAGTTCCCTTCTGGTGACAAATTACTATTAGAAAGAGCAATAGCAGGGCACAGCTATTTTCAGAATGTACATATATCGTTTATGATCTTTAATTGTTAATATGAACTGTAAACAGCACAAGAAGAGATATATCCAGAATAAAATATGTCACCTGACACAATCGCAACTAGAACACAGCAATCACAACAAAGTCCTACCTGATCTTTTGGTCTCTGAGATAATGAAGCTAACCTTGGCTTGCTTGCTCATGTCTGCGTGAATAAACTCAAAAAATTGAATTTTACCTACTTGAATCCAACTGTGTTCCAAGTTCCTTTGTGCTGATCTAGGTTAAAAATTTTCTTTGATATATAGTGCTTACTTTTATGAGCAATAATGTTTATCTGTTATACTATGTTATTGTGTATTTACTGAATCCAATTCAAACATATCTCCATGTGCTTGGAAAATTTGGAGCTTTATTGATATTAATTACTTCTTTTATTATGGTGACTCTGGTTATTAGTTTTCCTTCATTTCCTTTCACATGGAATGTTTACCTAATTGTAGTTTCTTGAGCAGAGAAACTAACTGAAGTTTAACCTAAGGCCAAGCACAAGTTGGAGTTGGATAGTGTGATTTTGATCTTTAGTGTGAATATGTAAAAAACAATGTCTCATCAACTCAAGAATTTGGTTTCTCTAGTAAGGTAAGTGTGGAAAATCAGCATTTGAATTGCTATGAAAAAATGTTTGACATCAATGCAGTGTGAATGCTATCAGTTGTACAAGGTTTGTCTCTTTGCCGAAAGTATTTCACCCTTGTTTTATTTGTGTTGCTGGAATAGTATTTGAGATGTATGAGTTACAGGTGAAAATGTGCTTGTCTCCTTTTCCGTGGTAAAAATATAATGTATATCAAAACTGTTTAGAAAAGTCCTTGAGTAGGATGATGTTTTACATTTTATTTAGACTTAAGGGAAGCGAGCGGTTTATGTGGCCCAAAACTAAAAATAAGATTATTGTTTGAAAATGCTCCTAAACCCTTCCTCTATTGCGTAGAAACATCATTTGTCCCATGTTGGCAACTCAAACCCCCTATAATTACCCTCAAATTGCCCCCCCTTCCCCTCAGTTGCACTCAGAAAGACTAGCTGCGGCTCTGCTAAGCTGTGGTTGGTTGCTCCAAAGAATTTTTACTTTTTTTTTAGACAACTGTTCATTCATTAGAGAGGTTTAGTGGTCTCTTGACGTTTTTAGTGAGTGGTTTTGTGCTTGTGTATCCTGTGAAATGCCTAGAATATCAAATGCAGCTCTTCGCTTTGGCCGAAGATGCTTTTTCAACTTTGAGAGGCAATTCCAGCTACAGTTTTTCACCTATGAAGGAAATCTTTTTTTGCATTGTAAATATCGAGGTGGGTACTAGAAATACCTGAGTAGTTTCTTTCATAAGTTGGTTAGAAATTTTTTATTGCAAGAATAAATTAAAGATTGGATTTTAGAAATTCTAAATTTTGTAAAAAAAAATTCTGCATTGATATCAACAAACTGTCATGGACATTTATAGATATGTTCATTTTGAATCAAACAAAAAAAACTAATCGTCTCTATGTACAATATTGGCTGAGAAATTGAAATTTTAAGAAATTTGCCTCTGGGTCTGCGGAGGGATGTGAGCATAAAGTCCCAAAACTTATTGGGCTATGAATGTTTATTCGAATGTTATAAACATGCTGTGAGTACCTCGGAGCTTATTTCACTCTGGAAGTATTTCTAATTATTTTTCAAAGAATCTATAGGAAAAAGCGTTCGCTTCCCTTGAGGCATGGCATCTATATAGTAAAGAGGACATGCAGATAATTGCAATAAGTTCTAATTTGCTAACCAATTAAATTATATGTTATTATTGTTGTGGCCACAATCATTGACAATTTAAAGCCTCAATGAGTTGAAGAATTGAATATAAATTTTGTATAATTTTTTCAATGCTAATTTTTTGCCACTATCGATTCAGTTGCCTACCAATAAATTCAGGTGACCATGAGTTATTGAAATTCTTAACTTATTTGTACTAATCATCCTGAAAATAGTAGAGTAGAATGTTAATTATGTACAGTTAATCAGTAAATATTGTGGGATATTCTGTTTGGGATCAAACTAGTCTTCAAGTTTGATCATTTATCCTTCTAATAAATTGTAGGTCTAAACCAGATTATTATGTAGGGATGAAACCTCTAAGTGGCCCCAATTACATTTTAAAATAATCTACAATCAAGTCATTTTGGCCTCCTTCTTTAAAGACATCCTATTCCTTTGCTTAAATTTAATTTTTCTTATCATTTATCATAAATTAAATGCAGTACAAGGCTAACTACATAACCTACACAACATTACAGTGAGTTTTAAGTGCCAACTATATTATTTTACAAGTATAACATGTGAAATAATTCAATATATTGAATCTCAACATGAATTATTTCATGCTTCAATAAAATGATTTCAACTATTTTCATCCGAAACAACTGAGCATTACAATGGGTGATGGAAATATGGTCTTGCAGGATTTACCACAAATGAATGACTACCTATCAAACTATCACTCACGACCAGAGGCTAACCTTGGAAGTTTGCTCTGACACTGAAGAGTGAAGTTAGCCATGAACTAACTGGATCCAAAATTATAATGAGTAGACTATTAAATCTCTGCCATCTTTATAGAATATTGTGCAGATAACATATGCTATGAAAACAGAAATCTTCATCCAGTGAGAATTGGAGAGGTAGGAAACTGAGGGACTGGGACCATAGGAACCCTGGTGGAATAGCCTCACTTCCTTGCAGAACACAGAACGTTTGAAAAGCAACCTCATAACGCTTTTTTTTACACTGCAACCTAAAAATACTGCATCTCTACCGTGTGGCAATACAGTTTTCCCTGGTTACCTTATGACCAACTAGATTATTAATGTTACCACTGATTCTTAACTTTTATTGGTTTTGCATTTCCATTAGTTGAGTGTAACAATTATGAGAGTACAGTTTTTGACAGATTAGATGAGTACTTATTATTGATTTGACTAAGTTAGATAGCTTTGAGCACCAAAAATTTGAAGGTGTCCTTTAAAGCAGAGTGGTCAAAAAAATAACTTAAATAGCCTTGAAAGTACTTGGTGGTAGGTATTATATTGTATTACATTGTATTACTAAATGCAATGTTGAGTTTTGTTACAGAAAACAAGTTCCAAAGGAAGTTAACTAAATTAATGGAAAATATGTAAGAAAGAACACTACAGTTTGGAGTCAATTTTGTTGAAGAAATATGACTTTAATTATGTTGAATCTGAATGTGCACTGTGAATATGTACTTAGTGCCTAGTACTTGTATAGCTAACTGTTTGGTGCGAGTATCACATGAGAAAATTATGGATCGTTTGTTTGACTTTGACCGTGAATGCTTTCAAAATTTGTTTGAACCTTTGGGCTGACAGCCAGTTGCCTATTTTATAAACTACTTTTCTCAAGATAGTATAGGGACAGCTCTCAAGTTGGATGAAAAATTTGTGGACAAAGATAAAGCTGCATCCTGATTTAAAAAATTTATTGGTAACTCTGTCTGTAACTGCATTTTTCAAATATCATCTTACGTAAATTTTCTAGGCTATGATGGATAAAAGCATATCATTGAATATGTGAGAGTGATTTGAATACATAAAACAAACATATATTATTCTCCTGATAGACCAAACAGGTATAAGCAACTACACCTACTCTAATTTTTAAGGTTGGCAGTATTTTAAAGGATTGCTTTGTGTTTGCTGGTGTTTCCTAATTTTTCTTGCATGAAGATTTAGATTACTTAGAATTTAGACCCTTTCAGACCTTTAGATTTTTTCTCAAAGCTTTAGCGTTCGTTAGAGGATAGGTTTTAATTCTATTAAGGGGACCGTCTACGTAAAAAAAAAGTTCGTTATTTTTGGATGGATTTCTCTGAAATTTTCACAGTAGGTGTGAAATGATGCAAAGGTCATTTGTTATTTCGACAAAATTATTGTATCTGCACTAGATTTTTTTTTATTTATGAAAAATATGATAAAATAGTTTTTTTTATAATCTATCTTCTTCTACAATTTTGAAGTTACAGATCCAGTACTTCGTTTTTAGATTGCTTATATGTCTATATAATCACGCGCAATAGGGAATTTTGATAACTTCTTTTTGTGGATTTTGGAAATTAAAAAAAAATGACCTTTTTTTCATTTTTTTTATGTCGTGTAATTTTCAAAATAATGAATGTATCAGAAAATGCTATTGCGCGTGGATACACCTTGCTAAGCCCTATCGAATGGTATATAAACCATTCTTGTAGCTCTAAAATTGTGGCAGGAGATACATTTGAGAAACCAATATCAAGTTTCCAGAAAACATGTTTTTTCACAAAAAAATTTTTTTTTTTATCCTTTGAACTACAGGGTTTTCTACAATGAACTCTTGAGCATTTGTAGCTCTTTTCAAGCCCTTTCGATTGATATAATTTACATTGCTGTAGCTCTGTAACTCTGGGAAAAAATATACAACGAAAGAGAATAGGTGTTATTCTTGAAAACAACCAATTTTTTTAATTTTTCATTTTTTTTTGACCAAAATACGTTTTTTTGTCATGTCAACTCCTTTGTTTTATAGCTCTTTTCAAGCCCTTTGGATTGGTGTGCTTGCCATAGCTGTAGCTGTGATACTGCAGCTGTCATCGAGCTATGAATGAAAGCTGAGGTATCATAGATACAGCCGAACAGCTAAACTCTGAAATTGTCAAAAATTATAAAAAAATATTGACTCAGCGTTAGAATGTTTCGTTTGAATAATGGAAGCACTTTGAGTAGCCCATTAACGAACTATAATGCCATTCCCGCAGAGAAACACGCTCAATTGACCCCCAATAATGGGGGGGGAGGGTTCAAGGTCACTCCACCCCCATCGCTTTCCCCCTGTGGTGGGCGCACTATTCAGAGTAGACGTAAACGGAAAGTACCAATGGAAGCGCAAGAAAATCCTCTTTAAGATGCATATAAAAGCAGAAAATCAACACATATCCTGATTTCTACGTACGATCTTCTGTGTATTCCTTTTACTAGTTTATTAGATAAGAAATAGTTGTTAGAGCAGAATGAGAACCTTTTTCTGCATAAAATAGCTGCAATTTCTCCAGAAAGTTTAAGGAGATCATCCCGAGCCCAATTGGGCCCCACCGGCTCCCCCCACTGAAAATTTTTTTTTGTTGAAAAAGGATCCTTAGGGGATGGGTTATTGTGCCATGAAATTTTATGGCCCTACGGAGACTAGAACCCCCCCCCCTTCCCAGGGGGGTGAAAAGGGGACCGAAAATGCTGATTTTGAGGCCCAATTTTTTTTTTGTTGTAAAAGGATCCTTAGGGGATGGGTTATTATGTCATGAAATTTTATGGCCCTACGAACACTAGAACCCCCCCTCCCCAGGGGGGTGAAAAGGGGACCAAAAATGACGATTTTGAGGGCAAATTTTTTACATTCAAAACGAGACTCGTCCTCGAGTTTTGATGCTAGAACAAATCCAAAGACAGTTTTAGAATCCTTGAAACAATTCTAACAAACTCAAGTTCGCTTTTTTTCAAATTCGAATTTTTTGAAGAAATACATAGCTCTAAACCCAAAAAAATTGTTGCTGATTTTTGAAATTCAAAAAATTTTGAAAAAAGAAAAAATTTGAATTTGCAAAAACCCGAACTTGAGTTTGTTAGAAATGTTCCAAGGGTTCTAAAACTGTCTTTGTTTTTGTTCTAGCATCAAAACTGAAGGAAGAGTTCCAATCTGAAATATCAATAAAAATATACCAAAAAACACATTTTTTGTCAAAAAAAAAATTAGGCCTAAATCGAAAAAATGACAGGAGTAAGAGAAAAAAGGTTTACTTTCACAAAAGACATATACTGGCCAATTTTCAAACGAATCGGACGAAAAAAGGTCTCTAACTGGGATGATCCCCTTAAAAGAACCTCGCATAATCTAAAAGTTTTCCTGTAATTGTTAGCTTTAAAGTCCAAACGAGTGTGTTTTTCTCTTATAAATTGTTTTACGGTATGACGCTCATACGGTTTCATGGATTCATCAACAGATATTTTTGTGGGTCCAAGTGATGAGCCAAACTTTATAAAGTTTTCATTGAGTACTTTCAACAGAGGTCTCACTTTTGAATGTCTGTCTGTAGCATCAAGATCATTATTATCAGCTGCCTGAAAATACTGTATTATATGACCAAATCTTTCACATTGCATAAACGACACAATGAGTTCATTTTGCACGTCTGGCTCATTTCGCCAATAGTCTGGGATGAGGAGTTGTGCTTCACCTAAAACTGTTAGTGTGGCAAGAAATAATTTCATTCCCTCACTTGATAATTGAAATAAGTGATTTCCTAGATGAATTGCACATTTATCAGCAATTCCTGTGAGTAAATCAATTGCTTGGACATATATGGACAATGCAAATATTTCCCTTGGTATTTTTGGTGGCTGATCAGCAATGAATGGTTGATAGGGATATGCAGATTCAGAAGGTCCAGACAGCAGAATAAAAAAGATAAACTAAACAAGAATGCAGTCATAAGTGCTCATTTGTAGATCACACCCATTCTAACACAAAAAATGATGAAACATGTACAGCACGACCTGAATACATGTTAATTTTTGTGAAAACATCTCAAATCAAGCTCATTTAACCTTATAATGTAGATTAAAGCTTAACCTTACAAGACCAAGTGTGAATTGGCCACACATATTACCATAAATAACAAGCACTTGATAAACTTGGCGTGCCGCTCATTATGATATCGCAACAGCTGGTGGGGATGCTTTGCCTAGCATTTCGATTTTACAACACCCAGAAAAATAAATTTTCAATAGTCGCTGAAGAGGAGTTTTACAAGAACAAATTCACTAAATTTATTTTATCATTTAAAACATTTATTTTTCCGTAAGGAGCATCTACGTTTATCCTCATTTAACCATTTTCAAGCAACACGTAGCTTTTATCCCGCAAAGCCATATTTTTTGAGAGTAACTGACAGTGAAATGAACCTGTTGACAGATAAACAGCTCAATATTGGTTTGAACATGTAACAACTTGTCGAGCGTTGCATTTTTGCAAAGACAGATTTATATGGGTTAATATTCTGTGGTTCTGGTTAATTAAATAGTACTGGGCAAGTAGAAAATCAGCTTGTATCAGTAATTTTGCATTCACACAGGGTGAAAGAGTATAGATGATTTTATTTTACAGCCTCACTGTAGTATACAGCTATTGCATGTATCATGGAAGTAAGTATTTTCTGTTGGAGAATTCTAGGTTCAGGGCATAATGTTAGGTAAACTTTTTGTGGAATTAAATAAGTTTTATTCTATTTCAGTTCATTTCCTTTCAGTTAATTGCTCTTATTTTTTGCAGTAGCTATTACTTCCTTCTTTAGCTTTTATTTTGCTTCATAAACTTTCAATTTATTTTTTTCTAGTTTTTTCTGTGCTCTGAGTATGCAATATACTTAGTGCATAGATTCCCTGTTTTTTCAATTCCACACAGGGTGCTTGTTTTGTTTAGCAAGGCTTGAACTAACTTAGTGGCTTAAGGACACCGTATGGGTAGAAATCGAGACAAGTGTTGATTTTCTGTTTTTATATGCATCTTATAGAGGATTTTCTTGCGCTTCCATTGGTACTTTCTGTTTACGTCTGCTCCGAATAGTGCGCCCACCAGAGGGGGTGAAAGCGATGGGGGTGGCGTGACCTTGACCCCTCCCCCCCCTCATTATTGGGAGTCAATTGAGCGTGTTTCTCTGCGGCAATGGCAATAGAGTTTGTTCATGAGCTACTCAAAGTGTTTTCATTATTCAAACGAGTCATTCTAACGCTGAATAAATATTTTTCATAAGATTTTGACAATTTCAGAATTTAGCTGTTCTGCCGTATCTATGATACTGCAGCTTTCATTCATAGCTTGATGACAGCTGCAGTATCATAGCTACAGCTATGGCGAGCACACCAATCCAAAGGGCTTGAAAAGAGCTACAAAACAGAGGAGTTGACTTTAAAAAAACGTATTTTGGTCGAAAAAAAAGGAAAAAATGAAAAAATGAAAAAAGTGGTTATTTTGAAGAATTACATGTATTGTCTTTTGTTGTATATGTTTTCCCAGAGTCACAGAGCTACAGCAATGTAAATTAAATCAATCGAAAGAGCTTGAAAAGAGCTACAATTGCTCAAGAGCTCATTGTAAAAAATCCTGTAGTTCAAAAGATAGAAAGAAAAACAATTTTTTTGTGAAAAAACACGTTTTTTCTGGAAACTTGATAATTGGTTTCTCAAATGCTACTTCTTCCACAATTTTAGAGCTACAAGAATGGTTTATATACTGTTCGATAGGGCTTAGCAAGGTGTATCAAAAAGGGCGTTTTATTTTTCGATACATCAATTATTTTGAAAATTACACAACACGAAAAAAAAAAGTTTACATATTTAAAAAAAAATACTCCCAAAATCCACAAAAAAAAGTTATCAAAATTCGTAGCCCCTTATGGTTATATAGACATGTAAGCAATCTAAAAACAAAGTTCTGGTTCTGTAACTTCAAAATTGTATAAGAAGATAGATTTTAAAAAACCCTATTTTATCATATTAAAAAAAAAAATCCAGTGCAGATACAAAAATTTTGTCGAAACAATAAATGAACTTTCTATCATTTCACACCTACTGTGAAAATTTCAGAGAAATCCATCCATAAATAACGGACTTTTCTCCTACCCAGACGGTGTCCTTAATTTTGGCATTTGTTCAAAACTTAGAATTTGTTGTTTCTTGAAAACAATGAATTTAATTGGTTTGATTATCCTTCCTGCCATGTGTGAGGGCTAGAGCTGAGAGTAAGGTAGGCCTTTTTGTGGAAAAAATGTTTCTTTTTATGTTAAGAACCGCTTTTTATTCTGTTCACTGCTCTCCTGTTTTCCAGCACCTACTACTTTCTTCTTCAACTTTTATCTTGTTTCTCAACATACTGTTCCTATGCCCCCTTCTGAATGGATTCTGCTTTCCCTTATCTCCATACTAAATGGTACCTTTCTCTTTCCTTTCTTTGGAACACTTTTTTCTATATGTTAGGGACTCTTAAACTAACATCTGATCTAATCCAGTCCTTCCTGTCATTCAACATATTGTCCATTTGCTACTTTAACTCTGCTGTGCCTCCAGGAATCCAATTTACTTTTCTTTCATTTCAGCTTATCTACGTTATTGGAAATGTTGGCTTCTTTCTCAACTCATTGCCCATTTATTTTTAACATCAACAATTACCTCCTAATTTTCACAAAATCTCCTAAGAAAACATCATGTAAGTTGAAGGTAATTTTCTTTTATTTTCTTTGTCATTCTTGTGAAGCTCACCCAAGTAGTACAGCACATAACCTATTTCAACACCTTGTATTAGTAAAACCAATACAGATGGTGGAATTATTTTCATAAAATATTGGAAGGAAAAACAGCATTTTTTATGATCATGCCTTATTAATGTGGGCCTGAGTTTTTGATCTATTTATTTTTGTGTGTATGTAGTTAAGTATTCCAAGAAAAATACTACAGCATGTCTCATTGTAATGTATAACTGCATGATCAGGCTCATTCTCTAGCCTCAAAATATGAGACTGAGACATTGTTTTCTTTCATTCATTGTATAACATTACTATATGACTTGGTATTTAATTTACCAGACATTTACAAGACAAAAAGAAGAACCAAGTTGTGATAGATATATATTTTACTTGCAAACGTTTTGGAATTCATAGATCTCACCCCTCAGGAGAAAACAACTATGTATCTATAAGAATAAGCACTCAAAAGAGAAAAATGTGAGGGCCAAAGATGAGAGTTAGGATGGCCTCCTTTTTGTTGAAATAATGCTCATGTTATGTTAAGGACCATACTTTTTTGGTTCACTGCTGTCCTGTTTTTCAGCACCTTCTAAGTTCTTCTTCATCTTTGATCTTGTTTCTTAATCTTCTTTTTCGATTTACTGTTTCTATGCCCTTTCTGCATAGATTCCACATTCCCTTATCTTCATAATAAATGGTGCCTTCCTGCTTCCTATTTTTGGATTGCCTTTGTGGCAGATAGGAAGACTTTAACTAACTAATAATCTAATCTTCATGGATTTCATCATCAGTGATAGAAAAACAAGAAAAAGAAAATTACAAAATGTAGTCAGAAATAAAAGATGGAAGGTCATTTTTTATTTCTGACGATATTATTTTGCATTTTGTTAGTTATTTTTTACTTGAGAGTGAAATCCCCTATGCATCGTCCAGTTAATACCATTTATTTATACTGTTTTATTGTGGACTTACTGGAGAATGTACAGTCTATCTGACTTGTAATTGTGTGAGCATTTGTGTTTTTATAGCTGAATTCAAGCTGCAGTTCTCATGTCAGAGTAAAAAACTATTGATACATTCATAACTAGTGATGCAAAAAAACGGTTTTATTTGATTGCGTTTTTTTTTTTTGCAAAAAAAAAAAACGTGTTTTTTATGTGTTTTTTTGTTTTTTTTTTGTTTTTTTTTTTTGCACACCTAAATTTTGTTAAGCATATGTCTGGGTTTTTTTTTGGACACCTGAAATATATTAATATCCATGTTTTTTAGTCATTTCATTGTTATAAAAACATCAAAAAGAAACCATACAGTAAAAGTGGTGGCAGATAACCCACAATTACCTAGAGGCGTCTAAGAGGAATAGCTGGAGCCACAGAACTTATATTGATGGAGTCAAAATTCAGAGCTTACTATCTCTACTATGCCTGATTTTATTTTTATGTGACCAAAAAAATCAGACTTTGCAGAGATAATAAGGGTAAATCTGAAGGATATGTCAGTTATCGATTTTGTAAATTTTGATGCCTAACCTAAGCATAGTTAATTAGACCAAAATAAACAAGTTTTCTTCTATGCACTTCCCGTCTCAAATGAGTATTTTATTAGTTATAGCGGTAAATGACTTACCGCAACTCCTGTGTTTGAAGCGGCAAGTAATTCAAGGAGCACGTCGGACAGCAACACTGCAATGCGCACTAGCTTCCAGCGCAATCGTCATCAAAGACGAAACCAAACCTACCGCTATACCTCGTTAAATACTCTTTTGACGAGAAAAGTGTATAGAAGAAAAGTTGTTTATTTCAATGTTATTACCATGATTCAAGCAACAAAAATTCGAAAATCGATGAGTAGCTGTTTATTCGAGCGCATTCGTCATCAAAGACGAAACTAAACTTATCGCTATAAATCGTAAAATACTCATTTGAGACGGAAGGTGCGTAGAAGAAACTTGTTTATTTTGATTCAATTAATTAGGTTCAGGCCCCAAAAAGTGGAAAATCGATAACTGACATATCCTTCAGATTTACCATAATAAGCTCTGAATTTTGACTCCATCAATATAAGTTCTGTGGCTCCTGCTGTACCTCTTAGACTCTAGGTAATTGTGGGTTATCTGCCACATCTTTTACTGTATGGTTTCTTTTTCATGTTTTCATTACAAAACAATGTATAAAAACCATAGATATTAATATATTTATGGTGACCAAAAAAATATACTGTTTTTTAAAAAAACATGTTTTTTTCACAAAAAATTCTGCGTCAATGTGAAGTTTAATGCAATCAGAAAATAATAGTTAGCGATCCCAGGAATCACTAAAGGAACCCATTTAAGAACGTTTTACACGAATGACATTCTGCTCGCTGATGCGTTATTTTCGAATAATTGAACTTTGAAGTTGGCCTTTGCGCCAAAGGAAGCGAGCGCGTGAAACGGAATTTAATTAATAACGGAAGCTATTACAAACGTAAAGAGGTTGGGTCGGGAGAGGGAGGCACAGTTCTTCTAATGAAAATTATAAATAAAGCTTCTAACCAACCCATTTGGGTGATGACCGCAATCTTGTTGACATCGGCTCTAAGATGGCAGCACCCATGGTGGTCGCCATCTTAGAGCCGATGTAAACAAGATTGTGGTCGTCACGTTAATGGGTGGGTTAGAAGCTTTATTTATAATTTTCGCTAGAAGAACTGTGCCTCCCCCTCACGACGCAACCTCTTTACGTTTGTAACAGGGGGTTAGCTTCCGTTTTTAATTAAATTACGCTCGCTTCCTTTGGCTCGGGAAGTCCAACTTCAAAGTTCAATGATTCGAAAATAAAGCATCAGCGAGCAGAATTTCGTTCTTGTAAAACGTTCTTAAATGTGTTCCTTTAGTGATTGTTTGGAATATAATTCTTAATTTCCATGATTGCATTAAACTTCACATTGACCAAATTCTGACTAATAAAAATGAATATTAATACATTCTCTGGTACCAAATATAACCATGCTGTTTTTTTTACAAAGAATCATGACTAAAAAACAATAAATTTTATGAGACCTAAAAAGCCCCATGCAGTTTTTTAAAAAAAAACATGTTTTTTACTAAAAAATCATGACTGAAAAACATGAATAATATATTTGAGACCAAATAATATTTTTGTACTAAAAAATCACGACTAAAAAAACATGAATATATATATGAGACCTAAAAAACCCCATGCTGTTTTTTAAAAAATATGTTTTTTTACAAACAATGATGTATAAGAAAACCTGGATATGAATATATATATTTTATGCAACCAAAAAACCATGCTGTTTTATTTTATGTATTTTTCATAAAAAATCGTGTCTTAAAACCATGGATATTAACATATTTTATGTTACCAAAAAATCCTTGTGTTTTTAAACATGTTTTTTTTATTAAAAAGTTAATATTATTCATTTTTTGGTCACGAATTCTTTGTAAAAAGAAAAACCCTCAGGGGGATACAATTAGTGTATCTATGGGAACTAGCGCTCCCAGGGGGACAATGTAAGGGCCCAAGCTGAGAGTTAGGTAGGCCTTCTTTTTGTTGAAATGAAATGTTTTTGTGATGTTAAGGACCACCTTTTTTTTGGTTCACTGCTGTCCTGTTTTTCAGCACCTACTACTGTCTTCTTCAACTTTGATCTTGTTTCATAATCTTCCTTTCTCTCTTTGGATCGCATTTGTTGATGGGTAAGGAGGCTAAAACTAATGACTAATCTAATCTGTAAAAAAACATGGATATTAATTTATTTTATGTGACCAAAAAACCATGTTTTCTGAAAAAATTTTTTTTACAAAAAACATGAGTGTTATTAAATTTTATCTGATTAAAAAAAACATGACATTTTGAAAACCATGTTTTTTTCACCAAGTCATTAATATCCATGTTTTTTAGTCATTTTTTTTGGTTAAGAAAACAAGATTTAAAAAAACTAGCATGTTTTTTTTGGCACATAAAATATATTAATATCCACATTTTTTAATCATGATTTTCTGTAAAAAAGATGTTTATTTTAAAAAATACAGCAGGGTTGTTTATGGTAAAATAAAGTATATTAATATCCGTGTTTTTTAGTCATGACTTTCTTGTAACAAAAACATTCAAAAAACAGCATGGATTTTTTGGTCACATAAGATATATTAATATCCATTAGAACCGTACCAGGTCTTATAATAAAATATCCACAAAGAATTTATTCACTCTATAAAACCTTTGGGAGACTAGCTCCATCCTCAGTAAGTCATTCAGTCAAATGTTTTTCAAAGGAACAGTGAAAATTCATTGTCCATTTCACCAAATTTTACAGAATGACTGAGGATGGAGCTGGTCTCTGAAAGGTTTTATGGAGTGAATAGATTCTATGTAGATATTTTATTCTAAGACCTAGTACAGTTCTAATAAACATGATTTCAATATTAACAGCATTCTTTGTTTATAAGTTTCTAAAGACAATTCGATAAAAGAAAACTAACTTTCCTGATATTTACATCCGTGTTTTTTTAGTCATGATTATTTTTAAATGTTTATAAAAAACTTTTTTGGTCCAATTGTCGCGCCTATCGGCTAAAGCGCATACTTCCAGATTTATCTGGCATTAACATAGTCCCTTCTGCATTAAGATAAATAAACATATGACAAGCAAAGACAATAAGTAAGGATCGCTCACCTGAACTTCGAAGAAAAGTTGTTCAGGGAACACTTCCTCAATGATAGCCGGCTATCCGGGCCCAGAGCAGCCCGAAAGCAGGAACTGGTTTAGAAGTCGTAACGCACAAGTCACGTGCTTCCGACTCCGTAGGTGGTTGTCTTCTGACGTGTCAGCCCGCGAAGGCCTCGACGTCAAGTGCGCTCCGAATCCGCTGTTGTGACTTCGGATTCAGCTCGCGAAGATAAACGAACATATTAAGGCTGTTCGACATACGCATTTGTTGCCAGGAAGGGGAAGCAATCCATTATTGCCTGCTTGTCATATTTAATTAATATAATTCTTTTAGGTCAATTAAGAATTGATTTTGACCCACTCCCTTATACTACAAGATATTAATTAACTTGCATGGGACATACAAGAGGAGCAGGCTGGAGTTGCGACACAATCCCGGCAAAAGAAAAAACGGAGTTTTCATTTGAAAATTCCGTGAAATACACAAAGACATGCAATGTCCTCCCAGCTCAATACTGGAAAGGACCAAGTAATAATATCTGCGCATAACACATAATTGAAAGGGTTTACAAATGCCCTTTCTTAATAAGATAAGTTAATTTACTGCGTTGCTGACGCGCCGCTTCCCTTAGAGGGCGGTCAGCAGGAGTAACTACTGGTTCTTCGGACAAGACCGAAGAATCCGTATCAGAAGAATTTGAAGAATTGAGCTGCTGAACTCTAGGGTGTTCAGAGGTAGAACTACCCCTTTGAGTTTCAAACCTCGCGGGAGGCTCGGAACGAGGGTATGATTCCGCGTCCGAACCACTCCCGTCTGCGCTATCTCCCACCTCCTCTGGAGTAGGATCGGTCACAACTAACTCCAGTGGGTACAGCAACGAGACTTTAATGGCGCTTTCGGTGTTATCAGCCCTTATAATCCTTACAACACGGACCTTGCCGTCGTGACCAGGGAGCAAAGCACTGATGCGAGCCAAGGCCCAAAATGGTCTGGGTTTTATAGGGTGTTTTACAAGTACCACTTGACCCACAGATAAGAATTTGTTTTGCAAAGGTAAAGATTTTAGAGGATATGGACCTCGCAAAGAAATAAGATACTGAGAGTACCAAAGCTCCCGGAACTTGGCGACCATGACATCGCGTCTCTCCAAAAGAGTGAGCAAATGCTCGCGATGCTCAACATCGTCAGTCTCCAAGTCCGGAAGCTCATCGGACAAAATAAGAGAATTAGATGTAGGATAAAGTTGAAGAAATTGAAGGGGCATTATAGGTAAAATCGAGTCCCCCATCTCAGTGTACGAGAGAGGACGCCGATTAAGGTTGAGAGAAATATCAGAAATAACAGTTATGAAAGAAGAATAAGAATAAGTGCTCCGTCCAAAAAGTTTATATATGCAATCCTTTATGGACTTGAACAGGCGTTCCCATACCGCTCCAAATTGAGGACTGTAGATAGGGATAGTTTTGAATTTAATATTAAAAGGGCGAAATCGCTCTTCATACAAGGAGGAAGTTAGCACTTCCGATAGAAGATCGGGAGCGGCGGTGAAAGTCCTAGCATTGTCAGAATAAACAGTGTTAGGAATGCCCTTTTCGTTCGTAAATCTTATGAAGGCAAAACAAAATTCCTCCAGAGTCATAGAAGGAAGAACTTCAATGTGAATAGCCCTAGTCTGAAAACACGTAAACAACAGTAAGTACACCTTTTGCTTGTAACCAAAAGGGTCTAATACCCAAAAGTGGGCAGAGAAATCCATGCCAGTTGTGGCAAATGGCCTCACGAAATTAGTACGCGAGTCAGGTAAAGCAGGAGGATCGGGATAAGAAAAAGCTTTGGCGTTTAGCTTCTTGCATACAATGCACTTAGCCAAGACGCCGCGAACTGTGCGCTTGCAGCGAGGCACGACATAACCGTCTAACTTAAGTTTCTGAACGGTGATGTCGAGCCCCTGATGGTTGAGAAGTTTGTGAGTGTGCGAAATTAGCAAATGAGTCAAATGTGAAGAACTAGACAGCAAGATGGGGTTGCGAGTGTTATAGTCTAATTCCTCAGCATTCGCAATACGACTATTCGAACGAATGATACCCTGCGAATCGAGAAAGAGGTTTAAAGTTCTAACTAACAGCGGCGGCCGAGGATTTTTGGTTTTCAAGGCCTCGAGCTCGCCTGCAAAGTATGTACTTTGCATAGAAGAAATAAGGAACAGGAAAGCTCGCAATTTTGCATTGCCCAAATCTGCATGTCGAAAAATAGCGACAGCTTTAAACACCTTCTCAACCGTACCTATTAACTTAGGATAGGAGGAGAAGCGTTCAATCTCCAGAATAGGAGCTTTACACGGAGGGACAACATTAACATTAATACATGCAGAGGATACAAATTGATGGGGAATGCATCCCAAGTGGCCCTTGGGCCACTGGTCCTTACCTTCGCGTATCCAGTCAGGACCCTTTAACCATACATTTTTACTCTCGAGAAACTTTGATGCTTTTATGCCGCGAGTTAACATGTCTGCCACATTGTACGTGGTGGGTACGTATTCATAGTGAAAAGAAGCTTTAGTTGTACCTTCCAACGTTAGTCGCATGCCATCTATATCCCTAATTCTATTACTGACAAAAATATTCTTTCGAGGAGGCTTACCACTCAATAACCAAGCCAAGGTAACCTGGGAATCGGTAAGAAAAGTTACACTTGAGACCTTATAGGGAAAGTTGACGTCGCACATCAGGGAAACAAGACACTGATATGCTAGAAACACAGCCAGAAGTTCAAGAGAAGAAAGAGTTCTTTGCCTAGGAGGTGAAACCTTAACTTTTGAGAAAATTAGCGAGCTGCGCTCTTTTTGGACACCGTACATACAGGTTCCAAAAGCTCTCGCACTGGCATCACAAAAAATTACAAGGTCAATTTTCTCAGTTTCAACAAGATTCATCCTAGGGAACTCAAATGCATGCAATTCAGAAAATTCCTGACAAAAATTACGCCATTCTTTACAGATATCATCTGGAACGTCTTGATCCCAGCCTAGTCTCAACGGTGTTAATTTACGTAAGATGAGTTTTCCTCTAACAGAAAATGGTAATAGAATCCCTAAAGGATCATACAAAGAAGCAATGTCTGACAGCATACTCCTACGAGTTTTACAGGAAGGATTTAAGCTCTTTACAGATACGGAAAGAGAATCAGAAGAAGAATTAAAGTTGTAACCCAACACTCTGGAGTGCTCACTGGAGCTACAAAGAGAAGGGTCAATTTGAGTCAGAAGATCAGAGTTGTTAGACTGCCACTGACGCAAAGGAAAGCCGCTTTCTTTAAAAGCTCTGTTTGCGCGTTGAAAAGTGTCAAGCGCAAGCTCGGGACTATTAGTCGTGAAAATAAGGTTGTCAACGTACAGTTTGTTGGCCATTATGTCTTTAACCACCAAATCGTTAATAGTTTTAGCATGGAGTTTGAGAAGAAAATTAAGAATATAAGGGGAAGCGACAAAACCGAACAACAAGGTTGTGTATCGGAAATATTTGAACTCACCATTCTCAAAGAGAACAAAACTAAATTGATTACGGTCAAAGATCTTGGCCAACTTTACCTGAAGAAACGCCTTAAAAATATCTGATAGTACAACAATGGAATTAGATCGAAAGTACACCAACAGACCAAGCAAATCATTCATGAGGTTAGGACCCACGTATGAGGCCTCGTTTAGACTAGGCAATTTACCTCGCTTGAGCGAGCAATTAAACACTGGGCGTATTTTGGAAGTGGAAACGTGTTCTCTCACGACAGGCCTATGAGGTATCCACTTATGTTCACACACATTTAAATTCCCGAGAGAAAGAGGCTCAATTATACCTAGCTCGAGTTGTTCCTGAAAGACATCGTTATATTGCTTCTCTATCCCTTTACGAGAGTTAGAAGCAGCAACTTTCTGCGCAAGATAGCGCGCCAACCCAAAACTATGTGGAACTTTCGCTAGTATATTACGATTCCACGGTATGTGAACATGATAGCGGCCTTCGTCGTAAACTACGCTACTCTTAAAGTCTGTTAGCTCTTTATCATTCTCCACTTCCTTAGCAGGCACCCCTATTAATTCCAAGTCTAGAAGTCTATCAAGACCGGCCTGCACATCACACTCGGTCCCATCCAAGGCAGAAGAACAAACTTTAGGAGGCTCAAAAAACGCCTCCAACATACCATGATAACGCTTAGTTTTAGGTTTACTCTTTTTTGTTTGCTTTTTTTGTTTATTTGCAATAGTCAAGGAAGAAGAAACTCCATGCAGTGCAGAAGAAGAGGAAGAAACGTCAGGCGAAACAACAGAAGGAGAAGAACTCTTAGGCAAAACAACAGCACAAGCCGAGCCACCGTCTTGCTTTTTAGCGGCCGAAGCCACGATAGGAAACAAAGAGGATTTATAACATTTTAAATCCCCGAAGGGTAAAAAACCGTTAGCTACACGCATAACTTTATAGCCAGCGACGTTTTGCAATTCAAGCACTCGAAAAGCTTGAAGAGCATCAATCCCCAGAATGCCGTTGATTTGAATATTGTCATCAACGACTTCAGGAAAGGAAGTAGACAGAGGAAGCTTAGTCTTAAGGAGCTCGAGTTTAGATTTCAAACCCTTCATCCCCATCTGTAGGTGCAAATTTTGCATTGCAAAAATATCAAGCTCATGCTTCTCACAGTCAGGAAGCACGAGCTCAACGTTAATGTGCTTGCCCAGCAACGGGACAGAGGCACCTACCGTGTTTACAGTAATTTGCTGCAAATCAGCGGTAGAACTGTTAGGACTAACAGTATCCAGGTCAATCAACGTTTGTTGACTCCCGGTGTCGATTACGAAATTTACACGTTTAGAAAGATTAATTTTAGTGGAAAGAGCGATTACAGGGCACATTCGAAAACGTGCCTTTAACCGTCAAGAAGATGAGGCGGCAAGAGAAGAAAAACTTACAAACTTAGGGCATAACGGGCTAACGTGGGTATTAGCCTTACATAACGAACAATTAAAGGGCAAGCCTCTGCTTTTTGCAGGGCAAGACTTGGTTGTGACTAAGAAATACGGAACACAATTGCAACTCGCCTACTTGCTTCACGCGTTTTTCGTGAGTATCAAATTTACGGCAAGAAAAAGACGTGTGACCGGTCTGCTTACAAAACCGGCACACTTTCACGTTAGGAAGGTTAGAAGATACGGGAGAAGATTTAAACTTAGTTTCAGCTCGAGTCTTCTCCTCCACCCTATCATTGCGAAGGGAGAGACATTTCTTAGGTTTGGATTTAGTTTCCAACAGAGACAGCACATGATGCGCGTTCTCAAACATTTCTAAAGAGAAGAAACTAGCTTTACAGTAACGAAGAAGTTCTAACAAAAAAAAGTCAGGCAGTTTGGTTTTAATTATAGCAGAAAACAAGAGATTGCCTGATTTCTCGTTACGAAAATCTACTCCAAGCTTAGAGAGCTCAAGTAGACGAAACTTAACTTTAGAAAGAAAAGTCCCTATTTCTGCAAAGCTAAAGACACTGGGAGAATTTATTAATTCGTCCAGTGCAAGAGAAACTAGTTTGTCTGCGTTCAAAAATTCCTGCTTGAGCAAAGCCCAAGCAGCTTGGAAACAATTCTCATTGGGAAGTCCCTCAACCAGACTAAGGGCTCTTCCCTGTAATTGATTTTTTAAGAATATAAATTTTTGCTCCTCGCTCATATTAGGATAGGCTTGAAGAGCATTAAGAAAAGATTCCTGAAAATGGAGAAAAGAAAAAGGACAGTGTTCATTATCACTGAACTTTCTTAAAGTTAACTGAGGAGCTCGGAAAATGTTTAATGGTACATCCACAACAGAAACCTTACTAGCCTCAGAAGGAGGCGCGGTATCATTAGAGTTTGATACCTGTGCCGAAAAAACTGAATTTTTTAATTCAGCTATTAATTCAACAATTTGTACTTCATATTCAGCTCGTCTAACTAACTCCTCTTCAGAAATTTCCTCAAGGTCAGAAGGTAGAATAGAGGAGAGATGGCGAAAGTCCTTTAGAAGGCTACTCAACTGAGGAATAGCCTCCCTTAGGAGAGAAGGTGCACAGCCAGGAGCTAGCACTTTCTTTCGCAAAGCGGTAATATCACATTTTACTCCCCGCATTTTCATGCTAAGGGCTGAGGCATTAAACGTTTCGGTCATGTTTGCAAAAAAAGATAATAAGCAAGTAGTTTAATAGGCTTATTAGAAAAAAGTTCAGCTAATAATGGTCTACACTATTAAAAGTGGATAGGTTAGGTTTACATCCTCCTATTACATAGATAGAAAAAATACAAATGAGACATAAAATACACAAAAAGGTTACATCCCTCACCTAATTAAAGTTTTGTCACATTAGAATGTTTTATACGGTTAAGTTTTTCACAAAAATTTTAATTAAATTTTTGCTGCAATATTTTAATTTTTTCACTTACATACTAGCACACAAAAAATGCAATCAGAAAAAATTATAATTGTGCAAGGTAAACAAGAGACTAGCTCCCAAAAGCACAGGGAGCCAGTAATACGAACAATAGTACCTTGCACAAAAACGACACGAAAAAATGTACCTTAATCTAAAAGAGAAGAGAACCACCCCGGCTTCAAGCCCGGAAAGCTCGGCAACCAACAAAATTTTCCTAATTACGGAAAATTTATTACATTTATTTTAGGTTTTTTTTTATGAAAAACAGTTATTTAAACTGGAAAAAGAAGAAACAAAAAGATATAGTCACCAGGATTATTCCTGAAGCAACTCCAGCCTTACTTAGCAGCTGACGAACGAATTGCGCATGTCAGAACTGCTTTTCATAAGAAGTTACAATTTCAAACTTTTAATGAAATGAAAAATTTTATAATTTAAGAAATTCTGCGTATAAATGAATAATGAGTTAAATTTCTAAGAACAAAGATTTGAAGATTAGATCACTTTCTTCAAACGAAGTATTTGAAGATTAAATCACTTTCCTCAAAAAGTTGCGAAGATTACAATTACGTTAAACTTGTCTTCGAAAAAAGGAACTTTCGAAGAAAACGAATATTAAGAATTATAAAAAACTTTTCTTCAAAAAAAGATAACTATGTCGCGCCTATCGGCTAAAGCGCATACTTCCAGATTTATCTGGCATTAACATAGTCCCTTCTGCATTAAGATAAATAAACATATGACAAGCAAAGACAATAAGTAAGGATCGCTCACCTGAACTTCGAAGAAAAGTTGTCCAGGGAACACTTCCTCAATGATAGCCGGCTATCCGGGCCCAGAGCAGCCCGAAAGCAGGAACCGGTTTAGAAGTCGTAACGCACAAGTCACGTGCTTCCGACTCCGTAGGTGGTTGTCTTCTGACGTGTCAGCCCGCGAAGGCCTCGACGTCAAGTGCGCTCCGAATCCGCTGTTGTGACTTCGGATTCAGCTCGCGAAGATAAACGAACATATTAAGGCTGTTCGACATACGCATTTGTTGCCAGGAAGGGGAAGCAATCCATTATTGCCTGCTTGTCATATTTAATTAATATAATTCTTTTAGGTCAATTAATTGATTTTGACCCACTCCCTTATACTACAAGATATTAATTAACTTGCATGGGACATACAAGAGGAGCAGGCTGGAGTTGCAACACAATAAAATATAATAGCCATGTTTTTTTAGTCAAGATTTTTCTGTTAAAAAACAATGTTTTAAAAAAAACAGCATTGGATTTTCAAGGTCACAAATATATTAATTTCCATGTTTTTTAGTCATAATTTTTGTATAAAAAAAATTTTTTTTTTAAAAAAACATCATGGTTTTTTAGTCACATTTCTATCAATGACCATAAGTAAAGATATGTTATTATAACACACAATTTTGGGAGTTTAAGGTCATTCACATGTATTGTAAAATAAATGAAATATCAAAGCATGAAACCGCAGAAAATGAAAAAGTTCATAAAACCATAGAAAACCATCAATTAAGAAGTATGCTGTTTTATTTTGTAATTTGACATGAAAACAAATAATGTTATGTGGTTCTTTTTCTTGCTGAGTTATTTTCAGACAAAATATTTAAAAAAAACCAAAATATCCATGTTTTTTTTGGCCTTTTTTTTTGTAAAAAAAACGTGTTTTTTTTTTTTAAAAATGGCATGGTTCTTTTTGAGTCACATCTCTATTCACAACTCTTACCTAATTATAAGCTATGTCCCAAAAACAAGAATATATGAAAACCATTGTAAAAAATAACTCCCATCTAAATCAAGCTTTATGTTTTCTTGTTATACTTTATTTAAGCCATAGGATAATGATGAAAGGCTTGAGTTTGTTTAAATTTTCATATCTTATATGTGGGAGTAGATGTTTTTAAAGATTTTTGCTGAAAGATGTGAACCATTTCAGATCATCCACCCAAAGTGGTCTCCCACTGATTGGGGTAAGGCCTCTCACAAGACCTGGTGCTCGCCTGCTGAGCTCTGCTAAGCCCTGCCTCCGAGCTGAAGCAGCCCGTGAGCAGCCCGTACTGCTGAAGGAGGAGCTCATCCTAAGTCCCAGCTGCATTGAGCGTCTGCGCAACCTCAACACTGAAGCAGGTTCTACCAGTGGTTCTATTTCTCCCAAGTTCCTCAGGATTGTTGTTGAAGGAGGAGGATGCTCGGGCTTTCAGTATAAATTTGCTTTAGAAGACACCTTGCAGCCTGATGACAGGTGAGAATAATGTTTACTGAAATGGGATTTCAATGTAATTGAAGCATCTACTCATTTACTCATTGAAACTCATAGTAAATTGGGCAGATTTCTTACTTAACACATATCCCATTCCAGAACTGTATTGATGATGTAACCAACCCAGAGCTTCCATAAAACTGAAGCATGGAACTGCATTTGTTAACTGATTTTACTGTGTGTTTCGACTGTACATGTATGTGTTGCATTCATGCAAGTAGAAGTAATGGCTGACTGTAAAGTGAGTCATGTTCCGAACTTTGAGAAAGCTGGAATCAATCTGCTGATTCTGGTAGTTTACTCTGCACGTTGTGTATTAATTAGTTCTCTCTAACATGCATGATTCTTGAAGGATTGGGGAGCAAGAAAGATTGATATTTGCCTTCAAAATTCGCTGTAGAAAACTAGCTATTGAAGTTAATAGCCATGCTGTATTTCGATGTGTATATGTTTGTTTTGCTGTTGACTATGAAACCCTTCATCTGTAACAACTAAAAGTATTTGGTGAGTGTATGTGTGATACAAGTTTCACCTCATGTTTGTAAACGTATTGAAAGTAGAGGTATGATGAGAAAAGAGGGCAAATCTGGGTGAAAATTTTGAATGTTGAAGGCAGAGCCCCACATGTGCACTCACCATACTCCTGTAGTTTCTCAAGTAATCAGAGTAATGCTATTTTAATTTTATTACCAGGTATGCTGAATTATAAATCAAAACTTGATAGCAAATCCCTCATTTTCTTGGACAGCAATTCACGGACATCAAAACATTTAATAAAGGATTTTCATGTTTCTTCAGAATTGCTAATCCATTCTTCGATGCATATCTTCCTCAAAGTCTGGATACAATTTGAAGAGTTTGATAGAATTTTACTTCACCAATGATGCCACTTTTTCATAAGGTTCAAGTCTGGTGACCTATTTAATCACACGAGATGTACTATATTGTGATTGCTAAGCTATTTATTAGTAGATTTCACTGTTAGCTCTAAGATGGTTATCTTGCTGGAAGAGCCAATCTAGTAGGAGTTTCAGTTTTACCTCAGGAGCATGCAAGTTAGTGTTCAAAGTGTCAGGTTGATGCAAAGGTAATCTTTAATTAAAAAATCTTGGGTAAAAATGATTAAGCCAGTGGCTATGAAAATGTTTATTCATTAACATTCTCTTCATTGCTTTCAATGACTTCATTCCACATTTTAACAAGCTAACAAATGCTTTGCTTGTAAAATTCTCTAGATCTAGAATCAAAATACAAATTAAACTTTTTTTCATTTTCTTGTTCACCCAAGTCCACTAAAATGGTTCTGTAGTCCTCGAAACAAATGAAATTCAGAAGCAGATTGTATGAGCTACGTCTGTCTTGTAATTTTAATAGTGACAACAGTGAACTTCTTGGACACAATAACATTCGACTGATTGGAATCAAGTGCTGCTTTGGACTGCCTTTATTTGGCTCATATTTTAAAGTTGAATCACCACTTCGAAAACGAGAAAACCATCTCCTGCAACTTCTTTTCTTCATTGCATCATCCTCACAAGTGTCCTGAATAATATTTGCTGCATCACATGCATTATCACCTTTGTATTTCTGATGTGTTTTTGAGATGGGATAAACATGAATGCCAGTATTTTTAAAGGATACCCTCAGGGAAATACATACAACTGTTGTATCTATGGGAATTAGCACTTCCAGGGGGTAAATGTGCGCTCCTGAGCTGAGAGTTAGGTAGGATTTCCTTTTGTTGAAATATAATGTTTTTTGTTTGGTCAACCCCTCAGGGGGATACAGCTATTGTATCTATGGGAATTAGCGCTCCCGATGGGGACAATGTGAGGGCCCGAGCTGAGAGTTATGTAGATTTTCTTTTTTGTTGAAAGAAAACGTTTTGTTATGTTAAGGACCACCTTTTTTCGGTTTACTGCCGGCCTGGTTTTCAGCACCTACTACTTCCTTCTTCAACTTTGATCTTGTTTCATAATCTTCTTTCACAACTTACTGTTTCTATGCCTTACTGTTTCTAAATTTTCTAGGCTGTTTACTGTTTCTATGCCTTACTGTTTCTAAATTTTCTAGGCTGTTTACTGTTTCTATTGCGTGTTTCCTTAACTCCATACTAAATGATGCCTTCCTCCTTCCTCTCTTTGGATCGCATTTGTTGCTGCGGGTAGGGAGGCTAAAACTAACGACTAATCTAACCTTTGTTTGGTTAAGGACCACTTTTTTTTGTTCACTGCTGTCCTATTTTTCAGCACCTCTGACTCTCTTCTTCACGTTTATCTTGTTTCATGACCTTCCTTCTTAACTGACTGTTACTATGCGCACGGGATCCTGTGCGAGAATTCTCCTGCATAGATCCCATGTTCCCTTGACTCCATGCTAAATGGTGCCTTCATCCTTCCTATCTTTGAACATCTTTGTTGTGGTAAGGGAGGCTAAAACTAATTTATCATCAATCAATTTATGAAGAATGTGAACGTAACAGAGATAATTTGAAAGAAAATCATTTCCGTTTGTGGAAACACGTCCACAGATCATCAGACCATAATGCTACCTCCGCCTAACTTTCAGTAAAAATTGTATTATCTGATAAAAAGAAGTGCTGTCTCCTCCAAGGTTTATTTTTCAAATTGCGATCAAATAATTCAATTTTGATGCTTCAACGACTGATATAGAACGTTTTCCCAAATTTTTTTGGATTTGTCTTGTATTCATGGGCAAATTCAAACCAGGCATTCCTGTGTTGTTGTAATACTTGTGGAGTCTTCCTTTAAGAGCGTTATTTCAGCAGATTTTTACCGAGTTCATTGTTTATAGTACATTTATGAAACGCTAGTGCCATATTATGGCGAATGTTCGTGCAACTCTTAGCACGTGGTCATTGGATTGTTCTGAACTTTTCACGGCATTTTATGTGCAAGGGATCGTATGCAGGTGCACAACTTGTGCATAGATTCTCCATTTCCTGAACTCCATGTTAAATGGGACTAACTTCTTTCTCCTTATTGAAAACATCCTTTCTGGTAATTGCAGCTGGAACTAATCTAAAGTCATATTTTTTAACTTAGTCTTTCAACAAAGTCGTACGTCTAATTACATAGTCGGTTGTTATTGTTGTGTATTATTTTTGTTCTGATTTTCTACCAAGATGTGTTGGAGTGTGATGCGTAGTGGTAGAAGTACCGTCATCGGATAGTGCAACCAAGGGTTGAGTTAAATGAAGGCAGCAGCTTTTTCGCTGTGCTTCGAATTGAATGCTTGTGCCGTGGTGCACTCGTGTGTCTCGCCATTTGAAGCTTTTTTTGTTGTAAAACTCGCAGGCCCAAGCATAGAAATCATGTCTAGCATCATTGTATGCTGAAGTTGTTCCTTTATTTTAGTAATACAAAAAAACAAGGTTAATAATTTTATTTCAGGATTAATTGAGTTTTTAATTTCGCAGCTAAGAATTTTTGTTACTCAAGACAAAATTATTCCCTTCAATCAAAGAAAGCTTGGGTTCTCATTTGGCATTCATTTGCTGTTTCAGTCATGAAACACGAGTTAGTTTGAGGAAATGTCCCAAATAAAGTCTACTCTTAGACTTAAGTAGCAGAATTCTCAGTGAATGAAATATATCAGAAAAAATAGTGCTTTAGTTAATGCTCGCTGCTTATGGGTCCTACAAAGCAGTATTTCTGAGCTATGTTCTCGGAAGTACGTGCGCTGATAGCGCGTATCCGCGTCAGCGTTTCTGTGGTAATTTGAATATCACTCAAAGTGAAATTGGCAATGCTTTTTTTAGTCGTCAGTGGACTCGAGTGTGCTGAGGCGAGCTGTCTCTTTCCTGTTCCTTTCTTCTCTCTGTAGTAGAGATCGTCGTTGTATGAAACTAACGTTTGCCAAAACTATTTCAATTCACTTTCGGTGAGGGTGCTTGCCTCCCAATATTTTACCTACCCCCTGGGGTGATGTGGGAAATGAGGTTTTCCTTCTGCCTATCTTGGGCACTTGATGTTCCTCGGAGAGATGCAGGATTCGTGCGGTGCACTCAGGGGGTTCGCTGAATTTGTCTTCGTCATTATATCTTAAAAAACTGGTGCTCTTCAGTATTAATCCTAACAATCTACCGTAAATCAGCAACATTTGTTGCAGATGTTTGTTTAAAGTTGGGCGTTGTTGTTAGATATGTGTTACTTTCATTCTTATCTTCCTACTTCTTGAAGAGACCGGCGAACTGTGTACCTACGTCCTTCGTGAGTGTCTTTTCTTGTGTGTTCTTCATTCTTGTTTTACATTTTTCTCATCGACGATTAACGTTTTTTTTTTTGCCAGTGCCCTTCAGGGGGACTCAACTATTGTACGAGTATCTGTAGGAAGTTTCTCGGCCTTGGGAGGTTTCAAACTGAAAATTATGAAGGCCTTCCTTTTGTTGAAATGAAAATGTTTTTTTTGTTGACGGCCTTCATTTTTTGGTTTAGCACGGTCCTCATTTTTTTGTATGTGATCTTTTTTATAAATTTATTTCAATCTTGCTGTTGGTACGCGTAGGGTGCGGGGAAGCGCCTTGTGTATTTACTATGTAGATTCAACTTTATCTTAATGCCATACTAAATGATACTTTTCTTCCCCTCATGAGATTGCTTTTGTTTTGGTTACAGAGGCTCATTCTTATTCCTACTCTAATAAGCTTGTACAATCTTTTGTCGGCGTATCGAGGTGTTCCAACCGTGCCACCTAAATATTTTACTCTGGCATCCAAGTTGATCCATCACCCCATTAAGTTTCTCTATGCTAATTGCTCAGCTCAGCTGAAATGAAGGTTAAACATTGTATCGGTAAATGAATGAATAAATTTTCTGCTACAGAGCTTATATGAATTGTGTCCTAGTAAGCATCTAAGCATGGCTCGAAATTTTTTTCCTAATAATGTACTAAAATTTTCAAGTCGCCAAAATAATATAGATCTGCAGTTAGTCATCTGTCGTTTTCGTTTAAAATTCTCATGCGTCCTTGCGAGCTATTTTATTATACAGTACTTCATAGTTGAAGCAATTGTTTATTGTCGTTCATGTTGATCTTCAGCGTGGTTCTTTCTAGTTCGTCTTCCTCTATGTTTTGTGGCTTCAATTTCCCCATTGTCAGATCGCAATTCTGCATTATTTGTTCTTGTCAATAAGACAAGCACATTACGTGGGTAGAGAAATACCCTGTCCATGTTTTTCATCTTTTATGAAGTGTGCGATTTAAAGTTAATTAAGTAAAGTATTCTTTGTCACCAAAAGGTAAATGAGGAAGTAATGGTTCTGAAATCATCTCAAGCTAGTAACTGCACAACACTGGCTCTCAGCTGACCACCTCGCGCTATTTGGAAGAAAAGAACTGACAAAATTCGTTTACTGCCGTCACCTCTGCTAATTTTCTGCTGGATCATGTCAGTATAGGGCAGTTGCTGTTGGGTTCAAGGGAGGAAGAGTACTACATCAGCTCAGTTCCCAGTTATGTTTTGTGTCGAAAAACCCATTCCCTATTTATATTTGTTATTCTTTTCGTACTCGAACGCAGGCTGCAGCACCTCTACTTCCTCTCAAATCAAAGCTTCCATTCTTTTCTGACTCCAGTGTGCTATTCGTTTCCTTTTGACGTTTCTAACCTATTTTTAACGAGTATTTTAGCCACTATTTGTGTTTACCTATTGAGCGATGGTGAGAATTTCTCATCCAATCAATGAATTCTGGCATTGAAATCTACCCTACTTTGACTTCGCTATCTCTGTTGTAGAATCATGTGCAAGTGGAAAAAATTACTACACGTTACATTGCAAGAGGTACAAAAATAAGGCAGTGGACTCTACATTTCTTGAGGACGTGGAGAAATAGACTTCCAATTTACGGAGTAGCCTCATGGTGCTGTTGTCTTGTTCGGAGACTGTGTTGCACGGGTAACGCATTTAACATCACGTGCTGAGCTAATACACAAATGGTTTGCCACTCGGCACTAACACTAATAACAAGTTCATTGCCTGATATGGCATCAATATAGAGGTCTTCAATTGTGTTATGTGTAGTTTAACGTAACTTCTCTCATCAGGTGTTTCGGCCCTGCGGACGCCCGTGTAGTGACTGATGAAGTGTCGCTATCGTTCATCAAAGGCTCCACCGTAGAGTTCCATACGGAGCTCATTCGCTCCGCCTTCCGCATCGTCGACAACCCTCAGAGTGAAGCTGGTTGTTCTTGTGGGGCCTCATTTACTGTCAAGCTGTGATAGACGACTAATAAGTCTGCTTGCGAGGAGGCTGCAGTGAAAACTTTTTTGTATATACATATATATACACAACCGTGTTTAATCTGTTTAAACATATGTATAGTCATGAATATAATTAGTAAGACTGCACTTGTCTCCTTGCTCACTCATTTCCATACAGTTGGTGTGCATTGGCTTTTTGTTAGAACTTGAAACCATGATTCGCTAGCTAATATTACATAAACTCGCGTCCACGCCCCGTCAAAAATGGCGGGATTCTAAATTTAACTTCAATAAATTTTCCAGATACTGATGACAAACAAATATAATCATCCTAATAGTATAAATCGTATCACTGATTACGCATCCTTATGAGCGTGACTGAGAGACGGAATAAGCGGACATCAAACTAATATGAAATTATCTAAATAAACAAAAACACCAAGGGTATTATTTGTCAAGATGATTTTCCACGTACAATATATTGAAAAGCCTTAAATTTGGTCGTAAATTTCATATTGAAGTATCATCTCGCTTCTTCATTGGCTTTTATTTGTAGGTAAGAAATGAGAGAATGTATTATTGGAAGGATCGGATTCATTTCCAATATTTCGAGCTCCATAATGTCACGCATTTGTTCCCTGTCACACGGTGCTAACCAGGGCTGGAGTTTTGTTTTGAGGTAGAATTCTGAGTATTCGCTGCGCGCCATGTGAGGATGCAGTTGACGAGTTTGATTTTACTCAATTTTTTCCCCTGGATTTTTTTCCTTATAAGTTTCAAACCTTGCAAGTTTATTAGATTTGCAATACATTTCTCACAAAGATGGGGAATTTCGAGGATGATGAGGGGGAGGAGGAAGGTGGCGTTTTCGCGTTTGGTAAACTACCTACACATCGTAAAGCCTTCAGGTGCCTGCTCGCGAAAACGTTACTGTCATATTTGAAAGCGCAGGGCTAACTTGCTTAACCGTGTTCAGGCTCACTACTGAAAATTTCGAACTGTAATGAGAGGAATTTGAGAAAATGTCTTCCGAGACTGTTTGCTAGCGGCTAAACACAAGTTCACCCACACCACGAGGAGTTTAAATTCTTTGTTTTTGCAAGATTGAGATGGTTGCCTTGGTTGAATTATTAATTTTTTTGCAGGGGTTCTTTCTTCACAGATTTATTTTATCTGACTTTTGTTTTGTATATTATTTATTTTCATTCTGAGACCTCTCTGGAGGCCACAGTAAAATCTGTAGAAATTAGCGCGCCTGGGAGGGACAAAATGTGTCCCAAGCTGAAGTTTAGGTGGGCCTTCCTTGGAAGAAAATTTTTTACATTTTTTCTCCTCGAGGCCCTAACGCCATTTTTTTGAACAAATTTTGCCCACTTCTGGTGCCACCTAATTGGGAAATTGATTGAGTTTATCTGTGGCAATCGCTTGACTGAACAAAGACGGGGTGAAACCTTGAAAAACAACAGATGAACAATCTAGCTGTTCGTGTGTTTTTTGACGTCACTCAATAAGCATTATAGTAGTACTGTAATTTCTTACATTAGTTTTGGAGCAGATTTAAAATGTAAGTAACAAAATAGTTTTTTGAGTATCACCACTGGCATTGTATTTTTTCTACGCATTTGTCGGTAGTGTTCTGCTCCTTATGCTGTCAGTCCCATCTGTAAAAATGTTCCTTTCGTAAAATAAATTGGCTAGACCTCAAATTTGTTGATAAGCTTTCGAGGTTTTCATGAGAAAAATGTGTGAAAGCTGGAAAGGAGTGTTCGTCTGTGAGGTAAAATCAGAACACCACCAATTGCTTCGTGCCTAATTATGGGCTAAAAGTGCTATACATTCATTAGACCAGCACTCTAAGATCGATACGTTATCGTTAGGACGACAAGAGATCCCAGGAGATGCGTTGAAAAAGCATTTGTTCCTTTAGTACGAGCGTCGGTGGTTTTGAGCTCTTAAGATATTTTTCACATAATTAAATTGGTAGTATGACAAGAAGTTATTGTTGTAAATTTTAAAATTTTAAGCTTATTTGAGCATTACTAGTAATTTGCGTTCGCACAGTGCTATGGCAAACTTCCATGATCATTCAATTCATAGTTACTTGTCAAGTAAGATTAGGGGACCCTTAGTCGGTCACACTATTCATAACAAAGGGACTCAACTCAACAGTAACTTATGGTAGGAATAAATTTGTGCTGTCAAGAAATAAATTGAATGAAGAACTAGCTTGTCAACTTTTTTTCCGGATTCGGATTTTTTCTTGGCTTTGAATTTTTCATTTCTGTAATGGCCATACCCACAAGTTTTTTTTATCTAGCCCTTGCTAGCACGTCATCCATTTCATAATTGAGGCCGCGGGCATAAATATGTTTCATTGGGCATTTTGATGTTATTCATTTTTATTGATATAGCCACATGTTGGTTTGTATTTCTACAAAGTTTAACGAAGAAAATTATACGAGGGATAAGGCTTCGATTCGCAATGTTTAAAAGCTTTAAAGTTTAAATTGAATGGTTCGACTCAATGAGTCATTCTCAACAAATTTCTCTGAAGAAAATGAAAAGCATCCAAGGTAAATGTGAAAGGTAAGTAAAAAAAGGAAAACTAAATAAAATCGCTAAGAAAAAGTGGATTGTGAGTAATTTAAAACAGGCTTTCTTTGATGCGCACATCAACGGGGTTCGAAGTAGCGTGTAAAATTTTAAAGGAAAATTTAAACTTCTAAGGAATCGGGAAATTTCTCATCCCTGAGAATAAAGCATTCGTTCAGCTTGGAAAAGTACAACCGACAACTGCTATATAACACCAAAGAAGCAATCTGTCGGATCGCTTCAAACATGAACATCAGAGGCCAGGAGTTGTGAAGCAGAAATAAATTATGTTAAATTGTCGAAATTTGATAAAAATAGAACTGAAATAGCGGAATGGAAGTTCAAGCTAAAGGTTAAAATGAAAATCTAACAAGATGAAAATCAGTTTCCTACAGCAGGCTAGCCACTAGAACCATAAACGTAGAATAAATGAAGAAATTGGATACTGGTTATGGCCTAAATGACCTAAATTCGCCGGTTGTCACCTAAATGCGAACAAAAACTGCGACCACCAATAGATAATTAGAGAATGTATGGTTAAAACATTAACACAAGCGCGAAATAATTGAGGTTGTCTTGTCTTTCTATGACTAATGACGACGTAAAAACGACACAAACAGGAATTCACTGGATCAAATGTAACGGAGACCTTAGGCTGGCTTACCAAATACCGACTCTGAACTTAGTATTGCATTTTCAGGCGAGGCAGGATGAAATATTTGAAAACACAAATACAACGTACGAATGAATTTCTAAGGAAAGTGATGAACACTACAAATTACTTCTGTGCGCGCGTCTGTTTATGTTGGGTTCCCATGTGCAAATGTATGAATGAATGTACTGGTAGAAGGGTGGGTGAAGTAGCCAATGAGAATGATCTTTTTTTACTGTAGTTGAATGATCAATAGGATTTAAGTTTTATAGATGTTTGTTTATTTTTTGAACTTCTATGAACTTGCTGTTTATCAATTTTGTTTACCTTTTTGACCTTTTTGTGTGTTTTTCAGCACTGAAGATGGGATTATAACATTCTGAAACGTTTGTTGCCATCAAATAAAAATAAATAAATAAAAATGTATATTTTTACGTTGGTTCTCCTTTTTATCTTACGCGTGAGATTCCCTAAGAATCGACCTATTGGAAATATAAATTACTTTTTATAAAGCCTGTTTTTATGAAGTTCACATTATATTTGATATACTCCAGAATAGGTTCATTACGTTCGAATTATGTATAATGGTTGTATGTTAATTTTTCGTTATGGACATACACGCCTGCAGTGCATAAAACGAGGTTTTTCAGGATTTTCAGCGTTTTACTTCTGCAAATTATTCTATAAATATTCTGCAAATTATTCTGACAAAATTGCAAGAGCAACACTGACGATTACTGTCTCGGGGGAAGGAGCGCCGTATTGAGCGGCAATGTAAAAGAAAGTCGGGGTGCACTGACGCTCAATCGTCTCGAAAGCTGTAAAAAGTTACACCGCTGGTGTAAAATGAGCTTTACCCTCTATCTTCCTCTGATTGAAAAAGGGGTTATGTTTATGATGCCATATTAAATTTATGCAATCTCTATTTTCAATTCATCAGAAGTTGCGTTGTTAGGCAAACATCATTTACGGAAATTCATGATCTGCTTTTTTTGCAACGCTATCATAGCCATTGAATGCGTAAACTGAGGCTTCAAAAAATGAGGTTTTGGTTCAGAACCCAGCTGTTTCAGACCCGCATAAAATGACAATTCATTTTGTAATCAATGTTACTCTCATTTTATCCATTCCATCATTAAAACTGCTGGGTTACATTAATCTTCTACGTTGACATTGAAGGGCTCACATTGATGTGCATCTTTTTTGACATTATGTTGAAAATTGACATAGGTATGCATTAATCAAAGGCAAGTAATTTGGCTGCCTTTTTGTGTTGTCATCTGATGCTTTTGTGCGGTAAAGTGTTATAGTTGTGAATGCAATGATATCTGAAAAGTTTAACCTGCAGTATCCTTTAGTTTTGTGCTCTCCGTGGCACAGCGGTTAAGGGATCGGACTTGTATGTTGGAAGTCGCGGGTTCGTATCCCGGCGCTGGCGCGGAGATTTTCCCCGTTGAGTATAAGGGAAAGCTCAAGCACAATACCCCACTCAACCCAGGTGTCGGAAATGGGTACCGGCTTTACGGGGGAACCGTCATGGTATCCTATATATAGGGTTAGTTATAAGACATTTGAAAAACCAATGCTAAGATCATATGTATCACGCTTGATTGGAAATAAAGCATCCCAAAGATGCCGATGTTAACCTAACCTAACCTTAACCTTTTTATGAAGATGATACAGGTAAGTCGGATCTCTATTTTTTTAAAAGGACGAATTTTGACTCAAGGGAGGAGGCATCGTAGAAATTGCTCTTTCATGTTGTATTATTGGAAGACTAAGTGAACCTAATTTATTGTACGTTGAAAGTTGTTCGCCCAATTCTGTTTTCGATTTCATTGCGAATATAGATCTGCTAGTGCGTCGCATTAAAAAGTATTTGTGAGATGAGGTCTCCAGCCGCCTAGTTGAATTTTTTGTCGACAATGAATATACTTATGAACAACATAAGATTACGACTGTTTTGGTAAATAAATACTTTGTAATGGTTTCCGTCTTCTTTACTCTCTATTTAGAGAACATTTTTTAAAGAATGAGAATCCATTTCGAAGTAAGTCTTAAGTCAAGCTTAGATGATTCCGTATAAAAAAGACAGCTGACATAAGCTTCAGTGGGAACCGGCTCAATTGCCATCGATCGTCATCAATCTTCCATAGTTATCCAACCACAGGCACAAATGGGGTTTGATCCCAAATTTTCTGAGTGAGTTTGGTTATAACCGACCGGTGTAGTTTAGAGAAATTTTTTTCATGATTTTCCGATTTTCGTGACAGTAATTCGGTTTATTGTTTTTTCAAGCCGAAGGATTCACGTAAATGAAATATTTTTCACGTTTTAATTTTCTCAACGGTTATTACACGTATGCTTGCGAGTTAAATTTGAAATTCACTTTGTTCAAATTTGTGAGAACTTTTCACTTTCCATGTCGACCACATTTTCATCACATAGGTAGGTAATGGACTCTCGCTGACTAATAAGTGAGGGTGCCATGTCAGAGTCGGTTACTGTATCTGCAGGAAGTCAAACCTCAAGGTTTTGTGCGCGCTGGAAAGCATTCGGATCTCTAAGTTAGGGATTGTTCGTTATTATTTTTCGTGAAATGGCTGAGCTCTTTGCCAAATTTTTAGAATGAGCTCAACATGGAATCTTCGATGCTTGAAAAATAGAAAATAGTTCAACTCAATTTGAGTGATTTTCTATCTGTATTTTCAATTGTTTCGTTTAATTAACGGAAATATCTGACATGCGAGCGATATGTTTTAGAGATCCTCAAAGATTTCATTGCAATTTGTTCAAAAAATAGAACGCTTCTATTCGATTACGAGGTAATGTAAGATCATTGTTGCTAGTACTAGCAGGGAGTTACACCATAGGCTTGAGGTGAATTTAAAATCTTAACGAATTTGTCATCTTAATTCGAATCCCTGTTGAACGTTATCACTGCAGGTATTTAGTACAAGAATACGAGGACAAGTTTGATTGGTCATTATTAGTTCTTCGGATTGAGCTAAGAAATTGTTAGAGAGGTAAACTGCAGATTCTACAAGCTAGTAAAGTAAAATGTTTTGAATAGGGATAATAAGTATATTAGTGAGAAGTCAACCATTCCCGAGTCCGAATGATACGATTTGAATCAAACACGTGTGATCATGTTGATCATTTTACCTGCAGTGATAATACTGTCTCTCACTATGGGAGCCTGAATTCAGTTTTGATTGATTTGGCTTGGCTTTTTTTACAATATTGTCGGGGATGTCTGACGTAGCATCGTAAAAGCTAATTTTATAAATTCAATATTAAAAGTTGCTCTGTTATGAAATTATTACTTGAACTGGTAGAGGATATGAAAGACATGAAATTTAAATAGTTTCAAATTTTTATTTATTTGAATACAACGGATACACCAAGAAGATTGTTTTTCAAAAGCGATTACAGTGGACACATTTAAATATATCTCCTCGTGGGCCTCAACAAGTTCAGTGACTAAAGGGGTGTTTACACTAGGGGACATTTCGGCCTTGAGGCGCGACTCGTGTAGACGAGGCTCACCACAGAGGTTCATATTTGTGTGTGTGTGTTCGAATTTCCCGATTCGCTTTGCTCGAATCAGTGCGACGCCGCATGTGTGAGAGGCGCAGTGTTTCCACGAGAAGGGTAATTACCCTAATTTAGGGTAATCTGGGGTCCCTTAGGGTAATGTTAAGGGTAATGAAAAATATGGGCAAATCTAGGGTAATCAGAGCTCCGTGAAGGAAAAGCCCGCTTAATCTACGAAAAATAGAAAATTGAAAGCCAATATGCAAGCACCCTACTGGTCACCATTTGAACGAAATGCAATGAAACGAGTCAGAATTTAGTGTTCACAAAACTGCACTGCTGCTGTGGTTTAATGTCGCACATTTAAATGTTATCAGGTATCGCTCACGAAAGACGGCGTCAAGATACGAAGCCATAATATCTCTTGTCCACTTCGTTTTGACAAATGATTCTGAGTTGCAATTCGCTAATAAAAACTCGATCGGTGTCAGCAACAGCCAGTCGACGAAAGTCTCTGTCCTGTTCTGATTGCGCGTGTGCTTATAAGCTTCAACAGAATATTTACAGGTATGTTTGTTGCATTTTTATATATCACAACTAATATATTTCATCGTATAAATAACTAATAGTTTCATTCTTGTGATAGTCATTGAATTAACAGCAGAGTAACCTCAGAGCGCCGGTATTTTGCCAGCTAATTAGGTGGAAGACGTCCTATTTCTTGCCATGTTGCACGCCAACGAAGCATGTTATTGTAGCGATGCAAACAAAAAAATTTAGACAGGGTTCTTTGACACTTTGAGTTACAAAAGGGGCCAAAGGCGAAAAAAAGAAGCAATAAAATTAGTTTAAAAAATTCATATAAACAAAAGAGTACAGTGATTGAATTAAAACTTGCAATATATGTTTGTATTCTCATTCTTTCTTAGACGCTGAACACTGACGTAGAATTTGATATAGCTGCGATCATGCCTAGAATTCTATCACCGGAAATTTAAGCACTAGGGCTTCTAGCAACTAAGTGTTGAGGAAAGTTTATACATACTATATAGTCCACCCCCTATATTTTAAATAGAAAAGAGGGCAAAATGAGAAAAATCTGCAACAAATTAAAAAATACAATCTTTCTTGAGTTGATGAGGCCGCGTGAAGCGTGAACACGGCCTGTCAAAATATACAGGGTGGACCAAATGAAGTCATCCGATGTCTGGCTCTAATTTCTTTTAGAAAAAAAAACCTCGATTCTGTTTTTTTAATATGTTTATTTGAACCTTTGAAATTATATTGTTCAAGTCGAGAAGATGATATCGGCCAAATGGGCGCCGCCACAATTGATTGCTATAAGGGTTTGTTTTATGGTATTTTTCATCACTTCGGCCAGAACTTCGGGCGACAGATTCTCGCATTCGTGTCGAATATTGTCCTCAAGTGCTTCCAGGGTCTTGGGCTTGTTCACATACACACGGGACTTCAAAAAAACCCACAGAAAAAAGTCTGGAACGGTCAAATCGGGCGATCTTGCGGGCCAGTCCAAATCGCCAAAACGAGAAATCAGGCGACCCGGGAGCGCTAGTGTCAAAAGTCTGTTGATGCCCTCCCTTCTCGCATGATCACCTGGGCTGCATGCCAGATACCGCCAGATCTTGCATACACCTGCGATGCATGCCAGATACCGCCAATAACTACCGTGTTGTGTTCTCTTATATCCCTTATGCTGTATTTTCTATATAAGAAGTGTTAACGACAGTCGGATATTAGGAAACACGTCTGGCATTTCAGAAATCTCACCAGCAGCCTCTGAAATTTTGGCCACGAGATCTTCCTTACATTTCAATTCTAAAAGTTTTTGCAGAAACCTTTTAATCGAACATCACTAAAAGGAAATTTAATCGTAGTACACCCTCGTATATTAGAAGTGTTTATAACGTAAATTCAAACTAAACATTGTGAGTAATTGCATCGTAAAATATCATACTTTAAATCAATTAACTGCTAATATCTTGCAAACCCAAAAGTGTTCTGAAAATTTCATAGAAACAAATTCTTCATCCGGCCATATTCTGCTGGTGAAATTGTGTACCTCTTGTAAAACTTCCTGCACAAACTAGCATGATTTCCGTACAGTTAGCCAGCAGGTTTTAATTATATTAACTTAATAAATCTGAACACATCAGTGGTTTGCTTTAATCGCAACCTTATCAGAAACCTAAAAACGAAGGAAATTCCGATAAAATTTATCATCTTCACTATGAAAACGTTTCGGAGTTCAGTTCCATCATCAGTTCTAACGAAAAACAAAAGAATTACGTCTGAAATATAAAATCAAAGTAAAATGGGTTGTAGCTACGACAAATATATCATGAAAATAAAAATACAAAGTATAAGACGGACAAAAACAAAGAATAAAATACAGAAGCACAAAAAGAATACATGTGACACATAAGTATGAAATGAAATTAGGCTGGTTCAGACGAGGAATCTACCTATTCACCATTTGCAAAAGGTACGAACTATCCATATTGTTCATATGAGGGTTTCGCTGGAAGATATGCAAGGACTTCAAAATTTTGAGGACATGCGGGGTTGAAGCTGAATCTAAAATTTTGAAATCGGCAAGGAGATTTAGGAACATTGCATTATTAACTTTATTATGTAATTACAAAGGAACGACAGCTGTTTGAATGTAAATATTGTTAACTTAGCTTGACGACGAACTATTGTGAGACAAAACGAACAGTCTTTGAACGTGCGTGTTCAGCTGATATTTAGTATTTATATTCCCGCAAAAGAACTAATGAAATACTAAAGGAATTCTTAAAACTTATGACGAAAACTACGACAGCAATATATAATTGTAAAATTCGTAATATTTTTGTCTTTTCATACAAATAAACATGTAGTTTCGATAAAGAATGATCTGTAGAAATTGCGGTATCTGGCATGCATCGCAGGTATATGCAAGACCGCTATTTTCTACAGATCATTCTTTATCGAAACTACATGTTTGTTTGTATGAAAAGACAAAAATATTACGAATTTTACAATTATATATTGCTGTCGTAGTTTTCGTCATAAGTTTTAAGAATTACATTAGTATTTCATTAGTTCTTTTGCGGGAATATAAATACTAAATATCAGCTGAACACGCACGTTCAAAGACTGTTCGTTTTGTCTCACAATAGTTCGTCGTCAAGCTAAGTGAACAATATTTATATTCAAAAAGCTGTCGTTCCTTTGTAATTACATAATAAAGTTAATAATGCAATGTTCCTAAATCTCCTTGCCGATTTCAAAATTTTAGACTCAGCTTCAACCCCGCATGTCCTCAAAATTTTGAAGTCCTTGCATATCTTCCAGCGAAACCCTCATATGAACAATATGGATAGTTCGCACCTTTTGCAAATAGTGAATAGGTAGATTCCTCGTCTGAACCAGCCTAATTTCATTTCATACTTGTGTGTCACATGTTTTCTTTTTATGCTTCTGTATTTTATTCTTTGTTTTTGTCCGTCTTGTACTTTGTATTTTTACTTTCATGATATATTAGTCGTAGCTACAACCCATTTTACTTTGATTTTATATTTCAGACGTAATTCTTTTGTTTTTCGTTTGAACTGATGATGGAACTGAACTCCGAAACGTTTTCATAGTGAAGATGATAAATTTTATCGGAATTTCCTTCGTTTTTAAGTTTCTGATAAGGTTGCGATTAAATCAAACCACTGATGTGTTCAGATTTATTAAGTTAATATAATTAAAACCTGCTGGCTAACTGTACGGAGATAATGCTGGTTTGTGCAGGAAGTTTTACAAGAGGTACACAATTTCACCAGCAGAATATGGCCAGATGAACAATTTGCTTCTATGAAATTTTCAGAACACTTTTGGGTTTGCGAGATATTAGCAGTTAATTGATTTAAAGTATGATATTTTACGATACAGTTACTCACAATGTTTAGTTTGAATTTACGTTAAAAACACTTCTAATATACGAGGGTGTACTACGATTAAATTTCCTTTTAGTGATGTTCGATTAAAAGGTTTCTGCAGAAACGTTTAGAATTGAAATGTAAGGAAGATCTCGTGGCCAAAATTTCAGAGGCTGCTGGTGAGATTTCTGAAATGCCAGACGTGTTTCCTAATATCCGACTGTCGTTAACACTTTTCATATAGAAAATACAGCATAAAGGATATAAGAGAACACAACACGGGAGTTATTGGCGGTATCTGGCGGTATCTGGCATGCATCGCAGGTGTATGCAAGATCTGGCGGTATCTGGCACGCAGCCCAGGTGATCATGCGAGAAGGGAGGGCATCAACAGACTTTTGACACTAGCGCGACCCGGGAACGCCGCCTTCAGAATATCGGTTGTGGCTCGCGCACTGTGTGCGCGAGCCACAACCGATATTTACATCTGTCCGATATTTTCATCTGTCAACTTCACAAATGTCAAAATAGGTTTCACATTGGCCGCAACCTGCACAAAAAAAGGCATATTGCAATGGGGTGACTTCTTTTCGCCCACCTGTTATAGGGGCTGGAGCTTGTTTCACAGATACGCTCATAACGCACTTACGGCTGGCTTCGGACAGACAGAAAGACAGACGGACGAACGCAGCTCTTATTATAGTATAGATTATTAAAGGCAAGGTAGTTTTTTTTAAAAAACCGCTGAATTTCCTAACCCGCCCTCTAGGAAATGAATAAATTTGATTACTTCACGATCAACTTTATGAGTTGAGTGAATGTGATTGCATCGAAGTCTCTGAGAAGCAAATGTGATGGAACAAAATTGGATAAAATCCGTAATGAAAAGATATGACGAAGGTCATGAGTGAGAAAAGCCAGAAAGTCATCAGAGAGAGTGGAGTGGATCAAAGAGTTAGGTTAGATTGAGCATGTGGGAAGAATGACTGAAACGCGTGAATGGATGGAAAATTAAATGAAAAATAGTTAATAATGCTAGGGATAGGTTCACATATTATAGCATTTCTTGCAGCATGGCAGATGATCGCGCACCGAATGAGGAAGAGCCAACGACACCACCTCGAAAAAAGGAAAGCTTTTGTTGTGATCTTATCACAACGTAAGGATCTTCAGAACGAGGGACGCCTCTATATATTCGGAATGATCCAAAGCAGCCGAAGAGAGACGTCGTGTGCTTCGAAGAACGGTTATCGGACTCTGCTAGTCGTGCTAAGTAGTTATTCTTCCCTCCTTCTGTTTCTGTTCTACGTCGACTCCGAGATCGCGGGGGAAGCAAAGGACGTCAACTGACAGAAGGAGCTGCCGAATACCGACACAAGAGAGATTCTTCACTGTTATTTCTGTCATTATTCGATAGCCCATGTTAATTAGATCATTTGTGCGGTTAGCGAGAATTAATGTTTCCCTTTGCTCATATAATTTAATACGCTAGAGTCATACACAACCGCTTGGTCGAGGAATAATCTATATTGAGATTGCAATGTTAAGCTATCGTTCGAAGTGGGCGTGAGAGCAGACGATCTGGAGGGTGAGCGCTCTGCGCAGACGAGAAGGGTCAGTACGTCCGAGGCTTCCCTCAGAGAAAGAGCGCCTTACCACATCTTGAACGCCTGCCCTCGGGCTGGGCATTGTTTCTCCTTTGAAATGTGTACTACTAGTGATTCCTCATACCTGTTAAATTAAAGTAATTGATAAATGCCTCGGCGTACACTCGATATGGCTATCTTCCGGATTTCGAAACAAAGATAAGTCCACCATATCATATGTCCCTTAGGTGACATCCTCATTGCCTCCCTTCTGGGCGTAGGATTATCGGTATTATGCCTTAAGCATTCATTTATATCGTCATGCCTTCAGCATATCTTATGTTTTGTCTTCAATGTCAATCGAAGTGTAATTTAGTGCGTTAGGCTTTCTTTACTTTAGAATGACAATCTTTTGTGACGAGATTAGGGAATAAATGTCGATGTGCCATTGTGTATAATTTCCTGCTGGTTAGGAAGATGAGTTATCATTATCTGTGGAGAGAAATATTCCATGCTACCAATTTATACTAATTCCACGCTACCAATTTGCCGCTCATTTAATTTGCCGCTCATTCATTAATTAAATTCGTGGACGTTGAAAAGTCCCAGTTTATCTACGTTAACCTAAAATAAAATAATGTGGTCATCAATCACGCCCGTCAAAAGAGAGCTAAAAAGATGAATAGAAAGGAAGAATGTCATCGAGAGGAAGGCTCCATAACAATTGGTGAGCAGCGGTAGTGGATTTTGATTCCTATTTTCTGAATAAGAGTTAAAATTCCCTTACCCTTTTCCTCCGAAACGCTTGCGCCTACAAAAACAAAATAAATTAAATAAACCTCCAACAGATCTTGATAACTTCATCTCCAGGTTAGGATATTTGTATAATCTAATATTTCATGTACGTGTATGCTAAAATTCTAATTCATTTCTGTGAACCCGATATTTGCAGTGCGTTTATTTTACTTTCTATTTCATTTCTGTGAAACCATTTACCATGCATTAATAATTATAATTTACCATTTACGTGTTAACCTTATTTGATGACTAATTAAAATTTATTTCATGTATCAACAATTAACAGGCGTACATGGATCATTACGTATCAATTTTTTTAATATGTAAAACCGTTCGGTTATGAGGAATATGATATGAATTTACCTTCTGACTTACATTCAATTACTAAAGGCCAATCTGACAACGTGAATCATTCAATTAATTATAATGTTGGATAACTGCACTCCAATGATTTATTTGAAAATTATGATATGCCATATAAATTTCTTCCATTTACCATATAATTGACTCTAGACGGACGCTATTTTACCATTTTGTTTTGATTTGTACTGAACAAGTTAACGTGCTATTCATTTTTAAACTCTGAATCTCCGTATCGCAAAAAAATTACACTTATAAAATGAATAATAAATTGAAACTTTCCTTTAAATTCGACTTATAAAAAGTTTATGTTCAGTAAAATATCCACTTGAAATTCTATCGTGTTTATGCGCAAAAGAAAGTTAATTTAGGATAAAATTCAATCAGTCGGAATGATGTTTTCGCGCAATTTTAAGTTCAACTTTGCCCATTCTCATTCATGTAATTATCATGGATGTTATAATGCTATATCTATGGCAACCTTTTAATTCAGATGTCCGTGTGTAAATTGCAACTTCAATGCATTATCTTGATCATGTAAATTTGCCATGTAATCGTCATGAATGTTGCTTGAATGTACATGGTGAGACGAGATGAAATTTCTAGCCCAACTGTAAGGTGTGTGTGTGGTATTCAGAAGCCTGAGCTCGATGTGTTTTGGAACAAACTCCCAAACATCGCTTAACTTGAGGCAGCTGCAACTTCGCACCCTCACTCTCGAGCTCGCTCTCCCATTCTCCCGATTATGCTCTCTCTAGCGTTCGTACCTCAATGGCATCATGAGTCTACCTTGCTCGACAGCTTTTTTTTCTCGACGGTTATATTACGTCGCACTGAGAAACCTAGTGGATTACCTTGAACGTAGTATTGATAAATGTATAGTGTTTTGTTAATGTTGCAGGTTTGATGAGGTAACGTTTATCATTTTGCCTCACGTAACCAACTCTAATGAAATTATATGATGACTAAAAAAAAAAAACTTTTCCTTAAATCTAACCTTATGAATGAGTGAAGTTAAATTCAATCAAGTTATCTTCTGAAATTCAATCATGTTCTACTTTAAAGGAATTCATCTAGAAGTAAATTTCATTTAATTAGAAATGATTATGCAGAGAACGATTTATTTCATTCGATTAGGGTGTTCATGTCTAATTTTAATTCCAAGGTATTGTTTCACCGTGAAATTGTAATGAACGTTTGCCTGGATGTTTTGTAGGGATAGAATGTATGTTGAGGCAAGGCTGTGTGAGGGAAGTCGCGGTGTGAAAGGGTGCGTTCAAGTTAGAGCCAACTCAACGTCCCTGTTGTTTCAAATCACCCCACATTCACCCCCTTCTCTCTCCAATCCTCCGACCCTCGGCTTGCTCTCTTCTTCGCTCTCGTTCAAAGAAAAGGCATAACTATCGCACGAGCATACTTTACCTCGCGAGCTCGATACCAGACTTGGATACTCGCCGTCTTTTGATCACTTCTTTACGCAACAGTTTTTTACGCTGAAAGATTCGATAAATTTGAACTTAGGATAAATTACTTGATGATTTAAGATTTGATGTAATATTATAAGCATGTGATAAATAATAGCGTGAGTGTGTAATAATTTCATTCATTTAAAAATTTGAACTTACTTGTCATGTGAAAAAAATTTTTTCGTTAACAAATCACGACCTAAAGGTATTGAGTCACGCTTTATGCACATAAAATACTTCTCCGAAATCGGGTGATAGCGTAAATATCAGCGTCATGTGATTTAAATGATGAAATATCTCGTCATCTGGAAAATGGAGTTAGTAACGAATTTAAAATTCGATCATGGTGAAAACACCCTTGATAGTAATCTGATCGCAGGAGTGCTTTGTCATTAGACATACTCAACGTGAATGTACCACCAGGGAAATTCTGTTTTTCTCTTTCTACGAAATGTTTTAGAGTTTAACGTCATGAGCAAACAGTGGAAGTACCGAAATAGGTTTAAGCTCAATGTGTGTCCTGTTTGTAAGCACAGAAGGGTGGTATGAGACGAGATGTTTGGGCATATGTCTGTATGTGATGGTGGCTTGTCTGGAAATGAATAAAATTCACAAGAACGATAAATAACAATAACGGTAATTTCAGCTGATGCCGTGGGCTCTGCGAGCGGACGGGGTGGACTGGTGCGTCTTCAATACCAGCCCCCACACCAACCAGCCCACTCTCTACCTAGATGCCTGAGCCGCCACACTCGCGACAGGTTTCGCGTTCATGTGGTCCCCGCTACGGGTCGACATGGCTCGGACGTGGACGTGGCAGCGGCGACGCAACAACGGGGCATTGGCGGCAACAACAACAACAACACACCGACGAGCTCAACGCACGAGCGCGGAGAAAACGTCGTAGAAAATGGTCCGCTCAGACGCTGCTCGGCAATACTTCAGCGACAAGAACAGTCTAAGCTCAACGCACGACCTCGAGGAAAACGATGAAAGAAAACCGTCCGCCAGCTGACTGGGTCAACTGCTTTAAAATTTTCTACGAGTGTACTTGGAGCCACGGGATCTGGGTGTGGACATCATCGACGGGAAGAGGAAGGGAACACGATTACGACGAAGCTCCGGGATATACCAGCGCATCATGAACAACGAAATGAACTACAACTACAAAGATTTTGATGATCTTCTTGCGACATCGGCGTGTCTTCGTGGCTGTTTAAAAGAAGTCTTCAGGACTCAAAAATCAAACCCCATTGCGAAGAAAAATCGTGTATGATAAGGCGCGGTTAAAATGACATTCTCAAAAACAGGGATTGCGAAGACGAATTAAAAATCTTTCCTTAGCGATGCTGCTGATGTATGATCACGGCGACCGAGACTTTAATTGTCCCGTGTCCTTTAATGAAATTTTTATTTCATTGGATATCTTCTAGAGGTATCCTGCGAGCTGAAGAAGTCGTCGCTTCGTTCTGCGGTGAACATCGTTTCCCAAAAACGTACGGAGAACGTAGCCTTGTCTGGGGACTTCGATTCAGAGTACGTTACATGTACGAATTCAGTAAGCACTGCCGTAAAATCATCACAGCCGGATTGCGTGGATATTAAAAAAAGAAAGGATCCGACTTATCAACGTTTTCCTCTACCACGGCACGCAAAAGCTGTAGAGAAAGTCAACGATCAGGAGATCGTCTTCATCGCCAACAAAGGGGGATTTTGTTGTGATCTTATCACAACGTAAGGATCTTCAGAACGAGGGACGCCTCTATATATTCGGAATGATCCAAAGCAGCCGAAGAGAGACGTCGTGTGCTTCGAAGAACGGTTATCGGACTCTGCTAGTCGTGCTAAGTAGTTATTCTTCCCTCCTTCTGTTTCTGTTCTACGTCGACTCCGAGATCGCGGGGGAAGCAAAGGACGTCAACTGACTGAAGGAGCTGCCGAATACCGACACAAGAGAGATTCTTCACTGTTATTTCTGTCATTATTCGATAGCCCATGTTAATTAGATCATTTGTGCGGTTAGCGAGAATTAATGTTTCCCTTTGCTCATATAATTTAATACGCTAGAGTCATACACAACCGCTTGGTCGAGGAATAATCTATATTGAGATTGCAATGTTAAGCTATCGTTCGAAGTGGGCGTGAGAGCAGACGATCTGGAGGGTGAGCGCTCTGCGCAGACGAGAAGGGTCAGTACGTCCGAGGCTTCCCTCAGAGAAAGAGCGCCTTACCACATCTTGAACGCCTGCCCTCGGGCTGGGCATTGTTTCTCCTTTGAAATGTGTACTACTAGTGATTCCTCATACCTGTTAAATTAAAGTAATTGATAAATGCCTCGGCGTACACTCGATATGGCTATCTTCCGGATTTCGAAACAAAGATAAGTCCACCATATCATATGTCCCTTAGGTGACATCCTCATTGCCTCCCTTCTGGGCGTAGGATTATCGGTATTATGCCTTAAGCATTCATTTATATCGTCATGCCTTCAGCATATCTTATGTTTTGTCTTCAATGTCAATCGAAGTGTAATTTAGTGCGTTAGGCTTTCTTTACTTTAGAATGACAATCTTTTGTGACGAGATTAGGGAATAACTGTCGATGTGCCATTGTGTATAATTTCCTGCTGGTTAGGAAGATGAGTTATCATTATCTGTGGAGAGAAATATTCCATGCTACCAATTTATACTAATTCCACGCTACTAATTTGCCGCTCATTTAATTTGCCGCTCATTCATTAATTAAATTCGTGGACGTTGAAAAGTCCCAGTTTATCTACGTTAACCTAAAATAAAATAATGTGGTCATCAATCACGCCCGTCAAAAGAGAGCTAAAAAGATGAATAGAAAGGAAGAATGTCATCGAGAGGAAGGCTCCATAACAGAAAACCCATCAATTACCAGCAACGTGCCATCCAATGATCCTCTCGAAAATCGTGCTCGTAAAGTGGAACTGCAAGCTTGTGCATTTTTAGCTAAGCACCACCTACCTATCTCATTGTGTGAGCCTCGTTTAGTTTGATGAAAACAATGTTCCCAGATCAGGAGTCGCTGAAAAAAGTGCGCCTTGGAAAACAGAGGGCATCAAAAAAAATTCGACAGGTATTTGGCAAACATCTTGTACGTGATATCGTCTGGGATATAAAACCAGCATTCTAACGTCGTTCAACTGGCCTTCCATCCTGACGCTCATACAGTATGCAACACAGTGCTAATTCATACAGACGGAGCTCTGGAAACCAGTCCATTTACCTTTTAGTTAATTTATAGATCATAGGTCAGGATTAGCTGTTTTAGGGTAATCTGGGGTAATCAACACCCTTCAGCTAGGGTAATTCGAGTCATCTCGCGTGGAAACCCTGGAGAGGCGCAGCTCTAGATCGGTCAGTGTGTAGTTGGTAGTCATCAAGTGAGGTTGTGCCTCTCGCTCACCCGTTCTGGCTGACTGCCGCGAGAAACTACACTGCTTTTAATTGAAGCCTACTAAGCCCATCAATGCCTTTGGCAGACTAAAAGCTGCGAATATAAGGAGGCTGCTTTCCATTTTATTTTAATGAAAATGAACGAATATAGTAACATTTCACTCATGCAAATAAAAAAGAGATTACGTAGCTTTACGATGCAGCAACAATATTCACACAAGCTCGTCTACAGCAATCCATATTTCATGGCAGCAGCAGGCCACACTGGTTTTGTGCTGCATGACTGCCACTTTTGTTTGACCAAAAAATCTAGTGTGACCTCAAAAAATATCGAGAAACATCTAGTTTTAAAAATAAAACAACCAAAAATATATCTAGAAATGAATTAATTATCTACTATAATAAATTAGTTGAACAATAGCATATAGGGATATTTATATCATAAATTCCTTTATATTAGGCAATTTATCTTTATATGAATTATCTAGTATCCTGATATTTACCCTAATAAAGCTTGGTATCCAAATATTCTTCAATTCCACACGTGTTGCGAGTAGAAAGGTCAGTCTCTATTGCATTGCAAATTATCAATGCTCAGATTCCTACTTATCAGCAATTGTTTTAAGGCTTTCACACCGCTATCTTCATCACTTTTAAAAATTTTGCAATTGCTAAATAAGTTGATTCTACTTTATTAGATGTATTACTTTAGAATATAACAGATACACCAAGTAGTTTCATGATAGAAATATCGTTGCTTCCATCCAACAATAAACTGAACTCTTTGTTACCAATATCATTGGTCAGTCTTTCGTCAAAATGAGGCCACAATACATTCATGATAATGTATGTGCATTTTATTCCATGATTTTTTAATGTCATTACTAGTTGCGCAATTGGAGATAGTGTGCTTTAGCTTATGAACCGTGAAATAGCCGTCTTGGTGTCGTTCATAATCTGAACATAACATGATCAGAATATGGTTGCTTCCCAATTCAGACAATTTGCTTAAGTAAATTAACAAATATAATAAGAATGAAGTAGTAACCAACCATTATGGTAAATTCCTAATTCGAATTTACAGTAATCTGTCATATACATAGCTTAATTGTAATTCTAGCTAGAAAATTTCTAGCACTCTGAAAAACTATGTAGTTTTTATAGCTAATATCTAGGCTCGAAATTTTACATCTAGGCTTCAGCAAAAACATCTAGATCTAGCTATATAATATCTAGAGTGGCAGCCCTGTTGAGCAGCGCGCGCTCCATGGCTCGCTCCAATGGTGTCTAGTCTAAGCGCACATGTCTCTTGTGAAGCTCCACACGAGGCGTCTACACGTGAGCCTGCAGCAAAATGTAGACCAGTGTAAACGGCCCTTTAGAGAACATCTTATCATCTACGAGGGTGTACAGTATACAGTATGTAACCTAGTACATTTGACCTTGTCCCACACTAAACAGATTAATCCATGGATTCGCACAGAATTCGATGCTTGAGTAAAAAACAATTAAAATGAGCCAAAGGAGAAGAATACATTCGATAATAATTTTAGAACTCATTTCATAACGTAGTAAAAAAACCATCAATTCGAATCATAAATCAGGAAATATTTTATTGTTTAATCTAGAGTCATTAATACCTAGATAGTAATACAGTTTCAAGATTCGTTTGAAATTTTCGTATCATCATTTTGTACGGATTTCAGCAAGGATCGAATTCCAAGTTTCGATTCCAACGTAGTGAAAACTGTGCTGTTGAGATTGTGCTTACGGAAAGTAACGAGGTATAAATTCATAACTATTTCGATTTTAGGATCACGATAGCTGAACGCTGACGGAAGGTTCCCTACTTGACTCGTTATATGAAAGATTGGCTAAATACGGGATTATTAGTACAGAAATTAGAAAGTGTAAGTACACGCAGGTATCAGGAATATTTTTCTTGTCTTGAAATATCAGAAAATGTTTAATGAATCAAAAGTTAGCGTTTGTGTTCATTAAGAACTTAGTTGGAACTGTGGAAAATTTGTTAAAAAGGTGCTTCGCAAAGGCTAATGCGATTCGTGTAAGTTTAATGATTTTAGGAGGTAAAGCTTTAAAGTGCATGGCATTCGAAAAGATGAGTGTTTTTTCGCAATCTCCACGTTTGCAAAAATCATAATTTAAATCGCAATGAATTATTACGTTTTGGTTACGAGGCTCATTGAACAGTTCTATAATATCATTGTATTTAATCAAAAAAGACAAGGAACAATTTGTAGGAGCCTGCAAATCGTCCATAAAACCATGCGTTTAACGCTTATTAATAATTCAGTGAAAAATTTTTTAAAGTGGTAAAGATTTTCTGTATCATTTTCAATTTATTACCACTGTATGTGTTCAAGTATATGCGTAATATACGTTTCTTCCACCCCGTTTCTTTTTTTGTAGTGCTGTATGGTTTCTCAGTATAGTGTTCCGTTTTTGTCATGTTTATTTAAGTCTAGTCTTTTCAACTTTCAGTGAAACTTAGGGCATCAAAGTTGCAGGTAAATTCAGGTGCGGTGGAATTTATCTTTTTTAAAATTTTAAAAATTGATTTACAGTTTCGGCACGATGAAATTATCTTTCTTTGAAATTGGTTAGATGGTTGAGCTGCATAAGCAAGGCTTGTAATTGCGTGCTATCGTAGCTGAGATTAAATGTAGCAAAACAACAGGTTGCAACTTTCCGAAAAACCTCATAGTTATGGAACATCGAAATTTATAGGTTCTTTAAACAAATTGTTCAGCAAAGTGTAAGAAAACCTTAAGGGCGTAAAGTTAGAAGATCTTTGAGAGAGGTTGAAGTACTTATTGATGCCCGATTGCAGCCCAATAGCCGATGAGCAGCACGTGGGGCAAAAAGTTTGAAAAATAAAAGCAGTCTTCATGGGCATCGTCTGATTCCGCGACACAAAAATACATCGCTTGGAGTTTACCAGAGAGCACCTGACATCGCATGTTGAAGGTGATAAAGAGTTTTGTTCTCTGTTAAGAAAGAATGACGTATACGGTCCTGACAGCTTCAAGCGCCAATGGCACAAAAATTACCATCTGAAACATCTACGAAGCAGAATTAGCAGGTTTCGTCATGTTGTGCTTATCTAACCTCAGGTCGTGCAAATCTAACAGCAGCTGATTGTTATCTAAAACGGGTATCCATTACGACGGAGGACCTTCGTTTGTGTGGTGATGGATAGTTCTTCCAACAGGATAATGCAGCGTTCTACATGCCCACCTGGCTAAGACTTTTCTTCAGGGAGAACGATGTCTTCTTCCCAGCAATATAGCCCAAACTCCAGACTCGCACCCAATTGGGAATGTTCGGGGACGTTTGGTAGGAATTCTTATAGAAATGGACAACAATTCTCAGACAGTAAATGATCTTTACGATTTCAATTTGAAAGGTTAGAGTTAGGAGGTATTTTCCAGTAACACTGTAGAAAATCCTGATTTCAAGATCACCGCAAAGAATTTCTGAAGTGATAAACCGAATTTGAAATTCCCATTTGATAGCTAAGTGTTTTCCTCTAAGGTACTACAGATAATCATGCAAAAAATGATATAGTACGTGATGCAGCTTAAACATTTTTGAGAGTTCTATTTACAACATTGGCGTTTTATTACGAGTTTTTTCTCTTTGAAGAAATACGTAGAGCTAATGATCCTATGCTAATACATCTTATGCAGCCATTTATTTCACAACAGTTTTTGATGAATTAGCGGATTTTCTTATATAGTTCAGATTTTGTTCAAAGAATTGTGCTCGGTAGCCTTTTTCATACGAAACTATATATTTTAAGCGGTCTTTCGTTTTTTCAGTATTCGTATTGGTGGATCAATTGAGGCACCTGGTATTGTGTTGGTGCAATCTTTATTGAGACAAAAACACAAGTCAATTAATATAAAAAATTGCCTCAAGCTTGCTACAAAGATGAGGAAATTTAGTAATACACATTCTAAACAAAATTTTAACGTTAATAAAATCATCCTCGTCAACTAGCGTAAAATAATGAAATAATTTTATTGTATTCAAGCATTTAAAATAAAGTGTTTATCGGGATAATGGTTAATTTATTAATATAAATTCTTTTTTTCCATCGTAATTCATAGCAATCATTGGTTTCTCGCTTGAAGCTTATGAGGAGACATGAAGTTAAATTAAGAGCAGAAACTGAGTCGAAACTCATAGTAATAGTTAAGAATACAGCTTTTGGTATGCATTTCACATATTGCACATTTTCAAATATATGTTCTGTTTCCAATCACTTAATGAAAAAAAAGAGATTGAACTCGTGCAATTAGATTTCGTTCAAGCGTTACTAGTTCTCACAGTAATTGTTGATGTAGCAACAATTTTTAGCCAAACGAGTGAACTGAAGCTCCTTATTCTCTAGAAATAGAACCTTAACAAAATATGAGGACACATTGCTACCGATTGCAATACGAATCAGGATTAACGCGTACATCACTGGCTTCACGAATGATCTGCTGACCAATGTACTAGTGCAGTGTTTAAAAAGTTTAATAAACTACCCTGTAGTCAAAGTTAGATATCCTTGCCGCATCTTTAGATTTGTAGAACCGCCAGTTTTACTGATCAGCTGTGCTGTGATTTTTCAGTACAAGTAGCCATATCTTGAGTACGTATTAACTATTTAAAATAATACTGACTACTGATGATGCTGGATCAACATTCAAAATTAAACAGACGGCGGCTTGAAGATGAAGATCATAGTACCATGATGAAGATCGGATCTATTTTCTTCAAACTTGTGCTTAAAAAGTAACTCGAGATTATTTAGTGAGGGCATACTCGAGGGCATTAAACTCGTGCAAAAAAAAAGTCTCTCTTGCAGATCAAACAAATAAATGCAACATGTCAGTAATTGCCCGCAGTTGTCGTTGGAAATAACATGCCGGGCTGCACAGACTCCAATGTCGCCAGATTTGGACGCCGCCCACTCCTCTCCCTCCACCTCCGTAGCAGCACAGCTAGCTCAGGTTGGGTTAGGTCAGATTGAGTTAGGTCAGGTTGAGTTAGGTCAGGTTGGGTTAGGTCAGGTTGGGTTAGGTAAGGTTGGGTTAGGTAAGGTTGGGTTAGGTAAGCTTGGGTTAGGTTACTTAAGGTTAGAAAAGGCTAATTAAGGTTAGGTTTTGATAAGTTAGATTGGGATAATTCCTTTAACTCAAAATGATGATTTGATCAGGTTAATTCTCATATTGTACTGTAGTATTTACTTTCTAAGTACTCTTTTCGTATATAATGCAGTGAGTATTTAACTACTCATACAACGAATAGGTAGTTAAATAAACCTGCGTAGTACTATATGGTTAACTAATTGGCGCGAATGACAACTGTATTGTTGCGGCTATGGAGGTGGAGGAAGAGGGAAATAATGATTTAATGGAATTAACTTTCAAATTCGGCTGCACTATCCACATTCTCAGTGCTTGTATTGTTTATAAAGCAATAGTAAATAATAACTGTATAACGAACTGATAATTAAATAAAACTCAGTAGTTCTATATAGTTTAGAAATTGGCGCGAATGGCATCTTCGCTGTGGTGCTACGGAGGTGGAGGGAGAGGGGTGGGTGGCATCCAAATCTGGCGACATTGGAGTCTGTGCTGCCGGGCTGCACAGGGTCCAGTCTCTCGAATTTCTACAACGCCCAACCCTCTCCCTCCACCTACAAGCAGCTACATAAAGTTGCCATTCGCGCCAATTATTGAACCATGTAGTACTACTGAGGTTTATTAACCTATCTGTTCGTTATACATTTATTATTAATCACTCCATTATAACCACTACAAGTACCTAGTAAGTGGATACTTGAGCGGAATGACAAAGTTAACCTGTATTAAATCATTATATTAAGTTTTGACAACGACCGCTGGTGTTTGGCTGTTCGACCCTCCATCTCGGCACGCAAAAAAAGGCATTTTTAAACTTTTTTAAGTTTTAAACTAACTGAACTTGGCCTAACCTAACTCAACCTAACCTAACTTAACCTAACCTCTTAACCTAACAACTTAACTTAACCTAACCTAAATTAATTTAACCTGACATTTCTGTAGCTGTTTGGAGGTGGTGCTATAGCTGCTTGGAGGCGGAGGGATAGGGTTGGGCGGTGTAGAAATTCGCGAGATTGGACCCTGTGCTGCCGGGCTGCACAGACTCCAATCTCGCAGGATTTCTACCCCGCCCAGCCATCTCCCTCCACCTCCGTGTTGCTACATCAAGTTGCCATTCGCGCCAATTATTTAACTATTAGTAATTCTGATGTTTATTAACCTATCTGTTTGTTATACGTTATTATTAATCACTGCATTATAAAAACTTCAAGTACTTAGTAAGTAAATAGTACAGCGGAATACAAAATGTAACCAGCATTAAATCATTATAATGAGTTATGACAACGACCGCTGGTGTTTGGCCATTCGACCCTCCATCTTAGCGCTGAAGAAGAGACATTTTCAAACTTTTTTAACTTAACCTTACACTAATTGAACTTGACCTAACCTAAATTACCCTAACCTAACATTGCTGTTGCTGCTCGGAGGTGGTGCTGTAGCTGCCCGGAGGTGGAGGGAGAAGGCTGAGTGAGGTAGAAATCCTGCGAGATTGGAGTCTGTGCTGCCGGGCTGCGTAGAGTCAAAAGCTGGCAGATGCCCCCACTCTATCACCCCCACCAACCACCCATGCAGCACAGGTGCCAATGACGCCAGATCTACAGAAATGTTAGGTTAGGGTAATTTAGGGTAGGTTAAGTTAACTTAAGTTAGGTTAAGTGGGTTGGTTAAGTTAGGTAAGGTTGGGTTAGGTTAGGCCAAGTTCAGTTAGTTTAAGGTTAAGTTGAAAAAGTTTAAAAATGCCTATTCTTGAGTGCCGAGATGAAGGGTCGAATGGCCAAACACCAGTTGTCGTTGTCATAACTTATTATAATGATTTAATGCAGGTTAACTTTGGTATTCCGGTTTACTATCCACTTACTAAGTACTTGTAGTGTTTATAATGCAGTTATTAATAATAACTGTATAACGAACAGCTAGGTTAATAAACCTCAATAATAGTACATAGTTAAATAATGCGCGAATGGCAACTTTTAGAAGCAACATGGAGGTGGAGGGAGAGGGGTGGGCGGCGTCCAAATCTGGCGCATCAACCAGCTGTTGACACTAGCGCTGCTGGGCTGCACCCACGTCAAGTTCGCTCATTTGGACGCCGCCCACCCCTCTCCTTCCACCTCCGTGCTGCTACATCACGTTGCCATTCGCGCCAATTATTTAACTATGTAGTACTTCTGAGGTTTAGTAACCTATCTGTTCGTTATACATTGGTTATTAATCACTGCATTATAAACACTACATGTATTTAGTAAGTGGATACTACAGCGGAATACCAAAGTTAACCTGTATTAAATCATTATAATAAGTTTTGACAACGACCGCTGGTGTTTGGCTATTCAACCCTACATCTCGGCACGCAAAAACAGTCATTTTTAAACTTTTTTAAGTTAACCTTAAACTAACTGAACTTGGCCTAACCTTACCCAACCTAACCTAACTTAACCTAACCTCTTAACCTAACTTAACTTAACTTAACCTAACCTAAATAAATTTAACCTAACATTTCTGTAGCTGCTCGGAGGTGGTGCTGTAGCTGCTTGGAGGCGGAGGGAGAGGGGTGGGCGGCGTCCAAAAATGTGCGAACTTGACGTGGGTGCTGCCGGGCTGCACCCACCTCGACCTCGCACATTCTGGGTGTGCGTGTGCGAGTCCGCGTACGTGTATGGCTCGTCACCACCACCAAGAACCACTACTATGCGCACTTTAACAGTGCCACAGGTCGCTATGTGACATAACTCTAGTGCAAACAATTATTATTGTATAGCTCTGCCATATAACTATCATTTAGTAATGAAATAAAATACATTGTGTCATTTTACACTTAAAAGTCACTGCAGTTTTAAACGACACACAATATAAAATGATTTAGACCAAATAAAAGCACAGTGACTGCGATACTACCGTATGTCATAATGTATTGTTCGTGTGTCAAAATGTATCGTTAACAATGCAAATCGCATTTAGTTTCTATTTTAAATTGGTAGTTAATTTAGGAAATTACCAAGTGCTGTATCAATTGAATAAAAAATATTCTAGTGCTGAAGCGTTTTGTAAGTTGCATTTTTTGCATATTTACGCCAAATGAATTCGATTAGTTTACTTAGAAAATTTGACTAAAACATTTTATGTGCTCATTCACTATAATTACTCGTCACTTCCCTCTCGTTTAAGAAAGGCGTCCCCCCATTTGGACACCTGGTTTGTAGAAATAGGAATTTTTGCTGTTATAGGAAGTGTAGGAGGTCAGGTACATCATGTGAAAAAATGAGACTCGTACGTTCACTCGTTCGCCCGATACGGGGGTTTGAAGAATGGGGGGAGGGAAGAGGGAGGTAGTATTTTATCATGTTACACCTCTCCATTGGCACTTTCTTCACGGCGCAACGCTGCTATGTCATCTCCTATGTCTCTGTATTACTGTATAATGATTTCAGGGGTCTAGCCTGGACCAAAATTTTTTTTAATTTTAATTAAAATTGTTTACGTTTTCTAGTTTTGCCTGTTTTTTGGAGGTTCGGAATGTGAGGATTCAAAACGCATCTCCTACAGTTTTCAAGCTCCAGTGATAATTTTGGTATCATTGGATGCGGAAACGCGTCGAGATTACAGAAAAAAGGGGCAATTCGAAATATAGGTAATAGGTGAAGGGGTTGACACCTCTTCACCTTTCATATGACACTCAAGTATAATGCTTCATCAATACCAAATTCTTTTCAGTTGTGCTGGCGATAATGAGATATTTTTAATGAGTATTAATGATTGTGGCCACATTACTTAATACTTCAAAGTTAGTAAATTTTTTTTGTCTATACGTGACAATTTCGGCTACCCTCCCATAGGGAGGATAAGCCCAGTATATATATATACGTGACAATTTAAATTTGAAAAATACTTTATTAATTAAAAACAATTACATGTAGTGGTTATTTTAAAATTCATTTATTTTATCGTTATTCATTTTTTATTTATTATTTTTTATCGTAACTTTCATTTTTTATTGCTAATTTAGTTGCGATTGCTTTATTATTGAGCCAACCAGCAAACAAATACATCTAAGAAAAATATGAATGAGCAATTCTTTTGAAATCATTGCTGCATACTATGAGAATCAAGGACTGTTAGCATTTGGTACATTTCTAGATATATTTAATGATGAATTTCTTTTCCTCTTTACTCTTCTTTAATTTTCCCCATCTTTCCCCTTCTCCGGTAGATGCACGAATTTAAAATTATCTGGTAATTTAACTCCTTCCATATTGCATCTAAGCTCGCACTGAGCAAAGCCTTTTCGAAATCCCGACGGACACTGTTTTCTAAGCAAGTGCGTAACCTAACTGCATTACGACATCTGGTAATTCATTATAGTTAGACGAAATAGCAACTTCTGGCAATGAGGTAAACTATGGTCCAGTGCATATGACGGGCCCTCCACGCACACGGACGCTGCAACACAAGTTCATGTAAATGTGCGAGGTTGACGTGGGTGCTGCCGGGCTTGATGAGCATGTTCGTTGAGCCCGCTAGTGGGAACTAGTGAGAATCAAACTATGATGAACGCTGTGTAACGTGTCCACTACTCCTCGCAGTCGCCATAGAAGTAAACTGTGCCTTGCTGGGGGAACAGTGTAGCATTGCCCACGGTGAGGTGAGTTTCTTTCTTGAGCCACTGTTGCCCCTCTGGAACAAAGTTTGTAAACTCGTTAGCAATATTCAGGGTTGAGAAAAAAGAATTTTTTAAAAATGCGCTTGAATTACTGAGTGACTTATGAGAATCTGGCAAAAATTAATGGGGAAATCAATAACACTTATATTCAAACGTTGGGTTAGAAATTAGTAAAATTTGAAGCTGAAGCAGAAAAGGTAAAAATCAATGTCTAAAGGTCAACGCTTCTGGAACCCTCATTTTCAACAGCCCGGGAATGAAACATTAATGTCTTGCAAAAACTTCAAGACTTAGGCGATGAATTTATTGAGTATTAAGCTGTATGTGCACGTAGACGTACTTCCACTAAGCCTTTCCAATAAAAGGTTTATTTTATGTATTTTAGAAAAGTTCAATTAGCTAAGGGGCTTGAAATAAGTAAAAGTCGACCATTTTCTCTACAATACATATTTCTTGCAACACTTTAGATTAGACGCTTCTCATTGGAATTTTTCCGGTACTGTATGAACATTCAATTTTTTTGAGGTCTAAGAAGCCCTGTGGCCAATTCATTAAAAATTTTATTATTATTTATAAAATTAAGCCTGTGCTAACGGAATTTTTTTTTAAAGTGCCTCTTTACTTCAAGGATGTGACAAGAGACGCCTTATTAATGAAATGCTACATCAACCAATACGACTGTGAACTTTGTTCGTTGAATGGTTCACTGTAATCAAGAAATTTAAAATTCAATATTTTCATGCACAAATATAGTATTTATCAAGAAGTCTACTGTGGTGGTCTCAACAAGTCGTTCGCTTGCGCACCACCTCACAAGCTTCGAGGCACCACCCCACCCAACGGTAGGCTTCGAGGCGCCCGTCACATACAGAAGGCTTCGAGGCGCCACTGCGCGCAACGGCGGGCTTCGAGGGGCCACCTAACCACCAACCAATGGGGACGCGGGCTCAGCGCGTTACTGCACTCACCAAGCCCTGTACAACAGGATGCAGAGAGGGCTCGGAGTCTTCTCACAGCGGCCCCGATTTGCAACACTCACCAAAGACGCTCCGCCAACTACTGCTTCAACTGCCTCTACCGCCACCTCGCACTCGATGGTCTCTCTACCGCCATCCGTGCTGCCACCCAACATCGCCTGACGGTTCTCCAAGACGTATCTTGGTCCATTACTACCTGACAGCAACATTTTCCTCGTGTGAAATTACTGTCGGCGATATTCACCATAGAACTGCATTTACTCCAGTTGTGTTTTCTTACCCTGTTGGTAAGACCAAACCTCACGCACTCGCTTCGGGCATTGATATCCAAAGTCCTAAGGTATTCATAGTCTGCCGGGAGCGTAAAGTAGTCTAAGGAAGAACACCACACTACCATGGTGTATCGTTTGCATGTATTAAAATGTATCGCATTCAATTTCAAGCAACGATAATTGGAGATTTAATAAATGATTAAATAAATCACTGAAAGTCTTAAAATTGAATATGATGCCAATCAAAGTTGAATTGTAATGACTTGTGTCTTTCACTGCTTGTAGCTACGAGTGTTTCAATACAACTTTGTCCCATAGCTAGAATCTGTCATAATCAGATCTACTTTTCGGGAGACAAAGAAGGTGATTGTTTACAAGCTGTGAACGCATTGCAACGTTCAGTCCTAAAATGAAGAAATGTGCATTTAAATAATTTATTTACCACAGGTGATACAGAGGTACAATGTTTCTTAAGTCTAGTACAATGGTGAAATTTGAGTATAGCTACCTGTGGGTCCGAATAAGTTCAGCGACTTCTAGGGCATCCTACCATCAACGTTATTCTAAGCGGTACAATAATGTTTAACCTAATTCACTTAACCAAGTTTCGCATTAGACTGATCAATGAGAAAATTAACTCGATATTAGATGCTTCATTTTACAATGAAGTTCATATGGACTAGGTTTAACAGTATATTCGATGAACGATTTCTATCTCAACATTTGTGGGCATTAGCATGAGGAACGCTGTGCAACTGCATCCTTTGTAGTTTCGTAACTCTGCGCCAACATTCAACTCCATACTGCCCATTGGTCGTCATATAAAAAGGCAATAACTAGAAAGAATATAACTAACAACGCAACATTATTTATACTCGAGTTGCCGTTGCTTTCGCTCATCTTTATGTAGCACACTTTGAACAGAAATCCATTCGCGCGTGAAAGGGCAATTCTATGCAAGGTCTGAGTGAAACATGGACATTTTACAGAATTCTTATTGGAAGAATTGTGAGCCCCATAACATGATTGAACTTTTACGAATATACAGAAGCTCCGAACTTCTTATAATCGTAGTAAAAAAAACTTGTGGTCAATATTAGCCACTGACAGAATCTCTCAAAATCTGTGAAATTAGTTTTGCACATTATAGCATGGAAAATCCCGTAGTTTCTCTGTCTCTGTTTTTGCTTACATCGCAATTTGCGAGTTGTTTAAATTTTGTTGCTCTCAAAAGCGAAATTAATTTTACATGTGCATTAGTCAGCATAGAGATACGTCAGTCCAGTTACAGTTAATCTCTATACAGGAATTAAATTTTGCGTTAATGCGAGAGTACGGTTACCAGATGTTTCATATTTAATAGTATTTAAGATGAATACTCCATACAGTCAAAAACGATTACTTTGAATTTAATGTTACTGATTACACTGGTATACAAAAAAATTCTTTGGCTTGGAATTTAAGAACAGTTTTAGACTGATTTAGGGTACTGAATTCAAATCTGATCTTACTTTTTCTAAATAACACCATGTTTTACCGTTATTGCAATAACAAGTTCTGTATCGGAAATACCACAGACGCAATTTAAAGCCGAAACTTTACTGACTAGCCTGAAATCATGGTACGACCAAATGGTCTCAAATTAAATGCTAATAAAACACAATGCATTATTTTTGGATCCAAAGATGCAATTAAAAAAACTTCAGATCTTACTCTTGCAGTTGGAAATGATAAAATTAACGCATCAGAAAAAGTTAAAAATCTAGGTATCTGGTTCGATAGAAATATGTCCTTCAAATCTCACGTTGAGACTACTTGCAACAAAATCTACGGAACTTTAATGTTTTTTCATCGTATAAAAAGTATGCTAGACGAAAAATCCAGATTATTAGCCATTCAATCCCTTGTGTTATCGCGCATTGACTACTGCAGCCTAGTATGGGGAGACTTACCTCAATACCTTCAAAGGGACTTACAAAAATGCATGAATTTTGCAGCCAAGGTGGTATGCAACGGTAATTTCAAAAGAAGTGATCACGTAACCCCTCTCCTCAATAAACTCGGCTGGATCCCTATCCAAGAAAGGCTCCTCATGCAGAAGGCCCAATACGTATTCTCCTCGTTATATCTTCCTCAGAGCAATGCTGAGATAGTGCGTTTCCATCCACCCACTGTAACCAATCAAAAACCGAACAGAAACAATAATGTCTTAGTCAACTATCGTTCATCTCACTTAGGGCAGAAGGCTCTGTCCATATCAGGCGCCTTACTGTGGAACAAACTTCCCCTGAGTATTAAAGTCCCGCAAAGACCGAGAGAATTTAAAGCCAAAATAACTCGTTATCTTGTGTCTCAATAATAATCCTTAGTTACAGAACATACTGAATGAGTACTGACGAATCTCATTTACCTGGTATCTCCATTGCTGAACAATCTCCCTCGCTCATTTTTTATAATTCAAGACATCAAACAACAGTTTTGAAGTATGCGTAGGTATTATGATTTGACCGCCTATACGTTGTCATTTGCGGACATGCTTACTTGTATATGTGTGTACGTATATAGGTGTGTGTGCGCATATGGGTGTGTATATGTGCACGTACTACTGTGTGCACTAGAGTAGATGAACCAGTCGAAGGTGCATTTTATGTCATTCCTCTCCGTTTCTGTGCAAGCATCAAACTAGACCGTCATGGTACCTATGTGTGTGTGTGTTGATCAATTACAGACATTCTGCACACCATATTACAAAGATAATGTATTTTTTATAATATGAAATTGTAAAGCATCCATGTAAAAAAAATAAATTCGTTGTGTGATCATCCATTTATACTGCAGTAATATACTTATTCGGCTTATAGTTATATGCTTATAATAATGTGATACCTATGTTTGTTTATCAATTGACGACAATTTGCGCCATATTTCAAAGATAATGTGATTTTTTTTCTAATATGAAACCTTTATAGGACATTAATGTTTTCTTTCTTATTCACGTCCCACAATCGTTTTCATGTTTCTGACTTAAGTAGACTGTTTTGTGCCACTATTTTTAGTACGAAATTTTATAAAATTCATGCTATAATAAAAGATATTTTCTTCGTTTCCCTCGATTGGAATTCTGGTTTATACTGACTAGTTTACGCTGATATTTGCGCACATGCTTACTTGTGTAAATGTGTACGTGTCCACGCTATGCGTATGACACTCTGTAGAATGCGTATGTATTGCCTCGATGCATAGAAATGCATTTGTGTATGCTTACGAGTTAGGTGTAAATATGTGCGTGGGTATATGTGTGCATGTGTATGTGTAAATATTTACATGTATACGTGCACATATGTGTGTACTAGACTGACAACTAGCATTTTACTAGAGATAATGGTCTTTTTTCTGTGCACTCTCAACTTGTAACATTACCTAACTCGTCATATCTTTAGTATTGTAAAGCATTCATGTAAAAACTATACATTTGTTGTGCGATCATCCATTTATATTTAAATAAAATGCTTGTTAACTAATGACCGTTATGTTAAAATTGTTGAATCAGAAATACAAAAAATTAATCTTCTTGGTCCTCATGCTTATATGTACACATATGTATATATGTGTGTGTAAGTGTGTGTATGGATATATACACACATGCATACGTATGTGTACATATGTGTGTATATGGATATATATTTATATATATTTTTTTTCTTTTTTTCATGCTTCCTTAAAATGACACTTGTGAACATTGACCGAAACAAGCGATTTCATATATTATTTCCTGGCGTCAAGAATTGCGAAGTTTTATGTCATGTACATGTAAACTGTCAAAAGTGTTTTCACCCCACAATGAAAATGCATCGTCCATGAAATTGTGTTATCTCTTACAATTATCATTACATGTATTATCAAATGTAGATTAAGCTAGATTAGGAGTTCATTGCCCTCAATCATTTCTTTTGACTAGTGGCACGAGTTTTTCAATACTCGTGTGTGTGCATCATCTAAGTGTATTAATTTTAAGATATTTTAAAAACCAATGATGGTACTTTTGTACCATCTCTATTGGAAATAAACCGTTTTTCTTTTCTTTTCTTTTTCTTTCTTTTCTTATGGGAATGTATACCACTTTCAAAAATGTCAAGAAAAAATGCATCCTTCTATTCAATAGTGTAGAAAAAGAGTGACGATTGTGGCCTGCTGTCAGCTACCCTCCCGTGGGGAGGAGAAGTCTGGTATATGAATGTAGCTATGTATGTACCTAACGCATTTTTCAAATACCGGATTATTAACTAGCATTGAAATTTACCCAGAGTGTGTGTTTTTCTATTTGTTTAAAAAATTTGTGTTGTACAATTTAATGTGTAATATACGAGACGTGTCCGTAAAAAAGTTCCACGGGCTGCCGCTGGCGCTAGGATCGTTTCTATGCGCGGCCAGGCAACAGAGGCAGGTTGTTTGGTTCCCCCGCTCCAATCCCTTACCAAGCCAGCGTCGCTGCGACGTTTAGTCTTGGCTCAGCAGCCGTCAGCGATGGAGCTTCCTCTTGCGTCTCCCGCCAGCTGCGAGTTGCGGTCTGTCATTCGTTTCCTGGCCGCTAAGAAGAAATCGGCGAAGGAAATTCACGAAGAACTTTGTCAAGTGTCTGGAGAAGAGTGTATGAGCTCCGGGATGGTGCGCAGATGGGTCAGGCACTTTAAAAATGGCCGAACAGACGTCCACGACGAAGCCCGTGCAGGGCGGCCATCGGTTTCCGACGAAACAGTTGCCAAAGTCGAAGCGGCAATGCTTGAAGATCGACGGATTGCAGTTCGGGAGCTGTGCGAAAAGATTCCGGAGTTCAGCAAAACCAGGAATAACAGACTTTCTTAGCGGTGAGGAAATGAATAACAGACCGCAATTCGCAGGTGGCGGGAAACGCAAGAGGAAGCTCCATCACTGACGGCTGCTGAGCCAAGACTAAACGTCGCAGCGACGCTGGCTTGGTAAGGGATTGGAGTGGGGGAACCAAACAACCTGCCTCTGTTGCCTGGCCGCGCATAGACACGATCCTAGCGCCAGCGGCAGCCCGTGGAACTTATTTTACGGACACGCCTCGTATGTTTGCCCAACCCTTTCTCATCACCTGAAACTACTTAGGACTGCATTTTAGTCAGTTCATTAGAGGATTTTAGTTCTTTTCTTTTTCCAAAAAAATAGTAAACATTTCTATTCCATTGCTGTTTTTAATTTTTAGACACTGCCATTGGCGTTAGAATACCTTTTGGTTCACTTTCACAAATGAAATATACGTAATTTTATACTCAGGAGTTTTTAAAACCTAATATGTTAACATTTCTTTTATGCTTTCCAGAAATATTGTTCACTTTTTTCACTGTGCTTTTGAGATAATGTGTCTTTGGAAGCTTTGTGCGACAGATTTTTCTCATTTCTGACTCGGAGGAATCTTTTGCGCCAGGATCATTTTACTAATCAGATGAAAATATTTGATAAGTGGTAGAGGTAGAGCAATTTCCCCACACTGGTTACTACGTAGGCACAGGTCGATATGTCACATAACTATTTTCATAAATCCCAAATGTTATTTTTTTTAGTTTTGGTTTCAAAATCTTTTACTTATACCAATTATACCTTCAAAAATATCAACGGCTGCCTGCGGAAGCCTTAGCTATTTTCTGAATGTAAGAGGAGACTATCCTCCTAGGCATTTTCAATGACATTTCAAAAAACACATGAAAACAAGCGTGAAAAAAGTGACCCAAAAGTACCTTTTTCATGAACATAAGGAAAAATAATTTCGAAATTATTTCCTAAAATAAAGTGGTGTACTACATGATCTTTTTCCCGGGCAGTTTGTAATATTTGAAGAAAAAATAAGAAATGTAAAGAAAAAATAAGTAAACGACTGTAAATTTTGAGTAGAAAATATTTTAAATGAATATAATGAATAATGAAGGCATCTACGGATGCTTTATTTCCAATCAAGCCTGATACATATCACCTTGAACATTGGATTTTCAAATGCCTTATAACTAACGCCAGGACGCCATGACGCTTTCCCCCGGTCAAGACCGGTACCCATTTCAGACACCTGGGTAGAGTGAGGTATTGTGCTTGGAATTTTTCTCCTATACCCAACAAAGAAAATCGCCACCGCCAGCGCCGAGAATCGATCCCGGGTCTCCCGCACGGCGGCAGAACCCCTAGCCACTTGCGCTATGGCGAGCACAGAATAGTCCTTCACATGAAAAATTATTTTACCTGGAATATAATTTCGTGGTTATGAAGACATCAATGGTCTTGGAACCAGTTCCCTGCGCACCACTGAAATATTTGGTGCAACATAATGAACACCTAATTGCACCTAATTTGGTGCAACATAATGAACACCTAATTGCACCTAATTTGGTGCAACCTAATGGTTTAATTCAAGATAAATAATTAATAACTCATTACGCGCAATCCATGAGCGTCGAGATAACTGTTAAGAAATGATGGTGAGAATCAGGAGTTTAGAGGTGAAAACCATGAGGTATTAACTCGTCCGTGATGGAACTGAGTGCAGAAATTCAATCTTTGATAGTTGATTGTGCGATTTTCAATAGAAAGAAATTGGACAATTTTCGCAGTACTGAGCGCGTTTCATCACCCTTACACTTAAAAATATTTTTAGTTGCTTGTTTTTCGATTGTGTTTACACATGAGTAAGTTCCATATGACTGAAAAAAAAACTCATCACGATTTCGATCTACGGCACTGTCATTATTTATACAGCAATCTAGCAGTACTTGTAAAGCCTGCATACTTCGTTAAATTCCTACTGTGTCTGCGCAGTTTGGCGTACGTAGGTTCGTACGTAGGCTAGTGAAACGCCCGGGTGCGGTTTGTCGCATTGCAGGTGCGTAGTCAGCAAAATTGAGAAGGTATATATACATGTGCCCGGCTGGTAAAGTCGCATTTGGTTCGCGTGTTACTCTCTACCCATGTATACTCAGAAGCTCTCCCGGACTTTCAATACCCTTCGGCCTACACACTACCTGCAAAGAATCATGTAAGTTCAAACGTACATAAAACGTGTATTTTCGGCAGAAGAGCGTGGTATATCAATATGAACGATATGTAAACTCATCTACATTACCATGAATGTGGGTAATCCAGGAATATATGTGAAATTTTGAAACCCGATTTACAAAAATTATTCAATTACATAAGCAAAAGCCAACAAAATTATACACCGTGATGGCAAGTTTTACGGGCAGCATATGTACGCTCAATCCTTTAATTATTGAAGGATTGAACGTAAACTTATATCGATAATTTACCTCATGCGCTTCCAAAAGTTTTACCATCTTACGATGTCAACAATCAGTAATAAAATCCCACAAACGGGTATAAACTTTCAATTTTTTAAGATTGGTTTTCTCGCAGCATACTGTACACCATTTCAGCCGGGTCATTCTTGTGTTGTAGGAGGTTAGCCAGGTCAAGGTAACTAAAATCTGGATTGATATCTCTCATTTTTAGCTTGGAAAACTTCAGCACCTCCTTCCTGAACTCACGCCAGAGAGCATGTGATGCGAGCTCGGAAATTTTTGCCCTCATCGCAAGATTTCATCATGTTAGACTGCAAAAACATAGCAAGGAAGTGTAACATGATGCTGGATTTCATCATGTTACTCAGCCGAAAACTTATTAAAGACAATTGCATCAGAATATACTCGTGAAGAATGTAGAGAGAAATGTAAAACGTAATAGGAATTCATAACTATATTTTAAAAAACATTTGACAAACTTCTAAGCGCACACTCATCAAACACTTGGTAAACTTTTAGATCTAAATTTGCAGTGAAAAATTTCCGTGTTGTATTTGTAATAGATCAGTTTTATGGTTGTGAAAAAACAAGAAGATTTTGAGGAGATACCTGTACGTTTTATTGAAATTATATATTTGTAGGACATTTTATAGGAAATCAGTGCGTAAATCATTGTTCTTGATGTGAAATTTAAGAAAGAACCATGATAATATAATTTTAGTATTTAGGTTTGTTTTTAAAATAATTAAATCAAATAATAACATATTTTTAGTACTTAAGTTAGTTTATAAATAAGTGCGTAAAAACAAATGCATTTGTAGGCGTTTGGAAATGGTTCATTAATTACCGAAATTCTCCATTCGGTCTAAACTGTGCTGGAAAGTCTACTTCCCTTACTACTACAAGGATTTCCGTTAGCCATGTAAACATGTGTACAGAGTCTGTTAATAAAGTTGGGGTTTGTTTGGGCGATGAAATACATACTAGTTCTTCAATGTACTGATTTTATACATAAAAACGAGCATGAGTTCTGATGAAACCAGATACAAAGTAAAAATATGATTCAGGTAAGTCTAACGAAAAGAAATTGGTGAAAAGATCTCATACCCACCATTATTCGAGACCATTCCAAGACACGGATGTACATCGTTGTTGCAGTTGTTCAGCATTTCAACGTAATTCATACGTTTTCCACGCCATCCATCCACATCATAATCAACGAAGTCTGTGTTGGACAGTTGTTTGAATGAACACTCTGGAACGAGAAAAAAAGGTATTCATCAATTCTAACGCACTTCATGATACAAGTACTTCAACTATTATACCTGTACAAAATTTTCCATATTACGTTACATAAGCTCAAGGGGAGGAATAAGATCCTGAATACATAACTGAAGTTTCTTCAAAAATGAATGATAAAATTCATAAATTTTAAACGTCGTAAGTTCAAAGTAAAACTCTCTTTTGAGTAGTAAACTTTTTGTGTTCAGATTTCTTAGAATTTTACTTTGATGTAAATAACTTTAGTCATAAATTAATTGTTGATTAGAGACCTTCATTAAAAAATTCAAATTTAGCTGTAAATAATGTAAAGTCTCATAAAATGCTTAATAAGCTCTAAGTTCCGTTAATCAGTCAAAATCTCTAACACATAAAGCCTAAATTTTTATAATAAAATAAATCCTTTCCCCTACCCAAGTCTGCGATTTCAATAACCTTATTTCTCCAGTGTTTAATGTTTGCAATAATTGTAACGTTCAGACACAATTCAGCAAGATATTTCTTCATCAAGTAACATTTCACTGATTTTGAATCTCAATTTGTAAAATACTTCTTAACGTTAACACAAATGAAATTACCACAACACTTTCCCAATAAAGTAGGTCCTTTTTGTTGATATAAATGAATGGAACTGGAAATAAATGCATGAAATTTTGAAACTCGTTGCAAAACTCTCCAAACTTGTCTAATGATGTTTCTAGAGCAATAATACCGATAATTATTTTATTTTTTAAAGAAGGCAACTAGAAAATAATGAAGTCGTTGGTAGTTTTTGTAACATTTTCTTTTCCTACCAAATTATATATAAGGGAAAGAGTTACTCGTAAATAAAACTACATTGATAATATCTTTCTCTGGCGTAAAAGTTACTTGCATGGTTTTAGATGGCTTCTATCACTACGCATAACATCAAAAATAGTCAGATTTTTGTTTTCGAATTAATTTCACTAGAATTGGTCATAGATAATGTATATATTTTCGAAATACTGATTGTTATATTCTGGCATACATTTCAATGGCAGTTCTCCACGAAGAAATATTTCCGTATTGCCTGTTTCATTTTGAAATAGTTCTCCTATTTAAGCTTGGTTACTACATTTTTCAAGTACACCTTTCACGAGTTTATGCTGTGGTTGTCGTGTTGAATGACAGCTGCGGAGACTTTCATAGACAATAAAAACTGCAACAGCAGTTTCTACCAAAGGAAAATCTCACCCCCACCGTCTCACCTATAATGAACCTTCCGATTACGAGACATCATAAAAACTATCTAAGTGAAAATTTTTATTTTTTTTTATTGTTTTAATCTCTCGTGCTACGTTTGAAACAATTTTTCTCAAACTTTAAGGTCAAAATGATATGATATTTGATAGTTACGACTGTATTTCATGTATGTATTTAAATTTTCAACTTATGAGTGTCAGTTAAGAATTTTCAAATAGGTTCATGAGTTTTTCATTTCACGCTAAAATTGAAAACATTCCCAGAATTATTTACAATTTCTCATTGAACATTCGTGAAAGAGTCATCCATTTTTTTAAAAGATTGTTAGAAAATTCGTTTGCATACTTTAGCTGTAAAATCTGTTTTACTTATACTTACTATGAATTCCTAGTCGAAGTAAATAGGATGGGGTTTCAAGGGCTTTCCTTCATTGAAGTATAAAGAGATTGGACGTGATGCAAGAGAAGAAGACAGTTGTGAAGAAGACAGTGAATTGTCAGTGTCGATACCGTCGTGCGGGTCGACGTGTGGGTTCGAGAAATGGGTCTGTCTTCTGTGCAGCTACCTTTCCAAGGCGCTGGATTTCCGCGCAGCTGCCCTTCCTGAGGTACATGAGGGTTCCGCCTACGCCGTGATCAGTCCGTTAGAGCAAGAGAAAAGAAATTTCTGTTTGTGCTGAACTACGGCGGCACCGTTCGGAAAATGTACAACTGTCTACGCCGTTTTCAGTCCGTTAGGGCTTTTCAGGGTAATTCCTCATTCGCCGAACTAAGAAAAATGTTCACGATCGGAGAACTGTTTCTTCAGACACAGAAATTTTCTCCGTCCCCAAGCCTATCCCCTTGGATAAACTGAATAATTTAGTGCGGGATTTAGGTCTTTCAAAGAAAGCAGCAGAGCTTTTGGCATCACGATTACACAGCAGCAATCGTGTTGATCACTCTGTCAAAGTATCATACTTCAGAAAGCGTGATCACTTTTTGTGACAGTCGTTTCAGATGACAGACAGTTTGTTTCTGCCATGACATCCCAGGGTTTCTCAAAGAACTAGGTCTACTTTACTATAGTCCTGCCGAATGGAGATCCTTTTTAGACAGTTCAAAATGCAGTATAAAGTGTGTTCTTTCACAAAATGACAATATTTATGGAGCAGTACCTGTCGGTCACTCAGTGCATTTGCGGGAAGATTATGATTGTATGAGAATGGTCATAGACTTATGGAAGCATCAAGAGCACAATTGGATAATTTGTGTAGACTTAGATGGTCAATTTTTTTCTTGAACAACAGATGTACGAATTTCTAGCCGTGGTTCATCGTGCTGGCTTGCTTGTTTTATTCTGCCAGCGCGCCTATTAGAATTAAGCTAGATTTAAGAACATTAAGGTTCGTTACCTTATTTTCATAATATAAAGGGCAGGATAAAGGAAGCAATTTCTTGGCACGGCAGTTTCCGATCTTCTTCACGTCTGACGATAGATGGAGAGGGTACTCTAGCGTGCGTTAGCCGCAATAACCAGACTATTCGCAGACCTCCAGCCTTTACTTCCATCGGCATCAACTACGGATTTAATTTATTACACCACCATTCTAGGTAATTCACTGTGAGCACCATAGCTAGTTACTTACCTGCAAGAGGCGCTCGGCTTCCACGCTGCTCCGTACTTACCTGCTGGAGGCAGCTCGGCTTCCACGCTGCTCCGTACTTACCTGCTGGAGGCAGCTCGGCTTCCACGCTGCTTCGTACTTACCCGCTGGAGGCGCTCGGCTTCCACGCTGCTCCGACTTACCTGCTGGAGGCGCTCGGCTTCCACGCTGCTCCGTACTTACCTGCTGGAGGCAGCTCGGCTTCCACGCTGCTCCGTACTAACCTACTGGAGGCAGCTCGGCTTCTGCGCTGCTCTACTCACCAGACTGGGGACAGGCGGACGTAAACCACTACCAGGGGGAAGCTTGGAAGCTTGAAGGTGAGGAAGCTTGCCGGACTTGCCAAACCCCTAAAGTTTCCGAACCCCTACCATTTATATTATGGAGATTTCTTTAGGCCTCGAACCAGTATTATTCATTCTCTGAGCAATATATTGATGGGTCGCCTGTTTGATGGTGGCTCTTCAAACAAATTAAAATTAATTACACTAGTTGTTTTTTCAGTAAAATAAGGATCAGGTGCCTGTATGTTAATTATCATTCTTTGTTTCCAGCTTGGAGACTCAAGGAAGGAGCGGCGAGCGGCTGGCCTGGGCATTGAGGTGGCTGCTAGAGTAGCGTGCCCTCAACTCGTACCGTTTCCTGCCAAGCTCAAAGTTCCAACTCAAATCTATAATTCTTGCTAACTTGCTTGCTGAAAACAAATCTATTTTGAAACGGTCCTTTTCCTTTATCCTTGAAATTGCGATCCCATTTTATTTGCTATGGTTCATCAATTGGTTCATCAATTTTCCACGTTTCCTCCATATGTAAGCCAGCCGAGCACGAGACAAGCATTGGGTCCAAAGGAAATGGCCTATTTAAACAACAATTTAAACAACAATTTATTTACCACAGGAGATACAGAGGTAGAATGTTTCTTAAGTCTAGTACAATGGACAAGTTTGAATATAGCTACCTGTGGGCCCGAATAAGTTCAGCGACTTCTGGGGCATCCTACCATCAACATTATTCTAAGGTGTACAATAATGTTTAACCTAAATCACTTAACCTAGTTTCGCATTTGACTGATCAGTGAGATAATTTACTCGATATCAGATATTTCATTTTACAATATAGGTTATATGGACTATATTTAACAGTATATTCGATAAAAGAATTAACAGCAGACTGAAGGCAAATTACATATTACATATTACCCATGGCAAATATCATTATTGGAAACAGTCATGTAGGAGACAGGATTTGACTTGGTGATCTTACACGACTAATATTCCGATAGGAAGTGAGTCTCGAGATTTCTTTTGAATACCTTGTAAGAATTACTGTCACGGATCTCCGCAGGTATTGAGTTCCAAGTTTTAGTTCCAACGAAGAGGATACTGTGTTGCGACCGGGCCTTTGAATAATAAGGAAGCATGAATTTACTTCTATTTCGGGTTAAATGGTCGTGATGACCAGTCTGCGCACTTAATAATAGTTTCAGGCTATTGTCGCCATCATTTCTTAATGTTTTGTAAATGAAATTACAAATGGAGATTTTGTAGAGATCTGAAAGTTTAAGTGTTTGTAAATTTTTGAATGAATCATTTGTGTGAGCATTATATTCTAGATTCTTTACCGCTCTGATTGCTCTTTTTTGCAGAGTAAAAATTATATTGGTTTTATTTCTATCAGTTCCGTGCCATGCCTCTATTCCGTACTGCAAGTATGGTGAAATGAGCGTTCGGTAGAGCATTCGTAAAGCTGTTTCAGGCAGGTAATTTTTAACTTTATTCAGGATTCCGATGGATTTCGATAATTTAGAACTAATATGAGCGATGTGCTCTTTAAAGGTCAGATGTTTATCTATTATGATGCCCAGAAACTTGCATGAGTTGGTTTCTTCGATTTCACCTTCGCCAATTTTTATGTGTGGGAGAGATATGCTTTTCTTGTATGAGAATGTAATATATTTTGTTTTATAGATGTTGAGGCTTATTTTATTAGCTTTAAGCCATAATGAAACATTATGAAGTTCATTATTTATACTTTCCGCAATCATAGCGGGATTTTGGCTCGGAAGGACCGTAGAAAGCGTGCTGTCATCGGCAAAAAGTATGAATTTGAAAAATGATGTTGATTTGATAATATCATTTATAAATATCAGAAATAGGAGAGGCCCAAGGGCAGATCCTTGTGGAACTCCATGGCTAATTGTCTGTGGGTCCGATTTTGCGTCGTCAACGACAACGTATTGCTTCCGATTTGTTAGGTATGATTTGAACCAATCATGGGCAATTCCACGAATGCCATAACAGTGTAGTTTCGAGAGTAATATCTTATGATCCACACAGTCGAATGCTTTTCGAAAGTCAAGAAAAACGGAGAAAACAAGCTTTCCTTCATCTATATTAGAGTAAAGGTACTGTAAATGATTTAATACAGCTTGGGTCGTTGATTTCTTAAAACGAAAACCGTATTGTCTGTCATTGAGAAAAGATTTTTGTTCAAAATACGAATACACTTTTTTATATACAATTTTTCAAATATTTTGCTCATAATTGGTAAAACAGAGATAGGCCTATAATTATTAACGAAGTTTTTATCACCATTTTTAAAAATAGGCGTGACTCTGGCAGTTTTGAGAGAGTTGGGAAAGATACCTTGAGAAAGTGAATGGTTGATAATATTAGATATGCACGGTGCTATTATATCAGCAATAGACTTAACAATTTAAGCTGAAAATGTATTTAATCCATTTGATTTATTTTTCAAGTTGTTTATGCACGTAATTACATCGGAGGGATTAGTTGGCGTGAAAAAGAAAGAGTTGTGTTCACGGACATGGTCCATGTATTGCAAGTGGTCTGTAGGTTCACTAACGACACTATCGGCTATATTTTTCCCTATATTTATAAAAAAGTTGTTAAACACTGTTGCAATATCTTGTTTATCATGATATTTTACATTTTCGTGAACGATGAACTCAATTGTTTTTTTAGCGTTATTATTCGGTCTATAGCATGAATTAAGCAGGCGCCAAGTTTTTTTAATATCAGTTTTGTATTCAGTAAATTTGCGCGTAAAGTAGTTTTGTTTCGATGTTCGTATTTGATTTGTCACATGATTCCTGAATCTGTTATACGTTAATCTAGAGATCCGTCCTTCGTATAGTAAGGCTAAGTATGCTTGACGTTTCTTTATATTGATCACGATATCTTCAGTAATCCAAGGCTTTTGTCTATTTTTCGGCGTAATTGTGCGGGTGATTATTGGACAACACTGGTTATATGCGGTCGTTATAGTTTCAGTTAGATTTAGTATTGCTTGGTCAATGTTAATCGCATTATTGTCTAGTTCATAGATGTCCAATGATGGCATTAATTCTTCTAGAACAGTTCGCATTGTTCCCAAGTTTTATTCGTTTATACAACGATATGAAAATGTCTCAGCATGTGGGCTGTTGCAGGGACTATAGACATTTTTCTTGATGAGAAACACAGGAAAATGGTCAGATAAGTCAGAAATTATTATTCCTGTAAGAAAATCAGTCGGATCTAACATAAAAATATTATCGAGCAGCGTGGCAGATTCAGATGTAATACGCGTAGGTTTCGTGATGATTGGAAGGAAGGAGTTAGACTGAAAAACATTTATGAAGTTTGAGATTTGTTCACAGCTTTCATATTTAAGAAGATCGTAGTTGAAATCCCCGCAAATTATTATGTCATTGTATAGAGATTTGTTAAACTGAGATATTATGCTTTGAAGCTCGTTCAGGAAAGAAATGTTGCAAGCCGTTAGGGGCCTATATACAGTCCCAAGTACAATCCGTTTACCATTTTTCGTTAGTTCTATAAATAGAGTCTCAATATGTTCACGATTCATAGTTGCACTTATAATGATTTTCGATGATATGTGCTTAGATATGTACGTACTGAAGCCACCACCACGTTTGTTGCTACGGAGTGAATGATGGCTATTATAGTTCTGAATTTGAATTAGGTCTTTAGTTGAGTCATCTAGCCAACTTTCGGTGAAACTGAGAACATCAAAATTGCTGTTTAGCTCAGTGATAGTACAAGATATTTCATCTATTTTCGGATAAATGGACCTACAGTTCCAACATAATACTGAGAGATCGTTACAGGTTATTCTCATCGATTCATTGAATTCTTTAATATTTAGGTACTTACAATTCCCAGTTTCATTTAGGTTTGGATGCAATCTATTCAAATGATTGAGATCTGGATCAATATCATCGAATATATCAACATGGTCAGTCATAAAGATTAAGAAACAGTAAGTAAAATGTGACGTAAAAAATAAAGAAGATGATACAGACTACAGGGTCAAGTTAAAGCTAAAGATATTCCTACTTATAGTAAAATTTAAGAAATAGAGAGAAACTAAAACACACACAGATTATTAGTCTTAATTGTCTAAAATCTAGTATGATTTCTTAAGGACAGCGCTAACTCAGTCCATGAGTTGGAGCATTATAGATCAAAAATTGCGAATAGTGTAGTTACAAGGCTGTCATACCAGTGGTATCTGCATATAACACATACGATGTAGCAAAGGACGAAGTGGATTAGAATCGAAGTGACAGCGAAGTTATTTAATTAATATAAAGATCTTGAGTATCTAGGTTATTTTCAGATTTTGAGACATGTGGTAACATATAATTTAAATCAGAGTAGAAAATTCGGTATGAGCCTTCTATGAAAAATGAGAAAAAGAAGTAGATAAAAAAAAACAATTTAGTGAGCAGTAAAACAAAGTTGCAAGTTCTGCGTGGTTGCCTTGAAGAGGCAAAGGCGATTCTATCAGAAAACAAAAAGAAATCATGTGGACAGAGATCAAAATGCTATTAAATTAAGTACGTAAGTCTCTAATTACGAGTAATTTCTTCTGAGGACTTGCCGACATGTTGTAGTAAGTACTGGTCAAGTGATTCAGGTGTGTTGATGGTTTGAGGTCTCGGAGTTTCTTGTCCAGGTATCCTAGGAGAGTAGACGCTGATATTGCCATCCAGAGTTCTTGCGAGACCTATTTTGTCCGGAAATTTTCGTTTGGCCAATCCCCGAGTGTACATAATATTAGCTCGCGAAGGGATGAGGTATTCGTTTACGTAGAATTTCGGCTTGGTCACACGGCAGGCTGACAAAACTTCTTGTTTCTTTTCGTATTGTCGTAGCTCAAAGGTAATGTTTCTCCTATCGACGTTTCCAGGGGCAGGTTTTTTACCCAGTCTATTCGCTGTAGTGATGTCAGAGTTACTAAGGTTGACGTTGATTTGGTCCTTCAGGAGCTCCCGCACAGTTTGTTTACAGTCTTCATCAGAATGTGATTGCGGTAGTTCCCCTGTGATAACCAGAGTGCATTTTCTGTTCTCTAACTCTTCCCGTTCTTCTTTCCTTTCGAATCGCTCTAGACGGGAGACTAGCCTATCTATCTTTTTATTTTGCTCTTCAATCACTGACTTTTGATTTGATTCTTTTTTCGTTAGTGTTTCAATCATCGTTTTCAAGTCACTAATTTCGCTTTGAAATTTCTCCATTACTGAGTTGAAGTGATCAATTATGATGGAGACCATTTGCTTATTCTGTTTTGACAGGCTTTGTATGTCTGGACAGTCAAGCTCCAGCGTACCCTCATTGTTCTTCTTGTTTGCCTTTCTTTCCGCCATCTTGTGAGAAAGGAGACACTTGCGAAAAAGAAGCAAGGGTTGAGTGCTGTTTTGAGGGAATATCACACTTTTTGTTCGAATTTTTTGGATTTTGGTTAGATGAAATTTACTCTCGGATTCTCATGGTCTGAGTGGGCACTCTTTTTGGTTAGAAATGCATGTTCATTAACCAATTGGGCACTTTGTTTCCGAGCAAAGACAAAGTACGTCCTCACTTCACGGAGACACTGTTGACACTGTGAAGCACCCTTGAAGCAGGCATGCCAAATATCATGCAAGACCCAATTGTAAGCAGAGATAAGATCGTATTTCTTCCTCTTCACATCAAATTAGGTTTGATGATGCAATTTGTCAAAGCACTGGAAACCGAAGGTGAATATTTCCAACACATCATCACAGCTTTTCCAGGGTTACCATTTGAGATCAAAGCGGGCGTGTTTGATGGCCCACAGATTCGAACCCTAATTCATGATGATCAGTTAGTTGCTAAGATGATCGCTGTAGAAAAGGCAGCATCATACGTTGAGGCAGTCGTTCAGAACATCCTTGGAAACAATAAGGTTTAAAACTGCAGTGAACTTGTGGACAGAATGATCCTAGCTTTTCGTGATCTCGAGTGCAACATGGGCATCCAGCTTCATTTTTTGAACAGCCACCTTGAAAAGTTTTCTGACAACTTGGATGCTGTGAGTGACGAACAAGGAGAACGATTCCCTAAAATCTAAGGTCTTGGAAGAACGTTACCAATGGCGCTAGGAAAAAGGTATAATAGCTGACTACTGCTAGAGCATTAAACAAGACTGCCCTAATGAAGTTTTCAAACTCAAATGTTACAAACCTAAATTCCTACCTGAAAAAATGTACAAACGAATTGATAAGCTTTCATCAGCTGTGGAGATGTTCTGAAGGATGCTAATCTAACTTTGGGATTAAGATTGATGTTTTCTTGGAAACACTGTCAGAAAATATGGCCCAATCAACAATAATGTGAATGTTGATACCGCCGTACGGTCAACGTGAAGGTTCGTGGAAAAGGGCTGTCTTCGGTGCAGCTACCTTTTTCCGGGACGCTAGCTTTTCCGCGCACCTGCTCTTCCTGAGGTTCGTGTGGGTACCGCCTACGCCTTTATCAGTCCATTAGAGAAACAGAAAGGATTTCTGTTAGTACTGAACTACGACGGTACCGTTAGAGTGAGGGTTGTGTGGGTACCGTCTACGCCGCAATTAGTCCGCTAGGGCAACAGAAAATATTTTTGTTTGTGCAGAACTACTGCTTTACCGTTGGAGTGGGTTTGTGTGGGATCCGGCTACGCCGTAATTAGTCCGCTAAGGCAACAGAATTCATTTCTGTTTGTGACGAACTACAGCGGTACCTTTAGGAAGACGAGCAGCTGTCTGCGCCGTAATTAGTCCGTTAGGGCTCCTCAGGAAATTCCTGATTTGCCGAACTACGACAGCACCTTCCCATGCGACAAACTATGTGGAATAGTTTGTTCTCCAAAGGTGGTTCCTTAAGCCCCTTTTAGCCGAGGTGTCTCAATAGACTAAACCCTACATCAAAAGGAGAAAGGAAACTCTTTTGGCCTTAGGATGTGAGTTGTTTATTGCAGAATCTCTTTGCAGTGCCTCTTAAATACACAGATACATTTTAGCAAAGACAATGATTTATTTGCTTTTTGCCAAAATAACGCGCTTATACAAGAGTTACTGCATAACACGGTACAACACGCAAAATTACATGTAAAATATTTATGCTATTCAGCTAGGTAATCAGACAAATGCTGAAATTTTTTAAATACAATTCAAATAGCACTTAAGGGCTAACTAAAGAAAATGCACAGACGCACTATCGGTGCAGACACACACAGCTTGACGAGTACAGGGAGCTGAACACATGAAGAAAATGTCTAAGATTATGAGTAACTTTAACAAACTAGACTCGACACCACTTGCGCTGCCTGATACGCCCGGGGGAGGGTGTCTCTGCTACGATAGCCGAAACAGGAAATCCGCAAGGGGGTTGTTGACTCCCGAAAGGTGTTCTGCTCGGAACCTAAAAAGGCTGAAATACAAAGCCCAGCGTTTCAATCGGGAGTTCAACTTGTCTACCTGTTGTAAATAAAGGAGCAGTCGATGGTCGGTCTGTAACACAAATTCTCGTCCATACAGATAAACCTCAAATTTCTGTAGAGCCCAGTAGATGCTTAGCGCTTTTTTATCAATGGTAGAATAGTTCATTTCAGCTCCCCTTAGTCGACGTGAAGCATATGCTACCGGCGCGTAGTGACGGAAGTCTTGTTTGCTTGGCTGGATGAGAGCCGCTCCAAGCCCAGTTTGGGAGGCATCTGTCCTTAGAATGAAAGGACATCTGGGGTCTGGTAACTGTAGGACCGGTCTCTTGACTAACGCTGTCTTCAAACTTTCGAACAGGTTTTCTGTTGTACCGGTCCAAGGTATTTGTTCTGGGGAGTTCTTCTTTAGGAAATCATGGAGTTTAGAAGTCAGTTGAGAGTAGCTAGGAATGTACTGATGGTAGTACCCAACTGTACCGAGAAAACTTCAGAGCTCCCGTTTTGTTTTTGGGAGGGAAGACGACTTCAAGGCTTCGACTCGGGTCTCCAAAGGCTGGATCTGATTACTGCTGAGTTGATGACCCAAATACTGGAGGCTGTCAAATCCGAATTCGCACTTGGACGGCTTCGCTTTAAGGCCATGTCGAGGAAGAGCTTCGAACAGTTTAGCTAATGCTGCGCAGTGGTCTTTCCAGGTAGTCGAGGCGAGTAAGTTGTCGTCCATGTAGACCTCGGTATCTTGCAGTCCTGCAGTGACTTGACGTATAAGACGGGAAAAAGTGGCTGGAGCATTTGCTAGGCCGAAAGGCATGACGTTGAATTCATAGAGGCCAGACCTAGTATTGAAGGCGGGACTCAGGGCGGGACTCAGGGTGTAGAGGCAACTGCCAATATCCACTGGTCAGATCCATTTTGCTGAAGATTGTTTTGCCAGCTAAATGGGTGAAAATAGCAGTGATTTCTGCTATTGGCTAGGCATCGAATACTGTCTGTCTGGCTGTTGAGGTACCTGCAGTCCAGACAAAATCGATGGGTACCGTCTTTCTGCCGGACTGCAAGGAGCGTTGAATAATAAGGTGATGTGGATGGCGTCACAATTCCCATCCTCATCCTCTTCCCTAAACTTGAGTGTAATTCAGGCTCCAGCGCTAGGGGTAGTGGATACGAATGTTGAAGTCGAAAACTGGAAGGATCCTTCAATTTTATTTCATGAACTGCCGTGCTGGTTCTTTCGCGAGTATCTGTGAAGAGATTGCGATATTCTCCAAGTAGTTCCTGGAGTTCTGAGCGTTGTCGAGAAGATGAGGCAGTCTTCAATGGTTCTCCGACGTTTGACGGTATCTCTGGTTCTTTCCGGTCGAGCTCTTCATCTTCGTAGGTAGGTTCTAGGGTGAGGCCAACCGCTGCAAAAGCTTCCTCTACTCTCTCGTAGCCTTACTCGAGATCGCTCTCGCTTGGTGAAGTGGAATTTTGCTGCTCCCGTAGTGGTACTGGCGAAGGAGGTTGATGTGAGAAACTTTGTGGTTTCCATTCACGTCCAATGTATAGGTATAGATTCCCACGCTTGATTTTGCCTTTCCAAGTCATAAGTAGCTTTTTCGAGAGTCGGGCAGAAATACGAGGACTTTATCTCCTTGCTTTAGAGTTCGCATCTTGGTACGACTGTTGAAGAACTTGGCGGTTTCCTCTTGGCTCTTGTCTAGATTCTCGCGAGCGATTTTACATGTTTCTTTCAATCGGTGTTTCATTTCCATTAGATACTGAGCAGTGCTCGTGTCGTCTTGCAAGCTACCATCTGTCCAGCACTCTTTGAGCACGGTTAAAGGTCCACGGACACGATGGCCGTAGATGATTTCGAAAGGAGAATACCCGGTTGAGGCCTGAGGAGCGTCTCGATATACAAAAAAAGGGAAGGCAGATACAGGTCCCAGTCTCGTGGTTGTTCTACGGATAATTTCCGCAACATGACTTTGAGCGTACCATTGAAGCGTTCGACTATGCCGTTCGATTGGGCATGTGTCAATCGGTGTTAAGGTGTTAATCGGTGCTGGATACCTACGAGTTTCAGAAAAGCTTCGAAGGTTGCGGCTGTGAACTGAGTGCCGTTGTCGCTCGTTAGCGTATGAGGGAAACCAAATCTGCTGCAGATTTCGAGTAGCTCATGGGCGACCGTTTCTGCATCTATATGTCTGAGCGGGGCTGCGTCTGCGTACCGAGTTGCTTGGTCAACCACGGTGAGAATGTATCGGGCACGCTGATGGGTTTCCTGATCGTCTCCTAACGTTTTCCGATGCAGAATGCCGTCACGGAGTTCATAGGTAATGACTCTGCTATCTTTGTGCGTTTCTTCTTTGCCATCGTCAACTTTCTTGAACAAAAACTGCAATGTTTTACACTCCTGCTGTAATTTATTGAAGTCTTCTTTGTTGTGTTGCGGCATATCGACAGTGCTTGGTGCGACAGGGAGATTCTCGATCGTTTTTGCTGCTGCTGTTGTGATGACGTGAGAAACTTCTGTAGTAACTGGTTGCTATTCATGGTCGGTCATCTGTTCTTCGAAGGAGGTGGTCCCGGGAACTCGGCCGAGGATGACATCGTGTGAGAGCTCTTCCATGGCTACGGCTGTCACCTCTCCGTGGTAGTAGAGGCAAACGAGAGAGATCCGGGCAAGAGACGCCTCGAAAGAATGATTGTTAGCCAGTCGAACGGTAATTTCCTTCTTCGAAATGTTCTATATAAATGAATATCTAATACCTTCACGAGCCAAGATCATGTACACCTTGAGAGTAGCCAAGAGAAATTTCCCGGAAAAAATCGGAACCCCGAGGACCCAGGATGGAAACATCTTCGCATTCATCCCTGGACAACCGGACTCGAGACGTCAGATTAACACGCCAGAAGAGCTCGACCAATACCTGATGCGGCAACTGGATAAATCATCGAATCAGGTCTTGGGTGTTCACCTCAATTAGGTATCAAAACATGTACCTGTGTCAAATTATATACTCGTATGCCAATAACGCCTAGAATTCTATAACTTTACACTAGATCTTCAAACTGCATAACTTCATGTCATGAATCAGTTCCAACCTCTAAAGATATATACGGCAGTTTTACCTCAATTTTGACAATCTTATGACAGATATATATGAACATTTATGACAACTGTATTGGAAATTGCAACAACACCATCAGCAATTTGTACCTACCAATGTTATGATGGAATATTGATATCCACCTTGTTCGCCTTTCCTCGTAAATTGTATGTAATTTTTAACCAACAAATTATTATTATGTGTAAAACATATTAGCTGATTAGATTATCATCGTCGCTAAATTTTTTCTATTTATTTTTATTTTTTTTTAAACCTGTTACCTGTTGTATGTGAACTTTGTAACAACGCCTTCAGCAATTTGTACGCATCAATTTTGTATATTGAACTCCAATATTAATCGCTCTTGGCTGAGTATTGAGTGTACTCACGAAATCACGCTGGATTTCTTACTCTTTTTTATACTTTCTAAGCTAGTTTTTAGATAGAAATATCCTTTTAATCCTGACTCTGTATTTCGTTTTAAGTTATACAATAGTACTTACTGCCTACTGTTTACTTATTTTGAATGACTGATCACGCTGATATATTAGATGAAATCGACCCGGATCTCAACCATTTGAACAGAATATTTCCAAACCTAAACGACTCTGAAAACTGCAGATATACTAATATATCAAAATTCAACGAGTCTATACGAATAACCCGGCAGGATTTTTCGCTACTGTGTTGGAACTGTAGGTCACTCTATCCAAAATTGAAAGAGATACAATGCACTATTACTGAACTTAAGTATACCTTAGATGTGATTAGCTTCACCGAAAGCTGGCTAGATGACTCGACCAAAGACATGATTAAATTTGAAAATTATCATAGTTACCATTCGCTACGAAAAAACAAGCGAGGCGGGGGCATTATTACATACATTTCTAAGCACATGGATTCGAGAATCATAGCAAGTGCAACACAGAATCAGGATCATATAGAATCATTATTCGTAGAACTGTCTAGAGATGGCAAACGAATTGTGCTTGGAACGGTGTATAGGCCGCCTACAGCCTGTCCTATATCCTTCCTTAATGAGCTTCAACTATGATTTGCTGAAACATGAAAGCTATGAACCAATCTCTTATTTCTTAAACGCATTTCATTCTAAATCTTTCCTTCCGATCATCACAAAGCCAACACGAATAACCTCAGAATGTGCTACGCTGCTTGACAATATCTTTATGACAGACCCAAGTGATTTTCTTGCTGGAATAATTACTTCTGACTTATCAGATCATTTTCCAGTTTTCATTATTAAGAAAAATGTCTATCTTGCGTGCACCAAAGCACGGGCTGAAACTTACTCATATCGTAAAATAAACGAATCAAATTTAGAAGAAATGCGCACCGTTCTAGAAGATTTAATGCCAACATTGCACATCACCCAACAAAACAATAATGCAAGGAGCATTGATGAATCAGTAGTAAAGTTGACTGAAACTATAATGCACGCATACAATCAGTGTTGCCCAATTGTAACTCGTACAGTTACCCCGAAAAATAAACAAAAGCCCTGGATTACTAGAGATATCGTGATAAATATAAAGAAACGCCAAGCGTACCTAGCCCTCCTTTGCGAAGGGCGAATATCTAGAGAAACATATAACCGATTCAGAAACTATGTGACAAACCAGATAAGAACATCAAAAAAGAGCTACTTTACCCTCAAGTTTGCTCAATTCAAAGCTGACGTGAAAAAGACCTGGCGCCTCCTTAACTCTTGTTATAAACCGAATAACGCCGATAAAAAGAAAATTGGATATATCACTCAAGATAATGTAAAATACCATGAGAAGAATGAAATTGCTAATCTTTTCAACAACTTCTTTGTAAACGTAGGGAAAACTATAGCCAATGGTATTCCAAGTGAACCTACTGATCACCTGGAATTTATGGATCATATTCGAGAACACAACTCCTTTTTCTTTACGCCTACAAACTCCTCCGATGTAACTGCGTGCATAAACAACATGAAAAATATATCGAGTGGGTTACAAACGTTTCCAACTAAAATACTTAAAATAATTGCTGATATTGTGGCCCCGCTGATATCCAATATTATTAACCAGTCTCTCTTACTAGGCACTTTCCCGAACTCCCTCAAAGTTGCTAGAGTAACCCCTATCTTTAAAAATGGTGAAAAAACCTGTGTAAACAATTATCGACTTATCTCCATGTTACCAATTATTAGCAAGGTATTCGAGAAAATTGTGTATAAAAAAGTGTACTCTTATTTTGAACAAAAATCATTTCTCTATGATAAACAATACGGCTTTCGCTGTAAAAAATCAACAACACAGGCAATATTAAATCATTTACAATTCCTTTATTCTTATATAGATAACGGAAAGACTGTCTTCTCTGTATTTCTTGACTTTCGAAAGGCGTTCGATTGTGTGGACCATAACATATTACTCTCGAAACTTCATTGTTATGGCATTCGTAGGGTTGCCCATGATTGGTTCAGATCATACCTAACAAATCGGAAGCAATACGTTGTCATTGACGACGCAAAATCGGACCCACAGAAAATTAGCCATGGAGTTCCACAAGGATCTGTTCTTGGTTCTCTCCTTTTTCTGATTTTTATCAATGATATTATTAAATCTACATCATTTTTTAAATTCATACTTTTTGCCGATGACCGTACGCTTTCTGCGGTCCTTCCGAACGAAAATCCCACTACGATTGCGGAGAGTATAAATAATGAACTCCATAAGGTTTCACTGTGGCTTAAAGCTAATAAAATAAGCCTCAATATCGATAAAACAAATTATATTACGTTCTCATACAAGAAAAATATATCTCTACCATCCATTAAAATTGGCGAAGGTGAAATCAAAGAAACCAACTCATGTAAATTTCTGGGCATCATAATAGATAAACATCTGACCTTCAAAGAGCACATCACTCATATTAGTTCTAAATTATCAAAATCCATCGGAATCCTGAATAAAGTTAAAAATTTCCTGCCCGAAACAGCCTTACTAATGCTTTATCGAACGCTCATTTCACCATACCTGCAATACGGAATAGAAGCATGGCATGGAACTGATAAAAATAAAACCAATATAATTTTTACTCTGCAAAAAAGAGCCATCAGAGCGGTAAAGAACCTAGAATATAATGCTCACACAAATGATTCATTCAAAAATTTACAAATACTTAAATTCTCGGATCTCTACAAAATCTCCATCTGCAATTTCATCTACAAAACATTAGCTAATGATGGCGACAATAGCCTTCAACAGTTATTAACTGCGCAAACTGGTCATCACGACCATTTAACACGAAATAAAAGTAAATTCATGCTTCCTTATTATTCAAGGCCCGCTCGCAACATAGTATACTATTCGTTGGAACTAAAACCTGGAACTCAATACCTGCGGAGATCCGGGAAAGTAATTCTTACGAGTTATTTAAAAGAAATCTTGAGTCTCACTTCTTATCAGAATACTAGTCGTGTAAGATCACCAAGTCAAATCCTGCCTCCTACATGTCTGGTCCAATAATGCAATTTGCCATAGTAATATCGCCGATTTTCAGTCTGCTCCCAAATCGTTATCGAATATACTGTTAAATATTGTCCATATGACCTATATTGTAAAATTAAACATCAATATCGAGTTCATTATCCTGTGATCAGTCTAATGCGAAACTAGGCTAAGTGAATTAGGTTAAACATTATTGTACGCCCTAGAATAATGTAATGGTAGGATGCCCTAGGAGTCGCTGAACTTATTCGGGCCCACAGGTAGCTATACTCAACTCTGACCATTGTATTAGACTTAAGAAACATTCTACCTCTGTATCTCCTGTGGTAAATAAATTGTTTAAATTGTTTAAATTGTTTAAAATGGCATCAGCTGGGACGAGAGCCTTCTTGACGAAGACCGCCGTTGGTCCTCCATCGAGTAGTACTCGGACGGGTTGTTGGTTCACGGTGCTAGAGCATGTTTTCAGCTGTCCTAAATCGATCAGCTTGTTCGAGGCGATGTGATTGCACGCGACTGGGGGAATATCGTTGTATTCATCTGCCTTTGCATGTGTTGTTAGATTGTTTACTCGAGCTGCAGTACTGGCGACAGGTGGGCTTGGATGGGCTGCTACATTACTGTGGCTGTCACTTTGCCTCCTTTGTAATTGGCGGCACTCGTCACTGGGATACGATCGGTTGGGGCCATGGAAAGTGCAGTAAAATCCAGTGTAAGGTCCACGTTGTTCCTCGCGCTGCGGAGTGTTGACCCATCTTGAGCTGGTGGGACCATAACGTGTGTTAGAAGTTCTTGGTGGCGTTCCTCGAGAGTTGTTGCTGGAGTTGAGTGATCTTGCTGCAGGGCTAGGGGCTCGGACAGGGAATGTCGAGCGTCGCTCTGGTGCTAATGATGCTTTAAGTGCTGGAGGGCTCGCATCCGTCGTTGATGTCAGTGTACGACCCTTGCAAAGCTGAAAGAGCGATGTATGTGGTCTTGCTTGTAAGAAGCTATGCCCCTGCTCTCCTGGGCTTGCGATTGTGTTACCACCCCTGTCACGCAATTGAGTAGCGAGGAAGGGAGGCAAGCTTGAATAAGCTCGGTCAACAAGAAGAAAGTCACGAAGAGTCTCATGGTTGTCTTCGATGTTGTATCCTTTTAACCAAACGGAGCATCTAGTAGAAGCAATTTGATTTCAGGAAGCTTGAAGCGATCTGCTGCGGGAAGGGTATCGATGAGTCGACGTTCCTTCAGTGTAATCAAATTATGGAGCATGAAAACAGCATCGACTTCAGCAAATCCCATTGCTGTTGTGGGACTGCAGAAGCGTTGCAAAAATTTGCCGATCCTTTCTTTTGTGGGATCGAATGGAGTCGGTGGAGGTATCTTCACTCTAGCATTTAAACAATTTAAACAATTTATTTACCAAAGGTGATACAGAGGTAGAATGTTTCTTAAGTCTAGTACAATGGTCAAACTAGAGTATAGCTACCTGTGGGCCCGAACAAGTTCAGAGCATTCTAGAGCATCCTACAATCACGTTATTCTAAGGTGTACAATAATGTTTCCCCTAATTCACTTAACCTAGTTTCGCATTAGACTGATAATTAATAATTAACTCGATATTATATGCTGTATTTCACAATATAGGTCAAATCGGCTATATTTAACAGTATGTTCGATAAAACGATTTTAGAACAGACTGAAGGTCGGTTATGTTACCCATGGCACGTTGCATTATTAGGACCAGACATGTAGGAGGCAAGATTTGACATGGTGATCTTACATGACTAGTATTCTGATAGGAAGTGAGACTCATGATGTTTTTTGAATACTTTGTACGAGCTACTTTCACGGATCTCCGCAGAACATCCAATTGATACAAATCTAACACAAATAACGCTCGCTCAAATTAACGTGTGATTATGTCAATTCTTAACTCAACTTAGGGTTGAATTAATTTGAATTTCCCTTGTATTTAATTGAACATGAATTAGAATAATTTAAACTTCACTTAGATTAGTTCAAAGTTGACTTGGATTAATTTAAACTTGACTTGTATTCAATTGAACTTGAATTAGAATAATTTGAACTTGACTTAGATTAGTTCAATGTTGACTTGAATTAAATTGAACTTTCCAAGATTAATATGCTGTAAAAAAGTGTAGTCTTGATAGTTCCGACCCCACTGAAACGGGCTTCTGATATTTTACAATAAAAACTGCAAGCATTTTACGGTTAGGAAAAATATCTGCAGTTTCAAACTATGAAGCATCTAATAATATTTGTACGTTTTATTACCTAAATGAAATAACTACTAAAGTTTATAACTGATGGCTTAGTGTTAACCTAATGAACACTTAAATCGTAAATTTGTGTAACTGTAAAATGCTCGCAGGTTTTATGGTAAAAATAATAAAAAACTGCTTTAGTGGGGTCAGAACCAAAAAAAACAGCGCTAACATTGGCGCACACGTGGTAGCCTACTTTGAGTTTTGAACTTTCTTTAAGTACTTATAACTCGAAAACTAATAATTTTTTGAAATTTCATCATTCGGGAAAATCGATTTAATTTTAAGTTTTTTTACCTATGGTTGAAATTTGTCCGCACAAAAAATACATAGTGTTGAGTATTCTAGTATAGTAAAATGCTGCGCGTCTCCTTTAAGCAAAGAAATGAATAAATAAATTTGGGCATTTCTTGTGTATAATTTCTCCTATATTACTAATGGAGCCTGGATTTTTAGCACTTATTCTATAATGCTATAACGGCTATAAATGCAAATAAAAATTGCAATTGCATTGCATTTTATAAAATTGCATTTTCTTCTTTTTTTTCTTTCTTTACAGTATGAATGCTATTTGACTACAAAGGCTATTTTGACCAAGCACAGAGGCAAGAAGTAGTCATTATGCAATAAATGGCTATAAAACCTGCACAAAAAGTAGTAGACAAAGAAGAGAAAGAAAGAAATAAAAGAAAAGCCGTAAATTTCTAAAATAAGTTGATGCATGAGATGAATGACAACATATTGGGTTTTAAAAATTTCTTAATATAAGACATCATTAGACAAACGTATCACAAGAGGCGTTCTTAATGACAAACTATACGAGGTGTACTAATAGACAAACCAAACGAGGTGTAATAATAAACAAAACAAACGAGGTATACTAATAAACAATCTATACGAGGCGTACTAATAGACAAACTATACGAGGGGTACTAACAGACGCACCATACGAGGTGTACTAATAGACAAATCATACGAGGCGTACTAATCGACAAATTATCCGAGGCGTACTAATAGACAAACTATACGAGGCGTGCTAATAGAATTGTTGAGAAAAATGTTAGTGTGCGCATTTTTTTGGATAGTTGGAAAAATTCAATTGTGTTTGATCTATTGTATCTTTATAGTTGCCGTGTATCTTTATAGGATAATTACTTCAATTTAGGAGGATGCATTTGTATTCTAGTAAAATAAAAAGCGCACTCCAACCGTAACAGTATAGCTTCAACGTGTTGAATGTAGAATGAATGTCTGAAATCCAACATGTGTACATGTGTTATTCGAAACGGTCGTATGAGCACAGCGAAATTTTTGTGGTCTAAAGCAATTTCAAGAGGCCTGGGCCTCGGCAGTGTTTGGGATAGATGCTGACCGCGAAAGGAATTTATGAGGGAACTTGGCTACAAAGATCTCTTACATAGGCAGAAAAATCTTTCCACAAAAGTGTTTGTAGGTAGGGTTCTGTTAAAACAACATAAGGGGAGAAGAGGGTTGGGAAACTTGAGAGGTTTCGGCCGGACGACATAGGGGGAAAATTAATGTACCAATTAAGGTTAACGGTCGAAAATTGGTACAAAGGTGTTATGTGGTCAGAGAAAATGCATTTCCGGGAGACCTGCTAATAGGAGTGGAAGTGATGAACAAAGTCAACGCAAAAATAAACTTCGAAAAACGAAGGGCGTCGCTTTTTGGCACTTACGTGAACATGTTTTCGGTGCCAGGACCGATTTCTCCAAAGATTTGGTGTGTGACACGAAGTAAAACATTGGTAACTTTGGCAGAAGACATCACAGTGAAGCCGCGCACACAGACAATGGTGAAGTGCAGGGTGGATGTGAGTTTTAATGAAAAGGAAGTCATTTTAGAGCCTAGAATTAAGTGGGCGCCCTACGTAGGAGCCACCGCAGCAAAAGTGCAAAATGGGTATGTTCTAATGCCAGTGCTTAACCCCTTCACCGAAGAAATCGCTCTAACTGAAGGAGCAATAATTGCAACATGCCATGAGACCTCGAATGAAATTTCAACCGCCGAAGAAAACAATGATGTAAATAGCGAGGCAGAAAATCTCCGCAGAGAGAAGCGCTTTCAGCAAATTGATGAGCTTGATCTCAGTTACTTGGATCATGAAAATCAGGAGCAAGTCAGAGCTCTGCTGAAGGAGTATCATAAAACGATCAGCGCAGATGAAATGGGCATTGGGTATGTAAAGGATGTGAAATACAAAGTTTTTGTCACGTCGTACAAGACGTGAGGAAATTTGAAGAATTTTGATAAATTTATTTCGGCAACATTCCGCGGATCCGCGCTTCGTCCGCAAGAATGACGCCAACGTTTTATTTGTTTGAAGTGCGTGGGAGGAGCAGTTTCCCGGATAATCTTAAGTTTCTGTGTTGTTAGAGAGTGAACTTGAGTGGGAAACTCGTTTAATTTACGTGTTACCTCGCTGGCTATATTTTTTCGGGTGTTTTCACACGACTTGTGTTCGATAGCGGTGAACGGCCGGTTTCGGGAGCATTCGAGAATGCTTCCGGCGGCCGGCAAACCCACCTACATTGAGTCAGACTAGCCGTTACAGTTCGGTAAGGTCTGGTGTTTTCTTTCGGTGTAGCCAGTAAGCTGCAGTGTAATGCTGGGAATTAGTCAGGTTCTGGTTTAACGGTATTTTAGCTGAACACTGTGATTTTACTAATGAACTTTCCTATCTCTGTTTCACTGCTCCAAGTGATTTTGTGTTAATGTCCAAATGTTTTTTTTGCTCAGCAACATTTGCATAATAGCCAAGCCATGTAAGCTATGTTGTCATATATAATATTGTAAACAGTGTCATGGGCAGTAAATGCAACATGGAGAGACTGACATTTCAATGCCTTTTAGTTTGACACAGAAGATTACTTGAAGTTTATTACATTTCATAGATTAACACAAGATAGCACAATTTTATATTTATTTGATAATACAAACCAACCACTGCTTCACTATTGAAAGATTTGTGTACTGAAAATAAAAACTATGGTGATTCTTCCATGGATTAGACATCAGTTGTTGATATTGAAAAATTCATGGCACGTCGTGCTGGACTTGTACCAACTTGGGAACATGATTTTCTTGCCTTTGTATTATTTACGTCGTGCCAGACTTGTACCAACTTGGGAACATGATTTTTCTTGTCTTTGTATTATTTCTTGTATTTGTATTATTTATAACATTCATTAATAGAAAGATGTGAAGCAAGTAAAATAAATTTAGTCGATTGGCTTCTTACCTATGAGCTGTGCTTGGCAAGTTGCGCCAGTCAGCAAGGTGGAAGCCTAAAGTTACGGCATTCAGTAGACTGAGAATAGGCGCAGAAATTTGAGACCACTAGCTCATATGATTTGTGTTTTCAAAGCGACGTTGACAAACGTGTACTTGCCTCTCTCATTTTTTTTATAATAGAATTTATTGATAATGGTTGATTTGATGACCTGAGTGACTTGCCCCTGCTTTAGAGACCTAATTTTTGCTGTCTCTTTTCCACAGATAGGGTAAAGAAAGCCAGAGTAGGCACTTATTTTGCAGACTAAAATAAGCTGTCACAGGTCTAAACTGAGGGACCTTTCCTCATCGTCTGTAAGTATTTTAGAGTATCCTTTTTCAACTTGTGATGTTACCTAACTCGTCATCTCTTTATATTGTGAAGCATTCATGTGAAAACTATAAACTTGTTGTGCGATCGTCCACCTTTGTTCAAATAAAGTGCTTATTGACTAATGACCGCTGTGTTAAGATTGTTGGATACGGATGTACATTCATGTATATAACTTTGTGCTTCCTTAAAAGGACACTTTGAACATTGGCCGAAACAAGCGATTCATGTATTATTGCCTGGCGTCAAGGATTACGAAGTTTATGTCATGTACATATAAACTATCAAAAGTGTTCTCACCTCACAATGGAAATGCATCGTCCATGAAATTGCGCTGTCTCTTATAGCTATCATTACATGTATTATCGAATGTAGATTGGGCAAGATTAGGAGTACATGGCCCTCAATCATTCCCTTCGACTAGTGACACGAGTTTACAATATTCGTGTGCGTATATCATAAATGTGTTCTTTCTAAATGTGTTACTCGACTAGAGACTTATTTTTCTTCCCTGTCGATGCAACGGAAACCTTTCTTGTTTGTGAACTTATTTCCCAGCCTACTGTTCCTGTGCACCTTGTGCGTAGATTCCGCGTTCCCCCAACTACACGCTAGATGGTGCCTTCCTCTTTCCTCTCTTGGGACACCTTTGTCGCGGTCAAGGGAGGCTAAAACTTTCTTATTTAATAATTCTAGTAATAGTAACGCGAATTGTTGTTGTGCTACGTCGTTAGCAGGGCGGTGAATTCCCTTTTTATGTGCTACTATTCTATGGCCTCTTATGTCCCACTCAGCTATTTCTCGTGTACCCTTGAGGTGTGAGTTTAACTTTCTTGTTGTGCGGTGCTATATACATCAGTTAATCATTCGACTACGATCTTGAATTAGGCTTCTCTTGTCATGCAATTCGTGGTCCGACTCTGAATCATACCTTTCTGGGCAGATTCACGGAGTCGTTTGGATAAGAAATAAAACCGAAGAAACCTCGACTTCTTTTGGAATCCTTGCGCCTACCGTTCTATGTTGTGCCGAAGCGAAGATAGCGAAGATAGAAATTCCGCTAGCGCACAACATAACAGTTTTGTTAAATGATTACAGGCCCATTCAGACGAGAGGATGGCGAATTCCGTATGCCAACCAGGAAATTATTGATGAAAAGGTCTCGGAGATGGTCAAGAGTGGAATTGTGCAAGAGACCACAATTAAGTGCGTGGAAAAATCCCTTCGTACCTGTGAAAAAACCTGGTGGAGGCCACAGAGTTTGCCTTGATTTACGAGCTGTAAACATGCGGGTGGTGAACGAACATTATCCGATTCCGCACATCGTGGGAACGTTGGAAGAAGTTGCTGGCAAAGAATACTACTCAATTGTTGATGCAAAATCAGCCGTCCATCAAATTGAGCTAGATGAAGAAAACAAGCATTACACGGCGTTTCAAACTAGGCAAGGAAACTTCGAATTTGCTAGGCTCTCCATGGGTCTCAAGTGTTCAACATCAGTATACCAGAGAGTAATTTGCCATGTTCTCGAAAGGCAGCTTGGAAAATTCACTGCCATTTATTTGGACGATGTGTGCATCAACCCTATGACTTTTGAGAGTCACCTAGAAAATTTTAGAGAAGTGTTACACGAATTTCAATGTGCCGGAGTGAAAAAAGGCTTAGACAAGTGCAAATTTGCGCAAAAAAAAGTAAAGTACCCAGGATGTTACATCAGTCGTGAGGGACTAATCCCAGATCCCAAGAATGTTGAGGCCATGCAGAATTATCCGAGGCCTACGACCGCACGAAAAGTCCGCTCGTTCGTGGCGGCGCTTAATTTCTATCGGAGGTTCGTTCCGTATTTCGCCACAACAGCTGCTCCCCTTAATGCGCTGACCAAGAAGGGACAAAAATTCAAGTGGAATGAAGAATATGAGCAAGCCTTCTGTAAACTTAAGCAGCTAATGATAGAAGCCTCAGTTTTGAAAAAAACCTCTCTAAACGAGACTTATTATTTAAGCTGTGATGCATCAAATGAGGGCTCTGGAGCAGTTCTAGCACAAAGATGCGAAGGTAAAGAACAACCCATTGGATACTTCAGCAAGAGATTCAATGATGCTGAAAAACGTTATTCAATCACGGAACGTGAGGGATTAGCAGTAGTGGCTGCGGTAAATCAGTTTTCGCCTTATTTGTACAGTAATAAATTCGTTGTAATCACTGATCACACGGCCCTTAAATATTTGTTCAAAGGTAAAAACACCATGAACAACAGAATTATGAGGTGGGCACTCGGCCAGGAGCTCAGAATGTGGTTCCAGACGCGCTGTCAAGGAACATTGCGTAAAATAACGACGACAATGAAGACAACGAAGCGCCTAAGACGGTGTTCTTCATGTCGATGCTAAATGAAACGCCCAGTGTTCAACAGGCAGAAGTCAGCCTGCAGAAGGAAAATATGCGAACAGAACAATTGAAAGATCCGGTTTGGGGTCCTGTGCTCAATTACCTTGAAGGTGACAAGTTAGGGGAAGCTCCGAGTCTCGCTGTGAAATCCGAAATCTTCGCCGACGGAGGCATATTGTATTTCAGAAAAACGCAACGAAAGCCTAACAGAACCAAGCACTTGATAATAGTGCCAGACGCTCTAAGAGAGTCAGCGATGACGTTGGCGCATGACGGAGCCATAGGAGCGCACCAAGGGAGGGCTAAAACTTGGAAGCGCGTACTGGAATTCGGTTACTGGATAAATGTGTCCAAAGACGTAAATGCATTTGTAGACTCTTGCATGCAGTGTCAGAAGCGGAAGATTAACAACCGCATTTGTGTCAGCATGGGTTCATTCCCAGAAATTGATAAGCCACTGGACTGAGTAGGAGTTGATTTAATTGAAATGCCAGTTTCGAATGAAGGCCACAAACACATCTTAACTGTAGTCGACCATTTCAGCAGATACGTTGCAGCGTTTCCGCTCAGAAGTAAAACCACTGAGGAAGTGACTCGAGCGTTAACTAAATTTGTAACAACGTATGGCCCTGCAAAAACGCTCGTCTCAGATAGAGGCACCGAATTCACATCTGCCTTGTTCCGAAGTGTGTGCAAAAAATTGAAGATAAAAGCCTATCATCCACAATCGAATGGAATGACGGAACGTCGAAATAAAAATATAAAGACCATTTTGTCTCATCTGGCAGCAAATGATCAATCCTCGTGGCACATTTCTGTTCCTTGGACGTGCCTGGCACTTAATACCAGCTACCAGAGCATCATTGAAGAAATCCCGTACTATTTGTTCTTTGGTAGAGATGCCAATTATTGACTGGCTAAAACCCCCTCGAATAGATTACTCTCTAGGGGAGAACTACGCGGCAGAAGTAACGGCACGACTCCACAATGCATTCAAGATTGTTAAGGCAAAATCTAAAGCGTCGCACGACAAGTCTGTGCAATTAAAAGAGCGAGGAGTCAAGAACAACAAAGTTCAAATCGGTGACATTGTACTGTTTCAGAATCCGACAGGAAGGCCCGAAGCTGACGGCGCATGGCCGACAGATTGGATTGGCGCTCATCGAATAATTGAAAAGAGCGAGACTAATGCAACGATTAAAGCACTTTATAGTGACCATGAAGGAAGAGTTCACCTCGACCGGCTGAAGGTGGCGCATTTAAGAGGGGAGGCATACCCTCACGGCGGATGTTGAGAAAAATGTTAGTGTACGCATTTTTTTTGGATAGTTAGAAAAATTCGATTGTGTTTGCTCTATTGTATCTTTATAGTTGCCGTGTATCTTTATAGGATAATTACATCAATTCAGGAGGATGCATTTGTATTCTAGTAAAATAAAAAGCCCACTCCAACCGTAACAGTATAGCTTCAACGTGTTGTACGTGGAATGAATGTCTGAAATCCAACATGTGTACATGTGTTATTCGAAACGGTCGTATGAGCACAGCGAAATTTTTGTGGTCTAAAGCAATTTCAAGAGTCCTGGGCCTGGGCAGTGTTTGGGATAGATGCTGACCGCGAAAGGAATTTACGAGGGAACTTGGCTACAAAGATCTCTTACATAGGCAGAAAAATCTTTCCACAAAAGTGTTTGTAGATAGGGTTCTGTTAAAACAACATAAGGGGAGAAGAGGGTTGAGAAACTTGAGAGGTTTCGGCCGGAGGGCATAGGGTGAAATTTAATTACAAACACTTGAAAGCGTTAGTCACAACGGCCGAGGACGCTAGCCAGAAGTGGTTGACAGATTTATGGTATACCATGGGTAGGCTTGGGGAGCCTGTGAGAAAGCGAGCGATCGCAGCGAAAAGTGAACAACCTCAGAAAAAGGGCGGAGATTACGGCGCGCTGGAGCAAAACATTTCAACAGCAAGTAGGAAAAGGACAGCCTTATGGAAAACCAATGGGAACGCCAGAGGGGAATGGAGGCGGACGCTCACGAAAGCCGCGTAGAAAACAATTGGTGGGACCTAATTGAGAGGGCAGCCCTTAACATCAGGACGAGCAGCTCAAGGGACTGAAGTTTCAGTAAGTTTTGGTGTGCCTTCGGACAAGGTAGAGCGGGACTAAGTGTAAACTGGAAAATAATATTGCACTCTGGATAAACGTGAATACGCGCTGTATAATATTTAAAATTTGACATATATGAAACGTAGTACTCATCGAAATGTACTTTTCAATAGAGTAAAAAATTTTTGTTCACTATTTTCAGAAGGTGGAGAACCTGATCCCAACCAAACCGTGGTGGTTATTAACAAAAAATTAATTTGCTTCATCAAGGCGGTGAGACTTTCCTTTTGTTCATGATTAATGCTGTTCGATACGATAGATGCATATAATGGAAATTAGTACCGGTGAATCAAAATATTGAATGTATCCATGAGCAAATTTTAGAATGAAAGTAATGGGTAAATCTAATTATATTGCAGGGAGGGAGGTTGTTGCTGATAACCCGTCTGCAAGGAGAAAGTGAGACGTGGCTGTAAACCGACGATAATAAACATTGGCTGATCTGTGTGTGATTCGGGAATTCGAACTGAAGCAGGACATGAGCGAATGATCTTGTGGAGCTGAAGCTGATAATCATCTGTCCCGGTGGAGTGCGCTGTAATAGGCATCAATTGCTATGGGTTTCGGTGTTCATAACGTAGGATTAATTCGGCCGGCCGATGTAGGTAGGCTGCGCTTGGATAATTCACAATTTCAGTAATTTGAAACTGAATCCACATTGACGCGTCTTATTTTTAAAATGAAAAGCAAGGCGAAAATCGCTGTACGAATTGCCATTTTATTATTACAAATAGTAAAGTCTAAATGAATAAAATTGAACGTTTCGAACTAAACAGTTCATCTTCAGCAAAGAAAAGAATTCTGCGACAAAACAAAACGAAAATGAGTAAATTGAAACTATACTATGCAAACGAATACTACAACATATACAGAAAAAGTCGTAGATTTAAAACTAAAATATAAAACAAAACAAAAATTAAAAAACCTAAACTAATGATCATGTATTTGCAACGAGAAGAGGAAAAGCACTGTGAGTATCATTTAGAGGGGGTCTGAGCTTAAAAATGTTTAGCGACTCGAGGATGCGTAAATCAATCATATGAGGGGCACCTGCAAGGATTTTAAAATGATTTACGGAAACAGGGACGTTACAGTTTTCGGCATGGGATCGAACAGAGGACAGTGGAGAAGAACCAAGTGGACCACCGGTTCTACAGCTGCGCCCAGCGTGCTCGGCTACTCTGGACATAAGAGTACGACAGGTGGAACCTATGTACTGTGATTCACCACGTGAACAACTAAACTGGTAAACCACAGAGGAGCACATAGCAGTGGGCAGCTTATCCTTAAAGCGGAAAAGGGAACCGATTGTAAAATTGCTGATTAGAATAGAATGAATTTTAAGTTGCGGAAAAAACTTGCTGATTAAGAGTTGAACTTCCTGATTTAACTTGATAGATTGATGGCCAAAGAAGGGAAGCTTTAAGAAAAATTTCTGTTGATCACATGATTGGAGTGCCGGCGTTTGATCATAAATCTTAGACAAAAATTTACCAATGTGTTTATCGATAGTAAACAGAGGAAAACCATTCTTAAGAAAAAATTGTCGTAAAAAGTCAAATCCTTGATGTAAAATTCGAAAGTTAGAACAAACTTTAAACGCTCTATGGACGAGAGTTCGAATGCCGCAGAGTTTAAAACGGGTCGCACAGAAACTAAAATAACTAGTACCTAAACCCGAGAAAGTGCCTTTCCTAAAAACAGAACATTGGAAAGTATTATCAATTCTGCTAACATTGACGTCCAGAAACGGTAAACGGTTGTTCGTTTCATCTTCCCTGGTAAAATTAATATTCATATGACGAGAATTCACATAGTTGAGAAAAAGGTCCGCATGAGATCTCTCTTTGAATAGAACAAATGTATCGTCTACATACCTTCTGTAAAAAACCGGTTTGAAAAGATTGGGACAGTCATTTAACCAACTTTCCTCATGATGGCACATAAAAATATTGGTGAAAGTTGGACCGAGAGGTAAACCCATGCCCAATCCGTCTATCTGCTGGTAATATTTGTTGTTGGAGATGAAAAAACAATTGCAAACAGCCAGTTCTAACAGTTTCTGCATAATCTTTCGGGAAAACCCCATGAATACAGAACAATTTGAGAATAATTTGGCTAAACAGATTTCAATGGTTTCAATCAACGGAACATTTGTAAACAAACTATCTACGTCAAAAGAAGCCATGAACAGGTCATCAGTGTTATCAAAGTCTTATAAGCTCTCTACGAAAGATCTTGAGTTGTCAACAGTATATATTGCAAAATTTACAATATATTTCAGAAATTTTTGCGATTCCGGCTGTACCGAAGATCCCTGCAGACGACAGTGTTTTACCGTTCCTGGCAGTCCAAACTTCTACTCCGTGAAATGAAGAACAAGAAGAAGACTGTCTGCAACCTTACGACGAAGCTAGACGAATGCACACTGCACAGCGTCATTATCTTCTTTCTCGCCGCTTGATCGTGTCCTTGTCAAGCGCTACGTGGAATCAATCAATAAAAATTTCGAGTGTGCAACAATTGCTATCCACAATAGGAAACTTCAGGATTTGGGTACTGAGAACAGGCTAGAACCAGTTGATCCTAAAAATGTTATTTTTAACTATAGTTCTTTACATGTCCCTGATAGAGTTTGCCGATTACTAGCCTTCGGTCTGGAATTTTGCTTGCCTGTGTATAAGTTAAACTTCTTTTCCTATTACTAGAGTTTTGAGAAGTTGTTGCTTCAGTTAAAGTCCGTCTAGTGTTTAAATTTTGTACAATTTTCTAGTCAGCTCCGGAATGTGGCCCATAAATATTTTTATAATTTTAAATCTTTCAAAATTTTCTCTGCAATTTTTTCTAGAGACGATATAGTTCTTTTAAAGAATCTGGCTTCCAATAAGGATATTATTGTTTCTAGGCCTGATAAGGGAAAAGGTGTGGTCTTGGTTGATAGGGTTAGGTACATTGAGAGCATGAATAATATTTTGTCAGGGGATCGAAAATTTAAAGAGATTATAGAGCCAATACATAAATTTTCTATGCGCATCGAGGATAAAATAAATAATTTTTTACTACGCTTAAAGAATGAGGGTTCTCTTTCTAAAGAGGATTACACCAGACTTCGTGCGACGGGCTCAGGACCCGGTACTTTGTATGGTCTCCCAAAAATACATAAGCGAGATTTCTCCTCTAAATTTCAGTTTAGGCCAATTTTTGCAGCGTTTAACACCCCGAGTTTTAATCTAGCTAAATTTTTTGTTCCAATCTTAAAACCCCTTACTACGAATTCTTATACCGTTGACAACTCAAGATCTTTCGTAGAGAGCTTATCAGACTTTGATAACACTGATGACCTGTTTATGGTTTCTTTTAACGTAGATAGTTTGTTTACAAATGTTCCGTTGATTGAAACCATTGAAATCTGTTTAGCCAAATTATTCTCAAATTGTTCTGTATTCATGGGGTTTTCCCTTGAGATTATGCAGAAACTGTTAGAACTGGCTGTTTGCAATTGTTTTTTCATGTTCAACAACAAATATTACCAGCAGATAGACGGATTGGGCATGGATTTACCTCTCGGTCCAACTTTCGCCGATATTTTTATGTGCCATCATGAGGAAAGTTGGTTAAATGACTGTCCCAATCTTTTCAAACCGGTTTTTTACAGAAGGTATGTGGACGATACATTTGTTCTATTCAAAGAGAGATCTCATGCGGACCTTTTTCTCAACTATGTGAATTCTCGTCATATGAATATTAATTTTACCAGGGAAGATGAAACGAACAACCGTTTACCGTTTCTGGACGTCAATGTTAGCAGAATTGATAATACTTTCCAATGTTCTGTTTTTAGGAAAGGCACTTTCTCGGGTTTAGGTACTAGTTATTTTAGTTTCTGTGCGACCCGTTTTAAACTCTGCGGCATTCGAACTCTCGTCCATAGAGCGTTTAAAGTTTGTTCTAACTTTCGAATTTTACATCAAGGATTTGACTTTTTACGACAATTTTTTCTTAAGAATGGTTTTCCTCTGTTTACTATCGATAAACACATTTGTAAATTTTTGTCTAAGATTTATGATCAAACGCCGGCACTCCAATCATGTGATCAACAGAAATTTTTCTTAAAGCTTCCCTTCTTTGGCCATCAATCTATCAAGTTAAATCAGGAAGTTCAACTCCTAATCAGCAAGTTTTTTCCGCAACTTAAAATTCATTCTATTCTAGTCAACAATTTCACAATCGGTTCCCTTTTCCGCTTTAAGGATAAGCTGCCCACTGCTATGTGCTCCTCTGTGGTTTACCAGTTTAGTTGTTCACGTTGTGAATCACAGTACATAGGTTCCACCTGTCGTACTCTTATGTCCAGAGTAGCCGAGCACGCTGGGCGCAGCTGTAGAACCGGTCGTCCACTTGGTTCTCCTCCACTGTCCTCTGTTTGATCCCATGCCGAAAACTGTAACGTCCCTGTTTCCGTAAATCATTTTAAAATCCTTGCAGGTGTCCCTCATATGCTTGATTTACGCATCCTCGAGTCGCTATACATTTTTAAGCTCAGACCCCCTCTAAATGATACTCAAAGTGCTTTTCCTCTTCTCGTTGCAAATACATGATCATTAGTTTAGGTTTTTTAAATTTTGTTTTGTTTTATATTTTAGTTTTACACCTACGACTTTTTCTGTATATGTTGTAGTATTCGTTTGCATAGTATAGTTTCAATTTACTCATTTTCGTTATTTTTTTTGTCGCAGAATTCTTTTCTTTGCTGAAGATGAACAGTTTAGTTCGAAACGTTCAATTTTATTCATTTAGACTTTACAATTTGTAATAATAAAATGGCAATTCGTACAGCGATTTTCGCCTTGCTTTTCATTCAGTAATTTGCAATTAGGTAGAGCAGTATTAGCATAACTCACAGTTCCAGTAAATTTTCAATGATGTATCGTAGCTGAATGTGTTAATTATAAGATCTTCAGAACTTACTTGGAGTTTCAAACCTGTAACGCCAGAACCAAATTTCGCCGAGGCAGATGCAAACAGAAAAAGGCATTGCGTAAGTGAGGTATCTACGCGCTTGGTGAGTACGTACCATCCTTGTTTTTGTTTTATAGAAACTAATACATTTTTTTCACCTGTCATTTTTGTATTTTTGTGTTCTGTGGAGGTGCGCCAATTCCTCTATCCGAGAACCTGGTTTCCTTATTAATGAAAAATTAATAAGGAGGCGGGACCTTTTCTAGTGACAGAATAAACCCTGTCAAGGGCTAATTAGATAAAGAATATCCTCTCTTGGATATTTCACTCCAAGAGATGGCTGTCAACTTATAAATAATTTCAATGCTACAAGAGAATTCTTCAGAATTCATAAGTTATTAGTTGAAACGAAGTAAGAAACGACAAAAACGCTTAACCGAAACTGATTGAAACACCGTCGTAAATGATTATCAAGTAGTGAGAAAAGGTTAATCACTAAGTAATTTATATAAAACATCCCGCTATACAACATGCACATCTCGAAACGCTTACACAAACATACACGCAAAATGGAATTCATAACTAGTCCAACATTCATTTTATTTTTTTATTTTTCTGTTTATATTTTTCACTTTTTTTATTCACAGAAACGCCCTCTGGGGTAGTGATAGATATATTTTTGAATCATTAAGCAAGTGCAATAAGTATATTTATTTCTAAAACATGGATAATTTTTAATGGTTTTAGAGCATTAAGATATGATACTTGAGGTTCTGTTTTTACGAAAAATAGAAATATAAACGCATAAATGTACATATATGTGTACATATATATAAACGAACATATATTTGTATAAACACATATACACACAGATATACATGTATGCGTGTGGACACAAACACATATATACATTCATACTCATATACACAAAAATGGAAAAAATATAAGAAAAAATAATAATAAACGGAAAAAACAATATTGCTCTTGCTATATTGAAAATGGCAGTCGAGCTCAGTGAAATCGTAAGAAATTATTTGCACAAAAATTGGTATAAGGGAAAAGACTTCGAAAAACATAAACATGAACTGGTTTTTAACTTTCTAAAAGAAATTTCAAGAAAACTCAAGTTACTGTCGAGCAAAAGCAAAAAAAACATCTCGGGTTTGACATTCTTTTTTACATCACACGGACATGGGTGCATGGGACAAAATGGCGATACACTGCAAACCGGATATAACTGATGAGTAGTAAAGATCTACAAAATTTTAGAAGAAACACATAAAAAAACATACACAAAAGGAAAATTCATGGCTTGTTCAACATATGGACAGGAAGATAATTTTTCCACGATTCATATACTCAAATTGCGCTTCATTTCATTCATCTATTTATATTTTTCATTTTTTTTTTCACAGAGTGGTAGTGATAAATCTATTTTTGAATCCTTTAGCGAGTGCAGTAAATTTATTTACTGAATAATGTTATGGACCTTGTGGTTATTGTTTTTACGCAAAAGCAGATAATGTATACAAATGAAAATTTTTCGAGATTTTTAAATTGGCTTCAATTTATGTTGATCCTTTGCAGTTTGTATCCGATGCGCTTTTTCTCTCGTAATCTTGGCATTTTCATTCGTAAATCTAGCTTGTGAAAAATATTTCCCATTTTTATGGCAGAATATTCTTTAGAAAACTACTGAATTGTAGGCAAGACTTGCAAAGTTCTGCCTGCAATTTCGCCACCAATAATAACTTTTTTGTTAGAAACAACAACTGTTTCGCTATGATGCCTGCAACGTCAAGTTTTTTAGTGCTATTTTGACCATATCATTATCGCCATTTTAACCACTTATCTAGGACTAAAAGTACGGGCTCTAGTTATTAGAACGTTCAATTGAGTATTGAACAAACAAAATTGGTCGGTCCGTCTTGGTTGATTGGTCAGTCTCCTTTTCACGCTCTTAGATTATGCTTAATGATCGTATCTGTGATGCAAGTTTCACCAGTGCACAACTACAAGAATATTTTAATCGCCGGTACTCATAGGATGGATTATTTCTTTATAATCTATATCTGAAAAATTTGTATAAAGACCTGTGTTAAATTAAAAAAAATATATCTAATAAATCTAATCCCGTCATTTAGGGCAAGTCGTGTACACTATTATAAATATACATATCTATCACTGACATGTGTCTTCTGAGTAGGCAAAGTAGTTCCTACCTTGAGAAGCATAGATAAGCATCAACATTTTTTCTATTATAAAGTATCCCCCAATTCAACGGAATTGAAATAGTTGATTCAATTATTATGCCCAAAATCCTAAAAGTTATGATATACATGTAGATAAGGTAGGCAAGATTTGCACACTGCATTTTCTTTCCTGTATCTCCACTATGCAGGGTAACACTGTAGAAAAGGTGTCACATTATCACTCAACACTATGCTATATCTTGGCTATAATAGGCAAAAGTTGTTCTGCTTTCGTCGCAGGGACCTGACGTTTTCGGACATTTTGTTTAAGAATGAAAGCCACTTTAGCTTCTTTGTACGAGTATGTAATATAATACTCTTTTATTCTCGTCTGACTTTTTCCTTTGTATTTGACTCTTTCTTATTTTAATAAACGTCCATGTTCTTTTCACTTTTAATATTTGGTGCAATTTGGAACGTTTTCCGTAAGAAAATTTGTACTATCGTATAAATGCTACAATCATTACAACTGAGAGAGTGTATTGCTTTCAGTTACAACACGTGTGTGACTAAGTGAAGTTTTTGCTAATGATGTGTTATCATTTTCACTGCAGCTCGTTTACTGTGTATTTCATTTTTTCATATGTCCCAATACCGATATTGATTACCTTACAACATTTCCAAAAGTTTTTAGGAAGAAGTAATTTATTATATAATAACGAGAAACAGAAACTATTTAAGTTTTTAAAATTGTAAAAACATAATTATAAAATCTCCATTTTAGCTTATGATTACTTAGAAACTGGGGAGTGATCAGAAGATAAAAATTTAACATGAAAACGAAATGCCGAATTACAATATAACTCTTAATAAACCAAACAACATTCAAGGAATAACGTCAGCAATGAGCCGAAATTTTCATTTTTATTACATGTTAATTTAACCTAAAGACAAGGAGGTAAACAAAACAAAGTGATCAATTTGAAGTACATAGGTACTACATATTGCTGAAAAAATCAACTAATAATCTAGTTATTAACATCAGGATTAGTTAATTGAATTTTCATTATCAATAATGAAAACATAACCTGAAAATTAGAAGTCTTTATGTATCAGACCAAAGCTTCAGGTTATGGCAAAGACTAGTCGTTATCAATATACCTTAACCTAAAGACTAAAAATATTCTGATCACAACATAACTCTAGGATTCTGCAAAGACTAGTCATTTTCAATCAATACAGCAAAGCATAACCAAAAGAATAACACATTTAGTACTAGTTTCTACATCCTATGTATTAAATCAAGGAGAAATGAACGAACCAGAAAAAAACAGACCTAAATATCGATGATTTCAATTACTTATTCCGGCTTTTTAACTGTAAAATATGCATTATTGTTCCAGTACGAAAATCATATTTCGGACTCGTAGGTATCACGTATATATCGGTGCAAAATCAGAATGACTAGATTTTAATGACGGTATTAGGTAACAGTTATAAATACGCTGTTTCGAACCTCGAACAAAATAATCAACAAAAACGTTGCGTATTTTTTAGCTTTTCAGTAAAGCATTGTAACTCTGTTTTGTTTTCTTTCTATTTTAAATGATTATAAAAAATTTTTAGCCAAAAGTATAATCAAAGACACCAAAAATATCGACTCCAACCTCGACTCCACTACATCTGACTGAACGACTCCGACTCCACGACATTTGGGAAAGTGATTCCGACTCCACCCTAAAACAAGCGACTTGGACTCCCGATTCCGACTTCGCAACCCTGCTTTCTAGAAGCCATTCTCTACCACATTTTGAGCGAGCTTTTACATCTCTTTTTTTTCTTATTTATTGCAATAGAGCGAATCCCATCAACTGTACGAACTCGCTGTCTGGAGCCACCATTCTTGTGCACATTCTCCACTTGGCTGCTACTGGCACACTGAAGCGTCGAGAGTGTGCCAGTCTTTCACTGTCTTTGTCAAGTTTGAAGTGTGTTGTTTGCATCGTGTGCGGGGCCATGAGATCGTCAAACCAAACTTAGTTCAAATTGTCTGCAAACATATTTGTACGTGTGAGGGGACCTTAACTGACAAGCGAAATTAAAACTAGCTCGCGCTGGTAACTTCAATCGTACCAGTTAACGATTTTCGTTGTGTCTATCCAGTAGAATAAAATAAAAACTTAAACCTGAGCTGTATGTTATTCACAGGTTTTCATTCATTCATTCATACAGTAAACTTTTCATGTTATGAATCGACTACTCTTTCCAATAGATGTTATGGATACTTGGTTACCTGAAATAATACAGCAGGCCTACAGAGATAATCCACTCTGATCGGGATAAGAGTTGCACAAGTCAAGGGGGCCAAAATCGAAAGTTTCTGTAATTCTAAAAAACCTCTTTGCCTAAGTAAGCAGTAATTCGCATTCACTTCTCGCTCTTTTACATATTTATGCTTCCTGTTTTCCCCCTGTGGGGTGGGGGTTAGAATTTTCCCACCGTGGTCCGCTGCGTTTCGTAAGAGGCGACTATAGTGGACGGAGCGAGGGGACTGGGGGCCCCCTTCTCTGTAATGATTTTCCCGAGAGGCAGCAGGCCAATGAAGGGGGGTGAGAGGGGTCGAAAGACCACTCAAGCCCTAATACTAGGATCTTTGAATGTAAGGGGGTGGAAGTAGAGCAACTGAGAGTAAGATGGAGGAGATCGGAAGAATGATGTTAAACCGGAAGATGGATGTGTTGGCCCTGAGTGAGACGAAATTGAAGGGTAGTGGTGAGTTGATGTTTGGGAGTGTGGGGGGGAGAGTGTCTGGAGTACGTGGGGGACATGCAAGAGAAGGTGTGGCTATATTATTGAGTGTAAAAATCAGAGAGAAAGTAGTTGAATGGGGTGAGGTGTGATCAAGAATAATGTGGGTGCGAGTGAAATGGGGGGAAGAGTCATGGGTGTTTTTGAGCGCGCACGGACCGGGATCGGAGAGGAGTGGGGAAGAGAGAGAGGAGTTTTGGGAGAAATTGTCCGAGTGTGTTGCTAGAGTGGGGAGTGGTTGTAGAGTTGTGGTGATGGGGGACCTGAATGCAAGAGTGGGTGATGAGGTGGTGGATGGTGTTGTTGGTAAGTATGGAGTAGCTGGGGTGAATGAGAGTGGTGATTTCTTGGTGGGGTTATGTGTGGAGAGTGAGTTAGTGATTGGGAATAGTTTGTTTCAGAAAAAAAGTATAAACAAGTATACATATGTGAGGATGAATGGAGGTGTGATAGAGGAGAGAGCATTGATGGATTATATTTTGGTTAGCAGGGGAGTGATGGGTCGTTTGCTCGATGTGCATGTGTTCCGTTGTGAGATGAATGGGATTTCGGATCATTACTTGGTGGAAGGAAAGCTGAGAGTAAGTGGAATGTGGGGAGGTGTAAAAAGGAGGAGTGGAAGGGAGGTGTTAAATGTAAGCAAGTTACATGATTCTGAGCGTGAGTGTGAGTATCAGGAGAAGATAAAAGTGGAGTATGGGAGGGTGAAGGAAAGTGAGGTGGGTGGAGTGGAAGGGGAAAAATGTGCAAGGGAAGTGTGTGGGGTAAGGAAGGTTGGAGGGGGGATTAGAAAGGGGAGTGAATGGTGGAACGGAGAAGTAGGAGCGGCTGTGAAAAGAAAGCGGGGGGGCGTTCTAAAGGTGGCTGCAACGAGGCAACCAGCAAAATTTTGAAGAGTATAAGGAGAGGAAGAAAGAGGTACAAAGAATGGTAAGGAGAGCGAAAAGGGCAGCGGATGAGGAATGGGGAAGGAAGTTGGGAGGGGATTTCAGGAAGAAGGAAGGTTTTCTGGAAGGAAGTGAAAAGAATTAGGAAAGGTCAGGTGGAGAATGAGGCAGGAGTAAAGGATGCAAATGGTAGGCTGCTAGTGGAGAGTTGTGATGTGAGAAAAAGATGGGCGGAGTATTTTGAGGAACTGCTGAACGTGAGGGATGATAGGATTGCGAGAGTAGTAGCTGTTGGAAGTGATGTTAGAATGCCTATGTTTGGTGAAGTGAATAGAAGTCGAATAAGAAGTGCAGAGGTGAAAGGTGTGTTGGATGAAATGAAAAATGGGAAAGCTCCAGGTTTGGATGGCTGCACGGTTGAATGTCTAAAGAAAGGAGGAAATGTGGTTGTAGAATGGTTGGTACGTTTATTAAATGTGTGTTTCGAGGCTAGTAAAGTGCCGGTTGATTGGAGTAGCACGAGTGTAGTTCCGTTGTACAAGGGGAAAGGTGACAGGTATGAGTGCCGTAATTCAATTTTTAAACAATTTAAACAATTTAAACAATTTATTTACCACAGGAGATACAGAGGTAGAATGTTTCTTAAGTCTAGTACAATGGACAAGTTTGAATATAGCTACCTGTGGGCCCGAATAAGTTCAGCGACTTCTGGGGCATCCTACCATCAACATTATTCTAAGGTGTACATTAATGTTTAACCTAAATCACTTAACCTAGTTTCACATTAGACTGATCAGTGAGATAATTCAATCGATATCAGATATTTCATTTTACAATATAGGTTATGTGGACTATATTTAACAGTACATTCGATAAAAGATTTAACAGCAGACTGAAGGCGAATTACATATTACCCATGGCAAATTTCATTATTGGAAACAGTCATGTTGGAGACAAGATTTGACTTGGTGATCTTACATGACTAATATTCCGATAGGAAGTGAGTCTCGAGATTTCTTTTGAATAACTTGTAAGAATTACTATCACGGATCTCCGCAGGTATTGAGTTCCAAGTTTTAGTTCCAACGAAGAGGATGCTGTGTTGCGACCGGGCCTTTGAATAATAAGGAAGCATGAATTTACTTCTATTTCGGGTTAAATGGTCGTGATGACCAGTTTGCGCACTTAATAATAGTTTCAGGCTATTGTCGCCATCATTTCTTAATGTTTTGTAAATGAAATTACAAATGGAGATTTTATAGAGACCTGGAAGTTTAAGTATTTGTAAATTTTTGAATGAATCATTTGTGTGAGCATTATATTCTAGATTCTTTACCGCTCTGATTGCTCTTTTTTGCAGAGTAAAAATTATATTGGTTTTATTTTTATCAGTTCCGTGCCATGCTTCTATTCCGTACTGCAAGTATGGTGAAATGAGCGTTCGGTAGAGCATTCGTGAAGCTGTTTCAGGCAGGTAATTTTTAACTTTATTCAGGATTCCGATGGATTTCGATAATTTAGAACTAATATTAGCGATGTGCTCTTTAAAGGTCAGATGTTTATCTATTATGATGCCCAGAAACTTGCATGAGTTGGTTTCTTCGATTTCACCTTCGCCAATTTTTATGTGTGGGAGAGATATGCTTTTCTTGTATGAGAATGTAATATACCTTGTTTTTTCGATGTTGAGGCTTATTTTATTAGCTTTAAGCCATAATGAAACCTTATGGAGTTCATTATTTATGCTCTCCGCAATCATAGCGGGATTTTGGCTCGGAAGGACCGTAGAAAGCGTGCTGTCATCGGCAAAAAGTATGAATGTGAAAAATGTTGTTGATTTGATAATATCATTTATAAATATCAGAAATAGGAGAGGCCCTAGGACAGACCCTTGTGGAACTCCATGGCTAATTGTCTGTGGGTCCGATTTTGCGTCGTCAACGACAACGTATTGCTTCCGATTTGTTAGGTATGATTTGAACCAATCATGGGCAATTCCTCGAATGCCATAACAGTGTAGTTTCGAGAGTAATATCTTATGGTCCACACAGTCGAATGCTTTTCGAAAGTCAAGAAAAACGGAGAAAACAAGCTTTCCTTCATCTATATTAGAGTAAAGGTTCTGTAAATGATTTAATACAGCTTGTGTCGTTGATTTCTTAGAACGAAAACCGAATTGTCCGTCATAGAGAAAAGATTTTTGTTCAAAATACGAATACACTTTTTTATACACAATTTTTTCAAATATTTTGCTCATAATTGGTAAAACAGAGATAGGTCTATAATTATTAACACAGTTTTTATCACCATTTTGAAAAATAGGGGTGACTCTGGCAGTTTTGAGAGAGTTGGGGAAGATACCTTGAGAAAGCGAATGGTTGATAATATCAGATATGCACGGTGCTATTATATCAGCAATAGCCTTAAGAACTTTAGCTGAAAATGTATTTAATCCATTTGATTTATTTTTCAAGTTGTTTATGCATGTAATTACATCGGAGGGGTTAGTTGGCGGGAAAAAGAAAGAGTTGTGTTCACGGACATGGTCCATGTATTGCAAGTGGTCTGTAGGTTCACTAACGACACTATCGGCTATATTTTTTCCTATATTTATAAAAAAGTTGTTGAACACTGTTGCAATATCTTGTTTATCATGATATTTTACATTTTCGTGAACGATGGATTCAATTGTTTTTTTAGCGTTATTATTCGGTCTATAGCATGAATTAAGCAAGCGCCAAGTTTTTTTAATATCAGTTTTGTAGTCAGTGAATTTGCGCGTAAAGTAGTTTTGTTTCGATGTTCGTATTTGATTTGTCACAAGATTCCTGAATCTGTTTTACGTTAATCTAGAGATTCGTCCTTCGTATAGTAAGGCTAAGTATGCTTGACGTTTCTTTATATTGATCACGATATCTTCAGTAATCCAAGGTTTTTGTCTATTTTTCGGCGTAATTGTGCGGGTGATTATTGGACAACATTGGTTATATGCGGTCGTTATAGTTTCAGTTAGTTTTAGTATTGCTTGGTCAATGTTAATCGCATTATTGTCTAGTTCATAGATGTCCAATGATGGCATTAATTCTTCTAGAACAGTTCGCATTGTCCCCAAGTTATATTCGTTTATACAACGATATGAAAAAGTCTCAGCATGTGGGCTGTTGCAGGGACTATAGACATTATTCTTGATGAGAAACACCGGAAAATGGTCAGATAAGTCAGAAATTATTATTCCTGTAAGAAAATCAGTCGGATCTAACATAAAAATATTATCGAGCAACGTGGCAGATTCGGATGTAATACGCGTAGGTTTCGTGATGATTGGAAGGAAGGAGTTAGACTGAAAAACATTTATGAAGTTTGAGATTTGTTCACAGCTTTCATATTGAAGAAGATCGTAGTTGAAATCCCCGCAAATTATTATTTCATTGTATAGAGATTTGTTAAACTGAGATATTATGCTTTGAAGCTCGTTCAGGAAAGAAATGTTGCAAGCTGTTGGGGGCCTATATACAGTCCCAAGTACAATCCGTTTACCATTTTTCGTTAGTTCTATAAATAGAGTCTCAATATGTTCACGATTCATAGTCGCACTTATAATGTTTTTCGATGATATGTGTTTAGATATGTACGTACTGATGCCACCACCACGTTTGTTGCTACGGAGTGAATGATGGCTATTATAGTTCTGAATTTGAATTAGGTCTTTAGTTGAGTCATCTAGCCAACTTTCGGTGAAACTGAGAACATCAAAATTGCTGTTTAGCTCAGTGATAGTACAAGATATTTCATCTATTTTCGGATAAATGGATCTACAGTTCCAACATAATACTGAGAGATCGTTACAGGTTTTTCTCATCGATTCATTGAACTCTTTAATATTTAGGTATTTACAATTCCCAGTTTCATTTAGGTTTGGATGCAGTCTATTCAAATGATTGAGATCTGGATCAATATCATCGAAAATATCAACATGGTCAGTCATAAAGATTAAGAAACAGTAAGTAAAATGTGACGTAAAAAATAAAGAAGATGATACAGACTACAAGGTCAAGTTAAAAGTAAAGACATTCCTACTTATCGTAAAATTTAAGAAATAGAGAGAAACTAAAACACACAGAGATTATTAGTCTAAAATTATTTAAAATCTAGAATGATTTCATAAGGAGATGGCTAACTCAGTCCATGAGTGGGAGCATTAGAGATCATAAATTGCGAATAGTGTAGTTACAAGGCTGTCATACCAGTGGTATCTGCATATAACACATACGATATAGCAAAGAACGAAGTGGATTAGAATCGAAGTGACAGCGAAGTTATTTAATTAATATAAAGATCTTGAGTATCTAGATTATTTTCAGATTTTTAGACAGGTGGTAACATAATATTTAAATCAGAGTAGAAAATCCGGCATGAGCCTTCTATGAATAATGAGAAAAAGTAGATAAAAAAACAATTTAGTGAGCAGTAAAACAAAGTTGCAAATTCTGCGTGGTTGCTTTGAAGAGCCAAAGGCGATTCTATCAGAAAACAAAAGAAATCATGTGGACAGAGATCAAAATGCTATTAAATTCAGTACATAAGTCTCTAATTACGAATAATTTCTTCTGAGGACTTGCCGACACGTTGTAGTAAGTACTGGTCAAGTGATTCAGGTGTGTTGATGGTGTGTGGTCTAGGAGTTTCTTGTCCAGGTATCCGAGGAGAGTAGACGTTGATATTACCATCCAGAGTTCTTGCGAGACCTATTTTGTCGGGAAATTTTCGTTTGGCCAATCTCAGAGTGTACATAATATTAGCTCGCGAAGGGATGAGGTATTCGTTTACGTAGAATTTCGGCTTGGTCACTCGGCAGGCTGACAAAACTTCTTGTTTCTTTTCGTATTGTCGTAGCTCAAAGGTAATGTTTCTCCTATCGACGTTTCCAGGGGCAGGTTTTTTACCCAGTCTAGTCGCTGTAGTGATGTCAGAGTTACTAAGGTTGACGTTGATTTGGTCCTTCAGGAGCTCCCGCACAGTCTGTCTACAGTCTTCATCAGAATGTGATTGCGGTAGTTCCCCTGTGATAACCAGAATGCATTTTCTGTTTTCCAACTCTTCCCGTTCTTCTTTCCTTTCGAATTGCTCTAGACGGGAGACTAGCCTGTCTATCTTTTTATTTTGCTCTTCAATCACTGCCTTTTGATTTGATTCTTTTTTCGTTAGTGTTTCAATCATCGTTTTCAAGTCACTAATTTCACTTTGAAATTTCTCCATTACTGAGTTAAAGTGATCAATTATGATGGAGGCCATTTGCTTATTTGGTTTTGACAGGTTTTGTATGTCTGGACAGTCAAGCTCCAGCGTACCCTCATTGTTCTTCTTGTTTGCCTTTCTGTCCGCCATCTTGTGAGAAAGGAGACACTTGCGAAAAAGAAGCAAGGGTTGAGTGCTATTTTGAGGGAATATCACACTTTTTGTTCGATTGTTTGGATTTTGGTTAGATGAAATTTACTTTCAGATTCTCATGGTCTGAGTGAGCACTCTTTTTGGTTAGAAATGCATGTTCATTAACCAATTGTGCACTTTGATTCCGAGCAAAGACAAAGTACGTCCTCACTTCACGGAGACACTGTTGACATTCTAGGGGTATAAGTCTACTGAGTGTCGTTGGGAAGCTGTATGGAAGAGTTTTAATTGGAAGAGTGAGAGTGTTGACGGATCGTGTGCTTGCTGAAGAACAGTGTGGTTTTAGGTGTGGTAGAGGTTGTGTGGATCAAATGTTTGCTGTGAGGCAGGTGAATGGATCGCGTAATCTAGAGAAGGCGTATGACAGAGTGGATCGTGAGGCTCTATGGCAAGTGGTGAGCTTGTATGGAGTGGGTGGGAGACTGTTGAATGCGATCAAGAGTTTCTACATTGATAGCCGAGCATGTGTGAGAGTTGGGAATGAGGTGAGTGAATGGTTCCCAGTTGTGACAGACAGGTGTGAGACAGGGATGTGTGATGTCGCCGTGGTTGTTTAATTTGTTTATGGATGGTGTGGTGAGAGAAGTGAATGCCAGAGTGTTGGGAAAAGGTACGCAGTTGGTGGGACGAAATGGTATGTATTGGGAAGTGTGTCAGCTGTTGTTTGCAGATGACACAGCGCCCGTGGCTGATTCAGAGGAAATACTGAGGAGACTGGTTGCAGAGTTTGGTAGAGTGTGCGAAAGGCGGAAATTGAGGGTAAATGTGAATAAAAGTAAGGTGATGAGATGTTCAAGAGGTGGAGTGTTTGGAACTTTAAATGTGAGGTTGAATGGTGAAGTTTTAGATGAGGTAGAGCATTTTAGGTACCTCGAGTCGGATGTGACTGTTAAGGATAGTATGGAAGCAGAAGTGAGGCATCGAGTGAGTGAAGGCTGTAAGACATTGGGTGCAATGAGGAAAGTTTTTGAATGCAGGAGTTTGAGTATGAATGCTAAGAGGGGACTGTATGAAAGCTTGATTGGGCCAGTTTTGTTGTATGGAGCAGAGTCCTGGGGGTTGAGAGCAGCTGAGAGGAGGAAGTTGGATGTGTTTGAGATGAAGTGTTTGAGGAGCATGTATGGAGTAACTAGAAGAGATAGGATCAGGAATAAGTTGGTTAGGGGGCAGACGGGTGTTATCAAAAAGTTGAGCAGGCGAGTGGATGAAAGAGTGCTTGGAAGGTTTGGGCATGTTGAAAGAATGAATGTTGCGCGGCTGGTGAAAAAGATATATATGTCGGAAGTGAGTGGTCTTCGAGCGCGAGGTAGACCACGGATGAGTTTGATGGATGGGGTGAGACGTGCTTTGTATGAGAGGGGTCTGACTGTGGACGTGGCGAGAGGGATGGCTGCGGACAGAAGTGAGAGGGGGCAGTGCATAAGAAGGCAATTTTATTTTTGACACGTTACTGGAAGCTGCCCGCGTGTGATGGGGCTGACCTGTCCTGTGCGGGGGGAGGGGCTGCACTCAATGAAGCGGTCGGGGTAAACCAGCTATGGCTGTCGGGCCTGACTATGGAAGGTGGTTGTGCTGGGCTGCTGCTGATCCTGGCAGTTCAGGTGCGGCCAGTGCTGCCTCTCTCGCCTCCTAGTGACTAAGTGTGGTGATTGTGGCCTGCTGTCGGCTACCCTCCCATAGGGAGGATAAGCCCGGTATATGTATGTATGTATGTATGTTTTAACTTTCGTACGTGTCACAAAATTTACTGTTTGTGAATGTTCACTCACTACCATTCATTTACCTTATTCCGAGCAAAAAAACACCTAATCCTTTCTTCAGAGCTGTTCTGTCTATTTTTATTGTTTGCTTTCACTATTTCTTTTGAGTGCGCATTTAAATGGATCTAGCTCTAACATCTATTGTTCGTCACTTTGCCCTCGATTCCGTATTAACCCAATGTTTCGCCACTGATAACCATTGAGTTAATTCAGATTCATTGCAAATTTAAAAAAGTTCGATGTAAAACTAAAAAACAACTTTAATACTCCTCATTTGGCATTTTAGTAGAGATTGAAAGCAGCTTCACTTACTAGTTAGGCCATCGCTGATTTTCGTCTTGAAGAAATCATGCTGAGAACAAGCGTACAGCTGGCGGGGTCGTGGGGTAGGGTCGTCAGGGCGGCGTGAGTATGTAACGCATGTGCTGCTTTCTTCGCATGGTTTGTATGAACACGGGCTCTGTAATACAACCTCGAGTGAGCGCCTTATTTGCGGTTTGAAAAACACTCTTATGCAAAAGAGGCGTCAACATATAACAGGACCACTGCTCACACATAACCCCCTCCAAACAACTGCCCCCTTTAGATAATTGCCTTCTGCACAGCAGCCCCGACAAACTCATTTTATTGAATCTAATACCAAGTTCTTAACGTTTAATAGAAATTAAAATACCTTCAACAAGTACGAAGAATAGCAACATTTCAGTCTTGAAATTTCGAATAAGTGTGTAACGTACGTAGACCTAGGTTCGCTCAGAGTACGTTCTCGGCGGCTTATGTCTAACTAAACGAAACCAAAAGTTAATGGGTTTTTGTCTTACGAAAGCAGTACTTCGAAGAAAATAATATCGACGAAGGGCTGTTGCATGGGGGCAATCGTCTTTGAACGCTTGTTATGATATAATTAACGATAGAACATTTTAATCAACTTGAATGACTAGCATTCAAACTTTGTTGGGCAATATGGCATTTATGAAATTGTAGTTAAGCCAATAGAACATTTTAAGGAATTAGAGCACACAAATAGAGGAAGACTTCGAACATCGTAAATTTGAAAATTAGAGGAGAATGTAAGTCAGAAAATTTCTTTATTAAGCATTTCGGTAGTGAGATAATATTTAAGTAAAGGTTTCCTGAAGAATAAGAGATGACGTAATGACTAATTTGATGGTCTGCAAATCAAATTAACGGTCCGCTTACCGACAATGTAGCCTGTTGAACAATGAAGCGGATTCTGAACAATTAGGTGATCCATCGCCTAATTAGGTCTACTATTTCATTGAATAATACTCTAAGTCGTTAGTTATTTCAATATTTAATGGGCTGATAGCTTTGAGTCTGATAAATTCTATAAAATAAATGACGTAATTCTGACCGTCTAATCAAGGAAACGTATACAATTAAGATGGGTGCACTCTCGCTCATATTAGCTCGATATGTAAACTTTATTCGGGATATCAGCATACTGTACCAATAAGAAAGAAGATTAGAGAGTACCAGTTTCAGCATGACAGCTCTCACAACTACCAGTGCAGGGTCTCGCTCTGCGTAACCAATTTCATTTCACCTACTAGCAAGTAATACAAAACAGAGTTTTTTAATTTACGTATAATTGTTTTCAGTCCTGTTACATTTTCTGAGATTGATCTGGGTATTAATAATGTTTACAATAACTCGGAGAAATAGAGGGAAATCAGGAGAATACTTATTGTGAAATGACCTTTTAAATTTTTTTAGGCATTTCCCTATGCCCTCTGAACCAGGCGCTCGAACTCAGCTCCTATTTTCTTCCCCTCCCCTCTTTCTCCCTATAAATACAACAATATGACTCAAAGTAAGGCCTCAACTGTTCGATTTTGGTATACATGTATTTACAAAGTTGACAGTTGAGGCACATTCGTTTACTGCACGTTCGGGGCCGCTGGGCTTCGTAGGCTTTTCAGAAGGCCTTCATTTTCTTTCACTGATTATTGGGCAAATTATTTCCAAATCGATAGAGCTCCAAGTTCGTTTCGAGAATGATTTCAATATCCCATATTAATTTCAGAAAATTAAACCGCCGGCATAGACAATAGTACACAAATGAAAACACTCTGTAAGTCATACGATCCGATAATAAATTTTTGGAGGTGTTTGCTGTCGAATTTCAGTTTTAAAGTGATTTCATTCAATTTCAATACAGTGGAAGTCGGCTGAAAATGTTAGGTCATGTTACTTCCGTTCAGTGAACACGATTTTTAACAAATTCATCACAATGTTCATAAGTGTAAAAATATAGGCTCGTAATAGCCAGAGCCCTGCAAGTGTCATAAATGAAAAAATATAGGACGATTTATTTCTTAATAATCAAGCGTCTACAATCAAGTAAAGTCTTTCCATCCGCTTGTAGCAGGACTAATTGGCAGCCGATAAGTAGTATTTTTGGTCTTCTATTTATTTGACCGATTGCTTCAGAAAAGTATTTAGACGATTTACTTTACTTCAACTCGAAGTATGGTAGTTTTAGAATTACAATAAATCCCGATTTCAATATTGAAATTCTAAGGTGGTTTTGAACGATAAATGAACCATCACTTTGCCACTAATATACAGGATCGTTGTCCAGCACTCGCTTCCGCGTGCGTCAACATGATTGATCGAGAACGCACTTGTGAGTAGACTGATGATCTGGCTTCATTTCTCTGTATGGCTTAGGGACAACTAAGTGGGAGACACTCCTCAGCAATAATTATTGTCAGTTAGCCATCTCATCGTCAAGAACCGTTTTTTCATGCTCTGGAACAGCAGCTTAGTTCAAAGTATTGGGTGATGTCGATACTCAAGCTTACATAGGAAAAATTTTTGTCTGCAAGTCAAATCTTCTCGGTATTTAACTAGGGCAGTCAATTTTCATAATATTTGAGATAAATCTCTTTTAATTATCAGTCAGGCCCGAATATGTGCCCCAGGTTAATTAGATACCTTGAAACAGTGTCAGGTTTTTCCACATCTCGCACCTTTTACTGCTCTAAAGGCATTCCTAAATAATTTGGGAGCAGTTTTCCATCAACATAGTGACTATCAACTTAGAAGTACGATGGTGGCGGTGGAGAACGTGTCTTCATTTTGAGGAGACTCGTCGGTGATTGCATCAGTTACCCTGACTTTGAGCATGTTGAAAGTCCTCAACGGGTCAGCTGCAGTACCAAACACGTAACTTACATTCTTGTAAAGGAAAAATCACGATCCGACGCTTATTTCCTTAGTAGTTGAACGAGCTGCGATTAGTTGGCGAGCATCAAAGATCACTCCCTAACTGCCGTGGAAGTCAATTTACATGGAGCGTCTTCCACGGTAGTCACCTCCACGGCAGTTAGGGAGTGATCTTTGATGCTTACGGTCGATGAAACCGACTAGTTCACAAATTTACTTCTCGAATTTTATGAGAACTATAGATGAAATAACTTTATTAACGAATTTAATGTACCCTCCATGGACTAGTTTTCAACGTTTTAGCAAAAATGGGAGTGAAAACACAGAGTGCGGAGATCAATGTTTCTTTGCAAAAATATTTATAGATTGACTTTGCCCTTACCTAATTTTTACTCAAACTCTCCCTCCTACATGACAATAGTTTTTATAAAGTGGGATGTTTTCTTGACAGACGTGTTTAATCCCGGTTTAGCGCATAATGTACCAAGGAACCAAATGCTGTCTTAGGGTGCCTGCACACCAAAAGATTTGAAGCGAGAAAGCAAGCGAGCTTGAATTGATTAACATGGATTCCTATGGGAGTGCTCACACTGCAAGCAAGCAAGCAAGCAAGCGAGCGAGCGAGAAAGACTGGAGACTGGCTGAAGCGAGAAAGCGACTCGAAGATGGTTTCACGCTTGAAGGCTGCAGCGAGAAGCCTCTGGCTGCGCGCGGTGAGATGTCGACGAGGGAGGTGTGTTGCTCAATTCCTCCAGCATAGACTGAACTCCTTATATCCGAAGTATATGCTGTACTGTGCCTTTGGAACTCAAAAGACCCAAAGCACAGGGGCAGATTTTAATATATGTTTCAAGGCAATGGGACGAAATAGGAATGAAACTCAGCGTTACTAACATATGCTTGTATCGCTTGATTTTGTTACAGACCTCTCTTCATGATTTTTACAGCAAACTGGCTGTCTTTTGGTGTGTGATAGACCTCGCCTGACATCTTTCTCTCCCGCTTGCTTTCTCGCTTAAAATCTTTTGGTGTGCAGGCATTCTTATAGGTGCTTACACACCAAAAGACTGAAAGCGAGAAAGCTAGCGAGACAGAAAGATGTCAGGCGAGATCTATCACACATCAAATAACTGTCAGTTAGCTCCTGAATGTCACGGAGAGAGGTCTATAACAAAACGGTACAAGCATGTGTTTGTAACGTTGAGTTTTATTCCTACTTCGTCCCATTGCTTTGAAACATGTAATCTGTCACTGTGCTTTTGATTTTTTGAGCTCCAAAGGCACAGTACAGCATAAACTTCCGATATTAGGAGTTCAGTCTATGCTGGAAAAATTGTGCAGCACACCTCACCCGTCGACATCTCGCCGTGCACGGCCAGACGCAGTGCTGCCACTGCCCGAGGCTTCTCGCTGCAGCTTTCAAGCGTGAAACCATCTCCGAGTCCCTTTCTCGCTTCAGCCAATCTTCAGTCTTTCTCGCTCGCTCGCTTGCTTGCGGTGCGTGCACTCCCATAGGAATCCATGTTAATCAATTCAAGCTCGCTCGCTTTCTTGCTTCAAATCTTTTGGTGTGTAAGCACCATTAGGGTGCGTACACACTACAAACGGAGCGTCACGGCGCAGAGCATAGCGGTGCGTGTCTTCACATATAAGCTGAGCAAAGCGACCTTCACAAGAATCAGTCGCTACGGAGGATTTCGAGGGTACGGTCCCATTGCTCGACGGCAAGAAACAGAAACGGAAACACTGGGTCCATCCCATCAATATGAGGAGAGATCGCTATGGAGAATACCACTATCTCTTCGAAGCACTGAGGAGAGAGAATCGCAACTCTTCGAGTATTTACGAATTAAACTGGCAACTTTAGATGTACTACTATCCCTTATACAAAGAAAAATTTCCAACGAGATAAGATAAATTTGCTATTCAGTAATAATTCACAAGTATTTATTGAGGATACATGAAAATCAAAGTAGTTTAAGAAAAATTAAAATCTTTACACAAAGGTTTTATCACTAAAATAAAGCTATAGGTTTTCGTAGGCCATTAGGAACAAAGGAGCGTCTTGGGTGCCTTTAAGGTGAATGCAAGTAAAATAATTACCTTCAGAAATTTAGGGTTTTACAAGAGAAAGCTAAGTGAAAACACTGACAGCTACTAAGTTTTCCTGACAGTAAAATCCTCAAAATGCTGACATGTTTTTCGTTAATATTGGAAAAAAACAGCTAAGCTCATAATACTTTGCAGCGTATTTTGTATGAGACACTCATTGAGGACTCTTCCTCACCATACGGCCTCCTTTTCCTCCTTTTCCCTGTTCCTTTTACGGAAAAAATGAAAACTTCGTTAAAAAAATCGGACATAATTATTCCTTTTACACGATCATAAAATAAAATACACAACATAACAAGAAAAATAAAACTACATAAGAAGGAAAATAACACCAGATTCCTAAAATCGAAGCAATAATAAAATATAAAAATCAGAGAAAGCAAAAAAAAACATAATGAAATGTTCAATGAACCCAAATGGGCAAAATTAAAATAAAATAGTACACGTTACACTATCAGATATGGTTGTTATATGATTAGTTGGACAAATTATTAGTTACATACTATAATTTTCCAATCAAACGACAATTTTTCCCAGTAAGATATGACGATCCAAAGGTGGAGGCGCGGAGAAACGCTCGGAGCGAGTGTCAAAAAATCCCAACGAATTTCCCGAGCGCGCCGCTCCACTCCGCTCTGCTCTGCGCTGCTCCGCTCCGTTTGCAGTGTGAACAGCCAAGCGTTTCTGCATTCAAACTTGTACAAGCATTATTGCCGCTGTGCTCCGCGCGGCTCTGTTCCGATCGCTCCGCTCGTAATGTGAACGCATCATTAGACAGCCGGTAGACACCTTATAGCATTGGCTTGTGAGCAAAGGCTTGTACTTTCAATTAGCCAGAGTTATTAACACTAAATATGGCGGCTGCTGGAGAAAATAAAGTAAAATTTTAGGCTATAATTGGCCGTTTGCCGGCTGACTGTCGATGCTGAACATTGCCACGAATATGTTTTGCAAGAAGTAAATTGTAAAGAAATTTGCAAAATACGTGATGGCTATGTCGTAAAATCTGTGACATTCGGTGACGTCGCATACTAATAAATACAGCGATAATAATGTTCATGAAAGCATTGATTGTTTTCAAAAACAGGTGAAATTCTTACGCATATTTCAGTCCAGAACAATGGCATGCGTAAGATAGGAATTACCTTCGAGGAGGAGTCAATCTGGAGATGGCGCCAGTCTTCCGCTATCGAAGGGGCAGGAGGCGCGTTGCGGGGCGGGACAAATTTCAGAATTTCACACTCATGAGTCAGTTCTGTAAATTCACAAAGTAAAACGTCACAAATGCATCTTAAAAAATATTGTAAACCTAAAGGAAAACGGAAAATATGCAAATGATTTTAGCCCTGTATTGAAAGAGACAATTATTCATCGAAAAAATCGAATAAACGTCAGTCGTACAAGATGGCGGCCAACAACATATGATTGACGCAGAGATACGCCGGAGGAAAATTACCTGACTGCGTATTATATTTTAATATGAAGGAGATTCTAAATAAAATCTGATATCTGCATCCATCCGAGTCAATCTTTAACAAACGTAACGAGAAGGTTTCAATAGGAAATTACACTTACGCAAAAGCAAGCCAAGTCATGTCAATAAAGTGAAAAAAATGAAAAATACATTTGGTTTGCGAAAAAACTATAAATTAGACCTATTCTCCCAGTTAACGCCGAAAGAGTCGGTATGGATTTCACGAATTGAGAACGTACATCGGTTACATTGAAGGGAATCGCAGTATTTGTTTTTCCAGTATTTGTTTCCTTGAATTGACGACGGCCTCAAAGCGACATGTAAGTCTCAAGCATTGAAGACCCATGGAGTGTGTTTTAGTGTTTTAAGAAGTAATCAATGAAAGTATAAGTTCAGTGGAAATTTATTTATTTTTCATTTCATGGCATAAAATTAATTCTCAACTGCAACCTAATTATTTTATTTTTGCTTGTTTGTAATTTGTATACCTTTTCGAACTAACTTTATACATTTTAATTCTGTTCAATAACACACCGAACCGAAATGTTTTCGGCAATTGTTCCATGTCTCAATCATTTACCAATTTTATTTTCCATTTAATTGATCAACGACACTCGCCGAACGCCATGTAGATATCAAAATTCGTGGTTAAATAGTGGCAAAAATGCAGTGTTTTTTTATGAGCTAGAACAATGGATTAACCTATTGAAGAAATAAATAAAACAAATTGTGCAATCGCTGAATTAAGCTGTAACATTGTAAAAACACTGTAAAATATGAAATTAAAATGAAAAGGCGAAAATCGCTGTACGAATTGCCATTTTATTATTAGAAATAGCAAAGTCTAAATAAATAAAATTGAACGTTGCGAACTAAACAGTTCATCTTCAGCAAAGAAAAAAGAATTCTGCGACAAAACAAAACGAATATGAGTAAATTAAAACTACACTATGCAAAAGAATACTACAACATATACAGAAAATAATCGTAGATCTAAAACTCAAAATAAAACAAAATAATTAAAAAACCTAAACTAATGATCATGTATTTGCAACGAGAAGAGGAAAAGCACTTTGAGCATCATTTAGCTTAAAGATGTCTGAGCTTAAAGATGTATAGCGACTCGAGGATGCGTAAATCAATCAAGTGAGGGGCACCTGCAAGGATTTTAAAATGATTCACGGAAACAGGGACGTTACAGTTTTCCGCATGGGATCGAACAGACGACAGTGGAGGAGAACCAAGTGGACGACCGGTTCTACAGCTGCGCCCAGCGTGCTCGGCTACTCTGGACATAAGAGTACGACAGGTGGAACCTATGTACTGTGATTCACAACGTGAACAACTAAACAGGTAAACCACAGAGGAGCACATAGCAGTGGGAAGCTTATCCTTAAAGCGGAAAAGGGAACCGATTGTGAAATTGTTGACTAGAATAGAATGAATTTTAAGTTGTGGAAAAAACTTGCTGATTAGGAGTTGAACCTCCTGATTTAACTTGATAGATTGATGTCCAAAGAAGGGACGCTTTAAGAAAAACTTCTGTTGATTACATGATTGGAGTGCCGGCGTTTGATCATAAATTTTAGATAAAACTTACCAATGTGTTTGTTGATAGTAAACAAAGGGAAACCATTCTTAAGAAAAAATTGTCGTGAAAAGTCAAATTCTTGATGTAAAATTCGGAAGTTAGAACAAACTTTAAACGCTCTATGGATGAGAGTTCGAATGCCGCTGAGTTTAAAAGGGGTCGCACAAAAACTAAAATAACTAGTACCTAAACCCGAGAAAGTGTCTTTCCTATAAACAGAACATTGGAAAGTATTATCAATTCTGCTTACATCGACGTCCAGAAACGGTAAACGGCTGTTCGTTTCATCTTCCCTTCTAAAATTTATATTCTTATGACGTGAATTCAAATAGTTGAGAAAAAGGTCAGCATTAGATCTCTCTTTGAATAGAACAAATGTATCCTCTACATACCTTTTGTAAAAAACCTGTTCAAAAAGATTAGGACAGTCATTTAACCAGCTTTCCTCATGATGGCACATAAAAATATTGGCGAAAGTTGGACCGAGAGGTAAACCCATGCCCAATCCGTCTATCTGCTGGTAATATTTGTTGTTGAACATGAAAAAACAATTGCAAACAGCCAGTTCTAACAGCTTCTGCATAATCTTAAGGGAAATCCATGAATACCGAAAAATTTGAGAATAATTTGGCTAAACAGATTTCAATGGTTTCAATCAACGGAACATTAGTAAACAGATTATCCAAGCCAAAATAACTCGTCATCTTGTGTCTCAAAAATAATTCTTAGTTACAGAACATACAAAATAAGTACTGTCGAATCTCATTTGCCTAGTATCTCCATTGCTCAACAATCTCCCTCGCTCATTGTTTTATAATTCAAGATATCACACAACAGTTTTAAAGTATGCGTAGGTACTATGATTTGATCGCCTATACGCTGCCATTTGCAAACATGCTTACTTGAATATGTGTGTACGTATATAGGTGTATATGCGCATATGGGTGTGCATATGTGCACGTACACCTGTGTGCACTAGAATAGATGAACCAGTCGAAGGTTGCATTTTATGTCATTCCTCTCCGTTTCTGTGCAAGCATCCAACTAGACCGTCATGGTACCTATGTGTGTGTGTGTTTATCAATTGCAGACATTCTGCACATAATAAAAAGATAATGTGATTTTTTTCTAATATGAAATTGTAAAGCATCCATGTAAAAAAACAATAAATTCGTTGTGTGATCATCCATTTATACTGCAGTATTATGCTTATTATGCTTATAGTTATATGCTTATAATAATGTGATACCTATGTTTGTTTATCAATTGCCGAAAATTTGCGCCATATTTCACAGATAATGTGATTTTTTTTCCAATATGAAACCTCTATAGGACATTAATGTTTTCTTTCTTATTCACGTCCCACAATCGTTTTCATGCTTCTAACTTAGGTAGACTGTTTTGTGCCACTATTTTTAGTGCGAAATTTTATAAAATTTATGCCATAATAAAAGATATTTTCTCCGTTTCCCTCGATTAGAATTCTGGTTTATACTGACTAGTTTACACTGATATTTGCGCACATGCTTACTTGTGTATATGTGTGCGTGTGCACGCTATGCGTTTGACACTCTATAGAATGCGTATGTATTGCCTCGATGCATAGATATGCATTTATGTATGCTTACGAGTTTGGTGTAAGTATCTGCGTGGGTATGTGCGTGCATGTGTATGTGTATATTTTTACATGTATATGTGCATATATGTGTGAACTAGACTGACAACTAGCATTTTACTAGAGATAATGGTCTTTTTTCTGTTCACTCTCAACTTGTAACGTTACCTAACTCGTCATCTCTTTATTATTGTAAAGCATTCATGTAAAAACTATACATTTGTTGTGCGATCATCCATTTTTTGTTTAAATAAAATGCTTATTCACTAATGACCGCTATGTTAAAATTGTTGTATTAGAAATACAAAACTTATAATCTTCTTGGTCCTCATGCTTTTGTGTACGTGTATATATGTATATGTATATGTGTATATATACATGTATATATATGTATGAATATATAATATATTATATATGCATATATATACGGGTGTATATTTATATATATATTTTTTTCATGCTTCCTTAAAATGACACTTATGAACATTGGCCGAAACAAGCGATTCATGTATTATTTCCTGGCGTCAAGAATTGCGAAGTTTTATGTCATGTACATGTAAACTGTCAAAAGTGTTTTCACCTCACAATGAAAATGCATCGTCCATGAAATTGTGATATCTTTTTTAATTATCATTACATGTATTATCAAATGTAGATTAAGCAAGGTTGGGAGTACATTGCCCTCAATCATTTCTTTTCGACTAGTGACACGAGTTTTACAATACTCTTGTGTGTGTATCATCTAAGTGTATTAATTTTAAGATATTTTAAAAACCAATGATGGTAATTTTGTACCATCAATATTGGAAATATACTGTTTTTTCTTTTTTTTTCTTTCTTTCTTTTTCTACGTCAAACAAAGCCATGAACAGGTCATCAGTGTTATCAAAGTCAGATAAGCTTTCTACGGAAGATCTTGAGTTGTCAACGGTATAAAAATTCGTAGTAAGGGGTTTTAAGATTGGAACAAAAAATTTAGCTTGGTTAAAACTCGGGGTGTTGAACGCTGCAAAAATTGGCCTAAACTGAAATTTAGAGGAGAAATCTGGTTTATGTATTTTGGGGAGACCATACAAAGTACCGGGTCCTGCGACCGTCGCACGGAGTCTGCTGTAATCCTCTTTAGAAAGAGAACCCTCATTCTTTAAGCGTAGTAAAAAATTAGTTATCCTGTCCTCGGTGCGCATAGAAAATTTGCGTATTGGCTCTGTTATTTATTTAAATTTTCGATCCCCTAACAAAATATTATTCATGCTCTCAATGTACCTAACCCTATCAACAAAGACCACAGCTTTACCCTTATCAGGCCTAGAAACAATAATACCCTTATTGGAAGCAAGATTCGTTAAAAGTAAAATATCGTATTAAGAAAAAATTGCAGAGAAAATTTTGAAACATTTAAAATTATAAAAATATTTATGGGCCACATTCTGGAGCTGACTAGAAAATTGTACAAAATTAAAACACTGGACGGACTTTAACTGAAGCAACAATTTCTCAAAACTCAGGTAATAGGAGAAGAAGTTCAACTTATAAACAGGCAAGCAAAATTCCAGACCGAAAGCTAGTAACCGGCAAACTCCATCGGGGACATGTAAAGAACTATAATTGAAAAAAACATTTTCAGGATCAACTGGTTCCAGCCTGTTCTCTATACCCAAATCCTGAAGTTTCCTATTGTGGGTAGCGATTGTTGCACACTCGAAATTCTTATTGATTGAATCCACGTAGCGCTTGACAAGGACACGATCAAGCGGCGAGAAAGAAGATAATGACGCCGTGCATTCGTCTAGCTTCGTCGTAAGGCCGCGGCCAGACAAACAGCAGTGGAGCAGGGCAGAGCAGAGCAGACCCAGCGCGGTGCTTTATGTTAGTGGTATTCCTATTAGGGTGGCCAGACAAGTAGCACAGAGCAGAGCAGGGCAGCGCTGTCTGAAGCAAGCGCCAGCGGCGTTTTATCTTGGATGATAAAACACCGCTCCGGAGCAGTGTTGTCAATTTAGCTCTTTTGGAACCAGATCTGGCACCTTTTCATAGTGTTTAGCTCCTAGTTTTCATCATCTGGCATCTGGCACCAAATCTGGTTCCAAGCTTTTTCTTAATATAGAGTAAGTTTATAATGGTATTATCAAGTACAAATTTACATGTTTGAATAACTTCATAAGGTTCCGTTGAATGTTCGTTTGAATACTTGTAGTGCCGGCCAGGTTCGAAACAGTTGGCACGCTTTACAACGGTGTTTTAACGGTTTAAAGTCGGTTTAACGAGGGTCTGTCGGTGTTCTGCAGTTTTACCTCCAGTGTCGTCCTGAAGAGTTATTCGTCAGTGTTCGTTCGTGTTGCTGAGAAATCAGTTTGGCTGGTGTTGGGTGTATAAAGTTAATTCAATTGTTCTTGAACTACCACAAAACAACCCTTCACAATGAGTCAAATCACGAAGAAAAGTTATTCCCAAATGATTAGAAAAGAATGTTTGCAAATGAAACAATTTGACAAGTGGTAACGGGAGGTATCAGGAGATAATACATACGCTTAATTTTTATATTGTGGGTGCGAAACAGTTGAAAAAAAAGTTTACTAACAAAATATGCTGAAATGGAACGTGTTACATTTGTGCCTTCTGAAAGTGACCGCTTACTCATCACGGAACAAAAATCTAATGTTGTTGCAAATATTGAAGAAAAGCTTGCATTCTTTTCCTGTTGTCACGCGTTCATTAACACATGTGATTATTTTATAGATCTGTGCAAGCATATCGTCTAAGATTGCGAAGTCGTTTCAAGGGTAAGAATGTACAGAAGCAATTACAATGCTGTGATGAAGAATGTTCTAGGCACACACCTTAAAGACAGTTGATTACTGACATCGGAGATGAAAAATTTAGTTTGCTGCTGGATGAGAAGAATAATCTAACTATCCATGAAATGTAACGTATTTTTATTATTTATTTTAGTAAAAGCAAAAAAAAATAGTTTACACCTTAAGTCTGGTTGTATTGTCTAGTGATGCAGATGGCATCGTTGAGGTATTGAAAAATGAGCTTGCAAAATGAACATGGCCAACCTTATTTATTGCCATAGGTACTTACAATGCCAGTGTTATGGTAGGAGTGAACAAAGGTATGTTTAACACGTTAAGTGCGTCGAGTTAAGCTGAAGTTCAATATCAAACTCAAATTTAAAGCAATTGTTCTATGAAATTTCGAAAATTGCAAACATTAATTGGACCGTTCCTTCACTTAGCTTTCATTTAGCGTTCATAAAAATTGAGTCACTGACTGCTAGTCGGTCAGCAGCATTATGAAAATAACCTAAGTGACCACCGGTGGGTCACGCCGCACTTAACGTGTTAAGAAGTTGGAAAAGAACTTCCATCATTGATTCTTGTGAGATGTGTGTGTCATTCACTGCAATTAGCAATATCCCACGCCTCACCTGAGGTTCTGCCAGAAAATTGTTAATTTCCGATTGCAGAAATATATAAATGGTTAGCCTACTCCTATACTAGACAGGCTGCTTAATGTCAGTTTTAAAAAGCTATCAGTGACAATCCAACCCCACTTTAGAGGGTCAATTACTGTAATATATATTATTAAATATTTTTAGCTCCTTTTTTAGCACCAACCAAAACATTTTTAGCTCTTTTTAGCACCTTTTTATGTGAAATCTGGTACATTTCTACCGAAATGATTTGGCAACACTGCTCCGGAGTCCGGAGCAGGGTTGCCATATTGCCCTTTTTAAGGCCAAATATCACAAATCTGGCTTTTTTTGCAAGCGTTTGGCTTCGTGATTATAAGTTTGGCCTATTTCTTAAATTTGGCTTTTTTCTGGCTTTTTTAGTAATTTTCCGGTTTTTGTGCCGTACAAGGCGTAAAACTGAAACGTGACAGTTGAACGCAGAGCAACAGGATCAGCTAGTCTCCAACAGGATCAGCTAGATCTTGCTGAATAATATAAAATCCTTTGCGAATATCAAATCAAGTAATCAAAGGAGAATTTGCCGATTTGCACAGGCTGTATTTAGCTCAGGATTGTATCAACATTAGTGAGCCGCAGTACCGAAAAATTAGTATCATAGACTGGAAGCAGGAGGGCATTTTGACGGTGTTGAGATTCCTAAAGACACCATGCAGTTTTGACTTGGTTAAAGAACTCTCAGGTTATGCGCTCATTAATTGCCTGGTGACTCCCGCTAGCAATGCTATTGTTGGAAGAATGTTTTCTATGGTGATAGCAGTCAAAACAAAGCCCAACATTAGGTTACGAACTTGAAAGCTAGATGAGAAAGTGCAAATCCGAGCACATCTCAACAATATTTCTTATGTTGTAAGGACTTCAAAGTGGCCTCAAGAATGCAACCTAATTTCAAATCGAGCATCTTTTATCAAATGGAAATCAAGAAACTAGCTCTCTAGCTGCTTCAACCTCTCAAACTTCTGCTGAGGATGAAAAGTCAAAGTAATTTATGTTATTCCTTGAAGAATAGTGCAAGTTAGGTCTATTTTTCCTTTGTATTTAGATTTTTTAATGGCTAGTAGAATTATGATACTCTGAGGCACGGGTCTCCAAACTACGGCCCGTGGGCCAAATCCGGCCCGCCAGTGTGTACTAGGCGAGTACTCTAGAAATTATAGATAATGGCAGGAAAATCAAAACATTTTTGGCCCGTGGAACTTACTGGAGCAATCAATACGGCCCTAAGTCTGGCAAGTTTGGAGACCTCTGCGCCTATGGGCATCTACCTGCTATATTAGTTTACCTATAAATAAATTTGGCCTATTTTGGCCTTTTTTTTGGAAAAATTTGGCCTAAAATTCATGTAGCCATCTGGCAACCCTGGTCCGGAGCTAGCAGTCAGTTGCACCCTAGCGTTCGTACGAGGAGGATGTCGATTCAGATCTCCTCAATGCGAGCTATTCCTGCGATCGGGGATGTATCTTATAACATTTCGATCATAACTATGTTCATGAACAATGGTCATTTATAAAGACGCCATGGAAGTTAGTGTTAAGTGGGCTCGTATTGTTATTTATACGTATATAGGTACTTTCCACCTCATGAGTCGAAAACTAAACGTATACCAAGTACTTTCTTTGTCAATACCTACACTTAAAAGCGTACCACTGCCTTACATTTTATATTTGGTTTTTCGTGTTAGGCGCATATAAGGCACTAAAATTGACTTTAAACATACTTTTTTATGTATCAACTAATAGTTTTTAGTAATAGTTTAGCCCGAAGCGCTGCGCACGGCCGATACAAAAATATTCAAGTTTACGTTTTATCAGTATTGCATTGGTAAAAATAACTTTGAAAGCATGCAAGTAAAAAACTATTAGTTTCTCCATAAAACGATTGTGATGTTCGAGTTCTGTGGGAAACTAGCAATTAAATTGAAACATAGCGCCGCAAGCCAAATGCAAAAGATCCTTTTACACTATGAAATTGTTTATTAATTTACTAATTCGAAATTCGGGTTGTTATATCCATAAATGTATATCTTTATACGCTTGAACGAATAAGTTCCTTGTTCTGTAATGTATATACACGTGAAGCACTGCAAAATAATTCAGATTCAAGTCTCTAAGAGGTTTCAAGTCATTCGTCAGTGAATTATTAGCATTATCATTCTCTCAACAATCAAAACTTGCATGTCATGCAATTAATTTATTGAGCAATTTTCTGGAGCAATTGTAAAACACTATTAAAGCCATTTAATTCGTTGAGTATAGCAATATTGTAGGGAGATCAAAAGTAAAATACGGATGTACGGATGTACTTGTAATGCTAACAGCATAATGCGTAGCATAGAAATATATATAAATAAACATAATTAGATGATATATTACCAGTTCTGCAGCTATTTAATAACTTAAATTTGAGGTATCTACAGTCACAAAGCACTGCTCTTCTTAACGCCAAGATTGCAACTGCTGCGGACTCAGGATTTCCACTGCTGTTTGTTTGGCCGCCTAACTTTCTAGCATAAGCTAGCAGCTACCAGCGAGCCGAAACTGCTCTGCTCAGCCCTGCTTCACTGCTGTTTGTCTGGCCGCGGCCTAAGGTTGCAGACAGTCTTCTTCTTGTTCTTCATTTCACGGAGTAGTAGTTCGGACTGCCACGAACGGTAAAACGCTGCAGTCTGTAGAGATCTTCGGTACAGCCGAACGCGCAAAAATTTCAGAAATATATGTAAATTTTGCAGGATGTCAAGAACTTTACGTCTAATCTAGCTTTCTTTAATTTCTTGATTGTATTTTGGCAACTCCGTAAAATTCGAAAGCCATTTTCACCGTATCGTTCTCTAAATTTATGATCAAACGCCGGCACTCCAATCGTCTAATCAACAGAAGTTTTTCTTAAAGCTTCCCTTCTTTGGACATCAATCTACCAAGTTAAATCAGGAGGCTCAACTCCTAATCAGCAAGTTCTTTCCACAACTTGACATTCATTCTATTCTAGTCAACAATTTCACAATCGGCTCCCTTTTCCGCTTTAAGGATAAGCTGCCCACTGCTATGTGCTCTTCCGTGGTTTACCAGTTTAGTTGTTCACGTTGTGAATCACAGTACATAGGTTCCACCTGTCGTACTCTTATGTCCAAAGTAGCCGAGCACGCTGGGCGCAGCTGTTGAACCGGTCGTCCACTTGGTTCTCCTCCACTGTCCTCTGTTCGGTCCCATGCGGGAAACTGTAACGTCCCTGTTTCCGTAAATTATTTTAAAATCCTTGCAGGTGCCCCTCACATGATTGATTTACGCATCCTCGAGTCGCTATACATCTCTAAGCTCTGACATCTTTAAGCTAAATGATACTCAAAGTGCTTTTCCTCTTCTCGTTGCAAATACGTGATCATTAGTCTAGGTTTATTAATTATTTCGTTTTTTTAAGTTTTAGATCTACGACTATTTTCTGTATATGTTGTAGTATTCTTTTGCATAGTGTAGTTTTAATTTACTCATATTCGTTTTGTTTTGTCACAGAATTCTTTTTTCTTTGCTGAAGATGAACTGTTTAGTTCGAAACGTTCAATTTTATTCATTTAGACTTTACAATTTGTAATAATAAAATGTCAATTTTTACAGCGATTTTCGCCTTACTTTTCATTTTAAGAATCAGACGCATCAATGCCGATTCAGTTATATGAAATTAACAACATTGCTAAATATGAGCTTCAAATGCATAATTAAGCTGTCCATAATTTCCTACTGAATAATAACGTACGTAAATTGAGGGTTGTGGCGGAGATGTGTCGACTTGTGTATTTATGAGAGGCTTCTAGTATTATTCATAGTAAAACTCTAGTTGTCGAATTGTTTCATAATTAATTACTGAAAATGGCCTTAGAATATATCAGGCAGCACGGCTCTTCTAAGAAAATATTTGTAGGCCTGGTACACCATGTTATATTCCATTTTTTAATAACTCAGTAATAGTACTGAGATAGACAGTGGCAATAACATGCGATGGCTTATTGATGATCGCCGCTATAATATATTCTCCTATTCTACTCGTGTCTCGACTTTGCATCTTTGATTGATGACGAATGACATTAATGAACAACGTAAAATATCCTTATAGATCTCATTAATTATGGAGACATTCACTGAGAAAAATTTTGTCGCAAAAGCGGCACACTCTTGTGTGTTAAGTTGTCGCAAAACACGCACACAAAAGTGTGTGAAAAATATACATGATTAGCTTATGTATTTTGACACACTTTTGTGTGTCATGGGCTTATACGACACACTTAAGCGTGCCAAACATGACATACTTTACGTAAGTCAATTTTATTTCTCATAAATATTTCACTTTCTTAGACTGGCAACTAATTACACTGATATACAGACAATTTCCCAGAATCAGAAGAAAAATTAGCGAAGATATGAAGTTTTTTGGGGGAGAATTGTACTCCAATCACCAAATTAATGTACACAAGGAGTTCCGAGACTCGAACTCAGGACTTATAAATTACCGAGCCGGCACGCTATCGACTGCGCTACCAATCACCCTAAAAGGTGACCGAAGCCCAACGACAGCAATGCTTGGCCCAGTGCAGGTACGCCAAGCATTGCCAAGCATTGCTGTCGTTGGCCTTCGGTCACCTTTTAGGGTGATTGGTAGCGCAGTCGATAGCGTGCCGGCTCGGTAATTTATAAGTCCTGAGTTCGAGTCTCGGAACTCCTTGTGTACATTTATTTCGTTTCAACTTGTGGAAGCAGCAGCTTCTCGTACCAGATTCAGTATCTGTTTCTGGGAGTTTACTAGACTGTGAACTCTCGATAAAAATAGGGAGTAAAATCACCAAATTTAAACACAGTTCGGTTTCCTACAAAAATGTTGACCCATATGAAACGTTAATAAATATTTCAAGTCTCTCAACCGCTTTAATATGTGGTCAAAAGAAATAATTGAATGTGTATCAAAATATTTCTGTATAACCGTTTGACACACCCAGGTGTGTCAAAATTTCTCTCAGTATTGATACGACAAACCTTGACAATATAATGCTGAATCTACCTAATGCTATAATTACTGCACAGAATTGATGCTGTAATCCCGATCACCACGCGCTCAACTGCACAAAAACATCGACAAAAAATTTATTACGCAATGCATCATTATAAACTTGAAGAACATCAACCGTGCTTCAAATTACTTTATATATGAAAAAATAACAAAAGCAGCCAGAAATTATCTCATAAATCGAAACGGACACTAGAGAAAAATTTTTTAGCTCGAATATTCCAAAAACAAAAATGATATAAAAATCTGCCTCTTCTTAATTCTCTTCACAACCCAAAAATATAGGGCAGGAAAATTGAATCTATTGTTCAACAAAATGTAGCTTATCGCAGAGAAAAGACATTGAAAATTTTTGGATCAACTTTTTTGTTCACACAGGCAAAACATTACTGATAATGTCACTCCTGAGACTGCTCATCATTTGATTAATAGATTTTCTACAGTAAATAATCCCTTTGATGAGCTTGACCGCGAGAACAATTTTCAAAATAAATCAAATGGGCTAACAATTATTGTTCTCAGTGAAATTCTCGAATACTATCAGACTTAATTATTCATTACTTTTCTGCAAGTAATGAATAATTACTTGCAGTACCTAGGCTATCCGAAAATTACCCGAGTAACTCTTCTTTGGAAAAAAATGAGATGAAATGTTTTAGACATTTTTCTCTTCTTCCGATTTTTAGTAAAATATCCGAAAGATTTTTCACAAGTAGGAGTATTCTTACCTCGAACAAAAACATTTTCTTTGTGGTAAACAGTATGCACCTGATCTAAAAAATCAACGACTCTAACCATTCTGAATCACGTGCAATATCACGATTCTAATGTGTACAATGAGGATTTTCTCTTACCCGAATTTTCATTTGGTATTTGAATATGCCTATACCTGCATAAGCACTATGTATAGATGCTCCAAGGCAACAGCGTTAGAGTTGCTCATAAATATGGTTTTAAGTCGGTTTCTACTTGTCTGTTTCTGGAAAAACTAATAAAGATGTTACCAGAAAATGCAGAAGATAATTAGAATTAAAATATTAAAATTGTGTGAGTCAGTTATTGTAAGTTATAGTAAATAGTAACTGCTAAAGAATAATTCTCCTCGATGGCATATATACATTTCAGGCGTCTATCAATTCAGGACCTTTATTTCAAGAAATTTTTAAAATCCAATATGTTGTAATGCATCTCATGATCAATTTTTAGGGAAGTAAACGGGTTTTCTTCTTTTTATCTTTCTTTAATTTCTCGCTTGCGTGTACGATATGAACTGGAATTATTGTAAGAAGTACCTAACAATGACCGCGACAGAGTTTCTTATTTTCTGCTTCAAATCCTTTTCTACGTACACGATTCGCTCAAAATTCTTGCAAAATGCGTTTACAGCAGATTTAGCAGGGAATAATTTAGTTTAAACGTACTTAAGTAAAAAATATATTCCATTTTTTTATAAATTATTTACATTGAGTGTAAAATCCATTCGTACCTAAAAAGCGGAGTAAACCCAGACAAAAGTGGGGAGAAATTGTAATAAAGAATCACATTTACTGATTCTCCTGCATTTTAGGAAATGAATTTTACTCACTTGTAACTGTCTTGCTCGTTTTATCTTCTACAGCACAAAAAATTAGCTGAATGTCCCATTGCCCACCATGCATAATGTAAAACTGATCGACACCGCTTAAACTTTTCCAAAGAGTAGTCAAAGGTTTTTGCTTCTTTCTCACCATTGTGATTTACCGCGTAGCAGCTGCTATGCCTGAGGCACTGGCCAACGCAAAGCAAGAGCTCACTGAGGAAGGAGTTGATGACGATGCCCTCGTTCTGCCTCGTATTTGAACCTGCAATAAAACGGAAAATCATTGCTATGCACTAATACCTGTCGAATTATTTATTGCATCAGATATCCTGAATTTATGCAGCATTTGCACAGGAGAATTTACTCATTTACAGTATTTTTGGTAATTTTGAGATGCATCCCAGTGCACTATTACGCACTTGATGTACCTCAAAATTCTTCAGAACGCTTTTTCCGGGTCACGTACGCGTCAAGTTTATCAATCAAAATTACACAAATTGGATCATTTGCCAGAGCTGTTTATGTTTCAATGCTGTTTGTCTTTTTAATTTGCAGAATTTATGTATAGAGCATGCAGGGCTTTTGTGCTCACGTGCTGCAGCGATTCAGTTATTGGAATTGGCTCCGTTGAGGATTTTTTCAAGTTACTAATCTTTCTCCAAGATTTTTGAACAAATTAAAGTACCATTGAGTTTGATGTAAAAGTTTAACTTATTGCTATTACTCCTGAATAAACAGTATAAAACTTATTCAATTAATCTGTTTCTTTCTGTAATTATCTTCTAAATCTTAATCAGACTTTGTTTCGATCACGCATCAAACCATTCCCCAGATTATCCAACGCAACTTATGAAAGATTAGACGATGAATGTTCTATAAAAAAATTCGTATTAGAGCTGAAAAAGCGTATACATATGTATTTTAGTGAGGAAAACATCATGGCTAACATTATTTTCAGATACCTCACACAAGAGGACATTTCTCACAAGAGATTTTCAGACGTGCAGGAAAGACCAGGGTGTTGCTTAGGTGAACATCCCTGATGACTGGCGATGGATAAGGGCAATATTGCGACCTCAAAGGGTACACTTCACGGGCAAATCGAGATCGAATCACCGGCGATACGTTGTTAAATTCATGTCTGCTCGTTAATGGCACAACGACATAATATCTTCCAATTCTAATCTGAGGGAAAGAAATAGCAGCTAAAATAATTTTGAGGGTTATAATGATCAATTTTTAGCGTTTTTCTGTTTGCTTGTTGAACTGTGTCAGACTATCATAGTAACTGATGATTCTTGTGACCTCGTGCGAAATAAGCTTGATATAAAAAGGACAATAATGTGAAGTAGCCTTACCCTATGTAATTCTTATTCTCCAGTGATTAAATAAAGATCCCAAAATGTTTTATTCGATAGTGCGGTCTAATGTTGTACTAAATCAAGTGTGCACTTTTTTCTGATGCATTAGAAATAATCTCTCGAAATAAACAATTGTACTCTAAATGAAATGAAAAGTGTTACTGTAGAAATCGTACAATTTCCCAAGGATCGGTTACCTCCGATTCATGAGAAATCAACAATCGATTAGAGCTAACTCAATTTAACCCATTTTGATCCTTGATTTTGGACGCAACGTCTTGGCCTAATAGCGCGACGTCACGATTTCACAATTTCTACGAGCAAGGCTGAAGGTAAAGGGGGTTTTGGGAAAATACGGCGCAACTTTCACAAAATTTTCTCACACTGACAATTTGGTAACATAAAACTGATATTTTGAGCTTGCGAGAAAGTTTCAGTAAATCATTTCGTTGTGCTAAGGGTATTATCTGAGCAATATCATCTTTTGTGATGTTAAAGAGTTGGCTAATGCTCTTACTGGAAGGTGCTTTAACAACTTGGTTATTCGACCAAAACTCAGGTTCTGATTGAAAGTGTCGATGCACAGCCAAATTTAGTTCTAATGCCTTTTCATCGTTTTCATCAACGACTAAGTTATTCACAACGGATTTAATTTTATTCGGAGTGCTTTTTTTTCCTCTCTTCCTCCTGTGCACTGTACAGGGACATCAAAAACCAATAATGTTTGATGAAAAACTTTTGTCGTTAAAACGCTATCAAAAACAAACGACATGGATATACGGAACTAATCTTGGGTATTTTTTACTTTTTTACTTTTTTACTTGATTCTTCGTTTGAATGTGACCGGTAAAACGGTTGGTCGGAAGATTAATTTATCTAATTTCAAATTATTCTAGGTGGGGAAACTCACTTTTGACTTACATATAAGATGAGTTTCTTTTAAACTAAGTAGGTGATGTGAATTTCTGCATGCTGTCGGAAAAATTTTTAGCAAATCCTAAATTTCATTATTAATTTGTGGATTCTCGTGTTTGATAATTTAAAATCATGTGTTAGGTGTTCCCGCCCTCAAAACTCTGCTAAAAGAAAAATCACAGAGTACATCGCGCACATTTTCTATCAAACATAATCACATGAATGGAGAAGTTCCCACAGAGGAAAAATATATGCATTTGAAGATTTTCTAGGGAACACGGGCATTAATATTTTCTAATTTACCTTTTTGCGCTCATGCCTACGACTGAATCAAGAAATAACTCACAAAATGGCAGATAACACTTGTAGTATGACTCAATTTACTTCATGTATAAGGACAAAAATTCAGCAAATGGCAAAAGTACTTAGCTTTTATCTAGTTACCAACCATGAAATATTAATGACCACTTTTTCAGTAGCTAACATAAGTCTTTACTTTGTAATTCAATATCGTCTCTCTGTTCGTCGTAAATATTTTTCTGCTCCACATGAACATATGTACAATAGTGTGAAATCCGTTCTGAAAAAGTTGAAATAACATAATTTTTTGTTATTTATTTCTTAAAAACAGGGATGATATAGACTATACATTTAGCATGGAATGTTGGCACTTCCTCTGCTGCTATCATGTTCCACTCGCTTTAGCATAGATTCCATGAAAGTTGTACACATTTTTTCTCTTTTTCGTCAAGGAAATACGAACATATTGTTAACAGCACAAATCAGCTTCTGAATTATCGAACTGTCGTTTTTTCTGATTCTGTGCTCAATTATGGCCGATAAATTTTCGTTGATAAACTCATAGGAATTTCAGTATTTCCACTGAGCCCAGAAAAATTTTTTTGAGACTCGGAATTTTTCTGCCTATCGCACGATTAAAAAATAGCATAACCTAATATTAAGACGATCCTTCTAAATTTCAGTAACGCTCTATCTTTCAGGAGAAAAAATCATCAAATCCTAGGCTTTTCTAAATTACTTTGGTTGAAGTTATGTTAGACGTATAGAATGCTTTTCAACTCATGCCACAACTATTACAGTAGAATTCTCCTCACGTGGTTGAGATCCATCTAATTTCTCGACCGTAGAGCTTTAAAAGAAATCGTTGGTTAAATTAGTGAACAAAATATCAAATCGAACGAGAGGAATGAAAAAATGTAGAAAATACTCCGAATGACGCAAGCTTGCCAAGCAGTACCATCTCCGAAATAATGAATGTACAGTGCGTCATAGCCTATTATTTCCAACCAATTTAAATGAAGTTGAACAGAAAAGGTGACTCTCTCGCTGAAAATCCACTCAAAAAATTAGTGTCGACACCACGGGCTTACTGGCTGCTCAATTGATGTGAAAACGTATCGACACACGCGAAGGCACCAAGCAACAAATTAAAGGCTTTAGCCATTATCCAACCAAACTGCTTCAAATGAAGAAATGGAATTAATAAGTGTTGGCAGAAACGGTGCTAATCATGGTCGAATCAAAAGTTTACGGTAGCTGCATAAGAAGTCTGCTCATTTCTCTCGCAAGTCATTGTTCAAAAAACTATTGAACTGAAACTAATTTTCTTTCTTTGGAATTCCCGATTACACAGAGAAACTTGATTTCTTTTACCTGACATAAATCCTCAAATGACCTGATCATGAAATGACGAAAATGAAAAAGGTAGCCTACGATCTAATTAGTTCGCGTCCTAGCCTCAAACACTCTTGAATTGATCTCCATACTCGCCTCACTCATCATGAATAAGAACCGTGAAATGAACTTAATCGATTTTGATTATACTGAGTCATTTTTGGTCACTCAGTATAGGTCTCGAAAATATTGTGGAGAGAAAAATGAGGCAAGTGTTATCACGAACACTGGCATAGCAGCGGTTGACTTGACTGAAAAAACTCTGAAGTAGTCGTAAATGTCAGAACTAAGCACTAAGCAGTTGTCGCCTTTTGAACTACACGGCAACACGTTTTTAGCAATTGAAAAATGAGCTAATGCTGTATAGTCTGATGGATTATTTATACTTGGCTCTCAAAAACGGTTCTCTTATTTATAAAGTGAATCTTGGGAGGCAAATGATCTAGAATTCGTGCTCCCAGCCATCAAGTCCACAGGGGGATCTGTTGTAATTTAGCATTTATTTCGTGTTATTCAGAACGAGTTATTAGTTTTGACAGTGTGGACTGTGGGCGAACTGTTGACATTTTCGGCATTTCACACAAAAAGTTGTGAAATAATGTCCCATGTTTTAAAACACGGTCTTGAAAGGATTAATCTTCGAAAAATCATCAAACAACTTCCCTGCCGACCTCTTTCTAGCCATTTTTGAACGTTGGAAACGAGCGACTGGAAGTTCTTACAGAGCTTAAGAAATCGACTTCCTCGCCAAACCATCGTTGAAACAATAGAATCTCTTGAAGACAAATTTTATAAAATTTCATTCATAACTTATAGTTTGTTCAACAAAAATTTGAAATAGTGCGTTTCAACTAGGAATACTGATACTGATGTTAGGTGCTAAGATTTTTGTACAACGTTAAAACATTTCTACTATCGAAATAATTCAATCCTAAACATAATTTCACTGTTTTGAAAATTGAAATTCTGTCCATCAATATCATTTTACACGTATCGATTGTGGAGTTCTTTCAGTTTAAAGGCCAAAATTACTATTTTTTGTAACACTTGCTCCTACTCTAAGGATAAAACTTTTTTAATTTCTCTCAAAAAAGTGGAAAATCACCAAAACGATGACACGTGTATATTAAAAAAAATTAACTCTTAGATATTAACTACTACCATACCATTAGTAAAATAAGCTCTGTGAAACAATTCATAGTAATCACTGAATATTATATCTGACAATGATCAAGAAGTCTCGTTTTACAACATGAGAAGCTTCGAAACAAAGTTGATCTCAGGTGATGAGATGTTTAGCTATTTCATAAATGACACACTAAATATATCACAAACGCTGGAAACGATTTCCATCACTGTGAAAATTTTTGTCAGAAAACCGACACACTTTTGTGTGGTTAGCTATCATATAATCGACTCTCAAAACTGCGTCATCTAGATACAATGATTCCTTGATTTTAAGTTAGTTTTAGCTTCCCTTGTCACAACAAAGATGTTCAAAGAGAGGATGGATGAAGGCACAATTTAGTATAGAGTTAAGGGAACCCAGAATCTATGCACAGGATCCCATGCGAACAGAAACAGTGATTTAAGAAGGAAGGTTATGAAACAAGATAAAAATTGAAGAAAAAACGATATTTGCCTTACTAAATTATTCACAGGAGGTTCTGGACAGGTTTTGAGGCTAACGAGGTCGTATTTTAAGTCATTTTTAGAATTGGCCGTTCTTAATTCTTTTTTTTCTGTTTTATGGTCGTTTTTTCGTCAGCTGGTCTGCTGGAGGGGTTAGGAATGGGTTTGCGGTTTGGGTCTACTTTTGCTAACATCTTCATGTGTAATTTTGAAAGAATCTGGTTAGATGACTGTCCTGATGATTTTAAGCCCGAGTTTTATAAGAGGTACGTTGACGATACTTTTTTGCTTTTCAAAGAGCAATCTCATGCTCCTCAATTTCTTGATTATTTGAATTCTAAGCATAGTTCGCTCAAATTTGCGATGGATGGAGAGAACATGAACAATATTTATTTCCTTGATTGCTTGGTTAGTAGAGTGAATGGTAGATTTCGAACATCCGTTTATAGGAAAACAACGTTCTCTGAACTAGGTTTGAGTTTTTTTAGTTTTTGTACCTTTAAATTCAAATTGAATAGCATTCAAGGCGCTTTTAAATCGTACCTTTTTAATTTCATCCAAATTTACTGTGATGCATTTTGAGTTTGAAACTCTTAAAAACTTTGACTTTATTCTTAAATCGAGTCCCAGTTGAAGTAGTTTTTGTCCAAAAAGCTTAATAGGCTTCCGTTCACAAATGACCCTAATGACAAGCTTTACATTTCTCTCCCATATTTCGGTGCTGAATCCGACAAACTTGAAGAAGAGCTGAAATCTCTTGTGCTTAAATACTTCAACAATTAGTTGCTTGTTAGTCTTGTGAACAACTTTTGTATAAGATCGTTTTTCAGTTTCAAAAAAAAAAAAATTCCCGTTGCGATGCAATCCTCAATTTATTATGAATATAGTTGTGCACAGTGTGCATCTAGGTACATCTAGGTCGTACCCTAGGACAGCGGATCGCAGAGCATAGGGGAGTCAGCTACCGCACAGGATCAAGGCTAAGACAACCACTCAAATTCTGCAATCCGTAATCACGCAGGTAACTGCAATTTAATCACTAATAATATAATTAATAATTATATTATTAAAATTAATTTTTTCTATAATTTTTGGTTTATAGTGCAGAGGTAAAATTTCACTGATGTCCACATTTTAGAATCACTGCATATTTTAAAATGTAGACCAACACTGAAAGACACGTATAGTTGCTTCCCATTGTGCATTTCCATCTAATTTAGTGTAATCTCGTGAACCGTTGGTGTCTGTTACTCATCACATTTAGTTTATGTCGTATGTTTTTCAGCTGATGATGTGATTTATCCTGAAACGCTCAGAAACTGTTTAGAATTTTATTCTTTGCTTTTAAATTTTTAATAACAGTGCGTTATCGTCAAGCAAATGATATGCATTATTTATTTTAATCCAGCTATTACTACTAATGCATTGAAAACTGTCAAACAGTCAAAAAATTCAAAAAAAATATTTCCATACACCCTGTATGGTATAGAGTTTCTCCAACTCGCAAAAAGCCAATGGAAGCTAAAAACATCCTTTGCTGAACATGCTTTGTGCTACAGTTATGTGAAGTAATTACGATGATTTTTCGAGTACTAATAAATGCACTTTTTGTAAATTTGCGAATTAATATGAAATAATTACGATAAATATATAAGTAATGGATCTTGTCTGAAGGAGACTTCACGCTGCAAGCAAGACTCGTTATGGATGACCAACAAGTGTTTTACCGTGTCCGGAAATTGCTTTTGTGTAAGTACCATACTTGCATTGATGTAGCAGGCGAACATTTTGGACGCTTGCTATAATTCCAATTCCTTTCGAAGTTCAAATTATCAAATGAGTCTCCATCACCTCATTCTAGGGACTGCCCTCACCATACTGTATACAATAGCTACAACCCAGCGTTGAGATTAGATACCTCAAAAACAATGAGTGTCTGAGTTTATCCACGCTCGTGAAAAGTCATTCTGTTTGGTTTTTATGCCTGCTGTCGAAGTTCACACCATTAGTTTCCAAGCACCTTGTACGGTGAAGAGTTTTTCAAGTTTTTTGATAAGTATAGTGACCGTTTTGCAAACAATAGCGCATGCTCTAGCATATGAAATCCTGTATTGAATTTCTTTCTTTCGTTGCCTACCAGCCTGGCATAATTCTATGTAACCTAGCCTGATAAAAAATCAACCAATTCATGAGAAAAAATTAAGGCCTAAAGTGAAACAAAAAGAGATTCCGAGACCAGTGATCAAATAATTGGTTTATAAAAGTTTCTTTAACTGTGTATAGTTATTGTCCGGTTTTTTTTTGTAAATAATAAAGGGTATTAGAATCGTTCTCAAGAAACACATGCCAATAAAGTGCAGTGATTAAAAGCATTTAACACTACCACATTCGAGAAGAATAGTGGTCATTTTATATTAAGAAACGATCAAAATCTAAAGCCTCCAAACGCCACATCCACGGACGAAAAAGCACTTCACTATTGAATTGAGAATAATGTACATATGTAAATATATACCTGCTTACAGGTAACGGATGGGTGGAAAAATAAGTGGCGCACATGAAATTTCATGTTAATTATATCTTTTAATGCTCGAACTAGAGGTGTAAACTAAACACCATGCTTTTCACATGTGAGGATTTATGTGCATCAGAGACATGCATGGAGCATTAGACCAGTTTATTTAATGTAATTTTAACGAATACAAATTAATTACGATAAGGATTAGATATACTATTGAATATACCCAAATCCTTTGACAACATAGTAGGTGTAGAACAAGAATCTACATGATTCGATTAAAAATTACACTTGCATATCCAAATGACGTGCCTCTGCAAACTGTCACCTGAAGCAGATCATGCTCAAGGTAAAACAGGTTCGAAAATTTTCGCAGAAGTAAAACATTTAAATTTTTCAGAAGCAGTTTCTTACAGAACGAACTCTGTAAGTCGTCAACATTCGTACACGTCGAAACCGACAAGAAAAATTTGGAATAAGCCGGGCAATGTTCGAAAAAGTTAAAATCCATACTCAAGTTTTTCGTACAAAAATGAGTCTCAACAGTAAAAACTACCCGTAGTAAATCTCTTCAGTTTATGTGAAAACATTCTAAAGTCGTGTAAAATTTCTAATAGGACACTTGGACATGAGTAAATGAGTTTTGGAAGACTGTTATTTGGCCACATAGAACTAAGATTTAATTGTTTTGTTATGGTACTGCTTGTCATCCCTGTTTGACGAAGGAGACAGCATATGAAGCTAAAAAACCTCTCAGTCTGTGAAGCACGAAAGTCATAGAATGATTGTTTAGGGTTACTTCTCTTCGCTAAGTACTGGTGCTCGATTCAGTGGAAAGATGGATACGGTCATGTATCATCACATTTGAAAAAATCTCATCCGAGTGCAAAACCATCATTAAAATCGTGAGTACACGTTTCATCTAGACAACGTCACTACACACACACGGTAATTTTACCATCGAACGGTCAAATCATCCCAAAATCAACCTTCACCAGTGGTCAAGCCAATCATGGTGCTCAACTTGAACTAAAGATGGAAATTCTTTAGGGAACACTCGTGAATCATATAAAGCAAATAGACCGAATTATCGTACAAGTCAAGAAACGTGTGATGAAGGACGGGCTCATATAACACCATAAACTTGCAAAAGCCTTATTTAATCATATGGAACCTTATACTTGCAATAATGACGAGTAAAGGGTTCATCCCTAAATACTATATTTATCTCACATTTTTTGATAGAATACTTTGTCGTGTACCATTCATGCTTGGCTGCATTTGAATCCGAATACTTTGAAAATCCAATCTTTAGTTTAATCATTAAGAACTATAATTATTGTTCTTAAGGATTAAATGATTAAACTAATAATCTGACAGCTATCACGTTTGCCTGCTTACAGTTAAATAAACTAGAAGTCTAATAAGTGCAAATCTTGACCCACACACACACACACACACACACACACACACTCACGCACTACACAAATATATACTAAATTAACGTGAAATTAACACAGCACGGGTAGTTGGGACTTAGCACGAAAAGAAGTGTGGATTGTGTAAAGTGAATTTGTCAATGCGCTCAGAGAAGAATGCTTCAATTTCTGTCGACACCAACTTATAGAAATTGAGGCATATATTTGGACTCTAGGTAGTATTACACTCTTTCTGATTCAGCGAGCTATAATTATCTTTTTAATGTTAACTTTTAACTATAATCTCAAAATTTCCCCCTGACAAATATTGTTCGTTCCATGAGTTCACCCAGCATCATTCATACCTGCTTCCGCTTGACGAGGATTAACCCTTATGGTCTACCATGACATAAGTTTACAAATAACAAAAAATTTTCAGGCAACAATGAACATGTATAATTTAGGTTAAATTGATACCCAAAAGCTTTCCGTTTCTCACTTTCCTCGATAAAACGACACATTTCCCAGAGATTGGGGCAGATACAAGGGAGTCAAGTAACTGCAGAAGGCTATTTGCCATCACTAAGTCTTGTCAAGACCTCTTCAAAACTATAGGAATCCCTCACTTCGCTAATGTGGCTTGCTCTTCTGTTGCTCTTCAACTGCGCAGTTATTTGGCACCGTTCATTTATGAGCCAAGATCAGACGTGTTGTGTATAATTGCTCTTTTATTCACCTTCACAAAAATATAGAAAAAACTGAATACCTTACATAAAATGCAAGTAATTTTTCTTGAATGGTAATATTTTGAAACTTTTGAATTACTCACTGTCTAACTTCATTATTGTAAACTGTAAACTGAATTTGAGCTAGTATCTCGATCCATAAAGCCTTTCGATGAAGAAAAAAGTATCGTTGCAAGAAGTTGGAAGACACATATTGAAGAAAATGGATAAATGAATTGATTGGTATTCAATTCATATTCATACCATTCCTACGGTATTAGCTGAATACCACAGCACTTACAACGTACGTCACTTCCCTTCTCTTCTTCTGAGAAATTAAACTCTTTCCAAAAATCAGGCTGGTCTAAGAGAATGCTGCGCGAAACAATCGATTGATTAAACATTCGTTTTGAGGCGCGTGTTTGCGGCTTACAGTTATTTAACTTTTGCTGTTAAATTATTATTGTCCTGAAAGAAGAGAAAACAAAAAATATTCTGATGATTGCGTCCTTCGTCAATAGAATTTGCTTTTCTACTTTTTATTTACTGGTAGGTACATCTCAAATAGTCAAATTATATTTTCTAAACCTACACAGGACATCATGTTATTTCAACCACAAGCTCTTTTCTATTAATAAAATTCACCAACTCTGCGTTAAACGGGACACAGCGGCATTTTATGAACAGGCTCCAAGTACGCACTAACAGGTAAAAAACGCTATCGTTAAAAATTACTTAAGAACAGTAAGAATACCTTAAATTTGGGAAATCAATTGTAACTCACAACCGGTGATAAAAACTTGAATAAATATTTGGATATTTTCCTTTCATTTTCCATTATCTATTTGTTTTATTTTAATTTAGGTGAACCATGGCAACTTGGGTTGGAATGTAGCTACGACTGCAGGCCTTTGCTCGTAAAAAATTAATGTATAATAAGTTAGCATAAATGAACTGTCACGATATAAACACAAGTCACATAAGCTGAGTTGAAGAAAAAATGTGAAAATAATTTCAAAATCACATGGTTTAACATGAAAACTTCAATATTCTGTTTCCACTCATCCCTTATTTTCCCCTAATTTATCATACTCTGGATATTCACGAATGTTGAATCTTGTTTTCACCAATTTCCTTAGTCAATTGAAGATGAGTTATCAACTGAAGGTCATGCTCAATGGGGAATGTTTCATTGGAATGTGCCTGACGCCTTGCAATGAAAAATAAAAATATTAAAAATAGAAATTATGCGAAACTAGTTTGAAGGCAACAATGAATTCAATAAACTGTTGTGAGTTTAAAATAATTTTATACCATTTTATCGTTATTTATTATCATTCAAATGTTATTTTCTGTAACTTTAAGTGATCAGATTTATACCACAGTCAAGGATCAATCACGGTAAAGTGAAATGAGAAATAAGCAGTGAAAACAGCCGCACATTCTGGGATATTTCTCATAATACCAAAGCTGTGAATGATAGAGAAAAATTGAATTGAAATTATTTTCAGGTGAAGCCATTACACCTCTTTTCCGTTTGCTTAATGAGTGAATGAACAATTTTGAACTGAAAAGAAATACTTTCATGTTAATATGGAGAGTATGAAAAGCGAGAGATGAAATACTCGACTCTGAAACAATTACAATAATTGGAAAATTAAATTATGAATGAAAGTAATGTAAACCTGCGATTCACATCATCAAAATAATAGTGATTACGAAGATTAAACTCACACCAACACAAGCAAGTCACCCTGCCAAATCATGTTGGGGCATAAAATAGACAACGAGACTTATATAGTACGCTAGGAATATGTGGTTGCATTTTCGGACAATGAGCTGACGTTCAGGTCAGAATATGAGTTGAGACGCATAGTATGAGTTTAGTGAAAACTTTTCAGGCATGGTAAGTAGAATTTTTTCTTGCAGGCTGCACAAGTTGGTTCTTGATTTCTACATAGATCCCTAGTATTAACGCCATCATTGATGCCTCAAAGTCCTAAAGTCTGAAAAATTTCAAGAGAAGATATTGTACGAAAATAATGATTCATAACTTTGGACATGAATGTAGACTACATATCTTATATCAAAAAGTATCATATTGTCTCAATATAATCATTTCGAGATTATAAAGTAAATTGAAGCGTCTCACCATAATAATTGTCCCAGACGACAGACTGCACAGCGGCGGTGACGAGACAGGTGCCCAGAAGGCACGCCAGCACCGCCTGCACACATGCCTGAGGAAAGGCCATGGCTGGACTGCAGAGACTACAGTACAGACCACAGTGACTCCACTGTCCACACAGCACGCAGGCCTTCCACGCTCGTCGATCTTTGTACCCTAGGCTGGCATGTATTTTACCCTAGAATGCTCCTTGATTACCCTAGAAAATGTAAATGGGGGTAATCTAATAATTACCGTATAGTTTTTAATGAAAGTACTGGCTTTGTCTTTAATTGAGTCGCATAGACAGCTTTTTTAAAGTTCCTGGGGGTATGTTAAATAATGAATGATCTTTCTGAACACCTTTATTTTGAAGTATATTTCAAATGTAGATCGATAAACAACTCAAACACACAAAGTGCCGTGGCCGACAAAATTGAAGTCCAGGTTTACAGAAGTAGTGTTCACAATACATAAATAATAATTGTTAAAACCAAGTAAAAAATTTCGGGATTAAAAATGCAGACCTATGTAGTATATTTTCTTGCTTCTTGTACTGAGTCTTTCTACCGATCCAAAACAAATAAAAAATGGATGAACTTTACGTACGTTGTTAAAGTGTAACCGTAGATACTTTATGCAAACAATTTTTATTTTGCAGGAAACTATATTACTCACATAAAAATTAAAGTTCCGGAAATACTTGTACAAACTACAACCTACAACATAATAAAAACGTTATCACACTTTTCGCATTTCATGTTTCTAATGTATTGGCATTGCTGAAGATTCTGTGCACATTGCATTTTTTCACTTCATTAATAGCCCTTCTTAAATTAGTATTAGTTGGGACATTAGACGCAGTGAATGCATCAAAACCACACACGGTTTCATTTTTCAAACTAGTTCTTTGAAAAGTTTTGGTAAAATTAAAGGGGCCATCTGAGCAAATTTTTGTTTATGAACCGTTTGATCCAAAATTTGACCAGAAAATGTAATTTTTAAAAAGAAACATATTTCACTTGTGTTTTTGAGAAAATGGGCAACATTAATTTTTTATGCTATATTATCGGAATTTTCAATGGAATCTAAGTCAATGAGTTTTCATGTTTGAAGAAAACTTAGGGTATTTTTTGAATCTTTGAAATATTTCTGACAAAGTAACGGAGCGGAATTTTCCATTTTATGTTCTAATTTGTTTGTATACGCGATTTTCTATCAGTATCTAAAATATACAAAGTTTTCGGTTTTGTAAAATGACAAACAAATTGAATGTAAACGTTTGAAAAATCAATCTGTTAGAATGTTGGAAATGTTACTCTGATTCCAAAATTATCTTTTTCTTGCATGAAAACTAATCGACTTCTATTCATTTTTATGTAGAAAATTTGATTTTCACGAAGCAGGCGAAAAACATGAGTTATGTGGTGAAATGTGATGAAACACTTATTTTTCACTTGAATCATTTGTTCCCATTGTATTACCATCTAAAAATACTATGCATGCGTAATTCCATATTTATACTGTGAAAAACATTTCACATGTATAAATTACACGAATGAAATACATTTAACTCTCATAATATTTGTGCAGACACGGTAAATTTTTTATTTGAGGACCGATTGTTTTGAAATTTTCCAAGTGAAAGTAATTAAAAAAAAACACATTTTTACTCGTGTACGTTTTTCGATTTTGGCCTTAGTTTTTAGACAATATGAAATATTCGTTTTTTATGTTAATTTGTTCGGAAATTTAAAAAAAATTAAGTCGAGAAATTTTCATGATAAAACAGAGCCAAAGACAGTTTTGGAATGCTTAAAACATTTTTAACGAATTAGCGAAGCCAGATTTTCCATTTTCTTTTCTGTTTTCATTCGATACTGGGATTAAAAATTCATTTTTTTAGACCTTTCTTTGGGGGGGAGTTTTAGTGCCCGTAGTCCCATGAAATTTTAGGCCATAATAGCCCACTACCTAAATCCTTTTCAAAAAAGAAAAAAATCGATCATTAAGACCAAAATCGCTCAGATGGCCCCTTTAATCAACGAATCCATTTTAAAATGGGAGGGGCAAAAACGTTCCAATAATAGTTGTAAGATTTGGATAGCATGGTAGCCCGCTGGCCTTTTTAAGGCTCAGCGCTGTTTCCCAGTAATCATCGGCTGACATGACTGGTGTCGATTGTTCATCCATGTAATGTTTTCGCCACTCTTCATCAATAAATTTCTTATCGACGAACTTTTCCATTGCGGAAATTTCATCTAACGTATAACACAAAGATTTTGCAGTCATTAGCATTAAGCATTGAGCATTAAGCTCGGATTTAGCCAGCGAAGAGGTCATGTTCAGGATCCTCGACGGAAAACCATTTCTGGAATTGTGAAACTGCTTCAACCAAGAAGCGTTTACAATTAGGAAAAAGCTCTTTCTCCTGTGAAGTAATGCCAGTTATCTCTGAAGTCGTTTCAGTTGCTGTCATCCCAATTTTGTGCATCCGTTTTTCACCTACTCGCACTGAAACACTAGTGAATGTTGGATGGGATGGATTCAGCAAAGAAATGGTCGTTTTCTTCTCAAAAGCAACAAGCATAAAATCCGAGCAAAAGCTCTTAATAAGGCTACAAATTTTTGATCCCAGATTGAAGATATTCGGATAGTCACACTGAAACAGGTATAAAATGCGTTTCATTTCCCCAAATTATAATCTAAGTGGTGCGAATAAGCGAGGGTTAGCTTGTTGTTGAAAACATTGGCTATCATATAATATATCTGAGTTGGATCACAAAATGATAACTCAACAAAGTGTAAGTGCATCCCACTGCTCCAGCAATCGTCGTACACAAGCTTGTTTAGAAACTGCGCGCCGCAGATTGCAAAAAAACGGAACTTGTTCAGTGGAACTCGTTGACTTGTGCTATTATTACGAATCAAATGTCCATACGATCCATCTTTGAATACTCGTGAAAGTTAAGTTTACCTTCTGCTCATTTAATTCTTATTTGGGTTATTCAACTGTAGTTATTGACAACCTTCATGTTTTCTCATGACATTTACAAACCAGATTTGATGTATAGATTTTACCCTAGATTTCGCATTTTTTCCTCTTACCCTAGCCTGTACCCTAGGAGGGGGTCTGATTACCCTAAACTAGGGTAATTACCCTAGGAGTGAAAGCACTGACAGCACGGTATCACAAAACATTTATATAAGAAGAACTTCAACACTACGGTGGAACCCAAGCCCGCTCTAGATAAACATACGCACGCACGCCAACCAATCAGCTGCCAGCAGTCACGACTCACCGCTGACGTCATCGCGGCCAAAGCTTCCACTTGGCTGCGTGTCCAGGCTTTAGTGTGAAACTCGTTTATTGAAACTCTAGTTTTATTTAAAAGTTATGAAAACTTTCTTGGCGTAGTAAGGATAGTGAAAGCCAAAATAGTAAATTGCGGTTATGATGGCAATACTTTTTTTATCATTTCATTCACTATACACACACGTGAATGCGCATTCATATACAAATCTGCAATTTATACTTCGAGACTCACCCGCAATTAGGTTAAACTCATGTCCTGAAAGTGATAAAATAACCAAAAAGTGCAATGAGATCAGCAGTACATTTTCTTGAATTTTTCTTTGGAATCGAACGCCAAAGTGTTGTAGGAACGCTCTCGAAAACGATTAGGCATGGGTTTACAATTTGGCATCGAACAAAATTCTACATACGTTTTTTTGCAACTTACAGGCTTTGTGTAGGTGTCCGTTAATTTTTAAAGAACATAAAACATTTCGTGAACTTCGATGATACTATTTGAGCTACGAAAAACTTTGTTTCTCCAATTTTTTGTCTCAATTTGCTAAGACCGTCATCAGGGGAAAGCGATGTATTTTAGAAAATTTGTATGCGAATAATTGAACATTTCTAAAATAAGGAGCAATTTTTGGCAAATGATTTAGTACATAAATTTCGAACATGACGTGGTGGTGGCATAAATTCTCAAGCTATTATTCTTATTGAAACGATTAATAATGAGCTATAACGCATAAGGCTAACAACCAAAGATGACCTGTCGTAAGTTTCTTCTATGCCCAAACATACCAAGCAGCAAAATTTTGATCTGGTATTTTCCATGTTATATTAATGCCGACCGCAAAAATTAATTAGTAGTGTCCAAGCCACGTTGTTTTTGAAGAAATATAGCACCCAAAAAGTAACATGCAGGTTTTCCATGATACAAGGAGTTGTCCAGGTGCATACTACCGCTGAGATTTGCTCTACACGTGTTACTGAAAATTTTGAACGAGTTAATTAACCCGTAGCGACGGTTTTACAAATAAATTAAACCGTCAGTAACGTCATCGCGTCGCTTCCAAAGTTATCTGAAGCTTCCGGAACTTGTCAGGAGTCAAATATATTCAATGGAATCATGAAATAAACACGCAGGTCAGTGGGATCTTTTCCAGATAAGCATCGCCACTAATGCAACACATAAGTTCACTCACTTGTAACTATCGAAATAATGCTGCTATTGACTTCAAATTACTCTCAGATTAGATTATTAGTTAGTTTAAGCCTCCCTATCCTCAACAAATGAGATCCAAAGAGAGGAAGGAAGAAGGCACCATTTAGTATGGAGTTAAGGGCGGAATCTATGCAGAAAGGGCATAGAAACAGTAAGGTGAGAAAGAAGTTCATGAAACAAAATTAAAGTTGAAGACAAAAGTTGTAGGTGCTGGAAAAAACAGGACAGCAGTGAACCGAAAAAGATGGTCCGTAACAAAACAAAAACCTATTCTATTTCAACAAAAAGGAAGCCTACCTATCCTTTAGCTCGGACCCTCACATAGTCAAAATTACTCTCAAAAGAAATATTAAAACATGAAATGAATAAAGAGAAGAAATGTTTTGATTCTGCTTTTGAGAGTAATTTGAAGTCGATAGGTGCATTATTTCGAAAGTTACAAGTGGGTGAACTTATGTGTTGCATTAGGGGCGAGGCTTATCTGGAAAAGATCCGCTCAGTAGAACATCGATGGGATCATGTGTTGCGTTGGCGGAAGTAAAAATACAATCATTGTCAAATGAATAAATGCGTAACTCACTTGCAAGCCTGTTTAGAAACGCTACGTGGAAGATGCACTCACAGCTCACAGCCCTTGCGACGATATACCTACTGCATTTTATCAATATAAGAATAGTGTCAACAGTAAACAATATACCGTAAACAATATACCGTAAACCCACGCATGCCTGCTACTCGTATTATCCATCTTCCACGTTGCACTTCAACAAGGTTGAATTTAATCAAACTACGAGCACTTTTTTAAGCGTACGCAAGAAGCCATTTTTACTTCTGCTGCTACGCCGCCACAGTCATAGCCGCCCTAACTAAATGTAAACAAAGTCACGTGACTATTTCTTGGCTCCGTCATTGGCCAATTGACATCTACGACATCGCGGCATGAGCTGAAAGTCACTTGGTGATAAGTTTCAGATCTTCTAGTATATGGTCTCTGACGGTATACCGTGGACCACAGAACACTTACATACGTAATTGGTGCCAGAGCAGAAACTCACTTAGTGATAAGTTGAAGATCTTTTAGTATATGGTCTGTGCGTGGACCACAGCTCAGGGCCCGGCATCAGCCTTGAAGTAGGCATCGAATAAGCGTAGAATCTTCATCCGATGCTAAATTATATTTTAGTTGCCCTAAGTCACTTTTTTACCATAAAACGAAGAAAGAAATAAAATTCTCACACAGATTGATCAAATTCCAAACTGTTTACAGAACTAATAAAATCGTCAAAATCATCTAGTCTCGCTACCAAAATGTTTCCAAAAAGCTCATAAACAAACAAAATATTCTGTTCCACGCAAAAATAATTTATAAATACTTGAAACTATAAATGGGTTGATAAGCCTACCACGAAAACTATTCTGACACTTCAAAATAAGAAGACAATGCTAATTTAGGAATAAAATCTTGAAATGAAATCAGCATGAACTTGATTACTGAAAACATTATTACTAAGTATGTACTGTATGGCCACCATTCTTTAAAATCAGTTCATCACATCGTGAAATCGTTTTGGCGCAATTGTTAGAAGTTTTCATGGGAGCTTCGCTAGGATGCCTCTCAAAGACGTGAATATTACATCATGAATAGCATTCATGGACGCAAATCAAGACCCATGGACCTAAAAATTGTTCTTTCCATGCATTCAGTATAAACTTTGATAGGTTTTTTTCAAGTAATATCAATTTTTTAGGATATTTTGGATGGCTGTTATAAACATTGACTCCAGTATTGTATTAGGTTTAGTCGAAATTCCAACTTATGCACAATATTCAGTGAAACTAAAAAATTATTGAAGGTTAGAAAATAAGTTCAAGCGACATTCAAGTTTTACTATGGAAAGAGATACATAATACTCACAAATCGTAACTCGGCGTAACGAACACAGGGACAGGACGAGCTGTATATGTAGGAACCCTCATCAGTTCAATACCATGCCCGACCTCCTGCCGTGGCATCGTCCATCCTGAAAATACGTCAAAAAGGTAACTGTCAATGTAATTTCCAGAGTTTAATCAAACTACAGCAGAGTTTGAAGCCATGACAGAAAGCAACAGTTTCACATCAAAGTTAAGGTTTTCAGTTTATAGTTTTACCATCAAAGTTTTTAAGCTTATAGCATTATATCCGGATGTGATAATTTAATCGTGGGGAGCAGTCACCAAAAAGTTCACACCGTCCCCGAAGAGCTCATTTGCAACGATGCGCTAGACCAACTTTCAGGAGACATCTGGGCGTTGCCGGCCTCTCCGCAATCTCTGCTGCCGGTCCGTCCGTCTTTCCAGCGCAGATTTTCATTCGAACATCTTCATTAAGGATGAATTTATGGTGCAGATGTTTTCAGATGAACGGGCAATTTTGTTAATTAAAATACACCAGGCACGTGCAGCTACAATAATCATTGATATCCCGCATCCCTTAACGATGCCATCCAACGGCCCAGCAAGATGACGATCATTCATACGGAAGCCAGGTTGAGTCCAGGACAAGCTGATAGCGGGGTTTCTCTGCGGGATCTGATGAAGAACTGTCGGAATAATGGGAGCTTCCACACAAGTTAGTAGCGGAAAGGGAAAGTTGGCTCTAGTACGCCACAACTGTGCTAGTCAGATAAGCGGTGATAAGTGAGTGAACAAATCAATTATAACAACATATTAGTTCATAGCGACTACAAATTAGTTCACTACACATTATAGATCATGTGTAATGAACTAATTTGTAATTGCAATAATTTATTTGTTTTTATTTGCTTTAAACGACTCACTTTGAAAATATGATCTATTACACTGAGAAACCAAGTAGGACGTTTTCGATGTTTTAACACAATGAGCGCTAGAATTTGGATCGCAACAAATAACCTTCCTCTGCTTGTGATCGAGAGATAGTTGAAGCCACTTGCATTGCAAAGCATCTCTTAGAGATACTTGAATTTTTCCTCAAAAGGGATTGAAACGAGTGGGATGTCAATTTTTTTGTATTTGGCAAGGCTGTTGGAGATGAGGATTGATGAGGATTTTAATTAAATTTATTTCTTAAAAAAATTTTTTCTTGAATTCCTTTAAATTAATGTAGCTATTGCTTTAACGCTTGTTCCTAAAAGCTCCCTTGTCTAGCACTTAGAGCTAGAATGCAGGAATTCTGCACCCCTTAGTGTGAAGTTCATCACAAAAATAATCCTTTCAACAGAGACTTTAATTATTCAATGGGTCCTTGTAAATTTGATATTATTCTAAGTTTACACAGAAATCAGATTATACATAAAATAGATACCAGGCGAAAGTTAGTGTAGATTTTAGGTACCATAGATTTCCGCTAAGTGTGTCAAGGCTACCGTGAGTGCGTCATGTGACTCATAGAAGTGTGTCATAAGATGTTCATGACACACAAATATGAGCTGGTTTTGTGACAAACGTAGGACGCACTTAAAGATTTTCTTTAATGCTCTTTCGCTTCTCAGGCATAAAAACGACTCATGACATTCGTTATTTAGTATGATCACACTATCGTTTTTTAATTTTATTTATCTGTGAGATCGTGTAGACTTCTAATTTCGCAATATTTTTCAGGAAACGAGTCAAACAATAACAGTAACGGGGATCATGGTACTAAAACGTTATTGTATAATGATGGGTGTCTACCCATCATTAGCTGAAACATAAGTTTAAATCAAATCGGGCAACATAAATTCAAAGAGTGCAAACGAAAATGAATAAGAGTTTGAAATAACAATTAAAAAAGAAAAATTTAATATTTCATGAACGCAACAACATTAAACGGAAATGTTTTTAACAGGGTGTTTGAGAAGAGTCTAATTTAAAGAATAAACAATGGTTCTAAAAATTTTAGATGAAAAGAACTTGAAGCTTGTCTTTGGATTGTAAATTAGGTAGAATCTCATACTAAATAGTGGAAAAGTGAGTGGTGATTCTTGACCGCTGAATGGTGCGGATGGGTTAATTGTGCACTTGTTCGTACGATGACCCTATATCTTTCGCAAAACTAGTCTGAAGACTACGTCTGGTCACCCCCAAATGCTTTCCGACATCGTCTGCAAAAGGTCAAATACACTGGAACGTTCTACTGTATTGTAAGTTTCCAATTATTGTTATGGTAAAATTTGATCGTTCATTCATGAAATCTAAGATTTTATAAATGTGATAAATCTGAATTTCACGCTTATAAATCACTATTTTGTAAGTAAATAAATTCTCGGTACTACAATGTGTAACATAAAATTACCTTTTGAATATAAGTATTTGAATGAATACATACTGCTGTTAATGAAGAATTTTAAAACAACTTCGATAAGTAGTATAATTATAAGTTTTTATAATTGACTTGTATCTTTTAAGCCGCTTGTAACTCTGAACCACACTCTGCCTTCTGATGCTGGGAACTTAGCACATTTTACGACAGCTCCTCTTTAAATTACAACACCGGAGGAAATTTTATGTATTCCTTGCAGAAAGAAAAAAATGATTGTCATGCTCATCACATCCAATAGATACATATTTAACACAAAAAACGGTCAAATTAATGAATGATAATATCAATTCTTAACTCAACTTAGAGTTGGATAAATTTGATTTGACTTGGATTAATTAGAACTTGGCTCGGATTAATTTGATATGACTTGGATTAATTCGAACTCGAGGGGAGCTACTACCCTAAAATCAGCTTTTTACCTAATGTTTCAAATTTCACTGTTCACATTTCTATAGCACCCAGGAGAACGAAATTGCATGTATATATGTGAAATTAAATTCTGAACACATTTGCTCTTATAAAATTGTTCGATTTTCGCAATAGAAAAAATGTAGTTAGCAAACATACAAACTATATAAATTAGCTCAAATCCTTACTCATTCTGCAATTTTCAACTTGGAAGCTTCATTTTGGTCTCATTCGAAGCGGAAAGACTCCGGCAACTAGAAAATAAAGCTTTTTTAAAATCTCGAGTTGTAAAATGTGTTATGAATTTTTATAATTTTTTTGTCAAAAAATTACCAAATTTTTCACAATGAAATCTAGTTTGGAGTTCAAATGGAATTCCGCTTCTTAAGCTGTTTAAATTTTCTTCCTGCACCGAATGTGGCTAAAATCAAGCTTTTGAGTTGAAAATTGTTGAAAGGGTAGCATTTGTAGCTAATTTATATAGTTGTGTATGTTCGCCCAATAACTTCTTCCTATTAGGAAAATTGAAAATTTTTAGAAGCCAACCTGTTCAGAATTCAATTTTACATATCGTTATGCATTTCCATTTACCTATTTGCAATAGAAATGAAAAACCTAAAAATTTGGAATATTAGGAATATCAAAAAATATTTTGTTTACGTAAATTCGAGAATTTTTTATTATTCGAAACTTAAAATAGGCTTCATTTTCGAGGTGCTACAGTCTTTCCGCGTCAAATGAGACAAAATCAAGCTTCTAAGTTGAAAATTGCAGGAGTAAGGATTTGAGCCAATATGGATATAATTTTAAATGTTTTAATGTTCACAATAACTTTTTTTATTGCGAAAATCAAAAAATTTATAGAAGCAAATGTGTCTGGAATTTAATTTTACATATATGAATGCATTTTTGTTCCCTTAGGTGCAGTAGAAATGTTTACAGTGAAATTTGAAAAATTAGGTAAAGTCCAGGGTAGTAGCTCACCTTGACTTGGAATAATTTCGAACTTGACTCGGATTAAATTGAATTTGAATTAAAATTTTATTCCTTGGCCGATTTTGATGAAAATTTAGTTTAGGGTAATTCTTAGCCTACTCTTGAAGTAAATATTTTAAAAACTGCAAAATATAAATCCAAATTGAACATTGTACAATGTGGCCGTATTTCAGAATTTGAATAAATAAGAAAGTAAAAAACAAGTAACTTGTTTATTTATCTAAATTTTGAAATACGAACACAATGTACAATCATCATATTTAGTTTGTGCGCAAGTTTTGTTTGAATTTGAAGGTTATTTACACGTGAAAAAAATGTCCCCATAGACCCACAGTACTTCACTTCGAAAGTTAAACAAGTTAGTTTATGTTACACGTCTGCCCGACGCGAAGATAGCGGCCTTATAGTGAGGCTACACTCTAAGTCAAGCAGCTGTTTTGGGAAATGAAAAATGATTTTAAGTGGGAAAGAGGAACATGAATTGTAATTTTATTACATCATTTGAAAGCTCTTAACGTAAAATGTGTGACCGAATAAGTTTTTTGCACATTTTCAATCGAGAACATAAACGTATGGGACTTTGACTATAGACCTCTGTATTTATTTTTTTGTGTTGAAATTTTGCAGTTTTTAAAATATTTACTTCAAGAGTAGGCAAAGTATTACCCTGAATTAATTTTTTTCATAATCGGCCACGAAGTAAAATTTGTATGACTTAAAGTGTTTTTGGGAAAAAACTTTGAAGTGATGTAACTGTGTTTAAAATTTTATTTTTCCAACTATAAAATCACCTCAGAGTGGGCTTTTCATAACTCTATCGGTAGTTTAAGCATGAGCATCGAATTTGACAAAACCCTGTATAATAGTAAAGCTCAATTTTTAACATTATATTGCCAATTTAAAAGTCGTTTGTAATTAAAGAATATAACTAACGTATTTACAGGTTGCAACAACTGGAACCATTAAGAAACAAAATATTCAATTTATAAATTTTGAATAGAGGGAGTCTGTGTTTGAGTCACAAGATTCTGAGGAGGTGGAGTCGGAGTCAGAGTCGCCAAATGTTAGTAATTTTGTTAGTGCTTGTTAGTAATTTTCTTTGGAGCTGATTAGGTCCTGAGTTGATTTCCTATCATCATCCGTGGCTTGCCTAACTGATTCCAACCATGCCCGAACTATCATGGAAAGTATAATTTTCAATTCCTTTCTCATTGAACTCTTCAGCGTCAAGCCACAGCTTGGCCTAGCACCGATTATTTAAGAAATCTTCCTGAAACGCTCGATCCAATTTGCCTCGTTAACTATTCCTTTGAGAAGAATGAGAGAGGAAGAGAATGATGTACGAGGAAAAATCGTGCCTGTCATTTTCGATACATTTTGTAGGTTTATTTCTTGTAAAGGATTGTAATTGATTGATTGTAATAGATTTCTAACCCATGATAACCTAAAATAACTACTACTCTAGAAATTCATGAGTGTATTGAGCATGTATGTATCATACTTGTACGCAGTCTACGCACAACAGGTTCGTGGAAAGTCAGTGAGGAATTGTATTTTTTTTTCATTTTCCATTCAGTTTTTCTTCCACCGTTTTCTTGTGCTATTTGGTTTTCCTTCCAGTCGGATCTGCCTCCCCATATTAAATTTTCTCAGAGTTGAGATTGTGTTCTAATCGTAAGGAGAAAAAGTAACTAGCCGCGTCGATATTTATCTCAATCGTCGATCTTGTCTTCCTCCTTAGACTTCGTAAAAACCTTCCATATACATTCATATCGTTGTTAACGTAGCATGACATTCCAATAGGCATGTTCTCGGCTTGATAATCAAGTATGACGATGCATGCACGTTATCTGTTTTTTTTTCTTCCGTACATTACCTACTGCAACTGAATATTTAGAAATTGTGTGGAGTGTATGCAAGTAATGGTTCATAAGAACAATGTCTGCCATTATTCTGTCATATTTGTTGATAGAGTTATTTCATGCATGTTCCAAGACCATGAAGAGGAGTATAAAAGTATGATAACGTAACGATGCCCTATTTTCCTCCACCTGTTGGTTTCAGATGGTCCTATTTTACGCACGTTTTTCTGAACTGTTCTCTAGACACGGAGACTTCTTTAGGATTAACGTTTGCTCAGTTTACAAGGCTAGAGTTCAATATTGCTTCGAAAATAGTTAAATGACTAAGAAAAATGAAAATAAAATATGAAACAAAATTAATACAACATTCCTATAATTTTCGAAAATTGTTAACCAATATTCATTTTTAATATAGCCGATTGCCTTTGAAGCATGTTAATTTTTTTCAATTACTGAATTTCATCCACGACATCCAACCACAAGAGTTTAAAATTAGTTTCTGAGACACTTCATTACTTGATTGACAAATTAAATATTTTTGATTATAAATATGATAGCCTTGACGACAAATTAGATATAATTGATTACAAATTAAGTGTCCTTAATGACAAGTGATGTTTTACTGGGGACAAAATAGATATCTATTGCGACCAATTAAATAGCCTTAGTGACAAATAATATCTCCTTTCTAACACACCAGATATCCTGTAAAGCAAATTTTCCATCTTTTGTGACATCTTTTCCATCATTCGAGACAAATTAGATATCCTTCACACATACGAGCATTGAATTGTTGCACATCGGCGTGGAAAAGACAAAAAGGGTAAATTTGGGAGTAAGTGAAGCCTTTATCTCAAATACTCATGTTCAACGCAGTTTCAGCAAAGAATGGAACAATATTTCATATCAAACTACGGGAAAACTTGTCAAACTATAATAAATTGCTTTTAAATATTATGAAGATGAAGGGTAACCCTATTGATTATTAAAAATGTACTCAAATGGTAGATTCACCTCAATAAAGTGTTACACTACTCACTGTATGGATAATTTTGCCTCATCCTGTTTCTGAAGTTCAAGTTATGAAATCTTTCATATATGATGTTTTTTTCTAGAAACTTCGTATTATTGTCACTAACATGTGCTTCACACCCTGTGAGAATCTTATGCTTGCGGCAACAATAGGTTTTGAGTAATTCTAGTAAGTTTTGAAAGACGAGGGGTGTACGAATAATTTCGCCGCTAACTGTATACAACGTTATAAACAATTTTGAAGAAGTAAGAAAATTATAAAAATTCTGCGAAATACTGTTCCAAGCTTGATGCAGTGTACACACAACGTTAAAACACACATTTGATAGCTTATGTCCGTCCGTCATACGGCTATAATTCAACGAAATTTGTATTGCTGTAAACCACGGATGGCTTTCCTTAAATATTACGACTGAAATTTACAACATTAAGAAGTAAGTCATTGTAGTGTTCATTCTTTAGAAGAACCATTATTGGAAGACTTAGTGAAACCTAATTTTTGGTGGGTTGAATTATTGTCATTCAAATTAAATTATAATATAGATTTTATCATTATAAATATTATTGATTTGCTTGTGTGTCGCATTCAAAAGTATTTGTGAGATGAGGTTTTCCGCCACATAGTTGGATTGTTTGTCGACTAAGAATATACTTATGAAAATAAGAAGATTGCGATTGGTTTGGTAATTAAATATTGGGCATCGATTTCCGTCTGTTTCACTCTCTTCCGTCTGTTTCACTCACTCTCTCTCAAGGTTGATAATTTCATTTCGAAGTTGGTCTTAAGGCCACCATCCGAATTTTTGAACATTTTTCGTCCGATATGTTTGAAAATTGGCCAGTATAAGTATTCTTTGCAAGTAAATTTTTTTCACTCGTGTCACTTTTTCGATTTAGGCCTTATTGTTTTACAAAAAATTAGTTATTTGGTACATTTTTATGTATATTTCAAGACGTATCAACTCATTGAGTTTTGATGCTAGAACAAAACCAAAGACAGTTTTAGAATCCTTGAAGCATTTCTAACAAAAGTATAATGTAAAATTTTACCATTTGAATTTTTTTTTTGTGATAAGCAATATTGTATCAGCACCTACAACAAATTTTTTCTGGGTTTTGAGCTACATAATTTTTTTTTCTCAAATTTGGAAGAAAGCCTTCATACTTATGTTAAAATTTTTCAAAGATTCTAAAACTGTCTATGGTTTTGTTCTAGCATCAAAACTCAATGAGTTGATATGGAAAGTTATATGTTTTGGGAATAAACCAAAACCAAATTATTTGTTGAAGTGTAATATAATGTACAATTTATATAATTGAATGCAGATTTTATTTTTATTTCGATAATTTACATGCATAACTTCATATTCACACTGTGAATTGTGATTTAAAAAAAATTGTACAGATTATCAAATTTTTTATTTTCAGTCTGATTCTTATGAAATTTGACTATAATATGTAACTTTTGAACAGAAACAAAATTTTTTCCATTCATAAATTTGATTCAGGCCTTAGTTTTTGGAAGAAATTGGACATATTGTTTTTTTTAGTTCATTTCTATTGATGTTTCAAGACGTATCAACTCATTGAGTTATCATGCTAGAAAAAAAAACAAAAGACAGTTTTAGAATCCTTGGAACATTTCTAACAAAAGTACATTGTCAAATTATCAATTTCCCGTTTTTTCTATATGGGGTCGAAATTGGGTCTAAAATTAAAGATTTTTGTCCCATTACCCCCCCTCCCGGAGGCACAGGGTCTGATCTCGCAGGATTTCTACACCGCCCAGCCCTCTCCCTCCACCTCCAAGCAGCTACAGAAATGTTAGGTTAAATTAATTTAGGTTAGGTTAAGTTAAGTTAAGTTAGGTCAAGAGGTTAGGTTAAGTTAGGTTAGGTTGGGTTAGGTTAGGCCAAGTTCAGTTAGTTTGAGGTTAACTTAAAAAAGTTTAAAAATGTCTGTTTTTGCGTGCCGAGATGGAGGGTCGAATAGCCAAACACCAGCGGTCGTTGTAACTGATTATAATGATTTAATAGAGGTTAAATTTGGTATTCCGCTTTAGTATCTGCTTACTAAGTACTTGTAGTGGTTATATTGCTGTGATTAATAATAACTGCATAACGAACAGATAGGTTAATAAACCTCAGTAGTGCTACATAGTTCAATAATTGGCGCGAATGGCAACTTTAGTAGCTGCTCGGAGGTGGAGGGAGAGGGGTGGGCGGTTTAGAAATCCTGCGTGCTTGGACCGAGTGCCTCCCGGAGGGATCTAGTGTCCGTAGCGCCATAAAATTTTAGGACCGAATAGTCCACCACCTAAGGGTCCTTCTCCAACGAAAACATGAAAAATGCTCATCAGAGTGACAGGGGCCTGGGATGGTGGCCTTAAGTTAAGCTAAGATGGTCCATCATAAAAAAGACAGCTTATATTGTATAAGCTGCAGTGAGAACCGGCTCAATTTTTATCGCTCGTCATCAATCCTCCACAGTTATCTAACTGCCGTCACAAATGAGGTTTGATCTCATTTTCTGAGTTAGTTCGATTATAACAGCGAGGTGTAGTTTCAAGGGATAAATTTTATGATTTTTGCGGAATTAATTCAATATTGTAATTTTTTGGTGGAAGAATTCATGTAATATGAAATATATCTACGTTTTGATTTTTTTGGTTTAGCGGTGATTAAACGTATAGTTGCGAGTAAAATTTAAATGCACTCTGTGCGAATTCTTGAGAAATTTTCCCTTTTCGTTTTGACTACACTTTTCTTCCATAGTTAATGGTCTCTCAATGACTAATAAGTGAGAGTGCCATAACAGAGTCGGTAATAATTGTATCAGCAGGAAGTGAAAACCCAGTGTTCTGTTTGTACTGAAAAGCATTCGGATCTTCAAGTTGGGGAAAGTATGTCATTATTTTGCGTGCGATTGCTGGGCACGCTGTCAAATTTCCTGATTGAGCTCAACTTGGAATCTTAGATCCTTGAAAAATAGTTCAAACTCAGTATTAAGGATTTTTTATGTGTTTTCAATCTTTTTATTAAATGAACGAAAATTTTTGGCACGTGAGCGATTTGCCAAAGTGATTCGTCAAGATTTCATTGTAAGTTAGAAAAATAGAGCATTTATATTCGCTATGAAGTAATAAAAGATCATTATTGTTAGAACTAGCAGGGAGTTACATCGTAGGCTTGAGGTGAAATTAGAATCTTAACGAATTTGTCATCTTCATTATTCAGGTACTCAGGTATTCAGTACAAAAATACGAGGACAATTGTACTTAGCCATTATTAATTCTTTGATTATAGCGAGGCTATAGTGCAAAAGGTATACTGCAAATCCTGAAAACTGATGGAGTAAAAATTTTAAATGGGGGTAATAAGTGTGTTTGTGACATGTCAACTATCCATGCACCCTGATGCTACGATTTAAATCAGGCTCATGTGATCGATGTTGGTTATTTTCTCTAGTGTGAGAATACTGTCTCTTGCCACAGGAGTGTCAATTGAGCTGTGATGATTTGACTAGAAATTTCTTGCAATATTGGAATGGATATATGACTTGACATTAAAAGGACTTATTTTTTAAATTCATTATTAGAACTTGTTTTGCTATGAAATAATTCTTTGAACTGGTAGAGGATATCGAAGATGTTAATTTCAAACAATTTTAAACTACAATGGACTCCCGGGTTACGGCGTTCCCAGGTCAAGTTTTTCCTCGTTACAAAGTGGAATACGAAGTTTTTTCGTCCCCTTGTCACGGTTTTTCTCCGTTTTACGGTATCAACGACAATTTCTCTCGAGCAGCCTAAATATTCTAAAATTCAAACTTGCCTATCCGTGTGCGTGCTAATGACTGTACGAGCCTCACCCCACGCTCATACGTCACTATATGTGTCACTGCAGACGTCACTATAAGTGTCACTGTATACGTGACTATATGCGTCACTGCTTACGTCACTAAGATGCTGGTCTGCTATTGGTCGTTGTTGCGGCGTCACTAAGGCAGCCCGCCCACTGACGCGATGCGATTGGTGCGATGCCTTGCGAAATCGCACGGTTCATTTGCAGCACCGTAGGAATAGCATTGCGTTGACTAGCTGACCGCCCACTGAGGCGATTTGACTCCTGCCTTCAATCCTCCTCATTCGTCTGTCGTACCAAAATGCTGCATGTTGCATTTTTCGTGCGACGAGGCGATGGTCACTAGCTTCTGTGCAGGTTGTCATAACGTCATTTTGGTTTTATATGGATGAATATAACAATAATTAATATCGAATTATTTATGAGAATGCAAGAAATTTTTCTCTTAGAAGTGATCCATGCTTGGGCGACAGCGGGAGGTACGCAATGTATAAAGTTGCTTTTCTCAAATATTAGCGATAATTGGTATGAAACATATACCATATCATAAAAAAATCTAAAAGTTTCAAAACCCACAAATAACTAAAATAGACATTTGACAAAATACCAATTGAAATGAGTAAGATTTTTCGATGCAATTCTGCGGGACATGAAACACAAAAATATGGCGCTGCTTGGCATTCATACCACTTGCAGCTAGCACTGACCAACGACTTCGATTCGAGGCTTGAACTTGTCTGGCAGTTGGATATCACGTACGAGCTTAATTTTTCTGTGATGGCCTCCCAACCGGAAATGTACACAAGTGAAAAATTGATATGCCTTGTTCTAGAACGATCGGCGCTGTATGATTCAAGTGATATGCTCTACAATGGCAGAAACTGTCAAAGTATGTCATGCAAATGGGCTTTACAGAGCAGAGCATTACGGTCACTAGAAATTGTATACATAAAACTTCCCGCGGCGCAGTTCATCAGCAGTTGAGCGCTGCAAAGCAGGGCTCGAGTAGTTGTCAGATGCAAAATGTTTATTGGGTTCTCATGCGATATGAGTTGCTTCAATGGGCGGTACTGATACAATGCGTCGCATGCGACTTGATGAGCTCTGTTTTCGTGCGGCGTCTCACCCATCGCATCGCCTCAGTGGGCGAGCAGCCTAAGATGCCGATGTGCTTTTGGCCTGCTATACGACGATTTTGCCTTAAGCAGGCTCTAGATGATCAATCATTTTTATCAAAAATTTTACGTCATGGCTTGAACAAAGCATGATTGACCGTCTAGAAGCTGTTTTGACGATTGAGCCAAGCGTTGACGATGATTGATAGATAGTTTGCATGATCAAGCTCAAGACTGATGCTTGACCGTCTAGGTCAACTTTGATCAAGCATTGCGTCAGTCATTCGTTGGCAGCCTTTGAGTTGCACGAATTGTGTCACACATATTTGTATCCCTTTTTTAATCTTAGGTCTTTATAAATTTAGTAAAAATCAAATCTTTCTCAATTAGTCCATTCAAATTCAGACCTTATAGCCTTCTGGAGCCATTTTTCCTCAAAACTTTGGGTAAATGCTCATGAGTGCAGCGGTTTCTCATTTTGTACAATTCCCTAGACCAGCGTCGTTTCCTCTTAGCTTGTTTTTTCCTCCTGAGGGAAACTAGAGTTACAGCAAGAAATGCCAAATCTGCATTGGAAATAATTCCGAAACACTTCACGACAGTTTCCTCTTCAGAAACTCAACTAGGAATGGGTTTTGATCACACTGAATGAAGAGTTGATTGAAGGTCGATTACACTTGCGTCAATCGATTGACAGCATAGCTTCATCAATCACTTTGATCGTTTAGGACAGGGGTTTCCAAACTTTTAAATGTACGTGACACATTATATATTTTCCACGTTCATGCGGACCGAAGGAATAAAAATGAAGAAACTGGTGCCAGTAATTTAATTTCATCAAATATTGGAGTATAAACATGGAAAAATGAAAACATGTCTCGTTGGAGAAAATCATGGTAAACTAAATAGATTCATGCCTTTAGTTTAATGCGACCATATTAGTGTGACGAATGATAATGTTGTTTTGACTTCAAAATTTCATTAACATAAGGTTCCAAATTAGATGAGTCAATTGTAAGAAAGGATTTCAGACGACCATCAGACAAATTTGTTCGGTAGTTAGATTTCTCATACTCCATTTTGGAAAATGTTTATTCACACAAGTATGTTGTACCAAAAATAAACACAAACCTACATGCAAACTTTCTCAAATTTGGAAACTGATCTGGCTGTAGGCATTTATAAAACTAATACAGATTTCCTTCTCTATACCTACCGTTTAGTCTGTCATCTGCCTGGAGATCAGTAATTTCTATTTGAAATTGAGTTGGAAATTTTTCAGCATTGAAGTCAAATAGATTATTAAAGAGCCTGCTTTCATTTGCTTTGGCATCAAGGTCTGCAATTCGCTAGTGAAACTTTGTTCAAATCTGAAATTATTTCATTTGCAAATGAAGAAGGAAGTTTCCCCTTACTTTCTGCATGAAAATTTTCCCTGTCTTCCTGTTTTCCAAGTAGCTGTCTTCCAAGTAGCGCGGGCTTTGCTCTAAAAGCCTTGACATGAACTAAGTCGTCACTGATCAAATTCTTTCGCCTTGCAACTTCAGATTCAATCGATTCATTCGACCTGTCATATCTGCAAAAAAATAACCATTTCCAAATCCATTCACAGTCTGTTAATTACGGTTGAGGTTTATTTTTCACTGTGAGAAATGAATCAATTTTTAATCTCAGCTCCAAAATCTTCCCATAACTAAGCCATCTAACTGCTGTATATAATATGGCAAGTCAACAAACTTGGCATCAATTTCTTTCAAGGAATCATGGAACTAGCGATGGTTGAGTGTGTGTGGGAAATTCTTCCCACATACGCCTCGTGTGGTCTTTTATTTTAGCCTGTAGTGCGGTCCGGTGGGATTTTTTACCGATTTGATTGGGGTTCGGGCGGTTATTCGGATGGTCCTAGTTTTTGAAATGCAGTGTGCTGTTCGGCTCCTTCTCTTGCTAACACGTGAGATGGTTGTGTGGACAGTTGGTTTTGTGGACGGGCTTCTTGCTTGTGATGGTTGCTGGTGACGTAACTATGTCGTGATCTGCCCCTGACCCTCGACCTCCTACTCCCTTGCTGCTACTTTCGCCTTTTAACTATTTTTAAGTTTGTGTTAATGCGATTTCTTTTCAGTAAACTTTTGTTCAGGTTTTAAATTTAACACTCTTGAAGGTGTTCGGTCTATTTAAAGGAACTAATTATCTAAGGCCTATTGGATTGAACTGTAGTTGCGCCACGGCCTACTGCATTGAACCTTACGAACTGTAATACTTTAAATTTATGGGCTGCGGCCTGAATTTAGGCGCTGCCGGTAAAGATTTTTATGATCATAATTTAAATTAATCGTGAATTGAGCTGGCAAGGTTTCTGACCTTAAGAGGGGGGCTAACGCCTGCTCTGTGAACCTTCCAGCGGTATTTTCGGTCAATAATGAGTTCAACCCGTTCACGGTTATTAAAAATTCCGTTCCAAAGAATCAGTAAAGGAGCACATTTAAACACGTTTTACATGAATGACATTCTGCTCGCTGATGCGTTATTTTCGAGTTATTCAACTATAGTAGCAAAGCTATAGGAAGGGCGCTCATGAAATGGCTTTCCCGCGCATGTTCCAACAGTGCCGGAACTGCACGGAGATCGGGAAAAGTTATTGTTTTCGCAATATATGGCGTAATTTATTATTAGCAGACCCCGCGGAGCCTGAACCCACTTCTAGGATGTTTTAGTTAAAAACACAATAAAGGTTATCACTCAAAAATATTTGCGGGACTGGAGTATTGAATACAGAAAATCACTTTCAATATGGCGGTCACCCTAGAACATTAGCGAAACCATTGGAGGGAATGCCGTAGATTTAATATCATAATATTTTTAAAATTTAATATTTCTGGGTGACAATCTTTATTGTGTTATTAACTATAACATCATGGAAGTGGGTTCAGGCTCCGCCAGCTCCGCGGGGTGGGCTAATAATAAATTACAAAGTACCCTAACGTACTCGAACAGCTGAAGCGCGCAGCGGTTTTTGCTGTTGGAATGGAATTTAAAAGTTGAATAACTCGAAAGTTACGAATCAGCGAGCAGAATGTCATTTATACAAAACTTTTTAAATGTGTTCCTTAACTGATTCTTTGGAGCGGAATTTTTCATTTCCGTGAACGGGTTAAACTCAATATTGACCGTATTTTCTTCTGGGCTATGACTTTCACAAGTTGAATGATCTCTCCACTATACTTTCTGTCCTTTGACCGAACATCTACCTTATACTGTTTTCCGTTAAATTTTCAAATTACCTCTTAAAGTGGCTTTGCTGCCCACCGAGTATGGCAATATACTTGGGTGAGTTTCGTATTTAAAGTTTGTTTGTCATATTGATATTCTCTGTATATCGGTTTATTGGTTCCTCAACTTGCAATCCATCTTTTGTGTTATTTCTTTAGTATATAAGTTAAAAGTCTGCTTCGCTTCCATCTGGGCTCCCGTCTGCTGGCTGATCTTTGTCTGTTTTTTCGTCGAACCTGCAGTGTCTGATTCATCCGTTCTGGTTCTTCGTTGTTTACAGGGTACGTTGTGCTCAAGTGTTTCCGGTCTTATTCTCTGCGGCCTAGTGTTGAAATATAAGCTCGATAGTGTTAGTTATGATTTCACGAGATTAGGCTTTGGTAATGATAGTGTTGTAGCTCGTTGGAGGTGTTTATGGTTCGGTCTCGGGCTACTCACTCCCCCCGGTTCCCGTGCTGGCTTCTTTAACCATTAACCATGGACCCAAAAGAGATGTGCACCGCAATGCAACCTAACCTTGTGAAGTCTCTCAGTGAAGCAACGGATGACTGCGCACCTCCTATTCGAGGCGTCGAACCATAATCAATTTAATATAACTATCAAGATATCTTGAAGATCTTGCAGTTCTAAACTGAACGTAAACATTATTACCGTCATTTTATACCAGGTTTGCACTCCATATAATCTGAATAGAATAAAAAGTTCAATTCAATTCATTCGATTTAAATTTGTTTATTAACAACAGTTTTTCTATCCCTTAATGAAGTATGCGAGAATTTCCTACACATGAGACCTAATGAAATTAACCACAGAAACAATAGGTTTCATGACACAGGACATATCAACCTATTTTAGGCGCAATGCTTGTTGACGGATAATGCAATGCAGAACAATGGGTTTTGAGAATCGTCCACAGTAACCTCACAAGCTGTTGTAATTTTCCTAATCAAACCTTTTTTGTCCCAGACATATTCTTTCCTCCATCAATTGTCACACACTGCATTTTTTTCCATTCCAGGTCATATTCTGTCATAGTTTTAATGACTTCATAGAAAATGTCCTCTATAGTTGTTGTGGTGTGCATGCTGCGAACTGATGCTAATTCTCGGGTCACATTAAATTAACTATCGAGACTTATCATTTTGAAGAGGTTCACTTTTTCTGGACATGCCTCTTCTGCTGCGTCCACTAAACACTCTATGATACTGCCAATCAGTGAAAGGTTTTCCTTTTTTGGCCAAAACATAGACAATTTTGTGTCTGGTTCTAATTGAAGTTTCATTTGCAGATTTTTTAATTGAAAACAGCTTGTTGAGAATGCAGACTGTGCTGAAATGATTCAAACTTTTTAGTGCGTTCTGCACTTGTGATGTGAGAATAACATGACCCATGTTTAGGTTCATGGTGCCGGCGAATATTGTATTCCTTCAGAACAGCAACACTGTCTGTACATATAAGGCATAAAGCTTTATCATTTTCTTTCACAAAAAATCGTGCGATTATTAGTTTTTTTTAAGGCGCCACCACACAGAGATTTGTTTCGCGGGCCATAGTTTGGAGACCCCTGGTCTAGGGCCTCCTTTACGAACCCTACTCCGGAACGGATTAATGTCGTATGGCGGGCCTATTTTATAATCAATTTATCACAAGTGATACATCAAGTAGATTGTTTCTCTATAGCGATTACAATGGACAGATTTTAAAATATTTCCACGTAGGCCCGAATAAGTTCAGTGGCTTATAGCGCATCCTATCATCAACGCAGTTGCACAATTATTTTCAATCTATAACATTCGACCTTTTCCCCCACTAAGCATCAATTAATGGATTCGTACAGAATTCGGTGCTCGAGAAAAGAACAACTAAAATGAGCTAAATGAGTAAAGTATATTCAAAAAAATTTTAAAACTCATATCAAAACATAGTATTACCCCATTAGTTTGAATCATACAACAAGAAATATTTGATTTTATAATCTAGAGTCATTAAAACCTAGATAATAAAAAAGATTCAAGATTTATTTGAAATTTTAGCATGATGTTTTCTTCGGATTTTCGAAACGATCGAATTCCAAGTTTCTATTCCTACGAAGTGGAAACTGTATTGAAATTGTGCTTATTGATGATACCAAGGTATGATTTTAAAACTATTTCGGGTTATACCGATCATGAAGAAAGATAGCTGACGGAAGTTTCCCACTTGTCTTGTCATCTGAGACTTGTCTTGTCTCTGGGAGACTGGCTAGGAGCGAAATTATAAGTAAAAAGCTAGAAAGTGTAACTTCACACCAGGGTTGCGGAGTCGGAGTCGGGAGTCGGAGTCGCCGGAGTCGCATGTTCTAGGGTTGAGTCAGAGTCGGAGTCGGAGTCGCTTCTCTGAAGTGTGGTGGAGTCGGAGTCGGAGTCGCTACTCTGAAGTGTGATGGAGTCGGAGTCGGAGTGGCTTTTCCGAATGTGGTGGATTCGGAGTCGGAGTCGGAGTCGTTCATTCGGATGTGGTAGAGTCGTGGTTGGAGTCGCTATTTTTTGGTGTCTTCGATTCTAATTTTTGCTAAAAATTATTTTTAATTGTTTAAAACCGAAAGTAAACAAACCGAGTTAGAATACTTAGCTGAAAAATCTAAAAAATACGCAATGTTTTGTTGATTATTTTGCTTCAAGTTTGAAACAGCGTATTTATACCCATCACCTACTACCGTCATGTTATCTATTCATTGTGGGTTTGCAGACCTATACATGCATATGATACATACGAGAAAGAAATATAATTGTATTGAAGTAATAATGCACATATTGCAGTTAAAAAGCATGAATTAGTAACTGAAAGCATTGCAAATTCGTTCTGTATATTTCTGTTTCGTTCATTTCCCCTTCAATTAATACATAGGAAGTTGAAAATAGTAGTAAATGTGTTGCAAGTTACTTGTAGAACATTTCAGCTGATGCAATACATTGTACTCCCATAAGGAGTGGTAACTCTGTACGCTCTTAATGATGCATTGATTGATAATGACTAGTCTTTGCAGAAACTCAAAGTAATGTTGTGATCATAAATATTTCTAGTCTTTAGGTTATGATTCCTTGCAAATGAGTAGTCTTTGCCAAAACCTAAAACCTGAAGCTATGGTCCGGTGCATAAAGACTTCTAGTTTTCAGGTTATGTTATCAAAATGGATATGGCTTCCTTGTCTTTAGGTCAAGTTAACATGTATTAATAATAAAAATTTATGCTAATTTCTAAACTTATTTCTTGAATGTTGTTTGGTTCTTTCAGAGTTATATTGTATTTCACTATATGATCATCATGTTTAATTTTTATCTTCGGATCACTCCCCAGTTTCTAAGTAAGCATACGCTGAAATTGAGAATTTTAGAATTATGTTTATACAATTTTAAAAACTGAAAAAGTTTCCGTTTTGTAGCATTATATAATTAATTACTTCTTCTTAAGGGAGATTCGGAAATGTTGTAAGGTAATCAATATCGACGTTGAGACACTTGAAAAAAATTTAAATACAGTGTAAACGAGCTGCAATGAAAATAATTACACACACTAACAAAAACTTCACTTCTAGTAACGCACATATTGTAACTGAAAGCAATGCACTATCTCAGCTGCAATGGTTGTTGCATTTACGCGATAGTACAAATTCTCTTACTGGAAACGTTTCAAATTGCTCCAAAAAACAACAAATGGGAAGAACATGGGCGTTCATTAAAATAAGAAAGTATCAAATACAAAGTAAAGAGTTAGACGAGAACAAGAGATAGTATCATATTACACGCAGAGAAGCTAGAAGTGACTTTTATTCGTAAACAAAACGTTTCGAAAACATCAGGCCCCTGCGACGAAAGCAGAACAACTTTTGCCCATTATAGCCAAAATGTAACAGTGTTGAGCAATAATATGACACCTTTTCTGCATTGTTACCCTGCATAGTGTAGATACAGAGAAGAAAAGGCAGTGTGCAAATCTAGCCTACCTTATCTAAATGTGTATAATAATTTTGGGGATTTGGAGCATAGTCATTGAATTAACTATTATAATTTCACTGAATTAGAGCATACTTAGTAATAAAAACTATTGATACATATCTATGCTTCTCAGTGTAGACAGTAAGACATTACCTGAGTAGACATTACCTACTCAGAAGACACTTGTCAGTAATATACAGGGTGTTTCAGATTCAGAATAAGAGGCAAAAAATTGCACACCAAGTAGAAAATGTACAAATAAAAACTTTTTCTCCTATGAAATTTTTCGAAGAAAGAGACATTGAGATATAAGCCGTTTATTGTTTTAGAGGATGAAAGTTAATGATTAAATTACTCGCAATAATTATTTTCAATTTACGTTGATCGGGCGAAATGTTCTAGTTGCATGTCCTCCTAGGTCTCCTGACATGACCACTCGATTTCAATTTTTGGGAACACGTTTATGATACACTCATTGAGTCTGAGGAAGATCTTGTGGCCAGAATTGCAGTGGCTCCAGGTGAGATACCTTAATGCTAGACGTGTTTCCTAATATCCGGCAGCCGTTAAGGCTAACATTCGAAAAGTGAGTGCATTGATGGAGGTGGAACACATTTTGAACAATTTTTGTAAAGTAAATTCAAAATAAATATTGCGAGTAATCGTGCCATTAAATTTCATCCTGCAAAACAATACACAGCTAATACCTCACAACCCCGATTTGTTGAGGAAAATTTCATAGCACAAAAAGTGTTTATTTGGCCACTTTCTACTTGATGTGCAATTTTGTACCTCGTTTTCTGAAACACTCAGTATGCAAAATTGTGTACGTGACTCGTTATAAATGACGGGATTAAATATTGTCTTTATACAAATCTACCAGATGTGGATCATAAAGAAATATATCCAGCCTAATAGTACCCGCGATTAAAGTATTCTAGTACTTGTGCACTGGTGAACCTTGCGTCACAGATACAGTCATTAAGCATCTTTGAGAGCGTGAAAGGAAGACAGACCAACCAACAAAGACGGACAGCCAATTTTATTTGTTCAATGAAATTTCCTGCTGAATATCTTCCGTATTTCTGAGGGCGGCTTTGTGGAAGAAAAAGTGTTATTCAGTTGGCCTCTCCTAGTTCACTGACAAGAATTTGAAACTGTTGAAATTAGTTCTTTCTGATCTTTGTTTTTTGTTATGCAACTGCATCTTTTCTTTTCGTTTTTGTGTTCAAATTTAACTTTCGATAATTAAGCATGTTTGAGCTTCTAGCAGACCTGCGTTAACCTAAATCTCTGTAATTAACATTACTCGTGGCGCTTTGGCGTTCACTCATTAAATTATCTTTGAGCTTGCTTTGCTTGGGCAGCATGTCGCCCTTTTAATAAAAGTGGGTCTGGTACCTCTAACTTATTTCTCTTGCGTAGAAAGCAGTCTCTTTCTGCGACTTGAACTCTTCGACCCGGCTCTTGCAGCCTCTTGAATAGGCACTTTTTATTTATGGTAGTTAATTGTTAATTAACTGTTAAAATCTTAGTGCTATGTGCAATCTTGTAATAATTAAGATACGATATTCAGCTAGTCAGCGACCAGACATCTTAAAACTCTGAATCTCTCTACTCAGAACGCCTCTAAAATTTCCTACCGGAGTCCAATGCGGATGACCGGCCGCGTCCATAGGTTGTCTTCTATTTTTATCGAGTTTCGTTTTAAAAACTAACCTTAAGTTAAAGAAGATCATCGGTCTCCATTTTAGAGGAATTTAATAATAAAATACTACAGAGGGCGCTGCTGTGCGTACGTTTGGAATCCTCAAGATACGCCTAACTTGGGTACGGTTTCTCTTTTTGCGCATTTCTGGAAACGACTGGCTGTTGTTGCCTAGAAATTCTTCTGTTTTTTGAAATGAATGTTCGAATAGTTGTCCTTGAGTTTCAAGTCCTAAAACTCCATTGTATAAAATAGGAGAGTTACGCTCACGGAATACCTAAACCTATTTATTTATTTGTTTAAAGGAGACACTTGCCCTTTTATTGTATAAGAACAGTCAACACTATACTGGGTGTCCCACAAAAATGTCCCGGACTTTTTAATTGATTATATCTCGGCTTCAAATAACCATATTTTAATTGTCTTTTATTAACAATGTGGTAAATTTTGTTTCCTTCTCAAATAATTTAAGTTTTGAAAATCAGTTGAATAACCACTTTATGATGATCGATTTACTGAAAGGGGTAGAAAAACTAATTGTTCAAAGGGAAAGTTTTAAAATCAACACTGGTGTTCTTCTTCATTTCTCAATACCTACTGTTAAGAATAATTTCATAATGATGTATCCTACATAACACCAAGTATTTAAACCCTCTTAGAGGTTTCAAGTTTCAAGTGTTCTCAATAATAGTGTTTCAAGAACTGAAAGAAAACGGTGGAATAATGGGTAAAACTCTTCGTTCAGTGGTGGCTAGAAGTAATACATGTCTTGAGAGAAATGGAGGCTATGTCGAAGGATACTAAATTGCTTTATTTATTTAAACGTTATTTAAGGTATTGATTTGTTACTCTTTCAAATTTTTGTTTGTTAAGTTTTATGGAATGTACTATATAAGGAAGAATATCAATATTGTTGAAAACTTTTCCTTTGAATAATTAGTTTTTCTACCCCTTTCAGTAAATTGATCATTGTAAAGTGGTTATTCAATCGATTTTCAAAAACTTACATTATTCGAAAAGGAAGCAAAATTTACTACATTGTGAAAAAAGACAATTCAACTATGTTAATTTAAAGCTGAGATATAATTAATTAAAAATCGGGGACATTTTTGTGGGACACCCGGTATAATAAAAGCCAGGTGTCCGTCAATTTATAAATAAGTATATGTTCTCGTGCGTAATTTCCCCTATGCCATTAGCAAGGGAAATCTGCTTGCTTGGACAGTATCATAAATACCATTGAAATATTATGAAAAGCCTGGCATCTGCTCACTTATGTTTATAAGTAAAAAACATTGCGTGAAAATCGAATCTACTGTCAAGGAAATGCGACTTATCGCAGTAAAAAGGTATGGCAAATTTTTAAAAAACTTCTTGGCGAACAATAATTTAAATTATAAAGTACAGTTGTTGCTTGCTTGGTTGGTGTGTGCGTCTGTGACGTTCTTAAAGATGCTTAATGACCGTATCTGTGATACGCGTTTTAACAATGCACAAGTACGAGAATACTGTACTTTAATCGCGGGTACTATTAGGATGGATATTTTTGTTTGCCTTCTTTATCTTGAGATCTTTTTAAAACGATACCATTGAATCCCGTAATTTTTGACCAATCATGTACACTACAGCTTTTTAACTTTAATTTAAAAAAGCTCAAGTTCAATTTAAAAACGCTCAAGTTTAATTTAAAAAAGGTCAAGTTCAGTTTAAAATGCTCAAGTTTAATTTAAAAAGCTCAAGTTTAATTTAAAAAAGATCAAGTTTAATTTAAAAAGTCCATCATTGATGCTTCTCAGCTTGAGAATAAAACCTCTTACAGAGCACTTCTTACAGAACAGTACCTCCTACAGAACAAATCTGCACCTTCTCAAATCTTTGTATATTTACAGAATGAAACCTGCTCTCAATGACACTCAAAGTGCTTTCCCGCTTCAGGTTGCCAATACGTAATTCAGTTTTTCCTTTATCTTTTACATATTTTATTACCGTTGTTTGTGTTTTTTCAAAGTTTAGATTTTGTATATATACTACATTAGTGCTTTAATTTCTCTTATTTGGTTTCGTTTTACAGAAATTTTCTTGCTGAAGATGAACAGTTAGTTAGAAACATTCAGTTTTATTTGATCATTTTTAATAAAAATGACTTTACGTGTAGCGATTTTTGCCTTGCTTTTTAATTTAAAAAGTCTCAAGCAGGCTGTATTTAAAAAAGATGAATTTCAATTTTGAAAAGCAAATGTTTCTAAAATTTCATACTTATGTAATAATTTTATAAGTAAAGTTTATTGGTCGGAAGGCATATTTATTTAAAAGTACTGGCCCTGAAAATAGAGTAAATCGAATATCAGACGAGGGAAGCTGGTATGATGTACTTAATTTGGCATTCTTCAAGTTTTACCTATGAATCATTTGCTAAACAGATCATTGGTACTTATATCTATTGACAAAAATGATGCAAATCAGCTTCATGCAATAAGTAACTGTGAGACAATTAGCAATATGCACTGACTGAAAAGTTGAAGCTCAGTAATGTTCAATTTTTCAGTCAGTGCAGTTTGCTAATTGTCCTACAGTTATTTATTACATGAAGTTTATTTGAACCTTTTTTGCTAATAGTTAAAAGTACCAATGACCTGTTTAGCAAATGATTCATAGGTAAAACTTAAAGAATGTCAAATTGAGTACAAAATTACAGCAGCTTAGTTTGTCTGATATTCGATTTACTCTATTTTGATTGCCAGTACTTTTAAATGAATATGTATTCTAATGAATAAACTTCAATTATATTATTATCACATAAGTATGCAATTTTAGAGACATAATCTTTTCAAAATTGAAATTGACCCTTTTTAAATATAGTCTGCTTGAGACTTTCTCAATTAAACTTAATCTTTTTAAATTGAACTTAATTTTTTTTAAATTAAACTTGAGCTTTTTTAAAATAAACTTGATCTTTTTTAAATTAAACTTGATCTTTTTTAACTTAAACTTGACCTTTTTTAAATTAAACTTGAGCTTTTTTAAATTGAACTTGACCTTTTTTAAATAAACTTGAGTTTTTTTAAATTGAACATCACCTTTTTTTAAATTGAACTTGACCTTTTTTTAAATTGAACTTGACCTTTTTTAAATTAAACTTGAGCTTTTTTAAATTGAACTTGAGCTTTTTTAAATTAAAGTTAAAAAGCTGTAGTATCTTGATTATTAACATTCTGTAGTCAGTATAAAAGTCGTTCGCTAATAAAGAATATAATGAACATATGCACAGGTTTCAACACCTGCAACCGTTTACTACTAAGAATGACTGTCGTGTGTTTATTTATACGTTTCGTGTCACGCTGTTAAGAATAATTAATTGGAAGTAATTAGCACTGGCGGTCTTGGTTTCAGTTCACGGTCAATTAATACACTCATTTTCGCTGTACAAGTGCTCAATAATAAGTCGCTTTCGAAACAATTAGAGCGATCCAGAGCCTTATACACTCGAGTTAGTATCGTTAATACCGAGTTCGGCGGGGTATTGTATACTACAATGTACCGTATTGCATGTTACAATATGCTGTATTGTATATTAAAATATACTGTATTACGACGTACTGTATTGCATATCACAATATACATACACAAGTTCTCAGTTGCTTTCAGTAATGCTGAATTTCTGTATCTTGGATGGGACACGAATGGCTATAACTACTTCTCTCGCGGCTCAAAAATACTGTGTTCTGAGTGTTTATTACTCTAATAAGGAAATTGAAGTTACCTTTGGAATAAGCTGAAAGCATGGAAACTCGACTCAAAAGAAAATTTGTTGAAGAAAGTTATTGAATATCGTCATTTTTGACGGTCCGTGTACACTAGTTGAGAAATAAAATATTCATCTTATAAATTATGAATAGGTGGGGTTGAAGTCACAAAATTGTGAATAGGCGGAGTTGGTGTTGGAGTCGCCAAATTCTGGAAAAGTGGAGTCGGAGTCGGATTTGCCAAATTCTGAAAAGGTGGAGTCGGAGTCGGAGTCGCCAAATTCTGGAAAGGTGGAGTCGGAGTCGGAGTCGCCAAATTCTGGAAAGGTGAAGTCGGAGTCGGAGTCGCAAATTTATTCCTCCAACTCCGCAACCCTGCAGCACACAGATGCTAGCCTCAGGTAGTTGGGATATTTTTCTTGACTTGAAATACCAGTAAATGATTTGATGAATCATAAGTTAGCGTTCGTGTTAAGAACTTAGTTAGATCTGTAGAGAATTGGTTAGCAGAGGGTAAAGAAATGCGTGTAGGTTTAATGATTTTTGTAGTGGCAGCTTTATAGTGCTTGGCATTCCAAAGTATAAGTTTGTGTTTGCAATCTTCATGTTCAAAAAAATTATAGTTGAAATTGCCACATATTATTATGTTCTGGGAATGAGATTCATTGAAAATTTCTATAATATTATTGTGTCTAATAAAGAAATACAAATTATAGGTGGACTGTAAACCGTTAATAAAACAATTCGTTTAATGCTTGGTAATAATTTAATGAAAAGGTTTTCTAAGTTGAAAAGACTGACTACAGTATATTGAATTTATTTTCAATAAATATGTTTACATATATGCATTACACCAAGTAAATTAAATGCGGTGTAGTTTTCTATTTTAATCATTTTTTCATGTCCTGTCTTTCCAACTTTCAGTGAAACTTAGGACGTCAAAGTTGAAGATGAATTCAGCTGCGGTGGAATTTATTTCATCTATATTTTGGAACAAAATTTCTACAGTTTCAGTTTCATAGCTCTACCCTTCTTTGAACGTGATTAGATGCTTGAGCTGCTAAGGCAAGGCATGTCATAGCGTGCTATTGCAGCTGAGATTAATTGCAAAAAACGATAGTTTACAACTTTCTGAAAGACCTGACTGCTATGGAACAGCGATACCTAGAGGTTCTTCAATTAAACAAATTGCTCACTCTTAATCAACTGGCTTACTGTTAAATCTATATCCTCGCCGCATCTTTAAATTTACATTAACCCAAGTTTCACTGATTATATGTGCTTCTGTGATTTATCAGTACAGAAAGCCATTTCTTGAGTACACATTAGCTGTCATCAAAAAAGTGCACTGACAAGTGATGATGCTGGATCCGCTGACTGAAAATTGAACAGAAAACGGTTTGGAGATGAAGCTCGGATCGATTTTCTTTGACCTCGTGTTCAAAAAGTAACTCGTGATTATTTCGTGAGGGTTAACTCGAGGGCATTAAGCCCGTGCGAAAAAGTCTCTTGCTGGCCAAAATAATAACTGCAACATGTCCGCAATTGCTTGCAGTTTAAGTTGCAAATGATGGGCTTGCTTTGTGAGCACGTTCGTTGGAACGTGTCCATTACTTCTCGCAGTCGCCATAGAAGTAAATCGTGCCTTGCTCATCGCGCCGGTTGGCATTGCCCATGGTGAGGTGCGTTTCCTTCTTGAACCACTGGGGCCCGTCTGGAGCAAAGATCGTAAACTTGTTAGCATTGCTCACGGTTGAGAAAAAGATAATTAAGTGAAAACGTGCTCGAATCACTGAGTGACTCGTAATATTAAAGCGCAAATGAACACGAAATTCAGTAGCTGACTTTTGCTTGAATTTTGTGCGGGAATTAATGAGAGTTAAGGCTGACGCTGGAAATATTAAAAGCAACGTCAAAATGGCAATTCAAAGAATACTTTTGGAGTGGTTTTATTTGCATTCATTTTATCCTGTTCTCATTATACAATAGTTTTCATGACCTTCATTTATAACAGCCCTGGAATAAGACATTACTGAAACACCAATTTCAAGTTTGGCAAAGAATTTGTTGAGTATTAAGCTGTATGTGCACGTAGCCGGTAAACTACTGTAATGAAAAGTTCATTTTATGTGTTCTAGAAGAGTACAAATAGCTGAGTATATATACAGGAATAGAAGTCGATCATTTTCTCTTCAATACATGTATCTTGCAACACTCTAAATAGGTCGCATCACATTGCTATTTTTCTCTTAATGTTATTGTTGAAACATTAACAAAATTCCTTGAAATCTCAGAATCACTTTGGCCAATCTATATAGATTTTTATATTTATTCATAAAAAGAGTCTGAACAAGGGGAGAAAAATCTCAAAGCCACTTCACTCCGAGGACGTGAGAAGAGAAGCCTTGTTAATGAATTGTCACTTCGACGTGACATTGAACTATGTTCGTTGAGCGATTCACTGTAATCGAGGAATTCACAATTTAAACATTCGGTAAAACTGAATTCTACTGCTCAAATACTGTATTTGTCAAGAAGTTTACCGTGTTAGGATGTTTAAATGTATTACAATGCATCTTCAATATGAGCAAGATCACTGGAGTTTTAGTATTAATTAAATGAATCACTTAAATTCTCCCAATTTAAGAGGACGCTCATAAAAGTTGAATTGTTATGATTTATGTCTTTTGCTGCTAGTAGCTACGAGTGTTTCAATGCAACTTTGCCCCACAGAATCTGTCACAATCTTTTCTAATTTCTGAGTGACAAAAAAGTTAATTGTTTACCAGCTGTGAAGGTATTGCAACGTTCAGTCCTAAAATGAAAACATCTGCGTTTGTGAGCGTTAGCATGATCAACTCTGTGCAGCTACATCCTGTATTGTTTCGTAACTTTGTGCCAACATTCAACACATCGCCCATTAGTCGTCTTATGAAAAGGCAATAAAACTATGAAAGAATTAATTCACAGCGGAATATTTTCCACACTTGAATTGCTGCTACTTTCGCTCAGCTTAATATAGCACACTTTCAACAGAAATCCTTTCCTACGTAAATTACATATGCTACGCAAGTTCTGATTGATAACATGAACCTTTTACTGCATTCTTATCAAAAGTATTGAGGGCCTATAGCACAAATGAACTTCCATCAAAAAAATAGAAGCTTTGAGTTTCTTAAAATCGTAATAAAAAAGGCAACTTGTGATCAATATTAGCCGCTAACAAAATCGCAAAAAATCTGCGAAAACTAGCTTAGCGCATTACACAGTTATGATAGCTGGAAAAAACATACAGCCTTTTTATCTCTGTTTGTGCTAATTCCACAATTTTTAGGTTATAACCTAAAAATGTAAGTAATGTAAATGTACTAAACTGGTCAACTGGTCAACAAATTTTGAAAAAACTGGTCAACAAAAAAACTGGTCAACAAAACTGGTCAAAACTGGTCAACATAAACTGGTCAACAAATTTTGAAAAGTTTTGGGCTTCTTAAATTATATTAGTTGATGCTTATGTATTTTCATTCAAAGAATCTAAATATCACGTTGGAAAATGAGTATTGGCTACAGGTTCAAAGATACGAGGCTTGCAATATTTGATTAATTTATTGTAATACACAGTATATGTCATTATGTTTCAAACTCTAATCCATACCTACTCTCTGCCTTTGTACAGCACAAGCACCTTCTGTGGCTGATGAAACAATACTGAGGGCAGAGAGACTGAGCCATGGTAGCATGGACTGAGCGTAGTGAGTAATATACACGTCCGCCAGTCTGTAGGAACGTGTTGAGACATGTAGGCGTATCACGAAAAGTTTAGCTACCAAACAATTTTAACCATGATATTTGTTACCAGCGACCTAAAATTATGTGGAAATTGCTACTTTGGTCTCCAAAGCATTTTGGTTGTTGACCAGTGATTATTTAAATTGAGTTGCCGACTCACAATCAAAATTAATTTTACATTTACATTACTCCCCATAGAGATACGTCAATCCAGTTTCAGTTAATCTCTACGCAGGAATTAAATTTTACGTTATTACAGAAGTACAGTTACCTAATGTGCAATGTGTAATAGTATTTAAGATAAATACTCCACGCAGTCAAAAAATAACAAAAAATGGATTCCCTTGAATTCATCATAACTGATTATAAAACAATGATCTACAAATCCCTCACTGCCAATTGTAAAGAAGAGTACGAGGTTCTACGGCGTGAATTTAAATTTCGTATAGACAAAAAATCGCAAAATGAATTAAGTTTCTACTGTATCAATAGTCTAACCTAATAATACCCGTTGTGTGTTTATTTATATATTTGTTCGGTGTCTGCTTCTTAAGAAACATAGGTTTTCTGAGTTTGCGGTATCGTGGAGACCGAATTTCTCAGTATAACATTAAAAGATGGCGTTTACATGCATTGATATGTTTAACATATTATCACAATAGGTTCGTTTAGGATAGGTTTAGTTAGATTAGGATAGGATAAGTTAGCATAGGTTAGGTAATATTGACAGAATTTTTTCACGGCTCCACCTAGCTTAACGATGACATTGTCCGAAGAATTTCCATGGGTCCTGCTACTACCTAACAATACCCATGGTTTATTTGTTTGGAGTCCGCTTTTTCCATTTTTTTGTCCTGCTTATAAAGATAGCCACGATGACCGTATCTGTGATGAGTTTCACCAGTGCGCATGTACAATAGTATTTTTTATCACCGGTTCTGATAGGATAGATATTTTTGTTGGTCATCCACGCCTGGAAAGTTTGTTCAAGAAACGTATTGAATCCCGTCATTTTTGGCGGGCAGTGCACACTAGTTGAATAATATTTACAAACATTTTAGGGCGATTCAATTCCCTGTAATTGAAAAATGTCAGTCACATTAAATCGAGAATTGATATTATAATATCGGGAAAAAGATCTGACTCTTTCTGAAATTTTTTCAGTAAAATAAACTGAAAATGAAAATAAACTGAAAATGAACGCAATGTTCATCGGGAAAAAACGTGCAAAGGAGTTTAACTCTAGCGAAGATCCTTTGTAAAATGAATTCTGCGAATTTCAGAAGCCCCAAAAGTGGGGAAAGATGCAAAAAAAACGGTTCGGTGTAATCCGGTGAAGCCGATAATGGAAATATCTTTAAAGACACGAGTTCCCCCACGACTGGGAGTTCCTTTTAATATATGATGATTTGCGAATGTTTCAATGTGAAAAAAATAACTACTGTACGAAGCCACTGTGCCACTAGCCATGCATGGAGTAGGCTAAAATAAAATTCGAGATTTATTACATGAGGAATTTTTCAGTGTTCAACAAACATATAACTATCAAAATGGTCATGCGTCGTCGTAAAGCCGGATCAATTTCTCCAAAAAAGGATATACCTCTAAGAGTCCCCTTGTTTATGTACCACCAAGTGTGAACATCGAGGCCATTTTAGAACACGCCCTGATGCCCTCATCCATTTCTACATATGAGGTGATATTGAAGCTTGTGGATAGAAACAATGAATCCTATCATTTGTTTTTCTAATTTCTAACTTTCAAAGCTCATAATCTCAAAAGAAGGGATTTGCTCATCACTCAATATTTATACCTCGCATTTCTGTTCACAGTCAGGTCTTGAAAGCTATACATGTCTTAATCAATCGAAAATATTCAAGCTTTGAAACAGAAAAATCAAACTTCGAGAGGGCTAATTTCAAATATTGTCCATGTCGCAAACGAAATAACTTTTAAGAGGCTTAAAGGATTGTGAAGAGTCGAGGTATTACAATAATAATATGATCACGTTAACCGTGCGTATATATGTTCTTCTATTTAGTAAGATTTTCATAAGGCAAAACATCTTTGACTCTGAAAAAAATTTACTCTTAATCTTTCAGGAAAAACAGGTCATCGTTTGTTGAAATCAAACAGGTTAAACAGCGTGAACTTAGTTCGGAAACGTTCGAGAAGGATGAGGTCAACAAATTAATTTTCCACCACAAATCCGTGAAAGTACATAAGTTTTTTGTCCACAGTGTCAACTTTAGTTTTTCTTTGCGGTATCCCAATAGCCACATTATGATGAACTCAGTGAATATGTAAAAACCATCACGAGCCATCATGTAAAAACCATTCTGTAGAAAGAAGAGATTCATTTTTTAGAGGATTTCGATTTGGATTCATTTTACATCTCAGAAGAAATGAACTTTGGTAATGTAGTGCTACTAACCCCCAATTCATTTGAGATGAAAAAGCACGCGTTTAGCCATATTTTACCAGCCATATTGGTATCAACTCGACTTTTTTCTTGTTTTCAAGAGTCAAAAAAATGGAGGCCGCAGATGAAATTTCTTCCCGCTATTGCTGTCAAGTATGGGGACATAAGCCTCAATATCTTCAAACAGAGAACAAATTGCATAAATTTCGGAGCCAAGGTCGTATGCAAAAAAAAATTCAAGAGAAGTGATAACGCAACTTCTCTTAAATCAACTCGGCTGGACTCCTATTCAAGAATGAGTCCTCACTCCCAAAGCCCAAACGTTTTCTCCATCAGAGAAAACTTCTTTATATCTCCATCAGAGCAAAGAAGACTTAGTGCAATTCTGCTGCAATTCATAGTTCACTGGAACCAGCCAGAAGCCGAATTAGAGAAATAACGTCTTAGTCAACTACCGCTCATCTCCCATTAGGCAAAAAGCTCTGTCAAAATCAAGCGCCACACTGTAGTGAATAGTGAATTATCTACAGCAATATTAAACGTCGGCATCAATGGCTCAACGAATGTGTGAGACTCAAATTGCTACCAAGAAAGAAGGCCTAAAAACATTTGTTCAGCTATTGATGAGATACATGCAGAGTTATGACTACAAGTATTTTCAGAACAATCACACAGCTACTGTTTAACAGCTGAAAAACTAACATAGATTTTACGAAGACACGTTCACCTTTAGCGGATTACAAAGGTCTCATCATGTAGCAAGCCAATGACCGCATACAACTCGCAACAAATTCCAGAGTTAATCTGAGAAAAATTTCCTCATTCATCTAACTCTCTAGACATTGTTCCTTCAGATCTTTTCGCGAGTTTTAACCTGTATCTCTAAGGAAAAAGAATCGAATCTCACAGACTAAAACAAAAATAAACTAAGATCTAGTTTATATCTATAAACACATGGTTGCCCGTGAGCCAGGCAAACATGTGGGCAAAGATTGTTAATAAAGTTGGGTTCATATGAACGATGAAATATATTCTATCTGAAATTTCTTCAACAAACTTAGCGTATAGGTAAAAACGAGCAGGAATTCAGGTAAATCCACCAAATACTCATTAAAAACTTGATTTAAGTAATCCTCTCGGAAAGAAATTGGCGTAGTGATCTCATACCCACCTAGACCTTTCGAAATCATCCCAAGACACGGATGAACATCGTTGTTGCAGTTGTCCAGCATTTCAGCATAATTCTTCTGAATTTCACTCCATCCAGAAACATCATAATGAATGAAGTCTATGTTGGACTATTGTTTGAATGAACACTCTGAAACGAGATAAAAACAGAATATTCATCAGTTCTAATGTAGTTCGTGATGAAAAATTTGAATTATGATATTTGTACAAAATTATCTACACAACGTAATATAAGTTTATGGCGAGGAATGAGACGCTGAATATCTTGAATGAATAGTGTAGCTGCAGTTCTGTCCGTCATAGACACAGCAGCGCGACCCTTTATGTTCTTGTTAATTTTACTTCGTTGCCTTTTGGCCTTTCCGTGCCACTTCAAATTGGCAAGCGCAAGGTTCGGTAGCCTCCGCCGGTGTTGCGCATGCTGGCACTTATTTGGTCTGGTCTGTGTCGGTGTGTGTTAGGTAATTATTCAATTTCTTTAGTATTTGTCCATTTTTTATGTATTTTAAATTCAGTTGTAAGCTTATTAATTATGTATCCCTCTTCAGATCAGGGTTTATGACCTGTACGTGCGAGCAATAAATTCAGTGCTGCCACTCTTGGTTGATGTACATTGTTAAACCCAACGTAACAAGTCGTAGAGCACGGGAGATGCGATGTTGCACAACCTGGTAAATTCTGACGTCGCTGCTCTCCTCATGTAAATGTAAATTAGACCCTACAATTAGTCTTTTACATGAAGAATAATTAACTTACCTTGTGGCAATGAAAACATTAACACACGTGGTAATGAAAATATCACTGGTCTTGGAGCCAGCTCTCTACGTGTCACTGATACATTTTGTGCAACCAAATGAACACAAATCTTCAACATTGGACGAATTTTCACTAACTGGAGGTTAATAAAAGTAAAGGATTGAATTCATAAATTGAAAGCATCGTAAGTTCAACGTAAAGCGCTCCTTTCAGTAGTAAACAGTTTGCACGCATAGCTTCTGGAATTTTGCCATGAAATCAATTAATCTAGTTTTATATAAATTGAAGGCTGAAAATTAAAAATTCCAGTTCCTGAAAAAAATATCAACTAATTCTCATGAATTAATTAACAAGCTCTAAGTTCCGCACATCAGTCAATACCTGAAGCATGTACGCCCAAATTTTACAATCAAATAAATCTTTCCTCACCCAAGGATGTGTGCCAGTTATTAATTTATGCAATGACTGTAGCTTTCAGTCCCAATTCCACTTGATAGTTATTCGACTAGTAGCATTTCACTTATTTACAATCTCAATTTGCAAAATAATTCTTAATAACGTAAACTTGAATGAAATCACTGAAATACTTCCCAATAAGGTAGGTACTTTTCGTTGACCAGTTTATAAGTGACTGAGACTGCAAAAGTAATTGCAAAACTCTTCAGACTCTTCAAATGATTTCTCTTGAACGATACTGCCTGTGAGTCTTTTCCATTTCAAAGAAAGGTTCCTCGAAAAGAATTAATACCTTAGCATTTTTTGGGATTTTTTTGTCTCCATAAGAAATGATATTCAACGGAGAGAGCCACATAAGACTACGTAGATAATATTTTTATCTTGCATAGAAGTTTTAATTGGCATCTATCACTTCCTATATGATCAACATTAAACAGGTTTTTGCCCTAATCGTTTTAAGATAACGACATTTTTCAGGTAGATCTTTTACGAGTTTACTATGTGGTTGATGTGTTGACTGGCTGCGGAGGAAAAGATTATCATAAGCAATAAAAATTTGCGATCGAAGTTTCTCCAGCAGGAATCTCACCCCAATCAGAGCGTCACGACAAAAGATCGTCAAAACTCTGGGAATAACAAATATAATGATTTCCTTTTTTATTTCTAAATTTGTTGTGCTACGCGTACACCATTTTCTTATCTTTAAACTCGAAAGTCTCATATTTAATCGTTAACCCTGTATTTCATGCTTTTTATCAATCAACTGTTTAATTTCAGTCACGAAATTTGAAAGAGCTCATAAGATTCTTAGTTTTACTCTAGAATTGGAAACATTATCAAAATTATTTACAATTTGATTTATCATTGAATATTCGTTAAGCAGTCATCAAGTTTTTGGAAGAGATTGTTAAAAAATTTGTTCATATACTTTAGTGGTAAAATCTGTTATAGCTATACTTGCTATGACTTTTTAGTCATAGTAAATAGAAAGGACAGAAATTACTTGGTGATTGAACACTTCCCTATTTTTACTTGCGGCGGGCGAACTTTTTTTGTGGAAGATTGCGAGAAAAGACTAAAAATAGTACCCATGAAAAGAAAAAAAGTTGGAAAGTGATCGCAATTACTAGTCGCCAAAAGGTGGAGCATCGAGTGTATACTGAAAATACCCCTAATAACTGACAATCCACACTTCCCGTAGTGCCAGCGCGCTAAAACTTGGTGAGCGTGTAAAGCGCAAAATTCTCTCCAGGCCCCTAGACCCCATAGGAGCCCCCCAGAGGTCAAAAAACGACCGAAAGTGGGGTCATTTCAAACAGGAAGAAATTTTTCATCGCGGCTTTGGAGGAGCTCAATTTGTCGAAACTAGTAGAGAAAATGTCAGGCTTTATGACGGTGGGGTCGGTAAGTCCAAAAGTATTCGAGAAAATGTTCAAATGAATGAAAAAGTTTTGGTAAAAAAAACGTGTTTTTGACGTCTGACTTTAGCCGCCATTCCTGGCACTTTTGGTCGGGCGTTCATATTCCAAAACTTGATAGAAAATAGATTGAACCTTTTTCTCACATCTATCAAGTTTGTGAAGCGTCAGGTTTGTTAGTTTTCTCAAAAGAAGTGATTTAAAAGCACCCACTTTTGTCGGAAAAATCAAGAACAAAAATATGCGAGAAGGGTGCGTCGCACAGGAAAGTTACTTAACACATTTTGCTTGTTATCAAACGGTACTTTACATAGGTTTGGCGTTGTTCGATATTATGCATGGTTTTAAAAATATGCAAAAAAACTGGGTTTGGACGTAATTTTGACTTTTCTTACCCCACTTACGCCTCCTTCTTTACCCTTGAGGGCTTTGAAAAACACTGTAGTAATGCGTCTCGATGAGATCTTTCGAATGATACCTGTCTCAAAGTCATGGGTTCTCAAGCTTTTGAGGAAAATTGAAAAAACATCGAAATGGATCTTATTTTGAGGCGAAAAGAGGCTGTGAAAAGATCATTCAAACTCCGCAGATTTATTACACGGATTATTCCCTTGTTTGCATTGAAATTTCCATAATCGAGACCATGGGTGACTGCGTTGACGCGCCTGAAATTAAGCTTGCTTGAGTTTTGAAGGCTGTATATGGGTATCGAACACCAAGACGCTGATGTTTTCATGTTTTTCGAGTTTGATGCGATACATTTGGAGTGACTATCAAGGTTCAAACTTTTGCCCAATTTTTTCCCGTTTGAGGCCCTGTTGCGAATTTTTTATAGGTCTACAGTGTTTTTAGAGTTAATAGAAATTTATTTTGACTTAGAAGTAAGCACTCTAACTCGCTTCTTTCTCGCTTTCAGTTTCGCATAACTTTTATTCATGACTAGTAATTCACATGTTTCAAGTGTTTATATTGGTTTCACACAGGGAACTTTATGGAGAACAAATGTGTTTAGAATTTGTGACTTACCCTATGGTAGTATTATTTCAATTCTGACAGAAAAAATCTTTCTCTTTAGCGTTCTAATTTCGCTGCTTGTGTAGGTCCATGAATTTTCGACAAATTTTGACCGGTATGGCCACTTTCAATTGCGATATCTCGAAGAGGTTTAGTGTTTGAGACATAAATCTTCAGCTGCTTTGAATAGTGGTATCATTTGTAATTAGGTTGAAGCAAAATAACGTGCCATAAGTCGGAAACCAGCTCCAGCGTAGAGGCGTAAATATTGCTTATTATTCGTTGATAAGAGAAACGATGGTCATTCGTTCGAGGTGCCGTATTTAGTTCAGTTTTTTGTATTTCGGTTTAGATATGGGACGTCTAAATGTCACCATCGTGTTGAGAATCAATTGTTCTATATCCTGAATTAGATTTAAGTCTCATCATCGTGGAAGTCACTTCGTAATGGGAGGTGAAACGTGCATTATGAGTATTTTCAGACGCAAAAAATTATGCAAATACTGACCTGGTATTTGGAAGATCCCTATTTTCTTCCAACCGTCAAATATTTCGATATTGCAAATTCTGCGTACTGATTTTGGTTTATACCGAAAACAAGGCGTTTTCGTTAAAGTTTTGGAAATGAAGGAGAATTGAGAGTTATTAAACTTCGAATTCGTCATCTCTACACAAATATAGCTGCTAAATTGTTTTCGTTCGGCACAGCTTTTCGTGCCTCTTTGTGTTGTGTCTTGAACAGGTTTATTGTCATTAGAAACTAGAAATTAGAAGAGCACCTAGTATACAAGAATCTGATTCTTCATTTCGTAAAGAGAAAAAGCTCATTCGGGAACAAATCTCTCGATATTGTGGCTCGAACTGCACGAAAATGGTTCCCTTCGACATGCTCTGATTAAACAAAGCATTTTCTAGGAAAGGTAGTTTGGGTGAATAGTTTTCTCATAGATTCCTATGATTAGGACTTGAAATGTCAGCATCTTTATGACCAAAAGCTTGGTAATTGTACAAGAAAAATGAGATCGGCAATAATGATAGAAATTCGTTGTTCGAAGGCCGCAAAATCGGTTACCTGGCATTTGTGAGTTGCAGGAAATCACATTCGAGTGCTTAGACAATATTTTTAGGCTTTAACTAATGGTTACAGTATGGTGAATGTGTGTGTGGCCCCGATAGCGACTAAATTTTGTAGATGTTATGCGTGTTTCAATAATGTTATTGAGGGATTTTCATATGGTATAACTGGTATATTTCCTACAATTTGTAAATTCCCTCTCAGCCTAATTTAATTAAGGTTTCTGTATCGATCCATATTAGAAATAAATGAATAGAAAGAACTGGAAATTGTTCCCATTCATGAAATATTTGATTTCGGCGAGAAAAATGTCGACTAAGAAATATCAGTCATTCGAAGCTATATAGCCGCTGATGTTGACAGACGCATATGTTTTAGAAATTTGATAGATATGTTCGGATATGATACTGTCGTAAATAATGCGGAATTTCTAATTTTAATTTGTGATGAAGAGATGAAATTCATGCCAATGATACTTAGAATGTTTTATTGAAGTGTACAGTGCACCCAAAATTGTGATCGAATGGCAAATGGTCATGAACTTCAAAAAGTTTGTAAATGATTTTAAGTGAATTCGTTTTTTCTTCGTAAAGTTACTGACATCAAGACGAAAACGCTTCCGCTCGGGGAGAGCTTTAGATCTCGCCTAGCGGTCACAAAATGAAGATTTTATTTCTTGTGTCCTCAATTGAACAGCGCGACAGCGCGCTGTATATTCGTTGACCTATTTCTGATGCACAGATTGGAAAGTTTTATTATTATACCCGAGTTAAATTTCGTTGGCTTAGTGTTTTCATGGTTAGTGGTTTTGTTAGTAATTTCTGTTTTATTTGCAGGTGTTTCTACCGCAAAGATTTGGGTTTGAATATTGTAAGCGAGCTCATTGGAAAATGATCGAAACTTGACCTAATGTTTTTCAATAGACATCGCCTCAATTGACGTCATTGATTCGTGAAAACGAATTTCCATTCACTATGTATAGGTTGGACATCATCAATTCGTCATAAAAATGGAGCGCAGTTGTTATTTTCGAAACTGAGCAAAATTCGAGTGTTGTAAAGCTATGAATAAACCGAAATATAATGTTTCGTCAGTATTTTTAGTCAGATAAGGTTTTGAACATGGTTCACCAGACCCTAATTCATAATTTACCGGGAAAATATTGCAACCTGAACTTCTCCTCTGCGGAAATATTTATGGAACGCATTGTTTTCATGTGATGATATTGCGTGGTTATTAGTTAGTTTGATGAAGGAACGTTAGCGTACATAGAGGTTGGGGATTCGTGAATTATAACGGCAAATGCGATAGAATCAAATACGATAAACAAAGTGGGACCTAAAGTTCAAGTATAGAAAAGGATAGGGCATCCTGTGTTAGTAAAGTTTAGTTGTCAAACAATGTCGAGTAAGTTAGTTCACGTCATATTTAAGCAAGATAGGCTTACTTAAGTTAGGCTTGAGTGGGTTACGTGAACTTGGGTTGCTTATGTAAGTTTCGATTATGTTTCGTTAGTTGAGGTTTGGTGACCTTGCCTTGCCTTAGGTTGGTTGAGCGTACGTTATATTACTTGACGTGGGGATATGATAGGGTGTACCATGAAAAGTGGTTTAAAGATTGAATGAATTGTAACACATACGTTTAGTGGGAGTATTACTATGAATGAGGGTACCAGCGTTTGTTAATCTGCGTTATTCATGGAAATGTTTGGAAAAATGGTTTCTCACCATTTGGTTGGTGGCAAGGTTAGGTTAGGTTTCGATTGTATTATTATGTTGGTGTTGGTAAAAGATATTGCTTATGCTAAATGGAATGCTGAGGTGCTTAAAGTAATGAGGTTAGAGCGAAATACATTTTATATATATATGGATATTGAGTTATTATTTTAGACGCTAGCATACCTAGGTGGGTTGCTGCTAAATTGCGGTGATTAGTAAAGTTTGGTAAATTGATGAACGGTTTTGCTGGTGGTAAATGAAATGCTTGTGGTGTTTGAAAGTTAAATATATAGCTTAGAGTGAAAGGTATTGCGTATATATATATGTATATATTTATATATATTGTTTGTACGTTTGTGACGATGGTGTATCTCATTGCGTTGCAGCTGATTAGTGGTGATTTGAAAAGTGTGCACGACATGTGCATGTGCGAGTATACATGTGTTTGCGTGTGTGTGTTTGTGTAAATGTTTGAATGTCTCTGCGTAAGTGTGTGTGTTTGTGTGTGTTGAGAGTATGACGCTAGTGTGTATGTTGTGTTTGTTTGTGTGTGTGTTCGCTCCATCCCCCCCGTGGGCTATGCTGGTTATGAATCACCATGAATTTACTGGGTTATTTGTGATTAGCTTCATTGGCTAAGGCGGGAGCATTTTTCTTAAATAAATCTCACAGACATCAGAGCAATAAATTCGTTGTTTGTAATATATCTATAACTATATAATACCTATTTGCTTCTATTTTGAATTGTACGTCGAAGACATTCTAGCATTATATATATTTTAGTTCAAAGCTTAGGCTGTTCCATGTTCCAATGTCATCTCCATTTTTTCTATTCAATCTGAAATCAACCGAGAAGATGTTTTGATTTGTTCAATTTATTCTTACATGCCCAACATAAGCATCAACGTTGAAAAAAATTCTTTTAAACTCAAATATTTGTATCCAAAACAGATATATGCGGTAAAGATTTCCATATTTGAACTGTAATCTTCAACTTACCTTTTCAAAAACTCCAGGTTTTTTCAAGGACAATTAATTTTTCTCTGACAAATATTTGTATTTCTTCGAAAACTTTTTCTCAAAATACGAATTCTAGTATTTTCTGTTCGAAAACTATTAATTTTTTTATTTAAATTTATATATTGAATTAAACTACCAATAATATTATGTCGCATATTTTATGAATAACGATTTGTGAGTCTTCTAAATTTCAATAACACTGTCAACATGATTCAGTTTCTTTGCGTTTTTCTTTATAGAATTATAAATATACTCTGAGATGTATTTTTATTCGCAGCATCATTTTCATCAACTGAAAAATTAACATTTGTAAGTTTTTTACGTTTAAGTCAAAATTGTTCAACTCCGTCATGATGCTTACAACTTATAGTTATGGTCCAGGCTAGCTCATAATGTTGGTTTAGTTAATTGCAATAAAAAAAATAGTATCATTAGACATTATTTCTGCCTATAAATTCTCACCTACCTAAACTTTCTCGAACTCTTGTTGAGAGCAAGGTGTAAACAAGCACACTCAATGCCTTCACTTATTTTAGAATTCTGCATGTTAATCAATTCTATTTTGCTTCATAAATCTGGTTTTTGTTTCGTAGAAATGTCTCGTGAAAACTCGTGGAAAAAAATTTTTGTTTCACTCAAGTTTCTAAAATTTTTTCCAACTTTCGTTTAAACACCGATTCTGATCCTAAATCCATTCTTAATTCTTTACATTGTTATCAACTTCAACAATTACTGAGCTCTGCTTAACCTACAGATATCATTCGACTAACTCAGACGCAATTTTAATTTTTAAGATTTTTCTTCAATATGAGTGGTCACAACTTATTATATTTTGTTTTCCTCTTTGTTCCCTAAAACAATTACATTTGATTCTACAAGTTTGATCTTTGCTTCTATTACATTTATCTTGCTAGATTCCAGTAAACTGTTATCTTACATTTGACAAGTCAGCTAAGCCTCATTCTAGAGATTCACATTTCCTATCAAATTTTTTATTCAATGACGATTCCATGGTCTTCACCTTTTAGTCAATTTCATTTTCCAATCCTGATTCTAGAATCTTGAAATTTTATTGAATCAAAAAATTTTCCCCTCAATCTGAATTTGTTATTTCTGACAAAGTTTTCAAAATTCACTGCAGTTTCCTCCGTTTGATCAGTTGATGCTGACTCCATAAGTATTTGTTTTAATCGACTGAAATAATTTTTGATTCTAGAACTTCTTGGGCAAATAATTATTATTTATTAAATCAACCTCAAAAAATTGATTAAAGAATCATATCTCAAAGTCACATATTCAATGTCGTATTCGTTTTTAGAGGACTCCATTTCCTACCCATTTATTTTCAACACGTTTAATTAGATGTTCAAATGACTGTTGATTACAGTTAGTAGTGTATTCTCAGTTTTTTCGAATTTATTTACGATTTATTTCCAGTGGTTCGTTTTTTCTTTCGCAAAAAGGTCAAATGATTCACTTTACGGTATGAACATTTTTAGGAACTATTTCTCTACATAAAAATCAATAACGTTCTGAAAATAACAAAAATTTTCAAAATTATAATATAAGTTGGTCAAGGACTCCCTAAACACAAGAAAGACGACATCAAGAGAGTGAAGAGAAAGGGCGAATTAGAACGGACTATGGAAAATGAGAATTCAATGTATTTGGTGAATTCCCACACTGGATAGTCTACGAATAAAAACATGTTATGAAGCCAAAAGAAAAGCGAAGAAGACGGAACGATTTAGGCATGGTATTTGGAAGAAGTAAAGTATGAACAAAAGAAACAAGTCGCAATGGTTTTTGGTACAAAGTTCTATCCGAAAAATCCTCGTAAGGTTCTAAACCAAAAGGCATTTCAACGAATCATCAACAGGTTCCTCGTGGCATTTGTGATGACTCGTTGAAATGCCTTTTGGTTTGGAACCTTGCGAGAATTTTTCGGGTAGAACATTGTTCCAAAAACCCTCTTCACTGCTGCAGTGCACTTGACTTCTCTGTACTTCAGAATGATGAACTTGGATTCTTCGGAAGAAAAAGGATAATCTTTCCTGAAGCTGAACATCTGGTGTGCAGGGGCAGCCATTTTCAAAGTTGAGTTGTATTAATGACACAAAGGTAGCAACATATTCCAAGCATCCGGTATCAGGTAAGAATTTATTTATTGCATCTCAAAGGCTGGGTTTGAAAATGGTATGGGTAATCCAGAAGCCAACATACCCTGAACCATACATGGAATATGCATTTATTGAATTATCTACAGGTATTGCTAGATAATTTTTGAAATTTTCCAATAGCCCTTTTCTCTGTAAGTTATTGATATTGAGATCAACAAAGGCTCTGTCACTCTATGTAGAAACTTTATTCTACCTTCAGTTGATGCAGAAATGATTTGTCAACAGAAATAGGAAGCATAATTCAAGTTCTACTATAAACTTGAGTTCTGCCCAAAATGTGTGTTCTTCCAAAAATGCTGAAGATTTTGAATATATACCTTTTTTCCAATTATATTCAGAATTCTGTTTCTGTTTATTATATAATGTTTATTAAATATCTCCATTGTCAGACATTTTCCACTACTGAACAAAATGCGGCCCGTCTGGTAACCACGGGAAATTCGGGACACCATGTCGGGACAGTTGGGAGCACCTTATGAAAGGAGTCTAATGTAAATTTGAGTTGAGAACAGGAACTAATGACTGTTGTTTGCGGGGACTAATATTGAATGGTACTTAGCTCTATGAGTATTTGACTCATTCCCTTTTACTTGCTCTATGAAACTATGTTTTGGTGGTAGAACCTTAAACTGACTTATTTTCTCCTAAAGTATTACTAGGCGATGCCATGACCTAGAAGTTCAGGAAAAATTTAGATTGTTGAAGATATCACTCATTGTGTAGTGTGCTTCAATTTCATGCAAGATGCCATATCACTGTCCCCAATTTATTCCCTTATTTCTCCATCACCTGCTGGTACTGTACCTCCTGCTCTTGGTGCTCCGAGCCCTGGTACTCCTAGGGCATCAAGGGCTGTCACACCTCTTGCTACAATGCCTGGTGCTGCAACGCTTGCCACTGCTAACAAAAGTAGGTTTACAATTTAAAGGATGATTCCCCAATCCAAATGAGGAATATTGAAATGAAAGAAAAGAATTTTAACATTGAGTTTAATGTATTGAAATTTTTTAAAAAAGTTAAGGCCACTTGAAGAAATATTCCTCCTATGTGAAAATTGAAGCCCATAAGCTCAATTTACACTTATTTAGATAGTGCATGGCTGTCATTTATGAAGCCTTAGTGTACAAAAAGAAAGGGTTGTACATTTCCAAATACTTTTGTGAATGGTATTTACACATGCTTGTGTGAAGCATTTATCCAGGAAATGAGTGCTACACAATTCATTATTACACTCAATGAAACATAGCAAAGAAAGTTTATTGTAGGGAAACAAACTTCAGCATTGAATTGTAAATTATTTCATACATAATAGCGGGGTCAAAATGTTTCGAGCAATCATTTTCCATGTGCATTTAGTGTTGAATTAAGAAAAATAATTGATATGTTCAAAAATTTTACCCCACCAAAGGTAATTAATATGATCTGAATTACAATCCTGAGATAACTCAGGAGCTTCATGAATGAGAAATACCTAGTGCAGTGTTTGTGTTGGCAGGTTAGTCTTGGTTGGCAAAAATAGGTTTTGTATTAATTTAATTAGATGAGCTCTTCCAGTTTTTGATGAGCCTCCTCTGTACCCCAGTGTTTAATTCCTTATGTACCCTTACAGTGCAGCAGAACTTTAATTTATCAATAGGCCTTGCCTACTTCACATTATGAAGGATCACTTACATTTGATGATTTCCCAATAAGTGGGATAAAACTTTTGTATCCATTGGAAGTAGTATTCCATGAGAGAGAATGTGAGGGGGCCTGAGCTTATGGTGAGGTAGGCTTTCTTTTTTGTTTGTACTTGAATGTTTTCCTTGCATAATAGATGCTTCCTTCCACTTGCTCTGTGAAATTATGTTATGGGGTGGAGCCTTAAACCACCTTCTCTACTAATGAGTTAGAATTGAATGACATGAAGTATAGGTTCTGGAAGAACTAAATTTGTTGAAAATACCACTCATTTTGTAGTGTGCTTCAATTTCATTTGAGATGCCATATCACTGTTCCCAATTTATTCCCTTATTTCTCTATCAGCTGCTGGTACTGTACTTCCTGCTCTTGGTGCTACGAGACCTGCCACTCCTGGCACATCGAGAGCTGCCACTACTGGTGCTTCAAGGGCTACCACTCCTGGTGCTTCATGGGCTGACACTCCTGTCGCCTCGAGACCTGCCACTACTGCCGCCTCTAGACCTGCCACACCCGCCATCTCGAGACCTGCCTTTCCTGGCACCTCAAGGCCTGCCACTCCTGGCACCTCAAGGCCTGCCATTCCTGGCACCTCAAGGCCTGCCATTCCTGGCACCTCAAGGCCTGCCATTCGTGGCACCTCAAGGTCTGCCACTCCTGGCACCTCAAGGCCTGCCACTCCTAGCACCTCAAGGCCTGCCACTCCTGGCACCTCAAGGCCTGCCATTCCTGGCACCTCAAGGCCTGCCACCAGTGCTTCCAGCAAACAATGCTGCTTATCTTCGTGAAGGGAAACGACGCAGGTTAGTCGTGTTGAAATAACCAGAGTTCGGACTTCATTGAAGTGTGTTTGAATTGTAGCGAGATAGATTTTTCAAGTTACAAGCCAGAATTGGACAGCGTTGGATGCGTGCTAGCAGCAAAAGCTCGAAAGATTGCTAAAAAATTATCACATACACATTATTGTAAGACACAGCAGCATTTGTAGAATTATTGTGAGAACTACATTCTGTCATTTCCATCAGTGTCAATACCATATTCACTTTCACTCGTTTACCTCTCTGATCATTCCACTTCTCGATTTAATGCATTTATCATGAAATTATATAATTATCTTTGGGTAAAAAATATAATTAAGTTGTGATTCTCGTAGCATATTTCTGAACTATACTTTATTTCTTGTGTCCTTGGAATTGAATTTAATGCATACATTTAGGTATTGCTTCTTTGCACAATGCATCCAATTATAATGCTTGATTCATTGGAAGGGTGGGCTCGCGGTACTCGCTGACTTTCTTGGGTACTGAACAGGGCTATCCTATCTCTCATTGGTACTCACTTTATACCGTCTAGTATGTTTGAACTCATTCATAGTTTAATACTAGAAACCTTGGAAAGAGGATACTGACCTGAACTGTGATTCCAATTCATGTAGATTAAATGTGGCATACTTTTTGCTAGATGTGTTGTGTTCAAAACCTAAACTTTCAATCACTTTAAAGTTTGATTTATATGTATAATTAATACTTTCTACAAGTTGGGGAAGAAAATATAATATACATTTTAATTTTCGCCAATTTATTGCAGAATTCGTGTGGCAAAAGAAGCAGTTCTTTGTTGGAAGACACAGGTCCCTCAGTGGTACCTTGTAAGCGACGGTTGTTCGCTTCTCCTTCAGGAACGACAATTGCCCTTGAACACAGCAGACCAGCTCCTGAGAGAAAACTTAGGAAAAGGCTCAGGAGAAAATCAAAGGTACTGTACAAGCGGTTAAACACGGATAATTTCATGAGAAGTGTAAGTGGCAGACTTGGTCCTTATCTCAGTGCATTTGTCAAGCACAAATTAAGGGGCAAGAGATCATACACCATGTATCACAAGTGGCTCGCTGTGAACATTCTTGTAAGCTCATCAGAGACCCACTGTCAACTGATGAGGAACTTGATACCATTACCCTCACTTTTGACTGTGCGTGCATTGATGAAACAATTCCAAGTACGTCCTGGTACAAGCGCTAAAAGTGTGTCCATGTTGAAAATGAAGGTAAAACCCGTCAGTGCTAGAGATAAACTTTGTTTCCTTCTAGTGGATGAGATGTCGCTCAGGAAAGGGTTATCGTACAACCAAGAGAACGATGCCATAATTGGATGTGAGACTCTCCACGGTGGCCAACGCAAGGAAATGGCCACATCCGTGTTTTGTGTTATGGCCTCTGGAATTACGAAAAAATGGAAACACCCAATTGGCTTTTATTTTACAGCTTCGACAATGCCATCTTCATGCATAAAAGAGATTTTACAGGACTGTGACGGTATGTCAAGACTTCACTGTTCTGGGCATAACAAGCGACCAAGCCAGCAATTTGGAAAAAGCATTCAAAGACATGGGCTGTACACCAACTAATCCTGTTGTTGAGTTTGCCGACAGGAAATATTTCGTTTTCGAAGATCCCCCCATTTGATCAAAAATGCTCGCAACTTTCTCTACAATGGTGATTTGAAAATTCCATCCCTCCATTGTTCAGCTTCTTGGAAACGACGTGAAGGGAAACGTGTGAAGGGAAACTAGCCTAATTGCTATTTAGATGGTGCGTGCATGTCATCGGTACTGTTTGGTACTTTTGGGTTCTTTTCGCTACTTATTGGTACTTTTGGTAATTATTGTTTATTCTTGCTATATCTTGGTACTTATTGGTACTTCTTGGTACAGAAGTAAAGCTCATTCAGAAGCTCATTGAAATTAAGCAAAACAGAAGTATTTAATGTGTTCCCCGTTTATCGCATCACCATGTCTACAATTTGAAGTTTTCACAAAAAATGAAAGTAAAACTTGCAACTCAAGTATTGTCCATTACAACATCTGCTGCCTTAGACTTTTATGTTGCAACTGATTCCATTCCTTCATCATCAGCAGCAACCAGCATGTTCTGCAAGAAATTCAACGACTTGTTTGATATATTCAATTCTCAATCTCCTGCTGATCGAGTCCCTCTTAGAAAACCCCTGACTTCATGTTCTCCTTCGATAAAAACCGTGCAGGATTACATCCCTTGGTCGAAGGAGTTGCAAGCGCTAAATCCAAATCGGAAATGCTCCTTCATTGATGGGTGGATTCAGTCCATGAATGTTGTACTTATGATGAGAGAAAAAATTCCACGAGATGTACTGCCATACATCAGCGTCCGCAATATTTGTCAAGATGAGTTGGAAAAATTCTTTGGAAAAATGCGCCAAAAGCAGAAGTTCCCTATTCCCCAAGGTTTCATCAACTCTTACCCAATTGAAAGTTAAGGACGTGTCGCCGGCGAATTTAGGACGAGACAGTCAATCATGGACGTATTATAGGCGCGGCGGCCACTTCGACCGTAAAACGCCTATGCGACGCTGATTTTGTTCTCATCCGTGCAACGCCCGACAATTCGTCGACGTGTACTCGCCGATTTATAGGCGTGATATTATCGACGTTTTTTGGCCGTGCAACAGTCGATCAGACGGCTGAAAGTGCTGAGCGTCGGAGCGAGCACGTTCAGTCGTACTGCAACTATAGTTGAAAGTGCCGGTGCGTGCATGTCATCGTTTAAAAAGCAGCTACCACTTTACTTTAAATTAGACGTGTAATGACAAAAAGTGATCTAATTACGTGCTTGTGATAAGTGCCAGTAGTATTGTGTTTGCTAGTCTGTCTATTGGGAAATTCTTCTACAAATTTCATGATTTTTTCTCGTGTTCACGCGACTGGAATGGGTTAGGTAACTAACTTAGGCTAGGCTAGTTAGTTGGGTAAATTTTTACTTTAGGCCCAATTAGGTCTATTTTTTGCCCCTTCTTTGCTTTAATGAACTAATTTTTTGACGTTCATTACGAATCTGAAGTCCGTTTGTAGCGCTCGGACTTAATTTTTGAGATATAGCGATTCAAAAATTTGAAATTGCGAGGACACGGGCTGGTATGGTTCGTTGGGGAGAATCCATTTGCAGGGGAAGGAGGGTACCTAGGCTAGTTTTTTTTCTTTGGTACTTTATGGTACTTTATGATACTTATTGGTACTGATTGTTACTTGTTAGTAGTTGTTAGTACTTATTGGTACTTATTGGTCCTTATTGGTACTTAATGGTGCTTTTCGGTACTGTTTGGTACTTCTTGGTGTTTTTGGGTTCTTTTTGGTACTTATTGGCACTTTTTGGTTTTGTCGAGAATCTGTTCAGAATGATCAAATTTTTGCGAATTTAAAATGAAAATTCTTGTAATTGCGTAAAAAGTTGTGTGTTGAAATATCTCAGTAAATCCCAGCAGCACAGAGGGGTCGCTTCAACATGAATGTTTTTATGTCGCTTAAACATGTATGTTTTCTTTTATGCCTGTGTGTTTAAGGGGGAGCGATAAGAGTTAATGGCTCGAACGACGGCTGTTGACATTGGGTGTTGTCGGTCGAGCCCTTGGGAAACTTGAGACGATCGAAAAATGCCTACCCATTCGCAAACAAAGTCGCTTTCTCAACGCACATAAATCGCGACCCTTGAGCTGCGAGGGTGAACGGAGTAACGGCTTCGAAGGAGCCTGGGCGTGGGAAAGAGTGAAACCAACATATAACCAGGGAAGCAGTAGGCGGGCACTGTCCACGACTAGAAGGACCAGATTGGTCGGGCAGGAGGAAGGGCACAACCCTCAAAATATACGATAGACATCGTGATGAACAGGAGGGCAGTTCGACAGTCGACGCCGCGACGCGAAGTATAAAGATAAAACTCGGGTGTGTTCGCGGTAACAAACGTGCTCAAAGATATAATGAAAAGTGATTATTGGATATATTGAAAATTACACTAAAGTTGACGCTATAATGTAATCCAGAAATTAATGCAGTTCTCGTTTCACTTGCAGAGAGGAAATTTTACGTGTTCCCGGTACCACGTTCACTAAGGGGAAATTTATCAAACATAACAAACCGTGGGAGTCATTTGATGGATCATGGAGATGCCACACTAGAAGGGAGGGTAAGACATGCATTTCTTAAAAAGAAAGAGTAAAGATAGTGCTGAGATGAATATTGCGATAATTCATTGTCATTCAGTCATTTAGGCGCTTAAAAAGTAACAAGTTAAATTTTTATCTTTGACAGGCGGGACGGTTATTCAGTCATATGTCTGAGGATCGATCAGCTCGAATGAAGGGAATCGACGTGTGAACATGCTGAAACGGGATGAGCAAGATGACGTCATCACTAGACATTTTCTGAACAGTGCATAAGATAGGCCTTTGAACTGAAGCGAGTCGCGGATGAATTTTGTGGTTGAAGTGACCTTCGCCTACTGGGCTGCTGGGAGCGCTGAAATATTGTAGGCATTATTTGTGTTATGTTTGGATGCATAAGCAATCTGCGGTTAAAGGCTGGCCAGCCAATTTTCTGTGTAATTATGTGAAGTAAGTCATTTGACGTATGCTATTTGCTTTCATTACTTAATTAGCATTATTCCTAACACCATTCATTGTGTGTGCGCTCATTAATGTTTGTATTACGTATAGCTGGGAATTATAAATGTTAAGCATAGTTCATCCTGTGTATCATGCCCCACAATATTAGAAGCGATCCATCGTAATACCACGGAGGGCGCCCAGAAAATGCGCTGCGTAAGTGGGTCAGCGATCCCCGGTGAGTACCTTTCTTTTTGGTATATGTACTGTAATTGCCGATTATTATTAATTAATTTGTGTTGCATATGTATACTTTTGAGGTGTGCCATTCCTCAATTCCGAGAGCCGAATCTCCCTGCTAATGAAATGTTAACAAGGAGGTGAAGGGACCATTTCTCGTGACATCACAATTTGGTGAGAACAACACGATCGCTTTGTAATTTGTGTGAATTTGGTGAGTGTAGTATAGCAGTTGCATTGTATTTTTTTTGCGTTTTTTATTTCATGTGTAAAACGTACAGAAATTCAGTAGAGGTACATGTCTCGTAGTGATGATTTTCTGTGTTCCGGTGTGAGAAGCCAGCAAGCACACGGCCACATAGATCAAGAAAGTGAAAGTGGTTATAAAAGTGATAAGTTTGAGTGAGAAAATTCTGGTGTGTTCACTCGATTAATTTCAAAGTTTCAGTAAAAGTTTTACAGTGAGTAGGTGTGGAAAACATTTGAGTGATCGCAAAATTTCGAGTTTTTGGAGAAAGTGAATTGGAGAAGATCGACACTATGCCTGCGCGCGGGAGAAGGAACAACGACCGCAGAAATGCGCCAGCAACGCCACCACGACCCGAAGAGGAAGCAGTAAACATGCCCGTGGTAACGAGTTGCGTGGGAGCCATAGGTGCCAAATTTAGGAGGGGCGACGATGTAGGGGAACATATGGCAAGGTTGAAGTTTTTGACGGGCAATCTGAATAACAGCGAGAAGGTGAATGCCTTTTTCCTATGCCTGGGTCCACAAGAGGCAAAGGAATGCAATAAAATAATTGGTACACTAACGAACCTACGAGAAGCAGAAAGATGGCTGCGCTCCTACGCCGACCAAGTAGAACATCCGACGCAAGCGCTGTTTGAAATAGTGACCAAGAAGCAAACAAGCCGAGAAGGAGTTTCAGAGTACCTGACGCGCCTAGAAAGGCTGTACAACGAGAATTATCTGGAACATCCGGAACGAATCCTTGTAGATTTGATGTGGCTCGGATTAAGGGAGAACATCACGAGACCCTTTCGAAGTGATGCGCGACCTACGACAGTACAAGAATTGAGAGACATGGCAATCGAGGTGAAAAATCGACGGATAGTACCAGTGCCAAGGGAAACGACAGAGAGAAGGGAACCGGAGAGAGAGAGAGAGCGCAGCGAAGCGAGAGGAGGCCACAGCAGGAGACTGCACGTGTCGGCCATACGATGCGGCATTCGCCACAGCGGCAAAGAGGCTACCGCCATAAAGTGCCACCCTGGAGAGAAAGCAACAGACAGATACGACACTCTCCTATCATCGAAGAGGAAATTATGAAGCACCCCACTGAAGCGAAAAAGGCAGACTTAGGAGTCATCAGCACCAAATTTACCACGCAAGAGAACCACAGCCGCAACCGGAAGTAACACCTGCACCTGCAATGGACTTGGCACAGTATAAAGCGGTGCCACCGCCGTGCGTCAACTGTGGAAAATTTGGGCACCTAAGAGCTAATTGCAGAGTGCAACAGTTTGCAGGACAGCCAAAAAACGGAATAGGAGACCGTTAGCTCCACTAATGAATCCCAGCGTTGTACTCCAAGTGAATGGCACACCTGTTACCGCACTTCTTGATACCGGAGCAAATATATGCTTTGTAAAAGAGCGTGTGGTTGCGGGGATTAAAAATGCTAGTGTGAAAGGAACATCGACTGCATTAAAAACAATTGGAGAGGAACCCGTTCCGGTGCTGGGAAAGATTAATGTGCCAATCAAAGTTAACGGTCAGAAAATTGTTCAGAGATGTTTTGTTGTGCGGGAAAATGCATTCCCAGGAGACCTGCTAATAGGAGTGGAAGTAATGAACAAAGTCAACGCAAAGCTAGACTTCGGAAGACGTAGGGCATCATTCTTTGGAACTCACGTGAACATGTTTTCAGCACCAGGACACGCTTTTCCGAAAATTCTGTGCGTAATGCGGGAAGAAACATCAGTCACTCTGGCTGAGGACATTACAGTAAAGCCTCGCGCGTAAACCATGGTGAAGTGTCGAGCAGATGGCAAGTTTAATGGGAAGGAAGTAATTTTAGAGCCTAGAATTAAGTGGGCGCCGTACGTCGCAGCCACCGCTGCAAAGGTACAAAACGGGTATGTTTTGATGCCTGTACTTAACCCTTTTGCCGAAGAAATCGCTCTGACTGAAGGAGCCATAATTGCAACATGCTACGAAATCTCGAATGAAGATGCAACTGCAGAAGAAAACAATGCGGAAAATAGCGAAACAGAAAATTGCCGCAGAGAGAAGCGCTTTCAGCAAATTGATGAGCTTAACCTCAGCCACTTGGATGCTGAAAAACAAGGACAAGTCAGAAACCTGCTGAAGGAATATCACAAGACGATTAGTGCAGACGAGATGGATATTGGCCACGTGAAAGGAGTGAAATACAAAATTTTGCTGAGTGATTACAGGCCAATTCAGACGAAAGGATGGCGTATTCCGTACTCCAGCCAAGAAATTATTGATAAAAAGGTCTCGGAGATGATCGAAAGTGGAGTTGTGCAAGAGAGTACAAGTGCTTGGAAATACCCACTCGTACTCGTAAAGAAGCCAGGAGGAGGCCACAGAGTTTGCCTTGATTTGCGAGCTGTTGACATGCGGGTAATAAACGAACATTATCCAATTCCCCACATTGTAGGGACACTGGAAGAGGTGGCTGGCAAAGAATACTATTCCATTGTCGATGCAAAATCAGCCTTCCATCAGATTGAGCTAGATGAGGAAAGTAAGCAATACACGGCGTTTCAGACTCGACAAGGCAACTTCGAGTACTCTAGGCTACCTATGGGACTCAAGTGCTCAACATCAGTGTACCAGAGAGTAATTTGTCATGTTCTGAAGAGGCAACTTGGAAAATTCGCCGCCATTTATTTGGACGATGTGTGCGTTAGCTCTATGACTTTTGAGAGCCACCTAGAAAATTTGAGAGAAGTGTTACACGAGTTTCAATGCGACGGAGTTAAAATAGGCTTGGACAAGTGCAAATTTGCACAAAGGCAAGTGAAGTACCTAGGATGTTACATCAGTCGTGAGGGACTTATTCCAGACACCAAAAACGTGGAGGCAATGCAGAGTTACCCTAGGCCGACTACCGCACGTAAAGTGCGCTCGTTCGTGGCAGCGCTTAATTTCTACCGGCGCTTCATTCCGCACTTTGCCACAACAGCTGCACCCCTTAATGCTCTGACTAAGAAGGGCCAAAAATTCCAGTGGAAGGAGGAACACGAGCAAGCCTTCTGTAAACTCAAGCAGCTCATGATAGAAGCTCCAGTTCTGAAGAAGCCTTCTCTAAATGAGACGTATTACTTGAGCTGTGATGCCTCGAATGAGGGCTCGGGCGCGGTCCTTGCACAGAAATGTAATGGTAAGGAACAACCGATTGGATACTTCAGCAAAAGATTCAATGATGCTGAAAAACGTTATTCAATTACGGAGCGGGAAGGATTAGCAGTGGTCGCCACTGTAAACCACTTTTCACCTTACCTGTACGGCAATAAATTTGTTGTAATTACTGATCACACGGCTCTCAAATATTTGTTCAAAGGTAAAAACACAAAGAACAACAGAATTATGAGATGGGCCCTAACACTCTCTCAATATGATTTTGAGGTGATTTACCGGCCAGGAGCTCAGAACGTAGTGCCCGACGCATTGTCGAGAAACATTGCGAACAAGAACGAAGAAGAAAATCCAGACGACGAAGCACCTAAAACAGTGTTCGTCACGACGATGATAAATGAAGCGCCCAATGTACAAGAGGCGGAAAGTAGTTTTCAGAAAGAGAACGTGAGAGCAGAGCAATTGAAGGATCCTGTTTGGGGGCCTGTACTGAGATATCTTGAAGGTGACAAATTAGGGGACGCTCCAAGTCTCGCTCTGAAATCCGAAATTTTCACCGACGAAGGCATATTGTATTTCAGAAAGACACAACGAAAGCCTAATAGAACAAGGCACTGGATCGTTGTGCCAGACGCTCTGAGAGAAGCGGCAATAACGTTAGCACATGACAGCACAATCGGTGCACACCAAGGTCGTGCTAAAACGTGGAAAAAGCTCATGGAGTTCGGGTACTGGATTAACATGGCGCGTGACGTTAACAAGTACGTCGATTCATGCATGCAATGTCAAAAACGTAAGATCAACAATCGCATTTGTGTTAGCATGGGTTCATTCCCTGAAATTGACAAGCCTCTGGACAGAATAGGCGTTGATTTAATCGAAATGCCTGTCTCGAACGAGGGACACAAGTACATCCTAACAGTGGTCGATCACCTCAGTAGATATGTTGCAGCGTTTCCGCTCAGAAGCAAGACGACTGAGGAAGTAACGAAAGCGTTGACTAAGTTCGTTACTACGTACGGCCCAGCGAAGACGCTCATCTCAGACAGGGGAACCGAGTTCACGTCAGCTTTGTTCAGAAATGTGTGTGAAAAATTGAAAATAAAATACTACAACACATCAGCATATCATCCCCAATCAAACGGAATGACGGAACGGCAGAATCAGAATATCAAGACTGTTTTATCACACCTTGCCGCCAATGATCAATCCTCGTGGCCTGATGCACTTCCTTGGACGTGCCTGGCACTGAACACCAGCTACCAGAGCGTCATTGAAGAAATTCCATTCTATTTATTCTTTGGTAGGGATGCAGAAATTCCTGTTGTTGACAGGTTAAAAACCCCTCGCATGGATTACTCTCTAGGTGAGAATTACAGTGCCGAGGTAAGCTTACGACTCCACAATGCGTTGAAGATGGTGAAGGTAAAATCTAAAGCCTCACACGATAAATCGGTGCAGTTAAAGGAGCGCGGAGTGAAGAACAGTCAGGTGCAAGATGGCGATATTGTGTTGCTGCATAATCCAACGGGAAAGGCTGAAGTTGCAAATGCATGGCCTACCGACTGGCTCGGCCCTTATCGGATTACAGTAAAAACAGAGACGAATGCCACAATAAAGGCGCTCTATAGTAACTGCGAGAGAAGAGTTCACCTCGATAGATTGAAAATTGCCCACTTGAGAGGTGAAGCTTACCCCTGCAACCAGAATGCCGCGGCGCCGCCAAATGCCGGATGTGAAGCTATCGACAGCGAGGACGAAGATATGCCGGAAAACGCTGCGAATGAACAGGCTACGTCGGTGACGCAGCGAAAATATAACTTACGTTCTAGGTGTAGGTGAATCGTCGGCCAAAAATGATCAGCTGCAATGAATTAAGTTCATGAATTTTTTGATTTTTCAGGATGTTTCCTTCGTGTGTAATTTTAGATGTGTTCTTCAATAGGAAGACGTGTTCGAGTTTCGTATTATCATAGTTTGCACTCGCAAGAGTGAGATGTGTTTTTCAGTAGTTGTATGTGTTACTAGCTGTGGGTGAAGTTGAATTTCTGCTCACGAGCGATCTTGTTGGAAAACGAGAGGCTTGTTGGAATGTTCTGATCTCACGCTGTACTTGAAATTTCATCCTATTGTTGCTAAGAGAAGAGAAATTGAGCTTTTCAGTAGTTTGCTGTCGTGTGCTTCTCAAAAGGAATGCCATGTGACTTTTCGTAGTATGCTTTCATTTTTCGCCAGCATCTCGTAAAGCGTACGCGCTTAATACGAAATAACGCTAGTGAATTAATTAGTTTCATCAGAAGTTCTTAGGCTGAGGTCATCTCAGACTTGCTGATTTTATCTATACCTATGGACCATTCATTTTCGTAACGGGGAAAATATGCTTGGCATTATATTAAAAGTAGCGTATTCTTTCTTGCTGTAGACAATAGTGTGTTCCTTTCTTCAGACTTAATTAATTGATTTTCTCGGTAGAATAGCGTAGTGAGTACTTCAGCAAAACCAGGCCAGAACATTGCATAACACGAATGCGGCTCATATAAGCAGCAAAACCAAGGGAACTCAAGTGGAACACAAGCAATTATTTTACAAGAACGAAGAAGATAGAACAACAACACGACATGGGGGACACATTGCACCTGCATTGGAGATGTTTAAAAGGATTGCCCAAATTCAAGCGTTGCAGTGAGAGGCGACAAAGACGAATGTATAGCTGGAAATTTCACATCATGCTTAAGAAGGACGCTGGACGCACAAGTAATTACCTCGGAGCCGCTTGTGGTTGAGCTGTAGCTGAGCCAACTGGCCACTAACAAGCTAGAGCAGGAAGGAGTTCTCGACTAATTAGCAGTCATGCTTCGAAGTGGAAAGCACCACAGAACGACGCAGCAACAGCGTGAGTACGTAAGAAGGAGTGAAAATAAAGCAGATTATTTATTCTAGGGTGCCAAACTGTAATAGCGTTCAAAAATGCTTTTATAAAAATGGGCACTCTTATGAAACAGTGACAGTACTTTGCATTGTTGAGTGTTGTAACTTACTTGAATAATGTGGAGTTTGCGTCGTAACATTTATGCCTGGTAAGGCATTCCTGAATTTCGAATGCAAGTTTCCTGTGAATTTTGACTAGGCAAATTATCACATTGGAATATTGAAGCCGCATTTTTAGGCATCTCTATTTATACGTGAAATAAAAATTAAAAGAGATTACGTCGGATAGCCTTTGAATGATACGTACGGTCTTCAAAGAATATTAACCCATGAAATTCTCGCATAAATAAGAATGTTCACTCGGAGAAAATAAAATATTATTTCGTGTCTATTAGATTCCACGTCGACGTCAAGAAATACTGAGAGGGATTCTACAGGATACCAGCGTGCACTGCGCAGGATTATGCCTCGGAATACTTCAGCATTACTTCGTGGGATTGGGTACCCTATCGCGAAGGGAGACTATATTAAATGAAATTTATTGACGCTTCTACTCGTATTTTCGACAGATCAATGTAACTTACTGACGGACTGATTTGCCTGATCAACGAATCGATGTGGGGAAATACTTCACTCGTGCAATTTTTGGAAAATACTTCGCTTTAGGAAATGTCTAAAAAACCGTTATCACTGTTATTATACTTCGCTTTAAGAAATGTCTAAAAAACCGTTATCACTGTTATTCTCGAGCGTGAGAATGTCGACCAAAGTTTATCCGTGTGTGTAAGGACAATTCGTCACTGTTCGGTCGGAAAAACAAGCGGCGATTGTTTGGGTAGAGGTAGGCGTGTCATATTTCGCGGCCTCAAGTGCAAGCGTACCCAAGCCGAGGCTTTGTAGGGCAAGGAGGCGGACGTGACGTCTGAACACAGGCCCGCACAACCGGAGCCAATCGCCGCTCGCCAAAGCTATGACGCAAGAAGGTGTGTCTCAACACGCACCAATGAGAGTCCCAGACGTCAGAATAAGCAAGGATTCCGCCAATGAGGTTGCAGATGCTGCCTCTGTAGAAGAGAAGCTTCGAGACTGATCTCGAAGGAGGGTAGCGAAACACATATAAGGATGCGAGATGAAGCCTCGTGAGGAATTTTTGAACACACGTGAGAGACTGCGCAAGACGTCTGAGGGTGTTCTACACAATAGGCCAGCCTCGTCGGCTGGCCTGATACCCAACTGCAACTTGAAAGTTAATAATTCGAGGCACATAAACAACGTTGGACGTCGGAAGTCATTGGAGCACCGTCTTACAAAGGAAGCCTAATCGAAGTAAACCAGCCTCGCATCGGGGATCGTCATGAATAAACGCGTCGGAGATTCAACCAAGAGCAATTACCATCTGTGCATCGGGGTCGAACTCACAATCAGCGGCAGTCGTCAACATTGCAAATGGCAAACAGTTAAGATCGCTCACCAACACTGCAAAGTTCAACGCATGAAACTGCAATGAATCAGCTCACAACCGCTTCAAGGGATCAGCTACCTGTAGAAAGAAGCGGGGGAGGGCACCACTGCAGCGAGGTAGCAAGAGATCAGCCTACGCCAGCAGCAAGCCTAAGCTGCGACGCGGAACATCAGCAGTGAGCAATAACATCGGCTGTGAACGACGCGGAACATCAGCAGTGAGCAATAGCATCGGCAGTGGATACCCATCAGTGAATCATTTATTATCAAAAGGGCGAGTGTTTTAAAGTTGTGGGAGCTCTTTTAGGTGGTGATTGAAGTTCAAATTCAGATGTAGATAAGCACACAGAAAAGTGCTTTTCAAAGTATCGCGAGGAATCATCTAATTTTTGGCTATCAATTTCCTGTGTCTATTTAGTCGAAGATCAACTTCCCGTTGTATGATTCGACACCGTGTCACAATTCCAGGTTAAATCGTGATGTGTTATTCTCGCAAATATTATGATTTGTGTTACTGTGGATGCGTGAATCGTTGTCAACGAGGGAGTATTTGTAACTTGAATACTCGGTAAGCATCACCTTTGTGTCATGTCGTGTTTAAATATTTGCGGCGGTAGAAACTTACGTACTTTTCATTGACGCCGTTGTGCCATTTCAAATTATTTCGCCCCATGCCTTGTGTGTTTATCCACGTGTTTCCCAATAAATTCGTGTTAATCTTGCTAACTCTTTTATTCTCCAAGTCTGGTATGCAGGTGTACGCAAGCATAAAGGATAATACTATAACATGTTTGGGGGTTGAGACTCCCCCTGCGTGCGTGATTAGTAACCCTTTTCACGTATCGCGACAGGGAAAATTCTAATTGTCCTGTGCAAGCGTACTGTCTGTATATCAGCTTGGAAATTTAAAGGAATTCATTTTCAGTTGTCCAAAATTTCTGTTTCTTTTAATTCAGTCAAACAGTCGCTCGATAATCAAGCAGAATTTTCTGCAAGTACAATTCACCCCGTGTCATCTTAAGTACGCTCCAATTCTTGGGGAGTAATTTCTAACTTAGAGATCTATGCCGTCGCCTGAGACCGGGCGAGCTGTTGGAAGGGTAATAAAAGACCGGAAATTTCTTGTGGCGGTGAAGCTGAGCCGCAGTCTAACCATTTTCTGAGCGCCTAATTTGAAGTGTACTTGACTGAGTGTAATCCATGTCCATTAATTTTCGAAATGTTATGAGGAATTGATATTTTCCGGAATCTTTGCTCATTTTTTTGTGCCGCTAAGGTGATCTAGTTAATATTGTCTGAGTGAATATTGCATCAAATACTTACTCTGTTTTCTTGACAGTGTGTTCGATAAAAATTTTTTTTTTTGAGTGCTGAATTTTTGGTTGAATTTTCTATGATCTGTACCATTATTAGGTTTAACTTAATTCAGGTGTGCAGCGATGGCTCTGGAAACTAACGCCGTAATTTTAGCAGACAACGCCTTATCTCAAGTGAATCTTTGAAACAAGTTTACATTTTTCGGGCTTTGAGACATTTAGTAATTAATCTAGTTGGAATTTTCATTTTTAATGATACCTGACTCAAAATAATTTGCAGAATGTTTTGGCCTCGTGTTCGTCAAGCTTCTCCAATCAGCTTTAGCAACATAATTCATATTTTCATTCGTTGATATTTGAGTGCTTCAATTATTTAAATTGACATCTGCTGAGAAGCAATAATGGGAATTTTGAGAATCAATTTCCTTGCTATCAAAGAAGTGGTAAATTCTTGTTGCAAAACTGTTGAATGAATTAAGTGACGGTGCTTAGGATAAAAATTAAATGTAGTGTTTAAAGTAAGTGATAATTTTCAACGGTGCTGCACATTCAGTTCGTGGTCTAATTTTATTTGCTTAGACATAAATGACGCCGCTGCTCGTGTGTTAAGTAAAGTAAATTGATCCTCCTTTTTTTTTTTATTCACAAGATCATTGTGCTAAGCTCCAGTACATCAGAGTGAGAATTTAAATAATTGCTTCAATAATAATACACTAAAATCATTAAATATTTTGGGTAGTTTTCCCATGTGCCAAGTATACAATCCATTCGACACTGACATGAGTCAATCTATACCTTTATATCAAATTCACTGAGCATGAAAATTTTGCTTCCTTAACTTTTATAAATTCATGATGTTTAAAAATTTCCTTTTGATGTGAATTCGACGGTAGAGCGTGGTAATTTAAGATTATTCAATCCCAGCTGCCTTCAGGTAGGAAGGAATTTTTATTACATTAAGCATCTGTAGATTTTAAAGGGAACACGTGGATTAAATGCAATTTTTGTAGTCCAAACAGTTACATGTCACCGATGAATTAATTTTCATTTTTAAGTGTGCGTTAATTGGAAGATTGTGTATTTTTCTTCAAATCGTTCGTCGTCTAGGGGAATGTTCAAGTTATACTCATGTGAGAGGTGCAAATTATATCTTACTGAAACTGAAGTCTACTACAGCGAAAGAGATAGATACTGAAGGCGAAAATTACCTAACATTCGGTATTGAATTAAATCGGGGGAACGGAACATCCATGAGAATTCTTCAGAATAATTTTTGGATTTTATAATGCATTCCTCGTATTGGTCTACGCATTTTCTCTCGTTCGTGCGCGGATTTTGGACAGGTTCGTGGGGTCGGTTTTGCCTGATCAACAAAAGTAGCTCTGGCGTGCCTTCTAATGTTTGAGCGTAAGATGGGAGGAGCAGAAACATTCGACAATGCTTTGAATTCAACATGATTAGGCGGTAACCTTAACCAAATTGTGTGGACCGTTTCGTCAGTAATTGAAATTCAATCGTAATTGATGACGAGATTGTGTTTGCATAATCAGGATGTATTTATCAACTTCATTGGGATATGTTTATTTTCCACAATGGAAAATGCTCAATATTTCGAAATGGAGTGTTATTTCTGCAGACGAATTTATTTATAGCGTTAAAATTGAAACTGCTTAGCGACTGGAGTGTACAATGGAAATTTACTTGAGAATGTAGGCAAGAGAGGTACACCGCACAGCAGAGAGACTCTGCCGAGATTTTATTGCTTTGCGAATAGCTCACGCAATTAAGAAATTGTGGCGGTACGTTCAAGCTGATGTGCTTATGCTCGAGTGTGGTATTATGTGAACGCGAGAATGTAGAATGCTAGAGTAAATGAAGTAGAAATATCACTGGTGTATGTATTTTGAAAATACGTCGAACATCTATGGCAGGAATTTCTTCGAAAAATATTATAGCTCGTTTTCTGTGCTCTGTCTTTGCGAGTTGTATGTTTACAGAAATCCAATATGCCATTCCTTTATCAGCTAATGAAAGTACAAGAGCGAATAATGAAATCGTTTCCTATGTCGGGATTGTCTGGAAGGTCAGACTCTAGGCAGGCTTGGCAAGGAATACGTAGGATGATTAATATCCGGGTTCACTGCAGACGTTGTAAATAGATAACACATGACACGAAGCTGTAGTATGTTTAGTTGCACAAAAGAAATGTGACTTATTCCTGGGTGGCGAGATTTCATGAAGGTATATTCGCTAGGTGTGTTTTTTTGCGTTTTCTTACTGAAGCGGAATCCCGTGAATCTTAGTGTACTGGGAACGTTACATTTTATTTTAAGTGTTATAGAATAAGAACTGTTCCTTAATTCTGAATCTCCCATGCGCGTTGCCAGGAACTTTGCTTCTTTCCACCTGGTGAACGGTGTGTGAGGGAACGAGAATAGGAACTGCGATTTTGACCTACATTTGCAGTGGCACAAGCAGAAGTAATTTCTGAGTTTGAGTAACTGCGATGTTTACCGGATTTAGACTACCTGATTGACGTACTAACTTTTGGGTACAATTTAGTGTGAGTTGTCGCTGCGTTCATGTGTCGAAGTTTTGGTGTTTCCTTCGCATAGGGATGTTCCAGGCACTCAAACTGTTCGTACTCCAACATCGACGGATATGCTAATTTAATTTTCTTAGTATAATAGTTATGTTAAGGTGATACAACACTCTCTCCGTCATTGAATGGAAAACATACTGCAGGATCCCGAGTTATGTAAATATATTGATAATGTCATGCAATTCAACGACGTCTCTTCGAGTGGAATGACATGATATGAATAAAGGCTAAACCGTCTCAAGGGCTGGTAAATAAGGTAATTAGGATGTGAATGTAATTTTCTCATGATTTTGTGGGTGCGGACGAGTAATCAGACCGCCTAAACTGCAGTGCACGGCAGTGTGGCGTAAGTCTGATGAAATGTTAACACTCTATTTCTATTTTCTTTGAGTAAGAGCACACGGGATATCGGCCAACCTGGTAAATCTCTCGTTGTGCATATGTTATTTCATGTGTACATTAAGTGCGTTAGGGATTTCAGCCTATTTGGTAAATCTCCCGATTTAGCGTACAATATTTGTCTGAATGTTCATATAATCTTGCGGCAACGTGGAATAATTTAAATGTGCTGCACTGTCTCTGGGGCTGAGAATCGTATAAAATTTTTATGTCATGTCTATTTTTTGCATTTTTGTGTCAGTGATATCACAATGTCAGATCGTCTGAAGAGCCTTTCGGCGTAGTAAGATGTAAAGCTTGACGGGTTGGTAACACTACATTTTGTCTATTTCTGCATTTCTTTGTATGTCGGTATTGTTAGAATGTCGGATCGCTAGAAAAGCCTTCGCGGCCGAGTATAACGTAAAGTCCGATGAGCTGATAGTACCCAATTCATGTGTAATTTTTCTCTTGTGTGTCGGTGTTGGCATAATGTCTGATCGTTAGAAAAGCCTTCGCGGCAGAGTATAACGTAAAGTTAGACGCCTTGACAATACCCAATGTATATGTGTTTTTTTCTTGATGCGGATTCGGGATTTTGGCCTAACAGGCAATTCTCCTGCTAGTTCGTACGTCATGAGCAAGAATGTTTTATTTTCTTCGAAATATTTAGGTGATTCAACTGATTAGTAACACCGTCGAACGAATTTCGGCTTTGTCTAGAGTTGGTTGAGGATGCCGGAAATTAACTATTTTATGTATGTAGGTAGAAATTCTTCGCGTAGCTCACCTCCGCCTCACGCAAGGCAGATTTGAAGGAAAGCGAGGAAAGTTTCTAAGGTGATCAACCATGTAATGCGCTGTCTCTCGAGTACAAATGGACCAGGTTAGACAATTTAACGCGTATTTTACGGAAGGAGATCATTAGCAATTTAACGCGAAACTCAGGGGTCTAAGTCAGGCTGGTCGACAAGCGGACTGAGAATCAAAACCTGAAGATCTTCGCAAATAAATGTGCTTCATTTTCTACAATTATGATGGAAGAGCTGACGAGCTCCGACGTGGGAGTCCAACGCGTATTGACGCCGTAATCTACAGGATTTGTCCGCGATTTGACGCAACGAGGATCTACGGAATTTTCCACGAATTCACGTGGCGCCAAGGATGAATTTTTTATGGAAAAGCTACAGTAACTTCAATTCTCAGCAGGGGAGCCTCCCCAGGAACAGTAGCAAGCCCAGGATCAGTAGCAACCCCAGGAACAGTAGCAAGCCCAGGATCAGTAGCAAGCCCAGGATCAGTAGCAAGCCGAAGAGGAGTAGCACGTCACAGGAACAACAACAAGCTGTAACTAGGTGCACAGGAGGAGCAACAGCAAGTTTTTGTTGCAAGAAAAACGTCTACTTTGAATCACAGGATGAAATGATAATTATGAGGAAGAAAACTTGAGGTTGGAAAATTAACTCCATTTGAGATTGTGTTTTTGGGTGGATTGCAACCGAGAAAGCTGAAAGGATGTCTCTACTTGTAACAAATTCGCCGATTTCTCGATCTCTAATTTATATGTTTATCTATGTCGATGAATTTGCCGAGAGCAATTCGAGAATAATATGTCGTGTGTGTTTTATTTGATGCGTGTAAGTTGTCGGATATGTGCGGTATCTTTACTGTGTTCTTTGCTATTTGCGTACTACAATAATGTGTGTAAGAGATGCGTTTCAATTATTTAGTGTGTCAGATATTAATGAATTTTTCATAAATGTGTCAACATTCGCGTGCTACAAGAAGGTAAATGATGAAGTGATTTGTAAGGATATTTTCATGTCGGGAAAAGCGAAGGGATTGAAAAATGGGGGCGAATATTTTCTAAATTTTTAACGTAAAGGGTATGTCACGGTTATAATTTAAATTAACGGATGAAAATTTGCACCAACTTTGCAAGTTGGCACAAATTTTTCTGGGGCGATGCGGGTATTGTGGGGAAATACTTCACTCGTGCAATTTTTGGAAAATACTTCGCTTTAGGAAATGTCTAAAAAACCGTTATCACTGTTATTATACTTCGCTTTAAGAAATGTCTAAAAAACCGTTATCACTGTTATTCTCGAGCGTGAGAATGTCGACCAAAGTTTATCCGTGTGTGTAAGGACAATTCGTCACTGTTCGGTCGGAAAAACAAGCGGCGATTGTTTGGGGTAGAGGTAGGCGTGTCATATTTCGCGGCCTCAAGTGCAAGCGTACCCAAGCCGAGGCTTTGTAGGGCAAGGAGGCGGACGTGACGTCTGAACACAGGCCCGCACAACCGGAGCCAATCGCCGCTCGCCAAAGCTATGACGCAAGAAGGTGTGTCTCAACACGCACCAATGAGAGTCCCAGACGTCAGAATAAGCAAGGATTCCGCCAATGAGGTTGCAGATGCTGCCTCTGTAGAAGAGAAGCTTCGAGACTGATCTCGAAGGAGGGTAGCGAAACACATATAAGGATGCGAGATGAAGCCTCGTGAGGAATTTTTGAACACACGTGAGAGACTGCGCAAGACGTCTGAGGGTGTTCTACACAATAGGCCAGCCTCGTCGGCTGGCCTGATACCCAACTGCAACTTGAAAGTTAATAATTCGAGGCACATAAACAACGTTGGACGTCGGAAGTCATTGGAGCACCGTCTTACAAAGGAAGCCTAATCGAAGTAAACCAGCCTCGCATCGGGGATCGTCATGAATAAACGCGTCGGAGATTCAACCAAGAGCAATTACCATCTGTGCATCGGGGTCGAACTCACAATCAGCGGCAGTCGTCAACATTGCAAATGGCAAACAGTTAAGATCGCTCACCAACACTGCAAAGTTCAACGCATGAAACTGCAATGAATCAGCTCACAACCGCTTCAAGGGATCAGCTACCTGTAGAAAGAAGCGGGGGAGGGCACCACTGCAGCGAGGTAGCAAGAGATCAGCCTACGCCAGCAGCAAGCCTAAGCTGCGACGCGGAACATCAGCAGTGAGCAATAACATCGGCTGTGAACGACGCGGAACATCAGCAGTGAGCAATAGCATCGGCAGTGGATACCCATCAGTGAATCATTTATTATCAAAAGGGCGAGTGTTTTAAAGTTGTGGGAGCTCTTTTAGGTGGTGATTGAAGTTCAAATTCAGATGTAGATAAGCACACAGAAAAGTGCTTTTCAAAGTATCGCGAGGAATCATCTAATTTTTGGCTATCAATTTCCTGTGTCTATTTAGTCGAAGATCAACTTCCCGTTGTATGATTCGACACCGTGTCACAATTCCAGGTTAAATCGTGATGTGTTATTCTCGCAAATATTATGATTTGTGTTACTGTGGATGCGTGAATCGTTGTCAACGAGGGAGTATTTGTAACTTGAATACTCGGTAAGCATCACCTTTGTGTCATGTCGTGTTTAAATATTTGCGGCGGTAGAAACTTACGTACTTTTCATTGACGCCGTTGTGCCATTTCAAATTATTTCGCCCCATGCCTTGTGTGTTTATCCACGTGTTTCCCAATAAATTCGTGTTAATCTTGCTAACTCTTTTATTCTCCAAGTCTGGTATGCAGGTGTACGCAAGCATAAAGGATAATACTATAACATGTTTGGGGGTTGAGACTCCCCCTGCGTGCGTGATTAGTAACCCTTTTCACGTATCGCGACATCGACGTTCATGAGTAATCTGCCGATTAAAAGTTTGAGCTTGAATAAACGTCATGAAATATATGTGAAACATTGCACTTAACATGATTTGGTGGTAATTTGAATCGTAATAATGATCCATCTTACAGAACGCAATCGTGTAGTAATGTGGTGTATAGAAATTTTATACGAGTCTGCATATTGGGCTCGCAATACTTCCTCCTGAAATTAAGCACTCATCTTCAACGCGCGTGTGAAGCTATTGAAATGCCAGAAGAGAGGCATGGAAGAAAAGCAAATTCGTCAGCTATACCAAAGGAGTCAACATCGAACCGTCAACTACAGCGGCAAGGATTTGGAGAACAGAAAACGCAAGCGTAAATTGAAACTACGAGACATAAAATCATCGATACTTTAGGATGTCTGAGGAGTGGGAAAGGTGCCCGTGAAATTTTGTGAATGTTATTAGGGTTAAGTACTCAAGTATTTAGTACGCACTTTACTTCGGCGGGAAAAACAAATACATCGGTTAGAAGAACACGACACAATATATCACGCTGTGGCTGATAGTAATGATTGTAGTGTTAATTGTAAGGTACCCTGTTTCTGCGGAACAAAGTTTAGATGATAATGTGCTTAAGTAGAATTTACCATGTGTGTCTTATATTGGCTGCATACTGTAGTACTTATTATTCAATAAATAGCTGAAAGCTAATTCAAAAAAATTGTCAGGCCAATTTTTTTAACTCTAGGAGGGCCGTCTGTCGAGAATCTGTTCAGAATGATCAAATTTTTGCGAATTTAAAATGAAAATTCTTGTAATTGCGTAAAAAGTTGTGTGTTGAAATATCTCAGTAAATCCCAGCAGCACAGAGGGGTCGCTTCAACATGAATGTTTTTATGTCGCTTAAACATGTATGTTTTCTTTTATGCCTGTGTGTTTAAGGGGGAGCGATAAGAGTTAATGGCTCGAACGACGGCTGTTGACATTGGGTGTTGTCGGTCGAGCCCTTGGGAAACTTGAGACGATCGAAAAATGCCTACCCATTCGCAAACAAAGTCGCTTTCTCAACGCACATAAATCGCGACCCTTGAGCTGCGAGGGTGAACGGAGTAACGGCTTCGAAGGAACCTGGGCGTGGGAAAGAGTGAAACCAACATATAACCAGGGAAGCAGTAGGCGGGCACTGTCCACGACTAGAAGGACCAGATTGGTCGGGCAGGAGGAAGGGCACAACCCTCAAAATATACGATAGACATCGTGATGAACAGGAGGGCAGTTCGACAGTCGACGCCGCGACGCGAAGTATAAAGATAAAACTCGGGTGTGTTCGCAGTAACAAACGTGCTCAAAGATATAATGAAAAGTGATTATTGGATATATTGAAAATTACACTAAAGTTGACGCTATAATGTAATCCAGAAATTAATGCAGTTCTCGTTTCACTTGCAGAGAGGAAATTTTACGTGTTCCCGGTACCACGTTCACTAAGGGGAAATTTATCAAACATAACAAACCGTGGGAGTCATTTGATGGATCATGGAGATGCCACACTAGAAGGGAGGGTAAGACATGCATTTCTTAAAAAGAAAAAGTAAAGATAGTGCTGAGATGAATATTGCGATAATTCATTGTCATTCAGTCATTTAGGCGCTTAAAAAGTAACAAGTTAAATTTTTATCTTTGACAGGCGGGACGGTTATTCAGTCATATGTCTGAGGATCGATCAGCTCGAATGAAGGGAATCGACGTGTGAACATGCTGAAACGGGATGAGCAAGATGACGTCATCACTAGACATTTTCTGAACAGTGCATAAGATAGGCCTTTGAACTGAAGCGAGTCGCGGATGAATTTTGTGGTTGAAGTGACCTTCGCCTACTGGGCTGCTGGGAGCGCTGAAATATTGTAGGCATTATTTGTGTTATGTTTGGATGCATAAGCAATCTGCGGTTAAAGGCTGGCCAGCCAATTTTCTGTGTAATTATGTGAAGTAAGTCATTTGACGTATGCTATTTGCTTTCATTACTTAATTAGCATTATTCCTAACACCATTCATTGTGTGTGCGCTCATTAATGTTTGTATTACGTATAGCTGGGAATTATAAATGTTAAGCATAGTTCATCCTGTGTATCATGCCCCACAATATTAGAAGCGATCCATCGTAATACCACGGAGGGCGCCCAGAAAATGCGCTGCGTAAGTGGGTCAGCGATCCCCGGTGAGTACCTTTCTTTTTAGTATATGTACTGTAATTGCCGATTATTATTAATTAATTTGTGTTGCATATGTATACTTTGGAGGTGTGCCATTCCTCAATTCCGAGAGCCGAATCTCCCTGTTAATGAAATGTTAACAAGGAGGTGAAGGGACCATTTCTCGTGACAGTTTCTATTGGTGCTTGTTGGTACATATTGGTACTTGATGGTGCTTTTCGCTACTGTTTGGTACGTATTGGTACTTTTGGGTTCTTTTGGTACTTATTGGTATTTATTGATACTTATTGGTAGTTATTGGTACATTTTTGTACTTCTTGATTTTTATTGGTACTTATTGGTATTTATTTGTACTGATTTGTACTGATTGGTACTGATTGGTACTAATTGGTCTTAATTGCAATTTAGTGGTACTTATTAGTACTTGTTGGTACTTATTGGTACTTATTGGTACTTATTGGTACATATTGGTACTTATTGATATTTATTGTTACTTTTGAGCATTTATTGGCACTTATTGGTTCTCAATGACACATATTGGTACCTATTGGCACTTATTAGTTCTAATTGGTACTTATTGGTACTTGATAGTGCTTTTCGGTACTTTTTGGTGTTTTTTGGTACTTATGGGTGTTTTTTGGTACGTATTTGTACCTATTGGTTCTAATTGGTACTTATTGGTAATTATTGGTACTTCTTGGTACTTCTTGGTTATTATTAGTTTTTATTGTTGCTTATTGGTACTTATTGGTACTCATTCGTACTTATTGGTATTAATTGGTCCTAATTGCTATTTAGTGGTATTTATTGGTATTTTTAGCATTTATTGGCACTAATTGGTTCTCAAAGTCACTTATTGGTACTTATTGGTACTTATTAGTATTTATTTTTATTAATTGGTTCTTATTGGTACTTGATGGTGCTTTTCGGTACTGTTTGGTACTTTTTGGTACTTATGGGTTCATTTTGGTACTTATTGACACTTATTTTCAGTTATTGGTTCCTATTGGTACTTATTAGTACTTGATGATTCTTTTCGGTACTGTTTGGTACTTTTGGGTTCTTTTCGCTACTTATTGGTACTTTTGGTAATTATTGTTTATTCTTGCTATATCTTGGTACTTATTGGTACTTCTTGGTACTTATTGGTTCTTATTTGTACTTATTGGTTTTTATTTATACTTGATGGTACTTGATGGTGCTTTTCGGTAGTGTTTGGTACTTTTTGTTACTTATTGGTACTTTTTGGTACTTGCTTGTGCTCATTCGTACTTATTGTACTTATTGTACTCATTGGTGCTTCTCGGTACTTTTTCGTTCATGTTGGTACTTATTGGTATTAAAGGGTATCTATTTATTCTTATTAGTACTCCTTGGTACATCATGGTACTTTTTGATACAACTGGTATATAGTTATTGGTAGTTGAAATTGGACATTCCGTTTTTTAGGACTTAGCATGTGTGTGTGTGGGATCGCGCAGAGGAAAAACGAGCAAACCAGTGGCAGTGGCGACTTTGAAGGTCGCCGCTGCCACTGGTTTTAGAAACACGGAGAAAGTACAATATCACACAAGAACTTTAGATTGGGTTAAACTGTGGATGTCTTTCATCAGTAAACCGGTAAAACAGATTGAGGGTTTTTTTTGTGGCAGATTATGCTATAAGTTATTGTAGTCGCAAAAATAAGAACTTATGCCTCACAATGAACCACTTCCAGCGCGCTGAATTGATTACAATAATGACTGAATTCATTTAAATTGATTTCTTCAGGTAATTAGCTGTGGCCGGCAAATGGTGCATCACTCTAGGCTAATTATTTTCGGTAAATTTGCGGTTTAGGTCCGTCACGATTTTTAATTTTTAACACCATTTATAAATAAAATGAGCCATTCAAGACAGTAAGACACCGAATCACCTACCCGAAGAAGTCCTCGAACACAAATTCGGAGGAATTTACTGGCATCATCTACTCCATCAGGTTCGTTTAAATTCAATAAATGATTTTATAATTTGTGAAGTTATTTGTTTACTGTGAGTCCAAGTAAATGCTACAATTTTTATGTGTCTCACATTTTCAAATTCTAGTCTTATTTTGTCATCAAGTTTGCAACATTTTTTAGAAATGCTATACAAGGTTTAGTGGTTAATATTTGGTTTCTTTTTTGTATATATTTAGCACGACGAGTTCAGCCAACGTGAAATTGTAAATTGCAAGCCAATACTACGTAAAAATGTGTTTGAAAAAAAAAACAATTTTGATGGCCTAATCTACCTAATAATGCAAATTTGCTGCAGAGGACGACTCCGATTCATCTTTGGACCAGCAGAGAAGTGGCCGTGTACCATTAGCCCTCACAGACGAATTTATTCCAGTAAAGAATCGGTATGCACGTTCATTGACGTGCCGAGTAGTGAATTTAAATAGCTACATGAAACACATTTATGATTGAGAAAAATAATTGAAAATACACAGTCATCTTTTGTACCATCTGGGGTATATTAGACATCAAATAGCTTATGAACTAAATACTATGAAATAATATAATTAGTTAAATTAGCGTTGTGAATAACTGATACAAGAAACTATAAACTGTTTGTCTAAATTTTATCCAACCTTTGAAATTTTGAAATTAAAACGTGTGATTTGATACTTTAACGTGCATTCCTTTTCAGTGTCAGATGCGTTTCTTCACCAAAACCAAGCCCATCTTCAGAAGAACTGGTAGCCATTCATACCAGGCTCGCCCGAATCGAGAGTCTCATCGTAGAAAATAACTTAATTCTTAAAGAAAATCTAAGCGATAAGCCTGCACAACCGCCAGCCGTGTCTCGAGGATTTGCACCTGCAAATAATGACGAAGAACTAAATGAAATACTTCAAAGAAGCGACCTAGTAAATCTTATTCCTGTCACAATACCCTCAATGGCAATGAATGGATACCTATTGTTTGTATCTTTGATTGTTTTCGTACCGAACATCAATAGTCGTTTGTCTTGAACGATTTGAGCGGTAGCTATATTATAAATCATTGGTGAATCGCCTTTTTTCAAACCCAAGGTTCCTTATCTGGTCGCGGCAAAGGAAGTAAACCTCACACGGACAGCAATATCTATGATGAAATTGCTGCTGTCGCGAGAATTTGCCAACGAATTCTCCATGACGGGGTGGGAGCAAAGAGGAAACGTACGAAAGTAAAGTTTACCGACAGTGCAGCCTGCAAGGTGATTGAAATTAAGTAGGATTTCCGTGAAAATCATCTAAGCACAAAATGAATAAATACCTTGATGCAGAATAATACGATAAATAAGTCTTGTTTATACTAAATCTAATCGTGTATACATAAACACAATAACGTCGAGTGCTTAATCTATACTAATCCGCTGTATTGTCAATCTAACCAGGCTCCATATCAAAAATTCCAGAATTCCAACAGGCACCTCGCAGCGCTGTAAAAATCGCCATTCAGAAAGCGTTAAAAGGTAATTACATTGCTGGTGTTCAAACGGAAATCGGCTCATTGTAACCTACTGAAACATTCATGCTGTTTAGCGTGTCACTCGTGTGGGAATTCATTGGTACAAATAAGGCTGCGGAGTCGGAGTTTGAACAAGTCGGATATTTTATAGGGAAGCAGGAGTCGAATGAAGTATGAAGAAATGTGAAGAATTTTGTGGGGTAGGAATTCAGAGGTGGAGTCCAAATCAGATGTTAAAATATTTCAGGATTCCGAGTCGAATATTCACCATTCGGGTCTGTAATCCTAGCGTAAAATAAATCGCAAAAAGATAGGCATTTGATGAGCATTAGTGAACTAGCTACCTATTTAGACCATGAAAAACAGCCAATTTATAATAGTTAACAGACGATGAAACTGGTTTATGGTGTGATTTCTTGATTATTGTACTTTCTTGTAAGTTCTTATACCTGAGAGTAAGCAAACTATCCTCAGCTATTTCTTGTGTATAAGTTTTAAATAGAAAAAATTTTCCTCACAGTTATAGTCAGTTAAATTTATAGTGGACTCAAATAGTGTCATGGGTATTTAAATGATTCATCTTTTTCCATTCAGGATCCTCTGACTGGGACGGCTACCGAGGGAAAAGACCTTCGAGCTCTCGGATCCCAGAAAGCGAGAGCAACGAAGACACCAATCCAGAGCTTGTTGCAGTCGAAGAAAATGCAGCCGGCATCACTTTCAATCTATTTCGCTTGAAGAAGTCAGTCGTTGAAATCTAGTGCGCAGAGATTTGTGGATTATAAAACAAAAATGGAATGGTCATTTACTGAAAATCCGTGACAGTAAAGTCAAGGTTGAGACGGAAGCGGAAATTTTATCAAACATATATTGTTCTTACGTAAAGATAGCTACTTATTTGCAAAATACACAAGTAACACAATATTACACGTGATTTAATATATTGTTAATTGAGAAATATTTCTCCGTCACTTAGAACTCAACGTGTATGTTTAGGGGAATCTTTTCTGATGTTTATTATGTGTTTTATTCCTTCAATGGTTTTTATTCGTATTACAGTAATAAGTCAATCATTTAAAATCGTTCTATGACAGAGGAAGCGCATGCTGCAGTTCCTTAATTGTGATAAGATTTTAGTGGAACTTAGACTCATACGGACGTTACCCATAAATGAGTTGTTTTATTGTGTTATTCGAGAAACAATATTATTTGTATGCGAAGTGGGAGCAGAAAATTTAAATAGTTTAATGAATAATTTTGATCCATTTGATTGGCTGCTTGTAAAGGACATTGTTAAACGAGTTGTTTACTTCATTTTTTTTATCCCTCGCTTATTAAACGCTTGTTCCAGAATACACAATTTAAAACGTTTCTCTTGTTCACGCCCAACAAAACAGTTATTTTAAATACAAGGTTATGTTTTCCCCGTTTTTAGTATTGAAGTGTCAAATCGAAAAAGCGCGGAAAACGTATATGCTCTCGCGGAAAACGAATATGAGAGCTGGGACAGAAAAATATACTCTAATCGAACAACAGTTGTCATTCGAATAGAAGTCACATTGAAATTCTGGTAATGATTGCAGAAATTCAGTGCCTCGTTCGAATAATCTATTTTTTTATTTACCTGCGCTTGCACCAACTTATGCGTGCACATGTATGCATATATATGTGTGGATGTGTGAACATATCTACAAGTATATAAAGAGCTCTCGGCGGCGCTCAGCTGATATTGTCGTCTCTGCATAGTCATCACGCATACGCACTTATGCAATATGGGCATATGTGCGTGTGAGTAATGGCTAAGCAGACGACGAATAATCAGCTGGGCGCAGCCGAGAGCCGTTTTTTTAACTCGAAATTTGGGGACGGCCACGTGCGCAGCATCGACACGTCGCGTCCGATGAGAGACGTGTAGAGCCATGCAGGGACGCGCTAAGGACGAGCGTCGCGAATGGCCGTCGACGTGTAGTGGTCGTGTGACACGACCTTAAGGCGGCGGTTTCGCCGTCGTGGCGGACGTGCCTCATCGACGCGACGGCTCTAGCTACGCGCATGCACGGCCTTCCCACATCGGCGACACGTCCTTTATTTTTAATTGGGTACTGCAAAGTATCAACAGCATCTCTTCTTACAGCACCGATGAAGAGCAACGTTGAAGTTGCATGGTGAAGACGACGTAGACGTGGATACGTGGAACATTGTTGAAGAGGTATGCAAGCAGCTTATTTATTGCTAACCTATGTCCAGCGAGACAAATTGCAGTTCATAACCTTTGTAAATAGTTTAAAGCTACACACTTCTACATTTGAAATTAATATACTTGAAACGGAAGAGTTTATGAAACTCTTATCTAACAGGGTTGTATTCTCTTCTTTTTTAGATTCCTGAGGCGGAGCCTGAGAATGTTATAATTTCCTTTGAAGAAATTGAGGCCGCTACTACTTTTTCGGAGCCTACGATTGCTAGAGGAATGTTCCGGTCCATGGAGGTCGATGAAGCTGTCACCTACTTCAGCGGTTACACAGCGCATAAGGTCAATCAGTTCCACATCAACTTGAAAGGTTCCTCTGTACCCTCTTGTGACGCTTGTTCTCAAATACTAACAAAGCAAGATCTGAACTTGCACATGTTCACTACCTTTAAAGAATATGTAGAATCGTGCGACCAGTCTCTTACCTACTGCAGCAAGGAGTTTATTGACCTGATTATTTTGTACGAGAGAGTATTTGTGTATTGCTTTCACAATTATCGGCACGTATCAGGATTTCGTAAACTAGTCTGTAAGTTCTTAGATTTGTGTCAGCATCACTGTAATTTCTGCTGTGTTCAGGTCACCGACAAGTTGAAACAATTTTTTGCCGTGTGTAGAACGCTTCAATGCACAAGACACGTGAACAGACTTATGTCCTCCAAAAGTTCTACTGAAAAACTTGAGAAAATTGTACATGAGTAATATTATCACCTGGTAGCAAGTTAGGTATGTTTTTTGATTGACCTAAGTATATTTTATTGTTAATGTATTAATTTTGTTCATAAGCTTGTATGGTTACAATATTTCTGCAGTGCGTCATGGTAGGAAGCTCATTTACTGTTACTAGCTCGTAATTTATCCAAATGATTGTTCTTCTTGCCCTGCAGTGTCAACCGTGACAGTGCAAGCTTTCAACAGACACAGAGATTGGATTTAATGTCTCATATCTATATTTTTGTTTCTTAGCACACGCTTGTGCACATAGTGAGAGTTTTAATTGCACTAAATCTTCATGCGTAGTTCATTGCTTTGTATACATAAGCATTTTTACCCCGCTATTATTTAGAGTATACACTCACTACTGGTATGTTGTAACTGGAAAATGTAATGAAAAGCCATGCCGACGGCTGTGCTTAGGCTTCAGCTATTAGCTCACCTAGCCACGTTAGTACTGTAGTTCACTTCTGATGCTAGTTAATGCTGTGTGTTGAGCTTCGTCTAAAAACTGGATGCTTGTAAACCCTAATCCTAAGTGTGTGCGTGGCGGTCATGTGGATGCTCCTTCCTCTATATTCACCATTATTGTTACGAAGCTACGTTCGCGCCCCTCAGGTGGATGCAGCTATTATATCTATGGGATCAGAGCTCCCAAGGGAAAAATGTGAGGTTCTGTGCTGATAGTTAGGTAAGCCTTCATTCTGTTGAAATAAAATGATCGTAGTTTTCTGAACCACCATCTTTTTTCGGTCCACTACTGTCCGGTTTTGTATACCTGTAACTTTCTTCATCAACTTTTATCATGTTTCATAACCTTCCTTCTTAACTGACTTTCCATGCGCACGGGATCCTGTGCCGGAACTCACCTTGTACATAGATTCCGCGTTCCCTCAACTCCATACTATATGGTGCCTTCATTCTTCCTCACTTTTAACCCCTTTGTTGCGGAATGTTGTAAAGGGAGGCTAAAACTAATCTGTGATCAATCAAGCAACGTACACACGAATCATTCGTCAATGTACGTGGCCTAAAAAAACATTACGTTAACGTAACCTTCTTCCCATTTCTCCTATGTAACTATTTGGGTAATGTTTACGTATAATAAATATAAATAACATCGCTACTAATTATTAGCAAGTTTTTTATCGCTCAAATAACTTAAATTCTTCATTTTCGTGTTGTTTCGACTAGTATGAGAATCTGATATTGAATGGTTTAAAAAGACTATGAACCCTTTCCGAAAACTTTTAATGTACGGCACCAATCTTTTATCACATTCAGCACCTTATTCTAATCTAAATGCGCCTTAGCCTTTATATATGAATTGCAAATATGTACATGAATGCGCATTCACGCGTATGTATAGTGAATGAAAAAAATGTAAATGTAACCGAAATTCACTATTTTGACTTTCACTATCCTTACTACGCCCAGAAACGTTTATAACTTTTAAGCATGAAAATTAGACTTTCAATCCAAACGAGCATCACAGAAAAGCCTGGATACGCAGCCAATTGAAAGCTTTGGCCGTGATGACGTCAGCGGCCAGTCGTGACTGCTGGCAGCTGATTGGGTGGCGTGCTTGCGTATGTTTGTCTAGAGCGGGCTTGGGGTCCACCGTAGTTTTGAAGTTCTTCTTATGTAAATGTTCTGCGCAGACTGTGCTCAGTGCTTCCACTTCTAGGGTAATAACCCTATTCTAGGGTAATCAGACCCCTCCTAGGGTACAGTCTAGGGTAAGGAGAAAATATGCAAAATCTAGGGTAAAATCTATTTTTCAAATCTGGTTGTAAAAATCATGAGAAAAGATGATGTTTGTCAATAACTACAGTTGAATAACCCAAATAAGAATTATATGAGCAGAAGGTATTAATTCAAAGATGGATCGCATGGACATTTGATTCATAAATCTAGCACAAGTTAACGTCTTCCACTGAACAAGTTGCGGTTCTTTTCGCAATATGCGGCGTACAGTTTCTTAACAAGCTTGTGTACGACGATTGCTGGAGTATAGTGGGATGCACTCACACTTTATTGAGTTGTCGTTTTGCGGTCCAACTCAGATAAATGATACGATAGCTCTTGCTTTCAACAACAAGCTAACCCTCGCTTATTTAAAGTTTTTTAGGTTATAATTTGGGGAAATTAGACGCATTGAATTCCCTGTTTCAGTCAGACTCACCGAAAATTTTCAATCTGTGATCAAAATTTTGTAGTCTTATTAGGTGCTTTTGTTCTGATTTTATGCATGTTGCTTTGTGAAGAATGCGACCATTTCTTCGCTGAATCCATCCCATCCAACATTCACCAGTGCTTTAGTGCCAATAGGTGAAAAAGGTACACACAACATTGGGATGACAGCAACTGAAACGATGTCAGAGATAACTGGCATTACTTCACAAGAGAAAGTGTTTTTTCCTAATTGTTGGCGCTTCTTGGTTGAAGCAGTTTCACAAATCCAAAAACGGCTTTCCGACTAGGATCCTGAACATGACCTCGTACGCCGTCTAAATCCGCTTAATGCTAAACACCGACGGCAAAATCTTTGTCTTATATGTTAGACGAGAAATTTCCCCAATTGAAAAGTGTGTCGATAAGAAATTTCTTGATGAAGAGTGGCGAAAACATTACTTGGACGAACAATCAACACCAGTCATGTCAGCCGTTGATTAATGGGAAACTGCGCTTTGCCGTAAAAACGCCTGTGGGCTACCATGCTATCCAAATCTTATAACTATAATTTTAAAAATTAATTATGCAGTCGTCGTTGACTTCTATTCCTATTATTTGAACGTTGCTCACCCTCCCATTTTCAAATGCATTCGTTGATTAAGGGGGATATCTGAGCGATTTTGGTCATAACGATCAATTTTTTTTGCTGAAAATGGGTATTTAGTTAGTGGGCTATTGTGTCCTAAAATTTCATGGGACTACCGGTATTAAACTCCCCCCAGCCCCCACGAGTGGTCTAAATGGGGATGATGTGGATCTAAAATCATGAATTTTTCACCCCATTATCAAAGGAAAACAGAAAAGAAAACGAAAAATCTGGCTTCGCTAGTTTGTTAAAAATGTCTCAAGCATTCCAAAAATGCCTTTTGTTTTGTGTTGCCATGAAAATTTCTTGACTTATAATTTTTTGAAATATCCGAACAAAATAACATATAAACGAATGTTTCTCATTTCCTAAAAACTAAGGCCAAAATCGAAAAAGGTACCGTGGTAAAAATGTGTCAACTTTTAAAAATTACATGTTCTTGGAAAATTTTCAAAACAATCTGACCATAAATAAAAATTTACCGTGTCTGTACAAAAATAATGAGAGGTAAATGTATTTCATTCACGTAATTTATACATGCAATATGTTTTTCACACTATAAATATGAAATTACGCATGCATAGTATTTGTAGATGGTAATACAACATGAACAAAGGATTCAAGTAAAAAATAGGCTTTATATCACATTTCACCACAAAATTTATGTTTTTCCCCTGTTTCGTGAAATCAAATTTTCCACCTTAAAATTAATAGAAGACAATGAGTTTTCATGCAAGAGAAATAAACATAAATAGTTTTGGAATCCTCGTAACATTTCCAACATTCTAACAGATTGATTTTTCAAATGTTTATTTGCAGTTTTTTTCATTCTACACAACTGGAAATTTTGTATATTTTAGATACTGAAAAAAACCGCATATAACAACAAAACAGAAAAAAATGGAAAATTAGGCTCGTTTACTTCTTCATAAGGATTCTAAATCTGCCAATAGTTTTCTTCTAGCGTAAAAACTCATTGACTTCTATTCCTATGAAATTTCCGATAATATAGCAAACAAATTAATATTACCCATTTTCTCAAAAACTAAGGTTAATATCGAAAAAGTTATACAAGTGAAATGTATTTCTCTTTGAAAGTTACACATTTTGGCCAAATTTTGGATCAATCAGTTCATAAACGAAAAATCGCTCAGATAACCCCCTTAATTTCACCATTACTTTCCAAAGAACCAGTTTGAAGAATGAAACCGCGTGGGATTTGATGCATGCAAAGTATTCACTGCATCTGATGTCCCAATTAATACTAATTTAATTAGGGATATTAATGGAGTGAAAAATAATGCCATGTGCACAAAACTTTCAGCAATGCCGATACATAAGAAACATAAAATGCGAAAAGCATGATAACGTTTTTATGGTGTTGTAGATTGTAGTTTCTACTAGGTATTCCGAGAAATTTTCTTTTCATGTGAGTAACATAGGTTCCTGGAGATTATAAATTATTTGCATAAAAATCTAAGGCTATACTTAACAACGTACGTAGAGTTCATCCATTTTTCATTTGTTTTGGATCGGTCAAAAGACTCAATACAAGAAGCGGGGAAAAATATTACATAGGTCTGCATTTTTCATCGCAAAATTTTTTTGCTTTTTTTAACAATTATTATTTATGTGTTGTGAACTCTAGTAAACCTAGACTTCAATTTTGTCGGCCACTGCGCTTTGTGTGTTCGTTTGAGTTGTTTATCGATCCACATTTGAAATATATTTTGTAATTTTAATGGATGATGTCATTTTTTACACATTTCCAAAATAAAGGTGTTCAGATAAATCATTCATTAATTAACATATCCCAGGAACTTTAAAAAGCTATCAATGTGACAATTAAAGGCAAAGCCAGTACCATTATTGAAGACTATACGATAATTATTAGATTGCCCACATTTATGTTTTCTAGGGTAATCAAGGAACATTCTAGGGTAAAATACTGCCAGCCTAGGGTACAAAGATTGCCGAGCGTGTAAGGCCTGACTGTGCTGTACAGCTGTACTGTAGTCTCTGAGTCTGCAGTCGAGCCATGGCCTTTGCTCAGGCATGTGTGCTGGCGGTGCTGGCGTGCCTTCTGGGCACCTGTCTCGTCACCGCCGCTGTGCAGTCTGTCGTCTGGGACAATTATTATGGTGAGACGCTTCAATTTACTTTATAATCTCGAAATGAATATATTGAGACTTAATATGATACTTTCTGATATAAGATATATAGTCTACATTCATGTCCAAAGTTATGAATCATTAATTTCGTACAATATCTTCTCTTGAAATTTTTCAGACTTATGGACTTTGAGGCATTAATGATGGCGTTAATACTAGGGATCTATGTTGAAATCAAGAACCAACTTGTGCAGTCTCCAAGAAAAAATTCTACTTACCATGCCTGAAAAGTTTTCACTAAGCTCATACTATGCGTCTCAACTCATAACCTGACCTGAACGTCAGCTCATTGTCCGAAAATGCAACCACATATTCCTAGCTTACTATTTAAGTCTCGTTGTCTATTTTATGCCCCAGCATGATTTGGCAGGGTGACTTGCTTGTGTTGGAGTGAGTTTAATCTTCGTAATCACTATTATTTTGATGATGTGAATCGCAGGTTTAGATTACTTTCAATCATAATATAATATTCCAATTTCTGTGATTGTTTCAGAGTCGAGGATTTCATCTCTCGCTTTTAATACTCTCCTTAAATATTAATTCCCTATTTTATCGAGAGTTCACAGTCTAGTAACCCCCAGAAACAGATAATGAATCTGGTACGGGAAGCTGCTGCTTCCATATATAGAAATTAAGGAATTCTTCCATATTAGCACGAAAGAATTCCTTTTCAGTTCAAAATTGTTCATTCACTCATTATGCAAACGGTAAAGAGGTGTAATGGCTTCACCTAAAAATAATATTAATTCAATTATTCTAAATCATTCACAGCTATGATATTATGAAGAATGTCCCAGAAGGTGCAGCTGTTTTCACTGCCTATTACTCATTTCCCTTTAACGTGGTTGATCCTTGACTGTGGTCAAAATATGATCACTTAAGGGGATCAACCCAGCGATTTTAAAATTTTGATCCGATTCGTTTTAAATTTGCCAGTATATGTATTTGTTAAAAAAACATATTTTACCTAGGTAACTTCTTCGATTTAGGCCTTATTTTTTGAAAAATTCGAAAAATTGGTTTTTTGGCACATTTTTATGGATATTTCAAAGGAATAGAAGTCATTGAGTTTTTATGCTAGAACCAAACCAAAGACAGTTTTAGAATCCTTGATGTATTGTAAACAAATTTACTGTGCCAAATTTTCCATTTTCCGTTTTGTTTTCTTTTCATATGGGGTCTCATATGGGGTCGAAAATTCAGGCGTTATCATCCCCCCCCGGGGGGGGGGGGGATCTGGTGCCCGTAGCGCCATAAAATTTTAGGACCGAATAGTCCACCACCTAAGGGTCCTTTTTCAGCAACAACAAAAAAATGCTCATCGGACCGTCAGGGGCCTGGGTTGTTCCCCTTAAAGTTACAGAAAATAACATTTGAATGATAATAAATAACGATAAAATGATATAAAATTATTCTAAACTCACAACAGTTCATTGAATGCATTGTTGCCTTCAAACTGGTTTCCCCTAATTTCTATTTTAAATATTTTCATTTTTCATTGCGAGGCGTCCACCACATTCGAATGAAACATTCCGCATTGAGAATGACTTCCAGTTCATAACTCATCTTCAAATGACTCACGAAATTGGTGAAAAGAAGATTCAACATTCGTGAATATACAGAGAGTGATAAATTTTGGGAGACTAAGGGGTGAGTGGAAACAGATTATTAAAGGTTTTTTGTCAAACAATGGGATTTTGAAATTATTTTCACATTTTTTCTTCAACTCAACTCTGGCGACTTGTGTTTATAGCGTAACACTTCATTTATGCCAACTTATAATAGAATGATTTTTTCGAGCAAAGCCCTGCAGTCGTAGCAACATTCCAACTCAAATTGCCATGGCACACCTAAATTAAAATAAAACAAATAGAAAATGGGAAACGAAAAAAATACCTGAAAATATTTATTCAAGTTTTTATCACCGGTTCTGAGTTACAATTAATTTCCCGAATTTAAGGTATTCCTACTTTCCTTTAGTAATTTTTGAGGAAAACGCTTTCTATTATAAAATAAAATGTAGCTGTCTCCCGTTTAACTCAGAGCTGGTGAATTTTCTTAACAGAAAAAAGCCTGTGGTTGAAATAATATAATGTCCTTTGTAGGCTTGGAAAATATAATTTTATTATTTGAGATGACTTACCAGTAAATAAAATGTAGAAAAACACATTCTATTGGCGAAGGACGCAGTCATCTGTATACTTTTTGTTTTCTCTTCTTTTGAGACAATAATAATTTAACAGCAAAAGGTTAATAACTGTAAGCCGAAAACACACGCCTCAAAACAATTGTTTAATCAATCGATTGTTCCGCGCAGCACCCTCTTAGTCTGCTAAAAAGTAAATGAGATAGTCTTTGTGAAGTTAAACGATAGGGCGCGTGGGAATTTTTCTACAGTATATGGCGGATGAGACGCAACGTAAGCGTCGCTCGAGACCAGTTGGATTTTTGGAAAGAGTTTGATTTCTCAAAAGAAGAGAAGGGAAGTGACGTACGTAGTATATGCGCTGGTATTCTGCTTATACCTTAGGAATAGTATGAATATGAATTGAATACCAATCAATTCATTTATCCATTTTTTCATTTCGTGAGTCTCTCAACTTCTTGCAACGATACTTTTTTCTACATCGAAAGGCTTTATGGATCGAGATACTAGCTCAAATTCAGTTTGCAATAATGAAGTTAGACAGAGAGTAATTCAAAAGTTTCAAAATTTTAGAATTCTAGAAAAAATACTTGCATTTTACGTGAGGTATTCTGTTTTTTAGATTTTTTTGTAAAGGTGAACAAAAGAGCAATTATACACAATACGTCTGATCTTGGTTCATAAATGAACAGTACAAAATAACTGCGCAGTTGAAGAGCAACAGAAGAGCAACCTCATTAGCAACGTAAGGGATTCCTACAGTTTTGAATAGGTCATGACAATTGATGGCAAATAACCTTCTGCAGTTACCTGGCTTCCGTACATCGGCCTAATCTCTAGATAATGTTTCGTTTTATCAAGGAAAGTGTGAAATGGAAAGATTTTAGGTATCAATATAACCTAAATTAAACATGTTCATTGTTGCATGAAAAAGTTTCGTTATATGTAAACTTATGTCATGGTAGACCATTCGGGTTCATCCTCGTCAAGCGGAAGCGAGTATGAATGATGTTGGGTGAACTGATGGAACGAACAATTTTTGTCAAGGGTAAATTTTGAGATTATAGTTCAAGGTTAACACTAGAAATATAATTATAACTCGCTGAATCAGAAAAAGTGTAATACTACCAAGAACCCAAATATATGCCTGAATTTCTTAAGTCAGTGTCGACAGAAATTGAAGGACCCATCTGAGCACAAAGACAAATTCACTTTACACAATCCACACTTCTTTTCGGGCTTAGTCCCAATTTAATGCCTGTGCTGCGAACACGTTGATTTAGTATATTCAAGTATAGTGCGTGTGAGTATGTGTGTGGAAGGGGGGTGGAGGGTGTCGAAAATCCTGAAACTATTTGGGGATGGTAAATAAGAATATATCAAAATAGTTTACTAGATTAGAGCTTTATTAGTGACATTAATTATTGTCACAAAAAACTGGAAATGCACGAGGATGTGCATTGGCACTCCAGCCTCAGTCCAGGAAATTCTTCGAGCCTGGCAAGGGAAGAAAATAACAGATGATTAATTTTCCCGTCCCAAAGTGCAATTTCAGCCCGTTATAAGAGTTATGGGCAGGAAATGCCAGTTATAAGAGTTATGGGCAGGAAATGCCAGTTATAAGAGTTATGGGCAGGAGATGCCAGTTATAAGAGTTATGGGCAAGAAATGCCAGTTATAAGAGTTATGGGCAAGAAATGCCAGTTATAAGAGTTATGGGCAAGAAATGCCAGTTATAAGAGTTATGGGCAAGAAATGCCAGTTATAAGAGTTATGGGCAAGAAATGCCAGTTATAAGAGTTATGGGCAAGAAGTGCAAGTTATAAGAGTTATGGGCAGAAAATACCAGTTATAAGAGTTATGGGCAAGAAATGCAAGTTATAAGAGTTATGGGCAGAAATGCCAGTTATATAAGAGTTATGACAAGTGATAATGGTAATAGTAATTAAAAAAGTCGTAGCTAGTTTGTAATTTGCCAGGATAAATAGTAAGAGTGCCCTGCTGTCACCAACCTCACTGAACACCTCAGTAACGTGCGCCAAGTTACAGGGGTGACGTACCTTCAGCTTATGAAGCTGGCGTGCGCAGTCTCCGGCCGATACGTTGGTAACTTGCCGACGCTGATCAGAACCCCCGAAGACGTGGTGCAGAGTCCCAGTCACAGCGATGATAGAGAAGGGTACAGAGTAGCCGGTGTCAAAGTCACCGTCCAACCGGTGTAGGCAGGCCAGCTCCCCATGCGTAGGCGACAAGATAATCCAAGCACGACTGTGCTCGCTGAAGCAGTTACGTTCTGCAGATAGAGCGCATCTGACGGAGTAGCAGCATCCAGGGTTAGGTGCATTAAATGAGAACCAGAGTCCGTTGCGAGCGACAACTGGTTCGTTACGGCGTAGAATTGGGACAGCCCACTACAGGCGACCGTTTCCGATGATCGTCGATCCGAGTTCCTCTTGCGTCCACAAGGCTCTGCGACTCATCAACTTTTTCTTTTGAAAAGGAGAGAGCGCGGAAAACAATGTCGACCCCGCAACAAGAAGCACGCACTGAGGGAAATTCAAATCGGTGGTCGGCAAAGGAGGACAATTAATAGTATTTTTATTTTAATTACATTATTAACGATTTTAAAAACTTTATTCTATATCTATTTTATACAGGTGGTGGGGTGGTTGGGGGGTTGTTGGAGGCAAGATTTGCACTGATAAGACTTCAAGTTTATTGAACTGTTAGCAGGCAAACGTACAACAAGCAGGCAGATTATTAGTTTAATCATTTAATCCTTAAGAACTATGATTATAGTCCTTAGTAATTAAACTAAAGATTACATTTTCAAAGTATTCTGATTCATATGTAGCCAAGCATGAATGGTACACGACAACGAATTCAATCAAACAATTTGAGAGAAATATAATATTTAGGGATGAACCCTTTTCTCGTCATTATTGCACGTATAAGGTTCCATATGGTGAAATACGGTTTTTGCAAGTATATGGTGATATACAATATTAGCCCGTTCTTCATTACACGTTTCTTGACCTGTGTGATTCTTCGGTCTATTTGCTTTATCTGATTCACGAGTGTTCCCTAAATATTTTCCATCTTTAGTTCAAGTTGAGCTCCATGATTGGCTTGACCACTGGTGGAGGTTGATTTTGTGATGATTTGACCGTTCGATGGTAAAATTACCGTGTGTGTAGTGATGTTGTCTAGATGAAATGTGGACGTACGATTTTAATGAAATTTTTGCACTCGGATGAGATTTTTTTCAAAATGTGTTGATACATGGCCATATCCATCTATCCACTGGATCGAGCACCAGTACTTAGCGAAGAGAAGTAACCCTCAACAATCATTCTATGACTTTCGTTCTTCACAGACGGTAAGGGATTTTTAGCTTCATATGCTGTTTCCTTCGTCTAACAGGGATGAGAAGCAGCACCATAAAAAACAATGAAATTTCAGTTCTCGCTGACCAAATAACACTCTTCCAAAACTCATTTACTCAGTCCAAGTGTCTTCTAGTACAAATTTTACACAACTTTAGAATGCTGTAACTTAGAATGGAGTGATTTACAACGGGTATTTTTTCACTGTTGAGACTCATTTTGGTTCGAAAAACTTGAATATAGATTTTAACTTTTTTCGTGCTTTGACCGGTTTATTTCAAACTTTTCTTGTCGGTTTCGACGTAAACGAATATTGACGACTTGCAGAGTTCGTTCTGTATGAAACTGCTTTTGAAAAATTTCAATGATTTGCTGCTGCGAAAATTTTCGTACCTGTTTTACCTTGAGCATGATCTGCTTCAGGTGACAGTTTGCAGAGGTGCGTCATTTGAATCTGCAAATGTTATTTTTCATCGAATCATGTGCATTCTTGTTCTACCCCTTTTAGGATGTTAAAGGATTTGTTTTTTTTTCAATAGTGTATTTAATTTTTATCGTATTTAACTTGTGTTAGTCAAAATTATATTAAATAAACTGGTTTAATGTTCCATGCATGTCTCTGATGCATGTGAATCCTCACATGTGAGAAGCATGGTGTTTTTAGTTTACATTTTTAGTTTGAGCGTTAAGAGATATAATTAACGTAAAATCTTTATGTGCACCACTAATTTTTCCACCCATCCTATATCTGTAAGCAGGTATATAGAGACATATGTACATTATTCTGAATTCAATAATGAAGTGCTTTTTCGTCCGTGGATCTGGCATTTGGAAGCTTTAGATTTTGATGGCTTCTTAATAGACCACCATTCCTCTCGAATGTGGCAGTGCTAAATGCTTTTAATCACTGTACTTCATTGGTACGTTTTTCTTGAGAACGATTCTTATACCCTTTGTAATTCACAAACAAACAGGGAATAACCATACACAGTTAAAGCAAAATTTCATAAGCCAATATTTTGATCACCGATCTCGGAACCTCTATTTGTTTCACTTTAAGCCTTAATTTTTTCTCATGAATTGGTTGATCTTTGATCAGGCAAGTTTACATAAAGTTATGCCAGGCTACTAGGCAACAAAAGTAAGAAATTCAGTAAAGAATTTCAAATGTTAGAGCATACGCTCTCACCTGCAAAACAGTTACTATACTAATCAAAAAATTTGAAAAACTCTTTACCGTACAAGGTAATCGGAAACTTATGGTGTGAACTTCGACAGCAGGCATAAAAACCAAACAGAATGTCTTTTCACGAGCGTGGATAAATTCAGACATTCATTGTTTTTGAGGCATCTAATCTCAACTCTGGGTTTTGCCTATTCTATATATTATAGTATGGTGAGGGCAGTCCCTAGAATGAGGTGATGGAGACTCATTTGATAATTTGAACTTCAAAAAGGAATTGGAATTATAGCAAGTGTCTAAAATGTTCGCCTGCTACATCAATGCAGGTATGCTACTTACACAAAAAGCAATATCTGGACACGATAAAACACTTTTTGGTCATCCATAATGAGTTTTGCTTGCAGCGTGGTCTTCTTCAAACAAGATCCATTTTTTATATATCTGTCGGATTTATTTCATATTAATTCGCAAATTTACAAAAAATGCATGTATTAGTACTCGTAAAATCATCGTAATCACTTCACATAACTGCAGCACAAAACATGTTCAGCAATAACATTGTAACTTACATTTGCTTTTTGCGAGTTGGAGAAACTCTATACCATACTGGGTGTACGGAAACTATTTTCTACAATTTTTTGACAGTTTGACAGTTTCCAATGCATTAGTAGTAATAGCTCAATTAATTCATAAATAAAGGACACCTTTTGCTTCACGATAACGAAAGTTTATTAAAAATTTAAAAGCCAAGGATAAAATTTTAAACAGTTTTTGAACGTTTCGGGATAAATCCTATCATCAGCTGAAAAACTTACCACATGAAATAAATGTGATTAGTTAAAGACACAAACTGTTCTCGATATTATAATAAATTAGATGGAAATGCACATTGGGAAGAACTAGATGTATCATGCAGGGCTGATCTACCCTTCAAAATATGCAGCGATTCTAAAATGTGGACGTCAGTGAAATTTGACCACGGCTCTATGATTGACAAATTATTATGGGGATTGAATTGCAGTTGTCTGCGTGAATACAGATAGGAGACAACTGCAATTCAATCACCAATAATAATTTTTCAATCATAGTGCAGAGGTCAAATTTCACTGACGTCCACACTTCAGAATCACTGCATAAAATATGCAGTGAACAGAAAGGGTAGATCAGCCCTGAATGATACATCTTGTTCTTCCCATTGTGCATTTCCATCTAATCTATACTATGATAAGAGCCGCGTCCGTCCGCCCGTCTGTCCGAAGCCAGCCGAAAGTGTGTGATGAGCGTATCTGTGATACAAGCTCCAGTCCTAATATTTTGACGTTCCGTGTTCACGCGGCCTCATCAACTCTCGAGAGATTGATTTTTTATTTTTTACGATCTTTCTTTCATTTTACCTTCATTCCTATTTCAAATAAAGGGGGGTGGACTAGTTTATTATAATCTCGAGAACAGTTCGTGTCTTTAAATAATCACATATATTTCATGTCGTATGTTTTTTCAGCTGATGATAGGATTTATCCCGAAACGTTAAAAAACTGGATAAAAAAAACAGATTCTTTCAATTTTGAAAGAATCTGGTTAGATGACTGTCCTGCTGATATTAGATCATCCCGATTTTCAACTTTTTTCGTCCGATTCATTTGAACATTGGCCAGTATATGTATTTTTTGAAAGTAAACACTATTTACTCATGTCACTTTTTCGATTTAGGCCTTAGTTTTTTTTACGAAAAATTAGTTTTTTGGTAAATTTTCATGTATATTTCAAGACGTATCTCCTCATTCAGTTTTGATGCTAGAACAAAACCAAAGACAGTTTTGAAACCCTAGAAGCATTTCTAACAAGAAAATGAAGCGATATTTTAAAATTTCGAAATCTTATTTTGTGATGAGCGATTTATATGATTACATCACGATGAAATTATTTTTGGGTTTAGAGCAATATAACTTTTTTTCTCAAATTTGGAAAAAAGCCTTCATTGTTAGAAATGTTTCATGGATTCCAAAACTGTCTTTGGTTTTGTTCTAGCATCGAAACTCAATGAGGAGATACGGTTTGAATGTTGAAAGTTATTTTTTGGGTATAAGCCATAACAAAATTTTTTGTTGAAGTGTAATATAATGGACAATGTATGTAATTGAATGCAGTTTTAATTTTTATTTCGATAATTTCCATACATAACTTTATCTTCACACTGTGAATTGGGATTTCCAAACAAAAAAAACAAAAATTTTTTATTTGTTTTTTCACATATATGAATTTTTTTTTCAGTCGGATTCTTCTGAAATTTGACTATCATATGTAACTTTTGAAGAAAAACACAATTTTTTTCTATTAATTTTTTTGATTTAGGCCTTAGTTTTTGAATAAATTTGACATATTTGTTTTTAGGTATTGATATTTCACTGGTATTGATATTTCAAGACGTATTTCCTCATCCAGTTTTGATGCTAGAACAAAAACAAAGACAGTTTTAGAAATCTTGAAACATTTCTAACAATAAAATGAAGTGAAATTGTTCATTTCCCGTTTTAATGCCTTTTTATATGGGGTCGAAATGGGGTCGAAAATTAAAGATTTTGGTCCTTTCCCCCTTCCCCCCTGGGGGGGGGATCTATTCTCCGTAGCGCCATAAAATTTTAGGACCGAATAGTCCACCACCTAAGGGTTCTTTTCCAACAAAAACATGAAAAATGACCGTCGGAGCGACAAGGGCCTGGCAGGGGCCTGGGATGATCGCCTTAAGCCCGAGTTTTAAAAAATGTACGTTGATGATACTTTCTTGTTTTTCGAAGAACAATCTCATGCATCTCAAGTTATTAATTATTTGAATTCCGAGCATGGTGGTTGTCCTAGCCTTGATCCTGTGCGGTAGCTGACTTCCCTATGTTCTGCGATCCTCTGTCCTAGGGTACGACCGGAGCAATCGATGTACCTGGATGCATACTGTGCACAACTACGAGTATATTAAAAAACAACTGAGGATCGCATCGCAACGGGAAGTTTTTCTTTGAAACTGAAAAATGTTCTAATACAAAAGCTGTTCACAAAAATAGCATGCAAGTAAATGTTGCAGCATTTAAGCACAAGAGATTTCAGCTTTTCTTCAAGTTTCTCGGGTTGAGCACCGAAATACGGGCGAGAAATGTAAAGCTTGTTCTTAGGGTCAATGATGAACGGAAGACTATTAAACTTTTTGAACAAAAACTGCTTCAACTGAGACTGGGACTTTGAACATCTTTGTTGTGGTAAGGGAAACAATGTGATGTAAATGGCTTCCATCGTTTGTGATACATTTAATGTATCATTTATGGAATAACCAAAGATCTTCTCACCTGAGATCAACTTTCTTTCGAAGTTTCTCGTATTGTAAAACAAGAATTCTTGATCATTGTCATATATAATATTCAGTGATTACTCATTTTACTAATGGTATGGTGGTAATGAATGTCTAGAAATTATTTCTTTTAATACACACGTGACATCGCTCTGGTGATTTTCCACTTGTTTAGGAGAAACTAAAAAAGTTTTTTCTATAGAGTAAGAGAGAATACAACAAAAATAGTAATTTTAGCATTTAAACTGGAAGGACTCCACAATCGATACGTGTAAAATGATACAGATGGACAGAATATAAATTTTCAATCCAGGGAAATTATGTTTAGGATTGAATTATTTCGATGATAGAAATGTTTTAATCTTGTTCAAAAACCTTAGCACCTAACATCAGTATCAGTATTCCTGGTTGAAACGCATTATTTCAGCTTTTTGTGGAACAAACTATAAGTTCCAAATAAAATTTTGAAAAATTTGTCTACAAGAGATTCTATTGTTTCAACAATGGTTTGGCACGGAAGTCGATTTCTTAAGCTCTGTAAAAACTTCTTTTCGCTCGGTTCCAACGTTCATAAATGACTAAAAAGAGGTTGGCAGGGAAGATGTTTGATGGTTTTTCGAAGATTATCATACAACGATTGATCCTTTCAAGATCGTGTTTTAAAGCATGGGACATTATTAGACAACATTTTGTGTGAAATTCCGAAAGTGTCAATGGTTCACCCACAGTCCACACTGTCAAAACTAACAACTCGTTCTGAATTCCACGAAATAATTGCTAAATTATAATTACCACAGATCTCCCCGTGGGCTTGATGGCTGGGAACACGAATTCTGGATCATTTGCCTCCCAAGATTCACTTTATAGATAAGCGAAACCGCTTTTGAGAGTCAAGTATAAATAATCTATCAGACTATACAGCATTAGCTCATTTTTCAACTGCTGAAAGCGTGTGGCCGTGTAGTTCATAAGGCGACAACTTCTTAGTGCTTAGTTCAGACGTTTGTGATAAGGAAGTCTGAAGTGCGAACCATTCATGAAAATTAGCCAACATTATCGTGTGAAGTTTTTTTAAATTTTAAACCATGGTGTTATTGTACACTACATGGGGTCAGAATGGTCATTCTTCCTTTTGATAAATAACAGTTCTTTGGTTATAATCGTTTCTTTCTTAGCTTTTTTATTTTTGTCATTCGCTTTCATTTATTTCATTAATTGCCGGACGTTCAAGAAACGAAACAAATGAAAACTAATGATAAAATTAAACGTTTAAGAAAGCTAAAATTATAACCAAGGAACTGTTATAGTAGTCGCCTTCTGAACTGCACGGCCACATGCTTCCAGCATTTGAAAAATGAACTAGTGCTATGAAGTCTGATGGATTATTTATACGTAATTAGCTCCCAAAAACTGTTCATAAAAAATGTGTTCATTATACACTACGAACGTTCAAGATATTTAAAAAAGATGGCTTAAAGATATTAGATAGATAAAGATATTTGAAAGATCATTAGCTAGTTCAAATTATTCTCACATTAATTAATCTATAAGTGTAGTTATGGCATCAGTCCCCGGTTTCTCAAATTATCGTAAATTTTCACATTTCAAGCCTCGAATTTCCATTATTTCTATTCTACCACGACTACTTCACAGTTTTTTTAGCTGTCAACCGCTGCTAAGCCATTGTTCGTGATAAAACTTGCCTCATTTTTCTCTCCACGATATTTTCGAAACCTATACTGAGTGACCAAAAATGGATCAGTATAATCAATATCAATTAAGTTCATTTCACGGTTCTTATTCATGATGAGTGAGGCGAGTATGGAGATCAATTCAAGAGTGTTTGAGGCTAGGACCCGAACTAATTAGATCGTAGGCTACCTTCTCATTTTCGTCATTTCATGATCAGGTCATTTGAGGATTTATGTCCAGGTAAAAGAAATCAGGTTTCTCTGTGTAATCGGGAATTCCAAATAAAGAAAATTAGTTTCAGTTCAATAGTTTTTTGAACAATGACTTGCGAGAGAAATGAGCAGACTTCTTATGCAGCTACCGCGTAAACTTTTGATTCGACCATGTTTAGCACCGTTTCTGCCAACACTTATTAATTCCATTTCTTCATTTGAAGCAGTTTGGTTGGATAATGGCTAAAGCCTTTAATTAGCTGCTTGGTGCATTCGCGTGTGTCGATGCGTTTTCACATTAATTGAGCAGCCAGTAAGCCCGTGGTGTCGACACTAATTTTTTGAGTGGATTTTCAGCGAGAGAGTCGCCTTTTCTGTTCAACTCCATTCAAATTGGTAGGAAATAATAGGCAATGATGCACTGTACATTCATTATTTCGGAAATGGTACTGCTTGCGTCATTCAGAATATTTTCAATAATTTTTCATTCCTCGCGTTGGACTTGATATTTTGTTCATTAATTTAACCAACGATATCTTTTAAAGCTCTGCGGTCGAGAAATTAGATGGATCTCAACCAAGTTAGGAGAATTCTACTGTAATAATTGTGGCATGAGTTGAAAAGCATTCGTCCAACATAACTTGAACCAAAGTAATTCAAAAATGGCTAGGATTCAATTATTTTTTCCCCTGAAAGATAGAGCGTTATTGATATTTAGAAGGATGGTCTTAATATTAAGTTACACTATTTTTTTAATCGCGCGGTAGGCAGAAAAATCCGAGTCTCGAGAAACTTTTCTGGGTTTAGTGGCAACACTGCAACCCCATGAGTTTACCTACGAAAATTTATCGGCTATAATTGAGCACAGAGTTGGAAAACACCACAGTTCGATGATTCAGAAGCTGATTTGTGCTGTTAACAGTATGTTCGTATTTCCCTGACGAAGAAGAGAAAAAATGTGTACAACTTTCATGGAATCTATGCTAAAGCGAGTAGAACATGATAGCAGCAGAGGGAGTGCCCACATTCCATGCTAAATGTATAGTCTATATGATCCCTGTTTTTAAGAAATAATTAAAAAAAAATATGGTTCTTAAACTTTTTCCAAACTAATTTCACACTATTGTACGTATGTTCATGTGGAGCAGAAAAATATTTACGACGAACAGAGAGACGATATTGAATTTCAAAGCAATGACGTATGTTAACTACTGAAAAAGTGGTCTTCAAATTTCATGGCGAAATTGGTAATTAGATAACAACTACATACTTTTGCCAATTGCTGAATTTGTATTGTTATTCTTACATGAAGTAAATTGAGTCATACTACGAGTGTTATCTGCCATTTTGTGAGTTATTTATTGATTCAGTCGTAGGCATGAGCGCAAAAAAGTAAATTAGAAAATATTAATACCCGTGTTCCTCAGAAAATCTTCAAATGCATATATTGTTCCTCTGTGTGAACTTCTCCATTCATGTGATTATGTTTGACAGAAAATGATCGCGCGATGTACTCTGTGATTTTTCTAATAGCAAAATTTTGAGAGCGGGAACACCTAACACAGTGTGAGAAAATAAAAAACACCTAACTCAGTGTGAGAAAATTTTGCGAAAGTTTCGCCGGGCTTTCGCAAAACCCCCTTTATCTTCAGCCTTGCTCGTAGAAATCGTGAAATCGTGACGCCGCGCTATTAGGCCAAGACGTTGCGTCCAAAATCATGGATCAAAATGGGTTAAATTGAGTTAGCTCAAATCGATCGTTGATTTCTCATGAACCGGGGTAACCGATCCTTGGGAAGTTGTACGATATCTACAGTAATACTTTTAATTTCATTTGGGAGTATAATTGTTTATTTCGAGGGATTATTCCTGATGCGTCCGAAAAATAAAAGTGAACCCTTGATTTAGTACAACATTAGACCGCACCATCGAATAAAACATTTTGGGATCTTTATTTAATCACTGGAGAAAAAGAGTTACATAGGGTAAGGCTACTTCACGTACTTTTTATATCAAGCTTATTTCACACGAGGTCACCAAGAATCATCAGTTACTATGATAGTCTCATACAGTTCTACAAGCAAACAGAAAAACACTAAAAATGGGTCATTATGACTTTCAAAATTATTTTGGCTGCAATTTCTTTCCCTCAGATTAGAATTGGAAGATATTTCGTCGTTGTGCCATTAACGAGCAGACATGAATTTAAAAACGTATCGCCGGTGATTCGATATCGCTTTCCACGTGAAATGTATCCTTTTGAGGTCGCAAAATTGCCCTTATCCATCGCAAGCCATCAGGGATGTTCGCCTAAGCAACACCCCTGGTTTTTTCTGCACGTCAGGAAATCTCTTGTGAAAGATGTCCTCTTATGTGAGGTATCTGAAAATAATGTTAGCCATGATGTTTTCCTCACTAAAATACATAAGTATACGCTTTTTCAGCTCTAATACGAAAATTTTTTATAGAAGGTTAATCGTCTTATCTTTCATAAGTTGCGTTGGATAACCTGGGGAATGGTTTGATGCGTGATCGAAACAAAGTCTGATTAAGATATAGAAGATAATTACCGAAAGAAACAGATTAATTGAATACATTTTATACTGTTTAGTCCAGATTAATAGCAACAAGCTTAGCTTTTACTTCAAACTCACTGGTACTTTAATTTGTTCGAAAATCTTGGAGAAAGATTAGTAACTTGAAAAAATCTTGAACGGAGCCAACTCAAAGAAATGAATCGCTGCAGCACGTGAGCACAAAGGTGCGCATGCTCTATACTTCATGATGTTCTTCAGAAATACTTCAAATTGAAAAGACAAACAGCATTAAAACATAAGCAGCTATAGGAGATGATCCAAATTTTGCAGTTCTGATTGATAAACTTGACGTGTACGTGACCCGGAAAAAGCTCTCTGAAGAATTTTGAGGCACATCAAGTACGTAAAATTGCACGGGGATGCAACTCAAAATGACCAAAAATGCTGTAAATGAGTAAATTCTCCTGTGCAAATGCTGCACAAAATCAGGATATCTGATGCAATAAATAATTCGACAGGTATTACTGCATAGCAATGATTTTCCGTTTTATTGCAGGTTCAAATACGAGGCAGAGCGAGGGCATCGTCATCAACTCCTTCGTCAGTGACCTCTTGCTTTGCGTAGGCCAATGCCTCAGGCATAGCAGTTGTTACGCGGTAAACCACAATGGTGAGAAAGAAGTACAAACCTTTGCTACTCTTTGGAAAAGTTTAAGCGGTGTCGATCAGTTTTTCATTTTGCAAGGTGAGCAATGGCACATTCAGCTAATCATTTCTTAGAATGTAGGAGAATCAGGAAATGTGATTCTTTTTAGCAATTTCTCCTCACTTTTGCCTGGGCTTGCTCCGCTTTTTAGATACGAATGGATTTCATACTAAATTTGAATAATTTATAAAAAATTGGAAGAAATTTTTTTCAAGTACATTTAATCTAAATTATTCTCTGCTAAATCAACTGTAAACGCATTTTGCAAGTATTTTGAGCGAATCATATGTACGTAGAAATGTATTTCAAGCAGAAAATAAGAGACTCTGTCGCGGTCATAGTTAGGTGCTTCTTACAATTCCAGTTGATATCGTACACGCATGGGAATGAGTAAAGAAAGAAAAAAGAACAAAACCCGTTTATTTCCCTAAAAGTTGATCGTGAGATGCATTAATTATTACAACACATTTGATGTTGAAAATTTCTTAAAGGTCCTGAATTGATAGACGCCTAAAATGCAAATATGCCATCGAGGAGAATTATTCTTTAGGTCTTATTAATTACTATAATTTTCAACAACTGACTCACCCAATTCAGTATTTTAATTGTACTTATCTTCTGCATTTTCTGGTGACATCTTTATTAGTTTTTTCCTGAAACAGACAAGTAAAACAGACTTAGAACAATATTTATGAGCAACTCTTACGCTGTTGCCTTGGAGCATCGAGCGTTTATGCAGTTATAGGCATATTCAAATACCTTATGAAAATTCGGGGATGAGAAAATCCCCATTGTGCACATTAGAATCGTGATATTGCATGTGATTCAGAATGGTTAGAGTCGTTGATTTATTAGATCATAGGCGGACTGTTTATACCATAGAGGAAATATTTTTTTCGAGGTAAGATTACTCCTACTTGTGAAAGATATTTTCGGATATTTTACTAAAAATTGGTAGAAGAGAAATTTGCCTATAACTGATCATCTCATTATTTCCATCGGGCAATTTTCGGGTAGTCTAGGTAGATACTTGCAGAAAAATGATTAATAATTAGGTATGAAAGTATGCGAGAATTTCACTGAGAACAATTTTAGCCCATTTGATTTATTTTGCAAATTGTTCTAGCTGTCAAGCTCATCAAAGGTATTATTAACTGTAGAAAATCTATTAATCAAATGATGAGCTCTATCAAAAACATCAGAAATGTTTTGCCTGTGTGAACCAAAAAGTTGTTCAAAAGATTTTAAATGTGTTTTCTCTGCGATAAGTTACATTTTATTGAGCAATAGATTCAATTTTCCTGCCCAATGTTTTTGGGTTGTAAACAGAATTAAGAAGAGGCAGATTTTTATATAATTTATGTTTCTGGATTATTTGAGTTAAAATATTTTTTCTCTAGTTTTCGTTTTGATTTATGAAATAATTTCTGACTGCTTTTTATGTTTTTTAGTTTATAAAGTAATTTGAAGCAAAGTTGATGTTCTTCATGTTTATAATGATGTGTAGCGTAATCAATTTATTTTGTCGATGTTTTTGTGCGGTTAAGCGCGTGGTGATCGGGATTACACTCAGAGAAATCTTGACACACCTGGATGTGCAACTGTGACACACCTGGATGTGTCATCGTGACACCCCTTAATGTTGACCGAGAACGTGGAAAAGCTTCCACCGATAGAACGTTGCCAAGAACGTTGTCCTCTCTAATCCATGCCAACTAATCTTTTGTAATGGCCAAATTGAGTTCAAATTGGTAATTATTGAATTTATGCTAATTATGTGAAAGTTTCACTTCTTCACACTTAGAATTGTGAAAACAGAAGAATTTTAAACCCCCCAGGAGAATACAGCTGTTGTAGTTATGAGAATTAAGGTTCTCGGGGGACATTTGAGGTCCCGAGCAAAAGGTTAGATATGCCTTCCTTCTGTTGAAATAAGATAGTTTTTGTTTGGTTACGGATAATTTTTTTTCGGTTACTACTAAGCAGTTTTTCAGTACCCTTATCTTCCCTCTTCACTTGTTATCTGGTTTATGAACTTCTTTCACAACTTCCCAATTCAAAATGACTTGTGCAAAGATTTGGCATACCATTAAGTCCATACTGATTTATGCATTCCTCTTTCCTCTTTTTGGAACGCCTTTATTGCGGTAAGGAGGATTAAACACCTAATCTAATCTACTCTAATCTAATTTTGTCTGATTATCCCCGTTCCGGTCACTGGCCCGGTCTCTGGTCCGGTCTCTGGTCCGGTCTCTGGTCCGGTTGCTGGTCTGGTCTCTGGTCCGGTCTCTGATCCGGTCTCTGGTCCGGCCTCTGATCCGATCTCTGGTCCGGTCTCTGGTCAGGTCTATAGTCAGATCTTTGGTAAGATCTCTGGTCAGGTCTCTGGTCAGGTCTGTGGTCAGGTCTCTGGTCCGGTCTCTGGTCAGGTCTCTGGTCCGGTCTCTGGTCAGGCCTCTGGTCATGTCTCTGGTTAGGTCTCTGGTCCGGTCTCTGGTCAGGTCGCTGGTCTGGATTGGTCACGTCTAATTTGTTCTGATCTCAGAATATTAAAGAATCAGGAATTTTTCGATTTATTTAACGTTGTCTTTTGTTCGTCTTAAATTATGAAACCTTACTTTTCGTAAAATATATCACAAAAATGAACACTGTTTGGCAAAAGATAGGTTGAATTTTTTATTTAAAACAGAATCTAGTATAGATGGAAGCTGCTAAAAAAATAGCTACAAATCATAAACATAAATATTATAAAAATTTATCATTCATCCGAAAATTGATCAATCGCCATTTCGATTAAATTAAAGTTGACGTACAATGGATCCCAATTTCTTCATTCAGTTGGTTACCAAACTCATTTAAGCACAGAAGAGACAGCTCATAATACGCTGGTAGTGTTACAATCCTCCTTTTCCAGGATCGAACGAAGTGATTAAATTTTTCTTTTCGGGTAAATCGTTCCAATGAAATAAATATCTTTTCTCAATCTCAGTGAAATCTCATGGTCGACATCCTAATTAAGGCGCAACTATAGCAGGCATTGAAACACACATTATATGTGGTCACACAATTTACTGTTATAAACGGATACCACCAATATATCGGGGACTGATTAAAGCCCGCAAACATTGACAGCTACAAAGAGAAAGTCTCACGTATCTTAGGTGAAGCGCAGGTGCAGGTTTCGATGTGTTCGAAGAAGCCTCGTTTACTTTATGTAGTTAATCAGTTGCTTTAAGCGTGAAGTCACAAACGTAAATTATACAATAATAACACCCAGCACGCCGGACTGGATTCTATCACAAAGACTCAAGCAAAGACGGCGTGTACGAGGACCTTCGACGATAATGACACGTATGGGAATGAGAATACTCCTAACCTTACACCCGGTCTTTTATAGAAGCAATACCGAGGCTATTCTTCATGGCGGTTGGCATCACCAACCGTCTGCTAGCGTACTTTCGTGACTTTTTATGGCATAGCCCTCGTCGTTGCCAGGCTGGCGTCGCCTCGAGCTGCTGATGCAGCTCTTGCTGATGCACGCAGAATCTTGCAACGGTCTTTAGTGCACTGGGTACAAAGCTCTCCCTCGCTGGCGCAAACGTCGTTCGTGCATGGCGTGCCGTTACGTATAGAGGCATGACAGTAGGTGCTCACGGAAAAGGTATCCCATCACTATTGAGGCTGTATTTAAGTAGATTGCATGATTTAGTCCTCTGATTTCTCGTCGAATACAAATATGACTTATGACGATTCTCTTCTTTTAGTCATGTATACCTGTAAGAAATGTATTCATCTTATATTTTGTTTGTATTCATAGGAAGGGCATTTTTTCATGTCTTTTATTTTAATGCTTTTAATTGCTAATAATTTATTATATATTTTTCTTTTGCAAAAAATATTGTTGAATTTGTTGGAAGGCTTTTATGGTCAAGTACTAGATTGCAGCCGACTAGATTTGATGTTTCCACACCTAGTGATAGCTTCAGTGTGATTTATTTGCGCTGAGGAGAATGATTTTCAAAGGCTGGTGCCTTCGAAGAAACAGTTGGTTAAAGAAGTTTGAGGATTCGTTGAATTACTCATTCAATGGTGCTTTGTATCGTACGTCAGACATGAGCCCAACCCAACATCCGCCAGTCACAGACAACGGCGAAAATTACTAAGTGTGCCACCCGGAATCCCTCGGTCTCAGATGTTTCGAAAAACAGTTCAGTACCTTTCCCGGTAGTACGTGTGCATCTTGTGTGTGTGATGATTGCTAGTTTGCGATTGTTAAAGAAAGGAAATTTAATTTGGCCTTAGAAGCATGCGTTTTTTTGGTGTTAAACGCGGCTAGAGCCAGTTTGTGTGTAGAATTGCAAAACCGTTTTTTCAAGGCTGAGAATAGTATTTCAAATAGCGCACAAAGCTGTGACTGAAGCTAACATGAGATTTGGAAGTGATGAACAATGTTCTGTCGAAAAATTCTTTGATGACTTCTACTAAGGAAGTAATGTTACTTTTTACGCTAGAACATTGTTACTGGATATTTTTTAAATATTATGAGGCTATTTGTCAGTGACCGTTGGGATTGTGGTGGATGATTAACGATATATATTCCAAATATAATTTTGCTTTGAGCAAACATTTATATTGTTCATCATATGATTCCATTAAAATTTTAAATTTAAATCATTATATTTCATCAAACATTTTCCCCTTTTAGCGCAAAGTGGTTCACATTATTCTGATAGGAGTGAAATATGATAATTTTGATACCTATATGTATTCTTTGACACGTTATGATGAAGCTAAATATTGCGTACTATTGCTGTTCACAACATAATCTCAGCATTTCATAATCACTGCATATAAGTTACAGCATGATTTATAAGTAATTTCCACTGATCCTTAAAGAAAAAAGTATAACTGGTTTTATTAGCAAGATTCCATAATCAACTTAGTAAGAATAAAAGGTTATACTTCTGATTCATGATCAACAAGGACACTTTGTAGCACATACAAATAAAAAACTTTAGCAGCATTATGTGATTTTGCCAAACACACAAGGCTATGTGAAACTGTGTAAGTAGTTTTGTACTATTAATCAATGAAAAGTATCTTTCTAGCAATAGTATAACTTTTCTCGAGTTCTAAAACTGGCCTTCTATAACACCTAAACTTTATCATCTTCTAATTTGACTTTGCCAAAGTGATAGCTTAAATCTGAGTTTTTTTTAAACTTTTATTTGCGGAAAGAATAAATACTTTCTGAAAAACCAATGTAATCTTTCAAAAATTTCATTTGTGGTTAATATTATTATTACTATTATTATTTTTTGCTTCCATGTCATCAGATAATTTTAAACCAGTTCTGTAATACATTATAGATTGCCTAAGATACCTTCTAAGCTGTAGTTGATTTAACGGGTAGTGTTGGCCAAAAGACTTATTTTAAAGCCTTTTGCTAGATTAATTAATATGACTTCAATACTTCAGTTGCTGATAAGTTTTAATGTTTCCATGTTACAATGTTGGTAATTATTTTTTTTTACTTCCAGAATTGTTGAAGTCTTGGTATACTTGCATACCAAATATGATCTGATTTTCTGCAGGGTTGCTATAAAAATATTTTGAGGTATATTTTTTGGAATTTTCTTCAATTTAAAAAAAATAGGAGAGCAAAAATCCCTGATAAAAATTTCATTATACTGAGAACGTTTCGGGCTAATACCCATCATCAGCTCATAAAAAGAATCTGACATATATCTCTGAAATAGTAATGAACGTAGATGTACAAGCAGACATCAACACGGACTCAAAAGAAAAATAAAATAAAACAGGAAAATACAGTAACTAACACGAAACACAACTAAGAACCTATGATACTAAGAGGTATGAACTCAACTGATTGTTAATTGACGGCTTGCATTTAAAAATGAAAAGCGATTCTAAAATTTTAGGATCTAAAATACCTGAAATCACACGTACTACTTTAAAACGACTAGAGTGAGGAGTAACATCGCAAGTTTCAGCATGATTGCGAACAGCAGAGTGAAATGGACGGGTCAATCGAACCCCAGTACGAAAACTATCTCGAACATGCTCGGCCACTCTAGCTCCGAGAGTCCGTGTGGTCATGCCAAAGTACTCAGATGCACATCGAGCACAACTGTATGAATGCACTAGTGAGGCCTGCATGGTAGAAAGAAGTTTGTCTTTATAATTGAAAAAATAACCAATCGTAAATTTGTTTCTTAATATTATATGAAATTTTATGCCTGAAAATGTCTAGAAAGGAAGGCAAGTTATTCATCAATTGTGAAAACATTGCCATGGGTTATTATGATACCATGTGTATTTTCAAAAGGGTATCTTTATGTTAACACATTTTAAAAACAAATGTGGATTTTGTATTAACTTCATAGAAATGCATTTATTTTTTCCATTTTTCCAAAAGTTAACCAAAATTATTTTTTCACTGTCTTTCCTTTCATAGCAGACACAGGGATATTTTAGGAAGCCTTCATTTTCAATTCTTTCCAAATCAAGAACACTAACAAAACAAAAATATTTTATCACTATCTTCCATCTCATAGCACACACAGGGATATTTTGGGAAGCCTTCATTTTAAATTTTTTCCTTATCAAGAACATTAACGATTGAAAATTATTAACAAATTTGAATTCATTCATGTCCATGTATTCTCATTCTCCCCCACTTTGTAGAAGTTGTGGAAAATCAGGCTGACTACCAAGGCTCATTCTTTCATTATCACTGAAAACAAAGGAGTAGATGGTGATAAGCAAGCCACTTAGCACATTACTAACTAAACAAAAATTAAAACAAGCAGAATTATTAGTATTTTTATTGATATGTTATCCACATTCTTACATTTTTTTGTTTGTTCAGGGACCGTGACAAGTGGTCATCAATGACCACTTTATTTACTGTCAACTACGTCTGTGTCACTGGCATGTTGAAAAGAGGTCTGCATCGTTGAGCGACGTCTAGAAGTCATGATGGTCTGGCTAACTTGTTTCTGCTGCTTGTCAAAACGTTTCTTCAAAACCTTGTCAACCTTTTCTGCGAGGAGCAACGCTTGGTTTGAAATATTTCAAGGAACTCTTTTCAGAAAGGTATGGAACCTCTGGTGGTATTTTGTGTACAAAATAATTTATTTTAAAGCAAAAAAACTATATGTGGACAAAGCATGAAGTTTTCGAAGAAGAAAGTATCAGCCTCAGAGTTTTGATTATTTTGTAGTACAGTCTGACTGGCTCCGTACATCATAGCGATATGAGCATCATTTATACTTTCTCACTTAATCATTACATTGTATTGCTTTTCAACATGAATAACTTCATTTCATGACGAATCAGACTTCATCATATATTTCGGAGAGTTCGAGTTGAGCCCGATCAGGTTAATTATATTCATTATTGGCACAAATCTGCTTCAAAAGACTCCCAGTGAGGGTTTCAAAAGGAAGTTCATTTTCATTCATGAATAGTTTCTGTTTTTTTTCCTATTTTGATCCACCCATACTATTTTTAATAGGATTTTAATTCGTACCTTAAGTACATTCAATTCAAGAAGTATTAAAAAAAATTATACTGATTGGTCCTTTAGTCTTTTCATTCCACGAATTTAGTTTTTCAGTTAAATTTTTAGAATGCTAGAGCAATGAGGCAAATAATTTGTTAGATATATACCTGGAAAGGAACTATAAATATTTCATTTTCATAGTTGCAAGAAGAAGAGGGGCTGAAGCTAGTCATTTCTTACATTGTTTATTAAGTGAAGTGCTTCACAAATGTTGTTTGAATATGCAGACATCTTACTGGTGCAGATTGATTTATTTTTATCCTTTATAGTACGAAAATAGTAGAATTGCTGTAAAATAGTAGAATTCGGCAAACACGAAAGAAGCCGCTGCTGAAATAGCAGCTAGGATGTTTCTTCACGTTCATTCTGCAGTTTAATGGATGATAATCTTTCAATGGCCTCAAATTTTTGATTACCAGGCGAGGCAAAGGCCTTTTGATGGAAAACTGTAGCACTTTTGTAATTCTGCTTACTAAGCTTGAAAGACTAAATTAAAGTCAGAGGAGCATTTCGAAGTTGCTTATGAGGGAATCAGAATTTTTCGTTGCTGGAAATTTTATATTTGGATAAAATGAACTCAAAATTCCGGAAAAACTTGTTCAAGTCCTCACCTGGTTCATGTCCGTATTCAGGTAATGGAAGCTGTGGTAGCTTCAACTGACTGCGATAAACGTCCTCACCGAAGTCGTCGAAGGGAGCAGGCTGGTGCGTACCACGGACAGCAGTGTCAAAGACACTAAAAATGGAGACAATGAGTTTACGGGCGTATTCGGCGCAAGCATCATACTCCTCCTGCATCTCCGTCCCAGAATCATTTTCTGCTGATAAAACGATTTCCCAAATACGTTAATCTAGTTTTTTAATTTCAGTTTGCAGAGCTCTCTCTCTCTCTTGTTAAGTTATAATTTCCATCATCAGTAGATGTATACGTATGATAAATCAGAATCCATTTGATTGAACAAACTAGTGATTTCTTCGCGCATGAACTTGCAACTATTTTTCAGAAAACGCAAATCGCTCTCTGAACTACCTCTAGACTTGGTTAACGTAATTACTCTGACAAAATGAAATGATTAGAGAAAAATAGACGGCAACCAATGACGGCTCAGCCAGCAACGCCCTACGTCTAACTCCTGCTCAATCCTGCCTACAGCGCCATCTGCAAAATACTTTAGAATTCATCTTGAAACTTTGTAAAAAACTAACTACTCCCAAAAAAATGTTTCAACTTTTTAATAAGAAGCTCAATCTTACTTTAAACAAAAAAACTGGGGCGCAGCCATCGAAGTGGGCGTGAGGCCGCGAGAGCATCTCTACGCTCGACACTAACGCAAGCCAGCCACCGTGTCGCAAGTTGCCGCCCCTTAACGCTTCACACGATCCTATTAGATCGGTGGCGAACAAATGAAGAGAAAATAAATAAACAGATGAATAAACGTCTACTGATGAGGAATATTTCACAGGCTCCAGAGTGGTCGACAAGCTTGATCAAGACAATGACGGAGCGCCGGAGTGTAATAGAGTGCTGGAGCTCCGGAGCTTGAAAAGTGCAACTTACATCTACTCTATTAAAAATTTGACACAGTATGAATAGCAGGGTTGCGGAGTCGGAGAAATAAATTTACGACTCCGACTCCACCTTTTCAGAATTTGGCGACTCCGACTCCACCTTTTCAGAATTTGGCGACTCCGACTCCATCTTTTCAGAATTTAGCAACTCCGACTCCGACTACACCTTTCCAGAACTTTGCGACTCCGATTCCGACTCCGACTCCACCTCTTTAGTATTTTGCGACTCCAACACCAACTCTGTTTATTCACAATTTTGTGACTCCAACTCCACCTATTCACAATTTATAAGATGAATAGTTTATTTCCTAATTTTTGCATGTGTTGCAACCTGTATATGTATTTGTTGTATTCTTTATTTATGAACGTTTTTAAATTGGCAACAGAATGTTAAAATCAAGTTTTGCAATTATATATAACCACTATCCCCTTTTTATTTCAAACTAATCCAAGTCAAGTTCAACTTAATCCATGTCAAGCTCGAATTAATCCATGTCAAGTTCAATTTAACCCAAGTCAAGTTCAATTTAATCCGAGTCAAGTTCGAATTAATCCAAGTCAATATAACATTAATCTACCTATAAGTTAAGATAAAAATTGACATTATCACTCGTTAATTTGAGCTTTTTTGTATTAAATATGTTTCTATTGGATGTGATGAGCAAGACAAACAATTTTCCTTTCAGCAAGGAATAACAGTTTATTTCCGATAACAGAATACACAAAATTTCGGCCGAAATGCAGTCTAAAGACAAGCTGTCGTAAAATGCGCAAAGTATCTAGCATCAGGAGGCAGAGTTTGATTCAGATCTTCTAGCGGCATAAAAGATACAAGCAAATTATAAAAACTTCGTTTCATACTACACATTAAAGTTGTTTTAAAATTCTAAATTAATGACAGTATGCACCTATTCAAATATTCTTTTTCAAAACGTAATTTTATGTTACACATACGCATAGCAGTATGGAGGATTTATTTACACTCATATAGAAATTTATATGCGTAAAATTTCACTTTATCAATTTTTATATGAAATCATATACATGCAACTACATAGGATTACCATTGGACGATATGAAGATTTAATCTTTAAATGTTATATACAAAAACGATTCACTGAGTACTTATGTACGATACTGTTTGATTTCAATATATATAAGTGCATTACTACACAGATACATTCCTGCATTGACAATAAAAATGTTGCCATTCCTTGAAATTAATAGACCAAGGTAAAAATATCACTCAAATCGATTAAACAAATTGTAACTTGTTTTTCACGAAAATTGTTTGGTCGAGCGAAAAAAGAACTTCGTTGCCATATTTATTTTAAAAATTAAATCTACATATCGTTCTACGGATATCTAAATTATATAGTTGCATGAATATATGATGTTATACTTCGCTGCAGTAGCTGCGCAATAATGTCCACTTCGCGCCGCATAAAGTCAAGCATATAAATGTTTATTTTAGGTGAAAATAAATTCTCGATGCTAATGTGTGTGCGAAAGATTACCTTTTGAACATAAATATTTGAAAGAAGGTATACTGCCATTAATGTAGAATTTTAAAACAACTTTAATAAGTAGTATAATTCGAAGTTTTTATAATTGACTTGTTAGTGAACCGAAGGACCAATGCGAGGAATGAGGAGGAATGAGGAGGAAATGGAGGAATGGAGGAATGAGGAGGAATGAGAGGAATGTACGCCGTTCAAAGATCTGAATCACACTCTGCCTCCTGATGCTGGATACTTAGCATATTTTACGACAGCTTGTCTCTTTAGGTTGCAGTACCGGCGGAAATTTTATGAATTTCTTGAAGAAGGGGAAAACCATTGTCTTGCTCATCGTATCCAATAAATACTCATTTAACACAAAAAACCCTCAAATTACCGAGTGATTGTGTCAATTCTTACCTCAACTTAGGGTTGGATTAATTTGCATTTGACTTGGATTAAAAGTGAACCTGACTTGGATTAATAGTTAAGTAAAAAAGTTTAAGTGTACATAATTCGTCATAAATGACGGGACTCGATAGTTCCCTTAAAAAAAGTTTCAAGATAAGATGACAAATAGATCCATCCTAATAGTACCCGCGATTAAAATATTCTTAGTCCACTGATGAAACTCGTATCACAGAGACGGTCATTAGGCATCTTTAAGAACGTCACAGACGCACACACCAAGCAAGCAAGAACTGTGTTTGATAATTTAAATTGTTATTACCGAAGAAGTTTTTAAAGAAGTTGCCGTACCTTTTTACCGCGATAAGCTGCATTTTCTTAACAATTGATTCAATTTTCACGCAATATATTTATACAGAACTGAGCAGATGCCAGGTTTTTCATATTATTTGAATGGTATTCATGATACCATCCAAACAAGCAGATGCCCATTGTAATAACATAGGGGAAATTACGCACAAAAAACATATATTTATTTATAAATTGATGGAAACACCTGAGGTTCATTATATGGTGTTGATTATTCTTAAACAATAAAATACCAAGTGTCTCTTTAAACAAATGAATAAATAAATACATTTAGGTATTTCCTGTGCATAATTTTTCCAATGTTATTACAATGTTCAATTCAGTATTGAAAAAATAAAATTGGTTGGTCTGTATTGGTTGGTTGTTCTGTCTCCTGCTCACGCTTTTAAAAGATGTTTAATGATAGTATCTGTGAAGAGAGTTTCACCCGTGCACAAGTACAAGAATATTTCAACCTCGGGTATTATTAGGATGAATATATTTCTTTACGATTCTGTGATGTGGAAGATTTGTATAAAACAAAGTTGAATCCCGTCATTTATGAGTGGTCGTGTACACTATTATGTAAATGTATATTATTGACAGGTGTCTTCTCAGTAGGCAAAGTAGGCAGAGCCTACCCTGATAAGCATAGATAAGTATCAACAGTATTTTTCCATTATTAAGTATGCAGCAATTCAACGAAATTACAATAGTTGATTCAATTACCATGTTCAAAATCCCAAAAATTATGATATACATGTAGAAAAAGGTAGGCAAGATTAGCACAATGCCTTTTCTGTATCTGCACTATGCAGCGTAAAAACGTATAAAATATGTCATATTATTGCTCAATACGATGTTATTTCTCGGCTATAATAGGCAAAAAGATTTTCTGCTTTCGTCGCAGGTGCCTGACGTTTTCGAAACGTTAGTTTACGAATAAGAGCCACTTTTAGCTTCTATGTGTGTAATATGATACTGTCTTTTATTCTCGTCTGACCTTTTACTATGTATTCGATACTTTCTTATTTTAATAAACACCCATGTTTTTATATTTTTGGTGCAATTTGGACCGTTTAGTGCAATAAAATTTGTACTGTCGCCTAAATGCAACAATCATTACAGCTGAGATTGTGCATTACTTTCAGTTACAATATGTGTGAGTGACTAAGTGAAGTTTTTGCTAGTGTTGTGTTATTATTTTAACTGCAGCTCGTTTACATCCTACTTTTTTCATGTGCCCAATACCGATATTGATTACCTTACAACATTTCCAAATTATTCTTAAGAAGAAACAATTCAATAATGGAGTGAAGAAATGAAGTAAGTAATAAATTAATTATTAATTTATTTGAAACAATTTTAAAATGGCAATAACAAAATTGTGAAAAATTTAATTTCAGCGTATGCTTACTAAAACTTGAGAAGTGACCAGATGATAAAAATAAAACATGATAATGATATGGTGGAAGTCAAAATAATTCTGAATGAACCAAACAACATTCAAGGTATAACATTAGAAAATTGCAGAAACCTATTACATGTTAACTAGACCTAAAGACCAGGAAGTAAACAAAACAAAGAGATCGATACATAGCACATAAATACTATGTATTGCAGAAAAAATCAACTAATATACCAGTTATTAACATTAGAATAAGCTAATTAAATTCCCATTATCATTGGTAATAACATAACCTGATGACTAAAAGTCTTTGTGTATCAGAACATATCTTTAGGTTTTGACAAACACTAGTCATTATCAATGTATCGTAACCTAACGCCAAGAAATATTTATGACCACAACATAACTTTAGGTTTCTGCAAACACGAGTCATTATCATCAATCAATAGATCATAGCATTACCTAAAGACAAAAAACATCTATAGGGATTCACTGGTAATAGAGTATAGACATATTAAGAGCGTTACAGCGTTGACACTTTGGGTGTGAGTAAAATGTATTACATCAGTTGAGCTGCCCTGTTAGTAACTTGCAATGCATTTCTTACTAGTTTTCACTTCCTATATATTTATTGATGGGGAAATAAACGAGACAAAAATAAACAGAATCAATTTGCGATATTTCAATTACTAATTCCTGCATTTTAACAGCAAAATATACATTATTGCTCCAATACGAAAATTATATTTCGTACTCGTAAGTACCTCAAACATATGTGTGCGAACCCACAATGACTAGATATTAATGACAGTATTAGGTTATAGAGTTATTTTTCGTGCGCTGTTTTGAACTTCGTCCAAAATAATAAAAAACATTCCGTTTTTTTTAGCTTTTCAGTAAAGTATTTAAACTCTGGTTTGTTTACTTCCGGTTTTAAACAATTATAAATAATTTTTAAAAAATCAGAATCGATGGCACCAAAAAATAACGACTCCACCACATCCGAATGAACGACTCCGACTCCACCACATTCGGAAAAGCGACTCCGACTCAAACTACACCTCATTCAGAGAAGCGACCCCGACTCCGACTCTACCCTAAAACATGCGACTCCGGCGACTCCCGACTCCGACTCCGACTCCACAACCCTGATAAATAGTACATCAAGCTAATTTCTAACAACAAATATATAAAACAGGTAAAAAACAAATACATTGAAACATGAAAAGTCTCCTTTTTGTATTGTCGATGGTATTTCAGTCTCATAGAAATTTGGTCACTCCCCAGGGTATTTTGTACACTGTGTTTTTATTATTACCTTAAACGAAATGTTATAACATGATTCAAAAAATTTCAAACAAAAAATTGGTACATCAGCCCGTAAAACGAGATGAGTATATGAAATCGAAACACATTGAAACGACGACTAAAGAATGTTAAGTTAATTAACGAAAAAGTAGAGTGAATGATTAATGAGTGGAAACCGGAAAGGATGCTAGGAATGAAAGGTGTTTTCAGGTATACCAAAAGCTCATGTATAAAAAAATCCTTGTGGTATTTGTAAGAGCTAAGTTGCTGAGTTAGCAACAGCTTACCTCAAACCAATGGGACCGGTGTGTACTGCAAAGCAGTCGGATCAAGGAAAATCTGTAAGCATGTTTGCAGCGCGGTCCGTGCTTGAGGGCCCTTATTCATGAGACATCTCTCGCTAGGAAAACAGTCTCCGACTGGAGTGTTACAGTCAATCCCTTTACTTCTTTCATTACGTTCATTAAGTTTTGATGTTGTCCATCATTGTTGTGTTGTACAAGTGTAAGATGTTGTCCTTCATTACGCATTTTCGTCATCAGTGTTGAACAGTGCTCGTTAACTTAGTTGATAAGCGTTATGAGCCTTAGAGTTGGATTTAGCATTCTACTCATAACTACCTCATTCGGTAGGCGTGTCGTAACTACCTGCACCCCGTCTTATTGGAACGTGGAACGGCTTTAATAGGAAAACCTCCTATTTGTTGGGTCATCGCTCCGCACCCTCGTAATTCTTCATGTGTATCTCGCTTCCTGATGCAGCAACTGGCTCGTTTGCTGGCTAGACTGCTGTGTTCTGTTGGTCAATTGTACTCGTATTTGCTGTAGATGAGCTGGCCCCGTACGAAACAAGTTTTGGTAATTTTATTGCCTACCTATTTTGATTAATTTCTCAGGTTAATAAAATTGTTCATAGATTTTTCTCAATAATTCTCATATCAGGTTCAAGCTAAGTATATGTGAAGTATTGTACATATGCGTGTCACTAAACAGCGTTTAAGATCTCTTCTATTTCAAGCTTCTAGAACGGATTTCCTCATGCCCTCACAGTGTTTAAAATACTTGTACGATAACTTGTTTTCATTTCAATATTAAATAAGAGACATTTTTTTGCGATATTGTTGACGTTTTTCGTTTTTCATATTATTTTACAGAAATCACTTACAAGTGTGAGATTTTGGTGATTGCTCCTCAACGCATGCCTATCCCAGCGCCCACAACTGGGCAGCAATGGCGTCATCTTTTGAAGAAGTCCTTCATTGAGGTAACATGTGTGAAGAGTAGGTCCAGCGGTCAGTATTGTATCACTTTTGACGGATGCATCATGCTATTTCATAATTTAGTTCAGTAATTCCGTATTAATATTAAGAGTAACATGTCGGCTGTGAGGATAAATATAATAATGATCATGTGAAACATATTTACTGACTCACAGGGAAAAGATAATGCCATATATCCCAATTGAAAATCAAGGACGTGTCGCCGGTGGGTACGCGCGGGTTATTCGGCGTTTTTTAGTTGCATTACGCGCGGTTTACGGGTCAAATGTCCCCTTTTTCGGACACAAAACTTCACGCGAATCGCCGTTGTTCCGCCCTACCCTAACGGTCGTTTACCGCCTCAGAACCACGCGTATCTACTCCATTCGCCTCTAACCCAACTTCAACCCAATTTCGAATCGCGGCTGGCCGTCCGTGGATTATGGGTAAAAAAATTGCTCCCGGTTGCGCGTGGTCCGCCTCACGGGTTGTACAAAATCGCACTGGAAGTTTAGGATCTTACAATACGTTCACACTTAATGCATAGTGAATGTGTTGACCCAATAAACTCAGTACAATATTGTACATCCAATGAGACCAAACCACGTGCAACCGGGAGTTTACAAGCACATGAGTTACATACAATACATTAAAAAGGATAAGGACTCACTCTCAGTTAGTAATTTTTAATGCAAAAATTAAACATACTCTAGATCACAGCCCTCCATCACTGGAACACCAGAATAATACTGGAATTTAAGATGCAATCACAGTCCGACTAGAATACTTCCTGTTACAAATATATTCACTACATAAAAATAGGCATGAGAACTTAATTCTCAATCAAAGAGCGCTTATAAAGATTTTGTATGTACACAGTGTGTTGCGTAATTCGATGCACATATTTTAACCATCTACATAGTAAAATGGAAAATAAAACGATTTTCACGAGTACCAAATAACTTGAAAACTCTGTTTCCGAGAAATTGTGACTTGAAATAATTAAAGAGTCCCGTTAAAATAGGCTTACCATGCAGAACGCGTAAAATTTAACTTCTTGGGCTGGCTGTTGGCGCGCGTTTTAGGCTATTCCGTTGGGAATCTAAAACTATTTTAGGTCATCATTTCTCGGAAACGAAAGAGTTTTCAAAGTTTGCTCATGAAAATCTCTTTATTAAGCGTTTTTCTGTATGGGGGTTAAATAAGTGAATCAAATTACCAAATACCCTGTACATATATATTATTCTTGGTATTTCTATATATCAAGAAATAACAATATATGATAAACCAATAAAATAAGGTTCATTTCTTGATATATAGATACACAGAGTTCCGTTTCAACGCTCGTCTACATTACATATATATATTTCATTGGTTTATGGTATACTTTTATTACTTGACATATCTATATTTCAAGAAATAAAAGTAAACCATAAACCAATAAAATCAATCATATTTTTTTCTAGACATATAGGTATACCAAGTCCCTTTTAAACATCGTCTACATTATATTTCTGTATAAATAATTGTTGATATATTTATATATCAAGAATTAAAAAAACACCATAAACCAATATATTATGGTTCAGTTTTATTTCATGAAACAGATATCTCAAATCAAGTTTACAGAGTTATCTTTCAACGCTCATCTACATATTATTCTTGATATCTATATCTATACTTCAAAAACTAAAAAAAACATAGAACAATAAAATATATGGTTAATGTATATTTTTTTGTATATTGATATATCAAGAAAAATAAATTAACAGTAATGCGTAACTGTAAACAATTTCGACTAAAAGTCGTCTAAATAGAGCATTACTTCAGACAGTTGGGGGTGGGGGAATGGTACTCCCGGTTTTTGCAGAGTATGGCCCTCGTCTTCTGCCGGTTCAGTGGTGTGCGCTTTCGATGACGGTTTCACACGAGTCCCTCTGTGACCATCCCAGTCGCCTGCACCTGCACAGACAAAAAAAAAATAGCTAAAAACCTGACTCCTATTAATGCATATATTGGTCTGTCGTCTTTCGCGTCTTCAATACTCTCAACTGCGCGCTCCCTTTATTATCACAACCCATTATTTCAACATATTTTCAAACCATCTCAAACTGTTGAGATTCCCCAAAATACAGCGTGCGCGAAAATAGATGATACCCGTCTGTCTAAACGCTGATGCGCGAAAACAGATGATACCCTCTATCTATTTCTGTATATGTAAATGTATCAAGTATTTTCATGTTCTTCAGCGATAAATAGCATCGTACGTCTTGAGGGCTAAGATTTTGAAAGAGAATTGAGAAGCATAGGAACACAGTGCGTTTCGGGCTGCCGTTGAATGCTCATTTATGCTCCAGTGTTACTCAAAGAATTGCCATGTTTTGCATACCTTGCCATTTTTTGCATGTCATTTTCAAGTTTATGCATTATTAAACCTAGGAGATTACTCACAGAAGTAGAAAAGGCTACTACATTAGCCCTGATAAGTGAAAAAGTGTTCTTTAAAGAAATAGCGGCCCGAATTGGATGAGGAATTGCTACTGCGAAACGTCCGAAAAGCGTTGTCGCGTCTGAGATGTGAGAGAATGTTATGTGGAGCAATGAGTCGACATTTAGGTGCATTGCCGAACGTTAAGGAAGGTTGAGCCCCTTGGTTAAGATATGACCCAAGGTATACCAGCCGGACTGTATAACACCCTATTATGTCATGATATGGGGATGGTTTAGTGACAAAATGGCAGAAGTGGCCTATAATTCTTACCTAAAATTCGAACAAAGAACGAAGATTATTACGTACACGTTTTAGACGACCAATTGCTCTCTTTTCTTGTGATCCATGAATGCCAGTTTTTTATGCAAGATTCGGCTCGTTGTCACCAATCAAAAGAGGTCTTAAAATTTCTCATTTAGAAGAAGATAGTCATTTCGAAGAAAATAGAAGTGTTTGAATGGCCAGGCAATTGACCGGACTTCAACCCATTGAGAATTGCTAGTCATACATGAAGAGTAAGCTCCATGACCAAGATACTACATCAGTCCTAAAATTAAAAAAAGCTCTACTTGATCTCTGGAAGAAGGACATGGATGCCTCTAACTAAAAAAAAACCTTGCTCATTTCATGCCCAAGCGTCTCAAAGGCAAAATTGCAGCTCGAGGGCATTTGACTGAATATTAAACTATAAAAATTTGGCAATTTTGTGAACTCTGCCACTCAAAATTACAGCCACTCAGCTATTTTGAAATAAATATCAATTTTTATTGAAATTACCTAAAAAAAAAGACGGAGTATGAACTTTTCGCGCACACTGTACACCATGCAAACCTGCTTTCTCCTTAACTCTACACTTCGAAACTACAGTTAAGTTTTTCACCTCTAAAAAATATACATAAATGCATCTAACTTTCACGTATTTGTGGTATTAACTGAACCGAGTCTAAGGCATTCGTGACATGTCCTACAATGTAATATTGTATCCGTAGAGTCGTGTGGAACTTATAAATTCCAGTGAAAAATCCTTATTCTAATATAGAAAATAGTTACTACACATATTTGAATTTCATTTTTGAACGTTGGCCTGAGAAGCTCACCTTTGAGAGCTTTTTGAATAGCTGCTTTCACTTTGCCGCGAGGTTCCGCAGCATATTCCGGCATGCTGGAGAGAATGCCTGAAAAGAGTTATTCAGAATATAATTCATCTATGGAAAGATTGCCTTAGAAAGTTAACATTTATACCATATACACCCCTGTGATATTTGCGCACATGCTTACTTGTGTAAATGTGTACGTGTCCACGCTATGCGTATGACACTCTGTAGAATGCGTATGTATTGCCTCGATGCATAGAAATGCATTTGTGTATGCTTACGAGTTAGGTGTAAATATGTGCGTGGGTATATGTGTGCATGTGTATGTGTAAATATTTACATGTATACGTACACATATATGTGTACTAAACTGACAACTAGCATTTTACTAGAGATAATGGTCTTTTTTCTGTGCACTCTCAACTTGTAACATTACCTAACTCGTCATATCTTTAGTATTGTAAAGCATTCATGTAAAAACTATACATTTGTTGTGCGATCATCCATTTATATTTAAATAAAATGCTTGTTAACTAATGACCGTTATGTTAAAATTGTTGAATCAGAAATACAAAACCTATAATCTTCTTGGTCCTCATGCTTATATGTACACATATGTATATATGTGTGCGTGTGTGTGTGTGTGTGTATGTGTGTGTGTATGGATATACACACACATGCATACGTATGTGTACATATGTGTGTATATGGATATATATTTATATATATATATTTTTCTTTTTTTCATGCTTCCTTAAAATGACACTTGTGAACATTGACCGAAACAAGCGATTTCATATATTATTTCCTGGCGTCAAGAATTGCGAAGTTTTATGTCATGTACATGTAAACTGTCAAAAGTGTTGCCACCCCACAATGAAAATGCATCGTCCATGAAATTGTGTTATCTCTTACAATTATCATTACATGTATTATCAAATGTAGACTAAGCTAGATTAGGAGTTCATTGCCCTCAATCATTTCTTTTGACTAGTGACACGAGTTTTTCAATACTCGTGTGTGTGTATCATCTAAGTGTATTAATTTTAAGATATTTTAAAAACCAATGATGGTACTTTTGTACCATCTCTATTGGAAATAAACCGTTTTTCTTTTCTTTCTTTCTTTCTGTAATGAATAAACAAGCCAACATAGAAAAAAAACTTAGATCTTAACAGAGAAGACTACTACACCCATAAACAAATCGACACTTTCTCCTTCAGGATTTATTCTTAAAGTACAAGAGTTCCATAATCATTCTGAAGCCTACATGCACAGCCTGTGATTGGCCTATAATAATATTTTACGACAGCCTGAAACTTGCTACAAAAATGTGTAGCTTTCATTGATGTCGAAATATAATGTGCATAGTTACAGCCACTCGGCTTTCTATTATTTGCAGATTCGAGTGCATTCAATCGGACCAATTTCATGGAAAAATAAACAATGAATTAAGTCATCATCAACAGAAATTTAGGTGAGAACCGAATGAATACACTAAACTGTAGGTACAATGTAGTCGATCTAGTAAACTTATTTGAAGATTTATTCGCTGAGAAAATGTAATTTATATTTTATGTAAGCCACAATTCTGCCACAATAATACGGCATGACGTACAAGCCTCTAAGCAATAAATGAACAGCCTGCCTAACCAATATCATACCATCAATCAAGCAGCAAGCCGGCGAGTTGTCGAATTTCAACTTCGACTTCTGTCGCTCTAGACCCAAACCCGCCATGCTGAACTGGACAGCAAGGTTTCGGGTCATAAGGATCCTCAGCATGCTGCTAACCGTCTTTCCGAGCGTCGATTGTCTCGAATTCACCAGCATGGATTTCTGGTGATTATAGATTAGATTATTAGTTTAAGCCTCCCTATCCGCAACAAAGGCTATCCAAAGAGAGGAAGGAAGAAGGCACCATTTAGTAGGGAGTAATAGAAACGTGGAATCTATGCAGAAAGGGTACAGAAACAGAAAGCTAAGAAAGAAGATCATGAAGCAAGAAAAAGTTGAAGAAGAAAGTAGTAGGTGCTGAAAAACAGGATAGCAGTGAACCGAAAATAGATGGTCCATAACAAAACAAAACCTACGATATTTCAACAAAAAGAAAGCCCACCTAACCTTTAGCTCGGGCCCTTACATAGTCCCCCTGGGCTAATTCCCATAGGTACAATAGTTGTATCACCCTGAGGGGGGTTTATCATTTCCAAATTTTACTACTTTTTACTTTTTACTACCCTCAACAGCAAAAAATTACTACCTATTTTTACATAATGAATGTTACCCAAATGTCAACATGTAAGTAACCGGCCTATAATGAGCACTTTGAGTCAATAATACATGCAATACCTAAGGTTCAAAAAAGATCCAAGTTTCTTGATACTTAAAATACTTAATACTAAATGCAGCAACCAAAGCATTATTGCAAAAAAGTCGCCCGAGTTCCTTAAGTACCCCGTCCTAAATGGACTGTTTACTACTTCACTCCCTGATAGACACCCGTACGTAGAAAAGACGTTTCTACCAAATTTAGTGAAAAAATTCAAAGATTTTTTTTGTGGTTTCAAAAAAATCGTTACCTATAGACACCCAAGATGATCATGGGGCAAAAATTGAAAGGGGCATTCCAGGTACGTAGCATAGTAAATTTCATTTTTGGTGTGGCTAGTACCACTATCAGAGACAGATTATTAGTTAGTTTAAGCCTCCCTATCCATAACAAATGTGATCCAAAGAGAGAAAGGAGAAAGGCACCATTTAGTATGGAGTTAAGGAAACGCGGAATCTACGCAGAAAGGCATAGAAACAGTAACTTGTGAAAGAAGATTATGAAACAAGATCAAAGTTGAAGAAGACAGTAGTAGGTGCTGAAAAACAGGACAGCAGTGAACCGAAAAAAGGTGGTCCTTAACATAATAAAAACCTTTTATTTCAACAAAAAGAAGGCCTACCAAACTCTCTGCTCGGGCCCTCACATTGTCCCCCTGGGAGCGCTAATTCCCAAAGATACAATTATTGTATTCCCCTGAAGGGGAAGTTTTATTATATATTTAAATTAGCAAACTGTTGCATATTGGACAGAACATATCAACTGGCTAGCGTAACGAAGCAATGCTTCAGAAAAACTTACAACATCCAGTTCTATCGTATTTACCAAAGCATCTTTGAGAAGGAACTTCAATTCATCAGGCGTATCAGCTGGCACTGGTAAGCACTGGGGAACTGAAGTTGCACTGGGCGCCCTCATCTCACCGTCGCGTACTATGTCTTCGCGGAGGTTATTTCCTTTTACATCTTCCAGAATTTGGTCCAACTTGAGACGCAAGTACTTTTCTTTCTCATGACCCGTTGTTGTTTCTTTTGGCGTCCCACTGAAATCAAAACAATAGTTGTATAATTGTTTTTACATGTAAATAATATGAAAAAAATACATAGGACTATTGAAATCAAAGACTTTTAGCTATTGAACGTGCAGCAAATGCATAGTCTTCGAAGTAAAATCAAATTGCAGATACTGCTCCCAAACCATCACTAGGAGATTTTCATTAGTGTCAGATCCTTCCATGGGTTGATTGATTATAAGAAAATTTTAGCCTCCCTTTACCACAAAAAAGATGTTCAAAGAGACGAAGGATGAAGCACAATTAGTATGGAATTAAGAGAATGCAGAATCTATGCACAAAGTGCATGGATACAGTATGCTAAAAAAGAAGTTCATGAAACAAGAAAAACGTAGAAAAAGAAAGTAGTAGGAGCTGAAAACCAGGACAGCATTGAACCAAAAAAAAGTGGTCCTTAACATAACAAACATTTCACATCAATAAACAGGAAGCCTACCAAACTCGCAGCTTGGGCCCACTCATTTTCCCACTGGGAGCGCATAATTCCCATAGATACAATAGTTGTATTCCCATGAGGAGTCTTCCATGGATTATGTGAGGCTGTTCTCTATTTGTGGGCGCATATATAAAAATTTTACGGAGTACTAGCAATAACATGCAATCGTCAAGCAAAATACTTTAGGAACTCCATAGAGTGTAAAACGTTCAAGTTTAGGAGAGCCATAATAGCTTACACATCCTAATTGACACTACTAGAAGCAAAAGCTAATGAACAGCAGACCTCCTCTATCGGAATAAACACTCTTAATATATTTATTGCTAGGCAGAACTCCATGTGTAACTTTGGATGGGAGCTATTCGCATCTAGCAAAAAAGGACAACTATCAACTTTTATTTAATGTTCACTTTTAGTTTCAATATTCTTAAACTTATACCACCCCCCCCAAGCTGCCCAGAGCTTTCACAATAATAAGCTAAAATATTCAGTTAGGTGATATTCAATTACAGTCAAAGCTATGAACAGTGTGTGACACATACAAACTGACTCATTGGAAGTGGAATGCAATACGGCTGGTTTTACTGACAAATCTTACTACACTACCATTATTATTATTATTATTATTATTATATTTCCCTGCTTAGGGCTCTCTAGCAACCAAAATGCCTCAAGATAGGAAAGAAAAAAAACATCTACTATAAAGAGAAGGGTATGAGAAATCTACCCACAAATTTCCACGTGCATAGAAACAACGAATAAAGGGAGCTTCGAAACACGGTAAATGCTGAACAAGAAACTAATGGTGCACATGACAACTGTCTATCAAGGAAAAAGACGGTCAGTGAATAAAAAACTTGTTTTATTTAATTTCCATCCCATATATGCAATAGTTATATCCCTTGCGGGAGACTGAGAAATCTATAGAAAGTGAAACTAATCTGGGATGCTCACGGCATTTGGATGAACTCTTTCGTTGCCATGAAGGTCAGAGTATGTAGAATTGATTGTTCTTCATCAGAGCTGCTCTGGTGTACTGTGAACAAAAAAAAGGACCCATAGAATTTGTTGAAATCGATCAAGAGAAACATGACAAAGAAAACTGAGAATTACTCCAATTTTTTTTTAATTCTCTCAACAAAATAAATTGGGAACAAGAAACCAATCTCATAATTCACGTCATGAAAATGTACTATCCAGCATAATTACATAACCTACATGAACCCAAGACTTGTGTCCATTATGTGAGCAGAGAATCAGGGTTCAAATTCAGTTTCATTCTATGGATTCAGCAAAAGTGTTGCTAGGAGTAAAATTGCTTATTATTCTTGTTTAAGACTCCATAGCCACAACAAATACTATGCAAAAAATTTATTATTCATGTTCAAGACTCGTTAGTCAAAACAAATACTATCTCAAGAGAGAAACAATGAAGCGATCATTTAGTATGGACACATTCACAGGCAATCTATCCATGAGGTGCATTCCCAGACTGGACAACCAAATGCATTGACACAGCACAGCAAGTCAGGAAAGAAGCTCAAACAAGAAAACAGTTAGAAAATCAAGCAGTCAGAGCAGAAAAAAGTATTCTTGTTTACCAAAAAGAGTAGGTCTTAATTGGAAATAAGCAAATTAAATTCAGGTAAAGAAAGGGCTACCTAATCATGGCTCAATAATTCACTTCCCATAATACGGTAAGTGTCCCCCTGAGGGAACTACGCTTTTAAGTAGTTTTCAAATTCAATGAATATTTTTCATCAGGTGAAATGAACATGAAATCTACAATTCAGGTCAATATTATTTTTGGTTACCCTATCAGTACTGTGAAATTATTTACAGCATTGGTCCAAAAAATTGTAATTCCTGTTATGCAGCGATACTGCAGCAACCTTCAAACCTCTTGCAAATGAATGGATTATGAAGAGGGTAGAAAAGAAATTTGTAGGCTCAAGTTTATTTAGATCTCTATGAAATTGCAAGAATGAGGTCTTATTTTATATATACAAATGATCACCAATGATGTATACTTCTAAAATTTTACTGTAAAAAACACTGACTCTTCAAAAATAGAACTACTACCTCAATACTGTGATTTTCAATTTTTTTATTTGTATTGTGATCTTAAATTTTTTAAATTAACTCTCTCTGTGAAATGTTTAATCCTAGTTGAGGATCTCATAAAAATTACAAATCATTAAAATCACTAGCTATAGAATACTTGTATTCAGCACAAATCATAAGTCAAGATTGTCAATCATATAGTTAAAGTCACATGTCATCTGTACGTATAAAAAATATATGCACACTGAAAACAAAAAATAAATGCCTAAGTTCATGAGTAGGTAATTTTCATATCAGCTCAAATGACAAATTGGTGCACTTACTTAATATTATGTGAACTAATGGATTATAACCAAACAATAGACAAACTGCAAAGCGATGGAAAGAAGTCACGTACCGGAAGATGTTACAACTTCCCGGACTTGACCAGGTAGTTTTTATTTCATTTTAATTTTTTGCTCGCACTGTGACATCTCTCGCATTGGGCCAAGCCACACATATGGCTTCTTTTTTTTATAACCATTTAGTTGGCATTACTTGCCATGAATCATCTGCAAAGAAAATTCCACAAACGATTTTTGACATTATAAAATGATTTGCCTGCAAGGAACATGTCGAATATCATCAAAGAACAAAACAAAAGAATTTAGATTTGCAATACAGTGTATAAGTTTGCAATACCCCTACCTTGGCTGGGTAACCAATGAATTAGCACCAATAAAAAGTTTATTACAACACAAATGCATCATTCATAAACTACATTAGAAGACACTTAAAATGGACTGAATGTAATTGTTCATTAGCTGGATGGAGAATAGCTTTTTTGTTACAACTTCAAACACAGAAAAATATTCCATAAGAAAACACAATGCAAAATAACAGCAGAGAAAAGTACGAAAGAATTTCTTTACATTACTGATGGTGTTCAGAAAAAACCTCAAGTATTTTTAGTTGGTGTCATCATCTACCAAAAAAGCGTTTACAATGAACTATACCCTCAAATGGAACTGAAATGGTGTACTGTGCTCAGGACTCAATGGTGGTGCACAGGACTCAATGCATAGAAATACAAATTATGAAAAACATTTCAACAAGTGAATAGTTGAAAACATTCAGACAAGCCAACATCATGAGCAAAAAAAAAGAATAAAAAATATCCATCATGATATGGCAAAACAATAGGGATCTTTCCACTTTTTCAACTTTTTTCATCCGATTCGTTTGAAAATTGGCCAGTATATGTATTTTGTGAAAGTAAACCTTTTTTACTCATGCCACTTTTTCGATTTAGGCCTAGTTTTTTTACAAAAAATTAGTTTTAGGTGTATTTTTATGGATATTTCAAAACGTAACTCTTCATCGAGTTTTGATGCTAGAACAAAACCAAAGCCAGTTTTAGAATCCTTGGAACATTTCTAACTTGAATAGTTTTTTTAAAATTCCAATAATTTCCATACATAACTTCATATTCGCACTGTGAATTGTGATTTCCAAAAAAAAATTATTATTTTTTTCATACATGAACTTTTTTATTTTCAGTCTGATTCTTATGAAATTCGACTATTACATGTAACTTAGTAAAAGAAACACAATTTCTTCATTCATCTTTTTGATTCAGGCCTTAGTTTTTGGAAAAATTTGACATATTGGTTTTTAGGTGCTGATATTTCACTGGTATTGATATTTCAAGATGTATCTCCTCAATCAGTTTTGATGCTAAAACAAAACCAAAGACAGTTTTAGAATCCTTGAAACATTTCTAACAAAAGTACGGTAGAAAATTTGAGCAGAAGAAAAAATTGTATTGTTTAGAATTTTTTACATCTGTGATACATTTTTTGGTTTTGAGCTAGTGATTTTTTTTTAGAAAATTTGGAAGTTTTCTACTGCACTTTTGTTAGAAATGTTCCAAGGATTCTGAAACTGTCTTTGTTTTTGTTCTAGCATCAAAACTCAGTGAGGACACCTATTTTGAATGGTAAAATGTGATTTTTTGGGAGCCAAAAAAAAAACAATATTTTATTGAATTGCAATTTCATGGACAAATTTTGTACATGAATGCAGTTTCCATGATCCATTTTTATGTCCGAGTAATGAGCAACATTTCCTTGTAAATTTCAATGTAATATATAAGAAATATTTTCTGCATAAAATTATATAGAAGTATTCTATTTTATTTGAGTACCATCATTGACCAAAAATTTCAAAATGTTTCACCAGATTCATTTGAAATTTGGACAGTATATGTATTTTGTGTGAGTTAACCTGTATAAATCCTGTCACTTTTTTGATTTAGGCCTTAGTTTTTTTACGAAAAAATAGTTTTTTCAATGCATTGTTTGTATATTTCAAACCGTATCAACTCATTGAGTTCTCATGCTAGAACAAAACCAAACACAGTTTTGGATTCCTTGGAACATATCTAACAAATGTAGGGAGTCTTATTTTCAAAGTCAAATTTTTTCAATTTTTTTCAAATTTCTAAATAAATAAAAAATTATCGAGTTTGACCTATGTATTTTTTTGAAAAATTTGAATTTAAAAAAAAGCCTCCCTACTTTTGTTAGAAATGTTTCAAGAATTCCAAATCTGTCTTTGGTTTTGTTCTAGCATGAAAACTCAATGAGTTGTCATTTTTTGGTCCCCTTGTGGACCCCCCTGGGGGGGGGGTCCACTTCTAGCGTCCGTGGCGCCATAAAATTTCATGGCACAATTCAATGAATATTTTGTAATATTTAATATTTTTATTTTTATTTCATATTTTTAATATCCCCTAAGGATCCTTTTTCAGCAAAAAAAAAATTCAAGCCGGGTTTGGCGTGGGGGCCCACATTGGCCTCGGATGACCCCTTAAAGGATGAATCATTTCAATGAGCAAAACATCCCAGATTATCAGCCTTTTATGAAAATAAAGCCCATTTTGCAATTAACTGCAGAAAAAGTGTGGAATGAACTTTAATTTCTCTTGTATTAATATACGTACGTCATTTACTATACCTATAAATACCATGAAAATTAACTGTTCTAGGTTTAACTTTCCTAATTGCATTAACAGCATGCAGTAAAATAGAATACAATGCAATTGCTCACTGTGTATTCGGAGATAGGGCCTAACACTTGAATAAATGAGACAGAGCCTCCCGTTTCTTACAAGCCTCGTGGAATAAATCATAACAAGCAGTTTATCTCATACAACGCTTAAAATCTACGTAAGGAATCGGGTAAAAATCCAAAGAATAAAAAATTCCGAATTCCAAATTATCTCAACTCAAAACAGATAATAAAAACAATGAAGCTCATTCACTTCCGGGTTAATATGGAATTTACCGCATCAACGATTTTGAAACTTTTTATCATAGGCTGTATTTAGGTAATAAATGACACTTAAAAATGTTCAACTTGAATGAAATTTTCCTTGAAAATACTTGCTTTTTGAAATATTTAACTTTAAGTCATAGAAATGTCATTTATAAAATTCAACAAACGGACATGTAAACAAGTTTAAATACAGTATTGATGCAGCAATAGGTGAGGTTAGGTAAAGTTAGGTTAGTTAAATAGAACAACCTAAATAAACCTAAAATAACTTGAATTTACCACATGAAGACCGATTTTTGTGCAGAAAAAACCTGCGCGTGTTCCGCATCCACCTTTCACCGGAGGAGCCATTTCAAAACTGCCGTTAATGCTATTCTTACTTGAACGTTATTAATGCTATCTTGAAAATTAAGCATTTGCATATACGATATCGTTCATGTAAAACATCTTAAAATGTCCTCCTTACCTAAACATACGGGAATAAATTCAAAATCACTGACGCGCTAAACTCAATACTGACTGAATTCTGTTTATAAACCAAAAATAATTGCGCCAGAAAAATTGTTTCAATCATTCAACAAAATGTATCAAATCGTGGGAAAGAGACATTGCACATCTAATAAAAAAAATCTCAACTAATATAGCGTTAAAACATCTGGAACACCCTTCATATAACTAAATACAAAAAAATTGAAATGTGCTTGAGCCCGCCTACCGATGAAGAAGATCTAAAATGAATCGCTGTCAACACAAACTGCTCAATATTCCACAAAAATCATATTAAAATAAAAGATTAATTAACACGAGTTTATTACATTAAATGTTAAGTTCACAACTTATCAAACATAGAGAGAAAGAAATCACAACAAAAATCACGGCCTGGCAAGTCCAGCACTGTCAGTTAAAGACTACGCCGCCGGCCTGCTCACGCTATGCGGTCACTCAGAGATCGAGAGTCATCGAGTGCTTTTAGTAAATTTTTAGGGTAATTTGAATTACGGACAATAAAAGTCACATATTTGAAACAGTTTTTTGGAAGAGTACATAATACTAAGTGAAAAAATATGGCATATATTTTACATGTGTATTCAATAATGTAAGAGTGTATTAGATTATGCCTTTATGTTCTTCGATTCTAATTCAAACTGGCAAGACTAGGGTAATTTATAGATGAATTTCGATTGGTCTCCGATGATCCTCGATTGGTCTCGGATGATCCTCGATTGGTCTCGGATGATCCTCGATTGGTCTCCGACTTATACGGGCAAGCCGCCACCCTATTGAATGCCTTCTCGGTATTTTAAACACATTTCGTTGACGATGAAGTTTTCGTTTTAAATGAAATATGAATAAAAATTGATCTTTAGTTTTTTAAGGGTGCTGAGATATGTGACGTGAGTCTAAAACAAACGCAACGACTCACTTCATATTTATTGTTACCGTTTGATGACTGTGCTAAAATATACTACTTCTGAAAGGAAATTTATGAAAAAAAAATCATACGAACAACCTTTTATGACAGTTAGGAAAGACCAAGTTATAACACTGATCGTGGAATAAAGTAAATTTACCGCTTTAACTCCTGCTTGATTAATCAAACTAATTCAGCTGATGTGTAGCATTTAGTTGAAGAATGATGTAAAACCATACCCATTACAAAGGTAAGCGCATAAATAAACGTAAGTGAATGTACCAATCTTTTTCATCCTACAGCATAGTAACGCGTTCATTAACTATGTTGTGAACATTTTTGGAGAAGAATAAATATTAAGTAAAATATTCTACGTATTGCTTCAAGCTTGATGCAGTGTACGTAACAATATCATAACAAACGATTGATGGGTCACGCCCGTCCATTATACGCATGGCGATCATTCACTGCAGCACACTACCCTGCGGCACGCCACCTGCAGCACACCACCTGCAGTACACCACATGCAGCACACCACCTGCAACACATCACCTGCAGCACACTACCTGCAGCACAACACTGCAGCACCCCAAGTGCAGCAAACATTTGTGAGGCTGTAAACCACGGATGGCCGTTTTTAAATATAACAGCCATTACCCAACCGAAAATTTTGCGCCCTCAAACCTTCCATGGCCAACTATGAATTTCACGTCCGAGCTCGACCGTGCGTAGTTATGAGCGCGGAGAGATACTTTAAGGGCAGAGACGGCCAACTGCCCAACAAATCATCCTTGATATACTGCGACCTCCTTAACCCACCGGCGACACGTCCTTGATTTTCAATTGGGATGTGTTATGTAATAAATATATTTTACAACATTTTAAATGCTCGAATGCGTCTCGTCGTAGCATTTGTTGTGGTCTACAGTTTTGAGAACAACCTTCAGTATTTCTCTCTTCGTCGGTATAGAGGAATCACCGGCTTAAAGGAATTACTACGTGAATAGTGAATGTCTTTTTTTGTCATTATTGGAGCCATTACTCTGAATTCGTTGCTCCTTAGTAATTTTAGCGGCTCATCCTATGCAGTCAGCGTCTTGCCTGTTGAAGTTAAATCACAAAAAGCCCGAAAAAAATGAATCTTTCAAAACACGATTCTGTCTCTCGTACATCATTTTGTGCTTTAATGATGGAACACAACAAAATTATAATAGCAAGAAAATATGGAAACTTTTGGAGAGAAGAGTTTTTGACTGACTGATCGGCGAATTCATTTATTATTAACAATTAGCTTCCTACTTTGAAATGCCATTAATTGTCGGCAGTAAAATAGAGCAATTCAGTAGAATTTTTATGATAACCCGAGGGAATTCCATGGAAGCATTATCGCAATGTATTATAATGCCTAAGTGAAGTTTTTAACTGTGAAAATTCAAAAATCTAAGCATAATTTTGTATTAAAACTGAGCAAAAAATGGCCGTCCAAGAACTGCAAAATCAAAAAGATTATATCAATGAATGAAAAAATCCTCGAAGGTATATGGAAGTAACTTCAAAGCTTGGAATAAAGAAAGAATATTGAACTATATTAACCAGCAGTTCTTGAACTATATTAACCACAAGCATCAATCAATTAAGTTTATCGTAGACATTGAAAAGAAAAATTCCCAGCCTTTCTAGACTGTCTCGTGACGAGAGACGGAGATCACTTTCAGACCTCAGTGCACCGTGAACCAACTTTCACAGGATTAGGCTCAAGTTTCTTCAGTTTTTGTTCAACAAGCTTCAAAATTAATTGTGTTCAAACTCTAATCAAAAGAGGATACTAAATATGTTCTACTTTCAAAATGTTCATTGTGAATTTGAATTTTTGCGCACAAATTTTAAAACTAACGGTTTTCCCTTGGGTGTCGTCAATTCGCAAATTAAAAAATTTCCCTCGAAACAATACGCATCGCAGACTGTTGAAGAAAACAGTAAAGATCATTTATATATATATTGCTCTTTCCCGTTTTTTGAGACGCCTTCTGAAAAATTGTCATACGAGCTGAGATTATTTTGTGAATAATACTTTCAAAGCCTTCAGTTACGCGTAGCTCTTGTTAATAATTTTAAGGTTGCTTCTTTTTTCCGGGACAAGGATACGCTTTCGATGGAGAAGCGCGCCTCTCTGATTTATTTTACAGTTGCGTGCAGTGCACATCATCGTACGTCGGCATGACGTCACGACATTTTTATATCAGAATGGCCGAACATCGGGGTCGAAGCTTCCTCACGGGGAACCAATTAGCACACCCCTCACCCTCCGCAGTACGTAATCACGCAGAAAATTGCAACGTACCTATATCTTCTGCAGACTTAAAAATCTTAGATTCAGCTTCTACCGCATTTGACCTTAGAATTTTAGAGTCGCTACATATTTCTTTAAACGAAAACCGGCCCTCAACAATACTTACAGTTCCTACCCATTGCAAATTTTAACTAGATTGTAATTTTGTCGATTTTATTTTTTCTAGGACATGTTTTTAGTTTTATTTTGTTTTCGTGTTTTTCTTTCATGACTGTATCCAGTATTTTGTTTTTTCTTTCATTACAGCCATAATGATTTGTACTTTTACGAATTGATGATGGAGCTGGACTCCGAAACGTATTCCTAGTATATATGATTAGGTTCTTTGGAATTTTCCTAGTTTTTAAATTCCTCATCAAGTTGCGATTAAAGCAATCAACTGACCCGTTCAGTTCAGAGATAATCAAAGAATGAGTCTGTTCGTAGAGTTTAGAAAAAAACTTTGGAATTTATCCTCCAAAACTAAGCCAGTTTCGCAACCTCAGCAAGCAGTTTATAGTCTCGACTCTGTTGTGCTCTTGAATGAGAAAATTGTCAGTCTTCAACTATATTTCAATCAACAAAGTGACCAAGTTCTTGCCCTGAGTGTTTTAGCAGTAGAAGAAAATGTCGAAAATATTCTCCGCGTCCGAAACCTGCTTCTGTCATAGTCTGAGGAGTGCCGGCAAACAGGAAAACTCCTTTTATTTTCATTTTTGTGGGGTGTAAATAAATGCTCAAAACTATGAAGAACGCATCCTGGAAACAGTGACACAGGAATTTGGTGAAACAGTGTTCCAAGAAAGACCATTTTTTCAGCGAGCTGGAGCTCCAGAAAATGGCTCAGTGATTGCTCAAAGTTGGCCCAGGGATAGGTTCCTAACTTTCAGGGCTCGAGGTATGGCCTTTTTCAGGCTCTGATGTAAATCCTACAGGATTTTGCGCCTGGAGTGTTTCTGGAGCGAAAGGTTTACTGATTACTTTATGCCACACTGGAAGCATTGAAGACGTATTTGGAACATAAATGGGCATTCTACATAATGCTGTAACTCTACAGTGTCAAGAATAATATATGTGTCTATTTGATCGAATGATTTTTGAACGTCGACAACGTAGAAAAAAGAAGACTTCTTCCATCATTGCTTGATTATAGATTTCGCAAATGAATTAAGATAGTCTCTGGAGTGTATTTTTGTTACGGAAACTATATTGTTTGTCTAGAGAAAGGGTTTTTCTATTGTGAGACTCCCTTGTTGAATTCAAGTTTGAAAAATGGCTATTGCATGAGTAATTCAGAGAGTTTAAGAAATTTCTTGGGGAAAGAGAATGACTCATTATGCCTGAGATGATTGACGGTTTAAATCAGCTTTATCGTTTAGCACTTTGGTAAGAAAACAATTCAAATCCAATTGATGTTCACATATTTCAAGTTGCTTTTGCAGTCATGAACATCAAAGGCATTAGAAGGCGCAATGAACAATGCTGACTTCTTTGATGAGGTCCGAACAATTTTAGTTTGTGAGTGGGATCAGTAGTTATATTTTCACCTATATTTTTTCTACCTTGACAAAACTGTTGTTAAGGCCTGTTGTAATATGTTTTTATGCGATTTTTTGAAATTTTATTGAGTAAAGAATGCATTACTTTTCGTACAACCATGTTTTGAGCTAACACAGAGAACTGAGCAGTTATCACGATTTCTTAGCTTAGGTATCAGCTGTATGCACTTGAGCGCAAAGTAATTTTTTCCCTCGGTTATTAATTTTCATTTATCTCTAATTGCCTGAGTAGTAAGCAGAATTCTGTTATTGGCACAGTTCACAACAATTATCTTATGAAGAAATAAAGACTCATAAAATCTGATGAAATTTGGCTTGATTGACTTATTTTTGACTTTTTTATAAACAGAAATAATTACACAAACGATCAACTCATTTTTAGATGTAAATTTTAATATCCTAATCTACTGAAACGAGTTTAATAAATAAAAAATACTTCCCTTTATTTTTCTGTAAATAATTTATTGAAATACTATTATAAAAGCCAGCACCAGCCATTTAGAGACAATTATACTGCGGCATGACAAAGCTTAACGGGCTTCAAGGCTGAATATGAAGGAGCAGATAATTGTTTTCCCAGAAGGCAATAATTTACCTTCGGACCCCTCTCATTATTAATGCGCGAAGCGTCGATTACCTGGAGTAAGCCTTTCATTTTCATGCAATGAACACGCTCTCGTAACCTGGTTAAAAAAAATAAATGTTTTTATGTGAGCATAACTCGAATGATCTTGAAGTCCAGATATACCAGAAAGCCGAAGTGATTTAAATTCTTTATAGAGTGCGCTAATGAAGAAGTTTCATCAGTTACAATGGAACCACGTTCAGAGCAATAGACTGCCAAAATACTCGTCGAGGCTTCACACAAAGGTAAGAGTTGTTTAACGCTTTGTCTACTGACTGTAACTCCAGTGACAACCTGATTAGTAGTTCCTTTTTAGGGTAACTAACAGCCTTTTGATATAATTTACCTAGTAGGGAAATATTTTCAAGTAAATAAAAAATAATGAAGCGAATTACGCGCACTCATGAATATGAATTTTTTAAGCATCATAGTAGCCTTATCCGTTCAATTTGCTATTGTTTTTTGCTAAATTCAAGACACATAGTCCGTGTCACACATTTAATATCTTTTTAATTCAAAATCTCTAAGTGTTTTCAGAAGTTCATTTCCTTTCATGACATTTTTTAATAAAACTAAATTTATGATGTTCGTAATGAAGAACTTAATTTTTAATTATGAAGATTAATGTGGTTAAACATTCTTTTTTAAAGAAGCCTAATTTCTACTAAATAAAGGAGTAGCTTATGTGGAAAAGACCCACGCAGGGGCTATTTCACTGATATTATTGGGTATTGACAGCTTTCATGGAAAATTTATTTTTAAACTATTGTGTTTAAATCTGTGTTTGGAGAAGTAAATAGAAGTCGAATAAAAAGTGTAGAAGTGAAAGGTGCGTTGAATGTGATGAAAAGTGGAAAAGCTCCAGGTATGGATGGCTGCACGGTTGAATGTCTAAAGAAAGGAGGAAATGTGGTTTTAGAATGGTTGGTAAGTTTGTTGAATGTGTGTTTTGAGGCTAGTAAAGTGCCGGTAGATTGGAGTAGCGCGTGTGTAGTTCCGTTGTACAAGGGGAAAGGTGACAGGTATGAGTGCAGTAATTCCAGAGGTATAAGTCTCTTGATTGTTGTTGGGAAACTGCATGGAAGAGTTTTAATTGGTAGAGTGAGAGTGATGACGGATCGTGTGCTTGCTGAAGAACAATGTGGTTTTAGAAGTGGTAGATGTTGTGTGGTCAAATGTTTGCTGTGACGCAGGTAAATGAGAAATACTTGGCAAAAGGAAAAGATATGTATTGCTCATTTATGGATCTAGAGAAGGCACATGACAGAGTGGACCGAGAGGCTTTATCGCAAGTTGTAAGCTTGTATGGAGTGGGTGGGAGACTGTTGAATGCGATCATGAGTTTCTACATTGATAGCAGAGCATGTGTGAGAGTAGGGAATAAGGTGAGTGAGTGGTTCCCCGTTGTGATAGGTGTAAGACAGGGATGTGTGATGTCGCCGTGGTTGTTTAATTTGTTTATGAATGGTGTAGTGAGAGAAGTGAATGCCAGAGTGTTGGGAAAAGGTGTGCAGTAGGGGGGACAAAATGGTATTTATTGGGAAGTGCGTCAGCTGTTGTTTGCAGATGATACAGCGCTTGTGGCTGATTCAGAGGAAACACTGCGGAGACTGGTTGCAGAGTTTGGTAAAGTGTGCGAAAGACGTAAATTGAGGGTAAATGTGAAAAAGTAAGGTGATGAGATGCTCAAGTGGTAGAGTGCTCGGAACTATGGATGTGAGGATGAATAGTGAAGTGTTAGAGGGAGTAGAGCATTTTAGGTACCTCAGGTCGGATGTGGCTGTTAAGGATAGTATGGAAGTAGAAGTGAAGCATCGAGTGAGTGAAGGCTGTAAAACATTGGGCGCAATGAGGAAAGTTTTTGAATGCAGGAGTTTGAGTATGAATGCTAAGAGGGACTGCATGAAAGCATGATCGTGCCAGTTTTGTTGTATGAAGCAGAGTCCTGGGGTTTGAGAGCAGCTGAGAGGAGGAAGTTGGATGTGTTAGAGATGAAGTGTTTGAGGAGCATGTATGGAGTAACAAGAAGAGATAGGATCAGGAATGAGTTGGATGATTAGGGGGCAGACGGGCGTTACCAAAAAGTTGAGCAGGCGGGTGGATGAAAGAGTGCTTGGATGGTTTGGGCTTGTTGAAAGAATGAATGTTGAGCGGCTGGTGAAAAATATTTACACGTCGGAAGTGAGTGGTATTAGAGCGCGATGTAGACCACGGTTGAGTTGGATGGAAGGGGTGAAACGTGCTTTGTATGAGAGGGGTCTGACTGTGGACTTGGCGAGAGGGATGACTGAAGACAGAATTGAGTGGGGGCAGTGCATAAGAAGATAATTTTTTTGTTGACGCTGCACTGGAAGCCTGCCCGCGTGTGATGGGGTTGGCCTGTTCTATGCGGGGGGAGTGGCTGCACTCATTGAAACGGTTGGGGTAAACCAGCTATGGCTGCCGGGCCTGACTGTGGAAGATAATTGCGCTGGGCTGCTGCTGATCCTGGCAGTTCTGCTGCGGCCAGTGCTGCTTCTCTCGCCTCTTTTAGTGACCAAGAGTGATGATTGTGGCCTGCTGTCGGCTACCCTCCCATGGAGAATAGAAGCCTGGTACATGTATGTATGTGTTTCAATCAAGTCCTTGATTTCAGTAGATAAAGGGTTGATTCACAAGTAAAATCAGAAAAAAGAGTTAAAATAAATGAGCAAATAAACCGAATTCTGACAGTTTTCAAATATTCTCAGAAATTGATATTTGGATTAGAAAAAGCAGTTTATTTCCAATAGAGATGAAACAAAACATCATTGGTTTTTAAAATACCCTAAAGAAAGTAAAATACACTTACATGATACACACACATGAATATTATAATGCCCATGTCACTAGTGGAAAAATTGATTGAGGGCAATGTATTCCGAGTGTTGCTTAACCAGATTTTATGATATATGTAACTACAATTATAAAAGAAAACACGATTCCCTTGACAAGGTATAGTTTAGAATATTATTTTTTTGCACACTTGCAGTGAAATACAAACTCAGTCACTTGCGGTATGAGTACATAATTTGTTGAAAGTAAAGCGGGCGGATGAAAATTACCCTGTGTCTAAGGCAGCGAGGTTGACAATCAGAACTATATTTTTATTCTTTGTATAGACTAGTTTTTTAATCATGGGACTCTGAGAAGATGTCTTTCATCACGCCTCGAAATTATTACCTTTCCATGCTAATAATAGTGGCACAAAACAGTCTACCTGAGTCAGAAGCATGAAAATGATTATTCTACAACGGCTACCAAAACATGTAAAACATAATAGGAGTAATACGTGAAAGTGACCACCTAGATAGGGCTGTCATAACATCCTCAACAGCGCATGATAATTTGCATCACGCTAGACTATCAAGAACAATTTAGGACGTTAATAATAGAACTCATTTATACTTTGTAAAGTTACCAAATTAGAAAAAGTTACGGGTTTTTTGAAACATAATGTAAATGTCTTTAATTGTGAAACATAAACAGGTGCCATGATGGTCCAGTTCAATGCATGTACAAAACGGAGAAAAAGTATAATAATGTATCCTATAGCTGCTTAATTGAAATTGAAAAGTGTTCGTTAATTCATTCAAACAATAAAGAAATGAACGTTGTGGGGTGAAAACACTTATGATTGTTGACACGTACATTGCCATATCAGCTTTGTGACTACCACTACCACACGAACATTGACATATCAGCTTTGTGACAACATGTGACTACCACTCATGGGCACTAACATTATATATCAAGTTCCCAAATAAGTTTCCTGAGCTCTTTGGAGACGGAGGATGGAAGCCCTCGGCGCGGTGTTGATTGTTAGACAAGGCGGCTGAATACGTTTAGGGTGCTGGTGGCACTGCATTCTGTAAAGAGAATTTTCACTCTCCATCTACATCATTGATAGCCATAAATTAACTCCCTTTTCTTTCTCCTTCGAAGTGATGTTCACAGGACTTTCCTTTGTTCAACAGAGTCAGTAGAGTAAATTCTTGTTCAAATTACAGTGGTACCTCGGTACTCGACCATAATCCGTTCTGAGGTGGTGGTCGAGAACCGATTTGTTCGAGAACCGAAACCAATTTTCCCATTAGGAATAATGGAAAGTAATTTAATCCGTTCTTACCATTAGGAAAAATACCTAAAATATTAAAAGAACGTGTATCTAAACAACAGTGAAGACGTAAATGTGCACAAGCAGTACATGATAACGATTCGTAAATTTGAAGAGTTTTTTCGCAGACTAATTCCTGTCACTCCCATTGCAACATCAGCTTTCTTTAACACTACCTTATGCTTCAAGATAGTGGAAATGGTTGATTTCGCAATTTCGTACTGCGACGCGAGGTCGGACGCTCGTACACCACTTTCATATTTTGCAATAATTTCCTTCTTCAGTTCAATAGTGGTCCTCATTATTATTCTCTTTGCCTTCCCCTTATCACTGTCTTTCTTTGGACCCATAATTAAGGGCTAGAGCAACACGAAAAAGTTCAAATCTGGAAAGAAAAACAGTACTCGAACAAACTGCTTACGTCCTACTCCGCTAACGGTCAGATTCGAACTGACGCTTACCCGCTGGCCGAGGAGCGCGTTCGGGTCTCCTCGGCTAGTCGAGTACCGAAAATCTGTTCGAGATCCGAAGCATTTTCTACTCGAATGTTTTGGTCGAGAACCGATTTGATCGAGTATAGAGGCGGTCGAGAACAGAGGTACCACTGCACCACATTGGTACCAAGAAGCTCCAGGCTGCACCGTCCCAGGCTGGACCTTCAACTATAAGCCCGGTATACTCATGTGTGACACAAGTTAGGGCATGTCATAGTTACTAACACATTTCAATTACTGTGCTGCAAGTCTATTGTGGTGAAAGTCCAAATAAAACGAAGTGATGAGATAGAAATGATATAAGTTGAATACAACATAAATATATGCAATTTTTAAATAAGGATGGCTACAAGGGCATCAAACTGAAACTCTTTTTCATTCTGTTAAATCCAGGCTCTGACGAGAGAAACATACGCTCAGCCGTGGAGCTGCATGGAGACCTCTTCGAAGCTCCAATAATCACCAACTAAAGAAAGAACACATTCACACCAGATTCCAGATCTCAATTTTCATAGCAGAAAAATTTTTATCTTGCCGATATTCCAAGTTACTTCCGATTCGAACCAAACTGAGACTTTATTTCCATACATAGCATAAGGTACGAAGCCACTGGTCAGCAAATGAAGAAGGTAGCCGTGATACCGAAGGGGAATTAGACTTTCTGGAGAGGCTCAGCCGTTCCGTCAGGCTCGATGTCAAGCTCTTGGCTCCATAAACTCGCTAAATCTGGACGCGTCTCACGATAATTTAAACTTCAATTTAAACTTAAAAAACTACAATAAAACCTTTGACTTGAGTATTACAGTAATTGTTTGAATTACTGTAATGTTAAGTAATTGTTTGAATTACTGTAATTGAAATTTTTTGAGTTTTTGTTGCGACATCTATCCTTCCTTGCATGGTTACACTTGCCAATTCCCGATGATTTTTAGAGTGAGAGTGTTCATTTCAAAACTCATGCTGCTAAGCGTATCGTTGCAATTAAGACGATTTTTGCAAGTGTTCTAATAATTTTGTCTTTATAAGTTTATCAAAGCCTACGTCCAGCATTTATGCTCTAGGTCTTAAAAAATTAAGGAATCAAACTGTATAATAAAAGGCGGGCGAATATGCTTCAATTTTGTGAAAAAAGTCGAAATGTACAATTGAGATAATTTAAAATAGTGCATTTTCCACATGTGATACGTTAAGTAGATTACTTCGGGAGGCTATTACAATTGAGTATAGCTACTTGTAATTCCAGGCAAGGTCAGCTACTTCTAGAATTAGAATATGAATTATGAAAGTAGAATTATGTTTAACTTAATACACTTGACCTATATAGTCGCACACTCGACTGATCAATGAATGGGTTCGCTAATAATGCAATGTTCAAGTTTACAACAACGAATGATGTTAGCAATGTGAGAACAGTATATTCTAGAAAAGACCAAAGATCCATTTTTAATCATTGCTAACTGCCGTATCAAGTTAAATCATGTAGCAGAATAAATTGGCCCAATTTTCAAACGACATAAATACTTCTATAAAAATAAAAATTCGTTTTCACAGCCTTGTATGAACTTTTTCCCTGAATTCATCAGAAATCACCAATGAAGGGGGTACCGTGGTGAGACCGTACCAATCGGGTGAATGAATTTACGCCTATTTCGGGCTATATGATCATGATGGCAAGTTTGTACAGATAATAATAATTGTCTAAAACCTTTGCTGCCTTCGTTAGTCAACATTTTATTCCTGAAATAATACTTGGTGAACAAAATGTATAGATCCATAAGCTCAAGTATTTTTCAACTTTTGAATGAATCAATCGTGTGGGCATTGCATTCTAATTTTCTCTCTACTCTTATGTTTCACATTGATGTTGTGACGGCCTACAAATATATTCTGCAACATTTCCACAAGAAACATAGAAGGCCTGTACTATATAGTCTCGACAGCGAGATCTCAATATCTGAGCATCTGTGCTGCTTGTAGCGTGTGCTGGCGCACAAACAGCACACCAGCCCTCGTCGCAATAAGAGTTTTAACAGAATTAGCCCGAAGAGAACTAAATTTTTGGAAAGAAGGCAAGAAGCTTTCAAGGGCTGTATGTATTAATAACTTTAAAGTCTGTTCTAAAGTGTTAGTGGACGGAGCATTAAAATCAAGCCTTCTGAAGCCAATTTATCTATATAGACTTAGCTATAACTGGAATAACATCTGGAACTCTTGCATTTACTATCAATTACACGCAAAACTTTTATAAATGTGAATCTAGGTAGCGCTATGGCAAAAGGTGTTTTAGTAAAATGAAAAATGCAAATAGTGCGAAAACTCTGAGCTCGTACTGAACGGCGCTGTCTCATATAGGGAAATTATTACAATGCATATCAATGAACTTGAGTAGGACGTTTTCATACTAATTATTTTTCTATACTGATGAACGCATTTTTATGCTATTCGAGACTTCGACGCTGTATAGAAAACAGTGCTGAAGTGTCCATCAACCCTTCCACGAATCTTTGCAGGCTATTTCTCTGTATATTTCTAAAACATTTGGTAAAACGGTGCCTCTGAAAATAATTAGAATTATTAAATTTCCATTTTATCTTATTGACTCCACGACGAAGACGAGTTTTTATCATATTTAGGTATTTTTCGCGGGGATTTAGTGTGCGGTCAATTATGTGAAGCGGTTTAATTCCCGCAGTTGTCGCGTCATCTCACTAATTTTGAAGCTATTCCTGTACCTTTCTATATGCTGGCCAGGTCATGTCAAGCTGCGTAAATTTGACTACTCCCTACAAAGCATTAGTTTCTGTACAAGAAAGCTCCTACATTTTTCTTTCAAAATGAGGAAAAATTTGCTTTGCGTGGTACCTAATTTCTGAGGAAATGTTCAAATGTTTTTAATTTCGTTTATAAACGGAGGAATACCATGACAAAAAATATTTCGATATGATCAGAAAGCTCGTTTTGACTAACACGAACACAGTATTGCAATGAATTGCAATGAAACAAATATAAGAGCCCAAGTTGTAGCATTAAACGTTGAACAATATTTCTGAAGGATAAATTATATATATATATATACGAGGGTTAGTCAAAAAGTTCTCAGACAAATGCCATAATTTTGAACTGAACAGAGATTTTCAAGTTTTTACAAGTTGAAACCTGTCCTTAGAGCTTCCTTGATAACTTGCAGCTGTCTCATCAGTCTATGTCAGGTCAGCATCGAGAGAGGTTGCATCTCAAAATAGTAATTTTCAACCCTTCAAATGGCAAATGTTGAGATCAGAGCTAACATCAAATTTTGAACTAAACTAAATTGAAAACCTGTTAAGATCATCGAATCTTTACAGCAGGTTTACGGAGACTCTGCACCATGTGGAGCAGTCGTTTGTGATTGGATTAAACGCTTTAAAGAGGGAAGAGTCCAACTTCATGACCACCCACGAGGAGGAAGACCCACCATGCACAGCAACAAATGAAGAAAACATCTCTCTAGTACAGAACCTAGTGAAACAAGCCCCCCAATTCTATCAGGAAGGCATTTACAGGTGGAAACATAGATTACAAAAGTGTATAGACAACAATCGAGCTTGTGTAGAAAAATAAAAGTAATAAGTTGTTATACAAAGAAATTATGTCATTTGTCTGAGAACTTTTTGTCTACCCCTCGCATTATCGTAGAACAATGATTTAGGTCTCTTTGAATGCGCAAAATGTTGCTGCATAGCAACAAAAAAAATTATAAAAATTGCAAAGGTTATTTCTTACAAAATTTGAAATCAATTTTTTAAAAATCACCATTTTTCCGTAGAATTTTCACTGTAACTAAAAAATTACTGTAAATTTTAAAGCGAACCCACCTCCAGCTGTGCAGCAACTTTTTCGCATTCAATGAAACCTAAATCATTGCTCTATGAAAATAAATTTAGGAGGAGATAGAATTTTAACTTTTTACTTTCAACTGTTCAGGAAGCGCATTTTTCTACAATTTCTCATTTTTTTCCTATGCAAGCTATACTACTCGGAAAATTGACGCAGTTGACGTTCTCAAAGCTATCTGAAGACATGAATATCTTTTCTTGCAAGTTTTTGTTGTTCCTTGAAGGAACTGGTACCACAATACGGAAACTGATACATTAAACTTTTCAATACAGAAGTTAATATTATTCAATATTGATTCAATATTCTTCAAGAACAGGTAGTTTAAGTTCATTTCATCCCCGCCAGATTGTAATTGAATTATTCTGTCAGATAGAATCAGTGCATATGCATGTGTATCATCAGGAATATTAGTTTTAAATCCTTATTTAATTTTTATATCAATTGCAGTTTCTTTGATTTGTTCATTTGGTTTTCTGATATCAGGTACATAGATAGGATGTCAATATTTATAGTGTCTGTATTCGATAGCATAATTTTTATGAGATACATCATCTATTTACATTTTATAAGCTGTAGCATAGTTGTTAGAATCGAAATTAATCTGTAAATTGTGATCAGGATATCGTTCATTATTCAGCTGAACATTTGCATTCATCAGGTTACAATGATCAAAAATTCCATTGTTAACAACTTGTGAATTACCTTTCTCAGTTGGAATGCTAAAATTATATATCGAGGTCTTTGAGATCCCGAATTTGGAGTTAAAGTCCAATCTAGGAATTTCTTTTGAGAGTTTACAATTGTTTGTTCTAACTGTTTATTCAAATAAGGAATAGGTAATGTTATTTTATCCCTAGTTTGACGATATATCTTGATTTTATACTCATCAGACGGTTTATAAGCCGGCATCTACCAAATTAGTTTCGTAATAGTAATGTTACCAACTACTTTATCATGCTGATTTGTCTTTTTCTCATCCGTTTGAAATATAGCATTAGAAATATCACCACTTCTCAAAGCCAGAGCATGTTTCACTCCATAAATTACCTTCTTATAATTCTCACAAAATCCAAACACATGTTCGAGTGGGATAGCAGAGTTAAATTTCCCATTAACAGAACCTGGTCATTTCGATCACTAAGCCCTTCGCTTGATTTTTCATTCTTTTCGACGCTCCAGAAGAATATCATGTTTTCTTTTGAATTTTGCTGACAACAAATCCTTTTAGAGTTGTTGTAATTCCAGGGTAACTATAGCCTTCAATTTCTTCCTCTCCAATTCTGTTAGAAACTCTATATCAAAAAATGCGTTAATCCATTGTTGATTATTGTTATTTTTTGTCTTCAAAATTATAATCACTTCCATCTTCTTTATTCAAAGCTCCTTCTATATAAATATAAAAATTTCAAGGTAATACCACCTGATCTTGATTTTGGATAATGATCTTGATATCGCTATGTTCACGATTCAAATCAGATCGTATTTGCGGTTCATAGTTATGCGTTTCAATTTTTTCAAAAGATTCATCAACTTTGATGTTTTCATTAATTCTCAAAGTATTCATTTTTTAAAGGCAATTATTTCAAATTATTTTAATTTCTAGAACTTAGGTGCAATCGAACAGTTACTTGTTCACCTCTAGTATTTAAAGTGTGTCTATTTTGATCAGTAAGCCAAATTCTCAAATCATACATTTAAGGTTGATATATCGGTCGATAAATTGGTTTATTTAGATTTTCTACAATTCTTTATCCTGTTGGGACGTTTGACAAGAAGGAATATAAAATATTATGCAAAGAACCGTTGTGGTATGAGCAGTTAATTGCGCTAAAATGAACGAGTATTGCGTTAACAAACGTTATGTTCACCATTTTTATACTTTCATGTTCTCCAACACCTAAGATAATTTCTCCAAATCCTAACATTGTATTTTAAGAATTCTCTTTATTGAAAAATACTTTTAATGCAGGTGAATGAAGAACTATGACACATTTCAAAGTATATGTATTTCCCTTGATTTCAACGAAGCCTTTTAGTGTTTTTTGAATGAATTTGTTTATACTCTCTATTTCATATCAGCCTGTTGGAATTGTAATTACATTTTCAACACCATGTAATTCATAATCAAATTCACTGTTATTTTCATCAATGTTGAGAATAGAATGATGCATTTCTTAACCAACCAGTGTCATTTTGTGACTTTTTTGTTCAATTCTATTGCTTGATGAAAATTTATACTACTATCACTTTTTCTATCGCTAATTACAATGCTTTGTGATTCCATTTTTAAACAATAAATAATCAAATATCTCAACTTCAGAAGTATTTAATAGACCACGTTCAGTAGTTCATGGCGAAGCATTTGCAGTTCATTAAAAACTCCTGTATTTTCAACGTTGAATGAACCGAACGATAACTGGTGTCTTTATACAAAATCATTGATATTAGAAGGTAATACAATAATACTTGCTCCTGAAACGTCTGAATCATCTTCGGGAGGAGGGGGAGAAGATCTAGGAGTAGGAGTTGGTCTATATTCTATAAGCATACTTTAGTGAAGGGTTAAAATACTGTCTCAAATTTGTTGAAAGACTTGGATCTAGACTCGAAATAGAGGATTCTGCTACTCTTGGGTTTGTTGAAGGATTTGGTTCAGGACTTTGTTTACGACTTGGTACAGTGAATCGGTGTTTCGTATACTAAACTCTTCAAATGTTCCAAGAAGTAAAAATCTAGGGGCTTAATATCTGAAGACCGTGCTAGCTATGTGAAAGTTTCAAATCCTTGCAACTCTTTAGCGAAACATATTCGACCCCACGGTTTTTCAGTAAAAAGTATTAATTTCAACGGTCTCAGTTTTGCGTTCGAGTTTCTTTAATAAAGAACAGGCCACCCTGTAAATCGATTACGCTTCAAGATGTTTGAGATCAATACGTTGTTAGGGTAGTTATGATTTTGAAATTTAAAGTTTCTTTTGAATTTTTTTTCTGACAGAGAAAACGTCTTGTTGTCTTTTGATATTTCCGAAACTTAAGAGGTAGTAGGTGAGTACAATTCAAACTTTGTTTTAATAACTACTCAACTCCACTTGTTATTTCATAAAGATATTTTATGAACTTCCCAGAAGCGTCTTCTACGCTGCTCACTCTATCATGATATCACATGTCTCGTATTTTGCAAATCATTAATGATTTCTCTCTTTCATAGATTCGTTGGATAGTTCAAGTTTATATTTCATTTAAAATATTTATTTTCTCAACGCATATTCAAAATGTGCGTAAACTCCGAATAGGCGTTGGATGATTTCTGTTACATATTTCTGTTTCCCATCTTCGAATCGATATTTTATTTGGAATGAAATGATCATTGCAAAAAATTTGGTGAAGGAATGGTAGTAAAAGTTACAGCCGGGAATAATTTAATTTCTTATAATTAAGCAGTAACACCACAGGGATATAAAAGGGCGAGGATATATGCAATACACTTATACTTCTCACGTTACTGAAAGAAGACAAGGGCGTACGGACCCCAAATCGTAACTTAATGCGTAATTTCCGTTGTTATGATGGAAATTTAAGGAGAGATTAGTGTTACACAGGCCAGTAATAAGGTAAAATAATTATAAGTACGTGGGTAAGGAATAAGGTAATATAGTTATCGTAAGCCAGGTAAATGTGGATCGGTAAGTTACTCACGTGACCCTAGGCATCACCAGTAAGCCAACGCCAAGCTTACCAGCAACTAACCTTCAAGTGTCGACTACAGGGCCTGTAGAAGACGCGGACGCGACAAGAAAAGCAGCAGTAGAGTCCTGATAGTAGGCCCGAATTGATATGCGTGGAGGCTTCTGAATGCGTGGTGGGCGGAGATGCGCTAGCCAGACTATTATCGGCACCTGATGGAACTTTAGGTGCACATCAAAACGGCGATCTCCTCCGGCTCGTAGCTATAGATCACAATACGGGTTTGCCCTAAATTAACGTTAGAGGAGTAACTAGCCCAGAGATATTCGTTTATATGCTTAAGGTGTTCTGATTGAATGGAAAGCAGGTATTCGAGGAAGATTTCGATGTGGTATACACAAGATTATTAATATTTCAGTCAAAGTCGCTACTGGCAATCCTAGCGTCAGCTACTGGTGATGTTATAAATATTGTTATTTCTTATCTTTATTTTACATAAATATGATTCTCTAATGAATCTTCCCTCCTGAAAATCAATTGACGATATGAACAGATATATTTTTGTATGTTACAGGTGTTAAGGAATAGGGTGAAAGACTTCATCAATGAGAAATAACTTTTTCTTTACCTCTCACTATTTGAATGTAATACAGGTTTTAGTTTTCCTTGTTTTACTTAAACTGTTATTTCTAGCTTTTATTTTACATGAACATATTTCATTGTTAAAACTTAAGCAACAAGCATTCACAATTTCATTCATAATTTTTCTTCTACCAAAATGTGAAGAAATTCCAAAAAAGTGTGCATGAAATAAACAATAATTTTCTTCCGCGGTTATTGAGTGAAAGAGAGTTTTATTCTCTGATAAATAAGCATTACAGTTTTATTATAAACCAGGGAATTACTGAAATTTTAAGTTAAAATGGCTATTTTAGAATTCGTCAGTCGAAAAGTGGCTTCTCATTATTTTTATTTCACTCACGACAGTTTCCAAAGTGTGAATAATTTTTCATCACCATTCGAATATTTCTTAATAGACTTTGAATGACCTCGATATCCTTAAATTCACAAAAGCGTTTCTGTTCACATGCTTCGGAAGTGTGCTGCTATTATGACCATATTCTGTGGCACAACTTGTTACAAGGAAAACAGACATTGAATAAATATTTTCTAAGCTCCTATATTAGGTGGAGTATTGAACTGCCAACCACCACCCTGAAAAGGTGACAAGCTTTAGAGATTAACATCTTAGTGCGTTGTGTTACTTAATTGCAGTATACACTGCATCTCTATATTTTAGCGTGTAGAATATTGTTGATTCATTACGTTCAAGTATTACTGTGGGTCTTGCGAGCAGATCGGTCTCGTGTAGGAATGCTTGCAGCAGAGAGCTTTTCTTCGGATTTCGATCTTGACTTTGTTAGGGGATAAAAACTAAGGTGTTTCAAAGGCAAGACAAGTGTGTATATAAGTGTATTGGGAACTTGGAATACTGTATTTACACAACAGGTTGTTCCAGTACCGGCTTTACGCTATAAGTTTTTGTGTTACAGACCCTGTGCTCGTACAACCCTTGCGATGCCAGCAGCGCGTGCGTGACGTACCTGCGCCGTCCTGACGACCCGAGTACCTCTCGCCGTCAACTCTACACCTGTTCCAACCACTCGTTCTTCGCTGAAAAAATCGCTCAAGGCAACACTAGTTAGTGAAACGTTTTCAATTGTGTTCATTTTGCATGTCACAAATATTTATGGACGAGTGTAACTTTTTTTAATGATTTGTCCCTGCAACCGAATGATGCGTTTTTTTCTTTGTGAATACTTGAAAGCGAGTGTGAACCAATACCATTTTCCCAAGAAGCTCTGACGTATTGTTAAGGGATTTTTATTTAACCAAAGACAAAAGTGAGCTTCTGGCATCTAGGCTGCATGAGCGTAATTTTATTGAAAAATGTGTAGAGATAACACTGTTCAGAAAACGTACATAGAAGCTGCTTACATATTTGCCCATGGAGGATGACTTGTACTTTTGTAATGACATCAGTAAACTGTTTGAGCAACTGGAAATACCATAAGACCACACTAACTGGCGACTTTTCATACATGTGTTCATGGACAACATTAATGCTGTTCCGCTAAACAACGGTAACACTTTGACATGTGTTCCTATAGCTTATAGCTCAACCATAAAGGAATCGTTTGAAAATCTGAAAAAAATTCTAACAAACATAAGGTATGATCACCATATTTGGCATACTTGTACAGATTTCAAGATTGTGGCCATGCTTACTAGCCATCAGATAGTCTATACCAAATTTTGCTTCTTCCTGCGCTTATGGGACTCCAGAACAAGAACTGAACATTATGTGCACTAGGATTGACCGACCGATCTGAAATGAAGTTTAGCAAGGAAACCCTAACATCATGCACAAACCACTTGTGATATGTGGCAAAATTCATTTACCACCTTTCCATATCAAACTAGGTTTGTTTAAGCAATTTGTGAATACCCTGGACTAAGATTCCTCCGCATTTCCAAACCTTGCAGGAAAATTCCTTCCCTAAGTCAAGCTAAAATTAGAAAAGGTATCTCTATAGGTTCCCAAATTCGGGAAATTGTTCCTGATGAAATTTTCTGCCCATATCTCAAGAGAAAAATTATTTTGTCTACAAATCATTTAAGAAAGTTTGTGATAACTTCCTGTTGAAACGTCGTTCAAAAGACTATCAACAAGTTGCAAATGATCTGCTGCGTCATTATCACGATATTGGATGTAACAAGTCTCTAAAGTTTGTGTGATTTACTCTCATTTGTATTTTTTGCGGAGAATCTTGGTGACGTGAGTGAGGAACATTCTGAGAGATTCCATCAGGATATTTCAATGATCGAGTAACAATTCTAAGGAAAATATACACAACACTGTGATTTTAGCAGACTTCTGCTGCAACATGAAAAGAGAAGATCACGCTCCACACAGGAGGCTTAGAAGGACGAATCTTGTTTAACCTGACAGGCGTGTGTTTTACGTTCAGAACACTTGAGACCGAAATTCTCTCTTTTTCAGTTGCATGCACTTTGCAAGATACCTGTTCCTGTGTGTATTAAGGTATTAAGGTCACTGATTTCAAGCATGGCACTAGTTATTTTCTATCGGGTCAAATTTTTTGCAATGACTTACCACCCGTTTAAAACTCGTAATATACGTTCAATACTTGAATAGGTAGACCATCAGATTCTATTGATAAAATTCTAAACCAGTAGAAAATAATGTAATTTGAAATCCAGTAAAAATATGCAGAATTAATTTATAATTAGTTTTACTTACTTTCGTAAAAACACAGTGAATTCATCACTTGGTTTTGCGAAGAATGACAGATTTATTCGCGCAGAAACTTACGTTTAATAGACCGTCTATGTAGAATGTCGCTCCCCTATTCAGCCTCGCTGAATGCTCTAGCAATAGTCGGGCATCATGTGAACGTCCCAGCGATCTTGATATCGATCTTCCATTGATTTTTAAATCTCAGTGAAAGCGTTCACCCTGCTCGTCACTCTCGTCCTCCAAGTTTGTCGGAAATGATTTAATATGATTATTCAAGAAAAGCATCCAAATTAATGCTCATGTCGCAACCTAACACCTGGAACTTTCTATTGAAGATTCAACTGATTCTTTATATTCCTTTGATTTACTGTTTCCAAGAAAATTCCTTTAGACAGAAACGAATGCTTCCCATGTATTTTTCTCAAAACCAATCATAGATTGAATGACAGCTTGATCGGTAATTAGCTTCCTAATTTGACGGCCGTAGAAAATAAAATACCTGCTACTGGGTGATCAAAGATTAGTGACAATTTTAAATACTGCAAAATCGGGTGAACTAAACAAATAACTACCCTCACCAGCATTTTTTCAGCTCTCCACATAAGGAGGTTTTATTATTTCGTATATGTGATACCGGATGCTTGGAATATGTTGCTACCTTTGTGTCATTAATACAACTCAACTTTGAAAATGGCTGCCCCTGCACACCAGATGTTCAGCTTCAGGAAAGATTATCCTTTTTCTTCCGAAGAATCCAAGTTCATCATTCTGAAGTACAGAGAAGTCAAGTGCACTGCAGCAGTGAAGAGGGTTTTTGGAACAATGTTCTACCCGAAAAATTCTCGCAAGGTTCCAAACCAAAAGGCATTTCAACGAGTCATCACAAATGCCACGAGGAACCTGTTGATGATTCGTTGAAATGCCTTTTGGTTTAGAACCTTACGAGGATTTTTCGGATAGAACTTTGTACCAAAAACCATTGCGACTTGTTTCTTTTGTTCATACTTTACTTCTTCCAAATACCATGCCTAAATCGTTCCGTCTTCTTCGCTTTTCTTTTGGCTTCATAACATGTTTTTATTCGTAGACTATCCAGTGTGGGAATTCACCAAATACATTGAATTCTCATTTTCCATAGTCCGTTCTAATTCGCCCTTTCTCTTCACTCTCTTGATGTCGTCTTTCTTGTGTTTAGGGAGTCCTTGACCAACTTATATTATAATTTTGAAAATTTTTGTTATTTTCAGAACGTTATTGATTTTTATGTAGAGAAATAGTTCCTAAAAATGTTCATACCGTAAAGTGAATCATTTGACCTTTTTGCGAAAGAAAAAACGAACCACTGGAAATAAATCGTAAATAAATTCGAAAAAACTGAGAATACACTACTAACTGTAATCAACAGTCATTTGAACATCTAATTAAACGTGTTGAAAATAAATGGGTAGGAAATGGAGTCCTCTAAAAACGAATACGACATTGAATATGTGACTTTGAGATATGATTCTTTAATCAATTTTTTGAGGTTGATTTAATAAATAATAATTATTTGCCCAAGAAGTTCTAGAATCAAAAATTATTTCAGTCGATTAAAACAAATACTTATGGAGTCAGCATCAACTGATCAAACGGAGGAAACTGCAGTGAATTTTGAAAACTTTGTCAGAAATAACAAATTCAGATTGAGGGGAAAATTTTTTGATTCAATAAAATTTCAAGATTCTAGAATCAGGATTGGAAAATGAAATTGACTAAAAGGTGAAGACCATGGAATCGTCATTGAATAAAAAATTTGATAGGAAATGTGAATCTCTAGAATGAGGCTTAGCTGACTTGTCAAATGTAAGATAACAGTTTACTGGAATCTAGCAAGATAAATGTAATAGAAGCAAAGATCAAACTTGTAGAATCAAATGTAATTGTTTTAGGGAACAAAGAGGAAAACAAAATATAATAAGTTGTGACCACTCATATTGAAGAAAAATCTTAAAAATTAAAATTGCGTCTGAGTTAGTCGAATGATATCTGTAGGTTAAGCAGAGCTCAGTAATTGTTGAAGTTGATAACAATGTAAAGAATTAAGAATGGATTTAGGATCAGAATCGGTGTTTAAACGAAAGTTGGAAAAAATTTTAGAAACTTGAGTGAAACAAAAATTTTTTTCCACGAGTTTTCACGAGACATTTCTACGAAACAAAAACCAGATTTATGAAGCAAAATAGAATTGATTAACATGCAGAATTCTAAAATAAGTGAAGGCATTGAGTGTGCTTGTTTACACCTTGCTCTCAACAAGAGTTCGAGAAAGTTTAGGTAGGTGAGAATTTATAGGCAGAAATAATGTCTAATGATACTATTTTTTTTATTGCAATTAACTAAACCAACATTATGAGCTAGCCTGGACCATAACTATAAGTTGTAAGCATCATGACGGAGTTGAACAATTTTGACTTAAACGTAAAAAACTTGCAAATGTTAATTTTTCAGTTGATGAAAATGATGCTGCGAATAAAAATACATCTCAGAGTATATTTATAATTCTATAAAGAAAAACGCAAAGAAACTGAATCATGTTGACAGTGTTATTGAAATTTAGAAGACTCACAAATCGTTATTCATAAAATATGCGACATAATATTATTGGTAGTTTAATTCAATATATAAATTTAAATAAAAAAATTAATAGTTTTCGAACAGAAAATACTAGAATTCGTATTTTGAGAAAAAGTTTTCGAAGAAATACAAATATTTGTCAGAGAAAAATTAATTGTCCTTGAAAAAACCTGGAGTTTTTGAAAAGGTAAGTTGAAGATTACAGTTCAAATATGGAAATCTTTACCGCATATATCTGTTTTGGATACAAATATTTGAGTTTAAAAGAATTTTTTTCAACGTTGATGCTTATGTTGGGCATGTAAGAATAAATTGAACAAATCAAAACATCTTCTCGGTTGATTTCAGATTGAATAGAAAAAATGGAGATGACATTGGAACATGGAACAGCCTAAGCTTTGAACTAAAATATATATAATGCTAGAATGTCTTCGACGTACAATTCAAAATAGAAGCAAATAGGTATTATATAGTTATAGATATATTACAAACAACGAATTTATTGCTCTGATGTCTGTGAGATTTATTTAAGAAAAATGCTCCCGCCTTAGCCAATGAAGCTAATCACAAATAACCCAGTAAATTCATGGTGATTCATAACCAGCATAGCCCACGGGGGGGATGGAGCGAACACACACACAAACAAACACAACATACACACTAGCGTCATACTCTCAACACACACAAACACACACACTTACGCAGAGACATTCAAACATTTACACAAACACACACACGCAAACACATGTATACTCGCACATGCACATGTCGTGCACACTTTTCAAATCACCACTAATCAGCTGCAACGCAATGAGATACACCATCGTCACAAACGTACAAACAATATATATAAATATATACATATATATATACGCAATACCTTTCACTCTAAGCTATATATTTAACTTTCAAACACCACAAGCTTTTCATTTACCACCAGCAAAACCGTTCATCAATTTACCAAACTTTACTAATCACCGCAATTTAGCAGCAACCCACCTAGGTATGCTAGCGTCTAAAATAATAACTCAATATCCATATATATATAAAATGTATTTCGCTCTAACCTCATTACTTTAAGCACCTCAGCATTCCATTTAGCATAAGCAATATCTTTTACCAACACCAACATAATAATACAATCGAAACCTAACCTAACCTTGCCACCAACCAAATGGTGAGAAACCATTTTTCCAAACATTTCCATGAATAACGCAGATTAACAAACGCTGGTACCCTCATTCATAGTAATACTCCCACTAAACGTATGTGTTACAATTCATTCAATCTTTAAACCACTTTTCATGGTACACCCTATCATATCCCCACGTCAAGTAATATAACGTACGCTCAACCAACCTAAGGCAAGGCAAGGTCACCAAACCTCAACTAACGAAACATAATCGAAACTTACATAAGCAACCCAAGTTCACGTAACCCACTCAAGCCTAACTTAAGTAAGCCTATCTTGCTTAAATATGACGTGAACTAACTTACTCGACATTGTTTGACAACTAAACTTTACTAACACAGGATGCCCTATCCTTTTCTATACTTGAACTTTAGGTCCCACTTTGTTTATCGTATTTGATTCTATCGCATTTGCCGTTATAATTCACGAATCCCCAACCTCTATGTACGCTAACGTTCCTTCATCAAACTAACTAATAACCACGCAATATCATCACATGAAAACAATGCGTTCCATAAATATTTCCGCAGAGGAGAAGTTCAGGTTGCAATATTTTCCCGGTAAATTATGAATTAGGGTCTGGTGAACCATGTTCAAAACCTTATCTGACTAAAAATACTGACGAAACATTATATTTCGGTTTATTCATAGCTTTACAACACTCGAATTTTGCTCAGTTTCGAAAATAACAACTGCGCTCCATTTTTATGACGAATTGATGATGTCCAACCTATACATAGTGAATGGAAATTCGTTTTCACGAATCAATGACGTCAATTGAGGCGATGTCTATTGAAAAACATTAGGTCAAGTTTCGATCATTTTCCAATGAGCTCGCTTACAATATTCAAACCCAAATCTTTGCGGTAGAAACACCTGCAAATAAAACAGAAATTACTAACAAAACCACTAACCATGAAAACACTAAGCCAACGAAATTTAACTCGGGTATAATAATAAAACTTTCCAATCTGTGCATCAGAAATAGGTCAACGAATATACAGCGCGCTGTCGCGCTGTTCAATTGAGGACACAAGAAATAAAATCTTCATTTTGTGACCGCTAGGCGAGATCTAAAGCTCTCCCCGAGCGGAAGCGTTTTCGTCTTGATGTCAGTAACTTTACGAAGAAAAAACGAATTCACTTAAAATCATTTACAAACTTTTTGAAGTTCATGACCATTTGCCATTCGATCACAATTTTGGGTGCACTGTACACTTCAATAAAACATTCTAAGTATCATTGGCATGAATTTCATCTCTTCATCACAAATTAAAATTAGAAATTCCGCATTATTTACGACAGTATCATATCCGAACATATCTATCAAATTTCTAAAACATATGCGTCTGTCAACATCAGCGGCTATATAGCTTCGAATGACTGATATTTCTTAGTCGACATTTTTCTCGCCGAAATCAAATATTTCATGAATGGGAACAATTTCCAGTTCTTTCTATTCATTTATTTCTAATATGGATCGATACAGAAACCTTAATTAAATTAGGCTGAGAGGGAATTTACAAATTGTAGGAAATATACCAGTTATACCATATGAAAATCCCTCAATAACATTATTGAAACACGCATAACATCTACAAAATTTAGTCGCTATCGGGGCCACACACACATTCACCATACTGTAACCATTAGTTAAAGCCTAAAAATATTGTCTAAGCACTCGAATGTGATTTCCTGCAACTCACAAATGCCAGGTAACCGATTTTGCGGCCTTCGAACAACGAATTTCTATCATTATTGCCGATCTCATTTTTCTTGTACAATTACCAAGCTTTTGGTCATAAAGATGCTGACATTTCAAGTCCTAATCATAGGAATCTATGAGAAAACTATTCACCCAAACTACCTTTCCTAGAAAATGCTTTGTTTAATCAGAGCATGTCGAAGGGAACCATTTTCGTGCAGTTCGAGCCACAATATCGAGAGATTTGTTCCCGAATGAGCTTTTTCTCTTTACGAAATGAAGAATCAGATTCTTGTATACTAGGTGCTCTTCTAATTTCTAGTTTCTAATGACAATAAACCTGTTCAAGACACAACACAAAGAGGCACGAAAAGCTGTGCCGAACGAAAACAATTTAGCAGCTATATTTGTGTAGAGATGACGAATTCGAAGTTTAATAACTCTCAATTCTCCTTCATTTCCAAAACTTTAACGAAAACGCCTTGTTTTCGGTATAAACCAAAATCAGTACGCAGAATTTGCAATATCGAAATATTTGACGGTTGGAAGAAAATAGGGATCTTCCAAATACCAGGTCAGTATTTGCATAATTTTTTGCGTCTGAAAATACTCATAATGCACGTTTCACCTCCCATTACGAAGTGACTTCCACGATGATGAGACTTAAATCTAATTCAGGATATAGAACAATTGATTCTCAACACGATGGTGACATTTAGACGTCCCATATCTAAACCGAAATACAAAAAACTGAACTAAATACGGCACCTCGAACGAATGACCATCGTTTCTCTTATCAACGAATAATAAGCAATATTTACGCCTCTACGCTGGAGCTGGTTTCCGACTTATGGCACGTTATTTTGCTTCAACCTAATTACAAATGATACCACTATTCAAAGCAGCTGAAGATTTATGTCTCAAACACTAAACCTCTTCGAGATATCGCAATTGAAAGTGGCCATACCGGTCAAAATTTGTCGAAAATTCATGGACCTACACAAGCAGCGAAATTAGAACGCTAAAGAGAAAGATTTTTTCTGTCAGAATTGAAATAATACTACCATAGGGTAAGTCACAAATTCTAAACACATTTGTTCTCCATAAAGTTCCCTGTGTGAAACCAATATAAACACTTGAAACATGTGAATTACTAGTCATGAATAAAAGTTATGCGAAACTGAAAGCGAGAAAGAAGCGAGTTAGAGTGCTTACTTCTAAGTCAAAATAAATTTCTATTAACTCTAAAAACACTGTAGACCTATAAAAAATTCGCAACAGGGCCTCAAACGGGAAAAAATTGGGCAAAAGTTTGAACCTTGATAGTCACTCCAAATGTATCGCATCAAACTCGAAAAACATGAAAACATCAGCGTCTTGGTGTTCGATACCCATATACAGCCTTCAAAACTCAAGCAAGCTTAATTTCAGGCGCGTCAACGCAGTCACCCATGGTCTCGATTATGGAAATTTCAATGCAAACAAGGGAATAATCCGTGTAATAAATCTGCGGAGTTTGAATGATCTTTTCACAGCCTCTTTTCGCCTCAAAATAAGATCCATTTCGATGTTTTTTCAATTTTCCTCAAAAGCTTGAGAACCCATGACTTTGAGACAGGTATCATTCGAAAGATCTCATCGAGACGCATTACTACAGTGTTTTTCAAAGCCCTCAAGGGTAAAGAAGGAGGCGTAAGTGGGGTAAGAAAAGTCAAAATTACGTCCAAACCCAGTTTTTTTGCATATTTTTAAAACCATGCATAATATCGAACAACGCCAAACCTATGTAAAGTACCGTTTGATAACAAGCAAAATGTGTTAAGTAACTTTCCTGTGCGACGCACCCTTCTCGCATATTTTTGTTCTTGATTTTTCCGACAAAAGTGGGTGCTTTTAAATCACTTCTTTTGAGAAAACTAACAAACCTGACGCTTCACAAACTTGATAGATGTGAGAAAAAGGTTCAATCTATATTCTATCAAGTTTTGGAATATGAACGCCCGACCAAAAGTGCCAGGAATGGCGGCTAAAGTCAGACGTCAAAAACACGTTTTTTTTACCAAAACTTTTTCATTCATTTGAACATTTTCTCGAATACTTTTGGACTTACCGACCCCACCGTCATAAAGCCTGACATTTTCTCTACTAGTTTCGACAAATTGAGCTCCTCCAAAGCCGCGATGAAAAATTTCTTCCTGTTTGAAATGACCCCACTTTCGGTCGTTTTTTGACCTCTGGGGGGCTCCTATGGGGTCTAGGGGCCTGGAGAGAATTTTGCGCTTTACACGCTCACCAAGTTTTAGCGCGCTGGCACTACGGGAAGTGTGGATTGTCAGTTATTAGGGGTATTTTCAGTATACACTCGATGCTCCACCTTTTGGCGACTAGTAATTGCGATCACTTTCCAACTTTTTTTCTTTTCATGGGTACTATTTTTAGTCTTTTCTCGCAATCTTCCACAAAAAAAGTTCGCCCGCCGCAAGTAAAAATAGGGAAGTGTTCAATCACCAAGTAATTTCTGTCCTTTCTATTTACTATGACTAAAAAGTCATAGCAAGTATAGCTATAACAGATTTTACCACTAAAGTATATGAACAAATTTTTTAACAATCTCTTCCAAAAACTTGATGACTGCTTAACGAATATTCAATGATAAATCAAATTGTAAATAATTTTGATAATGTTTCCAATTCTAGAGTAAAACTAAGAATCTTATGAGCTCTTTCAAATTTCGTGACTGAAATTAAACAGTTGATTGATAAAAAGCATGAAATACAGGGTTAACGATTAAATATGAGACTTTCGAGTTTAAAGATAAGAAAATGGTGTACGCGTAGCACAACAAATTTAGAAATAAAAAAGGAAATCATTATATTTGTTATTCCCAGAGTTTTGACGATCTTTTGTCGTGACGCTCTGATTGGGGTGAGATTCCTGCTGGAGAAACTTCGATCGCAAATTTTTATTGCTTATGATAATCTTTTCCTCCGCAGCCAGTCAACACATCAACCACATAGTAAACTCGTAAAAGATCTACCTGAAAAATGTCGTTATCTTAAAACGATTAGGGCAAAAACCTGTTTAATGTTGATCATATAGGAAGTGATAGATGCCAATTAAAACTTCTATGCAAGATAAAAATATTATCTACGTAGTCTTATGTGGCTCTCTCCGTTGAATATCATTTCTTATGGAGACAAAAAAATCCCAAAAAATGCTAAGGTATTAATTCTTTTCGAGGAACCTTTCTTTGAAATGGAAAAGACTCACAGGCAGTATCGTTCAAGAGAAATCATTTGAAGAGTCTGAAGAGTTTTGCAATTACTTTTGCAGTCTCAGTCACTTATAAACTGGTCAACGAAAAGTACCTACCTTATTGGGAAGTATTTCAGTGATTTCATTCAAGTTTACGTTATTAAGAATTATTTTGCAAATTGAGATTGTAAATAAGTGAAATGCTACTAGTCGAATAACTATCAAGTGGAATTGGGACTGAAAGCTACAGTCATTGCATAAATTAATAACTGGCACACATCCTTGGGTGAGGAAAGATTTATTTGATTGTAAAATTTGGGCGTACATGCTTCAGGTATTGACTGATGTGCGGAACTTAGAGCTTGTTAATTAATTCATGAGAATTAGTTGATATTTTTTTCAGGAACTGGAATTTTTAATTTTCAGCCTTCAATTTATATAAAACTAGATTAATTGATTTCATGGCAAAATTCCAGAAGCTATGCGTGCAAACTGTTTACTACTGAAAGGAGCGCTTTACGTTGAACTTACGATGCTTTCAATTTATGAATTCAATCCTTTACTTTTATTAACCTCCAGTTAGTGAAAATTCGTCCAATGTTGAAGATTTGTGTTCATTTGGTTGCACAAAATGTATCAGTGACACGTAGAGAGCTGGCTCCAAGACCAGTGATATTTTCATTACCACGTGTGTTAATGTTTTCATTGCCACAAGGTAAGTTAATTATTCTTCATGTAAAAGACTAATTGTAGGGTCTAATTTACATTTACATGAGGAGAGCAGCGACGTCAGAATTTACCAGGTTGTGCAACATCGCATCTCCCGTGCTCTACGACTTGTTACGTTGGGTTTAACAATGTACATCAACCAAGAGTGGCAGCACTGAATTTATTGCTCGCACGTACAGGTCATAAACCCTGATCTGAAGAGGGATACATAATTAATAAGCTTACAACTGAATTTAAAATACATAAAAAATGGACAAATACTAAAGAAATTGAATAATTACCTAACACACACCGACACAGACCAGACCAAATAAGTGCCAGCATGCGCAACACCGGCGGAGGCTACCGAACCTTGCGCTTGCCAATTTGAAGTGGCACGGAAAGGCCAAAAGGCAACGAAGTAAAATTAACAAGAACATAAAGGGTCGCGCTGCTGTGTCTATGACGGACAGAACTGCAGCTACACTATTCATTCAAGATATTCAGCGTCTCATTCCTCGCCATAAACTTATATTACGTTGTGTAGATAATTTTGTACAAATATCATAATTCAAATTTTTCATCACGAACTACATTAGAACTGATGAATATTCTGTTTTTATCTCGTTTCAGAGTGTTCATTCAAACAATAGTCCAACATAGACTTCATTCATTATGATGTTTCTGGATGGAGTGAAATTCAGAAGAATTATGCTGAAATGCTGGACAACTGCAACAACGATGTTCATCCGTGTCTTGGGATGATTTCGAAAGGTCTAGGTGGGTATGAGATCACTACGCCAATTTCTTTCCGAGAGGATTACTTAAATCAAGTTTTTAATGAGTATTTGGTGGATTTACCTGAATTCCTGCTCGTTTTTACCTATACGCTAAGTTTGTTGAAGAAATTTCAGATAGAATATATTTCATCGTTCATATGAACCCAACTTTATTAACAATCTTTGCCCACATGTTTGCCTGGCTCACGGGCAACCATGTGTTTATAGATATAAACTAGATCTTAGTTTATTTTTGTTTTAGTCTGTGAGATTCGATTCTTTTTCCTTAGAGATACAGGTTAAAACTCGCGAAAAGATCTGAAGGAACAATGTCTAGAGAGTTAGATGAATGAGGAAATTTTTCTCAGATTAACTCTGGAATTTGTTGCGAGTTGTATGCGGTCATTGGCTTGCTACATGATGAGACCTTTGTAATCCGCTAAAGGTGAACGTGTCTTCGTAAAATCTATGTTAGTTTTTCAGCTGTTAAACAGTAGCTGTGTGATTGTTCTGAAAATACTTGTAGTCATAACTCTGCATGTATCTCATCAATAGCTGAACAAATGTTTTTAGGCCTTCTTTCTTGGTAGCAATTTGAGTCTCACACATTCGTTGAGCCATTGATGCCGACGTTTAATATTGCTGTAGATAATTCACTATTCACTACAGTGTGGCGCTTGATTTTGACAGAGCTTTTTGCCTAATGGGAGATGAGCGGTAGTTGACTAAGACGTTATTTCTCTAATTCGGCTTCTGGCTGGTTCCAGTGAACTATGAATTGCAGCAGAATTGCACTAAGTCTTCTTTGCTCTGATGGAGATATAAAGAAGTTTTCTCTGATGGAGAAAACGTTTGGGCTTTGGGAGTGAGGACTCATTCTTGAATAGGAGTCCAGCCGAGTTGATTTAAGAGAAGTTGCGTTATCACTTCTCTTGAATTTTTTTTTGCATACGACCTTGGCTCCGAAATTTATGCAATTTGTTCTCTGTTTGAAGATATTGAGGCTTATGTCCCCATACTTGACAGCAATAGCGGGAAGAAATTTCATCTGCGGCCTCCATTTTTTTGACTCTTGAAAACAAGAAAAAAGTCGAGTTGATACCAATATGGCTGGTAAAATATGGCTAAACGCGTGCTTTTTCATCTCAAATGAATTGGGGGTTAGTAGCACTACATTACCAAAGTTCATTTCTTCTGAGATGTAAAATGAATCCAAATCGAAATCCTCTAAAAAATGAATCTCTTCTTTCTACAGAATGGTTTTTACATGATGGCTCGTGATGGTTTTTACATATTCACTGAGTTCATCATAATGTGGCTATTGGGATACCGCAAAGAAAAACTAAAGTTGACACTGTGGACAAAAAACTTATGTACTTTCACGGATTTGTGGTGGAAAATTAATTTGTTGACCTCATCCTTCTCGAACGTTTCCGAACTAAGTTCACGCTGTTTAACCTGTTTGATTTCAACAAACGATGACCTGTTTTTCCTGAAAGATTAAGAGTAAATTTTTTTCAGAGTCAAAGATGTTTTGCCTTATGAAAATCTTACTAAATAGAAGAACATATATACGCACGGTTAACGTGATCATATTATTATTGTAATACCTCGACTCTTCACAATCCTTTAAGCCTCTTAAAAGTTATTTCGTTTGCGACATGGACAATATTTGAAATTAGCCCTCTCGAAGTTTGATTTTTCTGTTTCAAAGCTTGAATATTTTCGATTGATTAAGACATGTATAGCTTTCAAGACCTGACTGTGAACAGAAATGCGAGGTATAAATATTGAGTGATGAGCAAATCCCTTCTTTTGAGATTATGAGCTTTGAAAGTTAGAAATTAGAAAAACAAATGATAGGATTCATTGTTTCTATCCACAAGCTTCAATATCACCTCATATGTAGAAATGGATGAGGGCATCAGGGCGTGTTCTAAAATGGCCTCAATGTTCACACTTGGTGGTACATAAACAAGGGGACTCTTAGAGGTATATCCTTTTTTGGAGAAATTGATCCGGCTTTACGACGACGCATGACCATTTTGATAGTTATATGTTTGTTGAACACTGAAAAATTCCTCATGTAATAAATCTCGAATTTTATTTTAGCCTACTCCATGCATGGCTAGTGGCACAGTGGCTTCGTACAGTAGTTATTTTTTTCACATTGAAACATTCGCAAATCATCATATATTAAAAGGAACTCCCAGTCGTGGGGGAACTCGTGTCTTTAAAGATATTTCCATTATCGGCTTCACCGGATTACACCGAACCGTTTTTTTTGCATCTTTCCCCACTTTTGGGGCTTCTGAAATTCGCAGAATTCATTTTACAAAGGATCTTCGCTAGAGTTAAACTCCTTTGCACGTTTTTTCCCGATGAACATTGCGTTCATTTTCAGTTTATTTTCATTTTCAGTTTATTTTACTGAAAAAATTTCAGAAAGAGTCAGATCTTTTTCCCGATATTATAATATCAATTCTCGATTTAATGTGACTGACATTTTTCAATTACAGGGAATTGAATCGCCCTAAAATGTTTGTAAATATTATTCAACTAGTGTGCACTGCCCGCCAAAAATGACGGGATTCAATACGTTTCTTGAACAAACTTTCCAGGCGTGGATGACCAACAAAAATATCTATCCTATCAGAACCGGTGATAAAAAATACTATTGTACATGCGCACTGGTGAAACTCATCACAGATACGGTCATCGTGGCTATCTTTATAAGCAGGACAAAAAAATGGAAAAAGCGGACTCCAAACAAATAAACCATGGGTATTGTTAGGTAGTAGCAGGACCCATGGAAATTCTTCGGACAATGTCATCGTTAAGCTAGGTGGAGCCGTGAAAAAATTCTGTCAATATTACCTAACCTATGCTAACTTATCCTATCCTAATCTAACTAAACCTATCCTAAACGAACCTATTGTGATAATATGTTAAACATATCAATGCATGTAAACGCCATCTTTTAATGTTATACTGAGAAATTCGGTCTCCACGATACCGCAAACTCAGAAAACCTATGTTTCTTAAGAAGCAGACACCGAACAAATATATAAATAAACACACAACGGGTATTATTAGGTTAGACTATTGATACAGTAGAAACTTAATTCATTTTGCGATTTTTTGTCTATACGAAATTTAAATTCACGCCGTAGAACCTCGTACTCTTCTTTACAATTGGCAGTGAGGGATTTGTAGATCATTGTTTTATAATCAGTTATGATGAATTCAAGGGAATCCATTTTTTATTATTTTTTGACTGCGTGGAGTATTTATCTTAAATACTATTACACATTGCACATTAGGTAACTGTACTTCTGTAATAACGTAAAATTTAATTCCTGCGTAGAGATTAACTGAAACTGGATTGACGTATCTCTATGGGGAGTAATGTAAATGTAAAATTAATTTTGATTGTGAGTCGGCAACTCAATTTAAATAATCACTGGTCAACAACCAAAATGCTTTGGAGACCAAAGTAGCAATTTCCACATAATTTTAGGTCGCTGGTAACAAATATCATGGTTAAAATTGTTTGGTAGCTAAACTTTTCGTGATACGCCTACATGTCTCAACACGTTCCTACAGACTGGCGGACGTGTATATTACTCACTACGCTCAGTCCATGCTACCATGGCTCAGTCTCTCTGCCCTCAGTATTGTTTCATCAGCCACAGAAGGTGCTTGTGCTGTACAAAGGCAGAGAGTAGGTATGGATTAGAGTTTGAAACATAATGACATATACTGTGTATTACAATAAATTAATCAAATATTGCAAGCCTCGTATCTTTGAACCTGTAGCCAATACTCATTTTCCAACGTGATATTTAGATTCTTTGAATGAAAATACATAAGCATCAACTAATATAATTTAAGAAGCCCAAAACTTTTCAAAATTTGTTGACCAGTTTATGTTGACCAGTTTTGACCAGTTTTGTTGACCAGTTTTTTTGTTGACCAGTTTTTTCAAAATTTGTTGACCAGTTGACCAGTTTAGTACATTTACATTACTTACATTTTTAGGTTATAACCTAAAAATTGTGGAATTAGCACAAACAGAGATAAAAAGGCTGTATGTTTTTTCCAGCTATCATAACTGTGTAATGCGCTAAGCTAGTTTTCGCAGATTTTTTGCGATTTTGTTAGCGGCTAATATTGATCACAAGTTGCCTTTTTTATTACGATTTTAAGAAACTCAAAGCTTCTATTTTTTTGATGGAAGTTCATTTGTGCTATAGGCCCTCAATACTTTTGATAAGAATGCAGTAAAAGGTTCATGTTATCAATCAGAACTTGCGTAGCATATGTAATTTACGTAGGAAAGGATTTCTGTTGAAAGTGTGCTATATTAAGCTGAGCGAAAGTAGCAGCAATTCAAGTGTGGAAAATATTCCGCTGTGAATTAATTCTTTCATAGTTTTATTGCCTTTTCATAAGACGACTAATGGGCGATGTGTTGAATGTTGGCACAAAGTTACGAAACAATACAGGATGTAGCTGCACAGAGTTGATCATGCTAACGCTCACAAACGCAGATGTTTTCATTTTAGGACTGAACGTTGCAATACCTTCACAGCTGGTAAACAATTAACTTTTTTGTCACTCAGAAATTAGAAAAGATTGTGACAGATTCTGTGGGGCAAAGTTGCATTGAAACACTCGTAGCTACTAGCAGCAAAAGACATAAATCATAACAATTCAACTTTTATGAGCGTCCTCTTAAATTGGGAGAATTTAAGTGATTCATTTAATTAATACTAAAACTCCAGTGATCTTGCTCATATTGAAGATGCATTGTAATACATTTAAACATCCTAACACGGTAAACTTCTTGACAAATACAGTATTTGAGCAGTAGAATTCAGTTTTACCGAATGTTTAAATTGTGAATTCCTCGATTACAGTGAATCGCTCAACGAACATAGTTCAATGTCACGTCGAAGTGACAATTCATTAACAAGGCTTCTCTTCTCACGTCCTCGGAGTGAAGTGGCTTTGAGATTTTTCTCCCCTTGTTCAGACTCTTTTTATGAATAAATATAAAAATCTATATAGATTGGCCAAAGTGATTCTGAGATTTCAAGGAATTTTGTTAATGTTTCAACAATAACATTAAGAGAAAAATAGCAATGTGATGCGACCTATTTAGAGTGTTGCAAGATACATGTATTGAAGAGAAAATGATCGACTTCTATTCCTGTATATATACTCAGCTATTTGTACTCTTCTAGAACACATAAAATGAACTTTTCATTACAGTAGTTTACCGGCTACGTGCACATACAGCTTAATACTCAACAAATTCTTTGCCAAACTTGAAATTGGTGTTTCAGTAATGTCTTATTCCAGGGCTGTTATAAATGAAGGTCATGAAAACTATTGTATAATGAGAACAGGATAAAATGAATGCAAATAAAACCACTCCAAAAGTATTCTTTGAATTGCCATTTTGACGTTGCTTTTAATATTTCCAGCGTCAGCCTTAACTCTCATTAATTCCCGCACAAAATTCAAGCAAAAGTCAGCTACTGAATTTCGTGTTCATTTGCGCTTTAATATTACGAGTCACTCAGTGATTCGAGCACGTTTTCACTTAATTATCTTTTTCTCAACCGTGAGCAATGCTAACAAGTTTACGATCTTTGCTCCAGACGGGCCCCAGTGGTTCAAGAAGGAAACGCACCTCACCATGGGCAATGCCAACCGGCGCGATGAGCAAGGCACGATTTACTTCTATGGCGACTGCGAGAAGTAATGGACACGTTCCAACGAACGTGCTCACAAAGCAAGCCCATCATTTGCAACTTAAACTGCAAGCAATTGCGGACATGTTGCAGTTATTATTTTGGCCAGCAAGAGACTTTTTCGCACGGGCTTAATGCCCTCGAGTTAACCCTCACGAAATAATCACGAGTTACTTTTTGAACACGAGGTCAAAGAAAATCGATCCGAGCTTCATCTCCAAACCGTTTTCTGTTCAATTTTCAGTCAGCGGATCCAGCATCATCACTTGTCAGTGCACTTTTTTGATGACAGCTAATGTGTACTCAAGAAATGGCTTTCTGTACTGATAAATCACAGAAGCACATATAATCAGTGAAACTTGGGTTAATGTAAATTTAAAGATGCGGCGAGGATATAGATTTAACAGTAAGCCAGTTGATTAAGAGTGAGCAATTTGTTTAATTGAAGAACCTCTAGGTATCGCTGTTCCATAGCAGTCAGGTCTTTCAGAAAGTTGTAAACTATCGTTTTTTGCAATTAATCTCAGCTGCAATAGCACGCTATGACATGCCTTGCCTTAGCAGCTCAAGCATCTAATCACGTTCAAAGAAGGGTAGAGCTATGAAACTGAAACTGTAGAAATTTTGTTCCAAAATATAGATGAAATAAATTCCACCGCAGCTGAATTCATCTTCAACTTTGACGTCCTAAGTTTCACTGAAAGTTGGAAAGACAGGACATGAAAAAATGATTAAAATAGAAAACTACACCGCATTTAATTTACTTGGTGTAATGCATATATGTAAACATATTTATTGAAAATAAATTCAATATACTGTAGTCAGTCTTTTCAACTTAGAAAACCTTTTCATTAAATTATTACCAAGCATTAAACGAATTGTTTTATTAACGGTTTACAGTCCACCTATAATTTGTATTTCTTTATTAGACACAATAATATTATAGAAATTTTCAATGAATCTCATTCCCAGAACATAATAATATGTGGCAATTTCAACTATAATTTTTTTGAACATGAAGATTGCAAACACAAACTTATACTTTGGAATGCCAAGCACTATAAAGCTGCCACTACAAAAATCATTAAACCTACACGCATTTCTTTACCCTCTGCTAACCAATTCTCTACAGATCTAACTAAGTTCTTAACACGAACGCTAACTTATGATTCATCAAATCATTTACTGGTATTTCAAGTCAAGAAAAATATCCCAACTACCTGAGGCTAGCATCTGTGTGCTGCAGGGTTGCGGAGTTGGAGGAATAAATTTGCGACTCCGACTTCACCTTTCCAGAATTTGGCGACTCCGACTCCGACTCCACCTTTCCAGAATTTGGCGACTCCGACTCCGACTCCACCTTTTCAGAATTTGGCAAATCCGACTCCGACTCCACTTTTCCAGAATTTGGCGACTCCAACACCAACTCCGCCTATTCACAATTTTGTGACTTCAACCCCACCTATTCATAATTTATAAGATGAATATTTTATTTCTCAACTAGTGTACACGGACCGTCAAAAATGACGATATTCAATAACTTTCTTCAACAAATTTTCTTTTGAGTCGAGTTTCCATGCTTTCAGCTTATTCCAAAGGTAACTTCAATTTCCTTATTAGAGTAATAAACACTCAGAACACAGTATTTTTGAGCCGCGAGAGAAGTAGTTATAGCCATTCGTGTCCCATCCAAGATACAGAAATTCAGCATTACTGAAAGCAACTGAGAACTTGTGTATGTATATTGTGATATGCAATACAGTACGTCGTAATACAGTATATTTTAATATACAATACAGCATATTGTAACATGCAATACGGTACATTGTAGTATACAATACCCCGCCGAACTCGGTATTAACGATACTAACTCGAGTGTATAAGGCTCTGGATCGCTCTAATTGTTTCGAAAGCGACTTATTATTGAGCACTTGTACAGCGAAAATGAGTGTATTAATTGACCGTGAACTGAAACCAAGACCGCCAGTGCTAATTACTTCCAATTAATTATTCTTAACAGCGTGACACGAAACGTATAAATAAACACACGACAGTCATTCTTAGTAGTAAACGGTTGCAGGTGTTGAAACCTGTGCATATGTTCATTATATTCTTTATTAGCGAACGACTTTTATACTGACTACAGAATGTTAATAATCAAGATACTACAGCTTTTTAACTTTAATTTAAAAAAGCTCAAGTTCAATTTAAAAAAGCTCAAGTTTAATTTAAAAAAGGTCAAGTTCAATTTAAAAAAAGGTCAAGTTCAATTTAAAAAAAGGTGATGTTCAATTTAAAAAAACTCAAGTTTATTTAAAAAAGGTCAAGTTCAATTTAAAAAAGCTCAAGTTTAATTTAAAAAAGGTCAAGTTTAAGTTAAAAAAGATCAAGTTTAATTTAAAAAAGATCAAGTTTATTTTAAAAAAGCTCAAGTTTAATTTAAAAAAAATTAAGTTCAATTTAAAAAGATTAAGTTTAATTGAGAAAGTCTCAAGCAGACTATATTTAAAAAGGGTCAATTTCAATTTTGAAAAGATTATGTCTCTAAAATTGCATACTTATGTGATAATAATATAATTGAAGTTTATTCATTAGAATACATATTCATTTAAAAGTACTGGCAATCAAAATAGAGTAAATCGAATATCAGACAAACTAAGCTGCTGTAATTTTGTACTCAATTTGACATTCTTTAAGTTTTACCTATGAATCATTTGCTAAACAGGTCATTGGTACTTTTAACTATTAGCAAAAAAGGTTCAAATAAACTTCATGTAATAAATAACTGTAGGACAATTAGCAAACTGCACTGACTGAAAAATTGAACATTACTGAGCTTCAACTTTTCAGTCAGTGCATATTGCTAATTGTCTCACAGTTACTTATTGCATGAAGCTGATTTGCATCATTTTTGTCAATAGATATAAGTACCAATGATCTGTTTAGCAAATGATTCATAGGTAAAACTTGAAGAATGCCAAATTAAGTACATCATACCAGCTTCCCTCGTCTGATATTCGATTTACTCTATTTTCAGGGCCAGTACTTTTAAATAAATATGCCTTCCGACCAATAAACTTTACTTATAAAATTATTACATAAGTATGAAATTTTAGAAACATTTGCTTTTCAAAATTGAAATTCATCTTTTTTAAATACAGCCTGCTTGAGACTTTTTAAATTAAAAAGCAAGGCAAAAATCGCTACACGTAAAGTCATTTTTATTAAAAATGATCAAATAAAACTGAATGTTTCTAACTAACTGTTCATCTTCAGCAAGAAAATTTCTGTAAAACGAAACCAAATAAGAGAAATTAAAGCACTAATGTAGTATATATACAAAATCTAAACTTTGAAAAAACACAAACAACGGTAATAAAATATGTAAAAGATAAAGGAAAAACTGAATTACGTATTGGCAACCTGAAGCGGGAAAGCACTTTGAGTGTCATTGAGAGCAGGTTTCATTCTGTAAATATACAAAGATTTGAGAAGGTGCAGATTTGTTCTGTAGGAGGTACTGTTCTGTAAGAAGTGCTCTGTAAGAGGTTTTATTCTCAAGCTGAGAAGCATCAATGATGGACTTTTTAAATTAAACTTGATCTTTTTTAAATTAAACTTGAGCTTTTTAAATTAAACTTGAGCATTTTAAACTGAACTTGACCTTTTTTAAATTAAACTTGAGCGTTTTTAAATTGAACTTGAGCTTTTTTAAATTAAAGTTAAAAAGCTGTAGTGTACATGATTGGTCAAAAATTACGGGATTCAATGGTATCGTTTTAAAAAGATCTCAAGATAAAGAAGGCAAACAAAAATATCCATCCTAATAGTACCCGCGATTAAAGTACAGTATTCTCGTACTTGTGCATTGTTAAAACGCGTATCACAGATACGGTCATTAAGCATCTTTAAGAACGTCACAGACGCACACACCAACCAAGCAAGCAACAACTGTACTTTATAATTTAAATTATTGTTCGCCAAGAAGTTTTTTAAAAATTTGCCATACCTTTTTACTGCGATAAGTCGCATTTCCTTGACAGTAGATTCGATTTTCACGCAATGTTTTTTACTTATAAACATAAGTGAGCAGATGCCAGGCTTTTCATAATATTTCAATGGTATTTATGATACTGTCCAAGCAAGCAGATTTCCCTTGCTAATGGCATAGGGGAAATTACGCACGAGAACATATACTTATTTATAAATTGACGGACACCTGGCTTTTATTATACCGGGTGTCCCACAAAAATGTCCCCGATTTTTAATTAATTATATCTCAGCTTTAAATTAACATAGTTGAATTGTCTTTTTTCACAATGTAGTAAATTTTGCTTCCTTTTCGAATAATTTAAGTTTTTGAAAATCGATTGAATAACCACTTTACAATGATCAATTTACTGAAAGGGGTAGAAAAACTAATTATTCAAAGGAAAAGTTTTCAACAATATTGATATTCTTCCTTATATAGTACATTCCATAAAACTTAACAAACAAAAATTTGAAAGAGTAACAAATCAATACCTTAAATAACGTTTAAATAAATAAAGCAATTTAGTATCCTTCGACATAGCCTCCATTTTTCTCAAGACATGTATTACTTCTAGCCACCACTGAACGAAGAGTTTTACCCATTATTCCACCGTTTTCTTTCAGTTCTTGAAACACTATTATTGAGAACACTTGAAACTTGAAACCTCTAAGAGGGTTTAAATACTTGGTGTTATGTAGGATACATCATTATGAAATTATTCTTAACAGTAGGTATTGAGAAATGAAGAAGAACACCAGTGTTGATTTTAAAACTTTCCCTTTGAACAATTAGTTTTTCTACCCCTTTCAGTAAATCGATCATCATAAAGTGGTTATTCAACTGATTTTCAAAACTTAAATTATTTGAGAAGGAAACAAAATTTACCACATTGTTAATAAAAGACAATTAAAATATGGTTATTTGAAGCCGAGATATAATCAATTAAAAAGTCCGGGACATTTTTGTGGGACACCCAGTATAGTGTTGACTGTTCTTATACAATAAAAGGGCAAGTGTCTCCTTTAAACAAATAAATAAATAGGTTTAGGTATTCCGTGAGCGTAACTCTCCTATTTTATACAATGGAGTTTTAGGACTTGAAACTCAAGGACAACTATTCGAACATTCATTTCAAAAAACAGAAGAATTTCTAGGCAACAACAGCCAGTCGTTTCCAGAAATGCGCAAAAAGAGAAACCGTACCCAAGTTAGGCGTATCTTGAGGATTCCAAACGTACGCACAGCAGCGCCCTCTGTAGTATTTTATTATTAAATTCCTCTAAAATGGAGACCGATGATCTTCTTTAACTTAAGGTTAGTTTTTAAAACGAAACTCGATAAAAATAGAAGACAACCTATGGACGCGGCCGGTCATCCGCATTGGACTCCGGTAGGAAATTTTAGAGGCGTTCTGAGTAGAGAGATTCAGAGTTTTAAGATGTCTGGTCGCTGACTAGCTGAATATCGTATCTTAATTATTACAAGATTGCACATAGCACTAAGATTTTAACAGTTAATTAACAATTAACTACCATAAATAAAAAGTGCCTATTCAAGAGGCTGCAAGAGCCGGGTCGAAGAGTTCAAGTCGCAGAAAGAGACTGCTTTCTACGCAAGAGAAATAAGTTAGAGGTACCAGACCCACTTTTATTAAAAGGGCGACATGCTGCCCAAGCAAAGCAAGCTCAAAGATAATTTAATGAGTGAACGCCAAAGCGCCACGAGTAATGTTAATTACAGAGATTTAGGTTAACGCAGGTCTGCTAGAAGCTCAAACATGCTTAATTATCGAAAGTTAAATTTGAACACAAAAACGAAAAGAAAAGATGCAGCTGCATAACAAAAAACAAAGATCAGAAAGAACTAATTTCAACAGTTTCAAATTCTTGTCAGTGAACTAGGAGAGGCCAACTGAATAACACTTTTTCTTCCACAAAGCCGCCCTCAGAAATACGGAAGATATTCAGCAGGAAATTTCATTGAACAAATAAAATTGGCTGTCCGTCTTTGTTGGTTGGTCTGTCTTCCTTTCACGCTCTCAAAGATGCTTAATGACTGTATCTGTGACGCAAGGTTCACCAGTGCACAAGTACTAGAATACTTTAATCGCGGGTACTATTAGGCTGGATATATTTCTTTATGATCCACATCTGGTAGATTTGTATAAAGACAATATTTAATCCCGTCATTTATAACGAGTCACGTACACAATTTTGCATACTGAGTGTTTCAGAAAACGAGGTACAAAATTGCACATCAAGTAGAAAGTGGCCAAATAAACACTTTTTGTGCTATGAAATTTTCCTCAACAAATCGGGGTTGTGAGGTATTAGCTGTGTATTGTTTTGCAGGATGAAATTTAATGGCACGATTACTCGCAATATTTATTTTGAATTTACTTTACAAAAATTGTTCAAAATGTGTTCCACCTCCATCAATGCACTCACTTTTCGAATGTTAGCCTTAACGGCTGCCGGATATTAGGAAACACGTCTAGCATTAAGGTATCTCACCTGGAGCCACTGCAATTCTGGCCACAAGATCTTCCTCAGACTCAATGAGTGTATCATAAACGTGTTCCCAAAAATTGAAATCGAGTGGTCATGTCAGGAGACCTAGGAGGACATGCAACTAGAACATTTCGCCCGATCAACGTAAATTGAAAATAATTATTGCGAGTAATTTAATCATTAACTTTCATCCTCTAAAACAATAAACGGCTTATATCTCAATGTCTCTTTCTTCGAAAAATTTCATAGGAGAAAAAGTTTTTATTTGTACATTTTCTACTTGGTGTGCAATTTTTTGCCTCTTATTCTGAATCTGAAACACCCTGTATATTACTGACAAGTGTCTTCTGAGTAGGTAATGTCTACTCAGGTAATGTCTTACTGTCTACACTGAGAAGCATAGATATGTATCAATAGTTTTTATTACTAAGTATGCTCTAATTCAGTGAAATTATAATAGTTAATTCAATGACTATGCTCCAAATCCCCAAAATTATTATACACATTTAGATAAGGTAGGCTAGATTTGCACACTGCCTTTTCTTCTCTGTATCTACACTATGCAGGGTAACAATGCAGAAAAGGTGTCATATTATTGCTCAACACTGTTACATTTTGGCTATAATGGGCAAAAGTTGTTCTGCTTTCGTCGCAGGGGCCTGATGTTTTCGAAACGTTTTGTTTACGAATAAAAGTCACTTCTAGCTTCTCTGCGTGTAATATGATACTATCTCTTGTTCTCGTCTAACTCTTTACTTTGTATTTGATACTTTCTTATTTTAATGAACGCCCATGTTCTTCCCATTTGTTGTTTTTTGGAGCAATTTGAAACGTTTCCAGTAAGAGAATTTGTACTATCGCGTAAATGCAACAACCATTGCAGCTGAGATAGTGCATTGCTTTCAGTTACAATATGTGCGTTACTAGAAGTGAAGTTTTTGTTAGTGTGTGTAATTATTTTCATTGCAGCTCGTTTACACTGTATTTAAATTTTTTTCAAGTGTCTCAACGTCGATATTGATTACCTTACAACATTTCCGAATCTCCCTTAAGAAGAAGTAATTAATTATATAATGCTACAAAACGGAAACTTTTTCAGTTTTTAAAATTGTATAAACATAATTCTAAAATTCTCAATTTCAGCGTATGCTTACTTAGAAACTGGGGAGTGATCCGAAGATAAAAATTAAACATGATGATCATATAGTGAAATACAATATAACTCTGAAAGAACCAAACAACATTCAAGAAATAAGTTTAGAAATTAGCATAAATTTTTATTATTAATACATGTTAACTTGACCTAAAGACAAGGAAGCCATATCCATTTTGATAACATAACCTGAAAACTAGAAGTCTTTATGCACCGGACCATAGCTTCAGGTTTTAGGTTTTGGCAAAGACTACTCATTTGCAAGGAATCATAACCTAAAGACTAGAAATATTTATGATCACAACATTACTTTGAGTTTCTGCAAAGACTAGTCATTATCAATCAATGCATCATTAAGAGCGTACAGAGTTACCACTCCTTATGGGAGTACAATGTATTGCATCAGCTGAAATGTTCTACAAGTAACTTGCAACACATTTACTACTATTTTCAACTTCCTATGTATTAATTGAAGGGGAAATGAACGAAACAGAAATATACAGAACGAATTTGCAATGCTTTCAGTTACTAATTCATGCTTTTTAACTGCAATATGTGCATTATTACTTCAATACAATTATATTTCTTTCTCGTATGTATCATATGCATGTATAGGTCTGCAAACCCACAATGAATAGATAACATGACGGTAGTAGGTGATGGGTATAAATACGCTGTTTCAAACTTGAAGCAAAATAATCAACAAAACATTGCGTATTTTTTAGATTTTTCAGCTAAGTATTCTAACTCGGTTTGTTTACTTTCGGTTTTAAACAATTAAAAATAATTTTTAGCAAAAATTAGAATCGAAGACACCAAAAAATAGCGACTCCAACCACGACTCTACCACATCCGAATGAACGACTCCGACTCCGACTCCGAATCCACCACATTCGGAAAAGCCACTCCGACTCCGACTCCATCACACTTCAGAGTAGCGACTCCGACTCCGACTCCACCACACTTCAGAGAAGCGACTCCGACTCCGACTCTGACTCAACCCTAGAACATGCGACTCCGGCGACTCCGACTCCCGACTCCGACTCCGCAACCCTGGTGTGAAGTTACACTTTCTAGCTTTTTACTTATAATTTCGCTCCTAGCCAGTCTCCCAGAGACAAGACAAGTCTCAGATGACAAGACAAGTGGGAAACTTCCGTCAGCTATCTTTCTTCATGATCGGTATAACCCGAAATAGTTTTAAAATCATACCTTGGTATCATCAATAAGCACAATTTCAACACAGTTTCCACTTCGTAGGAATAGAAACTTGGAATTCGATCGTTTCGAAAATCCGAAGAAAACATCATGCTAAAATTTCAAATAAATCTTGAATCTTTTTTATTATCTAGGTTTTAATGACTCTAGATTATAAAATCAAATATTTCTTGTTGTATGATTCAAACTAATGGGGTAATACTATGTTTTGATATGAGTTTTAAAATTTTTTTGAATATACTTTACTCATTTAGCTCATTTTAGTTGTTCTTTTCTCGAGCACCGAATTCTGTACGAATCCATTAATTGATGCTTAGTGGGGGAAAAGGTCGAATGTTATAGATTGAAAATAATTGTGCAACTGCGTTGATGATAGGATGCGCTATAAGCCACTGAACTTATTCGGGCCTACGTGGAAATATTTTAAAATCTGTCCATTGTAATCGCTATAGAGAAACAATCTACTTGATGTATCACTTGTGATAAATTGATTATAAAATAGGCCCGCCATACGACATTAATCCGTTCCGGAGTAGGGTTCGTAAAGGAGGCCCTAGACCAGGGGTCTCCAAACTATGGCCCGCGAAACAAATCTCTGTGTGGTGGCGCCTTAAAAAAAACTAATAATCGCACGATTTTTTGTGAAAGAAAATGATAAAGCTTTATGCCTTATATGTACAGACAGTGTTGCTGTTCTGAAGGAATACAATATTCGCCGGCACCATGAACCTAAACATGGGTCATGTTATTCTCACATCACAAGTGCAGAACGCACTAAAAAGTTTGAATCATTTCAGCACAGTCTGCATTCTCAACAAGCTGTTTTCAATTAAAAAATCTGCAAATGAAACTTCAATTAGAACCAGACACAAAATTGTCTATGTTTTGGCCAAAAAAGGAAAACCTTTCACTGATTGGCAGTATCATAGAGTGTTTAGTGGACGCAGCAGAAGAGGCATGTCCAGAAAAAGTGAACCTCTTCAAAATGATAAGTCTCGATAGTTAATTTAATGTGACCCGAGAATTAGCATCAGTTCGCAGCATGCACACCACAACAACTATAGAGGACATTTTCTATGAAGTCATTAAAACTATGACAGAATATGACCTGGAATGGAAAAAAATGCAGTGTGTGACAATTGATGGAGGAAAGAATATGTCTGGGACAAAAAAGGTTTGATTAGGAAAATTACAACAGCTTGTGAGGTTACTGTGGACGATTCTCAAAACCCATTGTTCTGCATTGCATTATCCGTCAACAAGCATTGCGCCTAAAATAGGTTGATATGTCCTGTGTCATGAAACCTATTGTTTCTGTGGTTAATTTCATTAGGTCTCATGTGTAGGAAATTCTCGCATACTTCATTAAGGGATAGAAAAACTGTTGTTAATAAACAAATTTAAATCGAATGAATTGAATTGAACTTTTTATTCTATTCAGATTATATGGAGTGCAAACCTGGTATAAAATGACGGTAATAATGTTTACGTTCAGTTTAGAACTGCAAGATCTTCAAGATATCTTGATAGTTATATTAAATTGATTATGGTTCGACGCCTCGAATAGGAGGTGCGCAGTCATCCGTTGCTTCACTGAGAGACTTCACAAGGTTAGGTTGCATTGCGGTGCACATCTCTTTTGGGTCCATGGTTAATGGTTAAAGAAGCCAGCACGGGAACCGGGGGGAGTGAGTAGCCCGAGACCGAACCATAAACACCTCCAACGAGCTACAACACTATCATTACCAAAGCCTAATCTCGTGAAATCATAACTAACACTATCGAGCTTATATTTCAACACTAGGCCGCAGAGAATAAGACCGGAAACACTTGAGCACAACGTACCCTGTAAACAACGAAGAACCAGAACGGATGAATCAGACACTGCAGGTTCGACGAAAAAACAGACAAAGATCAGCCAGCAGACGGGAGCCCAGATGGAAGCGAAGCAGACTTTTAACTTATATACTAAAGAAATAACACAAAAGATGGATTGCAAGTTGAGGAACCAATAAACCGATATACAGAGAATATCAATATGACAAACAAACTTTAAATACGAAACTCACCCAAGTATATTGCCATACTCGGTGGGCAGCAAAGCCACTTTAAGAGGTAATTTGAAAATTTAACGGAAAACAGTATAAGGTAGATGTTCGGTCAAAGGACAGAAAGTATAGTGGAGAGATCATTCAACTTGTGAAAGTCATAGCCCAGAAGAAAATACGGTCAATATTGAGTTTAACCCGTTCACGGAAATGAAAAATTCCGCTCCAAAGAATCAGTTAAGGAACACATTTAAAAAGTTTTGTATAAATGACATTCTGCTCGCTGATTCGTAACTTTCGAGTTATTCAACTTTTAAATTCCATTCCAACAGCAAAAACCGCTGCGCGCTTCAGCTGTTCGAGTACGTTAGGGTACTTTGTAATTTATTATTAGCCCACCCCGCGGAGCTGGCGGAGCCTGAACCCACTTCCATGATGTTATAGTTAATAACACAATAAAGATTGTCACCCAGAAATATTAAATTTTAAAAATATTATGATATTAAATCTACGGCATTCCCTCCAATGGTTTCGCTAATGTTCTAGGGTGACCGCCATATTGAAAGTGATTTTCTGTATTCAATACTCCAGTCCCGCAAATATTTTTGAGTGATAACCTTTATTGTGTTTTTAACTAAAACATCCTAGAAGTGGGTTCAGGCTCCGCGGGGTCTGCTAATAATAAATTACGCCATATATTGCGAAAACAATAACTTTTCCCGATCTCCGTGCAGTTCCGGCACTGTTGGAACATGCGCGGGAAAGCCATTTCATGAGCGCCCTTCCTATAGCTTTGCTACTATAGTTGAATAACTCGAAAATAACGCATCAGCGAGCAGAATGTCATTCATGTAAAACGTGTTTAAATGTGCTCCTTTACTGATTCTTTGGAACGGAATTTTTAATAACCGTGAACGGGTTGAACTCATTATTGACCGAAAATACCGCTGGAAGGTTCACAGAGCAGGCGTTAGCCCCCCTCTTAAGGTCAGAAACCTTGCCAGCTCAATTCACGATTAATTTAAATTATGATCATAAAAATCTTTACCGGCAGCGCCTAAATTCAGGCCGCAGCCCATAAATTTAAAGTATTACAGTTCGTAAGGTTCAATGCAGTAGGCCGTGGCGCAACTACAGTTCAATCCAATAGGCCTTAGATAATTAGTTCCTTTAAATAGACCGAACACCTTCAAGAGTGTTAAATTTAAAACCTGAACAAAAGTTTACTGAAAAGAAATCGCATTAACACAAACTTAAAAATAGTTAAAAGGCGAAAGTAGCAGCAAGGGAGTAGGAGGTCGAGGGTCAGGGGCAGATCACGACATAGTTACGTCACCAGCAACCATCACAAGCAAGAAGCCCGTCCACAAAACCAACTGTCCACACAACCATCTCACGTGTTAGCAAGAGAAGGAGCCGAACAGCACACTGCATTTCAAAAACTAGGACCATCCGAATAACCGCCCGAACCCCAATCAAATCGGCAAAAAATCCCACCGGACCGCACTACAGGCTAAAATAAAAGACCACACGAGGCGTATGTGGGAAGAATTTCCCACACACACTCAACCATCGCTAGTTCCATGATTCCTTGAAAGAAATTGATGCCAAGTTTGTTGACTTGCCATATTATATACAGCAGTTAGATGGCTTAGTTATGGGAAGATTTTGGAGCTGAGATTAAAAATTGATTCATTTCTCACAGTGAAAAATAAACCTCAACCGTAATTAACAGACTGTGAATGGATTTGGAAATGGTTATTTTTTTGCAGATATGACAGGTCGAATGAATCGATTGAATCTGAAGTTGCAAGGCGAAAGAATTTGATCAGTGACGACTTAGTTCATGTCAAGGCTTTTAGAGCAAAGCCCGCGCTACTTGGAAGACAGCTACTTGGAAAACAGGAAGACAGGGAAAATTTTCATGCAGAAAGTAAGGGGAAACTTCCTTCTTCATTTGCAAATGAAATAATTTCAGATTTGAACAAAGTTTCACTAGCGAATTGCAGACCTTGATGCCAAAGCAAATGAAAGCAGGCTCTTTAATAATCTATTTGACTTCAATGCTGAAAAATTTCCAACTCAATTTCAAATAGAAATTACTGATCTCCAGGCAGATGACAGACTAAACGGTAGGTATAGAGAAGGAAATCTGTATTAGTTTTATAAATGCCTACAGCCAGATCAGTTTCCAAATTTGAGAAAGTTTGCATGTAGGTTTGTGTTTATTTTTGGTACAACATACTTGTGTGAATAAACATTTTCCAAAATGGAGTATGAGAAATCTAACTACCGAACAAATTTGTCTGATGGTCGTCTGAAATCCTTTCTTACAATTGACTCATCTAATTTGGAACCTTATGTTAATGAAATTTTGAAGTCAAAACAACATTATCATTCGTCACACTAATATGGTCGCATTAAACTAAAGGCATGAATCTATTTAGTTTACCATGATTTTCTCCAACGAGACATGTTTTCATTTTTCCATGTTTATACTCCAATATTTGATGAAATTAAATTACTGGCACCAGTTTCTTCATTTTTATTCCTTCGGTCCGCATGAACGTGGAAAATATATAATGTGTCACGTACATTTAAAAGTTTGGAAACCCCTGTCCTAAACGATCAAAGTGATTGATGAAGCTATGCTGTCAATCGATTGACGCAAGTGTAATCGACCTTCAATCAACTCTTCATTCAGTGTGATCAAAACCCATTCCTAGTTGAGTTTCTGAAGAGGAAACTGTCGTGAAGTGTTTCGGAATTATTTCCAATGCAGATTTGGCATTTCTTGCTGTAACTCTAGTTTCCCTCAGGAGGAAAAAACAAGCTAAGAGGAAACGACGCTGGTCTAGGGAATTGTACAAAATGAGAAACCGCTGCACTCATGAGCATTTACCCAAAGTTTTGAGGAAAAATGGCTCCAGAAGGCTATAAGGTCTGAATTTGAATGGACTAATTGAGAAAGATTTGATTTTTACTAAATTTATAAAGACCTAAGATTAAAAAAGGGATACAAATATGTGTGACACAATTCGTGCAACTCAAAGGCTGCCAACGAATGACTGACGCAATGCTTGATCAAAGTTGACCTAGACGGTCAAGCATCAGTCTTGAGCTTGATCATGCAAACTATCTATCAATCATCGTCAACGCTTGGCTCAATCGTCAAAACAGCTTCTAGACGGTCAATCATGCTTTGTTCAAGCCATGACGTAAAATTTTTGATAAAAATGATTGATCATCTAGAGCCTGCTTAAGGCAAAATCGTCGTATAGCAGGCCAAAAGCACATCGGCATCTTAGGCTGCTCGCCCACTGAGGCGATGCGATGGGTGAGACGCCGCACGAAAACAGAGCTCATCAAGTCGCATGCGACGCATTGTATCAGTACCGCCCATTGAAGCAACTCATATCGCATGAGAACCCAATAAACATTTTGCATCTGACAACTACTCGAGCCCTGCTTTGCAGCGCTCAACTGCTGATGAACTGCGCCGCGGGAAGTTTTATGTATACAATTTCTAGTGACCGTAATGCTCTGCTCTGTAAAGCCCATTTGCATGACATACTTTGACAGTTTCTGCCATTGTAGAGCATATCACTTGAATCATACAGCGCCGATCGTTCTAGAACAAGGCATATCAATTTTTCACTTGTGTACATTTCCGGTTGGGAGGCCATCACAGAAAAATTAAGCTCGTACGTGATATCCAACTGCCAGACAAGTTCAAGCCTCGAATCGAAGTCGTTGGTCAGTGCTAGCTGCAAGTGGTATGAATGCCAAGCAGCGCCATATTTTTGTGTTTCATGTCCCGCAGAATTGCATCGAAAAATCTTACTCATTTCAATTGGTATTTTGTCAAATGTCTATTTTAGTTATTTGTGGGTTTTGAAACTTTTAGATTTTTTTATGATATGGTATATGTTTCATACCAATTATCGCTAATATTTGAGAAAAGCAACTTTATACATTGCGTACCTCCCGCTGTCGCCCAAGCATGGATCACTTCTAAGAGAAAAATTTCTTGCATTCTCATAAATAATTCGATATTAATTATTGTTATATTCATCCATATAAAACCAAAATGACGTTATGACAACCTGCACAGAAGCTAGTGACCATCGCCTCGTCGCACGAAAAATGCAACATGCAGCATTTTGGTACGACAGACGAATGAGGAGGATTGAAGGCAGGAGTCAAATCGCCTCAGTGGGCGGTCAGCTAGTCAACGCAATGCTATTCCTACGGTGCTGCAAATGAACCGTGCGATTTCGCAAGGCATCGCACCAATCGCATCGCGTCAGTGGGCGGGCTGCCTTAGTGACGCCGCAACAACGACCAATAGCAGACCAGCATCTTAGTGACGTAAGCAGTGACGCATATAGTCACGTATACAGTGACACTTATAGTGACGTCTGCAGTGACACATATAGTGACGTATGAGCGTGGGGTGAGGCTCGTACAGTCATTAGCACGCACACGGATAGGCAAGTTTGAATTTTAGAATATTTAGGCTGCTCGAGAGAAATTGTCGTTGATACCGTAAAACGGAGAAAAACCGTGACAAGGGGACGAAAAAACTTCGTATTCCACTTTGTAACGAGGAAAAACTTGACCTGGGAACGCCGTAACCCGGGAGTCCATTGTAGTTTAAAATTGTTTGAAATTAACATCTTCGATATCCTCTACCAGTTCAAAGAATTATTTCATAGCAAAACAAGTTCTAATAATGAATTTAAAAAATAAGTCCTTTTAATGTCAAGTCATATATCCATTCCAATATTGCAAGAAATTTCTAGTCAAATCATCACAGCTCAATTGACACTCCTGTGGCAAGAGACAGTATTCTCACACTAGAGAAAATAACCAACATCGATCACATGAGCCTGATTTAAATCGTAGCATCAGGGTGCATGGATAGTTGACATGTCACAAACACACTTATTACCCCCATTTAAAATTTTTACTCCATCAGTTTTCAGGATTTGCAGTATACCTTTTGCACTATAGCCTCGCTATAATCAAAGAATTAATAATGGCTAAGTACAATTGTCCTCGTATTTTTGTACTGAATACCTGAGTACCTGAATAATGAAGATGACAAATTCGTTAAGATTCTAATTTCACCTCAAGCCTACGATGTAACTCCCTGCTAGTTCTAACAATAATGATCTTTTATTACTTCATAGCGAATATAAATGCTCTATTTTTCTAACTTACAATGAAATCTTGACGAATCACTTTGGCAAATCGCTCACGTGCCAAAAATTTTCGTTCATTTAATAAAAAGATTGAAAACACATAAAAAATCCTTAATACTGAGTTTGAACTATTTTTCAAGGATCTAAGATTCCAAGTTGAGCTCAATCAGGAAATTTGACAGCGTGCCCAGCAATCGCACGCAAAATAATGACATCCTTTCCCCAACTTGAAGATCCGAATGCTTTTCAGTACAAACAGAACACTGGGTTTTCACTTCCTGCTGATACAATTATTACCGACTCTGTTATGGCACTCTCACTTATTAGTCATTGAGAGACCATTAACTATGGAAGAAAAGTGTAGTCAAAACGAAAAGGGAAAATTTCTCAAGAATTCGCACAGAGTGCATTTAAATTTTACTCGCAACTATACGTTTAATCACCGCTAAACCAAAAAAATCAAAACGTAGATATATTTCATATTACATGAATTCTTCCACCAAAAAATTACAATATTGAATTAATTCCGCAAAAATCATAAAATTTATCCCTTGAAACTACACCTCGCTGTTATAATCGAACTAACTCAGAAAATGAGATCAAACCTCATTTGTGACGGCAGTTAGATAACTGTGGAGGATTGATGACGAGCGATAAAAATTGAGCCGGTTCTCACTGCAGCTTATACAATATAAGCTGTCTTTTTTATGATGGACCATCTTAGCTTAACTTAAGGCCACCATCCCAGGCCCCTGTCACTCTGATGAGCATTTTTCATGTTTTCGTTGGAGAAGGACCCTTAGGTGGTGGACTATTCGGTCCTAAAATTTTATGGCGCTACGGACACTAGATCCCTCCGGGAGGCACTCGGTCCAAGCACGCAGGATTTCTAAACCGCCCACCCCTCTCCCTCCACCTCCGAGCAGCTACTAAAGTTGCCATTCGCGCCAATTACTGAACTATGTAGCACTACTGAGGTTTATTAACCTATCTGTTCGTTATGCAGTTATTATTAATCACAGCAATATAACCACTACAAGTACTTAGTAAGCAGATACTAAAGCGGAATACCAAATTTAACCTCTATTAAATCATTATAATCAGTTACAACGACCGCTGGTGTTTGGCTATTCGACCCTCCATCTCGGCACGCAAAAACAGACATTTTTAAACTTTTTTAAGTTAACCTCAAACTAACTGAACTTGGCCTAACCTAACCCAACCTAACCTAACTTAACCTAACCTCTTGACCTAACTTAACTTAACTTAACCTAACCTAAATTAATTTAACCTAACATTTCTGTAGCTGCTTGGAGGTGGAGGGAGAGGGCTGGGCGGTGTAGAAATCCTGCGAGATCAGACCCTGTGCCTCCGGGAGGGGGGGTAATGGGACAAAAATCTTTAATTTTAGACCCAATTTCGACCCCATATAGAAAAAACGGGAAATTGATAATTTGACAATGTACTTTTGTTAGAAATGTTCCAAGGATTCTAAAACTGTCTTTTGTTTTTTTTTCTAGCATGATAACTCAATGAGTTGATACGTCTTGAAACATCAATAGAAATGAACTAAAAAAAACAATATGTCCAATTTCTTCCAAAAACTAAGGCCTGAATCAAATTTATGAATGGAAAAAATTTTGTTTCTGTTCAAAAGTTACATATTATAGTCAAATTTCATAAGAATCAGACTGAAAATAAAAAATTTGATAATCTGTACAATTTTTTTTAAATCACAATTCACAGTGTGAATATGAAGTTATGCATGTAAATTATCGAAATAAAAATAAAATCTGCATTCAATTATATAAATTGTACATTATATTACACTTCAACAAATAATTTGGTTTTGGTTTATTCCCAAAACATATAACTTTCCATATCAACTCATTGAGTTTTGATGCTAGAACAAAACCATAGACAGTTTTAGAATCTTTGAAAAATTTTAACATAAGTATGAAGGCTTTCTTCCAAATTTGAGAAAAAAAAATTATGTAGCTCAAAACCCAGAAAAAATTTGTTGTAGGTGCTGATACAATATTGCTTATCACAAAAAAAAAATTCAAATGGTAAAATTTTACATTATACTTTTGTTAGAAATGCTTCAAGGATTCTAAAACTGTCTTTGGTTTTGTTCTAGCATCAAAACTCAATGAGTTGATACGTCTTGAAATATACATAAAAATGTACCAAATAACTAATTTTTTGTAAAACAATAAGGCCTAAATCGAAAAAGTGACACGAGTGAAAAAAATTTACTTGCAAAGAATACTTATACTGGCCAATTTTCAAACATATCGGACGAAAAATGTTCAAAAATTCGGATGGTGGCCTTAAGACCAACTTCGAAATGAAATTATCAACCTTGAGAGAGAGTGAGTGAAACAGACGGAAGAGAGTGAAACAGACGGAAATCGATGCCCAATATTTAATTACCAAACCAATCGCAATCTTCTTATTTTCATAAGTATATTCTTAGTCGACAAACAATCCAACTATGTGGCGGAAAACCTCATCTCACAAATACTTTTGAATGCGACACACAAGCAAATCAATAATATTTATAATGATAAAATCTATATTATAATTTAATTTGAATGACAATAATTCAACCCACCAAAAATTAGGTTTCACTAAGTCTTCCAATAATGGTTCTTCTAAAGAATGAACACTACAATGACTTACTTCTTAATGTTGTAAATTTCAGTCGTAATATTTAAGGAAAGCCATCCGTGGTTTACAGCAATACAAATTTCGTTGAATTATAGCCGTATGACGGACGGACATAAGCTATCAAATGTGTGTTTTAACGTTGTGTGTACACTGCATCAAGCTTGGAACAGTATTTCGCAGAATTTTTATAATTTTCTTACTTCTTCAAAATTGTTTATAACGTTGTATACAGTTAGCGGCGAAATTATTCGTACACCCCTCGTCTTTCAAAACTTACTAGAATTACTCAAAACCTATTGTTGCCGCAAGCATAAGATTCTCACAGGGTGTGAAGCACATGTTAGTGACAATAATACGAAGTTTCTAGAAAAAAACATCATATATGAAAGATTTAATAACTTGAACTTCAGAAACAGGATGAGGCAAAATTATCCATACAGTGAGTAGTGTAACACTTTATTGAGGTGAATCTACCATTTGAGTACATTTTTAATAATCAATAGGGTTACCCTTCATCTTCATAATATTTAAAAGCAATTTATTATAGTTTGACAAGTTTTCCCGTAGTTTGATATGAAATATTGTTCCATTCTTTGCTGAAACTGCGTTGAACATGAGTATTTGAGATAAAGGCTTCACTTACTCCCAAATTTACCCTTTTTGTCTTTTCCACGCCGATGTGCAACAATTCAATGCTCGTATGTGTGAAGGATATCTAATTTGTCTCGAATGATGGAAAAGATGTCACAAAAGATGGAAAATTTGCCTTACAGGATATCTGGTGTGTTAGAAAGGAGATATTATTTGTCACTAAGGCTATTTAATTGGTCGCAATAGATATCTATTTTGTCCCCAGTAAAACATCACTTGTCATTAAGGACACTTAATTTGTAATCAATTATATCTAATTTGTCGTCAAGGCTATCATATTTATAATCAAAAATATTTAATTTGTCAATCAAGTAATGAAGTGTCTCAGAAACTAATTTTAAACTCTTGTGGTTGGATGTCGTGGATGAAATTCAGTAATTGAAAAAAATTAACATGCTTCAAAGGCAATCGGCTATATTAAAAATGAATATTGGTTAACAATTTTCGAAAATTATAGGAATGTTGTATTAATTTTGTTTCATATTTTATTTTCATTTTTCTTAGTCATTTAACTATTTTCGAAGCAATATTGAACTCTAGCCTTGTAAACTGAGCAAACGTTAATCCTAAAGAAGTCTCCGTGTCTAGAGAACAGTTCAGAAAAACGTGCGTAAAATAGGACCATCTGAAACCAACAGGTGGAGGAAAATAGGGCATCGTTACGTTATCATACTTTTATACTCCTCTTCATGGTCTTGGAACATGCATGAAATAACTCTATCAACAAATATGACAGAATAATGGCAGACATTGTTCTTATGAACCATTACTTGCATACACTCCACACAATTTCTAAATATTCAGTTGCAGTAGGTAATGTACGGAAGAAAAAAAAACAGATAACGTGCATGCATCGTCATACTTGATTATCAAGCCGAGAACATGCCTATTGGAATGTCATGCTACGTTAACAACGATATGAATGTATATGGAAGGTTTTTACGAAGTCTAAGGAGGAAGACAAGATCGACGATTGAGATAAATATCGACGCGGCTAGTTACTTTTTCTCCTTACGATTAGAACACAATCTCAACTCTGAGAAAATTTAATATGGGGAGGCAGATCCGACTGGAAGGAAAACCAAATAGCACAAGAAAACGGTGGAAGAAAAACTGAATGGAAAATGAAAAAAAAATACAATTCCTCACTGACTTTCCACGAACCTGTTGTGCGTAGACTGCGTACAAGTATGATACATACATGCTCAATACACTCATGAATTTCTAGAGTAGTAGTTATTTTAGGTTATCATGGGTTAGAAATCTATTACAATCAATCAATTACAATCCTTTACAAGAAATAAACCTACAAAATGTATCGAAAATGACAGGCACGATTTTTCCTCGTACATCATTCTCTTCCTCTCTCATTCTTCTCAAAGGAATAGTTAACGAGGCAAATTGGATCGAGCGTTTCAGGAAGATTTCTTAAATAATCGGTGCTAGGCCAAGCTGTGGCTTGACGCTGAAGAGTTCAATGAGAAAGGAATTGAAAATTATACTTTCCATGATAGTTCGGGCATGGTTGGAATCAGTTAGGCAAGCCACGGATGATGATAGGAAATCAACTCAGGACCTAATCAGCTCCAAAGAAAATTACTAACAAGCACTAACAAAATTACTAACATTTGGCGACTCTGACTCCGACTCCACCTCCTCAGAATCTTGTGACTCAAACACAGACTCCCTCTATTCAAAATTTATAAATTGAATATTTTGTTTCTTAATGGTTCCAGTTGTTGCAACCTGTAAATACGTTAGTTATATTCTTTAATTACAAACGACTTTTAAATTGGCAATATAATGTTAAAAATTGAGCTTTACTATTATACAGGGTTTTGTCAAATTCGATGCTCATGCTTAAACTACCGATAGAGTTATGAAAAGCCCACTCTGAGGTGATTTTATAGTTGGAAAAATAAAATTTTAAACACAGTTACATCACTTCAAAGTTTTTTCCCAAAAACACTTTAAGTCATACAAATTTTACTTCGTGGCCGATTATGAAAAAAATTAATTCAGGGTAATACTTTGCCTACTCTTGAAGTAAATATTTTAAAAACTGCAAAATTTCAACACAAAAAAATAAATACAGAGGTCTATAGTCAAAGTCCCATACGTTTATGTTCTCGATTGAAAATGTGCAAAAAACTTATTCGGTCACACATTTTACGTTAAGAGCTTTCAAATGATGTAATAAAATTACAATTCATGTTCCTCTTTCCCACTTAAAATCATTTTTCATTTCCCAAAACAGCTGCTTGACTTAGAGTGTAGCCTCACTATAAGGCCGCTATCTTCGCGTCGGGCAGACGTGTAACATAAACTAACTTGTTTAACTTTCGAAGTGAAGTACTGTGGGTCTATGGGGACATTTTTTTCACGTGTAAATAACCTTCAAATTCAAACAAAACTTGCGCACAAACTAAATATGATGATTGTACATTGTGTTCGTATTTCAAAATTTAGATAAATAAACAAGTTACTTGTTTTTTACTTTCTTATTTATTCAAATTCTGAAATACGGCCACATTGTACAATGTTCAATTTGGATTTATATTTTGCAGTTTTTAAAATATTTACTTCAAGAGTAGGCTAAGAATTACCCTAAACTAAATTTTCATCAAAATCGGCCAAGGAATAAAATTTTAATTCAAATTCAATTTAATCCGAGTCAAGTTCGAAATTATTCCAAGTCAAGGTGAGCTACTACCCTGGACTTTACCTAATTTTTCAAATTTCACTGTAAACATTTCTACTGCACCTAAGGGAACAAAAATGCATTCATATATGTAAAATTAAATTCCAGACACATTTGCTTCTATAAATTTTTTGATTTTCGCAATAAAAAAAGTTATTGTGAACATTAAAACATTTAAAATTATATCCATATTGGCTCAAATCCTTACTCCTGCAATTTTCAACTTAGAAGCTTGATTTTGTCTCATTTGACGCGGAAAGACTGTAGCACCTCGAAAATGAAGCCTATTTTAAGTTTCGAATAATAAAAAATTCTCGAATTTACGTAAACAAAATATTTTTTGATATTCCTAATATTCCAAATTTTTAGGTTTTTCATTTCTATTGCAAATAGGTAAATGGAAATGCATAACGATATATAAAATTGAATTCTGAACAGGTTGGCTTCTAAAAATTTTCAATTTTCCCAATAGGAAGAAGTTATTGGGCGAACATACACAACTATATAAATTAGCTACAAATGCTACCCTTTCAACAATTTTCAACTCAAAAGCTTGATTTTAGCCACATTCGGTGCAGGAAGAAAATTTAAACAGCTTAAGAAGCGGAATTCCATTTGAACTCCAAACTAGATTTCATTGTGAAAAATTTGGTAATTTTTTGACAAAAAAATTATAAAAATTCATAACACATTTTACAACTCGAGATTTTAAAAAAGCTTTATTTTCTAGTTGCCGGAGTCTTTCCGCTTCGAATGAGACCAAAATGAAGCTTCCAAGTTGAAAATTGCAGAATGAGTAAGGATTTGAGCTAATTTATATAGTTTGTATGTTTGCTAACTACATTTTTTCTATTGCGAAAATCGAACAATTTTATAAGAGCAAATGTGTTCAGAATTTAATTTCACATATATACATGCAATTTCGTTCTCCTGGGTGCTATAGAAATGTGAACAGTGAAATTTGAAACATTAGGTAAAAAGCTGATTTTAGGGTAGTAGCTCCCCTCGAGTTCGAATTAATCCAAGTCATATCAAATTAATCCGAGCCAAGTTCTAATTAATCCAAGTCAAATCAAATTTATCCAACTCTAAGTTGAGTTAAGAATTGATATTATCATTCATTAATTTGACCGTTTTTTGTGTTAAATATGTATCTATTGGATGTGATGAGCATGACAATCATTTTTTTCTTTCTGCAAGGAATACATAAAATTTCCTCCGGTGATGTAATTTAAAGAGGAGCTGTCGTAAAATGTGCTAAGTTCCCAGCATCAGAAGGCAGAGTGTGGTTCAGAGTTACAAGCGGCTTAAAAGATACAAGTCAATTATAAAAACTTATAATTATACTACTTATCGAAGTTGTTTTAAAATTCTTCATTAACAGCAGTATGTATTCATTCAAATACTTATATTCAAAAGGTAATTTTATGTTACACATTGTAGTACCGAGAATTTATTTACTTACAAAATAGTGATTTATAAGCGTGAAATTCAGATTTATCACATTTATAAAATCTTAGATTTCATGAATGAACGATCAAATTTTACCATAACAATAATTGGAAACTTACAATACAGTAGAACGTTCCAGTGTATTTGACCTTTTGCAGACGATGTCGGAAAGCATTTGGGGGTGACCAGACGTAGTCTTCAGACTAGTTTTGCGAAAGATATAGGGTCATCGTACGAACAAGTGCACAATCAACCCATCCGCACCATTCAGCGGTCAAGAATCACCACTCACTTTTCCACTATTTAGTATGAGATTCTACCTAATTTACAATCCAAAGACAAGCTTCAAGTTCTTTTCATCTAAAATTTTTAGAACCATTGTTTATTCTTTAAATTAGACTCTTCTCAAACACCCTGTTAAAAACATTTCCGTTTAATGTTGTTGCGTTCATGAAATATTAAATTTTTCTTTTTTAATTGTTATTTCAAACTCTTATTCATTTTCGTTTGCACTCTTTGAATTTATGTTGCCCGATTTGATTTAAACTTATGTTTCAGCTAATGATGGGTAGACACCCATCATTATACAATAACGTTTTAGTACCATGATCCCCGTTACTGTTATTGTTTGACTCGTTTCCTGAAAAATATTGCGAAATTAGAAGTCTACACGATCTCACAGATAAATAAAATTAAAAAACGATAGTGTGATCATACTAAATAACGAATGTCATGAGTCGTTTTTATGCCTGAGAAGCGAAAGAGCATTAAAGAAAATCTTTAAGTGCGTCCTACGTTTGTCACAAAACCAGCTCATATTTGTGTGTCATGAACATCTTATGACACACTTCTATGAGTCACATGACGCACTCACGGTAGCCTTGACACACTTAGCGGAAATCTATGGTACCTAAAATCTACACTAACTTTCGCCTGGTATCTATTTTATGTATAATCTGATTTCTGTGTAAACTTAGAATAATATCAAATTTACAAGGACCCATTGAATAATTAAAGTCTCTGTTGAAAGGATTATTTTTGTGATGAACTTCACACTAAGGGGTGCAGAATTCCTGCATTCTAGCTCTAAGTGCTAGACAAGGGAGCTTTTAGGAACAAGCGTTAAAGCAATAGCTACATTAATTTAAAGGAATTCAAGAAAAAATTTTTTTAAGAAATAAATTTAATTAAAATCCTCATCAATCCTCATCTCCAACAGCCTTGCCAAATACAAAAAAATTGACATCCCACTCGTTTCAATCCCTTTTGAGGAAAAATTCAAGTATCTCTAAGAGATGCTTTGCAATGCAAGTGGCTTCAACTATCTCTCGATCACAAGCAGAGGAAGGTTATTTGTTGCGATCCAAATTCTAGCGCTCATTGTGTTAAAACATCGAAAACGTCCTACTTGGTTTCTCAGTGTAATAGATCATATTTTCAAAGTGAGTCGTTTAAAGCAAATAAAAACAAATAAATTATTGCAATTACAAATTAGTTCATTACACATGATCTATAATGTGTAGTGAACTAATTTGTAGTCGCTATGAACTAATATGTTGTTATAATTGATTTGTTCACTCACTTATCACCGCTTATCTGACTAGCACAGTTGTGGCGTACTAGAGCCAACTTTCCCTTTCCGCTACTAACTTGTGTGGAAGCTCCCATTATTCCGACAGTTCTTCATCAGATCCCGCAGAGAAACCCCGCTATCAGCTTGTCCTGGACTCAACCTGGCTTCCGTATGAATGATCGTCATCTTGCTGGGCCGTTGGATGGCATCGTTAAGGGATGCGGGATATCAATGATTATTGTAGCTGCACGTGCCTGGTGTATTTTAATTAACAAAATTGCCCGTTCATCTGAAAACATCTGCACCATAAATTCATCCTTAATGAAGATGTTCGAATGAAAATCTGCGCTGGAAAGACGGACGGACCGGCAGCAGAGATTGCGGAGAGGCCGGCAACGCCCAGATGTCTCCTGAAAGTTGGTCTAGCGCATCGTTGCAAATGAGCTCTTCGGGGACGGTGTGAACTTTTTGGTGACTGCTCCCCACGATTAAATTATCACATCCGGATATAATGCTATAAGCTTAAAAACTTTGATGGTAAAACTATAAACTGAAAACCTTAACTTTGATGTGAAACTGTTGCTTTCTGTCATGGCTTCAAACTCTGCTGTAGTTTGATTAAACTCTGGAAATTACATTGACAGTTACCTTTTTGACGTATTTTCAGGATGGACGATGCCACGGCAGGAGGTCGGGCATGGTATTGAACTGATGAGGGTTCCTACATATACAGCTCGTCCTGTCCCTGTGTTCGTTACGCCGAGTTACGATTTGTGAGTATTATGTATCTCTTTCCATAGTAAAACTTGAATGTCGCTTGAACTTATTTTCTAACCTTCAATAATTTTTTAGTTTCACTGAATATTGTGCATAAGTTGGAATTTCGACTAAACCTAATACAATACTGGAGTCAATGTTTATAACAGCCATCCAAAATATCCTAAAAAATTGATATTACTTGAAAAAAACCTATCAAAGTTTATACTGAATGCATGGAAAGAACAATTTTTAGGTCCATGGGTCTTGATTTGCGTCCATGAATGCTATTCATGATGTAATATTCACGTCTTTGAGAGGCATCCTAGCGAAGCTCCCATGAAAACTTCTAACAATTGCGCCAAAACGATTTCACGATGTGATGAACTGATTTTAAAGAATGGTGGCCATACAGTACATACTTAGTAATAATGTTTTCAGTAATCAAGTTCATGCTGATTTCATTTCAAGATTTTATTCCTAAATTAGCATTGTCTTCTTATTTTGAAGTGTCAGAATAGTTTTCGTGGTAGGCTTATCAACCCATTTATAGTTTCAAGTATTTATAAATTATTTTTGCGTGGAACAGAATATTTTGTTTGTTTATGAGCTTTTTGGAAACATTTTGGTAGCGAGACTAGATGATTTTGACGATTTTATTAGTTCTGTAAACAGTTTGGAATTTGATCAATCTGTGTGAGAATTTTATTTCTTTCTTCGTTTTATGGTAAAAAAGTGACTTAGGGCAACTAAAATATAATTTAGCATCGGATGAAGATTCTACGCTTATTCGATGCCTACTTCAAGGCTGATGCCGGGCCCTGAGCTGTGGTCCACGCACAGACCATATACTAAAAGATCTTCAACTTATCACTAAGTGAGTTTCTGCTCTGGCACCAATTACGTATGTAAGTGTTCTGTGGTCCACGGTATACCGTCAGAGACCATATACTAGAAGATCTGAAACTTATCACCAAGTGACTTTCAGCTCATGCCGCGATGTCGTAGATGTCAATTGGCCAATGACGGAGCCAAGAAATAGTCACGTGACTTTGTTTACATTTAGTTAGGGCGGCTATGACTGTGGCGGCGTAGCAGCAGAAGTAAAAATGGCTTCTTGCGTACGCTTAAAAAAGTGCTCGTAGTTTGATTAAATTCAACCTTGTTGAAGTGCAACGTGGAAGATGGATAATACGAGTAGCAGGCATGCGTGGGTTTACGGTATATTGTTTACGGTATATTGTTTACTGTTGACACTATTCTTATATTGATAAAATGCAGTAGGTATATCGTCGCAAGGGCTGTGAGCTGTGAGTGCATCTTCCACGTAGCGTTTCTAAACAGGCTTGCAAGTGAGTTACGCATTTATTCATTTGACAATGATTGTATTTTTACTTCCGCCAACGCAACACATGATCCCATCGATGTTCTACTGAGCGGATCTTTTCCAGATAAGCCTCGCCCCTAATGCAACACATAAGTTCACCCACTTGTAACTTTCGAAATAATGCACCTATCGACTTCAAATTACTCTCAAAAGCAGAATCAAAACATTTCTTCTCTTTATTCATTTCATGTTTTAATATTTCTTTTGAGAGTAATTTTGACTATGTGAGGGTCCGAGCTAAAGGATAGGTAGGCTTCCTTTTTGTTGAAATAGAATAGGTTTTTGTTTTGTTACGGACCATCTTTTTCGGTTCACTGCTGTCCTGTTTTTTCCAGCACCTACAACTTTTGTCTTCAACTTTAATTTTGTTTCATGAACTTCTTTCTCACCTTACTGTTTCTATGCCCTTTCTGCATAGATTCCGCCCTTAACTCCATACTAAATGGTGCCTTCTTCCTTCCTCTCTTTGGATCTCATTTGTTGAGGATAGGGAGGCTTAAACTAACTAATAATCTAATCTGAGAGTAATTTGAAGTCAATAGCAGCATTATTTCGATAGTTACAAGTGAGTGAACTTATGTGTTGCATTAGTGGCGATGCTTATCTGGAAAAGATCCCACTGACCTGCGTGTTTATTTCATGATTCCATTGAATATATTTGACTCCTGACAAGTTCCGGAAGCTTCAGATAACTTTGGAAGCGACGCGATGACGTTACTGACGGTTTAATTTATTTGTAAAACCGTCGCTACGGGTTAATTAACTCGTTCAAAATTTTCAGTAACACGTGTAGAGCAAATCTCAGCGGTAGTATGCACCTGGACAACTCCTTGTATCATGGAAAACCTGCATGTTACTTTTTGGGTGCTATATTTCTTCAAAAACAACGTGGCTTGGACACTACTAATTAATTTTTGCGGTCGGCATTAATATAACATGGAAAATACCAGATCAAAATTTTGCTGCTTGGTATGTTTGGGCATAGAAGAAACTTACGACAGGTCATCTTTGGTTGTTAGCCTTATGCGTTATAGCTCATTATTAATCGTTTCAATAAGAATAATAGCTTGAGAATTTATGCCACCACCACGTCATGTTCGAAATTTATGTACTAAATCATTTGCCAAAAATTGCTCCTTATTTTAGAAATGTTCAATTATTCGCATACAAATTTTCTAAAATACATCGCTTTCCCCTGATGACGGTCTTAGCAAATTGAGACAAAAAATTGGAGAAACAAAGTTTTTCGTAGCTCAAATAGTATCATCGAAGTTCACGAAATGTTTTATGTTCTTTAAAAATTAACGGACACCTACACAAAGCCTGTAAGTTGCAAAAAAACGTATGTAGAATTTTGTTCGATGCCAAATTGTAAACCCATGCCTAATCGTTTTCGAGAGCGTTCCTACAACACTTTGGCGTTCGATTCCAAAGAAAAATTCAAGAAAATGTACTGCTGATCTCATTGCACTTTTTGGTTATTTTATCACTTTCAGGACATGAGTTTAACCTAATTGCGGGTGAGTCTCGAAGTATAAATTGCAGATTTGTATATGAATGCGCATTCACGTGTGTGTATAGTGAATGAAATGATAAAAAAAGTATTGCCATCATAACCGCAATTTACTATTTTGGCTTTCACTATCCTTACTACGCCAAGAAAGTTTTCATAACTTTTAAATAAAACTAGAGTTTCAATAAACGAGTTTCACACTAAAGCCTGGACACGCAGCCAAGTGGAAGCTTTGGCCGCGATGACGTCAGCGGTGAGTCGTGACTGCTGGCAGCTGATTGGTTGGCGTGCGTGCGTATGTTTATCTAGAGCGGGCTTGGGTTCCACCGTAGTGTTGAAGTTCTTCTTATATAAATGTTTTGTGATACCGTGCTGTCAGTGCTTTCACTCCTAGGGTAATTACCCTAGTTTAGGGTAATCAGACCCCCTCCTAGGGTACAGGCTAGGGTAAGAGGAAAAAATGCGAAATCTAGGGTAAAATCTATACATCAAATCTGGTTTGTAAATGTCATGAGAAAACATGAAGGTTGTCAATAACTACAGTTGAATAACCCAAATAAGAATTAAATGAGCAGAAGGTAAACTTAACTTTCACGAGTATTCAAAGATGGATCGTATGGACATTTGATTCGTAATAATAGCACAAGTCAACGAGTTCCACTGAACAAGTTCCGTTTTTTTGCAATCTGCGGCGCGCAGTTTCTAAACAAGCTTGTGTACGACGATTGCTGGAGCAGTGGGATGCACTTACACTTTGTTGAGTTATCATTTTGTGATCCAACTCAGATATATTATATGATAGCCAATGTTTTCAACAACAAGCTAACCCTCGCTTATTCGCACCACTTAGATTATAATTTGGGGAAATGAAACGCATTTTATACCTGTTTCAGTGTGACTATCCGAATATCTTCAATCTGGGATCAAAAATTTGTAGCCTTATTAAGAGCTTTTGCTCGGATTTTATGCTTGTTGCTTTTGAGAAGAAAACGACCATTTCTTTGCTGAATCCATCCCATCCAACATTCACTAGTGTTTCAGTGCGAGTAGGTGAAAAACGGATGCACAAAATTGGGATGACAGCAACTGAAACGACTTCAGAGATAACTGGCATTACTTCACAGGAGAAAGAGCTTTTTCCTAATTGTAAACGCTTCTTGGTTGAAGCAGTTTCACAATTCCAGAAATGGTTTTCCGTCGAGGATCCTGAACATGACCTCTTCGCTGGCTAAATCCGAGCTTAATGCTCAATGCTTAATGCTAATGACTGCAAAATCTTTGTGTTATACGTTAGATGAAATTTCCGCAATGGAAAAGTTCGTCGATAAGAAATTTATTGATGAAGAGTGGCGAAAACATTACATGGATGAACAATCGACACCAGTCATGTCAGCCGATGATTACTGGGAAACAGCGCTGAGCCTTAAAAAGGCCAGCGGGCTACCATGCTATCCAAATCTTACAACTATTATTGGAACGTTTTTGCCCCTCCCATTTTAAAATGGATTCGTTGATTAAAGGGGCCATCTGAGCGATTTTGGTCTTAATGATCGATTTTTTTCTTTTTTGAAAAGGATTTAGGTAGTGGGCTATTATGGCCTAAAATTTCATGGGACTACGGGCACTAAAACTCCCCCCCAAAGAAAGGTCTAAAAAAATGAATTTTTAATCCCAGTATCGAATGAAAACAGAAAAGAAAATGGAAAATCTGGCTTCGCTAATTCGTTAAAAATGTTTTAAGCATTCCAAAACTGTCTTTGGCTCTGTTTTATCATGAAAATTTCTCGACTTAATTTTTTTTAAATTTCCGAACAAATTAACATAAAAAACGAATATTTCATATTGTCTAAAAACTAAGGCCAAAATCGAAAAACGTACACGAGTAAAAATGTGTTTTTTTTTAATTACTTTCACTTGGAAAATTTCAAAACAATCGGTCCTCAAATAAAAAATTTACCGTGTCTGCACAAATATTATGAGAGTTAAATGTATTTCATTCGTGTAATTTATACATGTGAAATGTTTTTCACAGTATAAATATGGAATTACGCATGCATAGTATTTTTAGATGGTAATACAATGGGAACAAATGATTCAAGTGAAAAATAAGTGTTTCATCACATTTCACCACATAACTCATGTTTTTCGCCTGCTTCGTGAAAATCAAATTTTCTACATAAAAATGAATAGAAGTCGATTAGTTTTCATGCAAGAAAAAGATAATTTTGGAATCAGAGTAACATTTCCAACATTCTAACAGATTGATTTTTCAAACGTTTACATTCAATTTGTTTGTCATTTTACAAAACCGAAAACTTTGTATATTTTAGATACTGATAGAAAATCGCGTATACAAACAAATTAGAACATAAAATGGAAAATTCCGCTCCGTTACTTTGTCAGAAATATTTCAAAGATTCAAAAAATACCCTAAGTTTTCTTCAAACATGAAAACTCATTGACTTAGATTCCATTGAAAATTCCGATAATATAGCATAAAAAATTAATGTTGCCCATTTTCTCAAAAACACAAGTGAAATATGTTTCTTTTTAAAAATTACATTTTCTGGTCAAATTTTGGATCAAACGGTTCATAAACAAAAATTTGCTCAGATGGCCCCTTTAATTTTACCAAAACTTTTCAAAGAACTAGTTTGAAAAATGAAACCGTGTGTGGTTTTGATGCATTCACTGCGTCTAATGTCCCAACTAATACTAATTTAAGAAGGGCTATTAATGAAGTGAAAAAATGCAATGTGCACAGAATCTTCAGCAATGCCAATACATTAGAAACATGAAATGCGAAAAGTGTGATAACGTTTTTATTATGTTGTAGGTTGTAGTTTGTACAAGTATTTCCGGAACTTTAATTTTTATGTGAGTAATATAGTTTCCTGCAAAATAAAAATTGTTTGCATAAAGTATCTACGGTTACACTTTAACAACGTACGTAAAGTTCATCCATTTTTTATTTGTTTTGGATCGGTAGAAAGACTCAGTACAAGAAGCAAGAAAATATACTACATAGGTCTGCATTTTTAATCCCGAAATTTTTTACTTGGTTTTAACAATTATTATTTATGTATTGTGAACACTACTTCTGTAAACCTGGACTTCAATTTTGTCGGCCACGGCACTTTGTGTGTTTGAGTTGTTTATCGATCTACATTTGAAATATACTTCAAAATAAAGGTGTTCAGAAAGATCATTCATTATTTAACATACCCCCAGGAACTTTAAAAAAGCTGTCTATGCGACTCAATTAAAGACAAAGCCAGTACTTTCATTAAAAACTATACGGTAATTATTAGATTACCCCCATTTACATTTTCTAGGGTAATCAAGGAGCATTCTAGGGTAAAATACATGCCAGCCTAGGGTACAAAGATCGACGAGCGTGGAAGGCCTGCGTGCTGTGTGGACAGTGGAGTCACTGTGGTCTGTACTGTAGTCTCTGCAGTCCAGCCATGGCCTTTCCTCAGGCATGTGTGCAGGCGGTGCTGGCGTGCCTTCTGGGCACCTGTCTCGTCACCGCCGCTGTGCAGTCTGTCGTCTGGGACAATTATTATGGTGAGACGCTTCAATTTACTTTATAATCTCGAAATGATTATATTGAGACAATATGATACTTTTTGATATAAGATATGTAGTCTACATTCATGTCCAAAGTTATGAATCATTATTTTCGTACAATATCTTCTCTTGAAATTTTTCAGACTTTAGGACTTTGAGGCATCAATGATGGCGTTAATACTAGGGATCTATGTAGAAATCAAGAACCAACTTGTGCAGCCTGCAAGAAAAAATTCTACTTACCATGCCTGAAAAGTTTTCACTAAACTCATACTATGCGTCTCAACTCATATTCTGACCTGAACGTCAGCTCATTGTCCGAAAATGCAACCACATATTCCTAGCGTACTATATAAGTCTCGTTGTCTATTTTATGCCCCAACATGATTTGGCAGGGTGACTTGCTTGTGTTGGTGTGAGTTTAATCTTCGTAATCACTATTATTTTGATGATGTGAATCGCAGGTTTACATTACTTTCATTCATAATTTAATTTTCCAATTATTGTAATTGTTTCAGAGTCGAGTATTTCATCTCTCGCTTTTCATACTCTCCATATTAACATGAAAGTATTTCTTTTCAGTTCAAAATTGTTCATTCACTCATTAAGCAAACGGAAAAGAGGTGTAATGGCTTCACCTGAAAATAATTTCAATTCAATTTTTCTCTATCATTCACAGCTTTGGTATTATGAGAAATATCCCAGAATGTGCGGCTGTTTTCACTGCTTATTTCTCATTTCACTTTACCGTGATTGATCCTTGACTGTGGTATAAATCTGATCACTTAAAGTTACAGAAAATAACATTTGAATGATAATAAATAACGATAAAATGGTATAAAATTATTTTAAACTCACAACAGTTTATTGAATTCATTGTTGCCTTCAAACTAGTTTCGCATAATTTCTATTTTTAATATTTTTATTTTTCATTGCAAGGCGTCAGGCACATTCCAATGAAACATTCCCCATTGAGCATGACCTTCAGTTGATAACTCATCTTCAATTGACTAAGGAAATTGGTGAAAACAAGATTCAACATTCGTGAATATCCAGAGTATGATAAATTAGGGGAAAATAAGGGATGAGTGGAAACAGAATATTGAAGTTTTCATGTTAAACCATGTGATTTTGAAATTATTTTCACATTTTTTCTTCAACTCAGCTTATGTGACTTGTGTTTATATCGTGACAGTTCATTTATGCTAACTTATTATACATTAATTTTTTACGAGCAAAGGCCTGCAGTCGTAGCTACATTCCAACCCAAGTTGCCATGGCTCACCTAAATTAAAATAAAACAAATAGATAATGGAAAATGAAAGGAATATATCCAAATATTTATTCAAGTTTTTATCACCGGTTGTGAGTTACAATTGATTTCCCAAATTTAAGGTATTCTTACTCTTCTTAAGTAATTTTTAACGATAGCGTTTTTTACCTGTTAGTGCGTACTTGGAGCCTGTTCATAAAATGCCGCTGTGTCCCGTTTAACGCAGAGTTGGTGAATTTTATTAATAGAAAAGAGCTTGTGGTTGAAATAACATGATGTCCTGTGTAGGTTTAGAAAATATAATTTGACTATTTGAGATGTACCTACCAGTAAATAAAAAGTAGAAAAGCAAATTCTATTGACGAAGGACGCAATCATCAGAATATTTTTTGTTTTCTCTTCTTTCAGGACAATAATAATTTAACAGCAAAAGTTAAATAACTGTAAGCCGCAAACACGCGCCTCAAAACGAATGTTTAATCAATCGATTGTTTCGCGCAGCATTCTCTTAGACCAGCCTGATTTTTGGAAAGAGTTTAATTTCTCAGAAGAAGAGAAGGGAAGTGACGTACGTTGTAAGTGCTGTGGTATTCAGCTAATACCGTAGGAATGGTATGAATATGAATTGAATACCAATCAATTCATTTATCCATTTTCTTCATTTTGTGAGTCTTTCAACTTCTTGCAACGATACTTTTTTCTTCATCGAAAGGCTTTATGGATCGAGATACTAGCTCAAATTCAGTTTACAGTTTACAATAATGAAGTTAGACAGTGAGTAATTCAAAAGTTTCAAAATATTACCATTCAAGAAAAATTACTTGCATTTTATGTAAGGTATTCAGTTTTTTCTATATTTTTGTGAAGGTGAATAAAAGAGCAATTATACACGACACGTCTGATCTTGGCTCATAAATGAACGGTGCCAAATAACTGCGCAGTTGAAGAGCAACAGAAGAGCAAGCCACATTAGCGAAGTGAGGGATTCCTATAGTTTTGAAGAGGTCATGACAAGACTTAGTGATGGCAAATAGCCTTCTGCAGTTACTTGACTCCCTTGTATCTGCCCCAATCTCTGGGAAATGTGTCGTTTTATCGAGGAAAGTGAGAAACGGAAAGCTTTTGGGTATCAATTTAACCTAAATTATACATGTTCATTGTTGCCTGAAATTTTTTGTTATTTGTAAACTTATGTCATGGTAGACCATAAGGGTTAATCCTCGTCAAGCGGAAGCAGGTATGAATGATGCTGGGTGAACTCATGGAACGAACAATTTTTGTCAGGGGGAAATTTTGAGATTATAGTTAAAAGTTAACATTAAAAAGATAATTATAGCTCGCTGAATCAGAAAGAGTGTAATACTACCTAGAGTCCAAATATATGCCTGAATTTCTATAAGTTGGTGTCGACAGAAATTGAAGCATTCTTCTCTGAGCGCATTGACAAATTCACTTTACACAATCCACACTTCTTTTCGTGCTAAGTCCCAACTACCCGTGCTGTGTTAATTTCACGTTAATTTAGTATATATTTGTGTAGTGCGTGAGTGTGTGTGTGTGTGTGTGTGTGTGTGTGGGTCAAGATTTGCACTTATTAGACTTCTAGTTTATTGAACTGTAAGCAGGCAAACGTGATAGCTGTCAGATTATTAGTTTAATCATTTAATCCTTAAGAACAATAATTATAGTTCTTAATGATTAAACTGCGGTCACGTTACGTAAACGTACACCAAGCTGTCAGATTGTTAGTTAACCATTTAATCCTTAAGAACATAATTATAGTTCTTAATGATTAAACTGAAGATTGGATTTTCAAAGTATTCGGATTCAAATGCAGCCAAGCATGAATGGTACACGACAAAGTATTCTATCAAAAAATGTGAGATAAATATAGTATTTAGGGATGAACCCTTTACTCGTCATTATTGCAAGTATAAGGTTCCATATAATTAAATAAGGCTTTTGCAAGTTTATGGTGTTATATAAGCCCGTTCTTCATCACACGTTTCTTGACTTGTACGATAATTCGGTCTATTTGCTTTATATGATTCACGAGTGTTCCCTAAATATTTTCCATCTTTAGTTCAAGTTGAGCTCCATGATTGGCTTGACCACTGGTGAAGGTTGATTTTGGGATGATTTGACCGTTCGATGGTAAAATTACCGTGTGTGTGTAGTGACGTTGTCTAGATGAAATGTGTACTCACGATTTTAATGATGGTTTTGCACTCGGATGAGATTTTTTCAAATGTGATGATACATGACCGTATCCATCTTTCCACTGAATCGAGCACCAGTACTTAGCGAAGAGAAGTAACCCTAAACAATCATTCTATGACTTTCGTGCTTCACAGACTGAGAGGTTTTTTAGCTTCATATGCTGTCTCCTTCGTCAAACAGGGATGACAAGCAGTACCATAACAAAACAATTAAATCTTAGTTCTATGTGGCCAAATAACAGTCTTCCAAAACTCATTTTCTCATGTCCAAGTGTCCTATTAGAAATTTTACACGACTTTAGAATGTTTTCACATAAACTGAAGAGATTTACTACGGGTAGTTTTTACTGTTGAAACTCATTTTTGTACGAAAATCTTGAGTATGGATTTTAACTTTTTCGAACATTGCCCGGCTTATTCCAAATTTTTCTTGTCGGTTTCGACGTGTACGAATGTTGACGACTCACAGAGTTCGTTCTGTAAGAAACTGCTTCTGAAAAATTTAAATGTTTTACTTCTGCGAAAATTTTCGAACCTGTTTTACCTTGAGCATGATCCGCTTCAGGTGACAGTTTGCAGAGGCACGTCATTTGGATATGCAAGTGTAATTTTTAATCGAATCATGTAGATTCTTGTTCTACACCTATTATGTTGTCAAAGGATTTGGGTATATTCAATAGTGTATCTAATCCTTATCGTAATTAATTTGTGTTCGTTAAAATTACATTAAATAAACTGGTCTAATGGTCCATGCATGTCTCTGATGCACATAAATCCTCACATGTGAAAAGCATGGTGTTTAGTTTACACCTTTAGTTCGAGCATTAAAAGGTATAATTAACATGAAATTTCATGTGCGCCACTTATTTTTCCACCCATCCGTTATCTGTAAGCAGGTATATATTTACATATGTGCATTATTCTCAATTCAATAGTGAAGTGCTTTTTCGTCCGTGGATGTGGCGTTTGGAGGCTTTAGATTTTGATCGTTTCTTAATATAAAATGACCACTATTCTTCTCGAATGTGGTAGTGTTAAATGCTTTTAATCACTGCACTTTATTGGCATGTGTTTCTTGAGAACGATTCTAATACCCTTTATTATTTACAAAAAAAACGGACAATAACTATACACAGTTAAAGAAACTTTTATAAACCAATATTTTGATCACTGGTCTCGGAATCTCTTTTTGTTTCACTTTGGGCCTTAATTTTTTCTCATGAATTGGTTGATTTTTTATCAGGCTAGGTTACATAGAATAATGCCAGGCTGGTAGGCAACGAAAGAAAGAAATTCAATACAGGATTTCATATGCTAGAGCATGCGCTATTGTTTGCAAAACGGTCACTATACTTATCAAAAACTTGAAAAACTCTTCACCGTACAAGGTGCTTGGAAACTAATGGTGTGAACTTCGACAGCAGGCATAAAAACCAAACAGAATGACTTTTCACGAGCGTGGATAAACTCAGACACTCATTGTTTTTGAGGTATCTAATCTCAACGCTGGGTTGTAGCTATTGTATACAGTATGGTGAGGGCAGTCCCTAGAATGAGGTGGTGGAGACTCATTTGATAATTTGAACTTCAAAAGGAAATGGAATAATAGCAAGCGTCCAAAATGTTCGCCTGCTACATCAATGCATGTATGGTACTTACACAGAAGCAATTTCCGGACACGGTAAAACACTTGTTGGTCATCCATAACGAGTCTTGCTTGCAGCGTGAAGTCTCCTTCAGACAAGATCCATTAATTATATATTTGTCGTAATTATTTCATATTAATTCGCAAATTTACAAAAAGTGCATTTATTAGTACTCGAAAAATCATCGTAATTACTTCACATAACTGTAGCACAAAGCATGTTCAGCAAAGGATGTTTTTAGCTTCCATTTGCTTTTTGCGAGTTGGAGAAACTCGATACAATACAGGGGGGATGGAAATATTTTTTTGGAATTTTTTGACTGTTTGACAGTTTTCAATGCATTAGTAGTAATAGCTGGATTAAAATAAATAATGCATATCATTTGCTTGACGATAACGCACTGTTATTAAAAATTTAAAAGCAAAGAATAAAATTCTAAACAGTTTCTGAGCGTTTCAGGATAAATCACATCATCAGCTGAAAAACATACGACATAAACTAAATGTGATGAGTAACAGACACCAACGGTTCACGAGATTACACTAAATTAGATGGAAATGCACAATGGGAAGCAACTATACGTGTCTTTCAGTGTTGGTCTACATTTTAAAATATACAGTGATTCTAAAATGTGGACATCAGTGAAATTTTACCTCTGCACTATAAACGAAAAATTATAGAAAAAAATAATTTTAATAATATAATTATAAATTATATTATTAGTGATTGAATTGCAGTTACCTGCGTGATTACGGATTGCAGAATTTGAGTGGTTGTCTTAGCCTTGATCCTGTGCGGTAGCTGACTCCCCTATGCTCTGCGATCCGCTGTCCTAGGGTACGACCTAGATGTACCTAGATGCACACTGTGCACAACTATATTCATAAAAAATTGAGGATTGCATCGCAACGGGAATTTTTTTTTTTAAACTGAAAAACGATCTTATACAAAAGTTGTTCACAAGACTAACAAGCAACTAATTGTTGAAGTATTTAAGCACAAGAGATTTCAGCTCTTCTTCAAGTTTGTCGGATTCAGCACCGAAATATGGGAGAGAAATGTAAAGCTTTTCATTAGGGTTATTGGTGAACGGAAGCCTATTAAGCTTTTTGGACAAAAACTACTTCAACTGGGACTCGATTTAAGAATAAAGTTAAAGTTTTTAAGAGTTTCAAACTCAAAATGCATCACAGTAAATTTGGATGAAAATAAAAAGGTACGGTTTAAAAGCGCCTTGAATGCTATTCAATTTGAATTTAAAGGTACAAAAACTAAAAAAAACTCAAACCTAGTTCAGAGAACGTTGTTTTCCTATAAACGGATGTTCGAAATCTACCATTCACTCTACTAACCAAGCAATCAAGGAAATAAATATTGTTCATGTTCTCTCCATCCATCGCAAATTTGAGCGAACTATGCTTAGAATTCAAATAATCAAGAAATTGAGGAGCATGAGATTGTTCTTTGAAAAGCAAAAAAGTATCGTCAACGTACCTCTTATAAAACTCGGGCTTAAAATCAGCAGGACAGTCATCTAACCAGATTCTTTCAAAATTACACATGAAGATGTTAGCAAAAGTAGACCCAAACCGCAAACCCATTCCTAACCCCTCCAGCAGACCAGCTGACGAAAAAACGACCATAAAACAGAAAAAAAAAGAATTAAGAACGGCCAATTCTAAAAATGACTTAAAATACGACCTCGTTAGCCCCAAAACCTCTCCAGAACCTCCTGTGAATAATTTAGTAAGGCAAATATCGTTTTTTCTTCAATTTTTATCTTGTTTCATAACCTTCCTTCTTAAATCACTGTTTCTGTGCGCATGGGATCCTGTGCATAGATTCTGCGTTCCCTTAACTCTATACTAAATTGTGCCTTCATCCATCCTCTCTTTGAACATCTTTGTTGTGACAAGGGAAGCTAAAACTAACTTAAAATCAAGGAATCATTGTATCTAGATGACGCAGTTTTGAGAGTCGATTTTATGATAGCTAACCACACAAAAGTGTGTCGGTTTTCTGACAACAATTTTCACAGTGATGGAAATGGTTTCCAGCGTTTGTGATATATTTAGTGTGTCATTTATGAAATAGCTAAACATCTCATCACCTGAGATCAACTTTGTTTCGAAGCTTCTCATGTTGTAAAACGAGACTTCTTGATCATTGTCAGATATAATATTCAGTGATTACTATTATTTGTTTCACAGAGCTTATTTTACTAATGGTATGGTAGTAGTTAATATCTAAGAGTTAATTTTTTTAATATACACGTGTCATCGTTTTGGTGATTTTCCACTTTTTTGAGAGAAATTAAAAAATTTTTATCCATAGAGTAGGAGAAAATGTTACAAAAAATAGTAATTTTGGCCTTTAAACTGAAAGAACTCCACAATCGATACGTGTAAAATGATATTGATGGACAGAATTTCAATTTTCAAAACAGTGAAATTATGTTTAGGATTGAATTATTTCGATTGTAGAAATGTTTTAACGTTGTACAAAAATCTTAGCACCTAACATCAGTATCAGTATTCCTAGTTGAAACGCACTATTTCAAATTTTTGTTGAACAAACTATAAGTTCCGAATAAAATTTTATAAAATTTGTCTTCAAGAGATTCTATTGTTTCAACGATGGTTTGGTGAGGAAGTCGATTTCTTAAGCTCTGTAAGAACTTCCAGTCGCTCGTTTCCAACGTTCAAAAATGGCTAGAAAGAGGTTGGCAGGGAAGATGTTTGATGATTTTTCGAAGATTAATCCTTTCAAGATCGTGTTTTAAAACATGGGACATTATTTCACAACTTTTTGTGTGAAATGCCGAAAATGTCAACAGTTCGCCCACAGTCCACACTGTCAAAACTAATAACTCGTTCTGAATAACACGAAATAAATGCTAAATTACAACAGATCCCCCTGTGGACATGATGGCTGGGAGCCCGAATTCTAGATCATTTGCCTCCCAAGGTTCACTTTATAAATAAGAGAACCGTTTTTGAGAGCCAAGTATAAATAATCCATCAGACTATACAGCATTAGCTCATTTTTTAATTGCTAAAAACGTGTTGCCGTGTAGTTCAAAAGGCGACAACTGCTTAGTGCTTAGTTCTGACGTTTGTGATAAGGAAGTCTGAAGTGCGAACCATTCAGGAAAATTAGCCAACATTATCGTGTGAGGTATTTTTAAATTTTAAGCCTTGATATTATTGTGCACTACATGGGGTCAGAATATCATTCTTCCTTTTGATAAATAGCAGCTCTTTGGTTATAATCGTTTCTTTCTTAACTGTTTTAGTTTTGCCATTCGCTTTCATTTATTTCATTAATCGCCGTACTTTCAAGAAATTAAACAAATAAAAACTAATGATAAAATTAAACAGTCAAGAAAGCTAAGATTGTAACCAAGGAACTGTTATAGTAGTCACCTTGTGAACTGCACGGCCACATGCTTTCAGCATTTGAAAAATGAACTAGTGCTATAAAGTCTGATGGATTATTTAAACGTACTTAGCTCTCAAAAACGGTCCATAAAAAAATAAGTTCATTATACACTACGTGCGTCCAAGATATTTATACAAGATCAACAGCTAGTTCAAATTACTCTCACCTTAATTAATTGTCTATAAGAGTAGTTAGGGTATCAGTTCCTCGGTTTCTAAACTTATCGTAATTTTTCATATTTCCAGCCTCGAATTTCCATTATTTCTATTCTAATACGACTACTTCAGAGTTTTTTCAGTCAAGTCAACCGCTGCTATGCCAGTGTTCGTGATAACACTTGCCTCATTTTTCTCTCCACAATATTTTCGAGACCTATACTGAGTGACCAAAAATGACTCAGTATAATCAAAATCGATTAAGTTCATTTCACGGTTCTTATTCATGATGAGTGAGGCGAGTATGGAGATCAATTCAAGAGTGTTTGAGGCTAGGACCCGAACTAATTAGATCGTAGGCTACCTTTTTCATTTTCGTCATTTCATGATCAGGTCATTTGAGGATTTATGTCAGGTAAAAGAAATCAAGCTTCTCTGTGTAATCGGGAATTCCAAAGAAAGAAAATTAGTTTCAGTTCAATAGTTTTTTGAACAATGACTTGCGAGAGAAATGAGCAGACTTCTTATGCAGCTACCGTAAACTTTTGATTCGACCATGATTAGCACCGTTTCTGCCAACACTTATTAATTCCATTTCTTCATTTGAAGCAGTTTGGTTGGATAATGGCTAAAGCCTTTAATTTGTTGCTTGGTGCCTTCGCGTGTGTCGATACGTTTTCACATCAATTGAGCAGCCAGTAAGCCCGTGGTGTCGACACTAATTTTTTGAGTGGATTTTCAGCGAGAGAGTCACCTTTTCTGTTCAACTTCATTTAAATTGGTAGGAAATAATAGGCTATGACGCACTGTACATTCATTATTTCGGAGATGGTACTGCTTGGCAAGCTTGCGTCATTCAGAGTATTTTCTACATTTTTTCATTACTCTCGTTCGATTTGATATTTTGTTCACTAATTTAATCAACGATTTCCTTTAAATCTCTACGGTCGAGAAATTAGATGGATCTCAACCACGTGAGGAGAATTCTACTGTAATAGTTGTGGCATGAGTTGAAAAGCATTCTATACGTCTAACATAACTTCAACCAAAGTAATTTAGAAAAGCCGAGGATTTGATGATTTTTTCTCCTGAAAGATAGAGCGTTACTGAAATTTAGAAGGATCGTCTTAATATTAGGTTATGCTATTTTTTAATCGTGCAATAGGCAGAAAAAGTCCGAGTCTCAAAAAAAATTTTCTGGGTTTAGTGGAAACACTGAAATTCCTATGAGTTTACCAAGGAAAATTTATCGGCCATAATTGAGCACAGAATCAGAAAAAACGACAGTTCGATAATTCAGAAGCTGATTTGTGCTGTTAACAATATGTTCGTATTTCCTTGACGAAAAAGAGAAAAATGTGTACAACTTTCATGGAATCTATGCTAAAGCGAGTGGAACATGATAGCAGCAGAGGAAGTGCCAACATTCCATGCTAAATGTATAGTCTATATCATGCCTGTTTTTAAGAAATAAATAAAAAAAAATTATGTTATTTCAACTTTTTCCAAACGGATTTCACACTATTGTACATATGTTCATGTGGAGCAGAAAAATATTTACGACGAACACAGAGACGATATTGAATTAAAAAGTAAAGACTTATGTTAGCTACTGAAAAAGTGGTCATTAATATTTCATGGTTGGTAACTAGATAAAAGCTAAGTACTTTTGCCATTTGCTGAATTTTTGTCCTTACATGAAGTAAATTGAGTCATACTACAAGTTTTATCTGCCATTTTGTGAGTCATTTCTTGATTCAGTCGTAGGCATGAGCGCAAAAAGGTAAATTAGAAAATATTAATGCCCGTGTTCCCTAGAAAATCTTCAAATGCATATATTTTTCCTCTGTGTGAACTTCTCCATTCATGTGATTATGTTTGATAGAAAATGTGCGCGATGTACTCTGTGATTTTTCTTTTAGCAGAGTTTTGAGAGCGGGAACACCTAACACATGATTTTAAATTATCAAACACGAGAATCCACAAATTAATAATGAAAATTAGGATTTGCTAAAAGTTTTTTCGACAGCATGCAGAAATTCACATCACCTACTTAGTTTAAAAGAAACTGATCTTATATGTAAGTCAAAAGTGAGTTTCCCCACCTAGAATAATTTGAAAGTAGATAAATTAATCTTCCGATCAACGGTTTTACCGGTCACATTCAAACGAAGAATCAAGTAAAAAAGTAAAAAAGTAAAAAATACCCAAGATTAGTTCCGTATATCCATGTAGTTTGTTTTTGATAGCGTTTTAACGACAAAAGTTTTTCATCAAACATTATTGGTTTTTGATGTCCCTGTACAGTGCACAGGAGGAAGAGAGGAAAAAAAAGCACTCCGAATAAAATTAAATCCGTTGTGAATAACTTAGTCGTTGATGAAAACGATGAAAAGGCATTAGAACTAAATTTGGCTGTGCATCGACACTTTCAATCAGAACCTGAGTTTTGGTCGAATAACCAAGTTGTTAAAGCACCTTCCAGTAAGAGCATTAGCCAACTCTTTAACATCACAAAAGACGATATTGCTCAGATAATACCCTTAGCACAACGAAATGATTTACTAAAACTTTCTCGCAAGCTCAAAATATCAGTTTTATGTTACCAAATTGTCAGTGGGAGAAAATTTTGTGAAAGTTGCGCCGTATTTTCCCAAAACCCCTATTACCTTCAGCCTTGCTCGTAGAAATTGTGAAATCGTGACGTCGCGCTATTAGGCCAAGACGTTGCGTCCAAAATCAAGGATCAAAATGGGTTAAATTGAGTTAGCTCCAATCGATCGTTGATTTCTCATGAATCGGAGGTAACCGATCCTTGGGAAATTGTACGATTTCTACAGTAATACTTTTCATTTCATTTCGAGTACAATTGTTTATTTCGAGAGATTATTTCTAATGCATCAGAAAAAGTGCACACTTGATTTAGTACAACATTAGACCGCACTATCGAATAAAACATTTTGGGATCTTTATTTAATCACTGGAGAATAAGAATTACATAGGGTAAGGCTACTTCACATTATTGTCCTTTTTATATCAAGCTTATTTCGCACGAGGTCACCAAGAATCATCAGTTACTATGATAGTCTGACACAGTTCTACAAGCAAACAGAAAAACACTAAAAATTGATCATTATGACTTTCAAAATTATTTTAGCTGCAATTTCTTTCCCTCAGATTAGAATTGGAAGATATTTGGTCGTTGTGCCATTAACGAGCAGACATGAATTTAACAACGTATCGCCGGTGATTCGATCTCGATTTGCCCGTGAAATGTACCCTTTGAGGTCGCAATATTGCCCTTATCCATCGCCAGCCATCAGGGATGTTCACCTAAGCAACACCCTGGTCTTTCCTGCACGTCTGAAAATCTCTTGTGAGAAATGTCCTCTTGTGTGAGGTATCTGAAAATAATGTTAGCCATGATGTTTTCCTCACTAAAATACATATGTATACGCTTTTTCAGCTCTAATACGAATTTTTTTATAGAACATTTATCGTCTAATCTTTCATAAGTTGCGTTGGATAATCTGGGGAATGGTTTGATGCGTGATCGAAACAAAGTCTGATTAAGATTTAGAAGATAATTACAGAAAGAAACTGATTAATTGAATAAGTTTTATACTGTTTATTCAGGATTAATAGCAATAAGTTAAACTTTTACATCAAACTCAATGGTACTTTAATTTGTTCGAAAATCTTGGAGAAAGATAGTAACTTGAAAAAATCCTCAACGGAGCCAATTCCAATAACTGAATCGCTGCAGCACGTGAGCACAAAAGCCCTGCATGCTCTATACATAAATTCTGCAAATTAAAAAGACAAACAGCATTGAAACATAAACAGCTCTGGCAAATGATCCAATTTGTGTAATTTTGATTGATAAACTTGACGCGTACGTGATCCGGAAAAAGCGTTCTGAAGAATTTTGAGGTACATCAAGTGCGTAATAGTGCACTGGGATGCATCTCAAAATTACCAAAAATACTGTAAATGAGTAAATTCTCCTGTGCAAATGCTGCATAAATTCAGGATATCTGATGCAATAAATAATTCGACAGGTATTAGTGCAAAGCAATGATTTTCCGTTTTATTGCAGGTTCAAATACGAGGCAGAGCGAGGGCATCGTCATCAACTCCTTCCTCAGTGAGCTCTTGCTTTGCGTTGGCCAGTGCCTCAGGCATAGCAGCTGCTACGCGGTAAATCACAATGGTGAGAAAGAAACAAAAACCTTTGACTACTCTTTGGAAAAGTTTAAGCGGTGTCGATCAGTTTTACATTTTGCATGGTGGGCAATGGGACATTAAGCTAATTTTTTCGTGTTGTAGATGATAAAACGAGCAAGACAGTTACAAGCGAGTAAAATTCATTTCCTAAAATGCAGGAGAATCAGGAAATGTGATTCTTTTTAACCATTTCTCCCCACTTTTGCCGCTTTTTAGGTACGAATGGATTTCACATTCAATTTAAATAATTTAAAAAAAATGGAAAAAATTTTTTACTTAAGTACGTTTAATCTAAATTATTCCCTGCTAAATCTGCTGTAAACGCATTTTGCAAGAATTTTGAGCGAATCATGTGTACGTAGATAAGTATTTGAAGCAGAAAATAAGAAACTCTGTCGCGGTCATTGTTAGGTACTTCTTACAATAATTCCAGTTCATATCGTACACGCAAGGGAGAAAGTGAAGAAAGAAAAAAGAAGAAAACCCGTTTATTTCCCTAAAAGGTGATCATGAGATGCATTACAACATACTGGATTTAAAAAATTTCTTAAAATAACGGTCCTGAATTGATAGACGCCTTAAATGTAAATATGCCATCGAGGAGAATTATTCTTCAGCACTTACTATTTACTATAACTTTCAATAACTGACTCACCCAATTTTAATATTTTAATTCCAATTATCTTCTGCATTTTCTGGTAACATCTTTATTAGTTTTTTCCAGAAACAGACAAGTAGAAACCGACTTAGAACAATATTTATGAGCAGCTCTAACGCTGTTGCATTGGAGCATCGAGCAGTTATCGGCATATTCAAATACCAAATGAAAATTCGGGAAGAGAAAATCCTCATTGTACACATTAGAATCGTGATATTGCATGTGATTCAGAATGGTTAGAGTCGTTGATATTTTAGATCAGATTCATACTGTTTATCATAGAGAAAGTATTTTTGTTCGAGTGAAGAATACTCTTACTTGTGAAAAATCTTTCGGATATTTTACTAAAAATCGGAAGAAGAGAAATTTGTCTAAAACTTTTCATCTCATTTTTTCCAAAGAAGAGTTACTCGGATGATTTTCAGATAGCCTAGGTAGATACTTGCAGAAAAGTAATGAATAATTAAGTCTGATAGTATGCGAGAATTTCACTTGGAGCAATTTTAGCCTATTTGATTTGTTTTGAAAATTGTTCTCGCGGTCAAGCTCATCAAAGGGATTATTTACTGTAGAAAATCTATTAATCAAATGATGAGCAGTCTCAGGAGTGATATTATCAGTAATGTTTTGCCTGTGTGAACAAAATAGTTGTTCAAAAGATTTTCAACGTATTTTCTCTGCGATAAGTTACATATTGTAGAGCAATAGATTAAATTTTCCTTCCCTATATTTTTGGGTTGTAAACAGTATTAAGAAGAGGCAGATTTTCATATCATTTTTTTTCTGGAATATTCGAGCTAAAACATTTTTTCTCTAGTTCCCGTTTTGATTTATGAGATAATTTCTGGCTACTTTTGATATTTTTTCATTTATAAAGTAATTTGAAGCATGATTGATGTTCTTCAAGTTTATAATGATGCATTGCGTAATCAATTTTTGTGGATGTTTTTGTGCAGTTGAGCGCGTGGTGATCGGGATTACAGCATCGACTCTGTGCAGTAATTATAGCATTAGGTAGATTCAGTATTATATTGTCAAGGTTCGTCGTATCAATACTGAGAGAAATTTTGACACACCTGGGTGTGTCAGACGGTTATTCAGAAGTATTTTGATGCACATTGAAGTATTTCCTTTGACCACATATTAAAGCGGTTGAGAGACTTAAAATATTTATTCACGTTTCAAATGGCCAAAGATATTTTACATTGTTCATTATTGTCATTCATTATCAAATAAAGATGCAATGATTTCGAGACACGAGTAGAATGAGAGAATGTATTATAGCGGCAATCATTAATAAGCCATCGGATGTTATTGTCATTGTATCGAGAGTTACGGAACATCTCAGTACTATTATTGAGTTATTCAAAAATGGAATATAACATGGTGTACCAGGCCTGCAAATATTTTTTTAGAAGAGCCGTGTTACCTGATATATTCTAAGGCTATTTTCAGTTATTAATTATTAAATAATTCGACAACTAGAGTTTTGCTATGAATAATACTAGGAGCCTCTCATAAATACACAAGTTGACACATCTCCGCCATAACCTTTAAATCACGTTCATTATTTTTCAGTGGAAAATTGTGGACAGTAAATTATGCATTTGAATCTCACATTATACATTGTTGTCCAGCCTACTATAAGGAAAACCGGTGGCATCAAATTTATAGTTTAATTCAGCAATTGCGCAATTTATTTATTTATTTTTTCAATAGTTTAATATGTAGTTCTAGCTAAATTTAAAAAAAAACACCGCATTTTTGCTATTATTTAACCACGAATTTTGAGACATAGCGTTCGTCGAGTGTCTCGGACCAAATAAATGGAAAATAAACTTGCTAAATGATTGATACATTGAGCTGATAGGTCGATTTTTCGGAAATCTTATTTTCAAAATGGAAAGAAGAACCAAGGCGTATATAAACATTTTTACTTGTAAACATTTTTACTTGTAAACGTTTCGGAAAATCTGGTTTCCATCATCAGTACTGAAAATGAAGTAACAGATAAAAAATGAAATTAGATGTCTACTATAATAAGAGAACTTCTAGTAACCTCAATAAACATGAAAAATAAAATGCGAGTATAAACAAAAAAGGGGGAAAAGGTACTGCTAAAAACTATAATCGCACACCTACACACACACACACACACACATCCACACGGACACACGGACACTAAAAACTATAGGCATACCTAAGCTGTTGGGGCAATGTGTAATTTTGTGGCACTTTGATCATTATTAAATTTCGGCTTAACTGTATATATGAATAGTGATTCTAAAACTCTCAGATCGTGTTCTCTATTAGTTTTAGCAAGAGTTGCAAAATTTGAGGTTTTAAATGGATGGTCGAACTTAAAACAATGGTCTCGGATTGCAGACTGAGAAGGGCAGGCGTATGGACGACCTGTACGGTGCGATATACCTGAATGTTGGCTGTGGCGAATAAACTGCTGGAGCATTGTGCTACCAACATACGATTGCATGCAACAATCACATTCATACAGATACACACAGCCACTTTGCAGGCATTCATTCACACGTTCCTTCCTGTGAAAAAATGAGGCTATTTTAAAATTGTTCCTATAAAATACACGAACGTCAATAGAGATAAAATACGTATGCACCAACGACATGAGTTCTTTCTTCAGTTCAGTTTTCAAATAGCCGAGGTAAGGTAAGTTGACAAATACTTTTTCTTTTGCAGCCGTCAGAGTTAAAGGAGGAGAAGAAAGTTTTTTATCTAAAAATGTTTTTACAATCCTGTTAATCAGGTAAATTGGGTATTTGTTTTTAAGAAACATTCGGCGCAAGAATTCAACCTCTTCATGAAAAATTTGATACGAACTAGAAATATTATAAGCTCTGTGCAAGAGCGTATTAACACATGATTTCACATATCCCTTGTAAATACAACTAAAATAATTCGTTGCAAGGCCCGTAAATGTGGGTTTTCTGTAAACCGATGTTAGCAACGTAGAATTATTTTTTCGAATTAACACGTCTAAAAAAGGTAATTGGTTATTGTGCTCCATTTCCATTGTGAACTTGATATTAGAGTGAAAATTATTAATGTAATGAAAAAACATCTCAGCCTGATCATGGGAATCAAAAAGTGCAAAGGTGTCATCCAGATATCGTCTGTAGAATTTGGGCTTGAATTCAGGCGGGCATTGCTCTAAAAAAGTTTTTTCCAGACTAGCTAAAAAAGAATTCGCAATTAAAGGCGAAAGGCTTGAGCCCATTGCCAACCCGTCAATTTGCTGATAAACCTTATCATTGAACAAGAAGTAGGAGTCTTTCAAAGCGATTTCTAGAAGTCGTTTAAGTTCTACCTTATCGTAATTAAGAATTTGCTCCCCCTTCTGGCAAATTCTATGTGAAAGTTTTCATTTTGTTTAGGTATGATATTTTAACAGCTTTTGAAGGCTGGAACTTCAATTCTTATTTGCAGATGAAAGCGACGATTCCCTCCGATGTACCCGAAGTACGTTCTCAATTCGTGAAATCCTTATCGACTTTTTCGGCGTCAATATTCATCGACTGGGAGGATATGTCAAATTTAAAGTTTTTTCGCAAACCAATGATATTTTTCATTTGTTTGTTTCCTTTTTGACACGGCTTGGCTTGCTTTTGCGTGACTGTAATTTCCCTTTGAAACCTTCTCAATACATTTGTTAATGATCTATTGGGATGGATACAGCTATCATATTATATTTAGAATCTCCTTCATATTAAAATAAAACGCAGTCGGGTAATTTTCCTCAGTCGTATCTCTGCGTTCATGTGGTGTTGGCCGCCATATTGTACGACTGACGTTTATACGATTTTTTCGATGAATTGTCTCTTTCAATTCAGGGCTAAAATCATTTGCATATTTTCTGCTTTCTTTTAGGTTTACAATAGTTTTTAAGATGCATTTGTGATGTTTTACTTTGTGGATTTACAGAACTGACTCATGAGTGTGAAATTCTGAAATTTGTCCCGCCCCCCAACCCGCGTCCTGCCCCTTCCACAGCAGAAAACTGGCGCCATCTCCTGATTGACTCCTCCTCGAAGGTAATTTCTATCTTACGCGTGTCATCGTTCTGTACTGAAATTTGCATAAGAATTTCACTTAACTGTTTTTGAAAACAATTCATGCTTTCATGAACATTATTATCGCTTTACTTATTAGTATGCGACGTCACTGAATGTCACGGATTTTACGACCTAGCCATCACGTATTTTGCAAATTTCTTTACAATTTACCTCTTGCAAAATCTATTCGTGGCACTGTTGAGCTTCGACAGTCAGTTGGCAATTGGCCAATTATAGCCAAAATTTTACTTCATTTTCTCCAGCAGCCATCATATTTAGTGTTAATAACTATGGATAATTTAAAGTACAAGTCTTTGCTCACAAGCCAATGCTATAAGGTATCTACCGGCTGTCTAAGACAGCATTTGGTTCCTTGGTACATTATGCGCTAGACCGGGATTGAACAAGTCTGTCAAGAAAACATCCCACCTTATAAAAACTATTGTCATATAGGAGGGAAAGTTTGAGTAGAAACAAAGTAAGGGCAAAGCCAATCTATAAATATTTCTACGAAGAAACATTGATCTCCGCTCTCTGGGTTTTCGCTCCCATTTTTGCTAAAACGTTGAAAAGTAGTCCATGGAGGGTGCCTTAAATTCGTTAATAAAGTTGTTTCATCTATAGTTCTCGTAAAATTCGAGAAGTAAATTTGTGAACTAGTAGGTTTCATCGACCGTAAGCATCAAGGATCACTCCCTAACTGCCGTGGAAGTGACTACCGTGGAGGACGCTCCTTGTAAATTGACTTCCACGGCAGTTAGGGAGTGATCTTTGATGCTCGCCTACTAATCTCAGCTCGTTCAACTACTAAGGAAATAAGCGTCGGATCGTGACTTTTCTTTCACAAGAATGTCAGTTACGTATTTGGTACTGCAGCTGACCCGTTGAGGGCTTTCAACATGCTCAGTCAGGGTAACTGATGCAATCACCGACGAGTCTCCTAAAAATGAAGACACGTTCTCCACCGCCACCATCGTACATGTAAGTTGATAGTCACTTTGTTGATGGAAAACTGCTCCCAAATTATTTAGGCATGCCTCTTGAGCAGTAAAGGGCGCGAGATGTGGAAAACCTGACACTGTTTCAAGGTATCAAATTAACCTGGGGCACATATTCGGGCCTGACAAATAATTAAAAGAGATCTATCTCAAATCTTGTGAGAATTGACTTCCTTGGGTAAATACCGATAGGATTTGACTTGCAGACAAAATTTTTTCCTATGTAAGCTTGAGTATCGACATCACCCAATACTTTGAGCTAAACTGCTGTTCCAGAGCATGAAGAAACGGTTCTTGACGATGAGGGGGCGGACTGACAATAATTGCTGAGGAGTGTCTCTCGATTAATTGTCCCTAAGCCATACAGAGAAATGAAGTCAGATCATCAGTCTACTCAGAAGTGCATTCTCGATCAATCATGTTGACGCAAACGGAAGCGAGTGCTGGACAAAGATCCTGTAAATCAGTGGCAAAGTGATGGTTCGTTTATCGTTCACAACCACTTTAGAATTGCGACATTGAAATCAGGATTTGTTGTACTCGTAATTCTAAAACAACCATACTTCAAGTTGAAGTAGAGTAAATCGTCTAAATACTTTTCTATAGCAATCGGTCAAATGAATAGAAGACTAAAAATACTACTTATCGGCTGCCAATTAGTCCTGCTACATGCGGATGGAAAGACTTCACTTAATTGTAGACTCTTGATTATTAAGAAATAAGTGCTCATTTGTTTTTTCATTTTTAACACTTGCAGGGCTCTGGCTATTAAGAGCCTATATTTTTACATTTATGAACATGGTGATGAGTTTGTTAAAAATCGTGTTCACTGAACGGATGTAACATGACCTAACATTTTTAGCCGACTTCCACTGTATTGAAATTTAATAAAATCACTTTAAAACTGAAATTCGACAGCAAAAACCTCCAAAATTTAGTGTCGGATCGAATGATTTGCAGAGTTTTTCCATTTGTGTACTATTGTCAATACCGGCGGTTTAATTTTCTGAAAATAATATGAGATATTGAAATCATTATCGCAACGAACTTAGAGCTCTATCGATTTGGAAATAATTTGCCCAATAATCAGTGAAAGAAAATGAAGACCTTCCGAAAAGCCTACGAAGCCCAGCGGCCCCGAACGTGCAGTAAGCGAATGTGCCTCAACCGTAATTTTTGTAAATACATGTATACCCAAATCGAACAGTTGAGGCCTTACTTTGAGTCATATTGTTGTATTTATAGGGAGAAGGAGGGGAGGGGAAGAAAATAGGAGCTGAGTTCGAGCGCCTGGTTCAGAGGGCATAGGGAAATGTCTAAAAAAATTTAAAAGGTCATTTCACAATAAGTATTCTCCTGATTTCCCTCTATTTCTCCGAGTTATTGTAAACATTATTAATACCCAGATCCATCTAAGAAAATGTAACAGGACTGAAAAAAATTATACGTAAATTAAAAAACTCTGTTTTGTATTACTTGCTAGTAGGTGAAATGAAATTGGTTACGGCAGAGCGAGACCCTGCACTGGTAGTTGTGAGAGCTGTCATACTGAAACTGGTTCTTTCTAAACTTCTTTCTTATTGGTACAGTGTGCTGACATCTCGAATGAAGTTTACATATCGCATAGCTAATATGAGCGAGAGTGCACGCATCTTAATTGTATACGTTTCCTGGATTAGACGGTCAGAATTACGTTATTTATTTTATAGAATTTATTGGACTCAAACCTATCAGCCTATTAAATATTGAAATAACTGTCAGTTTACGACTAAGAGTATTATTCAATGAATTAGTAGACCTAATTAGTCGATGAATCACCTAATGGTTCAGAAGCAGCTTCATTGCTCAACAGGCGACATTGTCGGTAAGCGGACCGTTAATTTGATTTGCAGACCATCTAATTAGTCATTACGTCACCTCTTATTCTTCAGTAAACCTTTACTTAAAAATTATCTCACCATCGAAATGCTTAATAAAGGCATCTTCTGAATTAAATTCTCCTCCAATTTTCAACTTTATGATATTTGAAGTCTTCCTCTATCTTGTATGCTCTAATTCCTTAAAATGTTCTATTGGCTTAACTACAGTTTCATAAATGCCTTATTGCCCAATAAAGTTTGAATGTTAGTTATTCAAGTTAATTAAAATGTTCTATCGTTAATTATATTATAACAAGTGTTCAAAGACGATTGCCCCCATGCAACAGCCCTATCGTCAATACTATTTTCTTCGAAATACTGCTTTCGTAAGACAAAAACCCATTAACTTTTTGTTTCGTTTAGTTAGACATAAACCGCCGAGAACGCACCTTGAACGAGCCTAGGTCTACGTGCGTTACACACCCATTCGAAATTTCAGGGCTTAAATGTTGCGATTCTTCGTACTTGTTGAAGGTATTTTAACTTTCATTAAACGTTAAGAACTTGGTATTAGGTTCAATAAAATGAATTTGTCGGGGTTGTTGTGCAGAAAACAGTTATCTAAAGGGGGCAGTTGTTTGGAGGGAGTTATCAGTGAGCAGTGGTCCTGTTATATGTTGACGTCTCTCTTCCATAAGGGTGTTTTTCAAACCGCAAATAAGGCGCTCACTCGAGGTTGTATTACAGGGCCCGTGTTCATACAAACCATGCGAAGAAAGCAGCACATGCGTTACATACTCACGCCGTCCTGACGACCCTACCCCACGACCCCGCCAGCTGTACGCTTGTTCTCAGCATGATTTCTTCAAGCAGAAAATCAGCGATGGCCTAACTAGTAAGTGAAGCTACTTTCAATCTCTACTAAAGTGTTAAATGAGGAGTATCAAAGTTGTTTTTCAGTTTTACATCGAACTTTTTTAAATTTGCGGTGAATCTGAATTGACTCAATGGTTATCAGTGGCGAAACGTTGGGTTAATACGGAATCGAGGGCAGAGTGACGAACAATAGATGTTAGAGCTAGATGCGCTTAAATGCGCACTCAAAAGAAATAGTGAAAGCAAGCAATAGAAATAGACAGAACAGCTTTGAAAAAAGGATTTGGTGGGTTTTTTTGCACGGAATAGGGTGAATGAATGCTAGTGAGTGAACATTCACAAACAGTAAATTTTGTGAATGTGACACGTAAGAGAGTTGAAACAGGAAGTATAAATATGTAAAAGTGCGTGAAGTGAATACGAATTACAGCTTACTTAGGCAAAGAGGGTTTTTAGAAATACAGAAACTTTAGATTTTGGCCCCTTGACTTGAGCAACTCTTATCCCGATCAGAGTGGATTATCTATGTAGGCCTGCTGTGTTATTTCAGGTAACCAAGTATTCATAATATCTTTTGGAAAGAGTAGTCGATTCATAGCGTGAAAAGTTTACTATATGAATGAATGAAAACCTGTGTGTGTGCGCACTTTGTCTGTACATGTGTTCGTACGTATGCTAATGCAACGCCTGGGTGCGGTTTTGCCGCAGTGCGCTAGCTTAGTCAGCAAAACATTAGAGCTATATAAAGACGTGCGCGGCTTCTGGAGTCGCATTTGGTCTGTGTTACTCCCCTGTACAACACCTCTACCAGTAAATCGTCGCAGTTTACCAGCGTTGTTACTACCCCACCGGACGTTATAACCCTTCGGGCGTTACACTGGTGGCGAGACAAGTGACGGACCCACGAATTCGAGAAGATATATTTGCGAAGTCAAGAAGATATAGTATTCGACGAGAAACGTAAAGAAGTTTGAGAAGAAGGTCGAGTGACTTCAGCAAATCAACACGGCGGGAATAACTACAGAGAAATCCAGAGAACTACGTGAAGATCGTCTGGTGACAGAGACAGTCAGAGCAACGAGATATCGATTATAAGGACAGCATCTACAGACGGAGAGCTTCGGAGATCTACGAAAAGGGCGACTACGGAGCTCAAAACTTCAACTAAGAGGTGATTCATCCGACTACAGTTACGTATTCTTCGTGCTGGGGACGACGCGGTGACGGTGCATCGCCTACACCGATTGCAGAGATCACGACATCGTTCGACAACGAAGACTACAATTTAAGATAAGTAACGCAGCACCAATTAATTGTGATATTGTTACAGTGCCGTTGCAGCTAACTCTTCATTGAGCGTGAGGCAGGCAGCGTGCAGCGTGCGCGTTAGCCAGTACGTGCGGGCGTCAAGGTCAAACATAGCTAAGCTGTACTTGCAGAGAGCAGGGAGTATGTTCAATGACCCCTAGAAATGAGCTGTTTCCAAGGTGTTAAGAGAGCTGTTTTTTAAAATGAGTGGCGCTATTTTTTCGAAGTGTTGTTATAAGTGTTTCAAGTAATTTTGTATTGATTTCGTAACTGTTGTATAAATTTGCGCTTGAGCATTCGTTAAGCTCAGTTGAGCAGTGATGTTATTTGTGTAATACCTAGATATCAAACTAGTAACGTAACTATGCCTGAAATTTCAGTACCCAGTGCGTTTAAAACGAGTACAATGACTACCACGAATATTTTTCTAGCGATGACATCTTGGCGAAAGAGACATAGGTACCCTTGAATGCCTTTTGTAGCCAGTGCAACAAGTAGGTCATGTAATGCTACCTGTAATTTGAGCGAAGAGGTCAGTTGCAAACCATGCTTTTTACAAGTAATCCCTACTTGCTTGTGGGTAGGAAGGACATTTTTGGGGTGACTATATTTTGGACATTTATTGTGTCAGTTTTAAAAATCATGTTTGAGTTTTTTTTTTTGCTGGTTGCATCTGGTAGGATGTTGCGGGGGGGAAATGCGTTCCAATTTGCCCAAAGGTAATGCTGAAGACCTTTGTAAAAATCAACTTTCTAGCGTTAGAGTATAAGTAGAGTTCGAGAGACTACGGATCAAGGGATCTTTTATTGAGAGAACAATTCGCTGTATTGAGAGAACAGGAATTGAAAGATAGTTTTCGACTAGTACAGAGCAGGCTGAGGATTAAGCCTAGCGAGAAATAATAACGAGAAATATGAAGTAATGATGAGACAATAATGATGAAATATATTGTGGAATAGAAGTGCTATGTGACTTCGGGAATTAAGAATAAATATAAGTAGGAAGGAGTAAAGATACTCTTCCGAGTGAGGTAAATAATCGTGGATGATATTCTGATGATACCTGATGTGCAAGGATTGCACGGTCAAAGTAAGAAAGAAGTATTTTTCAATACCGTAAATAATGCAGAGTGTCTGTTTGCAGACGTGGTTGCCCAGAAGATGCGTTAAGAGAAATATCTGCTGCGGTAGAGAGAGCCTAGAAAATGGCGGAAGGCAACTAGATAGCCTAGAGATAAATGCTGTGGGGCAGCGAAGAAACCCCGAGACAGAAGCGGGAGCCTTGAGCGAGGCGCTCGAGAGCGAAAATAAAAATGAAGAAGAGAAAGACTCTTCTAGTGTACGTAAATGGTACGAGACCTGCATTACTAGGCTGTGGATATATCTGGTAAATGGTTTAAGGTTACCAGATATATTCACCAGTGAGGTCGAGTGATACTGTTGAGGAACAGTATTGAATTATTGCGCGCAGACATATGGATAAGCTTTAAGAGAAGCTGTTACCGTTAATTTCGATGGGACTCTGATTTCAGTTCATAATTTCATGTGGTGGAAATAATGCCATTGATACCATGATGGTCAGAGTTTAGCATTGTAGATTGCGGTTGTCATTGTGCTGGCGGACAGAAGTACTATACGAGAGTAATAATGAGAGGCGATAGACGCCCATTAATTAACCACACGTGTTGGTGAGGTAATTAGTTAAGAGAAACGAGTAATAGAGGTAGAGTGTGCAGAGCAGCGCGCAGCGCCGGATGCACAAGGCAATGAACCCTATACCAAGGCGATACATTCACCAGACAGTGAGGCGCCGAACTTCCTGTGGCTCTGTTTAGCAACAGTTGGCAGCCGAGGTACGAAGGCGTGGGCATGAATATGACTGGTGAATAGTCATGAATAAGATGTGTTTTGAAGAATTGACGAATAATTGAATGGTGGAAACTAATTAAAAGTCAATAAATATTTAACTTAATTCTTAGTTATCTGCTAAACGAGAGTGGCTGCCCGTAATGTTTTTTGAGCACGTTTACGATCTAGTGTGTCATAACAGTAATTTTTGCAAGCCTACTCGAATTTCATAATCGGTAACGTTTTATGTTGTGTCATTTATTATTCAAACGTAAAAGAATGCAAAATTTATAATCAAGCCTCCGAAAGTTTCTACGGGATAATTTACAACGGATTGAACGTTTAAAATTTAGAATATTTTACGTCAATATTAATTTTTACCTTGACATCAAATCGTGTTTTTACTTTAAAAAGTATGTTTTTACGTGTTCAATCATGTTTTTTTGTTGTATTTGCTTATGCTTCATGTTAACCTCGTGTATGCCTTAGTACTTAACCTTTTTGATTAAGGCATTACGTAACGTGAAGTACCCGTTCACAGTGTAACAGTTCAACTAGTACAGTATAATAATACGTAATTTTCTTGTGCAAAAGCAGTACGTGATTATGGATTGTGATCTGTCGTGGCAAGAAACATTGATGATCTTGAAGAAATTTATTTCTTTTCCTTGTGCATCGAGGCTGAAAATGCCCCAGTTTTGCTCACGATAGAAACGGTGAATTAACAGTTTCTTAGTTTTGAATTCCACATTTGCGTGATAAGATTACTGATGCATTTTTCTTTTAAACAGAAATTTGAATGTCGGTCAGGAAGATTAAATGTAAATGCGGAATTTAGTCGTTCTTTATTGGGTTAGCATTTGTGTTACGGGAAAATTCTTGGATGGTAATGAGGAAGCTACTTTTGGTTGTCATTAAAATTATTGATTTAAAAGCTTTAAGGAAGTTTACCCGTCATTAACTAAATAGTTAGATTCTGTAATGGATCACTGTGACATTAATGGTGTTCTCATTTTACTATATTCAAGCATTCATGTACTAAATTTTGCGTTCAAGCCATGCTAATCGTTTGTATTGGTTCCAATTTCAGTTCGAGCGTGTGCGAGCGGTAACACGACATCATGTAACGCGATTTATGCCGCTGTGCCAGCAAAGAAGCACAGCGAGTACGGGCGAGTCACGTAGAAACCACGTGACGGGTTACGCACTATGCTGTGCGGAGTCCGGCCGCGACAGACTGGCGCCCAGCAACTGTCAACAACGACAGATGCCCTTGACGGCAGCTAAGCTTCGCGAGTAGTCAAGAGATTACTCGAATTCACCTTCGCGCGCAGTAAAGAGATTACTGAAATTCAACTTCGCGCGCAGTGATTTGAAAAGAGTAACTTACCTTGAAGATTTAATTTGCAGTTTAATTGAAAATGAGAGTTTACCTTTTACAGTGTTACGTTTACCATAAACGTAGTGTTTGAAGTTGTTTAGTGATTTTCCTTTTATTTTGCAGGGTGCGAAACCCGATTTTCATATTCATGCTTGATGTTCTAAACTAGTGTGTCTTCGATTTTGTTACGTATTATCTTATATCTTACTCCACGTGCTATACCATTATGTTACCGATAGAATTAAGTTTTACGAGTCTACGGTACTCTGTTTATTTCGATTATTGTTTTAACTAATAGTGGAAAAGTTCTGTTCTAATTTGTGCGATGTTTGGCTATAAGATTATCTAACTTCTGTTTTTAAGTCTACGGTAACGCAGACGATATTTTGAATGTTTCTTTTTGGTGAAAACTTTAATGATGCTATATTTAATATCAACTCAACTTTTCTGTATTATTTTTCGTTACCTATGAGGCAATAGTTTTGATTCTTATAAAATTTTCCGAAATTGCCTTGTCGAAGAACTCGTGTTTTGCTCGGTGTTACTCTTTCGCCAGAGATGTAAGCGGATGTTTTAATATTTACTCATGAATTAATATTAAGTTGGTATTTCCACCCTTGTGTTTTACGTATTTCATTTTAAACCATGTTCGCGAAGATGATCGAATCGATGAAATGTTCGGGTATATAAGTATGATTTGTTTCGTTTTTGTTTTTCGATAACTCAATTTATGCGAATATTTTGTTGATTTAAATTTTAAAGGCATTGCGTTATTATTTTTCATGCGTGTGTACTATTATCTTTAACGAGATATTGTTTTTATTTAAATTTTATGGCGAGTGTCGATGCAAATGTACGAGGTATCTGCGTGCCTTGTTTCTTTTTTTTATGTTTGAATAAAAATTTCTTTAGTTGTTGTTTCAACGATGCGATTTTCTTTTTCAATTTTTACTGCGTTATCATTTCAACTGTTTAACACAAAACAATGTTTGAGTTAATTGTGTTTTTCATGGCTGGTGTTCATGTTAGCGGTTTTTAATTCTTTTTTTTTGGTACGAAACCTGCAGAGGTGCTTGTTTTAAGGTTTTCTGTAACCACAATTTTTTTTTTGGATGTTGCACTGTTCGTGTGCCAAAAAATTGTTTTATTTTTTTGCATTATATACGTGTAATTGAGCAGCGGCTCGTCCCATGTTTGTTTTGGTGATGGGGGTGTTTGCGTTTTTCTTTGCGATGCTTTTGTCGAGTTTAATTGGACGCGTTTGTTTTTTACTGTTACTGGCAGTTGTTTTGCCACGAAAGGATTATTTTTATTTTTGGTTTTCCTAACTAGGATGCCTTTAGCTTACTGTATTGATTTTTAAGTTACAATTCTTCCCTTTGATTCATTTATTTTTGTGGTTTGTGACCAACCATGTATGGGGGGAAGGTATGTGTGCGCACTTTGTCTGTACATGTGTTCGTACGTATGCTAATGCAACGCCTGGGTGTGGTTTTGCCGCAGTGCGCTAGCTTAGTCAGCAAAACATTAGAGCTATATAAAGACGTGCGCGGCTTCTAGAGACGCATTTGGTCTGTGTTACTCCCCTGTACAACACCTCTACCAGTAAATCGTCGCAGTTTACCAGCGTTGTTACTACCCCACCGGACGTTATAACCCTTCGGGCGTTACATGTGAATAACATACAGCTCAGGTTTAAGTTTTAATTTTATTCTACTGGACAGACACAAATAAAAATGGAACCAAGTTCTAACGAAAATCGTAAACCGGTACGATTGAAGTTACCAGCGCGAGCTAGTTTTAATTTTGCTTGTCAGTAAAGGTCCCCTCACACGTACAAATATGTCTGCAGACAATTCGAACTAAGTTTGGTTTGACGGTCTCAAGGTACCGCACACGATACAAACAATACACTTCAAAAAGACTGGCACACGCTTCAGTATGTCAGTAGCAGCCAGGTGGAAAGTGCGCAGAAAAATTGTGGTTCCAGACGGCGAGTTCGTACAGTTGATGAGATTCGCTATTTTTGCAATAAATACGAAAAAAAAGATGTATAAGCTCGCTCAAAATGGGTTAAAGAATGGTCCCTAAAAAGCAGGGTTGAGGAGTCGGAGTCGCAAGCTTTAGGGTGGAGCCGGAGCATGGAGCTAGGATGTATGGAGGGAGCCTAGCTGATTCCGATCGGGCTCAATTTGGTTGCAAAAGTTGAGACACTGGGGCACTGTCAAGGCCCGACACGTGACTATTCTGAACCAACCACAGACGCTTGGCTGAAGTTGGCTCTTCCCACATTCTCTACAACTCCGCCTCTCATTTTTCAAAGTAAGATTAGTACCCCACCACAAGTCAAAGGGTGAGGTGTGCGTGCAAGTCGCTCTGTAATTTGTTATATTCAAGGGCCGGTAATCTTCAGAGTTTTCAACTCTAAATGTATCTTTGCTAGTAATTTTGATATTATTAAGAGTCCTCAGGTGAGGAAATATTCTTTCGGAATCTAAGAACACCAAATTAATGATTAACGATTGTGCGATTAACTCAACAGCTAGAAGAGCATTCCGCAAGCGTGTGTGCACTCCATCGTAGTCAGTAGGTTACTGACTTCCGTGCTGACGTCACACTAGCGAGAATGCTATTGGTTACTACAGACGGAAGAGAAAACTCAAAATCTGGTCCTCTTCACAGACCACAGAGCTCCCTCCATATATACTCCCTCCACGAGCCGGAGTCGCTTTTCTGAATGTGGTGGAGTCGAGGTTGGAGTCGCTATTTTTGGTGTCTTCGATTATAATTGTTGCTAAAAATTACTTATAATAATTCAAAACCGAAAGTAAACAAAACCGAGGTAAAATGCTTTACTGGAAAGCTAAAAAAATACGCAATGTTTTTATTGATTATTTTGTTCGAGGTTCGAAACAGCGTATTTATACGTATTACCTAATACTTTCATTAAAATCTAGTCATTGTTGATTCGCACTCATATATATGTGATACCTACGAGTACGAATTATATATCGTACTGGAACAATAATGCAATTTTCGTGCTGGAACAATTAAAAAGCCGGAATTAGTAATTGAAAGCATCGATAATTCAGTCTGCTTATTTCTGTACCGTTCAGTTCCCTTTGAATTAATACATAGGATATATAAACTAGTAGTAAATGTGTTGCAAGTTACTTGCAGAACAGCTTGGCTGAAGTAATACATCGCACTCACATAAAGAGTAGTAACTCTGTACGCTCTTAATGTGCCTATATTCTATACCAGTGGTTCCGTATAACGATATTTTCTAGTCATTCTTTTTTTTATGCTTTAGTGTATTGCTTGACAATGACTAGTCTTTGTAGAATCCTAGAGTTATGTTGTGATCATAAATATTTCTAGTCTTTAGGTTATGAAATATTGATAACGAATAGTCTTAGCTAAAACCTGAAGCTATGGTCTGATAAAGAAAGACTTCTAGTTTTCAGGTTATGTTTTCACTATTGATAAGGAAAATTCAATTAGCTGATCCTGATGTTAATAACTGGAATAATAGTTGATTTTTTCAGCAATATGTAGCACTTGTGTACTTCAAATTGATCACTTTTTTTTGTTTACTTCCTTGTCTTTAGGTCAAATTAACATGTAATGATAATGAAAATATCTGTCATTGCTGAAGTTCTTCCTTGAATGTTGTTTGGTTCATTAAGAGTTATGTTGGAATTCGCCATTTCATTTTCATGTTTAATTTTTATCTTCTGATCACCAACAGTTTCTAAGGAATCATATGCTAAAATGGAGATTTTTGAAATTATGTTTTAACAATTTTAAAAACTGAAATAGTATCTGTTTCTCGGCATTATATAATCAATTAATTCTCCCTAAAAAACACTTGGAAATGTAAGGTAATCGATATCGGTATTGAGACACATGAAAAAATAAAATATACAGTAAACGAGCTGCAGTGAAAATAATAACACATCATTAGAAAAAACTTCACTTAATCGTACACATGTTGTAACTAAAAGCAATGCACTCTCTCAGCTGCAATGATTGTTACATTTATGCGATGGTACAAATTTTCTAACTAAAAACGTTTCAAATTGCACTAAAAACTTAAAATGAAAAAAACATCGGCGTTTATTAAGATAAGAAAGTGTCAAATACATAGTAAAAAGTCAGACGAGAATAAAAGAGAGTATTATATTACACACAAAGAAGCTAAAGTGGCTTTCATTCTTAAACAAAATGTTTAAAAACATCAGGCCCCTGCGACGAAAGCAAAACAGCTTTTGCCTATTATAGCCAAGATATAGCATAGTGCTGAGCCATAATATGACACCTTTTCTCATTGCCTAGTGTAGGTACAGAAAAGAAAAGGCAATGTGCAAATCTTGCCTACCTTATCTAAATGTATTTCATAATTTTTGGGATTTTGTGCATAGTAATTAAATCAACTATTGCAATTTCGTTGAATTGGTGGTGTGGTTACTTTGTTATAGAAAAAATTGTTGATGCTTATCTATGCTTCTCATTGTAGGCACTGCCTGCTTTGCCTACTCAGAGGACACATGTCAGGAATAGAAATGTATATATATAACAGTGTACACGACCCGTCATAAATGACTGGATTAGATATTGTCTGTGTACAAATTTTCCAGAAGTGGATTATAAAGAAATATATCTTTCTTAAGAGTACCGGCGATTAAAATATTCTTGTAGTTATGCACTGGTGAAACTCGTATCCCAGATACGATCATGAAGCATAATTTAACAGCTTGAAGAGGAGACTGACCAAGCAACCAAGTCGGATCGACCAATTTTATTTGTTCAATACTCAGTTGAACATTGTAATAACTAGAGCCCGGATTTCTAGTCTTAAAAAAGGGGTCAAAATAGCGCTAATAATATGGTCAAAATAGCACTAAAAAAAGTTGACATTGCAAGTATAGTAACAAAAAAGTTTTTGTTTCTAGCAAAAAAAGTTCTTATTTGTAGCGAAATAGCTCGTAAAACTTTGCAAGTTTTGCCTACAATTCAGAAGTTTTCTTTCACATGCAGCTGTAAAAAATGGAAAATATTTTTCACAAGCCGGATTTACGAATAAAAATGCCAAGATTACGAAAGAAAAAGCGCATCGGATACAAACTGCAAAGGATCAGCATAAATTGAGGTCATTTTCAAAACCTCGACAAATTTCCATTGCTCTACATTATCCGGTTTTGCGTAAAAAACAAACCTCAAGGTCCAAAACATTGTTCAGTAAATAAATTTATTGCACTCGCTAAATGATTCAAAAATAGGTCTATCACTCCCACAGAGGGCGTTTTTGTGAATAGAAGAAATGAAAAATACAAATAGAAACATGAAATAAAGCGCAATTTGAGTATACGAATCGTGAAAAAATTATTTTCCTGTCCTTATGTTGAACAAGCCATGAATTTTTATTTTGCGTGTATGTTTGTTTACGTGTTACTGCTAAAAATTTCTGCAGTGTATCTCTATTTTATCCCATGCACACATATCCGTTTGATGTAACAGAGAATACCGAGAGAATGTGAAACCCGAGATGTTTTTTTTGTTTTTCCTCGACTGTAACTTGAGTTTTCTTAAAATTTCTGTTAGAAAATTAAAAAACAGTTCACTTTTATGTTTTCCGAAGTATTTTTTCCTCTTACTAATTTTTTGTGGAAATAATTTCTTACGCTTCCACTGAGCTCGACTGTCATTTTCAATATAACAAGAGCAATATTGTTTTTTCCTTTTATTATCATTTCATCTAATATTTATTTTCATTTTTGCGTGTATGAGTATGAGTGTATATATGTGTGTGTACCCACGCATACAGGTATATCTGTGATTATGTATGTTTAAAAATATACATATATATGTTCATCTACATATACACACATATGTACATTTATGTGTTTATATTTCTATTTTTTTGTGTAAAAACAGAACCTCAAGAACCATTACTTATTGCTCTGTGACCATTAAAAACCATTCATGTTTCAAAAATAAATATATATGTTGAACTTGCTTATTGATTCAAAAATAAATCTATCACTACCACAGAGGGCGTTTCTGTGAAAAAAAAATTGAAAAATATAAACAGACAAAAGAAATAAAGCGAATGTTGGACAAGCTATGAATTCCATTTTGCGAGTATGTTTGTTTACACGTTTCTAAATGTCCGTGTTGTATTACAGGATGTTTTTTATAAATTACTTTGTGATTAACCTTTTCTCACTACTTGATAATCATTTACGACGGTGTTTCAATTAGCTTCGGCTTAGCGTTTTTTTGTCTTTTCGTACTTCGTTTCATCTAATAACTTAGGAATTCCGAAGAATTCTCCAGTAGTATTTAAATTATTTACAAGTTGACAGCCATCTCATGGAGTAAAATATCCAAGAGATGATATTTTTATTTGATTAGCCCTTGAAAGGGTTAATCTATTAGCATGCCTCGTATGGCTTGTCTATTTAGTACGCTTCGGATAGTTTGTCTATTAGTACACCTCGTATGGTTTGTCTATTAGTACACCTCGTATAGTTTGTCTATTAGCACGCCTCGTGTGGTACGTTTGTCTAATGACGTCTTATATAAAAAAATTTTAAACCCAATATGTTGTCATGCATCTCTTGTATCAACTTTTTTTTTAGAAATATGCGGTTTTCTTTTCTTTCTTTCTTTCTTTCTCTTCTTTGTCTACTACTTCTGTGTGCAGGTTTTATAGTCATTTATTGCATAATGACTACTTTTTGCCTTTGTGCCTGGTCAAAATAGCGTTACAGTGAAATAGCATTTTTACTATAAATGCAATTTTTTATTTGCATTTATAGCCGTTAAAGCATTTATAGGATAAGTGCGAGAAATTTGGGTTCTATTAATAACATAGGAATTAAGCACAAGAAATACCCAAATTTATTTATTCATATCTTTGTTTAAGGAGACACGTGGCATTTTATTATATAAGAATAATCAACATTACATATTTTTTTGTGCGGGCAAATTTCAACTATAGGTACAAAACTCAAAGTGAATTGGTGTTCCCGAAAAATGAAATGTCAAAAACTTATTAGTTTTCGAGTTATAAGGACTTATAGAAACTTCAAAACTCAAAGTAGGATACCACGTGCGCGCCAATGTTAGCGCCAGTTTTGTTAGTTCCGACCCCACTAAAGCAGTTTTTTATTATTTTTACAATGAAACCTGCGAGCTTTTAACAGTTACGAAAAATGTACAATCTAAATGTTCGTAAGGAAATTAAAACTAAGCCATCAATGATAAACTTTCGTAGTTATTTCATTTAATTAATAAAACGTACAAATGTTATTTGATGCTTCATAGCTTGAAACTGCAGATATTTTTCCTAACCGTAAAATGCTTGCAGTTTCTATTGTAAAATATCTAAAACCGGTTTTAGTGGGGTTGGAACTATAAAGTTTACACCTTTTTTCCTGCATGTTAATCCTGCCAAGTTCAATTTAATTCACGTCAAATTTGAATTAATCCAAGTCAAGTTCAAATTATTCTAATTCAAGTTCAATTTAATACAAGTCAAGTTCAAATTAATCCAAGTCAAATTCAAATTAATTCAACCGTAAATTGAGTTAAATTGACCTAATCACATGTTAATTTGAGTGAGCGTTTTTTGTGTTAAACATGTATCTATTGGATGTGATAAGCGAGACAACCGTTTTTTCTTTCAGAAAGGAATACATCAAACTTCCGCCGGTGATGCAATCTAAAGACAACCTGTCGTAAAATGTGCTAGGTATCCAGCATCAGGAGACAGAGTGTGATTCAGATCTATGACCTGCGTAAAAGATTCGAGTCAATTATGAAAACGACCTACTATACTACTCGTTAAAGTTATTTTAAAATTATACATAAATGGTAGTTTGCATCCATTCCAATATTTATGTTCAAAAGGTAATTTTATGTTACGCAGAGTGGACTAGAGGATTAATTTACACTCAAATAGAGATTTATACACCTGAAATTTCACTTTATCACAAATATGAAATCACATTTACATGCAACTGCATAAGAATACCATTCGATGATATCTAGATTTAATATTTTAAACGAATAACTTTAATGAGTAGCATAATACGAAGTTTTTATAATTGACTTGTATCTGTTACGCCGGTCAAAGATCTAAATCACACTCTGCCTCCAGATGCTGAATTCTTAGCACAGCTTGTCTTTAGATTGAAACACCTGCAGAAGTTTTATGTATTCCTTGCTGAAAGGAAAAATGATTGTCATGCTCATCACATCCAATAGATATATATTTAACACAAAACCCTCAAATTAACGAGTGATCATGTCAATTCTTAATTCAACTTAGGGTTGGATTAATTTGAACTTGATTTGGGTTAAATTGAATTTGACTTGGATTAAATTGAACTTGACTTGAATTAAATAGAACTTGACTTGGATTAATTTGAACTTTACTTGAATTAATTCGAACTTGATTTGGATTAAATTGAACTTGACTTGGATTATTTTGAAGTGAAAAAGGTAGCGCTAACATCGGCACGCACATGGTATCCTACTTTAGGTTACGAAGTTGGATTAAATCCTCATAACTCCAAAACTAAGGAGTTTTGAGAATTTTATGATTCGTGAAAAATAGATTTATTTTGAGTTTTTCAACCTATGGTTTAAATTTGTCCCACAAAAAAAACATGAATATAATGAAACAGCAGTTGTCTCTATCAATTTATAAATGAACATATGTTTTTGGGCGTAATTTTTCCTATGTTATTACGATTGGAATCTGTTTGATTGGATGATATCATAAATACCATCCAAACAATATGAAAAAACTTGCATCTGCTGATTTTTCTTTGTGAGTAAAAATTATTGCGCGCAAATGTAATCTAATGCTAAGAAAATGTAGCTTATCGTGGTAAAAAGGTATGGAAAATTAAAAAACCAATTCCTGGCTAATAATTATTTGAATTTTAATACGCAGTTGTTGCTTGCTTGGTAGGTGTGTGCGTCTGAGACGTTTTTAATGCTGCTTTATGACCGTATCTGTGATACGAGTTTCACCAGTGCACACGTACAAGGATATTTTAATCGCGGATACTATTAGGATGGATATACAGTATGTTCCACAAAAACCTGAACCGAGTATTTATTTTCCCGTATCAGTAATACCATCATAATCAGTAATACCTTTTCAAAAGTTGAATTTTGTTTGATGATTTTGCTAGAAATTATCAAACAAAATTCACCTATAGAAAAGGTATTATTGATTATGATGGTATTAATGATACGGGAAAATGAATACCCGATTCGGTTTTTTGAGGGACGTAAGGTATTAGTTTGTCATCTATATCTTGAGACTTTCAAAAGAAACTATCGAATCCCGTCATTTTTGGCGGATCATGTACACTAGCAGATATATAAAACCAAAATAATATTTTTGACGTACTGTTGCCAATTTAAAAGATGTTCGTAAATGTTGTGTCGCTTCTTTCAACACAACATGAGGTAAATTTAGCTGTAGCCGCAAACTACAGTTTTAGTAGCTTTAAAATATCAAGGCAGGAGAAATGAAACACTCTGCTAAGCACTTATCTGTGTACTGGCTCCGTCGGCTACAGCTTCCTCTATAAAACCAGTCTTGCCGGGAAGTCAGGCAAGAGCGCGTAACAATGGCTTTCCGGAGCCGGAAGCGTGACAAAGACATCCGGAGCTGAGCGCGTGACAAAGACATCCGGAGCTCTTCATAACGAAACCAATGCGATGCACATTTTGCGATACAACAGTAAATAAAGAATATAAGAAACATATGAGCAGGTGGCGACACCAGCAACCAATCATCAAGAAATAAAATATTCATCTTATAAATTGTGAATAGGTGGAGTTGGAGTCACAAAATTGTGATTGGGTGGAGTCGGTGTTGGAGTCGCAAAATTCTGGATAGGTGGAGTCGGAAGTCGGAGTCGCTAATTTATTTCTCCGACTCCACAACCCTGCTCGTAACACTTGGCACTATTGCTCTGTAAACATCATTAGCAAGTTTGGGGGGGTTTGCAACGAGTTTGAAAGTTTCATGCAATTATTTCTAGTTCCATTTATTTATATCAACAAAAAGTACCTACTTTATTGGGAAAGTATTGTGGTGATTTCATTTGAGTTAACGTTCTTTACAAGTATTTTACAAATTGAGATTGAAAATCAGTGAAATGTTAATTAATGAAGAAACATCTTGCTGAATTGTGTCTGAACGTTAAAATTATTGCAAGCATTAAACACTGGAGAAATAAGGTTATTGAACTAGCAGACTTGGGTAGGGAAAGGATTTCTTTTATTATAAAAATTTAGGCTTTATGTGTTAGAGATTTTGATTCATTATAACGGAACATAGAGCTTTTTAAGCATTTTATGAGACTTTACATTATTTACAACGAAATTTGAATTTTTTTAATGAAGGTCTCCAATCTATATACTTAATTCAGTAACTCAAAATTTGTCCGAGTCCGTTTAGAAAATTGGCTGAGTCTATATGGTCAAGTGAGGTATTAAATTGAAGCCACTGGTGTCTATATTTGCAGAAAACTATTTATTTATTTATTGATTTTTTTTCTTAATTTTTTTTATTTTTTTTTATTTTTTATTTTTTTTATTTTATGTTTTTCTTCATTTTTTTGTATTTTTTTTTTATTTTTATTTTTTTATGTTTTTATTTTTTTCATTTATTTTTTTTTTATTTTTAGGCAAGTCGGACAACCCGATACTCGGGTTTGCTCGGGTCTAGTCAACAATTAATTTATGACTAAAGTTATTTATATCAAAGTAAAATTCTAAGAGATCGGCGCAAAAACTGTTTACTACTCAAAAGAGAGTTTTACTTTGAACTTACGACGTTTAAAATTTATGAATTTTATCATTTATTTTTGAAGAAACTTCAGTTATGTTTCTGGGTCTTATTCCTCTCCTTAAACTTATGTAACGTAACATGGATAATTTTGTACAAGTATTATAATTGAAATACTTGCATCTCGAACTACGTTAGAATTGAAGAATATCCTATTTTTTCTTGTTTCAGAGTGTTCATTCAAACAACTGTCCAACACAGACTTCGTTGGTTATGATGTGGATAAATGGCGTGGAGAACATATGAATTACGTTGAAATGCTGAACAACTGCAACAACGATGTACATCCGTGTCTTGGAATGGTCTCGAATAATGGTGGGTATGAGATCTTTTCACCAATTTCTTTCCGTTAGACTTTCCAGAATCATTTTTACTGAGTATCTGGTTTCACCAGAACTCCTGCTCGTTTTTATTTACACAATCAGTATATTGAAGAACTAGTATGTATTTCATCGCCCAAATTAACCCCAAATTTATTTACAGACTCTGTACACATGTTTGCATGGCTTACGGAAATCCTTGTCGTAGTAAGGGAAGTCGGCTTTCCAGCGCAGTTTAGACCTTATGGAAAATTTCTGTAATTAAAGAACCATCTCCAAACGCCTCCAGATCCATGTGTTTACGAATTTATTATTAAACTAACTTAAATACTAAAAATATACTATTATTTTATTCAATTATTTTATAAACAAACTTAAATACTAAAAATATATTTTCATGGTTCTATCTTAAATTTCACATGAAGAACAATGATTTACGCACTGATTTCCGATAAAATGTCCTACAAATATATAATTTCAATAAAACGTTCAGGTATCTCCTTAAAATCTTCTTGTTTTTTCACAACTATAAAACTGATCTATTACACATACAACACAGAAATTTTTCACTGCAAATTTAGATCTAAAAGTTTACCAAATGTTTAATGAGTGTGCGCTTAGAAGTTTGTCAAATGTTTTTTAAAATATAGTTATCAATTCTTATTATGTTGTACATTTCTCTCCACATTCTTCACGAGTATATCATGATGCAATTGTCTTTAAGAACTTTCCGACTGCGTAACATGATGAAATCCAGCATCATGTTGCACTTCCTTGCTATGTTTTTGCAGTCTAACATGAAATCTTGCGATGAGGGCAAAAATTTCCGGGCTCACTTTAGATGCTCTCTGGCGTGAGTTCAGGAAGGAGGTGCTGAAGTTTTCCAGGCTAAAAATGAGTGATATCAATCCAGATTTTAGTTACCTTCACTTGGCTAACCTCCTACAACATAAGAATGACCAGGCTGAAATGGTGTACAGTATGCTGCGAGAAAATCAATCTTAAATCAATTGAAATTTTTATATCCGTTTGTAGGATTTTATTACTGATTGTTGACATCGTAAGATGGTAAAACTTTTGGAAGCGCATGAGGTCAATTTTCGAAATAAGTTTACTTTCAATCCTTCAATAATAAAAGGATTGAGCGTACATATACTGCCCGTAAAACTCGCCATCACGGTGTGTAATTTTGTTGGCTTTTGCTCATGTAATTGAACAATTTTTGAAAATCGGATTTCAAAATTTCACATAAATTCCTGGATTACCCACAATCATGGTAATGTAGATGAGTTTACATATCGTTCAAATTGATATACCACGTTCTTCTGCCGAAAACATACGTTTTATGCACGTTTGAACTTACATGATTCTTTGCAGGTATCCAGCGAACTATGCAGGCTTTACAAGTACTGCTAGATTGCTGTGTAAATAATGACAGTGCCGTCGATCGAAATTGTGATGAGTTTTTTTCAGTCATATGAAACTTACTCATGTGTAGATACAATCGAAAAACATGCAAGTAAAAATAGCGTTAAGTGTAAGGCTGAAGAAACGCGCTCAGTACTGCGAACATTTTCTAATTTCTTTCTATTGAAAATAGCACAATAATCAAACATCAAAGATTGAATTTCCGCACTCAGTTACATCAGATACGAGTTAATCCCTCATGGTTCTCACCTATAAACTCCTGATTCTCACTATTATTTCTTAACAGCTATCTCGACGGTCATTGATTGCGCATAATGAGTTATTTATTATTTATCTTGAATTAATTCATTTGGTTGCACCAAATTTGGTGCAATTAGGTGTTCATTAGGCTGCACCAAATATTTCAGTGGTGCGCAGAGAACTGGTTCCAAGACCAGTGATGTCTTCATAACCACGAAATTATATTCCAGGTAAAATAATTTTTCATGTGAAGGACTATTCATATGATATTTTCTAATCAAAATTTACAGTAGTCTACTTTTTTTCTTTACACAACTCTCTTCAAATATTACAAACTGCCTGGAAAAAAAATCATGTAGTACACAACTTCATTTTAGGAAATAATTTCGAAATTTTTTTTTCTTTTGTTCATAAAAAAGGCACTTTAGGGTCACTTTTTTTCACGCTTGTTTTCATGTGTTTTTAAAATGTTACTGAAAATGTTTAGGAGGATAGTCTCCTCTTACATTCAGAAAATAGCTAAGGCTTCCGCAGGCAGTCGTTCATATTGTTGAAGGTATAATTGGTAGAAGTAAAAGATTTTGAAACCAAAACTAAAAAAATAGCATTTTGGATATATGAAAATAGTTTTCATGTAACAAATCAACCTGTGCCTACGTAGTAACCAGTGTGGTGAAATTTCATATACCTCTACCACTTATCAAATATTTTCATCTGATTAGTAAAATGATCCAGGCGCAAAAGATTCCTCCGAGTCAGAAATGAGAAAAATCTGTTTCACGAGGCTTCCAAAGACACATCATCTCAAAAGAACAGTGAAAAAAGTGAACAATATTTCTAGAAAGCGTGTAAGAAATGTTAACATATTGGGTTTTAAAAACTCCGTAATATAAAATTACGTATATTTCATTTGTGAAAGTGAACCAAAAGGTATTCTAACGCCTATGGCAGTGTCTAAAAATTAAAAACAGCAATGAAATAGAAATGTTTACTATTTGTTTGGAAAAAGAAAAGAACTAAAGTCTTCTAATGAACTGAATAAAATGCAGTCCTAAGTAGTTTCAGGTGATGAGAAAGGGTTGGGCAAACATATATTACATATTAAATTGTACAACAAATACAGTATTTTTTAAACAAATAGACAAGCATACACTTGGGGTAAATTTCAATGCTAGTTAATAATCCGGTATTTGAAAAATGCGTTAGGTACATACATACATATGCCAGGCTTCTCCTCCCCACGAGAGGGTAGCCGACAGCAGGCCACAATCATCACTCTTTTGCTACACTACTGAATAGAAGGATGCATTTTTCTTGACATTTTTGAAAGTGGTATACATTCCTATAACGATAAAACATGGTGTGATTGAGAAAAAATAAGATCAGATTTGAATTCAGTACCCTAAATTAGTCTTAAATTCCAAGCCAAATAATTTTTTTGGATACCAGTGTAATCAGTAACATTAAATTCAAAGTAATCGTTTTTGACTGTATGGAGTATTCATCTTAAATACTATTAAATATGAAACATTAGGTAACCGTACTCTCACATTAACGCAAAATTTAATTCCTGTAAAGAGATTAACTGTATCTGGACTGACGTATCTCTATGCTGACTCCAGCTCCATCTTCAGAACTGAAGATGGAGCTGGACTCCGAAACGTTTTCGATTTTGTTTTTTCTCAATTTGAGTAAATATGACTAGTTTTATTAGCATTTTCTTCGCTTTTATATTTCTATTTGCATTGCGATTCAAGCAAAGTGATAATTTTTTTAGATATGCTGACTAATGCACATGTAAAATTAATTTCGCTTTTGAGAGCAACAAAATTTAAATAACTTGCAAATTGCGATGTAATCATAAACAGAGACTGAGAAACTACGAGATTTTCCATGCTATAATGTGCAAAACTAATTCCACAGATTTTGAGAGATTCTGTCAGTGGCTAATACTGACCACAAGTTGTTATCTCTTTATTACGATTATAAGAAGTTCGGAGCTTCTATATATTCGTAAAAGTTCAATCATGTTATGGGGCTCACAATTCTTTCAATAAGAATTCAGTGAAATGCCCAGGTTTCACTCAGACCTTGCATAGAATTGCCCTTTCACGTGCGAATGGATTTCTGTTCAAAGTGTGCTACATAAATATGAGCGAAAGCAACGGCAACTCAAGTATAAATAATGTTCCGTTGTTAGTTATATTCTTTTAAGTAATTGCATTTTTATATGACGAACAATGGGCAGTATGTATTTGAATGTTGGCACAGAGTTACGAAACTACAAGGGATGCAGTTGCACAGCGTTTCTCATGCTAATGCCCACAAATGTTGAGATAGAAATCGTTTATCGAGTATACTTTTAAATCTAGTCCATGTGAACTTTATAGTAAAATGAAACATCTAATATCGAGTTAATTTTCTCATTGATCAGTCTAGTGCGAAAGTAGGTTAAGTGAATTAGGTTAAACATTATTGTACCCCTTAGAATAACGTTGATGGTAGGATGCCCTAGAAGTCGCTGAACTTATTCGGACCCACAGGTAGCTATATTCAAATTTCACCATTGTACTAGACTTAAGAAACATTCTACCTCTGTATCACCTGTGGTAAATAAATTATTTAAATGCACATGTCTTCATTTTAGGACTGAACGTTGCAATGCCTTCACAGCTCGTAAACAATCACCTTCTTTGTCTCCCAAAAAGTAGAACTGATTATGACAGATTCTAGCTATGGAACAAAGTTGTATTGAAATACTCGTAGCTACAAGCAGTGAAAGATACAAGTCATTACAATTCTACTTTGATTGGTATACTATTAAATTTTAAGACTTTCAGTGATTTATTTAATCATTTATAAAATCTCCAATTATCATTGCTTGAAATTGAATACGATACATTTTAATAGATGCAAACGATGCACCATGGTAGTGTGGTGTTCTTAGGCTACTTTACGCTCCGGGCAGACTATGAATACCTAAGGACTTTGGACATCAATGCCCGAAGCGAGTGCGTGAGGTACTTACGAACCCAACAGGGTAAGAAAACACAACTGGAATAAATGCTGTTCTATTGTGAGTATCGCCGACATTATAATGTCACACGAGGAAAATATTACTGTCAGGTAGTAATGCACCAAGATACGTCTTGGAGAACCGTCAGGCGATGTTGGGTGGCAGCACGGATGGCGGTAGAGAGACTATCGAGTGCGAGGTGGCGGTAGAGTCAGTTGAAGCAGTAGTTGGGTGATCGTCTTTGGTGAGTGTAGCAGATCGGGGCTGCTGTGAGAAGACTCCGAGCCCTCTCTGCATCCCGTTGTACAGGGCTTGGTGAGTGCAGTAACGCGCTGAGACCGCGTCCCCATTGGTTGGTGGTTAGGTGGCCACTCGAAGCCCGCTGTTGCCCGCAGTGGCGCCTCTAAGCCTTCTGTGTGGGGTGGCGCCTCGAAGCCTACTGTTGGGCGGGTTGGTGCCTTGAAGCTTGTGAGGTGGTTCGCCAGCGAACGACTTGTTGAGACCACCACAGTAGACTTCTTGATAAATACTATATTTGTGCATTAAAATACTGTTTTCTAAAGTATTAGAATTATAAATTTCTTGATTACAGTGAACCGTTCAACGAACATAGTTCATAGTCTCATTGGTTGATGTAGCAATTCAGTGATAAGGCGTCTTTTGTCACATTTTCGAAGTGAAGAGGCACTTTAAAAAATTCCATCAGTACAGGCTTATCTTTATAAATAATAATAAAATTTTTAATGAATTGGCCACAGGGATTCTAAGACTTCAAAAAAAAATTTGAACGTTCATACAGTACCGGAATAATCCCAATGAGAAACGTCTAATCTAAAGTGTTGCAAGAAATATGTATTGTAGAGAAAATGGTCGACTTTTACTTTTATTAATCCACTTAGCTAATTGAACTTTTTCTAGAACGCATAAAATAAACTTTTTATTGGAAAAGCTTAGCGGAAGTACGTCTACGTGCACATACAGCTTAATACTCAATAAATTCTTCGCCTGAGTCTTGAAGTTTGTGTAAGACATTAATGTTTCATTCCCGGGCTGTTGAAAATGAGGGTTACAGAAGCGTTGAAATTTTGAGATTGATTTTTACCTTTTCTGCTTCAGCTTCAAATTTTTCTAATTTCTAACCCAACATTTGAACAAAAGTGTTTTTGATTTCCCCATTAATTCTTTCTTATTCTCATGAGTCACTCTGTAATTCAAGCGGATTTTTAAAAAAATATTTTTTTCTCGACCATGAATATTACAAACAAGTTTACAAACTTTGTTCCAGAGGGGCACCAGTGGCTCAAGAATGAAACACACCTCACCGTGGGCAATGCCACACTGCACACCGAGCAAGGCACAGTTTTCTTCTATGGCGACTGCGAGGAATAGTGGACACGTTACACAGCGCTCAACATAGTTTGATTCTTACTAGTTCCCACTAGCGGGCTCAACGAACATGCTCATCAAGCCCGGCACGTTATTTCCAACGACAACTGCGGGCAATTACAGACATGTTGCATTTATCTGTTTGATCTGCAAGAGAGACGTTTTTTGCACGAGTTTAATGCCTTCGAGTATGCCCTCACTAAATAATCTCGAGTTACTTTTTAAGCACAAGCTTGAAGAAAATAGATCCGATCTTCATCATGGTGCTATGATCTTCATCTTCAAGCCACCGTCTGTTTAATTTTGAAAGTTGATCCAGCATCATCAGTAGTCAGTATTTTTTCAAATAGTTAATACGTACTCAATATATGGCTAAATGTACTGAAAAATCACAACACAGCTGATCAGCAAAACTGTGGGTTCTACAAATCTAAAGATGCGACAAGGATATCAAACTTTGACTAGTGGGTAGTTTATTAAACTTATTAAACACTGCATTAGAACATTGGTCAGCAGATCATGCGTGAAGCCACTGATGTACGCGTTAATCCTGATTCGTATCGCAATCGGTAGCAATGTGACCTCATTTTTTGTTAAGGTTCTATTTCTAGAGAATAAGGAGCTTCAGTTCACTCGTTTGGCTAAAAATTGTTGCTACATTAACAATTACTGTGAGAACTAGTAACGCTTGAACGAAATCTAATTGCACGAGTTCAATCTCTTTTTTTCATTAGGTGATTGGAAACAGAATATATATTTGAAAATGTGCAATATGTGAAATGCACACCAAAAGCTGTATTCTTAACTATTACCATGAGTTTCGACTCAGTTTCTGCACTTAATTTAACTTCATGTCTTCTCATAAGCTTCAAGCGAGAAACCAATGGTTGCTATGAATTACGCTGGAAAATAAAGAATTTATATTAATAAATTAACCATTATCCTGATAAACAGTTTTTTTTTAATGTTTGAATACACTAAAATTAATTCATTATTTTACGTTAGTTGACGAGGATGATTTTATTAACGTTAAAGTTTTGTTTAGAGTGTGTATAAGTAAATTTCCTCATCGTTGCAGCAAGCTTGAGCCAATTTTTTATATTAATTGACTTGTGTTTTTGTCTCAATAAAGATTGCACTAACACAATACCAGGTGCCTCAATTGATCCACCAATACGAATACTGAAAAAACGAAAGACCGTTTAAAATATATAGTTTCGTATGAAAAAGGCTACCAAGCACAATTCTTTGAACAAAATCTGAACTAGATAAGAAAATCCGCCAATTCATCAAAAACTGTTGTGAAATAAATGGTTGCATAAGATGTATTAGCATAGGATCATTAGCTCTACGTATTTCTTCAAAGAGAAAAAACTCGTAATAAAACGCCTCTCAAAAATGTTTAAGCTGCATCACGTACTATATCATTTTTTGCATGATTATCTGTAGTACCTTAGAGGAAAACACTTAGCTATCAAATGGGAATTTCAAATTCGGTTTATCACTTCAGAAATTCTTTGCGTTGATCTTGAAATTAGGATTTTTTACAGTGTTACTGGAAAATACCTCCTAACTCTAACCCTTCAAATTGAAATCGTGAAGATCATTTACTGTCTGAGAATTGTTGTCCATTTCTATAAACATTCCTACCAAACGTCCCCGAACATTCCCGATTGGGTGCGAGTCTGGAGTTTGGGCTATATTGCTGGGAAGAAGACATCGTTCTCCCTGAAGAAAAGTCTTAGCCAGGTGGGCATGTAGAACGCTGCATTATCCTGTTGGAAGAACTATCCATCACCACACAAACGAAGGTCCTCCGTCGTAATGGATACCCGTTTTAGATAACAATCAGCTGCTGTTAGATTTGCACGACCTGAGGTTAGATAAGCACAACATGACGAAACCTGCTAATTCTGCTTCGTAGATGTTTCAGAGGGTAATTTTTGTGCCATTGGCGCTTGAAGCTGTCAGGACCGTATACGTCATTCTTTCTTAACAGAGAACAAAACTCTTTATCACCTTCAACATGCGATGTCAGGTGCTCTCTGGTAAACTCCAAGCGATGTATTTTTGTGTCGCGGAATCAGACGATGCCCATGAAGACTGCTTTTATTTTTCAAACTTTTTTGCCCCACGTGCTGCTCATCGGCTATTGGGCTGCAATCGGGCATCAATAAGTACTTCAACCTCTCTCAAAGATCTTCTAACTTTACGCCCTTAAGGTTTTCTTACACTTTGCTGAACAATTTGTTTAAAGAACCTATAAATTTCGATGTTCCATAACTATGAGGTTTTTCGGAAAGTTGCAACCTGTTGTTTTGCTACATTTAATCTCAGCTACGATAGCACGCAATTACAAGCCTTGCTTATGCAGCTCAACCATCTAACCAATTTCAAAGAGAGATAATTTCATCATGCCGAAACCGTAAATCAATTTTTCAAAATTTTAGAAAAGATAAATTCCACCGCAACTGAATTCACCTGCAATTTCGGTGCCCTAAGTTTCACTGAAAGTTGAAAAGACTAGACTTAAATAAACATGACAAAAACGGAACACTATACTGGGAAACCATACAGCACTACAAAAAAAGAAACGGGGTGGAAGAAACGTATATTACGCATATACTTGAACACATACAGTGGTAATAAATTGAAAATGATACAGAAAATCTTTACGACTTAAAAAATTTTTTCACTGAATTCTTAACAAGCGTTAAACGCATGGTTTTATGGACGATTTGCAGTCTCCTACAAATTGTTCCTTTTCTTTTTTGATTAAATACAATGATATTATAGAACTGTTCAATGAGCCTCGTTACCAAAACGTAATTATTCATTGCGATTTAAATTATGATTTTTGGAAACGTGGAGATTGCGAAAAAACACTCATCTTTTCGAATGCCATGCACTTTAAAGCTTTACCTCCTAAAATCATTAAACTTACACGAATCGCATTAGCCTTTGCGAAGCACCTTTTTAACAAATTTTCCACAGTTCCAACTAAGTTCTTAATGAACACAAACGTTAACTTTTGATTCATTAAACATTTTCTGATATTTCAAGACAAGAAAAATATTCCTGATACCTGTGTGTACTTACACTTTCTAATTTCTGTACTAATAATCCCGTATTTAGCCAATCTTTCATATAACGAGTCAAGTAGGGAACCTTCCGTCAGCGTTCAGCTATCGTGATCCTAAAATCGAAATAGTTATGAATTTATACCTCGTTACTTTCCGTAAGCAGAATCTCAACAGCACAGTTTTCACTACGTTGGAATCGAAACTTGGAATTCGATCCTTGCTGAAATCCGTACAAAATGATGATACGAAAATTTCAAACGAATCTTGAATCTGTATTACTATCTAGGTATTAATGACTCTAGATTAAACAATAAAATATTTCCTGATTTATGATTCGAATTGATGGTTTTTTACTACGTTATGAAATGAGTTCTAAAATTATTATCGAATGTATTCTTCTCGTTTGGCTCATTTTAATTGTTTTTTACTCAAGCATCGAATTCTGTGCGAATCCATGGATTAATCTGTTTAGTGTGGGACAAGGTCAAATGTACTAGATTACATACTGTATAACTGTACACCTTCGTAGATGATAAGATGTTCTCTAAGTCACTGAACTTGTTGAGGCCCACGAGGAGATATATTTAAATGTGTCCACTGTAATCGCTTTTGAAAAATATTCTTCTTGGTGTATCCGTTGTATTCAAATAAATAAAAATTTTAAACTATTTAAATTTCATATCTTTCATATCCACTACCAGTTCAAATAATAATTTCATAACAGAGCAACTTTTAATATTGAATTTATAAAATTAGCTTTTACGATGCTACGTCAGACATCCCCTACAATATTGTAAAAAAATCCAAGCCAAATCATCAAAACTGAATTCAGGCTCCCATAGTGAGAGACAGTATTATCACTGCAGGTAAAATGATCAACATGATCACACGTGTTTGATTCAAATCGTATCATTCGGACTCGGGAATGGTTGACTTCTCACTAATATACTTATTATCCCAATTCAAAACATTTTACTTTACTAGCTTGTAGAATCTGCAGTTTACCTCTCTAACAATTTCTTAGCTCAATCCGAAGAACTAATAATGACCAAGCAAACTTGTCCTCGTATTCTTGTACTAAATACCTGCAGTGATAACGTTCAACAGGGATTCGAATTAAGATGACAAATTCGTTAAGATTTTAAATTCACCTCAAGCCTATGGTGTAACTCCCTGCTAGTACTAGCAACAATGATCTTACATTACCTCGTAATCGAATAGAAGCGTTCTATTTTTTGAACAAATTGCAATGAAATCTTTGAGGATCTCTAAAACATATCGCTCGCATGTCAGATATTTCCGTTAATTAAACGAAACAATTGAAAATACAGATAGAAAATCACTCAAATTGAGTTGAACTATTTTCTATTTTTCAAGCATCGAAGATTCCATGTTGATCTCATTCTAAAAATTTGGCAAAGAGCTCAGCCATTTCACGAAAAATAATAACGAACAATCCCTAACTTAGAGATCCGAATGCTTTCCAGCGCGCACAAAACCATGAGGTTTGACTTCCTGCAGATACAGTAACCGACTCTGACATGGCACCCTCACTTATTAGTCAGCGAGAGTCCATTACCTATGCGATAAAAATGTGGTCGACATGGAAAGTGAAAAGTTCTCACAAATTTGAACAAAGTGAATTTCAAATTTAACTCGCAAGCATACGTGTAATAACCGTTGAGAAAATTAAAACGTGAAAAATATTTCATTTACGTGAATCCTTCGGCTTGAAAAAACAATAAACTGAATTACTGTCACGAAAATCGGAAAATCATAAAAAAAAATTTCTCTAAACTACACCGGTCGGTTATAACCAAACTCACTCAGAAAATTTGGGATCAAACCCCATTTGTGCCTGTGGTTGGATAACTATGGAAGATTGATGACGATCGATGGCAATTGAGCCGGTTCCCACTGAAGCTTATGTCAGCTGTCTTTTTTATACGGAATCATCTAAGCTTGACTTAAGACTTACTTCGAAATGGATTCTCATTCTTTAAAAAATGTTCTCTAAATAGAGAGTAAAGAAGACGGAAACCATTACAAAGTATTTATTTACCAAAACAGTCGTAATCTTATGTTGTTCATATGTATATTCATTGTCGACAAAAAATTCAACTAGGCGGCTGGAGACCTCATCTCACAAATACTTTTGAATGCGACGCACTAGCAGATCTATATTCGCAATGAAATCGAAAACAGAATTGGGCGAACAACTTTCAACGTACAATAAATTAGGTTCACTTAGTCTTCCAATAATACAACATGAAAGAGCAATTTCTACGATGCCTTCTCCCTTGAGTCAAAATTCGTCCTTTTAAAAAAATAGAGATCCGACTTACCTGTATCATCTTCATAAAAAGGTTAAGGTTAGGTTAGGTTAACATCGGCATCCTTGGGATGCTTTATTTCCAATCAAGCGTGATACATATGATCTTAGCATTGGTTTTTCAAATGTCTTATAACTAACCCTATATATAGGACACCATGACGGTTCCCCCGTAAAGCCGGTACCCATTTCCGACACCTGGGTTGAGTGGGGTATTGTGCTTGAGCTTTCCCTTATACTCAACGGGGAAAATCTCCGCGCCAGCGCCGGGATACGAACCCGCGACTTCCAACATACAAGTCCGATCCCTTAACCGCTGTGCCACGGAGAGCACAAAACTAAAGGATACAGCAGGTTAAACTTTTCAGATATCATTGCATTCACAACTATAACACTTTACCGCACAAAAGCATCAGATGACAATTCACAAAAAGGCAGCCAAATTACTTTCAAAAAAACAAAAACAAAACCGTTTATTTCCAAGTTGTCACATGAGATACATATGCCAACATATTGGCTTTTAAAAGTTCCTTAATATAAGACGTCCTAAAACAAAAGATCCATACGAGGAGTATTAATTGACAAACCATCCGAGGTGTAAAAATAGATAAGCCATACGAGGCATAATAATCGACAAACTATATGAGGTGTGCTAATAGATAAACTATCAGAGGTGTATAAATAGATAGACCATACGAGGCATATTAATAGACATAATATACGAGGCGTACTATAATAGACAAACCACACGTGGTGTGCTAATAGTCAAACAAAGTTCCATACGAGGAATACTAATTGACAAACCATACGAGGTGTACAAATAGATAAGCCGTACGAGGCATAATAATAGACAAACTATACGAGATGTAATATTAGACAATACTATCATAGGTATACAGATAGATAGACCATACGAGGCATATTAATAGAAAAAATATACGAGGCGTACTAATAGACAAACCATACGGGTCGTGCTAATAGTTTAACTCTGTCCAGGGTAGTTGAATGAGAAATGCGAAATATTATCTCTTGGATATTTTATATTCCAAGAGATTCCGGTACAGCGCTTCTTGCCTTTTTCCTACTTCGATAATTTCAACTAAGAACTTGACAGTTTCGAAGAATTCTTTAGTATTTTTCGAATTATTTATAAGATCATCGAAGTAGGAAAAATACAAAAAAACGCTACACCGTACTAGATTGAAACAACACCGTAAATGACAATCAAGTATTGAGAAAAGATAGTCTCGAAATAATTTGTAAAGAACATCGCGCAACACAGCACGCACATCTAGGAATGCGTAAACATACTTACACTCAAAATTGAAATGCATGGCTTGTTCGGCATACAAATATAGAGATAATTTTTGCACGAGTGCTTTATTTCCTTTGTCTGTTTATACTTTTTAATTTCTTCTGTTCACAGAAATGCCCTTCGGGGTCGTAATAGATCGATTTATAAATCATAAAGCAAGCGCAATCAATTTGTTTATTTCTGAAATTTGGTGCAGTGTTAACTGATCGCAGAGCTTTAGGTAAAATGTAATGTGTCTTGAGGTTTTGCTTTTTTATCCGAAAAGTAGAAATAGAAACCGATATATGTACATGTGCGCATATATGTGTGCGAAACGTGTGCATGTTTACACTGATACATAAACATTTATGTTTGCGTGCGCACACGTACATACTCACGCACACACCAACACACATATTCATATATATACGTATTGAAAACGAATATAAGAAAAATGCTAATAGACATGAAAAATAATCTTACTCTTTCAATATTTAAAATGACAGCCCAAGCTCTGATGAATCGTAAGAAATAACCTGAGGAAAGAAAAGGAATAGAAAAGGACTTCGAAAAACGTATAAATGGAATGGTTTTTTTAATTTCCTAAAGGAAATTTTAAGAAAACTCAAGTTACCGCTGAGGAACGAAAAAAAAAAAAAAAAAAAAAAACATATATCTTCAATATATCATATCATATCATATATCATATCTTCTCGATATTCTCTGCAACATCATGCGGACATGGGTACATGGGATAAAATGGAGATACAGTGTAGGCCAGTTACCACTCATGATTGACAAATATCTACAAAATTTTGGCAGAAATGCGCAAACAAACATATACTCAACATCAAAATTTGCTTGTACAATATACGGACAGAAAGAAAATTTTACCACGATTCATACGCTCAAATTACGATTAATTTCATTAATTGTATTTGTCATTAATCCGATTCACAGAGACGTCCTCTGGAGTAAGTGGGAGATCTATTTTTGAATCATTTCGCTAGTGCAATAAAATTTATTAACCGGATGGTTTTTGTGTAAAGAAATGAAATAGAAACATGTATATCTATTTATGTAGATATATATACCTATATACGTACACACATATATTAATATATGTACTTATTGAGAATGAAATATAAGAAAAAAATACAAATATAAAATAAGAGGATAGAAACAACCTACCATCTATTACACCGATAATGACAGTTGAGCTCATTGTAATCCTAAGAAATTATTCGAAAAAAATAACTAAAAGGAAAAGATGACTTCGGAAAACGTAAAATGAACTGGTTTTTAGTTTCTTCATAGAAATTTTCAAGAAAACTCAGGTTACAGTCAAGAAACAACACAACTCTTCAGCATTATACAGACATGTGTACATGGGATAAAATGGAATAACTTTGTGGCCGGATATCACATTTGAGTGGAGAATATTTACAAAATTTGGCACATATAGGTAGATTAAGCAATGGTCCAAAGTGATAATTTTGCTAACACAAATTAACAGTTTTTTCGATTTTAAAGTTTAGTGCTGGTGTGCACTGAACGCACGGAAAAATATTAAAAGACTAAATGAAAATGCTTAAATTAACCCCTCCCCCCAGATCAGCCAAAATCGATTGAAAACATCTTCGAGAATGATTTTGAAATAGCGAGACAACGTTAGCCAAAATTTAATTCATTATAAACTTTGCACAATCCTCACATTTATAAACCTGTATATTGGTGTACACACAAAATGTATTTCAGAGTATGTTTTCCATACGGATGTTAAATATTAACACAGAGAAGAAAAAATAACAAAATAAAGATGAGGAAATACTCCTAATTATGGAAAAAACGTTCATTCTGCTGTATTGAACTCACGGCTGGGGTGCTCATTATTGTCGACAGAAATAGTTAAGATGAATGCACGAACGGCTTAGCAAACGTAAAATGAAATAGTTTCTAATTTTCTAACAGAAATTTCAGGAAAATTAAAATTTCTGGTAAATGGGAAGTTCACACCGAAATGCTGCAGGTCTATAGAGATGCAAAATGACGTGACACATTTACTCTAAATTCTTTTACAGTTTTAGAGTTTTTGATATGCTGGGGAAGCTTGTTCCACAAAAAAGCTCCAGAAACTGAGAGAGCTTTTTGTCCCACGTTGGATGAACGGTAACTGACTAAAACATCATTCCTCCGATTTGGTTTTTTGTTTGGGATATTAGATGGAAAAAATTTTACCACCTCTGCATTACTTTGGGGGAGGTACAGAGAGGAGAACACTCGTCGAGCTTTTTGGATCATGAATCTGTTCGGTATTGGGATCCAGTCGAGTTTTCTTAAAAGAGGGGTGACATGATCGTATTTATTGAAATTTCCTTTGCACACCACTTTGGCGGCGAAGTTTAGACATTTTTGCAACTCTTCCTGACGATATTGAGGTAAATTTCCCCATACAAGACTGCAGTAGTCCAAGCGCGATAAAACTAAAGACTGAATCACTAACAATCTAGATTTTTCGTCAAGTGTGTTCTTAATGCGATGAAAGAACATTAAGGTTCCGTTTATTTTGTTGCACATTGTTTCGACGTGTGAATTGAAAGTCATATTTTTGTCAAACCAAACACCCAGATTTTTTACCGTCTCTACTGGTTCAATTGTATCGTCTCCAAATGTTAGCTTGAATGGTGGTAAATTTTTGGTCGCATTCTGTGATCCAAAAATAATGCATTGCGTTTTACTTGCGTTAAGTTTGAGGCCATTATGGTCATACCACAATTTAAGGTTTCTCAGAAGGTTTTCAGCGTTGGCTTGTGTTTCTTATAAATCTGCTGTTGAGCTTGTCATGGCAATTTGTACGTCGTCAGCATACATTGAGATTTTTGTGTTTGCCGGCATGGTGGGGAAATCATTGATGAAGATTGAAAATAAGAGCGGGCCGATGATTGAACCTTGAGGAACGCTAAAATTGTTTGGTATGAATGATGACATTTTGTTATTCAAGCACACTGCATGAGAGCGGTTTAGTAGGTAGCTTTCAAACCATTGAGTGTCAATTCTGAGGTTTGAAATTTTTTGTAGAAGTTTCTTATGCTCAACACTGTCGAAAGCTTTGGAGAGATCAAGCAATAGTAAGAGAGTTAGTTTTTTTTGGTCAATATCATTGTAAATTTTTTCTGTTATGTTTAACAGGGCGTCCTGAGTACTGGTATTCCTTCTGTAAGCATATTGATTGCGATGCAGTAGATGTGACTCGTCTATGTAAGACGAGAGCTGGTTTGTTATTACTTTTTCTAATATTTTGGACATAACAGGCAGGAGACTGATTGGTCTGTAGTTTGACGCTATGTCGATATCACCAGATTTATGTAATGGCTTAATAATGGATAATTTCCATTGGTCGGGAAACTTGTTTGTGGCTATAGATGTATTTATTATCAAACGAATGAGGGGTGCTGTGACAGGGAAGCTGTCTTTTATATGTTGGAGGCTTATGCCATCATGTCCAGTCGCTTTGGTATTCTTTAGTGAGTATAAGATTTTTCGTAACTCTATGACGCTAACCGGCTTTGGTCTCCATTTGTTTCTACTATTTGGGGATGATACATCGCTCGGATTTGCTCCTGTAGATGTGTCTGAAACTGTCCTGGATACTTCATTGAAAACATCTTCGCCAACTTTTGAGAAGAAAGTATTAAAGTCATTAGCCATTTTTGAGGGGTTGTCGAAAGTGCTTTTGCACTCCGAGTTTTTATACTGAGCAACTTCTCTTATGATTTCCCAAGTTCTTTTTGGGTTTTGTTTTGCCGCCAAGAGTTCTTTGTGGAAGTAGTCCCGTTTTGCTTCCTTAACTTTTCTTCGTAGGATCTTCTCATGATCTTTATATAATTTTCGACGCGTACTGTCTGATTTATTCAGTTTGTACTCACGCTGCAAATTTCTTTTAGCTCTGCTCAACTGTTTTATCTCATCTGTTATCCATTTAGAAATTCTTGGCTTAACTTTCTTCGTAGTGAAAGGTGCGCATTCGTTAAGAGCCGATACGAAATTTTCGTTGAAAAGCGAAACTTGTAAATTGACATCATTGGTGTTTTCCATGCCTTGAAATTCACCCCATCTGTCTAATAGCTTTTCTTGAAATATTTCAGGGGAGTAGTGGTTTTTCATGCGATATGAAATGTAACTAGATTTCTGTTTCTCTTTTGCAATATTTATTTGGCATTCTACCGAATGGTGATCAGAAAAGGACGGTAAGATTTCTGTGCTGAGTACTGCTTGGGGATTGTTTGTAATTGCTAGGTCAAGAAGAGTTTTGGAAGCGTTGGTAATTCGCGTTGGTTCTTGGACCATTTGAGAAAGATTAAGTCTGTGCAGCATCTTGCTTAGCTTATTGTTTTTATTTGTCAGATCTACGTTAAAATCTCCGAAAACATAGAAAGATTTTTTGGCTGCAGAGATTAATTTAAACGTATTTTCAATGAAATCTAATGTTGGACGTAGAGATGCTGACGGATGTCTGTAAAGACTGCCGATAATGAAAGACTTGTGTTTGTTTACCTGAACATTGAGCCAAACCATTTCTATGTCTTCACATTTTTCTTTTATCGGAAATAAGGATGTAGAGTAGACATCTTTGATGAAAATGCATGAACCGCTACCTCTATTACTCTTGACTCCGTCATAACGGTACAATGTGTACCCGGCAATGCTGAGATATGAGCTTTCGACTCGTGAATCGAACCATGTTTCAGATACGCATAAAATATCGATATCGTTAGTGATCAACATTACTCGTACGTCATCCATTTTACCATTGAGACTGCGAGCATTTATGTGTAATATTTTGATGTCATTTATCTAAATAGGCAGATCTTTAGTGGAGTTATTGCATTTTTTAGGTCTAGCAGGGCATTTGGTATTCGTCTCTAGGTCTTTATTGCCGCGTTCATTGTTTGTGATTTCAGCTTCAAATTCAATTTGATCACTGTTATTTAGTCACAAGATGGGGGAGGGAGCAACACGATTTTCAAGAGGGCGCTATAGTGGTCCTGTTTCCGGTGTATGTTTACCGGAGGACAGTTTATCAGAGCATTTGATGTAGGGGAGATTGTCGTCTTCCAAATCCCATTTTCTCTTTCATCAAATACGTGAATTGGTGTTCTCGTCACATTAGAAAGTATTTGGGGTATGAGGTCTCCAACTGCGTGATCGAAGACTTTTCTATTGATGTATTTATCGATGAGTTGTTCGAAACTGCCACTGTTCTTGTCAACGAATTTTGCATACTGGTCCTTGTTTCTGGAGCTCTCAGTTTTGATGGCTATTTTCAGAGATGTATAATCCCATTTCGATCTTTGTTGTGAAGCAAGCTGCGTCGTTACGGCGTGGAGGAGACAGTGTCCGTCACCTACAGTGTAAGCAGGCTCCATTTTGAGCGATCGTTTCAAGTCGTCCAGTGTGTTTGCAACGCGTGTGCAAATTTGATTCACTGTTGGTTTTGCGGGAGCAGTATCGGTTTGATCGTTCAACGGAGGCCTGGCAGAGGCAACAGATTTTTTTTGAATGATTTGATTTTTTTGGAATAGTTTTGAATATCGTTATTAGCTTGACTTTCCTCGGTTCCTGCGTACTCACTGGAAAGTTGAGAATTGGTTGAAAAGAAGGGCATGTCGCAATCACTATTTGTGTCTGTTGCAAGTAACGCAAATTTATTTTTCGTACTGACATTATATTTGTCTGAGATCGAGTCAGGGAAAGGCTCAGGCTTATTCATGTTCCTCATGTGTGGGTGGGTGAGTTACTCAGAGCTCTGCTTGATGACGCAATCAATTTTGAAGGATTTGGAGTACCATGTGCAGCGATGTGCATAGGCTTATATTCTTTTCCAAAGTTTAAAGTGAGACTATTTGTCTCTTTCCGTGAAGTTTTCGATTCATTGGAATGACCTACAATTCCAATTATTGCTTGACATTTGTTAAAATGAGGACAATATGGCACGGTGATTCGCAATGTTGATTTCATTGCAAGTTGTCCAAGAAAACAGAAGTTTTCTGCCTGGGTGCGAGGCCGTTGAATGTTATTGAGTGCGTCACCATTTTCATTATCTGGGTAAATTTGAAATTGAATCAAGTTTAAACCCAGGTTTTTGCAGAAATTCATCGCTCTGTTGAATTCTTTCGCACTGCAAGCATTGGCGATGTAAATAGTAGAAAGTGCGTACTTCCTTACAATTTGTTGTTTGATTCGAGCAAGGTCTGAGGGAGAGTAGCAGAGACCATCAAAACTTAGTATATAATTTTTAAATCTAGGCATGCAATTTATAGCATGGAGAAGGTCGTCGAAGCGCCCAGATGGAACAGTTTTGATCCAGCAAGAGCGATCGATGTCCTTCCTTCTGATCGTGCTTAGGATATTGTCACCTAGCAGCAGAGTATCGTAAGGTTCTCGACAATTGGAGTCGACTTCACAAGAGATACTAGCAGGTACCGCAGTTGCAAAGTCATGAGAACTTATATGTGAATTTAAAGCAAAAAGTTGCTCGGTTAAGTTCTGAATGTTTGATACTGTAGAGAAAATCGACGACGGGCTAGGAGGCTCACGTTGTCTTAGGGATTTGTTGAAAAACGCTGCTGTTAGAGACAAATTGTGAATAATTTCATGAATTTTTTGAGAGCTTGTGATTTGAAGCGGGTGCAAGTAGCCATTTAAAGAAGTAACAGTGTTTTTTCTATTGCTCTGTACTGGAAATTTCATTTTGTTCTCACAGCTTGCTCTCTGGGGTAATTTACTGCCAGTATCGGTTTGTGCGCGAATATTATCGAACATATAATCTGGAGAATGAGGAGAGTCTACCACGCTTGAAATGTCCTTATTAATAACAACTATTCTGTCTTGTACCACTGATGAGGATGGCGTTTGTGTCCCCGTCGCTGGCGGACAGTTTGGAGCGTTGTTGTTGACGCAGAGCTGGGGAGCTGGCACGCTGTTATGCTTGTTCAGATGTGGAGCAGTAGTTGGTTGTGGTGCTGCGGCTGAGACTTCACTGCTTCGAACCTTCAAATGATTACTGGAGGTTTGGCAGATATGTTTTCCCTCGTCCTGCGATATTGGTTGCATAGTCTTCACTGACGTTGCTTCGCAAGGTGACACACATTCTCTGACGGAGTTACTGGCAGCGGTTAGCAAGTCTCCTGCGTTTTGAGCATTAGAATCTTGTGAGTGAGAGGATGTAGGTTTCCTACTTGCAGGCACTTTGCTTGGTAAGGTCGTATTTTTGCCCCTGAAAGAACCATTTTTCCGGGATGTTGTGTAGGGCAACATCTGTGCAGAGAACGGCACTTTCCGGCCTGCGTAGCGAGTCTCGTAGTGATGCATTGTGCGTTATATTTGCATAGCTATGACTGAATTATGAGAACGATGTAGTTTTTGTATATGTATCGCTGATACTGATTTGCTAAATTTTACCTCGCTCAGCAAGTATTATATGAAAAGTGAGGTAAATCCAAGCCGTTCATCGAGGTATTGAAGCTCACAGCTGAGAGAAGAGGGGTTGCCCTTTAATGCTGGAGGACAAAGGCGAGGAACTGGGAGGCTTGGGGTTGGCCGCAAACAATGACATGCAATTTTGCATTTTGCATTTTGTACGACTAGGTCACAGTCTCTGACACGAGTCGTGATTTTTTTTTCTTTTTTTGGCCGAGAGTTTCTTCCTATTTGAGGGACGTTTTAATTATTCAACAGAATGAGATCTGGTACAAAATGTGATATGATGATATTGAGGGACAGCACAATTTTTAAATTTTAGTTTCATTGATTATAAAGAAAGCGTATCTTAGTATTCAGCCTCATCTTCAGTCTTTTCCTTCGTTCGGATGGGCTTCCTTTCGCTGCGGTAATTTTGCAGGAAATTTTGCAGGATCAAGAAACACATCGTCAGTAGGATGACTAACGCTTTTAGTGAGAACATATTTGAATTACAAATTCAAGGTTAGGTGCACTTTTTATAGTATTTTCCCTGGTGATTGTAAATGTTTTTCAACTTCTCGTTCACCCGTTGTTCTTACTGGTAGCTCACTTCAAACTTTCTGTGTATTTAAACTATTCGGTGTCAGTAGTGAAACGGAGGTACGAAACACAATAATTCTTTCGTGCACATTTGCCGTCTCGGCAACGTAGGAAGTGAACAAAAACTTAACTGAGAGGTTTGACATTACCAAAAATTGATCAAAAACAAACGTAATTTCTTTGGTTGCTTGAAGCGGAAAAGTCCAGGTTTTACTATGCTCTGAACGGTCAGAGGACGCGAGGCAGGTGTACGGGAAAGGGGGGGGGGGGGTGGAGGGTGCGGGCGCGGTGAGGGGAGACTGAGGGAACAAGGATACTTCACACTTCACTCAGGCCTATCGTTCGAGACCAAGCTGAGCACACCATTTCACACCCCTTGCCAGCACTGCTTCGTTGGCTTTTCAATTAAAGTGCACTGATTTAAGCAGAAATAAGACAAAAGTTATTTTTTCCTTTTCGTTGTTCCACAGGTAGCAAACACATTCACTGATAGTATAATTTTTATGCATGGCTAGGTTATTTCCCCCTTGCAATTTCAAACAATTACCGCACCATTTCCCCGCACGTCCGACCGCGACCGAGTCCGACGACGACCTTTGAATAATGCATACCTATGTCAATTTTCAACATAATGTCAAAAAAGATGCACATCAATGTGAGCCCTTCAATGTCAACGTAGAAGATTAATGTAACCCAGCAGTTTTAATGATGGAATGGATAAAATGAGAGTAACATTGATTACAAAATGAAAAATTGTGCTCGCGATAGCCGTGTGCTATAGGTTCCGCCGCCGTGCGGCCGGGACCCGGGTTCGAAACTCGGCGCTGGCAGTGGCGATTTTCTCTGTTGGGTATAGGAGAAAAATTCCAAGCACAATACCCCACTCTACCCAGGTGTCTGAAATGGGTACCGGTCTTGACCGGGGGAAAGCGTAATGGCGTCCTCGCGTTAGTTATAAGGCATTTGAAAATCCAATGTACAAGGTGATATGTATCAGGCTTGATTGGAAATAAAGCATCCGTAGATGCCTTCATTATTTATTTATTTATTTATTTATTTGTCATTTTATGCGGGTCTGAAACAGCTGGGTTCTGAACCAAAACCTCATTTTTTGAAGCCTCAGTTTACGCATTCAATGGCTACGATAGCGTTGCAAAAAAAAGCAGATCATGAATTTCCGTAGATGATGTATGCCTAACAACGCAACTTCTGATGAATTGAAAATAGAGATTGCATAAATTTAATATGGCATCATAAACATAACCCCTTTTTCAATCAGAGGAAGATAGAGGGTAAAGCTCATTTTACACCAGCGGTGTGGAGCGACGGGGAACTTTTTACAGCTTTCGAGACGATTGAGCGTCAGTGCACCCCGACTTTCTTTTACATTGTCACTCAATACGACGCTCCTTCCCCCGAGACAGTAATCGTCAGTGTTGCTCTTGCAATTTTGTCAGAATAATTTGCAGAATATTTATAGAATAATTTGCAGAAGTAAAACGCTGAAAATCCTGAAAAACCTCGTTTTATGCACTGCAGGCGTGTATGTCCAAAACGAAAAATTAACATACAACCATTATACATAATTCGAACGTAATGAACCTGTAGTGAAACCTCATCCCGCAACTCAGTCGATATTTCGTAAATTCTCAGCATGAGCATCTAAAAATTCAGTAAAATAAATTCAACCATTAGCATAAAAATTCGTCACGTAATTCACTAACTTCTATCATTTTTAGTAACAAATGTGTATCAAAAATTCAGTCTCTAAGAAATCACTTTTCAATCGTAACGAAACCTTCCATGACGCCGTGTCGGCAACATTGCAACCCGCACAAGCGTTACTTGTTTCGAATCACTCTCAGTGCATAGAGCTCGGTTTTTTGTCTCTGGTGAGAATTAAAGTTTGTGTGTGTTGATCTACGGGTAACTATATTTAGGCATTATATGTAAGATTGTCAATAATATTATCGTGTATGTATAGAGTAGAATTGACTAAATTTTCCAGTGTGCTAAATGTTCAGGAGTTATTGCCAAGAACTTGTGTTTCCCACAGGGTATTTTCCTTTGGGTATTGATGTTATTTGTATCCAAGCTAAAATTTCCACTTTTGTTTTAAAATAATTTTATGCAACATTTCAATATGATATTTTCATTCAAGCCAACATTTTCCCTTTTGTTTTAAAATAATTCTTATGTCAACCTTTCAATATGATGTTATTTTTATTCAGGCTAAAATTTCTCCTTTTTCTTAAAATAATTTTTATGTCAACATTTCAATGTGATGTTATTTCTATCCAGATTAGGATTTCCCCTTTTGTATCAAAAATGATTTATCATGCCAAAATTCAATATGGTGTTATTTTTTATCAAGTTATAAATTTCCCCTTTTGTTTTAAAATATTTCTCTTATTCCAATACTTCAATATGGTGTTATTTTTTATCAAGTTATAAATTTCCCCTTTGTTTTAAAACATTTTCTTACGCCAATACTTCAATATGGTGTTATTGTTTATCAAGTTAGAATTTCCCCTTTTTGTTTAATATATTTTTTAGCCCAATATTTCAATATGTGTTTATTTTTTCATCAAGTTAGGCTGGCACCAATTATCATTTTAGTCACAGATGTCTCCTTCTGAATGCATCTAGTCCTGCATCAATTACCAATTATTGCCACAACTGTATTTCTAAATTAAATTAGGTAGATAATCAATTAGAAAAACACAAATAATTTTTAGTTCTGAAGATTAGATAGTTAGTAAATTTAATTAATAGTCATTGTACATTGATTATTTCAGTTAGGAAAAACTGGGAACATGTGTTTTCTAGTTCATTTGCATTTAGCAGATGCTGTAGATTTTTACCATAATAGATTAATTAAGTGAGACCTTAGGCTCAGTTGTCACTGTGTATGCCACCTTAGTTTGTCCAGGCAAAGGTTGCTGATGTGTTCAAGCCTCTAATCAATTGAATTGGAATAATCTATTGATCGCCAAGGTCTCATTAGTGTTTCGCCATCTTTTGTGTGTTCCAGTTTTAATTGTGTTCTCAATTTTTGTATTCTTGTTAAGTCAGATTCAAATAATTGTTGGTATTCCCTTGAATTGTAAGTCAATGTTTAAATTTCATATCTTGGGAAATAAAGCTATGATAGGGCATTTACACCAATAGAGATTGTATCTTCGGTAGTTACTCACTCCAAATAATCATTTTTCTGATCAACACTATTCCACTGTCTGATTGCGTGTAACAATGTGTAGTGACGGTAGCAAGAATTACTATCATAATCACTGTAGGACAACTCTTACTATTGATTTTTGGTTAGGTCAATTTGTGTATAAAGAATGTTAATAATTAGTCGTTATCTGAATTAGCTAAATTAGGATGATTATGCTTACCTCTGAAAGTCTCCGAATATTCTAAATTCCCAACTCCTGGAAATTCTAATCCAGAAATCATCCAATTATCTGATTTGGGGGTTAAATTTAGTTTAACCAGTAATTGATCGCCTCAACTGTAGCCACCTGTTCCCTATACCTCATGTCAATTTCAGCTACCTCCTGTGGTTGTTGTTCATTGTAACTCATAGGATGCCTAATACTATTCTGATATGTATCCTCATGATCAATGTTTTCTAAATCCTTCTTGTGCTCTGAACCTCCTCCTCAACTACCAATTCTGTGCACTTTGTGCATAGATTCCGCGTTCCCTCTACCCTTTCCAAATGGTATCTTCCTCTCTCCTCTCGTAGGACACCTTTCACGTTCAAGCCAGGGAGACCAGGGATTTCTCATATAATAATAAATAATAACAATAATTAGACTGTACGTGCCCTCTCTGGCACAATTCCTAGCTTAAGTCAAGTAATCTTTATGACAATTCTAGCCTTAGTTAGGATCAGTACAGTCAGCCCTCGACTGCGGCTTAGCGTAAACGTTCGAATTAAACACTGCCAATTTTTAAGATACTCATTGTAAATAGCAGTCAAAGCGTAGATTATTGGGCGGCTAAAGCCTTTAATATTAATGAAGACAAACTAACTTACATTGCCTACCCAGTAATATTCTTATCTCATGTATTAATCTTGCACTCCAATTCGGAGATGGTCGTACACGACGCGTCACGATTAATAGAACCCGGAGAATACTAGTTTGGGGAAGTAAGGGCATGTAGGGAGATTCATGATTGTCCATACGAGTACTTATTGTTGCGACTGCCTCGCCCTTGTTCAGGCGCCAGAATTGGGCCGAGGCACCCGCATATAATCCTCCATTCGAGGCAATCCTGTAATTCAGCAGTAAAGCTCGCAGCCTGGCTTGCGTAGCGACCGTCTCTCCGTGTGTTATCATGCTTGAACAAGTAATCCAAGCTCTCTCCCCGTACAGAAGAACCTCCGAAGCCGACACACAGACAATCACCACCAACATTCAATTAACAATTCCCATACTCTATTAGCCACATGGCTATCAACCAAACCAAGCCACACGGCTATCAACCAAACCAAGCCACACGGCTATCAACCAAACCAAGCCACACGGCTATCAACCAAACCAAGCCACACGGCTATCAACCAAACCAAGCCACACGGCTATCAAACCACACCAAGCCACAAGGCACGGGTAGAACCCCTGCGGGAACTACCTCCTTCGAGATACTCATATAATCAAAACTATTACCGCACCTGCGGAATATTACACTAACAAATCCACTCTCGCCGGGATCCACCCCGGATTCCCTCGAGCCGCGGCACCTGCTGAAGTGCAGCTACTCACTGGACCCGGACCTTCTTCCTCAAGAAGTGGATCTCCATACTGCTGCCGTAGTCACGGCACTCAGAGTCAACAAAATAAAGACAAGGCGAGAGTATACAGTTTTCATTGTCCTGCAGAGGTCAATAGTGCAAGTGAGAATAGGTGCCAGTAAGGCAACTCGAATTACCCACACATAAACTCCTTCTGAGTCAGATTAAGTCATTAGCAATTAAGTGTGCTCTACCAGGAGCACTGGTGGCCCTTTTAAATAATAAGAACAGCCTCCTTGTTACTTGAGAAATTCCTCGCTATTCAACCTTGAAAAGTCAAATTCAATTATTTTTCCCTTTAAGAAAATTTAACAAGTTCATAAACCTATTCTGGAGTATATCAAATATAATGTGAACTTCATAAAAACAGGCTTTATAAAAAGTAATTTATATTTCCAATAGGTCGATTCTTAGGGAATCTCACGCGTAAGATAAAAAGGAGAACCAACGTAAAAATATACATTTTTATTTATTTATTTTTATTTGATGGCAGCAAACGTTTCAGAATGTTATAATTCCATCTTCAGTGCTGAAAAACACACAAAAAGGTCAAAAAGGTAAACAAAATTGATAAACAGCAAGTTCATAGAAGTTCAAAAAATAAACAAACATCTATAAAACTTAAATCCTACTGATCATTCAACTACAGTAAAAAAAGATCATTCTCATTGGCTACTTCACCCATCCTTCTACCAGTACATTCATTCATACATTTGCACATGGGAACCTAACATAAACAGACGCGCGCACAGAAGTAATTTGTAGTGTTATTCACTTTCCTTAGAAATTCATTCGTACGTTGTATTTGTGTTTTCAAATATTTCATCCTGCCTCGCCTGAAAATGCAATACTAAGTTCAGAGTCGGTATTTGGTAAGCCAGCCTAAGGTCTCCGTTACATTTGATCCAGTGAATTTCTGTTTGTGTCGTTTTTACGTCGTCATTAGTCATAGAAAGACAAGACAACCTCAATTATTTCGCTTTTGTGTTAATGTTTTAACCATACATTCTCTAATTATCCATTGGTGGTCGCAGTTTTTGTTCGCATTTAGGTGACAACCGGCGAATTTAGGTCATTTAGGCCATAACCAGTATCCAATTTCTTCATTTATTCTACGTTTATGGTTCTAGTGGCTAGCCTGCTGTAGGAAACTGATTTTCATCTTGTTAGATTTTCATTTTAAGCTTTAGCTTGAACTTCCATTCCGCTATTTCAGTTCTATTTTTATCAAATTTCGACAATTTAACATAATTTATTTCTGCTTCACAACTCCTGGCCTCTGATGTTCATGTTTGAAGCGATCCGACAGATTGCTTCTTTGGTGTTATATAGCAGTTGTCGGTTGTACTTTTCCAAGCTGAACGAATGCTTTATTCTCAGGGATGAGAAATTTCCCGATTCCTTAGAAGTTTAAATTTTCCTTTAAAATTTTACACGCTACTTCGAACCCCGTTGATGTGCGCATCAAAGAAAGCCTGTTTTAAATTACTCACAATCCACTTTTTCTTAGCGATTTTATTTAGTTTTCCTTTTTTTACTTACCTTTCACATTTACCTTGGATGCTTTTCATTTTCTTCAGAGAAATTTGTTGAGAATGACTCATTGAGTCGAACCATTCAATTTAAACTTTAAAGCTTTTAAACATTGCGAATCGAAGCCTAATCCCTCGTATAATTTTCTACGTTAAACTTTGTAGAAATACAAACCAACATGTGGCTATATCAATAAAAATGAATAACATCAAAATGCCCAATGAAACATATTAATGCCCGCGGCCTCAATTATGAAATGGATGACGTGCTAGCAAGGGCTAGATAAAAAAAACTTGTGGGTATGGCCATTACAGAAATGAAAAATTCAAAGCCAAGAAAAAATCCGAATCCGGAAAAAAAGTTGACAAGCTAGTTCTTCATTCAATTTATTTCTTGACAGCACAAATTTATTCCTACCATAAGTTACTGTTGAGTTGAGTCCCTTTGTTATGAATAGTGTGACCGACTAAGGGTCCCCTAATCTTACTTGACAAGTAACTATGAATTGAATGATCATGGAAGTTTGCCATAGCACTGTGCGAACGCAAATTACTAGTAATGCTCAAATAAGCTTAAAATTTTAAAATTTACAACAATAACTTCTTGTCATACTACCAATTTAATTATGTGAAAAATATCTTAAGAGCTCAAAACCACCGACGCTCGTACTAAAGGAACAAATGCTTTTTCAACGCATCTCCTGGGATCTCTTGTCGTCCTAACGATAACGTATCGATCTTAGAGTGCTGGTCTAATGAATGTATAGCACTTTTAGCCCATAATTAGGCACGAAGCACTTGGTGGTGTTCTGATTTTACCTCACAGACGAACACTCCTTTCCAGCTTTCACACATTTTTCTCGTGAAAACCTCGAAAGCTTATCAACAAATTTGAGGTCTAGCCAATTTATTTTACGAAAGGAACATTTTTACAGATGGGACTGACAGCATGAGGAGCAGAACGCTACCGACAAATGCGTAGAAAAAATACAATGCCAGTGGTGATACTCAAAAAACTATTTTGTTACTTACATTTTAAATCTGCTCCAGAACTAATGAAAGAAATTACAGTACTACTATAATGCTTATTGAGTGACGTCAAAAAACACACAAACAGCTATATTGTTCATCTGTTGTTTTTCAAGGTCTCACCCCCGTCTTTGTTCAGTCAAGCGATTGCCACAGATAAACTCAATCAATTTCCCAATTAGGTGGCACCAGAAGTGGGCAAAATTTGTTCAAAAAAAATGGCGTTAGGACCTCGAGGAGAAAAAATGTAAAAAATTATCTTCCAAGGAAGGCCCACCTAAACTTCAGCTTGGGACACATTTTGTCCCTCCCAGGAGCGCTAATTTCTACAGATACAACTGTGGCCTCCAGAGAGGTCTCAGAATGAAAATAAATAATATACAAAACAAAAGTCAGATAAAATAAATCTGTGAAGAAAGAACCCCTGCAAAAAAATTAATAATTCAACCAAGGCAACCATCTCAATCTTGCAAAAACAAAGAATTTAAACTCCTCGTGGTGTGGGTGAACTTGTGTTTAGCCGCTAGCAAACAGTCTCGGAAGACATTTTCTCAAATTCCTCTCATTACAGTTCGAAATTTTCAGTAGTGAGCCTGAACATGGTTAAGCAAGTTAGCCCTGCGCTTTCAAACATGACAGTAACGTTTTCGCGAGCAGGCACCTGAAGACCTTACGATGTGTAGGTAGGTAGTTTACCAAACGCGAAAACGCCACCTTCCTCCTCCCCCTCATCATCCTCGAAATTCCCCATCTTTGTGAGAAATGTATTGCAAATCAAATAAACTTGCAAGGTTTGAAACTTATAAGGGAAAAAATCCAGGGGAAAAAATTGAGTAAAACCAAACTCGTCAACTGCATCCTCACATGGCGCGCAGCGAATACTCAGAATTCTACCTCAAAACATAACTCCAGCCCTGGTTAGCACCGTGTGACAGGGAACAAATGCCTGACATTATGGAGCTCGAAATATTGGAAATGAATCCGATCCTTCCAATAATACATTCTGTCATTACGGACCTACAAATAAAAGCCAATGAAGAAGCGAGATGATACTTCAATATGAAATTGACGACCAAATTTAAGGCCTTTCAATATATTGTACGTGGAAAATCATCTTGACAAATAATACCCTTGGTGTTTCTGTTTATTTATATATTTTTATATTAGTTTGATGTCCGCTTCTTCCGTCTCTCAGTCACGCTCATAAGGATGCTTAATCAATGATACGAGTTATACTATTAGGAAGATTATATTTGTTTGTCATCAGTATCTGGAAAATTTATTGAAGTTAAATTTAGAATCCCACCATTTTTGACGGGGCGTGCACGCGAGTTTATGTAATATTAGCTAGCGAATCATGGTTTCAAGTTCTAACAAAAAGCCAATGCACACCAACTGTATGGAAATGAGTGAACAAGAAGACAAGTGCAGTCTTATTAATTACATTCATGACTATACATATGTTTAAACATATTAAAAACGGTTGTATATATATGTATATACAAAAAAGTTTTCACTGCAGCCTCCTCGCAAGCAGACTTAGTAGTCGTCTATCACAGCTTGACAGCAAATGAGGCCCCACAAGAACAACCAGCTTCACTCTGAGGGTTGTCGACGATGCGGAAGGCGGAGCGAATGAGCTCCGTATGGAACTCTACGGTGGAGCCTTTGATGAACGATAGCGACACTTCATCAGTCACTACCCGGGCATCCGCAGGGCCGAAACACCTGATGAGAGAAGTTACGTTAAACTACACATAACACAATTGAAGACCTCTATATTGATGCCATATCAGGCAATGAACTTGTTATTAGTGTTAGTGCCGAGTGGCAAACAATTTGTGTATTAGCTCAGCACGTGATGTTAAAAGCGTTACCCGTGCAACACAGTCTCGAACAAGACAACAGCACCATGAGGCTACTCCGTAAATTGGAAGTCTATTTCTCCACGTCCTCAAGAAATGTAGAGTCCACTGCCTTATTTTTGTACCTCTTGCAATGTAACGTGTAGTAATTTTTTCCACTTGCACATGATTCTACAACAGAGATAGCGAAGTCAAAGTAGGGTAGATTTCAATGCCAGAATTCATTGATTGGATGAGAAATTCACACCATCGCTCAATAGGTAAACACAAATAGTGGCTAAAATACTCGTTAAAAATAGGTTAGAAATGTCAAAAGGAAACGAATAGCCCACTGGAGTCAGAAAAGAATGGAAGCTTTTATTTGAGAGGAAGTAGAGGTGCTGCAGCCTGCGTTCGAGTACGAAAAGAATAACAAATATAAATAGGGAATGGGTTTTTCGACACAAAACATAACTGGGAACTGAGCTGATGTAGTACTCTTCCTCCCTTGAACCCAACAGCAACTGCCAGCAGAAAATTAGCAGAGGTGACGGCAGTAAACGAATTTTGTCAGTTCTTTTCTTCCAAATAGCGCGAGGTGGTCAGCTGAGAGCCAGTGTTGTGCAGTTACTAGCTTGAGATGATTTCAAAACCATTACTTCCTCATTTACCTTTTGGTGACAAAGAATACTTTACTTAATTAACTTTAGATCGCACACTTTATAAAAGATGAAAAACATGGACAGGGTATTTCTCTACCCACGTAATGTGCTTGTCTTATTGACAAGAACAAATAATGCAGAATTGCGATCTGACAATGGGGAAATTGAAGCCACAAAACATAGAGGGAGACGAACTAGAAAGAACCACGCTGAAGATCAACATGAACGACAATAAACAATTGCTTCAACTATGAAGTACTGTATAATAAAATAGCTCGCAAGGACGCATGAGAATTTTAAACGAAAACGACAGATGACTAACTGCAGATCTATATTATTTTGGCGACTTAAAAATTTTAGTACATTATTAGGAAAAAAATTTCGAGCCATGCTTAGATGCTTACTAGGACACAATTCATATAAGCTCTGTAGCAGAAAATTTATTCATTCATTTAACGATACAATGTTTAACCTTCATTTGAGCTGAGCTGAGCAATTAGCATAGAGAAACTTAATAGGGTGATGGATCAACTTGGATGCCAGAGTAAAATATTCAGGTGGCACGGTTGGAACACCTCGAACACCTACAAGCTTATTAGAGTAGGAATAAGAATGAGCCTCTGTAACCAAAACAAAAGCAATCTCATGAGGGGAAGAAGGAAAGTATCATTTAGTTTGGCATTAAGATGAAGTTGAATTATTATTATTATTATTGTAAGATGAAGTTGAATCTACATAGTAAATACACAAGGCGCTTCCCCGCACCCTACGCGTACCAACAGCAAGATTGAAATAAATTTATAAAAAAGATCACATACAAAAAAATGAGGACCGTGCTAAACCAAAAAAAGAAGGCCGTCAACAAAAAAAACATTTTCATTTCAACAAAAGGAAGGCCTTCATAATTTTCAGTTTGAAACCTCCCAAGGCCGAGAAACTTCCTACAGATACTCGTACAATAGTTGAGTCCCCCTGAAGGGCACTGGCAAAAAAAAACGTTAATCCTCGATGAGAAAAATGTAAAACAAGAATGAAGAACACACAAGAAAAGACACTCACGAAGGACGTAGGTACACAGTTCGCCGGTCTCTTCAAGAAGTAGGAAGATAAGAATGAAAGTAACACATATCTAACAACAACGCCCAACTTTAAACAAACATCTGCAACAAATGTTGCTGATTTACGGTAGATTGTTAGGATTAATACTGAAGAGCACCAGTTTTTCAAGATATAATGACGAAGACAAATTCAGCGAACCCCCTGAGTGCACCGCACGAATCCTGCATCTCTCCGAGGAACATCAAGTGCCCAAGATAGACAGAAGGAAAACCTCATTTCCCACATCACCCCAGGGGGTAGGTAAAGTTTTGAGAGGCAAGCACCCTCACCGAAAGTGAATTGAAATAGTTTGGGCAAACGTTAGTTTCATACAACGACGATCTCTACTACAGAGAGAAGGAACAGGAAAGAGACAGCTCGCCTCAGCACACTCGAGTCCAGTAGTAGTAGTAGTAGTAACATGGGTTTGCTAGCGCTTCAGTTATTCAAACTATATCGCACCGAAGGTCACATTATTTAATTCGTATCAGACTCTTCTAAATAATTACACAAGATAAACATCAATATTATTAGAAACATCAAAATTATATGAGCATCATGGTCATAATTACGACTCAAAATTACAAGTGTCTCCCCATTAAAATTTGTACACAACGCAGTACATTCGAACGCACTGAGCAGCCAAACCCCGTAGGGGGTTTCAGCTGCCCACCCATTTATGGCCGGACGCCTTACCCACGCTGAAACCCCCGAGGTATCAACGCAGCGCGTCCGGCCATATTACGGTTTCTTCATCCTCAAGACTTCCAAGGCGAAAATCACGTCTGGCTATAACGCCTTACAGCGTGGCTTCCCGTTAACTCTCTTGAAGTAGTACAACAAGGAGTACATACGTTTCCAAGCGCGTGAAAGTATGGACAACAAAAACAAAAACGATACGGATGATGAAGTATGTCCTTCGATCAGAATTCCGACAGCAATTTGCATCTCTCAAGAAACAACACCAGAGCATCCACATTGAAAGCTACACGTTCGATCTCCGCAAGCATCTTGGTTAGCACCTCATCCACGGCAAAAAGACGGAGGTTTGGAAAGCATACACTTCGGTCAGCTGCATATCTCGGGCACTCCGCAAGTATGTGTTTGACGGTCAGAGGAACGTGACACCGCTCGCATCGCGGCTGCGGTTGTCGCTCCATTAGATAGCGGTGGGTCAGTCGAGTATGTCCGATGCGAAGACGGCAGAGCAGCACTTCCACCCGGCGGACGCGACACCTCGACGAGGGCCATTCCAGAACTGTTTCTTTAATTGTTCTCAGTTTGTTGTCCATTCTGTTGTCCCATTCCTGTTGCCACAGACGTCTTACAGCAGCCTTGATCACGGGATAGTAGTCCCGAAAGGGTACCATTTGATTTAGAGTTTCCTCATTACTATTCGCAACACGCTTCGCCTCCTGGTCTGCTCTCTCATTGCCTGACACCCCCACGTGTCCGGGCACCCAACACAATTTCACATGTTTGTGCTCACGCACAAGCTGCACCAGCATCAAGACGATCTCACCAATGAGGGGGTGAGTGCTATCATAAGCCTGAGCAGAGTCAATGACGCTTTTCGAGTCAATAAAAACAGTGAATTTATCATGCGGGTGTTCCTTGACTAGTTGAAGTGCCTCCAAGACACCATAGAGCTCCGCGGTGAAGCTCGAGGTCTCGGGTAGCAATCTTCTAGCCCTCACCATCTCTCCGGAAACAGCAGCACAACCTACAGCTATTCCCGTCTTGGAACCATCTGTGTAGATCTTAAAAGACTCCCCATGCACCTCCAGCACATGCTCCATAAAGATATGCTTGAGAAAGTTGGCTGGCATCGACTCCTTTCTTGGCATCCTGCACCCGGGGCAGAAAGTCTCCACTGGCAGGCGCCATGTTGGAGAGTTGTCAAAGAGTACCGGAAGGACTCTCGTGGGTCTCAGCTGCATAGCGGCAACCAATGTCGGGTAATCTCTAGACGAAGGTAGAAAATATGGGAAAGGTAGGTGCCGTCCAAGAGGTGCGTGTACGCTGACCCACGTAGGGGACAGAGGCAGCTGATCAAGTCGGGCAAGATACTGCAGGCTCTGATGCACACGACGGTGTCAGAGAGGAGGTTCACCACTCTCCACATACAAACTTTCCGTCGGAGAGGTTCGGAAAGCACCAGTACAGAGTCTGATAGCTGCATTATGTACCGGATCCAGAGTTCTTAGCGCAGTTTCCCTTGCATGTTGGTAGATTATGCAGCCATAATCCAGTTTACTCCTAATTAGCGTTCGGTACAGACGAAGCAGCGTGGCACGATCTGCTCCCCAGGATAGTCCAGAGACACATTTTAGAAGGTTCATCCTTCTGGTACAGTCCGCCCTGAGGGAAGCCAAGTAAGGCTTCCACGATAGCTTGTCGTCAAAAATCATTCCGAGGAGCTTGGCACTGTGCACGAAATTAATTGGCTCCCCACGAAGCAACAACTGCGGAGGGTCGTGTCGATGGCGGCCTTGAAAGAGAAGAGCTGCGGTTTTGGTAGGTGAAAAGCTAAATCCGTTCTGTCCAGCCCAGTAGTTCACATTGTTTATTGCCAGCTGTATCCGACGTGTCAACGACGGCAAAAGAGTTGAAGAGGAGTATATCATGAAGTCATCAACGTATAATGACGAGGCAACACCAGCTGGCAAGTTAGATGTGATTCCGTTGAGTGCGATGGAGAAAAGCGAACAACTCATCACACTCCCTTGTGGAAGGCCCTCCTGTTGGATTTGCAGCGGGGATAGAACATTACCCACTTTGACACGAAAAGTTCTCTCCCTCAGGAACTGCTGTAGGTACAACGCCATATTACCCCGGAGGCCGCATTCATGCACACGCTGCAGGATCCCGTGCCTCCAGACGGTGTCGTAGGCTTTCTCGGCACTCGAGTCCACTGACGACTAAAAAAAGCATTGCCAATTTCACTTTGAGTGATATTCAAATTACCACAGAAACGCTGACGCGGATACTCGCTATCAGCGCACGTACTTCCGAGAACATAGCTCAGAAATACTGCTTTGTAGGACCCACAAGCAGCGAGCATTAACTAAAGCACTATTTTTTCTGATATATTTCATTCACTGAGAATTCTGCTACTAAAGTCTAAGAGTAGACTTTATTTGGGACATTTCCTCAAACTAACTCGGGTTTCATGACTGAAACAGCTAATGAATGCCAAATGAGAACCCAAGCTTTCTTTGATTGAAGGGAATAATTTTTTCTTGAGTAACAAAAATTCTTAGCAGCGAAACTAAAAATTCAATTAATCCTGAAATAAAATTTTTAACCTTGTTTTTTATATTACTAAAATAAAGGAACAACTTCAGCATACAATGATGCTAGACATGATTTCTATGCTTGGGCCTGCGAGTTTTACAACAAGAAAAGCTTCAAATGGCGTGACACACGAGTGCACCACGGCACAAGCATTCAATTCAAGGCACAGCGAAAAAGCTGCTGCCTTCAATTAACTCAACCCTTGGTTGCACTATCCGATGACGGTACTTCTACCACTACGCATCACACTCCAACACATCTTGGTAGAAAATCAGAACAAAAATAATACACAACAATAACAACCGACTATGTAATTAGACGCACGACTTTGTTGAAAGACAAAGTTAAAAAATAAGACTTTAGATTAGTTCCAGCTGCAATTACCACAAAGGATGCTTTCAATAAGGAGAAAGAATATAGTCTCATTTAACATGGAGTTCAGGAAATGGAGAATCCATGCACAAGGTGTGCTCCTGCATACGATCCCTTGCGCATAAAAACAGCAAGTTAGGAGAAAAGTTTATGAAATAATATGAAAATTCAAGAGGAAAGAAGTATGTCCTGATAACAGGATGGCAGTGACCGGGAACAGATAGTTTGTCATAAACGCTTATTTCAACGAAAGGCTTATCGCTTAAAGGCCCATCTTAATGGCAGCTCGGGACCTCACACTGTCCTCCTGGTACCACTAGTTTCTATAGATACCAAAGACTGAGGGATATGCCGTGAAAAGTTCAGAACAATCCAATGACCACGTGCTAAGAGTTGCACGAACATTCGCCATAATATGGCACTAGCGTTTCATAAATGTACTATAAACAATGAACTCGGTAAAAATCTGCTGAAATAACGCTCTTAAAGGAAGACTCCACAAGTATTACAATACAGGAATGCCTGGTTTGAATTTGCCCATGAATACAAGACAAATCCAAAAAATTTTGGGAAAACGTTCTATATCAATCGTTGAAACATCAAAATTGAATTATTTGATCGCAATTTGAAAAAAAACCTTGGAGGAGACAGCACTTCTTTTTATCAGATAATACAATTTTTACTTAAAGTTAGGCGGAGGTAGCATTATGGTCTGATGATCTGTGGATGTGTTTCCGCAAACGGAAATGATTTTCTTTCAAATTATCTCTGTTACGTTCATATTCTTCATAAATTTATTGATGATAAATAAATTTTAGCCTCCCTTACCACAGCTAAGATGTTCAAAGAGAAGAAGGATGAAGGCACCATTTAGCATGGAGTCAAGGGAACATGGGATCTAGGCAGGAGAATTCTCCCACAGGATCCCGTGCGCATAGTAACTGTCAGTTAAGAAGGAAGGTCATGAAACAAGATAAACGTGAAGAAGAAAGTCAGAGGTGCTGAAAAATAGGACAGCAGTGAACCAAAAAAAAGTGGTCCTTAACCAAACAAAGGTTAGATTAGTCGTTCGTTTTAGCCTCCCTACCCGCAGCAACAAATGCGATCCAAAGAGAGGATTAGATTAGAAGTTAGTTTAAGCCTCCCTAACCGCTGCAAAAATAGAGCGTATCGAAGAGAGGAAGGCACCATTTGGTATGGAGATAAGAAAATGAGGAACCTATGCAGAAAGGGCATAGAAATAGTAAGATGGGAAAGAAGTTCATGAAATAAGATAAAAGTTGAAGAAGAAAGTTAGAGGTGCTGAAAAACAGGACAGTAGTGAACCGAAAAAAGATGGTCCTTAACACAACAAAAAACATTTTATTTCAACAAAAAGAAGGCCTACCTAACTCTCAGCTAGGGCCCTCACATTTTTCCCCTGGGAGCGCTAATTCCCATAGATGCAATAGTTGTATTCCCCTGAGGGGTTAACCAAACAAAAAACATTATATTTCAACAAAAGGAAATCCTACCTAACTCTCAGCTCAGGAGCGCACATTTACCCCCTGGAAGTGCTAATTCCCATAGGTACAATAGTTGTATTTCCCTGAGGGGATCCTTTAAAAATACTGGCATTCATGATTATCCCGTCTCAAAAACCAGAAATACAAAGGTGATAATGCATGTGATGCAGCAAATATTGTTCAGGACACTTGTGAGTATGATGCAATGAAGGAAAGAAGTTGCAGGAGATTGTTTTTTTCGTTTTCGAAGTGGTGATTCAACTTTAAAATATGAGCCAAATAAAGGCAGTCCAAAGCAGCACTTGATTCCAATCAGTCGAATGTTTTTGTGTCCAAGAAGTTCACTGTTGTCACTATTAAAATTACAAGACAGACGTAGCTCATACAATCTGCTTCTGAATTTCATTTGTTTCGAGGACTAAAGAACCATTTTATGGACTTAGGTGAACATGACAATGAAAAAAAGTTTAATTTGTATTTTGATTCTAGATCTAAAGAATTTTACAAGCAAAGCATTTGTTAGCTTGTTGAAATGTGGAATGAAGTCATTGAAAGCAATGAAGAGAATGTTAATGAATAAACATTTTCATAGCCACTGGCTCAATCATTTTTACCAAAGATTTTTTAATTAAAGATTACCTTTGCATCAACCTGACACTCTGAACACTAACTTGCATGCTCCTGAGGTAAAACTGAAACTCCTACTAGATTGGCTCTTCCAGCAAGATAACCATCTGGGAGCTAACAGTGAAATCTACTAATAAATAGCTTAGCAATCACAATATAGTACATCTCGTGTGATCAAGTAGGTCACCAGACTTGAACCTTATGAAAAAGTGGCATCATTGGAGAAGTAAAATTCTATCAAACTCTTCAAATTGTATCCAGACTGTGGGACTGTCGTACGATGCGACAGTTGTCGTACCATGACTCAACGCCCCGCATCGCAGCTGCTCGGTCGGCAGTGTACTCATGGCCGTTGTGAAGAGTAGTCGCGCGTGTGGTTTCGCTCTTCGGTTTTTCGTCGTTCTGTGCCGGCGTGTTTCTTTCGTTACGTCTGTGAGCAAGGCGGGTGCCTTGCGATCGGAATTCCTCTGGTCCTATGAGGAAGGTCAACCAGCTGCGGCAGCTGCTTGGCGATTCTGCTGGCGGTGGAGGCACCGAGCAGAATTGACGGTAAGCCAACAAGCTATCTAGGCTTTTTGGCGGTGGTAGCCTTCTTGTGGGCAGCAAGATGGCGGCGGCTGGAACGGCTGCGTCAGCTGAGGTGGCTGACGCAGCTGGGAAGGCTGCGGCAGCCGGAGCTGGCGATGCGACATCGCCAGTGCCGCCGGCGGGGAGCACGTCGGGTGTGCTTGTGGATGTTAGCCTGTTGGCTAACATTCTGACTCAGGCGCGTGGACCGATCCTCGACCGTTTGTCTAGGCAGTTGCCTAAGTTGACTGGCGATGGGTCGGTCGACGCGCTGGAGTGGCTGGAGAACCTGGAGAGGCTCTGCCAGCTGGAGCGGGTAGCTCCGACCGACGTCATCGGGTTCATGCTCGACGGCAACGCCGCTCGAGTGTTTCGCTCGATGACTGTCGGTGATGCGGCTCAGTGGTCGGTAGTTCAGTCTACGCTGGTTTTGCAATTTGCGTTGCCTATGCAGGAAGCGTATAGGCGGTTCACCGACCGTCGGCTTGGGGCCGGGGAGTCGGTGGACGTGTACCTGGATGACCTGGCGCGTCTGGGTGGGAGGGTGGGGTCGACTAAGAAGGATTTGATTTTTAGGGTCAAATTCTATGAAGGTCTCCCCACTACTCTGTATACGTGGGCAGTTTCGCGGGGGGACGCGTATACTGCGCAGTTCGACGATGTGGTGTCGAGAGTGCGGGAGAGAATGGCCGCACAGAGGGCTGCTGCCGGGCGTGGCCAGGAGGCCAGGCGCGGCGCAGACCTTGCTGCTTCGGGGAAGCAGGGCAGTGGTGGCAAAGGTGCTTGTTACCGCTGCGGCGGTGCACACCGCGTGCGGGTTTGCCCGCAGAAGCCAGGCGCGGCGGCGCCTGCTGGTAGGGGGGCCATGAAGGCTCCCGCCAAAAGGAAGTTTGCATGCTTTGCATGTGGGGAGGTCGGGCATTTTGCTTGCGACTGCCCGGCAGTAGGTAGGCCTGCGGTTGGTGGGTCGGGTTTCTCTGCGGAGGACGCCAGTCGGGGCGACGCGTCCTCCTCAATGGAATCCGCGTAAGCCAAACTTACCGGAGGTCTCCTCCCCCCGAGGGAGGTGATGGCGCCCCCTCGGAGAGAGGGACCTTGAGCGGCACGGGTGTGTCGCTGGGTCGGGGCGATTTAAAATCGCTCGGAGCGACTGGCGTTACGACGGGGCGTCGGTTGCCAGTCGTTCGTGCCATCTTGAATGGGCGTTGTTCTTGGTGTCTGGTAGACTCCGGGAGCGAGCGGACGGTGGTTTGTCCGCGGGTGGTGGTGGGCCAATGCCCCCGGCCGGGGCGGCCGTTGCTAACGGCGGACGGCAGAACTTCCCATGCGGGGAAGCACTGTCGTGTGGTAGTCGGGTTGCAGGGGCATTGCTTTGGTGTCACTGCGCTCGTCATGCCGGAGTTGGGGAACCTTGGCGTGGACTGTCTCCTCGGGAGTGATGTTATCGATCACATGGGGGGCGTCACCGTTAGAAGAGGTTCTGACTCGAAGTATGCTGTTGATTGGGGGAGATCCCGGTCAGCTGGATGCTGTGGGGGGTCCAGCAATGGACTCGCCCGTGCCAAGCTGGGAGCCGGCCTGGTGACAGGGGCGGGGTCGGTGGGGTCGAGAGGTGCGCCAGCACCGATCGAGATCGTCGACCCTGACTTTGTTGCTAGGTTCGCTGACGGTCGATGGACCGTCAGTTGGCGGTGGTCCGAGAAGCCGCCCAAGGGGTTGCAGACTCGGGTCGCGGAGTACGGATGTACTCAGGCGCCTCACGTGCGGGAGCGCTATGAGGCGGAGATTCAGAGTTGGATCTCAAAGGGTTGGTTGAGGCGATGGCATGGTCCCATCCCGGGCGTCATTCCGTTGCTGGCCGTCGTGCAACCAACGAAGGACAAAGTCCGTCCGGTCATGGATTATCGTGAATTGAACGGCTTTGTCGAATGTCATACTGGTGATGACATGGTCGCTGTGTGTGGCGACAAGATTCGGAAGTGGCGGCAGCTGCGGGGCGAGCTTAAGGTCGTCGACCTTAAGTCCGCGTACCTGCAGATCCACGTTTCCGAGGATCTGTGGCGGTACCAGATCGTGAAGTTTAAGGGTGTGCCTTACGCTTTGACGCGATTGGGCTTCGGCCTCTCGTGTGTGCCTCGAATCATGACGGTGATTCTCGGCAAGGTTGTCGCTGACCGATCGCGTTCGTCGAGGGACGGACCACTATATCGATGATGTAGTGGTGTGTGAGTCCATTCTCAGCGCGCAGGAGCTCCGGGAGCATTTGGCACGGTACGGACTTGTGTCGAAGGAGCCTGAGTGCCTGGATGGAGGCCGGCTGTTGGGCATATCTTTGCGGAAAGATGCCAACGGACATCTTCGAATGTCGCGGGGGACTGCTCTCTCCGAGTTTGGCTCGGTGAATGTCGGCCTGACGAAGAGAGGGCTGTTCTCCTTGTGCGGTCGGTTAGTCGGCCATTACCCCGTGGCGGGGTGGCTGCGTCCTTGTTGCAGTTTCTTGAAACGGCTGGGGTGCAGCGGCTCTTGGGACGACCCGGTTGACGGTTCTGTCAGCTCGTTGGCGGCGGAGCTGTTGGCGCGGGTTCGTCGGGACGACCCTGTTGGGGGCGTGTGGGGTGTCGACTCGCACGGCACGGTTACCGTGTGGGCTGACGCCAGCTCCCTCGGAGTGGGTGTGGCCCTTGAGGTCGATGGCCGCATTGTGGAGGATGCGTCCTGGCTCCGAAAAGAGTCGGACCACCTTCACATCAATGTGGCCGAGTTGGAAGCGGTGGCGCGGGGTATCAATTTGGCGATTGCGTGGGGTTTTGAGACCTTCACGGTCGCCAGCGATTCCCGGACAGTCGTCACATGGATGGACAACACTGTCGATGGTCGCAGTCGCGTTCGCACGAAGGGTGCGGCGGAGATGCTCGTGAAGCGACGTCTTGGGGTGATCCGTGAGACGATCGCCGAGCATGGTCTGGTCGTGTCTGTTCGCTTCGTCTCGACGATCGAGAACAAGGCCGACCAGCTGACCAGGGTACCTAAGAGGTGGCTTAGTTACCGCGATGGTGGGGAAGCCGGCGCAGAGGTGGCGGCCGTGCTTGCCACTGGAGTGAGTGTCGAGGATGCCATTTGGGCGGCTCATCTGCCGCATCATTTGGGCATCGATCGGACGCTCTACTTGGCGCGTCAGATTCGCAGTGATCTGTCGCGCGAACAGGTGAAGCGTGAGCTGGCTGGATGCGAGGCTTGCCAGCGGATCGATCCTGCGCTGCGGGGGGAAAATCTCGTGGAGCGGGGGGATCTGTCTGTGGAGGAGAGTTGGCGCCGGGTTGCGATTGATGTAACCCACTATGGCGATAAGCTCTACCTGTCATTGGTTGACTGTGGTCCCTCGCGGTTCGCCATCTGGCGACGGCTGCTGAATGAGTCAGCAGCGAGTATTGTCGCTCACTTGCGTGAAATCGTAATTGAGCGAGGGCCGTGTGACGAGTTGCTCCTGGACAATTCGACGGCGTTTCGATCAGCGACTGTGGAACAGTTCGCTGATGCGTGGGGGATTTCGCTGCGATTCCGTGCCGCCTACGCCCCGAGCGGCAACGGGATCGTGGAGAGAAATCATCGGACGATCAAGAGGATCGCCGCCAGGGGAGGTATCACTCCTGAGGAGGCTACATTTTGGTATAATGTGACGCCCCGGAAGGACACTGAGGCGGGCTCAGTCCCTTCGAGCGGTATTTTTCGGTATCGCTGGCGAGTGCCGTTTGACGTCAATCTTCGGGTGATTGATGGCTGCACGAGCAACAGCTTTGCTGTCGGCGATGAGGTGTGAGTGAAGCCCCCACTGCCTTCATGCACGAAGCAGTGGACGTCAGGTGAGGTTACCAGCGTCGTGTCAAAGTACGTGGTCTGCGTAGACGGCATGCCCAGGCATGTGCGCGACGTCAGGAGACGGCGCATTGGTGGTGACCGGGGCCGTGTCCCCGAGAATCATAGGGGCGCTGATGGCGCTGCGGTGCCCGACGCAGTTATCTTCGGCGGAGGTGGCGGCGGTGGCGCAGCTCCTCTTGCGTTGCCTGAGAGGGTGGTGGTGGACGCATTAAACGCGGCGCCAGTGGCGCCGGCGGCAGATAACGAGTTTAGTGAAGACTCCCTTGAGGAAGAGGGCGAGGAGCCTGCCGCTATCGATGGAGAGGCGGAGCAGCCCCAGGGGGAGCCGGGGCAATTGAGGCGGTCACGCCGTGAGCGACGGCGTCCCTCGTACCTAAGCGAGTACGAGTGCTAGGCACCCCGCCACACTAGTTTCCCGAGAAACTGGGGGAGATGTGGGACTGTCGTACGATGCGACAGTTGTCGTACCATGACGCAACGCCCCGCATCGCAGCTGCTCGGTCGGCAGTGTACTCATGGCCGTTGTGAAGAGTAGTCGCGCGTGTGGTTTCGCTCTTCGGTTTTTCGTCGTTCTGTGCCGGCGTGTTTCTTTCGTTACGTCTGTGAGCAAGGCGGGTGCCTTGCGATCGGAATTCCTCTGGTCCTACGAGGAAGGTCAACCAGCTGCGGCAGCTGCTTGGCGATTCTGCTGGCGGTGGAGGCACCGAGCAGAATTGACGGTAAGCCAACACAGACTTTGAGGAAGATCTGCATCGAAGAATGGATTAGCAATTCTGAAGAAACATGAAAATCCTTTATTAAATGTTGTGATGTCCGTGAACTACTGTCCAAGAAAATGAGGGATTTGCTATCAAGTTTTGATTAATAATTCAGCATGCCTGGTAATAAAAACAAAATAGCATTACTCTGATTACTTGAGAAACTACATGAGTATGGTGAGTGCATATGTGGGGCTCTGCCTTCAACATTCAAAATTTTCATCCAGATTTGCACACTTTTCTCATAATACGTCTACTTTCAATACATTTACACACATGAGGAAGTGAAACTTGTATCACAGATACACTCACCAAATACTTTTAGTTGTTACAGATGAAGGGTTTCATAGTCAACAGCAAAACAAACATATAAACATCGAAATACAGAATGGCTATTAACTTCAATAGCTAGTTTTCTACAGCAAATTTTGAAGGCAAATATCAATCTTTCTTGCTCCCCAATCCTTCAAGAATCATGCATGTTAGAGAGAACTAATTAATACACAGCGTGCAGAGTAAACTACCAGAATCAGCAGATTGATTCCAGCTTTCTCAAAGTTCGGAACTTGACTCGCTTTACAGTCAGCCATTACTTCTACTTGCATGAATGCAACACATACATGTACAGTCGAAACACACAGTAAAATCAGTTAACAAATGCAGTTCCATGCTTCAGTTTTATAGAAGATCTGGGTTGGTTACATCATCAATACAGTTCTGGAATGGGGTATGTGTTAAGTAAGAAATCTGCCCAATTTACTATGAGTTTCAATGAGTAAATGAGTAGATGCTTCAATTACATTGAAATCCCATTTCAGTAAACATTATTGAAAGGAAAATAACCTACAGATTATTCTCACCTGTCATCAGGCTGCAAGGTGTCTTCTAAAGCAAATTTATACTGAAAGCCCGAGCATCCTCCTCCTTCAACCACAATCCTGAGGAACTTGGGAGAAGTAGAACCACTGGTAGAGCCTGCTTCAGTGTTGAGGTTGCGCAGACGCTCAATGCAGCTGGGACTTAGGATGAGCTCCTCCTTCAGCAGTACGGGCTGCTCACTTGGTGCTTCAGCTCGGAGGCAGGGCTTAGCAGAGCTCAGCAGGCGAGCACCAGGTCTTGTGAGAGGCCTTACCCCATTCAGTGGGAGACCACTTTGGGTGGATAATCTGAAATGGTTCACATCTTTCAGCAAAAATTTTTAAAAACATCTACTCCAACATATAAGATATGAAAATTTAAACAAACTCAAGCCTTTCATCATTATCCTATGGCTTAAATAAAGTATAACAAGAAAACATAAAGCTTGATTTAGATGGGAGTTTTTGTTTACAATGGCTTTCATATATTCTTGTTCTTGGGACATAGCTTATAATTAGGCAAGAGTTGTGAAGGTATCAATAGTTTTTTACTCTGACATGAGAACTGCAGCTTGAATTCAGCTATAAAAACACAAATGCTCACACAATTGCAAGTCAGATAGACTGTACATTCTCCAGTAAGTCCACAATGAAACTGTGTAAATAAATGGTATTAACTGGACGATGCACAGGGGATTTCACTCTCAAGTTAAAAATAACTAACGTCGTGATAAATACATTTACTCGCAAAATTTCAGGAATTTATATACCCCTCTATTTGGGATTAAAAATACAAAAGTAAATGCAAAATAATATCGTCAGAAATAAAAAATGACCTTCCATCTTTTATTTCTGACTACATTTTGTAATTTTCTTTTTCTTGTTTTTCTATCAATGATGATGAAATCCATGAAGATTAGATTATTAGTTAGTTAAAGTCTCCCTATCTGCTACAAAGGCATTCCAAAAATAGGAAGCAGGAAGGCACCATTTAGTATGGAGATAAGGGAATATGGAATCTATGCAGAAAGGGCATAGAAACAGTAAATTGAAAAAGAAGCTTAAGAAACAAGATCAAAGATGAAGAAGAACTTAGAAGGTGCTGAAAAACAGGACAGCAGTGAACCAAAAAAGTATGGTCCTTAACATAACAAGAACATTATTTCAACAAAACGGAGGCCATCCTAACTCTCATCTTTGGCCCTCACATTTTTCTCTTTCGAGTGCTTATTCTTATAGATACATAGTTGTTTTCTCCTGAGGGGTGAGATCTATGAATTCCAAAACGTTTGCAAGTAAAATATCTATCAAAACTTGGTTCTTCTTTTTGTCTTGTAAATGTCTGGTAAATTAAATACCAATTCATATAGTAATGTTATATAATAAATGAAAGAAAACAATGTCTCAGTCTCATATTTTGAGGCTAGAGAATGAGCCTGATCATGCAGTTATACATTACAATGAGACATGCTGTAGTATTTTTCTTGGAATACTTAACTACATACACGCAAAAATAAGTAGATCAAAAACTCAGGCCTACTTTAATAAGGCATGATCATATAAAATGCTGTTTTTCCTTCCAATATTTTATGAAAATAATTTCACCATCTGTATTGGTTTTACTAATACAAGGTGTTGGAATAGGTTATGTGCTGTACTACTAGGGTAAGCTTCACATGAATGACATAGAAAATAAAAGAAAATTACCTTCAACTTACATGATATTTTCTTAGGAGTTTTTGTGAAAATTAGGAGGTAATTGTTGATGTTAAAAATAAATGGGCAATGAGTTGAGAAAGAAGCCAACATTTCCAATAACTTAGATAAGCTGAAATGAAAGAGAAGTAAATTGGATTCCTGGAGGCACAGCAGAGTTAAAGTAGCAAGTGGACAATATGTTTAATGACAGGAAGGACTGGCTTAGATCAGATGTTAGTTTAAGAGTCCCTAACATATAAAAAAAAGTGTTCCAAAGAGAGGAAAGAGAAAGGCACCAATTAGTATGGAGATAAGGGAGAGCAGAATCTATTCAGAAGGGGGCATAGAAACAGTAAGTTGAGAAAGAAGGTTGAGAAACAAGATAAAAGTTGAAGAAGCAAGTAGTAGGTGCTGGAAAACAGGAAAGCAGTGAACTGAATAAAAAGTGGTTCTTAACATAAAAAGAAACATTTTTTCCACAAATAGAAGGCCTACCTTACTCTCAGCTCTGGCCCTCACACATGGCAGGAAGGATAATCAGATCAATCAAATTCATTGTTTTCAAGAAACAACAAATTCTAAGTTTTGAACAAATGCAAAAATTAAGCTACTAAGTTAGTTCAAGCCTTGCTAAACAAAACAAGCACCCTGTGTGGAATTGAAAAAACAGGGAATCTATGCCCTAAGTATATTGCATACTCAGAGCACAGAAAAAACTAGAAAAACCTAGATTGAAAGTTTATGAAGCAAAATAAAAGCTAAAGAAGGAAGTAATAGCTACTGCAAAAAATGAGAGCAATTAACTGAAAGGAAATGAACTGAAATAGAATAAAACTTATTTAATTCCACAAAAAGTTTACCTAACATCATGCCCTGAACCTATAATTCTCCTACAGAAAATACTTACTTCCATGATACATGCAATAGCTGTACACTACAGTGAGGCTGTAAAATAAAATCATCTATATTCTTTCACCCTATGTGAATGCAAAATTACTGATACAAGCTGATTTTCTACTTGCCCAGTACTATTTAATTAACCAGAACCACAAAATATTAACCCATATAAATCCATCATTACAAAAATGCAATGCTCGACAAGTTGTTACAAGTTCAAACCAATATTGAGCTGTTTATCTGTCACCAGGTTCAATTCACTGTCAGTTACTCTCAAAAAAATATGGCTTTGCGGGATAAAAGCTACGTGTTGATTGAAAATGGTTAAATGAGGATAAACGTAGATGCTCCTTACGGAAAAATAAATGTTTTAAATGATAAAATAAATTTAGTTCATTTGTTCTTGTAAAACTCCTCTTCAGCGACTATTGAAAATTTATTTTTCTGGGTGTTGTAAAATCGAAATGCTAGGCAAAGCATTCCCACCAGCTGTTGCGATATCATAATGAGCGGCACGCCAAGTTTATCAAGTGCTTGTTATTTATGGTAATATGTGTGGCCAATTCACACTTGGTCTTGTAAGGTTAAGATTTAATCTACATTATAAGGTTAAATGAGCTTGATTTGAGATGTTTTCACAAAAATTAACATGTATTCAGGTCGTGCTGTACATGTATCATCATTTTTTGTGTTAGAATGGGTGTGATCTACAAATGAGCACTTATGACTGCATTCTTGTTTAGTTTATCTTTTTTATTCTGCTGTCTGGACCTTCTGAATCTGCATATCCCTATCAACCATTCATTGCTGATCAGCCAAAAATACCAAGGGAAATATTTGCATTGTCCATATATGTCCAAGCAATCGATTTACTCACAGGAATTGCTGCTAAATGTGCAATTCATCTAGGAAATCACTTATTTTAATTATCAAGTGAGGGAATGAAATTATTTCTTGCCATACTAACAGTTTTAGGTGAAGCATAACTCCTCATCCCAGATTATTGGCGAAATGAGCCAGACGTGCAAAATGAACTCATTGTGTCGTTTATGCAATGTGAAAGATTTGGTCATATAATACAGTATTTTCATGCAGCTGATAATAATGATCTTGATGCTACAGACAGACATTCAAAAGTGAGACCTCTGTTGAAAGTACTCAATGAAAACTTTATAAAGTTTGGCTCATCACTTGGACCCACAAAAATATCTGTTGATGAATCCATGAAACCGTATTATGAGCGTCATACCGTAAAACAATTTATAAGAGAAAAACACACTCGTTTGGACTTTAAAGCTAACAATTACAGGAAAACTTTTGGATTATGCAAGGTTCTTTTAAGGGGATCATCCCAGTTCGAGACCTTTTTTCGTCCGATTCGTTTGAAAATTGGCCAGTATATGTCTTTTGTGAAAGTAAACCTTTTTTACCCCTGTCATTTTTTCGATTCAGGCCTAATTTTTTTTTTTGACAAAAAATGTGTTTTTTGGTATATTTTTATTGATATTTCAGATTGGAACTCCTCCTTCAGTTTAAATGCTAGAACAAAAACAAAGACAGTTTTAGAACCCTTGAAACATTTCTAACAAACTCAAGTTTGGGTTTTTGCAAATTCAAATTTTTTCTTTTTTCAAAATTTTTTGAAATTTCAAAAATCAGCACCAATTTTTTTGGGTTTAGAGCTATGTATTTCTTCAAAAAATTCGAATTTGAAAAAAAGCGAACTTGAGTTTGTTAGAATTGTTTCAAAGATTCTAAAACTGTCTTTGGATTTGTTCTAGCATCAAAACTTAAGGACGAGTCCCGTTTTGAATGTAAAAAATTTGCCCTCAAAATCGTCATTTTTGGTCCCCTTTTCACCCCCCTGGGGAGGGGGGGTTCTAGTGTCCGTAGGGCCATAAAATTTCATGGCATAATAACCCATCCCCTAAGGATCCTTTTTCAACATAAAAAAAATTGGGCCTAAAAATCGTCATTTATGGTCCCCTTTTCACCCCCCTGAGGAGGGTTCTAGTGTTCGTAGGGCCATAAAATTTCATCACATAATAACCCATCCCCTAAGGATCCTTTTTCAACAAAAAAATAAATTGGGCCTCAAAATCAGCATTTTCGGTCCCCTTTTCACCCCCCTGAGGGGGGGGGGGTTCTAGTCTCCGTAGGGCCATAAAATTTCATGGCACAATAACCCATCCCCTAAGGATCCTTTTTCAACAAAAACAAAATTTTCAGTGGGGGGAGCCGGTGGGGCCCAATTGGGCTCGGGATGATCTCCTTAAACTTTCTGGAGAAATTGCAGCTATTTTATGCAGAAAAAGATTCTCATTCTGCTCTAACAACTATTTCTTATCTAATAAACTAGTAAAAGGAATACACAGAAGATCTCATGGTGCCATAGGCACTCTGCGCATTAAGGACACCGTCTATGTAGAAATCAGGATATGTGTTGATTTTCTGCTTTTATATGCATCTTATAGAGGATTTTCTTGCGCTTCCATTGGTACTTTCCGTTTACGTCTACTCTGAATAGTGCGCCCACCACAGGGGAAAAGCGATGGGGGTGGAGTGACCTTGAACCCTCCCCCCCCATTATTGGGGGTCAATTGAGCGTGTTTCTCTGCGGGAATGGCATTATAGTTCGTTAATGGGCTACTCCAAGTGCTTCCATTATTCAAACGAAACATTCTAACGCTGAGTCAATATTTTTTTATAATTTTTGACAATTTCAGAGTTTAGCTGTTCGGCTGTATCTATTATACCTCAGCTTTCATTCATAGCTCGATGACAGCTGCAGTATCACAGCTACAGCTATGGCGAGCACACCAATCCAAAGGGCTTGAAAAGAGCTATAAAACAAAGGAGTTGACTTGACAAAAAAACATATTTTGGTCAAAAAAAAATGAAAAATTAAAAAAATTGATTGTTTTCAAAAATAACACCTATTCTCTTTTGTTGTATATTTTTTCCCAGAGTTACAGAGCTACAGCAATGTAAATTATATCAATCGAAAGGGCTTGAAAAGAGCTACAAATGCTCAAGAGTTCATTGTAGAAAACTCTGTAGTTCAAAAGATAAAAAGAAAATTTTTTTTTGTGAAAAAACACGTTTTTCTGGAAACTTGATGTTGGTTTCTCAAATGTTTCTCCTGCCACAATTTTAGGGCTACAAGAATGGTTTATATACCATTCGATAGGGCTTAGCAAGGTGTATCCACGCGCAATAGCATTTTCTGATACATTTATTATTTTGAAAATTACACGACATAAAAAAAATGAAAAAAAGGTCATTTTTTTTTTAATTTCCAAAATCCACAAAAAGAAGTTATCAAAATTCCCTATTGCGCGTGATTATATAGACATATAAGCAATCTAAAAACAAAGTACTGGATCTGTAACTTCAAAATTGTAGAAGATAGATTATAAAAAAACCCTATTTTATCATGTTTTTCATAAATAAAAAAAAATCTAGTGCAGATACAATAATTTTGTTGAAATAAAAAATGATCTTTGCATCATTTCACACCTACTGTGAAAATTTCAGAGAAATCCATCCATAAATAACGAACTTTTTTTTACGTAGACGGTCCCCTTAATAGAATTAAAAACTATCCTCTAATGAACGCTAAAGCTTTAAGAAAAAATCTAAAGGTCTGAAAGGGTCTAAATTCTAAGTAATCTAAATCTTCATGCAAGAAAAATTAGGAAACACCAGCAAACAAAAAACAATCCTTTAAAATACTGCCAACCTTAAAAATTAGAGTAGGTGTAGTTGCTTATACCTGTTTGGTCTATCAGGAGAATAATATATGTTTGTTTTATGTATTCAAATCACTCTCACATATTCAATGATATGCTTTTATCCATCATAGCCTAGAAAATTTACGTAAGATGATATTTGAAAAATGCAGTTACAGACAGAGTTACCAATAAATTTTTTAAATCAGGGTGCAGCTTTATCTTTGTCCACAAATTTTTCATCCAACTTGAGAGCTGTCCCTATACTATCTTAAGAAAAGTAGTTTATAAAATAGGCAACTGGCTGTCAGCCCAAAGGTTCAAACAAATTTTGAAAGCGTTCACGGCCAAAGTCAAACAAACGATCCATAATTTTCTCAAGTGATACTCGCACCAAACAGTTAGCTATACAAGTACTAGGCACTAAGTACATATTCACAGTGCACATTCAGATTCGACATAATTAAAGTCATATTTCTTCAACAAAATTGACTCCAAACTGTAGTGTTCTTTCTTACATATTTTCCATTAATTTAGTTAACTTCCTTTGGAACTTGTTTTCTGTAACAAAACTTAACATTGCATTTAGTAATACAATGTAATACAATATAATACCTACCACCAAGTACTTTCAAGGCTTTTTAAGTTATTTTTTTGACCACTCTGCTTTCAAGGACACCTTCAAATTTTTGGTGCTCAAAGCTATCTAACTTAGTCAAATCAATAATAAGTACTCATCTAATCTGTCAAAAACTGTACTCTCATAATTGTTACACTCAACTAATGGAAATGCAAAACAAATAAAAGTTAAGAATCAGTGGTAACATTAATAATCTAGTTGGTCATAAGGTAACCAGGGAAAACTGTATTGCCACACGGTAGAGATGCAGTATTTTTAGGTTGCAGTGTAAAAAAAAGCGTTATGAGGTTGCTTTTCAAACGTTCTGTGTTCTGCAAGGAAGTGAGGCTATTCCACCAGGGTTCCTATGGTCCCAGTCCCTCAGTTTCCTACCTCTCCAATTCTCACTGGATGAAGATTTCTGTTTTCATAGCATATGTTATCTGCACAATATTCTATAAAGATGGCAGAGATTTAATAGTCTACTCATTATAATTTTGGATCCAGTTAGTTCATGGCTAACTTCACTCTTCAGTGTCAGAGCAAACTTCCGAGGTTAGCCTCTGGTCGTGAGTGATAGTTTGATAGGTAGTCATTCATTTGTGGTAAATCCTGCAAGACCATATTTCCATCACCCATTGTAATGCTCAGTTGTTTCGGATGAAAATAGTTGAAATCATTTTATTGAAGCATGAAATAATTCATGTTGAGATTCAATATATTGAATTATTTCACATGTTATACCTGTAAAATAATATAGTTGGCACTTAAAACTCACTGTAATGTTGTGTAGGTTATGTAGTTAGCCTTGTACTGCATTTAATTTATGATGAATGATAAGAAAAATTAAATTTAAGCAAAGGAATAGGATGTCTTTAAAGAAGGAGGCCAAAATGACTTGATTGTAGATTATTTTAAAATGTAATTGGGGCCACTTAGAGGTTTCATCCCTACATAATAATCTGGTTTAGACCTACAATTTATTAGAAGGATAAATGATCAAACTTGAAGACTAGTTTGATCCCAAACAGAATATCCCACAATATTTACTGATTAACTGTACATAATAAACATTCCACTCTACTATTTTCAGGATGATTAGTACAAATAAGTTAAGAATTTCAATGACTCATGGTCACCTGAATTTATTGGTAGGCAACTGAATCGATAGTGGCAAAAAATTAGCATTGAAAAAATTATACAAAATTTATATTCAATTCTTCAACTCATTGAGGCTTTAAATTGTCAATGATTGTGGCCACAACAATAATAACATATAATTTAATTGGTTAGCAAATTAGAACTTATTGCAATTATCTGCATGTCCTCTTTACTATATAGATGCCATGCCTCAAGGGAAGCGAACGCTTTTTCCTATAGATTCTTTGAAAAATAATTAGAAATACTTCCAGAGTGAAATAAGCTCCGAGGTACTCACAGCATGTTTATAACATTCGAATAAACATTCATAGCCCAATAAGTTTTGGGACTTTATGCTCACATCCCTCCGCAGACCCAGAGGCAAATTTCTTAAAATTTCAATTTCTCAGCCAATATTGTACATAGAGACGATTAGTTTTTTTTGTTTGATTCAAAATGAACATATCTATAAATGTCCATGACAGTTTGTTGATATCAATGCAGAATTTTTTTTTACAAAATTTAGAATTTCTAAAATCCAATCTTTAATTTATTCTTGCAATAAAAAATTTCTAACCAACTTATGAAAGAAACTACTCAGGTATTTCTAGTACCCACCTCGATATTTACAATGCAAAAAAAGATTTCCTTCATAGGTGAAAAACTGTAGCTGGAATTGCCTCTCAAAGTTGAAAAAGCATCTTCGGCCAAAGCGAAGAGCTGCATTTGATATTCTAGGCATTTCACAGGATACACAAGCACAAAACCACTCACTAAAAACGTCAAGAGACCACTAAACCTCTCTAATGAATGAACAGTTGTCTAAAAAAAAAGTAAAAATTCTTTGGAGCAACCAACCACAGCTTAGCAGAGCCGCAGCTAGTCTTTCTGAGTGCAACTGAGGGGAAGGGGGGGCAATTTGAGGGTAATTATAGGGGGTTTGAGTTGCCAACATGGGACAAATGATGTTTCTACGCAATAGAGGAAGGGTTTAGGAGCATTTTCAAACAATAATCTTATTTTTAGTTTTGGGCCACATAAACCGCTCGCTTCCCTTAAGTCTAAATAAAATGTAAAACATCATCCTACTCAAGGACTTTTCTAAACAGTTTTGATATACATTATATTTTTACCACGGAAAAGGAGACAAGCACATTTTCACCTGTAACTCATACATCTCAAATACTATTCCAGCAACACAAATAAAACAAGGGTGAAATACTTTCGGCAAAGAGACAAACCTTGTACAACTGATAGCATTCACACTGCATTGATGTCAAACATTTTTTCATAGCAATTCAAATGCTGATTTTCCACACTTACCTTACTAGAGAAACCAAATTCTTGAGTTGATGAGACATTGTTTTTTACATATTCACACTAAAGATCAAAATCACACTATCCAACTCCAACTTGTGCTTGGCCTTAGGTTAAACTTCAGTTAGTTTCTCTGCTCAAGAAACTACAATTAGGTAAACATTCCATGTGAAAGGAAATGAAGGAAAACTAATAACCAGAGTCACCATAATAAAAGAAGTAATTAATATCAATAAAGCTCCAAATTTTCCAAGCACATGGAGATATGTTTGAATTGGATTCAGTAAATACACAATAACATAGTATAACAGATAAACATTATTGCTCATAAAAGTAAGCACTATATATCAAAGAAAATTTTTAACCTAGATCAGCACAAAGGAACTTGGAACACAGTTGGATTCAAGTAGGTAAAATTCAATTTTTTGAGTTTATTCACGCAGACATGAGCAAGCAAGCCAAGGTTAGCTTCATTATCTCAGAGACCAAAAGATCAGGTAGGACTTTGTTGTGATTGCTGTGTTCTAGTTGCGATTGTGTCAGGTGACATATTTTATTCTGGATATATCTCTTCTTGTGCTGTTTACAGTTCATATTAACAATTAAAGATCATAAACGATATATGTACATTCTGAAAATAGCTGTGCCCTGCTATTGCTCTTTCTAATAGTAATTTGTCACCAGAAGGGAACTCCAAACTATGACAAGAGAACATTCTCTAACCCAGTGAATGTATATTCCGCATATATTCCCATTAACCAGACTTTCTGTTTCCTGTGTGGGTAGCAGCAGCCGACACACTGGTGGTGTAGAAAATTATAAAAAAAGAAGTTGAGAGAAATTGGAATTCTGCACACAAGCTGCATAGAAACAGTAAGTTCAGAAGAAGTCCATGAATCAAGATAAAAGTTGAAGAAAGTAGTAGGTGCTGGAAATCAGGACAGCAGTGAACCAAAAAAAAAAAGTTGGCTCATAACAAAGCCAACATCCTATTCTATTCCAAAAAAGGAAGGCTCACCTAACTTTTTTATCTCAGGTCCTCACATATTTCCTCTGGAAGTGCTAATTCCCACAGACAATAGTTCTACCTCCCTGAGGAGAAAGAACAAATATAATAATATAATATAAATATATATCATATATATATATATTATATATATACATATATATATATTATATATAATATAGCCCCATTTTTTAGATTTTTTTGGGTTGTACATATGTAGACTTAAGGCTCCTTTGAATGGCACTACTTGTTCAGCAATTGGAAGCTTTTCTAATGGAAAAGTACTGCTAGGTTTTTTATGAATTGAGTAAAACTGGCCTTATTTTGTAAAGTTTATCTGGAATATTGGAAGGCTTTGTGGCATTATCATTACAGTGAATGTTGCGCATTATATATATATATATACGTATATACATATATACATATATATATACATTTATACATATATATACATACATATACATATATACATATATATACATACATATATATATACATACATATACATATATACATATATATACATACATATATATATACATATATATATATATATGTATATATATATATATATATATATAAATATATATACATACATATATATATACATATATATATAAATATTTATATATATATATATATATATATATATATAAATATGTATATATATATATATATATACATATGTATATATATATATATATATATATACATACATACATATATATACATATATACATACATATATACATACATATATATATACATATATATATACATACATATATATATACATATATATATATATATAATATATAATGTATATATATATAATGCACAACATTCACTGTAATGATAATGCCACAAAGCCTTCCAATATTCCAGACAAACTTTACAAAATAAGGCCAGTTTTACTCAATTCATAAAAAACCTAGCAGTACTTTTCCATTAGAAAAGCTACCAATTGCTGAACAAGTAGTGCCATTCAAAGGAGCCTCAAGTCTACATATGTAATACCCAAAAAATCTAAAAAATGGGGCTATAAAATATTTGTTCTTTCTGGAGAGGATGGTCTTGTGTAAATTTACACTGGTCTGGGCCTGCTGTACATAGTTAAGCTGATTACAAAGCCTCTGGCAACATTGTGTTGGACCTTCTGCAACCAATTTCTAAAGGAGTATGGCACATATTCTATTTGAACAATTGGTTCAACAGCCCTGCTTGTTAGACTCTGTGCAAACCAGGCATTTGCTGCTTGGTCACTGTGTGTCAGAATAGACTGCTTCTTCTTCTTCTTATTGAGGTGAGGGATAAACTTCAATCCCTCTTTAAAGTTACTGGTCTTGCAAAGAGAACCATAGGACCTGGGAGCTTATTATTGGTGTTTCTCTTCCACAGGTGTCTTCTTCCTCATTGGTTGAATTTACAGAAAAAAATAGCAGAAAATTTTACATTACAAGAACAGTAGTTTTGTACAGCTTCTTTAACATTATACCACAAATCAATTAATCCTCATATAGAAAAAAATTATACGCTGTGCCTGTATTCTGAGAACATTTATCTAACTTACAAAATAGATAACCTGCCACCAGCAGAAGTACTTCTCAGGAAAGTGGCCAGTGAACTAAATATATTTTTCCCAGTGCTAATATGATAATTTCCTCCTCTTAATAAATTTTTTATGATTAAATTCAACCTCCATACTTTCAATATACACCTCAAACACAAATCTCTGACTATACTTCAAACAATGCAATATATAATGGGGGATGGTCTCAGGATTTATTTAACTGGTACACCGCAGCAGACAAGAGTTTGGAGTAGCACTCATTTTAATACAATACATACATGCCGGTACACCTGCATGTCCCACTCTCAATTGTCTAATAGCACTCACAACAATATGGCAGGTTCCCTTAGGGCGCATCAGCATTCTGGGTTGATCAAAACGATTCTTTAAGAAAATGACCTATGTTAGATGTCTCAACTTGAAGGCACCACTGGGGACAACATTGTTTGAGAAAAAGTTTCTTCAATTCTGTGAGATGTTTTTACGCAATTACAAGAATTTTCATTTTAAATTCGCAAAAATTTGATCATTCTGAACAGATTCTCGACAAAACCAAAAAGTGCCAATAAGTACCAAAAAGAACCCAAAAACACCAAGAAGTACCAAACAGTACCGAAAAGCACCATTAAGTACCAATAAGGACCAATAAGTACCAATAAGTACTAACAACTACTAACAAGTAACAATCAGTACCAATAAGTATCATAAAGTACCATAAAGTACCAAAGAAAAAAAACTAGCCTAGGTACCCTCCTTCCCCTGCAAATGGATTCTCCCCAACGAACCATACCAGCCCGTGTCCTCGCAATTTCAAATTTTTGAATCGCTATATCTCAAAAATTAAGTCCGAGCGCTACAAACGGACTTCAGATTCGTAATGAACGTCAAAAAATTAGTTCATTAAAGCAAAGAAGGGGCAAAAAATAGACCTAATTGGGCCTAAAGTAAAAATTTACCCAACTAACTAGCCTAGCCTAAGTTAGTTACCTAACCCATTCCAGTCGCGTGAACACGAGAAAAAATCATGAAATTTGTAGAAGAATTTCCCAATAGACAGACTAGCAAACACAATACTACTGGCACTTATCACAAGCACGTAATTAGATCACTTTTTGTCATTACACGTCTAATTTAAAGTAAAGTGGTAGCTGCTTTTTAAACGATGACATGCACGCACCGGCACTTTCAACTATAGTTGCAGTACGACTGAACGTGCTCGCTCCGACGCTCAGCACTTTCAGCCGTCTGATCGACTGTTGCACGGCCAAAAAACGTCGATAATATCACGCCTATAAATCGGCGAGTACACGTCGACGAATTGTCGGGCGTTGCACGGATGAGAACAAAATCAGCGTCGCATAGGCGTTTTACGGTCGAAGTGGCCGCCGCGCCTATAATACGTCCATGATTGACTGTCTCGTCCTAAATTCGCCGGCGACACGTCCTTAACTTTCAATTGGGTAAGAGTTGATGAAACCTTGGGGAATAGGGAACTTCTGCTTTTGGCGCATTTTTCCAAAGAATTTTTCCAACTCATCTTGACAAATATTGCGGACGCTGATGTATGGCAGTACATCTCGTGGAATTTTTTCTCTCATCATAAGTACAACATTCATGGACTGAATCCACCCATCAATGAAGGAGCATTTCCGATTTGGATTTAGCGCTTGCAACTCCTTCGACCAAGGGATGTAATCCTGCACGGTTTTTATCGAAGGAGAACATGAAGTCAGGGGTTTTCTAAGAGGGACTCGATCAGCAGGAGATTGAGAATTGAATATATCAAACAAGTCGTTGAATTTCTTGCAGAACATGCTGGTTGCTGCTGATGATGAAGGAATGGAATCAGTTGCAACATAAAAGTCTAAGGCAGCAGATGTTGTAATGGACAATACTTGAGTTGCAAGTTTTACTTTCATTTTTTGTGAAAACTTCAAATTGTAGACATGGTGATGCGATAAACGGGGAACACATTAAATACTTCTGTTTTGCTTAATTTCAATGAGCTTCTGAATGAGCTTTACTTCTGTACCAAGAAGTACCAATAAGTACCAAGATATAGCAAGAATAAACAATAATTACCAAAAGTACCAATAAGTAGCGAAAAGAACCCAAAAGTACCAAACAGTACCGATGACATGCACGCACCATCTAAATAGCAATTAGGCTAGTTTCCCTTCACACGTTTCCCTTCACGTCGTTTCCAAGAAGCTGAACAATGGAGGGATGGAATTTTCAAATCACCATTGTAGAGAAAGTTGCGAGCATTTTTGATCAAATGGGGGGATCTTCGAAAACGAAATATTTCCTGTCGGCAAACTCAACAACAGGATTAGTTGGTGTACAGCCCATGTCTTTGAATGCTTTTTCCAAATTGCTGGCTTGGTCGCTTGTTATGCCCAGAACAGTGAAGTCTTGACATACCGTCACAGTCCTGTAAAATCTCTTTTATGCATGAAGATGGCATTGTCGAAGCTGTAAAATAAAAGCCAATTGGGTGTTTCCATTTTTTCGTAATTCCAGAGGCCATAACACAAAACACGGATGTGGCCATTTCCTTGCGTTGGCCACCGTGGAGAGTCTCACATCCAATTATGGCATCGTTCTCTTGGTTGTACGATAACCCTTTCCTGAGCGACATCTCATCCACTAGAAGGAAACAAAGTTTATCTCTAGCACTGACGGGTTTTACCTTCATTTTCAACATGGACACACTTTTAGCGCTTGTACCAGGACGTACTTGGAATTGTTTCATCAATGCACGCACAGTCAAAAGTGAGGGTAATGGTATCAAGTTCCTCATCAGTTGACAGTGGGTCTCTGATGAGCTTACAAGAATGTTCACAGCGAGCCACTTGTGATACATGGTGTATGATCTCTTGCCCCTTAATTTGTGCTTGACAAATGCACTGAGATAAGGACCAAGTCTGCCACTTACACTTCTCATGAAATTATCCGTGTTTAACCGCTTGTACAGTACCTTTGATTTTCTCCTGAGCCTTTTCCTAAGTTTTCTCTCAGGAGCTGGTCTGCTGTGTTCAAGGGCAATTGTCGTTCCTGAAGGAGAAGCGAACAACCGTCGCTTACAAGGTACCACTGAGGGACCTGTGTCTTCCAACAAAGAACTGCTTCTTTTGCCACACGAATTCTGCAATAAATTGGCGAAAATTAAAATGTATATTATATTTTCTTCCCCAACTTGTAGAAAGTATTAATTATACATATAAATCAAACTTTAAAGTGATTGAAAGTTTAGGTTTTGAACACAACACATCTAGCAAAAAGTATGCCACATTTAATCTACATGAATTGGAATCACAGTTCAGGTCAGTATCCTCTTTCCAAGGTTTCTAGTATTAAACTATGAATGAGTTCAAACATACTAGACGGTATAAAGTGAGTACCAATGAGAGATAGGATAGCCCTGTTCAGTACCCAAGAAAGTCAGCGAGTACCGCGAGCCCACCCTTCCAATGAATCAAGCATTATAATTGGATGCATTGTGCAAAGAAGCAATACCTAAATGTATGCATTAAATTCAATTCCAAGGACACAAGAAATAAAGTATAGTTCAGAAATATGCTACGAGAATCACAACTTAATTATATTTTTTACCCAAAGATAATTATATAATTTCATGATAAATGCATTAAATCGAGAAGTGGAATGATCAGAGAGGTAAACGAGTGAAAGTGAATATGGTATTGACACTGATGGAAATGACAGAATGTAGTTCTCACAATAATTCTACAAATGCTGCTGTGTCTTACAATAATGTGTATGTGATAATTTTTTAGCAATCTTTCGAGCTTTTGCTGCTAGCACGCATCCAACGCTGTCCAATTCTGGCTTGTAACTTGAAAAATCTATCTCGCTACAATTCAAACACACTTCAATGAAGTCCGAACTCTGGTTATTTCAACACGACTAACCTGCGTCGTTTCCCTTCACGAAGATAAGCAGCATTGTTTGCTGGAAGCACTGGTGGCAGGCCTTGAGGTGCCAGGAATGGCAGGCCTTGAGGTGCCAGGAGTGGCAGGCCTTGAGGTGCTAGGAGTGGCAGGCCTTGAGGTGCCAGGAGTGGCAGACCTTGAGGTGCCACGAATGGCAGGCCTTGAGGTGCCAGGAATGGCAGGCCTTGAGGTGCCAGGAATGGCAGGCCTTGAGGTGCCAGGAGTGGCAGGCCTTGAGGTGCCAGGAAAGGCAGGTCTCGAGATGGCGGGTGTGGCAGGTCTAGAGGCGGCAGTAGTGGCAGGTCTCGAGGCGACAGGAGTGTCAGCCCATGAAGCACCAGGAGTGGTAGCCCTTGAAGCACCAGTAGTGGCAGCTCTCGATGTGCCAGGAGTGGCAGGTCTCGTAGCACCAAGAGCAGGAAGTACAGTACCAGCAGCTGATAGAGAAATAAGGGAATAAATTGGGAACAGTGATATGGCATCTCAAATGAAATTGAAGCACACTACAAAATGAGTGGTATTTTCAACAAATTTAGTTCTTCCAGAACCTATACTTCATGTCATTCAATTCTAACTCATTAGTAGAGAAGGTGGTTTAAGGCTCCACCCCATAACATAATTTCACAGAGCAAGTGGAAGGAAGCATCTATTATGCAAGGAAAACATTCAAGTACAAACAAAAAAGAAAGCCTACCTCACCATAAGCTCAGGCCCCCTCACATTCTCTCTCATGGAATACTACTTCCAATGGATACAAAAGTTTTATCCCACTTATTGGGAAATCATCAAATGTAAGTGATCCTTCATAATGTGAAGTAGGCAAGGCCTATTGATAAATTAAAGTTCTGCTGCACTGTAAGGGTACATAAGGAATTAAACACTGGGGTACAGAGGAGGCTCATCAAAAACTGGAAGAGCTCATCTAATTAAATTAATACAAAACCTATTTTTGCCAACCAAGACTAACCTGCCAACACAAACACTGCACTAGGTATTTCTCATTCATGAAGCTCCTGAGTTATCTCAGGATTGTAATTCAGATCATATTAATTACCTTTGGTGGGGTAAAATTTTTGAACATATCAATTATTTTTCTTAATTCAACACTAAATGCACATGGAAAATGATTGCTCGAAACATTTTGACCCCGCTATTATGTATGAAATAATTTACAATTCAATGCTGAAGTTTGTTTCCCTACAATAAACTTTCTTTGCTATGTTTCATTGAGTGTAATAATGAATTGTGTAGCACTCATTTCCTGGATAAATGCTTCACACAAGCATGTGTAAATACCATTCACAAAAGTATTTGGAAATGTACAACCCTTTCTTTTTGTACACTAAGGCTTCATAAATGACAGCCATGCACTATCTAAATAAGTGTAAATTGAGCTTATGGGCTTCAATTTTCACATAGGAGGAATATTTCTTCAAGTGGCCTTAACTTTTTTAAAAAATTTCAATACATTAAACTCAATGTTAAAATTCTTTTCTTTCATTTCAATATTCCTCATTTGGATTGGGGAATCATCCTTTAAATTGTAAACCTACTTTTGTTAGCAGTGGCAAGCGTTGCAGCACCAGGCATTGTAGCAAGAGGTGTGACAGCCCTTGATGCCCTAGGAGTACCAGGGCTCGGAGCACCAAGAGCAGGAGGTACAGTACCAGCAGGTGATGGAGAAATAAGGGAATAAATTGGGGACAGTGATATGGCATCTTGCATGAAATTGAAGCACACTACACAATGAGTGATATCTTCAACAATCTAAATTTTTCCTGAACTTCTAGGTCATGGCATCGCCTAGTAATACTTTAGGAGAAAATAAGTCAGTTTAAGGTTCTACCACCAAAACATAGTTTCATAGAGCAAGTAAAAGGGAATGAGTCAAATACTCATAGAGCTAAGTACCATTCAATATTAGTCCCCGCAAACAACAGTCATTAGTTCCTGTTCTCAACTCAAATTTACATTAGACTCCTTTCATAAGGTGCTCCCAACTGTCCCGACATGGTGTCCCGAATTTCCCGTGGTTACCAGACGGGCCGCATTTTGTTCAGTAGTGGAAAATGTCTGACAATGGAGATATTTAATAAACATTATATAATAAACAGAAACAGAATTCTGAATATAATTGGAAAAAAGGTATATATTCAAAATCTTCAGCATTTTTGGAAGAACACACATTTTGGGCAGAACTCAAGTTTATAGTAGAACTTGAATTATGCTTCCTATTTCTGTTGACAAATCATTTCTGCATCAACTGAAGGTAGAATAAAGTTTCTACATAGAGTGACAGAGCCTTTGTTGATCTCAATATCAATAACTTACAGAGAAAAGGGCTATTGGAAAATTTCAAAAATTATCTAGCAATACCTGTAGATAATTCAATAAATGCATATTCCATGTATGGTTCAGGGTATGTTGGCTTCTGGATTACCCATACCATTTTCAAACCCAGCCTTTGAGATGCAATAAATAAATTCTTTTTACTCCTTCCGTGTAAAATTAATCACATGAATTTAGACCTTTTATTGAAGTAAATCAACCCACTACCCAGCTTCAAGCCCCTGTATCTTGTAAACTGTTGTACTGATCCTTATGAAATTTCAATTTATTATTACTATTATTATTATGTAAATTACCCAATCACAATGTGAATGCTTTTGATCTCAATAAGCTTTATTCCTTCTAACTTGATTTTTACTCATTTAATTTTAGTAAAATTTTTATTTGAAATTCAAGTTCATATTAATTGAGATTCCATCTAGCCTATTCTGAATTTTTTTTTTAAGAAAAACACATTGATCATGTTTCTGGACCTTGAATTAACCAAGAGGAACCATATGTAATCTATGTAAACTTTGTATGGTCATCTTTGGTGACCAACTCTACAAGGCCACCTTTATGAACAACACTGTCTGATCACTGTTCATAGTATTAAAGGTCACCTTTGAAAGTGACTAGACATAGGACCGCGCGCCATTTCAGAGAACCCATCTAAGATCCTTCGCGAATTACCCAGACAAAAAGGGTAATTTCTAAACTATAAGACGTACAATCTTGAAATTAATACCAAATGAATGGGCGTGACAAGTACAACATATTTATGTAATTAAAAAATTTTTTACGCCCCTGTGGGGGGCAGGAAGAGGGGCTCTCGTGGCCCCTCAATACTCGGCCGATTTTCTCTATAAGGCTCATTTTGGACGAGTCATAATTTCTAAAGTATTGCACCTAAAAACTTGAAATTAGTCTCATTATAAAGATCGATTTATTCGCCACCTCTGAGGGTATAATAAAACTGTCATACGCTCCGTGGAGGAAGATGAAGAGCAAGTTTCTCCTAGCCTCTGAATGGTCGACCGATTTTTCAAAAGGCTCATTTTGGACGAGTCATAATTTCTAAACTATTGCACCTAAAAATTTGAAATTAGTCTCATTATAAAGATCGATTTATTCTCCAACTCTGAGTGTATAATAAAACTCTCATACGCTCCCTGGGGGAAGACAGAGAGCAAGGTTTCTCCGCCTTCTCCTAGCCTCGTAATCCGCGCTGCCGAAGGCCGCGCTCACCTAAGTTATGAAGTGCTGTTTGAATTCTTGTCCATAGCCTTGTCGTTCCCCACATCGTGGGTCTTCGAATCCCGGAGGTGACGATATTTTTTTTCTCAGTTGTAGAATAATCATTTTCATGTGTCTTACACATGAAGACTTTTTCTACGTAATCCCTCTCATTTGTTGTTAAATATGGTTCATCAATAAAATACAATAGAGATATCCGAACTGAAATTAATGCAGTTTCAAGTTTTGAAGACTTTTATAGCATGTTGCGGTTGCAACCGCAACAGAAAAAGTTGCGATCGCAATTGCGGCCGCAACTTGTTGCGGCGCAGCTGCCCAAAACTGCGGATAGTTGAGAACACTCTCGTTGGGGCGCGCTTGTATTGGCGTATTTTGTATTGGCATATTGGCATAACTTTTCCAACTAAGAACTTGATACTAACTTTCTATTTCTACAGTAACGCTTTGAGGAAACCTAATAATTCTTATAATTAAAGCTGTGCTAATATACACATGCATATATGGACGCGTTTGTGAAATTGTCAGCGCTTAAAATATGCGGCTCCAGGTTAGATATATGCGATTGCGGAGTGTCGTATGCACAGTACTCGCAATTATATGCAAGCAATATGCGACTGCTGAATGAAGGGCTTCAGTTAGTTGGATATTGTGCGATATATCAAATATTGAACCGTAAAGTAATGATTCTTTACGATAGTCTTCAATATTTAAAATATCATGCATTTGCTGCTAATGAAGAAAACATGAAAATATTCACTGGATGCCATGCAAAAATCGATGCGCAGCGATGGGATTCGAACCCGCGACACCTTGACAGAAGGGAGCTTAGTCAAAGCGAGCTACCAGCTTTCTTTGATTTTATCGTAGATGAAAATGGTTAATTTTAGTTAACTTTATGCTGAACCAAAAGGATTATCTTCGTTATTGATAAAGATGAAGTCTCAGCCGATATTTGGACAAAAACAGTGTAGACTCATATAATGTTTCACGATAAACGAACAGTTTTCCCGCAATAAGTATTGTACAGATTTCCGTCCACAGAGTCATATTCTGGGAATTCATTCATGAAAGTATCATTCCTTACACTTTGGGGTACTTGGCGCATGGTGTAACTACTGAATAATGATAATCATTAGAATAGTATAAGAAATTTGTTCACTTCTTCAATCATCTACATATTATGAAATATATCGCTAAATTTCAATACGAAAATTAATAAAAAAAATTAGAAAAAAATTATCAAAATTTTCCTCTACGTAATCCCTCTCATTTCGGAGATTCCAGAATACCAAACGTTCGCATTAGGTTTTGAATAACGAAGTATTGCAGGAATATTTAAATCAGTATATAATCTCTAAATGTCGATTGCAGATTTGATTGCCCTTATCTAAGTCCAGAAAGCGAAATCACTATAATGATGCAAACTTTGGGAATTCGTTGGATTTCTGGAATTAGAGGGGTTACTTTGTTGAGTTTCTTCTCATTTTTTAATAAACAGGCACAGCACAACATAGGAATTTATTATTACTTCACTGAATGCATATGTTTCGGAAATTGACACAAATTTCACAGTTGTATTTTCACTTGAACACTTTTGTACGTATAGGTAGGCCTATGTGTAGAAGAGAACAAGAAAACTATCACTAGATGCACAAAACTATCACGCTATAAAAGTTTTCGAAACTCGAAACTGCATTAATTTCAGTTCGGACACCTCTATTGTATTTTATTGATGTACCATATTTAACAACAAATGAGAGGGATTACGTAGAAAAAGTCTACATGAGTAAGACATAGGAAAATGATTATTCTACAACTGAGAAAATAAATATCGTCACCTCCGGGATTCGAAGACCCACGATGTGGGGAACGACAAGGCTATGGACAAGAATTCAAACAGCACTTCATAACTTAGGTGAGCGCGGCCTTCGGCAGTGCGGATTACGAGGCTAGGAGAAGGCGGAGAAACCTTGCTCTGTCATCCCCCAGGGAGCGTATGAGAGTTTTATTATACACTCAGAGTTGGAGAATAAATCGATCTTTATAATGAGACTAATTTCAAATTTTTAGGTGCAATAGTTTAGAAATTATGACTCGTCCAAAATGAGCCTTTTGAAAAATCGGTCGACCATTCAGTGGCTAGGAGAAACTTGCTCTTCATCTTCCTCCAGGGAGCATATGACAGTTTTATTATACACTCAGAGTTTGAGAATAAATAGATCTTTATAATGAGACTAATTTCAAGTTTTTAGGTGCAATACTTTAGAAATTATGACTCGTCCAAAATGAGCCTTATAGAGAAAATCGGCCGAGTATTGAGGGCCACGAGAGCCCCTCTTCCTGCCCCCCACAGGGGCGTAAAAAATTTTTTAATTACATAAATATGTTGTACTCGTCACGCCCATTCATTTTGTATTAATTTCTAGGTTGTACGTCTTATAGTTTAGAAATTACCCTTTTTGTCAGGGTAATTCGCGTAGGATCTTAGATGGGTTCTCTAAAATGGCGCGCCGGTAGATGTGGGATCGAAAGCTGACTTATTCAAACCTAATCATTTATTTTAAAGCTGTGTAAAGTCAGAGTAGGTATGCTACTATTTTCCTACTAAATTAACGAAGCCTGCATGATGTTTCTTTTCATTATAATAAAGGCTTTGAGCCGTGAGAAAATAACTGTAAATTTTAAAAAGCAAACCAAATTATTTGAAATGGATTATTCATGCTCATTGAATGCAATCAAGATATCACAATAATTACTTCATACAATAGCCATAAATGAATTATTTCAGATATCTTATAAGTTGCAAGCAAATTGAAAGAACTTGGATAAAAAACATAGGATGATTCAAAGTATATAACCATCACTTATTCAAAAAAATACCCATGAGAGATTTTGATTGTGTTAAATTTTAATACAATACAAGCAGTTACTACCTTACTGGCAATACAAAATTATAGCCCATTTCAGATAATTTAAATCAGCATTTATTTATCTATTGAATAATTACTTTTAGAATAGCATTAGCAACTAAATCTTGCATGAAAAGCATAGCATTCATTTTTCTTAATGTAAATAAAATTTTGGGGTTATCTACTGCATTATTTATTTCAGCTAAAGCTACCAACAATATTTTCTTATTATATTTTTGATGAAAATTTGAAGCCCATAAAAGTTCTACTCTTGATTGACACACCTATTATACATCAATCCAACAGCCATTCATTATTCAAAACCAAGGGTATGAGGAAAATCATAATTAGTGTAACTTTGATTTACTTGGTTAACTTGGAATAAACAAAACAACTAAAAGTTTTACATTACCTTGTTCTTGCACAACTCATTTTGGAACTGCTGAAGATTTCAATAACTTTCTCGCATTTCTGAATGGAGACAAAATGAAGTTATAGTCTGAACGACAGAAGTGCTGGGCACACACATAAGCCCTCTCCGGCCTTTTGGATCTCTTATCCATCTTCAACGTTACATTACCACATGCTGCTATCCACTCGTCGTAATTTCCTTTTGGAAATAGGAATAACGATAAATCAGGACATTGACGGTTATCATTTCCACAATTTTCCATCAAACACTTTTTAAAGCGTACGTACGGGGCCATTTCTGCAGTTACCACTCTGTCACAGCTGCTTTCAGATTCAAACAGAGTCTCTTGCCGATTTTTCGTGACGTCACAATTTTTTGGCTTCTCATTGGCCAATTGGCACCTACGTCATTGCGGCCGGCGCTCAAATTCGCTTAGTGATAACACAGACCATATACTAGAAGATCCGCAACTTATCACTAAGCGAATTTGTCCGCCGGCCGCGATGACGTAGGTGCCAATTGGCCAATGAGGAGCCAAGAAATTGTGACGTCACGAAAAATCGGCAGGAGACTTTGTTTGAATCTGAAAGCAGTTGTGACAGAGGTGTGACTAATATTGCTGCAGAAATGGCCCCGTACGTACGATTTAAAAAGTGCTTGATGGAAAATTGGGTCAATATTGAGTTTAATGTTGTCAACGAATTTCATAATTTCGTAGGTATAGACAGGTAATATAGTCAATTTTAAGACGTTTTACATGAATGACAATGTGCCCGGAAATGCTTAGTTTTCGAGTTATTTAACACGTTAGTTGCGATGGGGTAAACCGAAGTTCAATATTCAACTTGAATTTAAAGTCAAAAGTGATAAGCGAATTTGTAAATATCAAACATTAACTGGGCCTGTTAAATACCACTAATTTAGAAAGGTTGTTAGAATTTTTCAAAACGACCCATCGATGGGTCGTTTCGCAGCAGGAAAAACCTAAGCACGACCCACCGGTGGGTCGTGTCGCAGTCAACGTGTTAAGTTTGAAGTTATACGAACGGCGCTCCTGAATGGCCTTATTTGCGCAAAAACAGTCATTGTTTTTGCAATGAAAACGGAAGCTAACCTCTATTACAAACGTAAAGAGGTTGGGTCGTGAGGGGTAGCCACAGTTCTTTAAGTGAAAATTATAAATAAAGGTTTCTAGTGACGTTTGTTTACATCGACTGAAAGATGGCTGCCGCCATGGGTGCCGCCATCTTGGTGCCGATGTAAACAAGATTGCGATCGTCACCCTAACGGGTGGGTTAGAAGCTTTATTTATACTTTTCACTAAAAGAACTGTGGCTACCCCTCACGACCCAACCTCTTTACGTTTGTAATAGGGGTTAGCTTCCGTTATTGATTGAAATACGCTAGCCGCGCGCGCATCCATGGCGCGCACAAGCCAGCTTCGAAGTTGAATAATTCAAAAATAACGCATCACCGGGTAAAATGTCATTCATGTACTTCTTAAAATCGACTATATTACCTATCTATACCTACGAAATTATGAAATTCGTTGACAACATTAAACTCAATATTGACCGAAAATTGTGGAAATTATAACCTTCAATGTCCTGATTTGTCGTTTTTCCTATTTCCAAAAGGAAATTACGACGAGTGGATGGGAGCATGTGGTAATGTAACGTTGATGGATAAGAGATCCAAAAGGCCGGAGAGGGCTTATGTGTGTGCCCAACACTTCTCTCGTTTCGACTATACCTTCATTTTGTCTCCATTCAGAAATGCGAGAAAGTTATTGAAATCCTCAGCAGTTCCAAAAAGAGCTGTGGAAAACCAAGGTAATGTAAAACTTTTAGTTGTTTCGTTTATTCCAAGTTAATCCAGTACATCAAAGTTTCAATAATTATGATTTTCCTTATACCCTTGATTTTGAATAATGAATGGCTGTTGGATTGACGTATAATAGCAGTGTGTTAAGAGTAGTAATTTTATGGGCTTCAAATTCTTATAAAAAATATAGTAAGAAATATTGTTGGTAGCTTTAGCTGAAAAAAATCGTGCCTTAAATAACCCAAAAATTTAATTTACATTAAGAAAAATTAATGCTATGCTTTTCATGCAAGATTTAGTTGCAAATTCTATTCTAAAAGTAATTATTCAATAGATAAATAACTGCTGATTTAAATTGTCTCAAATTGGCTATAATTTTGTATTGCCAGTAAGGCAGTAACTACTTGTGTTGCATTAAAATTTGATTAGTATTTTTTTTGCATAAGTGATGGTTAAACACTTTTAATCATCCTTTGTTTTTTATCCAAGTTTTTTCAATTTGCTTGCAACTTAAAAGATACTCTAAAATAATTTATTTATGGCTATTGTGTGAAGTAATCATTGTGATATCTTGTTTGCACTTAATGAGCATGAATGATCCATTTCAAATAATTTGGTTTGCTTTTTAAGATTTACAGTTATTTTTTACTCGCACATTGCCTTTATTATAATGAAAAGAAACATCATGCAGGCTTCTGTACTTTAGTTGGAAAATAGTAGCATACCTACTCTGATTTTACACAGCTTTAAAATAAATGATTAGGTTTTCAATAAGTCAGCTTTCGATCCTACATCTAGTCACTTTCAAAGGTGACCTTTAATACTATAAACAGTGATCAGACAGGGTTGTTCATAAAGTTAGCTTTGTAGAGTTGGCCACCAAAGGTGACCATACAAAGTTGACATAGTTTACATATGGTTCTTGTTTAATTCAAGGTCCAGAAACATGATCAATGGATCTTTCTTAAAAAAATGTTCAGAGTAGGCTATATGAAATCTCAATTATTATGAACTTCAATTTCAAATAGATATTTTACTAAAATTGAATGGATAAAAATCTAGTTAAAAGGAATAAAGCTTATTGAGATAAAAAACATTCACATTGAGATTGGGGAATTTAAATAATAATAATAATAATAATAATAAATTTAAATTTCATAAGGATCAGTACAACAGTTTACATGATACAGGGGCTAGAAGCTGGGTACTGGGTTGATTTACTTGAATAAAAGTTCTAAAGTCATATGATTAATTTTACAATGAAGGGGTGAAAAGAACATATTTATTGCATCTCAAAGGCTGTGTTTTGAAAATGGTATGGGTTCTCCAGAAAACGGTCAATATTGAGTTTAGGTGATGTGGGGAACTAAGCATTCCGTTTCTCACAATCACTTGAGAAGCCCATTTAAAAATGTTTGCATGGATGACATTTTTTCCGCTGGTGCTTAGTTTTCGAGTTAGAGCGGTAAATTAGCGCGCCAGAAGAAGCGGGCGCACCAAGCAGAATTCAATTAATAACGGAAGCTAACCCCCTATAACAAACGTAAAGAGGTTGGGTCGTGAGGGGGAGGCACAGTTCTTTTAGTGAAAATTATAAATAAAGCTTCTAGCCGACCCTTTAGGGTGACGACCGCAATCTTGGAGCCGGCCGATGTAAACAAGATTGCAGTCGTCACCCTAAAGGGGCGGTTAGAAGCTTTATTTATAATTTTCACTAAAAGAACTGTGCCTCCCCCTCACGACCCAACCTCTTTACGTTCGTAATAGGGGGTTAACTTCCGTTATTAATTAAATTCCGCATGGCGCGCTCGCTTCCTTGGCACCCGAAAGCCAACTTCAAAGTTTAATAATTCGAAAATAACGCATCAGCGGAAAAAATGTCATTCCTGTAAAACGTTCTTAAATGGGCTTCTTAAGTGATCATGTGAAACGGAATGCTTAATTTCCCCACATCACCTAAACTCAATATTGACCCAGAAAACATATCCTGAGCCATACATGGAATATGCATTCAGTGAATAATCTACAGGTATGGCTAGATAATTTTTGAAATTTTCCAATAACCCTTTTCCCTGTAAGTTATTGACATTAAGATTAACAAAGGCTCTGTCACTCTGTAGAAACTTCATTCTACTTTCAGTTGGAGCAGAAATGATTTGTCAACAGAATTAGGGAACATAATTCAAGTTCTACTACAAACTTCACTTCTGCCCAGAAGGTGTGTTCGTCCAAAAATGCTGTAGATTTGGAATATATATGCCTTTCTTCCAATTGGATATTCAGAATTCTGTTCCTGTTCATTATAAAATGTTTATTACAAGTTTAAGGAGACCATAATCAATTTTCGACGTTAAAAAGTGATGGAGCTTATGTTGCTTGTAAAAATACAAAAAATTCTACATTTATGGATTGAAATTTTTCTTATTGCAAAAAATCTAAACTTTTGCAGCATGAAAATGTGTTTAAAATTTAACTTCGCACATGTGAACCAAATTTTTGGCACAAAACCCTTGGCACAAAAAAGGTGAAGGCACACAGAAGTGTTTGGATTGAACAAGTAGATGCTTAGCATGGTGTAAAAGTCTGCATTAACCTGTATGTTGGGAAGAATGGGCCTAAGTGTCAAATTTTTTATCATGGTAGTTCTGCAAGCCAACTTTGTTAGCTGTATGCTTTAAACATTTAGTGGGAATAGACACATGTAGAGAGGGAATGAGAATAATAGTAGATTAGGTCAGCAGTGTGATAGGGGAGTTGAAAATTGCATTGAAAACTCTGTCTCTGGATTGTACATAGTTAGAATGAGAAGGAGAGGGAGACTTTTTTGAATGTGTTGGAGCGGTATGGAGAGAATGTGTGTTATGCCAGATGTGCGCAAGATGATTGTGGTATGATTTGTCTGGCTGGACAGGTTCAGTATTGTAATTTAATTATTGTAGATGCTATAAAAAATGTTCTTATACATGGCTGAAGTTTGAGAAACTGACTACATTGAGATAGTCATGTAGAGTGGGTTGTAGTGACCTGTCATACCTGAGGGTTACATATCCCCAAATTACATATCTCCATTATCAGACATTTATCACTACTGAACAAAATGCGGCCAGTCTGGTCCCCACGGGTAATTCGTGACACCATGTCTGGACAGTTGGGAGCACATTATGAAATGAGTCTAATGTAAATTTGCGTTGAGAACAGGAGCTAAATGACATTTGTTTGTGGGGATTAATATCGAACGGTACTTAGCTCTATGAGTATATTACTCATTCCATTTTACTTTCTCTGTGAAACTATGTTATGGTGATGGAGCCTTAAACTGACTTATTTTCTCCTAAAGTATTACTAGGTGATGCCATGACGTAGAACTTCAGGAAAAATTAAGGTTGTTGAAAATATCACTCATTGTGTAGTGTGCTTCAAATTCATTTGAGATGCCATATCACTGTTCCCAATTTATTCCCTTATTTCTCCATCAGCTGCTGGCACTGAACCTCCTGCTCTTGGTGCTACAAGCCTTGGCACTTCTGATGAAAGGCCTGCCCTACCTCTTGTTGCAATGCCTGGTGTTGCAACGCCTGCCACTCCTAACAAAAGTAGGTTTAGAATTTAAATGCCGATTCCCCAATCCAATCGAGGAATATTTAAATGAAAGAAAAGAATGTTAACATTAAGTTTAATGTATTGAAATTTTTGAAAAAGTCAAGGCCACATGAAGAAATATTCAAATATTCATTTGAAAATTGAAGCCCATAAGCTCAATTTACACCTATTTAGATAGTGCACGGCTGTCATTTATGAAGCCTTAGGGTACACAAAGAAAGGGTAGTACATTTCCAAATACTTTTGAGAATGGTATTTATAATAAATAAAATCAATCTGTAAGGAACTTATGAACACGAACTTGCAAATTATTCTGTATTTTATCAGAAAAAATACAAATCCGTTCAAAAACAAAGGTGAGTTCAAACATTCCAGCGGTACAAATAGAAATTTCAAGGATAGAAATGCGGCTTCGCTTGGTTCTTGAAGATTATTCTTCACTGGCTGCAGGAGGACGCGTTAGCTGTGCAACGCCAAGCAGAAGCCAGTCACCGAAGCGATCGCCGCCATTTACTGAAAAGAGAAAGCATAGTTATGAATCGTAATTAAGTACTGGAGTTCCAGGCAGTCTGAACACCAAGGTTATATTTGAAGTTGTCGTTATTAGTTATATTTGAAGTTATCGTTATTAGTTATATTTGAAGTTATCGTTATTAGTTATATTTGAAGTTATCGTTATTAGTTATATTTGAAGTTATCGTTATTAGTTATATTTGAAGTTATCGTTATTAGTTATATTTGAAGTTATCGTGATTAGTTATATTTGAAGTTATCGTGATTAGTTATATTTGAAGTTATCGTTATTAGTTATATTTGAAGATATCGTTATTAGTTATATTTGAAGTTATCGTTATTAGTTATATTTGAAGTTTTTTCCGTATCGATGCATGGGAATGAACGTGCAACTCTAAATCCAGCTCACTGAATGGACCGTATGGTTAACGTAGGGTGAGCTAACCTCCAAAACTCAGTGAGCGGACGAGACTTAGAAGAGAAGAGACGAGACGAGAAGTACGGGCGCAGCGGACGGCGGCAGGTGTGCGGCCTCAGCCCATCATAGCGAAGGCGCACAGAAGATTACTGTTTGGTAAAGCGCCAGGGCACAATTCCACCAGCGTGGAAGGCGGAAGTCAAAGGTTGAGTGAACATCCGCAGGCTGTGAGAAATGGCTGAGAGTAGCGATTAGTGAGATGGTAGATGAAGTTGTGTCGAGCTCAATCCGTCACTCTGCAGGTAACTTCTTAGGCGGAGAAATGTCGTATTCATAGGAGGCATTCAGGTTAAAAAACGAATTTGATGTTTTTAGCTCACCCAATAAATAAATTCAGCGATACTGGATTTAGAAATTGCAACTGTTATGATAGATTTAATAATTATGAAATTTGACTATATACTGATAGTTTGCTCTAGTTTTCTAATTTTGATTCTTAATACTAATTTGCCCGTACTAACCCTAATACTAATGTAATACCAATGTAATACTAATTTGCGTCATGGCCAAATACAGGAAGACCTGTAGAATATTCTGCAGTATTCACGCATGTTTTAAAGTGTGTAGCATTTATCCAGGAAATGGTTGCTACACAATTCACTATTACACTCAATGAAACATACCAAAGAAAGTTTTTTTGTAGGAAAATAAACTTCAGCATTGAATTTGAAATTATTTAATACATAATACAGGAGTCAAATTTTACTAGCAACCTTTTTCCATGTACATTTAGCGTTCAATTAAGAAAAATTATTGAAATCTTCAGAAATGTTGTTACCAAGACAAAAGTTAATTAATATGATCCGAATTACAATCCTATGATAACTCAGGAGCTTCATGAATGAGAAATACCTAGTGCAGTGTTTGTGTTGACAGGTTAGTCTTGGTTGGCAAAAATAGGTTTTGTATTCATTTAATTAAATGAGCTCTTCCAGTTTTTGACGAGCCTCCTCTGTACCCCAGTGTTTAATTCCTTATATACCCTTACAGTGCAGCAGAACTTTAATTTACCAATAGGCCTTGCCTATTTTACATTATGAAGGATCATTTACATTTGATGATTTCCCAATAAGTGGGGTAAAACTTCTGTATTCATTGGAAGTAGTATTCCATGAGAGAAAATGTCAGGGCCTGAGCTGATGGTGAGGTAGGCTTTCTTTTTTGATTGTACTTACATGTTTTCCTTGCATACTAGATGCTTCCTTCCACTTGCTCTGTGAAATTATGTTATGGGGTGGAGCCTTAAACCGCCTTCTCTACTAATGAGTAAGAATTGAATGACATGAAGTAGAGGTTCTGGAATTCCCTTATTTATTCCCTTATTTCTCCATCAGCTGCTGGCACTGTACCTCCTGCTTTTGGTGCTACGAGACCTGCCACTCCTGGCACCTCGAGAGCTGCCACCAATGGTACTTCAAGGGCTGCCACACCTGGCAATTCAAGAGCTACCACTCCTGACACCTCAAGGCCTGCCACTCCTGCCGCCTCGAGACCTGCCACTCCTGGCACCTCAAGACCTGCCACTCCTGGCACCTCAAGGCTTGCCGCTCCTGGCACCTCAAAGCCTGCGACACCTGGCACCACAAGGCCTGCCACCAGTGCTTCCAGCAAACAATGCTGCTCATCTTCGTGGAGGGAAACGACACAGGTTAGTCGTGTTGAAATAACCAAAGTTCGGACTTCATTGAAGTGTGTTTGAATTGTAGCAAGATAGATTTTTCATGTTACAAGCCAAAATTGGACAGCGTTGGATGAGAGCTAGCAGCAAAAGCTCGAAAGATTGCTGAAAAGTTATCACATACGCATTATTCTAAGACACAGCAGCATTTGTAGAATTATTGTGATAACTACCTTCTGTCATTTCCATCAGTGTCAATACCATATTCACTTTCACTCATTTACCTCTCTGATCATTCCACTTCTCGATTTAATGCATCTATAATGAAGTTATATAATTATCTTTGGGTAAAAATATAAATAAGTTATGATTCTCGTAGCATATTTCTGAACTATGCTTTATTTCTTGTAGCCTTGGAATTGAATTAATGCATACATTTAGGTATTGCTCCTTTGTACAATGCATCCAATTATAATGCTTGATTGATTAGAAGGGAGGGCTCGCGGTACTCGCTGACTTTCTTGGGTACTGAACAGGGCTATCCTATCTCTCATTGGTACTCACTTTATACCGTTCGGTATGTTTGAACTCATTCATAGTTTAATACTAGAAACCTTGGAAGAAGAATACTGACCAGAACTGTGATTCCAATCCATGTAGATTAAATGTGGCATAATTTTTAATTAGATGTATTGTGTTCAAAACCTAAACTTTCAATCACCTTAAAGTTTGATTTGTGTGTACAATTAATACTTTCTACAAGTTGGGAAAGTGAATATAATATACAATCTAATTTTCGTCAATTTATTGCAGAATTCGTGTGACAAAAGGAGCAGTTCTTTCTCGGAAGACACAGGTCCTCCAGTGGTACCTTGTAAGCAACAGTTGTTCGCTTCTCCTTCTGGAACGACAATTGCCCTTGAAAACAGCAGACCAGCTCCTGAGAGAAAACTTAGGAAAAGGCTCAGGAGAAAATCAAAGGTACTGTACAAGCGGTTAAACACCGATAATTTCCTGAGAAGTGTAAGTGGCAGACTTGGTCCTTAACTCAGTGCATTTGTCAAGCACAAACTAAGGGGCAAGAGATCATACACCATGTATCACAAGTGGCTCGCTGTGAAAATTCTTGTAAGCTCATCAGAGACCCACTATCAACTGATGAGGAGCTTGATACCATTACCCTCACTTTCGACTGTGCGTGCATTGATGAAACAATTCCAAGTACGTCCTGGTACAAGTGCTAAAAGTGTGTCCATGTTGAAAATGAAGATAAAACCCGTCAGTGCTAGAAAAAAAATTTGTTTCCTTCTAGTGGATGAGATGTCGCTCAGGAAAGGGTTATCGTACAACCGAGAGAACGATGCCATAATTGGATTCGAGACTATCCACGGTGGCCAACGCAAGAAAATGGCCACATCCGTGTTTTGTGTTATGGCCTCTGGAATTGCGAAAAAGTGGAAACACCCAATTGGCTTTTATTTACAGCTTCGGCAATGCCATCTTCTTGCATACAAGAAATTTTACGGGAGTCAATTGCTGCGATGGAATGTCAAGACTTCACTGTTCTGGGCATAACAAGCGACCAAGGCAGCAATTGGGAAAAAGCATTCAAAGACATGGGCTGTCCACCAACTAATCCTGTTATTGAGTTTGCCGACAGGAAATATTTCGTTTTCAAAGATCCCCCCCATTTGATCAAAAATGCTCGCAACTTTCTCTACAATGGTGATTTGAGAATTCCTTCTCTGCATTGTTCCGCTTCTTGGACGCATATTCAGAAGCTCTTTGAAATGGAGCAAAACAAAAGTATTAAATGTGTTCCCCGTTTATCGCATCATCATGTCTACAATTTGAAGTTTTCACAAAAAATGAAAGTAAAACTTGATAATCAAGTATTGTCCAATACAACATCTGCTGCCTTAGACTTTTATGTTGCAACTGATTCCATTCTTTCATCATCAGCAGCAACCAGCATGTTCTGCAAGAAATTCAACGACCTATTTGATATATTGAATTCTCAATCTCCTGCTGACCGAGTCCCTCTCAGAAAACCCCTGACTTCATGTTCTCTTTCGATAAAAAACTTGCAGGATTACATACCTTGGTTGAAGGAGTTGCAAGCGCTAAATCCAAATCGGAAATGCTCCTTCATTGATGAGTGGATTCAGTCCATAAATGTTGTGCTTATGTTGAGAGAAAAAATTCCGCGAGATGTTCTGCCATACATCTGCGTCCGCAATCTTTGTCAAGATGAGTTGGAAAAATGCGCCAAAAGCAGAAGTTCCCTATTCCTCAAGATTTCATCAACTCTTACTGCAAAGTATCAACAGCATCTCTTTTTACAGCGCCAATGAAGAGCAACGTTGAAGTGGGTGAAGACGACGTAGACGTGGATACGTGGAACATTGTTGAAGAGGTATGCAAGCAGCTTATTCATTGCTAACCTATGTCCAGCGTGAAAAATTGCTATTCAAAACCTTCGTAGGTATTTCAAAGCCGCACACTTCTATATTGGAAATTGATATATGTGAAACGGTAGAGTTTTTGAAACTCTTATCTAACACGGTTGTATTCTCATTTTTTTTTAGATTCCTGAGGCGGAGCCCGAAGACATTCTTATTTCCTTTGAAGAAATTGAGGCAGCCACAACTGTTTCGTAGCCTACGATTGCTGGAGGAATGTTCCAGTCCATGGAGGTGGATGGAGCTGTCACCTATTTCAGCGGTTACATAGCTCATAAGGTCAATCAGTTCCACATCAACTTGAAAGGTTCCTCTGTATCCTCTTGTGACGCTTGTTCTCAAATACTAACATAGCAAGATCTGAACTTGCACATGTTCACTACCTTTAAAGAATGTGTAGAATCGTGTGACCAGTCACTTACCTACTGCAGCAAGGAGTTCATTGACCTGATTATTTTGTACGAGAGAGTATTTTTGTATTGCTTTCACAATTATCGGCACGTATCAGGATTTCGTAAACTAGTCTGTAAGTTCTTAGATTTGTGTCAGCATCACTGTAATTTCTGCTGTGTTCAGGTCACCGACAAGTTGAAACAATTTTTTGCCGTGTGTAGAACGCTTCAATGCACAAGACACGTGAACAGACTTATGTCCTCCAAAAGTTCTACTGAAAAACTTAAGAAAATTGTACATGAGTAATATTACCATCCGGTAGCAAGTTAGGTATGTTTTTTGATTGACCTAAGTATATTCTATTGTTGATGTATTAATTTTGTTCATAAGCTTAGATCGCCACAATATTTCTGCAGTGCGTCATGGTAGGACGTTCATTTACTGTTACCAGCTCGTAATTTATCCAAATGATTGTTCTTCTTGCCCTGCAGTGTCAACCGTGACAGTGCAAGCTTTCAACAGACACTGAGATTGGATTTAATGTTTCATATCTATATTTTTGTTTCTTAGCACACGCTTGTGCACATACTGAGAGTTTTAATTGCACTAAATCTGCATGCGTCGTTCATTGCTTTGTATACATAAGCATTTTTACCCCGCTATTATTTAGAGTATACACTCACTACTGGTATGTTGTAACTGGAAAATGTAATGAAAAGCCATGCCGACGGCTCTGCTTAGGCTTCAGTTATTAGCTCACCTAGCCACCTTAGTACTGTAGTTCACTTCTGATACTAGTTAATGCTGTGTGTTGAGCCTCGTCCAAAAACTGGATGCTTGTAAACCCTAATCCAAAGTGTGTGCGTGGCGGTCTTGCGGACTCTCCTTCCTCAATGATCTCCATTATTGTTACGAAGCAACGATCGCGCCCCTCAGGTGGATGCAGCTATTATATCTACGGGAATTAGAGCTCTCAAGGGAAAAATGTGAGGTACTGTGCTAATAGTTAGGTAGGCTTTCTCTCTGTTGAAATAAAATGTTTGTAGTTTTGTCTAGGACAATCTTTTTTCGGTCCACTACTGTCATATTTTTCAATACCTCTAACTTTCTTCATGAACTTTTATCTTGTTTCATAACCTTCCTTCTTAACTGACTTTCCTTGCGCACGGGATCCTGTGCCGGAACTCACTTTGTACATAGATTCAGCGTTCCCTCAACTCCATACTATATGGTTCCTACATCCTTCCTCACTTTGAACCTCTTTGTTGCGGTATGTGGTAAAGGGAGGCTAAAACTAATATTTAATCAATCAAGCAACGTACACACGAATCATTCATCAATGAACGTAACATAAAAAGCATTACGTTAACGTAAACTTCATCCCATTTCTCCTATGTAACTATTTGGCTAATCTTTACGTATAATAAGTATAGATAACATCGCTACATATTATTAGCAGGTTTTTTATCGCTCAAACTAACTCAATTTCTTCATTATTATATTGTTTCGACTAGTATAAGAATCTGATATTGATTGGTTCAAAAAGACAATGAACCCTTTCCGAAAACTTTTAATATACGGCACCAACGTTTTATCACATTCAGCACCTTAGTCTTATCTAAATGCGCCTTAGTTTTTATATATGAATTGCAAATATGTACATGAATGCGCATTCACGTGTATGTATAGAGAATGAAATAATAAAAAGTGTTGTCAATGTAACCGCAATTCACTATTTCGGCTTTCACTATCCTTACTACGCCCAGAAACGTTTAAAACTTGAGCATGAAAATTAGACTTACAATCAAAATGAGTATCACAGTAAAGCCTGGATACGCAGCCAATTGGAAGCTTTGGCTGTGATGACGTCAGCGGCCAGTCGCGACTGCTGGCTGCTGATTGGTTAGCGTGCGTGAGTATGTTTGTCTAGAGCGGGCTTGGGGTCCACCGTAGTTTTGATGTTCTTCTCATGTAAATGTTCTGTGGTGATAAGTTGCGGATCTTCTAGTATATGGTCTGTGAGTACAGTCAGCACGGTATCACAGAACATTTACATATGAAGAACTTCAAAACTACCGTGGACCCCAAGCCCGCTCTAGACAAACATACGCACGCACGCCAATCAATCAGCTGCCAGCAGTCACGACTCACCGCTGACGTCATCGCGGCCAAAGCTTTCAATTGGCTGCGTGTCAAGGCTTTAGTGTGATACTCGTTTGGATTGAAACTCTAGTTTTTATTTAAAAGTTATGAAAACTTTCTTGGCGTAGTAAGGATAGTGAAAGCTAAAATAGTAAATTGCGATTATGTTGACAAAGGCGAATAGTCGAAGGTTAATGAATAAGTTCAAGCGACATTTAAGTTTCACTATGGAAAGAGATACGTAATACTCACAAATCGTAACTCGGCGTAACGAACACAGGGAAAGGATGAGCTGTAGGAACCCTCATCAGTTCAATACCATGCCCGACCTCCTGCCGTGGCATTGTCCATCCTGAAAATACGTCAAAAAGGTAACTGTCAATGTAATTTCCAGAGTTTAATCAAACTACAGCAGAGTTTGAAGCCATGACAGAAAGCAACAGTTTCCCATCAAGGTTGAGGTTTTAAGTTTAAGGTTTTAATATAAAGTTTTTAAGGTTATAGTTTCATATGCGGATGTGATAATTTAATCATGGGGAGCAGTCACCAAAAAGTTCACACCGTCCCCGAAGAGCTCATTTGCAACAATGAGCTAGATCAACATCCAGGCGACATCATGGCGTTACCGGCCACTCCGCGATCTCTGCTGCCGGCTCGTCCGTCTTTCCAGAGCAGATATTTATTTGCACATCTTCATTAAGGATGAATTTATGGTGCAGATGTTTTCAGATGAACGGGCAATTTTATCAATTAAAATACACCAGGTCGATGTAGCTACAATAATTATTGATATCCCGCATCCCTTACCGATGCCATCCAACGGCCCAGCAAGATGGCGATTATTCATACGGAAGCCAGGTTGAGTCCAGGACAAGCTGATAGCGTGGTTTCTCTCGGATCTGATGAAAAACTGTCGTAATAATGGGAGCTTCCACACGAGTTAGTAGCGGAAAGGGAAAGTTGGCTCTAGTACGCCACAACTGTGCTAGTCAGATAAGCGGTGAGAAGTGAGTGACTTCATTGATGAGAATTTTAATTAAGTTAATTTCTTAAAAAATGTTTTTCTTGAATTCCTTCAAATTAATGTAGCTATTGCTTTAACGCTTGTTCCTAGAAGCACTTGATTCTAGCACTTAGAGCTAGAATGCAGGAATTATGCTCCACTTAGTGTGAAACTTATCACAAAAACAATCCTTTCTACAGAGACTTTAAATTATTCAATGGGTCCTTGTAAATTTGATATTAATCTAACTTTACACAGAAATCAGATTATACATAAAATAAATACCAGGCGAAAGTTAAATGTAGATTTTAGGTACCGTAGATTTCCGATAAGTGTGTCAAGGCTACCGTGAGTGCATCATGTGACTCATAGAAGTGTGTCATAAGATGTTCATGACACACAAATATGAGCTGTTTTTGTGACAAACGTAGGACGCACTTAAAAATTTTCTTCAATGCTCTTTCGCTTCTCACAAAACCGACTCATGACATTCCGTTATTTGGTATGGTCACACTATCGTTTTTTTAACTTTTATTTATCTGTGAGATCGTGTAGAATTCTATTTCGCAATATTTTTCAGAAAATGAGTCAAACAATAACAGTAACGTGAACCATGGTACTAAAAAGTTATTGTATAATGATGGGTGTCTACCCATCATTAGCTGAAACATAATTTAAATCAAATCGTGCAACATAAATTCAAAGAGTGCAAACGAAAATGAATAAGAGCTTGAAATAATAATTAGAAAAAAAAATTAATATTACATGAACGCAACAACATTAAACGGAAATGTTTTTAACTGGGTGTTTGAGAAGAGTTTAATTTAAAGAATAAACAATGGTTCTAAAAATTCTAGATGAAAAGAACTTGAAGCTTGTCTTTGGATTGTAAATTAGGTAGAATCTGATACAAAATAGTGGAAAAGTGAGTTGTGATTCTTAACCGCTGAATGGTGCGGATGGGTTAATTGAGCACTTGTTCGTACGATGACCCTATATCTTTCGCAAAACTAGTCTGAAGACTACGTCTGGTCACCCTCAAATGCTCTCCCACATCGTCTGCAAAAGTTCAAATACACTGGAACGTTCTACTGTATTGTAAGTTTCCAATTATTGTTATGGTAAAATTTGATCGTTCAATAATGAAAATCTAAGATTTTATATATGTGATAAATCTGAATTTCACGCTCATAAAGCACTATTTTGCATGTAAATAAATTCTCGGTACTACTATGTGTAACATAAAAGTACCTTTTGAACATAAATATTTGAATGAATACATACTGCTATTAATGTAGAATTTTAAATCAACTTCGATAAGTAGTATAATTATGAGTTTTTATAGTTGACTTCTATCTTTTACGCCGCTTGAAACTCTGAACCACACTCTGCCTTCTGATGCTGGGAACTTAGCACATTTTACGACAGCTAATCTTTAAATTACAACACCGGAGGAAACTTGATGTATTCCTTACAGAAAGAAAAAATGATTGTCTTGGTCGTCACATCCAATAGATACATATTTAACACAAAAAACGGTCAAATTAATGAGCGATAATATCAATTCTTAACTCAACTTAGAGTTGGATTAATTTGATTTGACTTGGATTAGTTAGAACTTGGCTCGAATGAATTTGAACTTGACTTGGATTAATTCGAACTCGAGGGGAGCTACTACCCTGAAATCAGCTTTTTACCTAATGTTTCATATGTCACTGTTCGCATTTCTATTGCACCAAGGGGAAATAAAATGCATGTATATATGTAAAAATTAAATTCTGAACACATTTGCTCATATAAAATTTTTCGAGTTTCGCAATAAAAAAATGTAGTGAGCAAACATACAAACTATATAAATTAGCTCAAAATTTAATCCCTACTCATTCTGCAGTTTTCAACTTGGAGGCTTCATTTTGGTCTCATTCGACGCGGAAAGACTCCGGCAACTAGAAAATAAGGTTTTTTTAAAATCTCGAGTTGTGAAATGTGTTATGAATTTTTTGTAATTTTTTTGTCAAAAAATTACCAAATTTTTCACCATGAAATCTAGTTTGGAGTTCAAATGGGATTCCGCTTCTCTAAGCTGTTTCCATTTTCTTCCGGCGCCGAATGAGGCTGAAATCAAGCTTTTGAGTTGAAAATTGCAGAAAGGGTAGCATTTTGAGCTAATTTATATAGTTTTGTTTGTTCGAACAATGACTTTTCCCTATTGAGAAAATTGAAAATTTTAATAGAAGCAAATCTGTTCAGAATTCAATTTTATCTATCGTTATGCATTTTCATTTACCTATTTGCAATAGAAATGAAAAACCTTGAAATTTGGAATATTATGAATATCAAAAAATACTTTGTATTCGTGAATTCGAGAATTTTTTATTATTCGAAATTTGAAGAAAAGCTTCATTTTTGAGGTGCTACAGTCTACAGTCGTGTCAAATGAGACCAAAATCAAGCGTCTAAGTTGAAAATTGCAGGAGTAAGGATTTGAGCTAATATGGATATAATTTTAAATGTTTTAATGTTCAAAATACCTTTTCTTATTGCGGAAATCAAAAATTTTTAGAGAAGCAAATGTGTTTGGAATTGAATTTTACATATATGAATGCACTTTCGTTCCCTTAGGTGCAGTAGAAATGTGTACAGTGAAATTTGAAAAATTAGGTAAAGTCCAGGGTAGTAGCTCCCCTTGACTTGGATTAATTTCGAACTTGACTCGGATTAAATTGAATTTGAATCAAAATTTTATTCCTTGGCCGATTTTGATGAAAATTTAGTTCAGGGTAATTCTTAGCCAACTCCTGAAGTAAATATTTTAAAATCTGCCAAATATAAATCCAAATTGTACATTGTACAATGTGTCCGTATTTCAGAATTTGAATAAATAAGCAAGTAAAAAAAACAAGTAACTTGTTTATTTATCTAAATTTTGAAATACGAACACAATGTACAATCATCATATTTAGTTTGTGCGCAAGTTTTGTTTGAATTTGAAGGTTATTTACACGTGAAAAAAATGTCCCCATAGACCCACAGTACTTCATTTCGAAAGCTAAGCAAGTTAGTTTATGTTACACGCCGGCCCGACGCGAAGATAGCGGCCTTATAGTGAGGCTACACTCTAAGTCAAGCAGCTGTTTTGGGAAATGAAAGATGACTTTGAAGTAGGAAAGAGGATCATGAATTGTAATTTTATTACATCATTTCAAAGCTCTTAACGTAAAACTTGTAACCGAATAAGTTTTTTGTACATTTTCAATCGAGAACATAAACGTATGGGACTTTGACTTTAGACCTCTGTAATTATTTTTTGTGTTAAAATTTTGCAGTTTTTTAAATATTTATTTCAAGAGTAGGCAAAGTATTACCCAGAACTAATTTTTTTCAAAATCGACCAAGTAATATAATTTGTATGACTAAAAATGTTTTGGGAAAAAACTTTGAAGTGATGTAACTATGTTCAAAATTTAATTTTTCGAACTATAAAATCACCCCAGAGTGGGCTTTTCATAACTCTATCGGTGGTTTAAGCATGTGCATCGAATTATACACAACCCTGTATAATAGTAAAGCTCGATTTTTAACATTATATAGTCAATTTAAAAGTCGTTCGTAGATGAAGAATATAATGAACATATTTACAGGTTGCAACAACTGTAACCATTAAGAAACAAAATATTCAACCTATAAATTGTGAATAGGGGGAGTCGGTGTTGGAGTCACAAAATTCTGAGGAGGTGGAGGCGGAGTCGGAGTCGCCAAATAATAGTAATTTTGTTAGTGCTTGTTAGTAATTTTCTTTGGAGCTGATTAGGTCCTGGGTTGATTTCCTATTATCATCCGTGGCTCGCCTAACTGATTCCAACCATGCCCGAACTTTCATGGAAAGTGTAATTTTCAATTCGTTTCGCATTGAACTCTTCAGTTTCAAGCCACGGCTTGGCCTAGCACCGATTATTTAAGAAATCTTCCTGAAACGCTCGATCCAATTTGCCTCGTTAACTATTCCTGTGAGAAGAATGAGAGAGGAAGAGAATGATGTACGAGGAAAAATCGTGCCTGTCATTTTCAATGCATTTTGTAGGTTCAGATCTTCATTGTAAAGGATTTTCAACCCATGATGACCTAAAATAAATACTACTCTAGAAATTCATGAGTGAATTGAGCCACTGTATGTATCATACTTGATGTTCGCAGTCTACGCACAACAGGTTCGTTTAATGTCTGTGAGGAATTAAACTTTTTTCATTTTTCACTCAGTTTTTCTTCCTCCGTTTTCGCGTGCTATTTGGTTTTCCTTCCAGTCGGATCTGCCTCCCCATATTCAATTTTCTCAAAGTTAAGATCGAGTTCTAATCGTAAGGAGAAAAAGTAACTTGCCGCGTCGATATTTATCTCAATCGTCGCTCTTGTTTTACTCCTTAGACTTTCTAAAAACCATCCTTACACATTCATCCCGTTTTTAACGTAGCATGACATTCCAATAGGCATGTTCTCGGCTTAATAATCAAGTATGACGATGTAGGCACGTTATCTGTTTTTTCTTCTTCCGTACATTGTACCTACTGCAACTGAATATTCAGAAATTGTGTGGTGTGCTTGCAAGTAATGGTTCATAAGAACAATGTCTGCCATTATTTTGTCATTTTGCTGATAGTGTTATTTCATGCATGTTCCAAGACCACGAAGAGGAGTATAAAGGTATGACAACGTAACAAAGCCCTATTTCCCTTTACCTGTGGGTTTCAGATGGTTCTATTTTACGCACATTTCTCTCAACTGTTCTCTAGATACGGACACTTCTTTAGGATTAACGTTTGCTCAGTTTACAAGGCTAGAGTTCAATATTGCTTCGAAAATAGTTAAATAACTAAGAAAATAAAAAAAGATATGAAACAAAATTAATAAAACATTCCCATTATTTTCGAAAATTTTTAACCAATATTCATTTTTAATATAACCGAATGCCTTTGAAACATGTTAAATTTTTTCAATTACTGAATTTCATTCACGCCAGTTCAAATTTTGCTACAACAAGAGTTTAAAATTAGTTTCTGAGACGCTTCATTACTTGATTGACGAATTAAATATTTTTGGTTATAAATACGATAGCCTTGACGACAAATTAGGTACAATTGATTACAACTTATGTGTCATTAATGACAAATGATGTTTAATACGTGACAATTTAGATATCTATTGCGACCAATTAAATAGCCTTAGTGACAAATAATAACTCCTTTCCAAAACACTAGATATCCTGTAAAGCAAATTTTCCATCTTTTGTGACAAGTTTTCCATCATTCGAGACAAAATAGATATCCTTCACACATACGAGCATTGAATTGTTGCACGGCTGCATGGAAAAGACAAAAAGGGTAAACTTGGGAGTAGGCGAAGCCCTTATCTCAAATACTCATGTTCAACGCACTTTCAGCGAAGAATGGAACAATATTTCATATCAAACTACGGAAAAACTTGTCAAACTACAATAAATTGCTTGTAAATATTATGAAGATGAAGGGTAACGCTATTGATTATTAAAAATGTACTCAAATGGTAGATTCACATCAGTAACGTGTAATACTACTCACTGTATCAATAGTTTTGCCTCATCCAGTTTCTGAAATTCAGGTTATTTAATCTTTCAAATTTTATATTTTGTTCTAGAAGCTTCGTATTATTGTCACTAACATGTGCTTCACACCCTGTGAAATTTTTATGCTTGCTGCAACAATAGTTTTTGAGTAATTCTAGTAAGTTTTGAAAGACGAGGGGTGTACGAATAATTTCGCTGCTAACTGTATACAATGTTATAAAAAATTTTGAAGAAGTAAGACAATTTTAAAAATTCTGCGAAATATTGTTCCAAGCTTGATGCAGTGTATACACAACGTTAAAACACACATTTGATAGCTTATGTCCGTCCGTCATACGGCCAAAATTCAACAATATTTGTATTGCTGTAAACCACGGCTGGCCTTCCTTAAATATTACAACTGAAATTTACAGCATTAAGAAGGAGGGCATTGTAGTGTTCATTCTTTAGAAGAACCATTATTGGAAGACTTAGTGAAACCTAATTTGAGGTGGGTTGAGTTATTCTCATTCAAATTATATTCTTGGTTTCATTGCTAATGTAGATTTGCTTGTGCGTCGCATTCAAAAGAGTTTGTGAGATGAGGTTTCCCGCCACATAGTTGGATTGTTTGTCGACTAAGAATATACTTATGAAAATCAGAAGATTGCGATTGGTTTGGTAATTAAATATTGGGCATCGGTTTCCGTCTGTTTCACTCTCTTCCGAATGTTTCACTCACTCTCTCTCAAGTTTGATAATTTCATTTCGAAGTTGGTCTTAAGTTAAACTAAGAGGTCTGTCTCGCTTACTGGCAAAAAGCGACAACTTCCAGATATAACTGGCACAAAACATAGTCTTTTCTGAAACGCTGCAACTAAGCTAGACAAGACAGACAATAATTAAAGAGTGCTCACCTGAAACTTCGAAGAATTTGTTCAGGGAACAATCTTCACTAGAAGCCGGCTGTCCAGGATTAGGCACCCCGGAAGCAGGGCCGGTAGAGGTCGACACACGCAAGGCACACGTGCTTTCGACCACAAGGTAGGTCTCTCACTGAAGCTGCAACCCGCAAGGGCTGCCTCTTCAAGGACGATTCGCATCCGCAGCAGAGGCTTCGGATTCGCTCGTAACAAATAAACGAACACTTTATGGTTGTTCAACATTATTTTATGTCGCCAGGAAGGTGAAGCACTCCAACCATTGCCCGCTTGTCATATATAATTAGCGTTTTTATATATACGGCCGGTTTGATGTTAAATAACGACCTAGTCCCCGATTATGCAAGATATTAATTAGCTTGCAAGGGACTTAAAAAGAGAAGCAAGGCTGGAGTTGCGACACAATCCCGGCAAAAAGAAAAAGACGGAGTTTTCTATAGAAAATTCCGTAAAATACAAACAAGTAAATGCAAGCGTCCTTCCAGCATAAACTGGAAAGGACTAATAATAAATTATGCGCATTTATAGTACATATAGTTTGAAAGGGGTTACAATTGCCCTTTCTTAATTAAATAGGTCAACTTACTACGCTGCTGACACGCCGCTTGCCTTCTAGGACGGTCAGCAGAGGTAGCTACGGGTTCTTCGGAAAAAGCCGAAGAATCCGTGTCAGAGGAAGATGAAGTAAGAGGCTGACCTCTAGGGTGTTCAAAGGTAGAACTACCCCTTTGAGTTTCGAAACTCTCGGGAGGTTCGAGACGAGGGTGTAATTCCTCGCCCGAACTACTCCCTTCTACGCTATCCCCCACCTCCTCTGGAGTAGGATCAGTGACAGCTAACTCCAGCGGGTATAGTAGCGAGACTTTGATGGCGCTTTCAGAGTTATCAGCTCTAATAATTCTCACAACACGGACCTTGCCATCGCGACCAGGGAGCACAGCGCTGATGCGAGCCAAGGCCCAAAATGGTCTGGGTCTTATGGGGTGTTTTACAAGTACCACTTGACCCACAGATAATAGTTCATAATTAAAAGGTAAAGATTTCAGAGGATATGGACCTCGCAAGGAAATTAAGTATTGAGTGTACCAGAGCTCCCGGAACTTGGCAACCATGACATCGCGTCTCTCCAAAAGCGAGAGCAAATACTCGCGACGTTCAACATCGTCTGTCTCCAAGTCCGGAAGCTCATCAGACAGAATTAAAGAATTAGATGTTGGATATAGTTGAAGGAATTGAATTGGCATTATAGGTAAGATCGTGTCCCCCATCTCAGTGTAAGAGAGAGGACGCCGATTGAGGTTGAGAGAAATATCAGAAATGACAGTTAGGAAAGAAGAATAGGAATAGGTGCTACGGCCAAAAAGTTTATACACGCAGTCCTTTATGGACTTAAACAGGCGTACCCAAATCGCTCCAAATTGAGGACTGTAAATTGGGATAGTTTTGAACTTGATATTGAAAGGGCGAAACCGCTCTTCATACAAAGAGGAAGTTAACACTTCCGATAGAAAATCGGGAGCAGCGGTGAAAGTTCTAGCATTATCAGAATATACAGTTTTAGGAATGCCCTTTTCGTTGGTAAAACGAATAAAGGCAAAACAGAATTCCTCCAGAGTCATGGAAGGAAGAAGTTCGATATGGATAGCTCTAGTTTGGAAGCATGTGAACAATAGTAAATAAACCTTTTGTTTGTGACCAAAAGGGTCTAATACCCAAAAGTGGGCAGAGAAGTCCACGCCTGTTGTGGCAAAGGGCCTTACGAAATTTGTGCGAGTGTCTGGTAAAGCAGGAGGATCAGGATATGAAAACGCTTTGGCGTTTAGCTTCTTGCACACCGTGCATTTAGCTAACACGCCGCGAACAGTACGCTTGCAGCGCGGCAAGACATAACCGTCCAGCTTAAGCTTTTGAACGGTGATATCGAGCCCTTGATGATTAAGAAGTTTATGAGTGTGTAAAATTAACAAATTGGTCAAGTGAGAAGAACTAGACAGTAAAATGGGGTTTCGAGTGTTATAATCTAATTCTTCAGCGTTTGCAATACGACTGTTAGATCGAATGAGACCGTGCGAATCAAGAAAAAGATTAAAGGTTCTAACTAACAGAGGCGGCCGAGGACTTTTATTTTTTATGGCCTCGAGCTCGCTTGAAAAGTGTTTACTTTGCATAGAATAAATTAGAAAAATGAAGGCTCGCAGTTTTGCATTGCCCAAATCTGCACGTCGAAAATTAGCGACAGCTATAAATACTTTCTCCATCGTACCTAGTAATTTGGGATAGGAGGAGAAGCGCTCAATCTCCACAATAGGAGCTTCACACGGAGGAACAACATTGGCATTAATACATGCAGCGGAAACAAATTGATGCGGAATGCAACCCAGGTGTCCCTTGGGCCACTGGTCCTTACCTTCTCGGATCCAGGCAGGACCTTCCAACCACACTGTCTTACTCTCGAGAAACTTTTTTACTTTAATACCTCGAGTTAATAAGTCTGCCATGTTGAACATGGTAGGAACATATTCATAATTGAAAGAAGCAGAAGTTTTACCTTCCAACGTCTGGCGCATGCTGTCTATATCTTTTATTCTGTTGCTAACAAACACGTTTTTTCGTGGAGGTTTACCGCTCAATAACCAAGCCAGTGTAACCTGGGCATCGGTGAGGAAAGTTATATTAGAGACTTCATAAGGAAAGTTAACGTCACACATTAGAGACACAAGACACTGATAGGCAAGGTACACAGCCAGAAGTTCAAGAGAAGGAAGAGTTCTTTGCCTAGGAGGCGACACTGTCAGTGATTCAAAAATAAACAGTCCGGATTACTGACAATAGAATCCTACTTCTTTCTGTTCATGCGACGTGACCTCTTGGTATCGGTTCTTATTACCTTCACTCTCTCATAGGTGTCTTCCGACCCAGGTAAATAGAAAGTTAGCACTGCCTTGCTAATTTCTTTTGAATATTGTGAAATAAGATTTAGTCTCGTTGTCGCATATTTACCTTAGTTACTGTCTAGCGTCTTAATTAGTCCATTCTTTGTAGGCGGCACTGTGGTCGACACCTCAAGGAGCCTGTTCTGTAGCTGATGCCTGATCGCTGTTTGTCCTACTTGCTTCATCTTCGGGCTTCGGTCGTGCTACCCAATGGAGTGTATAAACGAATACTATTCATTCTGGGGACGGGATCTAAATTAATTGGATGTGACTTTAATGCTAGTAATTCAGTGTACTTATTATTTGTAAAGATGTGAAAACTTGTCTGCAAAATTAAAGTCTTATAATGAACTCGTGTGAAATCCCATATCGTTTGGAAGTTTAAGGGGTGGCTGTAACTTAACTCTAAAATTAGGTCAGCCGTTGGCTTTACCAAGCGACAAAACCCCAACAAGTGGCGCTGTAGACAGGATTGGTTTGTTGCATAACTTCCATTCGATTGTGCTCGTATTTTGATTATTATTCATCGTTCCTTTGTTTTCTTGTTAAAAATTATCCTAGAGGTTTGCAGCCGAAAGTGGAGACAGTGATGCTCCTGATGCGTTTTAATGTCATTAGTCAAGTAACTGTGCACAGGAATCAGGTTAGATCAGCTAGGAACTGGGCAGGCGATCGTATCTATTTGGTGAAACTGGTCGCCTTGTGTAAACTACACTTCTTTGGCTGTTTGGTTGTGATGCTCGTGTGAGGCTTTCTTAGGAATTCGTGTACCTCTAGAGTTATCCTTTTGTCATTTTCGTAATTTTGTCCGTACCTGTTGTTGTGCCGCCAACGCTGGTATAGCTTCGTGTGGCCACGATAGCTGTAAAATTGGGTTTACTGTGTTCTAGTGAATCTTCGATTTGAACTAGTATTCTTTTGTTGTTGAGCGCGTACTAAAATATCTTCCATTATGGATCGGCCTACGCCTACTCTGATGGAGTTGAGGAAGATAGGCGAGGACATGGGGTTGACCGGCTCAGAGTTAGCTACCTTCATTTGCTCTCAGCAGACCGCTGCTCGTGAAGATAGGGCACAAGAAAGGGAGGAAAGAGAGAAACAGAGGCAGAGAGAAGAAAGAGCAAAGCAGAGGGAACATGAGTTGAAGTTAGCTGAACTGACTGGCTGTGCCGAGCCAGCTCAGAATGTTCTCCCTATGCAATATTTTCCTAAGCCGACTCCTCTGGAGGACGGTGACGACTTGGTCGCTTACTTGATTAGATTTGAACGTTTGGCTGAGCTGCGTGGTTGGATTAAAGAGAGGGACTACGCTATTCAGCTCGGGTGCTTACTGACAGGTAAAGCGCTGTCAGTTTACTCGTCTCTCCCTATCGAAATAACCTCAAACTATGATGACCTGAAAAGTGCATTACTTGTAGCATTTAAGTACACTCCCGATCAGCATAGGAAAACGTTCATATCAGCTCGTATCTCTTCCAACGAAAATTATTCACAATTTGTAACGACTTTGGGTAGGCTGTTCGATCAGTGGTTTGAATCCTCCGAATTGACGAAAAGTTTCGACAGTCTAAGAGAATTTATTTTAATTGACCAATTCTTGTCAGTTTGTTCTCCAGAACTACGTATCTTTATTAAAGAACGTAAACCTATTTCACTTCGTGAAATGGCACAATTAGCTGACGCTTACTCAGACGCACGACCTTCACGAGCGAAACCCCTTGACGTAACACCCAATAACGAATCATTGTATCCTGAAACTAATGCTAAACCTTGTTCAGAGCTCTCCTAGCACTAAATGTTATGCCTGTGGCTTATCAGGCCGCACTAGACGTAATTGTCCTCAAAATCCGGCAACGTTTGCCAGGAGCGATTCAAGTTACCAAGTGAATTTCGCACTAAATGCAGCAAAGCGTCAGAGTGAACTTGTGTCTGGTACCGTTAACGGTGCTCACGTGTCGTCTATTTTAAGAGATACAGGGTGTTCATGTTTGATTGTATCCGATAACTTGATTCCAGGTAATGCAAATGTCCTGCGCACCGTGTCAATTTCTGATAATTTGGGGCGAACTAACGAGTTTCCGGTAGTTCGCTGCCATACTTCTTGTCCTTACTTGACTGGCTGGGTTGAGGCAGTGAAAGCCCCTATTAAGTTCTGCTCAGTTTTAATGGGTAATAATGTAAATGTAATATCTGTCAAAAATTTGCCTGATCCTGTTAAAGTTGATAAAAATCCCAACTTGACGTCTAGTGTCACGCAACTTACCGGTGCAGTGACTAGGTCAAAGACAAATCTTTCCGACGATCTTGCTAGTTTTAACTCTACGCCAGCAGATCTCAAACGCCATCAAACGTCTTGCAAGTCTCTAGCAGGAGTAAGACGTAAATTGACCCACCAAGTAATTGAACAGAGTAAATCTGGGTACCAGTACGAGTACGTTGTCCATAACTCTATGATCTACAGAAAATGCATTTCAAGCAAAAACTTTGTGGATATAGGTAAGCTCGTTCTTGTAATGCCTAAATTGTACAGAAATCGGGTTCTGAAGTTAGCTCATGATGATCTAATCTCTGGACACTGTTCTTTCAGGAAAACTGAAATGAAAGTGTTCGACAAATTTTACTGGCCAGGTGCCAGCGCTCACATTCGCAGATACTGCCAGTCCTGTGACGCTTGTCAGAAAGTCTCTGCTCGTGGCCGCGTGAAGCCGGTCCTTCTTGCAAAGACTCCAGTGCTGAGGCTACCTGACACCAGTAAAGTCTTCGTCGTCCGAACTCATGCTTCCGGAGTAGCCGTTGGCGCAGTCTTGCTGCAGTACCATGACGACGTCCCATTTCCAGTGGCCTACGCTAGTCGTAAACTCACCGGGAGCGAACAAACCTACGTGGCTATTGAAAAAGAGTGCTTAGCAGTAGTCTGGGCCTTTGCAAAGTTCCATACCTATCTTTATGGAAAAGAATTCGTTCTAGAAACTGACCACCAGCCACTCACTTACCTGCAGACAATGAAGCCAAATAATGGTCGTCTGATGAGATGGGCTCTCGCGTTGCAGAGTTACTACTACAGAGTAGCCTACATTAGGGGTTCTGAAAATGTTGGTGCTGACATGCTCAGCAGGATCTGCCGACAATAATCTGATCGCCTAATTGTATTACCCTGGTTACTACCCGTGTTTGCGTTTATTTAATCTTAAGAAGTTTGTTCTGTACTAAAGCTCAACTGTACTTTTGTGGCGGAATTGTTGGTTAGGAATAACTAAAATGTTCTTGTTTGTTCGTGTTTGTTCGCATTTGTTCGTGTTCGTTGTTTAGGATTAAGGAATGTGAAACTTTTCGTTAACTTCTTGTGATGCTTTCGTGTACCCTATTTTGTGAATCAGATGTTTGTATATCTGTGGCAGTTATACTTCAGTTGGGGGTATTGTCAGTGATTCAAAAATAAACAGTCCGGATTACTGACAATAGAATCCTACTTCTTTCTGTTCATGCGACGTGACCTCTTGGTATCGGTTCTTATTACCTTCACTCTCTCATAGGTGTCTTCCGACCCAGGTAAATAGAAAGTTAGCACTGCCTTGCTAATTTCTTTTGAATATTGTGAAATAAGATTTAGTCTCGTTGTCGCATATTTACCTTAGTTACTGTCTAGCGTCTTAATTAGTCCATTCTTTGTATGCGGCACTGTGTTCGACACCTCAAGGAGCCTGTTCTGTAGCTGATGCCTGATCGCTGTTTGTCCTACTTGCTTCATCTTCGGGCTTCGGTCGTGCTACCCAATGGAGTGTATAAACTAATACTATTCATTCTGGGGACGGGATCTAAATTAATTGGATGTGTTTTTAATGCTAGTAATTCAGTGTACTTATTATTTGTAAAGATGTGAAAACTTGTCTGCAAATTGAAGTCTTATAATGAACTCGTGTGAAATCCCATATCGTTTGGAAGTTTAAAGGGTGGCTGGAACTTAACTCTAAAATTAGGTCAGCCGTTGGCTTTACCAAGCGACAAAACCCCAACAGACACTTTAACTTCAAAGAAGATTAGTAAACTCCTCTTGGACGCCGTAAATACAGGCGCCAAAAGCGCTCGCACTAGCGTCACAAAATATTACTAGGTCAATTTTCTCAGTTTCAACTAGATTCATCCTAGGGAACTCGAATCCATGCAATTCAGAAAACTCCTGACAATAGTTACGCCATTCTTTACATATATCATCTGGAACGTCTTGATCCCAGCCTAGTCTCAACGGTGTTAATTTACGCAAAATGAGCTTACCTCGTACAGAAAAGGGTAGCAAAATCCCTAAAGGGTCATACAAGGAATCAATTTCCGACAGCATATTCCTACGAGTTTTACAGGAAGGATTCAAACTTTTTACAGATATGGAAAGAGAATCAGAAGAAGAATTAAAGTTATAACCCAGCACTCTGGAGTACACATTGGCGCTACAAAGAGCAGGGTCAAATCTGAGACAAAAGATCAGAACTATTTGACTGCCACTGACGCAAAGGAAAGCCACTCTCTTTAAATGCTTTGTTTGGGCGTTGAAAAGTGTCAAGCGCAAGCTCGGGACTATTGGTTGTAAAAATTAGGTTATCCAGCCTATCTAGACCAGCTTGCACATCACACTCAGCACCATCTAACGCTGAAGAACATACCTTGGGAGGTTCAAAAAATGCCTCCAACACACCACGGTAACGATTTGCTTTGAATTTACTTTTTTTGGTTTTCTTTTTACGTTTACTTGCAACAGCAATAGAGGAAGAAATTTTAAGCGGAACAGCAGAAGAGGAAGAAATTTCACTCGGAACAACAAAAGAAGTCGAGCCACTGTCTCGCTTTTTAGCGGCAGAAGCCACGACGGTAAACAAAGAAGACTTGTAACATTTTAATTCCCCAAAGGGTAAGAAACCGTTAGCTACGCGCATAACCTTATAGTCTGCAACGTGTTGCAACTCAAGCACACGAAAAGCTTGAAGAGCATCGACACCTAAAATGCCGTTGATTTGAATATTATCATCAACAACTTCAGGAAAGGAAGTAGAAATAGGTAGCTTAGTTTTAAAAAGCTCGAGTTTAGATTGCAAACCCTTCATCCCCATCTGCAGGTTCAAATTCTGCATGGTGAAGACATCAAGCTCATGCTTCTCACTGTCAGGAAGCACGAGCTCGACGTTAATTTGCTTGCCCCTTAACGGGACAGAGGCACCTACCGTATTTACGGTAAGTTCCTGCAAATCAGCGGTAGAAAAGTTAGGACTAACCGTAGCCAGGTCAATCAACGTCTGTTGACTCCCGGTGTCTATAACATAATTTACACGTTTAGATTGATTATTAAACTTAGTGGAAAGAGCTACAACAGGGCACATTCGAAAACGTGCTTTTAACCGTCAGGAAGAGGCGGCAGCAAAGGAGGAAAAACTTACAAATTTTGGACATAACGGACTAACATGAGTATTAGCTTTGCACAAAGAACAACTAAAAGGTAAGCCTCTGACTTTTGCAGGGCAAGCCTTAGCTAAGTGGTTTTGACTAAGACACACTGAGCATAATTGTAACTCGCCTACTTGTTTCACGCGTTTTGCGTGAGTATCAAATTTACGGCAAGAAAAAGACGTGTGACCAGTCTGATTGCAAAACCGGCACACTTTAACACTGGGAAGTTTAGAGGGCTCAGGAGAGGGTTTAGTTTTAATTTCAGCTCGGGTTATTTCCCCCACCCTATCATTTCGAAGGGAGAGAGATTTCTTAGGTTTAGATTTGGTTTCTAAAAGAGACAGCACATGATGTGCGTTTTCAAACATCTCTAGTGAGAAGAAACTTGCTTTGCAATAGCGAAGAAGTTCCAATAAAAAGAAGTCAGGAAGTTTGGTTTTAATTATAGCAGAAAACAAAAGGTTCCCGATTTCTCGCTACAGAAATCTACACCTAGCTTAGAGAGCTCAAGAAGACGAAACTTAACTTTAGAAAGAAAAGCCCCTATCTCGGCTAAGCTTAGGACACTGGGACAGTTAATTAACTCGTCAAGAGCGAGAGAAATTAGTTTGTCAGCGTTCAGGAAATCTTGTTTGAGCAAAGCCCAAGCAGCTCGGAAACTAGTCTCCTCATTAGGAAGGCCCTCAACAAGACTAAGAGCTCTTCCCTGCAATTGATTTTTTAAGAATATAAATTTCTGCCCCTCGCTCATATCAGGATAAGCTTGAAGAGCATTAAGGAAGGATTCCTGAAAATGAAGAAAAGAAAAAGGACAGTTTTCATTATCGCTAAACTTTCTCAAAGTTAGCTGAGGAGCTCTAAAAATATTCAACGGCACATCCGAAGCAGAAACCTTACTAGCCTCAGGAGGCTCGGTATCATTTGAGTTTGACACCGGTGCCAAAGAAACAGAATTTTTTAATACAGCTATTAATTCAACAATTTGTATTTCGTATTCCGCGCGTCTAAACAGTTCCTCGTCCGATACCTCTTCAACATCTGAAGGTAGAATAGAGGACAGAAGTCGAAAATCCTTCAAAAGGCCACTCAACTGATGAATAGCCTCCTTCAGGATGGAAGGCTCACAGCCGGGAGAGAGAACTTTCTTGCGCAACGCGGTTACACTACACTTTACTCCCCGCATTTTCAAGCTAAGGGCTGAGGTATTGTATTTTTCGGTCATAATGGTAAAAAAAAGGTAATAAGTAGTAGTCGATAGGCTTATTAGAATTATTTTCAACTAATCATAGAGGTCTACACTTAACAAGTGGACAGGTTACATCCTCCTATTAAGCATGGAAAAATATTAATGATACACAAAAAAAAAATACAGAAAATTTTACTTCCCCCATCAATTTAATTTTTTTCACATTTAGAACGTTACACGATTAAAGTTTCACAAAAATTTTTAAATTTTTGCTTCAATATTATTTATTATTACACTTACATACTAGCACAAAATTTTTTTTTATTCAAAGAGAAAACGAGGGTTTATGTAAGGTAAACCAAATACTAGAACCTAAAACACAAGGAGCTAGCAACACGAAAATGTACCTTACATAAAAATACATCTTAAGCTAGTGAGATGAGAGACGTACCGGCGCTGGTGCCCGGACAGCACGGCAGCAGCGTAACTTTCCAAATTACGGAAAATTATTAAAACCTTTTTTTCATTATTTTGTTTTAGTTTTAAAATGAAGAACAGTTGTTTGAAATAGGAAAGGAAATAAATTTGAGAAGAAAAAAAGATATAGCTACCAGGATTTTCCCTGACGCTCTCCAGCCAAGCTTTAGCTAAGCAGCCGGCGAACTAGCCTTGTTAGCCAAAACTGCTTTTCGCAGCTTTTAAAAATAAGAACAATTTTTTTATAAAAGAAGATAAATAGAATCTTCAAATGAATGAAAGAATTTGAACGAAGAAATTCTTCGTCTAAAAGAATTTGAAGATAATGAAGCAAATTCTTCGAATAAAAATACTATGTCTCGCTTACCGGCAAAAAGCGACAACTTCCAGATTTAACTGGTACAAAACATAGTCTTTTCTGAAACGCTGCAACTAAGCTAGACAAGACAGACAATAATTAAAGAGTGCTCACCTGAAACTTCGAAGAATTTGTTCAGGGAACAATCTTCACTAGAAGCCGGCTGTCCAGGATTAGGCACCCCGGAAGCAGGGCCGGTAGAGGTCGACGCACGCAAGGCACACGTGCGTTCGACCACAAGGTAGGTCTCTCATTGAAGCTGCAACCCGCAAGGGCTGCCTCTTCAAGGACGATTCGCATCCGCAGCAAAGGCTTCGGATTCGCTCGTAACAAATAAACGAACACTTTATGGTTGTTCAACATTATTTTATGTCGCCAGGAAGGTGAAGCACTCCAACCATTGCCCGCTTGTAATATATAATTAGCGTTTTTATATTTTCGGCCGGTTTGATGTTAAATAACGACCTAGTCCCCGATTATGCAAGATATTAATTAGCTTGCAAGGGACTTGAAAAGGGAAGCAAGGCTGGATTTGCGACAGGTCCATTATAAAAAAAACAGCTTATATTGTATAAGCTGCAGTGGGAACCGGCTCAATTTTCATCGCTCGTCATCACTCTTCCACAGTTATCTAACTGCCGTCACAAATGAGGTTTGATCTCATTTTCTGAGTTAGTTCGATTATTACAGTGAAGTGTAGTTTCAAGGTAGAAATTTTATGATTTTTGTGAAATTAATTCAATGTTGTAATTCTTTGGTGGAAGAATTCATGTAATATGAAATGTATCTACGTTTTGATTTTTTTGGTGATTAAACGTATAGTTGCGATTAAAATTTAAATCCACTCTGTGCGTATTCTTAAGACATTTTCACTTTTCGTTTTGACTACACTTTTCTTCCATAGTTAATGGTCTCTCAATGACTAATAAGTGAGAGTGCCATAACAGAGTCGGTAATAATTGTATCAGCAGGAAGTGAAAACCCAGTGTTCTTTTTGTACTGAAAAACATTCGGATCTTCAAGTTTGGGAAAGTTCATCATTATTTTGCGTGCGATTGCTGAGCACGCTGTCAAATTTCCTGATTGAGCTCAACGGGGAATCTTAGACGCTTGAAAAATAGTTCAAACTCAGTATTAAGGATTTTTTATCTGATTTCATTGTAAGCTAGAAAAATAGAGCGTTTAAATTCGCTTATGAAAGAATGAAAGATCATTATTGTTAGAACTAGCAGGGAGTTACACTTGAGGTGAAATTAGAATTTTAACGAATTTGTCATCTCTATTCGAATCCTCGTTGAACGCTTATCACTACAGGTATTCAGACAAAAATACGAGGAAAATTGTACTTAGCCATTATTAGTTCTTTGATTATAGCGAGGCTATAGTGCAAAAGGTATACTGCAGATCCTGAAACTGATAAAGTAAAAATTTTAAGTAGGGGTAATAAGTATATTAGTGACAAGTCAACTATCCACGCCCCATGATGCTACGATTTAAATCAGACACTTGTGATCGATGTTGGCTATTTTATCTATAGTGAGAATTCTGTCTCTTGCCACAGGAGTGTCAATTGAGCTGTGATGATTTGACTAGAAATTTGTTGCAATATTGGAATGGATATATGACTTGACATCAAAAAGACCTTTTTTTAAATTCATTATTAAAAGTTGTTTGGCTATGAAATAATTATTTGAACTGGTAGAGGATATCGAAGATGTTAATTTAAAACAATTTTAAACTTCAATGGACCCCCGGGTTACGGCGTTCCCAGGTCAAGCTTTTCCTCGTTACGAAGTGGAATACGAAGTTTTTTCGTCCCCTTGTCACGGTTTTTTCCCCGCTCTACGGCATCAACGACAATTTCTCTCGAGCGGCCAAAAATTTCTAAAATTCAAACTTGGCTGTCCGTGTGCGTGGCAATGACTGTGCGAGCCTCACACCACGCTCATACGTCACTATATGTGTCACTGCTTACGTCACTAAGATCCTGGTCTGCTACTGGTCGTGTTACGGCGTCACTAAGATGCAGCTGTGCTATTGGCCTGCTATACGACGATTTTGCCCTAAGCAGGCCCTAGATGATCAATAATTTTTATCAAAAACTTTACGTCATCGCTGGAACAAAGCCTGATTGACCCTCTAGAAGCTGTTTTTACGATTGAGCCAAGCGTTGACGAAGATTGATAGAAAGTTTGAATGACTCAAGCTCAAGCAACTTTGATCAAGCATTGCGCCAGTCTTTCGTTGGCAGCCTCTGAGTTGCACGAATTGTTTCACGCATATTTGTATCCCTTTTTTTATCTTGGGACTTTATAAATTTAGTAAAAATCAAACCTTTCTTAGTCCATTGAAATAAAGACCTTATAGCCTTCTGGTGCCATTTTCCGCAAAACGTTGAGTAAATGCTCATGAGTGCAGCGGTTTCTCATTTTGTACCACTCCCTAGACCAGCGTCGCTTCCTCGTAGCTTGTTTTTTCCTGTTGAGGGCAACTAGAGTTACAGCAAGAAAAGGCAAATCTGTATTGGAAATTATTCCGAAGCACTTCACGACAGTTCCTCTCCAGAAACCCAACTAAGAATGGGTTCTGATCAAACTGATTGAAAAGTTGATTGAAGGTTTATTACGCTTGCGTCAATTGATTGACAGCATATCTTGATCAATCACTTAGATCGTCTAGGGCAGGGTTCTCCAAACTTTTCAAAGTATGGGGCACATTATATATTTTCCACGTTCATGCGGACCGAAAGAATAAAAATAAAAAAACTGGTGCCAGTAATTTAATTTCCTCAAATATTAGAGTATAAATATGGAAAAATGAAAACATGTCTCGTTGGAGAAAATCATGGTAAACTAAATAGATTCCTGCCTTTAGTTTCATGCGATCATATTAGTGTGACGAATGATACTGTTGTTTTGACTTCAAAATTTCATTAAAATCAGGTTCCAGTTAATTGAGTCAATTGTAAGAATGGATTTCAGACGACCATTATACAAATTTGTTCCGTAGTTAGATTTCACATACTCCATTTTGGAAAATGTTTGTTCACACAAGTATGTTGCACCAAAAATAGACACAAACCTACACGCAAACTTTCTCAAATTTGGAAACTGATCGGGCTGCAGGCATTCATAAAACTCATACAGATTTCCTTCTCTATACTTATCTTTTAGTCTGTCATCTGCCTGGAGATCATTAATTTCTATTTGAAATTGAGTTGGAAGATTTTCAGCATTGAAATCAAATAGATTATTAAAGAGCCTGATTTCATATGCTTTGGCATCAAGGTCAGCAATTCGCTCATGAAACTTATTTTCAAATCTGAAAACATTTCATTTTCAAATGAAAAAAGAATTTTTCCTTTACTTTCTGTATGAAATTTTTCCCACCATGGGATATGATCAAAATTGTTAACTTTCACCTAGCCTCCAAGTAGCGCAGGTTTTGCTCTGAAAGCCTTGACATGAACTAAGTCGTCATTGATCAAATTCTTTCGCCTTGAAACTTCAGATTCAATTGGTTCATATGACCTGTCATATCTGCAAAAAAATGACCATTTCCAAATCCATTCATAGTCTGTTAATTACGGTTGAGGCTTATTTTTCTCTGTGAAAAATAAATCAATTTTTGACGAATGCTCCAAGAAATGCAGCAAAACCTTCCCATAACTAAGCCATCCAACTGCTGTATAATAAGGCAAGTCAACAAACTTGGCATCAATTTCTTTCAAGAAATCATGGAACTAGCGATGGTTGAGTGCATGTGTGGGAATCTCCTCCCACATACGCCTCGTGTGGTCTTTTATTTGAGCCTGTATGTGGGCCGGTGGGATTTTTTGCCGATTTGATCAGGGTTCGGGCGGTGTATTCGGATGGTCCTAGTTTTTGAAATACCGTGAGCTTTTCGGCTCCTTCTCTTGCTACCACGTGCGATGGTTGTGTGACCAGTTGGTTTCATGGACGGGCTTCTTGCTTGTGATGGTTGCTGGTGACGTAACTATGTCGTGATCTGCCCCTGACCCTCGACCTGTCACTCCCTTGCTGCTACTTTCGCCTTTTAACTGTTTTTAAGTTTGTGAGAATGCGATTTCTTTTCATTAAACTTTTGTTCGGGTTTTAAATTTAACACTCTTGAAGGTGTTCGGTCTATTTAAAGGAACTAATTTGGCTAAGGCCTATTGTTTTGAACTGTAGTTGGGCTACGGCCTACTGCATTGAACCTTACAAACTGTAATACTTTTAATTTATGGTCTGCGGCCTGAATTTAGGCGCTGCCGTTAACGGTCTTTATGATCATAATTTTAAATTAATCGTGAATTGAGCTGACAAGGTTTCTGACCTTAAGAGGTGGGCTAGCACCTGCTTTGTGAACCTTCCAGCGTTATATTTACGGTCAATATTGAGTTTAACCCGATCACGGAAATTAAAAATTCCGTTTCAAACAATGAATCAGTAAAGGAACATTTAAAAACGTTTTACATGAATGACATTCTGCTCGCTGATGCGTTATTTTCGTGTTATTAAAATTTGAAGCTATAGGAAGGGCGCTCATGAAATGGCTTTCCCGCGCATGTTCCAACAATGCCGGAACCGCGCGGAGCGGCGGAAAAGTTATTGTTTTCGCAATATATGGCGTAATTTATTATTAGCAGACCCCGCGGAGCCTGAACCCACTTCTAGGATGTTTTAGTTAATAACACAATAAAGGTTATCACTCAAAAATATTAGCGGGACTGGAGTATTGAAACTGAAATCGATATGCTGTTGACATCACTTTCGATATGGCGGTCACCCTAGAACAATATCGAAACCGTAGGAGTGAATGCCGTAGATTTAATATTATAATATTTTTATAACGTAATATTTTTGGGTGACAATCTTTATTGTGTTATTAACTAAAACATCATAGAAGTGGGTTCAGGCTCCGCAGGCTCCGCGGCTAATAATAAATTACAAAGTACCCAAACGTACTCGAACAGCTGAAGCGCGCAACGGTTTTTGCTGTTGGAATGGAATTTAAAAGTTGAATAACTCGAACGTAACGCATCAGCGAGCAGAATGTCACTTATGTAAAACGTTTTTAAATGTGTTCCTTTACTGATTCTTCGGAACGGAATTTTTAATTTCCGTGAGCCGTTTGAACTCAATTTTGACAGTATTTTCTTCTGGACTATGACTTTCACAAGTTGAATGATCTCTCTACTATACTTCCTGTCCTTTCACCGAACATCTACCTTATACTGTTTTCCGCTAAATTTTCAAATTAACTCTTGAAGTGGCTTTGCGGCCCATCGAGTATGGCAATATACTTGGGTGAGTTTCGTATTTAAAGTTTGTTTGTCATATTGAAATTCTCTGTATATCGGTTTGTTGGTTCCTCAACTTACAATCCATCTTTTGTGCTATTTTTTTGGTATACAAGTTAAAAGTCAGCTTCGCTTCCATCTTGGCTCCCGTCTGCTGGCTGTTCTTTGTCTGTTTTTTCGTCGAATCTGCAGTGTCTGATGCATCCGTTCTGGTTCTTCGTTGTTTACAGGGTACGTTGTGCTAAAGTGTTTCTGGCCTTAATTCTTTGCGGCCTAGTGTTGAAATATAAGCTCGATAGTGTTAGTTATAATTCCACGAGATTAGGCTTTGGTAACGAAAGTGTTTTTGCTCGTTGCAGGTGTTTATGGTTCGGTCTCGGGCTACTCACTCCTCCCGGTTCCCGTGCTGGCTTCATTAACCATTAACCATGGACCCAAAAGAGATGTGCACCGTAATGCAACCTAACCTTGTGAAATCTCTCTGTGAAGCAACGAATGATTGGGCACCTCCTATTCGAGGCGTCGAACCATAGTCAATTTAATATAACTGTCAAGATATCTTGGGGAAGATCTTGCAGTTCTAAACTGAACGTAAACCTTATTACCGTCATTTTATACCAGGTTGCACTCCATATAATCTGAATTGAATAAAAAGCTCAATTCAATTTAATTCGTTCAACTTAAATCTGTTTATTAACAACAGTTTTTCTATCCCTTAATGAAGTGTGCGAGAACTTTTTACACATGAGACCTAATGAAATAACCCAGAGAAACAACGGGTTTCATGACGCAGGACATATCAACATATTTTAGGCCCAATGCTTGTTGATGGATAAAGCCCCTTCCAGACCTTGCGTTAGCATAGTGCTTGATGCCGCTTAGACGAACTGCAGATGGCTCTCCGACCGCTACGGAAGAAGATTTTTCATGCCCACCACGAAGTTGAGCGTACCCGATTCTTGTCGTATGCGTGGCCAGTCAGTGTGATAGCGAAAGGCATTGAGGAAGGTTGTAGCGCTCCCGATCTCTCCGCGGCTATAGTCTCTGCGGCTTCGCACGGCGCATCGTCGTTATTAAACATGCTTCCCCTCTCATGTACTACGAAAACCATGTATGAATAGCAATTAAGGATCTAAATAATTTTTTAGACTGCTGATAATAACTGACTGCTAATGCAGTCAGTCAAGCCAGTCTGGTCAGAAGCGGTTCTTTTGCAACGCCACTGCGACGATCACAGGCACTATAGGAACGCAAGGTCTGTGTACAGGGCTTAAGGCAATGCAGAACAATGGGTTTTGAGAATCGTCCACAGTAACCTCACAAGATGTTGTAATTTTCCTGAAGGCTCGAATTTTGGGTTTTGCCTTCATAGTTATAGGTCAATAGTTTGATACTCTCGTGAACCACAGTTCCTTCCTTGAAGAAAGATAGTAGTGTTGGACGAAGAATTAAACACCACAAGTTCTTCGTTCACGGTTCACATGGTTTTATTCGGTCAAGTAGCTACTAATAAGTACCGAGAAGTTAACAATAAATTATCCGTATGCTACTCGTAAACTAGTTTCAAATTATTGTGAGAAATGGTCTGCAACAAAGAAAAGTACAATGGATTTAGCTAGAAGTATTTCAGAGTATTAATACAAAGTATCAATAGGAATGGCTATTTCAATATATCACAATTGCAATAATTCTAGTTTGGGAAGACCGCGACGCGGTCTTCCAACGACTGGAACGTAGTGAAAGCATCAGAGCCAATGGACTAACCTAAACTTATTCCACTAAGGCAACTCTAATTCTAAGAAACACGGAGCGTGGTAACATTTCCTAATCAAATCTTTTTATGTCCCAAACATATTCCGTCCTCCATCGATTGTCACACACTGCATTTTTTTCCATTCCGGGTCATATTTTGTCATAGTTTTAATGCCTTCATCGAAAATGTCCTCTATAGTTGTTGTGGTGTGCATGCTGCGAACTGATGCTAATTCTCGGGTCACATTAAGGAGGCCGTCTGGGTTAAAAAAAGTCCGTTATTTATGGATGGATTTCTCTGAAATTTTCACAGTAGGTGTGAAATGATGCAACGATCATTTGTTATTTCCACAAAATTTTTGTATCTGCACTTTTTTCGAAAAATATGATAAAATAGGGTTTTTTTAAAATCTATCTTCTTCTACAATTTTAAAGTTACAGAACCAGTACTTCGTTTTTAGATTGATTATATGTCTATATAACCATAAGCAATAGGGAATTTCGATAACTTCTTTTTGTGGATTTTGGGAATTGAAAAAAAAATAAAATGACCTTTTTTCAATTTTTTCTTCATGTGTTGTAAGTTTCAAAATAACTAATGTATCAAAAAAATGCTATTGCTTATGGATACACCTTGCTAAGCCCTATCGAATGGTATATAAACCTTTCTTGTAGCTCTAAAATTGTGGAAGAAGATACATTTGAAAAACCAATTATCAAGTTTCCAGAAAAACGTGTTTTTTCACAAAAAAAAATTGCTTTCTTTTTATCTTTTGAACTACAATATTTTCTACAATAAACTCTTGGGCGTTTGTAGCTCCTTTCAAGCCCTTTCGATTGATATAATTTACATTGCTGTAGCTCTGTAACTCTGGGAAAAAATATACAACAAAAGACAATACATGTAATTCTTCAAAACAATCATTTTTTTCATTTTTTTTCGACCAATATAGGTTTTTTTTCAAGTCAACTCCTCTGTTTTATAGCTCTTTTCAAGCCCTTTGGATTGGTGTGCTAGCCATAGCTGTAGCTATGATACTGCAGCTGTCATCGAGCTATGAATGAAAGCTGCGGTATCTTAGATACGGAAGAACAGCTAAATTCTGAAATTGTCAAAATTATAAAAAAATATCTACTCAGCGTTAGAATGTTTCGTTTGAATAATGGAAGCACTATGAGAAGCCCATGAACGAACTATAATGCCATTCCCGCAGAGAAAGACGCTCAATTGACCCCAATAATGAGAAGGGGAAGGGTTCAAGGTCACGCCCCCCCATCGCTTTCCCCCCTCTGGTGGGCGTACTATTCGGAGTAGAAGTAAACGGAAAGTACCAATGGAAGCGCAAGAAAATCTTCTATAAGATGCATATAAAAACAGAAAATCAACACATATCCTGATTTCTACCCAGACGGCCTCCTTAAATTAACTATCAAGACATCATTTTGAAGAGGTTCACTTTTTCTGGACATACCTCTTCTGCCCGTCCACTATACACTCTATGATACTGCCATCAGTGAAAGGTTTTCCTTTTTTGGCCAAAGCATAGACAATTTTGTGACTGGCTCTAATTGAAGTTTCATTTGCAGATTTTTCTTACTGCTAACAGCTTGTTGAGAATGCAGACTATGCTGAAATGATTCAAACTTTTTTAGTGCGTTCTGCACTTGTGATGTGAGAATAACTTGAACCATGATTAGATTCAAGGTGCCGGCGCATATCGTATTCCTTCAAAACAGCAACACTGTCTGTACATATGAGGCATAAAGCTTTATCATTTTCTTTCACAAAAAATCGTGCGATTATTAGTTTTTTTTAAGGCGCCACCACACAGAGATTTGTTTCGCGGGCCATAGTTTGGAGACCCCTGGTCTAGGGCCTCCTTTACGATCCCTACTCCGGAACGGATTAATGTCGCATGGCGGGGGTCTATTGTATAATAAATTTACCACAAGTGATACATCAAGTAGATTGTTTCTCTATAGCGATTACAAAGGACAGATTTTAAAATATTTCCTCGTATGCCCGAATAAGTTCAGTGGCTTAGAACGCATCCTATCATCAACGCAGTTGTATAATTATTTTAAATCTATAACATTTGACCTTTTCCTCCACTAAGCATCAATTAATGGATTCGTGCAGAATTCGGTGCTTGAGTAAAGAACAACTGAAATGAGCTAAATGAGTAGAGTATATTCAAGAAAATTTGAAACACATTTCATAACATAGTAAATTACCCCATTAGTTTGAATCATACAGCAAGAAATATTTGATTTAATAATCTAGAGTCATTAAAACCTAGATATTAAGAAAGATTCAAGATTCGTTTGAAATTTTAGCATGATTTTTACTTGCGGATTTTCGAAACGATCGAATTCCAAGTTTCTATTCCTACGAAGTGGAAACTGTGTTGAAATTGTGCTTATTGATGATACCAAGGTATGATTTTAAACTATTTCGGGTTAAACCTATCATGAAGAAAGATAGCTGACAGGAAGTTTCCCAACTTGTCTTGTCATCTGAGACTTGTATTGTCTTTGGGAGACTGGCTAGGAGCGAAATTATATGTAAAAAGCTAGGAAGTGTAACTTCACACAGATGCAAGCCTGAGGTAGTTGGGATATTTTTCTTGACTTGAAATACCAGTAAATGATTTGATGAATCATAAGTTAGCGTTCGTGTTAAGAACTTAGTTAGATCTGCAGAGAATTGGTTAGCAGAGGGTAAAGAAATGCGCGTAGGTTTAATGATTTTTGTAGTGGCAGCTTTAGAGTGCTTTGCATTCCAAAATATAAGTTTGTGTTTGCAATCTTCATGTTTAAAAATATTATAGTTGAAATCGCCACATATTATTACGTTCTGGTAATGAGATTCATTGAAAATTTCTGTAATATTATTGTATCTAATAAAGAAATTCAAGTTAATGGTGAACTGTAAACCGTTAATAAAACAATTCGTTTTATGCTTGGTAATAATTTAATGAAATATTTTTCTAAGTTGGAAAGACTTACTATAGTATTTTGAATTTATTTTCAATAAATATGTTTACATATATGCATTACACCAAGTAAATTAAATGCGGTGTAGTTTTCTATTTTAATCATTTTTTCATGACCTGTCTTTCCAATTTTCAGTGAAACTTAGGACGACAAAGTTGCAGATGAATTCAGCTGCGGTGGAATTTATTTCATCTATATTTTGGAAAAATTTATCTACAGTTTCAGTTTCATAGCACTATCCTTCTTTGAACGTGATTAGATGGTTTGGCTGCTAAGGCAAGGCATGTCATAGCTTGCTATTGCAGCTGAGATTGAATGCAAAAAACGATAGTTTACAACTTTCTGAAAGACCTGACAGTTATGGAACAGCGAAACCTAGAGGTTCTTTAATTAAACAAATTGCTCAGTCTTAATCAACTGGCTTACTATTAAATCTATATCCTCGCCGCATCTTTAAATTTACATTAACCCAAGTTTCACTGATTATTTGTGCTTCTGTGATTTATCAGTACAGATAGCCATTTCTTGAATACACATTAGCTGTCATCAAAAAAAAGTGCACTGACAAGTGATGATGCTGGATCCGCCGACTGAGAATTGAACAGAAAACGGTTTGGAGATGAAGCTCGGATCGATTTTCTTTAAACTCGTGTTCAAAAAGAAACTCGTGATTATTTCGTGAGGGTTAACTCGAGGGCATTAAGCCCGTGCGAAAAAGTCTCTTGCTGGCCAAAATAATAACTGCAACATGTCCGCAATTGCTTGCAGTTTAAGTTGCAAATAATGGGCCTTGCTTTGTGAGCACGTTCGTTGGAACGTGTCCACTACTTCTCGCAGTCGCCATAGAAGAAAATCGTGCCTTGCTCTCCGCGCCGGTTGTCATTGCCCATGGTGAGGTGCGTTTCACTCTTGAACCACTGGGGCCCGTCTGGAGCAAAGATCGTAAACCTGTTAGCATTGCACACGGTTGAGAAAAAGACAATTCAGTGAAAACGTGCTCGAATTACTGAGTGACTCGTAATATTAGAGCACAAATGAACATTAAATTCAGTAGCTGACTTTTGCTTGAATGTTGTGCGGGAATTAATGAGAGTTAAGGCTGACGCTGGAAATATTAAAAGCACCTCAAAATGGTAATTCAAAGAATACTTTTGGAGTGGCTTTATTTGCATTCATTTTATCATGTTCTCATTATATCACAGTTTCCATGACCTTCATTTATAACAGCCCTGGAATAAAACATTACTGTCTTTCACCAATTTTAAGTTTTTTCAAAGAATTTGTTGAGTATTAAGCTGTATGTGCACGCAGCCGGTAAACCACTGCAATTAAAAGTTAATTTCATGTGATGTAGAAGAGTACAATTAGCTAAGTATATATGCAAAAATAGACGTCGATCACTTTCTTTTCAATACATATATATTGCAACACCTTAAATAGGTCGAATCAAATTGCGATTTTTCCCTTAATGCTATTGTTCAAACATTAACAAAATCCCTTGAAATCTTAGAATCACTTTGGCCAATCTTTTTAAATTTGTATAATTTTTCATAAAAAGAGTCTGTGCATGGTGAGAAAAATCTCACAGTCCCTTCACTCCGAAGACGTGAGAAGAGAAGCCTTGTTCATGAATTGTCATTTCTACGTGACAATGAACTATGTTCGTTGAGCGATTCACTGTAATCAAGGAATTCACAATTTAAACACTCCATAAAACAGGGTTCAAACGCTCAAATACAGTATTTATCAAGAAGTTTACCGTGTTACGAAGCTTAGATGTATTACAATGCATCTTCAATATGAGCAAGATCACTGGAGTTTCAGTATTAATTAAATGAATCACTAAAATTCTACCAATTTACGAGAACGCTCATAGAAGTTGAATTGGTATGATTTATGCCTTTCACTTTTTGTAGCAACGAGTGTTTCAATGCAACTTTGCCCCACAGAATCTGTCACAATCTGTTCTACTTTTTGGGCCACAAAAAAGTTAATTGTTTACGAGCTGTGAAGGTATTGCAACGTTCAGTCCAAAAATGAAGATATCTGCGTTTGTGAACGTTAGCATGATCAACTCTGTGCAGCTACATCCTGTATTGTTTCGTAACTCTGTGCCAACATTCAACATATCTCCCATTAGTCGTCTTATAAAAAGGCAATAAAACTATGAACTAATTAACTCACAGCGGAAAATTTTCGACATTTGAATTGCTGCTACTTTCGCTCAGCTTAATATAGCAATCTTTGAACAAAAATCTCTTCCCTCGAGAATTATAAATTCTACGCAAGTTCTGAGTGATAACATGAACATTTTACTGAATACGTATCAAAAGTGTAGAGGGCCTATAGCATGAATGAACTTTCACTAAAAAAAGAAGCTCCGAGTTTCTTAAAACCGCAATAAAAAGATGACAACTTTTGATCACTATTCGCCGCTAAAAAAAATTGCTCAAAATCTGCAAAAACTAGTTTTGCACATTGCATATTAATGATAGCTGGAAAAAACATGCGATCTCTTTGTCTCTGTTGGTTCTTATTCCGCAATTTGTAGGTTATTTAAATAAGGTTGCTCCAAAATCAAACCTATTTTATAGGTACATTACTCAGCATGGAAATACGTCAATCCAGATTCAGTTAATCTCTACACAGGAGTTAAATTTTACGTTAATTCAAAAGTACGGTTACCTAATGTGCAGTATGTAATGGTATTTAAGATAAATACTCCTCCCAGTCAAAAAATAACAAAAAAGAATTCCTTAGAATTAAATATTACTAATTATAATATAATGATCTACGAATCCCTCTCTACCAATTACAAAGAAGAGTACAAGGTACTACTGCGTGAATTAATATTTTTGTAATTACGAAAAAAATCGCAAAATAAATAAAGTATCTATTAGAGCAATTCTTAAATAATATTTACAAATATTTTAGGGAGATTCGATGCACTCTAATTGAAAAATAGCAGTCAAATTAAATAGAGAATTGTTATTATAACATCAAGAAAAAGATCTGAATACTCCTGAAAATTTTCCGAGAATATTAACTGGGAATGAACACAATGTTCGTCGGAAAAAAAACGCCCAAAGAAGGTCAACTCTAGCAAAGATCCTCAGTAAAATGAACGTCAGCGAATTTCAGAAATCTTGAAAGTGAGGAAAGGTATGAGGAAAACGGTTAAGTGTAATCCGATGAGGCCGATGAGAGTAATATCTTTAACGACACAAGTTCCCCCTCGACTGGGAGTCCTTTAATTCATGATTTACAAATGTTTCAATATGAGAAAATAATTGCTATTCGAAGCTACAGTGCTACTAGCCATGGAGTACGCTAAAATGAAGTTCTTCATATAACTAATAAGAAGGAGCTTCCGTAAAAATGAGAATTATTAGATGAGGAATTTCTTAGTGTTCAACAAACGTATAACTACTAAAATGGTCATGCGTTGTCTCAAAGGTGGATCAATTTGTCCCAAACATGAAATGCGTCTAAATTTCTCCTTGTTTATGTACCGCAAAGTGTGAAGATTGTGGCCATTTTATAACACGCCCTGGTGCCCTCATTCATTTCCACACATGAGGTCATATTGAAGCCTGTGGATGGAAAGAATAATTTCTATTTTCTATCTAAATTTTGACTTTTAAAACTCATAAAATCAAAATAATGTATTTGATCATCACTCAATATCTATACCTAACAGTTATGTTCACAGTCAGATTTTAAAAGTAATACCTATCTTGATCAATCGAACATATTCAAGTATTGAAACACGACATTCAAACCTTGGAGGGATTAATCAGAAATGCTGTCCATGTCGCTAACGAAATAACTTTTAAGAAACTTAAGGGATTGTGAAGAGTTGAGGTTAACATGACCAAATGATCCAAAATGTCAAAACGTCCTTGTCCAATTGTTAACTTTTTTAGAAAATAATATGATCATTTATACAGTGTGTATATTTGTACTTCTTTTTAGTATGATTTTCAAAAGGCAAAACATCATTGGCTCTGAATAAAATCGGCTCTTAATCTTTCAGGAAAAACAGATTATCAATTGTTGAAAGCCAACAAGTTAAACAACGTGAACTTAGTTCGAAAACTTTCGAGGATGAGGTCAACAAGTTAATTTTGCACTACAAATCCGTGAAAGTGCATAAGTTTTTAGTCCACAATGGCAACCTTCTTTTTCTAATTAGTATTTATTTGCAGTATCCCAATAGCAACATTATGATATACTCAGTGAAAGTACAAAAATATTACGTCCACACCTTCTCGAGAATGAAGAGATTAATTTTTTTGGAGGGTTTCATTTTGGATTCATTTCACATCTCAAAAGAAATGAACTTTACTACTGTAGTGCTACGAAAAATGCAGGGCTACTTTGAGATAAAAAAGGCATGCGTTCGGCCATATTTTACTAGTAAAATTGTTATCAACTCGACTTGTTTCTTATTTTTAAGAGTCGAAAAAATGGAGTCTGCTGATGAAATTTCTTGCCGCTTCTAAGCAATCAAGTAAAATTCTTTCCTTTAATTCATATGCTTGATCGCGTAAGTTCACAGCTGCACACTAAAAGTTTTTTTAGCGTCAGGACAGCTTAATTAATAGTGAGAGCGTCGTCTTCTTGTCAAGTGTCGTAATAACTTAGCCTAACCCCCACTGCTTGCCTCCTCCATAACGAACTTTTGGAAGAAGAGGCGAGTAAAATTTGTAATAGAATGGTTTTGAACAAGCATTCTCTTTATACACTTAATATTTTCTTTTACGTTGCTGAAACAACTACTGAGTCTCCGCATTATTATTTTGCTGGTAATTCAGTTATAGTTAGTTAACAAGACCGTGGCACTTCGAAATTAGTAATTAAATTAGAATGAGTAACTTGTCGTCACCCTCCATTCATTCTAGTGTCATTCTTCCGTAAACGGATATTTGTGAACGCGGCAAATATGAACTAAATTTGGCTTAATTAATTGAAGCATATTCATCGATAGTTTTCTCTCATACCTTTCGATTTAGAGTTAGACTGACTGAAATTAGACACATTTTTCGGATCGACGTTTTTTTCACGTGCATTTGTTTATTTTCAAGAGAAAACATGTTTCTTATTTATATCACAGTAATATCCACCTCTTTTTCCGATCACCACTCTATAGAATGTCAAATTAACATTGCAAAGAAAAAAAGACATAATAATTATATGACCAATCGTTTGAAAAGTCAGTACTCAACGGAATTATTTCCTGAAAAACTACGAAACAAGTTCCACGAATTTCAGAAAATGATAAACTCTGATGAAAATTTGATGAAAAAAATAGAAAATTTTTAAAGAAAATTTTACAGCAGCTCTCAATGAATATCAACCTTATATCAAGAAAAATATTAAACCAAAATGTGCTTTTTGGATTACTGCCGAAATTAGATAACTGAACCGAATAAAGAAAACTTACATGGGTACAAAAAAATAGATCAAACAGAATTTCAATTTTAAACAATTTTAAACAATTTAAACAATTTAAACAAACAATTTATTTACCACAGGAGATACAGAGGTAGAATGTTTCTTAAGTCTAGTACAATGGACAAGTTTGAATATAGCTACCTGTGGGCCCGAATAAGTTCAGCGACTTCTAGGGCATCCTACCATCACGCTATTCTAGGGTGTACAAAAGTTTAACCTAGTTCACTTAACCTAGTTTCGCATTAGACTGATCATTGAGATAATTAACTCGATATTTTACATGTCGGCTATATTTAACAGTATGTTCGATAAAACGATTCAAGAGCAGAGAGAAGATTGGTTATGGTACACAAGGCAAGTTACATTATGACATTATCATTAGTTACATGTAGGAGGCAAGATTTCGACACGGTGATCTTACACTACTAGTATTCTGATAGGAAGTGAGACTCAAGATGTCTTTTGAATACTTTGTACGAATTACATTCACGGATCTCTGCAGGTATAGAGTTCCAAGTTTTGGTTCCAACGAAGAGAATACTGTGTTGCGACCTGGCCTTTGAATAATAAGGAAGCATGAATTTACTTCTATTTCGGGTTAAATGGTCGTGATGACCAGTTTGCGCAGTCAATAATTGTCTTAGGCTATTGTCGCCATCATTTCTTAATGTTTTGTAAATGAAATTACAGATGGAGATTTTGTAGAGATCCGAAAGTTTAAGTATTTGTAAATTTTTGAAAGAATCATTTGTGTGAGCATTATATTCTAGGTTCTTTACCGCTCTGACAGCCCTTTTCTGCAGAGTAAAAATTTTGTTGGTTTTATTTTTATCAGTTCCGTGCCATGCTTCTATTCCGTATTGCAAGTATGGGGAAATGAGCGTACGGTAGAGCATTTGTAAAGCTGTTTCAGGCAGAAAATTTTTAACTTTATTTAGGATTCCGATGGATTTTGATAATTTAGAACTAATATGAGTGATGTGCTCTTTGAAGGTCAGATGTTTATCTATTATGATGCCCAGAAACTTACATGAGTTGGTTTCTTCGATTTCACCTTCGCCAATTTTAATGCATGGGAGAGATACATCTTTCTTGTATGAGAAAGTAATATAATTTGTTTTATCGATATTTAGGCTTATTTTATTAGCTTTGAGCCACGATGAAACCTTGTGAAGTTCAGTATTTATACTCTCCACAATCATAGCAGGATTTTGGTTCGGAAGGACCGCAGAAAGCGTACTGTCATCGGCAAAAAGTATGAATTTGAAGAATGATGTAGATTTTACAATATCATTGATAAAAATCAGAAACAAGAGAGGCCCGAGAACAGATCCTTGTGGAACTCCATGGCTAATTGTCTGTGGGTCTGATTTTGCGTCGTCAATGACAACGTATTGCTTCCGATTTGTTAGGTATGATCTGAACCAATCATGGGCAATCCCTCGAATGCCATAACAGTGTAGTTTCGATAATAGTATTTTATGGTCCACACAATCAAATGCTTTTCGGAAGTCAAGAAATACAGAGAAGACAGGCTTTCCTTCATCTATATTAGAATAGAGGAATTGTAAATGATTTAATATAGCCTGTGTTGTTGATTTTTTAGAGCGAAAACCGTATTGTTTATCGTAAAGAAATGATTTTTGTTCAAAATAAGAGTACACTTTTTTATACACAATCTTTTCGAATACTTTGCTAATAATTGGTAGAATGGAGATAGGTCGATAATTGTTTACACAGGTTTTTTGACCACTTTTAAAGATAGGGGTTACTCTAGCAACTTTGAGGGAGTTCGGGAAAGTGCCTAGTAAGAGAGACTGGTTAATAATATTTGATATCAGTGGGGCTACAATGTCAGCAATAACTTTAAGTACTTTAGTCGGAAACGTTTGTAACCCACTCGATTTATTTTTCATGTTGTTTATGCACGTAATTACATCGGAGGAGTTTGTAGGCGTAAAGAAAAAGGAGTTGGGTTCTCGAATATGATTAAATTCCAGGTGATCAGTAGGTTCACTTGGAATACCATCAGCTATTGTTTTCCCTACGTTTACGAAGAAGTTGTTAAAGAGATTAGCAATTTCTTTCTTCTCATGATATTTTACATTATCTTGAACAACATATTCAATTTTCTTTTTATCGGCATTATTCGGTTTACAGCAGGAGTTAAGGAGATGCCAAATCTTATTTCAGGTGTGATATAAGGAATATGAAAGGATTATGCGGAAGAAAATCACAGAAACAAAACAAACATGCTTGCGCGAGGAACTATTAAGAGCTGAAAATAATCCTACACGAATGTGAGAAATCTTTAGTAAGCTAGCCCAACATAAAAATCTAGATATATCAGCCTTCAATATTTTAGAGACAGCTTCCAGTCACAGCACCAATGGTTCGTTTGATAATTAATACATCAATAGCAACTAATACGTTCCTCAACCAATGGAAGCACTCCATAATTCGACCGTTACATACAACTGATGACACAAATACAGCATCAAATTACAGACCCATGCATAAGTCTTTTACCTATCCTGTCCAAAATATTGGAGAAAGTGACAATAAATCTACTGTCATCTCACTTGGACAAGTCAAATTCACTTCATCCGTTCATCGACAATAATATATACCTATAAGAGGAACACTAGCACCCAAGGTGCTTTGCTTAATATCGATGAAAAAATATACAGTTATATCGTTCAAAAGAATGTAATATTTTTGCTGATACTCAATCTCTCCAAAGCGTTCGATAGCGTCAACATGAGCGACTTTTACGAACTATATTGAACTTAGGAGTTGACACACCATAGTTTGAACGTACGATTTCCCTTCAATGCCTCCTAACACACGAACCTCTGTGTATGCTGATGATGTTCAAATTGCAAGTTCTGCATCGGAAATACTGCGGATCTAAAATAAAGATGAAAGCCTATAAATTAGCCTGAAATCATGGAATGCCCAAAATTGTCTCAAACTAAATGCTAACTAAACACACTGCATTATTTTTGGATCCAAGAATGCAATTGAAAAATTCCAAATCTCACTTTTACTGTAGGGTATGATGATATTATGCCATTAAATAAAGTTAAAAGTTTAAGCATTTGGTTCGATGAAAACATGTCCTTCAAATCTTACGTTGAAAAAACTTGCATCAAAATTTAAGGTACTTTAACGGTTTTCATTGTATAAAAAAATCTGCTCGAAGAAAAACCTAGCTAATTGGCCATTCAATCGTTAGTGCTAAGGCGTATTGACTATTGCCGCCTAGTAAGGGGATGTAAGCCTCAATATCTTCCAACAGAGTTTAAAATTGCATAAATTTCGGAACCAAGGTCGTATGCAAAAGAAAATTCAAGAGAAGTGATCACGCAACCCTCTCCTAAATAAAATCAGCTGGATTCCTATTCAAGAATGAGTCTTCACTCACAAAGCCCAAAACATTTTCTCCTCTTTACATCTCCCTTAGAGCAAAGAAGACTTAGTGCAATTCTACTGCAATTCATTGTGCACTGGAACCAATCATAAGCCAAATTGAAGAAATAACGTCATAGTCAACTACCGTTCATCTCCCATTGGGCAGAAAGCTCTGTCAAAATCAAGCGCCTTACTGTGGTGGAACAAACTTCTACAGAGGCGGCCGGAGATAAATAGTGAACTATCTAAAACAATATTAAACGTCGATATCAATGGCTCAACGAATATGTGACACTCAAATTGCTACCAAAAAAGAAGGCCTACCAAAATTTGTTGAGCTATTGATGAGATCCATACAGAGTTCTGACTACAAATATTTTCAGAACATTCACACACTTACTGTAATACCAAAAGCTAAAAAACCAACATATATTTTACGAGGACACGTTCACCTTTAGCGGATTACAAAGGTCTCATCATGTAGCAAGCCAATGTACGTCCGCATACAGCTCTCAACAAATTCCAGAGTTAATCTGAGAAAAATTTCCTCATTCATCTTACTCCCTAGACATTGCTCCGTCAGATCTTCTCGTGAGTATTTACCTGTATCTCTAAGGAAAAAGAATTGAATCCCACAGACTAAAAAAAAATAAACTAAGATCTAGTTTATTTACAAACACAAGGTTGTCCGTGAGCCAGGCAAACATGTGGGGAAAGATTGTTAATAAATTTGGGTTTACTCGGACGATGAAATATTTGCTAGTTGAAATTTCTTCAACAAACTTAGCGTATAGGTGAAAACGAGCAGGAATTCAGGTAAATCCAAATACTCATTAAAAACTTGATTTAAGTAATCCTCTCGGAAAGATATTGGCGAAGTGATCTCATACCCACCTAGACCTTTCGAAATCATTCCAAGACACGGATGAACGTCGTTGTTGCAGTTTTCCAGCATTTCAGCATAATTCTTTTGAATTTCACTCCATCCAGAAACATCATATTGAACGAAGTCTGTGTTGAACTCTTGTTTGAATGAACACTCTGAAACGAGATAAAAACAGAATATTCATCAGTTCTAATGTAGTCCGTGATGAAGAATTTGAATTATGATATTTGTGCAAAGTTATCCATACGACGTAATAAAAGTTTATGGGGAGGAATGAGACGCTAAATGTCTTGAATGAATAGTGTAGCCGCAGTTCTGTCCGTCATAGACACTGCAGCGCGACCCTTTATGTTCTGGTTAATTTACTTCGTTGCTTCTTGGCTTTCCATGTCACTTCAAATTGGTTAGCGCAGGGTTCGATTGCCTCCGCCGGTGCTGCGCATGCTTGCAATCTGGTCTGTTCTGTGTCGGTGCGTGTTAGGTATTTATTTAATATCCTTGGTATTTGTCCATTGTTCATGTATTTCAAATTCAGTTGTAAGCTTGTTAATTATGTATCCCTCTTCAGACCAGTGTTTATGACCTGTATGTGCGAGCAATAAATTCAGTGCTGCCACTCGTGGTTGATGTACATTGTTAAACCAACGTAACAAGTCGTAGAGCACGGGAGGTGCGGAGTCGTACGACCTGGTAAAATTCTGACTTCAATGCTCTCCTCATGTCGATGTAATTAGACCCTACAAATAGTTTTTTACATGAAGAATAATTAACTTACCTAGTGGCAATGAAAACATTAACTTTCGCGGTAATGAAAACATCACTGGTCTTGGAGCCAGCTCTCTACGTGTCACTGATACATTTTGTGCAACCAAATGAACACAAATCTTCAACATGGGACGAATTTTCCCTAACTGAAGGTTAATAAAAGTAAAAGATTGAATTCATAAATTGAAAGCATCGTAAGTTCAACATTAAGCGCTCCTTTCAGTAGTAAACAGTTTTCACGCATAGCTTCTGGAATTTTACCATGATATCAATAAATCTAGTTTGATATGAATTGTAGGCTGAAAATTACAAAATTCCAATTTCTCAAAAAAATATCAACTAATTCTCATGAATTATTAAACAAGCTCTAAGTTCCGCACATCAGTCAATACCTCAAACATGTAAGCACCAAATTTTACAATAAAATAAATCTTTCCTCACCCATGGATGTGTCATTTCAAGAAACGTTGTTCTCCAGTATTAATTTATGTAATGGTTCAATTTCTTCACGTGTAAGTAGGTTCAGAAGCGCTCCTAGCATTTTTTTTACTAAAACACAGCAATTTATTAAAATCTACATTTCTGTTTAATTATAAAATGTAACGTTTCGACGTATCAAACATAATCCTCAGGCTGGAAAAAAATACAGAATAATTTTCAGTCACGTTGGAAAAAACGCAAAAACTAACACTTATGTAATGTAGACTAGATATGTAGATCACAAAAAACGAAAGCGACTAGACAAAATAACAAGTTTTTATCACAGAAATAGTAGTAGGACTAGACATATTGTATAAAAACCTCGATGTTCACCACACGAGTGACAAGAGCAAAATGGTCGAGCAGCTTCGTCATACCTAGCAAGCTGAAGTTCTGCTAAACAGTTTGAGAGCGAAAAAATCATTGATGTTTTCATTAAGGGAAGGTTTAAGTTCATGAATGTGTAATGCTTCAATTGTATGAATATGATCTTTTTTAATAACATTATAAAGAATTTTGGTGTTAGAGAACAGATCTTCATTTGAGGGTTTGCAACCATGGTCAACACGGAAATGATTGAAGATGGAACCTCGATATTTATGAGCTGTTAATCTTTGCTTCAGGGTCATTCTGGTCATGCCAATGTAATGTTTATCAAGAGACTTACATTCTCTTCGGTTATATTTAAATTGATAGATCACACTGGCCTTGTCCAGATCGTTGACCGTATTTTCGTAAGGCTGAAGTGCTAGAAAATGAATTTATGTAATGGTTGTAGCTTTCAGTCCCAATTCCACTTGATATTTATTAATCAAGTAGCATTTCACTTATTTACAATCTCAATTTGCATAATACTTCTTAAGAACGTAAACTTGAATGAAATCACTGAAATACTTCCCAATAAGGTAGATACCGTTCGTTGAATGAGACTGCAAAAGTATATGACTGAATGAGACTGCAAAAGTATATGACTGAATGAGACTGCAAAAGTATATGACTGAATGAGACTGCAAAAGTCATTGAAAACTCTTCAGACTCTTCAAATGATAACTCTTGAACGATACTGCCTGTGAGTGTTTTTCATGACAAAGAAAGGTTACTCGAAAAGAATCAATAACTTAGCATTTTTTGTGATTTTTTGTCTCCGAACGAAATAATATTCAACAGAGATAGCCGCATTAAACTTCGTAGATTATATTTTTATTTTGCATAGAAGTTTTAGTTGACATCTACTTATAACTTCCTGAATCATTAACATTATACAGGTTTTTGCCTTAAACGTTTCAAGGTTACGACATTTTTTAGGCAAATTTTTTCCGAGTTTACTATGTGGTTGATTTATTGATTGACAGTGGAGGAAAAGATTATCATAAGCAATAAAAATTTGCGACCGAAGTTTCTACAGCAGGAATGTCTCACCCCAACCAGAGCGTCACGACAAAAGATCGTGAAAACTCTGAGAACAACAAACGTAGTAATTTTCTTTTTTATTTCTAAATCTGTTGGGCCACGCGTACATCATTTTTCTTAGACTTTAAATTTGAAGCTCTCATATTCGATCGTTCTCCCTGTTTTTCATATTTTTTATTAACCAACTGTTTAATTTCAGTCATAAAATTTGAAAGAGCTCATAAGATTCTTAGTTTCACTCTAGAATTGAAAACATTATAAAAATTATTTACAATTTGATTTATCATTGAATATTCGTTAAGCAGTTATTCATTTTTTGGAGAGATTGTTAAAAAATTTGTTCCTATACTTTAGTGGTAAAATCTGTTATACTTATACTTGCTATGACTTCTTAGTCATAAATAGAAAGGACAGAAATAACTTGGTGATTGAGCACTTCCCTATTTTTATGAGTTATCTTGAATTTATTAGGTTTTTTGGGATTAGCTTCATTGGCTAGGGCGGGAGCATTTTTCTTAAATAAATCTCACACACATCGACGTAATAAATTCGTTGTTTGTAATACGTCTATAACCATATAATACCTATTTGTTTATACTGTGAATTAAACGTCGAAGACATGCTGGCGTTATGTATTTTAACTCGAAGTCTCGATAGTTTCATGTCCCAATGTCATCTCCATTTTTTCTATTCAACCTGAAATCAACCGAGAAGATATTTTGATTTGTTCAATTTATTCTTACATGCCTAACACAAGCACCAACATTGAAAAAAAATTTTTTGAAACTTATAATATTTGTATTCAAATCAGAAATATGCGCTAAAGATTTGCATATTCGAACTATAATCTGCAACTTACCTTTTCAAAAACTACAGGTTTTTTTGTGAACAATTAATTTTTCTCTGACAAATATTTCTATTTCTTCGAAAACTTTTGCTCACAATAAAAATTCAAGTATTTTCTGTTCGAGAACTATTAATTTATCTTTATATAAATTTATGTATTGAATAAGACTACCAACTATTTCGCCTATTTTATGAATAACGATTTGTGAATCTTCTAAATTTCAATAATACTTTCAACATGGATCAGTTTCTTTGCGTTTTGCTTTATAGGATTATAAATATACTTTAAAAGTATATAAGAAAAAAAAACATTTTTTTAACTATTGAACACAAGTTTTGTGGTATAAATTATTAAGTGATAAATTCAATAAAATATAAGCTCATAATAATAAATCTGTGCAACACTCAAAATAGTGCATGAGATCTGTGGCCATTTTTATATGCAAAATGACATGGGTAATCCATTTCTGCTTTTTTGCTGAAATTCTCAACAGCCAAAATTCTGCAAAAAACACGCTTGATGCAGCAAAAAGAAAAGACCAGAAATGGATGTCTTGCATTATTTCGATAAAAAAACGGATGCAGATCTCTTGTACTTTTTTGAGTTTCGCACAATGTAATAGTTGGCTTACAGTATCATTATTTTCATTCCTTTTTCCCCTAGTTGCAATATTTGCAGTTGGCCTTATCGCACAGAATGGTGATTAAGTTTTTAAAGAAAACGAATCACTGCTAAAAAGTAAAACGATATCTCTGATGTGTTTGCATTAATACTATTAAAATTATAGAGAGAGAAAATTGCTCTTTGTTCTTATTTTAGTACCTTTCCAACAGAAATTGACGGCAATTGTATAACATCTCTGATATCTACGATTCATCGGTCACACTAAAGAAACAAAACACACCATGCAGATTACTTCCTAAGACAGCTTTGCAAGCGCCATGAAAGACCAATGTAATTTCTCTACGTTCCTTATTTTTTGTACTCCAGTCTCATGAGTCACGACTGACTATCTGTCACTTCTAAAATCCCTTAGTTCGCAAAATGATGTACATTTATCACTGATTCTAAAATAAGTCATATAAATTTTCTCGTACATTTTCCCAATGATTTTGAACACATCATACTTTCACTTTCCCCGGCTACATTCAAGCTTTCCATTCTCACTGATGTGCTGAGGGACAGCTCTCTCTCAACTAACCAAATAGAACCATGAAACACATTGGAGAGATTTTCTCCCATTGGATCGACATCACAGTCCTAGAACTTTACAACGAATGCATGAAATTGATCGCTAAACAAACGACTTTTGCTTGCAATTACTCTGATCGTTAATTTTCGTTTCAATTTTCATTATTTACGTTTAATTTTGACGAATTAGCGTAGTTCATGCAATTATATACCTCTTCGGTGCTAACATTTCTAAAGTTCTGCCCACTCGCCGCTAACAAGTATTCACAAAGAAAAAGAATGCATCATTCGGTTGCAAGGACAAATCATTAAAAAAAGTTACACTCGTCCATAAACGTTTATGACTTGCATAATGAACACAATTGAAAACGATTCACTAACTAGTGAAGCCTTGAGCGATTTTTTCAGTGAAGAAAGAGTGGTTGGAACAGGTGTAGAGTAGACGGCGAGAGGTACTCGGGTCGTCAGGACGGCGCAGGTACGTCACGCACGCGCTGCTGGCATCGCAAGGGTTGTACGAGCACGGGGTCTGCAACACAACAACTTTTTGCGTAAAGCCGGTGCTGGAACAACCTGTTGTGTAAATACAGTATTCAAAGTTCCCAATATATCACTTATAAACATTTGTCGTGCCTTTGCAACACCTTAGTTTTTATCCCCTATAATGTCATAATGCCATTTGAAGCAATACTCGTTCATCGTAGCACAATTAACGGCTCAAACCTCAACGGTTCTTTGCATAATATTTTATATTCCATTTTGCCAAACGTCCCAATAAGATATAAATAGTAGAAAACCCAAATAAACGAATTTAGCTACCGATATATCAACCTTTAATGTATGCTTACTGGTCAAAATGGACATACTTTTAATGCTAGAGGTGAAGAATGAACTGTTCGATTGCACCTAAGATCTAGGAATTAAAATATTTAAAACAATTGTCTTTAAAAAATGGAGACTTTGAGATGGAATAAAAACATTAAAGAAATCAATTGAAAAAGTTGAAGCGCATAGGTATGAATCACAAATGAAAACTGATTTGAATCATGAGCATAACGATATCAAGATCGTTATCCAAAATCAAGATCAGTTTGTATTACCTTGTAAAAGTTTTATTTACATACGAGATGGAGATTTGAATAAAGAAGATGGAAGTAATTATCATTTTAAAGACGAAAGAATAACAATAATCATTAATGGATTTGTTTGATAGAGTTACTTGCAGAATTGGAGACGAAGATATTGAAAGGCATAGGTACCCTGGAATTACAACAACTCTAAAAGGATTAGTTTGTTTTCAGCGAAATTCAAAAGAAAACATTATATTATTCTGGAGCATTGAAAAGAATGAAAAATAATCAAACGAAGGATTCAGTGTGATCGAAATGATCACATAGGTTCTACTAATGGGAAATTTAGCGCTGCTATCCCACTCGAGCATGTGTTTGGATTTTAAAAGAATTACAAGAATATAATTTATGGAGTGAAACATGCGCTGACTTTGAGATGAGGTAATGATTATTATGCAATATTTAAAACGGATGAGAAAGATGCAAACCAGCATGATAAAGTAGTTAATGGTAAAATTACTATTACGTAACTAATTTGGAATATGCCGGGGTATAAACTGTCTGATAAGATCAAGCTATATCGCCAAATTGAGGATAAAATAACATTGTCTATTCCTTATTTGAATAGACAGTTAGAACATACAATTGTAAACTCTCAACAGGAATTCCTAGATTGAGCCTTAACTCCTAATTCCGGATCTCAAAGACCTCGATATTTAATTTTAGCATTCCAAACTAAGAACGGTAATTCACAAATTGTAAACAATGGAATTTTTTATCACTGTAACTTGATGAATGCATATCTTCCGCTGAATAATGAACGATACCCTGATCACAATTTACAGATTAATTTCGATTATAACAATTTTGCCACAGCTTATAAAGTGCAAATAGGTTATGTATATCATAAAAATTGTATAGATTATGTTTCTCATAATACAGACACTATAAATATTTTTATCCTATCTATGTGTTTGACATCAGCAGACAAAGTGAACATATTAAAAAACTACAATTGATATTACAATTAAAGCAGAATTTAGAACTAATATTGCTAATTATACACATACATATGCACTGATTCTATCTGATTGAATAATTCGATTACATTCTGACGGGGATGAAATGAACTTAATACTAAAAAATAAGCACATTCATTTAATACTGTTTAAGAAAGGATGTTATGTGTGAAGTGTATGATGATAACTGAGACTGATAATCCTCAATATTTAATTACAAAGAACAATAAGATACTGGTCAAAGGTATGTGTTTGATTTGTAAAAAGACAAAGACTTCTTTTGTTTCTAAAGACACTGCGAAAAAAGGGTTTTTATATTTACAATTCCAGCTTTATTAGCGGATCTTGGGGCTGTAGGCTCTTGGCTGGAGGTGCTTCTGCAGTAGCATCCGGGGTTAATTACAAAAAAGCTGATGATAAACTATTGTCAGAAACAATACGGTATAATATAGCTATGGAAAGTAAAAAACGTTCAGGTTTAAGATTAACTTCGAGAAAAAATCTTGCGGAAAGGCTTTCTACTTGGAACCACCAAAAAAGTAGTACCTTTCAAACCATTACCTCAAGATGGTATGAAATACTACTAGAATATATCGAAAATTCCGAATGTTTGAAGTATTTACTTAATTTAAAACTGTATGCGGAATCTTAAATATAGACACTGAAAATAGACTAGGACAGCATAAGACTCGTTGGTAATGGAAAGAAAATATGTGCTTTAACTTTGACAGGGATGGTTTGACTTATTCAATTGAATTTAAAGACTATTTAACAGATTGTTTTGATATTGTTTTTTCTACTTACAAAATTCAGAAAATGGGTGATGTAATTTGAGAACATTTATGTCTCGAAATATTCAAGCGCTTAGCAAACGAAAACTTTCAAACAATTCTTTTAGCTTTGTATAAAACTTCGAATAGTTGTTAAAAAATATACCAAAATTTGTTAACTTCTTTAGAAAATATTTTGTGGCTATATTTATGCAGCAAATTCGGTCTTTTTACTATCCTGTAAAGAAAATCATGATCATTAAAATGATGAAAATAATTCTGCAGGACTCTTACAAATTGTAGCGCAAATAAAAAGCTTACCTGAAGAGTGTAATCTAGAGTCATTAAAAAGGAACAATTGAAGCTCTCAAAAATGAAAGAACTGAATTGGAATCAATTATAAACGAGTATGATGAGAAATATGTGACTCTGAAAAGAGATTTACAACTTAAATTTACTGATGTAGATTCAACCGTAAAATTTTTAGTCATTAATTTAGGAATTTTCTGTCAAGTTCGGCGCTCTAGAACCAAAAATCGTTCCAACTGATGAACGACTATTAAGTATAGACTCAACAGTGATAATGAAAATCGATGAAATTGATGCCAAGTTTGGAAACATTGATTCAACCATAACTAATGTAGCAGATGTGAAAATTCCTGAGATTAACGATAATTTGAAGAGTCTAGAGCCAGGTATTGAAAATAGAATTGATTGAAAGCTGTTAATTGAAAGTCACTATTAACTGATCAAACTAAAGGAAATGAAGCTAAATTTGAAGTTGTGGACTAGAACATAACCGATTTGATTATTATTAAAATTTCTGTGAATCAAGAAAATTTCAAGACTCGAGAGTCAGTTATAGAAAATCAAATGTAGGAAAAACTGCAGACTTTGAAGCTAAAATTAATGATCAAATTGATTCAAAGAAGATTGTAATAAGTTATCAACTTGAAGAAAAAGAAATAGTGTTATCAATGTTGTGAACGAAAAACTAAATGAGCTTGCAGACATCACTTAATGATCAAATTGAAGAAAAGCTGAAGAATTTAGAATCAACACTGAACAGTACTGTTGAAGAAAGAAGTAAGAGCTTAGAGGCGCGACAAACTTAATTAAGTGATGGAAACCTGTTTGTTTGGAAAGAGCAGAAGTCTTAGCCCGCTCATATATTGAAGTTTATAAGAAGCTAAAAAATTTATAGTCTTCCATAATCTCATACAGTAAAGAAAAATTCAATGATCTTGACAAACTCATTATAGACTTACGAGCAGAGTCAGTGACATTAAGAAAGATAGAAGGACTAGCTAAAAACTAGAGTGAAGGAGAAAATTTTCCAGGAGTGTCCGAGAAATGTTATTTCTAATCAGAATGAAATCAGTCAGTTCAAATTAATATTTCCGAATGAAACTGACAAAAATTCAAAATTAAACCAGGAAGTGGATAGCTTGAGTGAACGTGTGAAGAATTTGATATCAACGAGAGTTCGAGAAAATTTAGAGAATTTGTCCCGAAATATTGTCTCATAAAATGATGTTGGGAATTATTAGGATTTTGCGAAAATACTTCACTTTGAGAAAATGGGCAAAAAACCGTTATCACTGTTATTCTCGAGCGTAAGAACGTGAACCAAAGTTTGCCCGTGTAGGTGAGGACAAGTCTTTATTGTTCGGTCGGAAAAACAAGCAGAGGTTGTTGTAGCGATATCGCAGAGGCTGGCGCGACAAAGAAAAGCTTAGTTAGGGTAGAGGTGTATAATATTTCACGGTCTCAAGTGCGCGGCCAGGCGAGCGCAGGCATGAGGCATCGAGAACGACGCATACACTAACACACGCACGACACCAAGCGCACACAAGCCGAGGCTTTGGGCGGACGTGACGTAGTAACAGAGGCCCACACGACTTGAGCCAATCACCACCTGTAAAAGGAATGACGCAAGAAGGTGTGTCTGAGAAGACACAAATGGGAGGCCCAGACGCCAGAACAAACAAGAATCCCGCCAATCAGGATACAGATGATGCCTCTGTAGAATAGAAGCTTCGAGACTAATCTCGAAACAAGAAAGGGAAAGACTTATAAGGAGGGTGGATGAAGCCTCGAGAGGATTTTTGTGTGGAGCGACGTAAGGGAAGCAGCTAGAACCTGATTGCGTGAGCAAGTGCACCCGTCCCTTGCCGGGGGGTGCATAAGAACAACGGAAGTGTGCATCTGCGCGAAGTCACCATCAGACATCGAAACGATGACTTGCAGGAAAGACCGCTCAAACACCTCAACTGCATCGAAACGACAACTTGCAACAAAACCGTTCAAAACACCTCAGCTGCCCGGTGGTAATCGACAAGAGTCAAAGCGTCAATAACTCTACAGAAAACATTCTATTGGCTTCTACACCAACGCCAAATTCGCAAACAACTCCACCTTCTCCTGCAAGATAATTGTCCAAGTTCATCTTCAAGCCAGCAGTGATGTCGAGCGCTGAAAGATCTGCAAGTGGCGGGCAGACGTTGTCACGCATTTCTCAACCTGAGCGCAAGCGCAGCCAGGCGAACCGCAGCATCGCCGAGCAAGATGAGCAGACCGAGTCCGCGCGCAGGCTTCAGAATTGAAAAGAAAATCCAGCATCAATGGAATGGAATTAGGTCAGCTGCAGCCGCACATCACAGCGGAGTGGAAAGTGCATAATTGTCGGCAGGGTGAATTCGAAAAATGAGAGCCCTGTTAGGTGGTGATAAAAGTTCAATTTCAGATGTAGAACAGCACCCAGAAAAGTGCTTTTCAAAGTGTTGCGCAAAATCATATAAATTATAGGCAATCGGTTTCCTGTTTATTTAGTCGAGGATCGAATTCACGTTGTGAATGGTGCGACGCTTCATATGATTCGACACCTTGTCACAATCACAGGTTGAATCGTGATATGTTATTCTCGCTAATATTGTGTTTTGTGTTGCTGTGGAACCTGCGGTTTTGTGGACGCGTAATTTGTTGTCTACGATGGGGTGTTGGTAACTTGAATTCTCGGTAAGCATCACATTATATCGTTTGATGTTTAGAGTCTTATAACGGTAGAAATGTGTGTGCCTTTCATTAATGCAGTTGTGCCCTTTCAAATCATTTCGTTTCAATGCCTTGTGTGATTTATCCCACGTGTTTCCCAAAAAGAAATTCATGTAAATCTTCAATCCTTTTATTCTCCATGTCTGGTATGCAGGTGTACGCAAGCATGAAGGACAATACTTTAACATTTGCGGGGGTTGAGAGTCCCTCAGCGTCTGGGAAGGGGGTCCTAAACCCACCCCTTTTTCTGGTTCGCAACAGGAGAAATATTAATTGTCCTATGCAAGCGTACTGTCTGTATATCAGCTTGGGAATTTTAAAAGAATTCATTTTCAGTTGTCTAAAAATTTCTGTTTCTTTTAATTCAGTCAAACAGTCGCTCGATAATTAAGCAGAATTTTCTGCAAGTACAATTCACCCCGTGTCATTTTAAGTACGCTCCAATTCTTGGGGGGGAATTTCTAACTTAGAGATCTATGCCGTCGCCTGAGACCGGGCGAGCTGTTAGAAGGGTAATAAAAGACCGGAAATTTCTTGTGGCGGTAAAGCTGAGCCGCAGTCAGACTATATCAGCGCCTAATTTGAAGTAAGCTCGACTGAATTCTGTAAAGCGGTGTAATTTTCTGCCATTAAGTTTCTCAAGAATAATGAGAAGTTCATTTGACAGTATTGCCGGCGTAGATCAGATTTTTTTGTCATAATGTTGAAATTGTTTAATAAAGTTGAATATTGTCTTCTTGGCGAGTTTCACAACAAATTTTAAAATAACAGTGTTGAATCTTCTGAGAGCATTTTATTTTCTTGGCCGTGCTGATCGTTATAAAATTTGCAAGCTCTGAAGTGCAGCCGGCATTATTAAAAATATTTTTGTTCATCATGGGAGAAATTTTTTGGTAATCATTCAATGCCTAAAAAATTTTTGTTTGTGTTACAATCTCTCAAGGATTAGATTCAGTCGTGTAGGTGCGTGATATGCAGCAGAATGTTCGTCATGTGCCAATTTTCTGCGAGTTATTTTGGTGCCGCCCAATTTTGGTACTGATTCCGGCCAGAAATGGGCCGCTGCTGAGACTGAGTGAGTCGGCTTGTAATGGCATTTCACTGCTTTGAGTGATAAATGCGTGAGAGGACGGCGTAATAAAAGTTGAGATCCTTGCAGCTGCAGTCGGATCATTTCCTGAACGCCTAATTTGAAGTGTACTTGACTGTGTGTAATCCATGGCCATTAAGGTTTCGAAATGCTACGAATATTTTATACCTTCAGGGATCTTTGCTAATTTTTTTTGTGCCGCTAAGTTGATCTAGTTAATATTGTCTGAGTGAATATTGCATCAAATACTTGCTCTATTTTCTTGACAATGTGTTCGATAAAATTTTTCTTGAGTGCTGAATTTTTGGTTGAATTTTTCTATGATCTGTATAATTATCAGGTTTAACTGAATTTAGGTGTAAAGCATTGGCTGTGGAAAATGACGCCTCACTTAAAATAATTTACAGAATTTTTTTTGCCTCGTGTGCGTCAAGCTTCTCCAATCAGCTTTAGCAACATAATTCATGTTTTCATTCATTGATATTTGAGTGCTTCAATTATTTAAACTGACATCTGCTGAGAAGCAGTAATGGGAATTTTTGAGAATCAATTTCCTTGCTATCAAAGTGGCGGTGCTTAGGATAAAAATTAAATGTAGTGTTTTAAAGTAAGTGATGATTTTCAACGATGCTGCACATTCAGTTCGTAGTCTAATTTAGGCACTTAGATATAAATGACGCCTCTGCTCGTGTGTTAAGTAAAGTAAATTCGTCCTCCTTTTTCTATTCACAAGATCATTGAGACAAGCTCCAGTACATCAGAGTGAGAATTTAAATAATTGCTTCAATAATAATACACTAAAATCAATAAATATTTTGGGTAAATTTTCCCATGTGCCAAGTATACAATCCATTTCGACCCTGACATGAGTCAATCTATACCTTTATATCAAATTTACTGAGCATAAAAATTTTGCTTCCTTAATTTTTATAAATTCATGATGTTTAAAATTTCCTTTTGATGTGAATTCGACGGTAGAGCGTGGTAATTTAAGATTATTCAATCCTAGCTGCCTTCAGGTAGGAAGGAATTTTATTATATTAAGTGTCTGTAGATTTTAAGAGAACACTTGGATTGAATGCAATTTTTTTGTGGTCTAAACGGTTACATGTTGCCAATAAAATAATTTTTATTATCAGTTTGAGCGCGCATTGAATTTTGAGCTTGCAATTTTTTTTAATCGTTGATTGCCCAAATAGGAATTTCAAGTTAATACTCACCATGATGAATTCAAACTTTTAATAATTTTGTCAACACTGGAATATACAACCCAGTTGGAGTTATTCCTAAGGTGTTACGGATGATTAAAGGAAGAATTTTTCTATGTCAAATTGAGAATTTCATGAAGTCAGCTACAATACTCGATGTATAAACTGTTTTGTAAGTGCAAGCGTTCTCCATTCAATATTTTATTAACACTTAAATGATGCTGTCCATTCTCGTCGGTAATTCAAACTGAATTATTGTGTAATACTGTGAGTGTGTTCTTGCTTAGGCAAAGTTAACGAGTTAGCTTCACGGAAATATGTGCGTTTCACATTTTTCGGAAATGTACAATATTCGAGATGGAGATTTGATTTCTGTTAAATGGATTTAATACAGCGTGAGAATTGAAATGAAAAGCATTGCAGTGAATACATGGAATTTATCTTAACAATAAGAATCAGCGTGACAGTCTGCGGTGCAGCGAAGCTATGTAATTTATGGCTGTTCTGAGCCAAGGCTACAAAATTCTCTTGTGCGTGAAGTTAGGCGTGGTATTACGTGAGGTTGGAAGATAGGATATGAAAGTAGGAAACGTCTGAGAGAGTATGATCTGTAACATTGATTTATAAATGTGTCGTATCAAAAATGACGAGTTATTTGAGTCAAACTGGTGAAGTTGTCCGCGCCGTTGTGTGGGAATTTCTTGATCACTCTTTCCCCATAATGTTGTTGACGCTGACGCTGGTCATTCTCAAACATCATTGGTATATATATGTCATTAATTTCATTTTTAGTTCATTGTCATGTAGGCATGATAATTATTAGGGTAAAAAAATTTCCCTTAATCCGTTGTTTAACGACGTTAGTGAAAACTTTGGAAACAGAATGAGAATATAAATATCGTGTGTACGAACGATGTCGTCGAGCAACGTGGAATCATTTAAATGTGCTGCACTGACTCCGGGGCTGAGAATCGTATAAAATTTTGTGTCATGTCTATTTTTTTGCATTTTGTGTCAGTGTTATCACAATGTCAGATCGTCTGAAGAGCCTTTCGGCGTAGTAAGGTGTAAAGTTTGACGGGTTGGTAACACTACATTTTGTCTATTTCTGTTTTTTTCCTCTTGTGTGTCGGTGTTGTCATAATGTCTGATCGTTAGAAAAGCCTTCGCGGCAGAGTATAACGTAAAGTTGGACGCCGTGACAATACCCAATGTATATGTGCTTTTTTTATTTTGGTGCGGATGCGGGAATTTCAGCCTACATGGTGAATTTCCTGCTCTTTCGTACCTCATGTGTAATAATGTTCGTATATTCTTGTGCCAAGGTAATCGACGCCTACGATTGAAAAATGGGGCTGGTCGTAAGTTACTGGAATGAGATGTATTATTTTATGTATGTATGTAGGAATTCTTCGCGTAGCTCACGTCCGCCTCACTCAAGGCAGATTTGAAGGAAACCGAGGAACAATTCTTACGTTGATCGACCATGTAATGCGCTGTCTCTCGATTACAAAGTAACCAGGTTAGACAATTTAACGCGTATTTTCGGAAGGAGATCATTAGCAATTTAACGCGAACCTCAGGGGGTTTACGTCATGCTAGTCGACGAGCGGACTGAGAACCAAAACCTGAAGATCTTCGCAAATAAATGTGCTTCATTTTCTACAATTATGATGAAAGAGCTGATGAGCTCCTACGTGGGAGTCCAATGCGCATTTGACGCAGTAATCTACAGGATTTGTGCGCGATTTGACGCAACGAGGATCTACGGAATTTTCCACGAGTTCACGTGGCGCCAAGGATGAATTTTTTAATGGAAAAGCTTTAGTAACTTCGATTCTCAGCAGGGGGCCCTCCCCAGGATCAGTAGCAAGCCAGGATCAGTAGCAAGCCAGGATCAGTAGCAAGCCAGGATCAGTAGCAAGCCGGTAGCACGTCACAGGAACAACAAAAACAAGCTGAAGCTAGGCGCGCAGGAGGAGCAACAGCAAGTTTTTGTTGCAAGAAAAACGTCTACTTTTGAAACACAGGATAAAATGATAATCATGATGAAGAAAACTTGAGGTTGGAAAATCACCTCCATTTGAGATTGTGTTTTTAGGTGGATTGCAACCGAGAAAGCTGAAAGGATGTCTCTGCTTGTAAAAATTCGCCGATTTTTCGATCTCTAATTTATATGTTTATCTATGTCGATGAATTTGCCGAGAGCAAGTCGAGAATAATATGTCGTGTGTGTTTTATTTCATGCGTTCAAGTGGTTGGATATGTGCGGTATCTTTACTGTGTTCTTTTCTATTTGCGTACTACAATAATGTGTATAAGAAGTGTGGGTCTCAATTATTATTTAGTGTGTGTCAGATATTAATGATTTTTTTTAATGCGTCAACATCGGCGCGTTGCAAGAAGGTAAATCATGAGGTGATATGCAGAGATACTTGAGGTCGGGAAAAGCAAAGGAATTGAAAAAGGGGGTGAATATTTTCTAACTCTTTAACGTAAGGGGTACGTCACGGTCATAATTGAAATTAACGGGTGAAAATTTGAACCAACTTTGCAAGTTGGCCTAAATTTTTCTGGGGCGAAGAGGGTATTGTCCCGAAATATTGTCTCATAAAATGATGTTGGGAATTATTAGGATTTTGCGAAAATACTTCACTTTGAGAAAATGGGCAAAAAACCGTTATCACTGTTATTCTCGAGCGTAAGAACGTGAACCAAAGTTTGCCCGTGTAGGTGAGGACAAGTCTTCATTGTTCGGTCGGAAAAACAAGCAGAGGTTGTTGTAGCGATATCGCAGAGGCTGGCGCGACAAAGAAAAGCTTAGTTAGGGTAGAGGTGTATAATATTTCACGGTCTCAAGTGCGCGGCCAGGCGAGCGCAGGCATGAGGCATCGAGAACGACGCATACACTAACACACGCACGACACCAAGCGCACACAAGCCGAGGCTTTGGGCGGACGTGACGTAGTAACAGAGGCCCACACGACTTGAGCCAATCACCACCTGTAAAAGGAATGACGCAAGAAGGTGTGTCTGAGAAGACACAAATGGGAGGCCCAGACGCCAGAACAAACAAGAATCCCGCCAATCAGGATACAGATGATGCCTCTGTAGAATAGAAGCTTCGAGACTAATCTCGAAACAAGAAAGGGAAAGACTTATAAGGAGGGTGGATGAAGCCTCGAGAGGATTTTTGTGTGGAGCGACGTAAGGGAAGCAGCTAGAACCTGATTGCGTGAGCAAGTGCACCCGTCCCTTGCCGGGGGGTGCACAAGAACAACGGAAGTGTGCATCTGCGCGAAGTCACCATCAGACATCGAAACGATGACTTGCAGGAAAGACCGCTCAAACACCTCAACTGCATCGAAACGACAACTTGCAACAAAACCGTTCAAAACACCTCAGCTGCCCGGTGGTAATCGACAAGAGTCAAAGCGTCAATAACTCTACAGAAAACATTCTATTGGCTTCTACACCAACGCCAAATTCGCAAACAACTCCACCTTCTCCAGTAAGATAATTGTCCAAGTTCATCTTCAAGCCAGCAGTGATGTCGAGCGCTGAAAGATCTGCAAGTGGCGGGCAGACGTTGTCACGCATTTCTCAACCTGAGCGCAAGCGCAGCCAGGCGAACCGCAGCATCGCCGAGCAAGATGAGCAGACCGAGTCCGCGCGCAGGCTTCAGAATTGAAAAGAAAATCCAGCATCAATGGAATGGAATTAGGTCAGCTGCAGCCGCACATCACAGCGGAGTGGAAAGTGCATAATTGGCGGCAGGGTGAATTCGAAAAATGAGAGCCCTGTTAGGTGGTGATAAAAGTTCAATTTCAGATGTAGAACAGCACCCAGAAAAGTGCTTTTCAAAGTGTTGCGCAAAATCATATAAATTATAGGCAATCGGTTTCCTGTTTATTTAGTCGAGGATCGAATTCACGTTGTGAATGGTGCGACGCTTCATATGATTCGACACCTTGTCACAATCACAGGTTGAATCGTGATATGTTATTCTCGCTAATATTGTGTTTTGTGTTGCTGTGGAACCTGCGGTTTTGTGGACGCGTAATTTATTGTCTACGATGGAGTGTTGGTAACTTGAATTCTCGGTAAGCATCACATTATATCGTTTGATGTTTAGAGTCTTATAACGGTAGAAATGTGTGTGCCTTTCATTAATGCAGTTGTGCCCTTTCAAATCATTTCGTTTCAATGCCTTGTGTGATTTATCCCACGTGTTTCCCAAAAATAAATTCATGTAAATCTTCAATCCTTTTATTCTCCATGTCTGGTATGCAGGTGTACGTACGCAAGCATGAAGGACAATACTTTAACATTTGCGGGGGTTGAGAGTCCCTCAGCGTCTGGGAAGGGGGTCCTAAACCCACCCCTTTCTCTGTATCGCAACAAATTGAAAATACTTCGTATATAAAAAATTAAGGCGTTAATATTTTTGAACAGCAAAAAAGAATCATTATTATCTTCACAACCAAGACCTTCTGCTGTAGGTTTTAATTATCTTGATGAAGATCAAAATTTTAATTTTAAATAATAGAAGATTTGTAAATATTTTTCTTCCAATCGAAGAATTTGACTCTGCGAATAAAAAATATGTTGACGAAGTTTTAGAAAATTTGAGGCTTCATCGCAAAAATTATATAGAGGGGAGAGAAAATCTTACCCACGAAAATGACAAGTTCAAAAATGATTTTATCCTCCTCTCTTGATGAAAATACCACTGGTCTGAAAAAAATCAACGAAATTATGCAAAATCTCAATAAGCATCGCAAAATATCTGAGGAAAAAATAGAGGTTATTCGGAAGGGCACTTAAATTTAAGAACAGATAGAGTTCTTGAGAAATGAAATTAAGAGATTGGAAGAACATGGGATATACAATTTAAAGTTAGATTATACCAATCTGAGGAGAGTATTCAACGATGTAACTTCATATATTGAGACGTGTAGAGATAATCCTCATCAAAAATATAGAGAAACGATTCTGTATGTGGAAGAAATAGAAAAATCGAAGAAAAAGACAGAAATTGGTGGATAATAATGTTAATATCAAAGGAAGATGATAAATATTGAAGATATTTTGAGACGAGAAACGATTGAAACAATAAAGTAAAACAACAAGGTTTCAAGATAAAAAAAAAGGCTTCCTGCACTCGTCTTTTCAAGGTTATTTTAGAAATTCATTTTGCTCGATGCGGACGCATATTAGAAAGCTTGGAAAGTTGTTTTACTCTGTTCAGGAGCAACAAAACAAAGGAAAGTCGTAATAAGTGTTCGAATTTCTCTTCCGCTCCGCGTGGTGATAATGGGAAGGGTCCGAAAGAAAATTGTTGTTTTCCGGGAAAACAATTATCTGCAGCTGAATATTCAGCCTGGTAGTTCGGAAATTTTGAACGAAAATTGTTCTGATCCAAATATCAAATTTTCTGAGAATATTTAAAAACTGGTAAAATTTGTTTTTTCTCTGCTAATTTAATTAATTCCTTTTCTGATTTTACTTGTGAATCAACCTTTTATCTACTGAAATCAAGGACTTGACTAAAACACAATAGCTTAGAAAGAAATTTTCAGGGATGAAAGCTATCTATATCCTATAATAACAGTAAAATTACCCCAGCGGGGTTTTTTATTACATAAGCTACTCTTTTATTTAGCAGAAATTTGGCTTCTTAAAAAAATTGTTTAACCAGGAAAATTATCATAATTAAGAATTAAGTTTTTTATTTCGAACATCATAAATTAAGTTTTATTAAAAAAATGTCAGTAAAATAAATGAACGTTTGAAAACAATTAGAGAAGTTAAATTAAAGGCACACATGTGTGATGCGGACTATGTGACTTCAATTTAGCAAAAAAATGCAAATTGAACGGGTAGGGCTACTGTGATGGATAAAAAAATACATTTTCATGAATGCGCGTAATTTGCCTTATTATTTTTTATATACTCAAAAATATTTCTCAACTACGTAGATTACATCCAAAGGCTGTTAGTTACCCTAAAAAGGAAATACTAACCATCTTGGCACTGAAGTTACCGTCAACAGACAAAGAGTTGAACAACTCTTACTTTTGTGTACAGCCTCCACGAGTATTTTGGCAGTCTATTGCTCTGAACGTCTTTCCAATGTAACTGATGAAATTTCTTCATTAGCGCACTCTATAAAGAATTTGAAATTACTTTAACCATCTGGTATACTTAGCCTACCAGACCACTCCAGTTATGCGTGCATAAAAACATTTATTCTTCTTCAAACAAGGTAAGAAGAGCGTGTTCGTTGCATGGAAATGAATGGCTGGCTTCAGGTAAGTGACGCTTCGTGCGGTAATAATGACATGGGTCCCAAGGTAAATAATTGCCTTCCGGAAATACAATTATTTGCTGCTGCATATTCAGCCTTGAAACCCGTTGAGCTTTGACATGTGCATGCTACAATATGATTGTTTCTAATTGGCTAGTGATGGTTTTTATAATGGTATTTCTTTATCTTATTTGAAAGAAAAATAAACAGAAATATTTTTATTGATTAAACTCTTTTGAGTAGATTAGGCATTTGAAATTTATGTGTAAAATGTGTTGATCGTTTTTGTAAGCAATTTTTGGTAATAGAAAAAGTCATAAAATAGTCAATCTAGCCAAATTTCATCAGATTTTATGAGTTTATATTTTTTTACAAGGAATTGTGATGAACTGTGCCAATACCGGCATTCTGCTCACCACTCAGGCACTTAGTGAAAATGAAAAAACTAATCATGGAAATAATTACTTTAAGCACAAGTGCATATAGAACTGATACACAAGCTCAGAAATCGTGATAACTGTTCAGTTCTCTGTGTTCGTTCAAAGCATGGTTTTACGAAAAGCAATGTATTCTTTGCTCAAGAAAATTGCAAAATATCCCATAAAACATATTACAACAGGCCTTAACAACATTTTTGTCAAGGTAGGTAAAAATTATAGCTGAATATATAACTACTGATCCAACTCACCACTAAAATTTTTCGGACCTCATCAAAGAAGTCAGCATTCTTAATTACGTCTTCTAATGCCTTCGATGTTCTTGACTGCAAAACTAACTTGAAATATTTGTACACCAAGTGGACTTAAATTGTTTTCTCCCAAAGCGATAAACAACAAAGCTGTTTTAAATCGTCAATCATCTCAGGCATAATGAGTCAATCTCTTTCTCCGAGAAATTTCTTATACTCTCAAAATTACTCATGCAACATCAGTTTTTCAAACTTGAATTTAACAAGGAAGTCTCAGAGTGAAAAAATTATTTCTCTAGAGAAACTAAATAGTTTCTGCAACAAAAATACACTTCAGAGACCACCTTAATTCATTTGCGAAATTTATTATCAAACTCTGATAGAAGAAGTCTTCTTTTTTCTACGTTGTCGGCGTTCAAAAATCATTCGATCAAATAGACAACCAACTATTATTCTCGTAACTCTAGAGTTACAGCATTAGAAGCCCATTTTTGTTCCAAAAACGTCTTCAATGCTTTGGGTGTGACACAGAGTAATCAGTCAACATTTCGCTCCAGAAACACTCCAGGCGCAGAATTCTGTTGGGTTCAGATCAGATCCTGAAGGAGGCCATATCTCGGCGCCTGAAAGTCAGGAACATATCCTTGAGCCATCTTTGAGCAATCAGTGAGCCATTTTCTGGAGCTTCAGCTCGCTGAAAAAGAAATGGTCTTTCTTGGAACACTGTTTCACCAAATTCCTGTGTCACTGGTTTCAGGATGCGTTCTTTATAGTTTTGGCCATTTATTCACACCCCACAAGAATAAAAATAACAGGAGTTTTCCTGTTTACCGACTCTCCTCAGACTATGACAAAAGCAGGTTTTGGACGCGGTGAACATTTTCGACATTTTCTTTTACTGCTAAAACACGCAGTGCAAGAACTTGGTCACTTTGTTGATTGAAAGATTGTTGAAAACTGACAATTTTCTCATTCATGAACACAACAGAGTCGAGACCATAAACTGCTTTCTGAGGGGGCGAAATTGGCTTACTATTAGAGGATAAAGTCCAAGGATTTTTCTATACTCTACAAATCAACTATTTCTTTATTCCAAGCTTTGAAGTTATTTTCATATACCTTCGAGGATTTTTTCATTCATTGATATAATCTTTTTGATTTTGCAGTTCTTGGACGGCCATTTCTTCCTCAGTTTTTAATACTACCAGTATTAAGTACCGCACAATAGACAAAATTGCGCCTCGATTTTATAATTTTGACAGTTTTTGAAAACTTCACTCGGGCACTATCTTTTCAGATAACACTTTGCAAAGATGCTTCCATGAAATTCCCTTTGGTTATTTTAATAATACTACTGAATTACTCGCTTTCACTAGCAACTATTAATGGCATCTCAAGGTATGAAGCTTACTTGTTAATGATGAATTAATTCACCAATCAGTCAGTCTAAAACTTTCCTCTCCTAAAATTGCCGTATCATCTTGCTATTATAATTTTGTTGTGTTCCATCAATAAAGCACAAAATAATGTACAAAAGACAGAATCGAGTTTAGAAAGATTCATTTATTCGGGCTCTTTGTGATTTAACTTCAACAGGCAAGACGCTGACCTCATAGGATGAGCCGCTGAAATCACTAAGGAGCAACTAATTCAGAGTAATGCCTCCAATAATAGCAAAAAAAGACATTCACTATTCACGTAGTAATTGCTCCAACCCCGTGACTCTTCTATACCGAGAAAAGAAAAAATTCCCTAAGTTTGTTCTTAAAACTTTAGACCATAACAACAATGCTACGACGAGACGTACTCGAGCATTTAAAATGCTGTAGAATATATTTAGTACATAACACATATATGGCATTATCTTTTCCCCATGAGTCAGTGAATATGTTTCACACGATCATTATTATATTTATCCTCACAGCCGACATGTCACTCTTAATATTAGAACGGAATTACTGAACTAAATTATGAAATAGCATGATGCATCCGTCAAAAGTGATACAATACTGACTGCTGGACCTACTCTTCACACATGTTACCTCAATGAAGGACTTCTTCATAAGATGACGCCATTGCTGCTCAGTTGTGGGCGCTGGGATAGGCGTGCTTTGAGGAGCAATCATCAAAATCTCGCACTTGTAACTGATTTCTGTAAAATAACATGGAGAACAAAAAGCCTCAACAATATCGGAAAATAATGTCTCTAATTTATTATTGAAATGAAAACAAGTTAACTCGGACAAGTATTTTAAACACCGTGAGGGCATAAGGAAATTCATTCGAGAAGCTCAAAGTAAAAGAGACCTTAAACGCTGTTTAGCAACACATATATGTACGTCACATATACTTAACTTGAATCTGATAGAACAATTACTGAGAAAAATCTGTGAATAATTTTGAACAACTCGAAAAATTAATCAAAATAGGTTCGCAATAAAATTATTAAACCTTGTTCTGTACGGGACCAGCGCATCGGCAGCAAATACAGTAGACCAACAGAACACAGTAGTCCACAGCCGCCATAGGAGTTTAATTACTGATAAACTTCAAACAGTAGCCATCAGCCATTACTGTGGCCAAACAAAGATCACTGGGACGCAGCAGTCTAGCCGGCAAAGGAGCCAGTTGCTGCATCAGGAAGCGAGAGACACATGAGGAATTACGAAGGTGCGGAGCGATGACCCAACAAATCGGAGGCTTTCCTATTAAAAGTCGTTCCATGTTCCATGAAAAGTCGTTCTCACCTAAATGGTGAGATTGCAAGAACCTTGGATGATGTGGCAGAGCATAAGATTGGTAGAAAGAAATGCAGGAAAGGGACAAGGAATGCCAGGTGGTTTACAAGTGAGATGAAGGAAGAACGAATGAGAAGAAAGATTTTAAATAAGAAACAACGCAGTATGAGGAAAATGTACGAAAGAAACAGAATTACTGAGGATGAATGGCAGAGTGCATGGAATGAGAACAAGGACCAGCAAAAGAAAGTAAGGAGAATGATTAATGAGACTAGAGTTAAAGAGGAGAGACACCAAGTTGAAAATCTAAGAAATAAAAGTCCGAATGGAATAAAAAACTGGTACAAGTTTATACAAGGTAATGATAGAGGTAGTGAAGTTCAAGTTGATGAATTAGTGGTCAATGGTTGCAGTGTGCGAGATAGGATGCAAAGGATGAAAGCAGTTGAAGAATACTGGGAGGACATTGGTGGAATGAATGAGCAGGTTACAGATGATGAACCCGTAAATTTTCTGACGGGGTTCTGGGGAGAGTCCCTGTGCAGGTAGGTACGATACGCCTACCGAATGAGGTATTTATGAGTAGAATGCTAAATCAAACTCTAAGGCTCATAACACTTATCAACTAAGTTAACGAGCATAGTTCAACACTTGATGACGAAAACGCGTAATGAAGTTCAACATATTACACTTGTATAACACAACAATGATGGACAACATCAAAACTTAATTACCACAATGAAAGAAAAAAAGGGATCGACTGTGACACTCCTGTCGGAGACGGTATTCCTAGCGAAAGATGTCTCATGAATAAGGGCCCTCAAGCACTGACCGCGCTGCAAACATGCTACAGATTTTCCTTCTCAGTTGAAAATTACGGCAGTTGCGCCGGAGAATTTTGGCAGTTTTTCTGAGTGATCGCAGTTTTAAGACGAATTTCGGCAGTTCACCGCAGACAAAATGCGTGGGAGCCAATTCTAAAAGCGTTTTTCGGCAGACCTCAACAGTAATTGTCTACAGTCGAATTGAAGCAGATAGTTCTCTGTTGGCCTTCGTCGTTCGCAGCACTAAATGGCTGAGTCGAAAACAGGTAGTAACTGATATGCTTCCGCCTATGGCTCGCCGTTCATTTACTTTAGTTAGCCCTTAAGTTTTATTTTTATTATATTTCAATGTCCTAACATTAGTGTTATTACCTAGCTAAATAGCACAAATATTTTACATATAATTGTACGTGTTTTCGTTGTGTTATGCAATAGTTTATGTTTGTACGCGTTATTTTTGCAAAAAATATGAATTACTGTTTTGTTGAAATAAATCTGCCCATTTAAGGGGGACTTTATCGGTATTCAGTGCGATCGGTGATGAAAAAAAGTTAAATGTAAAAAAACTTGAAGCATTAGAGTGGAGATTTCGACGTGACACCCTCGAAAGGAGTCCTAGGGTGGACCACAGTAGAAAAAACTTTTGTGACTAAGGTTTCTCCTGAAGAAAGGTTACTCTCGTAGAACGGCAAATCAGGAATATTCATGAGATTTAATTTGTTTTTTGCAATTATCTATTATTGACAATCTATTATTAAATGGTACAAGGATCTTAAAATTACGTAAGCCGCCTAAAATGTAGAGCAGTTCTAGGCAGATCTAAGCAAACGTTCTCGCGAGTGCCGCCGGCACCCTCGGCAGAGATAGGCCGCCCGCCCACTGAGGCGATGCGATTGGTGCGACGCCTTGCGAAATCGTAAGGTTCATTTGTAGCCCCTTAGCAATAGCATTGTGTTGGCTAGCTCACCGCCCACTGAGGCGATGCGACTCCTGCCTTCATTCCTCCTCATTTGTCTGTCGCTCCAAAATGCTGCATGTTGCATTTTTCGTGCGACGAGGCGATGGTCACTGGCTTCTGTGCAGTTTGTCATAACGTCATTTTTGTTGTATATGGATAAATATAGGATTTATTAATAGAGAACTATTTATGAGAACGCAAGGAATTTTCTCTCAATACATTTCCTGCGAAGTGGCCCACCGGTGGTCACTTAAGTTAAGGGATTTTCATAGAGCTGCTGACCCACCTGCGGTTACTAATTTATTTTTTATTTATACCTAATGAAAGCTGAATGAAGGCCCGGTCCAGTAATTGGTTGTAATTTTCAAAGTTGATTAGCACTATTGACTTCAAATTTGAATTGAATATTGAAATTCAGTTTGACCCAGCGCAGTTAACGTGTTGAAAGTTATGCATGCTTGGGCGACAGCGTGAGGTAGACAATGTTTAAAGTTGTTTTTCTCATATGTTAGCGATAATTGGTATGAAACATATACCATAACGCAAAAAAACATTCCTAAAAGTTTCAAAACCCACAAATAACTAAAATAGACGTTAAATAGTCATCCTAAATGAAAAATGAAATCAGGAAGATTTTTGTATGCAATGCTGAGGGACATGAAATAAAAACAAGTCGCTGCTTGGCATCCATGCCGCTTGCAGTTAGCACTGGCCTACGACTTCGAGGCTTGAGCTTGTCTGGCAGTTGGATATCACGTACGAGCTTAGTTTTTCTGTGATGGCCTCCCAACCGGAAATGGACACAAGTGAAAAATTTATATGCCTTATTCAGGAACGATCGGCGCTGTGTACGTTCGGCGCTGTGTAATGAAAATGGGCATTACAGAGCAGAGCATTACGGTCACTAGAATTTGTATACATAAAATTTCCCGCCACGAAGTTCATTAGCAGTTGAGCGCTGCAAAGCAGGGCTCGAGTTGCTCTCAGATGCAAATGTTTATTGGGTACTCATGCGATACAAATTGCTTCAATGGGCGGTACTGATGCAACGTGTCGCATGCGATTTGATGAGCTCGGTTTTCGTGCGACGTCTCATCTATCGCATCGCCTCAGTGGGCGGGCAGCCATAGTCGTCCCTAAAGCGGACGTAGCGACCGCTGCACTGCGCTGCCACTGCGCTGCGACGCCACTAACCTTTGCCAAAAACGTCAAGAAACTGAAAAAAACTGCTGATTTTCCACTGGGTTGATACGATTGCTTTGCAGTACACACCGGTCGCATTGGTCAGCAGAGGTAAGCAGTTGCTAACTCAGCAGCCAAGTCCCTATAAATACCCCGAAATTTTTTAATACCTATGCTTTTGGTATACCTGATAACACCTTTAATTCCTTCCATCCTTTCCGCTTTACCCTCATTAATCATTCGCTCTACTTTTTGGTCAATTAACCTAACATTATATAGTCGTCGTCTCAGTGCGTTTAGATTTTATATACTCATCGCGTTTTACAGCCTGATGTACCAACTTTTTGTTTGGAATTTTTAGAATCATGATATAACATTTCCCTTAAGATAGTAATAAAAACACAAAGTGCAAAATATCCTATGGAGTTACCAAATTTGTGAGACTGAAATACCATCGACAATGCAAAACGGATGCTTTTCATGTTTCAGTGTATGAATTTGTTTTCTTTTTCTGTATCAAATGTTCTTTGTTAGAAATTAGTTTGCTGTAGTCTTTATTTTGTATCAAATTTATAATAGAGCAGATGTCACCAAATAATGAGAGCTCCATCCGAATTTATTAACTAAAAGGAAGTTAAAGTAAGCCTGATTCTCACTGCAACAAAAAAGTTGCACTTTTCACGCTGCGGAGGTCTAGCGAGCAGGGTCTCCGTCATTGTCTTGACCACGCTAGCAGTAGCGTGTTGACCACTCTAAAGCCTGTGAAATATTCCTCATCAGTGGACGTTTATCCATAGGTTAATTTATATTCTCTTCATTTGTTCGCTATCGATCTAGTAGGATCGTGTGCAGAGTTCTTCAAGAGTTCTTTGATCGTGTCGCAAGTTCGGCAACTTGCGACACGCTGGCTGGCTTGCGTGGCCTCACGCCCACTTCGATGGCTGCGCCCACTTCGATTGCTGCGCCCCACTTCGATGGATGCGCTGCGAGAACCTTCATCAACATCAGTAGTGCAACGGCAGTTGCTGCTACGTCTGCGAAATTTTTCCGTTGCTCATGCTCCACTCGGTCAAAAATTAGCATGTAATATAAATTTTATTTACTGGCACTAACCTCGTTTTAATTAGTATTACCTAGCCTGAACTTACCTACACTAACATATCAATCAGACCTCATCATACAAAAATATCAATTGATAGCAGAAGCAGATGTAACAATGCTGAAGATGTTTCAAAATTCTCGATAAAGGGTCTAGGAAAGCGGAAATAAGGGCAAAGAAAACGATACCACAGCAACGGTAGAAACGAGGCAAAAATGGGTAAATAAAAACGGTACAATTAATTCTCTAAGGTTGGTCAGTCAGTGACTGAACGCACTCAGAACACAGAACATTTCAGAACATTTTCAAAATATTTCAAAAGAACCATGCACCATATTTTTCATAGTTCACTTCCATAGACAAATTGGGTCAAATTTAGTTGATAGCAAATGATGCCGACGATAAAGTCAGCATTCTGATTTTACACAGAGCTGCATCATTCTATCTTGTATATCACTGGTTTTGCTTCATACAATCACATTTATTTGTTGAGTGAGAAGAAAATAAGACCATTGTTAAACCCGACCGGGGGTTTGCTGATCAAAAATAACTGCAGAACAATTTTTTGAAATAACTTTTTATCGTACTACTATGAAAGAAATCGTAAATCAACTAAATCGAAGTAAAAAACTGTGTATATGTATAGGTTTCCAAATTTTAAAATAACGCTTAGTATATTCTGGGGGGTAGATAGCTTAAAATTATCATAAGACTTCGAAGTTCATAAATCTTTGACTTTTGTGGGAAAACATCGTTTCTTAGATTCTCAGATATTTTGAAAAAATTAAAAAATTTTTTTACTGAAAAATGTGACAGAGGACGTTGTTGAAAGTCAGTTTTGGAAGCTTAGTTAGTCACTTTAAGGAAACGGAAAAAGACTGTTGAAAATCGTGAATAGTGGGACAATTTAAGAGTAATTGAATTGTGTGACTTATTTTCTTTTTAACTTTCAAGCTTGAAGAGCATACGTGTAAGAGAGCCGAAAATTATATTTCAAGTACATCAGTTTCGTAAAATTACTTGAATTTGTGAGTTTTTAAAGTTTGAGAATCTTTAGGAAACAAAGTTTCTGGATTTATGAAAAAGTTTGAAGGAAAATGCTGAAGGTTTGAAGGTTTGCTGAGTGTCAGGCCCCGCAAGTGTTGTCGAGTCTTTTGTTATAGTTACTCATAATTTTAAGTATTTTCTTTATGTGTTCCTTTCCCGGTACGGGCCCTAGGTCTGTTTCTCTGCGCTGATGATGCGTCTGTGCATTTACTTTAGTTAGCCCTTAAGTTTCATTTGTATTGTATTTTAATATTCTCATACTATATTGAATGCTTAGCTGAATGGCACAAACACCTAAAATGTAATTTTGCGTGTTGTATTGTGTTATGCAGTAACACATGTCTATGTACGCTATTTTCACAGGAAATAAATAAATCATGTTCTTTGATGAAATGTATCTGTCTATTTGACCTTAGGAGGACAAACCTTGGGAGGACAAACTAATCCGCATAGTTTGTCTCAAAGGAAGACGCTGTCGCAGTTCGGCACTAATAGAATTTACTTCTGTTGCCCTAACGGACTGATTACGGCGCAGACAGTTGCTCGTCTTCCTAACGATACCGCCGTAGTTCGGCATAAACAGAATTTACTTCTGTTGCCCTATCGGACTAAATACAACGTAGGTGGTATCCTCACACACCTCACTCTAGCGGTACCACCGTAGAGCGGCACAAACAGAATCAAATTCTGTTGCCCTAGCGGACTAATAACGGTGCAGGTGGTACCCACACAAATCTGACCTAACGGTACCGCCGTAGTTCGGTACATACAGAAACTACTTCTGTTGCCCTAGCGGACTAAACACGGCGTAGGCGGTACCCCCACGAACCTCAGAAAGGGCCGCTGCACAGAAAAGCTAGCCCCCCAGAAAAAGGTAGCTGCACAGAAGACAGCCCCTTTTCCACGAACCCTCAGGTCGACCGCACGACGGTATCGACATATTCTGGCGCCCGAACAGGGACCCAGAAGCTTTGCACAACTACCAACGTTGCGTGTGATTTCTGGGTTCTACACAACTACGCGGACACCGCACCATTAAAACAAGATGAACCTCGTCGCTCAGGCACGAGAATCCGTCGAAGCCCTCGGCCTCACTCCCACCGATGCGGAGTACAGGGAAGAATTTACCAGCCGCTTGAGGCATTTGGAAGAAGCAGAAGCCGCAGAACGAGCAGCGGAACGAGAAGCGGAACGAGAAGCCGCAGAACGAGCAGCAGAACGAGAAGCCCCAGAACGAGCAGCGGAACGAGAAGCTGAACGAAAAGCAGCACAACGAGACCACGAGCTCAGACTCAGACAACTCGATGCTCAAATCGCTCCCCAAATCGCTCCTCAAAATGCTAGAGTGAAGATACCTCCACCGGCTCCATTCGATCCCACAAAAGAAAGGATGGACGAATTTTTGCAACGCTTCTACAGTCATACAACAGCAATGGGATTCACTGCAGTCGATGCTATTGTCATGCTTCATAACTTGATCACACCGAAGGAACGTCGACTCATCGATACCCTTCCCGCAGCAGATCGCTTCAAGCCTCTTGAAATCAAATTGCTTCTACTAGATGCTCATAAAGTCACTCCAGCAAAACTACGCGCTAACTACTACGAACTGAAGCCAGAAGCCAATATGTCACAGAAGCCAATATGTCACGTTACCTACGGCGATTAGAACAAGCCTTCGACGCTTGGTTAAAAGGATGCAACATCGAAGCTAACTACGAGACTCTTCGTGACTTTTTTCTTGTTGACCGAGCTTACTCAAGCTTGCCTCCCTTCCTCGCTACCCAATTGCGTGATAAGGGTGGTAACACAGTCGCAAGCCTAGGAGAGCAGGGTGATAGCTTCTTGCAAGCAAGACCTCATACATCGCTCCATCAGCTTTGTAAGGGTCGCACACTGACATCAACGACGGATGCGAGCCCTCCGGCACTCAAAGCATCATCAGCACCAGAGCGACGCTCGACATTTCCTGTCCGAGCCCCGAGCACCCCAGCAAGATCACCCAACTCCAGCAACAACTCTCGAGGAACGCCACCAAGAACTTCTAACACTCGTGATGTTCCCACCAGCTCAAGATCGGTCAAGAGAAACAACGAGGACCTTACACTGGATATTACTGCACTTTACATGGCCCCAACCGATCACATTCCAGTGATGAGTGCCGCCAGTTACAGAGGAGGCAAGGAGAGAGCCACAATAGTGGAGCAGCCCATGCAAGCCCACCTATCTCCAGTACTACAGCTCGAGTAAACAATCTAACTACGCATGAAGAATCAGATGAATATTCAAGAAAGTTGACACTGGCAAAGAAGAAACGCACAAGGATGGCAGAGTCATTACCTATGAACTCCATAACGGCATTCTGCACCGGAAAACGTTACGAGACGGTCAGGAAACTCATCAACTTGTGGCACCTGCAAGCGTGCGCCCACAAATCTTGGAAATGGCTCACGACAATCCCCTTGCTGGTCATTATTCCCAAAAGAAGACTCAGGCTCGACTAGAACGAGATTTCTACTGGCCCTCCCTGGCAAGAGATGTGGTCCAATTACTGTCACTCTTGTCACACCTGCCAGACGCACGCTCCTTCTCGACCAAGAAAAGCATCAATCTCAACACCACCGATCACCACTCCATTCTCCGCGCTCAGTGTTGATTTGGTTGGCCCACTGCAACCAGCTTCGGCATGTGGCCACCGATACATTCTCACCGTGATGGACCAAGCAACTCGGGACGCAGACGCAGCCCCGCTCAGACATATAGATGCCGAAACGGTTGCCCAGGAGCTACTCGAAATCTGCAGCCGAGTTGGTTTCCCTCATACGCTAACGAGCGACAACGGCACTCAGTTCACAGCCGCAACCTTTGAAGCTTTCCTGAAACTCGTCGGTATCCAGCACCGATTGACGCCATTATACCATGCCCAATCGAACGGCATAGTCGAACGCTTCAATGGTACGCTCAATGTCATGTTGCGGAAATTAGCCGTAGAACAACCACGAGACTGGGACCTGTATCTGCCTTCCCTCCTTTTTGCTTATTGAGACGCTCCTCAGGCCTCAACCGGGTATTCTCCTTTCGAACTCATCTACGGCCATCGCGTCCGTGGGCCCTTAACCGTGCTCAAAGAATGCTGGACAGATGGAAGTGTGCAAGACGACACGAGCACTGCCCAATATTAAGGGAAATGAAGCACCGATTGAAAGAAACGTGCAAAATTGCTCGCGCGAATCTAAACAGGAGCCAATAGAAAAACGCCAAGTTCTTCAACAGACGTACCAAGATGCGAACTCTAAAGCAAGAAGATAAAGTCCTCGTGTTTCTGCCTGACTCTCGGAAAAGCTACTTATGACTTGGAAAGGTCCCTATACAGTAAAATCACGCCTGGGAACCTATACCTATACATTGGACGTGGATGGAAACAACAAAGTTTATCACATCAACCTCCTTCGCCAGTACCGCGACCGGGAGCAGCAAAGTTCCGCCTCACCAAGCGAGAGCGATCGCGAGGAGGACGACGAGAGAGAAGAGGAAGCTTTTGCAGCGGTTGGCCTCGCCCTAGAACCTACCTGCGAAGAAGAAGAGCTCGAACGGAAAGAACCAGAGATACCGTCACCCGTCGGGGAAACCATTGAAGATTGCCTCATCTCCCCTACGTTGACTACAACACAACGCTCAGAACTCCAGGAACTACTTGGAGAATATCGCGATCTCTTCACAGATACTCCCGGAAGAACCAGCACGGCTGTTCATGAAATAAAATGGAATGATCCTTCCTGTTTCCGACTTCAGCATTCGTATCCACTTCCCCTAGCGCTGGAGCCTGAACTGCAGTCAAGTTTAGAGAAGTGGATGAGGATGATAATCGTGACGCCATCCACATCACCTTACTATTCACCGCTCCTTGCCGTCCGGAAGAAAGACAGTACCCATCGATTTTGTCTGGACTGCAGACACCTCAACAGCCAGACAGTATTCGATGCCGAGCCAATAGCAGACACTACTGCTATTTTCACCAATTTAGCTGGCAAAACAATTTTCAGCAAAATGGATCTGACCAGTGGATATTGGCAGGTAACTCTACACCCTGAGTCCCCCCAATACACCGCCTTCAAAACTAGGTCCGGACTTTACGAATTCAACGTCATGCCTTTCGGACTAGCAAATGCTCTAGCCACTTTTTCCCGCCTAATTCGTCAAGTCGCTGCAGGACTGCAAGATAATGAGGTCTACATGGACGACATCTTAATTGCCTCGACTACCTGGGATGACCATTACGCAGCATTAGCTAAACTGTTCGAAGCTCTCTCTCGACATGGCCTTAAAGCGAAGCCATCCAAATGCGAATTCGGATTTGACAGCCTCCAGTATTTGGGCCATCAACTCAGCAGTAATCAGATTCAGCCTCTGGAGAACCGAGTCGAAGCCTTAAAATCAGCTCCGCTCCCAAAAACAAAACGGGAGCTCCGAAGTTTTCCCGGTACAGTTGGATACTACCAACAGTACATTCCTAACTACTCTCAACTAACATCTAAACTCCATGATTTCCTAAAGAAGAATTCTCCGGAACAAATACCTTGGACCGATACAACAGAAGACCTGTTTGAAAGTTTGAAGTCAGCGTTAGTCAAGAGTCCGGTCTTACAGTTACCAGATCCCAGATGTCCTTACATTCTAAGGACAGATGCCTCCCAAACTGGACTTGGGGCAGCTCTCCTCCAGCCAAGCAAAAGAGACTTCCGTCACTACGCGCCGGTAGCATATGCTTCACGTCGACTGAGAGGAGCAGAAATAAACTATTCTACCATCGAAAAGGAAGCGTGAAGCATCTACTGGGCTCTACAGAATTTTGAGGTCTACCTGAATGGACGAGAATTTGGGTTACAGACAGACCATCGACCGCTCCTTTATTTGCAACAGGCAGACAAGTTGAACCCCCGATTGAAACGCTGGCTTTGTATTTCAGCCTTTTTAGGTTCCGAGCAGAACACCTTTCGGGAGTCGACAACCACCTTGCGGATTTCCTGTCTCGGCTATCGTATCAGAGACACCCTCCCCAGGGCGTGTCAGGCCGCGCATGTGTTGTCGAGTCTTATATTATAGTTACCCAAAATCTTAAGTATTTTCTTTATGTGTTCAGTTCCCGGTACGGGCCCTAGGTCTGTTTCTCTGCGCTGATGATGCGTCTGTGCATTTACTTTAATTAGCCCTTAAGTTTCATTTGAAATTGTATTTTAATATTCTCATACTATTTTGAATACTAAGCTGAATGGCACTAACATCTGAAATGTAATTTCGCGTGTTGTATTGTATTATGCAGTAACTCATGTCTATGTACGCTATTTTCACAGAAAATAAATAAATCATGTTCTTTGCTGAAATGTATCTGTCTATTTGAGAGCCACTGTAACGAAATTCTGCGAAAAAGAATTCATTTTCTGAGGTCGAAAGAGTTTTCCTTTCTCCTTTTTGCCACAGGCTTTAGTCTAATACGACACTCTCGCTTAAAAAGAGGCTTGAGGAGACCACCTTGGGAGGACAAACTAATATACATAGTTTGTCTCAAAGGAAGACGCTGTCGCAGTTCGACACTAACAGAATTTACTTCTGTCGCCCTAACGGACTGATTACGGCGCAGGCAGTTGCTCGTCTTCCTAACATTACCGCCGTAGTTCGGTATAAACAGAATTTACTTCTGTTGCCCTAGCGGACTAACTACGGCGTAGGCGGTATCCACACACACCTCACTCTAGCGGTACCACCGTAGTTCGGCACAAACAGAATGTACTTCTGTTGCCCTAGCGGACTAATTACGGCGCGGGTGGTACCCACACAAATCTCACCTAACGGTACCGCCGTAGTTCGGCACATACATAAACTACTTCTGTTGCCCTAGCGGACTAAAACGGCGTAGGCGGTACCCCCAAGAACCTCAGGAAGTGCCGCTGCACAGAAAAGCTAGCCCCCCGGAAAAAGGTAGCTGCATAGAAGACGGCCCCTTTTCCACGAACCCTCACGTCGACCGCACGACGGTATCGTCACTGAGAAACTAGTTTGCCACATTAAATTCCACAGCATTTAGTCGTTATACGTACTCGCAGAATGGGACCAGATGCAACATAATTTTTTGAGCAATTTGCTTGGAAGCTGTCCACCCAGCAGACGGTGTAAATATCAAATATCAACAGTCTAAATACATCTAGCGCATATCAAGCGGTGCAGGTGAAATATAGGCGAGCGATTTTATATTGCTAACTGAAGCTTGTTGAAAATATTTGGTAGTGGGGTGATTCGAAAACAACGAAAGTTGATTTGCAGTTAGCTGTTTGAAACTGCAATGTACGCACTTACTCGGTCGGAAAAGGCCTAAGCATGATTATGTTTTTATAACAAACGGACGATATTGTGCAAGGAATTATGAAATTTTGGAATTATGAATTTTTTTCTGAGTCGTATTATAGGCCAGTTAAGGTACTTTATATGACTGCCCGGATGATTCCTCAAATGGAGAGTGCAGTGCTCTCCCGAGGGATCATTGCTGCATGCTGTCAAAATATTTTACAAACCTTGGTCAACTGTGGTACGAGGAAGTTTGGCAATTGCTTCTACATAATTTACATGTCAACAAGTTTGAATGACTCAAAAATATAAACGACTACCTGATCCTAGATATGGGGAAAGTCTTAGTTTGAATCATCTAATTAGTAAACTATTAACTTGGTTATTTTTTATATTATATAAATAGATAATAATGTGGAAATTTACTGATAAATATTGAACATGTAAAGTTTTTTATTAACCCTTAGCTTAGATAACTCCATTTTTTTATCTCTCAATAGCTGGAAAACAAACTAACTAATGCCAAACGAATCTCCAAAAAAAAAGAAAGACTCTAAAAAACTTCATACTTGCCGTCAGATGCTCATCATTTAACAACATATGGAAGCTCAGGGCATCTTTCCTACACACGTTGGTCAGCTGTTGTGTTTTTCGACTTCAACAGTGACCGACTGCCGAAACGGTCGCACTGTCTCACTTTGCTCAACTCTACTTTAGGACTTGACAGGGTGCTTACACACCAAAAGACCATAAGCGAGAAAGCTTGGGAGAGTGAAAGATAGGCGAGAACTATCACACACCGACCAAAAGATAGCCAGTTCGCACGTGAATTTCATGGAGAGTGAACTGTTACATAGACCAGCGGTACAAGCATGAGTTTGTAATGTTGAGTTTCAATCCTATTTCACCCCATTGCTTTGAAATATGTAATCTGTCACTGTGTTTTGGATCTTTTGAGTTCCAAAAGCAGAGTACATCATAATCTTCGAATATCAGGAGATTTGTTTACGCTGGAGGAATTGAGTCGTGCAACTTCCTCGTCGATATCTCGCCGTACACTATACCAGAGCAGCCAGACCCAGCCAGAGGCTTGTCGCTCCGACTCGCTCATGGTAGACGAAAGAATGTTGTCGGTGTGGCTCTCGAGCATGCGTGAATCCTTCTTTGAGCCGCTTTACCGCTTCTGACCAGCTTGAGGCTTTCTCTCTAGTTAGCTTGCTCGCTTTTAAAGTGTGTGCACTACCATAGCAATCCGTGTTAATCAATTCAAGCTCGCTTGCTTTCCCGCTTCAAGTCTTTCGGTGTCCGGGCACTCGTAGCCTCACTTGACGGGATGCTCAGGTCATTTCCTACGCCAATGACGTTTCTGTTCATGCTCACCTGGACACGTGACGATTTGTTAGCAATTAAGTGTGAAAGAATGCATGCCAGAGACTGTATTGTTATGATTGTATGTTATATGACAACTGATGGGATTTTAGCGCATGAAGAGAATGTAAAAAAGTAAGAAATATTAACAAGGATTGTAAGAGAACACTGCAGGTGCCCTCTGATTGTGATGGGTTACATGAATGGCCATGTGGGTAAACTTGGTGAGCCGGTGAATGCAAATGGACAAAAATTGATTGATTCCTGTGATGAGAATGAACTTGAGAACCTGCATGTCACAATAGGAAGTGGATTGCATACATGGCAAAGCAGGGAATGGAAAACTGTAATTGACTATATGATTGTGAATCGTAGAGCAAGAGTCGTACAACTTCCTGGCTGGAACCAGGAGCTGGATGTAATACAAAATAAAGTAGAACGTTTAGCATTGGGTGCTCCAAAATGGACAGCTACAGAAGCCATTAGAGGTGACCTAGGGTGGAGCCTATTTGGTCTAGGAAATGTTTGTAGATGAAGATGATTTTGATATTGATAGTGACCATAAAATGCTTGGGCTTGAATTTAATTGGGGTGGAAAGGAGTCAATGCAGAAGGTCAGTAGTGTGAAAGTAAGTTGGCGGATAAAAATATCACACTGGGAAGAAGTTAAGAATGAATTGAGTAGGTGTAACTGGAACAGGTGTGGAAATGTAAATGACCTAAATGGTGAGATTGCAAGAACCTTGGATGATGTGGCAGAGCAGAAGATTGGTAGAATGAAATGCAGGAAAGGGACAGGGAATGCCAGGTGGTTTACAAGTGAGATAAAGGAAGAACGAATGAGAAGAAAGATTTTAAATAAGAAACGACGCAGTATGAGGAAAATGTATGAAAGAAACAGAATCACTGAGGATGAATGGCAGAGTGCATGGAATGAGAACAAGGACCAGCAGTAGAAAGTAAGGAGAATGATTAATGAGGCTAGAGTTAAAGAGGAGAGACCCCATGTTGAAAATTTAAGAAAGAATGGTCCGAATGGAATAAAAAATTGGTACAAGTTTATACAAGGTAATGATAGAGGTAGTGAAGTTCGAGTTGATGAATTAGTGGTCAATGGTTGCAGTGTGCGAGATAGGATGCAAATGATGAAAGCAGTTGAAGAATACTGGGAGGACATTGGTGGAATGAATGAGCAGGTTACAGATGATGAACCCGTAAATTTTCTGATTGATGAACATGAACTGCAAATGGAAGACGAAATCACTTGTGAAGAGATTATAATTTTTTGAGGAAAGTGAACAATGGAAAGGCTTGTGGCCCTGATAGGATCCCATATGAGTTCTATAAGTGTGGAGGAGAGAGTGTAGTCAGTGTGTTGAAATGTTTATTTGATGAGATATGGAAGAGCGAAAGAGTACCAGATGACTGGAACAAGTGTAATGTAGTCCTGTTGCATAAGAATGGACATAAGAGTATGAAAAAACTTAAAAATTACAGACCAATTGCACTGGCTGACACTGCATGTAAGGTCTTTTGTGGTATTTTGAATGAGAGAATGAACAATTTAGTTGAGGAATTAGGAGTCCTGGGAGAAGAAAAGAAGGGTTTTGGGCAATATTGACGTGGGGAGGATAATCTGTTTGTGGTGAGTGAAGTAATAGAGCGAATGAGGAAGGATGACAAGATGGTATATTTAGCATTCCTGGATATTGAAAAGGCGTATGACAGAGTGGATCGGGTTAGGCTCTTTGAAATTTTGAGAAAAGTCGGGTTCAGCAGAAAATTAGTAGAAGTTGTACGAAGTCTGTATGAGAACACAAGCGCTATCTACAGGTTAGGAAATTTAGAAACAGAGCAAGTGAGGAGTGTTAGAGGAGTGAGACAGGGCTGTACTCTGTCTCCCCTGTTGTTCGGATTGTACACTGAAGAATTAGCAGTTCGACTGAGAATGAGTGGCTTAGGACTGAAAGTTCGTAATGAGAGACTGAGCTGTTTGTTGCATGCTGATGATGGGGTTGTGGTTAGTGAATGTGGACATGAACTGCAAAGGATGCTTGACATTGTGAATGGATATAGTACAGATTTCAAGATGAACTTTGGTGCCGACAAAAGTAAGGTTATGGTTATAAATAGTGATGAGACTGATAGAGACAGACTGTGGAATATTGGATAAATCACAAGAGGTAGAACAAAAGAATACAAATATCTAGGTTGTGTGAAAAGCGAAGATGGATGCAATAGAACTAAGGGTGAGAAAGGGGCAAAAGCAATGCAGAGGAGTGGACGGTTAAGTAGTTTGGCCAGATACAGAGCAAACAAGTATGAATGTGTGAGAGAAATGTGGAAGTATGTTGCTGTACCTAGTGTCATGTATGGTAAGAGTGCTCTTGCCTGGAATAGAAGTGATCTTGAAAAGCTGGATGTAAACAAAATAAGGTAGGACGTTTAGCATTGGGTGCTCCAAAATGGACAGCTACAGAAGCCATTAGAGGGACCTAGGGTGGAGCCTATTTTCAGAAAGAATGATGCAAGCGGTGCTGAATTATAAGGTGAGAATTGAAAGAATGCAGAACAGCAGGTGGGTAAAGCGAATTTTTGAATAGAATCTGAGTGTAAGCTATTGGGAGAAAGAATGTTGGAGGCATGCAAGGAAACTTAGTATGCAAAAGATTATTCATGTTAGAATTGGGGAACATGTGGATGACTGGAGTTAAATAAATGTTGGAGGTGTAGGGCCTAAGTGGGACTGCAAGAGGTGAAAAAAAGAGATTGAGAGGCAAACAAATGAGTATGGATAGAATGAGTGGAAGCTTAGCATGATGCGGAAGCCTACAATTAACTGGTATATGAAAAACGAAGCACCTAAGTTTGAGATTTGCTGTGATGGTTGTTATGGAAGTCAACTCTTGTTTGCTGTGAGATGTAAGTCATTGAGTGTGAACAGACGTACATGGAGTTGGAATGAGAATAATAAAAGATTGTGTCGGCAGTGTAATAGTGGAGTGGAGGAAACAATTGAGCATTTTGTACATGAATGTAGCAAGTATGAGCAAGAGAGAGAGTTTCATGAATGTGGCGTTTGGGCAGTATGGAGAGAATGAGTGGTATGCCAGATGTGCTGAAGGTGATTGCGGTATGAGCTGTCTTGCTGGATTGGATCAGGAGTGTAATTTGAGTATCAGTGAAGCTATGAAAATGTTTCTTGTGCGTGCCTGGAGTAAGAGACAGTGACTGGAATGAGCCAGTCAGGTAGAGTGGGCTGTAATGACCCAATATGCCTGGGGATGGTGTTTTGACACACTGGTTTTCCAGTGATGCCGTCCAATGGCAGCTTGTGACAAGGATTGGCAGATCCTGAGTAGTTTAGCGAACAAGTCTGCTACCAGGTGCTGAACTCTTTGTGTGAAAATTGCGAAGGGAATTGTATGCCGTTACAAAGGCCCCGACGTTGTCGGCCCTCAATTTCAAGCTCAAGTTCAAGTTCAACGTACCGAGTCTTCTGAACTTGTTTTCGCAGTCCGACCTTCCAATGTAGCATTAACCGGGCTGAGTCACTGTTTCGGCTCTCTATCTTGCTGCCGCTCGTTCTGAATTCACAACCGGTAAACTATACTATTTTAATATACGATATTATGCCCTCCATGTTTGTTTTGCGCTAACGCTTACTGAAAATTACGAATTCCTTTATAGCTCATCAAATTTTGCTCTCGGATGAAAGATTTTAGAGATAATAAACTTAAAAATTCTTTTTACTGACTTTTTCCATGATCGCAACCGTTTTTTCATAAATGTCATTTCATCAAAGTGAATTGAAGCAAATATTAGTACAGTAATAGTGCTTCCTCCAATATTAGATATAAATTACAAATTAATTACATCATTTCTTACAACTGCTTTCATTTGAGAGCTCATTCACTTACGCGTATAAATTTGCAATCGAATACATTAATTAAAGCGATGCATTAAGCTCGTTCAATGCATTGATGTAACAATGGTATTGATATTAATAAGAATAACATTGTTATCAATTAATTTAAAACAGCTAAAAATTTTGACTTCTGGTAGAGGAAATCGATCTACATGTCAGTACGTCAATCTCGTATCTCATCGAAAAACGGTAAAAATAAATTATCCCTTGATTCTGTGCTATCATTTATTTTTAGAGGACTATATATCGTTCAAAGTTTCATTTTGAGCCATATGCACGAAAGCTCCAACCCTCTTGGTTACACACATACAGTATTCGGGAAAACTTGAAGCAGATTTTGTAATATTGTGTGAATCAAATCATCATGGTTACGTCAGTTTTTCATTTTTTATAATTGTCACGAGACTTAGTCCTGCCCCCTCATTAATTTACGTTAATGAGACGACCGGATACTCGTAATGAGGAATTGGCACACCTCCACGAGAAATGCAAAGAAAACACAAGAAATTAAAGGCAAACCAAAATATAGAAATATTTAACATTCAATAAATCTCTCATGAATACTAAAATAAGAACGGTACTCACCGGTATGAAGGGACCTATTTACAAAAACGCGTTTTTCTGTGCGCATCCGCCTTGATTTTACGCCGACAGGTGCAAAACTCGGAAAGTTGTAGGAAATTTTATATGATTACGTCAGAACATCCTACCACATATTTATTAGGCGATTACACAATCCGTGTATCATAAGGCATAGGGCACCCACGACTACTTCAATTACCACACCCTATTGCAAGCACGTTATCGTAATTTAGAAGAATTGTGAATTATACAAGTGCTACCCTACCGCTTTGGCCGGCCAACTACTTTTAAGTTAACTACACACCGAATGAATGATAAATGAGGCCCAATCTATTATTGTGATTCCACCAGTACAGAAGATGGTCATAACCTAAGCTCACAGGTTCATTCGCACACGCACGGCTTCAGTTCAAACTCCCTGAGTTATTTACAGTTTAGAAAAATGTCTTTCGACGGCTGTATTCACAGATTCGTGTAGATTTCCTTTATGTAGAAATGTAAACAAAGCGACCTCCCACCAGCAAGATAATTTTATCACCTCGTTACTTCTAATCGCGCCAATCACGCTTAATCAAAAAAATAATTTAATTCTTTACTTCAATGAATGACATTAAATTTCCATCACGGTATGGTTGGGATATTCTTCACCCCTCTGCAAAAAATTAGACGAGAAATTTTTAATCCATTGACTCAAAAAAACAGAGAATTTTTAATAAGTTCACTTTTTATATTTGCAAAATATATTTCGACACACACCATATATTTACTTATTTTCAAAGTGATATTTTTCAGTAAAACTTTATTTCCGACGCAACTTAACGGACGGCTCGCAAAAACTTACTAACTGTTGTATATTAAAATATGCATCGTATAATGTGATACTGGTTTTGGAAGTACGAGTTCCGGAGCGGAGGTTTGCGCGTCTTGCCGGATGTCTTATCGCGTTCAGGTCAGATGTCTTCCAGTTGTAATATCGCGGTTTTTCATCACGATACGAGGTTTATTAACTGTAGCTGCAAACTACAGTATCGGTAGCTGTAACTACCGTATCTGAAGCCTTAACTTCAGGAGTAGGAAAAGGAAACTCTCAGCAAAGTTCCTATTCTTGTACTGGCTCATCGATACACCGACTCTGCTTATAAGCTATAGCGCTCGGAAGTTAAACAATGCTCTTCCGGTGCATACCAATGCGATGCGCCCCCAAGGCACAGCTTCCGGCGGAGGTCCCATAAAGACATCTGACCTGAACGCGATAAGACATCCGGCAAGACGCGCAAACCTCCGCTCCGGAACTCGAACTCCCAAAACCAGTATCACATTATACGATGCATATTTTAATATACAACAATTTAAATTGTTGTATATTAAAATATGCATCGTATAATGTGATACTGGTTTTGGGAGTACGAGTTCCGGAGCGGAGGTTTGCGCGTCTTGCCGGATGTCTTATCGCGTTCAGGTCAGATGTCTTTATGGGACCTCCGCCGGAAGCTGTGCCTTGGGGGCGCATCGCATTGGTATGCACCGGAAGAGCATTGTTTAAATTCCGAGCGCTATAGCTTATAAGCAGAGTCGGTGTATCGATGAGCCAGTACAAGAATATGAACAACAATTTAAATTGTTGTATATTAAAATATGCATCGTATAATGTGATACTGGTTTTGGGAGTACGAGTTCCGGAGCGGAGGTTTGCGCGTCTTGCCGGATGTCTTATCGCGTTCAGGTCAGATGTCTTTATGGGACCTCCGCCGGAAGCTGTGCCTTGGGGGCGCATCGCATTGTTATGCACCGGAAGAGCATTGTTTAACTTCCGAGCGCTATAGCTTATAAGCAGAGTCGGTGTATCGATGAGCCAGTACAAGAATAGGAACTTTGCTGAGAGTTTCCTTTTCCTACTCCTGAAGTTAAGGCTTCAGATACGGTAGTTACAGCTACCGATACTGTAGTTTGTAGCTACAGTTAATAAACCTCGTATCGTGATGAAAAACCACGATATTACACTAACCCTTTTGTTCCTAGTGAGGCCTGGCCTGATCTTAACCCTTTGATCGCGCGCACCCAATGGTTTTCTCCTGGACTTCACAAGTGCACGCCTACACCCCTTCTAATTGGTTAGTCTGAAGCTGGCCTTTTTCCTATTTGTGGTTCCACACTTCGACTTCTTTCTCACGGTGTTCCTATCCCTTGTATTGGCTATAGGCCCCTCTGACGAGAGCTTAGCACACTCAGCCTTATTTAGGTCCTTCAAATAAAACCGTTGCTAGGCAACGCTAACACTTCGAGCGCCTTAATTGTCACCCATCTGTTACGGTCAACCCTCGCGGTTGGTGTTTTCCTGCTCTGCCCCGCAGCGTAGGCACTCTTATTTAAGCCTCTTCCAAAATCCTTAATAATCAAAACATGTTTCTCACGCCTCCAACGCAGGGCCGTTGATTTTGACATTCTTTTGGTTCAAAGGCTGGTCGTAAATTTTCCACTCTTAACGGAAGGCTGAGGCCTCTCAAAACACAACACACACCCACATATATCGCTCACTCGATACTCTCAGACACACAAGATGTTGAAGCGACCCATCTGCACTGTTGGAAATGCCCTACATTGAAACAAAACGCCAAACACGAATCACCACTCAATTTAGTCATAACAAAACACAAACATTTAGTCATACAAAACACAATCTTTGAGCTATTCCATCAATGCTAAAGAATTCACAAAATCCATAAATACCCAGGAATTCACAAAATCAAAATACAAGGAATTCACAAAATCAAAATATTTCCTAACATATTAAACTATTTCCCCAAATTTCACTAGGGGCATGTCATCTGAGGAATATGTCCCAAACGTAACCTTGAAGTAGGGAAGCAGAGAGAAAACGTAGTCATCAAAAAATTAATACTCCGATTCCTATTAATATATATTTTTCAGTCAGAAGCAGTATTGGCCGTATATTTTAATAAAAAAATCCTTTTAGAAACATTTTTATAAATCATAGCTTGCCACTTAGATGGTTACTCGTCCTATTTCATTATCAGTATTAATAACTTCAATAATTTGGAGTTGTAGTGTTTTCGCTCAGGCTGCTTTGCATTCCGGGCAGACTGAATTTCTAAAGACTTGGAATATCAATGCTCAAAGCGAGTGTCTGAGGTACAACCGAATCCGATAGGGTAAGGCAAACATAACTGAAGTACATGCCGTATTATTGTGGAAATCGTCGAAAGTATGGCACACGAAGGAATATTACAGTCGGGGATACAGCACCCAAGGACGACTTGGAGGAACGATGGTGGTCGGGGAGTCACAGCGAGAGTGACGTGGCGTCGCGGCTGGCAGTCGAGGCGACGATGGAGGCCGCGAGGCAACTGCTTGCGGAGCGGCCGAGACTTTAAGTGATAATCAGAGTTGCTGGGAGAGAACTGCTGAGTGGCGAGTCACTCTGGGTAGCCTGCTGAGAGGCAAGTGCTGTGAGGAGAGTCGCAGAGAGAAGACTTGTTTGAGCCGCTGCTGTAAGGTGGCTCGCTGGAGGAAGACTTACGTGAGCAGACTTGTGAGTGAACTGAGCTGCTTGCCCCGTAGCTCCTTATATGTATAATGCTTGGTGCGGCCTCGCCGCGCTGAACTAGCTCTCTGATTGGGCGATGCTCGGTGAGGTGTTGACGCTGTCCAGGCTGAATTAAACGTATGTGGGTGTCTTGAGATGACACCTGGCTGCTCGTAGCGGGCAGCTCATAGAGCTTGGTGCGGCACCTCTGCGCCAAACTTGCGCTCTGATTGGTCGACCAGAAGGGGTGCTTCGAGGCATGTTCAGGCTGAGCGAGGTGACGCTTCTAGGCTTGTGTGGTGGTGTTTGCGCACAGCTTGTTGAGACTGCCACAGAGTCAATAATAATATAATCTCGGTTGTTGGTTACTTGGACTGTTGCTGTTGAAGTTGTGGTGGTCTCAACTAGCTGTGCGCTCACACCACCACACAAGCTCAAAAGCGCCACCTCACAGCCTCGAAGTGCTCCTACTGGCCGACCAATCAGCGCTCAAGTCTGGCGCTGGGGGGGGGGGGGCGGTCACAATAAGAAAGAAGAGAAGAGACTTAAAGTTGGGCACAGAGTGTGCCAGGAGAGAAAAGGGAGGAGAGAAAAGGAAAAGGATAGTGGAAGAAAAAAACGCTTAAGGCATAATTAGGTGATCTTGCGCATCTCTTTTGTTTATGCTACTAATTAGTTAAAAATAATAAGGTGAAAGTACCCATCAGGGATTTTTATGCTAAAAAAGATTCATCTTTTGAATTATGCCGCGTCAACTGTGCTCTATTGTATTATTTTTCAACGGTAGGGGGCGACAAGAGCCATGAGTACACGGAGTGAATTTTAATTTTAGCTTAAGGAAATTTATGCTCATCTACAAGTCCGTATATACATACACTATATACATACCTATACATATATAGTTTTCATTTGTATAATTTTTTTTTCATTTTTTTTGTTTTAGTAATATTATTTTATTATTATTATTATTTATTTATTTATTTATTCAGTTCTTTTTTTCATACATGCATATACATACATTTTACATACATGTGCACACATACATACCCGACACGTGTACCCATACATTTTTTTCCATAATTACACACACACACGATACACATGCACACATATATGTATATATACAATTTTTTTTCTTTTATACGTATATATACATTACCACATACACACATACACGCTCGATACAAGTGCACACATATAGTTATATTTATATTTTCCCCACCTATACACCTACAAACATATACACACACGCACACGATACGCATGCACACATATATTCATATATACATTTTCATTATTATTTTTTTCATTTTTTATTTTATTTTTATTTTTTATTTTTTTTATCGTACATTACCTACATTACATTCTAGCTATCTAAAAAAATACACTTATCTTATCTACACAGTGAGCACTACCTAAAATTTCATTTTTTTGTTACTAGACTATGAATTAGGTCTATCTAATTCTTAATCTACGAGTATATACAATCTAATATCTACACATGTATATCATCTAGCGCCTATAATTAGAGAATGAATTTTCACCTATACACTATCTTATTTACGTGTGTTATCCATTCTTTTCAACATACGAGCACATTACCTACCATATGTACCTATTTGTTTACATTTCAAGTTAATTGTTGTTCTCTACCTTTTACAATATAGCGTCTGTACACATCATACATTATATACACGTAGATACAGTTCTGCAGACATGCACTTTATACTACGTACATTTTTAGAAATAGGCTATTGAATATTTAGAGGTGTAAGTAAACAGAAATTTAAGAAATTTTAAAGTAATGAAAAATAATTGATGAAAATTTGTATGTCAGTGCAGCTGAAATGAAGTAAAATGTCTGGGGTTTCGGCTTCCCACCCATGGGGGGAAGACCGTCCTACCGCTCGCCAAAACCCTAGAAAAACAAAAATTATAAATGTAAATGAAAGTATTTTTGGTCTTCCCCCACTTCCTCCGAAGAGGATTTTGAATTTGTAGGTTTTTTGTATAAATATGTTTGTTGAATATTAATGGTTCAATTAAACTTTGGAGGGGGAGGAGGGGCCATTGCAAGTAACCTTGAGCTTTTGAATCTGGAGTGTTGTTTTGAGATGAGGTCTGGTGGGAAAGTTAGATTAGTACACAGATCGGGGTAAAATTGCTGCATATTGTTCCAGATTTTGTTTGCCTGCTCATGCAACAGTATGTTGATGGGAGGAACCTTTAGTTGTATGTGCATGTATTCGGATGGTATTGCGTCTGTTAGTGTGTTGCCTGTGATGAATCTGAGAGCTTTGTTTTGAACCTTTTGCAGTTTGGATATTGATGATGCTGATGCTGTGTGTAATGGTATAACCGGGTATATGAGTGCTGATCTTACGTAGGCCATGTAGAGTTTTAATTTCGTTTTTGTAGACAGATGAGTGAAACGGAGAATTCTGTTGAGGTTTTTGTACGCTATTGCTTGTCTAGTGGAAGCCTGAGATGATATGCCATGTGTTGTTATGCTTAGTCCTAAAACTTTGCCTCTATTTGTGTACGGAATCACTTGGTTGTTGATCATTACATCAAGAGTTTTCCTTCGACTGATTGGGATGATGGCAAATTTGCTGCTGTTGGTTAGGATTTTACATTTATTTTCGAATGAGATGATCTGTTCTATTGCTTTTATGGTTCTTGCTGTTGCAAATCTTAGCGAATATTGTCCTGCTGTTATTTGGGCGATGTCATCTGCGAAACACATATAATCTGTATTTGGTAGTGGAGGAGGTAGACCGTGGGTGTAGAAGCTGTAAAGTGTGGGGGATAAACATGCTCCTTGGGGTACGCCGGTGCGTAATGCGAATTTGGGTCCTATGTAGTTTGCTATTCTTATTGCTGCTGTTCTATTGCTCAGGTAGTTGCTTAGAGTCCGTAAAAATAGAGGGGGGAGATTTGTTTGTGATAGTTTGAAGACCAAGCCAGAATGCCACACCTTGTCACAAGCTTTTTTCACGTCTCTTAAACAAATGTCTATTTTACACTTTTGTGCTAGTTTGATTGATATTGTTTCGTGCAATGTTGCTAGGGCCGTATGAGTTCCTCGGTTGCATCTGAATCCATGTTGCCTGCAGTTGAAAAGGTTGTGAATTGTGAAGAAATTTGTCAATCTGTTGTTTGAAATTTTGTCTAGTAATTTCCTTGTACATCTAAGAGGGAGATCGGCTTATAATTCTGAACTGATTTTAGAGATGAATTTGGTTATGGTAGAAAAATCATTGTTGCATGTTTTAAGGTACCGGGGAAATAGTTTGCAGATACAGACATGTTGAAGATGTAAATGAGAATATGTATCATATTTTTTGGCAGGTTTTTCAGTTGCAGAGTAGTTATGCCTGTTATTCCTGGTGCTTTCTGTTTGAATGTTCTTAGCGCGTGCAGTAGCTCTTCATATGATATAGGGGGAAAATGAATTGGTATCCAGTCTGTTAATATTTCCTGTTCTGTAAGGGACAATCGAATTTGCTAAATTGTTTATGTGATCTTTCACTGCTTCAATATGTTCTCTGTCAAAAAATGGTTCGTCCTGCTCAGTAAATATTTTCTCCCAATGCTCTCTGAAAATAGGTTCTTTTTCTTGTGGTGTGTGTAGTTGAATTTTATTGTTTTCTATACATGGAACTAGTTGTTTTGAGTTATTACCCATCAACGTCTTGCAGGATGACCAGAATGTCTTCGGGTCCTCCTACAGTTCAAGATTTTTAATCAGTTCCTCCCAAGTTTCATGATATTTTTTTTGTATATTTCCTGTAGTTTGGTTTTAATTGCGGTCAGGTGTCTATTGAGTTCTATGGAAGGGCCGTACATGTAAACATATTGCATTGTTTGCTGGTATTGTGCTTGTAATTGCCGGGTTTCATGAGTTAGTTTGATTCCTGGAATGATTCTGTGAGTGATAAGTGGAACTGTTGCTCTGGTGGCGTCCAATACGTGTTTTGCCCATATATCCAAATATTGATCTATTTCTTTAAGCGTAGGGTCCTGTTTTAAAGGAGGTGTGACTGTTGAAAGTATCTGTCTATAGGCTTTCCAATCTACTTTATGAAAATGTATTCTAGGTTTTATAGGAATTTGTATTGTATTTGCCGAAATTGTTGCTATTATGGGAATGTGATCTGACGGAGTGATGGGTCCAGGCTTCAGAAAGATATTGTGGTAAGCTTGTTTGTTCTGTAGGACTATATCTGGTGAGGAGGCGCTATTTTGAGTTATTCTAGTGGGAAAATATGATCCAACGTATGTGTATTTGTGTCTGGAGATTAGATAGTAGAGATGTCTCCCCTGTTATTCCAGTTTGTGTATCCTGTTATACTGTGTGCTGCCTTAATATCTCATAGAAAGTAAGTGCGATGAGGCCTGTTAAAAAGTGTGTGAAAGTCTATGAAATGTAGGTAGTCCGTTCTGGGTGGTGAATAAGTAGTGCCTATAGTGATTGGTCCTTGAAGCGTGTCTATTGTTACTGCTATCATGTCTGAATGAAAATTGTCGTGAAGTCTGTGTGAAATGTTTTTCTTGAGTGCTATTGCGGTGCCTGCGTGATTTTCGTTTAACTTATTTGAATAAAATGTATTGTAATTGAAGATCTTGAGGGGTTGGTTGTTTATGAGGCAGTGACTATTGATGAGTATGATATCTGGGCTTAGCGTGTTATATACATATGTTGGATAGAGTGATTCTTTTGGTATTTCCAAGATTGTACGTTGTGTTGAATTATTGTTATTTTCTTCAAATTTATTTTTGAACAATTAATTTTTTGGGTTTTTTGGTGGCTGCTATTAGTGATTGGTGTCTTGGAAGATTTATGAAGTCCTCGTGAGTGATGATGTTTATTTAGTTCTTGTGAATTATACCCTGTTGTTTCTTATGTATTCCAGTAATGTTTGCGGTCTCATGTCTTGAACTGTAAATTTTAATCCTTTGTCATTTTCTTTTCTATTGAGTTCCTGGATGCACCATTCTGTCGGGGGATTTTCTGGGATTGGTGAGTTATCGATGAAATTTCTGTAGAGTTTGATATGAAAGTTGTGCTTATTGTCTAGTACTATGCTTGAATTTCCCATATCATCACTGATCCTGCGCTTTGTTCTCGCCTCCGTGCCCATGGCCTCCTCCATATGCTCCTGCTCACATTCCAGAGAGACATCCACCATTTTTTCCTAGTCAGTTTCCGTCTCCTGTGGTGTTGTTTCTGATTTGTAATAGAAATTGAAAATTGCGGCTGAGTCACGATCTGGAAAAGTGGTATCGATATTGAAGTTCAGTTTTAGGGATTGTGATAGAAGGTTGCCAAATTTTTGTGTTCTATTGAGTGCTGCTATATGTGCTTCCAAGATGAGTGCTGTAAGTTTAATATGTGTTTGTGATGTTAGCGTGAGGGTGTGTTCTGGGGGGTTTGTTTGTAGTATTGCGTGCTTTGCAATTTCAGCATAGGTGTTTTGAGTTTATTCACGATGCTCTTGTTTTTCATTTTCGATTTTTTGTTTGATTACATTTTTTCTATACGGGCAACTTGATGCTAATGTTCTATGTGATCCATTACAATTGAGGCATTGCTTGAGTGCGCTTGTACATTGATCGTAAGTGTGTTCTTGAGAGGAGCATTCTGAGCAGTATTGAGTTAGTTGGGTGCATTTGTTCGTTGGATGGTCTTCATATTCATAGCATTTGTAACAGATGAGGATGTGTGTATATTTCTCTTGTTCTCATAGGGTGTAATTTTCTTGATAGGGTGTAATTTTCGTGTGGAACATGTGAAAACCGTCTCGGAGGATCCTTTGTGCAGTAGTGGTATCAGAAGTTATCAGTTTGATCAGATGGGTGTATTGTTTTATTTTTAACTATTTCTGTTACTGATAGCTATGAATTTTATGGTTGGATTTCTGCTTTTATTTCTTCTGCAGGTCTTGAGCCTATTTCACTGCCTATTTGTCAAACAAAAATGAATTTTTTAGCTCTTAAGTCCAGGGGAATAGCTGGAATGATATTCAGTTATTGAAATGCGTTGATTGATTTGCTAGAGGTTAGTTTGTCAACTGAAGTGGCATCATCTGTTACTGCATAGAAACCGGTTTTGGTGGGAGTCAGTCGGATAAGGGGAGCATTGAGGTCTTTAAAGGTTGTTTCGAAAATTTTTATTTTATCTACTGGCTTTGCATTGTCGATAAGTTTAAGTTGTACTCTATATGTTGGTGATTTTGTTCTAAGTGTAGCACTGGTAACGGCACTGTTTGGGGTTGGCGGTATGAGCAGCGTAGGCGGAAGGTGGCTAGGGTTTAAGCGGAGGGACCCTGAAATTGTATTCCTAGTTTCAGAAGCTGAACGAGGGTTTAGAAGAAAAGGGGCTCTGGGGAGGGCGGCTACCCGAGCCTCCCTGCCCAGCACCAGCTCCCCTCCCTCGATCTGGGGGAGGCATTTCGGAAAAAGCCTAGCCCTACCCTACTATATTTACAATACAAATATACAGTATTATAATACAATATATACAATTCACGACCACACAATCAAGAACTAACATAGAGGCACACCTAGCAACGGTTCCACTGAGTGAGATATCAATTAACTAACTGACAAATTCCAGAATAACTTATTCACTGTGAACTACACAACATTAAATATATTAAACTATACAATACTAATACATTAAACTATACAATACTAATACATTAAACTATACAATACTAATACATTAAACTATACAAAACTAATACATTAAACTATATAATACTAATACATTAAACTATACAATATCAATACAGTAAACTATACATATTAATACAACAAACTATACAACATCAATACATTTAAATTCGACAAGTATGCACAAGATCACCGGAATGGAAATGACACAGAAAAATAAAAAAGGCAGTAGTTTGAAAAAGTTCTCACCTCTGGCCCGGAGGGGGCGCCCCAGGGCCGGTGGTCAAAAACCACACTCCGTCCTCCGACTAAACTTTCTCTTAAGCCTTCAAAACAGAAAGAATAGGAAAATAAGGAGCTGAGGAAAGTATTAATTTCATGCTATTTTATCGCACAGAGAAAAGTCTCTTACCAACCATGGCGCATTCACGACGGAACCCTGGCGCTGGGGTGGCAGACCAAGCCTCTTCAAGCCGCACGCTTCAGGCAACAAGGCGACATCTGATGAGACTCACGTAAGTTTAGCACAGCACAGACGGCGACAACCCGCCACTACACGTCGACCAAGGGGAGAGCTAGCTTGGCCCAATGAGACCGCAGCCAGCCCTATATAAAGAGCTGAGCGGCTAGCGCAGCTCAGTTCGGTCACTCATGGTGACAGAATTCAGCAGTGCGCGGAATAGCTCAGCTCTTCTGGAAGCGTTCTTCGTCCTGCCTTGGTGTTTTTTGGAGTAGCGGAGTTTTGGTTTTGGTAAGAGTTACTTTTTATCGGTAAGCCTTGCTTTCGGTGGGGTGCTTGAGGTGCCTCGGGGCCTGGCCCTGGGGAGGTGAGAGACTTTTTTTTCTCTTTTTCTCACGTTATTTTTCATTTCTCTGGATCACACCTCTTCCCAGGTAGCAAAATTTATTGACCTAATATTGAGCCAATATACAGTCTCAATATTGACTGGATATTCAAAATGAACATAGGGCAATACCTTATTTTGGAAAATTCGGTTGATATTAGAAAAATATATTGGCCCAATAACAATATTATCATCAATCCAATATCAACTAATTATTGTGTCAATATTGACTTGATAATGAAGTGTTACTTACAATAATATTGGCTTAATACTCAATTCCTGATAGGTTGATATTTGTAAAACATATGGCCACGATAATAATAATTTCACCAACCCAATATTAGCTAATTATTGGGTCACTATGAACTTGATATTGAGGTGTTCCTTAAAAAAATATTGGCCTGTAAGGCCTGGAGTTGCAACTGAGTTGCGCTTGCGGCGAGTGAGGAAGCGACCTTAGTTACTCGTACTTCTTCTGCCATTGGGATCGGTTATACGCTATGCAGAATTTAGCATTTTTTTCTTGGATAATTTTACATATACACATACTAGTATTACTGAACACAAATGGACTAGAACTGAGTAGGAGGGGTAACTAAGGTAGGGTACTACAGGCCCCATACTTATTTTCTGACATCAAGTGGATATTGGTAAAATATATTGTCCCAACAATAATTTATTTTCAACCCAGTATCAGCTCATTACTGTGTCACTATTGACTTGATATTGAGGTGTTTCCTTAAACAACACTTTGGCTCAATAATTAATTTCTAATATCGCATCAATATTCAGAAGGGTTCAAAGACGATAAATGTATATAATTCTGATAAATATGTTATCCTATGTACATACCTACACACCTACAAGACTATGAATTAAACTGCATTCAAAATTTATCTAAAATCCATGATTACAAACCTCTTTGGCATCGTAGTCCAAATTTTGTTGCACGTTCGTACCAGTGGTAGGGCAACCTGTACTAAGCACCATATAACTAAGCACCATATATCATCATCTAAGCAGCATATATATGCGTGATTGAAAAATTGCACGAAAGCGCTTTACTCAAAGAATGATGCATGCAAAATGGGTTATATGGTAGGAATAGGCCTACTCAATACCTTCGTTACGAAATTAAGTCATTTATATCATCTATATAAATGAATTTATATCTTAATTCAATATATAGACATTTATTTCTATAGTAACCTATGACGAACGATTTTAGCATATTTTTTGAAAAAATTAGACCTTCGAAACTCATTGGACGACTGAAAATACAAGAACTGTGAACCTGTGATTACAGTAATTCTGAATATACATATTATTGTCACGTATTCACATTTCTTGATAACTGTCATATATATCTGCACTCATTAATGACTGCAATAACTATTCATTAACTTTATTGGTACATTTTAAACAAATTACTCTGTATTATTGGCGTACAATATCAACCCAATATTTGGGCAATAATATTTTATATTATAACAAATTTTATTAAATTGCATGATTTTTAATTATTAGGAGATAGTTTCCACTAATATGAATATCGTACATATATATATATACACTGTTAGTTTAATATTAGAAATAAAACTATTTACTACGTTGTCCCAATAACAAGTTGATATCATAAATAAATATTTCTTTTTTCGATATTGTCTTGTTATTAGCCTATTATTGTAATCCAAGATTCCAATTTCAAGTCAATAAATAATTATCAACCCAATATTGGCCTAATAATTTCTTGCTACCTGGGTTGTACATGTCTAATCCTGCCGCATGGGGAAGGCCCACTTGGCCTGGTGGGTCCACCCGCCAGTCTAGGGGACTCGCCCAAACCGGCCATCCAACTCCTACATTTCGGGACAATAGCAGTACATCACAATTCTACAAGAAACCAAAAGCAACCACCTACAGAGTTCAACTAAAAAGGATTGACCCAACAAAGGAAGTTCAACGCCAAAGTGTTTTCAGCGCAGCTTTCTCTGAACTTGAAGCCCCTCTCATTAGACTTACAGACAATAGACTCGGCTTCTACGCCGTCACGGATGATCCAAATGCAGTTGACAAGCTCACCTCAACCAATGCTCAGGAAGTTTTCAAACGCATCAACTTACACCCTGATACACCTCCGGACCTTAGAGCTAAACGTTCAATCTTTGTCAGACAGATAAACGGATACATAGGAGAGAAACAGCCATCCGAAATACAAAAGCAAATTCAAAGACTCCAGCCCTGGTTCAAAATTGCCAAAACAATCAAAATCGAGGACTACACTTATGTCATCAAAATAGTAACAGCCGATACCACCATAGCGCCAAGAGTGCTGCGCAACGGACTTCTCATGTTCAACACCAAGATAACATCACATCAATACCAAGCAGAAAAATTTACCCACCTCTTAATTTGCTACAAATGTTACAAGATAGAAGAACATGCCACCCATCAATACCCTGCCACCATAACAGTTTGCTCAGAATGTGGAGACGTAGTTCACACCTACACCCAATGCAAAAACGAGTTTAGGAAATGTTTAAACTGCGGAGGAGCCCACAGAACTCTTGCTGCCAGCTGCCCAACTAGAAAAAATGCAATCAAGGAAAAGGAACAGAAAATCACCCAACAAGAAAGCGAAAGAACTCAGCAAACCTATTCACAAATAGCAAGGACCGCAATCAAAGAATCAACAATACCGAAGCACCCACTTACCATTATCAACAACATACAAGCTACTCACACTCATCCTCGAAGCCCATATCGCCAGTCTAGCAGGAAAAGAGAGCTTTGGCTGCCTTCTCTCTAGAAACCTCCTACTGAACTATGTATCGATGCTAAGTTTGGGGACAGAGACTCAAAATCCATTGTAATCTTTTTCTACAACAATCCGGATACTGAATTTCACATGCAACAGGAACAACAGTCAGAACCATCAAGCTCGAGCATGCACTCAGTGGACGAATCAAACAGTGACAGCGAACTTGAGGAGGAGGAGGGTCCTTCGGTGAGGCCAAAAACCAATTCTCAAATAAGCCAACAACTCATTGCCAATATTGAACCGGCACAGGATCCAACAGCGATGGCGGCAGAAATAAATCCTGAACCACCAACAGACCCACGAATTAAGAGGAAAATCAGCGACCAATTTCCACCAACTGAAAGAGAACACTCAGAAACACGACCAGTAACAATTCAAATTTACCGTAACTCCAACGACAAACAGCCCATTCCTCCCAACCCAACTTAAAAATGGTACATCAACGAACTAGCAAAGAAAGATTTCAGTTAAGAATTCACAGTACAGGACGCAGATACAAGAAAAATACTCGAAATGATTAGAACAGAGGGACTGAAACTCACAGGCACCAAAATACACATTCTGAACAACGACAAATATCTACAACTACGCAAACACTCCACTACAAACAACAACAAAATCCAAGCCTTAACCACGCATTCGTTAACAATTTTTCAGCCTAACGTAACCACGTGGAACAACAAAATAATTACCCTCTCGAACATTTACAATCAATTCGATCCAGATATCATTCTCCTTAATGAAACAGCAGTAAGAACTGGGCAATCAATCAAAATTTTCAACTATAACGTATATTCACAGTCAATCACGCAAACGAACGTTACGCTGAAGCAGCAATAGGAATCAGAAAAAAGATTAAATACAGACTAATAGACAACTCTTATTCAGATATGATCGCTGTAACATTGGAAACACTGCAAGGACCAATCACAATAGCCACAATGTACACACCCCCTCGAACACAATATCTCAACATAATTGACTTAAATACCCTCTTCAGAAGAAACCACCCCACCTACCTGATAAGGCACCTCAACGCACGGCATCCATTTTTAGGGAACAACATTTCAAACACAAGAGGCAGAAACCTACACACCCTAATAAGGTCTGGCATTTGTTCTTATGTGGGGCCATTCTTTCCGACCTACATTACCGGGCATCACACCACCACTCCAGACATTATGTTACAGAACAGCAGGGCATACATGAACACACATCTTAATGCTGGATCATAGACTCCATTCAACCACATACCATTACTGATTAAAATTTCAGCAAACCCAATACAAGTTCCCATACAATCAAGGAAATGTTTTCATAGAGCCAACTGGAAGGAATACTGAGCTGACTAACGACGGCACACACAATTTATAGATTCAAATCCCACTGTAGAGGAAATAGATAAGGCAATAGAGGACTGGACATCAGTAATTCAAACGGCGGCAAACAAGAACATTCCCAACTTAGCTTACAGGACTATTCCAGGCATCAAGCCCAGTCAAGAACCCCTGACACTCAACTAATATACAAAGTAGCTTTAAATCATATGTCCATATTCGGTCCATCTAGACAGGTTTTTAGATACATTACCAATCTCAAAAACAACCTCAACACCATCTACTACGGTTTTTATACTACATCCTGGAACAATATCATGAATGATTTGAACATCGAGGAAGACATACTGAAATTTTGGACCAGTCAATAAACTTCAAGGCGCAAACAGAAATAAACAGCATGCATCCTATTTCAGGCATAACAATGTGGAATTACGAAACCGGCAGACAAAGAGAGGGTTTTTAGGAAGCACTGGAAGCAAATATTCACCAATGAGGACGAGGAGGCATTTGATCGCACATTGAAACAATAGAGACCTGGATGAATCACAATAATCAGCAAACAATCCCATTCCATACAAGCGACCTTAACAGACTTGACCCACTGCAATGCCCACCAATTACCACACAAGAAGTCATAAGTACTTTTCGCACATTCAAACAAAAGGCCCCCGGACAGGGAGGAATAACTTTCAACCATTTAAAGAATCCACCATTAAACATGGTGACCATTCTGACAAACATCTTTAACTATTCCATATCAGCTGATTACTCTACGGACAGTCTAAAGAGAGCATAAATGATTTTTCTACTTAAAGCTGGATCCTCTCCCCATGAAGTCAAAAATTACCGCCCAATTTCACTACTTGACATTCAAGCAAAACTATTCGAGAAAATTCTATATAACAGACTCACATGCCATTTTATACAGCTACATAAACTAAACAAAAGACAGCATGGATTCAAAGCAGACCACGGGACACATACGGCACTTGCAATTTTCCATGAAACCATAGTCAACCACCTATCAGACAAATGCAGGATGGATGTTGTCCTTCGAGACGAGGCTAAAGCCTTCGATAAGGTCTGGAATGTAGGCCTCAAATTTAAGATAGTCAATCTAAACCTACATCCATCTGTCACAAAAACACTTTGCGACTTCATAACAGACAGAGCAGCAGCAGTCAGGATAGGTGGTATCAAAAGACCCTTTTTCGAGCTGGAGGCCGGCGTACTGCAGGGTTCGTGCCTTTCCCCCACTCTTTTCAACTTTTATACCCACGATTTACCAGACCCAGAATCAAATTCAGAATACATAGCATATGCAGATGATATCAAATAGTAGCAATTTGTTTCAGCAATATCAAGGATATAGCAAAAAACACCGAAATAGCAATCAACAACATCAACCTGTTCGAAAACAAATGGAAAAAAAAGACTAACATGCAAAAAGTTACAATAGTACCGATAGCAAGAACAAAATCAGACACCGTCCATATTGACGAAGAGCATATTCTGTACCAAACCAAGGGCAAAGTTCTGGGTTTAAACTTCTCAATAAGGGGCTACACATCTCACGTGGGAATAAGAAAGGCAATAGTAAGAGCAAACTTGTCCAAACTTTTCAGATTCAGCAAGTTAAAGCACCAAGATTAAAAGAAAACTCTACTTTGCATACGTTAGGTCAGTATTATTATACCCGGCCATCCCGTTGCCCACACTTTCTACTAACTCGCTCACAAAAGTACAAAGAGTACAAAATACCGCAACTCGTTTCATCGCAAATTCCTCTCGATCTGATCGAGTAGCGAATAACAGAATCACTACACCAGCAATGCTGTCTCCAACTCATCAATATAGTATTACATAATCAAGCAAACAAAACCTGGAAGCAAATACAAGACAATTTACCTGAAGTGTTTGAAAACAATGTTTCAAGATACTGTGACAGACCACATGCATGCGTGGTTCAGGAGCTCAAGGCCCCTAGCACTGGGACCACCTCCAACCCCAATATTTACTTGAGACCATGTCTAAGATGTTCAACATAACTATTCAGCATTTTTTTCTATTTATTTTTTATTGGGGAACCAGAGCGAGTAGGCCTAGTCTCCATTTACTAGGAAGGGCGGGCAGGGGGGACCCCAAGATCCCATCCCATCACTTTATCACTTTAATATATTTTTTTATTAGTAAGAGCAGAACTTAGCAACCCAATAGACAATATGCAATATACATACCGGCATAGTGTATACCTGCCGGTAACTCTAAACAATATCCCAGACACTGCACAACCCCACAATACCTGACAAAGCCTTGATAGGTTCTTCTTCACAATAAAATTAAGCACCTAACATGAACAGAACCAAACGAACCCAGTCATGCACCCGAGTTGTGTCCTTTGTCTTCTATTATCCATTTCCCTTTTTATTCTGTTTTTCTTTCGGCACACCCTGTGCCAAACTCTACCCCTTCTCTTTCTTACCTCCTCAGCATCGGGAGCTCAGTTCGCTCGTAGAGGCCCTGATATTCACACAAGTCTTCCAGCAAGCCTCCTCACATCAGCGGCTCTCACAGTCTTCTCCCTGCGACTCTCCTCGCAGCAGGCTACCCGCAGCGACTCGCCACGCAGCAATTCGCTCCAAGCAACTCTGATATTCACCAGAAGTCTCGGCTGCCCGCAAGCAGTAGCCTCACGGCCGTCATCGCCACCTCAAAGGCTCACCGCTACGCCAAGCAACTCACGCCGCGACTCACCGACGACCGTCGGTCCTTCAGGTCGTCCTCGAGTACTGTACTACCTGACTGTAAATATTTACCTCATGCGCTATACTGTCGGCGATCTTCACAATAATAAAGCATTTATTCCAGTTGTGTTTTCTTTACCCTGTCGGGTTCGTTTGTACCTCAGGCACTCACTTCGGGCAATGATATTCAAAGTCAAAAGATATTCCCAGTCTGCCCGGAGTGTAAAGCAGCCTGAAGGAGAACACACACTACAAAGTCTGCAATTACTTTCCTTCCAGGGTCCACATATTCAAATTCCAAAACACTTTTGCAGTCAAAAACGCGTTTATGAACGATGTTGACAAAGAATGTAGTTACAGAAATGGAACACTTATTTATTGGTCGATAATCTGCAATAGAAGCCAGGGAGACGCCACTATTTGTGGACAAGAAGAAGCGTCACCTTCGTCACCGAAACGACACTGAAGAACAAACGTTATTGCCACCTTGATTAAATTGAACTTTTTAAGGGCCTAACAGGTTAATGACACGAATTTTCTCAAATTACCTTTGTTTCAGCAACGACCCAAATAACAAGTAGTATCTGATATTTTGTAAATGCCGCTTCCCATCCCAATCCAGAAGGATTATGTCAAAAAAACATTTTTAACCATATTGCTGTTATATAAAAAAAATTCTACTGAGCATTTCTACTCATACGGAAGGCTACACAACTGTAATATTTTCATGCTCTCCACAATTTACATACCCTACTTCGACTGATATAAATAATAAATGCAAATAAAATAATTTTTTTCGAGTTTCCTTTCATTTACAGCGTAAAAAAATAATTTTAATCAAAACTTTATGCATATCTTCTCTTGAGTGAAACACGAGTATTACGAGTATTACACTATGAGTGAAACACGAGTATTACGTTTTTTGTAGTCGCTAAAAATGATATGCATCACTAACTGAAAAGAAATTTTTGTAATCCAGTTAACATGGATTAGATTATAAAATCCTTTGAGACTGTCTGACCACCAAAAAGGTGTTCTCGAGAAATTAAGGAGGGAAGCATCATTTAATTTACCTTGAGGGAACGGAGAATCTATGCGAAAGGTGTATTTCAACAGATGATCCCTGACCAAAGAAACAGCAAGATTGAATGACAATTATGAAACAAGATGGTGGAAGAAAAAAGTAATAGGTACAGAAAAAGAGCACAAAATTGGACCGAAAAAGATGGTTCATTACAAACAAAAAAATCTATTCTATCTCAAGAAAAGAAAGGCCTACCAAACCATCGGCCGGAACCTCACATTTTCCCTGCTAGCGTTTATTTACACTAGTACAATAATTGTCTTCCACTGAGGGAATGTCGATTATTTTAGTATTCCCAAAAAGAGTTTTAAAAATAGGATTTCAAATAATTACTGCATTAATATTCAAATGCTTTACGGTAAATAATTTATTCATCTATGGACACAATAATTGGTAGCTTCTAAAACCTTTGAAGTTTTGTGAAGAGACGTAATCCAAAACTGAAGTTTGATTATGCACACCAGTGAACTGATTAAACTTTTATGATAACTAAGGTTTGGAAATAAGCATTGTCATGTCTATTGATGAGAATATTCCATATATCGGGTAGCATATTTCACCACAATTTTAATAATTCTCTTACACATTATTGATGGCAATTCAAATTAAAAAATGTGCTATTAGTTTCATTATTGGGTGTAATATAAACAAAAAACTCATACAAATTTTGATTGCAATGTAAAAAAATTTCTATAAAATTCCGTAATAACTTTAAATTACCGGTGCTATGTGTTTGGGACAGACCTCACAGTCCTGAAGGCACGGTGCATTTCGAGCTGCATGCGCGCTCATGCATGTCGAGGATAACTGCCAGCTAAACATTGAAGTACTTATTGAGGTAACCCTTTCGATCTCCTCCAATTCTTCCGTTTCTACGAGTGCTAAATTAGTTGGGTTTTCATTTTAGGAAAAGAAATAGCTTTTAGAGTAATTTTGCTCTTATGGTGTGATACTGTGATAAATAGTAAAATTTCAGGGTAGTATGCAGTATTCAGACCTAATCTTATGAAATAATTATCTGACAAAAAATAAATTCAAATATTACCAGATTCAAATAACATAATTCATAGCCGGTGTTCAACATTTTACTCCGGCCAAACTCATCTCAGGATTTCTTAATCTTAGAGCATTCGTTCACAACATTATTTGAGTTGAGATTTAACTCATAAAATTAAATAAAAAATTATGCTTTCATAGCTATTGTGTATTTTCTCATTCATCAAACTTCGGTTAAGAGAGTCAAAATTTTCAATTGATAATGAATAAGCATCTGCATAAAAAATAATAGTTTTGTGTCTGGGTGATTTCAGCTATATTTCAGGGTGCTAATAATTCCATGCCTTGCATTCTTCCGCAACAGTAGAATGTTGTAGTAAAAGGGTTAAAGAAGTAATCGCAGCGCGGTGATTGATTCTCATTCCCTCTTAATGCTTGAATTGTTTCGACCGTTTCGAGTTTGAACAAAAATCGGAATGTAGTTGACTCTAGCGTTGAACTACGAATTATTTGTACTTTTAAACTTACTAACCTATCCTATCCTGAATCGGAATTGTCGCAACCAATGGTTTAAATGTTGTCGTTTATCTAGGTGGACCCAATTAAAAAATTCAGAATACCTACAAATTTTAGCATAAAATATTCTAACCTAAATCATGATAAGCTAACAAATCCTACTATTCTATCCTAACCAAAGCTATCCTGATAATATATCAAACATAAAAAACATGGACCTGTGAAAAAATTTCATCAACATTACCTAAACTATGCTAACCTGATAAAATGTCAAACATCAATGTATATAAAGGCGATCTTTTTATGTAACACTCAGAAATTCGGTATCTTCGATACCGCAAACTCGGATGAGAACGTTACAAGAACTTAGTTTTAAAAGTATTAATATGTAGATAAAAAATAAAAAAATAATGGAAATGGAGAATGAAGATAGAAAATAAAAAATAAACTAATTTGATGAATGAAAATATCGAAGGAAAATGAAGAAATAAAAAACAAACAAAAAAAATAACAACAAAGAACAAAACAAAATAGTGGTAAAAAATAAACAAATAAAAAATGTAAAAAATAATAAAATAACAAATACAAAAATTACATAAATGAAAAAAATAAAAGAATATTGAATAGATTGAAAACTGTAAAAAAATACATCAAATTAAAAAATTAAAAATAATAATAATATAAATAACAAATAAAACGAAATGTCGTGATATAGATTATATTAGGCATATGTATATGAAAACCAACGCTACAGAGGCAAGCCGGTTATCTGTTACGATATATGATCTATGTTCATAGCACATGCTATTATATTTTGGCTAAATCCCGTAAATCTACAACATATTTAAGAATCCCGTAAATCTGCAACATATTTAAGACATGTTGCGTATATAACATTCTGCTGGGCTACAACAAAGGAATGTCAGACCGTTAAGCCGGCGCCGATATAGGCGTGAGAATGGGAGACAGCGCCGCGAGTGCGAGGGGGAGCTTCGAAAGGGTGAGGGATCAAGAGAGGGCCGCAACACACGGGCCAATCATGAGCTCGCGAAGACATCATACGTGGAGGCGTGTCGAGCGCGAACCAATCATAGGCAAAACTTCAGGACCGTCAAGTTTCCAACGAATCAAAATTGATAAAATCGAGTGACTTTCTCTGTAGCTTGGAAGAATCCAGATCCTTCGAGAAAGAAAGAGGCGACACACATAAAAGGAGTGAGACGAGCATAATGGGGGTTCTTTTTGGTGGAAGCGAGTGCGGAAGAGGTGCACGTATCTGAAGGGCACGCAAACAGGCACGCCGGCGCACTGCTGGTGGGCCTCCAACATAATCGGCAAATCGAACACCTGAGCACATCGAAATTTTCAAGAAAGGCAACGTCGTCCATCATAAACCGTCGAAGCTCCAATTTTACAACACGACTGCTCGAAGCACCTCAGCTTTATGGTGGAATCGTCCAGTATCAACATAGCAACCATGCCACGGAGAGAATTCAGAATATTAGTAATCAGTTCCGGGCTCACAAGCAACTTCAGTGAGAAAATATTGAAGCCGCACCGCCTTCAGTGTCTACAATGATGCCGCCACTACGAGTCCTGCAGTGGTCAAGCAGACTCGGAATTCAGAGCTTGAAATGGGGACCGAGTATAGCGCTCCCGCACTACGGACGGTTGACGAGCGAGAAGGAACTTCGGGACCGAGGGGCGGTCTGAGCCACACTACGTAAATTCTTCAAGCAGCATTTGAAGTGTGTAAATTCATCGTGATTTACAATTGCAAGAAAGGGTTTAAGCCAATTTACTGGTTTGGAACTCAGAGAAGTGATTTTTAAGTGTGAAAGTTCTAGTACAGCCAGCACATGGAATAGTGCGTTCCGAGCGGCGCGCAATCAAATGTGATTTGTGTGATGCGGGTAATTAGCTCATGTTCGAATTCTGTGTTGTGCATAATGCGAAGCATTCTATATATTTACACCTTGCTGTGAGTCAAGGTTCTATTTTCTGGCATAACCATTTATTTTATGTGTGCTCATTGAGCTGAATGAGAGTGTTTCGCAGATCATTAGCATCTTGCCTTAGGGCTCTGGTGCGAATATGAGTGATGCGATAATATAATTCCATGTGCCAAAATCCGCGTGTTCAGCTTAAAATAAAATGGGTTTTAATCTTTCAAATTCTTTTATTCTCCATGTCTGGTATGCAGGTGTACGCAAGCATGAAAATATAATACTCTAAAATTGTGCGGGGGTTGAAATTCCCTCAAGCGTCTGGGAAGGGGGTCCTAAACCACACCCTTTCTCATATCGCAACAGAAACAATAAAATAAAAAAAAAATAGATAATGAAATTGATTTATATTTCAATCGTCGAAATGTTGGTTCCGCAATCTAGAAAGAATATGAAACAGTGGCGGATGGTTATTGCGCATACCTACTTGAAACTTCAGCTCCTACCGCTAAAACTAGGACAGAGCATTGTTTTCGAAATTGCATCTATTCCTAACAGAGCTGTGTGAATCACTAAAATATGAAAATTGTCTCTGTTGAGTGCAAACCTATGGAGAATTCCCCATCGCCCTGAGAGACGCATTGGAGTTTAACCTTTAGTTTCAGTTCGGCGGGGCTTCGGGCAGGCGAACTGAGAGCTGCCTCTGCTGTTTTTGGTTAGATATATTTTGAACCTTTATACCTCAGCATACGTCGATGGGTGCCTTACAATTTGGGTGCGATTTTATATTGGCGTCGTCGGTGCTGTAATTATTGCCTCACTTGGTGAGCTAGGAGTGAGCTCTATCAGCGAGCGATTGTATCCTGCGGGCGTCTCTTGTTGACTTGCCTGGCCGTCTGACCTTCTGCGCTGGACCTGCGGTGTCTCACCACCCTCCGTGTTTCCTCGCCCACTTCCTCTTCAATGTTAAATACTTAATCCTTATCCTTGCTCATCACTTCGGCGGTCACTTGCCGACTTAATTTCTGCCACTTTATCTACCTATATTACTCTGCTTAATTAACCTATTTCTTGCTATAATTGTCTGAATGTGGGAGTGCGTGTGATTTGAACCTTATTGAATCCTTTAATTAAGAGCCGGCTTGGGTCAAATGACCTACTTAAATTTCTTCCTTGATACCCTTACCTGCGGCCTGCAAGCGGACAGCTTGTAAGTTGTCTCGGTCTCTAAGTAATTCCTTAAACTTAACGATTTAAACAATTTAAACAATTTATTTACCATAGGAGATACAGAGGTAGAATGTTTCTCAAGTTTAGTACAATGGTCAAATTTGAATAGAGCTACCTGTGGGCCCGAATAAGTTCAGCGACTTCTGGGGCATCCTACCATCACGTTATTCTAAGGTGTACAATACTGTTTAACCTAAATCACTTAACCTGGTTTTGCATTATACTGATCAGTGAGATAATTTACTCGATATCAGACATTTCATTTTACAATATAGGCCATATGGACTATATTTAACAGTACATTCGATAAATGATATAACAGTAGACTGAATATTACCCATGGCACATTACATTATTGGAAACAGTCATGTAGGAGACAAGATTGGACTTGGTGATCTTACACGACTAATATTTCGATAGGAAGTGAGACTCAAGATTTCTTTTGAATACCTTGTAAGAATTACTATCACGGATCTCCGCAGGTATTGAGTTCCAAGTTTTAGTTCCAACGAAGAGGATACTGTGTTGCGACCGGGCCTTTGAATAATAAGGAAGCATGAATTTACTTCTATTTCGGGTTAAATGGTCGTGATGACCAGTTTTCGCAGTTAATAATTGTTTTAGGCTTTTGTCGCCATCAATTGATAATGTTTTGTAAATGAAATTGCATATGGAGATTTTGTAGAAATCCGGAAGTTTAAGTATTTGTAAATTTTTGAATGAATCATTTGTGTGAGCATTATATTCTAGATACTTTACCGCTCTGATCGCTCTTTCTTGCAGAGTAAAACTTACAGTGGATTTATTTTTATCAGTTCCGTCCCATGCTTCTATTCCGTATTGCAGGTATGGTGAAATGAGCGTTCGGTAGAGCATTCGTTAAGCTGTTTCAGGCAGGTAATTTTTAACTTTATTCAGGATACCGATGGATTTTGATAATTTAGAACTAATATGAGCGATGTGCTCGTTAAAAATCAGATGTTTTGTCTATTATGATGCCCAGAAACTTCCATGAGTTGGTCTCTTCGATTTCACCTTCGCCAATTTTTATGCGTGGGAGAGATATATTTTTCTTGTATGAGAATATAATATATTTTGTTTTATCGATGTTGAGGCCTATTTTATTAACTTTAAGCCATAATGAAACCTTATGAAGTTCATTATTTATACTCTCCATAATCATAGCTGGATTTTTGTTCGGAAGGACCGCAGAAAGCGTGCTGTCATCGGCAAAAAGTATGAAATTGAAAAATGATGTAGATTTGATAATATCATTTATAAATATCAGAAATAGGAGAGGCCCAAGGACAGATCCTTGTGGAACTCCATGGCTAATAGTCTGTGGGTCTGATTTTGCATCGTCAATGACAACATATTGTTTCCGATTTGTTAGGTATGATTTGAACCAATCATGGGCGATTCCTCGAATGCCACAACAGTGTAGTTTCGAGAGTAATATGTTATTGAAGGCTCAAAATTTGAGTTTTGCCTTCATAGTTACAGGTCAATAATTTGATGCTCGAGTGAATTCCAATTCCTTCCTTGTTGAGGATAGTAGTGTTGAAGGAAGGATTAAACACCTTCAGTTTTCTCTTCAAGGTTCACAAGGTTTTATTAGCAACAGTTAGCAGTTAATTACTCGTAAATTAGTTTCAAATTATTGTGAGAATAGTCTGCAACAAGAAAAAGGTACAATAGATTTAGCTAGAAGTATTTCAGAGTATTAATACAAAATATCAATAGGAATGGCTATTTCAATATATTACAATTGCATTAATTCTAGTTTTGGAAGACCGTGACGCGGTCTTCCAACGACTGGATTGCAGTGAAAACGTCAGAGCCAATGGACTAACTTAGACTTATTCTACTAAGGCAACTCTAACTCTAAGAAACACGGAGCGCGGGTACAGTTATGATCCACACAATCGAATTCTTTTCGAAAGTTGAGAAACACGGAGAAAACAAGCTTCCCTTCATCTATATTAGAGTAAAGGTACTGTAAATGATTTAATATAGCTCGTGTCGTTGATTTTTTAGAACGAAAACCGTATTGTTTGTCGTAGAGAAAAGATTTTTGTTCAAAATACGAATAAACTTTTTTAAACAAAATTTTTTCAAATATTTTGAACAGAATTGGCATTACAGAGATAGGTCTATAATTATTAATGCACTTTTTATCACCATTTTTGAAAATAGGGGTCACTCTGTCAGTTTTGAGAGAGTTGGGGAAGATACCTTGAGAAAGTCAATGGTTGATAATATTAGATATGCACGGTGTTATTATATCAGCTATAGCCTTAATAACTTTAGCTGAGAATGTATTTAATCCATTTGATTTGTTTTTCAAGTTGTTTATGCACGTAATTACATCGGAGGAATTAGATGGCGTGAAAAAGAAAGAGTTGTGTTCACGGACATGGTCCATGTATTGCAGGTGGTCTGTAGGTTCACTAACGACATTATCGGCGATATTTTTCCCTATATTTATAAGAAAACGTTGTCAAACACTGTTGAAATATCTTGTTTGTCGTAATATTTCACATTTTCGTGAATGATGGACTCAATTGTTTTTGTAGCAGTATTATTCGGTCAATAGCATGAATTTAGAAGGCGCCAAGTTTTTTTTAATATCAGTTTTGTATTCAGTAAATTTGCGCGTAAAGTAGTTTTGTTTCGATGTTCGTATTTGATTTGTCACATGATTCCTGAATCTGTTATATGTTACTCTAGATATTCGTCCTTCGTATAGTAAGGCTAGGTAAGCTTGACGTTTCTTTATATTGATTACGATATCTTCAGTAATCCAAAGCTTTTGTCTATTTTTCGGCGTAATTGTGCGGGTGATTATTGGACAACACTGGATGTATGCGGTCGTTATAATTTCAGTTAGATTTAGTATTGCTTGATCAATGTTAATTACATTATTATTCAGTTCATAGATGTCCAATGTTGGCATTAATTCTTCTAGAACAGTTCGCTTTGTTCCCAAGTTATATTCGTTTACACAACGATATGAAAAAGTCTCAGCCTGTGGGCTGTTACAGGGACTATAGACATTTTTCTTGATGAGAAACACCGGAAAATGGTCAAATAAGTCAGAAATTATTATTCCTATAAGAAAATCAGTCGGATCTAACATAAAAATATTATCGAGCAACGTAGCAGATTCGGATGTAACACACGTAGGTTTCGTGATGATTGGAAGGAAGGAGTTAGACTGAAAAATATTTATGAAGTTTGAGATTTGCTCACAGCTTTCGTATCGTAGAAGATCGTAGTTGAAATCCCCGCAAATTATTATGTCATTGTATAGAGATTTCTTAAACTGAGATATTATGCTTTGAAGCTCGTTCAGGAAAGAGACGTTACAAGCTGTTGGGGGCCTATTTACAGTTCCAAGTATAATCCGTTAACCATTTTTCGTTAGTTCTATAAATAGAGTCTCAATATGTTCACGATTCATAGTTGCACTTAAAATAATTTTCGATGATATGCGTTTAGATATGTACGTGCTGATGCCACCGCCACGTTTGTCATTTCGTAGTGAATGATGGCTATTATAGTTCTGAATATGAGTTAGGTCTTTGGTTGAGTCATCTAGCCAACTTTCGGTGAAACTGAGAACATCAAAATTGCTGTTTAGCTCAGTGATATTACAAGATATTTCATCTATTTTCGGATAAATGGACCTACAGTTCCAATATAATATTGAGAAACCGTTACAGGTTTTTCGCATCGATTCATTGAATTCTTTTATACATAGGTATTTACAATTTCCAGTTTCATTTAGGTTTGGATGCAGTCTATTCAAATGATTGAGATCTGGATCAATATTATCGAATATATCAACATGGTCAGTCATTCTACTGAGCTTTCCGCTGCAGTAATGTTAGCAGAAGTTTTCAGCCAGTTAACGGTAGAAGAATGAAAGGATTTCAGTCTCATTTTACTTCGTAAAATCTGAAAGTCGACAAAGAAGAGGTTTATACTAAGTAACTAAATCCGATTTTGCTTTATTACATTGGCTAATATTTTAACTACGAAGGCTAGATATTTCGGGGCTCAATTCATGTCACGATTTCAATAATCAGGAAACTGGCAAGTACTTAACCTAACTGGTAAATACTAAACATAACGGCCTAGTACGAAATACAGCACGCAATACGCAATCAAACTAATGCAAAATTACACTGTAATATTTTATAGCAAGTATTTTATATTTCACACGTATAATTCAGCTTCTATCTTTCAAATTAAATTACATTTCGAAATAAATAATGCGCACTGTTTAGCGTGGCGAGGTTTGCATTAAGTAGAAACTTACCGAAGTAATATTCTGCCAAATTTCGTAAATATACATTTTCTCATCGTTGCACTAACTTACGACAGTTAAAGTTCTATAAACACAAATATACTTATGAAATATTTTATGGATTCAGACTTTTGCGTGATAACTATTACTAGAGAAATTACCATTAAAAGTTTAATGAAAACATTCAGCGTCGATTAAGGTGGTTTTAACTATTTGCTAAGAAATTATCGAAAAATAATCAATTGAAACAGTACAACATCACCTATCTACAGGTTTCAATACTTAAGCAGTTAAGAAATGCAATTAAAGTTGCACTATAACAAGTCCGTAGAAACAACGGAGAACAGCCAAATTATACACTAAATAAACATGAACGTTTAACACGAAAAATTACGTGGCAGCTTCGACTAAGGTCAACTACCGAATGGGGGCGTTCTAGTCAAGTGCGCTCGCTTATTACGTTTCGGGGTAACTTACGTCGTAAGTTCTATATTAAATGCTATTAGAAAAAGTTTTATTAATTACAAAATTCATGCCAGGGCATAACCGTCATTAAAATTAAGAAACAGTAAGCAAAATGTGACGTAAAAATAAGGAAGATGATACAGACTACCGAGTCAAGTTAAAAATAAAGACATTCCTACTTATAATAAAATTTAAGAAATAAATAGAAACTAAAACACACAGAGATTATTAGTCTAAATTGTCTAAAATCTAGAATGATTTCATAAGGAGAGCGCTAACGATCTAACCCTTTAATTATTATTTACTGCTGCTCTACATGAGCATTTCTTTACCTTATCTTTTTATACGTCTTTCCTTCTTGATTCCGGAAGTGTCCACCACACTGAGGCACAACTTTAAACTCAGGTTAGCATTGCTGTGGTTTGACTAGGTTTGGTATTTCGATACTTTAGCTGTACTATACAAGGCCCAGCTTCTCTCCTTTTTGCTAATCAGACTATTTCATCCTAACAGTATCTACAACTTAGCATCTTTAATAACCCGTGGAGAGGAGGTGGATCTGCGGGTCAGACTGAACGACAGGTTTATTTCGGCGCTTCAAACTGCAGCGATGCCGTCACTTGGAGTTCCTCTTAATTGATCCGGGACTGCTTATCGGCCAACTGCATTTACTGGGTTGAGGAGCAAGAAACCTACGGCAGACATTCTTAACTTGCCCGACTAGACGCTGAGACCTGAGATTGCCGAAGCCTCAGTCACTATTCGTTGTGGATTCCCGCAAGAATACCCCGCTCCTCGTGCTCGATCGTCGCTGTTGCGGCGATGTTGATATAAGCCGCGTAAGGAGACGCTAATCGTAACTGTTTTTAGATTTTAACCTATAATAAATCGACTGTAATCCCTATTCGCATTGAGCGTTAAATTTTAAACCTTTTTATAGAATCTTTCCTAAAGTTGGTTTTCTATGTTCCGTTAAAGGTTTTTAATATCTTTAAACTATCTTTAACTTGCAGGAGAATAATATTTCCTGCTATTGTCTTCGTTCGTATTGATCCTATTTGTGTGGGTTCTCCACAAACCCTTGAAATAGAAGTTTTGCTTATTAATCACCACAGTTCATCAAATACATTTTAGAATAGAAATAGATTATATTGCAAGTGAAATTAATGTCATATACGCGAGTCTGTCTTAAGCACACCATCGTGCTAGCAACATGTACAAAATATACAGCTGAAAACCCACGATTCAAAAATTGTTGCTCATTCATTCAATATTTCTGCATTAATTCATCGCAGTGGTCTTACCATTGTAGTTGACAGCATAACAAGGCGCTAGTAGGCAGCATTCACGGACGCATAGATGAATGCTAGCGTGCACGCTGATGCTGGATATGCCGGCTTTCTGCCGCGTGTAAGAGCCTGCAAACAAATGCAGGGCCGTTATTATACACCAAAGGCTACCCCATCATGTGTGTACATATGAATTTCTAGACCTCCGTAAATCTTCAAATGTCGCGAAACTTCGCTTAAGGGAATTAAATTTATTTTTTTTTTCAGAAATTTGTCTACACATCGAAATTTTGCTGTCTCGCGCGTTTCAGTTTCTCATACAGGCATGGTTAAAATTTTGTTGCACGAGTGGAAAAGTTTAAAATCTATCAGTCCTTCAGATTCAAATAGGAAAATCCGTATGGGATGCGTTGTGAAATTTCGAAGCGGATTTTATGAATTAGGGTTAGATATCATAAATTACGAAACATTTTTCCGTTACTCGCAGAACTAGTAAATTGATCTCAATTAAGGGTCTGATTTCCTTTTTTCTGTCAATTTTCAGTATTAATTCAAAAGATTATTATGTATTTTTATGCTGTTGACAGTGGCTGCTGTCGGTTTTGTAGCATTGTCCTGTATGAAGGAATGCTATTCCAAATTACTATTATTATAATGTACACAATGCTCAGTTAACATGCCAGTGTGTTTTGTCGAATTAATTCGACATTGCAGTTGAATAAGAGGCCCTGAACCATGAGTACTGATGACTCTCCAAACCATGACAAAACGTCCATCACTTTAAAGTGTTTGAATGGAATGAAATACTTGACCTCTTATTCGTCGAACATATTGCCAGCCTTCGCTGTCTAGCCTACTGAAAATAAGACGTCAAAATCTTTACGACTTCTGACGAATTTCACACGACGTTTTCGGTTCTTAACCGATATCATCGGTTTCCATGTTAAAGTGCAACCGCTCAACTTAAAATTCATTCATTCAGTTCTTAATCGTAAAAACAGAATACTTTTCAACAGGACCAAACCCTTTTTGACTCTGAGAAGCAGTTTTAAATTGGTTTCTGAAGCAGCAGATCTTTATGGCGCAATCTGCCTTGTAAAAAGTATGATTTTGGACTATCTCAAATACTGCGTGCCGGAGGTTTGATGCCTTACTACAGTTAACCGCATGCCCCAATACAGTTAACCGCATGCCTCAATACAGTTAACCGCACAGCTCCCATATCTCAATTGAGTCTTTCGCCAATTTTTCCTTTGGGGCCAGTAGCGCAGCCAGGGGGGCCCACAGAAGTCATTCTTTGAAGAAGTCTTTGGCCCCCCCCCCCCCCCCCCCCCCAAATGTTTTGCTGCGTGCCAGTTTCGGTCGTAGTTTTAAGTGAAAGAATAAAATTTATGTTCCAAACCCTCGAAATTATTTGGCGGGGATTCTGCCTGCCTGCCCTCCCCCCAGGAACCGAGGAAGTCACTGTGGACTGACTTAAATACTTCCCATGCTGTCAGTTCTTTTAAGGTAAGAAATTTCTCAATGTCAATACCCTTCACCACTTCTCGGATCTGAAATCCGACGAAGATACCCTTCTTGAGCTTAGCAACACTGAGACCTGGGAACAGAGTACACAAATTTTGGAAGGCAGTACCATTTTAATCCATGGCCTTCACAAAATTCATCAAACCAAGTTTGAGAGGAAGATAAGGAAGCACCTTTTTCATGTCCACCATAAGATTCTCTGTGACACTGTGTTTACCAGGAACGAAAGAGCTCTCCACGACACAAAAATTTCTGAAAGTGAGACGAAAGCAATCTTAGTAAGCCCTCTGAGACTCACAGATCAAAATTCATTTCGACCCCAGTCTACCCATTGTTTTAGTGCTTCCGTACAAGATTGTAATCCAAATAAAATATATATTAGCTAAGATTTAATATCTGAAGTTAGTCGTCTAGCAAATCTTCTAGTAAATGAAATTTTTACCTGAAATTTCAATTGGTAATTAAATAAAAATGGAGGAACGTCTCCCGCTTTAATAATGGCAAACAAAATTTTATAGCTGATATTAACAACACACTTCGTTAACAAAACAGATTACTACAATTGACTTCTGTTTCGAGTGTCAATGACAATCTGCACTATCCCTCTCAGTTTCCCTTGCTTTCATGCGAGCAGGAGCAATTATCGTCTGACGATTGCGTTACGAATACAACTGGTTTTGATGGATTTACAGCATTAAGTATTCGAGTTTCCATTGACTCGCTCTTGTTATAACTATGTTTGAGCAAATAAATATCGGTGGTTAAGTTTTAGATGTTTATCTAACAGCAGTGACTATAGTGTACTGATGTGTTATCGGCACGCTGAAGGAAGGAACGATAGAGCGTAAAAGTATTTTTTATTAATGTATCACTGGAGCTTCACCTACACTTCGACGTAAAGCTTTCCGGAGTTTTACTGGAAATGATAGGAACACGTCCTTCAAATCCCACGTTAATAAAACCTGTAACACAGTTCACGGGACTTGATTGTTTTTTAATCGTATAAAAAGTATGCTTGACGAAGAATCAAGGTTAATGGCCGTTCAATCTTTAGCCTTATCACGTATTGACTCCTGTAGCCTGGTTTGGGGAGATATTCCGAAACATCTTAAAAAAGGTCTACAAAAATGCATGAATTTTGCAGCTAAGGTTGTATGCAACGGTAAATTCAAAAAGAATGATCACGTAACACCTCTCCTGAACAAGCTCGGCTGGGCTCCGATTCAGGAAAGGTTTATGGCGCACCAAGCCAATACGTATTCTCCTCTTTATATCTTCCTCAAAGCAATGCTGAAATAGGGAAATTCCATCCCCCTACCGTCGCCAACCAAAAGCCGAATAGGAGACGTGATTTCTTAATCAAATACCGTTCATCTAACATTGGGCAGAAAGCTGTCAGTATCAAGCCCCTTACTGTGGAACAAACTCGTCCAGAACATCAAAACCCCTCAAACACTAAGAGAATTCAAAACTAAAAGAGCTCTCTATCTTTCGTCTGCACAATAAGTGTTAACTACAGCACGTACTAGTAAAGAAGTCGGGAATTTTTAGTGCTAATTATCTTATCTTTCGTTACATTATACAACAATCAAGACATATTTATAACATGCATATTCAACATGATTGCTTGTATGCGAATATTAAGTACATGTATGAACGCAGATGTGACGCTCGTATGTGTGTATGTATGTGTATGGATATAAATATGTACGTGTGTGTGCGTGTCTATACAGGGTGTTGGTGGAACTCTTGGTACAAACTTCGGCTACTAGTAGAAAATACAAATTTTAACACTTTTTCATCAGTGAAGAAATATCGAAAAACGCTTTGTTTTTTAATTATTGAGCTTAGCAGTTTTTAATGCTGCGCCTCAAGAACTCACGGCGATCCTAGTTAACCACATTCACTAATGTTCAATAATAACACACTAGGGTAATGAAAAACGTTAAATAACATGAAGTACTTTAATAAATAATTGAAAGTAACGCATCAAAGTAGGTGTTCAAAATTTCGACCATTAACATCGATAAACGCACGACACCTTCGTCGAAGCGAGTTGCGTACGTTGCCAAACATTCCTGGGTTGTCAACGATATCTCCAGCAGCGACTGCAATTCGAGCGACAAGGTCTTCTTCCGACTCCACAGGTGTCGCATAAATCAGAGATTTCAAATGCCCCCATAAGAAAAAATCTAACGGAGTCAAATCAGGTGATCTCGGTGGCCAGGACACAGCACCACCACGACCAATCCATCGATTTGGAAATTGTTGGTCAAGAAACCGTCGCCCATTTAGAGCATAATGTGCCGGAGCTCCATCGTGTTGAAACCAAAGTCGTCTACGAATACCTAATGGCACATTTTCCAATAAACCAGGAAGGACTTCTTCAAGAAAGATTTTGTACATATCTCCAGTAAGACGCTTTGGCAGAATGTATGGACCAATGAGTTGATTATGCACGATACCTGCCCAAACATTGACAGTGTAGCGATGTTGTGATGACGTTCATGAGGGTTGAGGGTTGTTCTGCTGCCATGAGTGAAAGTTATGATAATCAAAAATTCCATCTCGGCTGAAGGTTGCTTCATCCGTAAACAACACACCCTCTGCAAAATTGGCATCTTCTACCCTCCGATCTAAAAACCCCTGCGCAAATCGCTCACGAGGACCATAATCAACGGGAAGGAGACCCTGGACTCTCTGGAAGTGATACGGATGATAATTATTCCGGTTCAATACATGCCACACTGTACTATGGTCACGAATACCCAAAGATGCTGTTGCGGCACGGGTGCTCGTACGCGGGTTTCTACGGAAATGTTCCAACACTTCTTGCTCTCGATTCTACTCTGTTTACACTAAAACTGCCGATTTCCGTCAATCTTTGGTGCAATGCAGTGAATAATCAATGATCAGGGACTTCTCGATTAGGGTAACGTTCGTGATAGATTCTCGCGGCACGTCTTGCATTACCATTAGTAGCACCATAAGTGAAATGCATATCTGCCATTTGTGCATTTGTAAGGCGATACATCTTACCACTTCAGTGCCACGGTGCTAACTGACAAACGATACACATACGCTTCTCACCAGGGGTCACTAACGTGACTTGAAATTTCTAGAAATTTCCTGAATCCGTGAATTAATGTTTTAAACTTTGAATAAAACATGTTCGATTCTGCCGACACTTGTTCATTCTAATTCCCCATATTGCCCTTATTCCTGTCTGTTGCGAAATCGCTGTTGTGTTCTTGTAGCGTAGCATTAAAAACTTCTAAGCCCAATAATTAAAAAACTAAACGTTTTTCAATATTTTTTCACTGATGAAAAAGTGTTTAAATTTGTATTTTATACTAGTAGCCGAAGTTTTTACTAAGAGTTCCACCCACCCCCCTGTATATATAGAACATATTCCCCTCCTTAAATGCTCATGTTAATCTTGTGTTACTAAGTGTCGTTTCTTACACTCTTTGAGTATACTTTGGCCACACTATTTTCGGTTGTTTTGACCCTCTCGTTTTGTCCCAGCAATACTGAGAATGTAACGGTTGGCATTGTACAACGATCCTTCTCATCAATTTGAATCCGGTGAACTTTTTTGTGCCAAAGCAAGTAGCATATGAAATTCAATTTTTTGTGTTATTGTAAAATCTTTCATTTTATCCGAGCCAGTTATTTAGCTTACTAGTTGATACGAAACAACGTAAAATGGCCTCTAATATCAACCTTGCAGTCTAAGATGCAAATTAATTTGGATCTACCCGTTTTACTTTCAACCATAATCCCTCATTTCACTAGTTCCAACGTTGTTAAACTCAAATTTCAATCTGGGAGTGCACTAACTAGAGTGTTTTTAACAACGCATCACATGCACAATGTTTTCTTAACCACTTGTAATAAAATCCATTGCTAAAATCAGACCAACGCAACGAAGGAAATGCATTTTCTACGCGCTTTTCTCCCAACCATTTGTTACAAAAATTAACCGCTATAAGTATTACGATCCCCATGCGTAGATATGAAATCATGGTCTTAATTTTAAGATATTTGAAAGCACTTTTCGCTCATATTGAAACATTTGAACATGTGACGTAGTTCATTGGCAATTCTTACTTTCCTACGCTCGTGTGTGCATTAAGACGAAATCATTTTCGGTGGTTAACTTTTCGTATTGTTCCAGTTATGCAGCAAATATTATGGATTCATGATCCAATATATACGCGCACCCTAACAAGAGTGTATTCAACTATAGACCCATTTTGTTTATCAAACCGACTTTAAAGTTCGTTTTCTTACCATTACGATCGCAGTACAGTTTTTCCTTTGCTTTGTTGACCGATTCATTTGCGTTTGCCAAGGACATGTATTCACGTATTTTCTCACGCATTTTTAAGGCGTTCTAGCCACGGGAAAATCTTCGTCGTCAGAATCTAGTGGCAATAATCTCTCTTTGACTAAAAATAATGGTCCTCTAACTTCAAATTAAAAAAGGAGTTCAAAAGGCGAAAATACAGTAGTTATTTGCGGTACTTCCCGGTGCAAAAAGTGAAGGTTGAAGGTATCTATCCCAGACCTCGGGTTCATCCGCTGCTACTTTTTTAAGCATCTGCTTTAGAGTCGTATTAAAATTTTTACAAGCACCATTACAACGAGCGTTGTACGGTGTGGTATGAATGCTCTTAATTTGAAGTAACTGATTAAATTTCAACATTACTGCTGACCTAAATTGGGTTCGCTGATCGTGGAGGATTTCATTAGGCAAACCTACTCTGCAAAACATTTCCATGAGAGCTTCCGCCACAGTGCCGCTATCTATTCGTTTTAAACCTACCGCATCTGGGTATTTAGTGGCTAAATCTATCATGATCAGCGCAAATCTGTTGCCTCTATGACTTTTCGGAAGTGGTCCGATAATGTCTACGGCAACACGAAAAAAAGGTTTACCAATTACTGGCATTTTTACAAGAGGTACCTTACTAGGTCTGTTTACCGAATACTTTTGACATTCTACACACAATAAACAATAGCGCCTAATATCAGAGTAACATCCTGGCCAAAAAATGCGCTAGTACCCTATCTTGAGTTTTCCGAATGCCCAAATGTCCTGCACAAATCGCATCGTGCCCTAACTGTATTACTTTATTTCGCAATTCTACCGGCAGCAAAATTTGCTTCAATACATTACGGCTATTCCCTTTTAATCAAAACTTCGTCAAAACACCATTAATAAGTTCAAATCTGGGAAAATCAGGTTTTATCTCATTAACTTTAGAAAAGTATTTTATCAAGGATTTATCTCATTTTTGAAGAGCAATTAAATCTTAGATATTTATCTTTCCCATGTCAAAAATTATTTTATTTAAATTCAATTCAGTAGGGGGTTCAGGTTTTCCTTCAATAACCCGTTGTTGCCTAGTTGGTACAACACACACCGAATTAACGCCACCTGGAGACTCTACAGGATCCGCCGAACATGCACAGGTTGCCCCCGGAACGTTTCCTAGTAAAACATCGAAAGGAAGTTCATCCAAGCAAACTGCATTTATATTCCCCGTAAAATATGGACATGACAAGTTTACTTTTACCTTTGGAGCATTAATCGTTCTGTTTTCAGCGAACTTTACGGTAACGGGTAAATGTGTAGCGTTGGTCAGTAATTGATTTTCCACTTTTTGATGCCTAAACGTAGTTAATTAGATCGAAATAAACAAGTTTTCCTCTATGCACTTTCCGTCGGAAACAAATATTTTACGATTTATAGCGGTAAATGACTTACCGCAACTCTAGTGTTTGAAGCGGGAAGTAATTCATCGAACGCGTCGTATGGCAACACTGCAATGGACGCTCTGATCCGACGCGTTTGAATGCTCGAGCCCGTTCCCGCCATCTAAGACGAAAGTTAATATACCGCTATAATTCCTTATTTTTGGGTGATAATTTCTATTGTGTTATCAACTAAAAGGTCCTAGAAGTGAGTTCAGGCTCCGCAAGCTCCGCGGGGTGAGCTAATAATAAATTACGAAGTATTCGAACGTCCTCTAACAGCTCAATCTCGCAAAAAATAAAACCTACCGCTCTAACTTGTACAATACTTATTTGCCGCAAAAAGTGTATAGAAGAAAAGTATTTTATTTCGATGTTATGACCATGATTCAACCAACAAAAATTCGAAAATGGATTAGTAGCTGTTTATTCGATCGCATTCGTCATCAAAGACGAAAATTAACTTACCGCTATAACTCGTAAAATACTCATTTCCGACGGAAAGTGCATGAAAGAAAACTTGTTTATTTCGATCTAATTAATTATGTTTAGGCAACGAAAAGTGGAAAATCGATTCCTGACCAACGCTACACATATACCCGGTAACGTTTCTGCCTGTTAAGTCGTTAGCTTCGACTAATGAACGCTTAACTGACACTGTCGAAGCGCTAGAATCTCTAAGAACCTCAACTTCATGTCCATAGCGGCATAGCAGGTACCGTAAGAAACTGGTATATCATTATTAAAAAGAAACTCTGATTTAAAAACTGCGTTTACGGCAAAGTTTTCACCTACGTCACGCTTATTTGCCTTACCATTTTTGCAGAGGTCGTTCCTTTTTTCTGTTGATTTCTTTTTCTGCATGCAGTCTTTCGCAAAGTGAAGTGTCCCTCTCGTCCACAGGAAAAACATGTTGGTTTGCTAATTAGCTTAGGGTGCATCGTCTCTTCCTTCTCAATATTTCGCGAGGCTGAGAACTTCAAAAACTTTGGAGGAATCTCCAAATCTTCCCGAGGAATTTTCATGCCTGAATTTACAAAATTTCGCGACGTGTCCACTTCCCACAAATATGGCATGACTTGTAATTTGGGTCACGTGTTCTGATTGGAGAACTTTCTTCAAGTATCTCTTGCCCATGGATCGCTTGATAATTGTCTGCCATTTTGATGCCTTTGTCTAATGATATATTAAATATCTCATGTTCCCGAAAGTATTCAGACAAATCTCTACTTGCCGCGTTACGCATTTGGTCTTTAATTACCAGCTCCTTCAGCTTCGTGAGGTCTTTCCCGACTGCCGCTTGTTCACAAAATTTTCCGAAATCTTCGGTTAGGTCCAAGGCAAATTGACGATATGATTCACGTCCTTGCCTCCTTGTCCTAAACCGATCTTCGTAGTCATAAATAGTGAACCCAAAAGCTTCAATTATTTGTGGTTTTACACACGAATACGCTGAGTCATAGGGAAGGGAATTTATGAAGGCCGACACCTTCGAATTTGTAAAGCCATTTTGCAGCGCAGACATGGCAGCTACAGCATTCCATCTGATTGCCTCTTTGACTCTTTCAAAAGTCTGCAGGCAGACTGCAACATCATCGCCATCTCTGTATGATGCTAGTTTAATGAGAGATTTTCTTTCAGCAGCACTCGAGTTTTCTCCATTGGAAGACCGACTTCTCGCCTTCTCCAACTCAACTTCAAGTTTAAGAACCTCTCGCTGATGTCGTCTCTCTTCTCTTTGCAGTTCATCCAGTCGCTTCCTATCCGCCTGTGGTGATCCCAGCGGCAAGCCGCGGACCCCCACAAGACCTGAGAAAAGCTGCCTCCAGACTACAACCGCATCCGTTCCAGAGCACCTCCGGACCCGAAGCGCCTAGTCAACCAAACACGGGACCTGAGAGAAGCCGCCTCGCGACTATGAGAAAAGGTGCCCGTAAGCTACAACGGCTTCCAGCCTCCAGCACCACAGGCCCACAAACTCGCGACCAATCAGGACTCACGCCCGGACTCAGGGCTTGCACTCGAGGCCTACATAAGGCGACCCCAACAAGGCTCGCACGCACTCAAGCCCTCGTCCTCGTTCAAGTCACATCTCCAGCACCAGCCTCGTGTTCCTGCATCTAGCTTCCGAGATCGACTTTGTCTCTCGCGTACCTGCACCAAGCTCCGGAGACCGGCCCTGCCTATCGACGCTTCAAGGTGTTTCAAAGCCTAAAAAAAAGTCACGTTGCAACGCCCCGCGCCGGCGTCGTCGGCCAAGCCGCCCTACGACATCTCTCGCCCGCTCCGGCCGGCTAGCCTCGCCGTAGCTACTTATCAGCTACAACGGTGAACCGCGTGGCGGCTTGGCCCGACCCAGCTGACTAGCCTCGTCTCGGCGCCCCGCTAGCACCAGCTGACCTGTTCGTAACAGTCGCACGACGTAGCACCAATCATCACGTCTCGCCGCTGCGTTCGTAAGTAGCGTCCTAGCGGACGTTACCCGCTATTGGTGCTTGTTTCATTCATTACGTAAATTCTCGCATAGTATTGTATTTCAATCATCACGTATTAGTGCTATTCTCGCATAGGATTGTGTTTCAATCATTACGTAATTTATGTCATTTTCGAATAGGATTGTATTTCAATCATCACGTATTAGTACTATTCTCGCATAGGATTGTGTTTCAATCATTACGTCATTCCCGAATAGGATTGTGCTTCAATCATCACGTATTTGTGCTATTCTCGCATAGGATTGTGTTTCAATCGTTACGTCATTTCCGAATAGGATTGTGCTTCAATCATCACGTATTTGTGCTATTCTCGCGTAGGATTGTGTTTCAATCATTACGTCATTCCCGAATAGGATTGTGCTTCAATCATCACGTATTTGTGTTATTCTCGCATAGGATTGTGTTTCAATCATTACGTCATTCCCGAATAGGATTGTGCTTCAATCATCACGTATTTGTGCTATTCTCGCATAGGATTGTATTTCAATTTATGTCATTCTCGAATAGGATTGTACTCCAATCACCACATATTTGTGCTATTCTCACATAGGATTGTGTTTCAATCATTACGTACTTCTCGAATAGTATTGTATTTCAACCATCACGTATTAGTGCTGCGTTCCAATCATTACGTAATTTACGAGTAACGAACAGTGCTCATAGTAGTCACCGAGGGCCCAGTGTAATGGTCCGTGTTCCGTGTACCTAACAATCACCAATATAATTACCGTGTTACCCCCGTGTTGTCCATATCCTGCCGAATACGGTTGTACCTCAGGCACTCGCTTCGGGCTATCCTATCACGAAAAAGATAGCTCAAAGTCTGCCCGAAGCGTGTTGCAGCCTGGGGGAGAACACCACACTGGTTGACCCCAGAGGTATTCGGCAGGCAATAGGAGGCAGGGCTGGGAAAGATATCCGGTTGCCCGCATTCAGCGGAGATGTGAAAGGATGGTTACTGCATTGCGACGTGTTCCTCGCACAAGTACCAAACCTGGACGACGGCGCAAAGTTCGGAGCGTTACTAGGAGGACTCCCAACACACATCGTATCCGAGATCCAAGAAATACTCCTGAACCCACCGGCAAACGACAAATACGACGCATTAAAAGCCGCATTAACGCACCGTTTCGTGCGACACGACGAGGAAGCAAACTACGACACCATCGTCAAAACTACCATGGGAGACAATACGCCATCAGAATTGCTCCTCGAAATGAAACGACTGAACAGCTGCAGGCAAGCACCCCTACCACCGTCCGTCATCCGTTCCATGCACCTCGCGAAGCTACCAATCACAGCACAACCGCTGATCGAGGCACTAGGCAGGGGAAAAACGGACAAAGAATACAGAGTAATCGCAGATCAGATCATAGCAAGGCAAACCGCTTGCCAAACTGCCATGAGTGAACCCATCGCCGTAACTGCCATCAAACAACCACCATCTCTTACCGTCTCAAGAGCGGAATTTGACAAAGCCCTACAGGAAATAGCAGAACTCAAGAAAATACTGGCAAACGCTTTACGCCCACAGGAAAACAAGAAGCAAGCAGAAGATTGGCGAAACCAAACCCCAGGACCTAGGTACGGAAACAGAAGCAATACAAGAATCAAGCAGGACCAAGCAATCTGCTATTACCACCAAACTTTCGGTAACCGAGCAAGAAACTGTACCAACCTTGCAGTTTCGCGGGAAACGACGACCGCGGAGAATGGTAAACGCCCCAGTCTCCGCACAGACAAAAAAAAAGGCGAGCTAATGTACGTCACAGACACCGGCAACGTACGATACCTCATCGACACCGGTTCAGCCGTCAGCCTAGTACCAGCTAAAAAGAAACACACGCTCAAACCCCCGTCCTACGACTTACTCGCCGCCAACAACACCCCCATAGCTTCTTACGGGACGACTGAGCGCATCATCCTGCTCAACCCCCTATGGCCCGTAAGTTGGAACTTCATAGAAGCGGACGTGGGACAACCGATCATTGGCATGGACTTCCTCGCCGCACACCAGCTAAGAGTCGACACCGCAAACGCAAGCCTATACGCCCAAACTTCCGGAACCAAAGTACCCTGCAAACGTGTCGTTTCAAGAAGCCAACGAGTGCACAGGATCGAACACCAAACCGCCCCGGAATTCAACACATTGTACGAGGAATACCCCGGAATACTACCGACCTCCCAACACATCCGGCACACACAAAAGAAAATCGACGTAGAACACCACATCGAAACAACCGGACCCCCAGTATATGCACGACCAAGGAGACTGTCTCCGGAAAAATTGGAAGCGGCGCGACAAGAATTCAAGGAAATGCTGGAACATGGCATCATCAGGCCGTCGAAGAGCGCCTGGGCATCACCCATGCACATGGTACCAAAGGCAGCCGAACCCGGGGCATGGAGAATCTGCGGAGACTACAGACGACTGAACGCAAGCACCAAACCTGACCGTTACCCAATACCACACTGTCAAGACTTCCATTACAAACTGCATAACAAAACAATCTTCTCCAAAATCGACCTCGTCAAAGCCTATCACCAAATACCCGTCAAAAACGAGGACATCCAGAAAACGGCCATCACCACACCATTTGGGCTGTACGAATACACCGTGATGTCATTCGGGCTGCGGAACGCAGCCCAAACGTTCCAACGATACATCGACGCGGTAACAAGAGACATGGACTTCGTAACGGCATACATCGACGACATACTGATAGCGTCCGCAAACGCAGAGGAGCACCAAAAACACCTCCGACAACTCTTCCATCGGCTACAAGGAGAAGGACTGCGCGTGCACCCCGCCAAGTGCATTTTCGGAGTGCCCGAGCTAGACTTTCTCGGACACAGAGTGTCAGCCGGCGGAATCTCACCACTCCCTCAGAAAATAGAGGAAATATGCAGTTTTCCCCAACCAGCAACAGTAAAAAAGCTACGACAATTCCTAGGAATAGTCAACTATTACCACCGATTCCTCCCAGCCGCAGCAGAAAAGATGCGAGCTCTGACCGGATTGACAAAAGGATACTCCAAAAACTCAAAGAAAATTATCAACTGGACAACAGAACTAAACGAAGCGTTCACTAGCCTAAAACGCGAGATCTCGCAACTCACCTTGCTAGCGCACCCCGCTCCAGAAGGCAAAAGCACCTTAATCACAGACGCATCAGGAACCGCAGTCGGCGCCGTACTACAACAAAAAATCGGGCAAGAACAGCGCCCCGTAGCATTTTTCTCCAAAAAACTAGACGACACCCAACGTAAATACAGCACCTACGACCGCGAACTAATGGCGATATTCCTCGCAGTGAAACACTTCGAGCATTTTTTGGAAGGCCGAAGCTTAGAAATCAGGACAGACCATAAACCGCTCTGTTTTGCCCTGCAAAAAGCCACGGAAGGCAACCGCCCCCGGGTAGCAAGACAGCTCTCCTACCTCTCACAGTTCGACTGCGAAATCAAGCACATCAGCGGCGACAACAACACGGTCGCAGACGCGCTATCACGTCTGGTGTCAACAATAATACCTAAAGGACCCGCGATCAACTACGAGAAAATAATGACCGAACAAAACAGAGACGCAGAATTAGAAGAACTGCTGCACCCAGCATCAAAGAACGCGCTCTAACTACGCCCCATAATCAGACAGACCGGTAAACCACCCCTCTGGTGCGACGTGTCAACAGGCCTACGGAGGCCATACATCCCGGAATGCTGCAGAAAGAACGTATTTCAGCATTTCCACGGGGCGAGTCATCCCGGCATACAAGCAACAAGGGACCTCTTGAGGCAGCGAGTAATCTGGCCCGGACTCAACAAAGACGTCGGCAAGTGGACACGCGAGTGCATTCCATGCCAGACAAGCAAAATAATAAGGCACACCAAATGCCCGCCCGGGAAGATGCCGGTACCCAAGGAACGGTTCCAGACGATACACATCGATATCGTCGGACCACTACCCGTGTCACAAAACAAACGGTACCTGCTGACGTGCATTGACCGCTTCACCAGATGGTGCACCGCTACCCCAATGGCCGATTGTACGGCAGAAACAACAGCACGGGCATTCCTAAAAAACTGGGTAGCATCATTCGGCGCTCCAACAACAATCATCACGGACCAAGGCGTCCAGTTCGAGTCTAACTTATGGAAAAACTTGCTGACGGCGCTGGGCGCTGAGAGACAGCGAACGACAGCGTACCACCCGCAGAGCAACGGACTGGTGGAGAGGATGCACAGAAGATTGAAGGAGGCGTTAAAAGCTACGGTCACTGACGCAGACTGGGCAGACGCACTACCCCTCATACTGCTTAACATCCGAGCCACGCCACACACGGACGCAAACATCTCCCCCGCCGAAATGGTATACGGACAAACATTGCGCCTCGCAGGAGAGCTACCCGAGAAAGAAAAAGGAGACCGGCCCGCCAGAGAATTTCTACAATGCCTAAAAAAACGAGTGACAAACCTGCAGCCAATACTGCCACGACAACAGGGACCCCAAAAAGCCAATGTCCCGAGCGCTCTATACAAGGCGACCAACGTCTTCGTGAAACACGGGGGGCACAGAAGACCCTTACAGAAACCCTACGCAGGTCCCTTTCCCGTGCTCCAGAGGACACCAAACTACATCACCGTAGATATACAAGGCAAAAAAGCTAACATCGCGACGGAAAGGGTCAAAGCAGCCTACCTAGCCACCATCGAGGATAAACCTCAACAACAGGCTAAGGCACCGAGAGCAACAAACTACGAAGTATACGAGGGAGTTCCGTTCCCTGGAACAGGCACAACAATCCCTAAAACAGCAAAACAGGCAGTATTCACTAAATACGGCAGAGAAAGCAGACCACCAGTGAGGTACTAAGTGTTTTGAAAAAAAAAAAAAAAAAAAAAAAAACAGGAGAGGGACACCTGTGGTGATCCCAGCGGCAAGCCGCGGACCCCCACAAGACCTGAGAAAAGCTGCCTCCAGACTACAACCGCATCCGTTCCAGAGCACCTCCGGACCCGAAGCGCCTAGTCAACCAAACACGGGACCTGAGAGAAGCCGCCTCGCGACTATGAGAAAAGGTGCCCGTAAGCTACAACGGCTTCCTGCCTCCAGCACCACAGGCCCACAAACTCGCGACCAATCAGGACTCACGCCCGGACTCAGGGCTTGCACTCGAGGCCTACATAAGGCGACCCCAACAAGGCTCGCACGCACTCAAGCCCTCGTCCTCGTTCAAGTCACATCTCCAGCACCAGCCACGTGTTCCTGCATCTAGCTTCCGAGATCGACTTTGTCTCTCGCGTACCTGCACCAAGCTCCGGAGACCGGCCCTGCCTATCGACGCTTCAAGGTGTTTCAAAGCCTAAAAAAAAGTCACGTTGCAACGCCCCGCGCCGGCGTCGTCGGCCAAGCCGCCCTACGACATCTCTCGCCCGCTACGGCCGGCTAGCCTCGCCGTAGCTACTTATCAGCTACAACGGTGAACCGCGTGGCGGCTGGGCCCGACCCAGCTGACTAGCCTCGTCTCGGCGCCCCGCTAGCACCAGCTGACCTGTTCGTAACAGTCGCACGACGTAGCACCAATCATCACGTCTCGCCGCTGCGTTCGTAAGTAGCGTCCTAGCGGACGTTACCCGCTATTGGTGCTTGTTTCATTCATTACGTAAATTCTCGCATAGTATTGTATTTCAATCATCACGTATTAGTGCTATTCTCGCATAGGATTGTGTTTCAATCATTACGTAATTTAGGTCATTTTCGAATAGGATTGTATTTCAATCATCACGTATTAGTACTATTCTCGCATAGGATTGTGTTTCAATCATTACGTCATTCCCGAATAGGATTGTGCTTCAATCATCACGTATTTGTGCTATTCTCGCATAGGATTGTGTTTCAATCGTTACGTCATTTCCGAATAGGATTGTGCTTCAATCATCACGTATTTGTGCTATTCTCGCGTAGGATTGTGTTTCAATCATTACGTCATTCCCGAATAGGATTGTGCTTCAATCATCACGTATTTGTGCTATTCTCGCATAGGATTGTGTTTCAATCATTACTTCATTCCCGAATAGGATTGTGCTTCAATCATCACGTATTTGTGCTATTCTCGCACAGGATTGTGTTTCAATTTATGTCATTCTCGAATAGGATTGTACTCCAATCACCACATATTTGTGCTATTCTCACATAGGATTGTGTTTCAATCATTACGTACTTCTCGAATAGTATTGTATTTCAACCATCATGTATTAGTGCTGCGTTCCAATCATTACGTAATTTACGAGTAACGAACAGTGCTCATAGTAGTCACCGAGGGCCCAGTGTAATGGTCCGTGTTCCGTGTACCTAACAATCACCAATATAATTACCGTGTTACCCCCGTGTTGTCCATATCCTGCCGAATACGGTTGTACCTCAGGCACTCGCTTCGGGCTATCCTATCACGAAAAAGATAGCTCAAAGTCTGCCCGAAGCGTGTTGCAGCCTGGGGGAGAACACCACACGCCCTTTCCTGCTCGTCTGCTATTTTTTTTCTTCCTTGCTCTTCTCTACATATGCTCTTAATTCGGATCCCTCGTAACCGAGATTTTGACCATCTTTAATAAATTGTGAATCCATTATTCTCGTAGTAATTTCACTTACTCCACCGGTTCTCAACAAATGATTTATGTTAATACTGCTTGGTCAAGCCCCCATTATGTAATGTGCTACGCACAGCCAGTAGCAATCGGTTGGAACCGGGGTTGTAATCGATGAACACCAAAGCGAACAAATTTATTTTTACACCCAACTGGGCTTCAACAAGTTAAAATCAATAATTTACTGATAATTTAAGGAGCAAGGATTCAAGCGCCACCTAGCACCATTTAACACATTGCAGTCACAGGGATTTTGTTTCTTAGTTACTCACATTTATTTTGCATTTCCAAAACCAATTTATTTACAGCAAAGAAAGAAAGGATGTTAATGAAAAAAAGACTACGGATTCGACGAATGTCAAAACTTTAAAGAACATCATTTTTTAATCTTCTTATTCTGGTCTCAAATAGCTGTTGTTAGCTTTGTGTGGTAAACTATTCTTACCTTCTTACTCTCGTGAATACATTATGACAACATTATTTTGGATAGTTAACTTTTTGTACGGTTCTACCTATGTTGAAAATGTTACGGCGAGCAATGTACAACAACACTTTTCATGTCTTTGACTCCAATGAAATCTTTGCGCCAGTACTATTAGCTAAGTAGGAAATATCATAACCATTATCTGTTTTGTTATAGCGAATATTATATTCTTTCCGAGTTCACCACTTGGCCCACTGTATGATACGTCAGTGTGAAAAATTGTCCCAAATCCCGATTGTCGACCTCATAGTTCTAGACGCAAAGTAAATCAAATCAGCTCATTTTACTTCTAACATCAATCCCTCACGCTCGTATCACTAGCTACTATGTTCTTATGCTCATATTTTCACGCACTAACGAGAGGGTTTTCAGCAATGCGTCACATGAATTATGTTTTCTTAGTCACTTGCAGCATTACCAAAATATGACTACTGCATCGAAGAGGAACGCGTTTTTTTCGTGCTTTTCTACGAATCCTGTTTCGAAAATTACCATGGGTATTACGATAATCATGTATGAATAGCAATAAAGGATCTAAATCATTTGTTTCAACACTTAACATGGGTATTCCGATAACCATGTATGAATAGCAATTAAGGATCTAAATCATTTGTATTAACACTTAACATGGGTATTACGTTAACCATGTATGAATTGCAATTAAGAGTCACTATGCTAAGGTTTTTGAATGCGTTTTTCGCTTTTATTTCAATACATGTGAGCACTAATGAAAGTGTTTTTCAAATGAGCGTCGCGAGGATTGTGTTCTCTTAGTTACTTATATTTAAATGTACTGTCAAAATCACATTGGGCAAGGAAGGAACTAATTTTTGTTGTGCTTTATCTGTCAATCATTTTTTGTTTCAACATTGTACCCGGGTACTACGATACCAATGTGTTATTATCAGTTAAGGATGTTAAGGTTAAGGTGTTTTAAAAACCAATGGATCAACATTTCATGCTACACTTTATTGGAAATAAAATATGTTTTTTTTTCTTTCTTTTCTTTTATTGCCACTGCATCATGGGATCGCTTCGTGGAGCATTTTGCATACAGGTCAACGCATCATTAACGAAGCTTCACTTACACACCAAGAGTACCGGTGACTCATCTGTGTATCAACAAATTGCTTACTGGAACTCTTTGCGAGGAATTCAACACATCTTCTGAACGGCATAGGCTTATTGTCATCCTATAAGGTTTCTACTTATTAAAAATAACTGTCTGGTCGCACCATTTCCTAATAACTCAAGCAAAGTTTCAAAATATATTATACATGATTGAGATGAACCAACAACAGCTTCGAAATTATTCAAATACTAGATTGAGTAATGACGAGGGGAAATGGCTTATTTGGACGTTGAATCTCACTGCAACCCTCCAAAAAAAAATTTGGAAGGCTTTAACGTAAACTTTAAATAGTTTTCAGGACATATAATGAACTTTGAATGTAAAGACAAAGTCTGTGAAACTTTAAAAAATATTTCAGACGCTCATGAAATACAATTAACGCATAAATTGAAGTGTTTCAAGATGAAATATAACTTACTGAAAGTGAAAAAACAATTTTAAAACATTTACAAATATTTGAAATGTAGTATTTGAAACAGTGAAAGTCGTATAAAAATTGCAGGGCTCAACGGTGCTATAAGTATACCATGTGGAGATAAATGAGTGCTTGGAGATCTTTTCACGCATCCAACAAAATGATTTTTATACAGTTTCAAACCCATAACCTCTATAATCAAACTGAAAGCTATTATTATAAATCCGTTTTATTGAAATGTCTTCAGTGCTTTATTTGACCATCAACGAACATGACTCGTCTTCCCCTTATAAAAAAATGAAGACGAAAGATTCAAGTCAACTGTTCAGAATTACTGTTAGGCATTTTGAGAACTGCCTGATTTAAACTACTTTGTAAGCACACTTCCGGTAATATTTAGCTGGAGTTGCTTTTGTTTCAAACATCTTTGTCAGTCATGTTAGCAATATACGAAAAATTGCACTGTGCAACACTCAAAAAAGTACAAGTGATCTGTGCAATGTGCAAAATTATGTGGCAAATCCATTTCTGACCTTCTTTTCGTTGAATTAGGCATGGTTTTTGCAGAATTGCTGCTGTAGAGAATTTCAGCAAAAAAAACAGAAATGGATTTCCCATGTCATTTTGCACATAAAAATTACCACAGATCTTTCGTACTTTTTTCAGTGTTGCACAGATTTATTATTTATTAGTATTGTGTTGTTATATTTAATTGAATCTATAACTTAACACTTCAAATTTCAAAGCTTGCATTTACTATCAGTTTTTCTTTCAGATTTCATATATTTTTCACAAGTGAGTGATTGAGAGTGCAAATTATCCAAACAGATATTATTATATATTCGGGGAATAACATATTTTAAACAAAAGAGCAGCACTAAACACAATATGTCAAGAAATTGTACAAGGCATACTTTGATTGTGACAAAGGAAACCAGCATAAGTCAAGGGCTCCTCATGTGTATTGCCTCACATGTGTGGAGACATTGAGTGCTTGTTATGCAAGAAAACAAAGTTCACGTGAAGTTTGGTGTGCCAATGCTTTGGCGTGAGCAGAAAGATCACTCTAATGACTGCTGCTTCTGGCAGCAAGACTTTGCTGTACTGCAGCACAGACAAAGAAACACACTGTTAACCCAAATTTGTAATCAGCAATCCCCCCCCGTAGAGCACTCAAAATATTCACCTACGGCCAAACCTCCAGGTCGAGAAATATGGAGTTCCAGCTGTGCAGATAAATGTTCCAGTGGTGAATATGTGGAGATTAATGCTCCAGAAAGGGAGAGTAAACGACTTCCATTTCCTCGAAAGACTTTAAATGACTTGTGCAAGGATGTCTATTTAACTAAAGACAAAAGTGAGCTTCTGGTGTTAAGGCTTCAAGAACGTTGTCTCCTTGAAAAACGAGTGAATATTACACTCAACAGAAAACGTACCGAGAAGCTGCATGCATTGGTCATCATCAAGGATGACCGGCGCACCAATGCTAGGTCGATTCTCTAGGCACCAGAAGGGCGATAGTCAGCCAGCGTATAGTTCGCTGCTTGATTTTCTTTCTTGCATATATCTAGGTATATTTTGTTTGTTCACACCGAGACATATATAGATGACATGTGGATATTGAATTACTCTGTGTATTACCGATTTACTAGCTTTATTCTTTATCTTTCCAGACACTTCGCAATTCCTCAATATTTTGAAACTGCTATTGATATTACTATTGCTATTACTAGTGCTATTGCTACCGTTAAAGGACTGTGATCATGTTTTGTTATGTTCCCCGAAATAAATCAAGCGAGCATACAACGGGCTAGTATCAATTTAATTTGAACCGCTTGATTAAGGGAAGTCTATTCCTCAATAAATTAGTAGGCCAGAAAGAGAGCTGATAAAAAATTTAAACGGAAGTAAAAGGAAATATTTTGTACACATTTAAATTTATTTTTGAGTTTATAACTGTTTCTTGTTGTTACGTATAATTTTTTCTTTCTTTAAAGGGTCAATACACACCGTCGACGTAATAACTTCAGAAAAAATACTCAAGTCAGAGGAACAGACATCATGCCATCCACAGCGACAACGAATGAAGACTGGGAGATGCAAAAAATTTAGATGTGAAACGAATAATAAAACTATTGAAAGATATTATACACAATGATGAGTTTGAGGAAGTATTATGTATTATATTATTATGTATAATATTAGGAAATACTGTAAATCCACACTGAATTGAAACCTCACCAAACGGAAAAAGCAATTGTTATCAAAACTCCACGCAATGACATCAAACTGTACGACGAAACACTGGAAGCGATTCATTTACCAAAATAACATTACCGGGTACACATCTGCAAGGGAAATATAAAAATATATAACACTTTTTCGGTGCAAGAAAGAGCGTAATAAATGAGAATTCTTACGGTTTGGAAAAACATTCGTGTAGTTATCCATTAAGGGCAGTTTATCTCACAGGTAAATTTTCTGAAACATATCAAATAAAATTTAAATGTTCGAATTTAGAGGCATTACTTAAAATAATAAAAAACTAATATTATCAATTCCTGAATATTCAGGTATAAAATTTGAATACCTAATTTTACGAAACGTTTTAAATGTGTTCGACTTTTATAATGACTTAGTAATTGTGATCTCTAACCTCATCATTTTCTTGTGTAAATTTTTAATAATTAATATAACCTTTTGTCCAATTTCAATACAAATGAAAGTTTGCTAGTGGTTGAAATGTCGTGTTCAAATTTTTTAAACATCTACTAAACACCTTGAGTTTAGATTTGCTTGAAAAGTATTTATCATGCGAAAGATGATTATAAATCATTGTATAGCATGAAAGGTTTTAAACTTCAATTGTCTTCGGTAAATAAATTTTTAATTGATATGTGATAGGACCAATCGTCTCTGCGTTAGTAGATTCACTTCCTTTCAAACATGACAAACAATACGGGTAAACATCTGTTTTGTAATTATTCGTAGTTTTAATATCAGTATTTGTTGATGTTTAACATCTATTTGACAGTCAAATGTTCCGTCTCTGTCTTATTGCGACAGAAGTTCAATTAATAAAAAAAATATGAAATGTTCAACACGTCTTGACTCAAAGCCAGAGGTTATTGATCTAACTTGCTCCGAGCATTGGAATTTTATGTTCAGCACTAGTGAGTCTCAAAGTCAATCGATAAAATTTAACCAAGCCACAAGAAAATCAAGGTCGGTGTTCTCGACTTGAAAGTGGCAATATTGACTTGAAGGAAGGTAGGAAGAAGGTTTCACATTTTACGGCTCGAGTTCTTGGAACTTGATAAAGCACAGATAAAAGATATTTATTGCTTATACTTCCTGTCTCATTTTTCATGGGTAATATGAATTCGATGATAAGCCCTACTTTCCATAATTATGATTAGAAAATGGTTCTTGAAAAAATAAATGCCGTCTCATACATTTGATATTTTTGAAAGTAAATTAGGTATATATGTTTAACTTTTTTTGCTATTACATATTAATCAATTTTTAAACTGCGCGCATAACATACTAAACCTCGGTAATTTAGTAGATGGCGTGATTTTAGTAGTCTGAGTGGAAGGGGCTGAACTTTGCTTGAGTGTAGTCACTCTAATGGAAGGGGCGAAGAAATGGGGAACATGCATTTGAACAACACGCTCTGCTTTTGTCGAGCGCTCTCTAATAAAGGTTTGGACTGTGAGTGCAATGTGAGCACCAGGGTTGGGTGTAGAAAGTATTCTTTCAAGAATGATTTCAAGAATTGAACACGTGAATATTTCTCAGCGAGCAAGATTTAAATTCCTTGGTTTTTAATTTTTTGAAAGCAGTTTCACCCTCTTGATCTATTTTACAAATAAATACTATAGCTAAACCTAGGACCATCATACGTGCTTGCATCTATTTCTAGTGTCATGCTTGTTCGAGGAGAATCTTGTTTTTTCATATGAATTTCATAAGGGATTGTTTTGAGAAATACCAAAGAGAAATTACATTTTTAATTGCAGGTTACTGGGTACAACATGTACTAATTTCATGGTAGTGTTTTGGGTCTCCAAGTGATAGAAGATGAAGTAATGAAACTATGTCGATATGCAGTTAATAAATTCGAATGATGAAATTAATTAAGTAAATTATTAACACGTGAAATTTTTAATGTCACTTCTTCTATTAATGATTTTTTTGATCCTTTAATAATAACTTATTAAACGAGCCCCAACAAGCCCCTCCAAAAAAGTAATAAATAACTGTCTGTGAATTTAGCTTGCTCACTTCTATTTTCTACACGTGGTTTCCAATGTTTCATATTCCCTATCATTTGATATGTATTTAAGAGATATACTGATTTTTACAGGACTGGGATGAAGCTAGGGCCTGAAACGTTTTTGTGGTATATATGACGAACATTCTTGAAATTTACTTTTCTTCTAAAAGTTTCTTAAATTAGCGATTCAAGAAAACTATTGATTTATTCAGATATGCTGAACATTGTGTACGTTCTAGTCGCCCTTAGTAGGCGGTTGGGGCGAAACACCTTTTTAATTCAATCACGCTGGTGCTTGATAACCATTTTACCAGAAATTAACCCACATTTTGAGACAGAAAATTGTCAAATTATTTTAAACTCCTTTAACTGTCGATAACTATATTTTACATTCAACATCATACCAATGTTTGTACATGGGAACACAATTCAAAATCTTTTTATAATCGTTATTTAGTCTAGTGTATATTGAGAAGCATCCTTTTCGAAAAGTACAGTAGTAGTGTACAAATTGCTGGTTATAGAACAGTCCACCACAATTACCCATAAAATATAATAATTAATGAAATCTTGTGAAATTTTGTTTTATCGACTAATTTTTGATACTTTTTATAACTAGAAAAAAACTTACACACAAGACAAACTCAATTTTAGATATAAATTTCATTTTCTTTACTCAAAGAAGTTTATTCGGTAAAAAATATTTTCGTTTATTTATTTGCTTTTACTAAATATACTCAGAAAAATATTTATATTAGTTTCACACTCAAACATATTTTATATTATATTATATATTTAACTGAAAATTTACAGTAGACATGTCAAAGTTTGATTTTATATCATTTATCTCTAAATTATTGTACAAAACCTAATGAAAACCAAAATAATTGATTCCAAAATTCTAAAAATAATGTTAAAAAATTTATGTAGGCGTATGTATTTGAATTACTATATCTGATAAAACTTTTGAACATGAATAAAACAGACACTATTTTACAGAAGAATTTACCGTTAAATAGAATTTAATCTCAGCTACTATGAAAACATCAGAGATGTTAAATTCATATAATAGTTGAAAAATAAAGTGAAGCGAAAAGAGTGTACATAAAAATTTCCACTAAAACACTATCTCACAGTGGCCGTGTGCGGTAAGGCGCTGTTAAACGAGCAAAGCGCCCAGAAGCCGTGGGATCAAATCCCTCACGTCGTTTTCATATTTCTAGCTGAAAGAAACGGGTTAAAAGGTACTTAGCGATGGTAAATAATAAATATTAAGTAGAGCTGATGTCAAAATCCTGTGCATTTGGTCTTTACTCTTAACGAATTAAAGTAATAAATAAGAATTTATAAGGGTAGGAAATGTACAAATTAATTAAAGGGAAGCATTTATCTTCTGCATTGAGAAATTACGAGCTTAAATAGCCCCAAAATTCTTCATTTAACGCAGGCATTCTTGGCAAATTGATACCTTATCAGGTTTGCGTTTCCACGAACATTGCAGCCGAATTCTGAGCTTACCTTAAGGCCTTTTCATGGTTTCGGGGGCACTTAACAGCACGAGCTTTGCATTGCTCTCGGTGTCTCACTAACTCCACGCTTAGATCTCCTAAACTAAGCGTATACGTGGGTTATGATGAGTTGCCATAGTCATAACCTGAAAGACGCGTTAAGCTAAAGAGAAACAAGCTCAAATGTATTACATTGAATCAGAAGTCTGTGTGAATTATGTGAAATGCTTCGGCTGACGTAAAAATTAGATTATGACGCTGATAAACAGAGCGGTATGGACTTCAGGGGATAATTCCGTGTGGGGGGCTTATATGAAATTTTCCAATAGAGGTTAGGTGTGAGTTAAGCTCACTAGTTTTCCAGCAAAGCTGATGGAAACCGAAAGGTAGTGAAAGGAGAATCAAGGAAATTAGCATTTACATTTATTACGACAAAATTACAAATATACCTAAACTCGCTTTCAGCCACCGACCTCAAAAAACCTATCGGAAGATAAAAGAAAAGAAAACGGTATACATTCAGGACACTAAGAAACAAATCGATGAAAATAGTGGAATACGCACATGAACGGCTAAAAATCCACATTACTCCTAGGAGTGATTAGTTAGGTGGAATGGACAGAAAGACCTACGGTCCCGAAAAGTACACAGAAGTTTGGGGATCTTTTCCCTCCGGACAAGGAACACTAAAAAATGCGTCCTGAGGACCAACTTCGAAGAATGGCATAGTACCAGTCGACATACCAAAATAGATAAGGCCGTTGGCGTTAGGTCCTTCTGCTGCCCAGGTCACTCCCGCGCCGAAGCTCCACGCTGACCCATGCTGGCCTAAAGATTTAGCAGCACCGCATGATGACTAGGGTCGCTCGTATCAAATAATGATACGTCGGTGGATGAAACATCCCGGTAATTTAGATAGATAATAACGATGATGACAAACAATAACGATCAGTGATTGAGTGCGTACTAACTACACTGCGGTGACGGCAGGAAGAGCCGAGAGAGACCTAAGGTGCGTGGCGTCACATCAGGTGTACGAAGAATAAAAGCTGCTCGCTGGCTGAGATTTTTCTCTTACGTCGACTTGGAAGGAGGTCTTTCACAAATATTAAAGGGCGATCAATTAAGTTACGTACGTAAGTATGCGAGAGGAACAAAATTTACAAGTATGATTTTAAGAAAATTGTACAGGGCTCTCTGATTTTCAAGTGCGAAGGCGTGATGAGATCCAATCGAGAAGCCGGTAGTTCGGAGTTCTCTTGCCTTTTTGCTCTCACGTTTTCTTACCTCTATGTAAAATATTTGTTATTAGTTTAACTGTTCAACAGCTTCCCTTCTCAACGTGTTCTCCATCCTGACTAATATTTGTTTCATATCAGCATTATCATCTGTCAGTTTCTGCTCTAACTTTTTGAAATTTTCTATTCCATCTGCATTTATAATCGTTTCTCTACCCTGTTGATGTAGATTATCTCTAAAGGTCTCAATGTATGAAATTATATCGTTAAACACTCTCCTTTGAATAGCATGATCTAACTTCATACTTTTTAATACATCTTCTAATCGCTTAATTTCATTTTTCAAGAACCCTATGTGTTCTGAAGTGCTTTTCCGAATAACCTTCATTTTTTCCTTAGATACTACGGTGTTCATCGAGATTTTGCTTACTTTCATTGAGTTTTTCTTGAATAATTATTGTGGTATTCTCATCAAGTTAGGCTTGGATATCATCACTTTTGAAAGGATGATTTTCACCGATAAGATTTTCTCTTACCTCTATATAATTACTGAGATGAAGCCTCAAATTTTTTAAAAATTCGTTAACATATTTCTTACTCGCAGCGTCAAATTTTTCGATTGGAAAAGAAATATTTGCCAGTCTCCTATTTTCCAAATCAAAATTCTGCTCATCACCTAGATATTTGAAGCCAATATCTAGAGAACCTGTTACTTGAAAAATACCTGTAGAATTATTCCTTTTACTCCTACATATTTGATAGAATATTCTCTAATCTAAACTTAAATTCCAATGTTGCCTAGTACACGAGAAGCTGCAAGATTGTTTACTCGTTCTTGTAACAATGCTAATTGATTTTTTATATTTTAACATTTACCAGCTTTTTTCTGTAACGTCGATTTCAACTGACTAACTTCATTTCGGTTTGTTATGATATCTTGTAAAAGTTGTTTTAAAATGCTTTTAACATCATTTAAATTTGTAGTTGGGTCTTCTATTTTACTTCTCTGAAAGTAATTAGCTCGTAACTTTGTTAGGTTTGTTTGAAATTCATTGTGTTTTTCTTCAGTACTTGAAATAAAATTTAATATCATTCTTTCGAGCTTTGTAGCTGATGAATAAAATTTACTCTCTATGATCAAAATTTTTATTTTAACGATAGTATTTATACGTGACACTATGTTCTCAAATTTACAATTTAATCGTTCTTCTAGCTCATTAAATTTTTCATGTTTCTCGTTAACTGATGTTTTCAAACTATTAAAATTTTTGTTTAATTTACCTAACCTATCTTCAATTGGAGTGAATTTGGCTTGTAGAGGATTATATTTATTTTCAATTTGCTCTCTAACTTTCTCGGTCATTTTCAATTTTAAATCATTTAAACTTTCTTCGATGAGAAATATTTTTGACAATGAAAATTAAATTTATTTTCAATTTGTTTATTTATGATCTCTGTTACCGTTGAGTTTAAATTATTTAACCTATTGTCGATTATAATGAAGTTTGACTGATGAGTATTGAATCCTTGAAAAAGTTTTATTGGTTACTTCAATAAATTTTAGGCTAGACTCTACATTCGAAAATTCATTGAACATCTTCATTCTCAAACTATCAAAAGAAGCATTTATTTCACCAATAGCATGAGTTATCGATTATATATTACAATTCGCAATTGAACTCTTAATGGCATCTATGTGAGAATTATGTTGTTATAAAATAAAAATCAAGGCGAAAATCACTACGCGTAAAATCATTTTTATTAAAAATGATCAAATAAAACTGAACATTTCGGACTAACTGTCCATCTTCAGCAAGACAAATTTCTGTAAAACGAAACCAAAGGAAGAGGAATTAAAGCACTAAAGTAGTATTTATAAAAAATCTGAACTTTGAAAAAAACACAAACAACGGTTAAAAATATGTACAAGATAAAGGGAAAACTGAGCAACTGAATTACGTGTTGGCAACATGAAGCGGGAAAGCACTTTGTGTGTCATTGAGAGCAGGTTTCATTTTGTAAATATACAAAGATTCAAGAAGGCGCAGATCTGTTCTGTGAGAATCTTTGTTTATTTACAAAATGAAACCTGCTCTCAATGACACACAAAGTGCTTTCCCACTTCATGTTGCCAACACGTAATTCAGTTGCTCAGTTTTCCCTTTATCTTGTACATATTTTTTACCGTTGTTTGTGTTTTTTTTTAAGTTTAGATTTTTTATAGATACTACTTGAGTGCTTTAATTCCTCTTCCTTTGGTTTCGTTTTACAGAAATTTGTCTTGCTGAAGATGGACAGTTAGTCCGTAATGTTCAGTTTTATTTGATCATTTTTAATAAAAATGACTTTACATGTAGCGATTTTCGCCTTGCTTTTTATTCTCACGCTGAGAAGCATCAATGATGGAGTAATTTAAGATTGTGTTGTAATCCTTGGCAGTTCTTGAACACAAACAACAAGACCTAAATTAATAATCAATCGAGCGGAAACAGGACTCGCCCCACTAAAAAACAAATAATTGGCGTCCAATTTGGATACGCCTCACCAACTACTTAACAGTAGAGTTATTTTTTATTTTATTTGTCGATGTAGTTTGATTTTGAATTCATCAGATAATCTATGAGTCGGCATCTTCCAAACTAGCTTATTTATCGTAATTTTTCCATCACTAACTTGATAATCATTGGTAAGGGGGTCTTTTTCAATAGTTTCAAATATAGAATTAGAATCATTACCTCTTCTCGGAGTATGAGTATGCTTTACTCCATAAATCGCTTTATTATAATTTTCACAAAATCCAAACATATGTTCAGGGGGAATCACTGCACTGAATTTATCATTTGCTGAACCTAGAAAATCATTCAGTTCACTAAATCTATCGTTCAATTTTTCATTCTTCTTTGTATCAACGCTGCAATAGAATTCATTTTTCTTTTCAATTTTGTTGGTATGTTATTAAACCCTCTACAGTTGATGCAATTCTTGGAAAACTATAACCTTCGATTTCTTCATCTGATATTGTGTAAGATATTCGATCAAACAAATGCATTGAACCGTAATTAATAATTGATATTTTTGTTATGTTTAGAATTGTAATCATTTCCAACTTCTTCATTCAAAACTCCTTCGATACAAGCAAAACTTTTTGCAGGTAATATAAACTGATCTTGATTGAGAATAACGATTCTGATATAAATATGTTCACGATTCAAATCAGTTCCAATTTGTGACTCATAATTATGAATTTTAATCTTTTAAATGGACTCATTCCGTCGTGAAGTTTCCATTTTTTTACAGAAAATCTCTTAAAATATTTCTCAATTTCTTGATGTTAAGTGTGCCGAATCGTTATTTCTTCACCTCTTGTATTTAGTATATTTCTATTTTGATCAATAAACCACGAACTCAAATCATAAATTAAAGGTTGATAAATCGATAAATAAATAGGTGTGTTTGGACTTTCCACAATCTTATATCCCGGTGGAACGTTCGGAAAAAAGTGCGTAAAATATTATACAATGAACTGTTGAGATACGACCCGTTAATTATGCTGTAATGAACAAGTATTGCGTTTACGGACATGATATTTACTATGTTTGTACTTGCACAGTCTCCAACACCTTCTAAATCGCAATCCTCAAATCCTAACGAAAATTTAAAAGTGTTCCCTTTAATTTAATAAATTTTTAATGTTGGTAAATGAATAACTATTATGCAATTACGCATTTCAAAGTATTGTTGCGTGCTTTAATTTTTATGATACCTCGTAGCCCTGATCCAAAAAGTCTGAATTCTCTGCGGGAAGTGTGGAGAAGGTATAGGAGTGAGAGTTGGTCAATAAGTAGGCCTTCGTGAAGGGCTGAAATATAAACTCTGTCTTTGTTTTTTTAAAGAACTATTGTCTTGACTCGAACTTGAGGAATCAGAATCAAACTCACTCGTTGTAAAACTTTTTACTACTCATGGGTTTGTTGGACTTGCTGCTCTAGTTTTTTCAACGTCAGAACGAGCTTTTGTCTACTGGACTTTTTTATATAAGGGTTTGATATATTTCTAATTTTTCTTTCCCCTATTTGCTTGTGTGGTGCCATCTTCTTTCAAATAGGCACCAGTTGGCTATAACATCTCATAATAATTTCTTTTATCTTCGTCTTTGAAATCATTAGGAGTTTGCTTTGTTAATAGTTCCCATTATTCAGTCGTGCCTTCGTATACTTTATCTCCAAATTTCAAATCATCACCCAGAATACCTACCTTTTATTTCTTAGCATAACTTGTTGAAATCGTGATGTTAGCATCTTGAATGCATTTGTGTATTATGCAAATAATGTTACGGTGTTCTTGTGTCAGAATGTGTTTAGAGAACACTCTGCCTCTAGAACTGTTCTCGAGGTTCTGACCCTTTTTTGGTGCAAATTCTACTTCCCGCCGTAGCCAAGGACTGTAAAAGGGTAAACAACGTATTTGTACTTGCAAGCCTAACCTGTCCCGCTGTGCATTCACTGAAATACATTGTGTTAGTGTTGTTATGAGTCGTGATTATCCTAACCTAAATTAACATAAATTTACTACCATCTCATCGAACTCTGTAATCTTTGTCATACTCATTTCCAGGTTTCCTTGCAAAACGCAAGAAATTCAATTTTTTACGTCCAACTACAGTGCTAGATTCAGGAGAGGGTAAAGCTTGTTTCTCAACAGGTTTTCCTCTGATAGATTCAAGTTTTTCATGAGGTATGTCTTTATTGTAAACCTAGTTTGTTTAGCGTCGTCAACAATTTTAAATAAAGGTTCTCTCAATCGTTTGTAAACCTATATAATATAACGCCATGGTATAAATCTTGTTCGATTTTTTTTTGTCATATGTGAATTTTTTTTCCAAAATCCTATTAAAGTTTATTAGGTCTGATTTAGTTTTAATATCAATCAACGCCATTTTTTTAGAAGAAAACCCTCAAAAATACTTTAAATAACCTGTCCAATTGCACAAAAGCTTTCCATTACTTTTCTTGAAAATTTTTTCGATTGCATAAACATCACTCTTAAATTTTGAGAGTTCTTGTTCAAACATTTTTTCTAATATTTCTTCACCATCCCTGTCTTTCAATCCATAAGTAATTGGTTCATTACGCAGTATTGAAGATATAATGAATAACTCATTAAAGAAATTTGGAAAATAACCCTCTCGAAAGTCTTCACGATTTTTACTTATCCTCACTCTATCCCTTTTTTTAGTTTCGATGATGTTAAAGTTTGTTCAGCTGGAGGAAATAAGTTATCATGAACCTTTTACTGTTCTTTTCCAATTATGCTTGCTTAGGTGTCATTGTTACTGATCTATGACAGCTATAATTGTAATTTTGCATTATTTCTTTTAAAATATTCACCCATTTTTTAGTTTTCAAATGTGTAAAATATTTTCACATTTTAGTGTTCAAGTCCCGTTCAAGGGTTCCACAACTTGCGCTTTGGTTTCATTTTCTGAGCTAAACCACTGAATGTTATTTTTCTTAAATAGTTCTTGAGTGGATTTATTTGTAAATTCTAAGCTTTTTTCAATCTGAACTTTAGAAAGAATTTATTTTTTTGAATAATTCTTAGAAAGAAGTTTTGATTTATTCCCCTGTCTTCTTACTTATTAGAATCGCCCTTGCATATTTGCTGGAAATGTCAATCACTGTTAAAATTAATTTTTTCCTTAATTCTCATGGTTTTCCCCGTCAACAAAATCAACTTTCCATTGCTCATCAATTCTTGATGCCTTCACCCTTCGCTTTTTAAAATTATGTTTTATTGGCTTAGGTATAGTGTGAAGTTTTTGAGTTTCTAACCAATTCGGTGCATGAGTTGAAAATAAGCCAAATTTTTTAACATGCTGATTCATTCCAATATAACCGGTATTAGGATTATAATATAAGTCATTCAAAATTTTATCACCCACCTCAGTTAGCGTATTTTGATGTTTTTTTTTTTAAATTCCGATTCCAGGCCAGCTTTTACCAGCCATTATTGCGTTAACTAATCTAGCATCTTGTCGAACGTATTGTGGTTCATTTGGATCAACTGCAATTTCAGCAGCTCCTTTTGCTAGAATATGATCAGCATGATATCTGTCTTTCGTATATGGAAGTTGTGAATAAAATATGTCATGATTCCCACAAGCTTGAACGAGATTGTTAACTCCTCGGTAACATTCTTGAATTCGTATCTGAATCTTATTTCCTGGACCTCAAAATGAGTAGGTATGTGTGTTGGTGAAAGATACGTTTAGAATACGTTCTGACTAAATATTAGAAGATGATAATTTGAAATGGTTTTCAGGTAAAGCAAGTTTTCGAAGCGTTGTATCACAATACCTTTTCCAGTTTTGTCACTAATGAGAGTAATTTTCAAATCATTCAAATATTGTTCATCTTCGACCGATAGTACATCTTAACGATATAATTCTTTGTTCTTATAAGCTGTCATTTTTTGTTAGGATTTCTCTCTAAATAAGTTTAAAAATATTTAGCGCTAACATGTTGATGCCATTTGGTAATATATATATCTCGTGTCTTCATTACCAATTAATGCAATCTTATTTATTTCATTAGTATATAATTCGTGGGGAACACTTTGAATATTGTATACCGTTTTATATATTGTTTCGTTTTTCAATGGTCGTTTATATTCTTCCATTGCGATATTGTTCTCAGTTATGCTCTTACTTATAACTTTTGCTTTCTTACTAACTGAATATTTCGTTTTATTACAATATAGCTTTGCTCTAAGACCCACAAACTTTTGAATAGGAACCCCAGCTGTTTCATCTTTCATTTTTCCCACTATTTTGGGTACACTTGAATACAAAATGTGTTCTAATGGGTAGTTTGATGTATCGTTTAAATCTCTATTTTGTTTCATACCTTAATATTAAATATTCGTTTCGAAATCATACCACAATGAATGAATCATAACATTCACAACTAATCTGTGAACACTAATTTTATTTTTTTCCATATTTTTTCTTTATGTGAATGTTAAGAAAATTACACATCAGAGTTTTACCATATCTAATCCAGAACATCCTTCCTAGATTGGCTTATCAAATTTTTTTCTTTGTTTTCGCGTATGACAAGCTGTGGTTGCCGGCATGTGGCTGACCGGCAGACAGAAGCTGGACGTCGTGGTAAAAGGTCGTGGAGTTGGTGCGTTCGCTTGTCTGCCGGCGTTCCAGTGTTTATCGTGCTTACTGTTTTCGTGTTAGTTATCAAGTGTTGGGTTGTGCTGCTTTGTTTGTGGTTGTTCGCTTGTCATTGTTGATCGTACCTATTCAACTTTTCACCGCATTGTTCGGTGGTATTGTCGAGTACCCTCGTCTTAGTTGAGGGGAGTCCTAGTCTTTTACTACACAAACTATCAAATTTTTTTGAGAATATTTCAAAACTTTTTTTTTGTTAATTTAATTAATTCTTTTTCTGATTTTACTAAATGATCTTTCAATCAATTTCGTATTTTTTCCATTGTTTTGCCAAATACTGAATTGTTCATCATTTTGTGGAAGTTATTTTCAAACTCAGGTTTGCTTGCTGACGCCTTTTTGTATTGATATCGATATATGATTTCATCCATGGACTCTCGCCAGACTCTGGTATTCTGTGGACCTTATCTAATTTAATTTCTAAATTCAAATGCTGTTTTAGAGATTAGTTATGTGCGAAATATTTATCCCGTTCACCTAAGTGTGGAACTAATTTGTATACAGAATCAAATTTTACATTTTCTGGTGCTCTGGAAAATCATTATGAATATTATGTAATTTTACCAGATACGTTTTAAAGTTTCCTGTTGTTAATGCTTCGCTCATAGCTGAACCGTATAAGTTATTCGCATCTACATATGTGATATAACGATGTAGTTTTTCTTTATCAAATAATTCTGTAATATTTAGATTTGTTGCTTTCGCATACCATGTTGATATTGTTGAAATTCCACTTTTTATTCCTTTTCAATGAACAGAAACATGTCAGGATCTGTAATAAAATCTAAATCAATATGTGTATGTTCAAGCAATACCTCGAAGGAGAGTTTTGGGGCTGTAGAGTAATGCACTGGATCCAGAGAAAATGTTTTCATACATTTTGTTCGAAATTTATCTAACACTTCTGTCAATAATAATGTATCTACTTTCAGATAATGTTATGATAGTCTTCAAATGTTCTACAATTGAATGATTTTTATACTTTGAGTACATGCTGGTATTCGTTTTGTGTGTTGTGTTTTTTCAACTTACTGTGTAATTCACGTTTAGGTGGTGAACTCTGACATTGAACTTTTTCATAAATATCTATATATTCATACGGATATGTGCCTTTTTTCTTAACTAAATCAAACTGCTCATCATTGTTAAAAAACTTGGATAATTCTCTGGGCTTGGTTAAATTTTTCGAAAATTTATCTAGAGATGAAGGTAAACACCTGTAGCTGCCTAAGAACCGTCTCATGTGATATCTTTTATTCATCCAGATTTTTTATATAGATAAGTATCAACTTCTATTCTTAGTGCGAAACTAATACATTATTCATCTGTTTGGGGAATGACATTTAACTTTCCAGCAAATTTTTATAAGTCTTTTATAAACAAATGAGCATCATAATTTTATAAATTATGCATAAACATTGGTATAAAACTTGGACTCCGAACCTTAAAATTACATTTTAAATGAGCTGCTCCTTTTTAGTCACCTGTTAGATGATTATGATCTATAACTTTAGAGTTTTCTTCCGTAAATAGTTCATGACATGCATAACACGTAGTGGCTTCTTTATGTTCGTCAAATTTATCTGATCGTAAATACCTTTTCTTACTTATTTCCAACAGACTATAAAATCTCTAGGTTTCTTCTTCTAAATATTTTACAAACTTTGGACAGCATCTTGACCATTGTATATTTCTAATCGAAAATATTCATCTGTTTCACATTTCATGTAACAAAAGAAACTGTTTGGTTTATGTTTCTGAATATTCATCGAATAACTTGAGTTTTGATTTGGTCGATAAAAACTTATACTTGTAAAGTTGATTCAAAATCTGCTTGTATAACAAATGGATGATTAATTACTTGATGTTAATTCTTGAATTTTAGTTTATCTTCATTAAACAGATATTTAGTTGGTATTTGAACTGAGCAATCATTATTGTTGTTTGTTAATAAATATTCTCTTGTGAATTGCCCTAAACACTATAGACAGACATGTTTTTTATGTCCGTTTATTATGTTTGAATAAATGATCTTAATGACTTCATTAAAACATAATGACTTCTATTTTCATTTTTAACAATAATAGTGATATAAAATCTTTATTTTTTACCTTTGTCATTCTCAGAGGACATTATTCTTTCAGATTATTAAAATTGTAAACATTTATGGACGCATTATTGTTTCTCTCAAATATATAGATATCTTTAGGTTTTAATAGGGATGTTATGTAGCTAAAATTTATTTTTTCAGCTCCAATTTTCAATCTCCTTGGTATTCTATTAACGTTTTTCTCATCTCGCCAATTTTATCTCGCAACACTCCACAATCTGCATAAAACATTTATAATCAATATATTTAATATTGATTATTTTATAAGTTGACTTTCGAAACTTTTCAGGTAATTCCATATAAGTAGAATCTTCGATAGGTGTGTATTCAATAATTCTTACGGTGAAACATAATTTATCTCTTATCCACCTAGAGGAGTTTTTGTATAGTCTACCATCTTTCTTAAATCCATTGGCATCCATGGATGCTTTATATCCAATCAAGCCAGATACATATCGCCTTGTACATTAGTTTTTCAAGTGCCCTTCAACCAACGCCAGGATGCCATGATTGTTTCTCCCGGTCAAGACCGGTACCCATTTTAAACACTTGGTAGAGTGGGGTATTGTGCTTTGAGCTTTCCCTATACCCAACGGAAAAGGAGCCACACAGTGCCGGGATTCAACCCTCGAAACCTTCACGGAAGTGTGGGTTCTTTAACCACACGGCTACAACGAGCACAATTCTAATAGCTTCTTTATACAGATCCTAAATGTTTGTGAAGTTTTTCGATATGCCAATAAATTTTTCGGTGTTGATTTATGCTGTGAAATATTTTTTCTTTTTTCTTTGTATTTAAAAAGTTGAGTTAAAATTGCTAATTGTATTTTCATATTATCAATCTTTTACTTTCTCAAAATTGATTTCACAACCGGTGTCACATTCCTCATAAAAACTGTTGGATATATAATTTATAAATCAGAAAATATATATTTCAAACATTTTTATTTATAACACATTTCTTTCTTTTGAATTAACAGCCATAAACGTTCCTAAAATGCATTTTAGGTTGTTTGTATTGTTTTAGAATTTTTACTTCTACTTTACGTATATTTATAATGAAAAGGAGAACCAAGGCGTATATAAACATTTTTACTTATAGACATTTTTACTTGTAAACGTTTCGGAAAATCTGGTTTCCATCATCAGTTCTGGAAATGAAGTAGCAGATAAAAAATGAAATTAGATGTCTACTACAATAAGAGAACTTCTAGTAACCTCAATAAACATGAAAGATAAAATGCGAGTATAAACAAAAAAGGGGGAAAAGGTACTGCTAAAAACTATAATCGCACACCTACACACACACACACACACACACACACACGGACACTAAAAACTATAGGCATACCTAAGCTGTTGGGGCAATATGTAATTTTGCCGCACTTTGATCATTATTCAATTTCGGTTTAACTGTATATATGAATGGTGATTCTAAAACTCTCAGATCGTGTTCTCTATTAGTTTTAGCAAGAGTTGAAAAATTTGAGGTTTTAAATGGATGGTCGCACTTGAAACAATGGTCTCGGATTGCAGACTGAGAAGGGCAGGCGTATGGACGACCTGTACGGTGAGATATACCTGAATGTTGGCTGTGGCGAATAAACTACTGGAGCATTGTGCTACCAACATACGATTGCATGCAACAATCACATTCATACAGATAAACACAACCACTTTGCAGGCATTCATTCATACGTTCCTTCCTATGAAAAAATGAGGCTATTTCAAAATTGTCCCTATAAAATACACGAACGTCAATAGAGATAAAATACGTATGCACCAACAACATGAGTTCTTTCTTCAGTTCAGTATTCAAATAGCCGAGGTAAGGTAAGTTGACAAATACTTTTTCTTTTGCAGCCATCAGAGTTAAAGGAGGAGAAGAAAGTTTTTTATCTAAAAATGTTTTTACAATCCTATTAATCAGGAAAATTGGGTATTTGTTTTAAGAAACATTCGGCTCATGAATTCAACTTCTTCATGAAAAATTTGATACGAACTAGAAATATTATATGCTCTGTGCAAGAGCGTATTAACACATGATTTCACATATCCCTTGTAAATACAACTAAAATAATTCGTTGCAAGGCCCGTAAATGTGGGTTTTCTGTAAACCGATGTTAGCAACGTAGAATTATTTTTTCGAATTAGATTTTCCGAAACGTTTACAAGTAAAAATGTTTATAAGTAAAAATGCTTATATACGCCTTGGTTCTCCTTTTCATTTTAAAAATAAGATTTCCGAAAAATTGAGCTATCAGCTCAATTACTTTACGTATCTTACATATCTTTTTCTAAAATAATTAATCAGAAATTAATGCTTTATTTGTATTTCTAATATGCGTTGTAAACTACGTTCATTTATATTGCAATACATTTATATTTTTAGATTAGTTACATTTATATTACAAATATTACAGAAATCTTGATTGTTTTCAAGGTATAATTTTAAGATTAACAATTTACTCACGTTTTTATTGTGTTCCATATTTTTCTCATGTCTTCTTAAGTTCATGATGTAAATATTACAAATGCTACTAAAATTATTCCTAGAAGTCATCCTAACGTTTTTTTTTCAATTATTATACCTTTTTATATTCTTAGCATAAGATAGATCAGAAGCATTAAATAGTGTCATTTTCATTCACAATTTTTCCGATGTATTTAAAAAATTTCAATGTGTTTTTTCGACGTAAATGTAGAAGCATTTTGAAATTTTGCATCAATGAAAATGAAAATTAAATTCGATATGAAGTAATGGGTGCTTAAAAACTTGTAGACTCCATGTATTTGCCTAATTTATGATTGAGATTTGAAAAATCACTTCTTCTAACTAGTTGTGAAAAATTCCCTATTAGTATTAAAAAACAAAACTTTAACATATGATGGAAACTAAATATTTTTCATCAAAGGTAGCAGCGCCTTCTCTCCCTATTGCCTAACGAAACAACCAATAAAATGACAAAATACGATAGAGAATACAGCTTAGTAAAATGATAGATACTATTACAGATATTCAAAGAGAAGTTGTTTTCAATACTCCAAATATAAATCAATTGCAATTAGATATTAATCAAATTCAAACTGAAATCGAATTTAATAATGCAATTATAACTCAATTACAGTCAGATATTATTCACCTTGAGAGACAAATAGGTGAGGTTCTCATGAAAAAACAGATTTAAAAACAATGTTTACATTGGTTGCAAACAGAAAATAAAATTTCGGAAAAAGAGTTATATTGAATTAGTTTAACGAAATGGTGTATATGTGCAAAGACAGTAAAAGAAATAATCAAAAGAATCATTTTAATTTTCCTCCACCTAGTTTGAGATGTCTCATCGTTGGGAGGTCAAACTGTGATGAAACTTCTTTATTGCTAACCCTTTTGCTGTAAAAATTTGTTGATTCATCATCTTTTGCGATACAGTAAATAAATACATCAACCAGAATATAAATTGTTAAAATTTATTTTTTCAAAAGTTATAATCAACGCAAATAATTGAATATTTTAAAAAGGCAATGGTGATATCACCATTTTTCCTGAAAATTTACCTATTCAAACGCAACTCAAAATCTAAAATTGAATGTTTTCAAGATAAACTCCTATTCTCAATCCAGGTGACGTAGATTCAAAAACGAAAAATCTTTTCATTTATGATGATATAGTGTGAAGCACGTGTGTGCGTTTGTCCCTCTGACCCCGTTTTGCGAGTATAAATATACTCGCCGCATTCTTATAGATGCGAATTTGGTCGCGCTCCCACTCTGTAACAACATCTGCTACCAGTAAACTGAGCAACGTGAGGAGCGTTTACCTATCCCACCAGCAGACAATCCAGTGTTCATGATCCAGTTCATGAGCCTCACATTAGCAACTGATAGATATCAAAGTCTAGCAGGTAGCCTTATACAAGAGAAAGACATAATAACTGTAGTTCAATTTGTGCGCCAAGCGCCATCCATGCCCCTCTTCCCCCGTGCACCTCAGAGGTCTTATAAGCGGTGAGCTCTTTAGGGCCCGCGCATTTGGTTCGCATCCCCACCTGTACTACATCGTACCAGTAAACGCTGCTCTTCTCCATTGTTATCTCTAACCTCTGTCGGCCTGTATATTGGTGGCACAGTTGGTGGTGAATTTACGACTCCGTGTGTAACAGAAAATAAGGAGGTTTTAAGGAAGTGAAGAAGATATAGTATTCGACGAGAAACCTACAGAAGTTTGAGAAGAAGATCCAGTGATTTCAGCAAATCAAAACGGCGGAGAAGATTACTGATAACTAAAGAGAAATTAAGAGAACTACCGTGAAGATCGTCTGGTGACAAGAATCATAATTCTAAGAAGAGGCTCTGAAGAGACAGTCAGAGCTACACGAAACCGAGAATAAGGACAGCGTCTACAGAGAGCTTCAGAGATCTACGAAAAGAGTGACCACAAACCTAAAACTACATCTACGAGGTGGTTCAGCTACGTTATTTTCGTGCTACGGACGAAGCAGTAACGGTGCATCGCTTCCAACGACTGCAGAGACCGCGACATCGTTCGACAACAACGACAACTAAAACTACAATTTAAGATAAGTAACGCAGCAACAATTAATTTTTATAATTGTTACAGTCCCGTTGCAGCCTAGATATTCGTTGCGCGTGAGGCAGACAGCGTGCAGCAGCAGTGGTAGTGTTTTTTTGTCAGTCAGTTATTTTTTGCATTAGACTGCGTGCAGGCGTCAAGGTCAAACATAGCTAGGCTGCATTTGCAGAGTGCAAGCAGTGTGTTCAATAACCCCTAGACATGAGCTGTTTTTAAGATGCTATGAGAGCTGTTTTTTAAAGTGAGTGGCGCTATTTTCTTGGAGTGTTGTTATAAGTGAATTAACTAAATTTGTATTGATTTAGTAACTGTTGTATAAATTTGCGTTTGAACAATCTTTAAGCTCAGTTGAGCAGTGATGTTATTTGTGTAATACCAAGATACGAAACTAGTAACGTAACTATGCCTGAAGTTTCCGTAACCAGCGCGTTTGAAACGAGTACCATGACTACCACGGTTATTTTTCTTGCGTGGATATATTGGCGAAAGAGACATATGTATCCTTAAATGCCTTTTGTAGCCTGTGCAACATGTAGGTCATTACCTGAGTTTTTTGCTGGTTGCGTCTGATAGGATGTTGCAGGGGAAGGTGCGTTCCAATTTGCCCAAAGGTAATGCTGAAGACCTTTGTAAAACTCAACGTTCAAGCAGTTAGAGAATAAGAGCAAAATTGTTTGCAAGAGAATCATTGTATCATGATTTCGAGGAAGTACTACTGATCAAAGGATCAATTATTGAAAGAACAATTCGCTGTATTAAGAGGACAGGAATTGATAAAAAGATGATGTACGAGTAGTACAATGCAGTAAAATGATGTAATAATGATGAAATATGTACTGATAAATGCAATGTGATTTTGAGAATTAAATATATATTAAAGTAGGAAGAAGTAAAGGTACTCTTCCCGAGTGAAGTAAGTAATAGTGGATGTTCTGATGATACCTGATGTTATTGCTCTGAGTACGAAAAAAGAAATATGTGAGAAATATGTGAGAAAAATATAGCAAAAAGAGAAGATACCGCGGCAGAGTGAATGTCCGTGAGAGAATAAATAAAGCGTTGCAGCGCTTGGTAAAAGATACCGACAAATCTGTGGATATATCTGGTGAAATGGTATAAGTTTACCAGGTAAATTTACCAGCGAGATCGAGTGAATAGTATTGAGAAATAGTATTAAAGTTAATTCGCGCAGACAATTAAGTGAATAAGCTTTTGGAGAAGCTGTTACCGTTGATTTTCGAAGGGACTCTGATTTTAGTTCATAATTTCATGTGGTGGAAATAATACCATTGATACCATGACGGTCAGAATTTAGCATTGTAGATTACGGTTGTCATTGTGCTGGCGAACAAAAGTACTATCCGAGAGTAATAATGAGAGGCGATAGATGCCCATTAATTAACCACATGTGGTGGTCTGGTAATTAGTTAAGAGTAACGAGTTATAGAGTGTAGAGTGTGCAGAGTGTGCAGAGCAGCACGCATAATTTCATGTGCAGTTGAGCTGCAGTGTGTGCAGTACGAGTGAGTAGTATTTGCAGTTTTTTTGTTGCGTTTCTCAAGGCCGCAAGTACCGTGCAGGCATTGAACTCTGGCGAGGCCGTGTGCGCCTTGTTTCCGGTTGCTTTGTCTGGCAACAGTTGACAGCTGATATGAATATAACTGGTGAATAGTCACGAATAAGATGTGTTTTGGATAATTGAGGAATAATTGAATAGTGGAGACTAATTAAAAGTAATAACAAAATTTAACTTATTTCTTAGATATTTGTTTAACGAGAGTGGCTGTTTTTTAATGTTTTTTGAGCACGTATAAACGATCTAGTACGCCATACAGCCATTTTGCAAGCCTACTCGAATTTCATAATAAGTAAATTTGAAATTAACATAAATAAATTCATAAATTTGAAATTAATCAGACGTAAAAGAATGTAAAATTTATCGTCAAGTCTCCCAAGGTTTCTACGTGATAATTAACAACTGATTGAACGATTAAAATTCAGAGTGTTTAACGTCAATATTGATTTTTACCTTGACAACAAATCGTGTTTTTACCTTATGTATTCAATTGTCTTTTTGTTGTACTTGCTTATGCTTCATGTTAACCTCGTGTATGCTTTAGTATTCAACCTTTTTTTTGATTCAGTCATTAACGTAACGCGATATGTGAAATGTAAAGTATTCGTTTACAGTATAAAAGTTTAACAATTACAGAATAACGATTTTCTTATGTTCTTGTGTTAAAGCCGCACGTGATTGTTGAGAATTTTTGAATTTTTGAATTTTTTTCTTTGCACGTTTTGCGAGAATTAACGACTTTGCACATATTTAAATCTTTTTTTTGCCGTGCATTGTCTGGGAAAGGTTCAAGAACGCACTCTCATGTCTCGATGACAATTAATATGCTGAATTCACATTTGAAATACAGATTGGAAAATTCTAGCGACATCCGGTCGCTATTCATGCCGAGATTTTAATGTGGAGAGAATGTTTTCGATCTCTCAGCAAATTAAATGCCTATTCGGAATTGAGCTGATCTTTATTGAGTAAGCATTCATTCTCTGAGAAAATTTAAATGATAATGAGAGACTTGTTCTTGTTGGACATTTAAATCATCGACTCAAAGTTTTAAAAATGTTTACTTGTCATTAACTAAATAGTAAGATTCGGCAAAGGGTCACTCTGACACTAAAGGTGTTTCTCAGTTTACTTTATTCAATCATTCATGTACAAAATTTTGCGCTTTACCCATGCTAATCTTCTCGTATTTTTTCTAATTTCAGGTCGCACGGGTGCGAGCGGTAACACAACATTTTGTAACACGGTAACGCGCAGTCAACAACTTAAGCGCGCAGTCAACAACGCGCGCAGTTACCCATACTAACTAGGGATAATTCACCTTCGTGAAAGGGAAGGAGAACAACGGTGAACCATTGATACGGTGAACCATTGACTTTAAATACAAAAATAACTCAACTTGAAAAAGAGTGTTTATTTATCTACAATGTTACTTTACCATGTTCGTGGTGTTGCCAACGTGGTTTAAGTATATTTAGAAACTTGAAAGTAGGTAATTATAAATTCAGTCGTTCAAAATTATGGGCTTTGTTTACATTTTATTACTATTGGATTACGATAATTTGAAACGATTTACCCAATTTCCATATTCATACTTGATGTTTTAAACTAGCGTGTGTTTGATGTTACTACATGTTTTCTTATATCATACTCCACGTTCTATATCATTATGTTACCGATAGAATTAAGTCTTACGAGTCTACGGCACTCTGTTTATTTCGATTATTCTTTTACTAATAGTGGAAAAGTTCTGTTCTAATTGGAGCGGTGTTCGGCTTTAATATTATAAAAATCAATAACAAAATCATACGCGTATGATAACAATAACATTATCTAACTTCTATTTTTAAGTCTACGGTAACGCAAACGATGTTTTGAATTTTTCTTTTTGGTGAAAACTTTAATGATTCTTTAATTTGATTACCATTTAGATTCATTACCATTATTGCACTCAGTTTTCATTACCTGCGAGGTAATAGTTTTCGAATAAAATTTTCCGAAATTGCCTTGCCGGTGAACTCGTGTTTCACGTTGCATTTAATCTATAACCCCTATAATCCCTAGGTTTATTTTGTTTTTTAATAATAATATTTGTGTTTATGCGCGACTTTATTAACGTCAAGTGGCGATGGTCAATTAATTTGGTGATGATTTCAGTGGAGGAATTTTGTTTTCACGGTTCTGCAATTATGCATGTGGTTACCTGATGTCGAAATTGCTTGTCATTTACAAATTGTGCCACATTGGAAAATTGTTGCGACTTTACAATTTTAATTGTGAAAGAAGCGAAATTATTTGTCGAAATTATTCTTTTGGCCATTGGTTTTTTTTAATAAGATTATCTGGCGTTTCTTTTTCTTTCCTTTGCCATGCCTTGTTGACGTTATTAGTAAGTCCATTAGTTGTGCTGTTGTTTTTTTTGTAGCAGCTAGTGTTGTGTTTTCTTTTCAATTTTGAAGAAAAGGGCAATTATGTTGTTCCGCTTTAGCGCCCTTGTGCTTCTTGCTTGTATTGCATAGTGTTATAAATAATTCTTTTGCGAGGTATCTTTTACTGAGTTTGATCAAATTTAATTGTTTGGTTACTAATTACCTTTGAGTATTACACGCATGTGAGGCGGATTTTGTGTTTGAAATTTAAATTTTTGTTTTTATCCGCCCGAATAATATTTTTTTTATTTATAATTGAATACCTATCCGGTTAAAGGGGGGAGGTATGTGCGCCAAGCGCCATTCATGCCTATCTTCCCCCGTGCACCTCAGAGGTCTTATAAGCGGTGAGCTCTTTAGGGCCCGCGCATTTGGTTCGCATCCCCACCTGTACTACATCGTACCAGTAACCATCGTACCATCGTACCATCGTTTTGCTTATCACAAAATTCTTATTTATTACCGAGATAAACATTTAGAAAAAAGGCTAACGTTTTGATTCTTTTTGGGTTATACGTAAATGACATGAAAACCATTTATAAAAACATCATAGCTCAGGACATGCCCTTTGAAGAATTCAAAGAGTTTCGTTCTCAAACTTACAAATATCCACATAATTTTATCGTTATAAATAAAGACAGACATCCACATCGAGGTAGGTATTATAAAACCTTTGAGAATTTATATATTCTAAAAAAATACTTCAAAGAGAAGAATTATTCCTAAACATGATACTTTTAGTCGTTTTTTCACTAGATATCGAAATTTAAATTTGTGTATACTGGTTATGACTTTTATAATAGTATTTCTATAACAGAAAGATTAATAAAAATAACTTTCATTGGCTAAAGTTCTTTGAGTAGAATAAGAAAATTAAAATTCATATCTAAAAATGAGTCGATCTCTTGTATAAGTAATATCTAAAGATAAAATGTATCCAAGATTAGTCATTAAAGGTAAATTTCATCAGATTTTGATAATTAATATTTTTATAAGGTAATTGTAGTGAACTGTTTTCTAACCGGCAATATGTATACTACTTGTACGCAAGCATTCATAATTGAATGATGGATGTACTGTCATCAAAAATATAATTATCTTTGTACATCCTGACCTAATTTCTCCAACGTAAGTTTTGACTGTAAGCCACCCTCATCAAACACACAGAGCTAAGGGGCGACAACATACGGTATGAGAAGCTATTCTGGGCCGTTGTGAGAAGTGCTTAGTATGATGAATCATACCCTACTTAATTCACTCCCATTAAATCGTATTATACAAGTTTTAATTTATGTAAAGAATAATGCAAAATACACATATACGTTAGGGCACAGAATGAAATTCTTAGGTTGCCGAAACGAAACTCTCAAAAACCATATTAAGATAAGTAATTTCGTTATGCACTCTACATATTAAAGAAATACCGGTAATTTCGGTTCGCTCTTTGACAGTTATAGTTTTTCCTTGGACAGAATCGTCAACGTCTTGACATATTCATCAAATAATTCAGTCGCCGTAGCTTAACCACGAACAATGCATGTACATATATACTCGTTCTACTCAAACAATTTGGCTTCGCTACATGCTAAGCGTTCGTTTGTAGTCAAGTCAACAGAAAGAATGTACTCTGCCAGCGTTTCTGCTACTGCGTGATATATTCAAAATTACGGCGATAAAGCTCTGTCAGGTGGCACTGTCGTTATTGCGTCGTTGCGATGCTGGAATAGTAGCTATTATACAGATTAGCCTGCTCGCCGGGCAGAAGTGGGTGAATCTGATAGTAGCTACTATAACATTTAATACTTTTCATATTGTTTTTCTTTTTCATGAAAATTGTTAAATTTATATGTTTATTTCATTTTCGGTACACAGTTTTTATGCTCTCCATACCTACTTAAGAAATTTTCTTTAGAAGTTTTCATTAAAATTAAACTGTGCAACATTTTAATAGCTGAAGTCGTCTCTTGCCCTGGTTGAGGTCCAGCTTTTGCCTTCATAAAGGCTGTAAATAGGTTGAAAATATTTTGTGTTAAAATACCATTTACGTGATTGTTAATTTAAGTTTTTTGCTGAAAATTTTTATTTCTGTTTCTTTTTTATTGTGCACACAGCCAATTAAAGTCAACATTCGACATCTGTATCAGAGTCTTTGTACATAGTGCGAATCATTGGTGAAATATTTTCAATGGATTTTTTAAACACTGATATTCACATCGCAGTTTGTGCTTATACTCTGTAAGACTAATTATTTTACGCCTATTTTCCTTCCCGTGTATTCTGAGAGGGCAGCATTTTTCACCGAGAGCTTTCTACTGTGGTGCTTCTGACATCTCACCAAAGCGGCTTCTCGTGGAGCAGCTCTCGTCAGGCAGAAAATTTTATTAACAGCTTATAGTATTTTTCTAGTTCGTCACGCATTAAAAAGACAAAGAAAATTGCTTATCTTATTTACTAAAATACTCAATCTGTAAAATCCCATATCACTGTCTCTTTATAAGCAGCAACGTTTCGATTCACGAGCATCATCTTCAGGTTGAAAAAATACGGAGTCAATTTTACAGTCACAATGATAAAAATTTAAATCAAATGCACAAGCAAAATCAGACGCAATAAAAAACACATTTTATATAGTTATATGACTAGAAGGGCATAATTTTGTTAAATAGGAATATTGATCGCTAGATAACAAGTTGATTTTGCACAACGGCTCCATATGTTCATGGCACCAGAAACAAGGATAAAAGGGACGATCGAGCGGATGTTTTAAACTTCTAAGCTACAGTCCTATTGAATAGGTTTAGAACAAAAAATCATGAGTATTTTCATTGAGGCAAGGTTTAAGTTTCTGGACATGTAATTCTTTCATTATTTGTATGTACACTTTTTCAAAAACATGATATAAAATATTTCTATTTGAAAATAGATTCGAGCGCTTAGAACTATGATTAACACGGAAATGACTAAATAAAATCTAGGTATTTGTGTTCAGTTAATCTTTGTTTTAGGGTCATTCTAGTCGTGTCAATGTAAAATTTATTAAAAGAGTTACATTCTCTTTTGCCGCATTTGAACTGATATCTCACATTGGCTTAGTCTCGATCACTGACCCTGGGTCTGGAAATATTATTCTTTTTTAAAAGATCACTGATTTTTCTATTTTTCTACTACATACAGACTTCAATTGCTGTCTTAAGATCTATAGGTTAAACAATAGTTTTGACAACATTCCTGAAAACGCGCTCGTCAATTTTCTGATTCTTATGTGTTTGGTTTTTTTAAATGTTTACACGAATATATGGAGGGTAAATATGCAGAGTGTCCTAACCCACAAATCAGAGGTCAAAACTGGAGAGTGGATTTTGAGATAATTTCACCTCATAGCGACGTAGATGTCCTTCAGGCAGAGTGCGTACGAATTTTTAGCCTTAGTTCGGCGTGCTGCCTTGTTTATTTTATTCTGCCAGAGCGCCTATTAGATTTAAAGGGGTCCTCCGAGGCCTCTTTTCTCGCCGATGGTCATTTTTCATGTTCTTGTTGGAAAAGGACAGTTAGGTGGTGGACTATTCTGTCCTAAAACTTTATGGCGCTACGGACAATACATCCCCCCCCCAGGGGTAGGGGGGTAAGGGGACCAAAATCTTTATTTTCGACCCCATTTCGACCCCATATAAAAAGAAAACAAAAGAAGAAATGAAAAATTTGGGAATGAACTTTTGTTAGATATGTTTCAAGGATTCTAAAACTGTCTTTGTTTTTGTTCTAGCATAAAAACTCAATGAGTTCTTTTCTTTTGAAATAGCAATACCAATGGACTAAAAACCAATATGTCAAATTTTTTCAAAAAATAAGGCCTGAATCAAAAATATGTATGAATGAAATTGTGTTTCTTTTCAAAAGTTACATATTATAGTCAAATTTCACAAGAATCAGACTGAAACAAAAAATTTCAAAATTTTTACGAAATAAGTAAAAGTTATTTTTATTTATTTTTTGTCATGGAAATTACAATTCACAGTGTGAATATGAAGTTATGCATGGAGATTATCGAAATAAAAATGAAAACAGCATTCAATTACATAAATTTTCTATTATATTACACTTCAACAAAAAATTTTGTTTTTGGCCTGTAGTGTAAAGTTACTTACTTTCAAAATTCAAAAGAGTAGAAGTTATTGAGTTTTTATGCTAGGAAAAAAACAAAGACAGTTTTAGAATTCTTGGAACATTTCTAACAAAGTTATATTGCCACTTCTTTCATTTTTACATTCTATTTTTTTTATCATAGTTCAAATCCAAAAATTTCGGTGTATTTGATATGTTGGTAAAATATCGCATATATAAAAAAAAATTCAAATACAAAGTATCTGAATATGAATAATCTTTGTTAGAAATGTTTCAAGGATTCCAAAACTGTCTTTGAATTTGTTCTAGCATAAAAACTCAATTACTTCTATTCTTTTGAAATAGGTATAAAAATAACCCAAAAAACTAATATTTCAAATTTTTCGGAAAAACTAAGGCCTAAATAAAAAAAATTTACAAGTTCAAATATGTTTATCTTGCAAAAATACATATACTGACCAAATTTCAGACCAATCAGATCAAAAAATTTTTTTTTCCTGAGGACCCCCTTACGCTAGATTTAAGAATATTAATTAAGGTTAGGTACTTTATTTCATGATATAAAGAGTAGGATGAAGGAAACAATTTCTTGGCACGGCAGTTTCCATTCTTCTTGACGGCTGACGATTGATGGGAATTATACTCTAGCGTGCGTTAGCACCGAATATCCAGACTATAGCAGACCTCCAGACCTGTACTTCCAACGTCGTCTACTGCGCATTTAAATTATTTACACCATCATTCTTCGTAATTTACTGGGAGCACCATAGGTATTACTTACCTGCTGGTGGCGCTCGGCCTCCACGCTGCTCCGTACTTACCTGCTGAAGGCGCTCGGCTTCCACGCTGCTCCGTACTTACCTGCTGGAGACGCTCGACTTCCACGCTGCTCCGTACTTACCTGCTGGAGGCGCTCGGCCTCCACGCTGCTCCACTTACCTGCAGGAGACGCTCGGCTTCCACGCTGCTCCGTACTTACCTGCTGGAGGCGCTCGGCTTTCACGCTGTTCTGTACTTACCTGCTGGAGGCGCTCGGCCTCCACGCTGTTCCACTTACCTGCAGGAGGCGCTAGGCTTCCACGCTGTTCCGTACTTACCTGCTGGAGGCGCTCGGCTTCCACGCTGCTCCGTACTTACCTGCTGGAGGCGCTCGGCCTCCACGCTGCTCCACTTACAGACTGGGGACAGGCGGACGTAAATCCACTACCAGGAGATCTACTCTTCGAGGTGTTCTGCCTTGAGGTGAGGAAGCTTGCCGGATTTGCCAAACCCCTAAAGTTTCCGAACCCCTGCCATTTATATTATGGAGATTTCTTTAGAACTCAAACCATTATTATTCATTTTATGAGCAATATATTGATGGGTCGCATGTTTGCTGGTGGCTCTTCAAACAAGTTAAATTTAATTACGTGAATTCTCTTTTCAGTAAAAATAAGGATCAGGTACCTGTCTATTAATTATCATTCTTTGTTTTCAGCTTGGGACTCGAGGGAGGAGCGGCGAGCGGCCGGTCTGGGCAGTGTGGCGGCTGCTAGCGTAGCATACCCCCAACTAGTACCGTTTCCCCGCCAAGTTCAAATTTCCAACTAGAGTCTATAATTAATATTAACTTGATTGCTGAAAGCAAATCTATTCTGAAACGGACCTTTTCCTTTATCCTTGAAATTACGATCCCATTCTATTTGCTAGAGTGGCCTAGTTCCTAGTTCAGTTCCTAGTTAGTAACTTGGCTAGGAAAAGCCAGTTTGGCATGCGATGAACACCATGCCTATAACTTGAGTGTCCTAAAATTCTGTCTTTTGTGGATTAGAAACTGCATATTTGCCCTCCATGCATACATTGCCTCCCCTTTGCTTTTGTGAATTATAAATAAAAGTGCAAAAAAACACGTCTTTAATGAGACCACTATCTTACTTAAGAAAGTTAATAAATAAAATATTTGGAATGTTTCGACCTCGTGGATCATTTTCAACCTAAAAAAAACAACAGAGAAAAACTAGTCAAATATAAATCATAATATGTCAATCGTGTGACAATGAAAGCTTAAACACTATGTAACTCAGTAATAAAAAATTAAAAATGTTACGTATCAATATTGAACTAGTTGTAAATTAACAACTGATTGCATGTCATTTAAAACCGAGTTTTCTTTTAAAATAAAAAATTTCTGGAAGGCAGAGGTTTATCTGATTAGATGCAGAAGGTATTACTTTAAAATCGCCTAAGCGAACTGGAATATCCCAATTTTCTGCATGAGATCAGACTTGAGATTTATGGTGTTGAATGGAAGTGATTGGTTCTAAAACTCCTGCTGGCAGAGCATGCTCTGAGATCTCTGAAGCATCAAAAAATATAAATATACTATCAAAAATATTTAATATTAATGTCTACATGGCGCATTTGAAGTCGTGAACTACTATCACTGCTCAAAATTAAGTTCAAATAGTTGTTGATTATCTTATCAATCAGAGTTTTAGGGAAATTGTTATTTATTAGCAATCTCTTTACACGCAGAATTTCTGAATGAATACTTATCCAGTTACTGTTCGCTCGTATGAATAACGTGTTCTTTATACACTTGCGGATCATCACACTTATAATTTATTGTTTCTCCAGCATGAGAAGCCTTTACGTACACGGACCTCTGGAAGAGACCCAACGAAGCTTCAACTATTACATCCAAAAACGGTAATTTTCATTGCACAGCAAACCCATACGTGAAACGTAACACAGAATTATCTATCATCCAATCCTTCAACGCTCTCCACCTTTACGAAAATATCATCCACGTATCTGGCATACATTATCATGATTAACCACTCAGGAACAAAAAAGATTAACTGCACACAAATACCAAGGTATTATTTTTAATCATTTCCGTGTTCATCAATCTTTTAAGCTGTCGAATGAAGATCTACATTTGAATACCAACATTTTATGTCAGGTTGTTAAGAAAGCATATTCAAATAATAAAAGTATTACATACTCAGAGACTGAAACCGGCCTTTAATGAAAATCCTGATGATTTTTTCTTCTAAAACTACTCAATAGGACTATACCTTAGAACTTTGAAACATCCGCTCGAAACATCCATTCGTGTTTCTGGTGCCATGAAGATTTAACCATTGTACAATATCAGCTAGTTGTCTAGCGATCAATATTCCTTCCGTACAAAATTATGCCCCTCTACTCATCTTACGATCTGTGTTTTGCTTTTATAGCTACTGATTTTGCTTTGGCATTTGATTTAATTTTCATCGCTGTGGCTATAAATATTACTCTGTATTTTTTCAGCCTGAAGATGTTCGCCCACCGAAACGTTCATTTTTATTAATAGACAGCAATGGAGAATTTTACAGATTGAGTATTTTAGTAAATATGGTAAGCAATTTTCTTCGTCTTTTAACGCGTCATGAGCTGGAAAAATTTCGTAAGGTTGAGATTTTAGAAATCAAACCATGTTTGTAAGAATGTTAACTGTTTATATTTTGGTGATTGCAGTTAATTTGAGAGTGGGAAATTGGTAATGATGACTATTTTTAATAGTCTTTGATATACTACCTTAGGGTGACGTCAATTTTTCATTTTTGAAGTACTTGTTCACACATGGTGAAATTTCTTATTGCATCAACGTTATGTAAACTTTTAAATATTATCGTCAACTTTCATTATCCCCATTCTCAGTACAGATTTAGTTGCGATTGCCACTCAGCTCCGGAAGTCTCACGGCTGAGAGTGAGGAGTCTCTACTCAGTACAGGAAGTGAAGCTGTCTTTTACCGTTCTCTTCCTGGGTCAGGACAGTTCGTCAAATTGCAATTCAGATGGTCTTCAAGAGTGCTCGGAAATCCCTTGAATGTCTACCTGCACGGGTTTCTGTTACGGTTGAAATAATTATGAAATGAACTTAAAATTTCTATTCGCTGTCGCTTAGGGAAGCTCACATTAGTAAAGCATATACTGTACTTCTGTCGGTAAGAGAATGACTGCTGAGATCGTAGCTTCCATGGCATAAATAGACTAAACGTTACAATGCCCGCTTATTCGACTTTGGTTAAGGGCGTAAGGATGTTATTCTTTTTTCACAGAATTTACCTCATGATTTTCGAGTCAGTTGACGCTTTAAATTTCATTTTAAACGCTCGTCGCTTGTCTGCTTTCTCAGCAATTTTCCTACTATAGGGAGATCAATCTTACAATTAAGCCAATTTTAATTTAATTAATTGTTTAAAATTAAAAAACGATAAATGAATGGGAAATTTCCGGCTTTCCTTAGTTTATGCTCTTTAAATATGCAATAAATATTAAGGGCGTGAGATACGATTCGTCTATTTTCGGCATAGATCCTCATTTCGTGACATCAGCCTGCTCTGAGTCATCATACAAGTACGAAGCAGATCTCAGACATTGAGGTAGGGAGCAACAAGCCACCTTGTCCTGAATTACTGTCGTAGTTAATAACAGTTATAAATAACAGTGTAAAATATATTTATTACACTATTTCGAATACAAATTTAATATTTTACAAAACAATATTAAAGTGTCTTACCATAATCATCGTAAGAGATGACTGAGTGAGGAGCAACTGAGTCCAGCCACGAGCAGAGCAGGCAGGTCACCACACAGACCGCAGTGAGCATCATCGCGCGACTGCAGCTCGCTCACTGCAGGCGGCAAGTCGCCTTTACCGCTATTGATTAATTAATCATAGTGATCCGTTACTAAAATGGACCAATACCACTATCTTCGGTCCCTAAAGATTAACTCTTGTCATAGATCATCATTTCATAATCATCATCAGGAAAAGAGAATTACTTTAGCTGGCGTGAAAATATTGAGCTCTACTAAAAGAAGTGAGAAACAAGCATGGTAGTCTAAGTCAAATTGGGTTCACCTTACAATTCAGTAATTGGATGATCTTTCATGATTACGCAGTAAGACGTGCGCTTTATTGACGAATTTTACAGATAGTAATCTGTAGTGTATTTTCAATTTGAAAATAACTATCAGGTGATTATTCACAAAAATTTCAGCAGTAAATTTTCACAAATAAAAATTTATCGAGTGTAGAACATTTGCTACAGAATAATTTGAAATAAATTAAATAGATGCTAAGACAATTAAGAAAATCATTCCACAAGAAATGAACCCTTACTAGTTTAAGAGAGGGTAAGCTATCTGTACATGATTGGGTCGTTTGTGTCGCCGTTCACAGCTTGTTCTTCAGATCGTTTCAATTTGGTTTGGATTTTGTTAGTCATGTTGGAGATCTTGACTTCAAGAGTCAGTTTTGTTTTTCAATAGAAACTTAAAAAAATAATCAACCTAGTTTTTCTCTACTTTTTTTAATAATGTCGTTTAATTTTTTGTTATTTATTAAATTTTCATGTATTGATTTACAAAATGTTCGTTTTCATCAATCTGTTTTTTATCTTTAGTAAAGCTGAATTCAAATCTCTTAGCGGAGTTCTGGAGAGACTTGCCTATCAGCCCGTAATGTGAATTTTCAAACTTCTGGTGCTACGACATTATTTTGGAAATTCAGTAAAACACAAACGAAACAGCTGAACATTTATTTATTTCAATTTACGTGTACACTGTCATTCTTATCCATATACCAGAGACAAATAATTCAACAGTACTCACAGAAGGCAGATCAACTGTTCTTATAGCAGGGTAGATGACCTTTTACTGGCTGTAAACTGACGTAAATTATAATAGTGTGCATCTGAAGACAGCTCTATGAGTCCCATCATCAAAAAAAAGGGCACTTTTTGGCTGACGATAAAACTGCTCTCAATACATTACACTGTTCAACAATTGTAAGCTCTCATCCCATATGATAGAATATATGTGGGTAAAACCATTCTGTTATGGAATACCCAACGCGAATTAGGCTCAATGGTGTGAAAATATGAACCAATTTAAGCAACCATCATTGAAAATTATTTTCATGTATTGTATTGTGTGATAATTCCAGATTTTGTTTTACTATCTGTGAATCAGCAGAACATGATTGGACAACGTCTGAAACATAGACGTTATTTTAAATTATTCGTGCCCCGCATTGCTAAGAAGGGTAAAATTAATCTGTCTCCTTCAAGTGCTTGGTTTGATTCATCTGAGTGAACATTACTTAATCCCTCATATTTATCCATCCGCATTCCTAAAAGGATTGGTATTTTCTGGGAGAAAGTCCTAAAATTGTATCTTTCTGTATTTATTTTGAATTTTTCCCTCTGAGAATGCCAAGTTTAAGACCAATGGGAAACAGGGACCTCAATTGATTCTACGATGAATTTTGTCATTGTCGAAAGCAGTTCTGTTCAGAAGTGTGACTGAATGAATAAAGCATCTCACTGTTCACATCATGATTCTGAAATAAAAGAGTCTACGCTGAAACATTTCGATGGTACACTTGGTAGGCCATTACGCTAAGACTGACGTAATACACAAAAGCTATTGACAAATTCATAACAATGTATGTAGATGAGCTCTAATTGACACCAATAATTTAGGAATCTGTGATATATTGAATCCATTTTCCAAAATGTACTACAGTTTTGCAATTGATGATGAGTTCAAAATATTAATGGAAAATGAACAGATGAGTATTGTCATTATTTATAGGCAAAAGTTATAAATAATCCATGATAAAATACGTAAAGTATCAACGAGGAGCAAAATTAGTGATTTCGAATTCTGATTTATATGATGTAACGTTAGGTCGAAGATGAATTTGCCCAATTTAACTTCAGGCGCAGATAACTTGAGAGGAAACATTCTTCGTCCCAAATGCATACACTGAATGAGTTTCGGTTAACATTGTAAAGTGAGCATTTGTTCTGAACGCGGAACAGGCATTGGGATCATAGAGTTCATTTGATCCCACGATAATGGATTTAACTTTCGATCGCTTCATACAATTGGTACTTTCACCTGAAAATTACCTCCAATTACGGAGTCTCTCATCTATAAAGAATGTTCAATATGAACCTTTCTATGATTTATTTCAGACTGGGAAGGATTGATGTTGGACTGAACATTTCGAAGAATGATACGGTGTATTAAACCGTAATAACGAAAATTATTTCTGTCATTCAGCTGCACTATAAAAAACGAAACAAATTTTATTTAGCTCACATAGACATTTAAATGAAGGCTGCTCCGCTCTCTCAGTTCGTTTCATTTGTTTACTAATTTCACTTGCCATCAAAAAGGATTCCGCCGCAGGCTTTTGCTTCTGCGTTTAAACTTCTCATCTTTTTCCGGTGAGCTTAACTGTTTTGAGGGAAGAAGGAGAGCCAATGGCAGCTTATGTGACAGTTTCTTGTTTTACTGAATGTGTAATTGATTTTCAACTCTTAAAAACAATGTGAATTCCCTCTAGGGAGACATTCGAGCGATTCATAAAAATTGATCTGATTTGTCTGAAATTTGGCCACTACATGTATTTTTTTGAAAATAAACATATTTTACTCATGTAACTTTTTCGATTTAGGCCTCAGTTTTTTTAAATTAGAAATATTAGTTTATGATTTATTTTTACGAATATTTAAGAGGAATAGAAGTCAATGAGTATTTATGCTGTAACAAATTCAAAGACAGTTTCGAAATCCTCGTAACATTTCTAACAAACTAATGGATCTAAATTTTCTATTTTCTTTTTTTTAAATGCGATTTTTTATCACTGACTAAATTATACCTTTTTTATTTGAACTGTGATAAAAACAATTGAATGCAATAGTTGGATCCATTGGTTTGTTAGATATGTTTCAAGGATTCTAAAACTATCTTTGTTTTTTTCTAGCATAAAAACTCAATGACTTCTAAAAATGAGGGGTTTTGAGTATTAGCCATAAACAAAAATTTTTGTTGAAGTGTAATATAATGGACAGTTTTTGTACTTGAATGCTGTTTTTATGTTTTTAAATCATTCATGCATAATTATATATTCACACTGTGAATTGTAAATTACATGTATAACTTATATTAAAAAAACATTATTTTTCATTTCTTGAAGATTGATAAATTACTTATATGTGGACTGATTCTTCTAAAAAATCCATTATATGTAATTTTTAAAAAAGAAACACATTTTGTTCCATTCATTTTTTCGATTTAGGTCTTAGTTTTTCAGAAAATGGGAAATATTTGTTTTTATGTCATTTTACATACATACATATACCGGGCTTATCCTCCCTATGGGAGGGTAGCCGACAGCAGGCCACAATCACCACACTTAGTCACTAGGAGGCGAGAGAGGCAACGCTGGCCACACCTGAACTGCCAGGATCAGCAGCAGCCCAGCACAACCACCTTCCACAGTCGGGCCCGACAGCCATAGCTGGTTTACCCCGACCACTTCATTGAGTGCAGCCCCTCCCCCCGCATAGGACATGTCAACCCCATCACAGGCGGGCAACTTCCAGTACCGCGTCAAAAATAAAATTACCTTCATATGCACTGCCCCCACTCAATTCTGTCCGCAGCCATCCCTCTCGCCACATCCACAGTCATACCCCTCTCATACAAAGCACGTTTCACCTCATCCATCCAACTCATCCGTGGTCTACCTCGCGCTCGAAGACCACTCACTTCCGACGTACATATCTTTTTCACCAGCCGCTCAACATTCATTCTTTCAACATGCCCAAACCATCCAAGCACTCTTTCATCCACTCGCCTGCTTAACTTTTTGATAATACCCGTCTGCCCCCTAACCAACTCGTTCCTGATCCTATCTCTTCTTGTTACTCCATACATGCTCCTCAAACACTTCATCTCAAACGCATCCAGCTTCCTCCTCTCAGCTGCTCTTAACCCCCACGACTCTGCGCCATACAACAAAACTGGAACAATCAAGCTTTCATGCAGTCCCCTCTTAGCATTCGTACTCAAACTCTTGCATTCAAAAATTTTCCTCATGTATCTGCGCAGTTGCGCAGTTGGGCGTACATATGTTCGTACGTAGGCGAGTTCAACGCCCTGTTGCGGAGTACCGCAATGCGGGTGCTTGGTCAGCAGATTCGAGGTAGTATAAATTAGCGTGCGCGGCTTGTGGAGTCGCATTTGGTCTGTGTTCCTCCCTTGTACAACATCTCTACAAGTAAAACGTAGTAGTTAACCAGCGTATCTCTAACCCTTCGGCCGTCACACTGGTGGCCATTTGAGTGTCGGACCCACAACGTGAGAATATTGTGCTTGTGAAGTGAAAGTGATCCAGTGACTTCGGTGAATCGAGCCGGTGGAGGTAACGTCAAAAAGTTCAAGAAAATTACCGTGAAGATCGTCTGGTGACGGGATAAATTGTGCCTTCTACGAAAGGGAGTCTACGCATCACTCCGTGACAGGTGGATCAGTCTGGCAGTAACGACGAAATAATATGGACAACGGGTCGGTCACAGGAAGAGAAGTCCAAGAAGCATACGATAACGTGTTTCGTATTGTTGTGCGACGTGTATCGGAAGAAAGGCTGCGAAATACATACGATCTGGAGTTCCACGTACCACTTGGTGAAGCCTACAAGGTGCGTCTGTCTTTGGAAAGAGACGGAGACTTCTGCAACCTGCAACTTTGCGTAAACTTCCACCGAGATCAGCAGTAGGAGTGCCGTGGACGCCTACGAGTTTCACTTCATCCGTGCAATTGTGATTAGACATTCTACGAACGACGAAGGTGATTCAACATCTGCAACGACATAGTGCGTGGTGTATGTAGTACCAGGTTGCATACTGAACAGTGTTAGTATAACGGTTTTGATAAACTGAGAGCGGTGCTAATAACGTGCAGTGTGGGACTTCGAACACACATCGACTCTGCGCGCTGAGTACAGTGCAAGCGTTATTGCTCTCCCGACTCCAATCGCTCAGCGTGTGACCTTGGGATCAGCTGCGCGACGCCTAGACGGTGGAGGCAGTGCACGCGACAGCGAGTGACTTTGACAACAGCTGCGGCGTCAGCTGTGCTGCTGTGAACCCAGTTGAGTACACAGTTTTGCAGGTTTTGATTTTTTTTATGTAGCCAGGTCGGATGTTCTGCCGCAGTGCTATGTGTGATTTTCAATTGTTTTAGATCGGTACAGTTGTATTCTTGTAAAGAGTTTATAACAGTTCTTTTAATTATTGATCGATTTGACTAGTGTTGATTTCTGTGTCAAAGGGAAGGTATTAGTATAATTTCTTCCTAAAATTTTTGATGTGGATTTCTAACGTGTCATTGTTTTTCTTATGTGAGGGGTGATTTTAGCGGTGTAACACTTTTCTTGTCGTGACATACGATGGCAGATAGTGATTCCGAACCCGAGTTTATTCGTTCTGTTGCAACCACGACTTGCAGTGGGCGTGTGTCAGTGCCGAATTATAGTACTACGATACCTAATACTACAACAATGTCAGGACCGGTGCCTACCACAGTTGTGTCTAACGTCATGACAACTCAAACTGTAACGTTCAGTACACCGAGTGTAACTACAATGCCTAGTAGTAGTGGTCATTCTGCTAGTAGTGGAGTGACAACGACGTTGCAAAGAGGCAGTACCATACTGTCAAGCGCCGAGCTTCCTTTATTTAGAGGCCGTAAACGCAGTCTAGATCCTGACTTCTGTGAGACAAAAACGTTTAGAACTCACGTTGCTAACCTAAAAGCATATATGTGCTTACTTCCTGACATCACGTCTGACGAGGCCAGGAAGGAATTGCTCGTAAGAAGCGCACATAAGAGTGTTGGTGACTTCAACGGTGTAGTTACTAAACTAGTACATCCTGATATTAACTATTCTTTCGACCGGGTTGTGGAAATTCTGGATGATATTTATGTCTCGAAGGGCGAGCGATCAGTGCATGCGCTAGCGTGTGACTTAAATCAGCTCCGGCTTTTGCGTAATGAAGAATTAGCTGCTCAATTAGTGACCGCCATGGCTAAGATCCGAAAATTGAGCGACCATATTTTAAATAGTCCAGACGTAACGTTACAAAGACATCCCTTTGTCGTTGCTAGTGCGAATGCTAATGAATTAAAAAAGGTTTGCAGGAGATTTAGTTGTTTTCAGTCTAGCTACAGCGATTTTAGCTCCATTATTGGAGGAAAATTTTTCCAAAAAAATATTTTCGCGACCATTTTTAACGTCTGAAGAGCTCTTGGCTCGTATTGTCTCCGCTGTGCGAAATAACCCTGAGAGTAGACAAATAATTGCGCACAAGGCTAGTGTTCAGTACTCGTACCCGACTAGGGACACTTATCTAGTGGACGTGCCTGGCGAGACTGTGAGTGACGAGCAAGAATCGTTTGCCGACGTTTACTATAACTCACAACAGAACAACCGACGTTTTCAGAGACGGAGACCATTTTTACGGCCAGGTTGGAGACCTGCGAGGTTTTCTCGTGGTAGACAGCATGCCTATTTTGGCGATAGAGCTCTCGGTTCAATGGAATGTAACGAAGCGTCCGTGGAAGAGATGAGTAGTGAACGGACAAAACAACAACCTTTCTGCTCACTCTGTAATGCCCCTGGTCACGTTCAAAAGATGTGTATGAAACAACGAGGTCAGAATAAACCAAGTTTCCGTGGTAATGCTTGCTATAGGTGTGGCAAGGTAGGGCACTTTGCTCGTGAATGTCATTCACGCGGTAGAGGCCGCGGTAGAAGTGAAGCGTATTACGCTGCAGCTCCTTAGAGTGATGATTTTTTAGAGTGAAATCAGACGACTTGGAAAGTGTTGATGTAGAGAGGGAGTGTTTACCAGTGCCCGCGGGTAATTCCACAGCTCTCGTTACCAATGATGTGGTGGTTTTGAAGCCAGATACTATGACTAAGTCGACTGAAGTGGTGGATCCGTTATTCCGGTGTGAAAATAAGTTCGAATTACTAGGTGAACAAGAACTTACTGTAGGTGCAAATTCTGAATTACCCGTAGAAGTTTGTTTGTCAGCGACGATAATGAAAGAAGGTCGTTTGAGAAAAGAAAGCGATGGTTTATTTTCTTTAAGGAGATCTAAAAAACCTACGATTATTCTGCGTAATGATACACGATTGATGAGCGCTCTGATTGATAGTGGGAGCGATAGGTGTCTAGTCAGTTACCGGAATTCAAAAGGCCTTAACGAGCGAATTAAGCCTAGTGCCTTGAGTATCAGGGGTGTAAATTCGAAAAGCCAGGTGACAGGCGAAGTTGATCTTTTTATTACCCTGCCTAATAATAAAGAAATAAATACTAGCGCTTTGATTTTGAAAGACGGCGAATTTAATTATGATGTAATCCTCGGTAGGAATATTCTAAAAGATGCCGTGATTGATTTTAAAGAAGGATTCATTGTTCTTGACGGAGTTAAAGTGCCGTTCCATGATGTGCAAGAATTGCACGGTCAAAGTAAAAGAGAAGTATTTTTCAATACCATAAATAATGCAGAGTGTCTGATGGCAGACGTGATTGCCCAAAGGAGGCGTAAAAAGAAATACCTGCTGAAGCAGAGGGAACCTAGAAAAATAAGCCTAGTGAATGGCGATAGAGAGAGCCAAGAAAATGGCGACAGGCAACTAAATGGACTAGAGGTAAATGCTGCGGAGCAGTGGGGTACCCCAGTGAAAAAAGTGGAAAAAACTAAAAGACGAGCGATAGTTGTTCACTGTGGATCAGTGGAAATGCCGAGTAATTGTTTACGAATAATTAATGGGTATGTCAAGAAGGTTAAACCCGGAAAGTATATAATGAATAAGAGAATTCTTGGTAATGGCATTTATGTGGCCGAATCAGTTGTGAATATAGGGTCGAATGGTTTTGTCCCTGTCATGCTTTTAAACGTCTCGGATGACGTAGTATACCTGAGTGAAAATAGCATGCTGAGTAATATTGAAGCAGTAGACGATATGGAAATAGATCAAGAAATATATATGTCTACGGTGCACGAAGCTGTGCATGAAGCAAATGTATGTGATGTCAACGGTACGGCGGATCTACCCAAGGTCGACAGTTGTTATGTTGGAAGCTTTAATACCATCACTGGTAAAGACGTTGGGTTGAGGTCTTACCTAGCGGGGCATTGTTACAACAATACTCGTGTTGACGGAGTAGGAACTAATGCACAGAAAGACGATGTACCAGAAGGAGGTATGAGCGAACGACGCCTTCTGACGAGTGACGACGTAGTTTGTGACGACGATGACGTTAAACCCTTACTGATCAAATTATGAAATGATTTCAGAGACGTAATTACTTTAGAAGGCGAAACTATTGCCGTTACGAATGTTATGCGACATAAAATTGAATTGAAACCCAATGCTCCAATACTTAACATTCCACCCTATAGAATTCCACATAAATATCGAGAAGATTTGGTGCAAGCGAATAAACAGATGCTAGATCAAGGTATTATCGAACCGTCCAGTTCTGACTATAACTTTCCTTTGATTATTGTGAAGAAGAAGTCGGGCGAGATTCGTCCAGTAATCGACTTCAGAGCGTTAAATAAAATTGTTATCAAAGAGAGCTTCCGATCCCAAGGATTGACGAGATTCTTTACACTCATGGTGGAAATAGTGTATTTTCCAGTTTAGACCTACGATCTGCATTTCACCAGATCGAATTAGAAGAAAGTAGTCGGAAATACACTGCGTTCAGTATTGGTTACGAGAAATTTCAATTTCGAAGAGTCCCCTTTGGACTCTCTTCTTCTCCCAGTGTGTTCCAGCGAATAATATCTTCCGTACTTGCTACTATTATCGGGAAACTAGCGTTTGTATTTTTCGATGATATATTAGTTTTTTCTACATTCGTGAACCAACATTTAAAAGATTTAAATAGTGTTTTTGAGAAACTACGTAGTGGGAATCTTTCCCTTAAGCTATCTTGTCAATCCCTAAAGAGTTCGATAGAGTACCTAGGTCACATAGTGTCGGCAGACGGCATTCGTTGCAAGGAATCGGAGAAGCTACAAAAGTTTCCCGTTCCACGAAACGTGAAGGAATCGCAGAGTTTTTTAGGAGTAGCGAACTATTTCCGGAGTCATATCCCTATGTTCGGCTCGATTTCGTATCCGTTTTATCAGTTATTACGAAAAAACGTTGAGTTTATCTGGAAGCCTGAGTGTCAGGAAGCTTTTGAAAAAATTAAATCTGTTTTGACATCAGATACCGTTCTACGGCATCCTGAATTTAATAAGCCTTTCCATGTATTTACAGATGCTTCTAATTTTGGTATAGGAGCAGTGCTTTTACAGCACGGAAACGATTCAACTAAATCAATGCAACCGATTGCGTATTTCAGTAAAAGTTTAAATGCGACGCAAAAGGGATATAGCACGACTAAAAAAGAATTTTTCGCTATCGTAAGTGCGCTAAAAGCTTTCAAATATCTTATTCTTGGACATCCAATCTATCTGTATACGGATCAGAAGCCGTTGCAGCCCTTGTTTTTCAAAAAGCTTCCCGACGATTCAGCCATGGCACGTTGGTGTTTAACAGTTCAATCTTTTGACCCCATAGTAAAATATTTCCCCGGTAAACAAAACACCGTCGCCGATTGTTTAAGCAGATTGCCTGAGCAATTGACTGTTTCTGAACTCAATGACTGTGCGGAGTTTCAGGAGGTCGCCGCGTTCCCTGTGACCACAAGGCGTGGTGCTCTGAACCCTGGCGTGGACATAACAGCCGAGACGCACTCTGACCGACTGGCGCCGGCATGGGCTACCTCACCGCAGCTGACTGATTACATTCCTAAACAGACAGATGTATCTTGGGACCTTGACGAATTTCGAACTGAACAACAGCAAGACCCTTTCTGTTCTGAAGTGAGGGACGCATTACTAGATGGAAATACATCCACGATTCCTGATTTGCAAAAGTATTTAATTTTAAACGACATACTTTACAGACGGAGACAGATAGATTCTAGGACAAGTACTATTTTGACTTCGGTCATGCCGACATCATTAATGAACAAGGCAGTGCTCACTATACATTCCTTGTATCATACTGATGCCTTACAGACATTGTTTAAATTTAAATTACGATATTTTCATTTATTGGAGAAAACTATAATTCGTAAATTCGTGAAAATGTGTGATGTGTGTAAAATTCTCAAAGCTAGTAGTACTGTACCTATTAAAATTTTAGATGCACCAATTGCTAGAGAACCTTTCGAGGTAGTTTCGATGGATTTCCTAGGCCCTTTGCCAACTACGGGGCAGCAGAATAGATATATTCTGGTAGTTATAGATTTATTTTCTCGATATTGCAAACTTTATGCCACCTCAGACAGGTTGGCAGACACCGTTGTTTCTTGTCTAGACGACTGCTTTGCGACATTCGGGTATCCTAAAACACTTCTTAGTGACCAAGCTCTAGAATTTAAATCTGCGGCAGTTAAAAATTTTGCTCAAATTCACGCAATTGCGAAAAAAGAGGTTCTACCGTGGAGCCCCCATAGTAACGCTATTGTAGAGAGGAACAATAGGAAAATAACGAATTTACTATAACTTTACATGAATTCGTTAGTTCGCACAGAATGGGATCAGTGTCTCAACATCACTGTGAATGCTATAAACAACGCGCTTAATACAACGTTGGGGGATACACCATCTTACATTATTTCCAATCGTGACACTTGTCCAAACTTTAGTGCTGAAACGTTCGAAACCATTTACAGTTACGATACCGATGTTGATCTAGTAAAATTTCAAGCTAAGGAAGCGGCCCGTATTGTAGAAAACGTTAGAGCTGTGATAATTAATAACACCAGTGACAGTACAATGTACCACAACTTACGCCGTAAAAATAAGAATTTCGCCCTTGGTGATCGTGTTTTGTTACGCAATCATCAGAGAAAGCATAAGTTGGAGCTGGCATGGGATGGGCCAGGAATCATTACAAAAATTAAACGCAATTACGTAGAGTTGAAAATTGGAAATAGGATTTAAAAAAGTAACATGAACCACGTATTACCTTTACGTAAAACGGTTTAAACAAGTGTACGACTTACGACTGACTGTGTTCCAATATTTAGCATTTTATTTTCGTGTTTTGATGTAATTCTGTTCTCAGATTCTTGTTTCGATGTTTACTTTTATGTATCAGCTTTTTACTTGGAATTCTCCTTATATTATCGTGTGTATTTTTCTTTTAATTTATAGGTGTTGTTGTATCGTAGGATCTAAGTACGCCATTGAGGGTGTAACTCGTTTTTTTTCTTTCTTTCTTTTACATCCAAGGTTTGCCTATGCTATCATATATGCGAGATTGAATATCCACCATGTGCTTATGTGGCGCGGTACCTGAACGCTGTGCGAGCAGAGTGCTGACGCCAGAGTTGTTTTTGCAGTCGCTCAGTAGCGGGCGTGTCTGTTCGGGACATGAGCAGCGTGGACATGCTGTTTGTTTCTTTCTTTGCGGTTGTCCTTTTCAAATATTTGCCATTATTAGCATTGATTACCTGTTTTTTTTCTATGGGCCATGCTAATCGGACTGTCTCTGTTTCGATTTCAGAACGAACACGCTAACATCCCTGACGTCAACGATGGGGAATCGCATGACTACTATCAGCGTCGAGGCGCTTACGAACGCCTTGGCACAACACCAAGGAAGGGTGTCGGACGACTGGGTGCGCGCAAACGCCATGATTGACATCCTCCCATATGGAGTGTCAGACCTAGGTCTTATCTTCCTTTTCCCTTTTTCTTTGGCGTTAGGAGTCTCTCTCTTCTATTTTCGCCGGGAATTAAATCTTCTGTCGGAACGCATAAGGACTGAGGATTTCATCCTCCGCCGACAACAGCTGCGTTCGAGCACTGCCGACCAGCAGCTGCGCACAATGCCAGCGCATAACGACCCATAACAAAATACGTGCCCGAGTGTGTTAGATGCGATGGTACTTCACGGTTTTGGGTGTCGCCTTAAGGGCGTTACTCATTTACTAGCGATGTAAGCGGATGTTTTACTATTTACTCAGGAATTATTATTAAGTTGTATTCTCACCTTCATGCTAGTAAAGTGCCGGTTGATTGGAGTAGCGCGTGCGTAGTTCCGTTGTACAAGGGGAAAGGTGACAGGTATGAGTGCAGTAATTCTAGGGGTATAAGTCTACTGAGTGTCGTTGGGAAGCTGTGTGGAAGAGTGTTAATTGGAAGAGTGAGAATGTTGACGGATCGTGTGCTTGCTGAAGAACAGTGTGGTTTTAGGTGTGGTAGAGGTTGTGTGGATCAAATGTTTGCTGTGAGGCAGGTGAATGAAAAATACTTATTAAAGGGAAAGGATGTATATTGGGCATTTATGGATCTAGAGAAGGCGTATGACAGAGTGGATCGCGAGGCTTTATGGCAAGTGGTAAGTTTGTATGGAGTGGGTGGGAGACTGTTGAATGCGATCAAGAGTTTCTACATTGATAGCAGAGCATGTGTGAGAGTAGGGAATGAGGTGAGTGAATGGTTCCCAGTTGTGACAGGTGTGAGACAGGGATGTGTGATGTCGCCGTGGTTGTTTAATTTGTTTATGGATGGAGTGGTGAGAGAAGTGAATGCCAGAGTGTTGGGAAAAGGTGCGCAGTTGGTGGGACGAAATGGTATGTATTGGGAAATGTGTCAGCTGTTGTTTGCAGATGATGCAGCGCTTGTGGCTGATTCAGAGGAAAAACTGAGGAGACTGGTTACAGAGTTTGGTAGAGTGTGCGAAAGGCGGAAATTGAGGGTAAATGTGAATAAAAGTAAGGTGATGAGATGTTCAAGAGGTGGAGTGTTTGGAACTTTGGATGTGAGGTTGAATGGGGAAGTTTTAGAGGAGGTAGAGCATTTTAGGTACCTCGGGTCGGATGTGACTGTTAAGGATAGTATGGAAGTAGAAGTGAAGCATCGAGTGAGTGAAGGTTGTAAGACATTGGGTGCAATGAGGAAAGTTTTTGAATGCAGGAGTTTGAGTATGAATGCTAAGAGGGGACTGTATAAAAGTTTGATTGTGCCAGTTTTGTTGTATGGAGCACAGTCCTGGGGGTTGAGAGCAGCTGAGAGGAGGAAGTTGGATGTGTTTGAGATGAAGTGTTTGAGGAGCATGTATGGAGTAACTAGAAGAGATAGGATCAGGAATGAGTTGGCTAGGGAGCAGACGGGTGTTATCAAAAAGTTGAGTAGGCGAGTGGATGAAAGAGTGCTTGGATGGTTTGGGCATGTAGAAAGAATGAATGTTGATCGGCTGGTGAAAAAGATATATATGTCGGAAGTGAGTGGTCTTCGAGCGCGAGGTAGACCACGGATGAGTTGGATGGATGGGGTGCGACGTGCTTTGTATGAGAGGACTCTGACTGTGGACGTGGCGAGAGGGATGGCTGCGGACAGAAGTGAGTGGGGGCAGTGTATAAGGAGGTAATTTTATTTTTGACGCGTTACTGGAAGCTGCCCGCGTGTGATGGGGTTGACCTGTCACGTGCGGGGGAGGGGCTGCACTCAATGAAGCGGTCGGGGTAAACCAGCTGTTGCTCTCGGGCCTGACTGTGGAAGGTGGTTGTGCTGGGCTGCTGCTGATCCTGGCAGTTCAGGTGTCGCCAGTGCTGCCTCTCTCGCCTCCTAGTGACTAAGTGTGGTGATTGTGGCCTGCTGTCGGCTACCCTCCCATGGGGAGGATAAGCCCGGTATATGTATGTATGTATGTATGTATGTTTTTAGCTCCTAATTTTACCCATGTTCGCGAAGATGCTCGAGTCAATGCAATGTTCAGGTATATAATTATGAATTGTTTCGTTTTTGCTTTCCGATAACTCAATTTATGCGAATATTTTGTTCAATAAAATTTTAGAGGCATTGTGTAATTATTTTCATGCGTGTTTCTAATTATCTTTACCGAGTATATTGTTTTTATTTTAAATTTATGGCGAGTGTCGATGCAAATGTACGAGGTATCTGCGTGCCGTGTTTCATTTTATGTTAGAGTGAAAATTTTTTTTTTCTACCATTGTTGTCTAAATGATGCGATTTTTTTTTTAATTTTTGTCGCGTTATATTTTCGACTGCTTTCACCACTATCGTTCGAGTTTATAGATATTCATGTTTGATGTTAATGTTAGCGGATTTTGTTTTAGATATACCTTCCGTTTTGATTGGTAAGTAAGTTGAATCCTGGTTGTTGGAACCGTAGAGTTTCTTCAAATTCAAATTTTTCTATGCTTATTTTGGTGTGATTAGCGTTCTATTTGTTTTTTCTTTGCGATGTTTTTATCGATTTTAACTGGACGCCTTTGTTTTTATTGTTAATGGCAGTTGTTTTGCGACGAAGAGATTATTATTGTTTTTGGTTTTCCTAACTAGGATGCCTTTAGCTTACTATGCCGATTTTTGGTTTACGATTCTCCCCTTTGTTTCATTTCTGTTGTGGGTGATGTTCAATCATGTAAAGGGGGGAGGTGTGTATCTGTGCAGTTGCGCAGTTGGGCGTACATATGTTCGTACGTAGGCGAGTTCAACGCCCTGTTGCGGAGTACCGCAATGCGGGTGCTTGGTCAGCAGATTCGAGGTAGTATAAATTAGCGTGCGCGGCTTGTGGAGTCGCATTTGGTCTGTGTTCCTCCCCTGTACAACATCTCTACAAGTAAAACGTCGTAGTTAACCAGCGTATCTCTAACCCTTCGGCCGTCACACTCATTGCACCCAATGTCTTACAGCCTTCACTCACTCGATGCCTCACTTCTACTTCCATACTATCCTTAACAGTCACATCCGACCCGAGGTACCTAAAATGTTCTACCTCCTCTAAAACTTCACCATTCAACCTGACGTCCAAAGTTCCAAACACTCCACCTCTTGAACATCTCATCTCCTTACTTTTATTCACATTTACCCTTAATTTCCGCCTTTCGCACACTCTACCAAACTCTGCAACCATTCTCCTCAGTTTTTCCTCTGAATCAGCCACAAGCGCTGTATCATCTGCAAACAACAGCTGACACACTTCCCAATACATACCATTTCGTCCCACCAGCTGCGTACCTTTTCCCAACACTCTGGCATTCACTTCTCTCACCACACCATCCATAAACAAATTAAGCAACCACGGCGACATCACGCAACCCTGTCTCACACCTGGCGCAACTGGAAACCATTCACTCACCTCATTCCCTACTCTCACACATGCTCTGCTGTCAATGTAGAAACTCTTGATCGCATTCAACAGTCTCCCACCCACTCCATACAAGCTTACCACTTGCCATAGAGCCTCACGATCCACTCTGTCATACGCCTTCTCTAGTTCCATAAATGCCCAATATACATCTTTTCCCTTAATAAGTATTTTTCATTCACCTACCTCACAGCAAACATTTGATCCACACAACCTCTACCACACCTAAAGCCACACTGTTCTTCAGCAAGCACACGATCCGTCAACCCTTACTCTTCCAATTAAAACTCTTCCATACAGCTTCCCAACGACACTCAGTAGACTTATACCCCTAGAATTACTGCACTCATACCTGTCACCTTTCCCCTTGTACAACGGAACTATACACGCGCTACTCCAATCAACCGGCACTTTACTAGCCTCGAAACACACATTTAATAAACGTACCAACCATTCTACAACCACATTTCCTCCTTTCTTTAGACATTCAACCGTGCAGCCATCCGTACCCGGAGCTTTTCTATTTTTCATTTCATCCAACGCACCTTTCACCTCTGCACTTCTTATTCGACTTCTATTCACTTCACCAAACACAGGCATTCTAACATCACTTCCAACAGCTACTACTCTCGCAACCCTATCATCCCTCACGTTCAACAGTTCCTCAAAATACTCCGCCTATCTCTTTCTCACATCACAACCCTCCACTAGCAGCCTACCATTGGCATCCTTCACTCTTGCCTCATTCTCCACCTGACCTTTCCTAATTCTCTTCACTTCCTTCCAAAAAACCTTCCTTCTCTCCATGAAATCCCCTCCCAACTTCCTCCCTCATTCCTCATCCGCCGCCCTCTTTATGTCATTTTAAATATTTCAAATGAATAAAAGTCACCGAGATTTCATGCTACAACAAAACCAAAGACAGTTCTAGAATTCTTGAAACATTACTAACATACTAAACGAGTCAGATTTTTAATTTTCTTTTTTTTATATGGTGACATCATTTCATGATTTTCGGTCCCCCACCCCGGAGGGGGGATCTAGTGCCCGTAGCTCCATAAAATTTTAGGGCACAATAGCCCACCACCTGAAGATTATTTTTCAACAAAGAAACCAAAATGACCCATTGGGCCTGAAAGACCCTCGGATGTCCCCCTTAAAAATTGCTAGTATCAATGATTGAACATGCACTGCACATAATTGACAACTGCGATGGGACTTCCAACAAAACTATTGAAATATAAACGGAAATGGCATAATAAACATAGTAGAGAATTTGAGCGTACCATGAAGCCGCAATAAGCTGAAAAAAGCTATTATGTTAAAAATAAAATGGAAAATTTTTGGAATAAAATAATAGAAACAGGATTAAAATTAAAAAGTAAACCAACGCATTAAACATCTTCGTCACACAGTGTAATACTAACTCCAAGAGCGTAAACGACAGGCCAGGGAAAGCATGAATGCAATAACTGTTATGTAAAAATCGCTGACATTTTGCTGGAATAGAGCAAGATAACACATCAAGGTATCTCAGAAACAAACACAATCCCAAAAAGAGATAAGTACACAATTCTGCCGCGTAATTAATAATTTACAAGTGTATGCGTTCGAGTGAGGGAGGAAAGACAAGAAGTAATATCGCCCATAAATTGTGTATTTGATCGAATGCAAGGAACAAAAAGTGAAAAAAAATTAAACGAAGACAGAGCGTAATGCGACTGAATTGAGAGAATTATGACTCAGTATTTAAGAGAATTTAATAAAAGAATTGGGCAAAAGTGATTTCAAAATGACACTGAATTTATTTGGGGCTATAAAAGCACTTTGTACTCAGCATCATATCCAATTTAAGAAGGGAGAAACTAAATTTCAAATTCATGCTTAGATACTCGCAATACATTGAAAATAATAGCATGATTATGCAAGGTAAATAATTGAACTCGCAGATGCTAACGAAAAAATGTGGAATAGCAAAAATTGACTTCTTTTTAAGATGGAATCATGCACGCAATATGAATAGGTATTATAAATAAAATGACAAAAGTCAAATAAAACGAAGTGTAAAATCGCATCAAGAGCAATAGTACCATCGGAAATAAGTTCAATGACGTTTCATAATCGCATTCACAAACGTGTGGCCGTTTGTAAAAAAATATACGAAATCGATGCGTAAAAAAACAGGGTTTGGAAACTGTAAAAAATATCAAGAGCTACGAACATTCTCAATGCAAACCTGCACATAAATAGATCGTTATAAATTTTCTAAAATCCTAAAGAGCATATATCGGAAAATGTATAACTGTAGAATATAATAATTTCTGAATTAATCTTATGTGAAAATTAAAAAATGGGATTCACAGTGTAAAAAGAAATATTGCAAAGGAAGTGTCATACAAGTAAAGTACATATCGCACACACTATAGCTTGTGTACTGTATAAAAAGTACATTATAGCATAATTAGAGCAAACAATGTGAGTAAACATTGTATTAAGAGTGTACTGTATGTAGAAAAGAAAAGAAAGAAAAACAGATTATTTCCAATATAGATGGTACTAAAGTACCATCATTGGATTTTAAAAATCTTAAAGTTAATACTCTTAGATGATTCACAATCATGAGTATTGTAATACCAATGTCACAAGTCGAAAAGAAATGATTGAGAGCAATGTACTCCTGATGTTGCTTAATCTACATTGATGATACATGTAATTATAATTATATTAGACAACACAATTTCATGGACGATGCATTCTCATTGTAGGGGAAAACACTTTTGACAGTTTACATGTTCATGACATAAAACTTTGAAGTTCTTGACGCCAGGAAATAATATTAGAATTGCTTGCTTCGGCAGATGTTTGAAAATATCATCTCAAGGAAGCATGAAAAAATATAAATATAAGGAAGAGGACCACGAAAATTACAAGTTTGGTATTTCTAATTAAAAAATTTCCACATAACGGTCATTAGTTGATAAGCATTTTATTTAAGTATAAATGCATGATGACACAACAAATTTATAGTTTTTTGCATGGATGCTATACAATAGTAAAGAGATGACGAGTTAGGTAATGTTACAAGTTGAGAGTGAACACAAAAAAAAACAGTAACTCTAGTTAAAATGTCAGTTGTCAGTTTAGTACACACAAATGTGCATATGTACATGTAAATATATACACAAATACATACACATACATACCTACGCACATACATACACCTAACACGCACACATACACAAATACATATCTATGCATCTAGCCAATCACAATACATATGCGTTTTACAAAAATGCTGTGCGATGTACTGAAATATAGGATAATGAGCAAAGGAAGTTCGTGACAACTTTTTCAGTATGTGTTGCTGCTTACAATTTCTGATGGAATATTGAAGCGTCGTTTATTTAAATATTGTAACGAAAAGATCACTGGTTGATAAGAGTCTTATTTATAATATGTGGGTGATCGCGCAACAAATTTAAATATATTTTTGTATAAATGCTTTGCAATATTGAAGTGAAATGAAGTATTACGTAGTGACACACACAAATCTGCCCACACATAGCGTGCACACGTACACATATACACAAGTAGGCATGTGCGCAAATATCAGCGTAAACTAGTCAGTATAAACTAGCATTCCAATCGAGGGACTCAGAGAAAATTATTTTTATTACGGCATGAATTTTATAAAATTTCCGTTCGAAAAATAGTGGCACAAAACAGTCTACCTGAGTCAAAAACATGAAAACGATTGTTCTACAACGGCTCTGAAGTTCAGAATAGTTCCAGAAATACGTGAGGCCTAGGTGCGGTTTATTTTATCTACTCTAGAGCGTAAGAGATGGTATGATAATTTGCACTACACTAGCTTAACAAGAGCATTTTTGGACCTAATAAGAAAGAAAACATGAATGCCCTATAAGGGTTTCATTATCATATTAGAAAAAAATCACATTATCTTTGAAATATGGTGCAGAATGTCTGCAATTGATAAACATACATAGGTTCAATGACGGTCTAGTTTGATTCTTGCACAAAAACGGAGAGGAAAGACAGAAAAAGCATCCCGTGGCTGGGTTATTAAGTTTAAATAGAGCTTCTTAATTCATGAAAGCAATAAAAATACCAAACTTTGTGGGTTGAAAACATGACATTCAACATGTACAAGACATTTAAGCTTTGGATTGCTTTACAATAATAAAATGAAAAAAAAGGGGAAAAAAGGGAAATAAGTACATGAGAAAAAAAGGGGTATGTATAGTACATGAGAAAATAGTACATAGTACATGAGAAATAGTATAGTACATAGTATGAGAAATAGTACATAGAAATAGAAATAGTATAGTACATAGTACATAGTACATGAGAAATAAGTACATGAGAAAAAAAGGGGTATGTATAGTTTATATGCTAGTTGCCAGTTCAGTGCACACAGGTGTATGTGCACATATGCACATACATATGCGCACATACACTCATATACGCACACACATATACAAGAAAGCATGTTTGTAAATCCCAGCGCATAGGCGATCAAATCATAATACCTACGCATACTTCAAAAATATTGTGTAATGTCTTGAATTCTAAAATAATGAGCAAGGGAGATTATTCAGTAATGGAGATACCAGGCAAATGAGATTCGCCAATACTTATTCAGTATATTCTGTAACTAAAAATTATTGTTGATACGCAAGATGACGAGTTATTTTGGCTTTAAAATTCTTTCAGTCTTTGAGAGATTTTAATACTCGGCAGAAGTTTGTTCCGCAGTAAGGCGCCTAATATTGACAGAGCCTTCTGCCCTATGTGAGATGAACGATAGTTGACTAAGACATTATTTTTTATTTCGGCTTTTGGTTGGTTACAGTGGGTGGATGGAAACTCACCATCTCAGCATTGCTCTGAAGACGATATAACGAAGAGAATACGTATTGGGCCCTCTGCATGAGGAGCCTTTCTTTGGGCCCTCTGCATGAGGAGCCTTTCTTGGATAAGAATCCAGCCGAGTTTATTAAGAAGAGGTGTTACGTGATCACTTCTTTTGAAAATATCGTTGCATACCACATTGGCTGCGAAGTTCATGCATTTTTAAAAATCCATTTGAAGGTATTGAGGTAAGTCTCCCCATACTAGGGCTGCAGTAGTCAATGCGCGATAACACCAGGGATTGAATGGCTAATAATCTGGATTTTTCGTCTAGCATACTCTTTATACGATGAAAAAACATTAAGAACAGATAGTTTAAGAAGGGCACGGAATAAAGAGTTTAACAAGCCAGTAACTGATTCTACATTAGCAAATAAGTAATTCAGACAAATTTCGATGGTCTCGTGCAAGGGAATATTCGTAAAAAGACTCTCAATGTCGAACGACACCATGAAGAAATTATCAGCCTGGTTTAAGGGGCGTAACCTCCTCGACAAACGATTTTGAATTCTGTACGGTATTGGAGTTACACGTAAATGGTGCCAAGATTGGAACTAAGAATTTAGCGAGAGAAAAACTTGGGGTTCAGTAAGCGGCAAAAATTGATCTGAATTTGAAATCTAAATAAAAAGTAGGCTTGTGAATTTTTGGTAATCCATATTAAGTTCCCGGCCCAGAGCCCGATACAGACAAAGATTTCTATATCTCTTCAGTTATTCATGACAATTTTTCCAATTTGCACGAGACCATCGAAATTTGTCTGAATTACTTATTTGCTAATGTAGAATCAGTTATTGGCTTGTCATAATCATTATTCCGTGACCTTCTTAAGCTATCTGTACTTAATTTTTTTATATTTAATAACAAATTTTATCAGCAGCTTGACGGTCTAGGAATGGGCCTTCCATCAGGGCCGACTTTTGCCAATTGTTTTATGTGTTTCCATGAGCAATGGTGGTTAGACTCCTGTCTTTTAGATTTTAAGCCTGCATTTTATGGGAGGTACGTTCACGATACGTTTTTAACTTTTTCTGATGCATTAATTCTATCATTTCCAACTGCAAGAGTAAGATCTGAAGTTTTTTAATTGTATCTTTGGATCTGAAAATGATGCACTCTGTTTTATTAGCATTTAATTTGAGACCATTTCGATCGTACCATGATTTCAGGATAGTCAGTATAGTTTCGCCTTTAATTTGCGTCTGTAGAATTTCCGAAACAGAACTTTTTATTGCAATTTGAACATCATCTGCATACATTGAGATCCGTGTGTTAGAAAGCAGTGGAGGGAAATCATTAATGAAAATAGAATACAGTAGCGGACCAAGAATGGATCCTTGGGGAACACCAAAATTGTTGTGAATGAATGATATCGTTAAGAACATCACATGAATTTCACAATACACATTATTCGTCATTCAGGATACTCTTTGTAGGATCATCAATGACTTTAAATTTGTGGCATATGAACGGCGCATATCCAATCATTGATACTAGCTCTATTTCCCTCACAACCATATTTTATTAGTGTTACCGATGTAGGGGTATGTTTTGGCTCTTTACTACGATTCCCAGACTTTAGGCAATGGCAAATGATCTATCGAAATGTAACCCTTACTTCCTTTCAGTTCTAATTCGTAGATCGAGATGACTCCTGATGATCCCGCAAGCATTATCAATGATTTAGCATATACTTTCCGTTTTATTGGTTTTATGATTTTTATGGCTTCTAAGGTTTTTTATGGATTGCTTTTTATGGTTTTATTTCGAACCTACAATCAGTATTTTAGAGATTTATTGTCTCGAGCTGCAAAAAGCTCGTCTGAAAATATGCAGTCAATTTGCCCGATCGCTTTACATCCAACCTCGAATAAAAAAATACTCGTCAATGTAAAGTTCATTTTGATCTAGAAGTTTCCAATCAATCATAATACGTGATTTTGCAGAGGTTCACATATAACAATCCATAAAAGTACACGAGAAATATTAATGTATCATTCTTCGTTCTACATCTCGGGTGTATGACATTTTCTCAACACACATTTATATTACCATCACCGTCCCTGATGCACTGAACAAAATAAATGTTATATGCAAGACGCAGTCAGCACGAACACCTTCTAGCCAGGTATAGCAACAGTCATAGTCTGTAGAGGTCAATCCCAAGTTAAGAAGATATTCATTTTACTAAATCTGTGAAAGGGAAATGTAAATCTGTAGTTAAATGTATGAACACCAGAATGTTACACTGCAGACAATACTGGTAGCTACAATGTTTCACTACTTCAAGTCAAGGCAACGGCTGCTAAGGATTAGCTCGCTAATTATTAGCGTGTTCAATGGAGTCAATCAGATGAGCTTCATGCTGTAATGAATTGAAGGTTCATTAGCTATGTATACTTAGCTCACTCTCTACATCGCATGAGGTGAGAGAATTGGCACCGGGCGCGGAGTTTGGTAGGCACCTCAGTTCATCCCACAGATAGGTCAAGGGGCCAAGCAGGCTGTTTACCAGTGTATTAGATTTCACTGTCTAAAAAGTTTTATACCTACAATTGGTACACTAATAATGCTGGTAATTCACTGGAGCAAATACTAAAAATTAATACACATAAATAAATAATTATCATACCAGACTAAATACAGACCATGACTAGTACAAGATAATCTGTACTGAAGGTTTCTATCACCTAAAATTGCAACCAGCGCACTAAAAAGAGCATTTGGGGATTCTCTGTGCCCTTAACTAACAAGAGATAAAACTTACTCTAACTCTGAGCTTCTGAGTCACTGACTGACTTGAAAGACTGAAAGACATTGAATTTATTTACTAATAACAATAACCTTTGAGTTCTTGATCTCCAAATAGTAGTCAGTCGCTCTGAAGAATACACTGGTAGTTGTCAACGCACTCGGTTAACTGACATTGACAAGAGGGTTGCCATATTGGCCTTTTTAAGGCCAAATATCACAAATCTGGCTTTTTTGCAATCGCTTGGCTGTGAGATTTTAAGTTTGGCCTTTTTCTAAAATTTGGCCTTTTTCTGTTTTTTTAGTCCTTTTCCAGTTCTCGTAAAAGACAAGGCTAAAAACTGAATCGTGAGCGGTTTTGAAGACATTCTAAACACAAGTTGAACGTAAATCATCATGATCAAATGCTCTAGTAGGGTATAAAACAGGAGTTGACGGAACTGAGACAGGTCTAGGACAGGTTCATTACAGAGACAAAAGAAAACGCCAAAAAAACGCGCTTCAATCAAACTTTGGGTAATGCACACACGCACTATTTGATTACTAAGTTGATCCAATAGAAGTGTACAATATATATTTTCAATTTTTCAAGGACTGAAGTTTGTGCAAACTTTTTTTGCGATTATTTAATATATAGTACATAACAAGAATGGTATTTTTTTAGTTTTAAGAAGAGTAATTAATTTCTCCGAATTACGCTTGGTCAGGATCATAGAGCTAGGATATATGGAGGTAGCATAGCGCACTCCGATCGGGCTCAATTTGGCTGCAAAAGCTGAAAGACTCGGGCACTGTCAAGGCCTGTGACGTCACAATTCTGAGCCAACCACAGACGCTTGGCTGAAGTTGCTCCACCCACCTTCCCTACAACCCCTCCTCTCATTTTCCAAAGCAAGATTAGTACCCCACCACATGTCACCAGGTGAGGTGTGCGTGCAAGTCACTCTAATTTGTTATAATCAAGGGCCTGTAATCTTTATAGTTTTCAATTCTTAGTGTATCTTTGCTAGTAATTTTGATATTATTAAGTGTCCTCAAGTGAGGAAACACAATTTATTATCTTTCGGAGTCATAGAAACCCAAATTAATGATTGACGATGATGCGATTACCTGAACAGCTGGAAGAGCATTCAGCGAGCGTGTGCGCACCCCAACGTAGTCAGTAGGTAACTGGCTTCCGTGCTGACGTCCCATTGCGAGACGGCTATTGGTTACCACAGAAATAGGAGAAATCTCAAAAACTGATTCTCTTCACAGACGGCTATGCTCCCTCCATATATACACCCTCCACGGTCAGGATCACTGACTAATCAGCATGCGGTCGCAGCGCACGTCTCTAGTCCAGAGCTGCAGAAATTGGTATATTCGCATAAATTCGGTATGGTCTGCTACAAATGTCACTTTCTTGTACATTGGGTACGACACAGCCTGACGCCGAATTTTGGTACGTTTTAAAGATTTTCATAATTTATTTAAGAAATCTTGGCCAACCAAGAATTATTAGACGTATTTTTGGCAGTTAGAAAACTTTTCGCATAAGTGAGAAGCAATTTTAATGGAATGTGTATTCCTTCAATGTTACGCAACGCGTTTGATCCCAGTTCGGAGTTCAGAACTCGTATCGTCCCCAGAGTCAGGCTACACTTCTACAATTTAATGTGCTTGAGATTTAAATATAGAGTTAAAAATTGTAATGCAATGTTAGTTTTGTTATTTGCTAAAATTTCTCATCTATGATGTTTCGTTGACTCAGACTGACGTGCATTTGAGTAATGAGTGTCCTTGATTTGTTCTATACTCGTCGTGTCTTGGTTTTGTGTCCGTTCGTTTGCTGTTGTTTATTTCCCACCTGATTTAGCCACGGGTCACTCAGTGTCTAGTCGCAAAACGCAGTGAGTGTGCAGAAAAGCTCTTATTGAGTTGTTGGTGTGGTCGAGTGTCTTTTTATTGAAACTGCTGAAGTGCCTGGATTTCGAATTTTTCGTTTTAAAACTCGATCCAAGATTCCCAAGTGGAAAAACCAATACGATTCCAACCGCAGATATAAGCCGGAGTGGGAAAAAAAGTACTCCTGGCTAACGAAAGGCGCTGGTGACGACGGTTATTGTAAGTTGTGTAAATGTTCAGTGAAGTGTAAAATTTCTAACTTTTCTCAACACGAATCATCAGCAAAGCACAAATCAAATGTACTGCAAGCGGGTCAAAGTAATTTGGCTTCCTTTATTACTCTCAGGGATAAAGCAGTGGACGACGGTATCAAAACTGCTGAAATAAGGCTTGCAGTTGCGAAAACCTATCATTGTGCCGTTATGGCTGTTGATCACTTGGGGGAAGTTATAAAAGAGCACGGAAAAGGCAGTAGGCTTGCCGGATTAAAACTGCATAGGAGCAAGTGTTCTCAAATTATTCAAAATGTGGTTAGCCCAGAATTAGAATCTGACTTGAAGGAATCTTTGAAGAACAAGAAATTTGTACTGATTACTGACGAATCTACAGATATTTCAGTTAAGAGGCACCTATGCGTCGTAGTGCGCTATTTCAACGACAGTGCTGATACCCCATCAATCCAAACTTCATTTTTGGGTCTCCTGGATCTTTCAGCAGCGACAGCACAGAGTATTTATGACGCGTTACTCGTAAAGTTAAACGAATATGAACTGGAGTTGAAGAATTGTATCGGTTTTGCAAGTGATGGTTGTGCTGTTATGGTTGGGAATAAAAATTCAGTGTGGACCAGGATGAAGGATGCAGCGCCAGACTGTGTACAGATGAAACGTGTCTGTCATTCACTGGCATTATGCGTCCAACACGCTTTTGAAAAGTTTCCCTCCAATCTTGGATTTTTAATCACAGAGATCCCACTGTGTTTCTCAAATAGTGATTTGCGCCGGGACGAATATAAACTTATATTTGATACTTTGAATCCCGACAATAGCTATCAAGCACCAACACCATTTCAGAAATCTTCTAAAACTAGATGGCTTGTCAGAGGCAAAGTCATGTACAATATTCTTGTCAACTGGGAGGAACTCAAAACGTATTTTACAACAACAGAAATATGAGTTACTCCGCGAATGCAAGATACAAAGCACGATTATTGAAGGAGATGTTAAATGATAAAGTAAATCATCTGTACTTTGTGTTTGCTACACCAATTGTAAAAGATTTTGAATCTGTAAATGCAATGTTTCAGTCTTCCAAAATTGATCCCTATGAACTGTCCAAAGAACTGGAGATGCTCAGAAGAACGCTGAGAGACAGAATTTACAGGAAAGATGGTAGTGAAAAGTCTATGGACCAAGTGGATTTTGGTGCCAAATTTAGGTTGGAAGTAGAAAGTCACCTAAATAAGTACAAAGGAACACAGAATGATAAACAAGAAGAGTTCAAAGTTGTAGAGCTGAAAAAAGATGCCATGCATTCATTGTGGCAGCAATAGAAGAACTCAACTCGAGAATATGTGAATCAACCAATGTGTTTCAAAATCTCATACTTCTTAACCCAACAAGAACTTTAAATCAAGTCAGCAAAGGAGAGTTTGTAGACTTGCCTAGGCTGCATTTAGCTCAAGATTGAATTGATATCATTGAAAAGCAGTATCCAAAAATAAGTACAGTTGACTGGAGACAGGAGGGCATTTTTGAAGGTGGTGCGATTCCTAAGGACACTACACAATTTTGGCTTGGAATACACAACCACTCAAATTTCAACTCGAGTTATGCGCTCAATTGCCTGGTGACTCCCGCTAGCAATGCTATTGTCGAAAGAATGTTCTCGTTAGTGACGGCGGTCAAAACTAAGCCCCGGAATAGATTGCAAACTGGAATGCTGGATGCGATAGTGCGAATCCGGGCGCATCTCAGCAATAGTTTACTTTATTGTAAAGACTTCAAAGTGACCTCAATAATGTTAGCTAACTTCAAATCCAGCACCATCTATCAAACAGAAAGCAAAGACTGGTTCTACCTCTCAAACTTCAGCTGAGGATGATGAGTCAGAAGAATTCATGCTATTCTTCGAAGAATAGGGTAAGTTATGTCTATTTTTATTTTATATTTAAAAGTTTGAATGTTAAGTAGAATTATGTCCGTTTTTCGTTTTTGTCCATACGTTGAACAAGCTGTGATCTTCATTTTGCGTGTATGATTGTTTACGTGTTTCTAGATGTGCGTGTTGTGTTGCGCGTTTTTTAATCTATTATTTGGTGACTAAACTTTTCTCGCTACTTGATAATCATTTACGACTGTGTTTCAGTCTGTTAAGGTAAGGCGTTATTTGTCTTTCTTATTTCGTTTCAGCTAATAATTAAGGAATACCGAAGAATTCTCTCGTAATATTTATAAGTTGTCAGACATCTCTTTGTGCATAAAATATCCAAGAGATGATAGTTCGACTGTTACTCTCAACACAATTAGCCCCCGATACGGCTATAGTACGCGTCGTAATTTAAGTTTGTCTATCGGTTAATTAAGGACCTTTTTATCAAGAAATTTCTGAAAGTTAAATGTGTTATGCATCACATGAATAAACGTTTTTTTGGAAATAAACGGTTTTTCTTTGTTCCTTTTCTTTTGGGTATGTACCTACTGTTATAGCTTACCTAAAATAAATTTTGCCTATTTTGGCCTATTTCCTTGTAAAATTTGGCCTGAAATTCATGTAACTATCTGGCAACCCTGATTGACAAGACTTCCAGTTAGCGCATTCTCTCGTGAGACTAGGTCGTGGCTGGATGTGTGGAAACAATGATAAATGCATTTTACCAAACATAAAAATCACACTATCAGTGAATCTGCTTGCTCCCATTTGAACTGCAAAAGAAAAGATAAGAACTGTCATCATATTCTGCTTATATCGGTGAAAATTATACGCAAAGCTGACAAGGCAGTGCTCGTAAGAAGTGTGAAACGTTGTGCGTGCCCCGGTCTCAAACGGTAGGCCTCCTTCCTCTCTGACTTCCGTCTACTGACTGTTCAGAGTATGGGAACCCCTGAACTTATTCGCTCGAAGTAACCAGAGAATTATTTTGATTTGATAAATTTAGATAAAGTCTAACCTCTGAGTGATGCTTCTTGTTTACCTCCCACGCGCCAAGAAACCTCATTCTACAGCCGAACTATCAGTTACTTTTTTCAAAAATTTTGTGAGCTTTCGGTAGAAGTAAGAATGTGGGAGAAAAATTATCATTATTTACCACACTTACCTAATGGCACCGATATTCTAAAGTGAGGTATTCAAATAAGAAAAACGGCTGAACGAGAAGTTGTGAAATATTCTCAATCATCTGTAAAAATAGGATAAAAAGTGTAACCTATTTCGAATTGTAATTCAAATATTCTCTCACTCAGAGCGCTAGTCCTCATACAGACGACATGTTCTGCTGACTTTACAAAATCACTGCAGCGAAAGGAAGTCCTTCCGAACGAAGGAAAAGACCGAAGATGTAACTGCACTTTGCGATACCCTCCTCTCTTCAATCAATGAGGCTAAAATTTAATAAATGTGTGTTAGGAAACATTTTGGATTTTTGGATTTTATAGATTTGTGGATTCGTAGAAAGTGATGGAATATTTTAGAGGTTGTATTTTATGACAAAATAATTTTTATGACAAATTGAGTTGTGATTCGTGTTTTCGTCTTTAGTGGTTTGATAGGGCATATCCAACAGTGCAGAAGAGTCGCTTGGGTGTCTGAGAGTATCGAGTGTGTATTGTGCGAACGATATGTTTGTGTATTTGGAGTGGTGCACTTGAGTCTGGGCTAAAATTTTGCTTGGCTAAGATTGTCTAATTAATAGCTTGAAAGCCCTGAACAGAGAGCCTATGTGGTTTGTGACCACAGACGGCGAAAATTTATGGCCGAGCTAACGGCTGGGCGCAAGAGTCATGGGGAGCATCTCATGTTTAGACCAGCAAGGGTGGTCAGTTATATATATATATATATATATATATATATATTTATATGGGACTTGAAATTTGAACTTGGGGACCCTGAGAACAAGCGGACAACCAACACTTGTTGTGCGAAGGGGTAGCGATAGGCCTTAAGATGGGGAGGAGTTAGGCAAGCTCACGTCTGGGGAAACGACCGCCAATGAGAAATGGAAGAGAAAATTCAAGGTGAAGAATCGCCAATAATACAGCGAAACGACATGCAGGAGGTGTTTTCACAAGCTCGTCCGTTTTTACGAAGAGCGCGGTTGGCTGTACGGAGAAGAGAGGGCAGCCCGCAAGCGCATTTAGAGGCAGATTATAGAGTCAGTTCAGTCTTGCGCCGAGAACCGTCGGAGAGAGTACGTGTTACAAATAGGAGGTGGTGAAAATGAAGTTTTACTAAACCAATATTTCACTCTGAAAAACGTGAATAAATACGCGTTGCATTTTCTATATATTTGACATATGTGAAGAGTAGTACTTGTCAAAATGTACTTTTCAATAGTTTAAAAATTTTTTCATGTCCACCCATTTACAGAGGGGAATGAACATCCCACCAGACCATGATGGTCATACAAGGAACATCAAGTTCAACATAAACGGCGCCGGGAAGCACCCACGTCAAAGTTGCTCCACTCTGTGCGCGTGCGTGTGTTGCAGCGGCCATGTGCGTGTAGGGTGCGTCATGTGCACTAGTTCAGAATTGATCTCATTGCCAGAAGTCGTTGTATCGTCCAAGTATGAGTGCCCAGATGCCGCAATGCGATTCGTTATGCACTTAAGAAATATTTAAAAAGAAAGAATTTTTCACTTAATATATATATTTAGAAATGTGCAAAATGCAAAAATTTTGTAGTGTTTCATAGCAAGCAATAATGCTTTCAAAAATTCTTTCATATGTTTTTAGATGTATTTTGTATAGAAGTTTGCTCAATAAAGCAATCGTGATATTTTTTACTACAAAATGTTAATCGTTAAAATTCTATGCCTCCATCAATCTAAAAAAATGCAACGTTTCGATGAAACTATCACCAAATTCGGGCTGAATAATTATGTAAATCATATATTTATACGGTTACATTGATAGAAAATGGCAATCAATTGTTCAAGTAGAAGCAAACCCAGTAAAACACAAAATTCACGCCGTAAGACGATTATGTAGGAGCGATATTTTGCACTGCAGAAATAACGATCACCAGCAGACTAGCTTTTTCAGCCCGACGATGATAGTTGCATCGAAAAGTTGCATTTTATAGGTTGGCAGAGGCATAGAATTTTAACGATTGGCATTTTGCAGTAAAAATGTTGAGCAAATTCTATTTTATTTAAACACGTGAAGAACTGAAAATATTTCGTAGAGTTGAGAAGTTGAAAAGCGATCGTAACTAAATTCATAATAAAAAATGAAACCAAATATCACATGTACAAATAAATATTACTGCATGCAAATGTCTCTGATTTTTAATGTTTTTTTCATTACTTATGTAAGAAGTTTCGAAAATGACATTAAATATCGTCCAATATGTCATAGTTGTCTCGTAAAGACGCAATAAATATCTAAGTTGGTAGCATTAAATAGTGTGGCCATGAGCTTTAATATTCATTTAAGAACTATCTCATCGCCAGAGCGACCGAAAAAAAATCGGTATTAACATACTTGTATCTCATATATGACAGGGGAAGGGGACTATTTCCCGAGGGGAACTAAAAAGGTGAAACATTTGTGATGAAATTTATAACATTCAGTATTTCTTGTGTTAGCGTCCAATTTTCTTTATCGCCAATGAAAGTATCGAGGTTCCTTTACTCAGCATTTTACGACCAAAATAGTATGGTATGAAACGAGAAGGAAGTGACGAGTAGATATACTTATATGAGCACATCAAGTTTTTCACTGAAGCTTTAGAAGTAAATTTATCAAATTCATTTGGCGTCAACATGCATCAAAGGCATCTTACATAACGCTTCAGCTCGGGAATACTTTATTTTAATTCATATTATAATGAACCTGTTAAAATACTTTTACTCACTTTTTAAGCGAATAAAATACTTTTATTCTCTTAAAAAGAATGGGTTAACTGTTCGAATGAACTGCATATTTATAATATAAACTAAAGAGATTTGCATTGTAAACAATAGATCGTGACATACGAACGATACATTATGACACGGTAGAATCGCAGTAACTGTGCTCATATTTGATCTAACTCGTATATGTGTCGTTTAAGACGGCTGAGACGCTTAAATGCACAATGAACCATAGAGTATTTTAATCCACTATTAAATAATACTTCAATGGCAAAGTGTACAACATAATAAATGTTTGTACCACAATTATGTCACGCAACGACGCGTGGCAGCTGTCGAAGTGGGCGTGGTTTTTGGTGACGTTGACTGGCCATGCCCGTACACAGACTCGCTGACGCACGCAGAGTGGAGCAACTTTAACGTGGGTGCCGCCGGCACGGGTAAGCGGCATTTATTTTGGCTCAGAAGAGAGGCAGTTTCTTTGAAGAAAATACATCATTTGAAATAAATGGGATAAGAAAATTAATGGCATTCATTGAAGTGGAAAATTGAAATACTGGAGGGAGTATAATCTGCACGAGTACGAGTAATGGGTTGTAAATGTTCATTAAGCAGGTGGGAGGTTGTTTGTTGCTGATAACACTTCTACAAGAAGGAATTGACACGTGGCTGTAACACCGACGATGATGCACATTTGCTGATTTGAGTATAGCTCAGAAGTTCGAACTGAAGCAACGCGTGAGCGAATGAGTCTGTGAGCTGAAGCTGACAATTTTCTGTCACGTTGGAGTGCGCAATGATAGGCATTATCTGTAATGTGTTTCAATGTGTAGCAACGTAGGATCAATTCGGCCGGCCGATTAGGTCGAGCAGCATTTGTATAACTCACAGTTCCAGTAATTTTTCGATAATGTATTGTAGTAGGATGTATTAATCATAAAATCTTCAGTTAACTCACTTGAAGTTTTTCAAACCTGTAACGCCAGCACCATATTTCACCGAGGCAGATACAAACAGAAAAGCGCTTTTGTAAGTGGTAACTCTACTCATCGGTGAGTACAGCCCTTGTTTTAGTATATGTTAAGTACCAATTGTTTATCTTTTTTTAGTGACTGTGTGTCATTATATCTCTCATTGTATTTTTTGTGTATTATGTAATTTGTTGGAGGTATGCCAATCCCTCCACATCGAGAGCCTGGATCCCTCATTAGTGCAAATTAATGAGGGGGCTGGACCTTCTCTCGTGACATGTGCTTTCGCTCAATGTTTCATTTGATCAATATTTTATCAAATTATGCACCTGCTCTCATTCTGTTGAAAAATTGAAACGTCCCTTAGTAAGGAAGAAACTCTTAGTAAAATCAATAATCATGACCGTCGGCGAGGTAACTCATAACATCTCTGAGCTAATCACACAAAATGGGAAAGCGCGTACAACCAATGATGTCAGCGTATGAGGCTTTCGGGAAACAGGCAACTTAAACCCGGAATACCACTGAACGTAACTCACCTTCATTATGAAGACTTCCTTATTTACGGCCGACCCGTGCTACGGCCGACCCCTGCTCTCCCTCTTCCTACTCTTCCTCGCCTCTCTCCTCTAGACTTGAAGGGCAACTCTACCTCCCCCCTTCCCCCCACCCCTCGCTGCGAAACCTTTTCCGCATACGGCGTCCTTTCTAGACCTTCAGAAGAAGGTACGTTCGAGTCTAAGGGTACCCGCACACGATGTACTTTTTATTGTCAGTTGTCACAGCAAAATATTGTCACAACAAAAAATTGTCGCAACGAAAAGTTGTCAGTAAGGCACACCCGCACACGAGCCACCGAATGGCGGCAACTATCGTTTAGTGTCACCATGGAAACTGTGGATGTGGCAGTGTTAGACCACTCTAGTCTAGAATACACTGAAAAACCACGGCAGGATCGTCAGATAAAACAGAAAATATGCCATCCCAGTATTGAGTATGTCAATCATCATATAAATGCCGAACACAGACTAATTTTTTTTCTTTAATATGAATTTATTATTCGGATGTGGAATAGGTTGTTTCGCCGAGCCATTTTAGAATAGCTTGAACGCCTAAGAATTTATTTATGCACCACACTGCCCAAAACAAGTCATATTTGCAAAAATCTGGAGTTAACAAAGCCAACCTGACAACCTGCGACCGGCTAGGAGCTGGGTGGCGGCAACTAAAAGTTGTCCGTATGCGAGCTCCCATTAGAAATAACGTTCTCTATCGCCTGCAACAGTTGCCGGCAACAGTATTGTGTTGTCAAAGAAATTGATCCGTTTGCAACCACCTCACAACTTTTTGTTGTCGCTTCATGAAAAATTCCCCGTGAGCGGGCAGCCATAGAAATGCATGCTTTCTATTTTGGACAATTTTTTAATTGTGGCAACTTTTTATTATCAGTTACCCGTCATCTTGCGTCTCCACCATAATTGTAAACTGCAGTACGAACTGGAAAGTAGTTATAAATTTCTATCTCTAATTATCCTATGATATATTTCATCACATTACACCACATGCACCAAATTTTGTAGTATGCATATGCAATGTGATTCTGTGTATGTGAATATTTATGTATATGTACGTAAATATATTTAGAGGGTGTTTCAGAACAAGAGGTACAAAATTGCTCACCTAGTAGAAAATGGACTAATAAACACTTTTTCTTCTGTGAAATTTTTCGAAAAAATTGGGTTTTTGAGATATTAGCTGTTTATTTTTTAAATGATAAAATTTAATGACACAATTAATTTCAATATTTATTTCGAATTTACCCTACAAAAATTGTTCAAAATGTCTTCCACCTACGCCTACTTCACTTAACTTCTTTTTTTTGGGGGGGGGGGGACACATGAAGAGCCTTGTTTATGCTACATCCATAGAATCTGAGGAAGGTCTTGTGGCTAGAATTGCAGTGGCTGCTGGTGAGATTTCTGAAATGCTAGACGTGTTTTCTAATATGGCAGTCGTTAAGGCTAAGACTTGAGAAGTGCGTTGATGCATGTGGAACATATTTTGAACAATTTTCGAGGAATAAATTCAAAATATAGCGAGGGACTGTGTCATTGAATTTCAACCTAGAATCGCTACCACAGAAGCGTTATCACAATGAACAAAAAGCACATAATAAGTAGGCGAAAAACAGAAATCGTTAAATGTGGCCCTTGTCAACTGAAATCATAGCAGATATTTCAACTTAAAATTTAAAGGACGTCACGATAACCTGTAATTTACAACTGCCCCTCTAGAGTTTTAGATACGCGGTAGACCAATAAAAAGTATCAAAGACTGAAACTTTAGTGAAAAAATTATTTACTTTACATAAAACGAACAAAAATTACATCGTGTTATTCAACATCCACTGAAATAAAATTCCTGGTTACAAGCACGACTAGTCGTTGTCATGTTGTCACAGAGCTGTCAATTATCTATCAAATCGTGATAATACCCCTCTCAGGTAGGTCGTTTTATTGATCTCAAAATAATTCTTAGTGACTGAGTGCATCTATTTGACATCATGAACAGCTTTTACTCCAATTGGGGTGCACGCAGCAAATCATATGAAGTCAAGGTAAATTTCAATAATAGCGCTTTGAATATTTTACCTCGGACTTATATTATGTTATAATGTCACTTATTTGTGTCAAGAATATCATTTTTACTGTCTGATTTTGTTCGGCTGCTCTGCCTTACTGAGCCTCGGTGAGGAACGTGCAAAAAGTATTGACAAAAAATAATTTTATTCAAACAGTGTTTCATTTATTTTACAATGATAATAGTTGCAAAACTCTTTAATTTGATTACTGAACAATCTAACTCTGATGAGATATTCGTAAGTGGAAAAAAATTAAAAAATTGAAGCGTGTTAACGATAATGAAAAAGAAAACATCTCTGTCAACAAATAGCTCAACCCGATGAAATGGTGTGTAAATTTTTGTGACAAACTTCATCGCAAAGAATATAAAATTTGCAATTTCTTCTGTATGAAAATCACCGTTACTCCTAATTTAGCCAGTTATCGTACAGAAAAATATTAATCAAAAAGTTTCCCACTCCACTCCACAGAGGAGAAACCATCATTTTTTGCCCGTTTAGCTGACCCCAATTGGCACAAAATCTTTTGAAGAGACGAAATTCTTTTGACAACGAAAATAATTTTGACCAGAGATGGAGTAATGGAAAGATGAAACACCTAAACAATGAGCTAGTTCTTCAGTGCGTCAGCATAATGCTGAAAAACGGTCGACACGCCATAGATAATAATTAAAGCAAGACGCAAATAAATCATCATACTTATACTTAATGATATACAGGATACAAAACGACTGCTCAAAGTTCTTGATGCAAAATGCGATGCATTTGCAAGTAAAATTTAGGCTTCATGGTCGTTGGCCCAGCACTGATGAAACAGTTTACACATGATGCCTCGTGAAGAAAGGAGTAATATTTGATTGAAATTTTGTGCAAAAATACTTTCGATGTCACACACTCAATTAACTCTGAGGATAATTCTCTTGGATAGAGAATATAAGTGAAACTTTGCATAACATATTACGATGTACATAAATTTTATGACACATCAGAAGCGATATAAAGGCTAGCAATTGAGTTTTTAATTAAAATTAAATTGAATATTCGGGAGATCCAGTGTGATTCATTATGACAAGAATCTCAAATTATTCGATGGTAATCGACTTTTGCTGTGATGTATCGGTGGTGCTTACATGAAGCTACATTACGTTTAGTTCAATATTATACCGAGTAATATGTGATAGAATTGTTTGATCTACAACAGAGAAAAGATACTGTACAGGTTACTCCAAATTTCATGCTGCCATCAAAACACCAAGATCAAAGAAACTAGCGGAGGCTCAGATTTAACTTTCTCACTGAGTGAAATACTGGGCATTATTGTGAGTAGCTGAGGCGATTGGCTGAAAGCTACTCAAATGATTAATTAATTAAACGGCTGGATACATTGACCTTTAGAGACGGATGGCTCTGCCGTGAAACACTGGCTCAATGATGTCGTTAATTCTTCTAGAACAGTGCGCATTGTTCCCCAATTAAATTCATTTTACGATGTATATACTCCGAACTAAACAACGGTTGGAAGAAACTTATTATCACAGCAGTGTTCGTCGGAAATTAGGCATTCAAATGATTTTGAACACGGAATATCTTTCACCCACGTTTTGGTTGTAAAACGATATTAAAGTAGTATTTCCATCTCGAAATACTAAACTCACGGATAACTCATTTGTTGTTGATACGATACAAGTAAACAAATAATTTTTGTTTCCTATGTTATATGTCATACATCTTGGATTCTTTTCAGCAATAAGTTCCTTATATTTTGGAACACCTTTTTGTAAAGAGAAACAGGGTATTCTTCAAAGCATTTAGACGATTTTTAGTTATGAACGTGAACATTATTTTGAAATTGTCATTTTTCAGTATGGGAAAATACAAATGTATAACACATGCTGCACAAATATAGATGATATGAATAAAAAACGAACCGAGCCAAAGGACTGAGACATCTTTTCTGTATATTGGCCCATTGCGTTTTTAGCAGTCATTGCGTGAGCGTTCACCAAATTTGTTTCGTCGTTGATCACTGCATTAGTATCTGTTTCATGCATTAGTATCTGTTTACAGCTTCCACAGTTTTACAAAGTTTTAAAAGTATTAATCACGACTAAGTTTCTCAAGTCAAAAAGATATAGCAGCCAGAAATCTATGATAATGATGATGATGAAAGTCGGGGTGGAAGAAGAGAGGTCTTCCTCATAAAGTCGCTGGTTTTCTTCAACAGAAACCCGTCGGACCTGGTATCTTCAGTGCTGTATTCAAGGCTTTGACGTGGTTCTCATTGAATTTGATGCAGTGCAGAGCTTGGGCCCAGTCAGAGCCAAGGTGGTCAGATAATGGTGAGCAGTTCAACATCCAAATACACACAACACTTTCACTATTTCACATACAAAGGGTGACATCACTGGGAGCGTATAATTTCGTTTACAGCAAAAGATATCTCCTATGGACAACATAACATTTAAATGGCGCTCATCATAAAACTGATTCCAGTGTTACACAGGTCATTTGACAAAGAGAGTACAAGAATTTTATATGTTATAACTTTCAGAGTACATCCAATTTATCAGTGCCTCTAAGGAAGCTGCCAAGTTAATGAGTTATTTTTCTTTGGACATTGACTGTGTGGTTTCCACAACCCAACAAGTTTTTAAGGTCAACTTCTACACCCATGCGGTCAAGCTGCAAGGTTAGCATATACCTTTGCCTAGAATACTTATGACAGTGCAATAAGAAATGTTCAACAGTCTCAGGAATGCCACATGCTTCACAGTTTGGAGATGGACTCATATTAAACCTAAAGAGGTGTGCCAATACACCAGCGTGACCCATACGCAGTCTGCTAACTGCGCACTCTATCCGTCTATGAGTTTCCACCTTATATGTTAGCCTCCTCGGTCTATCCAACAAATCTCTGAGGAAGCGACCATTGCCGGAGGAGTCAACTTGTGCATGCCATTGGTGCATCCAGACACTAAGGAACTGGTTTCGAATTTGACTTTGAAACTCCTCATAATGGAGGTTTGTCCAAACGCATTTGAGATTCTGATGGCCAAGCTTTGCACACCTATCTGCAATTTCATTTCCCTGAATACCTGAGTGACCAGGGACCCACTGCAAATGTGCTGAATGAGAGAAGTTTACTATCAGCAATTTGATTTCCAAACAAAATTCTCGATATGCCTCCTTTTTATTATTTAGCAGCAGTCCAAGTGCCGTCTGTGAATCACTCAATATAACAAAGCTGTTCCCTAGTTTGTTTTGAATGTATTTCAGAGCCTGTAATATGGCAAACAACTCAGCTCCTACAACTGAATGGGACGGGTTCATCCGCCAGGAAGTTGCCATCCCAGATGATGCAACATACATGGCAGCAGCCACTGATCCTGTTGCTACTTTAGACCCATCAGTGAAAATCCTCTCGAGGTTACCATATTTCCTAGCCAAGAACATCTCAAAATTTATATTAGCCTCAGCTGGCAACCAAGATTCCCTATTTAGTACATCACAGGAAATCCAGTGACTGAACTTCGTCACAGGAGAAATGGCATACAATGAAATTCTACATGGTTTTGGATGTATCTCCAGATGAGTTTCGCACAAAATCTTATTTAACCTAACAGAAATGTCACTCCCTTCTGATGCAGCAAACAAGTCCAGCCTTGAAGAGACTTCCCTAGATCCAAAATTCCCTAGATCCACCACTTCACTGAGAGAAACTTAACATACAAATTAAGAGGCATCACAAAGGATTCAACTTCCAGAGAGCAAATAGGTGTGGTTTTCCCCTCACCCACAATACATCTCAGGGCAGAGTTCTGCAAAACATTCAAGATATTCATATATTTCTTATTAAATTCAGGATAAATGATTTCACCATAAGAAATTTTGCTTCTAATAAACCCTATATATAAACTTCTCAGTAGCTTTTGGGATGATCCCCATTTAGAGCTTGATAGAGCTTTCATAACATTAATTCTCTTTAAGCAGTCAGTTCGGATATATTTTACATGGCCGTGTAGTGTTAGCTTAGGTGCATCAAAAACCAACCCAACACTCTCTGATTTACAATAGGTAAGATAAGAGAGTTACACACTCTCAATTCTACATCATAGTATCCTCTTTTTTTATGAAATAGTTGGTATTTAGTTTTAACAGGATTGACTTTGAGCTTCCAAGTTTTCAGCCATCTATCAAGTTTATCCAACATGTTCTGAATTTTTGTTTTAACTCTAGGCAATGACTCGGCCGAACATAGTATAGTTATATCATCCGCATAAGACACCACTTCCACATCAGTACAGCAAGGCAAATCATGCAACATAATATTGAAAAGGAGAGGACTCAGGACAGACCCCTGAGGTAAACCACAGCCAAGAGCCCTTTCTGTAGACAGTGTTGAATTAATCCTAACTTTAACAGTTCGGTTCCCTAAATAAGACTGAATCCATTTCACTGTCCTAATATCACAATTCACATTCAATAGCTTGTATATCAACCCATCATGCCACACACAGTCATATGCACTCTCTAAATCTAGGTATAACACTGCACAGAAATGTTTATTTCTAATGGATCGTCTAATAAAATTACTTATGAGCACCAGTGCATCAGTTGTTGATTTCCCACGCCTAATACCAGTCTGATATACAGAAAACACATTATGAGACTCAAGAAAATGATTCAACCGAACCTTCACAATCCTCTCCATCACTTTTACAATGCATGGCAGGAGGGTTATTGGACGATAGCCCTGAACAGAATTTTGATCTTTGTTTGGTTTCTTTATTAGACACATGATAACAGTCTTCCATGAGGTCGGCACAACTCCCAAGAAAAAGCTTGTATTAAATAGGTATTTAAGGAACAGGTCAGGCAACTTCTGAAGCATAGCATAAGGAATATTGTCACTCCCTGGGCTGGTCTGTCTCAACCCCTCTAATGCTCTCTTAATTTCACACAGCACTAAGGGGGCATTGTAGCAATTTTCGTCTATTGTCATGTGCTCAATATTTTTGATCCTGCTTCTAATGATGTTTGCAGAATAATCTGAGGTTGTAATTTTATGTCTTGTGATGTGGTCAATAAACAGTTCTGCGATCTCTGAATTTGTGCTGTTTGTATTGCCTACTGGATAACTAGATCTAGGTGTTGTTAGCCCACTCATGCTACGCACTACTCTCCACACTTGTGCAACATTTGTTTCAGAACTCATTGTTTGAACGAATTATTTCCAGCTGTTTTGCTTTTTGTTTTTAATAATATTTTTGGCATGTGTTTCAGCCTTGAGGTATGCTCCTAGATTTATAGTGTTTGGAGTCTTGGCCAGAATGTTCTTTGCTTTGCGTCTCTTAGCAACTGCTGCTGCACACTCAGAGTCTCACCAAGGAGTTCTTCTATGTAATTTAGGTTTCCTTGAGGTTTGGGAAAAAACTTTCAATGAACAATTATTTAAATTAGCAACAAAGTTATCATATAAATCATCAACACTTGCGGGACAGACAATGTTGTGACATTTCCCTATTTCCGTGGACCATTCTTTCCACCTATCACTCTTAAGAATCCAGCGCTTTGGGCATGCTGAGTCAGATTTTGTAATGCGCACCCCAAAAGAACACTCAATTGCAGTGGTGGGCACGATAACTAAAAAACGTTATCGCGATAACCGATAAATCGATAACGAAAACCTTATCGTCGATAACCGATAATCGATAATTGGCGAAAAATTTATCGCCAATAATCGATAACCGATAAATCGATAAATCCAAAATGCCGATACTAGCGATAACGATATTGGTATTTTAAATAAAGAAACATATCGAAATAGTTTTTTTCTTTATCATAGAAAACATAAAATTTTAGAAAAAATAGAAGTCATTGAAAACTTTTAGAAAAAATAATAAATGTTTATCCTGTCTACTAATAAAAACTGCGGGTTAAAGTAAAATAACTAAATTTAGACGAGGTTCTGCAGCATGTTCCCCATCATAAACATAAGAATGTTGAAGTTTTCATCAGAGAGGCAGCTCCTCTTGGCCCTGATGATGTCCTTTCCGAGGGAGAACAAACGCTCCACCGCGGCGCTGCTCGGCATCGCCGGGTTGTACCTCAAAAAGAGGTCGATGAGGACCTTCTCGCTGTTGAGGGCAGTGTCTGCCAGACTGTCAGTCCCTTTGGCCTGCAGCCACACATGCACAATATGAGCGGCCTTGGACTTAGTAGACCTGTGATGACCCCCAGTGTCATCCTCCTCATCACAAATGCTGGCGTAGTAGTCCTCCGCCTCCATGTCATCGCTGCTGCTGCTGCTGCTGGCGGTGTTCAGGTCAGCATGCCGCAAGAACTCCTCCACCTTCCTCTCCATCAGGGACCTGACCTCTGACCTCCTGACCATTCTTTCCTCAAAAGCCCCATCCACTTGAGGCGAAACTTGGGGTGGAAGGCAGTGGCCAGAAGACACTCCTCGTCGTTAAAGGTGGCGGCGAACCTCCTCTCCATGGCAGCTAGAAGGCTGTTGACTAGGGGCTCGCAGAACCACAGATTGCTGCTGGTCATCAAGTTGAACAGCTTCTTCTTGACCACAATGAGGGTGGGGATCAGGCAGCCCAAGTAACATTGCTTCTCCCCTTGGATCTGGTCCAGTGCGTTGGCGATAGGTGCCATAACCTGATAATTGGAATAGACAAATAGTGTTATTTAATTGACTCATTTTAAAATATAAGCTTAAGATAAAGAGTAAAAAGCAGTAAAGTATCGCGATAACCCCCAACTTATATTTAGCTTATTTACCTCAAAATATTCTGATATGAAGTCAATGTCATTCTGGACAAACACTGTCAGATTCCTCTGCTGGTTCATGCACCGGTGCAGCTGGTCTTTCTTTTCCTCCAGCACTTTGTTGAGGACCACCAGGCTGTCATAGAGGCTGTTCCACCTTGTTTTGGTAGGAGCAGTAAGCCGCCTATTTATCGCCGTGTAAAGTCTGTCCGAAAACACTGTGCTTGTTCCTGAAAAAAGTTTTGCATTATTTAATTATTTGTATTATTGCTGAAATATTTATGTATATTTTTTATATTAACATTTTATGACTTACCCTGCTTGTTCCACAGCGCCTGGGCTTTAGCAATGGCGCTCCTGTATGCCTTCTTGAAGGCTCCAGGCATGTGCCTCTCCTCTATGTCGGTGCTGGCGACCAGGTTCAGTGTGTGCGCCGCACACTTGTGCTGCCTGGGCAGCTTGGTGATGCCGTCCTCGCTGCCCTTCTCAATGTCATCAAGTGCAATGAACTGGAAAAAAAATTATCTAAAATTTGCATAAATGCATATTTTTTTTAACTTTAAACCATTCCTTGAAGTACTTTTGAAGTAGCATTGGACAGAGTAATATTCAGTGTACTCCACACACCTCTAGCTCCAGGTCCTCTTGGCCCTCTGGAGGGTCAGCGATGAGCACCTCTAGGTGGGTGTCCGCAGGCTCAGCCTCAGGTTCAGGAGCGCGAGTCTCCTCTTCCTGGTGGTCATCCAGATCAGAGACAAATGAGACAAATGCTTTTTGAAAATTGGCAGCATTGTCTGTGGTAGTCCTGAAATAAATGAAAAAGATTTTAGAATGTATCATTATTTAATAATAGTTAGTTATAGACGATAACTTCATTCTATCGACTATCGCTACTTTATTAACCTAACAATATTCAAAAATTCTGAAACAAAAAATATAATAACTCACATGGTGACCTTGTCCTCTATCCCAAACTGGCTGTGGATATTCGCCATGACTTGTGCGAGTACATCATAGGTGTGGCTCCCCATGATCCTCTCACAGGCCAGGACAGCCATCTTCCTGACCCTGGTGTTTGGGTCCAGCCAGTGCACAGTCATACCTAAGTACCTCTTCTTGTTAGCTGACCAGCAGTCAGCTGTAGTGCTCACCCACTTGACTTTCTCTAGTTTGCTGAAATGTAAGCATAATTTCAATTGATTTTATTAATCATTATTCATTGGATTTTTTTTTCAATATTTGAATATTTTCTTAGTTTCTTACCTGGTGAGGCTCTCCTTCATCTCATCATAGGTTTTGAGGATCCTCCTCCCCAGCGTCCTCCTGGAGGGTACCTCTTTCTTAGGGTTGAGGGTGTGGATCATGTCCCTGAAGCTCTGACTGTCCACAATCTGCAGCGGAAGCATGTTGTCCACCACAAACCTGACAATTGTCTTGTCGACGGTGGACTGCAGTACGGAGCTGCCCTGAGGCATGATGATTTCGGTGATGGTCGTCTGCCGCTGCTTCTTGCTGGTTGACCCACCGTCGTCTGACTGACCGGACCGGGTCCTGCTGCGGCCGCCAGTCCCAACATTGGCCTTGCAAGTTTCATCAAACTGTTTTTCCTTGTCAGGATGAATCCTTTTGAAGTGGCTCTTCAGGTTGGCCTTGGTGGTCTTGTTCGCCTTCACCTCAATGATCTTGGGGAGACAGGTCAAGCACTGGAAGATGTAGCTGTCGCCAACCATCTTTTTATACTTTACCCACTTGCCAAGGAATGGCCAGGGTGACTGAGGTTCAGCCTCAGTATCAGTGAGCTCAGAGTCAATAGACTCCGCTGAGTCTCCTTGGCTTGCAGGAACAGTCTTTAGCAACGCCATCACTAGGTCAATACTATATGTGGAAAAAATGTATATACATATATATAACCATAAGATTAAATGAGATAAATCAGAATCGGAAAAACGTAAAACACTTGCACAAATGTACACAATATACACAAACACTAACGAAACACAGCTTTTAGCACTGAAAGTTGCATTACTATTAAATAAGGTGACCAGAGGCAGGCCTTTTTAATGTTTGTCCCGCTTATTTTTAGTGTAACAAAATATCTCGCTTTGTCTTTTTTTTTTTGAGGCAACAACAGAATACCAAGGAAAGTCCGATGGAATAGTACTTCCGAGGTACCAAAAGACAGTCGGAAACGAAACGCTGACTAAAATGTATCTGAATAAATCTGAATAAAATATAGTGTGTGTGTGTGTGTGTGTGTATATATATGTGTGTATATATATATATAATATATATAATATTTGTATATGTTGTATATATATGAAGAATTTAAAAACGAGGAAAATTCCCAAGAACTTAATCATTTTTACTAGGAAAACGTTTCGAAGTCCAGCTCCATCATCAGTTCGTAAAAGTACAAATTATTCTGTCTGTAATAAAAGAGAAAACAAAAAATTGGATATAGTCATTAATGAAAATCACGAAAACAAAATAATATTAAAAATGACCCAGAAAAAAATCGAAAGGATTGCTACCTAGTTAAAATTGGCAAAGGGTAGGAGCTGTCAGTATTGTTGAGGGCCGGTTTTCGTTTAAAAATATGTAGTGACTCTAAAATTTTAATGTCGAATGCAGTTGAAGTTGAATCTAAGATTTTGAAGTCAGCAGGGGATATCGGTGCGTTGCATTTTTCTGCGTGATTACGTACTGCGGAGTGTTAGGGGTGTGCTAATTGGTTCCCTGTGCGGAAGCTTCGACCCCGATGTTCAGCCACTCTGATATAAAAATTGCGTGACGTCATGCCGACGTACGATGATGTGCACTGCACACAACTATAAGAATAAATCAGAGAGGCTCGCATCTCCATCGGAAGCGTATCCTTGTACCGGAAAAAAAGCAACCTTAAAATTATGAAAAAGAGATACGCGTAACTGAAGGTTTAAAAAGTATTTTTCACACAATAATTTCAACTCAGATGACAATTTTTCAGAAGGCGCCCCAAAATACGGGAGAGAGCAATCTAGAAGTTCTTTATTGTACTGTTCAACGGTCTGCTTTGCGTATCGTTTCGATAGAAATTTTTTAATTTGCGAATTGATGACACCCAAGGGAAAACCGTTAGTTTTAAAATATTTGCGCAGAAATTCCAATTCACTATGAACATTTTTGAAGGTTGTACATATTTTGTAACCTCCATTGATTAGAGTTTGAACACAATTAATTTTGACGCTTGTTGAACAAAAACTGAAAAAACTTGAGCCTAATCCTGTGAAAGTTGGCTTACGGTGCACTGAGGTCTGAAGGTGATCTTCGACTCTCGTCACGAGACAGTCAAGAAAGGCAAGGGAGTTATTCTTTTCAACTTCTATGGTAAACTTAATTGATTGATGCTTATAATTAATATAGTTCAAGAACTGCGCAACATGAGATGAATGGTTGAATAGAACAAAAGTATCGTCTACATATCGATTATAGAACACCGGTTTAAAATCAGAGGGACATTCATTAAACCACTTTGTTTCGTGGAAACACATTAAAATGTTGGTAAGGGTTGAGCCAACGGAAGCCCCATTGCTAGCCCGTCTATTTGTTAATAAAGTTTGCCTGCAAATATAAAGAAAAAGTGCGCTACAGATAATTCCAGTAGCGCACTAAACATTTTTCGAGTTAAACCCATAACTTTTGAGCTGCCTTCCGAAAATAAACGGTTTAAACCAATGTTAATAGTTTCCTGAAGAGGAAACTATTAACATTTGAAGAGGAAAGAGTTTTCCTAGTATATATGATTAAGTTCTTCGGAATTTTCCTCGTTTTTAAATTCCTCTTTAAATAGCGATTAAAGCAAACAACTGACCCGTTCAGATATATTCAGTTGTATATAAGTATATTATACATATAATATATGACCTACACACAATTGTATAATATCCGTCACATTAGCAACTATTAAACCACCAATTATAGTTCTAACTCTCAAAAACACAACACTAAAGACAAAACTAATAAAGATCAGCACGCGACGCCCCGTTCACACAATACATACATTCAGCGCGATCCAGCCAACAACACACAAGTACGCACACGTTTCGCCACACGGCCCCGCCGCCTGTCGACCACCAGGGTTGACACTCACAAAAGTATTAAAAGCCAAGATTACCTTGTAAAAAAGGCAAGATTGGCAAAAAAATCCAAGATTGTCTAGATCGTAAATAACACTTAGAATCATACGCCAACATCAATTATACCACAAAAATAGGGCCCTAGTGGAGCTAGTCTAGCTCCACTAAGGCCACTGGTTAGTGGTAACCTCCCTATCACTGTCACTAAGTTCCTCTATATCACTCATATTATCAATTAATTAATATAATGCAAGTTTGAACTGAAACAAGACGGACTTAAATGCACATCCAACGATCACGGGAGCTAAACACGAACTGAATACGTGTCGTCACTCGTCACGATCTCACCCACAGGGTTGCCAAGTTCACATGAGGCCACACTTTTGATCAAAAAGGCCACAAAAGAGGCCAACATTATTACACCATAACACGTACATCCTACACGTGTAGTTCCTGTCCCGAACTCGTCCCACCCCGTCATGTCGAATCCCAGCGGGAAAAACTGAAATTATCGATTATCGATAGTTTGGAACCAAAAGTATCGGCGATACCGATAAATCGATAACTCGGGAAAAAAAATTATCGGATAACCGATAACCCGAAACCGTTTTCGCGATACATTATCGCGATAACGCCCAGCTATGCTCAATTGGAAAATGATCACTTCCCAGATCAGCTCTCCTACGTATGTTTCCCTGTATGAGAAGTGAATGAGACACCAAGCACAAATCCAGGGTTGAGGCAGAACCAGTTCGTCTGTCTATATAGGTTGGAAGATCAGAAGGATTTAATAAGCCCACTGGGCATGTTTCCATAAATCTTTCAATGCTTCCCCTTGTGAAATTGTGCCTTCCTCTGTGGTCCCAGACTGGAGAGTGAGCATTAAAGTCCCCAACAAGAATAAAATTATTAGACATGTGAGAGAAATAATGCACAAATTCTGCAAGTTCTACATTATGATTGGCATTGTAAATATTACATAGATCTACTCTTCCTATAAAGGAACTGATTTGTATGGAACAAATTTCCAATCTTCCATTTGGAAGTAAATCAAACCCATTTACAGAATATTCAATATCATCACGGATTAATATTCCTAGGCCTCCTCTTGGAGCAATATCCCGATGCACCCACACAGCTTGGTATCCCACAAATTTTGGTTCATTCTGATCTAGCCAGGTTTCACATAGGCAAACAATGTCAGGTTTGTTAATATAGATGTAGAGCTTAAGTTCTGATACTTTGCTAGATATACCATTACAATTGAACTGTACCAGTACGAGCTTATTTTCCATGTTCGATTGTCTCTTCAGTTTCTGATTCTTGCACTTACACTTTCACTTCCTTCCAGCGGGCCTTCCTGGTTCTTCACTGTAGCCTCCTTTTCCCTTGCCGGAACTTGGTCCTGAGCTGCAATCACCGTCTGAGAAGTGTCTTCTGATTGGCAAAATTGTCCAAGAAGAGCCTCTCCAATCTGGGACCCAAAGTGGTTACGTGCCATTCCAATGAGAAGTAAGTCTCTTTGTTTCTTATTTTCCCTTGAAAAGTTGGTTGACAGCGCTTCACTTATGAACTTGGTTATTTTAGCAAATATTTGCTGAACTGCTGTCTGCACTAAATTTTGACACTTTTCAATAATTTCTTTCTCTAATTCATTACTTACAGTTTCCCTAGAACTTTGCACAATGCTTGCTTCCATCATTTCACTGTGAGCTTTTTGGTGTTGCTGATTTGGCATCTGGGATATCACTGCATTTGCGTAAGTCTCTTTCCGTCACGGTAGTTTTCGAGGGATGTAATAGGACCCCTGCGTCTGATGGACATCGACCTCAACTTTCACTGTCTCCAAAAGGTAGTTTGGCGTCAAATTTCCCATATTTCTTGGGCATAAGTCAAGAGTGGCATCTACAGCGGGCACAATACCATGTAAAGATGTTTCTGCATGATTTAGTCGACTTGCATTTCTGTAACTTCTTTGGTCTTGTTTTGCTTTTCTCTCTTCAATTACTTGTTTGCGAGCCTCATAAAAGGAGAACCCATCTTGTTGTAGCGCCTGTAGTCTAGCTGCATCTTGCATCATTGGGCACTCTCTTGCACATGCAACATGTTGTCCTCCACAGTTTGCACATTTTGGCAATGCAGCCTGGCACCTTTCTTTGGGATGATTTCCACTGCAGATTAGACACCTGATTGGAGCTGAGCATCCACTGGCCAAGTGCCCCAGTCTCTGACATCGGTAGCATCGAAGAGGAGGGAGCTCAAATAGTCTCACCTTGTATTGCACAAAGCCAAGCCTCAGATGCTGCGGAATACTTCTTGAGCCAAACATTATCTTTACTGACCGTGTAGGTTCTCTGGATCCATTTGAAAACTTGTAAATTCTTTGCATCTTTCTTATCTTAACTCCTTCACAGCTGGCTACTGCCTGTAACTCTTCCAGATCCACATCCTCTCCAATGGGGCCAATCGCTCCGTAAACAGCGGTTTGTTCTTCTGCTGTAGGTAAGTGGCATTTGACATCATACTATCCAATGTGTTCCACTTGCAGGAGTTTTCCAATCTCTAGGGTGGTTGAGCTCTTGAATTCTACTACAATAACATTTCTACGTTTGTTGACTCTAACATCTTTCACAACACTGTAGTCTAGCACTAACTCTAATCCTTTAGATAAGCAAATAGGGTCAAGGGTGATTTTTTTCTTTGAATTCCAGTTGGTTTCAGGTGCTTCAACTTATGAAATGATCACTGTGCAGTTTTTTCCTATAGATTCCTGAGTTTTATTGCCTGGGCAGTTTGGATATGGTTTGTCTCCTTTTTATGTTGCAATGTATTTCCTGGCCGTGTCCCTGGCCGAATCACTTGAAGTCTCTGTTGTTGTCCTTGTCCGTTTTGATCTTTCGTTGTCTTTAAACCAGGTTCCTTCAATTACTGCCGTACCCGGTAGTTCAGCTTGGCTTCTCTCTCTTGCCCTGCAATTTTCCAGTTCCATATCGTCAGCACTGATCACGTCCTCACTCAATTCATCCTGATCTTCAGGTTCCTCTCTGGTGTGTGCCGAGTTGGGTTATAACTTCGGAGGCATGATTGGAGGAGACAACCCTCCGTCCGGAGGGTCACGCAGTTAAATTTGTAAGCCGGTCTGGCGCCAACTGCTTTATAAGGTTTAACGTCGCAATTATGACAAAGTTACCACACGATCACAATTTCCGAAGACGAGACTGAACCTCTTACTTCGAACACCGGCAATCGAATGTGAAGAAATCTATGTATATGATAAAAGGAGCCGCGTCTGTCCGTCCGTCTGTGTGTCACACACGGTAGAGGAAACAAGGTAGGGTCAAACCAGTCTTTTTTTCGTCAACTGTGTGGATTTGCTGACGTCACGGCGACGAACCAATGGCAGCGCTCATATTGCTTCTGATAGCACTGCTACCCCCAAATCCGTCTCTACTATTGGCCTAGCGACACAGCATTTTGGTGACGTTATAAAGTTTGATCGAAATAAAGCCTTTTTATTGGCTAGCCGAACAAGAAAAAGCGCATTTTCCCCCATAGAAATGACCCTACCTTGTTTCCTCTACCGTGGTGTCACACCCACCAGCCGAAAGTGTAAGATGAGTGTATCTGTGATACAAGCTTCATCAACTCCACAATTTTCGGTGCCTTAACGCAGCAGATTAGGAGTCGGAATGAATATCACGTGTATTTTTTGGTTAAATTAGATTAAATAAAATATCAGCGGTTGAAACTTGGAAAAGTGTTGGAAAGCCATGTTGAAGCTCAGTTGATCCTATATCTAATCCTGTCATTTTTTTGATGGGCCGTGTGCACTCGTCACTATAATAATTAGAGCTGCGTCCGTCCGTCCGTCCGTCCGTCCGTCTGTGTGTCACACCCAACAGCCAAAAATGTGTGATGAGCGTATCTGTGATACAAGCTTCATCAACTCCACCATATTTTTTTCGGTGCAGATTCCCAGCAGATCCAGCAGATTCCGAGTTGGAATGAATATCACGTGTATTGGTAGGTTAGGTTGTATAGAATATCAGCAGTTGAGACTTAGGAAAGTATAGGAAAGCCATAGAATAGCATGGGAAATCATGGGAAAGCCATGTTGAAGCTCAGTTGGTCCGATATCTAATCCTGTCATCTTTTGGCGGGTCGTGACGGGTCGTATAATTCAATTAGTGTGATGAAGAGGCAGCAAACCGTTGGGTCAAAAAATCACATGACCATCTGAGGCCATCTTCACATCATTGTTTGGAATAATTTCGGCATGAATGAACAGTTTCTGAAGAGAATATAACCCAATGCATATTTCATTCATGAATCAATGGTCAAGTCCAAAACAAGATGCCAGATGCCAGGGCGTGCTGGAAGTTGACACGGCAAAAAAGAAAAAAATTCATGTCACATCAACGCATAAAAGGTGCTTATCGGAGGTTAGCGACGGAAAGAGAATGTCTGTATACCGCATGAACCTTAAAAAGTAAACTCAGCTTTAAATGTTAATAACTTTGGATTAAGATATTTGGATTAAGATTAATATTCTGAGTTTCATTTGTTGCATTAAATACAGAGAAATGCATCCTGACTACAAAGCTTTAGGTCTGGGTATAATAAGTAAGGAAGTCGTCTGAAAATTTAATTTTAAATTTAAATTTTCAGGCGACAGCCAGCCCAACGTTATGCAACTAACAAAGGAGTAACACATTTTCATCACCAACGTCTACGCGGAAACAAAGAGTTTAAAGGAAGTTCGAAATAAATGCGAACAGAGATTTCACGAAAGACGCTCTCGTTATAACTCATTTTTCAGAATAATATTACATTGACCCTGGAACTTTTCTACCATTCATGACCTCATTAAAATGTCATGTGTGACGCAAATCTTCCAATCATTATTTACCTCATTACTGGTACAACAAATTTTAATGCGATTTAACATTTTTAGGGATAACATTTCTTTCCACTTAATCTGAAAAAAAATTATCTTCATTCACTATGAAGTTATTAAAATTTAAGTTGATTTTACTTTTTTATAGTCCATACGGTATAGTAATACCCAGACATACGCATTATATACCTGGAACCTGCATCCTATGTTATATTATTCGTGTTTTGGATCAATTATTGTAGACATAACACAAATTTTACCATGTACATCAATTGCAATTGCTGGAATACCATCATCAGAAGCTATAGTCATGACAAGTAACTTTTATGCGAAAATTGGCCTACTTCTGCGTAATATTTTATACAGTAGTTCTGTAATGATTACAATTTTCAAAAATTTAATATTTAGAGTCTTCTAGCATGCATTAAGCCTATAAATTACCTCAGTATTCCGCAACTATACAGAATTTTTCAGGTATACCTATAGTTCACGATAGGAACAGTCAATAAAAACCTGAGTCTATTTACTGCAAGACACCGTAAGCATTAAGCGCCTCCTGTTACAGTGCAATAATACTTCGTACTCATTAGAAAACACGTTTTGACCGTTGCTCTACTTGTAAATATTTTTTCTTGAAAGGATAGCATTATGAATTTTCTCAGTAACCTCCACTACCTCCACCGCAAAGCTTCATGAAAAAAATTCTGCGGTGCGATCGGATTACACCACAAAAACACAACGCACTGTGCTGAAGCGTTCTCTTAAAATTGTTCATATAAAAACAGATGGTTGTATTTTTTTTCGCTGGAAGAAATTGAAGCAAGAAAGAATGTTTACTACAATCGAGCGCACATCTCTCTTTACAGGTTAGATCAGTTTGCACCTAAAAACATCTCCATCCCAATTGAAAACCGAGACGTATAGCCGATGTGTTATGGCCGAACAAGGGATGATTTAAGGGACGTATCGCCGGTAAATCACCTCCGAATCGTAGGTGAAATGTCCACTTAGGGACGAAATTTTTGGCCCAGGGACGTCGGCGGCCAACCGAGATGATCGTCCATTCTACGTCTTTGCTCGTCTCCGGCATGTCTAATTTCGCCGGCGATACGTACATGATTCGTGGCTGGCCATCCTTGCATTTTGCTTTAAAAAACTCTCGGCCACGCACAGCCGAGATTTATCGCCTTCGAACGACCCTTGAATATATATGTATATTTATATATAAATTTGAAAGTCGTTCAGAGGCGATAAATCTCGGCTGTGCTTGGCCGAGAGCTTATATACATATTTTAGATACAAAGGTATATTTATATAGGTATTTATATAATATATATATAAATTTATGGCTCGTTCAGTAGCGATAATCTTGGTTGTGCGCTGCCGAGAATTTTTTTAATCGCAAAATTGAAGGATAACCAGGCGCAAATCATACATGTATTAATAGCGAAAATATATTAATCATGTATTAGTTGAGTTTATGGGCGCTCGCTCGTAACGGCGAATACCCTAAGTTGAAATGCCGTAAACCGAAGACTCACTGTATATATATATATACATATATATATAAAGCTGTAAATATATTACATATTTAACGGTTGCTCTCCAGGATGACAATGTCGCTGAGCGTTGCCGAGCTTTTAATGACAGAGCGAAGTATAAATAAAATGATCGATTTAAGTAAATCCTTTATTCGAAGAATTTCGAAGCAAGAATTAGAATGGAAGTTAGTGGAAGGACACTGGGAATCTATTTGATCAAAGTGCGTCTACAAACCTCGTGCACAGGCACAAAATAGGAAGACATTTATAAAAGATAAAAGTTGGAGAAAAAAGTTAAAGGTGATGAAAAAGGGCACCAGCAAACCGGGAAAATATGTTCTGTTACAAGAAAAAAACAGTTTATTCCAATAAAGACACAGGTCGTTGGATTTTAAAACGCCTCAACTTGAAGATCCTTAGTTGATAAACATGTGTGGGTGTCACAATACCCGTGTTGCTTGTCGAACGAAAAGTAATTGACAGAAATTCATGGAAATGTATTTCCCCCTGTTGAATCATTCTGAGGTTTTTAGTGAATGAAAATTATATACACATGCACCTATATATGTACATCTCAATCTCTATCGATTCATGAATAATGCAACTGACGCATTGATGAAAAAACTTTTTTTCAGTCCCCACTTTCATTGAAAAATGAAGGCAGCCTTTAGCGATACCGGGAGATGAATTGAGAGTAAAAATTGGTGGATGTAGAAAGAAAGAAAGAAAAAGAAAAAATGTGTATTTCCAACTTGTCACATGAGATACATGCCAACATATTGGCTTTTAAAAAGCTTCTTAAAATAGGACATCCTAAAACAAATGTTCCATACGAGGAGTACTAATTGACAAACCATCCGAAGTGTACAAGTAGATAAGCCATACGAGGCATAATAATAGACAAACTATACGAGGTGTATTAATAGACAAACTATCAGAGGTGTACAAGTAGATAGACCATACGAGGCATATGAATTGACGAAATACACGAGGCGTACTAATAGACAAACCATTCGTGGTGTGCTAGTAGTCTAACAAAAGTTCTATACTAGGAGTACTAATTGACAAACCATCCGAGGTGTACAAATAGATAAGCCATACGAGGCATAATAATAGGCAAACTATACGAGGTGTACTAATAGACAAGCTATCAGAGGTGTACAAATAGATAGACCATACGAGGCAGATTAATAAACAAAATATACGAGGCGTACTAATAGACAAACCATACGTGGCGTGCCAATAGTCTATCTCTGTCAAGGGTAGTTGAATGAGAAATGAAAAATATGCCCTAAAAATATGCAAAGCCCTATCACCACCAAAAACATATTTCATATCTTCTCGATATTCACTACATCATGCGGACGTGGGTACATGGGATAAAATAGAGATACAGTGTAAGCCGGTTAACGCTCATGATTGACAAATATCTACAAAATATTGGTAGAAATGGGTAAACATATATATACTCAATATCAAAATTCATAGCTTGTACAACATACGGACAGAAAGATAATTTTACTACGATTCATATGCTCAAATTGCACTTTATTTCATTAATTATATTTGACATTAATCCGATTCACAGAAACGCCCTCTGGGGAAGTGATAGATCTATTTTTGAATCATTTCGCTAGTGCAATAAAATTTATTAACCGGATAGTTTCGCGTAAAGAAATGAAAGAGAAATATGTATATCTATATATGTAGATACATATATATACCTGCACACGTAAACACACACATATTATTATACATACCTATTGAAAATGAAATATTTGAAAAAAAATACATATATAAAATAAAAGATAGAAGCAACCTACCATCTACTACACAGAAAATGACAGTTGAGCTCACTGTAATCCTAAGAAATTTTTCGCAAAAAAAATAAGTAAAAGGAAAAGAAGACTTCGAAAAACATAAAAATGAACTTGTTTATAATTTCTTCACAGAAATTTTTTAAGAAAAATCAGGTTATAGTCAAGAAGCAACACAACTCTTCAGCATTATACGGACATGTGTACGTGGGATAAAATGGAGTAACATTGTAGCCGGATATCACCTCTGAGTGGAGAATATTCACAAAATTTGGCACATATAGGTAGATTAGGCCTTGATCCAAAGTGATAATATTAATTACAGAAATTTAGAATTTTTTCCGATTTGAAAGTTCAGTGCTCGTGTGCGCTGAACGCACGAAAAAAAATAAAAAGACTAAATGCAATGCTTATATTACCCCCTTCCCCCAGCTCAGCCGAAAATCGATTGAAAACATCTTCGAGAATGATTTTGAAAAAGCGAGACAACGTTAGCCAAATATTTAATTCATTATAAACTTTGCACAACCCTCACATCTTTAAACCTGTTTATTAGTGTATACACAAAATGTATTTCATTGCATATTTGTCATACGGACGTTAAATATTAATACAGAAAAGAGAAAGAGATAACAAAATAAAGATGAGGAAATACTCCTAATTACGAAAAGAACGTTCGTTCTGCTGCATTGAACTGACGGCTGTGGTGCTCATTGTTGTCGACAGAAATAAGTAAGATGAATATGCGAATCGCTTAGCAAACGTAAAATGAAATAGTTTCTAAATTTGTAACAGAAATTTCAGGAAAATTAGAATTTCTGATAGATGGGAAGTTCATACCGAAATGCTGCAGGCCCTATGACAGAAATGCAAAATGACGTGACACATTTACTCTAAATTCTTTTCCAGTTTTAGAGTTTTTGATATGCTGGGGAAGCTTGTTCCACAAAAAAGCTCCAGAAACGGAGAGAGCTTTTTGTCCCACGTTAGATGAACGGAAACTGACTAAAACATCGTTCCTCCGGTTTGGTCTATCGTTTTGGATATTAGATGGAAAAAAATTTACCACCTCTGCATTACTTTGGGGGAGGTACAAAGAGGAGAATACTCGTCGAGCTTTCTGGATCATAAATCTGTTCGGTATTGGGATCAGTCGAGTTTTTTAAAAGAGGGGTGACATGATCGGATTTATTGAAATTTCCTTTGCATACTACTTTATCGGCGAAGTTTAGACATTTTTGCAACTCTTCCTGACGACATTGAGGTATATCTCCCCACACAAGACTGCAGTAGTCCAGACGCGATAAAACTAAAGACTGAATCACTAATAATCTAGATTTTTCGTCAAGTGTGTTCTTTATACGATGAAAGAACATTAAGGTTCCGTTAATTTTGTTGCACATTGTTTCGACGTGTGAATTGAAAGTCATATTTTTGTCAAACCAAACACCCAGATTTTTAACCTTATCTACTGGTTTAATTGTATCGTCTCCGAATGTTAGCTTGAATGGTGGTAAATTTTCAGTCGCATTCTGTGATCCAAAAATAATGCACTGCGTTTTACTTGCGTTAAGTTTGAGGCCACTATCGTCATACCACAATTGCAGATTTTTCAGATGATTTTCAGCGTTGGCTTGCGTTTCTTTTAAATCCGCTGTTGAGCTTGTCATGGCAATTTGAACGTCATCAGCATACATTGAGATTTTTGTGTTTGCCGGCATGGTGGGGAAATCATTGATGAAAATTTGAAATAGAAGTGGGCCGATGATTGAACCTTGAGGAACGCCAAAATTATTTGGTATGAATGATGACATTTTGTTATTCAAGCACACTGCATGAGAGCGGTTTAGTAAGTAGCTTCCAAACCACTGAGTGTCTATTCTGAGGTTTGAAATTTTTTGTAGAAGTTTCTTATGCTCAACACTGTCGAAAGCTTTGAAAAGATCGAGCAATAGTAAGAGAGTTAATTTTTTTTGGTCAATATCATTGTAAATTTTTTCTGTTATGTTTAACAGGGCGTCCTGAGTACAGCAGCAGAGGCGGTTTTCCAGTCATAACCCCGAGAGTTACCCGCGTAACTCTCACCGGAGTAACTCTTGACAAGATCCGAAAACGCAACTGTGAACACGATTTTGCCATTTTGGGGTTACTCAGGCTTTGTTTGTAAACAAACATTGAATCAGCTGATTAACTTCCCCTCTTATTGTAGTTGATAACGCAAGTTGAGTTTTAGAGTGTGATTAATCGATCAACCTCGCTAATGATTTGATTTATATCTTGAACTTCACATTTTCTGATGAATGCTATGCCCCTGAAGTGGTGTTGTTAAGTGACTTTTCCGATCATCCACTGAGAGTGCTTATATACAATCAACTCGACCGTGTGCAGACTGTTCACTCTGTGAAGACCATGCTTCACTTAGATAGGAAAATATACATTAAATTCGCCATTAATAGCTTTGTTATATATTGTGTGTGCTGTCGTTGAGAAAGTGAGCTTTGATGGGAAAATCTCATTCCAAAGGTGATGAATAATTAAATTCATATACATTCTGTTATATAATATCAACCATTTTATTTCAATGAAGTGTTTTATTTATTTATTTTATTTGTAAAATCTAATATTTATTTTTTTACCTTAGAAAATGACATGAACAAGATAAAATTCTATTCTCAGCCAATGCTGATTCTAAGGTAATGTTTAGTAGTGGTCTACAATCCTCAGTTATGAAGCTTTTTCTCTTGTTCATGAAGTGCTTTTTTAAATCTGATAATGGAGTGATCAACAAGTAACAAAAGATTGAAAGTGCTATGCAGTTGCTGTCAAGATTATCTAGTGCAATAACTTTACTTAGAGTGAACCTAATTTTGTTCTTTGTTAAAGCAATTGAGTAGAGTTACTCTACAGGCCTTCATAAAAACTATTAATTTATCTAGTTGGCAGATGTAAATTTTATCAAAATCTTTTAATTCATCAATGTATATAAATGAAGTATTCTAAATGTGATTTTTTTTAGGCTAGTGGATTTATGAAATAAGTAATCGTGGAATTTTCTTTTTTTGCAGGCATGAGAGATACTTTGACCATTCATTCTCTTATAAATTACTTGAAATGGATGACTCAGAATGTTTTAAGGACATCAGAATCAGTGAGCAGGCATTTTACAAACTCAAAAATGTTTTGAAACCTTCTCCAACAGATGACTATCCCAACAAGCTTTGTCCTACACATCAAATGTAATTTTTAGAGGATCTCCAATAGTGTTGTGGTCCCTTGCTTCGTAAACAACTTCTAGAGAGACTGCATTAGTCATCTGTTCAAGTCAAGAGTTTTTTTGCATGTTATTGAATGTAATTAAAACTATCAAGGCCTTAAAAATATCCAGGCCTCTAAATCCAGAATAAAAATGTTATAGACTTCACATGAGGGCAGTACCTGACAGTGTCATTCAAGTTCAATCACTTTCTTTGATCCCATATACTGAATAAAAAATTGCATATATTGGTAGGTGGACAATTTTATACATTTTGACGTAAAAAATGGTCAGTGTAACTTACTGGGATGTTTTGGAAGTATAAACTTAGTAAGTTTATGAGTTATGGTAAGTTAGTTGTGCAGAAATTATCAGTTTGAATCATTTCAATTAATTCTAGTTTCCGAAAAAATGGTATTTGTAATATATGGAGAAGATAACAAGCTGTTAAATGTTTGCCTAACTGTGATGAACAAATCAGTAGAATCAAGGGAAATTTTGTATCACAAAAATTTCATGTGCTGTTAAAACTTTATTCTAAGAGTATCTAAAATTTATATGATAGCATGTCATGACCATGTATTAATAACTTAATATAGGTGGAGAAGGACTGCTTGGATGTGAAAAATTGATACACTGAATAGGACTGCAACATTTGTCATTGTATTATCAAATTAGAGTGATTGGGAAAGATAATTTGGTTACAAAATATCCCTGAATGATTTTAAAAAATTAATGTGTTCATGTATAATCCAAGCTCAAAAAAATTGAGAGGAATGCAGACCAAAGGTAAAAAATAGATCTTTTTATTGTATTTGCATATGTTTGAATATAAGGGAATAAAGTACATGTGAACTTGACTGTTTGGTTGGTATCATCATGCTTTATTACTTGTAATAGTATTGATCAGTGTGGGTGTGGAAATAAATTTCATGCTGCAGGGCTGTATAATTAACAGTAGAGGTACATAAAGGCTCTAATGTAAAGATATTGACATCTGGTAAGGAGGTGTTATCATGCTGTAATAACTCCTCTCACTTTCCTTTCCTATATGTATGGAAGTAAGGACAGCATCAAGTTACAGTCAATTTTTTCCTATAATAATAATGCAAATGAGTTTTCTAGCATTCAAATGTAATTTGGTTTTTAACACTTTGACTGCGACTACTAAATATTGAGTTCAGTGCCAAACTAAAATTTTAGGTCATATTGTAAGGAACCATTTTGAAAATACCAAATATGAACTGGATCGTGCCTTCATTTAGGTTAGATTAAGTATTTATGAAAATTGAATATGCAACTATTGGTGGGACAGCAGCATTAAGGAAATTATCTCCGTGTACCACCGGGGGCGCACGTCGCAGTCAATGTGTTTTTAATGTAATTCCTCAACAAGATACTCTGCTATCATCCATGAAAATCATTATGCGATGTTCATTAGGTTTCTTGAATATATTGTTTTGAGCCTTAATACTTCAAATAGGATGAGTGATAGCCTACCTCATATTTTCTTATCAATAAAAGAGTTCACACGGTGTATTTGTTTTTTTATGGTCCACCTAAAATATAATTCTTCACTATGGAGATGATTGAGGCAATAAACTTCATGAAGTAATGCACTGTTCTACGTAAAAGTAAATGAAGAACGGATTAGGAACAAATGAAAACGTAGTGACTCGTCAATGTTCACTGTAATAATGATTGAATAATTAACAACGGTAGGTAACGAGCTATCGATTGAAAGATAAACATAGTACAACCATTGCAGTCGATCTTCAAGTTATGAATCTCGTGAAAACTTTAACTTTAATGAAGAAAATCAGTACACCTTATTTACATCTCGAAACGAGCATTGCTAGTTGTCCAGCTAAGACTTATATCTATTCACTTTAGGTCCACGTAAGATAATATATAACTCGAGGATCGACTGTAACTGGCAATGCGATAGAAATCTGTGCAATTTTCGCTTCACATCCGTTAAGCTCTATAGATTAGATAAAAAAACATATGAACAGAACAATTAGCGCTCGGCGCGACATTGTCAGTATTATTATTAATTGATGAGTTTCTATCCACAATAAAGGCAATAAACGAGATTAAATAACGAGGAATTTCTGGTATGGACTATAAAAAAGTCAACGCACAAAGTGTTTTCTAACGCAGGATATGCTGCGTATTGAAACAGCAATTTTGAAAAAGGGAGAACAAGAAATTGCTAAGTATGCATCAAAACTGAAAGAAGCAATGTGAACGCAAATGATAGGCCTGAATGATAGAACTGGACACTTGAGGGTGCCAGCCTATAGCATAGGACGATCAAATCACGGTTAGCTTTTTACCGTCCAACGCTTGGTTAATACAGCAGCGCAGCCAGGGGGGAGTGCGAGGGATGACAGCATCACAGCACCGGTCCTCTCTTATATGTAATCATAATGCATGATAATGAATGGAAATAGTTACAGCATAGTTCCTCTTAATTTGGCTGATGCGTTATATATTTTGTTTATATGCTACAGAAAATGTTTCCGTTCAAAATATCGCACACATAGTATGCATAGACATAGACAATAACGCATACAGCCAAAAAGCTAAGCTGACGTTAAGGTAGGTTAGATTAATTCATAGCTTCACCCTACAAGACTGAAAATTTTTGAACAGGAAATTTGTTATAACATTTGTACTCAATACAATGTGACTGCTTCAAACAATAACACACTCTACTAAATACTGGGCATTAGAGTAAATTTTCTTTATTGCATTGGTGGAAGAGAATGAATGCAAATACTGAAAGCATATTTCTTTCTCTCTGAATTGACACCAAGTATTGTTGAACAGAATAAACCACAGCAAAGTTTCTTTATAAATTTTTCAGATAAACATTTGCTGTAATGCTTCATTTATTAACAATGGACCCTAATTTTGTTTCCGAATAATTCAAGTTTTTGAAAATCGGTTGGATAACCACTTCACGATGATCAATTTACTGAAAGGGGTTGAAAACTAATTGTTCAAAGGAAAAGTTTTTAAAGCAATAATGATATTTTTCATTTTGTACGTACAAAAAACCAAACAAACAAAAATTTAAAAGAGCAACAAGAGCAACCCTTAAATAACGTTTGAATAAATAAAGTAGTTTAGACTTTGACATACCCTCCATTTCATTCAAGGCAAGTAGCACTTCAAGCCACCATTGAACTGAGTTTTTGGTTTATTTCACAGATTTCTTTCAATTCTTGAAAGACTTCTTCAATTCTTAATGATGGAAGTGAAGTTTTGAAAATCAAATACACTACATTGTGAAAAAATACCAATATTGGAAAGTACAAAAGGAAAAGAATATCGCTATTGTTTTAAAAAATTTTCTTTAGAACCATCAATTTTTCTACCCCGTTCAGTAAACTGATCATTGAAAAGTGATAATTCAACCCATTTTCAAAAACTTAAATTATTCAGAAAGGAAACTTACTACTTTGTGAAAAAAAGACAATTCAAATATGTTAATTTAAAGTAAAGATATATTCAATTATCAAGTCGGAAACATTTTTGTGGGACACCCGGCATAATAAATGATAGTAATCACAGCAAATACTCTCTCTTGAAATACTTCTGAGGCAGTTAAGGTCTGGTCAGGCCAATTTTCTTCGTCATCCGCATCAGTCACCTCTACCTCCACCGGTTCCTCAAGAACAGACGATGGTACTCCTGCTCGTGAGCCAGATGCAGATGACATCGATGCCACTGGCATTGAAGCTTTAGCAGGTGATGCAGCAGCAGCGTGCAATGAAATTTTTCTAGAAGGAACTTTTACGATGTGGGACGCTGGAGTAGTCGTTGGACGCTCCAAGTCTGGTCGATCCCAAGTTATTGAAGTATAGGCTGAAGGATTTAATGAATCGAAGAGGAATGGCACCTGTACTACTTCCCACAATACACTCCATACATTTGAGATAAAAAATTCATTTTGACTGCTCGTACCAGTTGCCTTACAATTGCTGACATCAGTTTTTAAGGCGTGCAGCAACTTCTTGTATTCATTGGAGCATTGCTCACCCGACGCTCGTCCAACCGTGACCTGCGGCAAATAGTTTCCTTTATTTTCCTACAATCAAACAAGTATTTAAGGTAAGGAAACCTGCGCTTGAGAAAAAAATAAATTTGCTGCCAGAAATAACAAATTTAAACACTTCTGGCAATGTAGAGCCTAGTTCCAGTTACCTTAGCTCCAAAGCTTATTACTAAATGTAAGTTTAGAGCGACTGAGCATTCAAGTTAAATCTTGGGTATCCATACAGTAAGGAACCCATTTTGAACTTCATTAACTGCTGCAAATTGTATAAATTTCTTCCTCAATAAAGTTAACGTCAGCCAAGCAGTAAAAATTAAATTCCCACATAAGCTTGATGCTCAACAACGTTTGGTTTCCAATTTACATTGTTAACAAGCACTACTACAGCAAGGCTTTACTATTTATCATTTATTCTTAAATATATACTAAGAGAATTTTAAACCACAAGCATTTTTTTAGCTTGAAATCTCAGCGGCTCACACATGTAACACAAGAAATTTTTGAACATATTGGCTAATGAAAGTTTGTGGAAGAGCAGGATAACGCCTCCTAGAGCAAAAATCACCTGATTTGTTCAACTCAAAACATAATTAATGCCTTCACCTTGGGGCAAGACGACTGAAAAACATCTTCCTTGTTGAAGTTTTGAAACTATGTGGTTGCGTCTTGCCCTTTGATTACATAAAAATAACAGAACTGTTCCTAAATATTTTTCGCCTGATACCCTCTTTACTTCTAAAGTAGTTCAATAATTTTATAAATATATTCTAAAAAATTAGTATTAAGTGGATACATGTTACATGCCTCTTCTGAGTACCTGTTCATAATCATATGGTATATTCAGTAACACTGGTGTATCAGTTCAACTTATGGAAGATTATCCCTACTGATAATTACAGGTTTCAGCAGAAAGTTGTAAGAAAACTACACTTTTACATTTATCAGCAAATGACACAGTCGATACTTATGACAGTCATCTAGGCCAGACTCAAGTGCAAATGGGTTAAATAGTACAATAATTTCCTCAGCACTCACTTTTGCAGTACAGTAAGACTTACTTTAAACACCTGAATACCGGCGTCCACTATGTGTGTGGGAGAACTTTCTAGGCTTCCCATATTTTGCAAGCACCGTCTGAGTTAGTAGAGATGAAAGAAATAAGAGTTAGGAGAAAGGCGAGAAAAAAATGAATTCTAACTACTTACCTGATTCAGATCACAAGCTCTATATTCCCATTCTTTCTTGTTCTTGTCATCAAGAGGGTGCTTGTTGTTCTACTGAGATGCAAAGGCTTTCCACCTGGCCTTCCGTCCATGCCACTGAAGATTCTGGAATTTAATACGTACACATGACCATCACAATTAAAGAAGCCAATATTTACCTTCCAAAAATTTGGATCACCATTAATGAAATTTGTTTCCAAGGTAAAAAAACGAAAACTATATCTATTAAGTATATATATTGATAATTTTTTTTCACGAAGACAAGTAAGATGTACAATACAAAGCGACATCTTCAAAGTTTTGATGAAATCCTTCCCACAAAAAGACGAGACACCAATACAAACACTACTCCACCTCAATTTCGTAGTTGGTACTGTTATGCCAAGTCGCCATGTGGGACGAGGTAAAATTGCAGTTAAAACAAACATGAGATATGTTCAATAGAACAATTATTTTGCATTCAATATTAAAAAAAACATTATGAATCAATCAGCTTAAATCCTTCGAAAAAAAAATTAAGGAGCAGAAAAGATATCTTCATTGCTTCAAAAAAATAGGAGCACAATTATCCTAGAAATGCAATTGAAATCTTACATGAGTAGTAAGTGCATTGCCTGTGAACAAATACTATTCAAATTATCTCGATCAGATCACTAACAGTAATGAAACAACAAAACGTTAATATAATATTAAAATTAAATACATTGCTCCCTACTCCATGAGTCAAATCTATCATTCTCCTTGTATGCACATTCAACAACATTGAGTAGCAAAAATAATTGATACTATGCATAGTAAAGTAAATAGATTACTCTCTCTCTGGCATAATAACTAACACACCTTTAGAGGATTGAAGGCACTGAGGGTCATGATCCAACTGCTGGCAATGGACCTCATACTGCAACTGTAGCCAATGCGATGCTGGCAGGACTTCATGAGCGAGAAGACTTTCCTCCAGCAGAACAGCTCCTGGTGGTGTACTTTTTGATAATCATTGATGTAAAAAATGAAACATAGAAATTAATTAGGTTTACATCCATAACAATCACATGAAGTTGGTGCACAAGAAATGAAGAAAATACTTCATTAAAATTGAATTGGAGGGTAAAAACTGTCATGGAAGAGTAGTAAAACAATCCAAAGCCCATGTTCTTTCTATTTTTACAGTGAAAAAGAAACATCTAGTCCAACATACTAAAGAATCTAACAAACAAGAACATTCAATTGAGGAAGTACTTTAATAAAAATGTTCTACAACTCCAGACAACGATAAGTAATTGAGCCGACGAGAAGTTTAATTAGAACAGGTGAGAGGAGCATGCGTATTCAGACGAGGGCTTATAAAGACCATTTGAAAGCGTACATTGGATCTGATTCTTTACCATTTAGGGACGCCTTGGTTAAAATGTAGCGTGATCAAAAAACATATTTCAGCAACTTGACCTAATACACTAAGATATATTGACACAGAAAAAAAGATATGAAAAAGCATGAATGTTTTCTGTTTCCATCTTAGAGATAGGGAGTTGTAAATCATTCCAATGTGTTTTATAGCCATAGGTATCCATCCAAGGCTATTACCCAAGTTGAATGAACAATCAGATTGAAAAAAATCTCTGAAGAGTGACAGAGGACTGCTCAATGAAACAAGAGATTAATGAATGAATTACAAGATTCAGTATCAATCTCATTACCAGCAGGGGTCAGTCACACATTACAGGTCTTCAGTACTGAGAAAACTACATTTATCAGCAATAAAAAACACAGTTTACTACAACAAACTCACACAAAACCTCAGTAGTTGGTACTATCAAATCTATAAGGTGTCAGTTAGAACAAAAAATGAAAACCATCAATTTTTTAAGGGACATTGATGATCACATTTGCAATCAACATTTATCCTATCACAAATAAAGAATAGTATCAATCCCAAAAACTTACTAAGTTTATAAGATTTTCTGTATGATACTTTTCTCCATCATAGTTGTCTTAGAAACAGTGCACAACACACCAAGGTTAAATACATGCATAAATGAGGTAAAATCATTATCAAGTCTGAATCCAGGATAACAAAAAATGAACACAAGCCAAAAAAAATGAACAAACTAACACATCATCTCTGTACCTTATCCATGCAACAAACCTTTTGGCTATACACAGCATGTTGGGCTTTTATTCAGCAGTGCTAAATCTGAAGCTGCCGATTCCCTGTTGCTCTGTAGTGGAGAGTGGGCAACCCTTTCCTGCAGGAATTTCTTTCAGTTTGTTGGATGAACTTGCTGTAGATTTGTCTGGAAATTGAAATAATTAAACTAAGATTGACTCAGATTTAGGAGAAAGAGGCATTCTCAAACTAGATATAAATCAATACTTCTAGGCTGATACTGATAAAAGCGAACTCACTTGCACTACTGTTAAAAATAGTGACGCACAAATTCATTTGGTATATTATTTTATAGTAATATACAAATATTGGGGATTTCAAGGATGAAATTTGATTTCTCTAATTCTATAATCAAAAACTTTAAATGCTCATGTATCAACAGTAAACTTCTCAGAAGTTGATGCAATCCAAATTATTGAACTCTAAAAATAGTGACTCACAAAGGATAGGTTTGAAATGCAAGAAATTATTGCTATTACAATTTACTTACTATTAACATTTCTATTATTATTATAATTATTTTATTATTCTCTCATCTGGTCTTCACAACAGCTGTTGAGCTGAAATTTACCAAGTGATGACTACAGCCCAAAGTGGAAGTTTCTTTCTCATCCTAATATCAGTGACTACCACGTGTAAGAGCGAGCCAGCTTAGTGATGATGACTGTTCTAATAGTAATATAAGTTCAAAAAAAGCTGTTAAAGCGTTAAACTAGCAATTGATGAATATCATTGTTCTATTGCATTCCACACTAATGCAAAATAATTATTACAGAATTGTAATTGCTAAGCACATTTCAAGTTTGGTGAAATAATGCTTTGAGTGCATTGAAACTACTTTTAATCAGCTGAACATACTGCAAGCATTTACCAAACACATTCATCAGTATTTTTGCTATCACAGGAGAACGTTATGACTGCATCATCATGGCTAAACAGAATAAAAAGTTTGAATTCACTTAGAGAAGTTGTTAAACATAGAAGTTGTTTGCTTTTTTCAAAGTGTTAACTATATGTGAATAGCAACTATGAAAATAATTCAATGAATGTTTCAATTAACTGACTATTTCATTAATTTTGACAACCTATTCAAAATAGTGTTTACTTTTGAAACAGCAAAATTTTCAAAGTGTTCTTTAAAATTTGTAAAAATGAGCAGGATACTTTATTTGAACAATTTAACACGTTCCCTGCGAAGGGACCCACCGGTGGTCCCTTAGGTGGTTTTCAAAGTGCTGCTGACCCACCTGCAGTCACTAACTCATTGTTTTTAAATACTTAATGAAGCCAAATAAAAGCCCGATCCAGTTTATGTTTGCTATTTTCTAAGTAGATTACTACAGTTGAATTTAAATTCGAATTGAATATTGAACTTCAGTTTAACCCATCGCAGTTAACGTGTTAATGAAGAAACGATGAAACATTTATATATGAAATATCCATAATTTCTTAAACTAATATGCTTTTTTCAGGAAATGATAATAGTGTTATGCACTTATGCTACACAGCATGAATGCTATCATCTACTTACATCACTCATAGAAAAATCAATCAGATAAGATGTTATAAAACATTTCCATGAGTTTCAAAGCTTTAATGAAGTCATCTTTTACATGGATTTTTCATTAACAGATAAAGAACATAAAAAGATGTTCTACACTTAGGTGACTTAATTGTTGTCAGGAGAGATGAATTGAAAACGCATTGAAGTAAAAATACATGAACAATCTAAGAATTAAACTATGAATAATCATCCATAATGTAAAATTGCAAAAATCATACCTCATTTCCCATTTACTTACAGTGTAAATTTGACTAAATTGTACTGCAAGTTAACATGGTAATGATGTGTACCATGAAGTGCATTTCTACAAAATATGGTATATGGTTAGGTGAGGACCATAATCAATTTTCCACTTTTCGGCGCCTACACATAGTTAATTACATATAATCAAACAATTTTTCTTCTATGCACTTTCTGTCAGAAATGAATATTTAACCAGTTATGGCGGTAAAGTAGTTACTGCAACTCTAGTGTTTGAAGCGGGAAGTAATTCATAAGCGCATCGGATGGTAACACTACAATGGACTCTACCTTCCTACGCGTTCAAATAATCAAGCGCATTTCTGCCATCTAAGACCAAAGTTAACATACCACTATAACTCATTTTTGGGTAATAATGTCTATTGCTTTATTACCTAAAAGATCCTAGAAGTGAGTTCAGGCTCCGTGGGGCCGGCAAAACATAAATTACATTACAAAGTACCAACACATTCTCTACCCAAACTAAACCTACCGCTATAACTCATTTAATACTAATTTGCGACGGAGAGTTCATAAAAGAAAAGTTCTTCATTTCGATCTAACTTAATTAGCTATACTTAGGCACAGAAAAGTTGAAAATCACATACCTATGGTACTCTCCTTAACATTTACCAAAAATACTCAAACAAAACCATATACATATTGTTGAACTTGCACGCTTACATGACATTATTATCCATTGTGAGAGAAGAATGAACATTACATAATGAGATGCTTTCATTTAGTACCCCTCCAAACCAATAGAATGGAGTTGGTTCAGCAATAACTGAATAATTAAAAATGAATTTACAAACCTAATTTTACAAAAAAAATTAAATATATATAGACATTTTTGAAGTAATACCATTACCTAAATGATTAAGTTTATAAATAATGACTACTCGAATTTTGATGACAAAAATGAGAGTATTTCTCATAGCCTTGCACCAAATGGCATAAAAAACCCTGCTTGTGCATGTTTACTATAATAATTTCGGTAAATGTTGAGGACTTGACCATAATCGATTTTCCACTTTTTGATCAACTAAGAGTGTTGATGAGACCAAAATAAACAAGTTTTCTTCAATGCACTTTCCGGCGGAAATAAGTATTTTAAAAGTTATGGCGTTAAATGAGTTACCGGAACTCCATTGTGCATCACCCTATTACAAACGTAAAGAGGTTGGGTCGTGAGGGGTAGCCACAGTTCTTTTAGTTTTATAATTTTCACTAAAAGAACTGTTGCTACCCCTCACGACCCAACCTCTTTACGTTTGTAATAGGGGGTTTGCTCTTCGTCGGCTTGGTTGGCGCGCGGGAACGCCTGTTTACTTTCACGTCGGACCGCGCGGTATATTTTTCCCCGCCTCAAACACTGGAGTTACGGTAACTCATTTAATGCCATAACTTTTAAAATACTTATTTCCGCCGGAAAGTGCATTGAAGAAAACTTGTTTATTTTGGTCTCATCAACAATCTTTATTGATCAAAGAGTGGAAAATCGATTATGGTCAAGTCCTCAACATTTACCATAATTTCAGATACCTTTACATCTAAATTATATAAAATCTACACAACATACCAAAAACTATCTTAACCTTTCAATTTTATCCTATTTGATCACACATCTTTAAGTAAATAAGTCACTTATGCCGAATCCCGCCAAAAACTTGTTGGTAAACATTAGTGACGTCATAACCCAACCCGGTAATAATCCTTTTCAAAACGAGGTTACAGAGAAAGTTACTCGATTGACACTAACCTGTGTTTCTAGAAGCAATCTCGGCAACGGATCACCTTTGGAAACACTGTTTTTGACGGATCGAGTAACCCGTGTAACACCGAGGGTTACTCGATCACTTCGAGATTATGACTGGAAAACCGCCTCTGGTATTCCTTCTGTAAGCATATTGATTGCGATGCAGTAGATGTGACTCGTCTATGTAAGACGAGAGCTGGTTTGTTATTACTTTTTCTAATATTTTGGACATAACAGGCAGGAGACTGATTGGTCTGTAGTTTGACGCTATGTCGATATCACCAGATTTATGTAATGGCTTAATAATGGATAGTTTTCATTGATCGGGAAACTTGTTTGTGACTATAGATGTATTTATTATCAAGCGAATAAGGGGTGCTGTGACAGGGAAGCTGTCTTTTATATGTTGGAGGCTTATGCCATCATGTCCAGTCGCTTTAGTATTCTTTAGTGAGTATAAGATTTTTCATATCTCTATGACGCTAACTGGCTTTGGTCCCCACTTGTTGCTACTATTTGGGGATGAAACATCGCTCGGATTTGCCTCTGTAGATGTGTCTGAAACTGTCCTGGATACTTCATTGAAAACATCTTCGCCAACTTTTGAGAAGAAAGTGTTAAAGTCATTCGCCATTTTTGAGGGGTTGTCAAAAGTGCTTTTGCAGTCTGAATTTATATACTCAGCAACTTCTCAAATGATTTCCCAAGTTCTTTTAGGGTTTTGTTTTGCCGCCAAGAGTTCTTTGTGGAAGTAGTCCCGTTTTGCTTCCTTAACTTTCTTCGTAGGATCTTCTCATGATTTTTATATAATTTTCGACGCGTACTGTCTGATTTATTCAGTTTGTACTCACGCTGCAAATTTCTTTTAGCTCTGGTCAACCGCTTTATCTCATCTGTTATCCATTTAGAAATTCTTGGCTTAACTTTCTTCGTAATGAAAGGTGCGCATTCGTTAAGAGCTGATACGAAATTTTCGGTGAAGAGCGAAACTTGTAGATTGACATCATCGGTGTTTTCCATGCCTTGAAATTCACTCCATCTGTCTAATAGCTTTTCTTGAAATATTGTAGGGAATTAGTGGTTTTTCATGCGATATGTAATGTAACTAGATTTCTGTTTCTCTTTTGCAATATTGATTTGGCATTCTACCGAATGGTGATCAAGAAGAGTTTTGGAAGTGTTGGTAATTCGCGTTGGTTCTTGGACCATTTGAGAAAGATTAAGTCTGTGCAGCATCTTGCTTAGCTGATTATTTTTATTTGTCAGATCTACGTTAAAATCTCCGAAAACATAGAAAGACTTTTTGGCTGCAGAGATTGATCTAAGCGTATTTTCAATGAAATCTAATGTTGGACGAAGAGATGCTGACGGATGTCTGTAAAGACTGCCGGTAATGAATGACTTGTGTTTGTTTACTTGAACATTGAGCCAAACCATTTCTATGTCTTCGCATTGTTCTTTTATCGGAACTAAGGATGTAGAGTAGACATCTTTGATGAAAATGCATGAACCGCTACCTCTCTTACTCTTGACTCCGTCATAACGGTGCAATTTGTATCCGGTAATGCTGAGATATGAGCTTTCGACTCGTGAATCGAACCATGTTTCAGATACGCATAAAATATCGATATCGTTAGTGATCAACATTACTCGTACGTCATCCATTTTACCATTAAGACTGCGAGCATTTATGTGCAATATTTTGATATTATTTATCTCAATAGGCAGATCTTTAGTGGAGTTATTGCATTTTTTAGGTCTAGCAGGGCATTTAATATTCGTCTCTAGGTCTTTATTGCCGCGTTCATTGTTTGTGATTTCAGCTTCAAATTCAATTTGATCACTGTTATTTAGTCACAAAATGGGGGAGGGAGCAACACGATTTTCATCACGCATTTTCAAGAGGGCGCTATAGTGGTCCTGTTTCCGGTGTATGTTTAGCGGAGGACAGTTTATCAGAGCATTTGATGTAGGGGAGATTGTCGTCTTCCAAATCCCATTGTCTCTTTCATCAAATACGTAAATTGGTGTTCTCGTTACATTAGAAAGTATTTGGGGAATGAGGTCTCCAACTGTGTGATCGAAGACTTTTCTATCGATGTATTTATCGATGAGTTGTTAGAAACTGCCACTGTTCTTGTCAACGAATTTTGCATACTGGTCCTTGTTTCTGGAGCTCTCAGTTTTGATGGCTTTTTTCAGAGATATATAATTCCATTTAGATATTTGTTGTGAAGCAAGCTGCGTCGTGACGGCGTGGAGGAGACAGTGTCCGTCACCTACAGTGTAAGCAGGCTCCATTTTGAGCGATCGTTTCAAGTCGTCAAGTGTGCCTGCAACGCGTGTGCAAATTTGATTCACTGTTGATTTTTCGGTAGCAGTATTGGTTTGGTCGTTCGACGGAGGCCCGGCAGAGGCATCAGATTTTTTCGAATAATTTGGTTTTCTTTGGAATAGTTTTGAATATCGGTATTCGCTTGACTTTCCTTGGTTCCTGCGTACTCACTGGAAAGTTGAGAATTGGTTGAAAAGGAGGGCATGTCGCAATCAATATTTGTGTCTGTTGCAAGTAACGCAAATTTATTTTTCGTACTGACATTATATTTGTCTGAGAACGAGTCAGGGAAAGGTTCAGGTTTATTCACGTTCCTCATGCTGTGGGTGAGTGAGTTACTCAGAGCTCTGCTTGATGACGCAACCAATTTTGAAGGATTTGGTCTACCATGTGCAGTGATGTGCATAGGCTTATATTCTTTTAGAAAGTTTAAGGTGAGACTATTTGTTTCATTCCGTGAATTTTTCGATTCATTGGAATGATCTACAATTCCATTTATTGCTTGACATTTGTTGAAACGAGGACAATATGGCACGGTGATTCGCAATGTTGATTTCATTGCAAGTTGTTGAAGAAAACAGAAGTTTTCTTCCTGGGTCCGAGGCCATTGAAAGTTATTGAGTGCGTCACCATTTTCATTATCTGGGTAAGTTTGAAATTGATTCAAGTTTTAACCCAGGTTTTTGAAAAAATGCATCGCTTTGTTGAATTCGTTTGCACTGCAAGCATTGGCAATATAAATACGAGAGAGTGCGTACTTCCTTACAATTTTATTATAGATTGGATAGCCCTACACTAGAGCACAGCAAGGGTTCCACATAGACACAACATAGTTATAGTACTGAACACAATACAATTCAATGACACAGCCAGTTAGGTAAATAGTTACTCACCTTTTGGATACCTTAACTTTATACTCAAATGGTGGTACTGTGGCTAGTGAGAGTAGAGCGGAGATAGACGGAAATATATAGAATAGGATAGTATAGAATTAGTACATTAGTTTAGAACTTAAGAAGTTAGATACCAACCACAGTATGTACTTATATACACACACTCGGTCAACATGTACTTGTTGTTGAACCCGAGGCCAATAGCAGACTGACTTGCGAGTGTTGCCCTCTCGAGCGTTGCCAACTTATGGTCTCTCTAACTAGAACTTACACTACTCGCTATATTACACCCCTCCCTCCTTAATTAGAAACCCCTCCCTGTATCCCCAGTCCCCATATTCAATAGTCAATCCTAAAGGTCCATTCTCACCACAGGCTTCCGAGCCCGGGTAGACCTGCGTGAGATGTTAGCACTTGGAGGCTCGTGCATCCTAGCCTCCTGGGTGGGAGTCGGGTAATCAGGTGTTCCGGTGTCAGGTTCATTGGTCGGAGGTGGTGGGTATGAATTTTGAGCAGGTTGTGGAAACACGATGGTTTCCTCCGTAGGTTGTTCCAAGGGTTCAGGGATGGTGTTCGAGCAGGTAATAACTTGGTCCTGGTGTCGACGAACGACCTCTCCCCCCTTCAGTTGGCACTTAAAAGGATACCGGGCCTGTTTTCTCAATGGTGGTAGCAGGGGTCCATTTTGGGGAACCCGGCGTGTATTGACGGACCATCACAGGAGACTCCGGCGGAATATCAACCGCGCGAGACCCTGGGTGGTATCTTTTCTGAGCGTCCTGGCGTTGAGCAACTTTGGACGCGATTGCTTCTGACGGCCAAAGCAGATCAAGACGAGAGCGAACTTTTCTGCCTAACATCAGTTCGGCGGGCGTAACACCTGTTGTCGTGTGGGGTGTTAGCCGATAGTTGAACAGAAACCTGTCTAGTGCTAGGCGTAGAGGTTCCGTTGACTTTCGTATATTCTTCTTGAAAGTTTGTACCATGCGCTCTGCCAGTCCATTAGTTGAAGGGTGGTATGGTGCGCTCGTACTATGTCGCATACCACATGCCTTCACAAATTCTTGGAATTCGGCCGATGTGAAACACGTTGCATTGTCAGAAACAATTGTTACTGGAAATCCAAATGTCGCAAAAGTGTGTTTCAGGCACGAGATCGTTTCGCTAGAGGTTGTAGTAGATGTGGGAAAAATTTCAACCCACTTAGAGTGTGCATCCACGATCACTAGATAGTATTTTCCATCCATTGGGCCCGCGTAGTCAATGTGTATGCGATGCCAAGGCTTTGCAGGCCATTCCCACGGATGGAGTTCAGCTTTCGTTGGTGCAGCTCGAGTGCTCAGGCACTCGCTGCATGACTTAGTTGTTTCTTCTAGATCTTTGTCCAGCAGCGGCCACCATACATAGCTGCGAGCTAACTCCTTCATCCTGGATGATCCAGCATGGCCAGAGTGCAGTTCGTCCACAATGGCTTGTCTGAGAGCTTGGGGTACAATAATTCTTGCTCCCCAGAGTACACAGCCATTTTGTGTGGACAATTCGTCTCGCCTCCTAGTAAACGGAGCAAGATCAGGGTCACCAATTACCGTCGAAGGCCAGCCTACTTGGCAGTATTTGTATTCCTTTGAAAGTACGGGGTCCCTTAGGGTGCCGTCGCGGATGTGGGTGCTGGTGACTGGAGCTGACTCAAGGAAATTAACTAAGGACGTCCATTCCGCAGGAATAGGTGTGGCTTCCTCGGGAGTTGTCAAAGGTAGACGACTGAGAGCATCAGCTGTGCCCAACAGCACGCCGGACCGGTGACGCAAGGTGAACTTGTAGGACTGCAGTAGTAAAGCCCACCTTTGAATGCGCCCGGATGCCATCGGAGGAATGCTTCTACCCGGATCAAATAGTCCTAACAAAGGTTTGTGGTCCGTAACCACAGTGAAATCCTGTCCCCACAGGTAGCAATGAAATTTTCGAAGTGCGAACACCATAGCTAGGACTTCTTTCTCAGTTTGAGAGTAGTTGCGTTCTGTTGCTGTTAGAGTTCGGGAGGCAAAATAGGCGGGGCGTTCAATCCCATCAATAAGGTGACACAGCACCGCTCCCACACCATACGCACTACTGTCCGCCACTACCACTATGGGTTTCTGAGGGTCAAAATGGACTAGAGTCTGAGAGTCCAGGAGGGCTTGTTTAGATTTCTGGAAGGCTCTCTCCTGACTTGCATCCCATTTCCAAGGGGTTTTGTCTCTCAGTAAGGTATTTAGGGGCTCCAGCATAGTTGCAGATGATTTTAGAAATTTCCTATAGAAATTTAGCAGCCCAAGGTAGGCTCTCAGTTGAGTTACATTAGTAGGGGCTGGTGCATTCTGGATTGCTGCTACCTTCTCTGCAGTGGGGTGCAATCCATCCTTGTCAATTTGGTATCCAAGGTAGGATACCTGTGGCACTCCAATTTGGCATTTATCCATTTTCAGTTTTAGTCCTGCCGCCTGTAGTTTAGATAAGACTTGATAGAGACGCTTGTTGTGCTCTTGCTCATTAGTGGCACTCACCAGGACGTCATCCAGGTAGCAAAACACTCCTGGGAGGCCCTGCAATAGTCCTTCCATGGCACGCTGAAAGATTCCAGGTGCGGACGCAATTCTAAAACTGAGACGGTTGTAGGCAAATAAACCTCTGTGGGTGTTTATTACCGTGAGTTCCTTGGAGTCTTCATCCAAGGGTAGTTGAGCGTATGCCTGAGACATATCTAGCTTGGAGTATATAACTCCTCCTGCTAACCCGCTAAATAGATCTTCCACTCTGGGTATAGGGTAGGTATCAAGCCTAGTGGCTCTGTTGACTGTTAATTTGTAGTCCCCACAGATGCGGATGCTTTGATCAGCCTTGAGCACAGGGACGATCGCCGCTGTCCATCTCGAGTATTGTACAGGGGTGAGGATACCTTCCTGCACCAGTCTATCAAGTTCTGCCTCCACCTTAGGTCTCAGTGTGTAAGGCACGTTCCTGGCCTTACAAAACTTTGGTGGTACAGCTGGATCCACTTCTATTTTGAAATTCCTTCCCTTAAAGCAACCTAGACCTGGTTGAAAAAGGTCAGGGAATTTATTTGCTAACTCTTCAGGGCAGGTAGTCAATTTGTTGACATTATTTGATACTATAGTTAGCCCAAGGGAATCAATCAGGTCCCTACCCAGCAAGGCTGGCCCCTCCCTGTCTACAATCACAATAGTTGCTAGTTGAGGAACCATATTACCAGATTCACGCTGGATGTTAGCCCTAATCTCTCCGCAAACTACTAGCTCCGCTCCCCCATAAGTCCTAAGCTTAACATCAGAAGGTCTCAGCTCGGGTCTTGACTTAGCTAGTATTTTAGAGTAGGTGGCCATTGAAAGGATAGACCTGGCAGCACCTGTATCTACCTCCATCTCTAATGGCACACCATTTAGTAACAATTTTATTTTGATTGGGGGTTTCATTTCCTCGGCTATTGAGAAAATCTCTCCATAACAGCCTAGATTAGCAACTGGATAGTCTGCACAGGCTGCATTGTTAGTTCTATTAGGGTTAGGGTGGTGTTCCCTCCCCCTTTTCTCATGCATAGCATGCACAAAATTATTTTTGTTGTCTTTAGCAGAATTTTGCTTTTTCAATTTAAAGCAACACTTCTTAAGATGGCCTTTTTGGCCACAACCATGACAAATACTGTCTTTGTCTTTATAGGGGCAATCTCTACGCCAGTGCAGATTACCACAGCCGCTGCATGCTGATTTGGGGCTAGCTTGAGCCTGAGTTTTGCCCTGAGGCTCAATAGCAGTTTGCTTTACTCTATGCTGGCCCACATTTAGTATGGAATTAGGTTGCCTTAACACAACCGTCTCCCTCAGTTGAGTTTCTTTGGCAGTTGCCAGATCCACGGCTTTTTTCCATGTGAGGTCATTTTCATTAAGCAAACAATTTTGAACATCATTACTGGCCACACCCAGTATTAACCTATCTAGCAGAGTTTCTTCCAGAACTTCCTGTTTGAAATTACAGGTGTCTGAAAGGGCCTTTAAGCTAGCCACAAAATCAGCAATGCTCTCCCCTTGTTTCTGGTTCCGCTTATGGAACCTAAACCTTTCAAAGATCTGGTTGCGTGTCGGCTTAAAATGCCGTCTTAACGCTTCCATGATCTCCTCATAGGTAGCATCTAAAAGTCTTTTAGGTGACAGTAGGTCTTTGGTTAACCTAACAATTTTAGGACCCACCAGAGCAATAAATGTTTTAGCTTTATTTGAATCTTCCACTTTATTAATACTCAGGAAGCAGTTCAGCCTGACTTCATATTCTGGGAATTCTTCCTCTAAAGGATTGAATTCTCCCACTGAGCCTAGCATTGGCATTTTTACCCAGCTGTACAGCTAATTGTCAGATATCTACCTGAAATAGTAGTAGCAACAATATCAGTTGCAAGAGTAGCCAATTCAAGAGGCTGTAATAATACCCCTTGTTAAAAAAAATCAGAAATTTACAGCATCAATACTCTAGTCACTGAATAATATAAATTCTGAGTTCCTTCATTAGTCTAGCCTCTCCCAATAGTTCTACAAAAAATAATCCTCGTCGCCAGTATTATAGATTGGATAGCCCTACACTAGAGCACAGCAAGGGTTCCACATAGACACAACATAGTTATAGTACTGAACACAATACAATTCAATGACACAGCCAGTTAGGTAAATAGTTACTCACCTTTTGGATACCTTAACTTTATACTCAAATGGTGGTACTGTGGCTAGTGAGAGTAGAGCGGAGATAGACGGAAATATATAGAATAGGATAGTATAGAATTAGTACATTAGTTTAGAACTTAAGAAGTTAGATACCAACCACAGTATGTACTTATATACACACACTCGGTCAACATGTACTTGTTGTTGAACCCGAGGCCAATAGCAGACTGACTTGCGAGTGTTGCCCTCTCGAGCGTTGCCAACTTATGGTCTCTCTAACTAGAACTTACACTACTCGCTATATTACAAATTTGTTGTTTGATTCGAGCAAGGTCTGAGGGCGAGTGGCAGAGACCATCAAAACTTGGTATATAATTTTTAAATCTAGCCATGCAATTTACAGTATGGAGAAGGTCATCGAAGCACCCTGATGGAACAGTTTTGATCCAGCACGAGCGATCGATGTCCTTTCTTCTGATCGTGCTTAGAATATTTTTAACAGTCTAAAGAGTCGACACAGTAGAAATTCGGAAGCGTCTTATGTTTGTGTTTGAACTAGTATACCAAGAGACTAGCGCGGAAAAAGTTTAACCATTCAACCAATTCATGATATTTCTTGCGCGAGCATAATATTTGCCTAAAAAAATAAAAAAATCACCGGAGTCAGGACCAAGGAAATGATTGTCGCATAATGCTAATTGAAAACATTTTACAAACCGAATGGAAAATTTTGTGAATGCCTGCCTAAATCATGAAGTCAAAAAACTATCGAAACGAAAACAATTAAAACATCTTAACATTAAGATCATTGGTTGATATCCACACATGGGTATCGTAATAACCATGTCAATTATTGTCGAAACACAAAAAGATTGAGAGAAAGCACGGTCTACGTGCTTTTCTCTACGTTCCCTTCGTTGCGTTAATCTGATTTTACAATCTATATATTAATACGCTTAAAACTAAGTTCGTGGGTAACGCTCCACATCCAACAGGGTGGCCAGGATAGGATAAGTATGTTAGGTTAGGTTAGGATATTTAGCTTTTAGGTATTCAGTACTACTATTATTTTTTTAATTTTAATTTATTCTACTATTTTATTCAAATGATTTATTATTATATATTTTCATATATATTTCATTCATATTTTTTCAATTTATTTTTTATATCTTCAAATTTTTGTCTATTTTCAATTTTTATAATGTCCTTCTATTATTTATTTTTCTATATATGTTGTATTTTCATGTATTATATATACATATTTTGTTTATTTTTTATTTTTTTAATTTTTCTTTATTGTTTTACTTTTTTCATTTTTTAATCCTTTTTTATTTACTTTTATTTCTGTTTTAAAATTTTTCTAACATCATTGATTTTATTATTTTTTATATTATTTTCATTATTTTTTCATTTTTTATGTGTATGTATTATTTTTTTTTAATTCCTGATTTTTTATTCATTTTCTTTAATGCTTTAATTTTTTTCATTTTTAATTCAATTATTTTTTCAATTATTTATTTCATTCAATTTTAATTCAATTATTTTTCAATTATTTATTATTGTTTCTTTTTCATTTTTTCTATTCTTTCAATTTTTTCTATTAATTTAATTTTTTCATTTATTTCAATTTTCCATTTATTTCAATTTTTTCATTTCTTTCAATTTTTTTATTTATTTCTTCCGATTTTTCCTCAATTTTTATTTGTTATTTATCTTTTATTTCTAATTTAGGTTTAATTGTTTATTTATTCAACTTTTAATTAATTTTTTGCATTTTTAATTGTATTTATTAGATTTATATTTCTATCATACTTTATTCAGTCTTTTATAATTCATGATCTTTTGTTATACATTTTACTTATTTTTTATTTTTTGAAATATAATTTTGTTTATTTTTAATTTTTTACTTACGATTTTTTCATCTTTCCAAACTGTTTATTTCATTTTAAATTTTCTTTATTTCATTTACTCAAGTTTTTGTTTCATGTGATATATTGTTTTATTTTATATATATATATATATTAATACTTTACAACTAAGTTCTCGTGCAACACTCTCATCCGAATTTGCGGTATCATGGAAACCGAATTCCTAAGTGTTACATAAAAAGATCGACTTTACATGCATTGATACGTTTGACATTTCATCAGGTTGTTTTTTTATGTTCGACATATTATCTGGATAACTTTGATTAGGTTAGGATGGTAGGATAAGTTAGGTTAGGATGGGTTAGGTTAGAATATGTTATGTTAGAATTTGTTAGGCAATGTTAATGAAATTTTTTCATGGGTCTACGTTTTTTATGTTTGACATATTATAAGGACATGTTCAGTTAGGATATGTTAGGGATAGGTTATGTTGGAATTGGTAAGGTAATGTTGACCGAATTTTCTTCACGGGTCCACCTAGCGCAACGATGACATTGTTAACGGAATTTCCGCGCGTAAAACTAAGTTCGTGTGTAAGGGTGCTTACACACTACGAGCGGAGCGGAGCGGCGCGGAGCGGAGCGGCGAGGAGTACAGCGGAGCGAAGCGGCGAGGTGTTCACATAGAAGCGGAGCGGCGCGATTGATCAGTCGCTATGGAACCGGCTAGCCATTTTAGAGAACCCATCTAAGACCCTTCCCGAGTTACCCTAACAAAAAGGGTAATTTCTAAACTATAAGACGTACAATCTTGAAATTAATACCAAATGAACGGGTGTGACGAGTACAATTTATTTATGTAATTCAAAAATTTTTTACGCCCCTGTGGGGGGCAGGAAGAGGGCCTCTCGTGGCCCGTCAATGGTCGGCCGATTTTCTCTATAAGCCTCATTTTATACTCCTCATAGTTTCTGAAATATTGCACCTAACAATTTGAAATTAGTCTCATTATAAAGATCGATTCAATCTCCAAATGTGAGTGTATAATATAACTGTCATACGCTCCCTGGAGGAATATGAAGAGCAAGTTTCTCCTAGCCTCTGAATGGTCGACCGATTTCTCGAAAGGCTCATTTTATTCCACTCATAATTTCTAAACTTTTGCACCTAAAAATTTGAAATTAGGTTCATTTTAAGCGTCAATTCATTCTCCAAATGTGAGTGTATAATAAAACTGTCATACGCCCCTTGGGGGAAAATGAAGAGCAAGTTTCTCCTAGCCTCTGAATGGTCGACCGATTTCTCAAAAGGCTCATTTTATTCCACTCATAATTTCTCAACTATTGCACGTAAAAATTTGAAATTGGGTTCATTTTAAGCGTCAATTCATTCTCAAAATGTGAGTGTATAATAAAACTGTCATACGCCCCCTGGGGGATGACAGAGAGCAAGGTTTCTCCAGCTTCTCCTAGCCTGGTAACCCGCGCTGCCGAAGGCCGCGCTCACCTAAGTTATGAAGTGCTGTTTGAATTCTTGTCCATAGCCTTGTCGTCGTTCCTACATCGTGGGTCTTCGAATCCCGGAGGTGACGATATTTTTTTTCTCAGTTGTAGAATAATCATTTTCATATGTCTTGCTCATGTAAACTTTTGTTAGACAATATTATAAGTAGAGCTGTGCAATTGCATAACTTTCATGTATGCTCTCTTAAGAATCTTTTATGCATTGCAAAAAATTATCTTGTGCATGTGCAAAATCTCATATGCAATTAATTATCCATGTACACTATAACAGATGTAATATGAAAAGTGCTTTAAGCATATGCACAATATCATTGAATATATCCTGTAAGGCGAGTGCTGTAATTTCATTGTCCTGTTTTTAAGGGAAAACTGTAAATTTGTTACTTACTCCAGAAATTTTGTACATTTATGGGAACTCCTGCATACATACTCTCACTTGCAATCATCATCACAAGTTTTACCCGGTGCACTGTCGTCAGTACCTGATCCCCAGGTTACGTTTTTGACCTGTTCTTCAGTTGTTAAATATGGTTCATCAATAAAATACAATAGAGGTGTCCGAACTGAATTTAATGAAGTTTGAAGTATTTCAGGATTGCATAGCGTGATAGTTTTTGTACATCTAGTGATAGTTTTCTTGTTCTCTTCTACACATAGGCCTACCTATACGTACAAAAGTGTTCAAGTGAAAATACAACTCTGAAATTTGTATCAATTTCAGAAGCGAAAAAGAAAAAAGAAAGAGAAAGAAAAAAGTTCATTTCCACATATATATATATACGCACATGTACGTATAGATGTTTCTATTCCTACTTTTTGCGTGAAAAGCAAAACCTCACGAGACATTACAGTTCACCTAAAGCTCTGCGATAAACTAGTATATTTATGTACACACAAAATGTATTTCAGGGTATGTTTGTCATACGGATATTAAATAAAAATACAGGAAAGAGAAAATAAAGATATAGATGAGGAAATACTCCTGATTATGGAAAAAACGTTCGTTCTGCTGCATTGAACTGACGGCTGTGGTGCTCATTGTTGTCGATAGAAATAAGTAAGATCAATATTAGAATAACTTAACGAACATAAAATGAAATAATTTATAATTTTCTAACAGAAATTTCAGAAAAATTAAAATTTCTGGTAGATGGGAAGTTCACACCGAGATGCTGCAGGCCCTATGACAGAGATGCAAAATGACGTGACACATTTACTCTAAATTCTTTTACAGTTTTAGAGTTTTTGATATGCTGGGGAAGCTTGTTCCACAAAAAAGCTCCAGAAACTGAGAGAGTTTTTTGTCCCACGTTCGATGAACGGTACCTGACTAAAACATCGTTCCTCCGGTTTGGTCTTTCGTTTGGGATATTAGATGGAAAAATTTTACCACCTCTGCGTTACTTTGGGGGAGGTACAGTGTGCTGCCTTCGCAGCAATTTAGGAAATTTATATTTTCAAACAGCGGTAGAAAATTTGTGCCTTCGAATATCGAGGGAACCAGTCCGCACGTTCACTCGTTTTCCGGAAACGCTCTCTTCCGGTACATTAGGTATTTAAACTCTGCGAGCTGAGTAGAGGCGGCCAGTTGTGTTGAAGTAGTGTGTAGACTCCAGAGAAGGAAATGAAAATTTATGTTCAATAAATGGCTGCTTAAGACAAGTTTTGCATCATCCGTGGACTTTTCTGAACCTTCCCCTCGTCGATAGAAATTGTTGAGGCAGTCACAATAAATTTTCAACAACATCTCTGCAATGTCTCAAATGGCCAAAAGAAGCTCAAAGAAAACCCTTAAACTAGCTGAAGTTGAAGCCGTAAAGACCTATGACGATCTTTATGAAGCCCTGTCCAGGGAGAGTCCAGGAGAGGATGAGTCGTCGGCCATCTTATCCTTCATAGCTGAACTTAAGGTCAAGCGCGATCAGTTCATCACTTCAAGCAGAGCCTTTGAAGGTTCCTTGGAACGAGCAGGACATAAGCAGCGGTACCATGAGCAATTTTTGAAGAGACGTGTGATGCTGGAAGACTGCTTTGGTCGCATCGCGACGCTCAACAAACAGATGGAGAGGCTTGGAGGGGACATGGTTTCCAACCTTGATCCCAAAGACCTGTCTTCTCTGCGTAGTGAGAGAATGAGTAAACTTACCTCCGTAAGAAGAGAAAAAGTTGGACCTTTTTCCACACCACTGTCGGTAGCCTCTGAGGTTTCTACTATCTCAGAAGGAGAGGATGAAGAATATCAAGAGCAGGAAAGCAACCTAGATGATCTGGCAGGGCTGATGGAACACGCTTCCGTGAGCTCTCGCAGGTCGATTCTAGAGCCTAGAGTAGAGGCAAACCATCGACTGAGAGCTCCTAGGCAGGGAAGCACTCTAGATGCAGCTTCTGTTCACCTTATCCGGGCCGAGCTGTTGAAGACCCCTGCCAACCCCTTCAAAGGAGACATCGGATTGTACCATTGCTGGGAATCTGATCTGAAGAATCGACTGCAGGGACTAGCTTTGGGCCCCATCGAAGAGCTACAAGTTTTGGCGGCCAATACCGCGGGTAAACCCAAGGAGTACGTTCAGAGAACTATGAGGTCAGTCATCGGAAACAATGCAGAGGCAGTGTTGCAGGTGGTATGGAACACCCTTCGTGAGCGTTATGGTTCGGACTGGTTGCTAGCAGAACACACGGCAGACCAACTTCGGAACTTACCAAACATCCCTCCTGGGGATCTTACCGCTCTCCAGGATTTCTTAGATTCTACGAGTACCGCACTTACCAACGCAGCAAGATCGGACGAGCTGGAGGAGTTTTGCACTACCAGAGGGATGAGGCTCTTGGCACTCAAACTCCCGCCAGATCTGCAACGCAGATGGCATAGGAAAGCATCTGACCTACGAGCCAAGAGTGGGCAGCGCCCAACGTTCTCCTTCTTCAACCAGTTCCTAAGAGACGAAGAAAGAGCGATGAGGGATCCATTTTTCAACCCAGCACTGTCAGGCGGAAGACCCAAGCCCGTTCGGGTCCTGCACACAAGCGCTGACCAGAATACCAAGAAAGAGTCTAGTGAAGGTGATCAGTCCATGGTGGCCTACAACAAACCTGAGTCAAGATATGAGGCGCAAGGACCTCACAACAAAAAACCTCCGGAAACGGACCATAGAATCAACAAATGTATTTTCCACAAGGTCGACGCCCATGGAACCTGGGAGTGCCGGTCCTTTGGAAGACTACCCATCGACCAGAAGAAGAAGCTCATCACCGAGGCGAAGGTATGCTTCCGATGCCTTGGTCCCCATTACATCAGGAACTGCGACAAACAAGTGAAGTGTTCTCACTGTCAAGGCTCACACTTGACGGTCATGCACCGGGCAAGCACTAAACCGGTGACCCCTGGTGAGGTCGCCACCTGCACCAGAACGGGATGCCTCGGTCTCGATTCCAGGGAATTTTCTAAGACGCTGTTAGTAGATGTCACCTCGACGTCCACCCAGAGAAAAGTGCGTTGTTACGCCATCATTGACGAGCAAAGCTCAAGATGCTTTGCGGACCCTTCTCTGATAGAACAGCTCGATCTTAAGGCCACTCCCTGGAAGTACGCCCTCAGAACACTGAGTGGTCTGTCGTCTGAGGTGGAAGGACACGCCATCACCGGGCTCAAGATAAGGGTTGTGGGTGAGAACCCATGGCACCAGCTACCCACTACATGGACCAACGAAAATATCCCGGACACGACTGACGAAGTAGCCACTCCCGACGTTGTGAAGAAGCTCAGCCACGTTGCGCACCTGGTCAAGCACTTCAATGAGCATGATCCTTTGGCTCGGTCACTGATACTCATCGGAAGAGATGCCGTGTCGCTCATGGCATCTAGACACTATGGAGTACGAGGTCCTCTTGCCTGCAAGACCGCCCTGGGCTGGGCACTGTTGGGACCATTGAACGGAGGAGCGAGAACCCAGCAGACCACTGCCCTGCGGACGTCATTCGTGAACCACGAGGATCATCACTTCTCGATCAAGATACGTGGGCCCAACCCTGTGAGGCAAACGCTCGACGTCTTTGAGGAGCGAGTCGACGACGAGCTCCAGGGTCTGAGTGTGTTAGACAATAAATTTGTAAGTATTTTGAGAGCTGGTATCGAAGTGAAAGACGATAGGATTGTTGCGCCCTTACCCTTTACTAGAGATCCACCAAATTTGTGTAATAATTACGTGTCTGTATTGGGAAGAACGAACACGACGTTGGGAAAACTGCGTCGAGATCCCTCAAGTGCTACACTAAGTCTCGAGAAAATGCAATCGTACATTGACAATGATCACGTTGAGGAAGTAGTCGCAGGGGAACTTCCTGAGAAAGGCGTGGGATGGTACTTGCCTATCTTCCCGGTAAGGCAAGCCCAAGAAGGGAAAGTTAGGTTGGTGTTCGATGGTTCAGCAAAGCACAAGGGACACTGCCTCAATGATGAGTTGTTGGCGGGCCCCGATTTGAACAACAGCCTTCGGGGAATATTGCAGAGATTCCGACTCCACCAGGTAGCCTTTACAATTGATATAAAAAATATGTTCCACAATTTTCGAGTCAAGATTGAAGACAGGGACTATCTGCGTTTCTTTTGGTTCAAAGATAATCGGGTTACTAACGAGATTGTCCCCTACAGAGCTAAGGTCCTTGTCTTCGGGTTGCGGAGCTCTCCGGCCGTCGCTGCGTTCGCCCTTCGCCATATCGCCGACCTGGGCGATGCATCCGGACGCCCGAGCCGGGCCACTGACTTTCTCCGTCATGCGACGTACGTTGATGATGGGTCTGCTAGTTTGGACTCCCCAGACGAGGCCAGGGAGCTGCTTGGCGAGGTGCGGTCTCTGTTGCACAAGTATGGGTTGAACATTCACAAAGTTGCCACGTCTGACACTCGGGTAACGGTGGGTCTGCCAGACGAGGAACTAGCCGCACCAAAGACTGTCACTTGGGACGGATCCGTTATCCAACGAACATTGGGGATCCATTGGAACGTCTCCGAAGATCTGTTAATATTCAAGGTCAATATCCCGGACAGACCCTTCACTAGGAGGGGTGTGCTGTCTACTGTGAACTCCTTCTTTGACCCCCTCGGACTAGCTGCGCCTCTTATTTTGGGTGGCAGACTTCTACAAAGAAAGGCGCTGTCTGATAGCACTGCCGAAACTAACCAAAGCTCCACTCTGTGGGACGAACCTCTACCTAAGAAACTGGAAGAGCATTGGGAATCGTGGAAAGACGGACTGAGAAGATCAAAGGAAATACGCCTCAGTCGGTGCGTGAAGCCGCGCGACCTTGGGGAGGTCAGGAAGAAAATGTATGGCCTACTGGTGACCTGCCTTGTGTCCAGGGCAGTTCACGTTGAACCTCTCTGTGGGATGGATACTCCTTCCTTTATGAACGCATTGCGTAGATTCATCTCTGTACGAGGCACCCCCCAGCTGATAAGAAGCGATCGAGGCACCAACTTTACAGGTGCGGTGTCTCAATCTTGCGATTTGAACAAAGTATCAAAGGACATGGAGACTAGGGGATGCGAGTGGAAATTTAATCTCCCTGGAGCGAGTCATCATGGAGGTGTGTGGGAGAGAAAAATTGGAGCGATCAGAAAGGTACTCGACCTGACCTTGGGGAGGTCAGGAAAGGTGACACTCAACCGTGATGATATGCACACCCTCCTGATAGAAGCCGCGGCCATTGTAAATTCTACGCCCCTGTACGCCCCTTCCGAAGACCCCAATGATGTGTTCCCTATCAGTCCCTCCACTTTGCTAACCATGAGGGACGCCTCTCGCACACAGTCGTCAGACTCGTTCACAGATCGCGACCTCCTCGCTTATGGTCCACGAAGATGGCGGCGAGTGCAGCTGTTGGCGGACCAATTCTGGCAACTATGGAGACAATTCTACCTTCAAGAAATCAGTCGTCGCAGAAAATGGACGACACCAAGGCGTCCCTTGTCCCAGGGGGACATCGTACTGGTACGAGACTCGCAGTCTCCAAGATGTCAGTGGCCCCTGGCTCGGGTAGAGTCGGTGCATCGCTCGGGATCGGACGGACGCGTGCGTGGGGCGACGCTGCGGCGGACGGACAATTCCGGAGGTACCAAAAGTTGTGAGCGATCGATTAAAGATATTGTAGTAATCTTACCTAGCACTGTTGAGAGAGAGGAGTGTGCTGCCTTCGCAGCAATTTAGGAAATTTATATTTTCAAACAGCGGTAGAAAATTTGTGCCTTCGAATATCGAGGGAACCAGTCCGCACGTTCACTCGTTTTCCGGAAACGCTCTCTTCCGGTACATTAGGTATTTAAACTCTGCGAGCTGAGTAGAGGCGGCCAGTTGTGTTGAAGTAGTGTGTAGACTCCAGAGAAGGAAATGAAAATTTATGTACAATAAATGGCTGCTTAAGACAAGTTTTGCATCATCCGTGGACTTTTCTGAACCTTCCCCTCGTCGATAGAAATTGTTGAGGCAGTCACATAATTTAATGAAGTTTGAAGTATTTCAGGATTGCATAGCGTGATAGTTTTTGTACATCTAGTGATAGTTTTCTTGTTCTCTTCTACACATAGGCCTACCTATACGTACAAAAGTGTTCAAGTGAAAATACAACTCTGAAATTTGTATCAATTTCAGAAGCGAAAAAGAAAAAAGAAAGAGAAAGAAAAAAGTTCATTTCCACATATATATATATACGCACATGTACGTATAGATGTTTCTATTCCTACTTTTTGCGTGAAAAGCAAAACCTCACGAGACATTACAGTTCACCTAAAGCTCTGCGATAAACTAGTATATTTATGTACACACAAAATGTATTTCAGGGTATGTTTGTCATACGGATATTAAATAAAAATACAGGAAAGAGAAAATAAAGATATAGATGAGGAAATACTCCTGATTATGGAAAAAACGTTCGTTCTGCTGCATTGAACTGACGGCTGTGGTGCTCATTGTTGTCGATAGAAATAAGTAAGATCAATATTAGAATAACTTAACGAACATAAAATGAAATAATTTATAATTTTCTAACAGAAATTTCAGAAAAATTAAAATTTCTGGTAGATGGGAAGTTCACACCGAGATGCTGCAGGCCCTATGACAGAGATGCAAAATGACGTGACACATTTACTCTAAATTCTTTTACAGTTTTAGAGTTTTTGATATGCTGGGGAAGCTTGTTCCACAAAAAAGCTCCAGAAACTGAGAGAGTTTTTTGTCCCACGTTCGATGAACGGTACCTGACTAAAACATCGTTCCTCCGGTTTGGTCTTTCGTTTGGGATATTAGATGGAAAAATTTTACCACCTCTGCGTTACTTTGGGGGAGGTACAGTGTGCTGCCTTCGCAGCAATTTAGGAAATTTATATTTTCAAACAGCGGTAGAAAATTTGTGCCTTCGAATATCGAGGGAACCAGTCCGCACGTTCACTCGTTTTCCGGAAACGCTCTCTTCCGGTACATTAGGTATTTAAACTCTGCGAGCTGAGTAGAGGCGGCCAGTTGTGTTGAAGTAGTGTGTAGACTCCAGAGAAGGAAATGAAAATTTATGTTCAATAAATGGCTGCTTAAGACAAGTTTTGCATCATCCGTGGACTTTTCTGAACCTTCCCCTCGTCGATAGAAATTGTTGAGGCAGTCACAATAAATTTTCAACAACATCTCTGCAATGTCTCAAATGGCCAAAAGAAGCTCAAAGAAAACCCTTAAACTAGCTGAAGTTGAAGCCGTAAAGACCTATGACGATCTTTATGAAGCCCTGTCCAGGGAGAGTCCAGGAGAGGATGAGTCGTCGGCCATCTTATCCTTCATAGCTGAACTTAAGGTCAAGCGCGATCAGTTCATCACTTCAAGCAGAGCCTTTGAAGGTTCCTTGGAACGAGCAGGACATAAGCAGCGGTACCATGAGCAATTTTTGAAGAGACGTGTGATGCTGGAAGACTGCTTTGGTCGCATCGCGACGCTCAACAAACAGATGGAGAGGCTTGGAGGGGACATGGTTTCCAACCTTGATCCCAAAGACCTGTCTTCTCTGCGTAGTGAGAGAATGAGTAAACTTACCTCCGTAAGAAGAGAAAAAGTTGGACCTTTTTCCACACCACTGTCGGTAGCCTCTGAGGTTTCTACTATCTCAGAAGGAGAGGATGAAGAATATCAAGAGCAGGAAAGCAACCTAGATGATCTGGCAGGGCTGATGGAACACGCTTCCGTGAGCTCTCGCAGGTCGATTCTAGAGCCTAGAGTAGAGGCAAACCATCGACTGAGAGCTCCTAGGCAGGGAAGCACTCTAGATGCAGCTTCTGTTCACCTTATCCGGGCCGAGCTGTTGAAGACCCCTGCCAACCCCTTCAAAGGAGACATCGGATTGTACCATTGCTGGGAATCTGATCTGAAGAATCGACTGCAGGGACTAGCTTTGGGCCCCATCGAAGAGCTACAAGTTTTGGCGGCCAATACCGCGGGTAAACCCAAGGAGTACGTTCAGAGAACTATGAGGTCAGTCATCGGAAACAATGCAGAGGCAGTGTTGCAGGTGGTATGGAACACCCTTCGTGAGCGTTATGGTTCGGACTGGTTGCTAGCAGAACACACGGCAGACCAACTTCGGAACTTACCAAACATCCCTCCTGGGGATCTTACCGCTCTCCAGGATTTCTTAGATTCTACGAGTACCGCACTTACCAACGCAGCAAGATCGGACGAGCTGGAGGAGTTTTGCACTACCAGAGGGATGAGGCTCTTGGCACTCAAACTCCCGCCAGATCTGCAACGCAGATGGCATAGGAAAGCATCTGACCTACGAGCCAAGAGTGGGCAGCGCCCAACGTTCTCCTTCTTCAACCAGTTCCTAAGAGACGAAGAAAGAGCGATGAGGGATCCATTTTTCAACCCAGCACTGTCAGGCGGAAGACCCAAGCCCGTTCGGGTCCTGCACACAAGCGCTGACCAGAATACCAAGAAAGAGTCTAGTGAAGGTGATCAGTCCATGGTGGCCTACAACAAACCTGAGTCAAGATATGAGGCGCAAGGACCTCACAACAAAAAACCTCCGGAAACGGACCATAGAATCAACAAATGTATTTTCCACAAGGTCGACGCCCATGGAACCTGGGAGTGCCGGTCCTTTGGAAGACTACCCATCGACCAGAAGAAGAAGCTCATCACCGAGGCGAAGGTATGCTTCCGATGCCTTGGTCCCCATTACATCAGGAACTGCGACAAACAAGTGAAGTGTTCTCACTGTCAAGGCTCACACTTGACGGTCATGCACCGGGCAAGCACTAAACCGGTGACCCCTGGTGAGGTCGCCACCTGCACCAGAACGGGATGCCTCGGTCTCGATTCCAGGGAATTTTCTAAGACGCTGTTAGTAGATGTCACCTCGACGTCCACCCAGAGAAAAGTGCGTTGTTACGCCATCATTGACGAGCAAAGCTCAAGATGCTTTGCGGACCCTTCTCTGATAGAACAGCTCGATCTTAAGGCCACTCCCTGGAAGTACGCCCTCAGAACACTGAGTGGTCTGTCGTCTGAGGTGGAAGGACACGCCATCACCGGGCTCAAGATAAGGGTTGTGGGTGAGAACCCATGGCACCAGCTACCCACTACATGGACCAACGAAAATATCCCGGACACGACTGACGAAGTAGCCACTCCCGACGTTGTGAAGAAGCTCAGCCACGTTGCGCACCTGGTCAAGCACTTCAATGAGCATGATCCTTTGGCTCGGTCACTGATACTCATCGGAAGAGATGCCGTGTCGCTCATGGCATCTAGACACTATGGAGTACGAGGTCCTCTTGCCTGCAAGACCGCCCTGGGCTGGGCACTGTTGGGACCATTGAACGGAGGAGCGAGAACCCAGCAGACCACTGCCCTGCGGACGTCATTCGTGAACCACGAGGATCATCACTTCTCGATCAAGATACGTGGGCCCAACCCTGTGAGGCAAACGCTCGACGTCTTTGAGGAGCGAGTCGACGACGAGCTCCAGGGTCTGAGTGTGTTAGACAATAAATTTGTAAGTATTTTGAGAGCTGGTATCGAAGTGAAAGACGATAGGATTGTTGCGCCCTTACCCTTTACTAGAGATCCACCAAATTTGTGTAATAATTACGTGTCTGTATTGGGAAGAACGAACACGACGTTGGGAAAACTGCGTCGAGATCCCTCAAGTGCTACACTAAGTCTCGAGAAAATGCAATCGTACATTGACAATGATCACGTTGAGGAAGTAGTCGCAGGGGAACTTCCTGAGAAAGGCGTGGGATGGTACTTGCCTATCTTCCCGGTAAGGCAAGCCCAAGAAGGGAAAGTTAGGTTGGTGTTCGATGGTTCAGCAAAGCACAAGGGACACTGCCTCAATGATGAGTTGTTGGCGGGCCCCGATTTGAACAACAGCCTTCGGGGAATATTGCAGAGATTCCGACTCCACCAGGTAGCCTTTACAATTGATATAAAAAATATGTTCCACAATTTTCGAGTCAAGATTGAAGACAGGGACTATCTGCGTTTCTTTTGGTTCAAAGATAATCGGGTTACTAACGAGATTGTCCCCTACAGAGCTAAGGTCCTTGTCTTCGGGTTGCGGAGCTCTCCGGCCGTCGCTGCGTTCGCCCTTCGCCATATCGCCGACCTGGGCGATGCATCCGGACGCCCGAGCCGGGCCACTGACTTTCTCCGTCATGCGACGTACGTTGATGATGGGTCTGCTAGTTTGGACTCCCCAGACGAGGCCAGGGAGCTGCTTGGCGAGGTGCGGTCTCTGTTGCACAAGTATGGGTTGAACATTCACAAAGTTGCCACGTCTGACACTCGGGTAACGGTGGGTCTGCCAGACGAGGAACTAGCCGCACCAAAGACTGTCACTTGGGACGGATCCGTTATCCAACGAACATTGGGGATCCATTGGAACGTCTCCGAAGATCTGTTAATATTCAAGGTCAATATCCCGGACAGACCCTTCACTAGGAGGGGTGTGCTGTCTACTGTGAACTCCTTCTTTGACCCCCTCGGACTAGCTGCGCCTCTTATTTTGGGTGGCAGACTTCTACAAAGAAAGGCGCTGTCTGATAGCACTGCCGAAACTAACCAAAGCTCCACTCTGTGGGACGAACCTCTACCTAAGAAACTGGAAGAGCATTGGGAATCGTGGAAAGACGGACTGAGAAGATCAAAGGAAATACGCCTCAGTCGGTGCGTGAAGCCGCGCGACCTTGGGGAGGTCAGGAAGAAAATGTATGGCCTACTGGTGACCTGCCTTGTGTCCAGGGCAGTTCACGTTGAACCTCTCTGTGGGATGGATACTCCTTCCTTTATGAACGCATTGCGTAGATTCATCTCTGTACGAGGCACCCCCCAGCTGATAAGAAGCGATCGAGGCACCAACTTTACAGGTGCGGTGTCTCAATCTTGCGATTTGAACAAAGTATCAAAGGACATGGAGACTAGGGGATGCGAGTGGAAATTTAATCTCCCTGGAGCGAGTCATCATGGAGGTGTGTGGGAGAGAAAAATTGGAGCGATCAGAAAGGTACTCGACCTGACCTTGGGGAGGTCAGGAAAGGTGACACTCAACCGTGATGATATGCACACCCTCCTGATAGAAGCCGCGGCCATTGTAAATTCTACGCCCCTGTACGCCCCTTCCGAAGACCCCAATGATGTGTTCCCTATCAGTCCCTCCACTTTGCTAACCATGAGGGACGCCTCTCGCACACAGTCGTCAGACTCGTTCACAGATCGCGACCTCCTCGCTTATGGTCCACGAAGATGGCGGCGAGTGCAGCTGTTGGCGGACCAATTCTGGCAACTATGGAGACAATTCTACCTTCAAGAAATCAGTCGTCGCAGAAAATGGACGACACCAAGGCGTCCCTTGTCCCAGGGGGACATCGTACTGGTACGAGACTCGCAGTCTCCAAGATGTCAGTGGCCCCTGGCTCGGGTAGAGTCGGTGCATCGCTCGGGATCGGACGGACGCGTGCGTGGGGCGACGCTGCGGCGGACGGACAATTCCGGAGGTACCAAAAGTTGTGAGCGATCGATTAAAGATATTGTAGTAATCTTACCTAGCACTGTTGAGAGAGAGGAGTGTGCTGCCTTCGCAGCAATTTAGGAAATTTATATTTTCAAACAGCGGTAGAAAATTTGTGCCTTCGAATATCGAGGGAACCAGTCCGCACGTTCACTCGTTTTCCGGAAACGCTCTCTTCCGGTACATTAGGTATTTAAACTCTGCGAGCTGAGTAGAGGCGGCCAGTTGTGTTGAAGTAGTGTGTAGACTCCAGAGAAGGAAATGAAAATTTATGTACAATAAATGGCTGCTTAAGACAAGTTTTGCATCATCCGTGGACTTTTCTGAACCTTCCCCTCGTCGATAGAAATTGTTGAGGCAGTCACATAATTTAATGAAGTTTGAAGTATTTCAGGATTGCATAGCGTGATAGTTTTTGTACATCTAGTGATAGTTTTCTTGTTCTCTTCTACACATAGGCCTACCTATACGTACAAAAGTGTTCAAGTGAAAATACAACTCTGAAATTTGTATCAATTTCAGAAGCGAAAAAGAAAAAAGAAAGAGAAAGAAAAAAGTTCATTTCCACATATATATATATACGCACATGTACGTATAGATGTTTCTATTCCTACTTTTTGCGTGAAAAGCAAAACCTCACGAGACATTACAGTTCACCTAAAGCTCTGCGATAAACTAGTATATTTATGTACACACAAAATGTATTTCAGGGTATGTTTGTCATACGGATATTAAATAAAAATACAGGAAAGAGAAAATAAAGATATAGATGAGGAAATACTCCTGATTATGGAAAAAACGTTCGTTCTGCTGCATTGAACTGACGGCTGTGGTGCTCATTGTTGTCGATAGAAATAAGTAAGATCAATATTAGAATAACTTAACGAACATAAAATGAAATAATTTATAATTTTCTAACAGAAATTTCAGAAAAATTAAAATTTCTGGTAGATGGGAAGTTCACACCGAGATGCTGCAGGCCCTATGACAGAGATGCAAAATGACGTGACACATTTACTCTAAATTCTTTTACAGTTTTAGAGTTTTTGATATGCTGGGGAAGCTTGTTCCACAAAAAAGCTCCAGAAACTGAGAGAGTTTTTTGTCCCACGTTCGATGAACGGTACCTGACTAAAACATCGTTCCTCCGGTTTGGTCTTTCGTTTGGGATATTAGATGGAAAAATTTTACCACCTCTGCGTTACTTTGGGGGAGGTACAGAGAGGAGAACACCCGCCGAACTTTTTGGATCATGAATCTGTTCGGTACTGGGATCCAGTCGAGTTTTTTTAAAAGAGGGGTGACATGATCGTATTTATTGAAATTTCCTTCGCATACTACTTTGGCGGCGGAGTTTACACATTATTGCAGCTCTTCCTGACGATATTGAGGTAAATCTCCCCACACAAGACTGCAGTAGTCCAGACGCGATAAAACTAAAGACTGAATCACTAATAATCTAGATTTTTCGTCAAGTGTGTTGTTAATGCGATGAAAGAACATTAAGGTTCCGTTAATTTTGTTGCACATTGTTTCTACGTGTGAATTGAAAGTCATATTGTTGTCAAACCAAACATATGCGTTTAGTGAAGTAATAATAATTACCTCTGCTGTGCTCTGACTGTTCATTAAAAAATGAGAAAAAACTTATCAATCCAACTTACCAAACCAACTTTTGGTGATCGCATGACCCAGTTTCCTTCCTTGAAGGTGTCACGGGTTCGAATCACATCGCTGCGCAGCGATTTTTGATAGACCGCTGCGAACGGTCTATCTATTTGTACACCGCTGATAGTTTGTCTCTTAGCACACCTCGTATAGTTAGTCTATTATTATGCCTCGTATGGCTTTTCTATTTGTACACCTCGGATGGTTTGTCAATTAGTGCTCCTCGTATGGAACTTTCGTTTTAGGACGTCTTATATTAGGAAATTTTTAAAAGCCAATATATAGGCGTGTCTCCCATGTGGCAACTTGGAAATAAACTTTTTTCTTTCTCTTTCTTTTTTCTTTTTCGCTTCTGAAATTGATACAAATTTCACAGTTGTATTTTCACTTGAACACTTTTGTACGTATAGGTAGGCCTATGTGTACAAGAGAACAAGAAATTTATCACTAGATGTACAAAAACTTTCACGCTATGCAATCCTGAAATACTTCAAACTTCATTAAATTCAGTTCGGACACCTCTATTGTATTTTATTGATGAACCATATTTAACAACTGAAGAACAGGTCAAAAACGTAACCTGGGGATCAGGTACTGACGACAGTGCACCGGGTAAAACTTGTGATGATGATTGCAAGTGAGAGTATGTATGCAGGAGTTCCCATAAATGTACAAAATTTCTGGAGTAAGTAACAAATTTACAGTTTTCCCTTAAAAACAGGACAATGAAATTACAGCACTCGCCTTACAGGATATATTCAATGATATTGTGCATATGCTTAAAGCACTTTTCATATTACATCTGTTATAGTGTACATGGATAATTAATTGCATATGAGATTTTGCACATGCACAAGATAATTTTTTGCAATGCATAAAAGATTCTTAAGAGAGCATACATGAAAGTTATGCAATTGCACAGCTCTACTTATAATATTGTCTAACAAAAGTTTACATGAGCAAGACACATGAAAATGATTCTACAACTGAGAAAAAAAATATCGTCACCTCCGGGATTCGAAGACCCACGATATAGGAACGACAAGGCTATGGACAAGAATTCAAACAGCACTTCATAACTTAGGTGAGCGCGGCCTTCGGCAGCGCGGATTACCAGGCTAGGAGAAGCTGGAGAAACCTTGCTCTCTGTCATCCCCCAGGGGGCGTATGAGATTTTTATTATACACTCACATTTGGAGAATGAATTGACGCTTAAAATGAACCCAATTTCAAATTTTTACGTGCAATAGTTGAGAAATTATGAGTGGAATAAAATGAGCCTTTTGAGAAATCGGTCGACCATTCAGAGGCTAGGAGAAACTTGCTCTTCATTTCCCCCCAAGGGGCGTATGACAGTTTTATTATACACTCACATTTGGAGAATGAATTGACGCTTAAAATGAACCCAATTTCAAATTTTTAGGTGCAATAGTTTAGAAATTATGAGTGGAATAAAATGAGCCTTTTGAGAAATCGGTCGACCATTCAGAGGCTAGGAGAAACTTGCTCTTCATATTCCTCCAGGGAGCGTATGACAGTTATATTTTACACTCATATTTGGAGAATGAACTGATGCTTAAAATGAACCTAATTTCAAATTTTTAGGTGCAATAGTTTAGAAATTATGAGTGGAATAAAATGAGCCTTTTGAGAAATCGGTCGACCATTCAGAGGCTAGGAGAAACTTGCTCTTCATATTCCTCCAGGGAGCGTATGACAGTTATACGAGGCCTGTCTAAAAAGTATCCGACCTTTGGCCAGAAAAAATATTTCGAATACCTGTCGGAGTTGGGACCCTAATCCCCTTCAAAGTATGCCCCTTGTGCTTGCACACACTTAGCCCACCGATCCTTCCACTGCTGGAAACACCTCTGGTAGTTTTTTTTTTAGAATGGTGTTCAGCTCCATCGTCGCATTGCCTGTTTGACTCCTTCGATGCTGACTGTTTTCTTTGATGTCCGTGGAATTGTGTGTCACGAATACGCACTGGAAGGACAAACAGTGACAAAGGAGTACTATCAGGATGTTCTCCGGCGACTTCGTGATGCAGTTCGGCGCAAAAGACCAGACATGTGGACTGCGAACAACTGGCACTTGCATCACGACAACGCGCCCGCACATTCATCCCATTTGATCCGCAATTTCTTGGCCAAACATGGAATTACGACCGTTCGCCAACCTCCCTACTCTCCAGACCTGGCTCCTTGCGACTTCTGGTTGTTTCCAAAATTGAAGACACCACTGAAAGGATCCCGTTTTGAGAGTAGAGAAGAGATAATGCGGAACGCGACGACAGAGCTGAACACCATTCCAAAAGAAGACTTCCAGAGGTGTTTCCGGCAGTGGAAGGATCGGTGGGCTAAGTGTGTGCAAGCACAAGGGGCATACTTTGAAGGGGATTAGGGTCCCAACTCCGACAGGTATTCGAAATATTTTTTCTGGCCAAAGGTCGGATACTTTTTAGACAGGCCTCGTATTATACACTCACATTTGGAGATTGAATCGATCTTTATAATGAGACTAATTTCAAATTGTTAGGTGCAATATTTTAGAAACTATGAGTATAAAATGAGGCTTATAGAGAAAATCGGCCGACCATTGACGGGCCACGAGAGGCCCTCTTCCTGCCCCCCACAGGGGCGTAAAAAATTTTTGAATTACATAAGTAAATTGTACTCGTCACACCCGTTCATTTGGTATTAATTTCAAGATTGTACGTCTTATAGTTTAGAAATTACCCTTTTTGTTAGGGTAACTCGGGAAGGGTCTTAGATGGGTTCTCTAAAATGGCTAGCCGGTGTTTACACACACTCCTGTTGTTGAAATTGTATGTATTTGTTTGTGTTTTATATTTGTGCTGATACATATTTGAATGTATATTAATTATTGGAATGTTCAAAAATTGAAAACGACGCGATATTAGAGGCTACATTCAGTTCAAGTTGCTCTCATAGTTAACACATCTTTAATACCTGCATTTAAATCACTACATGCATTAGCTATTGAAGCTCAATTTTACAACCAAAACAAATGCTTCACCTAACTCGTATACTCACGTTTGAACTTGTCTTCTTGGCCATGATTCTCGAAAGCAAGATGAAACAAGCACTAAAGTAAGACACAGAGTGAGTTGTTTGTTTGCATCTCACAACAGTGCAGCGTCGTTTCTGCCGGCATCGTACACGTTTTGAACAAGTATTTCACAATGTTTGACCAAGGTTTGTACAATATAATATAAATATACTACCTTCTGACTTAACACGCATTTCATGGGTATTTCGATATCATATAACGTATTTTAATTGTATGAACATGTTCAACAAACATTACCAAACCCTCATGAAACCTTTCTTTAATGCCATATTGTATGATTAGAGAAAATTAGTTACCCACTTACCAGTGTATATCAGTTTTCTATGAAACCTCAATGAAAACATTAAAGGGAAGCTCACCAAATTCAGTCCGCCGCTAGCGGCAATAAATATCCCTCAATTTCCCGAGCGTGCCGCTCCGCTCCGCTCTTCGCCGCTCGCTCCGCTCCGCTTGTAGTGTGTAAGGTAAAGCGTCTATACATAGGAATAGCCAAAGACATTATTGACGCCGGTCGCCGCTCCGCTCGTAGTGTGTAAGCACCCTAACGCTCCTCATCCGAGTTTGCGGTATTATGGATACTGAATTCCTAAGTGTTACATTAAAACATCGCCTTTACATGCATTGATATGTTAGACTAAGACAGGTTTGGATAAGATAGGTTAAGATAAAATAGATTAAGATAAAATAGGTTAAGATAAGATAGGTTAAGATAAGATAGGTTAATTTAAGATAGGTTAAAATAAGATAGGTCAAGATAAGATAGGCTCAGATAAGATAGGTTAAAGGATGAGATGGGTTAGGATAAGATAGTTTAGGATAAGATAGGTTAGGATAAGGTAGGTTAGGTTAGGGTTGGATAGGTTAAAATATGTTAGGTTAGGATAGGTTAGGTTAGCATAGGTTAGGTAATGTTGATGCAATTTTTCAAAAGTTCTCGTTTTTTTATGTTTGACATATTATCAGGATAGCTTCGGTTAGGATATGATAGGTTAGTATATGTTATGTTAGAATTTGTTAGGTAATGTTGAGCGAATTTTTTCACGGGCGCACTTAGCTTAACGATGACGTTGGATAAAGTTAGGTCAGGATAATATAGATTTGGTTAGGTTAAGACAGATTTGGTTAGCATAGGTTAGGACAAGTTAGGTTAGAATATGTCAGGTTAAGATAGGTTAGGACAAAATAGGTTAGAATATGTTAGGTTGGGATAGGTAGGTTAGAATATGTTATGTAAAAATTTGTTAAGCAATGTTGACCGAATTTTTTAACAGGTCCACCTAGCATACTGATGACATTGTCCGTGGAATTTCCACAGGTCCTGCCAGTTTTTATTAGAGAAACATGTAAAATTATGCTTTCATCACTATGATTTTAAAATTGTATTGTTAAAAAGAATTGTTACAGATTTTTTTAGATGGTATACCATCAGATTCCTATCAAGAGTTGAAGAAAATGGTTATAACGATAAAAAATCCTCTAGTGTGTATCAAGAAGAGGGAAGTCCCAGTACATTACGCACCCAAAATATCACACAATATTAGTAAAAATAAAATTAATTAGCTCTGAACATTAACTGGAATAGATTTTCTTTCAATGCGAGGCCTCATATGAGCAGAACAAAACGAAATTTACACATCAATGTAAACAAAACAACGTTATCTGAGCGTAATTCTCACCGGCTCACGTCGGGAAAGAATTCATCCGTTTTCATAATTGGGGCAGGTTGAGTATCTTTCTCAGGGTCCTCAGATGAATCCGATTCTTCTGAAAGTAAAACGCAGATATGAGATACTTCCAGATAGGCCTAAGTCAAGGTAAGGACGTATCGTGTATTGTTTTCTGATAAGAAAATTTCGTTATTCCGCCTTATTTTCTGTACAATAATAGCATTACTAAAATTTCCTACAGAAGATTAACAATTTCATCCCTATAGGTACTAGCGTGGACGACTTCTTAGTACATAACCTCTAAATTATAATGTTGAATATTATTTAGGTTTTCTGCTGGACATATTCATGTGTTTTTGTGTACAAGTAGGCCAGATGTAGAGCAAGGTTGAGTTAACCTTTGTTAGGGTGAGTTATGACAAGTCATATAATGTTCAATTAAACAAAAAGAAAACTTCTCTACAGTTGACGGTGAACTTAAAGTTAATGGCACTGTTAGATTTCGCGTGGGCTGCAGATTTGCAATGTTGGATATAATTTTACAATATCGTTTGCAAGAGATCTCATGAGAAATTTTTATTAGAAATTGAACTGGCGACTATAAATAGAAGTTGTTAAATTATCCTGTTCATATTCAATTATGTTCACACTAAAGTATAATTATACTCACACATTTGTATTAGAAACACATGCACAATTCACGTTCACTGCTATAATTGTAAAAATATATTCTTAAAAAGATACTACTGCGCCAAATTCCTATGAAGATGTGCTGAAGAAAAAGTTTATAGCAATAAAAAATCCTCCAATGTGTATGAAGAAACATTATAAAATGAAGTATATTATTAGTATATAGTATAAATATAGGGTATTACTGTTATTGATGCCCCAATACTTTAAGGCTCAACTCGCTCTTTCCTTATCATTGATAAAAAAATCGTAAAAATGTTTTTTTTTCGGTAAAGAAACATTTGCAGAGGGAAACATATATGACGAGTGTAATTTATGCACCATTCCACCTATTACGAGAGGTGGTGAACGACAAGTTGACTACTCAACAAAAATCTCTTACCTCGTCTGCACACAATTACAGTCCCTCCTTTTCACTTTGAATTTCTAATCAATAACAATGGTGCGTGAGATCAGCCTATTTTTAATTTTATAAACATTTAAGCGCATTTTTAACTTTGTCGCGTAGACCCTTGCATTGTCTGTTCACTTACCTCGATTCTCTAGTAGGCTTTATCAGTTATATGTCTACTCAAATATTTATCAACTGCCTCAATATGCACCTAAAAGCGTTAAAACTCAAGTAGTTGAGAACAACGAAGCATTAGAAATATGTATATTATAAAATAACCAAAACTCAAAACAACAATTATTCACACACGCGTAAAATACTTACTTGATGTGACTTAGGTGTAGGAACGCCACTCGCCCCTGCAACAGTTTTTTCAGGCAACGGACAAGTTCTGTAACATTTCCTTCACTAGGCCACCGCACTTTTATCACGGCCTTCAGTAAATATTCAATTCGACTAATGAACTTGCATCTTTTTTTTTCAATTCCTGAAAAAACATTAAAAAATACCCTTCACACTACAGAATTTAAAATATTCGACTAAGCTTGAACTCTCCTACCGACAAGAAAGTTCTAACGATGAGAGTAACGGTCGATTGACACAAAATCGTTTAAAAACTTTCTCATCCAATAAAAATTCAAAATTTGCCAATGCATAGAACGTTCAAACACCTTAATTACAATCAATAAAATCCCAGTTTTAAGCAATAATTGCGAATCACACAGTCACTTCACCTCGGGCAAATTTAAAACTTAGTGCGTCAGCGCTGGCGCGATGTCACGGACTGCCATTTCGAAACTTCGAGTGCTTCGAACCAGCTCATAGAGCAAGTTTTTAGGGTAAATTAACTCACAGACGTCACGTTTGAATGTTCGTTACAAATTTTTGAATGAGTACATCATACTAGACTGAAAAATATTGTAAATATTTCACGTGTTATTGGAAGGCTGTATGGGTGTAATACAAAATGCTTTTTTTATTCCATTTTAATTCAAACTGGCAAGGCTAGGGTAGTTTGCAGATTGATCGTTGACTGGCCTTCGACTGATAAACGATTCATCGACCTCATGCTTACCGAACTCTTGACAAATCACTTGTAAACTTCTTTTTCTGACATGTTTGTTTATTATATGACTTCTCAGTATATTTCGTTGATGATTAAGTCTTTGTAATGCATTGATTAAAAATAATAATCGATTTTTAGCTTTCGTTCTAGGGGCTGTGGTATGTGACGAATGTTCAAAGCGCAGGTATGCTATTCAAAATGCAAGAGTGTAATCTTAGGTATAATTTGAAATAGGTATAATATAATAATCTTAATCTTAGGTATAATTTGAATTACTGTGATTCGCGATTTATCAATTTCACTTCATGGTACTTCTTATTTCATAAATTTCCGAATGATGATTAAATTCCCCTCAGGGGGATACAATTATTGTATCTTTGTAAATTAGGGCTCCCAGGGGGACAATGTGAGGGCCCGAGCTGGGAGTTAGGCAGGCCTTTTTTTGTTGAAATAAAATGTTTTTATTATGTTAAGGACCACCTTTTTTCGGTTCACTGCTGTCCTGTTTTTCAGCACCTACTACTTTCTTCTTCAACTTTGGTCTTATTTCATAATCTTCTTTCACAACTCACTGTCTCTACGCCCTTTCTGCGTAGATTTCGCGTTTCTTTAACTCCATACTAAATGGTGCCTTCCTCCTTCCTCTCTTTGGATCACATTTGTAGTTGCGGGTAGGGAGGATAAAACTAACGAATAATCTAATCTGATGATTAAATGATTAGAATGTATTTAGACCTAAAAAGTAATTAAACTGATTTCACTCATAAATTTCATTTTCCAATGTAAAATCATGCATAGATAAGACGAATAAGTATTCATGTCCTCTCAGTAAGTAGCAGTCTCTTCTGAGAGAGATAGACTGCTGGGACTGTAGTAATGTGTTTGGCTTGTCTTGTATTGAAAAATGAAATATAAACATACACATGACCATGGAATGGTAAAAATACATGAATGAACGAACATATGTAAGCGCACCAATGCATTTATTCCGCAGCACAGTAAAGTTGTCAGTTGTATGGTTGTGAATATTTCTGGAAAAGCATGAAATTGTATAAAATATGTGAAATATGGTTTCAAGCTTGATGCATTGTACGCAACAATGTCAGAACACACGTTTCATGGCGATAGTTCAATGATATTTATATGGCTGGAAACAACGGATGGCCGTCCTCAAATAATACGGCCATTAACCAACTGAGAAGTTTGTGCCCTCGAATCATAACTGGCCGGCTCAGCATATCACGTCCGAGCTCGATCGTGCTTAGTTAAGAGCGCTGAGAGAGAGTTATAAGGCCGAGCCGGCCGACTCCCCTTTAATTCATACTTGATCGACTGTCACGTCCTTAATTCACCGGCAACACGTCCTAGATTTTCAATTGGGTTATGCATTTTTTCGGATCGCCAGCAATTTTTATTATTTTAAAGGCACATATCCAAACGACGAATGACCTATTTTATCATAAATAGATTCATGACTGCGATAATTTAAATTACCGGAGCTCTGCCAGTAGCAGAAAACTATATTGTGTCACCATATGTGTTTGATCTCATTGTCTTGACTGGAGCTTTTCAAAAGTTGACGCGGGCAGTATCTGTGCGTGTAATTGTTAATGGTGTTATGGTGCATGAAAAGTTCAATCCAATACTAATTTATTCGCTGTAGCTGAAACATTGACACATAAAGTTTAAGCTCTTCAAGCTAGATTGTTACTACATAACATGCACTAATTCGTTTGATGTAAGTGAGACCTTCACAAGCATATCCTATTTATTCAAAAGTTTTACTCTTTAACTCAACGTTGCTTTTAGTGCTTGAAATGCCACAAGTTTAATAATCTCAGCAAAATTAGAAAATTTCCTCAGTGGAATTTTTCAAACAAAGTGTGTCCAATAAACGAGCTTTACAATTCCCAGTAAGCTGTATACTGTGCCATTCCCATACGCAAATACTAATTACCCAATATTAATGTCTATCTCATCGAAATGAAATGCCAATTGATGAATATCAACTTTATATAAGAAAAGCAAATGTCGAGTAAAATTTTTTTGGAATAAGCGTCATAGAATTGGGAAGGATTTTAAAAACACGCAGAAATTGAACACTTCATCTTTTTTATTTCAAAATTTACTTACATTATCAGCTCAATCCGTCGTATAAATGTATTTTAGAAGAGAAGTTACATAAAAATTTCCATTTACTCGACTATTTTAAATGTGAAACCCCGGATCTTTAACTCTGATGCTGCATTTGCTCCAAAAAGAATAACACTTTTTACATTGTTCAGCCTTCTTAAACACTTAACAAAACTTTGATACCTCACTGTTTACATAATCCCAAACAAGAATTTTTGAAACACGTCAGTGAGCAGATCAGAAGTCGCATGCCATGAAAAATAATTCCCCTTACCAAAAAACGGGCGTATTCTGATGTAGTCACACAGCAACACGATTCCGAAATTGACGAGAGGTAGCAAGTTATTAATGCCGACCCATACCATGTTCGCCATCGTGTTTAGTATGCAACCGGTCAACAGAGCCCTCGACAAGGGTGTCGGCCTAACGGTCCTATAAGTTGAATTCTCTCAAATTAAATTGCTGAACTTGAACACTTTTTGAAGACATTTGTGACTAATGAGGTGCAAAGTAGTGCATCTATTGTGGTAATCAATAATTTATTTAATACATATAACTAAATACTAAATGTAAAATATCAAATAGTCAAAGTTGAAACAGGTTTGATTCATTTGAATTGCATCACATATACAATGAGATAAACCTCCTCATTCATCAATCCGCCTTCATACCGAACAGTGTTGCAGCCGTATTTCCGAGGACAATTTTTCTATTTTATGCTCTGCACCAAACGAGTTAGACTTGCGCATTTTAGAATCCCTTCACATTGCAAAAGAGAAGCCACCTTTAAATAAAGCAAATAGTTCATATCCTTTAGAAATTTTTGTATTGTTTTTTTTTTCTTACCGATCACTTTGTTACTTTTCTCAGTGTTGTTATGGACTAACAAATTTTGGTTTTTATGTTTTCAGACTTACTGAAGATGGAGCTGGTCTCCGAAACGTTTAAAATTTACTAATTCACATATTTTAAATTTAGCTTCCTTAAATTGTATTAAATATGATACCTAACCGTGCTGTATTCTTCGTAATTAAATTCTTAATATACAATGAGGTCAAATACATATACATTTAATTCCATGTGAAACTTTCGGCAGGAATAAGAGTTTGATGGAAGTCGAGAAAAAGAATTATCACATTTAGCTGTTGATATTGTAATTGTGATCATAAGTAAATTTTATCTGTCATTAATCTATCAAACCATTTTTTTGCAGTTCTTGTTGAAACTTATGGTAATATCATATATGCCGTTTTGGAAACTAAGAAACTGAGAGTGTAGTCGTTTTTTCATATATGTAAGAAAAATAATGATTATTGATAAACATTTCGTGCACAGAAATGATGATATAACTAACAGCGTTGAACATTGGCTAGCACACGTTTAAATTTTTCACTTTAATGTCGAAACATCATTGTCATTTTGTGTTCTGGAAATTTGATAAAACTCTTCGCCTTACGTGACTAAGAAATCATTTTTTTCGGATTTCTCTGTTCTTACTGGGTCGTGCGATTGCAGTCCATCTCTGTTTTTCTTCAATCTCTAAAGAGAAGAGTTCATCTGCAGAAGAAGAATGATGACAACTGCAATCTAATTTCGCATCACGACGCGTTACGAGAGCGTGTATTGACAGTACGAACAACGCACGAATGGAACGTGCTCTTTGTGGGCTACGAACAAAGGGCTCCTGAAGCACATTATTAATCTTCAACGCAATTGGACATTACTGCATCTTTATATTGCCTACATGAACAGACTTGTGTACTTGCTCCTGGTAAAACACACGAACTGAAACTAGTCAACTAGCCAATTTGAAGAAACAGAAAACGAAAGTAAAAATGAACCAGTTATTAGTTGAACACAAGAAAATTATGAGGGGAATGACGTTTGTATGGTAAGTGCAAACAGCTAAAATTGCGTACAAATGCAGGAAAAATACTATGAAAGCATATTTCGAGTGATGAATGAACAAAAAGGTTCAGCAATGGTTGCAGGAGAAACAGGAGCTTAATTAAGGGAAAAAGCTTATAAGAGCAGCGACCTGGTAAAACAGATATTAATTTTCAATCCTGTTCCAGAACTAAAATAGAAGACTTCGTCAAAAAGTTATTAGATCCGCCGACGAATATAAGCAGTATCGTTGCTACATGTAAAGAAAACAGATGATTCTGTATTGCCCCCCGAATCCTCAGACTACACACCCGAATGTTGTGACAAACATGTCTTCGCCAGGGCAAATAACATTTGATATGAGCATTTGGTTTCCATCTTTCGAGCGGTTTGATCTCAAATTACCAGGGGGATGAGCTAAATAATAAATACAGATTTATAACTGGGAAATTTCGTCTAAATAATAATTCAGTGTATAATCGACAACTTGAGATTATATTGCTTGATTAATAACAAAAAAATTTTTCGAATAAAACTACTAGAGCTGCGGCAAGTATGCAACCCGATTAAGGTACTGTGATTCTTTTCATTTCTAGCCAAACTTCGTCATTAGTTTTTGGACGCAATTTCTGCGATACGGAAGAGTTTGTAGGTTTGCTTAATACGGCATGCTGGTGGATCAGTTCGTACGTACCCACGACGTGAAATTATACTTGGTACTTGTGCTGTGATTTGGATGGTGCGAGTACGGTGATTGAAGATATTGGGAATTTCAGCCTGTTTCTGCGACGACGATTTGGAGATCGCGTGTCTACTGAGGTTGGAGGAAGTTCTACGAGTGGTGATCTACGCTTCGCTTCGTGTGACGTGAATATTTTTGGTCAACTGGACGACTCTGCTATGGAAAATACTGCGGCAACGGGAAGAGAAATTGAGGAAGCACCGCAAGTTTATAATAATGTGTTCAGATTTATTGTGAAACGTGTTCCTGAAAAAGATATGCTCGATTCTTACAAACTTGATTTGCAAATACCCGTAGGAGTGCCCTACAAAGCGCGTGTCGACCTGGAGCAGGAAGGAGATAACTGCGTTATTAAATTGTGCGTAAATTTCCATCGGAAAGAATAACGTGGTCATTTATCAGTTGAATGCATCAGTGATTGTGTTCATTAATTTCTACAAACATTTACTGTGATACTACATCTTCGAGAACATTTGTGACACGTGTATGTGATAAATAGATTGCATACCCAAGTGTGTTTACTTAAAAGTTTATACAGAAACTGTGTTACAGTTATTAATACGTGTACATAAACAGTGGACTGTGATATTACACGGTGTCTGGAACCGTGAATATACGTAAACACGCCAAGAACGTGCTCGTGCTCCCATCGCTACCCCGCTGTGTGTCGGCGCTTCGTGTACGACCTTCGCATCTGGCAGTCTCGCATCTGGCCGTGCTGTGACTGTGCTACGCAGGCGACCTTGAGACAAGCTGCGCCGAGTCTGGTACTGCTATTGCTGGGCAGTCTACTCGGGCGACCTTGACATCAGCTGTAGCTGTTCTGCCTGCTCCCTGTGACCACTGCACTGCCTTGGCGGCGTTGCTGAATTATCAGTTAAGTTCTGTAACTATAAAATTTTTATTGCATTTTTAGGATATAATCTGTGTGACTCAGTCAGTTTTTTTTTTTCGTCTAGTCCTTTTCGATAGTTGGTTATTGAGTGACTAATAACATTGGAATCGTGTACCAGTATTCCCTTGTTAGTAATTTGATTAGGTTATTTTGTGAGATCAAAGAGGACATTACGGTAATTGATTTTTAAAAATAGTTTGTGGTTTGCTGCCGAACGTTCATTTGATTTTGTAGTAATTGGATACTCTGTAATAGTGATCGTTTTCGTTTTAAAAATTTTTTTTGGTGGCGGTGCGAATATTATTGTATAAGGGTATTGTTTGGTATTGTGTTTAGGTGAATTGCTGCGTTAGCATATTGATTTTGGTATTTATATTGACGATAATTTTATTGTAGGTTAGTACCGTGAGGTTAATTCTTACGGTGGGATCATATTAATTTTGAGAGATAGGTTTTTGGCGCGCTGCCGCGTCGATCAATTTATTTTTGGGTGATAGGATTTTGAGATTATTCGGTGTCACTCGTTTTTTTTTGCGGCGTAGAAATTTTGCGTCGGTGAATGGGATTATTAAAATTGAGTTTTGCGTCTTTGCTGTTTTCTTGTTATGATAAGTGATGGGAAATTCTGATTCAGATCCTGAATTTATCCGTTCGACGAGTATAATTACTGGTAGCGGAAGAGTTTCTGTTCCGGCTTTTAGTGGTACGTTACCTGGTACGTGCGCACATACTCCAACAAGTGTGACTATGTCTGGACCACAGACCACGACAGTAATCACGACCACTGTTAGCACACAGACTGTGTCGTTCAGTACGCCAAGTGTTACTACAATGTCGTCCTCTAGCGGACCGATGACGGGTGGTAGTGTACCATCAACTTTAACATCAACTTTACAAAGGGGCAGTACTATACTGTCCAGTGCAGAGCTTCCCTTATTCAGAGGGAGACCTCGTGTCAGAGACCCGAATTTCTGTGAAACGAAAAGTTTTCGAACGCATGTGGCCAATCTTAAATCGTACATGTGTTTGTTGCCCGACGTCACTTCAGATGACGCCAAAAAAGAGTTACTTGTGCGCAGCGCACACAAAAGCGTTGGCGACTTTAATGGCGTCGTCACAAAATTGGTAGACCCTGCTATTAATTATTCATTTGACCAGGTTATCGATATTCTCGATGACATCTACGTAGCGAAAGGTGAACGATCTGTACATGCTTTAGCTTGCGACCTGAACCAGCTACGGCTGTTACGAAACGAAGGATTGTCTGCTCAATTGGTTATGGCAATGTCAAAAATAAGAAATTTGAGTGATCATATTCTTAATAGTAATGAAGTAGCAATACAAAGACATCCATTTGTAACTGCTAGTACAAATCAAAACGAGTTAAAAAAATTCTCTGGAGATCTAGTTGTTTTCAGCCTTGCTACAGCAGTCCTTGCACCATTATTGGAAGAGAATTTCTGTAAAAAAATCTTTTCACGACCATTCATAAGTTCAGAGGAGCTTTTAGCTCGTCTAGTTTCCGCTGTGCGTAATAACCCTGAGGGAAGAGAAATACTTGCGCGCAAAAATAATACCCAGTACCCGTATCAAACCAGAGAGACTTATCTTGCGGTCGTGCCTGAAGAGGGAGAGTGGGATGAGAAAGAATCGTCCCCCGAGGTCTTCTATGCATCACAAAATACCAGCCGACGATTTCAAGGTCGGAGACCCTTTTTCAGAAGCAATTGGAGACCTGCTAGATTTCCAAGGGGAAGACAGCATGCTTACTTCGGAGATAGACCTTTAGGCTCTTTGGAGTGCCACGAGGCTCAGGTGGTAAACCCACAACAGACTAATAATGATAAATCTAAGTCGTTTTGTTCACTGTGCAATACCGCAGGTCATGTTCAAAGTATGTGCACGAGTAAAAGAGGCCAAAGCAAATCAAATTTCCGAGGCCATGCTTGCTACACTTGTGGCAAGACGGGTCATTTTGCACGTGAATGTATTTCGCGTGGTCGTAGTAGAGGACGAGGTGAAGCGTACTACGCCGCATCTTGCGAGGGTGAAAATTTTTTAGAGTAGACAAAGAAAAATCGGAAAATTCAGAGTGTCTTGCAGTAGAGAAGGAGTTGCCAGTGCCCGGGGTTGGAGCTGCTATCCCCGTCAAAAAAATTGTGGTGTTGAAACCAGATACTATTATACAGTCGACTTCTGTGGTGGATCCGCTTTTCTTGTGTAAAAATAAATTCGAATTACTAGGTGAACAAGAACTTGATGTAGGTGCAAATTCTGAACTACCTGTAGAAGTTTGTCTGTCAGCGACGATAATGAAAGAAGGTCGTTTAAGGAAAGAAAGCGATGGATTATTTTCAGTACGGCGTTCTAAGAAGCCTACAATTATATTACGTAATGATAACAAACTGATGAGCGCTCTAATCGACAGCGGTAGCGACAGATGTTTAGTGAGTTACCGGAATTTAAAAGGTATAAACGAGCGAATTAAGCCTAGTGCCTTGAGTATCCGGGGTGTAAATTCCAAAAGCCAGGTATCAGGAGAACTCGATCTTTGTATTACGCTGCCTAATAGTAAGGAAATCAATACCAGCGCTTTGATTTTGAAGGATGCCGAATTTAAATATGACGTAATCCTTGGCAGAGATATTTTGCAGGACGCCGTGCTAAATTTTAAAGAAGGTTTTATCGTTCTTGACGGAGTAAAAGTACCGTTTCATGACGTGCAGGAATTGCACGAGCAAAGTAGGAAGAAGATATTTTTGAAGACAGTAAGTAATCCAGAATGTCTGATGGCGGACATGCTTGCGAATAGGAGGAAAATAAGGAGATATCTGCTGAAGCAGAGAGAATCAAATATTGCGAGCCAGGAAAGTGGCGATAATAATAGTATAGAGATAAATACTGCAGAAGAGAAGGGTACCCAAGGCCCAACGATAGGGCGAGAGAATAATAGGGAAGTAAAAAATAAACAGCATGCGACGAAAATAAGAGAAACTAAGGAACATGCGAGAGGTTTGAAATATAGTAAAAAACGAGAAATAGTCGTTCATTGTGGAGCAGTGGAAATGCCCAGAAATTGTTTACGTGTTATTAATGGGTATGTCAAAAAGGCTAAGCCCGGAAGGTATATTATGAATAAGACAATTCTCGCGAATGGTATTTATGTCGCCGAATCAGTTGTGGATATCAAGTCAAATGGGTTTGTCCCTGTAATGCTTTTGAACGTCTCGGAGGACGTGGTATATTTGAGCGACAATACGATGTTAAGTACGATTGAAGAAATTAACGACATGGAAATTGAACACGAGATTTACATGTCTACCGTGCACGAAGCTGTGCGAGATGCAAATTTGTGCGATGCCCGAGATAATGCGGATCTACCCAAAGTCGACAGTGTTAATGGTGGAAGTTTCAATGCCATCTCTGGTAAAGACGTTGGTTTAGTATCTGCAGAAACGAGGCATTGTGGTAACGATAATCGTGTTGATGAAGTGGGAAATAAAGCAAACAACGATGTTGTCCGAGAAGGGGATATTAAGGAGAGACGTCCTCTGACGTGTGACGATGTAAATTGTGAAAATGGTGATGCTAAACCATTACTGATGAATTTATTAAACAATTTTAGAGACGTAATTACTCTCGAAGGCGAAAATATTGCAGTAACGAATGTCATGCGACATAATATTGTATTAAAACCTGATGCTCCAGTACTTAACATCCCTCCATATCGAATTCCACATAAGTATCAAAATGAATTATTGGAAGCCAATAAACAGATGTTGAATCAAGGAATTATCGAGCCTTCAAGTTCAGAATATAATTTTCCTTTAATCGTTGTAAAAAAGAAGTCGGGCGAGATTCGACCCGTCATAGATTTTCGTGAACTCAATAAAATAATTATCAAGGAAAGTTACCCAATTCCACGCATTGACGAAGTTCTTTATTCCTTAGGTGGTAATAGCATTTTTTCAAGTCTTGATCTCCGCTCTGCCTTTCATCAGGTCGAGTTGGAAGAAAAATGCCGTAAATTCACCGCGTTCAGTATCGGTTACGAGAAATTTCAGTTCAAGAGGTTGCCATTCGGGTTATCCTCGAGTCCATCAGTGTTCCAAAGAATAATTTCTTCTGTTCTTGCAAATATCATCGGTAAATTATGTTTTGTATTCCTTGATGATATACTAGTATTTTCCAAATCTATGAAGCAACATTTGAAAGATTTACAGAGTGTTTTTGAGAAGCTACGTAGTGGAAATCTGTCCCTTAAACTTGAAAAATGTCATTTTCTAAAAAGCTCAATTGAATATCTTGGACACATTGTGTCGGCAGACGGAATCCGTTGCAAAGAATCGGAAAAACTACAAAAATTCCCGATTCCAAAAAATGTGAAGGAACTACAAAGTTTTCTAGGTGTGGCGAACTATTTCCGCAATCACATCCCGATGTTTGGTTCAATTTCATATCCTCTCTATCAATTGTTACGAAAAAACGTTGAATTTATCTGGACGCCTGAATGTCAGAAAGCTTTTGAAAAGATTAAATCTGTCTTAACATCAGATACCGTTTTAAAGCACCCTGATTTTTCCAAGCCTTTTCATGTATTTACAGATGCTTCAAACTATGGCATTGGAGCAGTACTTTTGCAACAAGATAATGATTCAAAAAAATCCATGAAGGCTATAGCATATTACAGTAAAAGTTTAAATTCAACAGAAAAGCGCTATTCAACGACGAAAAAAGAGTTCTTAGCAATTGTAAGCGCGCTGAAAGCATTTAAATATCTCATTCTTGGATATCCGATCTATCTCTACACTGATCACAAGCCCTTACAGCCCTTGTTTTTCAAAAGGCTTCCTGACGATTCTGCTATGTCTAGATGGTGTCTCACAGTTCAACACTTCGAACCCGTAGTAAAATATTTCCCCGGGAAACAGAATCTAATTGCAGATTGCCTAAGTAGATTACCCCAGCATTTAACTATCTCAGATCTCGAAGACTGTGCAGAGTTCAATGAGGTCGACGCGTTCCCAGTGACTACACGCCGTGGTGCACTGACCGCCGACGTAGACGATACAGACGCGACGCCCTCTAATCAAGTGGCGCCAGAGTCGACTGAAAATACCCCGACTGATTGACTACGTACCTCAGTTAAAAGACGTATCATGGACTTTAGACGAATTCCGAAATGAGCAACAACTAGACCCATTCTGTTCTGAGGTTAAGGACGCATTACTATCTAGTAGCCAATCTACGATCCCTGACTTACAAAAATACTTAATTCTGAACGACATACTTTATAGACGACGACAAATAGACTCTAGGGAAAGTACTATTCTCACTTCGGTTATACCGACATTGCTCATGCACAAGGCGGTGCTGAGTATCCATTCCTTATATCATACTGATGCCACGCATACGTTGTTTAAATTTAAGTTGCGTTATTTTCATTTATTAGAGAAGAGTATCATACGCAAATTTGTCACAATGTGTGATGTATGTAAGATTCTAAAAGCGAGCAGTACTGTACCTATTAAAATTTTAGACGCTCCCATCGCTAAAGAACCGTTCGAGGTGGTATCAATGGACTTCCTTGGTCCTCTACCTGTCACAGATCAGCAGAATAAATATATTCTAATCTTGATTGATTTATTTTCGCGTTACTGTAAGCTTTACGCGACAGCAGATCGATTAGCAGATACAGTTGTCTCTTGTCTGGACAGCTGCTTCTCAACCTTTGGCTATCCTAAAACACTTCTAAGTGACCAAGCTCTTGAATTTAAGTCTGCGGCAGTTAAAAAATTTTCTCAAATTCATTGTATTGCGAAAAAAGAGGTCCTCCCTTGGAGTCCTCACAGTAACGCTATTGTTGAACGTAATAATCGCAAAATTACGAACTTATTAAAATTATACATAAATTCTTTGGCGCATACGGAATGGGATCAATGCCTCAACAGCACAGAGAACGCGATAAACAATAGTTTAAATACCACATTGGGGGATACACCCTCGTTCATTGTTTTCAATCGCGATACGTGTCCGAGCTTTAGCGCTGTAACTTTCGAACCTAATTACAGTCACGACACGAACGTTGATATAATAAGATTTCGAGTTCAGGAAGCTGCCCGCATTGTTGAAAACGTTAGAGCTACTATAATAAATAATACCAGTGAAAGAACCATGTATCACAACCTTCGACGCAAAAATAAAAATTTTGAACTCAATGACCGTGTATTATTGCGCAATCACATGCGAAAAAACAAGCTTGATCTAGCCTGGAACGGTCCAGGTATTATAACAAAAATTAACCGAAATTACGTAGAAATCAAAATAGGCAATAAAACATTCAGGAGTAATAAAAATCATGTACTACCTTTACGTAAAAAGTGTTGAATGAAAACTATGCGACGTACGACTGACGATGTTACTAGGTCCACATAATTCTACTGTGTGATTCTTGTTTCGATGTTAATTTTACGTATATTTTTAACTGGAACTTTCCTTATATAACCGTATGTATTTACCTTATATTTTCGTTTCGTATTTGGTGTACCGTGTTATTACGTGCGTGATTGAGTCTGTACCCATTAACTTTACCACCAAGGCTTACATCTGCCCGAGAGCCTTGCTCAGTTCAATAACAGCTTGCTCGGTTCAATAACATCCTGTGTTTAGAAACGCGGCCCCTCATTGCTGTGGGAGCGAAGGCTGGCTCCCGATTTGTTTTGCAAATAGGTGTGCAGCTGTCGAAGCCGTGTGGGACCTGCTGCGTGAAGATTTGATGTTTGTTTTTTTTTTTTCATAGCAGCTGTCGCCAGCTGTGACTATTGGTTTCTTTAATTAATTTGACGTAATAATAATTGATTAAAAATTTTTTGTGTGGCCATGCTAATTGAACTCTGTGTTTGTTTCAATTTCAGACGAAGCAAGCTCACGTTCCTGCCTTCCACGATGGGAAATAGGATGACCCATGTGTCAGTGGAGGCACTCACAAATGCCTTGGAGCAACACCAGGGAAGAGTGTCAAACGATTGGGTCAAGGCAAATGCCCTCGTCGACATTCTTCCCGATCGCATATCTGATTTAGGTATTCTCTTTCTCTTTCCTTTAACTCTGGGATTAGGGGTTTCCTTCTTCTATCTTCGTCGTGAAATTAACTTGCTGGCGGATCGCCTTCGCGCTGAAGATGCATTACTCCGCCGTCAGCAGCTCAGATCGAGCAACGCTGACCAACCGCTACGTCACCTGCAAGCAAATAGCGAAGTTTAGGTGTCAGTGAAGCATGTGTTTTTCTTGTTTTTTAAATATGTGGACTTTATTTTTTTGCGTGTCTTCTAAGCGACACTATTTTTCTCATGCGTTATAAAACGGAATTCTAGTTTTATGTTTAACATATACCTCAGGAATTAGTTGTAAGGTATTAAGTTGATTCCAGTCTTGTAATTGTGGTAAATCCTTCTAAATTTTAGCATTGATGTTCAAAAATAATATGATGTTAACGTAACTCAGTATGTATTAATTGTTTCCCGAATTCAGTAAATGTAATGCGAATTTCCTGATCAACTAAATTTCATAGACAATGCGTTGGAATTATTTTCATGCTTGATTATTCTTATATTTAACGAATGTATTGTTCTTACCACAAATTCATAGGAAGTAAAACTCTTTATTTCTTAACTATGTTGGAATAAAAGGTATTTTAATTGTTGTTTCAAGATGCGATTTTCTATTTTTACTGCGTTTAGCATTTACACTGTTCATCACAAAACAATGTTTGCGGTAATTGTGTTTTCATGGCGAATGTTGATGTAAATGTAATAGGTACATACATGCGATGTTTAAAAATTATCCTTCTTCATGCGTAATGAATATTAGATTTTTTTTCAAAAACGTACAACAATAAATAAATTCAAAGTTGAATTTTTTTTAAAAAAAAAATAAGATTGTTGTTGTTTTTATTTTAATAGGATGCCTACGTAGTTTGTAATTGAGATTGTTCTTTAATGTAGTAACGTTTCCTTTTTTTTCGATGAGTTCTTTACGGGTATTTCAAACGGTAGAGATAGTTAAATGTTGGTTCCTTGTACCGTAGATTTTTTTGGTACGATATTAGTGTCTTCATTTTTTTGCGGTACGCTGATATTGTTCTGTTGCGATTCTTGCCGTCTTTATTTCGACGCGTTTTACTTTTATTTACGGATGTTTTTCTGTTTCGATAAATATATTATTGTTGTTGTACTATTGCGTTTTTCAATACGGGGTATTGCTTAAAAAAGTGGCTATCTTTCACTCTTTATTACGAAATATGTTCATAACCTGCGGCTCTCATCTTTTTTTTGTTGGTGGGGGTATATTGCGCATTTTCACTTTGCATACCTTTTCAATCTTAGAAATTTACGCCTTTAGATACCTTTGTCATTTCTTGGAGTTATGAACTTTAAATTCTGAGCGATTTATTTCAATTTGAGTAATAAAACAGGTATGGTGGGGGAGGTGTGTGCCAAAACGGTCACGCACTTATCCTCGTACACATGTTTAGTACGTACGTTCAGTGCCATGCCTGGTGCGACTTGGGCACCGTGCGCCGCTGAGTCAGCAATTTGTGTGTATAAATGCCCCGTGTTCAGCGCTTCAGAGCGCATTTGGACCTACTACCTCTTTACGTCAAGTACACGTTGAAGTCTACTCGTTCTACTCACTACCCACCCTTAGATACGGCATATTATATCAATAAGCGCAAAATCGAATTGTGTGGATTTGATCATATGTTATTTGGGAGGGGTAGAAACTAATGTTCGTTCAATAACTTCAGCGCCGCGAAAACAATAACGCAATGGCTTGCTATAATATCACACTTTTAAGGACAGCGCTTTTGTAAATTGCAACCAGTCAAAGTAAATAATTGCGATGCCTGGTTCTCATAGAAGGAAATGAAGAACTACAAGCGTTACGTTTCAGCATTCATTAGGAATTGGCAATCAAAACACTTAACATTTAATTCTTTCTTCTGCTGCAGTGATCATTTCAATTCCACTATGTACTGAGAATTTATGTTGATAGTTGTGCTTCGGGTTCTTGTAGTGGGTGTTACCGTATCAATTTGCACGTTACTCGCAAAATAAAGGGTATATAAGTTATATTTGTATGTCAAGGAATGGGAAGCCGTATGTATTAAAATAGGTTTCAGATTAAACTTTTCTAAATTTATTTTTGCCCAGTATTTTGCTTCAGCTCTTTATGTTCGAACGTTAGTTTTCACCACTGTATTATTACGTAAAAGACAATACCTGTTGAATGCAACACGTCGTGTAATATAGTCTTAGAGATCCGTGCTTTTTCATAGCTTAAGCAGTTACCGCTCGAGGTGGAGGTACGTTATGGGTTACGAAACATATGTGTTTTTTTTATCGGTTAGTTTTGACTTAACAGCCTGGCTTATATTTTCATTATTTCATGTTTTAGTGTATATCACTTTCGTTTTAATATGTTCGTCAGTAAGTTCTTCAGTCGAACCCCAGACTGGGATACGCGGGGCCAGCCAAGCCACAACCCAACCGATTCCTGTATGTTTAGAAGAATTTGTTTTGTTCAACGTTACATCGAGTTGAAAACTGAAGTGTGTCAGAGGCAGCTGCGGGTGGCGGTTTCTGAAAACAGATAATCTCCTGATATTCTCCTGGCTTCTCTAATTGCGAGTATTCTCTCGCGCACTGATCTTCCCCGGCATTCATTCGATCTACGAATTCACTTCCTACACTAGAAATGAAGATTAGGCCGGCTCCAAGTAGTCTACTGTAATAGCAGTGGTTAAGGGTTCTTTATATAGTTGCTATGGCAGTACTGTGGTTAGTTTTGCGCGAAGTACATATTGTATAAAATCATTGACTACTGCTGTCCAGGTGCCCGTATTTATTATTTAATTGTATCTTGTATCTTGTATTCAATCCTAATTTCATATATTCGTTAAGTGCTCTGCACTAAATTTCATATTAAATGTTGAACTTGAAGTAAACTGTAAAACCTTATCCTTATCTCACGACCGATTCACCAAAGTCGTATATCCGTACCCTGAACATTGTATATTTCCTTCTCCAAATGGTCAGTAAATGTTGTTTTTTTTTTTTTTTCTACTTGTTCGAGCAGATTTGAGGCCTTTCCAGGGCAGTTTACACACTTAAAAAAAGATTGAGAGAGTAGACATCAGGAGCTATTGAATTATAAGGACAAAATTTATTTCCAAACCATAAAGGTGAATGTGATACGTGTAACAAATGGTGGAATGATCAATTACATCCATAGCACTACACGTCGAGTCATCACAAATTACATCAAAGATGACACTTGAGTGTTTGCCTTGGTTTAGGACCAACGTTTATCAGCGAAATTGAATGACATATTCTACACTTTCTATTATTATATAATTTGTTCTTTGAAAATTCAAAAATTTTATTTCACCTACAAATTTACAAATGACCATTTTTTCTCGACGCCATTTCCACTCACATTTGAACAAGAGTATGGTATTCTATTTTGAATTGTTTCTTATAGTTCAATAATTTTTTTTTGTTGCTGCTAAATCGTTGAGGAGATGTTCATTCGTTTAACTGCTTTGGTCGTTCACCCCGTGAATGTGTTATAAACTTGGAGTTTGAGCATTACCACGAAATCGAAAATTTTGGCTCCTAGACCACGCCGCTTAATTCAGTGAAATGTGTTACATTAATCATGTAAATCTAAGGCAGGCAGGGTTTCCACGCGAGGCGAATTTAGTTATCCTAGCTGTAGGATGTTGTTTATCCCAGATTTCCCTAAAACAGCTAATTTTGACCTTTGATCTATAAGTTACCTAAAAGGTAGATGGACTGGTTTCCAGAGCTCAGTCGGTATGAATTAGCACTGTTACGTACTGCATGAGCGTCAGGAGGGAAAGCCAACAGCTCTAGTTAATAAACTTTTCAACCCAAGTAGGCGAGCAAATATGGCAGCATCAGTCACCTAAGTTCCATTTAATCAAACATCATATTTTCAGTGCACATATCATAAAAAATTTTAGCATGTACGTTGGCCAAAAAAGCAAAATTTTTGCTCTCCTGCTGGACTAAATGTCTGAACTTGGATTTAAAAATGTGAGGTCGAAGTCGACGTGCCTCAGTGGTTTTCCAACACTCCCCCTGATTTTTATAAATCGTATTTAATCGAGTAAAAGCTAAAATTGTAAAATTTTCCAATTCTCTTGCCACAACCATTTTCTAAAACCACTGAAATCATATCAAATGTTTCTTCTGGAGATAAAATTTGTAGGCGAAGTTTCGCCCAATCACATAAATGAAAAGTTGTCGTACACCACTCTTTTGCGCCAATGCATACTGAGGCGGTTTTCCAGTCATAACCCCGAGAGTTACCCGCGTAACTCTCACCGGAGTAACTCTTGACAAGATCCGAAAACGCAACTGTGAACACGATTTTGCCATTTTGGGGTTACTCAGGCTTTGTTTGTAAACAAACATTGAATCAGCTGATTAACTTCCCCTCTTATTGTAGTTGATAACGCAAGTTGAGTTTTAGAGTGTGATTAATCGATCAACCTCACTAATGATTTGATTTATATCTTGAACTTCACATTTTCTGATGAATGCTATGCCCCTGAAGTGGTGTTGTAAGTGACTTTTCCGATCATCCACTGAGAGTGCTTATATACAATCAACTCTACCGTGTGCAGACTGTTCACTCTGTGAAGACCATGCTTCACTTAGATAGGAAAATATACATTAAATTCGCCATTAATAGCTTTGTTATATATTGTGTGTGCTGTCATTGAGAAAGTGAGCTTTGATGGGAAAATCTTATTCCAAAGGTGATGAATAATTAAATTCATATACATTCTGTTATATAATATCAACCATTTTATTTCAATGAAGTGTTTTATTTATTTATTTTATTTGTAAAATCTAAATTTGATTTTTTTACCTTAGAAAATGACATGAACAAGATAAAATTCTATTCTCAGCCAATGCTGATTCTAAGGTAATGTTTAGTAGTGGTCTACAATCCTCAGTTATGAAGCTTTTTCTCTTGTTCATGAAGTGCTTTTTTAAATCTGATAATGGAGTGATCAACAAGTAAAAAAAGATTGAAAGTGCTATGCAGTTGCTGTCAAGATTATCTAGTGCAATAACTTTACTTAGAGTGAACCTAATTTTGTTCTTTGTTAAAGCAATTGAGTAGAGTTACTCTACAGGCCTTCATAAAAACTATTAATTTATCTAGTTGGCAGATGTAAATTTTATCAAAATCTTTTAATTCATCAATGTATATAAATGAAGTATTCTAAATGTGAATTTTTTAGGCTAGTGGATTTATGAAATAAGTAATCGTGGAATTTTCTTTTTTTGCAGGCATGAGAGATACTTTGACCATTCATTCTCTTATAAATTACTTGAAATGGATTACTCAGAATGCTTTAAGGACATCAGAATCAGTGAGCAGGCATTTTACAAACTCAAAAATATTCTGAAACCTTTTCCAACAGATGGCTATCCCAACAAGCTTTGTCTTACGCATCAAATGAAATTTTTAGAGGATCCCCAATAGTGTTGTGGTCCCTTGCTTTGTAAACAACTTCTAGAGAGACTGCATTAATCATCTGTTCAAGTCAAGAGTTTTTTTGCATGTTATTGAATGTAATGAAAACTATCAAGGCCTTAAAAATATCCAGGCCTCTAAATCCAGAATAAAAATGTTATAGACTTCACATGAGGGCAGTACCTGACAGTGTCATTCAAGTTCAATCACTTTCTTTGATTCCACATACTGAATAAAAAATTGCATATATTGGTAGGTGGATAATTTTATACATTTTGACATACAAAATGGTCAGTGTAACTTACTGGGATGTTTTGGAAGTATAAACTTAGTAAGTTTATGAGTTATGGTAAGTTAGTTGTGCAGAAATTAACAGTTTGAATCATTTCAATTAATTCTAGTTTCCAAAAAAATGGTATTTTTAATATATTGAGAAGATAACAAGCTGTTAAATGTTTGCCCAACTGTGATGAACAAATCAGTAGAATCAAGGGAAATTTTGTATCACAAAAATTTCAGGTGTTGTTAAAACTTCATTCTAAGAGTATCTAACATTTATATGATAGCATGTCATGACCATGCATTAATAACTTAATATAGGTGGAGAAGGACTGCTTGGATGTGAAAAATTGATACACTGAATAGGACTGCAACATTTGTCATTGTATTATCAAATTAGAGTGATTTGGAAAGATAATTTGGTTACAAAATATCCCTGAATGATTTTAAAAAATTAATGTGCTTATGTATAATTCAAGCTCAAAAAAATTGAGAGGAATGCAGACCAAAGGTAAAAAATAGATCTTTTTATTGTATTTGCATATGTTTGAATATAAGGGAATAAAGTACATATGAACTTGACTGTTTGGTTGGCATCATCATGCTTTATTACTTGTAATAGTATTGATCAGTGTGGGTGTGGAAATAAATTTCATGCTGCAGGGCTGTATAATTAACAGTAAGGTACACAAAGGCTCTAATGTAAAGATATAGACAGCTGGTAAGGAGGTGTTATCATGCTGTAATAACTCTTCTCACTTTCCTTTCCTATATGTATGGAAGTAAGGACAGCATCAAGTTACAGTCAATTTTTTCCTATAATAATAATGCAAATGAGTTTTCTAGCATTCAAATGTAATTTAGTTTTTAACACTTTGACTGCGACTACTAAATATTGAGTTCAGTGCCAAACTAAAATTTTAGGTCATATTGTAAGGAACCATTTTGAAAATACCAAATATGAACTGGATCGTGCCTTCATTTAGGTTAGATTAAGTATTTATGAAAATTGAATATGCTACTAGTGGTGGGACAGCAGCATTAAGGAAATTATCTCCGTGTACCACCTGGGGCGCACGTCGCAGTCAATGTGTTTTTAATGTAATTCCTCAACAAGATACTCTGCTATCATCCATGAAAATCATTATGCGATGTTCATTAGGTTTCTTGAATATATTGTTTTGAGCCTTAATACTTCAAATAGGATGAGTGATAGCCTACCTCATATTTTCTTATCAATAAAAGAGTTCACACGGTATATTTGTTTTTTTTATGGTCCACCTAAAATATAATTCTTCACTATGGAGATGATTGAGGCAATAAACTTCATGAAATAATGCACTGTTCTACGTTAAAGTAAATGAAGAACGGATAAGGAACAAATGAAAACGTAGTGACTCGTCAATGTTCACTGTAATAATGATTGAATAATTAACAACGGTAGGTAACGAGCTATCGATTGAAAGATAAACATAGTACAACCATTGCAGTCGATCTTCAAGTTATGAATCTCATGAAAACTTCAACTTTAATGAAGAAAATCAGTACACCTTATTTACATCTTGAAACGAGCATTGCTAGTTGTCCAGCTGAGACTTATATTTATTCACTTTAGGTCCACGTAAGATAATATATAACTCGAGGATCGACTGTAACTGGCAATGCGATAGAAATCTGTGCAATTTTCGCTTCACATCCGTTAAGCTCTATAGATTAGATAAAAAAACATATGAACAGAACAATTAGCGCTCGGCGCGACATTGTCAGTATTATTATTAATTGAAGAGTTCCTATCCACAATAAAGGCAATAAACGAGATTAAATAACAAGGGATTTCTAGTATGGACTATAAAACAAGTCAACGCACGAAGTGTTTTCTAACACAGGATATGCTGCGTATTGAAACAGCAATTTTGAAAAAGGGACAACAAGAAATTGCTAAGTATGCATCAAAACTGAAAGAAGCAATGTGAACGCAAATGATAGGCCTGATTGATAGAACTGGACACTTGAGGGTGCCAGTCTATAGCATAGGACGATCAAATCACGATTAGCTTTTTACCGTCCAACGCTTGGTTAATACAGCAGCGCAGCCAGGGAGGAGCGCGAGGGATGACAGCATCACAGCACCGGTCCTCTCTTATATGTAATCATAATGCATGATAATGAATGGAAATAGTTACAGCATAGTTCCTCTTAATTTGGCTGATGCGTTATATATTTTGTTTAAATGCTACAGAAAATGTTTCCGTTCAAAATATCGCACACATAGTATGCACAGACATAGACAATAACGCATACAGCCAAAAAGCTAAGCTGACGTTAAGGTAGGTTAGATTAATTCATAGCTTCACCCTACAAGACTGAACATTTTTGAACAGGAAATTTGTTATAACATTTGTACTCAATACAATGTGACTGCTTCAAACAATAACACACTCTACTAAATACTGGGCATTAGAGTAAATTTTCTTTATTGCATTGGTGGAAGAGAATGAATGCAAATACTAAAAGCATATTTCTTTCTCTCTAAATTGACACCAAGTATTGTTGAACAGAATAAACCACAGCAAAGTTTCTTTATAAATTTTTCAGATAAACATTTGCTGTAATGCTTCATTTATTAACAATGGACCCTAATTTTGTTTCCGAATAATTGAAGTTTTAGAAAATCGGTTGGATAACCACTTTACGATGATCAATTTACTGAAAGGGGTTGAAAACTAATTGTTCGAAGGAAAAATTTTTAAAGCAATAATGATATTTTTCATTTTGTACGTACAAAAAAGCAAACAAACAAAAATTTAAAAGAGCAACAAGAGCAACCCTTAAATAACGTTTGAATAAATAAAGTAGTTTAGACTTTGCCATACCCTCCATTTCATTCAAGGCAAGTAGCACTTCTAGCCACCATTGAACTGAGTTTTTGGTTTATTTCCCAGATTTCTTTCAGTTCTTGAAAGACTTCTTCAATTCGTTGTCAAAGAATTATTAATGATGGAAGTGAAGTTTCGAAAATCAAATACACTACGTTGTGAAAAAATGCTATTTTTGGAAAGTACAAAAGGAAAAGAATACGCTATTGTTTTAAAAAATTTTCTTTTGAACCATCAATTTTTCTACCCCTTTCAGTAAACTGATCATTGAAAAGTGATAATTCAACCCATTTTCAAAAACTTAAATTATTCAAAAAGGAAACTTACTATTTAGTGATAAAAAGACAATTCAAATATGTTAATTTAAAGTAAAAATATATTCAATTATCAAGTCGGAGACATTTTTGTGGGACACCCGGCATAATAAATGATAGTAATCACAGCAAATACTCTCTCTTGAAATACTTCTGAGGCAGTTAAGGTCTGGTCAGGCCAATTTTCTTCGTCATCAGCATCAGTCACCTCTACCTCCACCGGTTCCTCAAGAACAGACGATGGTACTCCTGCTCGTGAGCCAGATGCAGATGACATCGATGCCACTGGCATTGAAGCTTTAGCAGGTGATGCAGCAGCGTGCAATGAAATTTTTCTAGAAGGAACTTTTACGATGTGGGACGTTGGAGTAGTCGTTGGACGCTCCAAGTCTGGTCGATCCCAAGTTATTGCAGTAGAGGCTGAAGGATTTGATGAATCGAAGAGGAATGGCTTCTGCACTACTTCCCACAATACGCTCCATACATTTGAGATAAAAAATTCATTTTGACTGCTCGTACCAGTTGCCTTACAATTGCTGACATCAGTTTTTAAGGCGTGCAGCAACTTCTTGTATTCATTGGAGCATTGCTCACCCGACGCTCGTCCAACCGTGACCTGCGGCAAAATAGTTTCCTTTATTTTCCTACAATCAAACAATTATTTAGGGTAAGGAAACCTGCGCTTGAGAAAAAAATCAATTTGCTGCCAGAAATAACAAATGTGAACACTTCTGGCAATGTAGAGCCTAGTTCCAGTTACCTTAGCTCCAAAGCTTATTACTAAATGAAAGTTTAGAGCGACTGAGCATTCAAGTTAAATCTTGGGTATCCATACAGTAAGGAACCCATTTTGAACTTCATTAACTGCTGCAAATTGTATAAATTTCTTCCTCAATAAAGTTAACGTCAGCCAAGCAGTAAAAATTAAATTCCCACATAAGCTTGGTGCTCAACAACGTTTGGTTTCCAATTTACATTGTTAACAAGCACTACTACAGCAAGGCTTTACTATTTATCATTTATTCTTAAATATATACTAAGAGAATTGTAAACCACAAGCATTTTTTTTAGCTTGAAATCTCAGCGGCTCACACATGTAACACAAGAAATTTTTGAACATATTGGCTAATGAAAGTTTGTGGAAGAGCAGGATAACGCCTCCTAGAGCAAAAATCACCTGATTTGTTCAACTCAAAACATAATTAATGCCTTCACCTTGGGGCAAGAAAACTGAAAAACATCTTCCTTGTTGAAGTTTTGAAACTATGTGGTTGCGTCTTGCCCTTTGATTACATAAAATTAACAGAACTGTTCCTAAATATTTTTCGCCTGATACCCTCTTTACTTCTAAAGTAGTTCAATAATTTTATAAACATATTCTAAGAAATTAGTATTAAGTGGATACATGATACATGCCTCTTCTGAGTACCTGTTCATGACCATATGGTATATTCAGTAACACTGGTGTATCAGTTCAATTTATGGAAGATTATCCCTACTGATAATTACAGGTTTCAGCAGAAAGTTGTAAGAAAACTACACTTTTACATTTATCAGCAAATGACACAGTCGATACTTATGACAGTCATCTAGGCCAGACTCAAGTGCAAATGGGTTAAATAGTACAATAATTTCCTCAGCACCCACTTTTGCAGTACAGTAAGACTTACTTTAAACACCTGAATATCGGCGTCCACTGTGTGTGTGGGAGAACTTTCTAGGCTTCCCATATTTTGCAAGCACCGTCTGAGTTAGTAGAGATGAAAGAGATAAGAGTTAGGAGAAAGGCGAGAAAAAAATGAATTCTAACTACTTACCTGATTCAGATCACAAGCTCTATATTCCCATTCTTTCTTGTTCTTGTCAACAAGAGGGTGCTTGTTGTTCTACTGAGATGCAAAGGCTTTCCACCTGGCCTTCCGTCCATGCCACTGAAGAATCTGGAATTTAATACGTACACATGACCATCACAATTACAGAAGCCAATATTTCCCTTCCAAAAATTTGGATCACCATTAATGAAATTTGTTTCCAAGATAAAAAAACGAAAACTATATCTATTAGGTATATATATTGATAATTTTTTTTTTCACGAAGACAAGTAAGATGTACAATACAAAGAGACATCTTCAAAGTTTTGATGAAATCCTTCCCACAAAAAGACGAGACACCAATACAAACACTACTCCACCTCAATTTCGTAGTTGGTACTGTTATGCCAAGTCGCCATGTGGGACGAGGTAAAATTGCAGTTAAAACAAACATGAGATATGTTCAATAGAACAATTATTTTGCATTCAATATTAAAAAAAACATTATGAATCAATCAGCTTAAATCCTTCAAAAAAATAATTAAGGAGCAGAAATGATATCTTCATTGCTTCAAAAAAAATATAGGAGCACAATTATCCTAGAAATGCAATTGAAATCTTACATGAGTAGTAAGTGCATTGCCTGTGAACAAATACTATTCAAATTATCTCGATCAGATCACTAACAGTAATGAAACATCAAAACGTTAATATAATATTAAAATTAAATACATTGCTCCCTACTCCATGAGTCAAATCTATCATTCTCCTTGTATGCACATTCAACAACATTGAGTAGCAAAAATAATTGATACTATGCATAGTAAAGTAAATAGATTACTCTCTCTCTGGCATAACAACAACTAACACACCTTTAGAGAATTGAAGGCACTGAGGGTCATGATCCAACGGCTGGCAATGGACCTCATACTGCAACTGTAGCCAATGCGATGCTGGCAGGACTTCATGTAAAAGAAGACTTTCCTCCAGCAGAACAGCTCCTGGTGATGTTCTTTTTGATAATCATTGACGTAAAAAATGAAACATAAAAATTAATTAAGTTTACATCCATAACAATCACATGAAGTTGGTGCACAAGAAATGAAGAAAATACTTCATTAAAAGTGAATTGGAGGGTTAAAACTGTCATAGAAGAGTAGTAAAACAATCCAAAGCCCATGTTCTTTCTATTTTTACAGTGAAAAAGAAACATCTAGTCCAACATACTAAAGAATCTAACAAACAAGAACATTCAATTCAGGAAGTACTTTAATAAAAATGTTCTACAACTCCAGACAACGATAAGTAATTGAGCCGACAAGAAGTTTAATTAGAACAGGTGAGAGGAGCATGCGTATTCAGACGAGGGCTTATAAAGACCATTTGAAAGCGTACATTGGATCTGATTCTTTACCATTTAGGGACGCCTTGGTTAAAATGTAGTGTGATGAAAAAACATATTTCAGCAACTTGACCCAATACACTAAGATCTATTGACACAGAAAAAAAGATATGAAAAAGCATGAATGTTTTCTGTTTCCATCTTAGAGATAGGGAGTTGTAAATCATTCCAATGTGTTTAATAGCCATAGGTATCCATCCAAGGCTATTACACAAGTTGAATGACCAATCAGATTGAAAAAAAATATCTGAAGAGTGACAGAGGGCTGCTCAATGAAACAAGAGATTAATGAATGAATCACAAGATTCAGTATCAATCTCATTACCAGCAGGGGTCAGTCAAACATTACAGGTCTTCAGTACTGAGAAAACTACATTTATTAGCAATAAAAAACACAGTTTACTACAAGAAACTCACACAAAACCTCAGTAGTTGGTACTATCAAATCTATAAGGTGTCAGAACAAAAAATGAAAAGCATCAATTTTTTAAGGGACATTGATGATCACATTCGCAATCAACATTTATCCTATCACAAATAAAGAATAGTATCAATCCCAAAAACTTAATAAGTTTATAAGATTTTCTGTATGATACTTTTCTCCATCATAGTTGTCTTAGAAACAGTGCACAACACACCAAGGTTAAATACATGCATAAATGAGGTAAAATAATTATCAAGTCTGAATCCAGGATAACAAAAAATGAACACAAGCCAAAAAAAATGAACAAACTAACACATCATCTCTGTACCTTATCCATGCAACAAACCTTTTGGCTATACACAGCATGTTGGGCTTTTATTCAGCAGTGCTAAATCTGAAGCTGCCGATTCCCTGTTGCTCTGTAGTGGAGAGTGGGCAACCCTTTCCTGCAGGAGTTTCTTTCAGTTTGTTGGATGAACTTGCTGTAGATTCGTCTGGAAATTGAAATAATTAAACTTAGATTGACTCAGATTTAGGAGAAAGAGGCATTCTCAAACAAGATATAAATCAATACTTCTAGGCTGATACTGATAAAAGCAAACTCACTTGCACTACTGTTAAAAATAGTGACGCACAAATTCATTTGTTATATTATTTTATAGTAATATACAAATATTGGGGATTTCAAGGATGAAATTTGATTTCTCTAATTCTATAATCAAAATCTTTAAATGCTCATGTATCAACAGTAAACTTCTCAGAAGTTGATGCAATCAAAATTATTGAACTCTAAAAATAGTGACTCACAAAGGATAAGTTTGAAATGCAAGAAATTATTGCTATTACAATTTACTTACTATTAACATTTCTATTATCATTATAATTATTTTATTATTCTCTCATCTGGTCTTCACAACAGCTGTTGAGCTGAAATTTACCAAGTGATGACTACAGCCCAAAGTGGAAGTTTCTTTCTCATCTTAATATCAGTGACTACCACGTGTAAGAGCGAGCCAGCTTAGTGATGATGACTGTTCTAATAGTAATATAAGTTCAAAAAAAGCTGTTAAAGGGTTAAACTAGCAATTGATGAATATCATTGTTCTATTGCATTCCACACTAATGCAAAATAATTATTACAGAATTGTAATTGCTAAGCACATTTCAAGTTTGGTGAAATAATGCTTTGAGTGCAGTGAAACTACTTTTAATCAGCTGAACATACTGCAAGCATTTACCAAACACATTCATCAGTATTTTTGCTATCACAGGAGAACGTTAAGACTGCATCATCATGGCTAAACAGAATAAAAAGTTTGAATTCACTTAGAGAAGTTATTAAACATAAAAGTTGTTTGCTTTTTTCAAAGTGTTAACTATATGTGAATAGCAACTATGAAAATAATTCAATGAATGTTTCAATTGACTGACTATTTCATTAATTTTGACAACCTATTCAAAATAGTGTTTACTTTTGAAACAGTAAAATTTTCAAAGTGTTCTTTAAAATTTGTAAAAATGAGCAGGATACTTTATTTGAACAATTTAACACGTTCCCTGCGAAGGGACCCACCGGTGGTCCCTTAGGTGGTTTTCAAAATGCTGCTGACCCACCTGCAGTCACTAACTCATTGTTTATAAATACTTAATGAAGCCAAATAAAAGCCCGATCCAGTTTATGTTTGCTATTTTCAAAGTAGATTACTACAGTTGAATTTAAATTTGAATTGAATATTGAACTTCAGTTTAACCTATTGCAGTTAACGTGTTAATGAAGAAACGATGAAACATTTATATATGAAATATCCAGAATTTTTAAACTAATATGCTTTTTCAAGAAATGATAATAGTGTTATGCACTTATGCTACACTCAGCATAAATGCTATCATCTACTTACATGACTCATAGAAAAATCAATCAGATAAGATGTTATAAAACATTTCCATGAGTTTCAAAGCTTTAATGAAGTCATCTTTTACATGGATTTTTCATTAACAGATAAAGAACATAAAAAGATGTTCTACACTTAGGTGACTTAATTGTTGTCAGGAGAGATGAATTGAAAACGCATTGAAGTAAAAAATAGATAAACAATATAAGAATTAAACTATGAATATTCATCCATAATGTAAAATTGCAAAAATCATACCTCATTTCCCATTTACTTACAGTGTAAATTTGACTAAATTGTACTGCAAGTTAACATGATAATGATGTGTACCATGAAGTGCATTCCTACAAAATATGGTATATGGTTAGGTGAGGACCATAATCAATTTTCCATTTTTTGGCTCCTACACATAGTTAATTACATATAATCAAACAATTTTTCTTCTATGCACTTTCTGTCATAAATGAATATTTAACCAGTTATGGCGGTAAAGTAGTTACTGCAACTCTTAGTGTTTGAAGCGGGAAGTGATTCATCAAGCGCATCGGATGGCAACACTACAATGGACTCTACCTTCCTACGCGCTCAAATAATCAAGCGCATTTCTGCCATCTAAGACCAAAGTTAACATACCACTATAACTCATTTTTGGGTAATAATGTCTATTGCTTTATTACCTAAAAGATCCTAGAAGTGAGTTCAGGCTCCGTGGGGCCGGCAAAACATAAATTACATTACCAAGTACCCACACATTCTCTACCCAAACTAAACCTACCGCTATAACTCATTTAATACTAATTTGCGACGGAGAGTTCATAAAAGAAAAGTTGTTCATTTCGATCTAACTTAATTAGCTATGCTTAGGCACAGAAAAGTTGAAAATCACATACCTATGGTACTCTCCTTAACATTTACCAAAAAATACTCAAACAAAACCATATACATATTGTTGAACTTGCACGCTTACATGACATTATTATCCATTGTGAGAGAAGAATGAACATTACATAATGAGATGCTTTCATTTAGTACCCCTCCAAACCAATAGAATGGAGTTGGTTCAGCAATAACTGAGTAATTAAAAATAAATTTACAAACCTAATTTTACAAAAAAATAAAAATTATATAGAAATTTTTGAAGTAATACCATTACCTAAATGATTAAGTATATATATAATGAGGACTACTCAAATTTTGATGACAAAAATGAGAGTATTTCTCATAGCCTTGCATCAAATGGCATGAAAAACCCTGCTTGTGCATGTTTACTATGTTAATTTCAGATACCTTTACATCTAAATTATAAAAAATCTACACAACATACCAAAAACTATCTTAACCCTTCAATTTTATCCTATTTGATCACACATATTTAAGTAAATAAGTCACTTATGCCGAGTCCCGCCAAAAACTTGTTGGTAAACATTAGTGACGTCATAACCCAACCCGGTAATAATCCTTTTTAAAACGAGGTTACAGAGAAAGTTACTCGATTGACACTAACCTGTGTTTCTAGAAGCAATCTCGGCAACGGATCACCTTTGGAAACACTGTTTTTGACGGATCGAGTAACCCGTGTAACACCGAGGGTTACTCGATCACTTCGAGATTATGACTGGAAAACCGCCTCTGTATACAGCTATTGCCTAGCTGCCGAGTTTACCAGCACACCAGCACATGTAATGTAACAGCACACCTTACTTACGACAACAATGTTACACCTAACTTACTTACGTGTTACACTCACACCTTACTTACGACAAAAAACAACACCTTACGACAACAATGTTCTGTGGAGTGCGAGCACATCTTGGTCGTCCTGTTGGTTTCTTCTTTAGGGTAGATCCAGTCTCTTCAAACTTATAAGTATAACATTTTATTGCGTGTTTTGATGGAAGAGCACCATGACGTCCTAAGTTGTAAAAACGGCAGAACTCACTCCGAGCAGGTTTCAAACTATCACCGTTTTTATAAAACATTTCATGGCTAACACACTGTTGTACTGTCTCGCAGTGCTGCCACTGGCTCATGTCTGCCCATGCGCACTTCAAAAATGTTCGTTTTTGATGCCCGGACTGATAAAAAACCATGCCGTTTGAGCAGGGATGAAAAAACCTATTCGGTTAATATTACCTAACAAATTCTAACAAAACATATTCTAACCTAACCCATCCTAACACAACATATACCAACCTATCCAAACCAATCCTATCCTAAAAAATTTAAAAATTCGAAAAATTTAAAAACCTAATCAATAAAATAATTTTCATATCCCCCTCCTCCTCTCCCTCTCTCTCTCTCCCGTTCTTCTCTCTCTCTGTGTGTGTCTTTCTCTCTCTAAAGCCCCCTCCAGACCTTGCATTACCATGTTGCCTCTGGACGTCGGGGTGGCGCTGCAAAAGAACCGCTGATGACCAGACTGGCTTGTGGGAAAGCCCGCACTCACAGACCATATACTAGTTCTGTGCCCGCACTGCAATGGCATTCAGACTGATTCCAGGGCTGCCACTGATGGGGGATTTCCCCTAGATCTGGGAGAAACGCTTATAGTCTAGGGGAATGGGGGAAACATTCACAAAAAAACTAAAATTTGGGGGAATTTGGCCAAGATTTATTTCATATACAAAAAATATATACCATGGATGATTTTGAATTACAAGTGAACGTACGCTCATTCGGATGAAGAAATTACGATGCAGAACAGGAAATACTCCCTTTTAACTATGAATAAAATGCGATATAACGAAGTTTGAACAAGGATCGAACTCGTTAGACTAGCGACGAACTTCACATCGGAACAATGAATAGTCTCATTACTCTCATTCTCACAGCTCACAGAGCTAAGTCTCGAGAGTTCGCTCTATAAAAGGAATAATAATGAAGGCATCTAAGGATGCTTTATTTCCAATTTCAAGCCTGATACGTATCACCTTGTACATTTGATTTTCAAATGCCTTATAACTAACGCCAGGACGCCATGACGCTTTCCCCCGGTCAAGACCGGTACCCATTTCAGACACCTGTGTAGAGTGGGGTATTGTGCTTGGAATTTTTCTCCTATACTCAACAGAGAAAATCGCCATCCAGCGCCGGGAGTCGAACCCGTGTTTCCCGCACGGTGGGCAGGGCCTATAGACACACGCCTATGGCGACAAAAAAAAGGCAACAGTGACCGTGACGGTTGCTAGCTTCCTTCCTCTGAGCGAATACTTTTTGATCAACATTCTCCTCATTTACTCAAATTATGTGGTAATTATTCTTATATGTTAATTTGGGAATTCAGATGTTTTTATCGTATTTTCTTCGGCAAAAGAGGCGATAGCAGGAGTTCTTGTAGATTGAATACTTGAGTAGTTCAAAATTAAGAGATGTTAAAAATGTGCGGAATTCATAGGTTTCAATCAGTAACTTTCAATATCAACGTTTTATTTATTTGTCTCTTCATAACTTATATACGTTGCAGAGACTAACTCTGTTACATGTTTTTATGCAATTAGTTCTTCGACTTTGAATATTAACTAAACGTTTAAACGAGCAAAACTTTACAGAGATGACAAATGGGTTCATTTTAGAGATTAATGCTATTTATATAATGATTTCATTATTTTATAATTATTTTTTGCTTTAGAATGCTGATTATTTTTCCCAATGGCTTACCGTACCGAATCATGCTCTACGAAACGAAAGTTCGGTACGCAGTCTTTTAGAAATGATTGGCTCGGTGCAACCGAATTAAAGTTCGCCTGAAATGAAATAGTAATCCCAACTGTAGGTATTGTAAGTGCTGCAATATTTCTTTGAAAAATTAAAACAAAACTACGCTCAGTGCTACATAAAAGAAACATAAATGTTGCAAGTACCAGCGCTGATACCGTGGGAGAGCCATCCAAGAAATCCAGTGGAATTACCATAAGTGAGCTTACTTTTGTAGAAAACTTTGACCAACGCGACCTTTCCTCAAGTGTGTATAATTTCTCACCTGTGGGTAAAACAATTTACCCTTCAGCAAAATAGCTCACAAGTTGTCAATGAAAAGGACGAAATTACATTTGGATTTAATATACATTAAGTAATGTCAGTTCCTACTTAAAATATACCATAAAACGTTTTTTCCTTTTAATTTTGGGGGATTTTTGACGAAAATGGGGGAATTTCTACCGCAAATCTGGGGGAAACGGAAACACCTCAGTGGCAGCCCTGCTCAGTGCTTCCACTCCTAGGGTAATTACCCTAGTCTAGGGTAATCAGACCCCTCTTAGGGTACAGTCTAGGGTAAAGAAAAAAATGCAAAATCTAGGGTAAAATCTATGTTTCAATTCTAGTTTATAAAAATCTTGAAAAAACATAGAAGATTGACAATACCTACACTTGAATAACCCAAATGAGAATTAATTTAGTAGATGACATTAATTCACAGCTAGAGAGTATACAATTTTGATTCATAAATAGAGCACAAATTAGCGTGTTCCATACAGGCACTGAACAAGTTGCAGTTTTTTTCGCAATGTGTGGCGTGTGGCTTCTTCACAAGCTTGTGTACAGCGATTGCTGGGGCAGTGGGATGCACTCACACTTTACTTGTTGAGTTGTCGTCTAGCATTGTGACTCAGGTAAATGATGTGATAGCCAATGCTTTAAATAACAAGCTAACACACGTTTATGTGGAGTTCTTAGATTACAATATAGAGGAAATCGAACGCATTTAATACCTTGTTTCAGTCTGACTTTCCAAATATCTTCAATCTGAGATAAGAAATTTATAACCTCTTAGTGCTAATGACTGACCGTGTTGACATGTTCGACAATATTGATCCAGATCTCAATCATTTGAATAAACTGCACCCAAACCTAAATGAAGCTGGAAACTGTAAATACCTAAATATTAAAAAATTCAATGAATCGATGAGGAAGACATGTAACGATTTTTCTCTATTATGTTGGAACTGTAGATCCATTTATCCGAAAATAGATGAAATATCTTGTACTATCACTGAGCTGAACAGCAATTTTAATGTTCTCAGTTTCACCGAAAGTTGGCTAGACGACTCATCTAAAGACCTGATTCAAATTCAAAACCATTATAGCCATCATTCACTCCGTAGTAACAAACGTGGTGGTGGCATCAGTACGTACATATGTAAACATTTATCTTCGAAAGTCATTTTAAGTGCAACTATGAATCGTGAACATATTGAGACCTTATTTATAGAACTAACGAAAAATGATAAACGGATTGTGCTTGGGACAGTATATAGGCACCCAACAGCTTGTAACGTCTCTTTCCTGAACGAGCTTCAAAGCATTATATCTCAGTTCAACAAGTCTCTATATAATGACATAATAATCTGCGGGGATTTCAACTACGATCTTCTACAATATAATAGCTGTGAGCAAATCTCAAACTTCATAAATGTTTTTCAGTCTAGCTCCTTCCTTCCAATCATCACGAAACCTACACGTGTTGCTTCTGAATCGGCTACGTTACTCGATAATATTTTTATGTTAGATCCGACTGATTTTCTTACCGGAATTATAATTTCTGACTTATCTGACCATTTCACGGTGTTTCTCATCAAGAAAAATGTCTATAATCCTTGTACCAGCCCACAGGCTGATACTTATTCATTTCGTTGTGTTAACGAATACAACATGGGAACAATGCGAACTGTTCTAAAAGAATTAATGCCATCATTAGACGTCTATGAACGGGACAATAATACGATTAACATTGATGAAGCAATACTAAATTTAACTGAAATTATAACGACCGCATATAACCAGTGTTGTCCAATAATCACCCGCACAATTACGCCGAAAAATAGACAAAAGCCCTGGATTACTGAAGATATCGTGATCAATATAAAGAAACTTCAAGCATACCTAGCCTTACTATACGAAGGGCGAATATCTAAAGTAACGTACAACAGATTCAGGAATCATGTGACAAATCAAATACGAACTTCAAAACGAGACTACTTCACGCGCAAATTCACTGAATACAAAACTGATATTAAAAAAACTTGGAGCCTGCTTAATTCATGCTATAAACCGAATAATAATACTACGAAAACAATTGAGTCCGTCGTTCACGAAAATGTAAAATACCACGAGAAAAAAAGAAATTGCAACTGTGTTTAACAACTTTTTTGTAAGCATAGGAAAAAATATAGGCGATAGTGTCTTCAGTGAACCCAGAGACCACTTGCAATACATGGACCATGTCCGTGAACCTAACTCTTTCTTTTTCACGCCAACTAATCCCTTCGATGTAATTACGTGCATAAACAACTTGAAAAATAAATCAAGTGGATTGAAAAATTTTTCGGCTAAAGTTCTTAAGGCTATAGCTGATATAATAGCACCGTGCATATCTTATATTGTCAACCAATCCCTTTCTCAAGGTATCTTCCCAAACTCTTTCAAAATTGCGAGAGTCACCCCTATTTTTAAAAATCGTGATAAAAAATGCATTAACAATTATAGACCTATCTCTGTACTACCAATTATTAGCAAAATATTCGAGAAAATTGTGTATAAAAAAGTGTATTCGTATTTTGAACAAAAATCTTTCCTCTACGACAAACAATGCGGTTTTCGTTCTAAGAAATCTACGACACAAGCTGTATTAAATCATTTGCAATACCTTTATTCTAATATAGATGAAGGAAAGCTTGTTTTTTCCGTATTTCTTGACTTTCGAAAAGCATTCGATTGTGTGGACCATAACGTATTACTCTCGAAACTACATTGTTATGGCATTCGAGGGGCTGCCTATGATTGGTTTAGATCATACTTAGCAAATCGGAAACAATACGTTGTCATTGACGACGCAAAATCTGACCCACAGACAATTAGCCATGGGGTTCCACAAGGATCTGTCCTTGGGCCTCTCCTATTTCTAATTTTTATCAATGATATCATTAAATCTACATCATTCTTCAAATTCATACTTTTTGCCGATGACAGTACCCTTTCTGCGGTCCTTCCAGACCAAAATCCCGCTAGGATGGCGGAGCGTAAAAATATTGAACTTCATAAGGTTTCATTGTGGCTTAAAGCTAATAAAATAAACCTTAATATCGATAAAACAAAATATATTACATTCTCATACAAGAAAAATATATCTCTCCCACGCATTCAAATTGGCGAAGGTGAAATCGAAGAAACCAACTCAAGTAAATTCCTCGGCATCATAATAGACAAACATCTAACCTTTAAAGAGCACATCGCTCATATTAGTTCTAAATTATCAAAATCTATCGGAATCCTAAATAAAGTTAAGAATTCCCTGCCTGAAACAGCCTTACAAATGCTCTACCGAACGCTCATTTCACCATACTTGCAATACGGAAAAGAAGCATGGCACGGAACTGATAAAAATATAACCAACAAAATTTTTACCCTGCAAAAAAGAGCCATAAGAGCGGTAAAGAATCTAGAATATAATGCTCACACAAATGACTCATTCAAAAATTTACGAATACTTAAGCTCTCGGATCTCTACAAAATCTCCATTTGCAATTTCATTTACAAAACATTAACAAATGATGGCGACAATAGCCTAAAACAACTATTAACTACGCAAACTGGTCATCACGACCATTTTACCCGAAATAGAAGTAAATTCATGCTTCCTTATTACTCAAATTAAGGCTCGGTCACAACACAGTATCCTCTTCGTTGGAACTAAAACTTGGAACTCAATACCTGCGGAGATCCGTGAAAGTAATTCTTATAAGGTATTCAAAAAAAAGTCTTGAGTCTCACTTCCTATCAGATTACTAGTCGTGTAAGATCACAGAGTCAAACCTTGTCCCCTACATAACTGGTCCTAATAATGTAATTTGCCTTGATTAATTTCGCCGATCTTCAGTCTGTTCTTGAATCGTTTGTCGAATATACTGTTAAATCTAGTCCATATGAACTATATTGTGAAATGAAGTATCTAATTTCGAGTTACTTATCTCATTGATCAGTCTAATGCGTCTCTAGTTTAAGTGAATTAGGTTAAACATTATTGTACTCCTAAAACTAACCTTGATGGTAGGATGCCCTAGAAGTCACTGAACTTATTCGGGCCCACAGGTAGCTATACTCAAATTTGACCATTGTACTAGACTTAAGAAATATTTTATCTCTGTATCACCTGTGGTAAATAAATTGTTTAAATTGTTTAAACCTAATTAGGAGCTTTTGTTCAGATTTTATGCTTGTTACTTTGGTGAAGAATGCGACTATTTTTTTGCTTAATCCACAACATTCACTAATGTTTTTGTGCCGGAAGGTGATATATACATTGGAATACAACAACTGAAACGATGTCAGAGATAACTGACATAACGTCACAAGAAAAAGAGATTTTGTTACTAGATGTAGATGCATCTTGGTTGAAGCAGTTTGACAAATCCAAAAAAGGTTTTTCGTCGAGGATCATGTACATGACATCGTACTCTGATCTGCGTAATCCTGCAACTAGGGTTTGCATCCCGGGATCCCGGATGATTTGGGGCTGAAATTTCCCGGGCCCGGGAAATCCTATTCTCGTGGGAATTCCCGGGATTATTAATAGTATATATTTTTTCAAAATATGGGTGGGAAATTAACTTAAAATCGTGCTGTTTAATATGATTCATCAATTAGAGAGCACGAGATAGGACTTTAGTGTAATAATATAATGGCAATTTACATCACTACACAGTGTAATCTATACTATCTAATAATATTGTTCAACTAATGCATCAGAATATATTTTGTGGTTTAGTTTTGCAGGTAATAAATAATAGACTGTAATAGATCTAACGGAACGGCCGATGTTGTAGAAACTGAAGTCTTTGTGCAGCGATATTATGTTAAAGATGCAACTGGAGAAAGCGCGAGTGTATAAAGTGCGGCAAGAGTTTACTTTGCAAAGGCTGGTCTACCAGTGGTTTGTTACGTCACCTGAGGAGTAAATACAACTTAGTGAAGCCTGAAACTGTAGACCCAGATGCGTCAACTAGTAGCTCATAAGACAGAAATCGTATTGGAACAACGCGCCCTCATGCAAGGGAGAGCAGTAGTAAAAGTACTAAACCTATCAAACGAAAATAACAAATTTCGTAAAAGTGCATCAAAGTACTCCAGAAGAACAAGTGACCAGGCTTGTAGCAGCTGATGGCGTGTCAGTAAATACAGTTACAAAGAGTGAATTCATTAGAGAATCCTTCTCAGATAAAGTTTTTCGCTCCCTAAATCGTCAAATACTATGATGGGCATGGACAATCAATTACAATAGCATTAATGTAAAAATATGAAGAAATCCCGGGAATTCCAGGGATTGTCTTCCAGGAATCCCGGGATTCCGTGATTTTCATTTTGTCCCGGAATTGCAAACCCTAGCTTCAACACTGACTCCAAAGTCTTTGTCATATATATTTGACGAAATTCCTCAAATGAAAAAGTTTCTGGATAAGAAATGTCTTAGGGGAGGGTGGTGAAAACATTACTTCGATGAACAATTAACACCAGACATGTCAGCCGTTAATTACTGGGAAACAGCTGTCAGCCGTAAAAATGTCAGTAGGCTGGCATGTTATCCAAATCTTAAAATCATGATTTCAACATTGTTGTTCCTCTCATTTTCAAGTGCTTTCGTTGAATGTTTCTTTAGCCAATTATATTTTCCCAAAACTTTACAAAGAACCCGTTTGAAGAATGAAACCGTGCGTAGTTTAATACATGTAGTGAATTACCTTGAAGAATCCGGCTTCACGGTATCCAATTTTTCAAATATTACTACTTTAATAAATGTTATTAATGAAGTGAAAAGTAATGCTACGCGTGCAGAATCTTCAACAATGGCAATACCTTCAAAATTTAAATACGGAAAGCGTGATAGCGTTTTTATTATGTGGTGGATTGTAGTTTTGTACAATGTATTCCCAGAACTTTATTTTTTTTTTGATGTGAGTAGTATAGCTTCCTGGAGATAAAAAATTATTTCTATCAAGTTAGGCTGTCTCTTATTTTGAACAAATTCATCTAAGGCTATACTTAACAACGCACGTAGAGTTCATTCATTCTGTATTTATTTTTAATCGGTCAAAAAATTCAACACCACGAGCTGAAAAAAATATTGCAAAGATATATATACTTATCATCCAAAATTTTTTGTTTAACTTCTGTAACAATTATTATGTATCCATTGTGAGCACCAATTACGTCAATCTGGGCTTCAATTTTTTAACCACAGTGCTTTGTGTGTTTGATTTGTTTGTCGATTCATATTTGGAAATATCTTTTGATATTTTAATGGATGGATGTCATTTTATACATATTTCCATAATAAAAGTGTTCAGATCATATATTTATTAATTAACGAATCACCAGAAACGTCAAAAATGTTAAACATGTGACGTCATTAGGGAAAAAGCCAATAGCATTAATAAAGTCTATACGGTAATTTTTGAATTGCTCTCATTTATATTTTCTAGGGTAATCAAGGAGCATTCTAGGGTAAAATACATGCCAGCCTAGGGTACAAAGATTGACGATCGTGGAAGGCCTGGCCCTGCTGCATTCAGTTCGAGATTCAGTTGCTCAAGAGCTCTGAGAGGGTAAGGATACCCGCGAGCTATACGCGGGAGCTACTGACTCCCGCGTATAGCTCAGGGCTGCCAATGAGAATTTGACCAAAACCCCAGCATACGCTAGAAAAAAAAACAGATTGCTGCTTAAAACCCCAGATTGGCGGAAAAGTGTGTGAATGAAGTAATTTGCTTACCCTTGTACTCGTATTACTCTGAATCAGTTGCTGCCGTCAAACATATATAGCGTTGCTCCGTAATTTTCCATTCTGCCTCTCCAAATATCGGTGACTTATTGCTCCGCTTTCCATATCGCGTATTAATTCTTTTCGTGGTTGCCAAGTAGTTCAATCATTGTTGCTCCTCGAAATTAATTGTTTTGCCAAAATTCTATCTCTTACAGTTTCTGCTTTCAGAAAACTGGTTTGTTTCGTTTTAACACAATTCATGACTGAAAAAATTCGTTCAACCGAAGCAGACGAATGTGGCAGAATAGTTAGACTTGTCATAAAAACAGGCAAGAGGCCAAATTTTGAATTTTGAAAACCGTCCTTGATTTCTTTTAGTTTGTTCCAGTATCTGGGAGGATTTTATACAAGAACAATTACTATGTGGGTGTTTTCAATAATTATGTGTTACATGTACCACAGTAACAGGTACTGCATAAATGGTACTTGAACATTTAAATTGTTCGATATTTTTTGCTGGCAGTAAACAGACGTCTCTTAGATTTCGACAGAATGCAGATGCAACAGGAATATAATAGCAACTAATGCACCCAATTTCAATTAAACGAATTTGATAATTTAATACCATAATTTGCATTGCATCAAGCGCCGAAAAAATTATTATATATAAAAACCTTCAATTTGTTACCTCTTCATAGAAAACCCCTGATTTTTGCCAATTTTTTGATAAAAAAAACCCAAAACCTTAGGCCACAGCTAAAAACCCAAGATCTGGGGTTAAAACCCCAGCTTTGGCAACCCTGGTATAGCTCGTCAGTCATCGCGGAGCGCGCCACCGACACGACTTTCCGCAATGCCTGCTACGATTTCACTGACCGTGGAGGGAGTATATATGGAGGGAGCATAGCCGTCTGTGAAGAGAACCAGTTTTTGAGATTAATTTTCTCCTGTGTCTGTGGTAACCAATAGCCGTCTCGCGAGTGTGACGTCAGCACGGAAGCCAGTTACCTACCAACTACGATAGAGTGCGCACGCGCTCGCTGAATGCTCTTCCAGCTGTTTAATTAATCATTCAGTCGTTAATGATTAATTTGGGATTCTAAGACTCCGAAAGATAATAAATTGTGTTTCCTCACTTGAAGACACTTAATAATATCAAAATTACTAGCAAAGATACATTAAGAGTTGAAAACTATAAAGATTACAGGCCCTTGATTATAACAAATTAGAGCGACTTGCACGCGCACCTCACCCTTTGACTTGTGGTGAGGTACTAATCTTGCTTTGGAAAATGAGAGCCATTGAGAGGAAGGGGTGTAGGGAAGGTGGGTGGAGCAACTTCAGCCAAGCGTCTGTGGTTGGCTCAGAATCGGGCATAGAGCTTGCCCGAGTGTTTCAACTTTTGCAGCCAAATTGAGCCCGATCGGAGTTCGCTATGCTCCCTCCATATATCCTAGCTCCATGACACTGACCGTGGAGGGAGTATATAAGGAGGGAGCATAGCCGTCTGTGAAGAGAACCAGATTTTGAGATTTCTCCTCTGTCTGTGGTAACCAATAGCCGTCTCGCGAGAGTGACGTCAGCACGGAAGCCAGTTACCTACCAACTACGCTAGAGTGCGCACACGCTCGCTGAATGCTCTTCCAGCTGTTTAGTTAATCGCGTCATCGTTAATGATTAATTTAGGATTCTAAGACTCCGAAAGACAATAAACTGTGTTTCCTAACTTGAGGACACTTAATAATATCAAAATTACTAGCAAAGATACATTAAGAGTTGAAACTATAACGATTACAGGCCCTTGATTATAACAAATTAGAGCGACTTGCACGCGCAACTCACCCTTTGACTTGTGGTGAGGTACTAATCTTGCTTTGGAAAATGAGGTGGGGTTGTAAGGAAGGTGGGTGGAGCCAACTTCAACCAAGCGTCTGTGGTTGGCTCAGAATTGTGACGTGTCGAGCAATGAGAGTGCCCGAGTGTTTCAACTTTTGCAGCCAAATTGAGCCCGATCGGAGTGCGCTATGCTCCCTCCATATATCCTAGCTCCATGACACTGACCGTGGAGGGAGTATATAAGGAGGGAGCATAGCCGTCTGTGAAGAGAACCAGATTTTGAGATTTCTCCTCTGTCTGTGGTAACCAATAGCCGTCTCGCGAGAGTGACGTCAGCACGGAAGCCAGTTACCTACCAACTACGCTAGAGTGCGCACACGCTCGCTGAATGCTCTTCCAGCTGTTTAGTTAATCGCGTCATCGTTAATGATTAATTTAGGATTCTAAGACTCCGAAAGACAATAAACTGTGTTTCCTAACTTGAGGACACTTAATAATATCAAAATTACTAGCAAAGATACATTAAGAGTTGAAACTATAACGATTACAGGCCCTTGATTATAACAAATTAGAGCGACTTGCACGCGCAACTCACCCTTTGACTTGTGGTGAGGTACTAATCTTGCTTTGGAAAATGAGGTGGGGTTGTAAGGAAGGTGGGTGGAGCCAACTTCAACCAAGCGTCTGTGGTTGGCTCAGAATTGTGACGTGTCGAGCAATGAGAGTGCCCGAGTGTTTCAACTTTTGCAGCCAAATTGAGCCCGATCGGAGTGCGCTATGCTCCCTCCATATATCCTAGCTCCATGACACTGACTCGCGTCGCCCTACGACAGCAATCAGGAACGCTCTACTCTTTGGTTAGCTTGAAAAATCGGCTTCCCAAGCGGTCGGAGAGCTATCTACAGCTCGTCTAAGCGGCATCAAGCAACATGGTAATGCAAGGTCTGGAGGTGTAACGAGACCTGATGCGAGCCAACCCGTATCATAGATACCGCAACGATGTTGAAGGGTGTGACGCACAGGTAAGCGAAATAATTTATAGATTGTAGCTAGAACTCAATCACCTTACCTCCACAAGGAATTTCAAGGTGTCTCTTTCTGTTGTTGATCAGAGAAAGTCTTGTAATTGGAGGCAAAAAGAGTACGTACGGATGAGAGACGCCACGGGTATCTTTACATATCTTAGGGCGAAGACGAGCATCTGAGAGTTTCTGCAATAGACGAACCTAGTAGAAAGTTTCTGATGCTCCCATTTGAAATTCTATTATAGAACAGGTGTCCTATTTTTTGTAATAGCCTTTGTCCCATTATTCCTTCTTTCTTGCAACACTTTCTACCGTGATAGGTCAAGGAAACAAGTTCCTTTAACAAGATGGTTTATAGCCCTATAATTCAATGCCTTAACATTTTCTGGCAAGAAACATTCATCTCAGATCAGATCTTGTCATCCCAGGGTTTTTAACAGCTCCTATTAGTTTCAGATCGGAAATTTGGAGAGATGCTTTCAAAAGTTGTTCAAGAAGTAAAAAATCATGTTGAATTGCCTGCTATAACGATTGAAGTTCTTCCAGTTACAGTTTCAGCTGTTAATGAGGAAGTAATAATATCATTAACAATCTAACAAGCGTTTTTTTTTGCCAATTTAGAAGATGGAGAGGCTCTCTTTCAAGCTGCCTGGAAAGTTGACCATGCCTACTATAGTCTGAGAAGTAAAATATTTTGACACCTGATGAACGGGAAAGCTTAATTGACCATTATTTGAATAGGCAGGGTAAACTTGCGTCGAACTGAAGTGGGTAGAGCGCATGGTACAACATTCATTTAAGGTGAAACATTCCCAGGGCAGTGATTGGCAAGTAGCCTACGTTAATTTGACAACACTTCCTCCTGTTTGACAATGAGGAAAAAATAGACCAGGTAGATAAAGTTAGTAGAACTATCAATCATGACTAATATTATTTGCTCCTAGGTGAGTAATAACAAAAAATCAAATAACTTGACACTACCGATACAACAACTTAGTACAGTAATAAAATGTGGACTGATTCTTCTGAAATGCACCATCATTTGCAATTTTTAAAAAGAAACACATTTTGTTCATGTCACTTTTTTGATTTTGGCCTTAGATTTCAGAATATGTGAAATATTTGTTTTTTACGCCATTTTATCTGATATGTTAAATGAATACAAGACTATGAGTTTTAATGCTACAACAAAACCAAAGACAGTTTTGAAATCCTTGAAACATTGCTAACAAAGTAGAGGAGCCAGATTTTTATTTTTTCCTCTGTGTGTGGGATCAAAAATTCATGATTTTTAGTCCCCTTACACTCCTCTTGGGGAGGTTCTAGTGCGCGTAGCCCCTTAAAATTTTAGGACACAATAGCCCATCACAAAGACTCATTTCTTACCGACCATGCACTTTCTGAATCCCTACTTTTTAGATATATGAAATAGAATTTAGAGGAAATGATTCGTACTGTGGATCCATCATTAGGTTTTCATGAATTCGAGATGATTTTGAGATATTTGTAATACTTTCATAATTTTTCATGTGCCTAAATTTCCCACTTCTAGGCAATAGAAATCCAGAAAGACGTAATAGGCGAACTAAGACTGTCATCTACATACTCTTCTGACACCATCTGCTTGCTGGTGGTGGTTTGTGGTGAGTGTTGTACCCTCTGCGACTGGTGGTTTGTGTTGAGTGTTGTACCCTCTGCGACTGGTTGCTTGTGGTGAATTTTGTACCATCTGCGACTGATGGCTTATGGTGAGTGAAGTACCATTTGCGACTGGTGGCTTGTGGTGAGTGTTGAACAATCTGTGACTGGTGACTTTGGTGAATGTTGTACCATCTGCGACTGATGGTTTGTGGTGAGTGTTGTTCCAGCTGCGACTGGTTGCTTGTGGCGAGTGGTGCACCATCTGCGCCTGATGGCTTGTGTTGAGTGTTGTAGCATCTACGACTGATGACTTGTGGTGAATGGTGAATCATCTGCGACTGATGGTTTGTGGTGAGTGTTGTACCATCTGCAACTGATGGCTTGTGGTTAGTGTCGTACCATCTGTGACTGGTGGCTTGTAGTTAGCGTTGTAACATCTGTGACTGGTGGCTTTTTGTTAGTGTTGTACCATCTGCAACTGATGGCTTGTGGTACGTGTTGTACCATCTGCGACTGATGACTTGTGATAAGTGTTGTACCATCTGTGACTGGTGACTTGTGGTGAGTGGTGTACCATCTGTAAGTGGTAGCTTGTGGTGAGTGGTGTACCATCTGCGATTGATAGCGTGTGGTGAGTGTTGTACCATCTGCGAGTGGTAGCCTGTGGTGTGTGATAAACCACTTACCGAATGTACTTAATTCTTCACGTTGAAACCCCCTCATTCATTCGAATACTAAGTTTTAAGTTTACACAATAAATTCTCAGTTTCAGGTTAATCAAATTTCGCAAATGCATCGAAAGCTACCAAGGCCTGTCATGAACGAACGTGACATCACGTGTGACGAACCAAGTTTGGCATTTTAGTGCATAATAGGGAATATATTATCCCGCGGATATATCAATTAGACACGAAGAGGAACTGCACCATGCATGAATAAATTTTTTAAATAATTTTTCATTTTTAAGTAACACTTTTTGATGTCGTTCGGAGTATTTTCTATTTTAGATAAATATCTTACGTCTATAGGTGCGTTGTTCGAACCGGATTTACATTTATCCGCTATTATGAGAATGAATTACTTCTGCCACCTTTATTCACATCATTTGAACGCTTTTCTTTCTTCTGAGTGAAAAAAAAATTCGCATAGAGCAACGTCGTATAATTGAAGGTATGTGAGAAGGAGAGAAGCGCAGTACATGAGTTTATTGTCAAGAATCAGCGCACAGAGAACCACCACGAGAGCAGGAGTCATGCCGTGGGGCAAGAAAACCCGATTGCCTCAAATCAAGCCTTTTGCTACGCTTGCTTGCACGCAATATTTCCGAAATTCTTCGTAGATTGTCTGGTCGACTGTCTAAATTAGGGAATAAGCTCAATATGGACGACATCGAATTTTTTCATTTTTTTCACGAAATTATGCCTCGAGACGCTAGCTCTCTCGTTAATTTGCATTAACGAAGGAATCTCAAGCTCGAGTTTGAGGAATGACATCACATTCACGTTTTAAAGTACATATGAGATTACAAGCTAAAAAAATGCAAGAAGATACGGTAAACATGTTATTGATTATAAATTTCACGTACATAAAATCATTACGTAACTCATCAAGTTGATGACCCTACTTCACGCAATTTTCAATTTTCTCTCTTCTTCCGTCGCCTTGCGAGTCAGTTACATAATACGCGTTTGATCCTTACCAAGTTTTATTCTAAGCAAGACATCCTAATACATGTGACATCCTAATACAAATTGTGACCAGAGGCTGATACTTCTTTGATTGACAATCGACACATTAATAATTACCTTGAAATTCCACCCTCATTAAAGACATATTAATAATAATTGGCCGGCCAATAACCCCACTACAAATTTAACACCCGGCATTAACATCAACATGAAATTAACACCTACTACTTTAAGTCTTTTCTCAACAGCTATTATGCGTGCACGACAGGCACTTGCCCCATTGTTCTCATCACGCAATTCACACCATGTCCCGTACTCATCATAAGACTCAATCACTTTTTCCCTCCAGGATCAATTCATTATTTCGGGATTCATTATTTCAAATAATATATTCATATTTCGAGATATTATTCCATTTTGCGAGTTTATACGGATGTCCGGCTAATCAGTATACTTCTTCTAGCTTTGGGACATGAACTGAACTCCTCCCCTCCTGCAACAATTAATAAATCGACCCATAACTCTACCGCAAATTTGATTATTTCCTATTTTGAACATTATTTCAAAATTTCATCTACTCATATCACACCAAATTTTGAATACTTTTCTTCTACGGTTTTACCCTCCCGGTTTCTTTCCAGGTTACATTTGATTTTCTTTACCTCAGATAGCCACGATACTTGAGTGTTCTTTTTCTAAAATTTCTGTAATTAAAGAAAGGAGCATTCGTTATCATAAACTCTACCGATGTTTTTTTAATTTTTTTTCAGCAGTAAATAATTTTCGAGAATCTTAAACCCGCAACACATATTTAAGAATATTTTTCAGAATCAATTTTCAGTTTACGCACTTGTCCGCCGCGGTACACCTTTCGAAGTTTATGCGGGACTGAGTTCTAAGTTAAAAGACGGGCTTGTGGGTGTCAGCTATTCCCTTGCACAGTAAACGAGCCGCGAACACATGACTTAGAGTTCACACTACGAGCGGAGCGGCAATAATGCTTGTACATATTTGAATGCAAAAACGCTTGGCTGTTCACACGACAAGCGGAGCGGAGCGGCACGCTCGTGAAATTCGTTGGGATTTTTTGATGCTCGCTGCGAGCGTTTCTCCGTGGCTCCGCCCTCAGACCAACATGGCCAAGAAGCTAATGTCAAAGGTAAATTTTTATTGGTGAGGACAAAATTGAAAGATCTTTATCAGATTGCGCATTGTTCAAAGACAATTTAATGATATTTTGCAGCCGTATATTCATACAAGCGAATTTGGTGATATTCTGACCTATTTTCATTTGCATAATCCTTCCAGATAAACACCGAGGAGTTTATCGGGCTGTTGCCTGCCCGACCTGCTCTGTGGCAAAAAGCTCATCCAGACTTCCAAAATCGAGATGTTCGCGACTTCCTTTTGCGTGAAATGGCAGATGAATTATCAGTCACTGGTAAGTAGAAACTAAAAATAAATGGCATGAATAAGTACGGTTGGCAACTAATAATAATAATAATGAGGGGTGTTGATACAATCAACATTAAAGCACGGACACGGGTCCTTTACTGCTCCACTTTATGCATGTCGTCTGCGATCGAAAGGTCAATTTAGAAACTTATCATTAAAGGTAAGTCAATTGCAATGCAAAGTTACTGAAACATTTAAATTAGGTCGTAGACATCTATCACACGAAGATAGTTCATTAATTCCTTGACGTCTAGATGGCGTCCCAATACCGTCTCGACGGTAGGTTGTAGCGTTTGGCAAGCCTTTATACAATTTCTACTAATTGTTAGACTTTCACATTCTATGATTAGGTGTTTGACAGTTAGTGTTGAGTTGTTGCAAAACTCGCATACTGGTGCAATATCAGGTATCTCGTTGTTCATCAGGTAGCCATGCGTTAAGAATGTGTGTCCTATTCTGAGTCTGTTAACTATTATTTCCTCTTTACGTGATATGTTACCTAATTCCAATTTCGTGCCTGGTGATGGCTGTATTTCCCTCAACCTGTCTCTGCAATTTTCCCACCTAGTCTCCCACTGGTCAATCATCTTTTGTTGTATTAATGGTTTCCAGTCTGAGTGGCAAATAAGAATGAATTCTTCGGGTCTTCGGGTAGCGTTCTTAGCTGCGGTATCTGCAGCGTCGTTACCGCCTATTCCGACATGGGAGGGGATCCAGCATATGTTGATGAGTTTGCCACTTTTTTGCACGTCGTGTATTTCGTGTTGTATTCGGCGTAGTACTGGGTGATGTGTCTCGCAATTTAGGCCGTTAACGACACTCAAAGAGTCACAGTAAATTACATATTTTTTATCTCTTTTGTCTCTAATGATGTTAAGGGCCAAGTGAATGGCGTGTATTTCAGCTGAATATATTGAGGCTTCCTTCGGAAGTGTTGCAGTGCGAACAATAGTGCCACAATAGTGCAGTGAGTGCAGTGAGGCAGTGAGGACGTCTGTGTCTTTGCTCCGAAACAAAGTGCCCAACTGGTTAATGATCATGCATTTCTAACCAAAAAGAGTGCCCACTCAGACCATGAGGATCCAAGAATAAATTTTATCTAACCAAATTCAAAAAATCGAACAAAAAGTGTGAATATTCCATCAGAACAAGCACTCAACCCTTGCTTCTTTTTAAGAGTGTCTCCCTTCTCACAAGATGGCGACAAGCTCAACCAAAGACAACAACAGCGAGGGTACGCTGGAGCTTGACTATCCAGATGTACGAGGCTTGCCAAAACCGAGTAAGCAAGTAGTTTCCATCCTAATTGATCTCTTCAAATCAGTAATGAAGAAATTTCAAAGCGAAATTAGTGAATTGAAAACGATGATTGAAACACTAACGAAGAAAGAATCAAATCAAAATGCAAGAATTGAAGAACAAGATAAGAAGATGAATGACATAGTCTCTCGTCTAGAGCGACTCGAACAGAAAGAAGAACGTGAAGAATTGGAGAACAAAAAACGCACTTTGGTTATATCAGGGGAACTGCCACAATCACGTCCTGAAGAAAATTGCATAGAAACGGTTTGCCAGCTCATGAAGGACCAACTCAAAATCAACCTGAGTAACTCTGACATCACCACAGCGAGTAGATTGGGAAAAAAACCTCCACCCGGAAACGTCGATAAAAGAAACATTTCTTTTGAGCTACGAAAATACGAAAAGAAGCAAGAAGTTCTGACAGCCTGCCGTGTGACAAAACCGGAACAACTCTACGTGAATGAATACTTAGTACCTTCGCGAGCAAGTATAATGTACACTCTGAGATTGGCCAAACGAAAATTTCCGGAACAAATAGGACCCGCAAGAAGTTTGGATGGCAATATCAACGTCTTCTCTCCAAAGATACCTGGAAAAGTAACTCAGAAACCTCTAACCATCAATACACCTGAAGAACTAGACAAGTACTTGTTGCAACATGTCGGCAAGTCCTCAGAGGAAATTATTCGTGATTAGTATTTTTTTTAGACTGACATATTGAGTTTAATATTATTTTGATATCTGTCCACATGTTTTCTTCTTGATTTTTGATTGAATTACGTTTACCTCTTCAAGACATCCACGTCGACCTTGCAGCCTTGTTTTGCTGCTTACTAAATTGTTTTTCAATTTCTTTCTTTTCTCCTTTTTATCGAATGCTCATACCGAACTTGCTGCTCAGACTTAACTCGTGTATATGTTTCTAAATCTGGAAACAATTTAGATAGTCAAGATTTTTAAATTCCATAAATAACTTCACTGTCACATCGTTTTTAAATCCATTTCGTCCTTGCTACATCTTATAAGTGTTATATGCGGAAACCACTGGTACGACAGCCTTGTAACTACATTATTTGCCATTTGTGATCCCTAATGTTCCTGCTCATGGACTGAATTTGCGCTCTCCTTATGAAATCATACTAGGTTTTAGACAATTTAGACTAATAATCTCTGTGTGTTTTTAGTTTCTCTTTTTTTTAGTTTAATTAGGAATGTCCTTATTTTTACCTTGATCCTGTAGTTTTTATCATTTTTATTTTTACGTTACATTTTACTTACTGTCTCTTAATGCTAATGACTGACCATGTTGACATATTCGACAATATTGATCCAGATCTCAATCATTTGAATAGACTGCACCCAAACCTAAATGAAACTGGAAACTGTAAATACCTAAATATTAAAAAATTCAATGAATCGATGAGGAAGACCTGTAACGATTTTTCTCTATTATGTTGGAACTGTAGATCCATTTATCCGAAAATAGATGAAATATCTTGTACTATCACTGAGCTGAACAGCAATTTTGATGTTCTCAGTTTCACCGAAAGTTGGCTAGACGACTTATCTAAAGACCTGATTCAAATTCAAAACTATTATGGCCATCATTCACTCCGTAGTAACAAACGTGGTGGTGGCATCAGTACGTACATATCTAAACATATATCTTCGAAAGTCATTTTAAGTGCAACTATGAATCGTGAACATATTGAGACTTTATTTATAGAACTAACGAAAAATGATAAACGGATTGTGCTTGGGACAGTATATAGGCCCCCAACAGCTTGTAACGTCTCTTTCCTGAACGAGCTTCAGAGCATAATATCTCAGTTCAACAAGTCTCTATATAATGACATAATAATCTGCGGGGATTTCAACTACGATCTTCTACAATATGATAGCTGTGAGCAAACCTCAAACTTCATAAATGTTTTTCAGTCTAGCTCCTTCATTCCAATCATCACGAAACCTACGCGTGTTGCTTCTGAATCGGCTACGTTACTCGATAATATTTTTATGTTAGATCCGACTGATTTTCTTACCGGAATAATAACTTCTGACTTATCTGACCATTTCCCGGTGTTTCTCATCAAGAAAAATGTCTATAATCCTTGTCCCAGCCCACAGGCTGATACTTATTCATTTCGTTGTGTAAACGAATACAACTTGGGAACAATGCGAACTGTTCTAGAAGAATTAATGCCATCATTAGACATCTATGAACGGGACAATAATGCGATAAACATTGATGAAGCAATACTAAATTTAACTGAAATTATAACGACCGCATACAACCAGTGTTGCCCAATAATCACCCGCACAATTACGCCGAAAAATAGACAAAAGCCCTGGATTACTGAAGATATCGTGATCAATATAAAGAAACGTCAAGCGTACCTAGCCTTACTATACGAAGGGCGAATATCTAAAGTAACGTATAACCGATTCAGGAATCATGTGACAAATCAAATACGAACCTCAAAACGAGACTACTTCACGCGCAAATTTACTGAATACAAAACTGATATTAAAAAAACTTGGCGCCTGCTTAATTCATGCTATAAACCGAATAATAATACTACGAAAACAATTGAGTCCGTCGTTCACGAAAATGTAAAATACCACGAGAAAAAAGATATTGCAACTGTGTTTAACAACTTTTTTGTAAACATAGGAAAAAATATAGCCGATAGTGTCTTCAGTGAACCCAGAGACCATTTGCAATACATGGACCATGTCCGTGAACCTAACTCTTTCTTTTTCACGCCAACTAATCCCTCCGATGTAATTACGTGCATAAACAACTTGAAAAATAAATCTAGTGGATTGAAAAATTTTTCGACTAAAGTTTCAAGGCTATAGCTGATATAATAGCACCGTGCATATCTTATATTATCAACCAATCCCTTTCTCAAGGTATCTTCCCCAACTCTTTCAAAGTTGCGAGAGTCACCCCTATTTTTAAAAATGGTGATAAAAACTGCATTAACAATTATAGACCTATCTCTGTACTACCAATTATTAGCAAAATATTCGAGAAAATTGTGTATAAAAAAGTGTATTCTTATTTTGAACAAAAATCTTTCCTCTACGACAAACAATACGGTTTTCGTTCTAAGAAATCTACGACACAAGCGGTATTAAATCATTTGCAATACCTTTATTCTAATATAGATGAAGGAAAGCTTGTTTTCTCCGTATTTCTTGACTTTCGAAAAGCATTCGATTGTGTGGACCATAACGTATTACTCTCGAAACTACATTGTTATGGCCTTCGAGGGGCTGCCCATGATTGGTTCAGATCATACTTAGCAAATCGGAAACAATACGTTGTCATTGACGACGCAAAATCAGACCCACAGACAATTAGCCATGGAGTTCCACAAGGATCTGTCCTTGGGCCTCTCCTATTTCTAATCTTTATCAATGATATCATTCAATCTACATCATTCTTCAAATTCATACTCTTTGCCGATGACAGTACCCTTTCTGCGGTCCTTCCAGACCAAAATCCCGCTAGGATGGCGGAGCGTATAAATAATGAACTTCATAAGGTTTCATTGTGGCTTAAAGCTAATAAAATAAGCCTTAATATCGATAAAACAAAATATATTACATTCTCATACAAGAAAAATATATCTCTCCCACGCATTCAAATTGGCGAAGGTGAAATCGAAGAAACCAACTCAAGTAAATTCCTGGGCATCATAATAGACAAACATCTAACCTTTAAAGAGCACATCGCTCATATAAGTTCTAAATTATCAAAATCTATCGGAATCCTAAATAAAGTTAAAAATTTCCTGCCTGAAACAGCCTTACAAATGCTCTACCGAACGCTCATTTCACCATACTTGCAATACGGAATAGAAGCATGGTACGGAACTGATAAAAATAAAACCAACAAAATTTTTACCCTGCAAAAAAGAGCCATAAGAGCGGTAAAGAATCTAGAATATAATGCTCACACAAATGACTCATTCAAAAATTTACGAATACTTAAGCTCTCGGATCTCTACAAAATCTCCATTTGCAATTTCATTTACAAAACATTAACAAATGATGGCGACAATAGCCTAAAACAACTATTAACTGCGCAAACTGGTCATCACGACCATTTAACCCGAAATAGAAGTAAATTCATGCTTCCTTATTACTCAAAGGCTCGGTCACAACACAGCATCCTCTTCGTTGGAACTAAAACTTGGAACTCAATACCTGCGGAGATCCGTGAAAGTAATTCTTATAAGGTATTCAAAAATAATCTTGAGTCTCACTTCCTATCAGATTACTAGTCGTGTAAGATCACAGAGTCAAACCTTGTCACCTACATAACTGGTCCTAATAATGTAATTCGCCTTGGTTAATTTCGCCGATCTTCAGTTTGTTCTTGAATCGTTTGTCGACTATACTGTTAAATCAAGTCCATATGAACTATATTGTGAAATGAAGTATCTAATTTCGAGTTAATTATCTCATTGATCAGTCTAATACGTCTCTAGTTTAAGTGAATTAGGTTAAACATTATTGTACTCCTAAGACTAACCTTGATGGTAGGATGCCCTAGAAGTCACTGAACTTATTCGGGCCCACAGGTAGCTATACTCAAATTTGACCATTGTACTAGACTTAAGAAACATTTTATCCCTGTATCACCTGTGGTAAATAAATTGTTTAAATTGTTTAAATTGTTTAACATACTGCCGCCGCTCCTGTGCCACCCTCCCCTCGTGAGCCGTCCGTGTATATGGTCACGTATCCATCATATTGTTCTTTTGTTATTCTTTTATGCTCTCGCCGGATTATGTATTCGGGAGTTTCGTTCTTTGGGAGTTCGGTTAGTTCTGTATTTATAGTTGGTTTTGTTAAAGCCGATGTGGGGGTATCAATGTTTAATAGTCGGTAGGAAAAGTCTGGTTTAATTCGGTTTTTCCTCAAACTTAATTTTTCTATTAGTATTTGCATTCTGATGGCCAAAGTTGGGGTTATTCTCCTATTTTGAAAGAGTAGTCTATTGCTCGCCGTTACAGTGCAACTAAAAGCGGGGTTTCCGTGCTGACTTCGGACCTTGTAGTAGTAGCAGAGTGAGAGATAATTTCGTCTAATATCGGGAGGCATTTCATTGCAAATAATATATAGGCTATTTGTTGGGCTGGATCTAAATGCTCCCGTAGCGATTCGTAGTGCCTCGCGCGTAATTGACTCGAGGGGTTTCAAAGTTGTTTGACTGGCAGAGTTATAGATTATTGATCCATAGTCGAGAGTTGATCTTGTCATACTTCTGTAGATTCTGAGAACTGTGGTTTGGTCGGCTCCCCAGCTTTGAGCTGTTATTGATTTCAGTACGTTAAGGCTGTCATTTCCTTTTTTCTTTAGAGCAGCGATGTGTTGTTGCCAGTTCAATTTATCGTCGAAGATTAGGCCTAGGAATTTATGTGATTTTGTGTATTGAATGTTTTCGTTATTGATTTTGAGTGTCGGGCTGAGGAATAGTCCGGGTATAATATTAAAATGAATTGCTTTACTTTTGCTCAGTGAAAATTTGAATCCATGATTTTGAGACCACTTAAATATATTATCAATACAGGATTGCATTTTGTTTTGAATGACCTGGAGGTCTTGGTGGTGGTATCCGACTTGCAAGTCGTCAACATATAGAGAGTAATGGAACTTGTTGTCCGGTGGAATCTGTTTAGCTATGTCGTTTATTTTGAGGGCAAATAATGTAACTGAGAGGACACTGCCTTGAGGGACTCCGTTTCGCTGTTCGTAGGTGTTTGAGTTATAGTTATCCACTCGGACACTCAGTGTTCTATGTTCTAAGAATTTGGTGATGAAAATTGGTAGTCTACCCCTGAGTCCAATGTCAAATAAGTCACGTATAATCCCATATCTCCATGTTCTGTCATAAGCTTTTTCGAAGTCAAAAAACACTGAAATGAAGTGTTCTCTGTTTGCAAAGGCTAATCTCACGGTTGAGTCTAGTCTGACCAAGTGATCTACAGTGCTACGCCCTCTCCTGCATCCACACTGCGCTTTATTTATTATGTTATGCATATCAAAATATTCTATCAGTCGGTTATTGATCATTCGTTCCATAAGTTTGCACAGACAGCTCGTTAGTGCGATCGGTCTGTAGTTGTTCGGCTTACTGTGGTCTTTTCCAGGTTTTGGGATTGGTATTATTATTGAGTGCTGCCATTGTGGTGGGAAGTAGCCCGTTGTCCAGAATTTGTTAAAAGTGTTCAAGATGTATTGTTTAGCTGGTAGTTTTAGGTGTTTGATCATGTCGTATGTTATTTTGTCGTTTCCTGGTGATGTGTTTTTAGTTTTTCTTAGGGCGAATTCAAATTCATGCATATGGAAAGTTTGGTTATAGATTTCTACGTTTGGCGAACTGAAACGGATCGGTATAGTTTCATTTGCGGTTTTTATTTGTTGAAATTCAGGGGAATAGCTTTGATCGCTTGACACTTCGCTGAAATTCTCAGCCAGTTTATTCACAATATCAGGGATTGTGCTGTGGTGTATATTGTTTTCGATCAATATATGGACTTTTCTTTGTACTCGACCTTTTATTTTCCTTATTGTTTCGTATACTCTGGCCATTGGTGTATATTTATTAAGTTGGTTTACGAAATTCTTCCACGTTTCCTGTTTGCTTGCTCGAATTTTGTATTTATGATTTGCCCTTGCTCGTTTCCAGTTAATTAAGTTAGTAAGATTTTTGTTGCGGTGGTATTTCTTGTAAAGTTTTTCTCTTTCTTCTTTTGATTCTTGGAGTTCTTTTGTCCATCATGGTTTGGGGTAGTATTTTCCTGGTATATAAGTTGGGATGGCTTTTTCAGCTGCTGAGTAGAACCGCTGGTATAAGTCGGTGAGTAGTTGTTCGTTATTAGTTGTTGTGTTCAACATCGGCTTGTTCCATGCATTGTTATTGGAATATAGATCCCAGTTAGCTTTTGAGTAGTTCCAGATAGTTGATGGGGGTTGGTTGGGACGATTTTCGTTAAGGTAGGTGATCAAAATTGGGCAATGATCGCTATCACCCGGCGAGTCGAAAGCAACCCAGTCTAATAGCACGGCCAATGTAGGTGAGCAAATTGTCAGATCAATAGCTGATTCTGAATTGTATCCTATTCTAGTGGGTGAACCGGTATTTAATAGGCAAAGGTTATTGTTTGTAATAACAGTTTCTATCAGCTTCCCCCTATTATCTGTATTCTTGCAGCCCCATATGGTGCTGTGTCCGTTGAAGTCGCCGGCTAGGATGAAAGGATTCGGTAGTTGGTGGATTAGGTTATTTAGTTTTTCGTTTGTGACTGTTTGTCTACCGGGTATGTAGATGCTGCAGATGGTTATCAGCTGTCCTATGTTTACTTGAATGGCCACGCTTTGTAGTTCAGTCTGTAGATTCAGTTCACAAAAAGGTATTGAGCTATGGACATATATTCCAACACCTCCATGGGGGGTTCTGTTGTAATGACCGTGTCGTAGCACATTACTGTAGCCGTTTATTCTAAACTGGCAGTTATCCCATAGCTTTGTTTCTTGAAGTGCTATTGTACTGGGTTGGTGGTTGTTTATTTTTTCCATTAGTTCATCTTTCTTTCCCCTGATGCCTTGGCAGTTCCACTGCAGGATTCCTACGTTAGCCATGGGGTGTGTTTGATTTGATTTTGTTATTCAATCGTTCAATTAGTTACTTTCTTTTGGGTGATCTATCTCTAATCCTAGAGTCACGAGAGTAGTGTGATTGTTCCTCATCTGAGTAAATTTGTCGTTTATCATGTCTGTTGCGGCTGTAGGTGGGGGATCGTGATTTTGATCGTGATCTTGGTCGCTTCTTGTTTTGGGTTTTGGAAGGTTTGTGCTGCTTTGGGGGTTTGAATTCGTTGAATATTCGTCTGGCTTCTTGTCTCATAATAGGGTTACATTCGCTCGTGCCATCTTCCTCATTTTCAAATCCTTCGGCTGTAGTTTCAATATTAGTTGTGGATTTGAGCAATTGTGTTGGGTTGGGTTTAATGCGGAGTATCTCTTTTTCGCATGTTTCGTGGTCGCGTTGTGAAGTTTGCGGTGGTTTGGTTTCTGGTGTATCGGTTGTGTTATCAGTTGTACCTGGTTCGTTATAAAGTGGGGGAGCCATATTTTGTTCGGTGATCGTTTGGTTTTTGGTAGCCGCCATAAAGGGTTGGGGTGTTGGTACTTTGGGTATTTGATCCGTTCGATTTCTGGTTATTTGTGCGTAGCTTTGATCGAGTTGTGGGGATCGTTTGTGGTATATTATAAGGGCTTGTTCCCTTGATACGTTTTGTTTAGTACGGATAGAAATTAGTTCTTGTTGCTTGCGTTGTTCCGAGCCAGTCCGGTCTCCAGTTTTGTGATTGTTTCCGCAGTGGTAGCATGTCAAGTTGTTTTCCGTGCAATTTGTTGCTTCATGGCCTTTTGTTGCGCATTTTTCACACACGAACTCTTCACTGGTACATCTTTTAGCAGTATGGTTGTATTCCAAGCACTTTTTACACATCATAGGGCGGTCGAAGTATTCATATATCCTACTCTTGCAGTCTTGGCCAAGGATGTCGATATACTCAGGGGGGTTGAGCCTCTGAAAGTTAGAAGTATTGCTTTTGCATTTGTGTTACGGCTTTTTATCCAATTTGCTGGTTCAACATTTTTGATTATATGGTTTTCCATTAAACCTTGTTTGAATTTCTCGAAGTTGGTGAAGTCGTAGTTATAGATGTAGGCGAGTCCTTTTGAAAGATTTACATAGTTATTTTCTGTTACTTGCACAGGGATGTTGTTTATGTCTTTGATTTTCTGTATTTCATCTTTTTGTCGTGTGTGATCTAATTCTACAATAAATGTGTTTTTGCCGCCCGATCGAATAGATTTGGGTTTTCCTTGGATTTGGTTTGCAATACATTTTTCTAGGAGCCATGGAGTAATTTTCCGCTTTTCGTTTTCCTGCATTGTTATATTGAAATGAGTTGTGGGGGTGTTCGTATCTGATATTGGTATCTCGGAGTGTCCTGTGACTATCTGTACAGCACGACGCCTATTAACTCGTTGTTCTTGTTGGACTTTGCATATTTCTGTTTCCATGATATGTTTCGGGCATTCTCTGTGGCCAGTTTCATGTTGACGCTTGCAATGCATGCAGGAGAGGGCGCTGCCACAGTGTTCGCTGTCATGGCCTGTTTCTCCGCAGCGTTTACAGTTTGCTTCGTTACGGCAGTGTTTGGCTGTGTGGCCGTAGTTTTGACATTTGTGGCAGATCATTGGTCTATTAATAAATGGGTATGCTATCGTATCTGATTTTTCGCCTGGGATATATATAGAGTCTGGTGTAGTGTAGCTATTAAAGGTTAGTAGGAGTGGGGTGGTTTGGGAGAATCGAGTTTTAATGAAGCTGGCATGGACAGCGTCACTGATATTGTACTGACTCTTCAGGCCTTCCACAAAATCTTCCATATTATCTACATCGTATTCTTGAATATATATTAGTCCTTTGGATTGATTGTAGTATGGGTGTTCGCTGATCTGGCAATTAATGCCGTCGACGTTATTAAGTCTGGTGATGCGCTCAGATTGGGGTTTGTTTCGAGTTTCTATGATAAAGCTATCTTTACCTGAATAAGTTATTCGTTTCGCGTTCAAACCAGTTATTTTGACTATTTCTTCTTGGAGGCAAAATGGATTTATTTGGTTTCTCTCTCCGATTTTGAATTTGACCGAGAAGAACTTTGTATAATGGTCGTTCTTCGTCATTTCTTGGTTCAACGATATGGGTGTGTATTTGTTAGCTTTGCTTTGTTTTCTCACATCTTCTTTCTCGCAGCCCATGATTTTACTGTTTTTTCCTATGTTCTGCGCTTTCGTCATTTCTAGGATTTTTTCGAGTGTATTTTCGATTTTCCTTATTCGATCGTCTACATTTTGTGCTTCTTTTTCAACTTCATGTTTATCGGGGTTGATGCATTTGGTTGCATCACCTGCCGCAAGTCTATTCAGCACTTCATTTAATTTAGCCTCCAATTGGTCCACCTTACAGGTAGCACCGTTTGGTTCCGGTGGAGTTTTTTCGGTTGTTTGGTCAGATGTTTCATTGTTTTCGCTTATCTTCCTGTTGATAGTGTTAGTTTTGGGGTTTGTTGCACCTACGTTGGTAGCAGTGCTTAGGTTGTTTTTGTTGGGGTTTATTCGTTGTTTTAATTTGTTTTTATTTTTGGCGTACATACTCCCGGCTTCAGAGGGGGTTTCCCCGCCTCGAAGTCGGGGTTTGAGGTATTCGCTGATTGTTGCCAGAAGTGCTTAAAGTTTTACTTTGGGATCCAAAGTAGTAATCCAAAATGAACTATTGGTCTGCGTAACTTAAGTCTATTCTTATAGGTTATTTAAGGGCCCTGGAATATAGGGCAAATTAAATAGAAAATAACTACGCAAATGAGACCCAAGCTCCGAAGAGCTCGGGCCGCCGCCCGACTTTGTTCTACCCAACAACGGGGAATTGGAAAAAAAACCTAAAATCTTAATCCCTCGAAAGAAAACTCAAAAGATAGAGGAAAGAGCAGTTGGGTATTTCAACGGTACCACCACGAGAAGGTGCCGGGTCAGCTGGATACCTGCTCGTGAGTAGGTATTCCTGTATCAATCCTTGTCTACGACTTCTTTCCCTTCACCAAGCTCAATAATTCAATAATTTGGTACCAGTAAAATTGGTAAAGGGAACAGTGAAAATTTTGGTTGGCAACTAGCATACTTGTCTAGCCGAAAATGAAATATGACTTTTCTTATATATTTACGTGAAATCTAACATTTACAGGCCATATAATTTTATAAATGCATTTTTATTAACATATGATTCTATTTCATTTCAAATAGAAGAGATCAAACCTTCGCTACAAGACTCGCGTCCTGTATAATTTGTTGCATCATTCTTTCTGTGACCACCCGCTTAAACACGAGTAGGTATCTCTTATACAATTGTGATAAATTTTGCTTATAAACTCAACGATATGTTGTCGCTAAAAACAAAATATCCACCAGTGGTACAGTTTAAACCATTTTCTATGACGATAGTCTGTTATTGTGCTCCATATATTAGTGTATTTTTCTCATCTCATGTTTACATAAACCGGCACCACGTTTGCTGTTGTGTTTACATATTTGCGCTCCATCTGTAAAAATTCAACATTGAAATGAAAACGTGAGCCATTACTATTGAAAAATCGGCTATAGGTCTCGAATATTAAACCATTTCTATGAGCGATTTCCGATAATAGGCCGATCAGAAACTGAATGGCATGATTATATAACCGATATGCTCATAATCATGTTTCTGATACATGTCAAAACGAGTTTTTTTTTCGCTGATCCTGGTTGCCAGAGGTTACTTTCCGTCGCTAAAGTGCATTTTACGAGAGCGCAGGTATATATTTATTTCCATTATTCTGATCATGTTTGACAGCGATTGTTTAAAGCAAATTTTTGGATGTTGATTAATTTATATATGTCGATTTTGTGTGAAATTAAGTTAGAAGTTTTGATTAGTTTTCTTTGGCACTCGTTTTTTAATTTTTTTTTCATGATAGACAAGGCTATTTTCAAATATCGGTAATTAGATTGCGTATCGGAATTTAAAAAAAACACCAGTATTCCGAAATTGGGCACTCAGTAAAATGTAAAATATAAAAATTATTCAAAGTCTTAATACCCCGTTCTTGAAGATAATTCTATATAAGCTACAGTACATATGGGTAGATAAGACCTTTGCCAATGTTATGTGGTATTTAGCGTTTTGGGAGAGATTTGGGTACAACGCAGGCATAATGGTTTTGAGACATACGTTTTTCGATCGGTTACAGAGTCATTATTATATATATATTGGAAGCAAATAACATTTCATTTAATTAACAGTGAATAATAATTCCTTGGATTATACTGATTGGGCTTATTAGGAGTAACTTAAAGTAGTACATTTTTGCATTATGTTTAGCATTAATTATACTACATGGAAATTAACAATGTTATTGATAATACAAGAAAAAATGAAAGAAAAAAGGAAATCCGCCTAGTCTAATTCATACATTTCAGACGCACTTTATGTTAGCTGGTCACACTGCCTATGTTAGTAGGTAACATATGTTTTGAAAGCTCCCCACTGACAGTATTTTTTCACAAATTTTAGATAATAAACAGTTAGAAATCTCAAAAAAGGTAACATTGCGAATAGCAATTGCTGAATTATAAAGTTCTTTCTCACCTGTGTAATTTTTTTTACTAACAAAAAACACCCCCAGTTACATTGTCATTTGCTATATAAACTTTATCGAACCTTATCAGCATGCCATGGAACCGCACCCACTCCATTTCCATAATTTTTGAGCTGGTCACGGATCCATGAGGGATAAGCCGATGGTCTTCCGCGATACATGGTTTGCCGTGTCGCAGTATGGTCATCGCGCCAATCTTCATAATCATTTACATCTATTTTTTCCATTGACATAACAAAGTTATGGAGAACTATTGTCGCCAGTGTGATAACAGTTGCACTGTTAACGCTGACTTCCATAGCTGTGCGAAGAACACGCCACTTTCCAAATAGAATTCAGAATGCGCTTTCAACGCAACGGCGGCAACGCGAATGTCTGTAGTTGAACACTCGCTTTACATAGGACATGCCGGTGATGTAAGGGGTGATGAGGTCTTTTCGTAGCGGGTACGCTGCGTCTCCAAGTAGGAAGAATGGCAATTCTGTTTGCATGTGTGAAGTGGTTGTGGCAGTTGCTGGGAGGTTAAATGCATTGGAGTCCAAAAGACGCTTAATTTTTGATCTTCCAAAAATTCCTCCATCGCTCTCCTTCCCCTACGCTCCGACATCCACAAAGAGGAATTTGAGATCCGGGCCAACAACACCTTGTAGCACAATTGAGAAGAATTTTTTGTAGTTGTAATAATTGGAACCACTGTTGTCTGGGCACTGAAGGCGAATATGTTTACCGTCGACACAACCAACGGTGTTAGGGAAGTTCCATCTATCAAGGAACTCCTTTGCTGTATCTTGAAGGGATTGTCTTGTCGGCATTGTCAGATACATTGCCCGTAATTCCCAAATAGCCAAGCAAGTCTCCTTGACAATGCCAGCTACGGTAGATACTCCAAGGCGGAAAGAAAACGCCAGTGACCTGAATGATGATCCCGTCGCCAAGAACCTGCAATAAAAAAATAACGCAAAAAAAAGTACTTGGGTATTTGCTTATTGGTAAGAATACAATCGTGAGGAACTACTCTTCTTTATTCAATACTTTTGATGACTTTTTTACAACACAATATTTTGCTAACTGTTTTCGTTTTCTTTTCTTTTTTCAGTTAGCGAAGTCAAGGACCGCCTGAAATCTCTAAAAGACGCCATGAGAAAGCAAGTGAATTCCCTGCCGAAAACGAAATCTGGAGCCCCGGCCTTTGAAAAATACTCTCAGATTACATGGCCCTATTTTACAAAGCTTCTCTTCATGAAAGATGAATTCATAGGACGTACAATGACACCAAGTCACCCCGAGAACGAACAATGCAGTGGACAAGACTACGATGACCAAAGTTTCGATGACGCAAACGACCAATTGGAGGAAAATGATGGGCCAGATCTGGTGGAACAAGCACTCCAGGCCTCTGGAATACCCTCAGTCGAAAACAGATCTCCAAGCGAGGCATCGACTACTTCTGCAAGTACAGGTTCGCAGTCAAAGCGGAAACGGTGCATAAAAGCATGTTCTGACAACATTGAGCAAGAGAAGCTGAATCTATTGAGAGAAAGCTTAGCAATTACAAGGCAAAAAATGGAAGAAAAAAAAGATCCATTGGAAGTTTTTGTTATGGATTTGGCCAATGACCTGAAGCAAATTGAAGACAGGAGACTTCTCATACAAACTAAGCTGGAATTGAAGCGAATCACTTCGAAGGCATTACTGGAACAAATGGACACCAGTTGTATCCAGGGAGCATCTCACGTCCAGCAAACATATACAATTCATATCCCATCTAACCAATATGATGGCCCAAAAGATCCAAAAGCATATTCTTCAGTGCATAGGCCTGATGAATGAGAATTGTTTGAATAGGAACATGCCTAATAAATAAATTAGAACCCTTTTTTAAAGTGTGACCTACAGTAATTGCAGGGTTGTGCTAGGTAAGCAAAGTCAGTATTCGTGAGTATTTTGCATTCTACTTTGTCTAGCACAACCCTGAATTTCTGAAGGTAATTATTTTACTTGCACTAACCTCAAAGTCACCACAAGACGCTCTTCCGTTCCAACTGGCCTACGAAAGCCTGTAGTCCTGTAAAATAATACAACCTTTATGTAACGGCTTTAATTTTGGAATGAAAATGATAGTAAAAATAGTTGATTTAAAATTCACTTTAATCCGTGATACGGTAGAAGACGGTACGAACGTTTCGGCTTTAGGCTCAAGCCATTATCAACACCTGTGCAAGCGATAAAAAAGAAAAAAAGCCGGCATGGCTAAAAGACAAAAGAATATAACTCAAAATTAATAATAATAATATAAAAAAAGAAAAGAGATTATAATGACATCATTTTTTTAACATCAGGCTATTTCTAACTGGAATCATGACAACATTGAATTTCGAGCTGGTTTCAATTGTTTAATGTAAAGAGATTATACTATATGAAGGTCGCTTCTATTTGCAAAGAAACTTAAAATCGAAAAATCAGATTTGCTTACTATTACATTACACTGCATTGCGTGATTCCTAACGGCTGAAAATGATGGCTTAGCTAAAACTCTACCAGTTCTGGAGCTCCTACCAAAGTGCTCGAAAAATCTTGTTCTAGAACTCCGCAAGGTGCAACCAACATAGCTTGTAGTAGCAAACAGAGCGGGTCACAATACTTATAGATTATTCGAGAGTACAGATCACCATGCAGACGGTCTTTGAATCTAAAAAACGATACTTTACTAAAGTACTTTGCTTGAACTACTTTCCTTTACCCGTCTCCTCAAAAAAAATGGGCCAATTATTAATGAATAGCACATTTGTCTTACCTTTTCGAAATTTTTCCTTCTAAACGGGATTTTAGTACATCAAAACTTCCTAGTTTCATCCGCAAATATGCGAAGAATCGCGATTCATCATTCCGCAGTTCTTCGAAGAGATGGTGGTATTCGCCATAGCGATCTCTTCTTGCGTTGATGGGATTGACCCAGTGTTTCCGTTTCTGTTTCTTGCCGTCGAGCAGTAGAAACGCACTCACGAAATCCTCCATAACGACTGACGCTCGTGTAGGTCGCTCTGCTCAGCTCACATGTGAACACGCGCGCCACGCCGCTCCGCTCCGCTCCGTGCCGCGCCGCGCCGCTCCGCTCGTAGTGTGAACGCACGCGAACACATGACTTATTTGTGCCGAAGGTCATCTCCGCCCAAAGCCGGTGGGCAACAGCGTGTGCTCGCAACGGAACCTGTTACTAATGCTCTTACATTAACGCATCACGTTTTCAATGAATTTCGCGATGGCATGAACTTGTTACCCACTCTGACTGCATGTGTAGAGTCCTCTAATGTAAGGATCCTGAAGGATGGTGGCAGTCAGAAGAATTTCATATTAACCTCCCTTGCGGATAACCTCAACCTTCCTGTTGTAAGGAAAAATGAAACTCTTAAAATTCAGGGCTTTAATTCCAGCAGGACTCTCACCACAAAAATCGTAAGTGTACCTTTGATTGCTAACAATTTTGAATGCACCGTCGACGCAATATGTGTCCCAACGATAAACATTGCGCTACCTGTTTCTGATATTGCTGCCATAGTAACTGCTTTTGAGGCTAACAGATACAGGTTAGCAGATAAATCACTTTCTGGGGATGTCAATTATCCTACCAAAATTACTCTTGTACTAGGTACTGAGTCCGACCCTCTTTTCCAAATGCAGTATGTGACTTTCGGAGAGGTCGGTAGTCAATCCTGCTTCATTAACTCTACGGCAGGAGTTTTGCTTACGGGCAGCGTAAATACGATGAAACGCAACCTCTCTTTATTACCGGGTGACAATTTCAGCCCATCCGTCGAACCCTGCATTTCTTGCGGTGCCACTGAAGTATCGCTCACGCTTGGTGAAGAGCTGGGGCAGCAGCTCCGTCCTCTCCTGTGTGGGGACTCGGAGCCACCGCTGGCGTCGACGGAGGAACTCTGCGACCGCTGCCGGGATGTTCAGGGACATGACCCTCCTCCAGACCCTGAGCAGACGGAAACAAATGAAAGGTTAGTAACTCATGTCCTGAATAACACAAAATGAAATGAGGATGGGAGGTTAGTGATGCCCTTAATGTGGAATCCCAAGATAGCGCACAAACTTTCCGAAAACTATGCCCTATCCCATCAAATCTTGCGCAGTAACTTCAAGAAACTGTCTTTCACTCCCGAACGATTGAAGTTGTATGACGCAGTCTTCAACGAACACGTAGAAAATAACGTCATAGAGCAAATTGATAATTTGAATGACTTTATGACCACTCATCCCGAGTGCAGTTTTCTGCCCCATATGGGAGTTTTTCGCATGACTCACGACACTACGAAGTGCCGTGTGGTATTTCTTGCAAATCTTTCTGACAAAACTCTTAATTCTGTCAGTCATAACTAAGCTACATTGTCTGGACCTTGTTTTAATTCAAAACCAGATATTGCTTTAGCATGGCACAGGTTCGACAAGTATTTGATAATTTTCGATGTCAAGCAAGCATTTTTGAATATTCAGCTGCGCGAAATTGACCAGAACAGGCTTTGCTTTTTGTGGTATCGAAATGTCGAGAAAAACGATTTAACTCCTGTTGCTTTCAAAAGCCTGAGACTCATGTTCGGGCTCCGACCAAGCCCTACATTATTAACGCTGGCCATTTTAAAAATTTTAATCCTAGATGACCCTAAAGACAATCCTGCCTTGTCGGAACTTAGAAAGACTGTGTACAACATGATGTACATGGACAACGGCGGTTACTCGAGTGATAGCCTTACAAAAATTCAAAATTCTTACGAAAAACTACCGGGTGTTTTTGATGAGTACAAGTTTCCCCTGCAAAAGTTTCAAACTAATGCGTTACCTTTGCAGAACCGCATTGACAGGGAGACCGTCTCAGAAACTCCGCAGCACGTCGAACTCCTCGGCATGACCTGGGATCGTGAGAGCGATACCCTACAACCGTGCTCGGTAAAATTAGACGTTAGAGCAAATACGAAAAGAAAAGTGCTCTCTACCATCCATGAAATTTACAATGTCTTTAATATCTACTGTCCTGTTCTCAACAAGGCTAGATTTTTTTTTGCAAAAATTGCAATCAGACAGTCTGAATTGGGACTCGACGCTCCCCAAGTCTTTGTTTAAAGAATGGATCCTCATTGCTAGACAGGTCAATTCATCGAAGTGTCCTCCTGTTCCTAGGTCTTTCGAAAGCAGAACAGGAAGTTTTTCCCTTGTAGCCTTCACTGATGTTTCAAAGAGCCTTTATGGTTATGTCATCTACCTCATAAACGAGTGTGAAGGCAAGGTGAGCTTGCTGTCTAGTAAATCTAAGATTGTCACGAAAAATATGAAGACTAAAACTATTCCAGTGCTAGAACTCACAGCAGTCCATTTGGAAGCATCCGCTTTAATAGAGTGGTACGATAATTTCTCTAGCACGAAATCGGTAGCAGCCATTAACATAACCTCTTTGTCTCTATACACAGACAGCCTCGTCGCTCTCTGTTGGATAAAATCTTTCTCGGTAGATTTTGATAAAATGCAAAAGAGAACAGTTTTTTCCATGAACAAGCTTCAGCAAATCGAGTCCTTGGCGATTAAAGTGCCCATCACATTTCACTTTACGGCCGGTAAAAATAACCCGGCTGATTTTGTGACACGTTGCGTTAGCATTAAACAACTCATGAAATCTCAGTATTTCACAGGACCCACCTTCATTGCGGATTCTGCTTCAGACGACCAGGAATTTTCCGTGGTGCTCCCTCGTCAGCACAGCAAGATCGACGTGCTTCCGGAGGACGCTCCTCCAGCCGGCTCTTCCGTCTGTAAGGGGAATTCAAGCAGTGAGGTAATATTGAACACTACTAAAGTCTCAGCTTGTGTCACGAGAGAGGGGAAACCTGCCCATTTGGTGCCCCTGACAAAATTCTCGTCTTCCTCTAAGCTGGTACGTGTGCACGCTAATGTTTTGAAATTTATTTATAAACTGAAGCTCAAAGTTATGAAATCTAACGTCCCTAAAACAAATTTGCACGCCCTAGCTTGAAATAATGTCATTCCAACAGAACAGAAAGAAAAGTTTGCGGAAATTTTTGACTACTTCGACGGGAATGGAAATCCTTTAAACAAAATGCCGCCTCTAGTCAAGCGTTTGAACGTGCTAGTGGCCCCCGATGTTCTTCTTAGAGTAAAAGCGAAGTTTCAATACTCTAAGCCTAACGCTTATCCGGTACTGCTACCCAAAAATTGCCTCTTAACTAACTTAATCACTGAAGACATATGAAAATTTGCCATGGTGGCACTATCCTGTTCTGAAGGAACTGAGACAAAATTACTTCGTTCTTAACCCTTTCTCTCAGGGGTCAATGTGAAGTTTAATGCAACCACGGAAATTGATAATTACATTCCAAACAATCACTAAAGGAACCCATTTAAGAACGTTTCTCATGAACGACATTCTGCTCGCTGATGCGTTATTTTCGAATTATTGAACTTTGAAGTTGGCCGTCGCGCGCCCAAGGAAGCGAGCGTAATTTAATTAAAAACGAAAGCTAACCCCCTATTACAAACGTAAAGAGGTTGGGTCGTGAGGGGTAGCCACAGTTCTTTTAGTGAAAAGTAAAAATAAAGCTTCTAAACCACCCATTAGGGTGACGACCGCAATCTTGTTTACATCGGGTCTAACATGGCGACCACCATGGGCGCCGCCATCTTGGACCCGATGTCAACAAGATTGCGGTCGTCACCCTAATGGGTGGGTTAGAAGCTTTATTTATAATTTTCACTAGAAGAACTGTGCCTCCCCCTCACGACCCAACCTCTTTACGTTTGTAATAGCTTCCGTTATTAATTAAATTCCGTTTCACGCGCTCGCTTCCTTTGGCGCCAAGGCCAACTTCAAAGTTCAATTATTCGAAAATAACGCATCAGCGAGCAGAATGTCATTCGTGTAAAACGTTCTTAAATGGGTTCCTATAGTGATTCCTAAGATCGGAATTCTTATTTTCCGTGATTGCATTAAACTTCACATTGACCCTCTCAGGTTAAAAAGGTGCTGACCAGGTGTCTAGTTTGCCGAAAGTGAATGCTAGACCTCTAAAACTAAATCAAAGCTTTTACCGTGAGGTTAGAGCTTCTCCACCTTCTAAGCCGTTTTCGTCAGTCTTTCTAGACTACATGGGCCCCTGGTTCGTTACCATAAACGGTGCAAAGGAAAAAGTTTGGACTTTAATTTTAACTTGCTTATGGAGCCGAGCCATTAATATGAAAATGTGCACCAGTGCCGACACTCGTGATTTTCTGAAAGCCATTCAGTGGCACATTTACGAATACGGCGTTTTCAACTCATGTGTTGCAGATATAGGCAGTCAAATTTCTGCCGGTTTCAACACTATCAGGACTTTTTTGGATGATCATGAAACTAAAAATTACCTGGAGCAGCATGGCATTGATGATATTTCCATGTCGCAATATGCAAAAGGAAACGGTGCTCTAGGGTCGTTGATAGAATGTTGTGTAAAAGCCACGAAGAGATTGATTTTCAAATCTCTAGGCAAGAAGACACTGTCTTTTTGCGATTTTCAAATGTTCGTAGCCAAGGCGGTTCATTTAATCAATAAAAGACAAATTGCCTTCAAAGAATCGCTGCGTTCAAATGAACAGAAACTCCTTGCCCGATTACACCGGAAGTACTAATTCACGACTTTGAACTCCCGTCTGTAACTGTAATTCCAGAGTGGCAGCCGCATGACACGGACGATCAAGACTACGAGCCTAAGTCTAACTTAAATAGTAACAGCTATTTGTCGAACTTGATCCAGTGTCACAATAAGCTGAAGGAGCTGTACCACTCTGAATTTCTGGCAACTTTGATCAATCAGGCCACTGACGGCCGAAATCGCTACAGAAAAGTAAAGCATACTCGTCTAAAGCCTGGTGACCTAGTGTTGTTAGTAGATAAATTTCTAAAACAATCCTCTTATCCTTTAGGTGTGATCTTGAGCGTTGAGGAGAATTCCCTTGGCGAGGTAACGGCTGCTGTTGTTCGCAAGAGCTCAGGTGACCGCGTTTACCGCCACGCGTCATCACTAATATTATACTTCTGCAGAGTCCGAAAGAGCTACGCGACGAGCCAGGTAGTATAAAGTCCTCAACAAACTTTCTAATTACAGAAAGTCTTCCTCCTCGGCGCAAAGCTGCAATGGCTGCTCAGCGTAAAATACGCTCATGGGTCGCCGACAACTCGGTGTAATTAACCTCGTTGTCGATCTAAATTACTTATTAATTTTTCTTACAGAGAAACTAATCCCCGGCGGGAAGTATGCAAAATGTTCTACAGGTCCTCCTGTATTTGGCCATGGTGCAAATTAGTATTACGTTAGTATTTCATTAGTATTAGTATTAGTACTGGCAAATTAGTATTAAGAATTAAAATTAGAAAACTACAGCAAACTATCAGTATATTGTCAAATTTCATAATTATTAAATCTTTCATAACAGTTGCAATTTCTAAGTCCAGTATCACTGAATTTATTTATTGGGTGAGCTAAAAACATCAAATTCTATTTTAACCTGAATACCTCCTATGAATACAACATTTCTCCGCCTAAGAAGTTACCTGCAGAGTGACGGATTGAGCTCGGCATTTCTTCATCTACCATCGCACTAATCGCTACTCTCAGCCATTTATCACAGCCTGCTGATGTTTACTCTACTTTAGACTTCCGCCCTCCACGCTGGTGGAATTGTGCCCTTGCGCTTAAAACCAACCAGTAACCTTCTGTGCGCCTTCGCTATGATGGGCTGAGGCCGCACAACCATGGAGCTAGGATATACTGGAGGGAGCATAGCCGATTCCAATCGGGTTCAAATTAGCTGCAAAAGTTGGGAGACTGGGGCATTGGCAAGGCCCCACACGTGAGCGAACCACAGACGCTTGGCTGAAGTTGGCTCCTCCTCGCCTCCTCACCTCCTCAACAATTCGCCCTCCCTGGCCTCCCATTTTCCAAAGCAAGATTAGTACCGCTCCACAAGTCAAAGGATGAGGTGCGCGTGCAAGTCACTCTCTAATTTGTTATATTCAAGGGCCTGTAATCTTTATAGTTTTCAACTCTTAATGAATCTTTGCTAGTAATTTTGATATTATTAAGTGTCCTCAAGTGAGGAAACACAATTTATTATCTTTCGGAGTCTTAGAATCCCAAATTAATGATTACCGATAAACTCAGCAGCTGGAAGAGCATTCAGCGAGCGTGTGCGCATCCTAGCGTAGTTGGTAGGTAACTGGCTTCCGTGCTGACGTCACACTTGCGAGACGGCTATTGGTTACCACAGACAGAGGAGAAATCTCGAAAACTGGTTCTCTTCACAGACGGCTATGCTCCCTCCATATATACTCCCTCCACGCGCACAACTGCCGCCGTCCGCTGCGCCCGTACGCACAGGGTCCAGTCTCGCGAATTTCTACACCGCCCAACTCTCTCCCTCCACCTACAAGCAGCTTCATAAAGTTGCCATTCGCGCCAATTATCGAACTATGTAGTACTACTGAAATTTATTAACGTGTCTGTTCGTTATAAATTTATTATTAATCACTGCATTATAACCACTACAAGTACTTAGTACGTGGATACTTGAGCGGAATGTTAAAGTTAACCTGTATTAAATCAATATAATAAGTTTTGAGAACGACCGCTGGTGTTTCGCTATTCAACCCTCCATCTCGGCACGCAAAAACTTGCATTTTTAAACTTTTTGAAGTTAACCTTAAACTAACTGAACTTGGCCTAACCTAACCCAACCTAACCTAACTTAACCTAACCTCTTAACCTAACTTAACTTAACTTAACCTAACCTAAATTAATTTAACCTGACATTTCTGTAGCTGCTTGGAGGTGGGCACTGTAGCTGCTTGGAGGCGGAGGGAGAGGGTTGGGCGGGGTAGAAATTCGCGAGATTGGACCCTGTGCCGCCCGTACTTCTCGTCTCGTCTCTTCAAGTCTCGTCCCCTCACTGAGTTTTGGAGCAAATGGCGGCGATCGCTTCGGTGGCTGGTTTCTGCTTGGCGTTGCACAACTAACGCGTTCTCCGGCAGCCAGTGAAGAGTAATCTTCAAGATCAAAGCAAAGCCGCATTTTTATCCTTGAAATCTCTATTGTACCGCTAGAATGTTGAACTTTCCTTTTTTTTTTGAACCGATTTGTATTTTTCTGATAAAATACAGAATAATTCGCAAGTTCGTGTTCATAAGTTCCTTAAAGATTGATTTTATTTATTTATTCCTGCCTTGACTTGTTAGATCTAAGATCCTTTTTCCTGAAAAAAGTGTTACGTCCGGTATTACTCCGTGTATTTTCTTCCCGCGATTCATGTTTCGAGGTCCGAAGTTCACTAATCGCTAAGCTCAAATAAGCAAGCGTCTCAAGAACCGTCTATGCGTGTCTCAAATTCCTTCAATTACATTGTAGAGCCTGCCTTTGTCAGGCTCTACAATGTGAATGTGTTTTGGATTTGAGAGGGTCTGCTATTTATAATCTTCTTAGACGCTTGTTCTGAGGCCTATAGCACCATCCTATCACTATCCTATCTATTGAGCTTACACCCTTTTGTAAGCTCAACACACACTCCAAGTACAACACACGGCTTGACATAAAGCAGAACTCAGCATTTCACGCACCAGAACACAGTGTTTAAAGTTTTTTTGTGCAACAAATTAATCACAAAATACCTCAATGAATAATGCTTCAAAAACAAAAGAGCAACCTTACAATAAATTTATTTAAAGACAATTTTGCCATCTATTTATGAATTGAATTATTCGTCACATCCCCGCACCCGCCTTTGGTCACATTTTGAATTGTACGGTAATATCACACAACATGTATTAGGAAGTCTTGTTTAGAGTACAGCTTCGTAAAGATCAAACGTATTATGCCATCTTACACTTGTGCAAACTCTGGCAGCATTGAATTTAGCTAATAATACACGCAGAAGTTCCAAACAAACGCTCCGTTCCAATATGCTCATCAATCATAAGTCCAATCATAAAATTTGTCACTTTGTCCACCGCAGGCTCCGTAGGGTGAAGAGATACGGTTTGAAATACAGCGCAAATTCTACATCGCCTTCGACAAGTTTGTGCACTTTAGATTACCTTTTGATTAAACAAATTGAGACCGTCGTTACGGTTACGGTGAAGAACAATTTTGTGGCAGGAACGGGCAGGAAAAGTTTTTTTCGTTTAAGAATACGATGAATATCTGATTTAAAAGAAAAAAGAAAAAAAAAAGAAAAAATGTTTATTTCCAAATTGCCACATGAGATACATGCCAACATATAGGCTTTTAAAAGTTTCTTAAATATAGGGCATCCTAAAACAAATGTTCCATACGAGGAGTACTATATATATAATTGACAAACCATCCGAGGTGTACAAGTAGATGAGCCATACGAGGCATAATAATAGACAAACTATACGAGGTGTACTAATAGACAAACTGTCAGAGGTGTACAAGTAGATAGACCATACGAGGCATATTAATTGACAAAATATACGAGGCGTACTAATAGACAAACCATTCGTGGTGTGCTAGTAGTCTAACAAAAGTTCTATACTAGGAGTACTAATTGACAAACCATCCGAGGTGTACAAATAGATAAGCCATACGAGGCATAATAATAATAGGCAAACTATACGAGGTGTACTAATAGACAAGCTATCAGAGGTGTACAAAATAGATAGACCATACGAGGCATATTAATAGACAAAATATACGAGGCGTACTAATAGACAAACCACACGTGGCTTGCCAATAGTCTATCTCTGTCAAGGGTAGTTGAATGAGAAATGAAAAATATGCCCTAAAAATATGCAAAGCCCTATCACCACCAAAAACATATTTCATATCTTCTCGTTATTCACCACATCATTCGGACATGGGTACATGGGATAAAATAGAGATACAGTGTAAGCCGGTTACCACTCATGATTGACAAATATCTACAAAATATTGGTAGAAATGGGTAAACAAACATATATTCAATATCAAAATTCATAGCTTGTACAACATACGGACAGAGAGATAATTTTACTACGATTCATATGCTCAAATTGCACTTTATTTCATTAATTATATATGACATTAATCCGATTCACAGAAAAGCCCTCTGGGGAAGTGCTAGATCTATTTTTGAATCATTTCGCTATTGCAATAAAATTTATTAACCGAATGGTTTTTGCGTAAAGAAATGAAATAGAAACATGTATATCTATTTATGTAGATACATATATATACCTACACACGTACACACACATATTAATATATATTCTTATTTAAAATAAAATATTAGAAAAAATACATAAATAAGATAAAAAAAAGAAGCAACCTACCATCTACTACACAGAAAATGACAGCTGAGCTCACTGTAATCCTAAGAAAATTTTCGTGAAAAATAACTAAAAGGAAGAGAAAACTTCGAAAAACATAAAAATGAGCTGTTTTTTAATTTCTTCACAGAAATTTTTAAGAAAAATCAGGTTATAGTCAAGAAGCAACACAACTCTTCAGCATTATACGGACATGTGTACATGGGATAAAATGGAGTAACATTGTGGCCGGATATCACATCTGAGTGGAGAATATTCACAAAATTGGCACATATAGGAAGATTAGGCCTTGATCCAAAATAATAATTTTGATTACAGAAATTTAGAGTTTTTTCCGATTTGAAAGTTCAGTGCTACTGTGCGCTGAACGCACGAAAAAAAATAAAAATAAAAAAACTAAATGCAATGCTTAAATTACCCCTTTCCCCCCAGCTCAGCCGAAAATCGATTGAAAACATCTTCGAGAATGATTTTTAAATAGCGAGACAACGTTAGCCAAAAATTTAATTCATTATAAACTTTGCACAACCCTCACATCTATAAACCTGTTTATTGGTGTACACACAAAATGTATTTCATGGTATATTTGTCATACAGACGTTAAATATTAATACAGAAAAGAGAAAGAAATAACAAAATAAAGATGAGGAAATACTCCTAATTATGGAAAGAACGTTCGTTCTGCTGCACTGAACTCACGGCTGTGGTGCTCATTGTTGTCGACAGAAATAAGTAAGATGAATATACGAATCGCTTAGCAAATGTAAAATGAAATAGTTTCTAAATTTCTAACAGAAATTTCAGGAAAAATTAAAATTTCTGATAGATGGGAAGTTCACACCGAGATGCAGCAGGCCCTATGACAGAGATGCAAAATGACGTGACACATTTACTCTAAATTCTTTTCCAGTTTTAGAGTTTTTGATATGCTGGGGAAGCTTGTTCCACAAAAAAGCTCCAGAAACTGAGAGAGCTTTTTGTCCCACGTTAGATGAACGGTAACTGACTAAAACATCGTTCCTCCGGTTTGGTCTTTCGTTTGGGATATTAGATGGAAAAAATTTTACCACCTCTGCATTACTTTGGGGGAGGTACAGAGAGGAGAATACTCGTCGAGCTTTCTGGATCATGAATCTGTTCGGTATTGGGATCCAGTCGAGTTTTCTTAAAAGAGGGGTGACATGATCGTATTTATTGAAATTTTCTTTGCATACCACTTTGGCGGCGAAGTTTACACATTTTTGCAACTCTTCCTGACGACATTTAGGTAAGTCTCCCCACACAAGACTGCAGTAGTCCAGACGCGATAAAACTAAAGACTGAATCACTAATAATCTAGATTTTTCGCCAAGTGTGTTCTTTATACGATGAAAGAACATTAAGGTTCCGTTAATTTTGTGGCACATTGTTTCGACGTGTGAATTGAAAGTCATATTTTTGTCAAACCAAACACCCAGATTTTTAACCTTATCGACTGGTTTAATTGTATCGTCTTCAAATGTTAGCTTGAATGGTGGTAAATTTTCAGTCGCATTCTGTGATCCAAAAATAATGCATTGCGTTTTACTTGCGTTAAGTTTGAGGCCATTATGGTCATACCACAATTTCAGATTTCTCAGAAGGTTTTCAGCGTTGGCTTGTGTTTCTGTTAAATCCCCTGTTGAGCTTGTCATGGCAATTTGTACGTCATCAGCATACATTGAGATTTTTGTGTTTGCTGGCATGGTGGGGAAATCGTTGATGAAAATTGAAAATAGGAGTGGGCCGATGATTGAACCTTGAGGAACGCCAAAGTTATTTGGTATGAATGATGACATTTTATTATTCAAGCACACTGCATGAGAGCGGTTTCGTAGGTAGCTTTCAAACCACTGAGTGTCTATTCTGAGGTTTGAAATTTTTTGTAGAAGTTTCTTATGCTCAACACTGTCGAAAGCTTTGGAGAGATCAAGCAATAGTAAGAGAGTTAATTTTTTTGGTCAATATCATTGTAAATTTTTTCTGTTATGTTTAACAGGGCGTCCCGAGTACTGGTATTCTTCCTGTAAGCATATTGATTGCGCTGCAGTAGATGTGACTCGTCTATGTAAGACGAGAGCTGGTTTGTTATTACTTTTTCTAATATTTTGGACATAACAGGCAGGAGACTGATTGGTCTGTAGTTTGACGCTATGTCGATATCACCAGATTTATGTAATGGCTTAATTATGGATAGTTTCCATTGATCGGGAAACTTGTTTGTGACTATAGATGTATTTATTATCAAGCGAATAAAGGGTGCTGTGACAGGGAAGCTGTCTTTTATATGTTGGAGGCTTATGCCATCATGTCCAGTCGCTTTAGTATTCTTTAGTGAGTATAAGATTTTTCGTATCTCTATGACTCGTATCAGTATAATAGAAACTGACATTACTTAATGTATATTAAATCCAAAAGTAATTTCGTCCTTTTCATTGACAACTTGTGAGCCATTTTGCTGTAGAGGTAAACTGTTTTACCCACAGGTAAGGAATTATACACACTTGAGGAAAGGTCGTGTTGGTCAAAGTTTTCTACAAGAGTAAACTCACTGGATTTCTTGGATGGCTCTCCCACGATATCAGCGCTGGTACTGGCAAAAATGGCATACACGGTGGGACGAATGACTTTCACACCAACTATTACCTTAAAGTGAATGGAGCTATAGCTCAATCATATGGAGTGAATAGCCCCTCAGTCTAGTGGGAGGAGTTGTAGCTCAGTCAAGTGGAGTAAGCTACAGCTAAGTCATATGCAAGGCAGGGCTGCCACTGAGGTTTTTCTCCTTCCCCAGATTTGCGGTAGAAATTCCCCTATTTTCGTCAAAAATCCTCAAAAATTAAGGAAAAAACGTTCTATGGTAAATATTGAATAGAAACTGACATTACTTAATGTATATTAAATCCAAAAGTAATTTCGTCCTTTTCATTGACAACTTGTGAGCTATTTTGCTGTAGAGGTAAACTGTTTTACCCACAGGTAAGGAATTATACACACTTGAGGAAAGGTCGTGTTGGTCAAAGTTTTCTACAAGAGTAAACTCACTGGATTTCTTGGATGGCTCTCCCACGATATCAGCGCTGGTACTTGCAACATTTATGTTTCTCTTATGTAGCACTGAGCATAGTTTTGTTTTAATTTTTCAAAGAAATATTGCAGCATTTACTACAATACCTACAGTTGGGATTACTATTTCATTTCAAGCAAGTTTTAATTCGGTTGCACCGAGCCAACCATTTCTAAAAGACTGCGTACCGAACTTTCGTTTCGTAGAATATGATTCGGTACGGTAAGCCATTGGAAAAAATAATTAGCATTCTAAAGCAAAAATAATAATTATAAAATAATGAAATCATTATGTAAATGGCATTAATCACTAAAATGAACCTATTTGTCATCTTTGTTAAGTTTTACTCGTTTAAACGTTAAGTTAATATTCAAAGTCGAAGAACTAATTGCTGAAAAGCATGTAACAGAGTTAGTCTCTGTAACGCATATAAGTTATGAAAATACAAATAAATAAAACGTTAATATTGAAAGTTACTGATTGAAATCTACGCGTGCTCCATATTTTTAACATCTCTTAACTTTGAACCACACAAGTATTCAATCTGCAAGAACTCCTGCTTCCGCCTCTTTTGCCGAAGAAAATACGATAAAAATATCTGAATTCCCAAATGAACATATAAGAATAATTACCACATAATTTAAGCTAATGCGGAGAATGTTGATCAAAAAGTATTCGCTCAGAGGAAGGAAGCTAGCAACCGTCACGGTCACTGTTTGCCTTTTCATTCCTTTTATAGAGCGAACTCTCGAGACTTAGCTTTGTGAGCTGTGAGAATGAGAGTAATGAGACTGTTCATTGTTCCGATGTGAATCTCGTTGCTAGTCTAACGAGTTCGATCCTCGTTCAAACTTCGTTATATCGCCTTTTATTCATAGTTAAAAGGGGGTATTTCCTGTTCTGCATCATAATTTCTTAATCCGAATGAGCGTACGTTCACTTGTAATTCAAAATTATCCATGGTATACATTTTTTGCATAGGAAATAATTCTTGGCCGAATTCCCCCAAATTTTACGGTTTTTGCAAAAGTTTCCCCCATTCCCCTAGACTACGAGCGTTTCCCCCAGATCTAGGGGAAATCCCCCATCAGTGGCAGCCCTGATGCAAGGAGTAGCCCCGCAATCTAGTGGGAAAAGTTGTAGGTCAGTCAAGTGAAGGGAGCTACAGCCAGCTAAGTAATATGCAGGGAGTAGCTCCTTAGTCTAGTGGGAGGAGTTGTAGCTCAGTCAAGTGGAGCAAGCTACAGCTAAGTCATATGCAAGGAGTAGCCCTCAATCTAGTGGGAAAAGTTGTAGCTCAGTCAAGGGAAGGGAGCCACAGCCAGCTAAGTCATATGCAGGGAGTAGTCCCTTAGTCTAGTGGGAGGAGTTGTAGTTCAGTCAAGTGAAGGGAGCTACAGATCAGTCAAAATCTTATTGTAGTAATCCATTTTGAAAATACCAATCATGAACTGGATCGTGGCATCTTTTAGCTTTGATAAAGTAATTATGAAAATTGAATTGGCGAATACTGGTTGGTCAGTAGCATTATGAAAATTACCTCGTGTACCAACGGTGGCGCACGTCGCAGTCAAAATGTTAATGAATAGTATAATGCGAAATTTTTATAATTGACTTGTATCTTTTACGCCGCTCAAATATCTGAATCACGCTCAGCCTCCTAATGCTGGATACTAAGCACATTTTACTACAGCTTGTCTTTAGAGTGCAGCATTGGCGGAAATTTTACGTGTTCCTCGACGAAAAGAAAAACGATTGTCTCGCTCATCACATCCAACAGATTGTCACGAAAAACGCAAAAATTAACGAGTGATTATGTCAATTCTTAACTCAAACTTAAGGTTCGATTAATTTGAACTTGACTCGGATTAATTTGAACTTAGCTTGGATTACTTTGAACTTGGATCAATTTGAACTAGAATTGGATTAAATTGAACTTGACTTAGATTAAATTGAACTTGACTTGAATTAATATGAAGTGAAAAAGGTGTAGACTCGTTCCCCATTCGAGATTTCATTAAAACCTTGAATTAAAACAGTAGCGTCAGCCTTATATCTCAGTACACTTCAGGTATAAAAACTTCAGGTAGGATTAAATGATCATTAATGCGAAAGTTTGTGTGCAGAAGAATTCACGGTAAATTTTCCACTTTAAATAATCAAACATATTCCAGCTTATCCTGACCTAATTAAAACCTTTTTAATCTACGGTGTCCTGAAATAACTTATTTTGATATTCCTTAGCTAATCATAGCCTACCCAAACAGATTTCAAACTATCCCAAGCTTAAATAACATTTCCTACCTGATCTGTCCACTAATTTTCGAATTCCGTTGCTAGAGTTAACCTGGAAACGGCAGTCTCCCATATCGACCAGTTGACCGTAACTATGATACCGATTTTAGCTCAAATGACGATTGATAATTCCTCTTATTTAGTTAACGAAATCACAGGGAATAGATGGACGGAAAGACTGACAGACGAATCACAAACAGAACTATGATAAATAATTTCGGTGCAACCGCCATACACCGCCCGGGCCAGCTTTTTTGTGGCGTCTCCTTTATCGCTATGGCCAGTTGTTTTCCCCTGTATTATACCGTCTTCTGTAGCCAGCCCTTTAGCTGTAATTTGGTTCAAAATTTTAGTTTCACTATTCATAAAAAGCTTACCTATCTTTTTCGGTAGGAAATCCTATCAGAAAGCTAGCGAAAAACTTCAACTCAATCTTTGTAACATAAGGAAATTGCAAAACAACTCAATTACTATCGGTGATTACAATATTTACCTCGGGAAACTGTGCAATCTGATAGCGCGGCTCCACAAGCTCAAATTTCCAACTATTGCGTCATTTAAAAAATATTTATGAGAGATCAATTTAAAATTATTTATGTATCAGACGGATGAAGTATAATTGGATGTCTCCTGAGATTATTCGAACAGATGGTTCTTACCTCATATAAGGAAACTTTCGTATTCAAACAAAATGGAGGTTTATCTCTCGTATCGAGACCTCTCATTTTTCTGTGACAGCGCTCATTCCTGCAGGTATAAAAATTTCGAGTTTTTCACGTGACCTCATGCATGATTGCAATGAGCAGGCCTGTAGATAAGTGAGCCAAAGGCGTAATGCAATGAGTCCGGTATTGAACTGCTACCAAGCTATGATGATTTCTCTCGGTAGGATTTCATTAATTCAGTAAAACTCGAAACGTCCTAGGTACTTGTGGGTTATCTGTCACCACTTTTAATATTTGGTTTCCTTTTGATGCTAAGGTCAGGTTGAGTAAGGTTAGATTAATTAAATTATTAAGAGTATTTTTTACATTTTTGTTTTGTTTCAGGCCCAAATGAATCTCAGATACCATCGGTGATTACATTATCCATAATGATCCCCTGGGTTGTTTGTCACAACTTGTTAGGGGTAAAAAATTTATTTAGGGCAAAAAATGAAAAAAGTGATTGTTTTATGAATATTGAATTAATGTTCTGAACAGTATGAATGGATTTTTCATGTGAGAAGGTATCCATGTTGATTTATATTTTTTTCTAACGCAATTTCTCTTTATTCCATATATATATAATGTATATGTATAAATATAAATGGAAAGTAGTCACTTTTCACTTCTCACTTTTCAATCACTTTTTTCACTTTTTCCCCTAAATAAATTTTTTGTCACAAACAAGTTGTGACAAACAACCCACCTGTAGGGCGTCCTGAAATACGCTAAAGAGTGCTATCATTAGCCTTCAAGTCGTTGAAAATAACAAAATTAATTCATTAGATTATTACACAATTTATCAAATCACTAAATTTTTGGCGTAATGGAAACTTTTAACGTTAATCTCGAGTGAAATGAGATTGTGTGACGCTATGTAAAATACACAAGAAGAACGAAGAAAGAACGTTACGTAAGTAGTAATAAGACGATAGTTTTTCTGAAGTTCATTTTTTAAGCTGCCTTTCAGTTTCTTACCACGAGTTTTCCACACCGATCAACATTCTAATCAGATCACATAAATAAAAAAGGAAGAAACCATCTGACCCCTAGTGAATTGTGGAAAACTGTTAAAGGCCTAAGTATAGCTAAGGTAACGGAACAGTATACTCCCTACGGGGTGTTGTTTCTTATGCGTTTCTTCTGTGTAGTTGAAAATTCTCTAACCACATCAAAGGCGATCTCAAGAGAGGAAGTGAAGAATATATTCTATTAAAATTTAGTTGAAGCCACTCTGACCAAAACAAATGTTATCCAAAGAGAAAATACAAAAAGCCACATCTGAAATGGAGTCGAAGGAAGGCGAAATTTATGAACGAGGTGTGTTGCCTCACATGATCCCCTGCTCATAGAAACAGTAAATCGTTAAAGGAGTTTATGAAACGAGATAGAAATTGGAGAAGAAATTAATAGCGCTGAAAAGTAGGAGAGCAGTGATCCGAAGAAAAGATGATTTATACGAGAACTAAAACCATTTACATATTAACAAAACTGTCATACCTAGCTGTTAGGTTTTGTTAGCGATAATGATGAAATATCAAAATACCTTTGACATCTAAAGTAAAATTCCTTTGCCCATTTTGCTTTTAGTTTGTGGCTGAGTGGTGTGTGACGTTCACTCAGTTTACTCATTTGTGCCTGTGACGTCCATGCTGCTGGTGAGCACTTTGTGTGATAATTTAATCATGTTTGGGGCTACAACTTTGATTTATGTCGAAAAGTAATCAGTAGTGAAGTAAGCGTTCCGTTGTTGTATAAATTATATTTCTTATGTTCAAGGTATTCTTGTTACTCGCACGCCTCTTCCTTGCCCGTACCCGTTACACCTTGCCCAAACGACCGAATTGAGTGTAAATTGTTCTCGTTAACTTAATTTATCTTGAGTTCGTCAAATAGACCTCAGAAGTCTAAATTTGCCCGTCTTTCCTCTGATAGATGCTCGTAGACTGCACATGTATTGTAATGCTGATTTGCGTTCATTTCTTAATTCCCGTAATTGTAATTCATTAACCTTACTTAAGCATGAATCCTTCAAACGAACTTAAGGAGGTCGACCCTGGCAAACCCAGGCCCCTGTCGGTCAGATGACCCATTTTTTGGTTGTTGTTGAAAAAGCACCATTAGGTATTGGACTATTCGGTTCTAAAATTTTATGGCGGTACGGACACTAGATTCGTCCCCTCCCCCCCTCCCCCAGGGGGGGTTAGGGGGCCAAAAGTCCTGAATTTGTGACCACAATTCGACCCCCTGTAAAAAAACGGAAATAGAAAATTTAAAACAGTAACTTTGTTCAAAATGCTTCAAGGTTTCTAAAACTGTCTTTGGTTTTGTTCTAGCATAAAAACTCAATGAGTTCTATTCATTTGAAATATAAAAAAAGGAACTAAAGAAACTAATATGTTCAACTTTTTCAAAAAACTAAAGCCTGAATCGAAAAAATTAATAACAAAAATTGTGTTTCTGTTCAAAAGTTACATTTAATAGTCAAATTTCATTACAATAAGCCTACAATAAAAAAATTTCATAATTTTTATGAAAAAATAATTTTTTCTTTTTAAGTTTTTTGTAAATTACAATTCACAGAGTGAATATAAAGTTATGCATGGATATGACCGAAATAATAATGAAAATAGAATTCAATTTTATAAATTGTCCATTATATTACAGTTCATATAACAAATTATTTATGCATTATTACTAGTTGAGCATATAAGGAGTATAGTGTGTGACATTGTATAGAGTGACTGTGAGAGTATTAGGAAACGTTTTTGTTTCTTTTTGTTTGATAACTTTATTTTTAGTATATTTGGTGAGTGAAGACTTCTTCTGCTTGTAAAATTTGTACTGAGATAGAAGTCTGTGTTTGAGAATGGCAAGAAATAGGACTGGTCGTAGGAAGGGAAGTGCAAGTGGAATGGATGAGGAGATTGAATGCATGACTTGTAAAGAGTGGGTAGATATAGATGCATGCAAAGGTTTGAGAGAGACGAGTCGGAGAAAGTTGAGTGATCTTGTGTTTACGTGCTGGAAATGTTTGAATGATGAGAGTAAGAAGTTGAAAGAGGAAGGTTGAGAGATTGACAATTCTGATGGTTGCTTTAGAGGCTGACTTGAAGGATGAAAGGAAGCTGAACAAAGGAAAGAATGAGAATGGTGCAAATGCAGTAAATGATGAGGTAAATGACGGTGCAAGGAGTGCAAATGCAATGGAAGATGAGTAAATGATGAGGCAAATGATGGAGCAAATGTGACAGATGAGAGCAGAAGGATGAATGAGCACGATAAAAGAAGTACGAATGGAAAGAGAGTGATGGAACAACCTGTTGATGTTCCACATGAGGTGCAGGTGCCTGTAGTGGAAGTGAATGAAATGAAGATGGATGGAAAGAGTGATGTGAATGGAAAAATTGAACGAAAGAGTAGTATGAAAGGGAGAGTGAGACCTACGATTAGAATATGTGGTGACAGTATGGTTAAGAATGTGGATAGGTTTGTGAGGATGACTGACAGTAGTGGGTGTACGAGCATGAGAGGAAAGGGAGTGAAAGAGATTTGTAGGCATGCTGAGGAAGTGATAGATGGAACGGATGAAGGAATGGTTGTACTGCAAGGAGGTGGCAATCGGCTGCTTGAATGTGGGAGAGAATGTACGGTGAATGCAATCATGAATGTGGTTGAAAGGGCGCGGAAGAAGAATGTTAGAGTGGCGGTGACTAGCCTCTTAAGAAGGCCTGCGTGTGATGAGGAGTATGAAAGGGTGCGAAAGAAGGTGAATAGGGAGGTGCATGAAAGGATTATGAGTTTGAAGGCTGAGAGTATGAGAAAGCGTGAATTGGGTTCCAGCTTCCTTGATATGGATAACGCGATCCAGATTGGATGTTTTCGTGGAGATGGAGTCCACCGTACACAAGAAGGTGAGATGAAACTCTCCAGGAGATACATTCGGTGGATCGAGTCTACTCATATTGCAATGGAAGGTGGAACAGGATGCATGAAAAGCTGTCAGAGAAAAAATGAAAAATGTCATAAATTGTCCAAAAGTGTTGCGAGGTTTGGATGTATAAATGTGCGTGGATGGAATGAAGGAAAGTTAGATGACCTTGTAGCAGAATTTAAGAATTTAAAGTTGGATTGTATTGGTGTAGTGGAGACCTAAATGCATGATAGAGTCAGTTTAAAATGTAAGTAGAGTAAGTACTACATGATAGGAAAAGGGCGTGTAAGTTGGAAAAAAAAGAGGTGGTGACGTGAAGTTGGTCTCATTATAAAAAATGTTCTAAATTGGAAAGTAGAAAAATTCCAAATACAGCGTGAAAGAATTCATGTCAGGGAATGTGTTACTGTGGTATGTTATATGAAAACTGATGGGATTTTAGCTCATCAAGAGAATGTAAAAAAGTATGAGATATTAACAAGAATTGTTCAAGAGCATCGCAGATGCCCTCTGATTGTGATGGGTGACATGAATGGTCATGTTGGTATACATGGTGAGCCTGTGAATGCAAATGGACAAAAATTGATTGATTTCTGTGATGAGAATGAACTTGAGAACCTGAATGTCACAATAGGAAATGGCTTGCATACATGGCAAAGGAGGGAATGGAAAACTGCAATTGACTATATGATACTGAATAGTAGAGCAAGAGTATGTGTCAAAGAAATGTTTGTAGATGAAGATGATTTTTATATTGATAGGGACCATAAAATGATTGTGCTGGAATATAATTGGGGTGGAAAGGAGTCGATGTAGAAGGCCAGCAGAGTAAAAGAAAATTGGCGTATAAAAATGGCAAACTGGGAAGAATTTAGAAATGAATTGAGTAGGTGTAACTGGAACAGGTGTGGAAATGTAAATGATCTAAATGGGGAGATTGCAAGAACCTTGTATGATGTGGCAGAGCAAAAGATTGGTAGAATGAAATGCAGGAAAAGTACAGGAAATGCTAGGTGGCTTACAAGTGAGATGAGGTAAGAACGAATGAGAAGAAAGAATTTAAATAAGAAACAAAGAAATACGAGGAAAATGTATGAACAACGCATAATTACTGAGGATGAATGGCAGAGTGCATGGAATGAGTACAAGGACCAACAGAAGAAAGTAAGGAGAATGATTAATGAGGCTAGAGTTAAAGAAGAGAGACACCAAGTTGAAAATCTTAGACAAAAAGGTCGGGATTGAAAAAAGATTGGTATAGGTTTATACAAGGTAATGATAAAGTTGGTGAAGTTCAAGTCGACGAATTAGTAGTAAATGGTTGCAGTGTGCGAGAAAGGGTGCAAATGGTGAAAGCAGTTTAACAATTCTGGGAGGACATTGGTGGAATGAATGAGCAGGTTTCAGACGATGAACCTGTAAATTTTCTGATTGATGAACATGTGCTGCAAATGGAAGACAAAATCACTTTTGAACAGATTGTAAGTTTTTTGAAGAAAGTGAAAAATGAAAGGTATGTGGCCCTGATAGGATCCCATATGAGTTCTATAAATGTGGAGGAGAGAGTGTAGTCAGTATTTTGAAATGTTTATTTGATCAGATATGGAAGAGCGAAAGAGTACCGGATGACTGGAACAAGTGTAATGTAGTCCTGTTGCATAAGAGTGGACATAAGAGTATGAAAAAACTTAAAAATTACAGACCAATTGCACTGGCTGACACTGTATGTAAGGTCTTTTGTGGTATTTTGAATGAGAGAATGAACAATTTAGTTGAGGAATTAGGAGTCCTGGGAGAAGAAAAGAAGGGTTTTGGGCAATATTGACGTGGGGAGGATAATCTGTTTGTGGTGAGTGAAGTAATAGAGCGAATGAGGAAGGATGACAAGATGGTATATTTAGCATTCCTGGATATTGAAAAGGCGTATGACAGAGTGGATCGGGTTAGGCTCTTTGATATTTTGAGAAAAGTCGGGTTCAGCAGAAAAATAGTAGAAGTTGTACGAAGTCTGTATGAGAACACAAGCGCTATCTACAGGTTAGGAAATTTAGAAACAGAGCAAGTGAGGAGTGTTAGAGGAGTGAGACAGGGCTGTACTCTGTCTCCCCTGTTGTTCGGATTGTACACTGAAGAATTAGCAGTTCGACTGAGAATGAGTGGCTTAGGACTGAAAGTTCGTAATGAGAGACTGAGCTGTTTGTTGTATGCTGATGATGGGGTTGTGGTTAGTGAATGTGGACATGAACTGCAAAGGATGCTTGACATTGTGAATGGATATAGTACAGATTTCAAGATGAACTTTGGTGCCGACAAAAGTAAGGTTATGGTTATAAATAACGATGAGACTGATAGAGACAGACTGTGGAATATTGGAGAAATCAGAATAGGTAGAACAAAAGAATACAAATATCTAGGTTGTGTGATAAGTGAAGATGGATGCACTAGAACTAAGGGTGAGAAAGTGGCAAATGCAATGCAGTGGAGTGGACGGTTAAGTAGTGTGGCCAGATACAGAGCAAACAAGTATGAATGTGTGAGAGGAATGTGGAAGTATGTTGCTGTACCTAGTGTCATGTATGGTATGAGTGCTCTTGCCTGGAATGGAAGTGATCTTGAAAAGCTGGATGTAATACAAAATAAGGTAGGACGGTTAGCAGTGGGTGCTTCAAAATGGACATCTACAGAAGCTATTAGAGGTGACCTAGGGTGGAGCCTATTTTCAGAAAGAATGATGAAAGCTGTGCTGAATTATAAGGTGAGAATTGAAAGAATGCAGAATAGCAGGTGGGTAAAGTGAATTTTTGAATGGAATCTGACTGTAAGCTATCGGGAGAAAGTATGTTGGGGGCATGCAATGAAACTTAGTATGCAAAAGATTATTCATGTTAGAATTGGGAGACCTGTGGATGACTGGAGTTTAATAAATGTTGGAGGTGTAGGGCCGGAGTGGGACTGCAAGAGGTGGAAAAAAGAGATTGAGAGGCAAACAAAGGAGTATGGATTGAATAAGTGGAAGCTTAGCATGATGCGGAAGCCTACATTTAACTGGTATATGAAAAAGGAAGCACCTAAGTTAGAGATGTTCTATGATGGTTTATTTTTAAGTCAACTCTTGTTTGCTGTGAGGTGTAAGTCATTGAGTGTGAACAGACGTACATGGAGATGGAATGAGAATAATAACAGATTATGTCGGCAGTGTAATAGCGGAGTGGAGGAAGCAATTGAGCATTTTGTGCTGGAATGTAGTAAGTATGAGAAAGAGAGAAAGAGTTTCATGAATGTGGTGCTTGAGCAGTATGGAGAGAATGAGTAGTAAGCGAGAAGTGCTGAAGATGATTGCGGTATGAGCTGTCTTGCTGAATTGGATCAGGAGTGTAATTTGAGCATCATTGAAGCTATGAAAATGTTTCTGGTACGTGCCTGAAGTACGAGACAGTGACTGGAATGAGCCAATCAGGAAGAGTGGGCTGTAATGACCCAATATGCCTGGGGATGGTGTTTTGACACAATGGTTATCCCAGTGATGCCGTCCAATGGCAGCTTGTGACAAGGATTGGTAGATCCTGAGTAGTTTAGTGGACAAGAATGGTACCAGGCGCTGAACTTTCTGTGTGAAAATTGTGGAGGGCATTGTAGGCCGTTACAAAGGCCCCGACGCTGTCGGCCCTCAAGTTCAAGTTCAAGTTCAAGTTCAACTAACAACCCTCATTTTCAACATTCAAAAGAATAGGTCAGTGAGTTTTTATGCTAGGAAAAAGACAGTTTTAGAATCCTTGGAACATTTCTAACAAAAGTACGGTAGCAAACTTACCCAATTGGAAAAAATTATTTTTTATCAAGCTCAAAACCCAAAATTAGTGTATACTTTAGTTAGTGATCATATATCGCATACAAAAAACAGAAAGTTACGAGTGGATAATTTGCTATAGTACATTTGTGGGAAATGTTCCAAGGATTTCAAAACTGTCTGATTTTCTTCTAGTATGAAAACTCAATGACTTCTATTCCTTTGAAACATCCTGAAAAGTATCAAAGAACTAATATTTCGTTTTTTTTGAAGAAATAAGGCCTAAATCGAAAAATTTACACGAGAAAAATATTTTTTTTTCAACAAATGTATATAGTAGTCAAATTTCAAACCAGTCTGATCAAAATTTAAAAATCGCTGGGTTGACTCAAAAAAAGAGAATATTTTTATGTAATTTATGAACGGTATTTCGTACATGTGATATTGAAATTCACATGGCGAATATGACATAATGTTTGCAGATTATTTGTAGATGAAAATAGAACATGGAAACAGTATTCAAGTAGAAACTTTTTCCATGATATTACAATTCAACGCAAATTTTTTGCTTTTGGGCTCTCCTGAAAAATCGTACGTTTTTACATTCAAAAGAATAGAAGTGATTGAGTTTTCATGCTAGAACACAACCAAAGACAGTTTTAGAATCCTTCAGGCATTACGACCAAAGTTAAGCAAACAAATTTTCCATTTAAAACTTTTTTTTGGTTGCAAAAATATTAGTTATTGTTATGTTATTAGTGATCAAATATCGCATATATGAAAAACGAAAAGCTTCAAATAGAAATTTGTTCACGTAACTTAGTTCGCAATGCTTCAAGGATTCTGAAACTGTCCTTGGTTTTCTTCTAGCATGAAAACTCAATGACTTCTATTCCTTTGAAATATCCATAAAAAATGATCGAACCAAAAAACTAATTTTTCGTATTTTTCGAAAAAAATAAGGTGTAAATCGAAAAAGTTACTTGGGTAAAAAAGTTTACTTTCAACAAATACATATACTGACTAAATTTCAACCGAATCGGATGAAAGAATTGAAATCTTGGGTTGACCTCCTCAAGACAGGGAAAGTCGTAACACCAAGTCTCAGCTAGAGAGCTGAACGAAAGGAACCTCCACTACGGATTTTAGAAAACAGGAAATCAACGTACAAGGCATGCTCCAAAACAGGATATGGTGAGCATTAGAATAGCAAGTTAAGAAAATGGGAAAACAAGAGATGAAGAAAATAGAGCAAAAAGGTAAAAACAGTGAGAGAAGCTATAGGAGCACGAAAGAAGTTTCGAAGGCTTATCTGCAGATGAGAAAGCTTAACAAAATGTCAGGGGCGCCGCCAGTCCCCATAGCTTGCAACCATGTTGACAGCCCATCGACTATTCTCTGCCCCATGAGAAACCAATAAGAAATCACGAAGGTGTGAATCTTGTTTCGAATACATAAAATGAAATTAGCAGAAGAGATAGAAGCAGGGAGCTTTGTGAAAATTGAACATCTCTAAAAATTTGTTATATATAGTTTGGGTCGCATAAAGAATCGACATCAGTTATCGCTTCTATCTTCATAATGAACCGTATGATCATCTCTCAACAACAGCCTTATTATATTGATTTATCGTTACTTTTCTTCATTAATCTTTCTTCGAAGTTCACTGACGGTGATAGTTACTTCCCCATTTTTATGCCGGTGATAACCTGATGTCAGTACCAGTTGATTGACAGTGGTGGCCATAATGATAAAATAAGAGACAAAAATACTGACAAAAGTCCAGAGCCTGCGTGACAATTTCCATAACATAATTTTTTGAGTGAAAAAAATTAAAGCTGATAAACTAAAATCTCGAGGCATCAATAAAGTCATTGACAAGAAAAATCTAGACAAAATTCAAAAAATTGAAATAATTTATTTACCACAAGCTATACAGAAGTAGATTTAATGGTCAAAATTAAGTATAGCTACCTGTGGGGCCGAATAAGTTCAGCGACTTCTAGGGCACCCTACCATCAACGTATTTTAAGGTGTTCAATAATGATTTCCTCTAATTCACTCAACCTAGTTACGCATTAGATTGATCAATGAATTATTTCAATCGAGATTTGATACACAATTTTACAAAATGGTTCAAATGGGCTATATGTTAGCAGTATATTCTAGAAATGACTTGAGAACAGACTGAAGATCAATTACGTTAACCAGGCCAAATTACACTGGCAGGATGAGTCATTTAGGAGAAGAGATTTGACTTGCTATCTTACATGCTTAATAAATCGATACGAAAAGAGATTCAAGATTTATTTTGCAAGCTTTGTAAGAATTTCTTTCACGGATCACCGCATGGACTGAGTTCCAAGTCTTTGTTTTAATGAAAAATAGTTTATTTTCAATAAGGATCATACCAAAGGTACATCATTGTTTTTTATAATATCTTATAGTAAGGATCCTTAGTTGATTCAAACACATGAGTATCGTAATACCCATGTCATTAGTCGAAACAAATGATTGAGAAGCAATGAATTCCTATTGTTGCTAATCTAGATTTGATAATATCTGAATCTACAATTAAAAAAGAAGACGTAATTTCAGTGACGATACACTGTTGAGAACACTCTTATTAGTGATCAATTACACTGAAGTACGATCTCTTTGACTTGCGGTGTAAACCGTTATTTCTGAGAGTAGAACGAGGGGATCAAAATATATATACGTCTAAGGCAACTAGGTTGACATTCAAAACGATATTTTCACTTCATCGTATCAACAAGTGTTCCAATCAAGGGACTCGGAGAAGTTTATTTTGTCACACCACGAATTTATATTTTCATGCTAATAATAGTGGCAAGAAAGAGTCTACCTGAGTTAGAAACATGAAAATAATTGTTCTACGATGGCATCCCTAGACATGTAAAACACAACTGGAGTAATACGTGAAATTAACCCCCTAGATAAGGCTGTCATAATATGCTAACGAGCGTAAGAAATTATACCATTGCTAGAACTTGTCTCGAGGTCAATAATTTATAGTAATTTCTTGACCTTGTTCAGACATAAAGCTGCATCTAATTCAAGTTTTTAGGTTTATTCGTTGCTCTAGGTGCACTTCCGTAAAACTTTGCTTTACCGCACCGAACAAACCTATATACATACATGGTATTTGTTCACAGCCCGTGATCTTCCTCCTTGTGAACGCCGTGAGCTAGTCGTGGAGCTGAGCTACTGTCACGCTGTCGGTTACCTCCCCGAAGTGAGGAAATTTGCGAGGAATCTGCCACTTTAAGTGTTCTGATAAATCTCTCAGAATGTGCTGACCACCTGCAGTATATGTCCAGAGTTTCCACCGTTCTTTTCTTTTCCCCTATGGTAGTTTTTTCCTGGATGTCCAGAGTTTTGAAATGATTTTGATTTTTGAAAAAAAATCATTTCTTTACGATAAACAATACGGCTTCCGCTCTAAAAAATCAACAACACAGGCTATATTAAACCATTTACAATTCCTTTATTCTAATATAGATGAAGGAAAGTCTGTCTTCTTTCTATTTCTTGACTTTCTAAAAGCATTCGATTGTGTGGACCATAAAATATTATTCTCGAAACTACACTGCTATGGCATCCGAGGGGTTGCCCATGATTGGTTCAGATCATACCTAACAAATCGGAAGCAATACGTTGTCATTGACGACGCATAATCAAACCCACAGACACATCGCTCATATTAGTTCTAAATTATCATAACCCATCGGAATCCTAAATCAAATTAAAAATTTTCTGCCTGAAACAGCTTTACAAATGCTCTACCGAACGCTAATTTTTTCCATACTTGTAATACGGAATAGAAGCATGGCACGGAACTGATAAAATTAAAACCAATAAAATTTTTACTTTGCAAAAAAAACCATCAGAGCGGTAAAGAACCTAGAATACAATACTCACACATATGATTCATTCAAAAATTTACAAATACCTAAACTTTCGGATCTCTACAAAATCTCCATTTGTAATTTCATTTACAAAACATTAACAAATGATGGCGACAATAGCTTAAAACAATTATTAGCTGCGCAAACTGGTCATCACGACCATTTAATCCAAAATAGAAGTAAATTCATGCTTCCTTATTTTTCAAAAGCCCGGTCGCAACCCAATTTCCTCTTCGCTGGAACTAAAACTTGGAACTCAATACCTGCGGAGATCCGTGAAAGTAATTCTTACAAGGTAATCAAAGGAAATCTTGAATCTCACTTCCTATCAGAATACTAGTCGTGTAAGATCACCAAGTCAAATCTTGCCTCCTACATGTCTGGTCCTAATAACGTAATTTGCCACGAGTAACCTCGCCAATCATCAGTTCGCTCATAAATCGTTTATCGAATATACTGTTAAATACAGCCGATTTGACCTATATTGCAGCATCAAACATCGAGTTTAATTATCTCATTGATCAGTCTAATGCGAAACTAGGTTAAGTGAATTAGGTTAAATATTATTGTACACCTTAGAATAACTTGATGGTAGGATGCCCTAGAAGTCGATGAACTTGTTCAGGCCCACAGGTAGCTATACTCAGAATTGACCATTGTACTAGGCTTAAGAAACATTCTACCTCTGTATCACCTGTGGTAAATAAATTGCTTAAATTGTTTAAATTGTTTAAGTTACTTCCTCAACACTAGTCAGGGCACGCTCATCAGTTGAGAGAATAATACAAATGTTCGTGTAAGAGGAAAATAGAACTTGCGCGTAGCAGCATAATTTGCCTAGTTCATTACTCACAACATCAAACAGCACACTGTACGTTAAAAAAACACTTCGGGGAGGTCACTAAAGCTCTCCAGACTCCGGAGACCGCAGTAAACTATTAGCTCGCTGATGGTCAAGTAATTTTGATATGATATTTCCAAGTTCAAATACACATTACAGCTTAGGTGTCGTGTTAGTGTGTTGGTAAACTGTGTTGGTCATTTCAATTAGAGTGATTAATACAAAGGGGTTATCTCATTCTCAAGGTTAGACGAGCTCTATGTAGCCATAGAGTCGTCCAACTATGAACACCTGGCTAAAGAAAAGTAAATAATTAGTTAATAGCCAATTTGTTGTTTCGTAAACTTGCAAATCAAGTTCCAACCTTTTTCATTCTTTACATAAATTAAATTAATTACAGTTGATGAGTTACCATCATGAATCTACCCTCAGTTCAAGGACTATGTCAAATTTTTCACTCAACATTTCTGGTTTCACTGTGTTTGAATTACAACTGAACTTTTTGGCCTGCATTCACAAATTTTGTGCAAATGAATTTCAAAATCATCAGCCGGTACCACAGATAAAATTAAAACATTCAAATAAACTCTACCAACATCACACTTGACGTGGGTTCTTGCTCATAGCCAGCTACATAACAGCGTGAAAGTAAGCATAGAAACTAATCTCTACAAAAATCTCTCCACACAGTCTAGTAAAATTATCGAGGCTGCAACTGCAGGACTAAGGTTCCTTTAGTGAGAAGTCGAAGGGAAATCCCACTTCGAACTTTATGAGGTCTCTACCAAGAAGTTTCACAGGGAACATCTGGTGACGAGTTAACTATAGGGAAAGATAAAATACGGAATGAAACACGTAAAATAATGTTGACTCAATAACAGAAGAGGAGTAATATGTTGGAAATTGTTGCGACGTGCTTCTAATACTGCATTTTGAGAGCTAGCCAGGCGTCGCTTCCCCACTGTCTGTAGTTAACCGCGGATTTGGGGCTCGAGGAAGGTGTGGTGGTACAAGAAAATTTTTGAAAAACTGTTGTGGGCTTTTGAAATTTCACAGAGGAGAGATTTAGGCAGCTTCTGAGGTCGGCCGATTGTTGTTGCAAGATTATTATTTCCTTGTGGAGTCGCATTGGGGCCAACGGAGTACCACAATTCCCATTACCTGCCTGCCAATATTCTTCGTTCTGTTTTTAGGTTTGTGTGTTTGAGTAAGTGAATTTCTTTATATTTGATTCAGGAGTTATTACTTTTCTATAAGGTGTTAGAGCTATTAGGAATACATAAATTGGTGAAATTACTCATTATCAATCTCATTAAAAGCTCGATAAGATATCTGACCTGCTAAAAAAAGTGGTTATTACTAAAATTACATAAACGAAATAAACATAAATGATGAAATTCCTAAACATCGAGGAAACTGTTATTGTCTCGTTTTGAGTTTCAGTTGAAAATGAAATACCATGTGGTTGACGAGACTGCCGAGATCACTTTTTCTTCAGTACATTAAAGAACAATTAATTGTGCCGTACAATGAATGGTTGCTTCACTGAATCACATACATTGAAATAGATTTTACTTTAGCTCAATTTTCCACTTTTTAAAGTAGCTGGAGATGAAAAACGTTCGCCATTATTAATGGCCGAAGAATGGCCATAAGAAGAAGCAAGCCTTTCGCCAATGTTACTCGGCTGAATAAGTTCTGTAACTTAAACTCCCATAACTTGGAATGTAACGTCGGGTGTAGCCACATTCTAATTCCACTGGAAGAATGTATCACATAACAGTCTTTCACGCGTGTGTTTTTCTTGATAAGTGAGAATAAGTTTACAAAATCGTGATCGCTAATTTTCATATGCTATAATCTAAAGTTAACATTTAATTTTTTTCCGATTCATTGAGTTAAGGAGGTCAACCCAGCGATTTTAAAATTTTAATTCGATTCGTTTCATAATTGGCCAGTATATTTATTTGTTGAAAAAAAAATTTAACTCGTGTAACTTTTTCGATTTAGGCTTTTTTTCTTATAAATACGAAATATTCGTTTTTTGGTAAATTTTTATTGATATTTCAGAAGAATAGAAGTCATTGAGTTTTTATGCTAAAACAAAACTAAAGACAGTTTTAGAAGCCTTGAAGCATTGCAAACAAAGTTAAGGTCTCAAATTATCCATTTGAAACTTTTCGTTTTTTATATGTGATAATTGATCACTAACTGAATATACTCAAATTTTGGGTTTTGAGCTATGCTAAAAAAATTATACGTACAATTGGGAGACAGGGGACCGTAGCATTGTTAGAAATGTTTCACGGTTTCTAAAACTGTCTTGGTTTTTTCCTAGCATAAAAACTCACTGACTTTCGTTCTTTTAAATGTTGAAAATTAGGGTTGTTAGTAATAGGGCATAAATAATTTTTTATCCGAACTGTAATATAATGGACAATTTATGTAATTGAATGCTGTTTTCATTTTTATTTTGATAATATCCATGCATTACTTCATATTCACACTGTGAATTGTAATTTATAAAAAAAATCTTTTCCAATAATAATAATGAACTTTTAAACTTGTAGTCTGATTCTTATGAAATTTGATTATTGTACATGATTTTTAAAAAGAAACACAATTTTTTCTATTCATTTTTTAATTCAGGCCTTAGTTCTTCGACAAAATTTAACATATTGGTTATTTAGTTGATTTTTATTGATATTTAAAAGAATAGAACTCATTGATCTTTTTTGGTAGAACAAAATCAAATACAGTTTTATAATCCTTGTAGCGTTGTAAATAAAGTTACTCCCTCAAATTTTCCATTTCCCGTTTTGTTTTCTTTTCATATGGAGTCGAAAGTTCAGGGTTTTTGGTCCCCTTACACCCCCGTGGGGGATCTAGTGTCCGTAGTGCCATACAATTTTAGGACCGAATAGTCCACCACCTAAGTGTTCTTTTTCAACAACAACAAAAAATCGCTCATCGGGCCGACATGAGCGATTTTCGGACTCAGGCCCCTGCCAGGCCTGGGTTGACCCCCTTAAACGCGGTGGTAAAAAAATCACAATATGGGATGAGAAAATGAGAATATCATCATGAGAATGAGATGGAATTGCAGAGTTACTCCAATAAGGAAACAGTTTAGTAAAATATGATTCCTTGGCTGTGAAGATATCATTGATGAATGCTGGTAAATTTTCTTGTTCTCAAAAGTAATAGCAAGCTAGATGACTGATGGTTTTAATTTTGAAGTATTTTCTTCGCTATATTTCATATGAGATAATTTGCCATTTGGCATTACACCATTTATACTCATGTCGGAAAACAGACTAATAGGAGATGCGTGTAGTAAAGTAATTCGTCTTTGTGAACCACCTCGTCAGGCCATCACGAGCAACTACCTTAATGGTCTCTCTTCTCAGATCTGTTGATTCATGAATAATTGACATACATGTATAGTAAATATGGACGTGTATATCAAACAATTAGAGTTGCTAACTTTCACCGGCAATATCTCCCGTCGGACCATTAATGAGACCAGGCTCAAACCCCATCAAGGCTTCTGTCCACATCTGAGCTCATTATGGAGGTTTAATTAAAACATGTAATATAGTAATGACGCTGACAAGTAGGCAAGTACTGGGGAGGCGGAGGCCATATCTCACGTCAGACCATCCATTATACTAGGCTCAAACCTTCGCCTGGCATCTGCGCACACAGGAGGTCATTAGAGCTGTTGGGTTGTGGATCATCAAACGATACCACGCAAAGACTTTTGTTCTCCGCACTGCTCGAATAAAACTCCAACAATTTGTTTCATCATTTCTAGTATTCAATCCGAAATAAAAAACAAGCTTTGCCAGTTAGTCAATGAAATTTAATTAATCACTCCATTTATTACACATGTTCGACTTTGTGTAGATATGCTTCAAATCAGTAGCTTACTCATCAAAGGATATTAACATTCCAACCTATCCTTTGCAAAACGCTGATAAACAAACGGAAAACTGCACAAAACAATTTTAACTAAAAAAATTCTGGCTGAAAACATTCCACAAATATTAGAAATATAAAGTCGAATAAACAGAGTCATAAATTTGTTGTGATTTAACAAAGTCCAAAGGGGATAAACTTTTCACGGAAACGTTTAAATATTGTAATTCAAATGTAATGAGTGCACTTTAAAAGAAAGTGCTGTCGATTGAAAAACTATATCTTATGCATAATAAATTGATAGTTTGAAAAGATTGAGGCATAATAGAATAGAATATGACTCTGTAAGGAAAGGTTTAACGAATCGTTTTCAAGATCTTGCAGTCAATAAGACCAATTAATTGACTGTAATTGATTAATTGGAGAAAAGGGGGTAATTTTTGTGTATTGCAGTCAGGAATTCACTAAGACAAAGTTGCTAAACGAATTAATGCGTCCGAATTAAATTTTTCACCTACTTCAGAGTTTCTCATAGGCTGGTGAAGCTGGTTCCAGAGCCGGGCCTCTGGAACTGGGCGTTTTTTTTTGCCCCAGGTCCTGTGAACGGTATCTGGTGAAGCCATAATCCTTCCAAGGTTTACTGTTCAGAATAGTGGCTTGGAGAAATTTAGCAACTTTAGCATGGCTTATAGAGAGGTGCAAATACTGAACTGTTAGCTCTATAGTTGGCTTTTGTGATCAAGGAATTTGCCTGGTATACTGGTCATGCCTATAGTTTCCTTACGAAAAATGAAACTTGATTTTTTTGCATTTGCGTGTAGCTGGGTCTGCAAAGTTTTATATTTTCGTTATTTCTTTTGAAGGTTTTGTGGAATGCCTCCCTAAACAAAATTGAATGAGTTAAAGTGCGATATCGCTGTTTGAATAATTGATGACAACGTGTTTTTGTTCTGCATGTTCTCAATCCGATGAAAAACATACTGGTTATCCTAACTACGTTGGGAATCATCTCCATGTGTGGTTTGGATGAGATGTTCTTGCCTAACAAGAATCTAAGCTTTAATTTTTGTATCTGATCGATTTCATTATTTCTTAACGTCGGGGCAAGTTTGGGAAACTTTCCAGTTGCATTTTAAATAAGACACCAAGAATCATCATTTGCATTAGGGTTAAGGCTATTTTAGTCTGATCACGATTTCAAGTGTTAAAGGAAGTTTTCAGCTTTGTTTGTTGTTATGGTAAATTAACTTCAGAACTTGTCATTGGATTTTAGTCACCACCTGTATAATTGGAAATTATGTTTTTTGAGTAAAGAGGAATTCTTTAATAACGATATAAAATAGGAATAAACCAAGGACTGATCGATGAGGAGATGCAAAATAAAAAAATAAAACTGGTCTATTTTGATGCTCAAGCATACTGTATAAAGAAGGTTGACCAGGCAGCTGTAAGGCATTGTGTTTGTTCCTAGGTGGAAGGATTTCTACGGCAGTTTATCAAGTTCAAGACATCCGAAGGATTAATCAGCAGTAAGAGACAAATATTTTTAGGTTAATCGCCAATGATTCAAAAAATGAAATATTTAGAGAAATATGTACCTAAAATATTATAAATTAACCCATCTCAAAATGTTTCTCTGATGTTAAATAAAAGATCTTTTTAACTGTCGTTTCTTCTGTAAGCATGAAGCGTGGTCAAAACGTGTGAGTGAATTGTTTTTTTGTTACATTCCTACATATTTTGCTGTATAACTTCATAAGTTGAGCTGCCTCAAATTGAGTAAGAAATTTCTTAAAAAGGGTTGGGATTTTTTAAATTAGGATCGGTTGGGTTAGGCTAAGATTTATTACAACAAAATAAATTGATTATCCAGGTTGAAGAAATTACTACAAATACCATGCAGTACGTGTGTGCGTATATGCGTACGGATATCGGTGTACGTATGTGCGTGTCTGTATGTTAAGAACGTATTCCCTTTTAAAATGCTCATGTTGATCCTGTAGTGACGCAGTGTCGTCCTTTACACTCTTCCAGTGTGCTTTCGGCCACACCATTTGAGGTTGTTTTGACTCTCTCGTTTTGCCCCAGCAATCTTGATAATGTTACGGTTGGCATTGTACATCGGTCCCTCTCATCTATTTTGAATCCGGTAAATTTTTCTGTGCCAAAGCTTGTAGTATACGAAATTTAAATTTTTCCGTTATTGTAAAATCGTTCATTTCATCCATACCAGGTATTTTAGCTTACCAGTTGATACAAAACAATGTAAAACTGCCTATAACATCAACCTAGCAGTCAAAGATGCAAATTAATTTTGGATCTACCCGTTGTACCTTCAACCTTTAATCCCTCATTTCACTAGTTCCAACGTTTGCAAGCTCAAATTTCAATATGGAAATGCACCAACTTGAGTGTTCTTAACAACGCATCACATGTGCAATGTTTTCCTGACCCCTTGAAATAAAATCCAGTGTTAAAATCAGACCAACACAAGGGAGAGAATGCATTTATTTACGTACTTTACTCCTAATTATTTGTTCCAAAACTTAACCGATAGAAATATTACAATCCTCATGTATTTGATATCAACACAATGGAAGGAATGCATTTTCTTTGTACTTTTCTCCCAACCATTTGTTTCAAAATCAATCAATATAAATATTACGATCCTCATGTATTCGATCTCAAGTCATGGTCTTAACTTTAAGATACTCGTAAATACTTTTCGCTCATATTGAAGCTTTTTGAACATGCGACGGAGTTCATTAGCAATTTTTTTTGTGTATATCGGTGTTCCAGCTGTGTAGCAAATATTACGGGCTCGTGATCCAATAACACGCACCCTAACAAGAGTATTTTCAGCTATGTGTCACAGGATTTTGTGTTCTTAGTGACTCACTTTCATCTTGCATTTCCAAACCCAAATTAAACACCGCAAAGAGAGAGAGCGGATGTCAAATGTGAGGGTATTTTAGTACATACTTTCTCTACTTCGATCTCGTTGAAACATTTAAAAAGGCCTCGGATCTGACGAATGTCATAACTTTGAAAATCATCATTTTAATCTTCTTATTCTGGTCTCGAATTGCTGTTGTAAGCTTTGTGTGGTAAACTCTTCTTACCTTTTTATTCTCGTGAATACACTACGACAACATTAATTTTAAATAGTTAACTTTTGCACGGTTCCACCTATGTTGAAAATATTACATCTAGCGATGTAAAACAATACTTTTCATGTCTTTAACCCCGATTTACTCTTTTTACTCTTTACTCATAACCATCTTGTGTATTGTTATAGCAAATATAATCGTTGGGACACCTTGCATAGGGATGAAAGATCGGATGTGGGCTTTCACCGGATGTAAGATATAAACAAATGTAAGCGTAACCAAATGTAGAGGCATGACCGGATGCGGGGCATCACCGGAAGAGGGAGTGAAGTGTTGTCGGATGGGCGAAAGGAATTCCTGGATTTTGGAGTTGATAATTTATTAGAAAAATAATACGCTCCATTTCCATTTCCGGGCACCACAGATGAAGTACTAGTAATTGTGGAAAGCAACCTCATTCCGCTGCGTGGAACCAACAGTTGTGATGCTCATTTTGTTCGACTGGAGTAAGCAAGATCAATATTAGAATGACTTAACGAACGTAAAATAAGATAAATTTTCAATCCCTAGCAAAAACTTCAGAAATTGAAACTTAGGAATTGAAACACAGAAACTGAAACTTAGTGCCGCCCTCCAAATGCAAACGACCCTCTTATACATATTAATGTTTATTTTTTTTATTAACTTGTGCTTCTCCCTAAATACTGTGTCGACAACCATCATGTGTATTACGATAACCAAGTATGAATAGCAATTAAGGATCTAAATCATATGTTCCAACACTTAACATGGATATTACGATAACCATGTATAAATAGCAATTAAGGGTTTCTATGCTAAGGTATTTGAATGCATTTTTCGCTTTCATTTTTTAATACTTGTGCGTACTAATGAAAGTGTTTTTCAAATGAACGTCGGGAGGATTGTGCTCTCCTAGTTCAAAATCAGATTAGGCAAGGAAAGGAACTCAATTTTGTTGTACTTTTCTATCAATCATTTCGTTTCAACATTTTACACGGGTATTACGATACCAATGTGTTATAATCATTTAAGGATGTTAATGTTAAGGTGTTTTAAAAACCAATGTATCGACATTTCATGTTTGTACTTTATTGGAAATAAAATGTTTTTCTTTTTTCTTTCTTTTCTTTTCAAGTGTGTAAAAACCTTTATTTATGAGGGCACGGGTGCACCACTAAAAAATCAAAAGTCAGCGCTTGGTTCACTAAAAAATATCTCACACCAAATAATACTTAAATGTACAGACATGGATGTTTCAATTTTGTAACTACACGATTGAAAAAATGTATCCAGTCATTCCCCGATTAGCAAAATAAAAAATTCGAATGAGTATCATTGACCTGAATTTTGAGCACCAAATTTGGTATGCTAGTTTTTGATTGGAACGTGGAGTCTCAGGAATAAACAAGATCCTACGACACCTAACATAGTTAGTGAAATGTACCCATAATGTATGGCTTCATTATGAACATGAATAACGAATGCCCATCCAAGTGCTGCAAAACTGAAATTCTATGAGCATCAGAAGATATTTATAATTATTCGCGACCTTCCTCCTTAAATTTTGCGCTGACCAACGATGACACAGCTGTGCTGGAGGTCAGAGCCGGACCACGGGCCTATATATTGCCCCACCACTTCTCAGACCGGCAGCTCGCCGCTGTACCAGGACTTGAGAGTGATAAGCAGATCTATTCACCTAAGCGAGCTGATTTTTCCCTTTCGCTGTGTCGCAAACTTGCACCATTAAACTGTGAAATCTCTCGTTTATGAATTGATTTCATGAACTGGAGGTTTTATTTTAAACTGGATTTTATTCATTGTATAAAATTTATGAACTAGATTTTATGAATTGGAGGTTGCAAAATCAGTAATTTTTATTTCGTTACTAGCACATTTATGGGAAGTGAGGACAATAAGTCATATGTTAGCACAACGTAAATTAATTAACATTCCGAACTTTCGTAGGAACACTTAATACTGCTTACAGCTGTTGTTATATCCGACATGAGCCGTTTTTTAGATTCAGACGTTTTTTCTTACGACTTGCCACAAAATTTGATGGAATTTCAACCTACAACCTAACAGTGGCCAATGGGGAGGGTGGGGTTTCAGTAGTAGCTTCATTGTAATTGTTAAGAGTGAGTAAACTTTGAAATTTATTCAGTCGAGGTGAAGAGAGTTCTCTGAATTTAACAGTGATTGTTTTTTACTTTCCTTTTGGTTGCAGAAGCGTTCAGGGGGAGGAAAATATTTCCCGAACTTTTTCTATTTTGACCTCCAGAACCAAGATTACCTACGACCATGCACCAACTGAAGTTCTTCTTCCTCTGCGCTTTGGTATGTGATCAATTATTTCACTGTGGCTGTAAATATTAATAACAGAATTCTAAATACATATTGATATTCTGTAAAACCACATTATTATCCGGAATAAAGTTTAACTCAATAAACATTCTAAGGAGGAAAAACTTGTTTCAGTGAGTCTACGAATGTCAGGACTTGCTTGCATTGTAACGAGAGATCAAATTATTTGTCTGAAAACTAATTGCACTCATTCAACTTTTGCGACAGTTGAAAACTCACACTACTTTTGCTGATTATGTTTTTTCAGATAAATCAGGCGAATTTTTTTCACAATCGTAACACCACTAAAAATATTTCTAAGCCATAGTATAACAAGAACAAAAATATTAGTCATTATATTTCAATTTTTTAAGTTTCAAGCATTGCATCGTTTATTACCTACTGGTAGGAAACTATACGTTCACTTTATACGCATGTAAACTTAATATTTATGGAATTTTAACTTGACCAACATTGACAGTGACTACTACAAGCCGTAATATCCACCTTTAATTTCAGCCGTATCTCTCATAACCCACTAGTTTTTAGAGTTACTCCAACGGTTTAGGGAGCTCCAAAATGTCAAGTTTTCAGGGGGCAATGCTTCTGCTGAACTCTTAGTACTGTTTTTGACTTCGTCTCACGAAGTCGAACAAGTACTGCAAATTGGATCAAAACTTACAATTGGACTAGCACCACATTTCAACTAAATTGCGTACTAATAATGAAATAGAGACAAGGCTTCACTTCATTGAATGAAAGTTTTTATTTTGATCTTTCAAAATGATATATTTGTTCCTACACTCGGTGTTGAATTGAAGATTGTCTTCCATGTACGTAAATGACTGACTTCCACACCACACATTCTGTTCGCCCATGGGCACTCGACTTTCATTTTTTTCATGCATGCTAATGATTTGTGTATGTATTATACATTACATTATACTATTATTTGAATACTTATTGTTGTATACCAATGATTTCTGTACTTATTTTTGATGTTTTTTATACTTACGAGTGCACACGGCCCGTCAAAAAAATGGCTGTATAAGATTTAGGACCAACTGAGCTTCAACATGGCTTTCCCATGATTTCGCATGCTATTGTATGGCTTTCCAAAACTTTTCTCAAGTGTTAACCGCTGATATTCTATCCAACCTAATCCAACCTACCAATACACGTGGTATTCATTCCGACTCCCCATCTGCTGGTTTAAGGCACCGAAAATTGTGAAGTTGATGAAGCTTGTACCACAAATACGCTCATCTCACACTTTCGGCTGGTGGGTGTGACACACAGACGGACGAGCGAACGCGGCTCCTTTTATAATATAATGGATTCAAAAATAAGCACTTTGCGTTCAAATAGTTCTGCTAAAATCGTGGCTGCGGTTCAAAATCCTAGCATAAAGTTAATCGAGATATTCACGCGCTACAACTGGGCTTTGTGGGTGCATAAGCAGTAAGACGTCACTCATCTTTCGTTCGATTTTACAGATTGCAGCTCTGCAGGGCGTTGAAAGCAATCCTCGTCGTCATTTTACACCTCGCGAGGCATTTACTGCAGCTATGTCACCAGCGCGATCTGGTGTAGACGTAGACTTCTACGACAACCAAGCGCGATCTGGTGTAGACGAAGACTACTACGACAACCAAGGCCGATCTGGTGTAGACGAAGACTACTACGACAACCAAGCACGAGCTATGCCTGTAGAGAAAGACGATTACGAGTTGCGGGCTTTGCAATTTGTGGAACCCGATGCTCGGCTCTCCTTTGATCAGGCGCGGCATATTGACGAAAGTTACATGCGACGAGGACACAGAACTTCTAACCCTAGCTCGTATGATCGATGTGTCGATAGGGAATTTAAGGCATGTCTGGGCACCAAAGACGCCAGCGCCAGGAAATGTGGCACGAAGGCTAATCAAGCTTGCCGAAAATGATACCCATTCCACGAAACCAAGGCCAGGAGGTGGAAAATTTTGACTTGTTACGACCAGGCATGTGACTCGTCTGACTAGATTTTCGAAGAAAAGCTTTTGTCACAGGTAAAACTGGAAAAATCGGTTCACGGCGATTTTAATTAAACTGAATTTCTTTTGTTGTAAATAATGAAATTGAACTTTTGGGTTTGAATGGATTCCTCTGTGAGAACCGTATCAAATTATTATATACACTGATAAAAATTGCTCGCGGAAAATAAAATAAATTGTGCATTCTGATAGCCTTTTCTATCCTTCTTCAAGTTAATTCAAGATTAAGCATGTTAGTGTACAATGGTTGCGTTCAATTGAGGGGTGAACGTTCTGAATTTTCCATTCAAATTTCACCATTTGGCTTGATAATTTTCCTCTTCTCACAGCAGAACAATTCTCGAGAATGACCACGGAAAGGATTAGTGGACTTCGCTCACACTGTTTTGTTAAGAAGAAAACTGCGTTGTACATTCACGTGTTCCAATGAGTCATTGGTTAAGTGATTATTTTTAAAATAAATTTAATTTTGATTTTCATCTCTACAAAGCCATGAACTGCTGTTCTGCTATGCAGACATTAGCGACCACTTTGCGAAAAATTTTACCGTGAAGTATCGCTTACTCAGCTTCTATTCAACAACGCATCAGCATATGGAATCTATTTCTCTTGATTATGGGCTTCTCACATGTTCTATACATGAGTGCTCTCGACCATAAATGACCAGCATATATACTTGTAAGCCTTTCCATAATGAAAGCTATTCCGAACGAAAAACCCTGATATTCTGACAAACTAAGAGCCATCGCCGAGATGATCATACTACCGTCAATGATTTATTCCTCAGTGATGTATGAAATTTTCATAATTGAATGGGTTCATGGCTTCATTTCATTAGTGCATTTTCTGTTTTAACCAAAAGCAAATCAAAACAACACTAGGAAGTTTTGTTTCGTCAAATTGTTGTGCATTTTCTGGAGCGTCCATTCTAATAAAGAGGCTTCTGAGATCCTGCATGATACTTTTAAGCTGATTTATTTTGACTGAAGCGCTACTAGCACTTAGCATAGTTCTTTTACATCGAGTGGTCGATACTCAGACATTAATAACACCTTGCATAGGATAGTAGCTATGGTACTGGTACTCCGTGTGGTTCTATTAGTGCTCTGTCTTCTATAACTGGTACTTCGTATGGTTCTTGTCATCATTTCACACTAAATTACACAACATGAGATAGTCAAAAATTGTCAACAACTCGTACAACACAGGTCTGGTGCAGGTTAATGAACAAACGGAAAAACATTCAAAACAGGACATAGCGACTTTGAAGACTTCCTCAACTATTATTTCTTCCGCCCAAATGCAGCACAATTCAAAGCCACGTATGCAATATCTTCATTTAAATGTATATAAATTAGAAAAAGCACTATCTATGGGCCTGAAAAATTTATCTTACGAATCTACTTTTTTGCACATTATGACTTTCTCTTTAGGTCTCTCATTCACCATATCGCAAAAGTTGAAATTAAAATTATGCGGATAAAACAAATTAACGTATTAACGCCATTTGATTCTAGTCAAAACTGGGGTTATCGTCAAAAAACAAAATCATAATATTAATTATAAACTCAGCTAACCAAATCTTCGGTCAAAGACTATTTAGTTTTCGCTTTGGTATTTCTACCTAAAGTTATTCATCACAGTTACGAGTGACACTATACTGAACGTCTCAGTAGTATTCTTCTTCTACTGCTTCCAATACACATTCATTCCACATCACTTTTCTCGGTTAGGCCGAGGTGTTCTCAAGCACGGGTCAAGTATAGCAGTAGTAGACAGCGGTACAACGGCTCAGACTACATCGGGCCGAAGTTCTCACGCTTTCAAACACGAATCTCGCTATATGACCACATACAAGGATTGCGTGATAATGTGAAGTATTATATAAATTTAGGAATGTTTGGCGTTCTAATAAATTTGTGGATTTTTTTTGGAGGACAAATCGTTACGACTAACTTCGTCAATTTTCTCTGACTAATCCAAATGTTCGATATATGCATCGATTTATTAAATTTAACTGACAACCAAAGATTAAACATTTTGGGCTTACGAACGCATCAATTAATGTGATCTAAGCTCTTAGCGTATACAGAGATTCAATCGAAACCTTGAACTAAAGCTACCATCAGCTTGATATCTCTGTACACTTGGGGTATCAAAACTTCAGGTACGCCTTTAACGCGAAAGTTGTAACTGTAGAAAAATTCATGGTAAGTTTTCCAATTAAAATAAACGAACATATTCTAGCTTATCTTGACCTATTCAAAGGTTTTTAATCCATGATGTCCTGAAATAACTTATTTTCTTCTTTTTAGCCCATCATCGTCTACCTAAACCGATTTTAAACTATCTCAAGCTTAACAAACTTTTTCTACTTGATCTGTCTCTTAATTTTTAAGTTTCGTTACAACAATTGGTATTGAAACTGCAGTCCCCTAACGACAGCTGACGTGTCTAGAATACCGATTGTGATTCAAATAACGATTGATATTCCTCTTATTTAGTTAACGAAATCGCAGAGGGAATAGATGGACGGAATGACGAATAGATGAATCACAAATAAAACTAGGATAAATAATTTTGGTGCTAATATAGCTTGAGCTCAACCGCCATATATCATCAACCCAGGTGCAGTTTGAGGTGTAAAGCGAGTTTTTTAAGGACACCGTCTGGGTAAAAAAAAGTCCGTTATTTATGGATGGATTTCTCTGAAATTTTAACAGTAGGTGTGAAATGATGCATAGATCATTTGTTATTTCGACGAAATTTTTGTAGCTGAACTGTTTTTGCTTTTCTTGAAAAATATGATAAAATATGTTTTTTTTTAAATCTATCTCCTTCTACAATTTTGAAGTTACAGAACCAGTACTTCGTTTTTAGATTGCTTATATGTCTATATAACCATACGCAATAGGGAATTTCGATAACTTCTTTTTGTGGATTTTGGGAATTAAAAATAAAAAAAATGACTTTTTCATAATTTTTTTTTTCATGTCGAGTAATTTTCAAAATAATAAATGTATCTAAAAATGCCATTGCGTATCGATACTTCATGCTAAGCCCTATCGAATGGTATATAAACCATTCTTGTAGCTCTAAAATTGTGGAAGAAGATTCATTTGAGAAACCAATTATCAAGTTTTCAGAAAAACGTGTTTTTTTCACAAAAAAAAAATTCTTTTTATCTTTTGAACTAGAGTTTTCTACAATGAACTCTTGAGCGTTTGTAGCTCTTATCAAGCCCTTTCGATTGATTTAATTTACATTGCTGTAGCTCTGTAACTCGGATAAAAAATATACAACAAAAAAGAATAGGTGTAACTCTTGAAAACAATCAATATTTTTAATTTTTTTTTTTTTTGCCCAAAATACGTTTTTTTTTGTCAAGTCAACTCCTTTGTTTTATAGCTCTTTTCAAGCTCTTTGGATTGGTGTGCTCGCCATAGCTGTAGCTATGATACTGTAGCTGTCATCGAGCTATGAATGAAAGCTGTTGTATCATAGATACGGCAGAACAGCTAAATTCTGAAATTGTCAAAAATTATAAAAAAAATATTTACTCAGCGTTAGAATGTTTCGTTTGAATAATGGAAGCACTTTGAGTAGCCCATTAACGAACTATAATGCCATTCCCGCAGAGAAACACGCTCAATTGACCCCCAAAAATGAGGGGGGAGGGTTCAAGGTCACTCCACCCCCATCGCTTTCCCCCCTCTGGTGGGCGCGCTATTCGGAGTAGACGTAAACGGAAAGTACCAATGGAAGCGCAAGAAAATCGTCTTTAAGATGCATGTATTAACAGAAAATCAACACATATCCCGATTTCTATCAAGACGGTCTCCTGCTGCGTTATCATAGATACTGCAGAACAGCTAAATTCTGAAATTGTCAAAATTTGATAAAAAATATTTATTCAGCGTTAGAATGTTTCGTTAGAATAATGAAAGCACTTTGAGTAGCCCATGAACGAACTATATTGCCATTGCCGCAGAGAAACACGCTCAATTGACCCCCAATATTGAGGGGGGTGAGGGGTCAAGGTCACGCTACCCCCATCGCTTCCTTCCCCCTCTGGTGGGCGCACTATTCGGAGTAGACGTAAACGGAAAGTACCATAGAAGCGCAAAAAATCCTCTATAAAATGCATATAAAAACAGAAAATCAAACCAATTCCTGATTTCTACCCAGACGGTGTCCTTAAATGCAGGATCCGAAAATTCTTTAACAACTTTTGATACAATGAAAGAATTTTTTTACAACAAACGGGCAGTAGAATCCTGAGGTTTACTTCTGAGGCAGCTTCTGAGGGTTGCCGGTTGTTGTTGCAAAATGGTTTATTTCCTTACGGAGTCGCATTTGTGCAAACGAAGTACCACAGTTTCTATTGCCTGCCTGCCAATATTTTCCGTTCTGTTTTTAAAGTTTGCGTGTTAAGGTATGTGCATTCTTTTTTTATTTCGGGGTAATTACTTTTCTAAAAGGTGCTCGGGTTATTAAAAATCCATATATTGACAAAATTAATGACCAAATTGTCAATTGCATTAAAAGCTCGATGAGAGATCTAACCCGTCTAAAATAAATGTGATTTTTACTAAGTTTTTAAAAAAAAACGAAATAAACACAACTGGTGTTTATTTCGTTAATAAAGACAAAAATGGTTTTGTTTGAATATTTTTTGTAAATGTTAAGGAGAGTACCATAATTGATTTTCAACTTTTCGATGCCTAAACATTGCCAATTAGATAGAAATGAACAACTTTTCTTTTATGCACTCTCCATCGCAAATTAGTATTAAATGAGTTATAGCGGTAAGTTTAGCTTGGGTGGAGGATGAGTGGGTACTTTGTAATGTAATTTATTTTTTGCCGGCCCCACGGAGCCTGAACCCACTTCTAGGCTCTTCTACGTAATAACACAATAGACATTATTCCCCAAAAATGAGTTATAGCGGTTGGTTAACTTTGGTCTTAGATGGCAGAAATGCGCTTGATTATTTGAGAGCGTCGGAAGGAAGAGTCCATTGTAGTGTTGCCATCCGATGCGCTCGATGAATTACTTCCCGCTTCAAACACTAGAGTTGCGGTAACTAATTTACCGCCATAACTTGTTAAATATTCATTTCCGACGGAAAGTGCACGGAAGAAAAGTTGTTTGATTATATGTAACTAACCATGTTTAGGCACCGAAAAGTGGATAATTGATTATGGTCCTCTCCTAACCATATACGATATTTTGTTGAAATGCACTTCATGGTACACATCATTACCATGTTAACTTGCAGTACAATTTAGTCAAATTTACACTGTAAGTAAATTGAAAATGAGGTATGATTTTTGAAATTTTATATTATGGCTGAATATTCATGGTTTAATTCTTATATTGTTTATCTATTTTTACTTCAATGCATTTTCAATTTATCTCTCCCGACAACAATTTAGTCACCTAAGTGTAGAACATCTTTTTATGTTCTTCATCTGTTAATGAAAAATCCATGTGAAAGACAACTTCATTACAGCTTAGTCCTAAATCTTAGTCAGTCTAAGTTTAATTATTTCAATTTCCGGAGGAATCTACAGCAAATTTATCCAGCAAACCGAAAGAAACTCCTGCAGGAAAGGGTTGTTCACTCTCCACTACAGAGCAACAGGGAATTGGCAGCTTCAGATTTAGCACTGCTGAATAAAAGCCCAACATGCTGTGTGTAGCCAAAAGGTTTGTTGCATGGATAAGGTACAGAGATGATGTGTTATTTTGTTCATTTTTTGGGCTTGTGTTCATTTTTTGTTATCCTGGATTCAGACTTGATAATGATTTCACCTCATTTATGCATATATTTAACCTCTATGTATTATGCACTGTTTCTAAGACAACTATTATGGAGGAAAGTATCATACAGAAAATCTTATAAACTTAGTAAGTTTTTGGGGTTGATACTATTTTTTTTATGTGATAGGATAAATGTTGATTGTGAATGTGATCATCAATGTCCCTTAAAAAATTGATGCTTTTCATTTTTTGTTCTGCCACCTTATAGATTTGATAGTACCAACTACTGAGGTTTTGTGTGAGTTTCTTGTAGTAAACTGTGTTTTTTATTGATAATAAATGTATTTTTCTCAGAAATGAAGACCTGTAATGTGTGACTGACCCCTGCTGGTAATGAGATTGATACTGAATCTTGTAATTCATTCATTAATCTCTTGTTTCATTGAGCAGCCCTCTGTCACTGTTCAGAGAATTTTTTTTCAATCTGAGTGGTCATTCAACTTGTGTAATAGCCTTGGATGGATACCTATGGCTATAAAACACATTTGAATGATTTAAAACTCCCTATCTCTAAGATGGAAACAGAAAACATTCATGCTTTTTCATATCTTTTTTTCTGTGTCAATATATCTTAGTGTATTAGGTCAAGTTGCTGAAATATATTTTTTCATCATGCTACATTTTAACCAATGCGTCCCTAAATGGTAAAGAATCAGATCCAATGTACTCTTTCAAATGGTCTTTATAAGCCCTCGTCTGAATACGCAGCTCCTCTCACCTGTTCTAATTAGACTTCTCGTCGGCTCAATTACTTATCGTTGTCTTGAGTTGTAGAACATTTTTATTAAAGTACTTCCTCAATTAGATGTTCTTGTTTGTTAGATTCTTTAGTATTTTGGTCTAGATGTTTCTTTTTCATTGTAAAACAGAAAGAACATGGGCTTTGGATTGTTTTACTACTCTTCCATGACAGTTTTTACCCTCCAATTCACTTTTAATGAAGTATTTTCTTCATTTCTTGTGCACCAACTTCATGTGATTGGGATGGATGTAAACTTAATTAATTTCTATGTTTCATTTTTTACATCAATGATTATCAAAAAGTACACCACCAGGAGCTGTTCTGCTGGAGGGAAGTCTTCTCGCTCATGAAGTCCTGCCAGCATCGCATTGGCTACAGTCGCAGTATGAGGTCCATTGCCAGCAGTTGGATCATGACCCTCAGTGCCTTCAATCCTCTAAAGGTATGTTATTTGTTGTTATGCCAGAGAGAGAGTAATCTATTTACTTTTACTATGCATAGTATCAATTATTTTTGCTACTCAGTGTTGTTGAATGTGCATACAGGGAGAATGATAGATTTGACTCGTGGAGTAGGGAGCAATGTATTTAGTTTTAATATTATATTAACGTTTTGTTGTTTCATTACATTTAGTGATCTGATCGAGATAATTTGAATAGTATTTGTTCACAGGCAATGCACTTACTACTGATGTAAGATTTCAATTGCATTTCTAGGATAATTGTGTTCCTATATTTTTTTGAAGCAATGAAGATATTTTTCCTGCTCCTTAATCTTTTTTTCTTTTAAATGATTTAAGCTGATTGATTCATAATTTTTTTTTAATATTGAATGCAAAATAATCATTCTATTGAACCTATCTCTTGTTTGTTTTAACTGCAATTTTGCCTCGTCCCACATGGCGACTTGGCATAACGGTACCAACTACGAAATTGAGATAGAGTAGTGTTTGTATTGGTGTCTCGTCTTTTTGTGCAAAGGATTTCATCAAAACTTTGGAGATGTCTCTATGTATTGTACATCTTACATGTCTTCGTGAAAAACAACAAATTTTCAATACATATAATAGATGCAGTTTTCGTTTTTTTATCTTGGAAACAAATTTCATTTATGGTGATCCAAATTTTTTGAAGGTAAATATTGGCCTCTTTAATTGTGATGATCATGTGAACGTATGAAATTCCAGAATCTTCAGTGGCATGGACGGAAAGCCAGGTGGAAAGTCTTTGCATCTCAGTAGAACAACAAGCACCCTCTTGATGACAAGAACAAGAAAGAAAGGGAATATAGAGCTTGTGATCTGAATCAGGTAAGTAGTTAGAACTAATTTTTTACTCGCCTTTCTCCCAACTCTTATTTCATTCATCTCTACTTACTCAGACGGTGCTTGCAAAATATGGGAAGCCTAGAAACTTCTCCCACACACAGTGGACGCCGATATTCAGGTGTTTAAAGTAGTCTTATTGCACTGCAAAAGTGGGTGCTGAGGAAATTATTGTACTATTTGATGCATTTGCACTTGAGTCTGACCTAGATGACTGTCAAAAGTATCGACTGTGTCATTTGCTGATGAATGTAAAAGTGTATTTTTCTTACAACTTTCCGCTGAAACCTGTGATTATCAATAGGGATAATCGTCCATAAGTTGAACTGATGCACCAGTGTTACTGAATATACCATATCATGAACGGGTATTCAGAAGAGGGCATGTATCCACTTAATACTAATTTCTTAGAATATGTTTATAAAATTAGTGAACTACTTTAGAAGTAAAGAGGGTATCAGTCGAAAATATTTAGGATCAGTTCTATAATTTTTATGTAACCAAAGGGTAAGACGCAACCACATAGTTTGAAATGGTGTGGCTCAATGTTCAAGTAAACAAACACAAGTCTTTCATTATCGGCAGTCTTTACAGACATCCGCCAGCGTTTCTACGTCCAACATTGGATTTCATTGAAAATACGTTTAATTAATCTCTGCAGTCAAAATGTTTTTCTATGTTTTCGGAGATTTTAACGTAGATCAGACAAATAAAAACAATCAGCTAAGCAAGATGCTGCACAGACTTAATCTCTCTCAAATGGTCCAAGAACCAACGCGAATTACCAACACTTCCAAAACTCTTCTTGACCGAGCAATTACAAACAATCCCCAAGCAGTTCTCAGCACAGAGATCTTACCGTCCTTTTCTGATCACCATTCGGTAGAATACCAAATCAATATTGCAAAAGAGAAACAGAAATCTAGTTACATTACATATCGCATGAAAAACCACTACTCCCCTGTAATATTTCAAGAGAAGCTATTAGACAGATGGAGTGAATTTCAAAGCATGGAAAACACCGATGATGTCAATCTACAAGTTTCGCTTTTCAACAAAAATTTCGTATCAGCTCTTAACGAATGCGTACCTTTTACTACGAAAAAAGTTAAGCCAAGAATTTCTAATTGGATAACAGATGAGATAAAACAGAGCTAAAAGAATCTTGCAGCGTGAGTACAAACTGAATAAATCAGACAGTACGTGTCGAAAATTATATAAAGATCATGAGAAGATCCTACGAAGAAAAGTTAAGGAAGCACTTCCACAAAAAACTCGTGGCGGCAAAATAAAACCCAAAAAGAACTTGGGAAATCATTAGAGAAGTTGCTCAGTATAAAAATTCAGACTGCAAAAGCACTTTTGACAACCCCTTAAAAAATGGCGAATGACTTTAACACTTTCTTCTCAAAAGTTGGCGAAGGTGTTTTCAATGAAGTATCCAGGACAGTTTCAGACACATCTACAGGGGCAAACCTGGGCGATGTTTCATCCCCAAAGAGTAGAAACAAATGGAGACCAAAGCCGGTTAGCGTCATAGAGATACGAAAAATCTTATACTCACTGAAGAATACTAAAGCGACTGGACATGATGGCATAAGCCTTCAACATATAAAAGACAGCTTCCCTGTTACAGCACCCCTCATTCGCTTGATAATAAATACATCTATAGCCACAAACAAGTTTCCCGATCAATGGAAACTATTCATTATTACGCCATTACATAAATCTGGTGATATCGACATAGCGTCAAACTACAGACCAATCAGTCTCCTGCTTATTGTTTTATAATACAAGATATCACACAACAGTTTTAAAGTATGCGTAGGTATTGTGATTTGATCGCCTATACGCTGCCATTTGCAAACATGCTTACTTGAATATGTGTGTACGTATATAGGTTTATGTGGGCATATGGGTGTGCATATGTCCACGTACACCTGTGTGCACTAGAGTAGATAAACCAGTCGAAGGTTGCATTTTATGTCATTCCTCTCCATTTCTGTGCAAGCATCAAACTAGACCGTCATGGTACCTATGTGTGTGTGTGTGTGTGTTTATCAATTGCAGACATTCTGCACCATATTACAAAGATAATGTGATTTTCTTTCTAATATGAAATTGTAAAGCATCCATGTAAAAAAAGCAATAAATTCGTTGTGTGATCATCCATTTATACTGCAGTATTACGCTTATAGTTACATGATTTTAATAATGTGATCCCTATGTTTGTTTATCAATTGCCGACAATTTGCGCCATATGTCAAAGATAATGTGATTTTTTTTTCTAATATGAAACCTTTATAGGACATTAATGTTTTCTTTCTTATTCACGTCCCACAATCGTTGTCATGTTTCAGACTTAGGTAGACTGTTTTGCGCCACTATTTTTAGTACGAAATTTTATAAAATTCATGCCATAATAAAAGATATTTTCTCCGTTTCCCTCGATTGGAATTTCTGGTTTATACTGACTGGTTTACGCTGATATTCGCGCACATGCTTACTTGTACATATGTGTACGTGTGCACGCTATGCGTATGACACTAAATAGAATGCGTATGTATTGCCTCGATGCATAGAACTGCATTTGTGTATCCTTACGAGTTTAGTGCAAGTATGTGCGTGCATGTGTATGTGTATATATTTGCGTGTATATGTGCACACATGTGTGTACTAGACTGACAACCAGCATTTTACTAGAGACAATGGTCTTTTTTCTGTTCACTCTCAACTTGTAACATTACCTAACTCGTCATCTCTTTATTATTGTAAAGCATTCATGTAAAAACTATACATTTGTTGTGCGATCATCCACTATTTGTTTAAACAAAATGCCTATTAACTAATGACCGCTATGTTAAAATTGTTGGATTAGAAATACAAAACTTATAATCTTCTTGGTCCTCATGCTTATGTGTACGTGTATACATGTATATGTATATGTGTATATGTACATGTATATATATGTATGAATATATATATATGTATATATATACGGATGTATATTTATATATATTTTTTTTTCATGCTTCCTTAAAATGACACTCTTGAACATTGGCCGGAACAAGCGATTCATGTATTATTTCCTGGCGTCAAGAATTGCGAAGTTTTATGTCATGTACATGTAAACTGTCAAAAGTGTTTTTACCTCACAATGAAAATGCATCGTCCATGAAATTGTGTTGTCTCTTACAATTATCATTACATGTATTATCAAATGTAGATTAAGCAAGATTAGGAGTACATTGCCCTCAATCATTTCTCTTCGACTAGTGACACAAGTTTTACAATACTCGTGTGTGTGTATCATCTAAGTGTATTAATTTTACGAGATTTTAAAAACCAATGATGGTACTTTTGTACCATCTATATTGGAAATATACTGTTTTTCTTTTCTTTCTTTTTTTCTGCCTGTTATGCCCAAAATATTAGAAAGAGTAATAACAAACCAGCTCTCGTCTTACATAGACGAGTCACATCTACTGCATCGCAATCAATATGCATACAGAAGGAATACCAGTACTCAGGACGCCCTGTTAAACGTAACAAAAAATATTTACAATGATATTGACCAAAAAAATTAACTCTCTTACTATTGCTTGATCTCTCCAAAGCTTTTTACAGTGTTGAGCATAAGAAATTTCTACAAAAAATTTCAAACCCTAGAATAGACACTCAGTGGTTTGAAAGCTACATACTAAGCCGCTCTCATGCAGTGTGCTTGAATAACAGAATGTCATCATTCATACCAAATAATTTTGGCGTTCCTCAAGGTTCAATCATCAGCCCGCTCCTATTTTCAATTTTCATCAATGATTTCCCCACCATGCCGGCAAACACAAAAATTTCAATGTATGCTGATGACGTACAAATTGCCATGACAAGCTGAACAGCGGATTTAAAAGAAACACAAGCCAACGCTGAAAACCTTCTGAGAAATCTGAAATTGTGGTATGACCATAATGGCCTCAAACTTAATGCAAGTAAAACGCAATGTATTATTTTTGGATCACAGAATGCGACTGAAAATTTACCATCATTCAAGCTAACATTTGGAGACGATACAATTGAACCAGTAGATAAGGTAAAAAATCTGGGTGTTTGATTTGACAAAAATATGACTTTCAATTCACACGTAGAAACAATGTGCCACAAAATTAACGGAACCTTAATGTTCTTTCATCGCATTAAGAACACACTTGACGAAAAATCTAGATTATTAGTGATTAAGTCTTTAGTTTTATCGCGTCTGGACTACTGCAGTCTTGTGTGGGGAGATTTACCTCAATGTCGTCAGGAAGAGTTGCAAAAATGTCTAAACTTCGCCGCTAAGGTGGTATGCAAAGGAAATTTCAATAAATACGATCATGTCACCCCTCTTTTAAGAAAACTCGACTGGATCCCAATACCGAACAGATTCATGATCCAAAAAGCTCGATGAGTGTTCTCCTCTCTGTACCTCCCCCAAAGTAATGCAGAGGTGGTAAAATTTTTTTCATCTAATATCCTAAACAAAAAACATAATCGGAGGAATGACGTTTTAGTCAGTTACCGTTCATCTAACGTGGGACAAAAAGCTCTCTCAGTTTATGGAGCTTTTTTTGGAGCAAGCTTCTTCAGCGTATTAAAAACTCTAAAACTGTAAAAGAATTTAGAGTAAATGTGTCACGTCATTTTGCATCTCTGTCATAGGGCCTGCAGCATTTCAGTGTGAATTTCCCATCTACCAGAAATTTTAATTTTCCTGAAATTTCTGTTAGAAAATCAGAAACTATTACATTTTACGTTTGCTAAGCCATTCGTATATTCATCTTACTTGTTTTTGTCGACAAAAATGAGCACCACAGCCGTCAGTTCAATGCAGCAGAACGAACTTGTTTTCCATAATGAGGAGTATTTCCTTATCTTTATATTGTTATTTCATTATTTTCTTTTCTCTCTTCTGTATTAATATTTAACGTCCGTATGACAAACATACCCTGAAACACATTTTGTATGTACACCAAAAATACAGGTTTATAGATGTGAGGGTTCTGCAAAGTTTTTAATGAACTAAATTTTGACTATTTTTGTCTCGCTCTTTCAAAATCATTCTCGAAGATGTTTTCCATCGATTTCGGCTGAGCAGGGGGGAGGGGGTAATTTAAGAATTTCGTTTAGTCTTATTATATTTTTCCGTGCTTTCAGCGCACACTAGCACTGAACTTTCAAATCGGAAAAAACTCTAAATTTCTGTAATTAAAATTATCACTTTGAACAATTGCTTAATCTACCTATATGTACCAAATTTTGTAAAATTCGCCACTCAGATGTGATATCCGGCCACAATGTTACTCCATTTTATCCCATGTACACATGTCCGTATAATGCTGAAGAGTTGTGTTGTTTCTTAACTGTAACCTGAGTTTTCTTAAAAATTTCTATGAATAAATTAGAAACCAGTTCATTTTTACGTTTTTCGAAGTCTTCTTATATAATAATATATAATTTAATAATTTCATAGGATTACATTGAGCTCAACTGTCATTTTCGGTGTAGTAGATGATAGGTTGTTCTTATCTTTTTATTTTTTATTTCATATATGTAATTTTTTCCTTATATTTCATTTTCAATAAGTAATATATATATTGATATATGTGTGTACGTATGTAGGTATATATATATATACATAAATAGATATACATGTTTCTATTTCATTTCTTTACGCAAAATCCATCCGGTTAATACATTTATTGCACTAGCGAAATGATTCAAAAATAGATCTATCACTTCCCCAGAGATCGTTTCTGTGAATCGGATTAATGATAAATACCATTAATGAAATGATGCGCAATTGGAACATATAAACCGTGGTAAAATTATCTTTCGGTCCGTATGTTGTACAAGCTATGAATTTTGATGTTGAGTATATGTTTGTTTACGCATTTCTGCCAAAATTTTGTAGATATTTGTCAATCATGAGTGGTAACCGGCTTACACTCTATCTCCATTTTATCCCATGTACCCATGTCCGCATGATGTCGCAGAGAATATCGAGAAGATATGAAATATGTTTTTTTGTTGTTGTTGTTGTTGTTCCTCGGCGGTAACTTGAGTTTTCTTAAAATTTCTTTTCAGAAATTGAAAAAAAGATTCCATTTTACGTTTTCGAAAGTCCTTTTTCAATTCCTTATTTTTCCTCAGGTTATTTCTTACGATTCTTCAGAGCTTTGGCTGTCATTTTAAACATAGAAAGAGCAAGATTATTTTTCATGTTTATTAGCATTTCTCTTGTATTCATTTTCAATACGTATATATATGAAAATGTATGTTAGTATGTGCATGGGTGTGTATGTGTGAGCACGCAAACATGAATGTCTATGTTTCAATGTACACATGCACACGTTTCGTACATATATATAAGCACATGTACATATATGTTTCTATTTTCTACTTTTTGCGTAAAAAGCAAAACCTCATGACATTACATTTTACCTAAAGCTCTGCGATCAGTTAACACTGAACCAAATTCCTGAAACAAACAAATTGATTGCGCTTGCTTAATGATGTATAAATCGATCTATCACGGCCCCGAAGGGCATGTCTGTGAATAGAACCAATTAAAAGTATAAACAGATAAATGAAATTAAGCGCTCGTGCAAAAATTATCTCAGTATTTTTATGCTGAAGAAGCCATGCATTTCATTTTTGAGTGTTTGTTTGCGGATTTCTATATGTGCGTGCTGTGTTGCGCGATGTTTTTTATAAATTACTTCGTGACTAACCAATACTTGATTGTCACCTACGATGGTGTTTCAATCTGCTCCGGTATAGCGTTTTTTGTCTTTTTGCTACTTCGATGTTCTTTATAAATTACTTCATGACTAACCTTTTCTCAATACTTGATTGTCATTTACGGTGGGGGTTCAATCTGCTCCCGTATAGCGTTTTTTGTCCTTTTCCTACTTCGATAATTTCAACTCAGAACTTGGGAGTTTCGAATAATTTCTTAGCAGTATTTGAATTATTTACAAGTTGTTAGGAATATAAAATATCCAAGTGATGATATTTGTCATTTCTCACTCAACTACCCTTGACAGAGTTAGACTATTAGCGCGCCCTGTATGGTCTGTCTAATAGTACGCCTCGTATATTTTGTCTATTAATATGCCTCGTATGGTCTATCTATTTGTACACCTGTGATATTTTGTCTCTTAGTACACCTCGTATAGTTTTTCAATTATTATGCCTCGTATGGCTTATCTATTTGTACACCTCGGATGGTTTGTCAATTAGTACTCTTTTGTTTTAGGACGTCCTATATTAAGAAACTTTTTAAAACCCAATATGTTGACATGTATCTCATGTGGCAACTTGGAAAATAAACGTTTTTCTTTCTTTTCTTCTTTCTTTCAGAACTTCAACAAGGAAGATGTTTTTCAGTCTTCTTGCCCTAAGGTCAAGGCATTAATTATGTTTTGAGTTGAACAAATCAGCTGATTTTTGCTCTTGGAGGCGTTCTCCTGCTCTACCACAAACTTTCAATAGCCAGTATGTTCAAATATTTCTTGTGTTACATGTGTGAGCCGCTGAGATTTCATGCTAAAAAAAAGATTGTGGTTTAAAATTCTCTTAGTTATATATGAGAGTGAACAATAAATAGTGAATCCTTGCTGTAGCAGTGCTTGTTAAGAATGTAAATTGGAAACCAAACAGTGTTGAGCATCAAGCTTGTGTAGGAATGTAATTTTTACAGCTTGGCTGACGTTAACTTTATTGAGGTAGAAATTTCAACAATTTGCAGCAGTTAATAAAGCTCAAAATGGGTTCCTTACCCATAATTTAACTTGAATGCTCAGTCGCTCCATCAAACTTTCATTTAGTAATGAGCTTTGTAGCTGAGGTAACTGGAACTAGGCTCTACATTGCCAGTAGTGTTTACATTTATTAATTCTGGCAGCAAATTTATTTTTTTCTCAAGCGCAGGTTTCCTTACCCTAAATAATTTTTTGATTGTAGGAAAATAAAGGAAACTATTTTGCAGCAGGTCACGGTTGGACGAGCGTTGGGTGAGCAATGCTCCAACGAATACAAGAAGTTGCTGCACGCCTTCAAAACTGATGTCAGCAATTGTAGGGCAACTGGTACGAGCAGTCAAAATGATTTTTTATCTCAATGTATGGAGTGTATTGTGGGAAGTAGTACAGGTGCCATTCCTAAAGTTTGATTCATCAAATCCTTCATCCTCTACTGCAATAACTTGGGATCGACCAGATGTCATTGACTGGGAGCGTCCAACAAAACAACTTCAACATCATACACTGTAAACGTTCCTACTAGAAAAAAATATCATTGCTCGCTGCTGCATCATCTGCTAAAGCTTCAATGCCAGTGGCATCGATGTCATCTGCATCTGGCTCATGAGCAGGAGTACCATCGTCTGCTCTCGAGGAACCGGTGGAGGTAGAGATGACTGATGCGGATGACGAAGAAAATTAGCCTGAGCAGACCTTAACTGCCTCGGAAGTATTTCAAGAGAGAGTATTTGCTGTGATTTATTAGGCCGGGTGTCGCGCGGAAAATGTCCCCGACTTAATAATTGAATATATCTCCGTTTTAAATTAACATATTTGAATTGTTTTTTTTTATAATGTAGTAAGTTTCCTTTTTGAATAATTTAAGTTTTTGAAAACCGGTTGAAAAATCACTTTTCAATGATCAGTTTACTGAAAGGTGTAGAAAAATTAATTGTTCAAAAGAAAATTTTTCAAGACAATATCGATATTCTTCTCATTTTGTACTTTCCCAAAATGGACTTTTTCACAATGTAGTATATTTGATTTTCAAAACTTCACCTCTATCAGTAATAATTCTTTGACAAAGAATTGAAGAAGTGTTTTGAGAACTGAAAGAAAACTGAAATAAACCACAAAACTCTGGTTCAACGGGGGCGAGAAGTAATACTTGCATGAAAGAAATGGTGGAAAGTATGTCAAAGGATACTAAACTACTTTATTTATTCAAACGTTATTTAAGGGAATGATTTGTCGCTCATTTAAATTTTTGTTTGTTCGGTTTTTTGAAACATACAAAATGAAGAAGAATATCATTTTATCTTTAAAAACTTTTCCTTTGAACAATTAGTTTTTCTACCCCCTTTCAGTAAATCGATCATTGTAAAGTGGTTATTCCACCGATTTTCTAAAACTTAAATTATTCGAAAGGGAAACAAAATTAGGGCCCATTGTTAATAAACGAAGCATTACAGCAAATGTTTATTTCAAAATATTTATAAGGAAACTTTGTTGTGGTTTATTCTGTTCAACAATACTTGGTGTAAATTTAGAGAGTAAGAAATATGCTTTTAGTATTTGCGTTCATTCTCCTACACCAATGCAATAAAGAAAATTTACTCTAATACCCAGTATTTTAGCAGAGTGTATTATTGTTTAAAGCAATCACATTGTATTGAGTACAAATGTTATAACAAATTTCCTGTTCCAAAATTTTCCGTCTTCAAGGGTTAAGCAATGAATTAGTTTAACCTACCTTAACGTCAGCTTAGCGGTTTGGCTGTAAATCTATGTGTGCGTTATTTTGACCCGTAATTTTGAACGGAAACATTTTCTGTAGCATTTAAACAAAGTATACAACGCATCAGCCAACTTAAGAGGAACTACGCTGTAACTATTACCATTTATTATCATGCATTAGGATTACATATAAGTGAGGACCGGTGCTGTGATGCTGTCATCCCTCGTGCTCTCCCCTGGCTGCACTTCTGTATAAACATAAACTTACCCAAGCATTGGACGGTAAAAAGCTAACTTTGATTTGATCGTCCTATGCTATAGACTGGCACCCTCAAGTGTCCAGTTCTATCATTCAGGCCTATTATTCGTGTTCATATTGCTTCATTCAGTTCTGATGCTGTTGTATAGTGACGCACTGGTGGTGTTAATAGGAGTTCGGGCAGTGGAGATTTATGAGTCTCGCTCGGCACGGTCACATGTAAAGATAGGGCATCCGCTGGAAGAGCCGATGGGCGCCTGGCGTTTACGAGCACCGGATAGGTCGGAAGCGCCCCTATTGCCGGCGCCCGAAATGGCGCCGGGCGGAAGTTCATTGTTACGAACTAGACTTAAGAGCAAGCTATGTGAACTGCAGTGTCAGTACATTACTAGTAGTCCTGCTGTGCGTTTCATTTGCTCCTGCCTGGTATACGGCTAGGCGAAGTGAGACTTGAAGCTTCCTGCTATACGAACCTAATGTAGTACTGAAAACAGGGATACTACAATTGGCGACGAGACTTCGAACCTCCTAAGTGAATTTGAACTTTACAAGTGCTCTAAAATTAGGATGGCGTGTTCTACAGTTAGCTGTCCTCCATTCGATGTTGAAGTGGAAACAGTGAGTGAATTCCTGCAAAGGTTTCAAATGCAGTGTGCAGACGCTCTTCAGAAAGCGGGAAATAATGGCGGTAAAAAGCTAGTATTTTAATTGAAGCATCGCCTGTAAACATAATTACTGATCTACAACGAAGAATTAAACCTACGTTTCTCACTGAGGCTACATATGAGGAACTTGAAGAAAAATTAACACAGCAATTTGAAATAAAAAAATCCACCGTCGGTGCATCGGTGACATTTCTAAATAGAAAACAAGGCGCTAATGAATCCATAGAAAGTTATGCTAAAACGTTAAATGACTTAGCATCTGCATGCAATTATGGTAATTGCTGTCGTGATCGTTTATTGAGAAATGCCTTCGTGGCTAGGCTACATTCAGCGCAAATTCTCAGCGCGGTTCTACAGAAGTGCGATAGCAAGTCCTTCAACGAATGCGTTGAACACGCAAAACTTATCGAACAATTAAGCTCCGACGCTCAAGATATTATTCGTGAGGATTCATCTTCATCGTTTTTCACTACAGAAAAACTTCCGCCGAACTACATATGCATTCGCTGCGGAACCAGTCGGAGGCACCTTGCAGGGAATTGCTATACTTTGAAATTGAAATGCCAAAAGTGTGGAAAAATAGGCCACATTTCTAAAGCTTGCAAATCTACGACTGGAGCACGGCCTCCTCCCGCTAAGCCTACACGAAGGGGACCTACACGAGAATTTGACGCAGCTTGCACTTACACAGTGCAGCCGTAAAGAAGCGGTTGCCGTGGCAACGTCGGATGAGAAGACGTGTTAATGAAGAGTTCACGGGTGCCTCTACAGAAGAAGAACGAAGCTGTTCTACAAAAACGTAGGAACGAAAGTGGTGACGGTAATCATGTACATGAATATTCTGATTATTCCTTAAATGATTCTAATTTTTTAGAGTAAACACCACTGTAATTCCCGTTACTAAAGAGCCTACTATGACTACATGCAACTTAAATGGTAAACCTGTTGAATTCCTGTTGGATAACGGGAGTGCCGTGTCAACTATACGTAAAAGAGATGCACTCAAAGTTGGTGCTGTTATAAATCCTACAGGCAGCAAAATTCTCGGGTACAGTGGTGTCTCGGTAAACCTGCTTGTCAATCTGCAGTAACTGTCGCGTATAAAAATGTGAGTTTTGATCACAAGTTTCTCATTGTGGAAGATGATAGAGTCAATTTACTTGGCCGAGATATTTGTTCTAAACTCAACGTAAACGTTGTCATTCCTGATGAATACGACTCCATAAATAAAACGGATTGTCTTAATTTGCCGAGAAGTCTTTTGCTTAAACACGATTCATATTTATCATCTGATTCACAGTCTAACGTTAGAGAAACAGTTCATCTTGATGTGTTGCCTAATGCAGTTCCTGTATTCTGTAAAGCACGCTCAGTTCCTGTAAGACCAAGAGACTCTGTCAAAACCGAACTGGAGCGCTTGCAGAGTATGGGCAAAATTTCCAAAGTGTATGATAGCCAATGGGCATCTCCTACCGTTAATATTCTAAGGTCTGACGGCAGTGTGAGAATCTGTGGAGATTTTTCAGCCTCCATTAATAATTTCCTGAATCCAGTTCAATCTGTACTCCCTGTTATTGATGATGTCATTTCTCAAGTCGGAGACGCTAAGTTTTTCTCAAAAATTTATTTGTTTTTCCGCGCTCTTACAAATTCCGTTGGGCGAAGAATCAAAGAAAGTTACGACCATTAGCACCTCTGAAGGTCTATTTATGTACAATTACTTACCCTATGGTTTACGTGCAGGCCCCGGCATTTTTCAAGCATTCATGAATGGGACTTTTTCTGGCATCGATAACATCATTGTGTACCAGGATAACCTCATTTTGACCTCTGCATATGATGCTCATTTGGAAGTTCTTGACAAGGTCCTGTCTGTCCTCAAAAACGCTGGAATTCGCTTAAATCTGTCTAAATGTGCCTTTCTAACTGGTCGTGTGTCTTATCTAAGGTACGTTTTCGATAACAAGGGTGTTCACCCTAACTCTGAGAAAGTAGAAGCTATTCTCAATGCTCATGTTCCTAAAAACCTCAAACAGTTGCAAGCTTTCATCGGATTGTGTAATTTCTACAGTCGTTTTGTACCCAACTTTTCTAATGTCATGCATCCTCTGTATTCGCTGCTTAAGAAAAATGTACAGTTCCGGTGGACTCCAGAACAGGATAAAAGAGTCCAGAAAATCAAAGAAATCTTTCGTTCGCATAAACCTCTAAAGTTGTTTGATCCCAACCCTAGAAACTCTTCTTGAAACTGATAGTTCGGGTTATGGAGTTGCTGCCATACTCATGCAACGCTTTAGTCCTCTCATGATTGGTGTCCGGTTCAATTTGCTTCGAGATCTCTAAATAATGCAGAACAAAACTACTCTAACATTGAAAGAGAGAGCCTTAGTGTTGTTTTTGGCGTGGAGAAATTCAAAAAATTTCTACTTGGTGCTAAGATCATTCATTATCCATAATGATAAAAAACCTCTTTGTAAACTTTTTGCACATAACAAGGGTGTACCTCTCAACTGTTCCGCTCGAATTCAAAGATGGGCTCTCAGACTTTCCCAGTTTGACTATGTTTTCAACTATTCGAAAGGTAAATGCAACGTAAATAGCGATTGTCTCGGTAGGCTGCCACTACCCACGACTGTAAAAGAGCTAGAACCGTACGAAATGATTTTTGCTGTGAACTCTCTTGATAGAACTCCTGTCACGTGTGAAAATATAAAAACTCATACTGATATGGATAGCGAACTATGCCAACTTAAACAATACATAAAGTTTGGCATGCCTCCTAAACCTAATCCTAATTTGTCTAAATTTAAGAACCTGCTACCTCAGATGACAATCATGAAAGGTTGTATACTCTATGAAGAACGGGTTTTTATTCCCAAGTCATTGCGTAGTTTAGTCCTTGAAACATTTCATGATGGACATCCTGGCATTTGTGGCATGAAATCGTTGGCCAGATCTGTTATTTGGTTTCCCGGAATGGACAAAACTATTGAAGACATCGTAAAATGTTGTCCCCAATGTCAATTAAATCGGGCAAAACCTAAGTCTAGAAATGTAGAATGGCCCACTCCTTCTCGTCCTTTTGAACGCATTCATGTCGATCACTTTTCTACGAGAATAAATTTTTTTTTCATTGCTGTAGATGCATTACCTAAATATATTGAATGCGAAGTGGTACCATCCACGAGTGTGTCAGATACTGTCGATGCGTTGAGAATGATTTTCAGCAGAAACGGGTTGTGTGATGTGCTCGTAATTGACAATGCTTCTAACTTTTCATCTCAAGACTTTAAAGATTTTCTTATTTCCAACGGCATTGAGCACCTCATACCTCCGCCCTACTCTCCAGCAAGCAATGGTCAAGCTGAGAGGGGGGTAAGAGTCATTAAAGACTTGTTGAAAAAACTCTCTTCTTCCGAATCGTTCAAATCCCGTCTAGCAAAAGCATTATTTCAATCGCATTTTATTCCGCATAGTGTTACCAAAATTGCTCCCTCTGTTGCGCTGAACAATCGTAAATTTGTTACTTCCAAAGATAGAGTTCATCCTAAATTTTCTGTGTCCAGGTCTAAGCCTATGTATGTAACTCAATTTGATGTCGGTGATCATGTTCTTGCTCTGAATTTAAGAAATGGTCCCAAGTGGTTGAAGGGAATTATTGTTGGTAAAGTTGCTGTTAATATCTTTCATGTTCAAATGCTAGCATTAAGTGTAATCTGGAAGAGACATTCAATTCAGCTGTTGCACAGTAGTTTGGAGTCTACCGGGAGTGGGGCAGCAGAGACTCCTGCCTTTCAGCCTGTTAGCAGCTCACCTGTGCAAAATGAACCTCGTAGATCAGGTAGAATAACTAAACCTGTAATACGAATAGGTTGTTGAGTTCCTCCTTCCCTTTGTCATATATTCATCTAAAGGGAGGGAAGTTGTTGTATAGTGACGCACTGGTGGTGTTAATGGGAGTTCCGGTGGAGATTTATGGAGATCTTCCGGTGGAGATTTATGAGTCTCGCTCGGCACGGTCACATGTATAGATAGGGCATCTGCCGGAAGAGCCGATGGGCGCCTGGCGTTTACGAGCACCGGATAGGTCGGAAGCGCCCCTATTGCCGGCGCCCGAAATGGCGCCGGGCGGAAGTTCATTGTTACAAACTAGACTTAAGAGCAAGCTGTGTGAACTGCAGTGTCAGTACATTACTAGTAGTCCTGCTGTGCGTTTCATTCGCTCCTGCCTGGTATACGGCTAGGCGAAGTGAGACTTAAAGCTTCCTGCTATACGAACCTAATGTAGTACTGAAAACAGAGATACTACAGATGCATACTTAGCTATTTCTTCGTTCCCCTTCTTCAAAATTGCTGTTTTAATACGCAGCGTATCTTGTGTTAGAAAACACTTTGTGCGTTGACTTTTTTATAGTCCATACCAGAAATTCCTTGTTATTTAATCTCGTTTATTGCCTTTGTTGTGGATAGAAACTCTTAAATTAATAATAAAACTGACAATGACACGCCGAGCGTAAATTGTTCTGTTCACATATGATTTTTATCCAATTTATAGAGCTTAAAGGATGTGAAGCGAAAATTGAACAGATTTCTATCGCATTGCCAGTTACAGTCAATCCTCGAGTTATGTATCGTCTTACGCGGACCTAAAGTGAATAAATATTAGCCTCAGCTGGACAACTAGCAATGCTCGTTTTAAGATGTCAATAATGTGTATTGATTTTCTTCATTAAAGTTGAGGTTTTCCTGAAATTCAACTTGAAGAATGAAGATCGACTGCAATGATTGAACTATGTTTATCTTTCAATCGATTGCTCTTTACCTATCGTTAATTTTTCAATTATTATTACAGTGAACATTGACGAGTCACGTTTTCATTTATTCCTAATGTGTTCTTTATTTACTCTAACATAGAACAGTGCATTACTTCATGGAGTTTATTGCCTCAATCATCTCCATAGTAAAGAATTATATTTTAGATGGACCAAAAAGACAACATACACCGTGTGAACTTTTTTATTGATAGGAAAATATGAGGTATCACTCCTATCCTATTTGAAAGTATTAATTCTCGAAACAATATATTTAAGCCACCTAATGAAGTTCGCATAATGATTTTCATCGATGATAGCTGAGTATATTGTTGAGGAATTACATTAAAAAGAACAGAAAAGACACTTTAACGAAGATATTCAAAATTTTTAAAAACGAAATTAAATTTGAATGCTAGAAAACTTATTTACATTATTATTATAGGAAAAAATTGACTGTAACTTGATGCTGTTTTCATTTACATACATATAAGAAAGTGAGAGGAGTTATTACAGCAAGATAACACCCCTTTACCACTGAATGTGTGTCGAATATCTTCACACTGAATGTGTGAATATCTTTACGTTAGAGCCTTTGTGTACCTCTAATGTTAATTATCCAGACCTGCAGCATGAAATTTATTTCCACACCCACACTCATCAACACTATTACGAGTGACAAAGCATGGTGATTCCAATCAAACAGTCAGGTTCACATGTGCTTTATTCCCTTATATTCAAACATATCCAAATACAATACAAAGTTCTATTTTTTACCTCTGATATGCATTCCATTCAATTTTTTTGAGCTTGAAATATACATAAACACATTAATATTTTAAAACCATTCAGGGATGTTTTGTAAATTATTAACCAATTAAGATTATTAATCAATTAAGATTAACTAAGATAATTAACCAAATTATCTTTCCCAATCACTCTAATTTGATATTACAATGGCAAATGTAGCAGTCCTATTCAGTGAATCAATTTTTAACATCCAAGCAGTCCTTGTACGCCCATATTAAGGTAGTACATAGACATGACATAAATTCAGATACTCTTAGAATGAAATTTTAACAGCACATAAAATTTTTGCGATAAAAAATTTCCCATGATTCTAGTGATTTGTTCATCACAGTTGGGCAAACATTTAACAGCTTGTTATCTTCTCTTTCTATTACAAATACTATTTCTTCTGAAACTAGAATTAATTGAAATCATTAATAAGTAACTTACCATAACTCATAAACTCACAAAATTTATTCTTCCTAAACATCCCAGTAAGTTACACAGATCATTTCTGATATCAAAATGGATAAAATTGTCCACCTACCAACATGAGCAATTTTTTTATTCTGTATGTGGAAGCAAAGAAAGTGATTCACTCCACTTGAATGACACTGTCAGGTACTGCACTCAAGTGAAGTCTATAACATTTCTATTCAGGATTTAGAGACCAGGATATTTTTAAGGCCTTGATAGTTTTAATTACATTCAATAGCCTGTAAAAAACTCTTGGCTTGGCCGGAAGAACAACGCAGTCTCTCTAAAGTTGTTTTTGAAGCAAGGTAACGTAACACTATTTGGAGATTCTCTGATAATTTAATTTGATGCGTAGGACAAAGCTTATTGGGATAGTCATCTGTTGGAGAAATTTTCAGAATATTTTTGAGCTTGTAAAATGCCTGCTCTCTGATTCTGATGTCCTTAAAACATTCTGAGTCATCCATCTCAAGTAATTTATAAGAGAATGAATGGTTAAAGCCTACAAAAAAAGAAAATTCCACAATTACTTATTTCATATATCCGCTAGCCTAAAAAATTCCCATTTAGAATACTTCATATACGTATATACATTGCTGAATTGAAAGATTTTGATAGGATTTAGAGCTGCCAACTAGATTTATTAATAATTTTTATGAATGCCTGTTGAGTAACTCTATTCAATTGCTTCAACAAATAACAAAATTAGGTTTACTTTAAGTAAAGTTACTGCACTAGATAATCTTGACAGCAACTGCATAGCACTTTCAATCTCATGTTATTTGTTGATCTCTTCATCATCAGCTGTAAATAAAACATTTCATGAACAAGAGGAAAACTTCATAACTGAGCATTGTAGACCACTACTATACATTGCCTTAGAACCACCATTTGCTGAGAATAGAATTTTATCTTGTTCATGTCATTGTCTAAGGTAAAAATTAAAATTAAAATTTTACAAATGAAAAAATTAAATAAATAAATCACTTATTTGAAATAAAATTATTGCTATTATATTACAGAATGTATATGAATTTAATTATTCATAACCTTTGGAATAAAATTCAATCATCAAAGCTCACTTTCTCAACGAAAGCACACACAATATATAATAAAGCTATTAATGGTGAATTAAATGTATTTTTTCATATCTAATGTGAAGCATGGTCTTCACAAAGTAAACAGTCTGCACACGGTAGAGTTGATGGTATATAAGCACTCTCAGTGGATGATCGGAAAAGTCACCGAATAACACCACTTCAGCATAGCATTCATCAGAAAATGCGAAGTTCAAGATATAAATCAAATCATTAGCGAGGGTTGACTTCGGTATAAAACATAATGTCTATTATAATCACACTCTTAAATTCAACTTGCGTTATTAACTCCAATAGGAGGGGAAGTTAATCAGCTAATTCAATGTTTGTTTACAAACGAAGCCTGAGTAACCCCAAAATGGCAAAATCGCGTTCACAGTTGCATTTTCGGATCTGGTCGAGAGTTACCCCGATCAGAGTTACGCGGGAAACTCTCGGGGTTATGACTGGAAAAACGCCTCTGGCCGCCGTACTGCCTCTCTGCGCTTCACTTTTGCTTCGCCACTAAAGTTTCTATTTCAACTATTTATTGCAAAAATGGGTTCATGTAGCAAATAAAGACTAGTGCTAAAATTTATCGATGTAACACGACATTAAAATTATATTATGATTAGAGGGGGCATACTTTGACTATATTTTTATATCATTTAGAAATAACGCAATCTGAACTCTCGAAGAGAAAAAAAATGAAAAACAGTTTACTTCTAATAAAGATGGTACAAAAGGTAGCACAACATTGGTTTTTAAAATATCCTAAACTAAATACACTTACATGATACACACACACACACGAGTACTGTAATACACATGTCAATAATCGAAAAGAAATTTTTGAGGGCAATGTACTCCTATCTACATTTGATGATACATGTTTTTATAATTATAAGAGACAACACAATTTCATTGACAATGCACTTTCATTGCTGGGTGAAAACACTTATGAAAGTTTACATACACATGACATAAAGTTTTGAATTACTTGGCGCCAGGAAATAATGCTAGAATTGCATGTTTCAGCAGATGTGGATGTTTAAAATTGTCATTTCAAGGAAGCATGATATATATATATATATATATATATATATATATATATATATATATATATATATATATATATATATATGTATATATATGTAAGCATGAGGACCACGAAAATTACAAGTCTTGTATTTCAAATTAAAAATTTTTAACATAACGGTTATTAGTTGATAAGCATTTTATTTAAATATAAATGGATGATCACACATCAAATTTGTAGTTTTTACTTGAATGCTTCACAATTATAAAAAAATGACGAGTTAGGTAATATTACAAGTTGAGAGTGAACAGAAAAAAAACCGGTATCTCTAGTTAAAATGCTAGTTGTCAGTTTAGTACACACATACAATATGCATATATACATGTAAATATGTACACACATACATGCACATATGCGTTCTACAAAAATGCTATGCGATGTACTGAAATATAGGATAATGAGCAAAGGAAGTTCGTAACAACTTTTTCAGTATGTGTTGCTGCTTACAATTTCTAATGAAATATTGTAACGATGTTTAATTAAATATTGGAACGAAAAGATCATTGGTTGATAAGCGTCTTATTCACCATATGTTGGTGATCATGCAACAAATATATGTATATTTTTATTTTTTTTAAATGCTTCAGAATTACGAAGTGAAATGAAGTATTACGTAGTGACACATACACCCACTTACGGACACATAGCGTGCACACGAACACATATACGCAAGTTAGCATGTGCGCAAATATCAGCGTAAACTAGTCAGTCCCTATTGAAATTCTGAGCCTTTTACAAAACGTTTTCAGGCAGTTATATGGCAAGAGATTAGACGTTTTCAAGCAGTAAATTTGCCCATTTCAGTTCGCTATATCACTTATTTCAAGCCCTGTTAAAAGGCTATTTCTGGGCATCGCAACGGCTAATGCTACGGCCATTTTGGGCTTTTCTACTACTTGAAAGAGGCTAATCACGACCTATTTTGGCTTCTCCAATGCTGGAACGAGTCTTGTAATAGGCATTTTGGGCTTCATTTCTGCTTGATCAAGGGTAATAACGGCCTTCTTGGGCTTCATTTCTGCTTGATCAAGGCTAATAACGGCCTTCTCTTGCTTCCGTACGACTTATAGTGGGCGATAATTATCGCCGCCCTGAAAGCATAATTGAGCGTAAAGTTTCATGATAGGCGGTTAATGAAATGCATAATTATACATACTATTGTATACAATATGCATTTTCATCGTTCGTTACACAGACGTAAATACATGCATTTTTGTGCGCCATTATTTAAATCCATGTGTACCGGTAGTATTTTCAGCTATTATAAAGAAGCATATCCCTTCCATTCGAAATTATCGCCGCCTCGAATGGATAAATAAGCATAATAAAGCGAAAGGCAGCGATATCATGGCATAATTATACATTTTTAATCGACCATTGAAATTAACTATGTTCAAATACATCAACATCATTAGATATTTTATATTTGGTCATCCATTGCAAACTGAAACCAAGAATTTTACACCGAAAAATAAAAACAGTATTACAGAAAACTCATTGAATATTTTCTTCTTGATACGTATCACAGCCTATTTACCATAGTTCAAGTAAAAAACATCACAGAATAATAATTCAATATGAGAGTGTAGTGGTATAAATTCCTCATCAGTTGATAGTGGGTCTGTGATGCCTTACCAGAATGTTCACAGCGAGCCACTTGTGATACATGGTGTATGATCTCATGCCCCTTAATTCGTTCTTAACAAATGCATTAAGATAAAAACCAAGTCTGCCACTTGCACTCCTCAGGAAATCATCTGTATTTAACTCTTCGTTGAGTAACTTTGATTTCCTCTTGAGCCCTTTCCTAAGTTTTCTCTGAGGAGCAGCTTTGTAGTTTTCAATGGCAATCGTCGTTCCAGAATAAGAGGCTAACAACCATCGCTTACAATGGAGGACCAGTGTCTTCCAACAAGGAACTGCTTCTTTTGCCACACGAATTCTGCAATATGTCATGCCTTTCTCCGTCTTTAAGTCATTTGGGTTTTAGCCCGCCATTTAAATGAACCGTTTCTCATTGACTGTTCCGAAATTTCCAGAGCAAATTCGTGATTTTGAAATGAGCGATTTTAGGTCAATAACTTAATTCTATCAGCGAAATTAATCGTTAATGTCACTAAATGTCGATTTATGAAGTCGATAATATCTTTATTTAAATTAAGAATAAAAAACTCCGATACTTATCAAACGTTCTAGTTCTGCTCGCGCCTGTAGAAGTAATTGCTGGAGTTCTCTGCCAATCTTGATTCTAAGTCTGTGGGCTGCGCATTCTGGGGTTTTAACCACGGATCTGGGTTTTTATCTGTCTCCTGGGGTTTACAGCCACGACTTGTGTTGGCAAAACAATTAATTTCAAGGAGCTAAAATGATTGTACTATTTGGTAACCTCGAAAACAATAGAAAAGTGTAAGAAAATTTATTCATTTACGCCCTTTTCGTTGATCTGGGTTTTTTCCTTTAGCGTATGCTGGGGTTTTCTGGTAACATTCATATTTTGGCGTCCCCTGTGGAACAGCTTCCACGTCACTGTAGCAGAAGCTCTTCCGAGAGCAGGTGTGACCTTTCGTGCTCAGGCGCCCTTCTAATTCTCTTGTGCCTGCGCATTAAATGTGTTTAATCCTTTTTTAAGTGATGATCGAACTTAATATAAATTAAGGAACTAATGTGAAAGTGTGCCTTATATCTGTAAGAACGGTAGATAGCCATTCTACCTTTGCGTGTGTCAAATTTTCACATGTGTGCTTCGGTAGCTTCAGAATGTTTCCACTGTGCGTTTTGTCTTGTTCAAGTGATTTTTTATTTCTCTGTAAGTTTTAACCACTGAGTCTCAAAATCATTTGTATGATCGAAGAAGTGCGTTATTTATTGAAGGGGCCGAGATGCTTTGATTTGCAGAGTTATGATAGCATTTGATTCTCTTGTGCATTTACGAGTCATCTATATGCAGGTGTCTTGTATTACTGCGCCTCGAGCGCCATATAAAAAAATGGCCGACCTTGAGCCCTTTCGTGTCTTTTTAAAGTTAAGCCTAGTCTGGTTGTAAATCTCGTGTGCGTTTGATAACAACTAATGTGATTCCTTTTACTTTACAGGCAATGTAAAACGTGATGATTAGGTTAGGATATGTGTCATAGCAGAGGTCTCGCATATAAAGATGTAAGTATTTTACGTTTAAGACGTACCACCTTGTTTTCCGTCGTGTCAAGTGATCTAAGCTCTAGTAATAAATCGAAGTCGATTAGAAACTTCTTATTTAATTTTACATTTGTTTTCTGGCAGTGCTTCTTATTTTTCTTGAAATCTGCGTTGTTTTCGAAACTGATTCGCTCCTCGTTGAAAACTATGGCTACTCTGTAAAGTTGCTGTCCTTATCGGTAGAGTATTTTTTATGAAATAATTTCGTAGTTGAGTAGAGTTTCTCTTTTGTATCGTTCGGGCCCCAAAATTAAGGTGATGTTTTTTAGCCCTTTTTAGGTATTTCATTTGTTCACGATAGAATTCATGAGAAATATTTTATAAGTATACATACATTGATTAGGTTTTCGATTCCCCCTCTTTTTCTGTCTATTACGGAAAGTTTGCGTATCGTGTAACTCATAGCTTTGTTTGTTGCTTTCGTCTCTATGACTCAACTTTTTAAGCCGTTTATCTCTTACTGAGAAGTCCATGATTGAACTTGTGTGCAACCTAAATTTCACACCCTTTCGATGTCATTATAATCTAATCTTTACTGAGTACGTGAGTAAAATTGCAGCAATTGGGTGAAAAATCCTGACTTTGAAAGTAGTGATATATTGGTGGCTCTATTATGAAATGGCTTACCTTGCTTCCGTCTCGTTTCTTTCAAATTTGTGTGAACATTTTGTTGTGACTACGACTCAGCATTCCGGTGCTGTTTCAACGATTCAAACCACTTCGAGGAAATATTGTATCTAATTGAAATCAGTGCTCCAAGGAAAGGATATAAAGTTCCAAGCCGAAGCCTAGGTAGTGCCTCCATTTGTAGAACTAAATAACTCTTGTTTTTGCAGTGACGTATTCAACCGCGCCCAATACAACCTCCTTCTTCTTCCGGTGTTTTCTTACCTGGCGAAGGGGAATAAGGGCGCGACAGTCAATCTTTATGGAGTGGCATACTCCCGAGACCTCTGCTGACACACAGCTGCATCGCTCCTAAACGAAGTAAGTGCCATTAGACTTCGCGGCGTAGGGGCCGTTATTGATAATTATGGATTCGGATAGACCACGGCAGGACTCAAGAGTCGTGCGGCTTGATCGAATGACTCGTCTTCAGGAAATAATTATATCAAAATTGTCAAGCGCCAGAAGGGAAGCCTGGACTGAAGAAGAATGGAACCAAGAATCCCTCGAGTGTCTTCACCAATTTCAAGAATGGCGAGGACTCGTAGAAAACGAGTTAGAATATCTAAAAAAAATTGGAGCCGGACAAGAAGCTAAAAATCTCATGGCTGACTACCGGCAATTAAAGAGGCAGGTAAAGTGCTTTCTCAACCCTCGTGTGAACGACCTTACCAGCGAGAGTTCCACGTCAGCTCACTCAAGAAAGGACGGTCGAGGATCGGGGCCAAGGCGAAGCACCTCCTCTAGAGCTACGTCCGTGGCGGAGTCCACGAGGCTGGTGGACCTGGAAAGTTCTATGAAGAGGATCAACATTGCGCACCAAGCACGAGTTGCGGAGCTCAGGTCGCAGTGTGAGCTCGCTGTGAAGCTTGCTGAAGTAGAAGCTAAGGCAGAGAAAAGTAAAATCTCACTTGAAATAGACGAGATCAACAACAGAGGTCTCTCCAGCCCCGACGTTTCGATCGGCGCAGTCAGCGAAACGGAAAAATCTAGGCACACCGAAGAATGGGTCTCGCAGAACCACGGCAGTGTGTTTTATTGCGCCCCTCCACCTAACCTTCGTGACTCTCAGGCACAGCAGCGGGACGCTGCTTCCCAGTTTCAAGATCGAAAACGAAATAAGGCCTCCAAAATGCGTCAAAATGCCCCGTGCCCGTCGACGAGCTCCGACTCTAGTTTTTTGAGTCGTTCAGAGGTACGTCCCCCACCGAACCTGGAGAGTAGAGGAATTTACAATGCTGGACTTCGGAGTTCTCGCCCGCGGAGAGTTCGGGAATCAAGACCCACTCGAGCCGCTGACAACAATCAAGGGAACTCTACCAATTACAACCCTCAAGACCCGCTTTTGTGCTACCTAGAAAAACCATTGGCCAGCAGTGACTACTGCGCGGGAAATGAACTTAGGCTCGACGCCGCTTCAAGGCATCTAGTTTTAATGGAACTAAAAAAGTCACCTCCCAACCCATTCCGAGGCGAGCCTAAACGTTACCATACTTGGTTCGCTGAGCTTCACAACGACTTAAAGAACCTTTCTTTAAATCCGAGCGACGTGGTCGGCATCCTAGAAGCGCGCACATCTGGAGAAACTCGCGACACAATCGTCGGATTAAGGACTTCATTCGGAAGTGATCCGAAGCGAACTTTGGACGAAATCGTCTCTCAACTAAGAGAACGTTATGGCTCGTCGGAGCAAATCACGGCAGAGTTCAAGAAGATGATCGAGAGATTCGACCAAATAAAAACGGCTGAATTTGATCCCAAAACCGCTCAATCACTGCAAAAGTTGGGCGACCTGTGCTACAGCATTCAGGGGCAGATGAGGGAGGTGAGAGACTTGGAATACTACAATTACGCTCTGGGCCTCGAACCAATTTATGAGAAGCTCCCAGATTTTATTAAATGCCGGTGGAATAAATCCAAGCTATCCAATAAATCCATAAGCACCATCCTCCTTTAGAGGAATTCTGCAGGTTCTTGCGCGAGAATGCTCAGCGCACGCACTCGGGAGTTCTCACCAAGTTGGACAACGACCAGCATACTGGACCTAAGGGCAAGTCCAGCAAGCGAGCCACCGTGCTTGCTGTTGAATCCTCGCAAGTGGAAAACACGAGAACCGAATGCCCCTTACACCATAGCTCCGGGCATTCTCTGGCGTCTTGCAATAGATTTTCTAGTTTGAATGCTGCGGATCGTAAGGGTATCGTTGTGGAGTGCGGTGCGTGTTTCCGATGTTTCGGAGCGCACCGTATAGCTCAATGCACCGCAGATCAGAGGTGCGAAGCCTGTGGTTCCAGCTCTCGTCACACGCTGCTTCATTCGGACGGGTCTGAGGGTCAGAGGCGCAGCCACTCGGAAAATTTCGGAGTACGGGGAAGAGGTTTTGCTTCAAGGGGAGGACCAGCGCCTCGAGGACGCTGGGCCCGCAGGTCTCCGCCTCTCAACGAGAGACGCGACGCTTCAGAAATGGGAAACCTGTATACGGAAAAGTGACAACCATCGAAAAACCGAAGCTGCTCTAAGATGGTCTTGGTGAACGTGACGGCGCCCGGAAGAAGCAGTAAAACTCTCCGCACTTACGTCATCCTGGATGACCAAAGTACCAACTCTTTCGCCACATCTTCTTTGTTAGATTTCTTTGCATTACCTCACAAAAAGGAAACGTATTCCATCACCACGATTTCAAGTTCTAAAATTAAATCCTACGGTCGGACTACGGAGGGCTTTCGAGTAAAGGGCGTAAACCGCTCTGAGTCTTACGCTCTTCCCCCCGCTATTCGAGCACGACGGCATTCCTCATAATAAGTACGACGTGGCAACGAGAGAAGACGTCTTGAAGAACCCCGACATCGCTCATCTTGCATCGGAATTTCTTCCTCTGGACTGCAATGCTCCCGTGAGTCTGCTGCTGGGCCGAGACGCTGAAGACGTATTAGTTGCAGATCTAGTCCACCGGAAGCCCCCTGTCTACAAAACACCTTTGGGATGGGTTGTTGTTGGAAGAGTCAACCCTTCAGAGCCTCACCCGTCGAACATGCAGATGAGTGTGTATAAAACTCAAGTCGAAGATCACTTTTCGGCTCAGCCTTGTTTCGGTCCTCTGGCTCCAGTCTTCGACACCAGAATGGACGACGAGAGTCCTGGACCGTCCGTTGAGGACAGGAAATTCTTGTCGCTGATTGACGAGAATATAGTTGTAAATGCTGAAGGGCATCTAGAAACTCCGCTGCCATTCAAAGATAGCATGTCTAAGCTTCCAGACAACATGAAGGCCGTCTATCGCCGCTCCAGAAACACTTTGACGCGGTTAGTCAAGGACCCCGCCAAATTACAGCAGTGTTTGAAGATAGTCCAAGACTACGTGGATAGTGGACACGTAGAGGTAGTGCCTTCCCAAGAACTTCAACCGGCCGAAGGACACTTTTGGTATCTCCCGGTTTTTCCCGTTACACATCCCAAGACAAAGAAGGTGCGCATCGTCTTCGACTCTGCGGCGCAGTATTTCGGACGCAACTTAAACGGAACCTTGCTTCAGGGGCCAGATGCCAACAACAGTCTTCGTGGAGTGCTCCTTAGGTTTCGCGAGAACAAGGTTGGTTTCGTTGCCGACGTGGAAAAGATGTTCCACGCCTTCTATGTCCGTCCTTCTGACCGAGATTTTCTCAGGTTCTTCTGGTTCAAGGACAATGATCCTTGCAAAGCAATTGTCTCATACCGGGCAAGAGTGCACGTCTTCGGAAATCGATCAAGTCCGGCTGTCGCAACACACTGTCTGCGCCACGCCATTAGGGAAGCCTCAAGAGAGGAGAGAGAAAACGGAGACAGACTTGCCTGGAAGGCTCTGAGCTACGTCGAGCGCGGATTTTACGTTGACGACGGACTGGGATCCGCAGGTTCAGCTCAAGAGGCCGTCGACATTCTAGTCAAGACTCGAGAGTACCTGGAGACGTTCAAGGTTCGTCTTCACAAAATCTCTTCCAGTCATCAGGAGGTTTTGAACGCATTCCCGGAATCGGAACGCGAGGAAGGAAAAGTGGAGTTTTGGGAGGATGGTTGTAGTCAGCGCACCCTGGGAGTGACGTGGAATACTACGACCGACCGGTTTGACGTACATACCGAGGTGGTGGACCGCCCGTTCACAAAACGTGGTTTGTTAGCCACCGTCAATTCAATCTTCGATCCAATCGGCTTAGCTAGCCCCGTCGTATTGGGAGGCCGACTGATCATGCGCACCTTGATCCCTCCCGTAAAACAAGACCCAGAAAATTTGGCAAGGTTGGGGTGGGACGATCCTCTTCCCGTCGCTCATCTTGCGACGTGGGAATCGTGGAAAGAGTCGTTGCGAGGACTCTCCGACCTGTCGTTGGACAGGTGCCTCATTCCTGGAGACTTCGGGGAGGTTCATTCACGAAGTTTTGCATTCCTTTGCTGACGCCTCTGAACAAGCCATAGGACATGTCACCTACTTACGATCAGTCGATGTGAGTGGACGAGTACACGTGTCTTTTGTAAGCGCTGACAGCAAGGTGGCTCCCAGAGCTGCCACAAGCATACCACGTTTGGAACTCTGCGCGGCCGTCGAGTGCAGTGAGGCCTCCAGAAGAATATGCGAAGAAATAAGCGTCGAGATCAACGACGTAGTGATGTACTCAGACAGCAAGGTAGTGCTGGGCTACCTCAACAACGAAACTAAAAGATTTTCAAAGTATGTGACTAGAAGAATTGAAGCGGCTACGAAGGTTCGTCCCAAGGAACTCTGGCGGTACGTAGCCACAGAGTGCAACCCGGCGGATATGGCCTCTCGTCCTACAAGCGCAGAGAACCTGAAGAGGATACGCTGGTTGACGGGCCCTTCCTTTCTGTGGGAAGATCATCTGCCTGACGAGCAAGAAGGCGCAGACATCTCGCTTTCAGTGAGTTTGCCCGAGGAGAAACTCGTCCAGGAATGCTCGAATTTCGTCACCTCCCTTCAGACCCCAGAGCTTCAGCGTGAAGTTCCTGCCTACTTAACTGGTGACTTTGTCTCTGTTCGTAGAGCATCAAGACTGGCGACGAACTTCTATTTCAAATGGAAGGACCGAACTCAGCAAAGAAAAGGAGTGGCTCTGGCCATCAGACCCTTGGAATCACTAAACTTCGGGGGTGAGAAGTTAGCCATCTCTGACGTTCAACACGCAACCTTTCAAGACGTGATCAGTAATCTCAAGAAAGAAAAAGACATTCCTCTGCGCCACCCTTTGTCTTCTTTGAGCCCCTTTATTGATGCTGACGGTCTGTTGCGAGTAGGCGGACGCCTCAGGCGCGTCAACTTGCCCGGGTGTATAAAGCACCCCATTGTGCTTCCCGAAGACCACCCGCTCACCTCTAGCATTGTGTCTCATTATCACAAACTCTCCGGGCATCAAGGTGCTCACATTTCCCATGGAGCCGTACGAGATGCAGGCTATCATATAGTGCACGGAAAGAAAGTCATCCGTAAGTTCGTAAATGATTGCGTCGTCTGCAGAAAATTGAGAAGGAGACCCGAAGAGCAGAAAATGAGTGACCTACCAGAAGACCGACTTGCTTGCACCGCTCCCTTTACGAACACAGGTTTGGACGTGGCAGGCCCGTGGCAGGTCGTCGAGGGAATCTCTACGAGAAGCAATAAGAGGACTTCTAAGGTATGGGCCTTGGTGTTGACCTGTCTAACCTCTAGAGCGGTGCATGTGGAACCGCTGCCTGCCATGGACACTTCCAGCTTTCGAAACGCTCTCAGGCGATTCATGTGCGTTCGTGGATCGTGCAAAATCATAAGGAGCGACCGCGGTTCTAATTTTGTCGGCAGCTATAACCAGGACCTCGACATGAGGTCACTCTCCAAGACGCTGCAAGACTTCGATGTACAGTGGATCTTTAATCCCCCTCACGCACCCCATTTTGGTGGAGTTTGGGAACGTAAAGTGGGAGCTATATAGAAGGCCATGTTGTTCTCGCTTTCCCAGTGCGGCATGCGAACGCCTAGTAGAGATGAGCTCTACACCTTTTTTCAAGAAGCAGCATCAATCGTCAACAACACGCCATTATGGTCCCTATCGAGCGACCCTAATGATCCACAACCCCTGACTCCAAACATGCTTCTAACGTTGAAAGAAGCGGGCGACAACCCTCCTCTCTGCGACACCTCCCCTGCGGACCTCATAGCCTACGGAAAGAAGCGCTGGCGTAGAGTGAACCATCTGGCAGAGGTCTTCTGGCAGAAGTGGAAAAGCGACTACATACAGGAGCTTCAATCGCGCTCCAAGTGGACGAAGAGGACAACCAACTTGAGCCCTGGAGACATCGTCATGCTCGTCGAGCCCGCTCCGAGAAATAAATGGGCGATGGGTAGGGTAGTCAGGGTCAAGAAGAGCGGGGACGGTCTAGTACGTTCCGTAGTGGTATCTCGGGCCGCTGCTGCGGGAGGTACGATAGCGTGCGAACGTCCGATAGGAAAGGTAGTAAGTTTAGGTCTCCGAGGAGACAACTAGATCTCATAGTGTCAGATTCTCGAATCAATTTGATTAGTGTACTCTATCTATCGTGCCCGTCGCAACTGTGACGCGTCCTTCCAGTCTACCTCTCGAGCTTACCTATTTTTTAATATGCTTATTTCAAGCGATCGGCGGAAGGTGTCTCACTGCTGCTGATGGGGGGAGGTGAAGAGCTGCAGACTTCTCCTTCCTCTCCCGGTAGTGGTGTGATGCGTGAAGCACTTTCGTTTTTCCTCTCCTATCTATCTCTCACTAAGTCAGTTTGCGGTTTGACTACAAGAGAGTATTAGATTTTGACTACTGACGAGGTTCGCCTCTAATTTTGTTGTATTACTCGCTCGTAACGTTCCTAACACTACTCACGTGCGTTGTTCTTGTGTCTATCGGACTAAGGAAGATTGATCTCTATCTAGATTTAAGAAATTTCGTACTGTAAACGGATTGATTTATGGTCTTTTAGTATAAGCGTAATGTTACTGATTATCGTGTACAAAGCTAAGGTACTCTTTACGTGCTCTCTTCAAGCCGTCGCAAGGATGTTTGCCTGTGTATTTTTCCAAAATAGGGGGGAGTGTCATGCCTTTCTCCGTCTTTAAGTCATTTGGGTTTTAGCCCGCCATTTAAATGAACCGTTTCTCATTGACTGTTCCGAAATTTCCAGAGCAAATTCGTGATTTTGAAATGAGCGATTTTAGGTCAATGACTTAATTCTATCAGCGAAATTAATCGTTAATGTCACTAAATGTCGATTTATGAAGTCGATAATATCTTTATTTAAATTAAGAATAAAAAACTCCGATACTTATCAAACGTTCTAGTTCTGTTCGCGCCTGTAGAAGTAATTGCTGGAGTTCTCTGCCAATCTTGATTCTAAGTCTGTGGGCTGCGCATTCTGGGGTTTTAACCACGGATCTGGGTTTTTACCTGTCTCCTGGGGTTTACAGCCACGACTTGTGTTGGCAAAACAATTAATTTCAAGGAGCTAAAATGATTGTACTATTTGGTAACCTCGAAAACAATAGAAAAGTGTAAGAAAATTTATTCATTTACGCCCTTTTCGTTGATCTGGGTTTTTTCCTTTAGCGTATGCTGGGGTTTTCTGGTAACATTCTTATTTTGGCGTCCCCTGTGGAACAGCTTCCACGTCACTGTAGCAGAAGCTCTTCCGAGAGCAGGTGTGACCTTTCGTGCTCAGGCGCCCTTCTAATTCTCTTGTGCCTGCGCATTAAATGTGTTTAATCCTTTTTCAAGTGATGATCGAACTTAATATAAATTAAGGAACTAATGTGAAAGTGTGCCTTATATCTGTAAGAACGGTAGATAGCCATTCTACCTTTGCGTGTGTCAAATTTTCACATGTGTGCTTCGGTAGCTTCAGAATGTTTCCACTGTGCGTTTTGTCTTGTTCAAGTGATTTTTTATTTCTCTGTAAGTTTTAACCACTGAGTCTCAAAATCATTTGTATGATCGAAGAAGTGCGTTATTTATTGAAGGGGCCGAGATGCTTTGATTTGCAGAGTTATGATAGCATTTGATTCTCTTGTGCATTTACGAGTCATCTATATGCAGGTGTCTTGTATTACTGCGCCTCGAGCGCCATATAAAAAAATGGCCGACCTTGAGCCCTTTCGTGTCTTTGTAAAGTTAAGCCTAGTCTGGTTGTAAATCTCGTGTGCGTTTGATAACAACTTAATGTGATTCCTTTTACTTTACAGGCAATGTAAAACGTGATGATTAGGTTAGGATATGTGTCATAGCAGAGGTCTCGCATATAAAGATGTAAGTATTTTACGTTTAAGACGTACCACCTTGTTTTCCGTCGTGTCAAGTGATCTAAGCTCTAGTAATAAATCGAAGTCGATTAGAAACTTCTTATTTAATTTTACATTTGTTTTCTGGCAGTGCTTCTTATTTTTCTTGAAATCTGCGTTGTTTTCGAAACTGATTCACTCCTCGTTGAAAACTATGGCTACTCTGTAAAGTTGCTGTCCTTATCGGTAGAGTATTTTTTATGAAATAATTTCGTAGTTGAGTAGAGTTTCTCTTTTGTATCGTTCGGGCCCCAAAATTAAGGTGATGTTTTTTAGCCCTTTTTAGGTATTTCATTTGTTCACGATAGAATTCATGAGAAATATTTTATAAGTATACATACATTGATTAGGTTTTCGATTCCCCCTCTTTTTCTGTCTATTACGGAAAGTTTGCGTATCGTGTAACTCATAGCTTTGTTTGTTGCTTTCGTCTCTATGACTCAACTTTTTAAGCCGTTTATCTCTTACTGAGAAGTCCATGATTGAACTTGTGTGCAACCTAAATTTCACACCCTTTCGATGTCATTATAATCTAATCTTTACTGAGTACGTGAGTAAAATTGCAGCAATTGGGTGAAAAATCCTGACTTTGAAAGTAGTGATATATTGGTGGCTCTATTATGAAATGGCTTACCTTGCTTCCGTCTCGTTTCTTTCAAATTTGTGTGAACATTTTGTTGTGACTACGACTCAGCATTCCGGTGCTGTTTCAACGATTCAAACCACTTCGAGGAAATATTGTATCTAATTGAAATCAGTGCTCCAAGGAAAGGATATAAAGTTCCGAGCCGAAGCCTAGGTAGTGCCTCCATTTGTAGAACTAAATAACTCTTGTTTTTGCAGTGACGTATTCAACCGCGCCCAATACAACCTCCTTCTTCTTCCGGTGTTTTCTTACCTGGCGAAGGGGAATAAGGGCGCGACACAATAAGTTCACGAAAGTTAGATCGTATATTATATTTACTCCCCCACTTGGATAAGGTATTAATTGTGAACATAAACCAAACTTTGAACTAATTGAAAGTTAAGGTTTTGAACACAACACATCTTGTTAAAAAATATGTCACATTTAATCTACTTGGATAGAAGTAACAATTCTGGTCAGTACTCTTTTTCCATGGTTACGAATTATTAAACTATGAATGAGTTCACACATCCCTAACGGTATAAAGTGAGTACCAATGAGCGATAGGATGGCCCTATTTAGTACCCAAAAAAAGTCAGCAAGTACCGCGAGCCCACCCTTCTAGAGAATCAAGTGTAATGGATGCTTAATGCAGGAAGCAAAACCTAAATGTGTGCATTAATTCAATTCCAAATACACTGAAGGAACAAAATATAGTTCGGGAATATATTACGAGAGTCAGGAGTTAATTGTATTATACCCAAAGAGAATGATATAGTTTCCAAATATATGCATACTATCGAGGAGTAGAATGATCAAAGAGGTAAGAGTGCAAGTGAATATGGTATTGACACTGATGGAAATGAGGGAAGGTAGTTCCCCTTATAATTCTACAAATGCTGCTGTGCCTTAGAATAATGTGTACGTGATGACTTTTCAGCAGTCTTTCGAGCTTTTGCTGCTCGCACTCATTCAACGATGTCCAATTCTGGCTTGTAACTTGGTAAATCCATCCCGCTAGAATTTAATTTTCAACACGACCAACCTGTGTTGTTGCCGTTCACGAAGATGAACGGCATTGTTTGCTGGAAGCACTGATGCCAGGCCTTGAAGTGCCAGGACTGGCAGGCCTTGAGGTACCAGGACTGGCAGGCTTTAAGGTACCAAGTGTGGCACGCCTTGAGGTTTCATGAGTGTCAGCCTTGAGGTGCCAGGAGTGGCAGGCCTTTAGCTACCAGGTGCGGCACGCCTTGAAGTGTCAGGAGTGGCAGGCCTTGAGGTGCCAGGTGTGGCAGGCCTTGATGCCCCAGGAGTGCCAGGTCTTGCAGCACCAAGAGCAGGAGATACAGGACCAGCACCTGATGGAGGAATAAGGGAATAAATTGTTAACAGTGATATGGCATCTTGAATGAAATTGAAGCACACTACACAACGAGTGGTACTTCCAACAAACTAAATTTTCCAGAACTTCTATGTAATGGCATCGACTAGTAATACTTCAGTAGAAAATAAGTCAGTTTAAGGATCCACCAGCGTAACATGGTTTCACAGAGCAATTAAAAGGGAATGAGTAATATACTCATAGGTCTACGTACAATTCAATAATAATCCCCACGAACAAAAGAGTCATTAAGCTCCTGTTTTCAACTAAAATTTACATTAGACTCATTTCATAAAGTGATCCCAACCGTTCCCAATTACCTCAGGTTACTAGACTGGCCGTATTTTGTTTAGTAGTAGAAAATGTCTGACAATGGGGATATGTAACTTGAACATGATGGCCGACTGTCACGGCCCTTTGTAACTGCCTAAAATTTTTAAAAACACAACAGTCATGCAAAATTTCAACGCCTGTGTATTATACTTGTCCGATGAACAAGAGCAACCAATCCTTCATGTCGCAAGCAACTATTGTACGGTATTACTGTGATATCCAACACATCAAAAGCAATCCTCAGGTATGGCAGGTCACTATATACAGCCCACTCTACATGACTAACTCAATCCAGTCAATGTTTCAAACTTCAGGCATGTACAAGAAAATTTGTGATAGCATCTACAATAATTAAATTGCAATCCTGATCCAATCCAGTCATGCCAATCATACCACATTCATCTTGAGCGCATTTGGCATATCACCCATTCTCTCCATACTGTTCGAACAACAAATTCAGGAAAGTCTCCCTCTCCTTCTCATACTTACGATGTACAGTCCAAGAACATAGAGTTCAATACTATTATTACCTCGCCTCTCACACTTCTGATAGAAAATTTCACACCAAGCCAAAATTATTCTTTCTCACATACAGGTTAATTAATGTAAACTTTAGTAAAGTAAATTCCTAGGCATCAAGTGTTACGTGTATATACTTGAATAGAACGATTCAATACTCCAAGCGATTTGAAAATTAAAAACTAGTAATCCAATGTCACTCAACTCATATACCTCAAGGTTCAAATTCGAATTTGGATACGTATAGTATTCCAACTTTTAAACCGGCGAAAGGAGAGCAATGTCGCAATTTGAGTAATTTCAATTACAATATGTTTTACGTTAAAATGATCAGACTGTCATTCCAAAATTCATTTTTGTTAAAAAAGGTAGCAGTTTTCTTATAGACAGAGAAAACTATTAACACGTTGCAAAACTTGTAAATAGTTTGGAAATGTTGTCTACGAAAGCAATATACAAGTATGCGCAATATTGTGAAAAGAAGGTAAAAATTTGGGCCGCGCGGTCGCAGTTCGAAGTTTTTTGCATTTTTATGCCCAATTTTGTATAAAATTTATACAGTGAGCAGCGATATAAATCGATAAGTAGAATAGCCGCCTCTTCGGCGATAAAATCGCTTGGGGGGCGAACACGGAAAATATTTACATTTTTATGCAAAATGTTGTATAAAATTGCATACATTGAGCGGCGATATAAATCGATAAGTAAAATTGAAAAAAAGATAAATTCAGTTAAACCTAAAGAACAAGCTTTTTCATTGAAAATCTACAGATAAATATGCAGGGGAAACGAACTATTTCCCAGGTTGCAAAAATTTATTAGGCCAATATTGGGTTGATAATTATTTTTTGACCTGATATTGGAATCGTGGATTACAATAATAGGCCAATAACAAGACAAGATCGAAAAAATATATATTCATTTATGATATCAACCTGTTTTGGGGACAATGTAGTAAATAGTTTTATTTCTTATATTAAACTAACAGTGTATATATGTATGTACGATATTCATATAAGTGGAAACTATCTCATAATAATCAAAAATCTCGCAACTTAATAAAATTTGTTAAACATAAATTATTATTGCCCAAACATTGGGTTGATATCGTACGCTAATAATACGGAGTAATTTATATGAAATATACCAATAAAGTTAATGAATAGTTATTTCAGTCACTAATGAGTGCAGATATATTTGACAGATTTCAAGAAATGTGAATATGTTGCAATAATAAGTATATTCAGAATTACTGTAATCACAGGTTCACAGTTCTTGTTTTTTCAGTCGTCCAATGAGTTTCGAAGGTCTAGTTTTTTTTCAAAATAATATGCTAAAATCGTTTTTCATATGTTACTATATCAATAAATGTCTATATTGAACTAAGATGATACAAAGTCATTTATATAGATGATATAAATGACTTGATTTCGTAACGATGGTTTTGAGTAGGCCTATTCCTAGCATATAACCCATTTGGCATGCATCATTTTTTGAGCAAAGCGCTTTCGTGCAATTTTTCAATCACGCATATATATGCTGCTTAGGTGAACGTAGCGTATGTGGTTGTTAAGTCTGATTACATAATCCGGTATTGACATCAATCGTCTGAAAAAAATCACAAAGTATAGTTGTATTTACCGAAACTAATTCAGTTGTGTGAGAAAAGCTATTTAGAAATGTCAAAAATACAAATAAATGTATTTTAGAGGGGTAATTTTAACGACTAATCAGTTTATTGCTGATGCAGCCCTGAAGTTGGACGTCTTGTGTGCGATATATTAAGCTCAACCGCCGCATGACTCAGGACTCAGCAGTGTTTCCACGAGCAGGGTAATTAATTACCCTAGATTAGGGTAATCAGAGTACCTTAGGGTAATGTTTAGGGTAATGAAAAATATGAGCAAATCTAGGGAAATCAGAGCTCCATGAAGGAAGTGCCCGCCTAATCTACGAAAAATAGAAAATTGAAAGCCAATATGCAGGCCCCCTACTGGTCACCACTTGAACAAAATGCAATGAAACGAGTCAGAATTTATTGTTCACAAAACTGCACTATGTGGTAAATGTCGCCATTTGAATGTCATCAGGTATCGCTCACGAAAGACGGCGTCAAGATACGAAGCCATAATATCTCTTGTCCACTTCGTTTCGACAAATGATTCTAAGTTGCATTTCGCTTATAAAAATCTCGATCGGTGACAGTCAGCAACAGCTAGTTGACGAAAGTCACTGTCTTGCTCGGATTGCGCGCGTTCTTTTACGTTTCGAAAGAATATTGACAGGGATGTTTGTTGTATTTTCAAATACCACAGCTAATATATTTCATCGTATAAATAATTAATAGGTTCATTCTTGAGATAATCATTCATGAATTAACGGCAGAGTTACCTCACAGCGCCGGTATTTTGCCAACTAATTAGGTGGAAGGCATCCTATATCTTAGCCACGTTGCACGCCAACGAAGCATGTTATTGCAACGATGCAAACAAAAATTTTTGAACAGGGTTCTTTGACACTTCGAGTTACAAAAGGTGCTAAAGGCGATAAGAAAAAGCTATAAAATTAGTTTTAAAAATTCATATAAACAAAAGAGTTCAGTTATTGACTTAAAACTTACAATATGTAGGTTTGTGTTCTCACTGTCTTTCTTAGGCGCTGTAACACGGACGTAGAATTTGATATAGCTGCGATCATGCCTAGAATTCCGTCAACCGAAATGGAAGCACTAGAGCTTTTAGCAACTGAGTGTTGAGGAAAGTTCATACATATTAAAGAGGCAAGGTAGTTTTTTTCAAAAATCTCTGAATTTCCTCACCCGCCCTTTAGGAAATGAATAAATTTGATTACTAAACGATCAAATTTATGACTTGATGAGTGAATGTGATTGAAACGAAGTCTCTAAGAAGCATATATGTTGTAACAAGATTGGATAAAATCCGTAATGGAAAGATTTGACGAAGGTCATGTGTGAAGAAAGCCAGTAAGTCATCAGAAAGAGTGGATCAAAGTGTTAGGTTAGATTGAGCATATGGAAAGAATGGCCGAAGCGCGTGAATGGATGAAAAATAAAATGAAAAATAGATAATTACATTAGGGATAGGTACACATATTGCATTTCTTGCAGCAGGGCAAATGATCGCACCCCTAGTGAGGAAGAGCCAACGACACCACATCGAAAAAAGGAAAGCTCCACGTGAGAGCTAAAAACTACCAACAGAAATTTAAAAGTTCGTGGACATCGGAACCTGAATTTGAGGGATGGTTAGCCAAGTCCTCAAAATCAACAGAGCAAGAGGATGAGGCATATTGTAAGGTTTGTCGAACCAATATTACTTGTGGGAAATCAGAGATCAAGCGTTACATGCTCTCAGAGACACAAACAACGATCCATGGTGGCAAAAAAAACATCAATTGCCAGCTACAAATGATCCTCTCGAAAATCAATTCAATGATCCTTAATCCAATCAATCCAATGATTATCCAATGATCCTCTCGAAAATCGTGCTCATAAAGGGGAACTGCCAAGTTTGTGCATTTTTATCTAAGCATCACCTACCTATTTCATTGTGTAACCCTCTTACATTTGATGAAAACAATGTTCCCAAATCAGGAGTCGCTGAAAAAAGTATGCCTTGGAAAACAGCGGGCATCAAACATAATTCGACAGGTATTTGGCAAACATCTTGCACGTGATATCGTCTGGGATATCAAACCAGCAGCATTCTAACACCGTTCAACTGGCCTTCCCTCCAGACGCTGTATGTAACACAGTGCTAATTCATACTGACGGAGCTCTGGAAACCAGTCTATTTACCTTTTAGTTAGTTTATATATCATATTTCCGGATTAGCTGTTTTAGGGTAATCTGGGGTAATTAACACCCTTCACCTAGGGTAATTCGAGTCGCCTCGCGTGGAAACTGGAAACCCTGCTCTGGAGCAGGGTTTCCACGAGCAGGGTAATTACCCCAGTTTAGGGTAATCAGGGGTACCCTAGGGTAATGTTTAGGGTAATGAAAAATATGGGCAAATCTAGGGTAATCAGAGCTCCGTGAAGGGAGTGACCGCCTAATCTTCGAAAAATAAAAAATTGAAAGCCAACATGCAAGCACCCTACTGGTCACCACTTGAACGAAATGTAATGAGACGGGTCAGAATTTAGTGTTCACAAAACTGCGCTGCTGCTGTGGTTATATTTGAATGTCAACAAGTATCGCTCACGAATGACGGCGTCAAGATACGAAGCCATAATATCTCTTATCCACTTCGTTTTGACAAATGATTCTGAGTTGCATTTTGCTAATAAGAACTCGATCGGTTTCAGCAACAGCCAGTCGACGAAAGTCACTATCCTATTCTGATTGCGCTAGTGGTTATAAGCTTCAAAAGAATATTGACAGGTATGTTTGTTGTATTGTTAAATTCCACAGCTAATATATTTCATCGTAGAAATAATTAATAGGTTCATTCTTGTGATAGTCATTGAATTAACAGCAGAGTTGCCCCACAGCGCCGGTATTTTGCCAGCTAATTAGATGTAAGGCGTCCTATTTCTTAGCCATGTTGCTCGCCAAAGAAGCATGTTATTGTAGCGATGCAAACAAAAAAATTAAGACAGGGTTCTTCGACACTTCGAGTTGCAAAAGGTGCCAAAGGCAAAAGGAAGAAGCTATAAAATTAGTTAAAAAAATTCATATAAACAAAAAAGTACAGTTATCGACTTGAAACTTGCAATATATGTTTGTATTCTCACTGTCTTTCTTGGGCGCAGTAGCACGGACGTAGAATTTGATATAGCTGCGATCATGCCTAGAATTCCGTCAACCAAAATTGAAGCACTAGGGGTTCTACAACTGAGTGTTGAGGAAAGTTTATGCATATTAATAAAGGCAAGGTAGTTTTTTCCAAAAACCTCTGAATTTCCTCACCCGCCCTTCAGGAAATGAATAAATTTGATTACTATACGATCAACTTTATGAGTTGATGAGTGAATGTGATTGCAACGAAGTCTCTGAGAAGCATATGTGGTGTAACAAGGTTGGATAAAATCCGTTATGAAAAGATATGACGAAGGACATGTGTGAGGGAAGCCAGAAAGTCATCGCAGAGAGTGGATCAAAGTGTTAGGTTAGATTGAGCATGTGGAAAGAATGGCTGAAGTGCGTGAATGGATGGAAAATTGAATAAAAAATAAATAATTGTAGTAAGGATAAGTACACATATTATTGCATTTTTGCAGCATAGCAGATGATCGCGCACCGAGTGAGGAAGAGCCAATGGCACCACCTCGAAAAAAGGAAAGCTCCACGTGAACGCTAAAAACTACCAGCAGAAATTTAAAGATTCGTGGACATCGGAACCTGAGTTTGAGGGATGGTTAGCCAAGTCCTCAAAATCAACAGAGCAAAAGGATGTAGCATATTGTAAGGTTTGTCGAACCGATATTACTTGTGGGAAATCGGAGATCAAACGTCACATGCTCTCAGAGACACAAACAACGATCCATGGTGGCAAAGAAAACCCCATTAATTGCCAGCTAGGTGCTATCCAATGATCCTCTCGAAAATCGTGCTCGTAAAGTGGAACTGCAAGTTTGTGCATTTTTAGCTAAGCACCACCTATCTCATTGTGTGAGCCTCTTTTAGTTTGATGAAAACAATGTTCCCAGATCAGGAGTCGCAGAAAAAAAGGGCGCCTTGGAAAACAGCGGGCATCAAAATTAATTCGACAGGTTTTTGGCAAACATCTTGTACGTGATATCGTTTGGATATCAAACCAGCATTCTAACATCGTTCGACTAGATTTCCCTCCTGACGCTCATGCAGTGTGTAACACAGGACTTATTCATACTGATAGAGCTCTGGAAACCAGTCCATTTACTTTTTAGTTAATAAATAGATCATAGGCCAGGATTAGCTGTTTTAGGGTAATCTGGGGTAATCAACACCCTTCAGCTAGGGTAATTAGAGTCGCCTCGCGTGGAAACCCTGCTCTGGAGTGAATCGCGGTAGTTTGAATTAAGTGGCTGTGTAATGTGGAGTAGATGCTGTGCCTTCATGGTTAGGACATTCATTGCTTAGCTATCAACAGCAAGAATGCAGTTTACGTGATTTTAAATTCATTTAAGTAACTGAAGCAAACGTGTTACCTTTTTTTGTTTAATTAGGGTTTCAACTACTATATTTTCGGAAAAAAAAACATTCCCTGCGCTTCAAATTTAATCGAACTACGCGTAAATTAACGGCCTTCATACTCCCATCACATATAGAGTAGACATAATTTGTGGTACAACTCATTGTAATTCAGTTGTTCATGAATTAATGGTCCATAGAAATTTATATTAAGCATTTGTCATATTCGAGTCACTGTACAGTGAAGGGCATGAATAATAGGCGTGAGTACCGCGTGACAAACCTTGTTCTGAATGCATTGATGACAATGGCGACCTCAAACGATGCGTACAATTGAAAGTATGGGAAGCATTGAAGAATTTAATTTTCTAATTATTGATACTGTAAATAAAGTTATAAATATCGTTTATGAAGACATGGGAAATATTTGTGAAACTTTTTTTCCAATATGACAAAAAGTTTTACAAGGGAAACAAAAACATATGTAGTATTTGCTTGGAAGGCTTCTCATTTAAAGTGTATTTTATTGAAAGTTTTGCAATTTTACCATGTGTGTAAATAACTGCAAATGTGATAGCTTTTTGAGTGATGCAGTGTGATCTCAACGCACATATGTAAGTTCTGACTATTACATTATTTGAGCAAACTTCAATATTATTTCTTTTATTTTCTTATTTCATTAATTGATTCAATTTTTTCAATTCTTACAAATTTGTTGATATAATAGCTACATGTATTGCACATATGTATTCTTAATTGTTGATAATAAGTGATATTAATGTTTTTCTACCTATCATTCTCTATATTTTTAATAATACTTCTATTTTTTTTTTTATTGTACAGACCAGCTGATTAACGGTTTATTCATTAAAATACTATGCAAATACAGTACTACAAAAATGAAAAAAAGAATTATTATGCCATTCACAAAAGTGTGAAGGAAAGAGGTATTTGTGAAGCGTATGACAGTCATCGATTTTCCAATTTTCGCTGCCTAAATTAATTAGATCGAAATAAACAATTTTTCTTCTATGCACTTTCGGGGGTAAATGAGTATTTAACGAGTTATAACGGTAGGTTTAGTTTCGTCTATGATGAATGCGCTAGAATAAACAGCTACTCATCGATTTTCGAATTTTTGTTGTATGAATCATAGCAATAACATCGAAATAAAGTACTTTTCATCCATACGCTTTTTGCGGCAAATGATTATTTTACGAGTTAGAGCGGTAGGTTTTATTTTTTGCGCGATTGAGCTGTTAAAGTACGTTTAAGTACTTTGTAATTTATTATTTGCAGGCCCCGTGGAGCCTGAACCCACTTCTAGGATCTTTTAGTTAATAACACAATAGATATTATCACCTAAAAATAACGAGTTACAGCTGTATGTTAACTTTCGTCTTAGATGCCGGGAACGGGCTCGATGATTCGAGGGCGTTCGATGGCAGCGTCAATTGCAGTGTTGCCAGACGCCGTGCTCGATGAATTACTTCCCGCTTCAAACACTGGAGCTGCGGTAAATAATTTACCGCTATAACTTGTTAAATACTCATTTGCCCCTGAAAGTGCATAGAAACAAATTATTTATTTCGATCTAATTAACTATGTTTAGGCACCGAAAATTGGAATATTGAAGATTGTCCTACCCTTCACATTTACCAGGAAAGATGTACATCCAAGCTAGCAGAAACACTACTCAATGACTCACAAGATTGCTAACATTCCTCCCTTTGGAACGTTTTTGCTGTGTGGTTAGGGTTGCCTAAGCTAACTTATAACCTAATCTTTCCTTTCGGCATTTTGGTAAGCATCAATGTTAGTGTCTGTTAGTGAATGACATGTATGGTACCATATTAAATTTTGAACCCCACGTTATTCATTAAGGAAGTCAGCCACAATGAGTAGGCTATGGCACCCATGATTCCCTATCGTAATACTCATTCGCAAGTGACTAAACTTTATTTGCTCACGTTCAATAAATTATATATGCATGAACATATTGCTCTTTACAGCACTTTTCAATGTAAAAATTAAATTCTTGCAAATTGGGGGGACTGACATTCAGAAATCTACCCAAAAGATCCCAATGAGAGTCAGAAAACATACTGATCTACGAGGAGCTCAACTTCTGTTCTTTCTATGAAGTCACCCAGTCTAACTTTTTTGCCAGGGCATGCATAATTTTCGCTGCCCAAGCAATTCAATTACTGAGGCGGCGAAAAACATGCATGCAGGCTGCAAAAATGTTAGACTGGGTATAAATGTACGAGTTCAAACAGTGATGTGGATTGGCGCAAAAGACAAGGATGGTAACTTGAACGTTTTTAAATTTACTTATTTTATCATACCAAGTGGATAAATACTGCTTGCATTATGTTGTTCCAATGCTGTGCTTGCTTACTTCTAATGACTAATCAGTTTTGTGAGGGATTATCTGAATTAGTTGGCCTATCTTGTCAATGTGACCAGAATAGGTCAAAATATTTAATTTCTAGAGATTCATGTTGTCTTAAATTAATGTAATGACAAGAACCATATAGTTTTTCACTTCAATTCTTCCCACCGTTTAAAAATGCATGTGTATAGAGACGCAGGTAGATTGCAGCTAAACTTTTCCTGTGACCATCAATAAATCATGTTTTTTTATTCCTCTTCACTATGAAAAACACAAATCTACAGTAATACTACCACCTATCGTACATTGTGCAACAAATGTGAAAAGGTATAATTATTTTTCAGTTATACCATATGGGCCCCATGTCAATCCCACATATGTGTCTACTTGGGTATTGTTCGATTGTGCTGATATTTTGCACACCTTGTTTTTATGGCGTTTCCTAAGTTTTATATAACCTGCTCATCATTTCACGAATCAAAACTGGATTGACCATTTTCACCTCCCTATTAGGTATGTATATCTAGGTAGTATTTAGCTACTAGTAAGCTAGGCTAATATGTAAGTATCCACACATTAACAGTTATAATGGTGATATAAAAATAATGGTGACATAAAAGTACTGGACTTATATACATATAAGTACCTAGAATATTGTATAAACCTGAATGGTAAGTTGCTCTGTAAAAGGAGACCAATTAAAATTTTTTTTTAGTTGAACTTAATCTGAAGCTACACTGACAGTATTTTTATTTTGTTTGTTTTACAACTGTATTTGCAATATTTTATTTCAAATGTTATAGTTTTAATTCAAATTGTAATTGAAATCATGTATTTTTTCAAGTCAGTAATGAATATATTTTCACCCACATTAGATTTAGTATGACAAGAAATTTTGAAACAAGCCCGCTAATATTCTCTTGAAGCAGTCATAATTTTTCAAGATTTTCAGCTGGCTGTATATACCGTCACCTTTAATCCAGTATGTACCTCAGTTTTTTATTACTTGAACTTAATGTAATTTATAACAAAATTGGCTGCTCTTGAACATTAGCATTCGTGCCACAATGAAGGATTTGGGCTGTCCTGAAGCCCTCATTAATACCAAGATGTATCGTACTGACTATTAGTCCATTTAGTCGTGAGCAAACCCGGTCCCTCACTCATTTATAATACAATAACGCAGTTTCATTCAAGAACGAAATACTGGGAACTCGATTAGCTACATGTTTTCAATTTAATGTAAACTATGTTACCGCGTTCTTATTTTTGCTTGCAATGAACCGAATTACTGTCGCCTCAAAACGGGCGGCTACCACTTATGCCATCATCGCTGGCAGTAATTTTTTTCAGTACGTATTAATATAATTATAGCTAGTTAACTAATTTGAAATGCATCACTTATGCGCATTTTTGAGCTAAAATGATACATTTTGGGAGGACACGATTTCTTTTCAGGTGAAACGGGATCAAACAGTATGTACAGGTTGCCCGACCACTGGTACGTGCAACACAAAATTTGGACTTCTACTCTACGATGCCAAAGAGGTTTGTAACCATGGAATCATGGATTTTAGATAAATTTTGAATGCAGTTTAATTCATGGTCTTGTAGGTGTGTAGATATGTACATCAGATAACATAGTTATCAGAATTATATATATTTCTCGTCTTTGAACACTTCTGAATATTGATGTGATATTAGAAATTAATTATTGAGCCAAAGTGTTGCTTAAGGAAATACCTCAATATCAAGTCAATAGTGACACAGTAATTAGAAGATACTGGATTAAAAATAAATTATCATTGGGACAATATATTCTACCAATATCCACTTGATATCAGAAAATAAGTATTGGGCCAATATTTTTCTAAGGAACACCTCAATGTCAAGTCCATAGTGACACAATAATTAGCTGATATTGGGTTAGTGAAAATATCATTATCGGGGCAATATATTTAATAATATTTACTTCATTATGATCCCCGAATTATCAAAGGTGAAAATGATCGCCTTCATAACAGACAGTCAACCCAAAGCAGCCTATGCAATGGATGTACGCTTCTAAATTGCGCGTACCTGTAGCGAGGTATCTGAGGGTAATTCCGAGTCGATCACAAACAGGGAAGCATATCTGGAACTTGGTGTCTTGCTTGCTGATTACTGTGCTAACTTTGCCCAGTATGAGGCTTCATCAAGGCGAAGATACCTTCTGCGAAGAATAAGAAAACTTTCGCATAATTCTTGTTAGAATTAACACGTAAAAAATTATTAACACTAAAATTATATGTCAGAGAAAGCATCATCATATTATTCTCAACGAAGGCGATGGTGAAGATTTATCTTGAATAATTTTTTTAACGTTTCATGCCCTACGCTCATTTTCAACAAAAAAACTTGCACAATCTCAATAGATAATAATAGACAAAAATTTGAGACATCAATGGAGAAACCTTGATAGTTCAATGACTTCAATCCCTCCCCAGTCGCTTTATGAAAAAACTGCTCATTCACAATATTTGATTAATTGAACTCACTTTAACACCTGCAAAAAAATAGAAATGAACTCATGAGGCATTCTTGCACACCATTACACTTACCTAGAAGTATAACGCTGCTTGGTGGTCCGAAAAATCTGACTACACTCACTAAGTTTATTAGTCGAGATTGTTTTCTAAAGGTCTACATAATTAATGCAAGTCTTAAGCTATAACTAACTTCTAGTTGTCTAGAAATAGTAAATTAAACGTCATTTAAGGAGACCAACCGGATTTTTAAACTTTTTTCGTCCGATTCGTTTGAAAATTGGCCAGTATATGTATATTTTAAAAGTAAACTTTTTTTACTCATATCACTTTTTCAATTTAGGCCTTATTTTTTTCGAAAAAGTAATTTTGTGGTACATTTTTATGTATATTTCAGGACGTATAAACTCATTGAGTTTTGATGCTAGAACAAAACCAAAGACAGTTTTAGAATCCTTGAAGCATTTCTAACAAAAGATGATTGTAAAGTTTCAACATTTTGAAAAAAAAATTCTGATGAGCGATACTCTATCATTACACCACAAACCATTATTTTTGGGTTTGGAGCCATATAACTTTCTTATTTTCTCAAATTTGGAAGAAACCCAACAAAATTTTGTTAAGAATGCTCCAAGGATTCTAAAACTGTCTTTGGTTTTGTTCTAGTATCAAAACTCAATGAGTTGATAAGGTTTGAATGTTGAAAGTTATATGTTTTGGGTATAAGCCCAAAAAAAATTTTTCGTTGAAGTGTAATATAATTGACAATTTATATAATTTAATGCAGTTTTAATTTTTATTTTGATAATCTACATGCATAACTTCATATTTACGTTGTGAATTCTGATTTCCAAAAAAGAGGATGAAAATAAATGAATAAATTTTGTAAATATTATTAAATTTTTTTTTCAGTCTGATTCTTATGAAATTTGACTGTAATATGTAACTTTTGAAAAGAAACCCAATTTCTTCAACTCATTTTTTTGATTCAAGCCTTAGTTTTTGGAAAAATTGGACAAAATAGTTTTTTAGTTCATTTTTATGTATATATCAAGACGTATCAACTCATTGAGTTTTGATGCTAGAACAAAACCAAAGACAGTTTTAGAATTCTTTGAACATTTAAGAAAAAAATTATGTGGTAAAATTAGCCATTTCCCGTTTTGTTTTCTTTTTATATGGAATCGAAAATTGAAGATTTTTGTCCCCTTTAGGCCTTATTTTATTCGAAAAAGTAGTTTTTTGGTACATTTTTATGTATATTTCAATACGTATCAACTCATTGAGTTTTGATCAAATAATTGATGCATAACTAGATCCCCCCCCCCCCCCCGTGGGTATCTAGTGTCCGTAGCGCCATAAAATTTTAAGACCGAATAGTCCACCACCTAAACGTCCTTTTCCAACAAAAATATGAAAAATTCTCATTGGTGCAACAGAGGCCTAGCAGGGCCCTTGGATGGTCTCCTTAAGAGGGTCACTTCAGGCACCTGGTGGTCGGATGAGCTTTTTTTGTTGTTGAAAAAGGACCCTTAGGTGGTGGACTATTCGGTCCTAAAATTTTTGCGCTACGGACTCTAGATCCCTCCCCCCACCCCCTCCCAATGAGATGTGAGGGGACCAAAAATCTTGAATTTTCGATTTCATGGAAATGGAAAATTTTCTACAGTAACTTTGTTTACAATGCTTCAAAAATTCTACAACTGTCTTTGGTTTTGTTCTAGCATAAAAACTCAATGAGTTCTATTCTTTTCAATTATTCATAAAAAAAATATGTCCAATTTAAAAAAAAACTATGGCCTGAATCGAAAAAATGAATTGATAAAAATTGTATCTCTTTTAAAAAATTACATATAATAGTCAAATTTCATAAGAATCAGAGTAAAAAAGTTCAAAACTTGTATGAAAAAAATAATTTTTTGTTTGTAAATTACATATCACAGTGTGAATATGAAGTAAGGCATGGAGGTTATTGAAATATATATGAAAACAGCATTCAATTACATAAATTGTCGAATATATTACAGTTCAGATAAAAATTTATTTACGCCCTATTACTAACAAACCCTTATTTTCAACATTTAAAAGAATACAAGTCAGTGAGTTTTTACGCTAGGAAAATAATAAAAACAGTTTTAGAATCCTTGAAGCATTGCAAATAAAGTTATAGTAGCTCTTTTCCCAATTTATACATATAATTATTTTTTTAATAGTTCAAAACCAAATATTTGGTAAATTTTAGTTAGTGATCAAATATAGCTTATAAAAAACGAAAAATTAAAATGGAAAATTTTCTATTGTAACTTTGTTCGCAATTTTCAAGGATTCTAAAACTGTCTTTGTTTTTGTTCTAGCATAAAAACTCAATGACTCCTATTCTTTTGAAATATCCATAAAAATAAACGAAAAACGAATTTTTCTAAAAAAGCTAAGGCCTAAATCGGGAAATTTCTCGAGTAAAATGTTTTTTTCACCAAATTTTACTGGCCTAATTTCACTGGCCAAATTTCAAACGAATCGGATCAATATTTAAAAATCGTTGAAGTGACCCCCTTAAATTAAATGGATATTTTTTCACGCAGCACCATAGTTGAATAAATATTACGTTACCATCAAATATAATTCTATTCAATTACATTGAAATTTTCCTAACTTAGAAAACAATAAATGAATTTTAATACCCTGAAAGGAACTACTATAAAAACGAGAGCAAAACAAGTTCTTTGACACATCTTTCTGTGAATAGCATGCATGAGCAATGCGAAGAAATAAAAAAGCTTTTCATTTACTACATAATCATTCATGTAAAACGTGTTGACATTGTTGGCAATAAATATTTAGTTTGATTGGTGAAAGGCTACTTGCTTTTCACTGAACTGCAAGACCCTAACACTGAATTTCATTGCTTTACATTTTTATACCACCATGAAAACAGCTGAGAACCGTATCTATGGTGCTATTTTTTAAAAAATAGCACCAAAGGTTCATTACGTTATTGAAAAGAATTTTTGGAAGTGTTTTAAACCAAGCATTGCTCTTCAAAGAAAATGTTGGCAAGGTTTTGAAGAAACGTTTGAGAAGCAGCAGAAACAGGAAAGCCAGACCATAATGCATCATGCCCTTTAGACGTCTTTCATTGATGCAGACCTCTTCACAACATGCCAGTGACTGTCATAGATAATCACTGGTCACAGTACCTGAAAAAACAAAAAAGATAAGAATGTGTATAACGTATTAAAACTCTAATAACTCTGCTTGTTTGTATTTCCTTCTTTGGTTAGCAATGTGTTAGCTAGCTAGCTAGCTCATCACCATCCACCCTCTGTTTTCAGTAAGAATGAGTGAATCATGAATGTTATAAGCCTAGGTGTTCAGCCTGATTTTTCACAATTTCTACACAGTGGGAGAGAATTAGAATACATTGATATGAAAGAATAAAACTTTGGAAATTATTTTCAATGTTCTTGATTAGGGAAGAATTAAAAACAACGGCTTCTCAAAATATCCCTGTGTTTTCTGTGAAAGAGAAAATAGTGATAAAATATTTTGGTTTGTTTTTAAAAAAAATGAAAAAATCCCTTAATTTCTAATGAAGTTAATCCAAAATCAACATTTGATTTTAGAATATGTTAAAATAAAGATTCTTGTTTGGAAAATATACATGGATATCATAATAGTCCATATCAATGTTTTCACAAAAGATTGAAAGAAAATCACAAATGCAACCTAATTATATTAAGCTAAAATGGATATTAATACTGGTAATTATACAACAACATGACAGAAATACTGAATGGCAAAGTAATGAGATGAGTTACATTATTTTTCTTTCATTGGGTTCTTTAATTTTTTTGCAAAAGCATTTGATTGTTTTTTAATCATTTCAAAATGCCTACAAAATTGTGGGGATTTTCTTCACACAACTCTCGCTGGAGGGTCAAACAAAAAGGAATAATACTAATAAATTTATTAGATCAAGCATGGAGCGAGGCGCAAAACGAGGCGCAAAGCTCCAACGGAGCCCAAGCTCAATGAAGTAACAATAGCAGGTGTTAAACCCTCCAGTTTTGTTGGCAAGTTATAGTTAGTTAAATTAAGGGGGACGAACGGTTTTTCTAATAAAACTTCAAAATTTAGTAAAAAAAATACTTCAAGAGCGAAATAAGCTTGGAGGTATTCCCCACATGTTAAAAACATTCGAATGGATGTTCAGAGCTTAATATTTTTTTGAAAAATAAACACCCCCCCCCCCCCCTCAAAAGGAAATTTCTGAAAAATCTTACTTCTCAGCCAATATTGTACATAGAGATGATTAGTTTTTTTTGTTCGATTCACAATGAACTGGTCTACAAAGTTAAGATCCATTTTTTTATATCGCTTCAAAAAAATATTTAGAAGTTTTTGAATTTTTTATCACTAAATATATTACATTTTAGTTATTACTTTGAATGGCAAAAAAAATTCTATTTTACTTATCAAAAAACAACTATGCAGATTTATAGTACTCACCTTGATCTTTACAAATCGAAAAAGATCTCCTCCATAAGTAAAAAACTGTTGGAGATATAATTGAAAAAGTGGAGTGCTATTTCCTCAAATTATTTTTTTTTTTTTGCTGTGCGGCTTTATTTTTCCTACAATGTTTCACTTACGAAGGACACCTTTTCAGCATCGCAAATATTAAGGTGAGTACTATAAAATTGAGATGTAGCTTGTTGATAAGTTATTTAGAAATTTTTTATCGCAATTTGAAGATAAAAAAATTGAAAATAAAATAATTTTCATATCCAAACATTTTGATTATTATTTTTTTTTGAAGCGATATCAAAAAACTGGATCTTAACTTTGTAGACCAGTTAATTGTGAATCGAACAATAAAAAACTAATCATCTCTATGTACAATATTGGCTGAGAAATAAGATTTTTTAGAAATTTCCAAACCTGAGGAGAGGGAAGGAAAGTATGGGTAAATTTAACAATTTTATGGACTCTGAATGTTTATTAGATTTTTATAAACATGCTGTTAATACCTCAGTACCTATTTCACTCCAGAAGTATTTTTATTTATTTTTTGAAAATTTTGAGGAAAAAACCGTTCGGTGGCCTTAAGGGTGTTAAAAGTACTTCCAGGCACAGTAAAGAATAGGTTTCTAAATTATTAAATGAAATATAGACGTTCTAGACAGCACTTCCGTTACTTCAGCGAAGAACAGATGTCGCAAGAACTTGAAGGTTGAGAATTCGATTGCAAAGCGTCGGAGCAAAGAACAACGCAGCGGCATACGCGCCCTGCTAAGGCCGATAACCGCCAATCTCTTAAGGACTGAGTGAAAGCTAAAGAAGTAGAATGAACTGGTCCAAGGTAGCCATTGCAGCGAGAATTATACTGTAAAGAAAGATAAAGGCACTAGTTAGTATACAGCCAGCAGATAAAGACATATCAAGAAAGAATTTATCAGGTTAAATTGTTTAAATTGTTTAAAATTGTTTGTTTAAATTGTTTAAATTGTTTAAATTGTTTAAAAATTGTTTAAAGGTTATACTCAGAATAGATCACAGAGAAGCTTCCCCGTACCTGAACTTAATTTGGTCCAGTGTGCGGCGACTTTCAGAAGTAGACTCAGAATGAGAAAAGAGTCAAGGTTTTGGAAAGAAGCAACGAGAAGGAAGAAAGAAGAATAGCTCGAGAAATAGTTTGCACTCTCTTGCTAGAAGAGCAAATCTTAGGTAAGGTAATTTTAGGCAACAGCCAAGGTAAAATAATTTTAGGCAACAGCCAAGGTGAGGTCATTTTAGGCAACAGCCATGTTAAGGTAATTTTAGGCAACACCCAAGGTAAGGTAATTTTAGGCAACATCCAAGGTAAGGTAATTCAGGCAATAGCCAAGCAAAGGTAATTTAGGTAACAGCTAAGGTAGGGTAATTTAGGCAACATCCAAGGTAAGGTAATTTAGGCAACAGCCAAGTTAAGGTAATTTAGGCAACAGCCAAGGTACGGTAATTTTAGGCAACAGCCAAGGAGATAATTTAGGCAACAGCCAAGATAAGGTAATTTAGGCAACAGCAAAGGTAAGAAGATAATATTGCTCCCCAGTAAAAGGGTTTAGAAATATAGCCACGCACACAATTATACACGTACACACACATGTCACACGTACACACAGGCACCCTAAGCATTAAAGAAAAGTGCAGAGTAAGGTAAAGTGAGAAGAGTTACTGTGAGGAGATTGCGAGAAGATGGACTCGTAGTTGTAGATCTTCAGCACAGTTAGAGTTGAGCTGATCGTTTCAGCAAAATGGTAACTTGCCAGATGAGAGCAAGCATGTTGGACGCAACTTGCTGCGCACAATCAAACTTGAAGAACGTAAATGAGTTCGACACTGTAACTGAAGAAAATCAAAAGAACGACGTGTGTTGGTCAAAATTAAAAGCTGGACTGGAGATGACTGCCGTCCATCGTTTTGCTAAACCCTACCTAAACATACAAAAAAACACGGACACATCAAAAGGTTGCCCCGCAATGTTACTGTCGGGCCCCCACTAGAAACTGTGAGGAAATTCTTCACAAAATAGGGGTAACACACATATCATGAACTGAAGAAGTTTTTTGGTACAGAAAGTACGGACTATTTCTTTCTCGCGTGACTCTCTGGTAGATTTTTATAATGAAAGCCCATTCACTTTGTGCAAGACACAATATTTTCAAGAGCATTATGAGCATTATGATACGAACTAAAAAATCGTTAGAGCAACCCTTCAAAAAATCAGATCATACTTGGTACGTAAGTATACCACGGCTTCAATAATTCTGGAAGTTGAAAACATAATAATTGGCTAATACCTTCAAACTACACTGTAATATTAAAACATTTGAACTTAGGCTTATCATCAACTGAAGTATGGTAATCCTATTAATATTTTAGCCGAAAATTTTATTTTTAAAATAAGTCTTTTGGCACACCCTAACAATTAATTCAACAACAGCTTGAAAGAAATTATAGGCAATCTATAATGAATCACAGAACTAATTCAAAATTATCAGATGAAATGGAAGCAAAAATGGTAATAACATTAACTACAAATCAAATTTTTAAAATATTAATTTATTTTTCAGAAAGTATACATTTTTTTCGACAATAAAAGTTTGAATAATCTTTAAAATTTAAGCTATCACTTTGGTAAAGTCAACCTAGAGGATGATAAAGTTTGTGTTAGAGTAGCCTGGTGGTAGAACTGTACGATAAGTTGTACTAATCTGTTGCCTAAAATATACTTTCCATTGGTATAATAGTATAAAACTCATAACAAAGTATCATTTTGCATTGTGAGTTTGGAAAAATCCATAAAGATTGAGTTTTATATTTGTATCCGCTACAAATTTTTATTGTTGATCATGATTAAGAAGCATATCCACAATCCTTATACTCTTGTTGAGCTGAGTGTGGAATCTAGCTAATCGAACCAGTTATGTCTTTTTTTTCATGGATCAGTGCTAATTAAATGTAAAATATATTGGAACTTACATGCAGTAAAAATGAAATGATAAGGTTAGGGTGTGAATAGTAATGGTGCACAATAGTTAGCTTCATATATAATATTTAAATAAAGTAGGTATCAAAATAACCATATATTACACCTGTCAGAATTATGTGAACTATTTTGAATGCAAAAGAGGAAACCAATTTGATAAAATATAATGATTAAAATTTTATTGTAAATATTTTATGGTGAGCAATAGATTTCAGGTTGCTCCGAGGTAATTATAATTGGAACATATTTTGTTAATAATTTACCGAACAACATCATCACTAACAGCTTACATAACAAGTATAAAACATGCAGTAATAATATTCTGGAACAAAAAGTAAAATAACTTTCTTCACAGGAACCCTTAAAAATTTTTCAATTGAACATTGTTTTTAACTTCAAAATTTTATGTCATCTTCAAGGTTCTAGTCACATTCAACACCTGAAAAACACATCCTGTAAGGTCAACTTAAATTGCCTTTTTTAACCATTGAGAACATGCAATCATCCCACATAAGAAGCACAAGTACTACCGTGCCCGGTACTGAATACTGAACTGTTTTTCAAAACATCCAGACGGCACAATTTGCAATTTTTGCCGCAGTCTGAGCTGGCGGACAGCGGACGTTTGGTTTCTGTCTGATGTACGATACAAATCCGCATGGAATGAGAAATTCATCATATCTTCAAACATCTTTTATTAACCGACTGATCTATCGGAGGCGCCAGCCTGTGAAAGTCAGCCTCCCCAGCGCATCTTAAAAAGATCACACTGCAGCCAGCACTAGGTATGGAAAGAGCAAATCTAGTCGTCTGCAATCTAGTGCTTGACAATAAAATGTTTCGAAGCTATCATATTGCTCCCTCCTACAGATGCACCAATATTTTTTGCAAAAGAAAAATATATACCTGGCTGTTAGCAATCAAAAGCATTAGAATATAGACTTGAGGAGAAAATGCCCTTTCAATGAAGGCCAACAAAACATAAGATGAATGCATTTCTAAAGAGTAAACACGACTTAAAGAAGAGTATCTTCAGAGGCCATATTTGTGTTCAACGAGTAATCGTAGGACTAAATCATGCAGTCTACTTAAATACAATCTCAATACTTATGGAATAACTTATACTTGTGCACCTACCTGCATATTAAGAGTTTTCTGTTTCGTGTTTAACGATAAGTTTGATGATCAACCGAATTAAGGTATTGCAATGTATTGCAAGTAAACTTTATTTTTATCGTAATGACGATTAATTGATTTTATTCAGGATAAATTTTTTGACAGCATATTTGCTTATCATTGGTCGCTACTTTTTGAGCGAGTTTCCATCGACGAGATTCTGTGCTAAATAAATAAATGTAATTTATCTTATGCAAACAGTGTTCATTTCTTTGTGATACATTTTACTGAAATTGACGTTTTATAACTCATGACGAACAAAGAGAGATTCAAGGTGCTTCAATATTCTGAGATCCGATCAAACAAGACATGACCAGAGACATGACCAAAGACCGAACAAGAAGCCGGACGAGAGACCGGACCAGAGACATGACCAAAGAACGGACCAGAGACATGACCAAAGAACGGACCAGAGACCGGACCAGAGATCGGACCAGAGACCGGACCAGAGACATGACCTGAGACCGGACCAGAAACATGACCAAAGACCGGACCAGAGACCGAACCAGAGACCGAACCAGAGATCGGACCAGAGACCGGACCAGAGAATGACCAGAGACCGAACCAGAGATCGGACCAGAGACATGACCAGAGACATGACCAGAGACATGACCTGAGACCGGACGAGAGACCGCACCAGAGACCGGACCAGAGACCGGACCAGAGACCAGACCAGAGACCGGACCAGAGACCGGAACAGAGACCGGATCAGAGACCGGACCAGAGACCGGACCAGAGACCGGACCAGAGACCGGACCTGAGACCGGACCAGAGACCGGACCAGAGACCACACCAGAGACCGGACCAGAGACTGGAACAAACGCTGGATTAGTTGTGATATTAGATTATCATTGATTAGTATAATATAATTTATATTAGTTGTAATAGATTATCAAGGAAACACTCAGCAACGGTAACCTTGGCAACGTTCAATAGGTGAAAGTTGGTCTACGTTCTCGGTTAACTTGAAAATGAGTCATGGTGATTAAGTGTGTCGTGATGACACGTCCAGGTGTGCCAAGATTTCTCTGAGTGTAGTAGCAGTATACTTGGTCAAGACCGCTTCCTTTGTTTGCGTCTTGGACGTTTCTGTGTGCCGGCACTTGATTCCGCCAGCTGTCTGCTTTGAGAATTTTCTCTCGTGAGCGTCACATCCTTCCTAACATGTCCTTGAGATCAGCTATTTATTTCATAGCTACGTCGAATTCGCCTCTTGACACCGTCGAGGTCTGCGGGGGCTTGGCCGCGTTCACCGTGGCGGGCTCGGCAGTTGCGGCCCGTCAAGCAATTTTATTTTAACAATAGCGCTGTAGTTTGTCTTTTCGTCGTAACGAACGAAACGTTTCGTTAGTGCTGCTTTTAGGGCGTCGTATTTATCGTTTGCGGGGGGTTCAACAGTTCCTCTTGTACTCCGGATACGATTGCGTGAATAGCCTCCGAGGAGCGCTCCGAACCTTGGAGCATCGCCCAGATTTGGGATTTGTGCGAGAAAAGCATCGCAGTAGAAAAGCCATCCTTTAATATTACCTCGGCAGGCGGGTAACGGGATATCTCTCCCAGCCATGCTTCCACCTGCTGGGCCACTCTGTGGTCACCAGTGTAGTGTTCCTCCTCAGGCTGCTTCACGCTGCCGGCAGACTATGAATATTTAAGGACTTTGAATATCAATGCCCGAAGCGAGTGCGTGAGGTACTAACGAACCCGACAGGGTAACAAAACACAACTGGAATAAATGCTGTTCTATTAGGAATATCGCCGACAGTAATAGCACACAGAAAAGATAGCTGTCACGTAGTAACGCACCAAGATACCTCTTGGAAGACCATCACGCGATGTGGAGTGGCAGCACGGAAGGCGGTGGAGTGACTATTGAATGCGAAGTGGCGGTAGTGGCAGCTAAGCGCGTTTTCGACTGTGAGAAGACTGGCTTGGTGCAACCAACCTTCATTTTGAAGATATTCTTGTTCAGGGCCGACCCCCGCTCTCCCGGATCCTCGCCTCTCTCCTCCACCATTAAAGTGCAGCTCTATCTTCTCTTAGAGGAAAGCTTAAATATACATCGATGAACGGCTTGAATTCACTTCACTCACTTCACTCTTCATAAGATACTTACCGAGCAAAGTAAAAATTTAAAGATCAGTATCACCGATAATTATGCCAATGCTACCTCGTACTCGGAATCCAGTTTTAGCTTTGCACAAATATAACGCAATGCATCCTTACGATACTTGCTTTGCAGCTTGGAAAGTGGCATAATCTAAACAAACGTTGCCCTCCGCGATTGTAATCCCGAAAAAATGTTTTTGCTAAGGCCGAAATATATCCTTACTAAGTACAATTCTTGCAATTAGGAGATTTTCACCCTCACACCGACTGGATCCTAGTGCTCAAGCGACAGGAGACTCGCAAACAGTTGCCGGTACTCCAGTCAAAGGATGTGTGTCACCTTCCAAAGCAACGTCAGTGAAAACTTTACAACAAATATCACCTGATAAAGGAAAATATCTGTCTCACCTCCAGCAATCAATTGAAGGTTCCAAGAAGTTAAACCTCAGCTGCAGCAGCACTACCACCTGCGTCACCAACGAAGCTCAGCATTGCTCATCATCGATGGGGACACTAATGCTACTTCCATCAGTAGTACAGTATAGAAACTGTAAGCGTTCAGCTAGAACCTATAATTTCAATCAGTGTTGCCATTAGTAATCAGGAATCCTGTTTAGACATTTCAAGCGCGGTAAACTCTTCTCATTCTCCAGATGATATACTCGATAATGATCGCGCACCAAATGATACTGACTGTAAGACACCCCATAACCCAAGCTGCAAGGACAGAAAATTTTTCAGTAAAGCGCTGCACAAAAATTACTGCTAATTCTTTTAATGGGTACTTGCACCCGCTTCAAACTACAAGCTCACAAATAATTCACGAAATTACTAACAATCTGTTTCTTACAACAGCTTTTTTCAACAAATCATCAAGAAAACGCGTGTCTCCTAGCCCGTCGTCGATTTTCTCTACTCTATCAAACATTCAAATAACAACCGAGCAACTTTTGGCTTTTAACTTACATGTAAGTTCTCATGACCTTGCGCTTGAGGTCGACTCCAATTGTTGCAAACCTTATGAAACTTTGCTGCTAGATGACAATAATCAAAGCACAATCAGATGGAAGGATGTTACGAAATAAGTTTTCAACTATTCAGAAATCTACGGTTAAAATGATTTCGTAATTAAGGAGATCGTCCCAGGCCCCTGTCGCTCAGGTGGTCATTTTTCATGTTTTTGTTGGAAAAGAACCCTTAGGTGGTGGACTATTCGGTCCTAAAATTTTACGGCCCTACGGACAATAGATCGCCCCCAAGAGGGGGGGGGGTTGGATCTAAATCCCTAAAATCTTTAACTTTGAGCCCATTTCAACCCCATATAAAAAGAGAACAAATGGGAAATGGAAGCAAAGCCCATTTGAGTGTGTTAGGAATGTTTCTAGGATTCTAAAAAAGTCTTTGTTTTTGTCCTTGCATCAAAACTCAATGACGAGTAACATTTTGAAATATCAATACCAGTGAAAAGCAGCAAAATTTTTACTTTTCGAGCCGATTTCAACCCCATATAAAAAGAAAACAATGGGTAACGGAAAAAAGCTCATTCAAATTTGTTAGGAATGTTCCAAGGATTCTAAAACTGTCTTTGTTTTTGTTCTAGCATCAAAACTCAAAGATGAGTAACATTTTGAAATATCAATATCAGTAAAATGTCAATACCTAAAATACAATATGTCAATTTTTTCAAAAACTAAGGCCTAAAGCAAAATAATGAATAGAACAAATCGTGTTTCTTTTCAAAAGTTACATATTATAGTCAAATTTCATAAGAATCAGACTGAAAATCAAAAAAATCAATAATTATTTTTTTGGAGGGGGGGAGGGTTTGGAAATCACAATTCACAGTGTGAATATGAATTTATGTATGGAAATTATCGAAATAAAATAAAACTGTATTCAATTACATAAGTTCATTATATTACACTTCAACAAAAAATTTCGTTTTATGCTTATACCCAACACTTCTAACTTTCAAAATTTAAAATGCTACTCGTCTTCGAGTTTGATGCTAGAACAAAACCAAAGACAGTTTTAGAATCTTTGGAACATTCCTAACACACTGAAATCGGCTTTTTTCCTAATGCAAATTTTTCAAAAAAATACATAGCTCTAAACCCAAAAAAATTACTGTTGTTTTTAGAAATTTTGAAAAATTTGAATAAGAATAGAAAAAAATTGAACTTGAAAAAAGCCCATTTGAGTGTGTTAGGAATGTTTCGAGGATTCTAAAACTGTCTTTGGTTTTGTTCTAGCATCAAAACTCGAAGACGAGTACCATTTTGAAATTTCCATTAAATATACCAAAAAAAACTAATTTTTCGAAAAAAACTAAGCCCTAAATCGAAAAAGTGACATGAGTAAAAAAGGTTTACTTTCACAAAATACATATACTGACCAATTTTCAAACGAATCGGACGAAATAAGTTGAAAAAGTTGAACGATCTCCTTAAAGGCTAAATTATATTATTTTAATTGTTGCAAGTTGTTTTGGAAATGATTACAAGGTTACCCTGTTGTTTATAGCATTTATTAAGATTCTTTTATGCAAAAATGTATCTCTTAATAAAACTTCTAACGTTGTGTGCTGTTGTGTGTGGTGTGTTGTGCTGAGTCGTGTAGCTACGCGCTGTGTGTTGTGCTTGGTGTTGTGTATTTGTATGCGGTCAGCTTTAGAGAGATACACGATAGCTTAGGAACAGGGAGTCAAGAGGGTAATTTATTATAGACCCATGAAAAAGCAGGCCTAGGCGACAGGAAACATAAATCGCGGGCGTTTGAAAATACACCGAGAAAAGATTAAACGCTACAGGTTTTCAGAAAAAGGGTCTCAAATCTATATGCTAAAGGCAAAGAATACAGCCTACCTTATAACCAATTGAAACAGCCACATGTAACTTATGACGGGCTTAAGGACACCGTCTAGGTAAAAAAAAGTCCCGTTATTTATAGATGGATTTCTCTGAAATTTTCACAGTAGGTGTGAAATGATGCAAATATCATTTGTTATTTCGACAAAATTTTTGTATCTGCACTGGATTTTTTTATTTTCGAAAAATATAATAAAATAGGGGTTATTTTAAAATCCTATTTCTACAATTTTGAAGTTACAGAACCAGTACTTCATTTTTAGATTGCTTAGATGTCTATATAACCACTCGCAATGGGGAATTTCGATAACTTTTTTTGTGGATTTTGGGAATTAAAAAAATGAACTTTTTTCATTTTTTTTTCATGTGTAATTTTCAAAATAATAAATTTATCAAAAAATGCTATTGCGCCAGGATACACCTTGCTGAGCCCTATCGAATGGTATATAAACCATTCTCCTAGCTCTAAAATTGTGGAAGTAGCATTTGAGAAACCAATTATCAAGTTTCCAGAAAAACGTGTTTTTTCACAAAAAAGAAATTTTCTTTTTATCTTTCGAACTACATGGTTTTCTATAATGAACTCTTGAGCGTTTGTAGCTCTTTTCAAGCCCTTTCGATTGATACAATTTACATTGCTGTAGCTCTGTTACTCTGGGAAAAAATATACAACGAAAGAGAATAGGTGTCATTCCTGAAAGCAACCAATTTTTTTAATTTTTCATTTTTTTTTACCAAAATACGTTTTTTTGTCAAGTCAACTCCTTTGTTTTATAGCTCTTTTCGAACCCTTTGGATTGGTGTGCTCGCCATAGCTGTAGCTATGATACTGCAGCTGTCATTGAGCTATGAATGAAAGCTGCGGTATCATAGATACGGCAGAACAGCTAAATTCTGAAATTGATAAAAATTATAAAAAAATATTTACTCAGCGTTAGAATGTTTCGTTTGAATAATGGAAGCACTTTGAGTAGCCCATTAACGAACTATAATGCCATTCCCGCAGAGAAACACGCTCAATTGACCCCCAATAATGAGGGGGGAGGGTTCAAGGTCACTCTACCCCCATCGCTTTCCCCCCCTCTGGTGGGCGCACTATTCGGAGTAGACGCAAACGGAAAGTACCAATGGAAGCGCAAGAAAATCCTCTATAAGATGCATATAAAAGCAGAAAATCAACACATATCCTGATTTTTACCTAGACGGTGTCCTTAAACGATCACCTCTGAAAATTCTGAATACATAATTGGTTGGATAAAAAGAAGGCATACCCTCAATAAATACCTTGCGTTTTGAACGTTTGAGGAAGCCAGTCCAGCCTCGTAACACGTCGAAGGTGGAAGTGCGTAATAGCTAAGTGTTTGCTGGAAAAAGATTGTGCTAAAAAAAATGTATAAATAGAAATAGCGTGCGTTATAATCTTTAATAATTGTTTTGCAAGTGAGATGTAAAGGTTTAGCGTAAAAAATTAATGGATGTCTCTCTCTCTGTTTTCAGAAAAAAATAAAACAAAACCGTGGCTATCGAAGAAAAGAAAGCTAATGTGATCTTTAAATAAGCAGGAAGGGTAAGGACATTCTTAAAAATTTAATCCAAAAAGAAATTTGATGTGATAAATCAATGTCATTTTTTAAATAAAGTTGAATATCCCCTCAAGTACAATTTAGCCGTGAAATAATGAGTCGATTCTGTCAATCATTGCAAGAGGGGAGGAGTTCAGGATCACGTTGGAGAAAAATCAGATTGATTGATCGCACAGCTGTCTCCGCACGTGAAATGAATTGATGTTTTTCAAATCGCTCGGAATAATGAACTGATGACTGGAATAATACTGAATGTTGTGGTGATTGTGTCGCACACTGTTGAGAAGAAACCCAATGTAAGATGGGTTGTATTATTTTAATTTCAAGGTCAAATGTTTGCATGTGCAGAAGGGTTTTTTGGCCGGCCAAATTTAGTTTCATTTTTCACTAATAATTAGGATGTGGCTTGATGAGGGAAGAACTTCAAAGTAGTTGTAGGCGTAACAATCGTCAATCAAGTAGCACCTAGCAACAGTATGATTATATGTTGTAATTGTTCGGTAGCCTCATACAATGCACGGTTGGATGTTTTTCAGTAATTATAAGCTCGCCACGAAACTTGCGTATTTAACCTGGGCTTCTGCATTTCGGCGAGCATCTCAACAATTTGTGTGCTTGCAGTTTGTGATCATTAATTTCCATGTTTTCTTGCATTTTTGTTGCTTGTATTCTCGTAAGTATTTATTACGTGGAGGTAATGCCAACTTTTCAAACCCGAGATCTTAGTTTTCCTTGTTAATACAAACTAATTAGGGGCCAAAACCTTGTTTCGTGACAAGGACATCGACCGCTCATGTTGGATCCCAACTGTTCCCTATGGACATCTTGATGACTTCCTGCTATAAATCGTTTGCCTAGATTGAATCATTTCATAATAAGTATTCAAGGTCTGTGCCACTCTTCCTCAGACCTAGCTCGAATAAAAAAAATTGTAAGGAATTACGCAGTTTCTCGTATTTATATTGCTAAATGTTTGAAGTGCGCATGAAATCTACAAAGCGTTGAATTTCTGCAAAAACTTGGTTTAAACTTGTATCAACTTCAAACTTACAAAGAAAATAATAATACTGACGCACACAATAACTTCCAATGGCCTTGCACCGACGAAGAATATTTCTGTTTTCTAAAACAACTCGCAATAAATAAACATTGCTAACAAGGGACTTGATTGCGAATCACATTGCTTCACTGTCCTCATTTCAACAAATGTCATGCAATAATTGAAATTGTGGATCCCTCCAGAGAATCGAAATCTCTACGGAACGGAACAAATAATATCACCTTAAACTCTGAAAAAGAAAATCTGCACTTGCGCGTAAATGCACGTGGTAAACCAGACCCTTCAATAATGAGAGAGCCATCAAGCAGAGCTTTAAACAACTCACCTATCCACAGAGTGAGGAAGGTTGTAGTGTGTTCGCCCTAAGGCTACTTCACACGCCGGGCAGACTGTGAATATCTATAGACTTTGAATATCTATGCCTGAAGCGAGTACCTGAGGTACAAACGAACCCGGCAGGGTAAGGAAATCACAACTGGAATAAATGCCGTGTTATTGTGAAGATCGCTGACAGTATGGCACATGAGGTAAATATTTACAGTCAGGTAGTACAGTACTCGAGGATGACTTGAAGGACCGACGGTTGTCGGTGAGTCGCAGCGTGAGTGATGTGGCGTAGCGGTTGGCAGTCGAGGCGACGATGGAGGCCGCAAGGCTACTGCTTGCGGGGTATCCGAGACTTATAGTGAATATCAGAGTTGCTTGGAGCGAACTGCTGCGTGGCGAGTCGCTGCGGGTAGCCTGCTGCGAGGAAAATCACAGGGAAGAGATTGTGAGAGCCGCTGATGTGAGGCTTGCTGGAATACTTGTGTAAGCCGCTGCTGTGAGGAAGCTCGCTAGAAGAGGCGCACGATTCTGAAAGGTTTATCGAAGAATTTCTGTACTTTTAAGAAAACTTTTCGGAATGTGTTTATGATATTTTTATAGAAAATATTTTTGCTCTTTTGTTTGAGAGTAATTTGACGTCAATAGGTACATTGTTTCAAAAATTACAAGTGGTGCACTGATGTCTAACGTCGCACGAGTCGGACTCAAGAAATTCTCAATAAATTTCTGTAGTTTCCAGAAAACCGTTACTCTAACGTCTCCACTGCGGCCTGCCGGTGCTTTTGTGTCGAATTGAGGCTCTTGCTGTAGTAAGTAATGGGCGCATAACCTTATCCACATCATTATCAGGCTGCATCAAAACGGCTCCAACTCCAGAATTTGAAGCGTCCGTGAACACGTGAAATAATTTCCTAAAATCAGGATGCCGTAGAACGGTATTAGACGTCAAAACAGCTTTATTACTGTCAAAACATGCATGGCATCCTACTGAGAGCTAGAGTAAATTCAGAAGCTCTCTTGTGTATCACTATCCCTCGGTCCCCATACTGGCCACCAGTGGGTGGACCGAATGATAGTGGTACACGGGAAAGCTGATGAATTTACTGACGACTGATGCTGATGCTGAAGAGCTTGTCAGAATAAGTGCACCACTGAAAGCGCAGTACCCTAATTTATTTTGGGTAAAGTGGGTCTATTACTATTTATTATCTATTTCATTTTTATTAGCTATTTTTTTCTTTTTGCAGTTTATGTGATGTTGTGGTGTTTGCCGCCGCAAGAGGGCGCTGTAACGGTGTACGCTCCGCCACCTCGAGACGGTGATTTTGCCACCGCTGCTGGACGGCTGCAAGCAGCGGACTTCAGTGTGTTGACGACAGTCGTACAGTGAAGACGCAGATTACGTACCTGAATTCGAGTTGCGCCTCTGCTCATTATCGTGAGGCTGTGACTGAGCAGCCTAGTTCTGCGGTGAAACGAGAGTTAGTGCAGTGGGGAAGTGCGCAGTTGTCCGAGGTGAGGGTGCCCGGCAGCACCCACGTCAACCTCGCAGATTTTCATGTGCGTGCGTTGCAGCGCCCGTGTACGTGTAGGGTGCGATATGTGCACTGATCCAGAGTTGATCTCATTGTCAAAATTCGTTGTATCGTCTAACTATAATGAGTTACCAGATGTCGCAATACAGTTGGGTTATGCGCTTGCTTAGAAAAAAGAGTGCCAGTCGTGGTTTGGAAATGGCATTACGCAGTGCGAGCTTATGTGCAGTATTGAAGGAGTTAAATTATCAGATAGTTTTAAATTTGTGCGTCTACCGGCGAAGGGGAAAGAAGTGGAAAATTAAAGAGGAGTAAAAAGAAAAATAAATTTGTCGTTAAATATATTTATAAATGTACTAAATGCTAAAATTCATTAATTCTCATAGTATGCAATAATGTTTTCAAATAAATTTTCTTTCATATGTTTTCTTTTATATGTTTACTGATTGGCTCAACAATAAAGTAATCGTAACTAAATTAGTCATAATCGATGAAAGTTACAATAAGAAATAATAAATAAATAATGGATAATGATACGATGAATATTGATATAATGTATCACATATTCAAAAACATATTCCTAAATGTAATTGTCTTTTTAATAATATGCTTCATTACTTACTTAGGAAGTTTTGAAAATGTCATTAAAAATCATCTAATATATTATAGTTTTCTCGCAAAGACAGAGAAAATTAACTAACTTTCTTGCACTAAATGGTGTGGCCACAAGCATAAATATATATTTAAATACTGTCTCATTATCGCCGGCGGAACTGAAAAGAATTTGGTATTGATGAAGCATTATACTTTTCATATATGATAGGGGAAAGGGTGTAAACAGAGGCTGTATACAATTTCTTGACGAGAACGAAAAAGGTGCAATTTTGTGATGAAATCCATAAAATTTATTGCTTGGTGTGTTGGCGTCAAGCTTTATCACCAATGAGACCATAGAGGTTCCTTTATTTTACACTTAGCGACCAAAATAGAAATATATTAAACGAGAGGGAAGTGACAATTAAACATACTGATAAGAGCACATAGCATTTTTTAATAAAATTTTCTAAGTAAATTAATCAAATGTATTTGGCGTGAATATGCATAAAAGGCATCTTACAAAACGCTTCAGCACTAGAATATTTTTTATTTAGTTGATATTATAAATTTCCTGTTAAGTGCTCGAATTAACCAATTCATAATAGAAACTAAATGAGATTTGCCTTGTTAACAATACATTGTAACATACGAACAATACGTTATGACATACGGTAGCATCGCAGTACCTGTGCTTACCTGGGTTGTTATTTGGTCTAACCCATTATATATGTCGTTTAAAACGGCTGTGACTTGAGTGTACAATGAAACATAGAGTATTTTATTCCATTATTAAATGATATTTATATTACAGAGCTATACAATAACTAATGTTTGCACAAGAATTACGTCACACAGCGACGTGTGGCAGCTGTTGAAATGCGCATGGTAGTGATTCTTGGTGGTGATGACGAGGCATACACGTACACGGACTCGCACATGCACACTGAGAATATGCGAGGTTGACGTGGGTGCTGCCCGGCAACTGGTAGGAGTGATCTTCTTGCTCCGGGAGAGGTGACGGTTACTCTCTGAGCAGTCGTACCTGGTAGCCCGGCCAGCTAGGAGCGAGGACGACTGTGTGGAAGGTAAGTCCGAGTGCTGGTAGGCGCGCTACCGTCGCACTCGCGACTTAATTTTCCGGCTAAAGACCACAGGCCATCTAGGCCTTTAGCGTTGGTGGGAAGGCGGCGGCTGAGAAGGCTGCGGCGGCTGAGGCAGCTGAGGCGGCTGAGAAGGCTGCGGCCGCCGGGGCTGGCGATCCGGGATCGCCAGTGCCGCCGGCGGGAAGCACGCCAGGCTTGCTCGTGGATGTTAGCATGTTGGCCAACATCCTGACTCAGGCGCGTGGTTCGATCCTGGATCGATTGGCTAGACAGCTGCCTGAGTTGACCGGCGATGGATCGGTCGATGCGCTGGAGTGGCTGGAGAATCTGGAGAGGCTCTACCAGCTGGTGCGCGTGGCGTCGACCGACGTCATTGGGCTTATGCTTGCCGGCAATGCCGCTCGGGTGTTTCGCTGCATGACTGTCGGTGATGCTGCTCAGTGGCAGTTAGTTAGGTCTACTCTAGCCGCGCAATTCGCGTTGCTTTTGCAGGAGGCTTATAGGCGGTACACCGAACGTCGGCGTGGAGCCGGCGAGTCGGTGGACGTATATCTGGATGACTTGGTGCGTCTGGGTGGGAGAGTGGGGTTGACCAAGGGATATTTGATCTTTAGGCTCAAATTTTACGAAGGTCTCACCACTGCTCTGTACACTTAGGAAGTTGCGCGTGAGAACGCGTATACTGCACCGTTCGACGCTGTGGTGTCGAAAGTGCGGGAGAGAATGGCCACACAGAGGGCTGTGGCCGGGCGAGCCCATGGGGCCAAGCTTGGGGCAGACCTTGCTACTTCTGGGAAGCAGGGCAGTGATGACAGGAGTGCTTGCTACCGCTGTGGCGCTGCGCATAGGGTGAGGATGTGGCCGCAGAAGCAAGGCACTGCGGCGCCTGCTGGCAGGAGGGCCGCGAAAACTCCCGCCAGAAGGAAGTCCGCATGCTTTGCGTGCCGAGATACCGGGCATTTTGCCCGTGACTGTCCCACGGCAGCTCCGTCTGGAATGGTAGCTGGGCTCACGGTTGGTGGGTCGGGTTTCTCTGCGAAGGACGCCAGTCGGGGTGACGCGTCCTCCTCAATGGAAACCGCGTAAGCCGGGCTTACCGGGGTTCTCCTCTCTCCGAGGGAGGTGACGGCGCCCCTTCGGAGAGAGAGACCTTGAGCGGTACAAGTGTATCGCTGAGGTGGGGTGATCTAGGATCACTCGGAGTAACTGGTGTTACGACAAGGAGTCGTTTGCCAGTCGTTCGTACCCTTTTGAATTGGCATTGTTCTCGGTGTCTGGTAGACTCCGGGAGCGAGCGGACAGTGGTTTGTCCGCGGGTGGTGGTGGGCCAACGCCTCCGAGCGGGGTGGCCGTTGCTAACGGTGGATGGCAGAACTTCCTGTGAGGGGAAGAACTGTCGTATGGTAGTCGGGTTGCAGAGGCAATTTTTTGGTATCGCTGCGCTTGTCATGCCGGAGTTGGGGAATCTTGGCGTTGACTGTCTCCTAGGGAGTGATGTTATTGATCACATGGGGGCGTCACCGTCAGGAGAGGCCCTGACTCGAAGTATGCAGTTGACTGGGGGAGATCCTGGTCAGCTGGATGCTGTAGGGAGTCCAGCAATGGATTCACCTGTGCCAAGCTAGGAGCCGGCCTGATGGCAGGAGCGGGGTCGGTAGAGTCGAGTGGTGCGCCAGCGGCGATCGAGATTGTCGACCCTGACTTTGTTGTTAGGTTCGCTGACGGTCGGTGGACCGTCAGTTGGCGGTGGTCCGAGAAGCCGCCCGAGGGGTCGCAGACTCGGATCGCGGAGTACGGATGTACTCGGGCGCCTCGTGTGCGTGAGTGTTATGACGCAGAGATTCCGAGTTGGATCTCGAAGGGCTGGTTGGGGCGGTGACATGGCCCCATCCAGGGTGTCATTCCGTTGCTGGCCCTCGCGCAATCAACGAAGGACAAAGTCCGTCTAGTCATGAATTATAGTGAGTTGAACAGCTTTGTCGAGTGTCATACTGGTGATGACATGGTCGCTGTGTGGCGATAAGATTCGGAAATGGCGGCAGCTGCGGGGCGAGCTTAAGGTCGTAGACCTTAAGTCTGCGTACGTACAGATCCACGTTTTCGTGGATCTGTGGCGGTACTGAATCCTGAAGTTTAAGGGTGTGCCTTACGCTTTGACGCGATTAGGCTTCGGCCTCTCGTGTGCGCCTCGAATCATGACTGTGATTCTCGGCAAAGTTTTGTGGTTGAACGACCAAGTTCATCAAGGGACGGACCACTATATCGATGATATAGTGGTTTGTGAGTCCGTTCTCAGCGCGCAGGAGTTCCGGGAGCATCTGGCGAGGTACGGACTTGTGACGAAGGAACCTGAGAGCCTGGATGGAGGCCGGTTGTTGGAAATTTCCTTACGGAAAAATTTTAATGGACATCTTCGAATGTCGAAGGGAACTGCTCTCTCCGAGTTCGGTTCGGTAAATGCCGGCTTAACGAAGAGAGGGCTGTTTTCCTTGTGTGGTCGGCTGATCGGCCATTACCCCGTGGCGGGGTGGCTGCGTCCATGTTGCAGTTTTCAAAACGGCTGGGATGCAGCGGCTCTTGGAACGACTCGGTTGACAGTTCTGTCAGCTTGTTGGTTGAGGAGCTGTTGGCGCGGGCTCGTCGGGAGGACCCTGTTGGGGGCGTTTGGGGCGTCGATCTGCGTGGTACAGTTACCGTGTGGGCTGATGCCAGCTCCCTCGGAGTCGGTGTAGCTCTTGAGATCGATGGCCGCATTGTTGAGGATGCGTCTTGGTTCCGAAAAGAGTCAGACCATCTTCATATCAATGTAGCTGAGTTGGAGGCGGTTGCGCGGGGTATCAATTTGGAGATTACTAGGGATTTTAAAACCTTCACGGTCGCCAGTGATTCCCGGACAGTCGTCACATGGATGGACAGCACTGTCGATGGCCGCAATCATTTTCACACGAAGGGCGCGGCGGAGATGCTCGTGAAGCGACGTCTTGGGGTGATCCGTGAGACGATCGCTGAGCATGGTCTAATCGTGTCTGTTCGCTTCGTTTCGACGTTTTACTTGGCTCGTCAGATCCGGAGTGATCTGTCGCGAGAGCAGGTGAAGCGCGAGCTGGCTGGATGCGAGGCCTGTCAGCGGATCGATCCCGCGCTGCGGGAGGAAAATCTCGTGGGGCGAGGAGGTCTTTCTGTGGAGGAGAGCTGGCACCGGGTTGCGGTTGATGTAACCCATTACGGTGCCAAGCTCTACCTGTCCATGGTTGACTGTGGACCCTCGCGGTTCGCCATCTTGCGACGGGTGCTGAATGAGTCAGCAGCGAGCATTGTCGCTCATTTGCGTGAGGTCGTAATTGAGCGAGGGCCGTGTGATGAATTGTTGCTGGACAATTCGACGGCGTTTCGGTCAGCGATTATTGAGCAGTTTGCTGATGTGTGGGGGATTTCTCTGCAACGGGGTTGTTAAGAGAAATCACCGGACGATCAAGAGGATTGCCGCTAGGGGAGGCATCTCTCCTGAGGAGGCAACATTTTCATACAATGTGACGCCGCGGAAGGAGGCAGAGGCTGGCTCGGTCCCGTCGAGCGGTATTTTCAGGTATCGCTGGCAAGTGATATTTGATGTTAATCTCCGGGTGATTGACGGCTGCAAGAACAACAGCTTTGCTATTGGTGATGAGGTGTGGGTGAAACACCCACTGCCCTCATGCACGAAGCGGTGGACGTCAGGTGAGGTCACCAGCGTCGTGTCTAAGCACGTAATGTGCGTAGACTGCATGCCTAGGCATGTGCGCGACGTTAGGAAACGTCGGTTTGATGGTGAGTGGGGCAAGGTTCCTGAGAACCATGGTGGTGTTGCTAGCGCCGCGGAGCCCGAGGCGATGGTCTTCGGTGGAGGGAGCAACTGCGCCTTAAACAAGGTGCCCGTTGAGCCGGCGGCAGATCATAAGTCGAGTGATGATTCCCCGGAAGAGGAAGGCGACGAGCGAGACGCTGTTGGCAGTGATGCTGAGGAGCAGCGGGGGAACATAAGCCATTGAGACTGTTCCGACTTGACTTTAGATTTCGATCTTTAATACACTAGTCGGAATTACGGATGCCGGCGGGCCGGCGGGTACCAAAAAGTAGACGTACTCTTCAGCTTTTATTCAACTCCGTGGCATCGTAAACTGCACAATAAGAATATTTATAGGTTCATGAATAAAATGAGAAATAACTGAGCAAGATACAAAGAGCGCCTAACTATTACCAGAACTAAGTCACATCTAATGGCAATGGTCTGTCACGCCGATATCAAGAGTCTGGAGAGTCATTAATATTGGACATGGCTAGTACTCGGGCTCAACAGATTAGCAAGTTCTACTCCCAGAAAACAACAATATATATATGGTACTTCCACAATCAGAACAACTCATGGCAAGTTATGAACAACTCAATACATGGAAGTGGATCAATAAGGTATGCTCTATGCGTCAATAGTGGATCAATCTCAATACATTGAACAGATCAATACTCAACACAATAATAACAACTCATTGCACGTCCATACGTGAAAGGTGAGCTAGGAAACAGCATTACACGCATTAATATTGGATGTCTAACAAGGGCCAAACAGATCCGGAGATATTGAATACATGTAAGTGGTTAAAAAAAGACATTATACTCTCACATACTGGGTTCATTACAGGAACCGGGATTGAAACCCAGCGGTTCATAGAAATTAAGTGCTGCTGTGAGCACAGTTTTACAACTTTCAGGGAGATAACCTGACAACACCTTACTATAGTTACTTACAAGAGATGGGGGACGGTATTCTCACGTTTCCATATAAGTCTTCTATTTTCAACCTACAATATAGATAGTGAGACTATCTTATTTTTACTCTACCTGTGAAAGGGACATAAAACTGATTAGATCTCTGATGTAGAAGCAACGCTCCAACAGGAACGGCAAACTAGCATCCTAACCAATTTCACAGGCGGGCACGGCGGTTTATTCAGCCGTAGGGTGGTCACAGCTTAGAAAAATTAATATGCATGAATATAGCAAATTGAACATAAGCATCCAATGTCGAAATAACTATCTCACTGATCAGCCTAATGCTGAACTAGGTTAAATGAGTCAGGTTAAAGTTCCTACGCATCATGTTGAGGGAATGCTCTAGGAGTTGCTGAACTCATTTGGGCTTGCAGGTAGTTATACTCAAATTTGACCATTGCACTAAATTCTGAATTTCACTCGTGCCAAACAAACTGTTTAAATTGCTCAGTTTAAATTACAAGTGAACCGTCCCCAGGGCAACAAGTACATGGTTGCTTGTATCAGCCTGGGCATTCAATGGTCACATAAAGTTTCTGCGGACATATTCTTAGTCTGCTTTAAATTCGCTTCAGCTCTAGGCTTCCACCTTCCTGACTGGCGCAACTTGCTCAGCCCAGCTCATGGGTGAGGAGCCAACACTAAGTATACATTCAGAAAATTTTCTTGACAAATAAAGGTGAACTAATCTCAATCTGAGCTATACAAAATTAAGAAGTATGAAGTTATTAGTGCTAACTACCTACATCCTGCAAGGCGCCAATTTAGCAATTTTTGCTCCCTCCTAGCGACATGTTGGCCGCAGTCATTTTTTATGATTACAGGCTACAACTTCTCACTGGCACCTTCAATTCTAAACTGCTGATTATCCTAATTTAAATAGCCTGAATCATCAATTGAGTCTCTAGCATCACAATGCAGCATACTGTGACGAATTTCATTAGAACCTTAACGAGTCAACGGAAGGCGTGGAGGCGTGAGATTTGCCTCAAGTTAACAGACGCATTATACACTTCACGAGGACCGGAGCTCCCGGGCGGTTCTGTATCTAGGACACCTCTTTCTACTTACTTACTTGTTAATTTGTACAATCCTTCCCTTTCCTTATGTTACGTTTACCCTTCAAGCTCGTTCGAACTTCTAGGTCTGTCAGTTTAGATCTTTAGTTAACTTTGAGTCTAACGTACTAACAATAATTAAGTCTTGTTTCGTTACCTATTACTTTATTTCTGTAGACACTGGCAGGCCTCCCTTCTACTGATTTCCTCTTCCTAGACTGGAATTATCTCGCATCCATTAAATTCGAAGGTAAATACCGAACTGAATAGATTATACATTGTACTTGTGACATTAATGCTTTACACCGTAATTTCGGAAGCTCTTTATAACGCCGAACTCTTTTGTTCCGTAGAAAACTACCGCACCGGTGCTCCGTATATCAACCAGGCTCAGGTTTTATTCTGCCGCAACTGACGCTACTGGAACGACGGCAACCTTTTCCTTATTGTGCGTCCATCCGCTGACTTGTTCGTTGTCACCTGTAAATTAGGCGAGGTTTGTGACTGACTAGTGCGTGTAGAGACCCTGAAACACTGTGCTCACATTGTATAAATAGGTTGGCAGCCGGAAGAATTAGCTCACTGAGCAAGTTTTCTTTTGTTTCAGCTTTCGGCTACGCGTTGAAGTGTCTGTTCTAGTTTCTTAAAAACTTCGACGTTTCTTGGAGTACAACGATGTTTCTTGTTCAACAAGTTTCTTTACGTTTTAACGTAATCGGGCGTTTCTCCGCAATTACAAGGGGACGCCACTTTGTATTAACTACGCAGGATAACGATTCCTTTCTGATATAACGAAAAGATTTATTCTTGCGGATTGTGTGTTTACTTTCTCCTTAAACCTCACAATACTAGCTGAAGGAGCGCCAGGAATTGGTTAATACTAGCCTGACTCGATATAGGTGGTTCACCGATTGCCAGCCGCATCATTGAATGCTCCAGGAACCGGCTGTCCACCACTATCAAACTCACAAAGACACAGACACAAAGAAACAAGTATAGCTAATCGAGAACACAAAGAGTCAAAGATTAGTAGTTTTCTAACACATAGTCACACCGAGATACCAAAACTCTTAAGTTTATCCTGGAAGAACGTCTCTACTCGAGCACTGCAGCCAAAAAAATACGCTACGTCAGTCTTGCGGACCAGCGCGGAAGGTCTGCAGCAATGTTGCCACAAGCAGTTCAAAAATTCGCGTCTTGTAAGACGCGACACTCCCCCCTTAGTTGGAGGGAGCCAACTAATTACTGCCGCCGGAAGGGCGCTGGAGAAGGACTAGTTCGGTGGCGGGACGCACCACTCGTTGGACCTTATCGTTGTCGTTTCGTCGGGCGAGCCGCACAGTGGCTGTCCTCAGCGACCCAGAGTGGCTGGGGTGGGTCTCTTCGATGACGCCTGTCGGCCAAGCTGTTCTCTTAGCCATCTTCTCCCTCACTAGGACGATGTCTCCTTCCTTTAGCGGTGGGTTGACAGCCCTCCATTTGCTGCGCTGCTGTAGTTCGTAGATGTAGCCTCTCCTCCACTTCAGCCAAAACTGATCTGCTAAGTGCTGCACCTTTTTCCATCACAGCTTCCCGTAAGCGGGGTCGTGTCGGATGAGCGCGGTCTTATTGTGCTGCGGCGCTTTGCTGTGGCGCGCTGGTCTTCTGCGTCAGGAGCATGTTTGGGGTCATTGGTAGTGGTTCGCTGGGGTTGAAGGACGTCTCCCACAGGGGAGTAGAGTTCACGATAGCTTCGGCTTCCTGTGGTAGGGAGTACAATTCGTGGAAGGAAAATGTGTGTTGACCAGCATGCAGGAGGGCTGCTTCTAGACACCTTCGGATTTGCCCTATCTTGCGCTCCCATACTCCGCCGAAATGAGAGGCATGCGGCGGGTTCATCTCACAACGCACGCCCAGTTCCAACAGGGTCCGACTAGCCTCCTGGATGTTGACTTCTTCAGCTAGATTCTTGGCTCCGACGAAGTTGGTGCCTCTGTCGGATCGCAGAACCGAGCAGGGGCCTCGTGCTGCTATGAACCTCCTGAAGCTGTTAATGAAGGTAGGAGTGTCGAGGGATGGCAGCATTTCGAGGTGAACTGCACAAGAGGCGAAGCTCTTGAAAAGCAGAGCCACGTATTTCCTAAGGGGGGCATTTCTTCTTGTGGAAGGCCCGTTGTTTATCGTCCAATGACCAAAAACGTTGAAACCCACGAAGGTGAAGGGCGGCGTGGTTTCGGAGCGTTCTTTCGGTAGGTCGGCCATTTGTGAGGTCAAGCAAAAGGCTCTTAGTCGCTGACAGATGATGCAGTTCCGAAGTAACTTGTATCACTCTCCGGCCGTTCTCGATATGATACCCGGCTTCTCGAATGGAAGCGTGGGTTACGTGCCGGCCTTGATGCTTTATCTTCTGATGGTAGTACATTATGACAGCGGTACTGGTGGAGTAGTTAAAAGGGAGCAGCAAGGGGTGCTTAATATCTTCTGGGATGTTTGAGATGGCAAGTCGACCTCCCATTCTTATCAGCCCGCTTTGGTCGACAAAGGGCCCGAGGCTGGAAAGTTCGTGTCGAGGTCATATGCTTCCCCCTTGACGTATCCAGTTGAGAAGATCTGAGAAGGCAGACTTCTGGGCTTCCAGGACCAGGGCGTTGTGGGCCAAGGCTTGGGGGTCGGCAACCGCGATGTGGCTGTTATGGTTGGTTCTTCTAAGAAGGACTTTATTGAGCAACTTCTGCGACAGAACTACTACCCTGGCGGCGATCCTCAGAATGGCTGACCATGAACTGAATTTTGAGAAGAGCTTGGAAAAACGAGTTCAGTGACGTCCCTTGTCGATCGAAAAACTTGTGCGTCGGCCCTTTTTTCAACCTCGGGGTCCGCTGGATAAGCCGAGGTGGAGGAAGGGGAGACAACGTCGTTGATTAGGAATGCCGGACCCTTGATCCATTCTGTCTGCATTAGTCTTGAAGGGTCAGTCTCGAGGCTAGGTCGGCGGGGTTCGATGTGGTGTCAACGTAGCTCCATTGGGACGGGTCGCTGCTCTGACGGATGATGTCCACTCTTCTCTGAACGTACCGACTGAATCTCGCCGAGTCGTTTCTGATGTAACCCAGCACAACTTTGCTGTCCGAGTAGAAGTACGCCTGAGCGGGTTTCCCTTTCAGCTCCTGTATTGTTTGCAGGCTTGACATCACTGTTCCCACTGCAGCGCACAGCTCTAGCCTAGGTATCAAGGGGGCGGCTCTTGGAGCCACTGGGCTTTCTCCGTGCACAAACGCGACGTGACCGTGGCTGTTAGTGGTGGTCGTACGCAGGTACGTCACGTTTCCGATTGCCTCCTGTGAGGCGTCCGAGAAGCTGTGCAAGGTTTGAGTGTCGTCCCCTCGCGATTCCCGTGAGAGGAAGCATCTGGGAATTGAGAGTTCGTGCAGGCATTGGAGGCTCTTAAGCCAACGCATCCACGACTGAATTGTGCAGCTAGGGATGGGTTCATCCCAATCCAACGTCTTCCCACCGGATGCTCTGTCGGTTTCGGAGAGCAGGTTTCGGAGGATGAGTCGTCCGCCAAGTGTGACTAGGATGGCAAAGCCGATAGGATCGTAGATCGAATTGATTGTAGATAGCAGTCCTCGCTTGGTGTGAGGGCAGTCTGGTTTATTCACTTTCAACACAAAGCAGTCACTGGTGATGTTCCACGACACGCCGAGGGTGCTATGGTTGGGGCTGTAATCAGGTCGATGTCGTCTTCAATTGCTTTCTCGCTCGTAGGAAAGGCCTTGAGAACCTCCATGGAGTTGGACATGATCTTGTGTAGTCTGATGTGGTATCGGGAAAGAAGGTATTTAGCTGTCCACAAGATCCCGATGGCTTTGCTGGGGTTTGGGGCGGTTCCGAGTCCGTCGTCGCAGTAGAAGTGTGACGCTACATAGTCTTGCGCCTCCTCGAGGTGTTTTATTTCCTCGGACTGCAGTTCGCTGGCAGTTCCATTGGCAGCGCGGTGGAGGCACATCGTGGCTACGGCGGGACTGCTGGTGTTACCAAACACGTGCACGCGCGCTCGATGCGGCACGAGGGCCTTCTGAGGGTCGTTGTCGGCCCACAGGTAGAATCTCATTAAGTTCCTGTGGGCCGGTGGTACGTGGAAGGCATGGAACATGCTCTCAACGTCGGCTACAAAGGCAATCTTGTGCTCCCGAAATCTCGTTAGTACGTCTAGCAAACGGTTGTTGTAGCTGGTCCTGATAGTAGGCACGTATTGAGGCTTGTTCCTTGATACTTGGCGGCCCTGTCGAAGACGAGCCTCACTTTGGATTTCTTCTCTTGAACCACCGGGAAGATGGGGATGTACCAGGTGAGCCCACTCTGTTGGTTCTTTTCACCACAGGTATCTGCTCGACGTGTCGCATGTCCAGATTTTTCGTCATGGCGCCAAGACACTGCTGTAAGTTCATTGGCTCTTTCCTTAGCCTCGTCAGCGTGTTCTCTTGACGACGGGACACGGCCACTCTGTTATCAGGAAATGCCGCGTCGAGCGATCTCAGTGGCAGTGGCGCTTCATGGTGTCCCTCACTATTCGCCTTTATTTCCTCCATCGCTTTCAAGAATTTGCGGTCGTCGTGAGACAAACCATGCATCTCGTCATCGGGCTGTTGGACGAACATGTCCTTTTCGGGGGACGGTCCGAAGCACATACTGGCGCTGAGGTGATCGTGAGTGGTTTCAGCTGCAATCTTTGAGACTGTGCACCTTTATCCGAATGAGGGGCTGGCTATGTCATTCACTCTGCGGACTATGGCCCAACCCATGGCAGTGTGATGGAAAAATGGAGCGCTTTGACGATGCGGGTCACCGTGGCTGTACAGTAAGTCCTCGCTGTCTGTCCCGAGAAGCACCGCATCTTCTGCTCTGTTGTCAAGACGGAGAAAACGAGGGGCAAAATGAGCAATTTCTTGAGTCCTTTCCACACGCTTTCTAGTCGCTACTTCCTTTTTGGTGTCGGGAATGATATTGCACTCAAACATTGGCGGAAGTTCGAAGACTTTGCTTTCTGAAACCCCCTTGATCTTCAATCCGAACGCACATCTACCTTGTCGAACGACAGATTGATCGGACAAGGTTTCTAGTGTGTAGTACGATTTGGGACCTGTCACCCGAAGTGTGTCTAACAACCAGGAAGAACAGAAGGAGGTCGTGCTCTGCTCGTCGAGTATGACGTAGACGCGACACGACAGACCCGACCTCTCGTCGAAAACGTTGGCTAGGATGGTTTTGCTGCATGCTGCTCTTCCGGTTGTACCCGAATAAGAATTCAGTGCCCTGGCTTTCGGATTCCCTCCGACTTCACTCTGGATTTTTTCGTCACTCGGGTCCTGCTTGGAGCTTGCCCTGCTGATAGCCATTCTAGAGTTTCCAGCCTTTGGCTGGTCGAGGTGGGCCGTTGTGCTGTGATTGTTGGCTCCGCAATCGTCGCACTTCACGACTTTTTTGCAATGCTTGGCCCAGTGAGGGCCTAGACATCGGTAGCACAACTTGTGCTCGCGTATGAAGTCCTTCTTGTGTGGTTCCATCTTTCTTAGCACTTGGCACGAGATTGTCTCGCGCTGCGCACTCTGGTGGAGAACACAACTGCTGGGTTGATTCTCCGAGGATGTGTAGAGGACTCGCGAGGCCCTTGTCTTAGGGCGAGAGAGGGCTGCGGTGTTGTGTCTAGCGCTCATCCAGTTGAAGCTCGAGGCCCCGAAGCTATCGCATTGAGTGTCTGACAGTGTTCGGATCAACTCGCAGGACCTCACGAAATCCGGTAGTGATCCGGATAGTTTTCTGTGCCTAGTTCTCTCACTTCTCCAGGCATCCAGTACGAAGAAGGGCAGTCTCTCTACGATGGGGGACAGCTCCATGTCGGTGTTCATGAAAAAGAGGGTTGGTGTGTACACTATAGTATGATGGATCGCCAGACAGACATTGCTGAACTCCCGCAGCTTGGGGCCGACCGTGCGGTCGCCTTTTGACCCCTTGATGTCTGACGCCCGCACGAGACGTTCGATCAGGCTATCGGCTACCCTGTCGCTATAGCGCCAAAGCGAGTCTTCAATTGGTCGTTGATATCGGCGAGTAGATCTGCTGTGTCCAGGTACGAGGGTTAGTCAAAAAGTTCTCAGACATATGTCATAATTTTGAACTGAACAGAGATTTACAAGTTTTTACAAGTTGAAACCTATCCTTAGAGCTTCCTTGATAACTTGCAGCTGTCTCATCAGTCTATGTCAGGTCAACATCGAGAGAGGTGGCATCTCAAAATAATAATTTTCAACCCTTCAAATGGCAAATTTTGAGATCAGAGCTAACATCAAATTTTTAACTAAACTAAATTGGAAACCTGTTAAGATCATCGAAGCTTTACAGCAGGTTATGGAGACTGCACCATGTAGAGCTGTCGTTTTTCATTAGATTGAACGCTTTAAAGAGAGAAGGGTCCAACTTGACGACGACCCACGAGGCGGACCACCCACCACAGCAACAAATGAAGAAAACATCTCCCTTGTACAGAACCTAGAGGAACAAGCCCCCCCAATTCTATCAGGAAGACATTTACAGGTGGAAACATAGATCACAAAAGTGTATAGACAACAATGGAGCATTTGTAGAAACATAAAAGTAATGAGTTGTTAAATACAGAAATTATGGCATTTATCTGAGAACTTTATGACTGCCCCTCGTACGTCGCTGACATGATAGTTTCGATGAGACTCCTTGGTTCACCACAATTGTGACTCATAAGAATCTCAATGGCGTCGTGTTACATATCCTACCTAAGATATGATTATTATTAGTAATAGTAGTGACACCAATAGACACGATAGTACATCAATAGCAATAGTGCAGACATCAATAGTAATTAGCAATACATAGATCAATAGCACTTGTGATACATCACTAATATATAAGCAAATAGGCACTCACCTCTTGGATATCTCTAAGCTATGAATAGGCTCAATAATTTAATATACATGTGGCCAGTGAGAGAAGAGCGGAGGTAGGTTAGAGTTATAGAATAGGGTAGAATAGAATTAGTAGTAGGTAGTTAGAAAAACTTAGCATAGTACTAACCACACGTTGCTAATATATACACACGCAGCTTAGCAATTACTGTTTAGCTGGCTGCGACCAATAGAGAACTGGGCTGCGATCTTGCCTTCTCGAGCGTTGTCAACGTTAGGTCTCTCTAACTAGAACTTACATTACTCGCTATATTACACCCCTCCTTCCTTAATTAGAACCCCCCCCCCCCCCTCCTGTATCCCTACCCCCTTATTGGAGCTAGTCAATACTAAAGATCCATTCTCACCATAGGCTTCCGAGCTCGGGTAGACCTGCGTGAGATGCTAGCACTTGGAGGCTCGTGCATCCTTGCCTCCTGGGTGGGAATCGAGTAATCAGGTGTTTCGGGGTCAGGTTCATTAGTCGGAGGTGGTGGGTATGAATCTCGAGAAGGTTGCGGAATCAACACGGTTTCCTTAGTTGGTTGTTCCCTGGGTTCAGGGGTGGTGTTCGAGCAGGTAATAACTTGGTCCTGGTGTCGACGAACGACCTCTCCCCCCTGCAGTTGGCACTTGTAGGACACCAGGCCCGTTTTCTCAACGGTAGTAGCAGAGGTCAATTTTGTGGAACCCGGTGTGTACTGACGGACCATCACAGGTGACTCCGGCGGAATGTCAACCGCGCAAGACCCTGGGTGGTATCTTTTCTGAGCGTCCTGGCGTCGAGCAACTTTGGACGCGATTGCTTCTGACGGCCAAAATAGATCAAGACGAGAGCGAACTTTCCTGCCTAACACCAGTTCGGCGGGCGTAACACCTGTTGTCGTGTGGGGTGTTAGCCGATAGTTGAACAGGAACCTGTTAGTGCTAGGCGTAGAGGTTCCGTTGACTTTCGTATATTCTTCTTGAACGTTTGTACCATGCGCTCTGCCAGTCCATTAGTTGAAGGATGGTATGGTGCGCTCGTAATGTGCTGCATACTACATGCCTACACAAATTCTTGGAATTCAGCCGATGTGAAACCCTTTGCGTTGTCCGAAACGATTGTTACCGGAAATGAAACTGTCGCAAAAGTGTGTTTCAGGCACGAGATCGTTTCGCTAGAGGTTGTAGTAGATGTGGGAAAAATTTCAACCCACTTAGAGTGTGCGTCCACGATCACTAGATAGCAGGGTTGGCGCATAAAAAACCCACCCAAAAAAAACACCCAAAAAAAAAACAAAAAAACACACTAAAAAACCCACTAAATAGTGTTTTTTTTGGGGTTTTATTATTGTTATATAAATTTTATTTGTTTTCAAGCTTATAGAATCAAAATGAGCTAAAAATTTATCTTGTCAAAATAAGTATCTAAGTCATGTGCATGACTATGACAAAAAAAAACATTGAAAAACAACACCAACTCTATACAAATCAAATTAGAAAAACCTTAATCACAAAAAACTCGAGGGACAAATATATTTTAATGAATTCCATTTCCAAAGTAAAAAAACAAAAATTTAGAAACAAATGCAGTTTGACTACTTAATATAGAGACTTCTGAATTTTTCCTGTCTTCTAGACTAGATTGCTACTACAATACTACTGGGTTTCTCTTTCTACATCCCTTGCCATTTCATCGTTGTCATCCACATCATGATCATTTGTGAGGTGGCGATATACTGAGACAATTTCTGTGCGCGTTCTGATCCTAATCTATTTTTCAATTTATTCCACAAAATTCCAAATGTTGAGAAAATTCTCTCAATGGATCCTGAACTCGCGGGGCAAGAATGAAGATTGCTTATAAACTTGCAGAAACCCTCTGCCAGTGTTTTTTCATGAATCTGCATTTTCTGCTGTTTCATGTCTTGAATATCCCCCCATCAACAAGGAGTCATTATCTTAGTGATATTCTCATTGAACATGTGTTTTGGGAAGATGTTGGAGTCCTTCAATTTATAGGAGTAAAGCGCACCGATGAACTCCGGATTGTTCTCAGCCAACCACTCTTCAATATCAGTCTCCTGTGAGAGCTTTGCCTTAAATGTTGTAACATGAAACATCAATATCGAGTTCATTATCTTGTTGATCAGTCTAATGTGAAACTAGGCTAAGTGAATTAGGTTAAGCATTATTGTACACCCTAGAATAATGTAATTGTAGGATGCCCTAGAAGTCGCTGAACTTATTCGGGCCCACAGGTAGCTATACTCAAATTTGACCATTGTATTAGACGTAAGAAACATTCTACCTCTGTATCACCTGTGGTAAATAAATTGTTTAAATTGAAATAAATCTAACAATTATAGTCAGATGGGGCAAGACAACCGCAGCCATCATGGGGTGAGAAAGTAAAGAAACTACTGGCCTATGGGGAGCATTCAAGCTGCGCTGGAACAAATTTGACGATGGAATCTGTTAGAGCATTTACTTCCAATCATTTCAGTGTTTGTTGCTATCCTGTACTGCGAAATGTGAATTTTTAGGCAAATTTAAAAAAATTGGCATGTCACTACATGTTGTAAGATGTAACAATGTGGTTGACTGACTTGGCTTGCGCTGCTAAGCCCTCCAGCTCACACAATACACATGTTAAGTTGTTAACAGCATGACTGTTAAGTGATGTGCAGCTGTCTTGCTTCAAGTTGCTTGTGGTAGTTATTATGATCTGCATGGTGCTTCCCTCTCACATGACTTGCGCCTGTCTGCTGCTAAAACAACTTACTATGAATTGACAAGCATAGCAATTCTCATTGGACATCTTATATCTTTACAAACTGCAGAGCTATGTCTCTATGCATATGGAAATAGGTAAATGGTAATTGTGATGGACAAACTTAATTCATATATTGTTCATATAATGTAATAATTCATGTAATAATGTAATATAATGTTGGAAATAAAGTAGTCAAATAACAATATTTACTCAATAAGTGTATGTATATAAATCTGAAATAGGGGCAACGGGAGTTGTGTGAATAACTCTTTTACAAAAACAGGTATTACAAAAAAACCAATAAAGCCCAAAAAAAAACAATAAAACCCATAAAACCCAATTTAACCCAAAAAAACCCAGGTGGGTTGGGTTTTTTTAAAAACCCTGGGTTTTTTCCATCCCTGCTAGATAGTATTTTCCATTCATTGGGCCCGCGTAGTCGATGTGTATGCGATGCCAAGGCTTCGCAGGCCATTCCCACGGATGGAGTTCAGCTTTCGTGGGTGCGGCTCGAGTGCTCAGGCACTCGCTGCATGACTTAGTTGTTTCTTCTAGATCTTTGTCCAGCAGTGGCCACCATACATAGCTGCGAGCTAGCTCCTTCATTCTGGATGATCCTGCATGGCCAGAGTAAAGTTCATTCACAAAGGCTTGTCTGAAAGCTTGGGGTACAATAATTCTTGCTCCCCAGAGCACACAGCCATTTTGTGTGGACAATTCGTCTCTCCTCCTAGTGTATGGAGCGAGATCAGGGTCACCAATCACCGTCGAAGGCCAGCCTACCTGGCAGTATTTGTATACCTTTGAAAGTACTGGGTCCCTTAGGGTACCGTCGCGAATGTGGGTGTTGGTGACCGGAGCTGACTCGAGGAAGTTTACTAAGGAGGTCCATTCCGCAGGAATGGGCGTGGCTTCCTCGGGAGTTGTCAGGGGTAGACGACTGAGAGCATCAGCCGTGCCCAACAGCACGCCAGACCGGTGACGCAAGGTGAACTTGTAGGACTGCAGCAGTAGAGCCCACCTTTGAATGCGTCCGGATGCCATCGGAGGGATGCTCCTACCCGGATCAAATAGTCCAAGTAAGGGCTTGTGGTCGGTGATAACCGTGAATTCTTGTCCCCACTGGTAGCAATAAAATTTTCGGAGTGCGAACACCATAGCCAGAGCTTCTTTCTCAGTCAAGGAGTAGTTACGCTCTGTTGCTGTAATAGTTCTGGAGGCAAAATAGGCGGGGCGCTCACTTCCATCAATAAGGTGACACAGCACTGCTCCCACACCATACGCACTACTGTCAGCCACTACCACTATGGGTAGGTTAGGGTCGAAATGGATTAAAGTATGGGAGTCCAGGATGGCTTGTTTAGACTTCCGGAATGCCCTCTCCTGACTTGCTTCCCATTTCCAATGAGTTTTATCCCGCAATAGGGCATTTAGGGGCTCCAACATAGTTGCAGAAGATCATAGAAATTTTCTGTAGAATTTAAATAGCCCTAGGTACGCTCTCAGCTGAGTCACATTAGTAGGAGCTGGGGCATCCCGGATGGCTGCGACCTTCTCGGCCGTGGGGTGCAACCCATCCTTGTCAATCTGATATCCGAGGTAGGATACCTGTGATACTCCTATTTGGCACTTATCCATTTTCAGTTTCAGCCCTGCCTCCTGTAGTTTAGATAAGACTTGATGAAGACGCTTGGAGTGCTCTTGCTCATTAGTAGCACTAATGAGTACGTCATCCAGATAGCAGAACACTCCTGGGAGGCCCTGTAATAGTCCTTCTATGACACACTGAAAAATTCCGGGGGCTGATGCTATGCCGAAACTCAACCTATTATAAGCAAACGGACCTCTATGGGTGTTGATCACGGTCAGCTCTTTAGATTCTTCATCTAACGGCAGTTGGGCGTACGCCTGAGACATGTCTAGCTTGGAGTATATAACTCCTCCGGCTAACCTACTAAATAAATCTTCCACTCTGGGTATAGGGTAGGGATCAAACCTAGTGGCCTGATTGACTGTCAATTTATAGTCGCCACAGATTCGGATGCTTTGATCAGCCTTGAGCACGGGAACAATAGCCGCTGCCCATCTAGAGTACTGTACAGGGGTGAGGATACCTTCCTGTACCAGTCTTATCTAGTTCTGCCTCCACCTTAGGTCTAAGTGTGTAAGGCACGTTCCTGGCTTTACAAAACTTTGGTAGTACGGAGGGGTCAACCTCAATCTTGAAATTCCTTCCCTTAAAGCAACCTTAACCTGGTTGAAAAAGGTCTGGGATTTTTTCTACTAAATCTTTAGGGCGAGTGATCAGCTTGTGTACTTTATTAGCTATTATAGTAAGCCCTAGGGAATCAATCAGGTCCCCACCCAGCAAAGCTGGACCTCCTCTGTCTACCACTACAATAGTTGCCTGCTGAGGAGCCCTACCACTAGCTTCAAGCTGGATGTTAGCCCTAATCCCCCCACAAACCACTAGTTCAGCTCCTCCATAAGTCCTAAGCTTAACATCAGAAGGTCTCAACTCGGGTCTTGTTTTGATGGGCAACCTTAAGTAGGCAGGTTTAGAAAGGATAGATTTGGCAGCACCTGTGTCTACCTCCATTTCCAATGGGGTGTTGTTTAGCAACAGTTTTATTTTAATGGGGGGGTTTCATTCCCTCGGCAATGGAGAAAATCTCCCCATAGCAACCCTAATTAGCAACTGGGTAGTCTGCACGGGTTGCATTGTTAGTTCTATTAGGATTAGGGTGGTGTTCCCTCCCCCTTTTTTCATGCATAGCATACACAAAATTTTTTTGTTGCCTTCATCAAATTTTTGTTTTTTTAATTTGAAGCAACATTTCTTGAGATGACCTTTTTGGCCACAACCATGAAAAACACTGTTTTTATATGGGCAATCTACGCCAGTGCAGATTACCACAGCCGCTGCATGCTGATTTGGGGCTAGCTTGAGCCTGAGTTTTACCCTGAGGCTTGTTAGTAGTTTGATGTACTCTAGACTGACGAACATTCAGTATAGAGTTAGATTGTCTCAACACTACTGTTTCTCTCAGTTGTGTTTCTTTTGCAGTTGCTAGATCCCCGGCTTTTTGCCATGTCAGGCCAGCTTCATTCAGCAAACAATTTTGAACATCAATACTGGCCACACCCAGTATTAACCTATCAAGCAGGGTTTCTTCTAGCACTTCCTGTTTAAAATTACAGGTATCTGAAAGGGCCTTCAAGCTAGCCACAAAATCAGCAATGCTCTCCCCTTGTTTCTGGTTCCGCTTATGGAACCTAAACCTTCAAAAGATTTGGTTGCGTGTCGGCTTAAAATGCCGTCTTAACGCTTCCATGATCTCATCATAGGTAGCATCTAAAAGTCTTTACGGGAACAGGAGGTCTTTAGTTAGTCTTACAATTTTAGGACCCACCAGAGCAATAGATGTGTTAGCTTTTTGTTTTCTTCCACTTTGTTGATACTCAGGAAGCAGTTTAGTCTAACTTCATATTCAGAGAATTCTTCCTCTAAAGGACTGAACTCTCCCACTGAACCTAGCAATGGCATTTTTGCACAGCTTGACTCACCTTGTGAAACAGAAATCTACATCACCAATACTATAATAACTAAATAATTCTGAGTTCCTTCACTAGTCTAGCCTCTCCCAGTTGTTCTACCCAAATACTCGTCGCCAATGTTACATATCATACCTAAGATATGATTATTATTAGTAGTAGTAGTGACACCAATAGACACGATAGTACATCAATAGCAATAGTGCGGACATCAATAGTAATTAGCAATAGATAGATCAATAGTACTTGTGATACATCACTAATATATAAGCAAATATGCACTCACCTCTTGGATATCTCTAAGCTATGAATGGGCTCAATTTAATATACATGTGGCCAGTGAGAGAAGAGCGGAGATAGGTTAGAGTTATAGAATAGGGTAGAATAGATTAGTATTACGTAGTTAGAAAAGCTTAGTATAGTACTAACCATACGTTGCTAATATAACGCAGCTCAACATTTACTGTTTAGCTGGCTGCGACCAATAGAGAACTGGGCTGCGATCTTGCCGTCTCGAGCGTTGCCAACTTTAGGTCTCTCTAACTAGAACTTGCATTACTCGCTATATTACACCTCGGTAGGTTCCACGGCAAGCCTTTCCATCCTTCGCCTGAGGGTATCGAACCACCTATGATTTTCGACTAGTGACATGAGTATTACAATACTCGTGAGTGTGTATCATCTAAGTGAATTAACTTTAAGATATTTGAAAAACCAATGATAGTACTTTTGTACTATCTTTATTGCAAATAAAGTGTTTTGCTTTTTTTCTTTCTTTCTATGGAATAGATGGACCTCTCCTGCGTAAGGCTGGCAGGACACCCTTTTTAAGTCTTCGATCAGCGACGAGAGCCTCATAGCTCCGTCGATCACTGGTGGCCTTGATTCGAAGACCACAGCGGGTGAGCTGGTGGAAACCTTGGGCCGGAACGATGGTGCGAAGGGGCTCATCGGGGGCACGCGAGCAGTGTCGCTAGGTAGAACGTTCGTAACCGCCGTCAAGGCCCCTTCGGGCTCCATGACGCGGTGCTGGAACGCTTGATTGACCCAGGCTCCAATGCGTGCATCCTTGTGCTCGGTGTCCTCCTCGCCGATGGGCTGATCGTTTTCCGTGCGGTTTCCACTCCTCAATTTTGACCTCTCAATAGTGATATGTGCCATCACCACCGATAAGTTTTCCGTGAGGTCAATGAGCATCTTCTTATTGCCTCGGCCGAGGGACCCGTGGCGCTTAGACACGACTCCCTATCCTTGTGATGGGAGCTAGCGCTTGGGAGGCTCTGGCTGTGGTCGCTCTCACTGTCTTGACTCTGGCTGTAGTAGCGCGAGCATTGATGACTCTGGCTGCGGTGGCCGAAGCTGGCCTGGCCATCGCTCTGATGTTTGGAGCCGTGTTTGCTTTGACTCTCAGCCGAGGGTGATTTCGAGGACCTTTCTTTCTGATTTGCAGTGTCTTGCTGCTGGTTCTTGGGCGATATCTTCTTAGACTTCGAGCTCCTGTGCTCGGAAGGCTTCTTCGCCACTCTCCGTAACGAACTCCCTAAGAGTTCCTCGTTCCTGTGATCCATTGAACTTGCCAACGCCCTTCTGCGGGCTCTGGCGAGTGCCAATGAGTCCCGAATGACTGTCGCCTCTGCTGTGCTCCTGAGTTCTCATGAACGGTGACCATCTGGTCATCGAGGTGCTTTACCTCTTTACCCTTAGCTCGAATTCCAGCGTACACCTGGTCAACTTCGCTAAAAGTTCTGAGCTCTCGTGGTGCTACACCATTCAGGAGGCCGCTCAGGGCTGCCAACGTTACGTTGAATCTGTCTTCTAGCTGGGGAAGCCTGGGTTTGTGTGCGCGCTTTAGTGAGCTCATCTCCGACTCTTAGAAGACTCACTAAAAACTGCCAAACTCTGCTGAGGGACTTTTTCTCTCTGAAGATCTCTTCTTCGTGGAACACCCCCTGAACTATTTTTACTGTTCCAACTCGATTTTGGATTTCAATCTTTAATACACTAGTCGAAATTACGGATGCCGGCGGGTACCAAAAAGTAGACGAACTCTTCAGCTTTTATTCAACTCCGTGGCATCGTAAACTGCACAATAAGGACATTTTTGGGTTCATGAATAAAATGAGAAATAACTGAGCAAGATACAAAGAGCGCCTAACTATTACCAGGACTAAGTCAGATCTTCTAATGGCAATGGTCTATCACGACGATATCAAGAGCCTGAAGAGTCACTAATATTGGACATGGCCAGTACTCTGGCTCAACAGATTGTCAAGTTCTAGTCCCAGAAAACAACAATATATTGTGATGCCTCCCGGCTACAGGGCGGCAACAAAGTCCCCAATGGTAAAGGGACACAGAATTCACATAAATGCCTGACACCCGAAAGGGGTCCGTAACGCTTTAATTAATCATTTAACCAATCAGGGCATGGCAATAAAAGGGGGTTCTCACCTTCGAAAATATTTGTTCAGGTGAACACTTATCAATGTAGCCGGCTGTCCATGAACCCAAGGGTCCAAGGTAGCGAAGAAAGATGACCTGTGACCAGCGAGTCACAAGATTTAATTCCACCCGAGGCCGCCGTTGAAAGCTGTCTGACGTGGCAGTCCGAAAAGACCGCGCACATCGGCTTTCATCCGAATCCACTGTATTGGCTTAGGACTCGGAAAAAAGCGCAGGCGTACTTTAGAAGTTTGGAAATACGCTTGCAACCGAAGATGTGAGGACCCCCACCACTGCTCTGCTATTCGTTTATTACTTGTTTTATTGCCTTTTAGGTTAATTAATTTAACAGCAGCCTAAGACCCCTTACTGCGGAAGGCCATTAATAATGCCTTACTCAGCCCGCAGAGAATCTCGGCTTTGAGCAATGGCTAGAATTTCCACACAATCCCGGCAAACAAAAAAACGGAGTTTTCATTTTGAAATTTCCGTTACATAGATTTTAAATACACAAAACATTTCATTATATTCACAATACTTTCTAGAGGAAATATAGAAAGTACTATCACTTATTTTATGCGCATATACAATTTTTAATATAGCAAGATAAATTAGAGAGGGAAATCAAAGATGACCTCTCCTAATTAAATAAGCAAGTTTGCTACGCTGCTGGCGAGCTGCCTGCCGTTTAGAACGGGCGGCTGCCTCCATTTCAAATTCTTCGAGAGATTCCGAAGAATCGTTTTTATAAGAGTATTGCTGATCTCCTGGGTGTTCGATAGAGAGAGAACTACCCTCATTATGAATAGGACTCTCAGGAGCTTCAAAATAAGGATGTAACTCCTCACCAGAGCTTCCTTCTGCACTTTCTCACCCCTCCTCTGAAGCAGTATCAAAAGCAGCTAACACCAGGGGGTAAAGTAGAGGAATCTTGACGGCAGACTCAGAGTTATCAGCTTTATGATGTTAACAACCCGGACCTTACCATCGCGGCCAGGTAGCAGCCCGCTGATGCGGACCAAAGTCCAAAACGGCCTAGGTTTTATAGGATGCCCTAATAAGACAACCTGACCTACTGATAGGAATTTATTATTGTGAGGCAGAGATTTAAGAGGGTTTGGACCTCTAAGGCTAATTGAATATTGTGAGTACCAGAGTTCCCTGAACCTGGCCACCATTACGTCGCGCTTTTCTAGCGCGGAGAGCAAACTCTCTCGCTGCTCGACGTCTTCGGCTTCCAAGTCAGGGACATGGTCGGATAGAATTAAAGAGTTAGAAGAAGGATAAAGTTGAAGGAATTGTATGGGCATAATAGGCAAAATGGTGTCCCTCGTCTCGGTGTAGGAAAGAGGACGTCGGTTAAGATTAAGAGTGATATCAGAAATGGCAGTTAAAAAGAATGAATATGAATAAGTGCTCCGGCCAAAAAGATCATACAAACATTCTTTTAGAGATTTAAATAATCGTTCCCAGATCGCACCAAATTGAGAACTTTAGATTGGGATGGTTTTAAATTTAACGTTAAAGGTTCTGAAACGTTCTTCATACAAGGATGAAGTTAAGACTTCTGACAATAGGTCAGAAGCGGCTAGGAAAGTTTTAGCATTGTCAGAATAAACTGTGTTAGGTACACCTTTTTCATTCGTAAAGCGAATACAAGCAAAACAAAATTCCTCCAGTGTCATGGAAGGAAGAAGCTCTATGTGAATTGCTCTAGTTTAAAAACATGTAAATAATAATAAATATACTTTTTGTTTATGACCAAAAGGGTCTAATACCCAGAAATGAGCTGAAAAGTCCATTCCCGTGGTGGCGAAAGGTCTTACAAAATTAGTCCGACTGTCTGGCAACGCAGGCGGGTCGGGATAGGAAAATGCTTTAGCGTTCACCCGCTTGCAAACTATGCACTTGGATAGAATGCTGCGAACTGTGCGCTTACAGCGAGGTATCAAATAACCATCCAACTTTAATTTTTGCATGGTTGATTCAATACCTAGATGATTTAGAGATTTATGAGTATGCAAGATCAGAAGATATGTTAGATGAGAAGAACTAGACAACAGAATAGGATTTCTAGTATTGTAGTCTAATTCCTCTGCTAAAATTATGCGGCTGCTAGATCTAACTAAATTATGAGAGTCAAGAAACAAGTTGAAAGATCTAACAAGCAAAGGCGGACGAGGATCCTTGTTCTTCAAGGCCTCTATCTCGCTGGCAAAATGCTCTCTTTGCATAAAGGAAAATAAATAAAGAAATGCTCGCGTTTTGGCCTCTCCCGGATCTGCGCGCTTCCAGATTGCTACAGCTCTAAATACATTCTCTACCACACCTAATAGTCAGGGGTAGGAGGAAAAGCGTTCAAGCTCCACAATCGAAGCTTCACCTGGGGGAGCGACATTAACGGCAACACATGTGTCTGAAATAAATTGCTAAGGAAAACAACCTAAGTGACCCTTCGGCCATTTATCTCTACTGTCTCTTATCCAAGATGGACCTTCTAACCATAAGGGTTTGCACTCTAGAAATCTAGACACCTTCAAACCACGAGTAAGAATATCAGCTACGTTAAACATCGTGGGTACATACTCATAGCTGCAGGTCGATAAAATCTTACATTCAAGTTACTTACGCATAACTTCTATTTCTTTTAACCTATTGCTTACAAATATATTCATGCGCGGAGGTTTACCACTTAAGAGCCAAGCTAGAGTTACTTGAGGATCAGTTAGAATAGTTATAGCAGATACTTTGAAAGGAAAGTTCACATCACTCAGAAGAGATACCAGGCACTGATAGGCGAGAAACACTGTCAAGAGCTCAAGGGAAGGAAGAGTTCGCTGACGAGAAGGCGAAACTTTAACTTTAGAGAAAATTAACGGGCTGCGTTCCTCTTGGACGCCATAAATACAGCTACCAAAGGCGTTAGCACTAGCATCACAAAATACAATAAGTTGGGTAGTTTTAGTCTCTGCCAAAGTCATCCTAGGAAACTCGAAGTCCTTTAAATCCGAAAACTCCAGACAATAGCTCTGCCACTCCTTACGTAAAATATTATAGTACTTATTGGACGATTCTTTGGGAATCTTAGCGTAAAATAAGCAGAAGAACCAAAGTGCATATATACATTTTAAATAAAAGCAAACGTTTCGGAATACATAAATTCCATCTTCACTGCTGAAACAAAGTAAAATACTGTACATGAAAAAATGTCCGCAAACTATAAAAATGAAAAGTAATTCACATATTAAGAAACTAAACTACCTAACCCAATACTAAAATTCATCAGAAAATAGGCAAGCCTAAAGAAAACGTATATTTACAAATTTGAAAAATAAGATACCTAAACAAACCCAATTATTCAAAAGCCATTCATTCACACACTCATATCTCGGATCCATTCACACACCAAGTACATACAACCTCATGCTAGTAAGTAGGGACAATGTTTAGTTTAGTGGCACTGTTATCTTTATTCAATTGAGGTCTATGAGAAAATATATTAAGTGATTCTAAGATTCGAAGATCTTGTTCATTATTAGTTTTACAAAGCGTTGAAAAGTTACTGGTTTTGAATGAATGATCTGAATTTTCACAGTGCTCCCTGATGGAAGATTCCGATGGTGAAGCTAATGATCGGCCTGTTCTATGAGAAATACCTGCATGTTGGCTGTGTCTGATGAATTGTTGGACAGTGGTACTCCCAACATAAGATTGCATGCATCAATCACACTTATACATATAAACACATCCACTCCACAGACACTCCTCCAAACATTCCTTCCTATTAAAAAACGATACAATTTTGAAATTGTTTCTATAGAAGATTCGCACGTCCACAGACACAAAAAAGTTCCGGACCAGAGCTAACAATTCCTTCCTGAGACTGGCGTCCAAATAACCTAAGAATGGTATTTCGATATACGACGTCTGCTTTGCTGCACTTTGGACAACCGGTGGCGGACAAAATTTCCTATCTAAAAATTTTCTTACTACGTTGTCGATCAAGAATTTAGGATATTTGTTCATGGTTAAAATTCGATAGATTTGCTGAATTTCACGATGGAACAGTTCATATGAACTGGAGATTTTAAATGCTCGATGCAATAAAGTTGTAATGCATGATTTGATGTATCCTTCATAAATGCAGCTAAAGAAATTATTTCCGAGTCCAGTAAAAGTAGGTTTTCTGTAAACTGACGTGATTGCTTGCGCGTGTGACTTTTTTATTAAAACATCTAAAAATGCAACTTGATCATCTTTTTCAGGTTCCATCGTGAATTTTACATTAGAATGGCAACAATTGATGTGCTGGAAAAATCTATTCGCATCATCTTCTGAGCGGAACAATGCAAATGTGTCGTCTAAATATCTTCAATAAAACTGAGGTTTGAATTCGATTGGGCACTGGTCAACAACCTGTTTTTTCTGAATGATCTAAAAATTTAATAGCTACAAGGGGTGATAGGTTCGCCCCCATTGACAAACCATCAAGTTGTTTGTACGTAGTACCGTTAAACACAAAATGTGAATCTTTAAGCGCAACCTCGAGTAATCGTTTAAACTGCGTCCTATTGTAATTCATATTCTTACCATTTTCTTGAAAAACCCGATCTAATAGCACAACAATAGCTTCATTCAAGGGTATGTTGGTATACATAGATTCCACATCAAAGCTACACATGAAAAACTTGTCAATATTTTCTACATTAGAAATCTGGTTAACAAATTCAAATGAGTTCTCTACTGAATACTTACAGCCACAATACGGTTTTAAAATAGGTACCAAATTTGAACAAAGTTTGGATAAATGCGTATTACACGTAGATAAAATAGGTCTCATTGGTGTATCAGGCTTATGAATCTTAGGTAACCCATATAAAATTCCCAGCTGTGATCCCACTGAACGGCTCGCTTTGTACAGATTTTCCGGCATTAATCCCGTATCATGGTCGTTTTTTAGCCTATAGTTTATTTTATTCTCAAGCTTCATGATTAATGTCTTTTTGTCAGTACTAACTTCTATAAATTTCTGTTTGTCGGATAAAATCAGTTTCATCTTTGACACATAGTCCTGCTTATCTAAAATAACCACTCCATTGCCTTTGTCTGGCTTAGTTACATATATAGAAGTGTCATCCCTGAGTTTCTTCAGGTCAGAAAATCTTTCCTATTGAACATTGCACAGATATTGCGGTGGCGATCAAATTTGTTATAAAATTTGTGAGCAAGAGTTTTCAAGCAATTCCTAAAATTTTCTCTTCCATTCTGAGCAGTAGGAGTAAAATCAAATTTTACTAACCTATTATATAAACGTTCGAATAACAAGAAATATCTATGAAAATTCACTTTTGCAATGGGTAAACCAAATTCTAATCCTAAACATAAAATCCGTTTCTCGTCTGAAGATAAAGTTCTACTTGAATGATTAAAAATAACTTCATCCGGGTCCACACTATTGCGCAATGTTGGTACACCTAACCTGACTAGTTTATTATTTTGTATAGTCCGGGTAGAATTTGCATATTGCACCAGTTTATTATGAAGCCAGAATTTGAGGCACGCAAAATCTACTGACGAGACACTTTCCTTTATGCTGAAGACATGTTAGATGAATTCGTTCCAGAGCTGCAGTTCTCCGCTGTTTAAATTTCAGCTCATTCCATAACAGCTTGCGCTGTACAGATCTCCATAAATTCGAGTTCTCCAGTTGGCGGCGGTATAAGATTATGAATTACAACAGGACGCAGTTTAAACGATTACTCGAGGTTGCGCTTAAAGATTCACATTTTGTGTTTAACGGTACTACGCACAAACAACTTGATGGTTTGTCAATGGGGGCGAACCTATCACCCCTTGTAGCTAATATTTTTTTAGGTCATTTAGAAAAACAGGTTGTTGACCAGTGCCCAATCGAATTCAAACCTCAGTTTTATCAAAGATATTTAGACGACACATTTGCATTGTTCCGCTCAGAAGATGATGCGAATAGATTTTTCCAGCACATCAGTTGTTGCCATTCTAATGTAAAATTCACGATGGAACCTGAACAAGATGATCAACTTGCATTTTTAGATGTTTTAATAAAAAAGTCACACGCGCAAGCAATCACGTCAGTTTACAGAAAACCTACTTTTACTGGACTCGGAAATAATTTCTTTAGCTGCATTTATGAAGGATACATCAAATCATGCATTACAACTTTATTGCATCGAGCATTTAAAATCTCCAGTTCATATGAACTGTTCCATCGTGAAATTCAGCAAATCTATCGAATTTTAACCATGAACAAATATCATAAATTCTTGATCGACAACGTAGTAAGAAAATTTTTAGATAGGAAATTTTGTCCGCCACCGGTTGTCTAAAGTGCAGAAAAGCAGACGTCGTATATCGAAATACCATTCTTAGGTTATTTGGACGCCAGTCACAGGAAGGAATTTGTTAGTTCTGGTCCGGAACTTTTTTGTGTCTGTGGACGTGCGAATCTTTTATAGAAACAATTTCAAAATTGTATCGTTTTTTAATAGGAAGGAATGTTTGGAGGAGTGTCTGTGGAGTGGATGTGTTTATATGTATAAGTGTGATTGCTGCATGCAATCTTATGTTGGGAGTACTACTGTCCAACAATTCATCAGACACAGCCAACATGCAGGTATTTCTCATAGAACAGGCCGACCATTAGCTTCACCATCGCAATCTTCCATCAGGGAGCACTGTGAAAGTTCAGATCATTCATTCAAAACCAGTACCTTTTCAACGCTTTGTAAAACTAATAATGAACAAGATCTTCGAATCTTAGAATCACTTAATATATTTTCTCATAGACCTCAATTGAATAAAGATAACGGTGCCACTAAACTGAACATTGTCCCTACTTCTAGCATGAGGTTGCATGTACTTGGTGTGTGAATGGATCCGGGATATGAGTGTGTGAATGAATGGCTTTTGAATAATTGGGTTTGTTTAGGTACCTTATTTTTTGAATTTGTAAATATACGTTATCTTTAGGCTTGCTTATTTTCTGATGAATTTTAGTATTGGGTTAGGTAGTTTAGTTTCTTAGTATGTGAATTACTTTTCATTTTTATAGTTTGCGGACATTTTCTCATGTACAGTATTTTATTTTGTTTCAGCGCTGAAGATGGAATTTATGTATTCCGAAACGTTTGCTTTTAATTAAAATGTATATATGCACTTTGGTTCTTCTGTTTATTTTCCTTCCGTAAATATTCCGGAACATCCTGATCCCAACCCAGCCTTAATGGCGTTAGTTTTCTCAAAATAAGCTTACCTCGCACAGAAAAAAGCTACAAAATCCCCGAGGGGTCATAAATAGAAGCTACTTCAGACAAAATTTCTCTTCGTGATTTACACGATGAGTCCAACTTTTTTACAGACAGAGAAAGAAGTTCAGTAGAGGTGTTATAGTTGTAACCCAGCACTCTAGAGTGCATTTCTGCACTACAGAGCTCAGGGTCGATTTGGGACAGAAGATTAGAATTATTGGATTTCCATTTGCGTAATGGAAATCCACTCTCCTCAAATGCACTATTGGCGCTTCGAAATGTTCTAAGCGCTAGTTCGGGGTTCTCGGTAGTAAACACTAAATTATCGACGTACAGCTTGTTTTGCCATAACGTCTCTAATCGTCAAATCTGTGATCGTTTGAGCGTGCAATTTTAGCAGATAATTAAGAATGTAAAGCTAAGAAATAAATCCAAACAAAAGAGTAGTGTATCGGTAGTATACAAATGTATTGTCTTTATGAAGAATTAAGCTAAATTGATTTCGGTCAAAGCCACAAACAAGTTTTACTTCTAAAAAAGCCTTAAAGATATCGGAAAGCACAACTACTGAATTTGCTCGTAAATAGACCAAAAGTCCTAACAAATTGTTTAACAGATTAGGACCTACATAAGATTCTTCATTCAGACTGGGTAAATTACCGACTTTCAAAAAGCAATTAAATACGGGTCGGATTTTGGATGTTTCTACATGCGTACGAATTACAGGCTTATGCAGGATCCATTTGTGCGCATGCACATCTATCTTTTTGACAGAATTAGGCTGTCGCGTCTTACCAGACGCGAATTTTGAAAAAAAATATTCGGCAACATTTTGCGGATCCGTACTGGTCCGCAAGACTGACGCAGCGTTCTATTTGACTAAAGTGCTCGTGGAAAGAGTTCTCCCCGGATAATCTTAAATTTCTGTGTGCTTAGCAGTGTGATTATGTGTCAGAAAACTATTAATTCAATTCCTGTGTTCTCGAACTAGCTATACTTGTCACTCCGCCACCATGTATTGTGTGTTTGATAGTGGTGAACAGCCGGTTTCTAGAGCATTCAATGATGCTGCTGGCAACCGACGAAACACCTACATCGAGTTAGACTAGCATTTCTTTAAATTCTGATGTTCTCTCCTACTAGGATGCTGTATTGTAATGCTAGGAATGTAACAATTCAGACGGTGTAAACTAAGGTATTTAGCAGGCCCAGTGAATGTGTGGTTTTTACAAATTTACTCATTAAAGTTTGACTTTGAATTTGAGTTGAATATTGAACTTCAATCTAATCCTTCACAACTGACGTGTTTGAGTATAAAAACATAGGATGTGAATAGTTGGTCGGTACTAGCGACTTTACTGTGCATAGCTCAAAATTTTACAAAAAAAAATAAAATACTTTTTTCTTTTGAATGTCAATATCATGTTGGCTCCTCACCCATGAGCTGTGCTGGGCAAGTTGCGCCAGTCAGTAGGGTAGAAGCCTAGAGTTAAAGTATTTTCAAAGGTAGACTGGGAATATGCTCAGAAATTTATGCGACCACTCGCCCATGTGATTTTGTGTTCTCAGGGTGACGTTGGCCGAAGTGTACTTGTTGCCCTAGGGACAGTTACCATGTATTTAAATCAAGTAATTTAAATTAGGCGACTCATTTCAATCTCTTTCAGTATTAGGCTGGTCAATGAGATAGCCGTTTTTTGACAATAGGTAATTATAGCTCATCTACTGTATTCATGTACATTAACTTTAAGCTTTGATTATTCCGCGGCTGAATAGGCCGTAGTGCTAGTCTGCTGTTACTATTTTAGCTTGCCCCTGCATCAGAGACCTAACCCTTTTAAACCTTTACTCCCTCCACAGGTAGAGTAAAGAAAAATAAAATAGTCTCCATTTCTGTAGGTTGAAATAGAAAGGCTATTCCAACGTGTGAGGGACCTTCCCCCATTGTTTGTGAGTACACCGGAGTGTTGTCAGGTTGTTCCACCGAGGTTGCAAACCAGTACCACTGTAGCATTTAATTTGTGTGAACCGTTAGAATTAATATCAAAGACGAGTCCCTGAAATTAAAATTAGTGTGCGAGTGTACTGTCCTCCTTTGACTACAGTGCACATTTTGAATAGTAAAAATTATAATGGGAAGCTAAAGAAAAAAAAACCTTTCATGTGTATGTTTATAAATTGGATTTTTGCATTACTGTGTGCTCAAACAAAGTATAAAATGTATTTCCTATTTAGAAGTCAAACCTTCTTTAATGTTCTGCCTCAGATATTGCATTAGTTGTCTCATTGTGTTATGCCTTTGGCCTGACAATTATTGATCCCTGTCCATGTATTGCTATTCTCTTATTGCTACTCTCTTATTGCTATTCTCTTATTGCTATCATATTTAGTTCTAGCATTATTTAGTTGCTCTTCGTACCCTAGTCGGCTACTTCTCATCCATATTTGAACTAGGAGTTTTTTTATTATGCGGTATTATATACCTTAATTGGTCAGTCGTCTATGTTCTTGAACTAGGAGTTTTCTTATCATGCGGTTATTCCTCGTATTGCGCCGAACCTGAAATATACTTGTTTGCGCAGTTCACGGAGTCAACGGGGCTTGAAATAAAACTGAAGAAGCCTCGAATCTTTGGCGTCCCCTTGAAGTCCGTTCATTCGCGTTGATGTAGTGAAGATCAACATCCACAAATTTACGCGATAGTGAAAAACATCAGCGGGAGGAGTTCCACCACGAAGAAGTCCTACGAAAGAAGAGGCCCCACAGCAGATTCTCAGAAGTCCGTGGTGAATACCCAAGATCACAGAGATGAACTCCCACGGACGGACGACCACCCCCAAACTTCTCTAGCTGGAAGACCAATTCAACGTTGCGTTGGCAGAACTGAACAGTCTCCTGAATGGTGCAGCACCACGAGAGCTCAGAACATCCGGCGAGGTCGAACAGGTGTACGCTGGAATCCGAAAAAAGGCCGAGACCGTAAAAAACTCGGTAATCCGTTAGTCACTGCTCTCGAGAACTCAGGGGCCACGGCAGAAGCGACGGTCATCCGAGACTCATTGACACGCGCTAGAGCTCGCAGAAAAGCGTTAGCCAATTCAATGGATCACAGAAACGAAGAGCTCTTAGGGAGCTCGTCACAGAGTGTGGCGAAGAAACCTTCCGAGCGCAAGAGCTTGAAGTCGAAGAAGACCTCGTCCAAGAACCAGCGGCAGGACAAGCTCTCAAAGTCACTATCGGCTGAAAGCCAGAGCAAACACGGTTCCAATCGTCAGGGCAGTGAGCTAGCCAGTTCCAGTTATCGCAGCCAGAGTCACCAACGTTCGAGCAATCACAGCCAAGACAGTGAGAGCGACCACAGCCAGAGCCTTCCTAGCGCTAGCTCTCATCGCATGGATGGGGAGTCTCAGCGCCACAGGTCCCCTGGCCAAGGCAATAAGCAAAGGCTTATCGACCTCACGGAAGATCCATTAGTACTGTTGGCACAAATCACCATTGAGAGGTTCAAATTGAGGAATGGGAACCGTATGGAAAATGATCAGCCATTTAGCGAGGAGGGTACCGAGTGCAAAAATATCCGCACCAGTGCCTGGGTTGACCAGGCGTTCCAACACCGCGTCATGGAGCCCGCAGGGGGTGCGACGGCGGTTGCGAACGCTCTACCCCGTGACACTACTCTCGTACCTCCGATGAACCCCTCCGCACCAGCATTCCAGCCTAGGGCTTCCACCAGCTCACCTGCCGTGGTTTTTGAAACAAGGCCACCAGTGATCGACGGAGCTATGAGGCTCTCGATGATCGAAGACTTAAAAAGGGGGCCCAGCCAGCCTTAAGCGGGAGAGGCTCATCTGTTCCACAAGTGGTTCGATGCCATCAAGAGAGGGATGGAAAGGCTCGCCGTGGAGCCCATCGACGCCATTGAGATCCTCACAAGTCACACCAGTGGAGAACCGAGGAGCCTGATTGAAGACATAATGGCCGCTACCTACCTGGACACAGCGGCCCTGTTCACCCACATCGTCGACCAATTGAAGACTCGCTTAGGCTCTAACGACAGGATAGCTGATAGCCTGATCGAACGTCTCGCGCAAACGTCGGACATCAAGGGGTCGAAGGGCGACCGCACTGTCGGTCCCAAGCTGTGGAAGTTCAGCGACGCCTGTCTAGCGATTCATCGGACCATGCAATACAACCCCGGATTATCCTTCCTGAACACCGACGTAGGGCTATCCCCCATCGTAGAGAGACTGCCCTTCTTCGTACTAGATGCCAGGAGAAGCGAGAGAGCTAGGCACAGAAGATTATCTGGATCGCTACTAGATTTCGCGAGGTTCTGCGAGTTCATCTAAACGCCGTCATATACCCAATGCGACAGTTTTGGGGCATCGAACCTCAACAGGGTGAGTACTCGACGCGACACCGCGGCCCTCGCTCGCCCCAATCTAAGAGCCCCGCGAGTCCTCTATACATCCTCGTAGAATCAACCCGGCAGCTGTGTTCTCCACCAGAGCGCACAGCACGCGACAAGCTCGCGCCAAGCGGTAAGAAAGATGGAACCTCAGAAGATGAAGGACTTCATACGCTAGCACAAGCTATGCTACCGCTGTCTAGGCACTCACTGGGCAAAGCATTGCAAAGAAGTCGTGAAGTGCGATGATTGCGGAGCCGACAATCACAGCACGACAGCCCACCTCAACCGAACAAAGGCCGGGAACCCCAGCATGGCTATCAGCAGGGCACGCCCCGAGCAGGACCCGAGCGACAAACAAACCCAGAACGAAGTTGGCGAGAATCCGAAAGCCAGGGCACTGAATTCTCGTTCGGCTACGACCGGAGGCAGAGCATGCAGCAAAACTGTCCTGGCCGGCGTTTTCGACGAGAGATCGGGCCGGTCGTGTCGCGTCTACGCCATTCTGGATGAGCAGAGCACGATATCCTTCTGTTCTTCCAAGCTGCTAGACACTCTTCGGGTGACAGGCCCCAAGTCGTACTACACACTTGAGACCTTGTCCGATCAATCTGTCGTTCGACAGGGTAGATGCGTGTCCGGATTGAAGATCAAGGGGGTTTCCGAAAGCAAAGTCTTCGATCTCCCGCCAATGTTCGAGTGCGACCTCATTCCCAACACCAAGAGGGAAGTGGCGACTAAAGAACGTGTGGAAAGGACCCCGGAAATAGCTCACTTTGCTCCTCGCTTCCTCACCCTCGATGACAGAGCAGAAGTTGCGGTGCTTCTCGGGACGGACAGCGGGGACATACTGTACAGCCATTCTGATCAACATCGCCAAAGTGTTCCATTTGTCCATCACACAGCCCTGGGTTGGGCCGTGGTCGGCAAAGTGGACGACAGCGCCGGCCCCTCGCTCGGACAAAGATGCACAATCCTAAAGATAGCAGCTGAAACCACTCATGAACATCTCAGCGCCAGGATGTGTTTCGGGCCGTCCCCCGAAAAGGACATGTTCGTCCAACAACCAAACGATGAGATGCCTGGTCTGTCTCACGACGACCGCAAGTTCTTGAAAGCGATTGAGGAAATAAAGGTAAATGATGAAGGCCACCTTGAAGCGCCACTGCCACTAAGATCGCTCGACGCGACGCTGCCCAACAACAGGGTGGCAGTGTTTCGTCGTCAAGAGAATACACTGAAGAGGCTAACGAAAGAGCCGGCGAAATTACAGCAGTGTCTGGACGCCATGAGAAAAAATCTCGACATGCGACACGTCGAGCAGATAGATACCTGTAGGCGAAAGAAACCGACAGAGCCGCCTCACCTGGTACATCCCCATCTTCCCAGTGGTTCAAGAGAAGAAATCCAAAGTGAGGCTCGTCTTCGACAGCGCCGCCAAGTATCAAGGGACTAGCCTCAATACGTGCCCGCTGTCAGGACCAGACTACAACAACCGTCTGCGAGATGTGCTAACGAGATTTCGGGAGCACAAGATCGCCTTCGTAGCCGACGTTGAGAGCATGTTCTACGCCTTCCACGTACCGCCGGATCACAAGAATCTGATGAGATTCTACTGGTGGGCCGACAACAACCCTCAGAAGCCCCTCGTGCCACATCGAGCGCGCGTGCACGTATTTGGTAACACCAGCAGTCCCGCCGTAGCCACGATGTGCCTTCACCGCGCTGCCAAGGGAACCGCCAGCGAATTGCAGCCCGAAGATATAGAACACCTCGAAGCAGCGCAAGATTATGTAACGTCGCACTTCTACTGCAACGACGGACTTGGAACTGCACCAGACCCCACCAAAGCTATCAGAATCTTGCGAACGGCTAAATATCTCCTGTCGCGGTACCACATTAGACTGCACAAGATCATGTCTAACTCCATGGAGGTCCTCAAGGCCTTCCCCACGAGTGAGAGAGCGACTGAAGACGACATCGACCTGATTACAGCCCCCAACCATAGCACACTCGGCGTGTCGTGGGACATTGCCAGCGACTGCTTTGTGCTGAAAGTGAATATACCAGACCGCCCTCACACGAAGCGGGGACTGCTATCTGCAATCAATTAGATCTACGATCCTGTCGGCTTCGCCAGCCCAGTCACACTCGGCGGACGACTCATCCTACGAAACATGCTCTCCGAAACCGACCGAGCATACGGTGGTAAGACCTTGGATTGGAACGAGCTCATTCCGAGCTGCACAGTTCAGTCGTAGCTGCGCTGGCTCCAGAGCTTTCAATGCATGCCAAACTTTCGATTCCAAGGTGCTTCCTTCCGCTAGAATCGAATGGAGTCAACGGGGCTTGAAATAAAACTGAAGAAACCTCGTATTCTTTGGCGTCCCCTCGAAGTCCGTTCATTCGCGTTGATGTAGTGAAAATCAAAATCCACAAAGTTACGCGACATAGGCTCAATAATACCTAATTTAAGCTGCTCAAGGAAGACGTCATTATAGTCGCTTTCGATTCCCTTTTGGGCATTGTCATTCGAAACTTTACGTGCAAGATATCTTGCCAAAACAAAATTATTTGGTACTTTAGCCAAAAGTTGGCGGTTCCAGAGTACCTGGATCGAATAACTGCCTTTGTCGTCCTTAACGCTTTTTTGAACACTTCCAATTCCCGATCCTTTTCCTCCTCTTTAGCAGGAATACCCATTAACTCTAAGTCCAGGAGTCGGTCAAGTCCCGTCTGAACTTCGCACTCGTCAGAAATGTCCAATATAGAGGCACACACTTTTGGGGTATCAAAGAAATTAGTCAGAAAACTACTGTAACGATTTGCGTTTAGTTTACATTTAGGAACTTTCTTTTCAGCGTTTGATTTAGTCTCGTCACATTTAGATTTAGTCACAAATGTTCAAAGAACCGACTCGCATCACTAAAGTCTTTGCAACTCTCCTCGACCTAGCAATCACAAATAATCCCACCGCAATACTTAGTACAGTAATATCACCTTCTATTGCCGATCACCACTCTTTAGAATGTGAAATTAATATTGCAAAGGAAAGACAAAAATACCGCTCAATGACTTATTGCTCGAAAAGGCACTATTCAGCAGAACTATTTCAAGAAAAACTACTTGATAGGTCCACCGAATTCCAGAAAATGATGCAATCTGACGATGTTGACTTTCAAGTTTCCATCTTCAACGAGAACTTCACAGCAGCTCTCAACGAATTTGCACCTTACGTCATCAAAAAAACAAGTCAAAACGGACTGTTTGGATTACTGACGAAATTGAAGAGATTAGCAGAATAAAGAAAGCTAACTTCCGAGAGTACACAAACAAAAGATCAAACCTTACGTTATACAAGAGATATAAAGAACATGAAAAAATTCTTCGAAAGAAAATCACTGAAGCGAAACAAACTCACTTCCACCAGGAACTGATAACGGCAAAAAATAACCCGAAACAAACATGGGAAATCATTCGTGAGATAGCCCCATATAAAAATTTAGACCGTATAAGTAATTTTGAAAATCCCTTGGCAACAGCCACGGATTTCAACACATTTTTTTCAAAAGTATGGGCTCAAGTTTTCAGTGAGGTGTGTACCAATCCAGCTGAAACGACAATTGAAAATTTATGCCCCACTGCACCCTCGAAGATTGAGGTCAAGTGGAGACCACGCCCTGTCGATTTTCCGGGGTTACGAAATATCTTATACTCACTAAAAAACACAAAGGCAGTTGGACATGATGGTATCAGTCGTCAATATATCAAAGACAGTTTACCTGTTACAGCACCATGGATTCGTCTGATAATTAATACATCAATAGTAACCAACACGTTTCCGAACCAATGGAAACACTCCATTATTAGACCGTTGCATAAAAGTGACCTAAATACAGCATCAAACTACAGGCCCATCAGTCTTTTGCCTCTCATGTCCAAACTATTGGAGAAAGTGGTGACAAATCAACTGTCATTTCACCTGGACGAGTCAAATCTACTCCACCAAAATCAATACGCCTATAGAAGAAATTCTAGCACTCAAGACGCTCTGCTCAATATCTCTGAAAAAATATACAGTGACATCGATCAAAAGAATGTAACACTCTTGCTGCTACTCGACCTCTCTAAGGCGTTCGATAGCGTCGAACATGATAGACTTCTACGTAAAAAACTGTACTTGGGAATAGACACGCAATGGTTTGAAAGTTACTTGTCAAATCGATCTCATACAGTCCGCATAGAAACAAATTGTCCCCATTCATTCAAAACAATTTTGGTGTTCCCCAAGGTTCCATTCTTAGTCCGCTACTGTTTTCAATTTTCATTAATGATATCCCTCCAATGCCTTCTAACACACGGATCTCAATGTATGCAGATGAAGTTCAAATTGCAATGACAAGTTCTGAATCGGAAATACTACAGACGTAAATAATAGCCGAAACTTTACTGACTAGCCTGAAATCATGGTACGACCGAAACGGTCTCAAATTAAATGCTAATGAAACACAATGCATTATTTTTGGATCCAAAGATGCAATTAAAAAAACTTCAGATCTTACTCTTGCAGTTGGAAATGATAAAATTAATGCATCAGAAAATGTTAAAAATCTAGGTATCTGGACCGATAGAAACATGACCTTCAACTCTTATGTTGAGAATACTTGCAACAAAATTTACGGAACTTAAATGTTTTTTCATCGCATAAAGAGTATGCTCGACGAAAAATCCAGATTATTAGCTATTCAATCGCTGGTGTTATCGCGCATTGACTACTGCAACCTAGTATGGGGAGACCTGCCTCAATACCTGCAAAGGGACTTACAAAAGTGCATGAACTTTGCGGCCAAGGAGGTATGCAACAGTAATTTCAAAAGAAGTGATCACGTAACCCCTCTCCTCAATAAACTCGGCTGGATTGCTATCCAAGAAAGGCTCCTCATGCAGAAGGTCCAATACGTATTCTCCCCGTTATATCTTCCTCAGAGCAATGCTGAGATAGCGCGTTTCCATCCACCCACTGTAACCAATCAAAAACCGAACAGAAACAATAATGTCTTAGTCAACTATCGTTCATCTCACTTGGGGCGGAAGGCTCAGTCCATATCAGGCGCCTTACTGTGGAACAAACCTCCCCTGAGTATTAAAATCCCTCAAAGACCGAGAGAATTTAAAGCCAAAATAACTCGTCATCTTGAGTCTCATAAATAATTCTTAGTTACAGAACATACTGAATACGTATTAACGAATCTCATTTGCCCGGTATCTCCATTGCTGAACAATCTCCCTCGCTGATTGTTTTATAATTCAAGGCATCACACAACAGTTTTGAGGTATGCGTAGGTATTATGATTTGATCGCCTATACGTTGCCATTTGCAAACATGCTTACTTGTATATGTGTGTACACATATAGGTGTATGTGCGCCTGATTTAAAACCTGATTTTTAAGTTTAATTATTAACTCAATCACCTGCACCTTATACTCAGCTCTCCTTTCTAGTTCCTCCTCTGCAACTTCACCTGCATCTACAGAAATAGTAGAGGACAGTAATCTATAAGATTGGAGTAATCCATTCAACTGAAGAACAGCTTCAACTAGAAAGGCAGTCTTACAGTCAGGAGAAAGAGTTTTCTTTTCGATAGCAGTAATACTGCACTTAATGCCTCGCAACCTAATGTTCAAAGCTAAGGCAGTACTTTTTTCAATTTCCATAATCAAGTTTTTATTTTTTGGCTTATAAAAAGATAAAATTAAAAGATGAAAATTTTCGGAAAAGATAAAATTAATTATTAGTTTAATGTCTGCACCCTAGAGTGGACAAGTTACATCCCTTCATATCATATAGAAAATTAATATAATGAAAATAGATATACACAGAAATATTATATTTCCCCCCCAAGTACACGTTTAAGTCATTTTAATTTCAAATTTTATACTTTTACATTTAGAAAATCTACTTAGAATTTTCTTTTAAGATTTTTTAAGAGTGAACCTAACCAAGGCTAGAAGAGATTCAACGAAGGCTAGAAACTTGCTAATACAAGGTTTCTCAAGCAAGAAAAGGAGGGAGTCTCAACTAACAACACACGATATCACCTTTCTTACACCTAAAGAGACAGCTTCCTTTCCCTCCACTATAGATAGCGGCACATTTTTACTCGCAAAAAAAGGAAACAGGATAATTATATAGAATAGTTTTACAAAAAAATTCTCTTTTAGACAAAATAAAATTTTAAAGGAAGAGAAAGATGGATAGAAACTACGACTTAGTTAGCCTAGTTCATGACAAGCTCTTCCATCATGTAAGATGGCGCTGAGGTTAAGCCGGTGCAGTTGCTTGTAGCACAACCGCGCCGCAAGCAGCTTGGCTTATAGAGTTTTTTTCACTGTAAGGGGTTTTAGGCTTTCTCTTTTTAAAGGAGATTTCTAAACTTAAATACCTTCAAAAATGAAATAATACTTTCGAAAACGAAAAGTGACCTTCTCGAAGACAAAATATTTTCGGAAAAAAAATATGTGATGCCTCCCGGCTACAGGGCGGCAACAAAGTCCCCAATGGTAAAGGGGCACAGAATTCACATAAATGCCTGACACCCGAAAGAGGTCGGTAACGCTTTAATTAATCATTTAACCAATCAGAGCATAGCAATAAAAGGGGGTTCTCACCTTCGAAAATATTTGTTCAGGTGAACACTTCTCAATGTAGCCGGCTGTCCATGAACGCAAGGGTTCAAGGTAGCGAGGAAAGTTAACCGGTGACCAGCGAGGCACAAGATTTAGGTTCACCCGAGGCCACGGTTGGAAGCTGTCTGACGTGGCAGTCCGAAAAGACTGCGCACATTGGCTTTCATCCGAATCCGCTGTATTGGCTTAGGACTCGGAAAAAAGCGCAGGCGTACTTTAGAAGTTTGGAAATACGCTTGCAACCGAAGATGTGAGGAACCCCCATCACTGCTCTGCTATTCGTTAATTACTTGTGTTATTGCCTTTTAGGTTAATAAATTTAACAGCAGCCTAAGACCCCTTACTCCGGAAGGCCATTAATAATGCCTTACTCAGCCCGCAGAGGATCTCGGCTTTGAGCAATAGCTAGAATTTCCACAATATATATGGTACTTCCACATTCAGGACAAGTCATGGCAACTCATGAACAACTCAATACATGGAAGTGGATCAATAAGGTATGTTCTATGCGTCAATAGTGGATCAATCTCAATACATGGAACAGATCAATACTCAATACAATAATAACAACTCATGGCACGTCTATACGTGAAAGGTGAGCTAGTAAACAGCAATAAATGCATTAATATTGGATGTCTTACAATGGTCAAACAGATCCGGAGATTTTGAATACATGTAAGTGGTTGAAAAAAAGACATTATACTCTCACATATTGGGTTCATTACAGGAACCGGGATAGAAACCCAGCGGTTCACAGAAATTAAGTGCTGCTGTTGGCACAGGTTTACAACTTTCAGAGAGATAACTTGACAACACCTTACTATAGTTACTTACAAGAGATGGGGGACGGTATTCTCACGTTTCCATATAAGTCTTCTATTTTCAACCTACAATATAGATAGTGAGACTCTTATTTTTACTCTACCGATGAAAGGGACATAAAACTGATTAGGTCTCTGATGTAGAGGCAACGCTACAACAGGAACGGCAAACTTGCATCCTAACCAATTTCACGGGCATGCACGGCGGCTTGTTCAACCGTAGGGTAGTTACAGCTTAGAAAAATTAATATGCATAAATATAGCAAATTGAACATAAGCATCCAATGTCGAAATAACTATCTCACTGACCAGCCTAATGCTAACTAGGTTAAATGAATCAGGTTAAAGTTCCTACGCATCACGTTAAGGAATGCTCTAGGAGTTGCTGAACTCATTTGGGCTTGGAGGTAGTTATACCCAAATTTGACCATTATATTTCCAATAGGTCGATTCTTAGACGTTGGTTTACGATTGATTTTTACGTTGGTTCTCCTTTTTAATTTGACGATTGTACTAAACTTGAGAAACATTTTGAATATCACTCGTGTCAAACAAACTGTTTAAATTTCTCAGTTTAAATAACAAGTGAACCGCCCCCAGGGCAATAAGTACATGGTTGCTGGTATCAACCTGGGCATTGAATGGTCACATAAAATTTGTGCTGACATATTCTTAGTCTGCTTTAAATTCGCTTCAGCTCTAGGCTTCCCCCTTCCTGACTGGCGCAACTTGCTCAGCCCAGCTCATGGGTGAGGAGCCAACTATGGACCGACCGAGATTGAAAATTTGGCCGGGGCCGGGGTCAACAAATTTGTCATGGCCGGGGCCGGGGTTCAGACCGTGTCAGGACGTGTCACGACGATGTAATGCATAACGTCGGTTAGTGGCTCAATGCATGTTGAATTACGGTTGCGGTTAGATATGTATTTATGTCAAGTCAATAAAGTTTGTATACTTGCAGTTGCAGTGTTTGTTGAACTAATTAATACAGAAACAACTATAGTAATTAAATGTACCGAGAGTTCCACAAAAATGTCCCCGACTTATTAATTGATTCTATCTCCGCTTTAAATTAACATATTTGAATTTTTCACAATGTGGTAAATCTTGTTTCCTTTTCGAATAATTTAATAGAATTAAAAGGGCGATTTTGGGGGAATCTAATACGTAAAATGAAAAGAGGAACCAATATAAAAGGGAACATTCTTTTAATGGCAAACGTTTCGGAATCTCTGATTACATCATCAGTGCTATAAAACAAGGAATAAAAAACGATAATGAACGAATTGCGAAAAAGCTATAAGACATTAATATCACTATACCTACATCGAAAAATAGCTATGCTTTACCATTAAAAATAAAAACACAATTTCTCTCAAACATTCGAAGCCATACGTACACATACACCTAAATTCTAGCAATCAAACCAACACACAATAACATCTACGCAAAGTAACAGAACTGCATACACACACAAAACACACACACACACACAAGGACAGACACACATTCCAACACACTCCTATTTACACAGTTGGGGCAATATTTAATTACATCGCACTTTGATCATTATTTAGCTGTGGTCTATGGGTAAAAATGAACAATGATTCCAAAATTCTAAGGTCAAATTCCTATGCATTTCTACAAAGTATGGAGAAATTGGAGCTTTTGAAAGGGTGGTTTGAACTATGGCAATGATCTCTGATGGCTGACTGGGAGGGAGATGAGTGTGGACGGCCGATTCTATGGGAGATACCAGAGTGTTGGCTGTGACGAATAAATTGCTGGAGTGTGGTACTTCCAACATAGGACTGCAGGCAGCAATCACATTTATACAAGTAGACACAACCATTTCTCAGGCACTCTTCCAAACGCTCTTTCCTATTGATACATGAACTTATTTTAAAACTATTTCTATAAAATGGTAACACGCCAATGAAAGTAAAATGTGAGTGTATCAGAGAAAAAAGATCCTGTCTCATCTCCTTGAAAAGATAGCCCAAGAAAGAGAGCTCGACGAAAACTTTCTGCTTTGTTGCGTTCAGAATTGTACACGGAGGGGAAAGTTTTTTGTCTAAAATCTTTTTAACCAGATTGTTAATTAAAGATACAGGGTATTTATTTTGTACAAGTAACTTTGTGATGTATTTCACTTCGTCATGAAATATTTATGAATTTGATATACAGAATGCTCTATGCAATAATGTAGTCACACTTGTTTTACTATAATCCTTGTATATACAACTGAAGAAATTGGTACATAATCCCTTAAATGTAGGTTTTCTATAAACAGAGGGGGTGAACGTTGAATTAGTTTTCTTTACGAGAACGTCTAAAAATGGCAATTTGTCATTCTTCTCAGTTTCCATTGTGAAATTTATCTTGGCGTGATATCCATTCATGTAGTCAAAGAATTTTAGGGCCTCTTTCTGTGAACGATTCATTCACAGTAGGTATTTCACAGTAGGTACTTCACAAGGTATTTCACAGTAGGTATTTATTCCTTGTTTTACAGCACTGATGATGGAATCAGAGATTCCGAAATGTTTGCCATTAAAAGAATGTTTCATTTTATATTGGTTCTTCTTTTCATTTTCCGAATAATTTAAGTTTTTAAAAATCGTTTAATAACCACTTTACAGTGATCGATTTGCTGAAAGAGGCAGAAAAACTATTTTTTCAAAGGAAAAGTTTTAAAAACAACACTGGTGATCTTCATTTCTCAATACCTACTCTGAAGGAACGCGTTTTCAAAACATCACCTCCATCATTAATAATTCTTCGACAACGAGTTGAAGTGTTTCAAGAACTAAAAGAAAACGGTGAAATGATCCGCAAAACTCTTCGTTTAATATAGTGGCTAGAAGTAATGCTTGCCTTGAGAGAAATGGTGGGTATGTCGAAGGATGCTAAATTACTCTTTTATTTCAACTTTGTTAAATGTATTGATTTGTTACTCTTTTAAGTTTTTGTTTGTTCGGTTTTTGGAAAGTGCAAAATAAGGACGAATATCAATATTGTTTTAAAATGTTTTCCTTCGAAAAATTATTTTTTCTATCCGTTTCAGTTAATCGATCAATGTAAAGTGGTTATTAAACAATTTTCAAAAACATAAATAATTCGAAAATAAAATAAAATTTACTACACTGCGAAAAAATGAAAATTGAAATACGTAAATTTACAGCGGAAATATGATCAATTAAAACTCAGTGACATTTTTGTGGGACACCCAGTATAATGACTAAAAGTAGTGCGTCAGCAGTATGGGATTACTTTTACATATCGGCGAAGAGTGTGGAAATTGAAGTGTGCACCATTTGTGAAGCAAATATACAACGAGGAGCGGCTGGTGCATCTCAGAAAACTTTCTCAACTAAATATTTATGAGGCCATCTAAAATCGACACAAAATGATCAATTCCTGAAAGCTGAAGAAAAACCAAACAACGAAAAAAAATTGAAAAATAGAAACAAAACGAACAAGAAGAAAAACTAAATGTCTATGTATTGAAAACAAACAAAAACAGTTTTGGCTGCAGCAGTGACAAAACTGCCGATTGTAGCAAGTCGTCTTCGTCTACTGGCAAGCAGCTGACTTTAAAAGAAACATTTACTCAATCTAAAAACTGGGAGCCAAATAATACTGACCAAATACATAGAGAGGAATTGTTAATATACTGGCTTTGTGACGCGCTCAATCCTTCCGACCCTATGGAAAAGGAGTTTTTTTTGATTTTGTTGGGATTTTGAATATGAAGTTTCAAATTCCATCAGAGAAGGTAATTAGAACAAAACTAATTCCGGACCTCAGTATCCAAATTCAGTTTGCTATTTCAGAGGAAATACAAAAGTATATTAACGAAAATAGCGTCTTCTCAATAACTGCTGATATTAAGACCTCTCCAAGTCGAGATTCTTTCATGTCAATAACTGCGCACTGGCTTCTAATTACACTGGATGGGATCATAGATACTGCTTTTTCATCTCAGTGACTGCATGTTCTTCAGGATTGCAATGAAATCGCAAATCTCTTGAGAAATCGTTTTAAATTTATTTAAAAGACACGTGAATTTTTCACGTGCGGGTAGCCGGGCACACTACGCTTTATTCACTTCAAATTATTAATCCAAGTCAAGTTCAAATTAAAATGAAGGCATCTACGAATGCTTTATTTCCAATCAAGCCTGATACATATCAACTTGTACATTGGATTTTCAAATGCCTTATAACTAACGCCAGGACGCCATGACGCTTTCCCCCGGTCAAGACCGGTACCCATTTCAGACACCTGGGTAGAGTGGGGTATTGTGCTTGGAATTTTTCTCCTATACCCAACAGAGAAAATCGCCACCGCCAGCGCCGAGTTTCGAACCCGGGTCTCTGCCGCAAGGCGGCAGAACCTCTAGCACATGGCTATCGCGAGAAATTAATCCAAGTCAAGTTCAAATTAATCCAGCCCCAAGTTGAATTAAGAATCGACATAAAGCCCTCGTTAATTTGAGCGTTTTTTGTATTAAAAATGTATCTGTTGGATGTGATGAGCAAGAAAAACGTTTTTCCTTTCAGCAAGGAATACATAAAATTTCTGCAGTATTAAAACAAACTATCGTAAAATGTGCTAAGTATCCAGCATCAGGAGGCAGATTGTGATTCAGATCTTTGAGCGGAGTAACAGTTAGAAGTCAATTATAAAAACTTCGTATTATACTACACATTAAAGTTGTTTTATAATTCTAAATTAATGGCAGTATGCATCCATTCAAATAATTATGTTCGAAAGTACTTTTACGCTACAGATACACATAGTATCGAGGATTTATTTACACTCATTCAAAGATTTACATTTCTGAAATTCCACGTTATCCCATTTATGAAATCATATGTGCATGCAATTACAAATGATTACCACTGGACGATGTGTAGATTTAACCTTTAAAAGAAATGAGCAAATACGATTCACTGAATACTTATGTACGATAGCATTTGATTACAATTTATACGTGTGCGTTTCAACACAGATACAATTCTGCAATAGCAATAAAAAGTGTGCCATCCCTTCAAATGAATGGGCCTAGGCAAATATATCATCTCGATCGATGAAAAAAATTGAAACTTATTCTTACAAAAATCGTTTGAACAAGCAAAAACAGACTTCGTTGCGATATTTCATTTAAAGGTTAAATTTACATCTCATCCAATGGTAATCTTTCGTAGTTGCATGCATATATGACTTTATGTTTGTGATAAAACGAAATTTCACGCAAATAAATCTCTATATGAGTAATTAAATCTTCGATACTACAATGTGTGTGAGCATGTGTAACATAAAATTGTCTTTGAACATAAATGTTTGAATGGATGCACACTGCCATTAATGTTGAATTGAAAAACAACTTTAATGTATAGTTTATACGAAGTTTTTATAATTGATTTTTATATGTTACTCCGCTCAAAGATCTGAATCACACTCTGCCTCCTGATGCTCGATACTTAGCACGTTTAATTTGAATTTGACTTACATTTATTTGAACTTGACTCTGATTAATTTGAATCTGACTTGGATTAAATTGAACTTATCTTGGATAAAATTGACCTTGACTTGGATTTATTTGAAGTGAAAATGGGGCAGTAAAAAACTTAAAACCCTTGCCAAAACCCCGGTTTAGGGCACTATTTTGCCGGGGCCGGGGCCGGGGTCTGCAAAAATTGTCGGGGCTTGCCGGAGCCGGGGTCAGCCAAAATGGCCGGGGCCGGGGCCCCGGCCGGTCTATAGAGCCAACACTAAGTATACATTCAGAAAATTTTCTTGACAAATAAAGATGAACTAATCTCAATCTGAGCTATACAGAATCAATATGTATGAAGTTATTAGTGCAAACTAGCTACATCCTGCAAGGCGCCAGTTTAGCAATTTATGCTCACTCCTAGCGACATGTTGGCCGCAGCCATTTTTTATGATTACAGGCTAGCTACAACTTCTTACAGACTCCTTCAATTCTAAACTGCTGACTATCTTAATTTAAATAGCCTGAATCATCATTTGAGTTTCTAGCATCACAAGGCAGCATACTAGCTGAAGGAGCGCCAGGAATTGGTTAATACTAGCGTGACTCGATATAGGTGGTTCACCAATTGCCAGCAGCATCATTGAATGCTCTAGGAACCGGCTGTTCACCACTATCAAACACAAATAGACATAGACACAAAGAAACAAGTATAGATAATCGAGAACACAAAGAGTCAAAGATTAGTAGTTTTCAAACACATAGTCACAGTGAGATACCAAAACTCTTGAGTTTATCCTGGGAAATCGTCTCTACTCAAGCACTACAGCCAAAAAAGACGCTACGTCAGTCTTGCGGACCAGCGCAGAAGGTCTGCAGCAATGTTGCCACAAGCAGTTCAAAAACTCGCGTCTGTGCTCGCGATAGCCATGTGCTAGAGGTTCTGCCGCCGTGCGGCAGGGACCCGGGTTCGAAACTCGGCGCTGGCGGTGGCGATTTTCTCTGTTGGGTATGGGAGAAAAATTCCAAACACAATACCCCACTCTACCCAGGTGTCTGAAATGGGTACCGGTCTTGACCGGGGGAATGCGTCATGGCGTCCTGGCGTTAGTTATAAGGCAATTGAAAATCCAATTCACAAGGTGATATGTATCAGGCTTGATTGGAAATAAAGCATCCGTAGATGCCTTTATTATTATTATTATTATTGTAAGACTCGACAGAGGCGGTCACGCCGTGAGCGACGGTGCCCCACATACTTGAATGAGTACGAATGCTAGGCACTAAGCAATGCGAGTTTCGTGAGAAACTGGGGGAGATATGGGGTTTGCCGCCGCAAGAGGGCGCTGTAATGGTGTGCTCTTCACCACCTCGAGACGGTGATCTTGCCGCCGCTGCCAGATGGCTGCGAGCGGTGGACTTCAGTGTGTTGACGACAGTCATACAATGAAGGCACAGATTACGTCCCTGATTTCGAGTTGCGCCTCTGCTCATTATCGTGAGGCTGTGACTGAGTTGTCTAATTCTGCGGTGAACTAGAGTTAGTGCAGTGGGGAAGCTGCGCAGTTGTCCGAGGTGAGAGTGCCCGGCATCTGGTAGGAGTGATTTTCTTGCTCTGGGAGAGGTGACGGTTACCACAGAACATTTACATAAGAAGAACATCAAAACTAACGTGGACCCCAAGCCCGCTCTAGACAAACATACGCACGCACGCTAACCAATCAGCAGCCAGCAGTCAAGACTGGCCGCTGACGTCATCACGGCCAAAGCTTCCAATTGGCTGCGTATCCAGGCTTTACTGTGATACTCGTTTGGATTGTAAGTCTAATTTTCATGCTCAAGTTATAACCGTTTCTGGGCGTAGTAAGGATAGTGAAAGCCGAAATAGTGAATTGTGGTTACATTGACAACACTTTTTATTATTTCATTCTCTATACATACACGTGAATGAGCATTCATGTACATATTTGCAATTCATATATAAAGACTAAGGCGCATTTAGATTAGACTAAGGTGCTGAATGTGATAAAACGTTGGTGCCGTATATTAAAAGTCTTCGGAAAGGGTTCATTGTCTTTTAAAACCATTCAATATCAGATTCTCATACTAGTCGAAACAATATAATAATGAAGAAATTAAGTTAGATTGAGCGATAAAAAACCTGCTAATAACATGTAGCGATGTTATTTATCTTTATTATACGTAAAAATTACCCAAATAGTTACATACGAAAAATGGGAAGATGTTTACGTTAACGTTATGTTTTTTATGTTTCGTTCATTGATGAATGATTCGTGCGTACGTTGCTTGATTGGTTATAGATTAGTTTTAGCCTCCTTTTACCACATACCACAACAAAGAGGTTCGAAGTGAGGAAGGATGAAGGCACCATATCGTATGGAGTTGCGGGAACGCTGAATCTATGTACAAGGTGAGTTCCGGCACAGGATCCCGTGCGCATGGAAAGTCAGTTAAGAAGAAATGTTATGAAACATGATAAAAGTTGACGAAGAAAGTTAGAGGTATTGAAAAACAGGACAGTAGTAGACCGAAAAAAGATGGTCCTACACAAAACTACGAGCATTTCATTTTAACAGAAAGAAGGCTTACCTAACTATCAGTACAGTACCTCATATTTTTCCCTTGGGAGCGCTAATTCCCATAGATATAATAGCTTTATCCACCTGAGGGGCGCGAACGTTGTTTCGTAACAATAATGGAGAATATTGAGGAAGGAGAGTCCACACGACCGCCACGCACACACTTTGGATTAGGGTTTACAAGCATCCAGTTTTTGGACGAGGCTCAACACACAGCATTAAAGAGCCGTCGGCATGGCTTTTCATTACATTTTCCTGTTACAACATATCAGTAGTGAGCGTATACACTAAATAATAGCGGGGTAAAAATACTTATGTATACAAAGCCATGAACTAAGCATGAAGATTTAGTGCAATTAAAACTCTCAGTATGTGCACAAGCGTGTGCTAAGAAACAAAAATATAGATATGAGACATTAAATCCAATCTCTGTGTCTGTTGAAAGCTTGCACTGTCACGGTTGTCACTGCAGTGCATGAAAAGCAATCATTTGGATAAATTACGAGCTAGTAACAGTAAATGAGCTTCCTACCATGACGCAGTGCAGAAATATTGTAGCGATATAAGCTTATGAACAAAATTAATACACTAACAATAAAATATACTTAGTTCAATCAAAAAATATATCTTACTTGCTACCAGATGGTAATATTACTCATGGACAATTTTCTTGAGTTTTTCAATACAACTTTTGGAGGACATAAGTCTGTTCACGTGTCTTGTGCAATGAAGCGTTCTACACACTGCAAAAAATTGTTGCAACATGTCGGTGACCTGGACACAGCAGAAATTACAGTGATGCTGACACAAATCTAAGAACTTACAGATTAGTTTACGGAATCCTGATACGTGCCGATAATTGTGAAAGCAATACAAAAATACTCTCTCGTACAAAATAATCAGGTCAATAAATAGTCTCAAATCCAGCTATGGCATCGTTCTCTCGGTTGTACAATAGCCCTTTCCGGAGCGACATCTCATCCACTAGAAGGAAACAAAGTTTATCTCCAGCACTGACGGATTTTACATTCATTTTCAACATGGACACACTTTTAGCACTTGTACCAGGACGTACTTCGAATAGTTTCATCATTGCAAGCACAGTCGAAAGCGAGGGTAATGGTATCAAGTTCCTTATCATTTGATAGTGGGTCTCTGATGAGCTTACAAGAATGTTCACAGCGAGCCACTTGTGATACATGGTGTATGATCTCTTGCCCCTTAATTTGAGCTTGACAAATGCACTGAGATAAGGACCAAATCTGCCACTTACACTTCTCAGGAAATTATCTGTGTTCAACCGCTTGTACAGTACCTTTAATTTTCTCATGAGCCTTTTCCTAAGTTTTCTCTCGGAAGCTGGTCTGCTGTTTTCAAGGGCAATTGTCGTTCCAGAAGGAGAAGCGAACAACCGTCGCTTACAAGGTACCACTGGAGGACCTGTGTCTTCCAACAAAAAACTGCTGCTTTTGCCACACGAATTTTGAAATATATTGACGAATATTAGATTGTATGTTATATTTACTTCCCTAACTTGAAGAAAGTATTAATTGTACACATAAATCAAACTTTAAAACGATTGAAAGTTTAGGTTTTGAACACAACACATCTAATTATAAAATATGCCATATTTAATTAACATGGATTGGAATCACAGCTCTGGTCAGTATTCTTTTCCAAGATTTCTAGATTATTTCACTATGAATGAGTTCAAACATACCGAACGGTATAAAGTGAGTACCAATGAGAGACAGGATAGCCCTGTTCAGTACCCAAGAAAGTCAGCGAGTACCGCGAGCCCACACTTCTAATGAATCAAGCATTATAATTGGATGCATTGTGCAATGAAGCATTACCTGAATGTTTGCATTAATTCGAATCCAAGGACACAAGAAACAAAGTATAGTTCAGAAATATGCTACGAGAATCACATTTTAATCATATTTTTTACCCAAAGATAATTATATAATTTCATGACAGATGTATTAAATCGAGAAGTGGAATGATCAGAGAGGTAAATGAGCGACTGTGAATGTGGTATTGACACTGATGGAAATGGCAGCAGGTAGTTCTCACAATAATTCTACAAATGCTGCTATGTTTTAGAATAATGCGTATGTGATAACTTTTCAGCAATCTTTCGAGCTTTTGCTGCCAGCACTCATCCAACGCTGTCCAATTCTGGTTTGTAACTTGAAAAATCTATCTCGCTACAATTCAAAGACACTTCAATGAAGTACGAACTCAGCGGTTATTTCAACACGACCAACCTGTGTTGTTCCCCTCCACGAAGATGAGCAGCATTGTTTGCTGGAAGCACTGGTGGCAGGCCTTGTGGTACCAAGAGTGGCAGGCCTTGTGGTACCATGAGTGGCAGGCCTTGAGGTGCCAAGAGTGGCAGGCCTTGAGGTGCCATGAGTGGCAGGCCTTGAGATGCCAAGAGTGGCAGGCCTTGAGGAGCCAGGAGTGGCAGGTCTCGTTGCACCAAGGGCAGGAGGTACAGTACCAGCAGCTTATGAAGAAATAAGGGAATAAATTAGGAACAGTGATATGGCATTTCAAATGAAATTGAAGCACACTACAAAATGAGTGGTATTTTCAACAAATTTAATTCTTCCAGAAGCTTTACTTCATGTCATTCAATTCTTACTCATTAGTAGAGAAAGCGGTTTAAGGCTCCACCCTATAACATAATTTCACAGAGGAAGTGGAAGGAAGCATATAGTATGCAAGGAAAACATTTAGGTACAAATACAAACAAAAAAGAAAGCCAACCTCACAATCAGCTCAGGTCCTTACATTCACTCTCATGGAATACTACTTCCAATGGATACAAAAGTTTTATCCCACTTATTGGGAAATCATCAAATGTAAGTGATCCTTCATAATGTAAAATAGGCAAGGCCTATTGGTAAATTAAAGTTCTGCTGCACTGTAAGGGTATATAAGGAATTAAACACTGGGGTACAGAGGAGGCTCATCAAAAACTAAAAGAGCTCATCTTTAAACGAATACAAAACCTATTTTTACCAACCAAGACTAACCTCTCAACACAAACACTGCACTAGGTATTTCTCATTCATGAAGCTCCTGAGTTATCTCAGGATTGTAATTCAGATTATATTAATTAATTAACTTTGGTGATCGTAACAACATTTTTGAACATTTCAATTATTTTTCTTCATTCAACACTAAATGTACATGGAAAAAGTTTGCTAATAACATTTTGACCCCTGTATTATGTATGAAATAATTTCCTATCCAATGCTGAAGTTGGTTTCCCTACAAAAAACTTTCTTTTCTATGTTTCATTGAGTGTAATAATGAATTGTGTAGCATCTATTTCCTGGATAAATGCTACACACTCTAAAACATGTGTGAATACCATTCTCAAAAGTATTTGGAAATGCACTACCCTTTCTTTGTGTACACTAAGGCTTCATAGGTGACAGCCATGCACTATCTAAATAAATGTAAATTAAGCTTGTTGGCTTCAATTTTCACATGGGATGAATACTTCTTCAAGTGGCCTTGACTTTTTCAAGAATTTCAATACATTAAACTCAATGTTAACATTCTTTACTTTCATTTCAACATTCCTCAATTGGATTGGGGAATCATCATTTAAAATGTAAACTTACTTTTGTTAGGAGTGGCAGGCGTTGTAGCACTAGGCATTGTAGCAAGAAGTAGGGCAGGCCTTGCACCAGGAGTACCAAGGCTTGTAGCACCAATAGCAGGAGGTTCAGTGCCACCAGCTGATGGAGAAATAAGGGAATAAATTTGAAACAGTGATATTGCATCTTGCATGAAATTGAAGCAATGATGGATATTTCCAACAACATTAATTTTTTTCTGAACTTCTACGTCATGGCATCGCCTATTAATACTTTAGGAGAAAATAAGTCATTTTAAGGCTTCACCACCATAACATAGTTTCACAGGGAAAATAAAAGGGAATGAGTAATATACTCATCGAGCTAAGTACCATTGAATATTAATCCCCACAAACCAAAGTCATTAAGGGAAATGTTGGCTTCTGGTGTGCGCAGCCACCTTAACAAGTGGACTCAACTCCCCGAATTAACGGGCCCTACGGCACACAAATTTACCGGGCACCCATCTGGGGCCTGGTAACGCTGAAATTTAAGATAATTAAGCATAAGCGGAGCGTCACTAGCGGGAATCTCACCTGAAGATCTTCGAAAACAATGTTCAGGCGAACACTCTTCACTGTAGCCGGCTGTCAAGGACACAAAAGTCCTTTGTAGCGAGAGCAGAATGCCGAGTCACGCGCAGCACACGAGAAAAAGGTGCGCTCGCGATCACGGCCGATTTCACTCTGACGTGGCAGCCTTCATGCGCCACGCTCTTTGGCTTGCTCGAATCCGTCGCGCTGGCTTAGGACTCGAACAAGAAGATCAGACGAACGTTTTAGTATTTAAGTTTACATTTTTCGCCGTAGACGTGAGGACCCCCGCCATTGCTCCGCTTAGTCGTAAAATTATCAGCGTTATTGATTTTTAGGCTTATTAGATGGAGCACAGCCTTTGCCCCTTATTGCGGAAGGCCTTTTGTGCCTTATAAAATCCGCAAAGGACCTCAACGTTCGAGCAATGACTGGAATCTCGACACAATCCCGACAAGAGAAAAAACGGAGTTTTCATCAGAAATTTCCGTTACATAGATTTAACATTTAAACATTTCAATATATTAATGTTACTTTCCAGAGGAAGCATGGAAAGAACACCAATTACATTTATGCGCATATTATTTTTAAGTGCAAAAAAGTAGGAAAGGACATTAGAGGTGACCTCGCCTAATTAAGTTTGCAAGCTTGCTACGTTGCTGGCGAGCTGCCTGCCGCCTAGGCCGTGCAGCTGCCTCAATTTCAGGTTCTTCGGAAGTTTCCGAGGAGTCTGATTCCAAAGAATAATGCTGATCTCTAGGGCGTTCAATAGAAAAAAAACTACCCTCACGAGAAAAAGAACTCCCGGGAGGCTCGAAAGAAAGATGTAACTCTTCACTCGAACTTCCCTCTGCGCTTTCCCACCCCTCCTCTGAAGCAGTATCAGAAGCAGCTAACTCCAGGGGGTAAAGTAAAGAAATTTTAACGGCAGACTCGGAGTTATCAGCTTTGATAATTTTAACAACCCGGACCTTGCCATCGCGTCCAGGAAGCAGCGCGATGATACGGACTAAGGTCCAAAACGGTCTAGGTTTTATGGGATGCCTTAATAAGACAACCTGACCTACAGACAAGAATTTACTATTAAGAGGTAAAGGTTTAAGAGGATATGGACCTCTTAGGTTGATTAAGTACTGTGAGTACCAGAGCTCCCAAAACTTGGCCACCATGACGTCGCGCCTCTCAAGCGCGGAGAGCAGATGCTCTCGACGTTCATCGTCCTCGGTTTCCAAGTCAGGGACCTCATCAGAAAGGATTAAAGAGTTAGACGTAGGGTAAAGTTGAAGGAATTGAATAGGCATGATAGGCAAAATAGTGTCCCCCGTCTCTGTGTAGGAAAGAGGATGTCGATTAAGATTAAGAGAGATGTCAGAAACTGCAGTGAGAAATGTAGAGTAAGGATAAGTGCTACGGCCAAAAAGCTTGTACAAACTCTCCTTAATAGATTTAAACAAGCGTTCCCAGATCGCACCAAATTGTGGACTATAGATCGGGATTGACTTAAATTTAATGTTAAAAGTGCGGAAACGTTCTTCGTATAAGGAAGAAGTTAAAACTTCTGCCAAAAGTTCAGAAGCAGCTACGAAAGTTTTAGCATTGTCGGAATACACGGTGTTAGGGACACTTTTTTCGTTCGTGAAGCGAATGAAGGCAAAACAAAATTTTTCCAACGTCATGGAAGGGAGAATTTCTATATGAATAGCTCTAGTTTGAAAACACGTAAATAGCAAAAGATGCACTTTTTGTTTATGGCCAAACGGATCCAACACCCAGAAATGAGCTGAAAAGTCCATTCCTTTTGTAGCGAAAGGTCTCACAATATTAGTCCGACTATCTGGCAAAGCAGGAGGGTCAGGATAAGAGAAAGCCTTAGCGTTCACCCGCTTGCATACTATGCATTTGGATAAAACGCCCCGCACAGTACGCTTACAGCGAGGTATCAAATAACCGTCCATTTTAAGTTTTTGTACGGTCGATTCAACACCTTGATGATTTAGAGTTTTATGAGTATGCAATATCAGAAGGTAGGTTAGATGAGAAGAACTAGACAACAGAATAGGGTTCCTAGTGTTGTAATCTAATTCCTCCGCTAAGACAATGCGGCTGCTAGATCTAATTAATATATGCGAATCAAGAAACAAGTTGAAAGATCTAACAAGCAAAGGCGGACGAGGATTCTTGCTTTCCAAGGCCTCTATCTCGCTGGCAAAATGCTCTCTTTGCATAGAGGAAATGAGGTAAAGAAACGCTCGCAGTTTAGACTCTCCCGGATCTGTTCGCTTTCAGATTGTTAGAGCCCTAAATACCTTCTCTACCACACCTAATAGTCTGGGGTAGGAGGAAAAGCGCTCAAGCTCCACAATCGAAGCTTCACCTGGGCGAGCAACATTAACTGCGATACACGTGTCTGCTATAAACTACTGCGGAATGCATCCTAAGTAACCCTTAGGCCACTTATCTCTACTTTCTCTGATCCAAGAAGGACCTTCTAACAATAACAATTTACACTCTAGAAACTTAGATACCTTAGTACCCCGTGTCAGCGTGTCTGCAACGTTAAACATGGTGGGTACATACTCATAGCTGAAGGCAGCCAAAGTCTCACATTCTAGCTTTTTACGCGTGGCTTCTATTTCTTTTATTCTGTTGCTTACAAATACATTTTTTCGAGGAGGTTTACCGCTCAAGAGCCAAGCTAGGGTAACTTGAGAATCAGCAAGAATAGTTACATTAGCCACTTTATAAGGAAAATTAACATCACACAGAAGAGATACAAAACACTGGTAGGCAAGAAACACTGCCAAGGGCTCAAGGGAAGGAAGAGTTCGCTAGCGAGAAGGCGAAACTTTAACTTTAGAGAAAAGTAATGCGCTGCGATCCTCTTGGATGCCATAAATACAGGTACCAAAGGCGCTAGCACTAGCATCACAGAATACACCAAGTTGGGTAGTTTTGTTCTCAGCCAAATTTATCCTATGAAACTCGTAATCCCTCAACTCCGAAAATTCCCGACAATAGCTTTGCCATTCCTTACACAAATCTTCCGGAACATCCTGATCCCAACCTAGCCTTAAGGGCGTCAATTTTCTGAAAATGAGCTTACCTCGCACAGAAAAGGGCAACAAAATTCCCAAGGGGTCGTAAATAGACGCTACTTCAGAAAGAATTTTTCTTCGTGTTTTACACGAAGAGTCCAACTATTTTACAGACAGAGAAAGAAGATCAGTAGAAGAGTTATAGTCGTACCCTAGCACTCTGGAGTGCACTTCGGCACTACATAGAGCAGGGTCAATTTGGGAAAGAAGTTCAGAATTATTGGACTTCCATTTGCGTAACGGAAACCCACTCTCCTAAAATGCACTATTCGCGCTTCGAAATGTGCTAAGCTCTAGTTCAGGACTTTCTGTCGTAAATACAAGATTATCGACGCACAGCTTATTCGCCATAACGTCTCTAACTGTCAAATCAGTAATAGTTTGAGCGTGCAATTTAAGTAGATAGTTAAGAATATAAGGCGATGCAACAAACCAGAACAACAGAGTTGTATAACGGTAATACGAAAATTTGCCATCCTTGAAAAGGATGAAGCTAAATTGATTGCGGTCAAAATCACAAGCAAGTTTCACCTGCAGGAATGCTTTAAATATGTCAGAAAGAACTACTACTACGCTATTTGCACGGAAATAAACCAACAGTCCTAACAAATTGTTTAACAGATTAGACCTACATAAGAGACTTCGTTCAGACTGGGCAAACCATTGACCTTCAACGAGCAATTAAAAACCGGTCGGATATCGGAAGTTTCAACATGAGTTCTAATAACTGGCCTATGCAGAATCCATTTATGCACCCGCACATCTATCCTTTTGACAGAAATGGGTTCTATTATCCCCAATTCAAGTTTCTCAAGGAAGACGTCATTATAGGTCTGTTCAATCCCCTTTTGGGAATTGTCATTCGCTACTTTTCGAGCAAGATATCTTGCTAACACGAAATTATTAGGTACTCTAGCCAAAAGTTGGCGATTCCAGGGTAAATGGACAGAATATCTACCTTCTTCATACACAACACTATCCTTGAAATCTTCCAATTCCTTATCATTTTCTTCCTCCTTAGAGGGTATACCAATAAGCTCAAGGTCAAGCAGCTGATCTAGTCCAGTCTGAACTACGCACTGCTCAGAGACATCCAATAATGGTGAACATACTTTTGGAGTTTCAAAAAAGTTGGTAAGAACATTACGATAACGATTTTCGTTCAACTTACATTTGGCAACTTTCCTTTTAGTTTTCGTTTTAGCTTCGTTGTCAAGAGACAGTGGAGGTTTACATAATTTATTACTGACATTTCTTTCGATGGAAGTTTTAAGATCATTAGTTAGCTTCTTATTTATAGAAGCAACAAGAGAAGATAAAGAGGAGTTGTAACATTTTAACTCCCCAAAGGGTAGAAGCCCGTTAGAAATGCGCATGACCTTATAGCCATTTACGTGTTGCAATTCAAACACGCTAAAAGCTTGAAGAGCATCTACACCCAAAATTCCGCGAATTTAGATGCTATCATTTATAACTTCCGGATAGGAAGTCGACAGAGGGAGTTTAGTTTTCAAAATTTCGAGTTTATCCTTCAAATTTCTCATACCCATTTGGAGGTTTAAATTTCACATAGCAAAAACATCAAGCTCATGCTTCTCACTGTCCGGAAGCACGAGTTCAATGCTAATTTGCTTACCAATTAAGGAAACAGAAGCACCCACAGTGTTAATAGTTAGCTCCTGCAAGTCTGTATCTGAATAGTCGGAACTTACAGTCTCCAAATCAATTAGCGACGACTGACTGCCGCTATCAATTAGAAAATTAACACGCTTAGTTACCCCACCATTCTTGGTGGTAAGAGCAACAAGAGGGCACATCCTTAGACGTGCCGTTAACCGTCATGAGTTAGTTGCAACGATTGCACTGGATTCAACAAATTTAGGACACAAAGGGCTAACATGATTGTTAGCTTTACACAAGGAGCACAGATATGGGAGACCCTTAACTTTGGAGGTACACGCACTAGACACATGCTTACCGCTTAAACAGGTAGTACATAAATTTAATTCACCAGCCCGTTTCACACGCTTTTCGTGCGAATTAAATCGTTTGCATGCGAACGAAGCATGGTTAACTTGGTTACAAAATTTACACATCTTAACATCGGGCGACTTATTAGGCCTAGGTAAATGTGGCGTTTTGTCCCTCACCTCAGTCCGTGTCACAATTTCTGTTTCCTTACGACGGAATACATGAGACGGTTTTGATTTACTTTTGGCTTCGAGAAGAGAAAGCACTTTATGAGCATTCTCAAACATCTCCAATGAAAAGAAACTCGCTTTAAAATAGCGAAGGAGTTCCAACAGGAAAAATTCAGGAAGTTTAGTTTTAATTACAACAGAAAACAGTAGGTTACCCGACTTCTCATTAGAGAAATCCAAGCCCAACTTGGAAAGCTCAAGAAGTCAAAATTAAACCTTAGAGAGAAAAGAGTTCATTTCGGAAAGACTCTGAACACTGGAACAGCTCAGGATCTCATCAAGAGCTAATGAGATTAATTTATCAGCGTTAAGAAAATCTTGCTTAAGTAATGCCCAAGCTGATAGAAAACTAGTTTCTTCGTTAGGAAGTCTCTCTATAAGACTGAGAGCTCTTCCTTGAAGTTGATTTTTGAGGAAGATAAACTTTTGTTTCTCACTCATGCTAGGATAAGCCTGAAGGGCATTAGAAAAGGACTCTGGAAAGTGTAGGAAGTTAAAAGGGCATCCCTCATTGTCACTGAATTTTTTCAGTGTCAACTGAGGTGCTCTAAAGATATTCAAAGGAACATCAGAAAAAGGAACCTTAGACACAGGAGGCTCACCGGTAGCACTAGAGCTTAGCACCGGGGAATTTGAAATGAGTTTTTTAATTTCTTCCATAAGTTCTATGACCTGAACCTCATACTCCGACCTCCTAACCAGCTCCTCCACAGAAACCTCACTAACATCTGAAGGAATAGTAGAGGACAGAATTCGAAAGGACTGTAACAGCCCACTCAATTGAGGAACAGCTTCAATAAGAAAGGCCGAATCACAGTTAGGAGTAAAAGCTTTTTTTCTAATAGATGTAATGCTACACTTTATGCCTCGCAATTTAGTGCTTAAGGCTAAGGCAGTACACTTTTCCGTTTCCATAATTAAATAATCAAATTTCTATTTCAAGGCTTATTAGAAAAAAGTTCAGCTAAACAGAGTCACGTCTACACTTTAAAGTAGACAAGTTACATCACAACATATGACATGGAAAATTAATAATGAAGAAGAAAGACACAAAAACGGTACATTTTCCCCACCACTTACTTTCACTTACACAACATTTCTAATTTTAAAGTTTACACACTTTTATTGAGTTGAAGAATAGTTTCATTTATAAATGAGAGAACCTAATAAGAGTTAGACGAGGCTCAAAGGTTAAAGGTTAGGTTAACATCGGCATCATTGGGATGCTTTATTTCCAATCAAGCCTGATACATATGATCTTAGCATTGGTTTTCAAATGTCTTATAACTAACCCTATATATAGGACACCATGACGGTTCCCCCGTAAAGCCGGTACCCATTTCCGACACCTGGGTTGAGTGGGGTATTGTGCTTGAGCTTTCCCTTATACCCAACGGGGAAAATCTCCGCGCCAGCGCCGGGATACGAATCCGCGATTCCAACATACGAGCCAAAACCAGAATCTGTAAAAAATGTAAGGTTCTTAAGCAATACAACACGGAACCTCGCCTAAAATACAACACAGGTTTCACTCGACTCACACCTAAGAAGACTGAAATTCGGCCCTCGCTACACCAGACAGCGGCGCTAATGACGCAAAATTAGACACGGTAAATTTCCTCTTAATTTTTGAAAAAATAGAAACAATTCAAGAAGAAAATAGATAGATACCAGGATTTAACCTGCCGAATTCCAGCCAAGCTCTACCATTAACAAGATGGCGCTGAGATCCAGCCGGCTTAATTGCCGTTTAGGCCAAACTGCGCAAAAGCAGCCCGGCTTAGAATATTTTAGTTCTTTTAAGAGGTATCTCTTTACGAAGAAAAATTGTAAGATATTATCTTTCGAATAGAAATTTCAAAAATGGGAGTTGAGATTTTAAAGGAAAATTGTTTTCGAATAAAAATTTGTGCGCAGCCACCTTAACAAGTGGACTCAACTCCCCAAATTAACGGGCCCTACGGCACACGAATTTACCGGGCACCCATCTGGGGCCTGGTAACGCTGAAATTTAAGATAATTAAGCATAAGTGGAGCGTCACTAGCGGGAGTCTCACCTGAAGATCTTCGAAAACAATGTTCAGGCGAACACTCTTCACTGTAGCCGGCTGTCAAGGACACAAAAGTCGTTTGTAGCGAGGGCAGAATGCCGAGTCACGCGCAGCACACGAGAAGAAGGTGCGCTCGCGATCACGGCCGATTTCAATCTGACAGGGCAGCCTTCATGCGCCACGCTCTTTGGCTTGCTCGAATCCGTCGCGCTGGCTTAGGACTCGAACAAGAAGATCAGACGAACGTTTTAGTATTTAAGTTCACATTTTTCGCCGTAGACGTGAGGACCCCCGCCATTGCTCCGCTTAGTCGTAAAATTATCAGCGTTATTAATTTTTAAGCTTATTAGATGGAGCACAGCATTTGCCCCTTGTTGCGGAAGGCCTTTTGTGCCTTATAAAATCCGCAAAGGACCTCAGCGTTCGAGCAATGACTGGAATCTCGACACTGGAGTACCCATACCATTTTCAAAACACAGCCTTTGTGATGCAATAAATAGGTTCTTTTCACCCCTTCAGTGTAAAATTAATCATATGAATTTAGACCTTTTATTCAAGTAAATCAACCCACTACCCACCATCTAGCCCCTTTATCTTGTAAACTGTTGTACTGATCCTTATGAAATTTCTATTTATTATTATTATTATTATTATTATTATTATTATGTAAATTCTCCAATCTCAATGTGAATGCCTTTGATCTCAATAAGTTTTATTCCGTTTAACTAGATTTTATTCATTCAATTATAGTAAAATTTTTATTTGAAAATGAAGTTCATAATAATTGAGATTCCATGTACCCTACTGTGAACATTTTTTTTAAGAAAGATCCATTGATCCTGTTTCTGGACCTTGAATTAACCAAGAGGAGCCCTATGTAAACTATGTAAACTTTGTATGGTCATCTTATGTGGCCAACTCTACAAGGCCACCTTTATGAATAACACTGTCTGATCACTGTTCATAGTATTAAAAGTCACCTTTGAAGGTGACTAGATGTAGGATTGAAAGCTGACTTATTCAAACCTTATCATTTATTTTAAAGCTGTGTAAAGCAAGAGTAGGTATGCTACTATTTTCCTACTGAAGTAAATGAGCCTGCATGATGTTTCTTTTCATTATAATAAAGGCAATGAGCAGTGAGAAAATAACTGTAAATTTAAAAAAGCAAACAAAATTATTTGAAATGGATCATTCATGCTCATTGAGTGCAATCATGATATCACAATGATTACTTCACATAATAGCCATATATAAATTATTTTAGAGTATCTTATAAGTTGCAAGCAAATTGAAAGAACTCGGATAAAAAACATGGGATGATTCAAAGGGTTTAACCATCACTTGTTCAAAAAAAACTACTAATGAGAGATTTTGATAGTGTTAAATTTTAATGCAATACAAGCAGTTATGTAGCAATAGCTACAAAAATGTATAAATTCAGTGAAAGTCTCATTAACATTTAAATAGCATAATTATTGGCATTAAAAATCTTACTCTAAATTATTATTAACAATTTTCTACTTATAATTAGTAATCTTAGAAGCTTTTGTGTAAAAGCACATAAATAGAATAATACCCCCGATGGACGTTCGAGTCTTTGAATCGTTAGGATGGCAACATCGCGGCTGACACGGTTGCAGGTTCGTCACTTCTTGCTTGGTTGTCGCCCCGTGTGTTTCAGCGCATTATTCATCGCCGTCAACAAACGCCACAACACATTATCCCTGGAACCTTGATGTTTTACCCTCGAGTTTTGCACTCGACTTATACACTTGAACCTTACACTTGAGTTTTTACGCTCACTGAGCATTAAGTCACCTTGAGTTATACTTACAACTCAAATTTCGAGTTACACCATTCAACTCGACCATATTGCCTTGCATTTGCCTCGGTTTTGCGAGCTGATTTCAGCCAGGTTTAATTATCCAATTTACTGGCTAAATATCCATCTGCTCCAACTACGGACATTTTTTTTCAGTGTGTAATAATTCTTAAACTCCACGACCAAGTAAAATTGATTGACCATCATCAACCACGGCTCAAAAAAAAATTAAGACTTGAAGCCATTCCTAAAGCCCTAATTCTCTGGCTTGTTAAATTGCCCGTACCCTAAAATTTACTTCCATCAAACACGCACACGTACCTCCTGTCAACGTCATCACTCGCCGGAGCACTCGCCTGGCGCGGACTCCTCCTATCTAAGAGAAGATCGTCAGAGGTCAAGCACGCCATCGGTCCTCCTGGCTTCCTCCAATAAAATATCCAAAAGCTGAGTCTCCTAAAAGTGTCTGTATTATCCCTCTTTTCGCAATTTCGAGAACACTATCGAGAACGATTATGATTGGACGTTAATACCTATATTAAAGTTAAACCATACCCACCAATCGTAACACTGGTGACCCCAGAGTGACCCCAGCCTTCAAGCTTAAAAACTATTCAACTCGATAAGTGTTTGAGAAAACGTGAGAGAGGATAATGTTGGCATATCATTGTAATGATAAGTTCCCATTGTCGTAGTTTTCCTTGAGAATAATCCATGGATGTACTGTGCTAACGTTCTCTGAGCAGCTCTAAAACTTTTTTTCTCTCAGTGCTGTTCCCTGTCTCTTATCTCATGTGCCACAGTAGGTGGAAAAATTTTTTTCTTCACCTTCTTTTGTGCTTTACGCTTATTTCTGACGACCGTAAAATATTTTTTCTTCCCTTTCTTTTCTCGTTTCATGTCTTTATTTGAATGATTGAGTAGGTAATTAAAAAAAAGAAAACCTTTGACACTTTAATACCAAAGTTATTAGGCGTTGATTACGTAAATTCCGTGCCGTTATAGCTTAATTTTGCATTCAAAACAAAAATTGCCAGTATGCCCGACACAGAGAATGTTGCAGATCCAGCGCGCGCTAAGCCTATAACTCTCCCGCCTTTCATACCAGCAGAAAGCCAAACTTGGTTCAACCAAGTTGAGGCTATATTTCGATACAATAATATTACCAACCAGAGCGACATGTTTCATGCATTAATAGCTGCTGTGCCCACACAAATGCTAAGCGATTCTAATGAACTCATCATTAACCCGCCTACTGTTAACCCGTATGGAACCTTGAAAGGAAAAATTCTAGCCAAATTGCAAATGTCCGACGCGGACAAGTTTAGGTCTCTTGTTGATGCCTCAGCAATTCCACCTGTCTCCGTCACTTTCTCTCCGACTTCGTTAGTAAAGGAACTCAAGAAATTAGCAGCCGGTGTTGGCATAGCTGAGGGATTCCTCAAAGAAGTGTATATGAGCAAATTGCCGACTACCGTGCGGCCTTTCCTGTCGATGGTCGGCCCGAACGAAAGCCTCGAGACGCTAGCTCAAGCCACAGAGACAGTGATGCGCAACCTCAACATGTCACACACACCGCAGGTAGGTTCCTTGAACGCATCAGCTGCGATTTTTAGCCCGTCAAATGCTCCTAATATTCAACCTCCTATTTCTATTGATTCAATGCAGCGCGAGATCTCAGAGCTAAAGCAAGCTTTCCAGAATTGCCAGTTAGGTCACAGTGTAGCTCATATTCAGCAAGGCCCAGGGAGATTCCCAAGCAACCAAAATGTTTATGACTACGCACCCCCTCCTCAACGCTTTGGTAGAGGCAGATCTTATGATAGGTCAGCTCCAAACCGCCGCTTTAGGTCGCGCTCTCGCGATGCTAATAGTAATTTATGTTGGTACCATGCAAAATTTGGTGACCAAGCGCGCAAGTGTGACTCACGATTCTGCCCTCGTTATCTTGAAAATAATTCAGGATGGGCCAGTAATGACAGCTCACGAGAACAGAATTTATTAAAGTAAGTTAAACTTGGCTGGTTCCCGGGCCGTCACCCCAGCCAGTCGGAGGGTTCCGCTCTCCATAGGTAGAGAACGGAGGGCGACCCCCTTCCCAGCACCCCGAAGTTTCCCAAGAAACGGCAACCTGTTAAGAGAGAGTCACGCATTATAGCCCGAGACTAGCGGAGCATGACCTAAAGCAATAGAGAGATGTGCAGTAAGTTACAATTAAATGAAAGGACATTCCCAAGAATACTTTAGGTTTACGCACTTACGCATCACGTTACACTGAAGAGATCTCATCTAAAATAGTCAAATTTGACAGGAGAACGTAACGAGATCACTTCGATGAAATACAAGTTGCCGTATGAATTTTTATGGGTTCTCACCTAATTTGTAGGACAATTACAATTGCTCGTAAGGCCTCCCAACGAATGGTCAAAGCTAGTAGCGCCCACTACCTCTCCAACCAACCTCCATCGAGAGTCGTCCCACGAGGAGTCCCGAAGTGGTTCCCGCGTGCCGAGAAGACCCTCTCCCAGCGCAGACCGAATGGATTTAGCTCATCGCGCTGGCTGAATGCCTCCACGCAGATCTACGTTTGGTAAACGTACAGCGTAGGAGCGGCAGGTGTAACCGTTCCACCATAGCAGCAGCAGATGTAGCCGTGACCTTAACAGTAGCCGTAGCAGAAGATGTAGCCGTGACCTTAACAGTAGCCGTAGCAGAAGATGTAGCAGTGACCTTAACAGTAGCCGTAGCAGAAGATGTAGCCGTGACCTTAACAGTAGCCGTAGCAGAAGATGTAGCCGTGACCTTAACAGTAGCCGTAGCAGAAGATGTAGCCGTGACCTTAACAGTAGCCGTAGCAGAAGATGTAGCCGTGACCTTAACAGTAGCCGTAGCAGAAGATGTAGCCGTGACCTTAACAGTAGCCGTAGCAGAAGATGTAGCCGTGATCTCAACAGTGACCGTAGAGACACCACCAACGCTGTACCTTAATATAGTACACAGTACACAACACGGCACATTCTTATAACCGCTGCCACAAGGCTTTTTCACGGTGCTTGTTGCTTCTTATCCAGCACCGTTCCGAACTGAACGTGAACTCCTGCGCAGTCGTACACGCGGAAGGAGCTCTGCTGCGCTGTGAACATAAAAGGCTCAACGCAGACGAGCATATCATGAGCCCCTTAAAAACCAAGTTGAAGTGGCATTGAGTCTACTGCAATGCCAAAGTCTGGAATGAATACGAGCAATTGTAATTAATACGAGGGGAAAATTCCCCGTTTTCTACACTCCCGCCGGGAGATTCAGCATAATTCTAATATGCTGAATAATTTTCCTTGACTTTTAGACAGAAGAAGGATATTTCTATACGCAAGGATTATTACGTACAGCTAGAGAAGCTTCGAAAAAAAAACACGATAGAGAAGCTTCGAAAAAACACGAAAGAGAAGCTTCGAAAAAACACGATGGAGAAGCTTCGAAAAAACACGATGGAGAAGCTTCGAAAAAACACGAAAGAGAAGCTTCGAAAAAACACGATGGAGAAGCTTCGAAAAAACACGAAAGAGAAGCTTCGAAAAAACACGATGGAGAAGTTTCGAAAAAACACGAAAGAGAAGCTTCGAAAAAACACGATGGAGAAGCTTCGAAAAAACACGAAAGAGAAGCTTCGAAAAAACACGATGGAGAAGCTTCGAAAAAACACGAAAGAGAAGCTTCGAAAAAACACGAAAGAGAAGCTTCGAAAAAACACGATGGAGAAGCTTCGAAAAAACACGAAAGAGAAGCTTCGAAAAAACACGATGGAGAAGCTTCGAAAAAACACGAAAGAGAAGCTTCGAAAAAACACGATGGAGAAGTTTCGAAATAACACGATAAAGAAGCTTCGAAATAACACGATAAAGAAGCTTCGAAATAACACTATAGAGAAGTTCTTAAATATTAGTTCAGCCGTGATCCATCTGGAGTCGCAGCATGAAGAATTAAATTCAACTAAATGTCAGATTAAATGCTGACATTAAAAGCCTTAAGATGAAGAGCTTAAACATTAGAGCAAGTACATTAGTCACTGTCATTAGCTAATGCGTGTATTTTTTCTCTGCATTTCATGGCAGCCATTCTTTGAGGTCTCGAGAATTTCCCTCTTTCACACTCGCTTTCGACTTTTTCATCCTTGAGTATTTCTACAGCTTTCACGAAAGGAATTAAGGATGAAATGTGACGTTTGACGGTTTCACCCGTTTTGCCCTTAACAACTATGGCACCGGTAACTTCCCCAAGGAAATTTGTAGTAATGGTTTTCACTCTAGCCATCGGATAATCCGGAGCCTTTAACAGAGGGTCACGAATCAGAACAATGTCGTCTTTTTTAATACTTTCGTGTTTAACAGGACGGTAGCGCCCTTTAACCGAAGCGGCTTGATCGATTAAATGATCAATGAACTGAGAATGATACAATTCCTTCAAACGCTCGCGACACGAGTTGAGCTTAGAAAGGTTGGTGATTATAGCTTCCTCAGAAGTAGAAACATCCCAGCTCTCATCGTCCATTTTGGACGTTGGGAGTATAGTTACTGTAGGAACTTCGCATCCCCTCAACAACATCTCGGGAGATATAGGGTCTGGAATGTCGTTTTCTGCGCCATCGTTACTTTCTCTCAGAACTTCCCTGAAAGCGACAGGTCGCTTGTTCACTAAACTGACGGTTTGTGCCAACACAAGCTGAAAATCAACAATCGGTAGACTAGTTTTACGGATCGCTCCGTGTATCAATCTTTTCGATAATTTCACACACGACTCAACAAGCGACCCCAATTTACTGCACCCCTTAAAATATTGGTCGAACTTCACAGTTTTGACCCCGTGGGCGTCCAGATAGAGTCTAGTGTTTACGTCGTTAAGATTATCAGCGATTACGTTTGCACCAGCAACGAGTTGCGATCCCAAATCAGAGAGGACGAGTTCTGGAATGCCATATTCAAAAACGTGAGTTTGAAACGATTTTAAAAACTCTGCGGTTGATAAGTTCATGCACAATTTTAAGTTGATAGCTCTGCTCCATAAGCAGGTGATGCACAAGACCCAAATTTTTACTTTCGGCACCCCTAATCGCACATAGTATGGACCGAAATGATCAATGAAGATGTAGCGAAATGGAACGCTTGGCGGGTCAACCCTTTCGTCACGATAGGAGGATTGATTAAGTTTTACTGGTCGTGCATTCAGTCTACGACACACGGTACAATTTTTTAGGACTCGTTTCACCACCGAAAACTGACTAGGGACGTAAAAGACCTTGCGCAATTCCATCAGTACGGAGTAGCAGCCGGCATGGTTCATTCTCGCGTGGATATCTGAAATGATAATTTGCGTTAGATGACTTTTCTTAGACAAGAGAAGAGGGAACGGAAATTTTGAATTTTGTTTCCACCTGTCAAATTTTGTGTGCACTCTCAATAAGCCACGCTCGTCCTGATAGAGGTTTAGTTGAGATACCAAAACCGGCAGCTCCCCAAGCACAGTCTTTTTTTTTTTGAGAAAAAATCAAAGACTTCCGAGAAATTGCGCTTTTGATCGGCCATTACCATTTGGTGCGAAGCAAGCTCATAGAGGCCACTATCCGTGATCTGAGCTTGACCGAATTCTTTAAACCTGACGGGATCCTTTATAAAAAGACGCTTTTTTAGAATGTTAACGAACTTCAACACAATTCGTTGAACGCACACCAACTTATGGAAACTGGAAAAATTTTCCGGTCTGATTATAGGCTCCACTTCCACGTTAGCACCTGCCGTTACACAATTGTGCACGCAATGAGAGGCGTTGTGAACGGAGGCAGAGTACGGAACAACAAAGCTCATTTGAACACTAGCTTCATCCCTCTCAGAGCTATAGAGCATTTCCGGGCCCTTGAGGTAGTTAGACTTGCAGAACTGTTGGTAGCTCATTGGTCGGGTTAAGCAATCTGCGGGATTGTTGACCCCGGCAATGTACCCAAACTCGACAGGGAACTTTTCACAAAGCTCACAAATTCGCTCTAAGCGATTCAAAACAAAGGCAGATTTCTTCTGCATTTTGTCCAGTTTATGGACATAGTTAATCCATTGCAAGGAAACCATGCTGTCCGAGTAAAGATCAATTTTAGAGATTTTCACAGGAACTACGTTACCTTTACCTGCAAGTTCTTCGAAGACTTCGATCAGAGTCTCGACACCATAAGCAACAGCGTGAAATTCAAGAGCAGGCACTGATTTCGTTTTCAATTGCTTGTTGATAAGGCGGTTTTTTCCTAACAAAAAGGAGGTTTTGCCGGAGGAAATTTCCTGAATAAAAAATACTACTCCGTACATTGTTTTACTTGCGTCCGTGAATCCTACCAATTTGTATTCTGCGTCCCTGCTACCAAACGATCGTTCCAGTGGAATGGGCGGGGTGTTATTTAACTGCTTACTAATATTGCGCCATTCGCGTAGCAGGTCCTCTCTCAAAGGATCATCCCACTTGAGCGCTTCGTTACACTGGAGTTTATGCACAAAAATACGTGCTCTGTTCAGGAGGGGGCCTCCGAACTGAAAGATGTCGTAATTGCTAGCAAGGGACGATAGTATTTTACGCTTCGTATTTGCTGTACCATCTAAACGCAAAGGATTGGCGTGGATTAAATCCGCCTCACGATCCCAACGTAACCCAAGCAGCTTTACATCAGGTGGATTTTTCTCTGATTTTTCGAGTTTAGCCTGGAGATTTGCGTCATTCGTAGAAAATTGTTGCAACTCGAACTTATATGGAGAGAAAATTTGGGAAAGCTGGCTTTGAGCCCATTCCAAATTTTGGCGGTCATTAGAAGTTATGGCTCCATTGTCCATATAGATTAGATGATAAATCTTTAATTTCAAATCTTTTAGCTCTGAGGGATCATTCTCAGCATCGACAACCAAGATTTTGAAGAGAGCTAACATCAATAACGTTGGTGAACATCGTAGGCCAAAAGCTAAACGTTTGTGCCGGTACGCAACAAGATTAAAGTCTCCCTTAGTCGCATTTTTGACCCACAGCGTAAGTAATCTATTCTGGTCCACTTCAGAAAGAGCAATGCTTAGAAAAGCTTTTTTCAAGTCAAAACAGAGCACATAGGAATCGAACCGCAGCCCCAAAACTGCAGCCGAAATCGTTCGGTTGAGATTCGGACCACAAAGCATCGCTTGATTATGCGAGACTGTTTTTAATTTAGAGGGGTTATTCTCGCACAAATTTGATAAGTACACCACTCGACACTTTGTAGTCTCTCTTTCCAATTTGAACACCCCCATGTGGGGGAGAAAACTACATGACGGGTGCTGCTCAAGAAAATGCTGCAGGTTATCAATTTTTTCTAATATACCCTCCTCTACTTGCGAACGAAAAACCTGATCGTACATTTCCAGATGTTTAGGCCTATTTCGCAGCCGCGTAAGGTTACTCTTTAGAACATTTTTAGCCAAATTCAGATTAGTTCCCAATAATGCAGAGGCTTTTTCATTCCATAGCAGAGGCATGGTTAGTCTGCCATCTTCATTTCGAGTGGTTTTATCAAGTACAAAGTTGACTAATCTTTGATTACTTTCTACAGTAAGTTCCTCGTAAACCTCATTATCATACTGTAGAACACCCGAGCCCTGATCTCGCAGCAACTCCGATAAAGCCTCCTCCATCGCGATTTCTAAATCAGAGTCAGCATCTGCATCAGCAGATGAAATGGCAATTTCGCTAGGTGCTGCGTCTACAGACGAGACATCAGGCAGGGAGTTCTCAGGTACGCACACTTGAACGTTAGAAGTGTGATATTGGGAACCATTTTTTATATCAACGCGATCATCTGAATCCGTTGTAGGCTTTATTGGCAATTTGTTGACATTTCCCAGCAGACGATTCACACTTCCCATTAGAAGGACACCCTTTGGGGTCTCGGCAAATACTGAAGCTAGATTGTTACCAAAAACCACCTCTCGTTGAGGAAGAATTTGTGAATCATTATTTCCTAATATGAAATCAAGATTTTTTATCTCATTTGAATTCTCTGTCAGAAAAGAATCGGCAAGCTCGTAACCCCGATCTTTGAACGATTTGACAACTCGACTAAGTTGGGGTAAAAAGATCTTCGTTTTAATTTCAGGCACACAAACTGCAATTATGGCTTCACTTTCATCTATAGGTAGTTCAACCAGGCGAGAAACGTAATTTTTACTGAAATTAAAACCATGAATGGTCAAAGGGAAATCTGCCTTCACAACTCTCAACTTCAATTTATTGGCAATTTTGTCTGTTACGAAACTGGGCTGGCACCCACTATCGCGCATCCCACGTATAAGGAAGCCTCGGCTCTTACAAGTGAAAGTGGGAACAATGGAGTCCTCTCCCATCTGAGGGCCGGTATTCACCAAATTAACGCTATGAACGCTCACCGAACTGATACTAACGTTGGAACTGTTACAAGATATTTTATTTACCTTGCGATTTGCACTTTCTGGGTTTAGAGATGGCACGCTAGCCGATTTCTCGTTTCTACTCGTAGCGCTACAGAGAAAAGTGAAATGGAACTTTGCACAAATTGCGCATCGTTTCTTGAATTTAAATCGACACTTGTCGGCTGTATGACTCAGATTGGCACACTTAAGACAGCTCGCAGTTCAGTCAATCTGCCTCTCTTTGAGTCTGGAGTCTGGTACACCGGACACTTAAAAGTGGAGTGCGAGTTTTCTTTGACGCCCTGACCAGAGCACAAAGAACAGTAAGGTTCAACAGATTTACCAGACGAAGGTTTAACGTAACTCACATTAGCAGCCATCCCAGACGCGGCCATAGCCTCATCTGCTTTGAATGAGCGGAGCTCTTTTTCTTTGGTTTTAGAATTCTTCAAAACTGACATATACCTTTCGGTGGCATCAGAAATATTTTTGTTTATATCGTCCAAAGACGGCTTATTTTTATTCGTAATATGGACAAACTGAGTTTGTAAGATAGGATTCATGCCTCTCCAGAAAAAATATTGGAGCACCGTATCGGTATCAATTGACAGAGAAGAGAACGATTCGCTGATAAATTTCATTTTACTAATGAATTGATAGGGATCATCTCCCACTGAACATTTTAGTTCAGCAAGCTGCCGAATCGTATCGTACTTCTGAGTTGTGGGAGAGGCAAATGCCTGCTCCAACAAAGATTTGGCGCTCTCATAGTTTTGGTTAGAAAGGTCCAGAGACCTCACAAGAGTCAAAGGCTCGTTACGCAATTGCTTGATGAGAAACAAATACTTCTCGTAACTGGTCAAGGAGTATTTTCCGAGCACGTTCTCAAAATTGAGAAGAAACTTAATTAAACTTTCGCCATCTTTGTGCCCATATTCTGGTAACTGGATAAGAGGCAACTTGAGCTGACTGCGACAAACATCGTCCCGCGGCCTATCGCTCTCGCGATCCCGTGACTTCAAAGAGAGTTCCAGAAGATTAACGCTTGCAATTAATTTTTTAGAGTACGCAGAACAAGTATCATAATCTTCCTGAAGCTCCGAATCAGGAGTTTTGGCTTCAAATAAGGCTAACGAAATTTTCTGGTCTAGATCTTTCAGATCAGTTTGAAGGTTTTTAAGTCTAGAGAGCGAATTGTGCTTCTCTTCAACAGAAAGATCATTAATTTTAGCTACTAAGTAATTATGAGTTTTGGTCACTTCAGACCGCATGTACTTGCGGCTGTTAATCAGGAATTTTACATCCATTACGGAGATTTACTCACAACCGAACAAAAAGGTTAGGTCACAGGTAAATATCAAGAAAAGAGAAGAAGACAGCGCTATAAGAGAAAGGTCATCCCCGACAACACGAGAACCAGCCAGGAAACCAGTGAGCCCCACGTTGGGCGCCATCTTGAAAATAATTCAGGATGGGCCAGTAATGACAGCTCACGAGAACAGAATTTATTAAAGTAAGTTAAACTTGGCTGGTTCCCGGGCCGTCACCCCAGCCGGTCGGAGGGTTCCGCTCTCCATAGGTAGAGAACGGAGGGCGACCCCCTTCCCAGCACCCCGAAGTTTCCCAAGAAACGGCAACCTGTTAAGAGAGAGTCACGCATTATAGCCCGAGACTAGCGGAGCATGACCTAAAGCAATAGAGAGATGTGCAGTAAGTTACAATTAAATGAAAGGACATTCCCAAGAATACTTTAGGTTTACGCACTTACGCATCACGTTATACTGAAGAGATCTCATCTAAAATAGTCAAATTTGACAGGAGAACGTAACGAGATCACTTCGATGAAATACAAGTTGCCGTATGAAATTTTTATGGGTTCTCACCTAATTTGTAGGACAATTACAATTGCTCGTAAGGCCTCCCAACGAATGGTCAAAGCTAGTAGCGCCCACTACCTCTCCAACCAACCTCCATCGAGAGTCGTCCCACGAGGAGTCCCGAAGTGGTTCCCGCGTGCCGAGAAGACCCTCTCCCAGCGCAGACCGAATGGATTTAGCTCATCGCGCTGGCTGAATGCCTCCACGCATATCTACGTTTGGTAAACGTACAGCGTAGGAGCGGCAGGTGTAACCGTTCCACCATAGCAGCAGCAGATGTAGCCGTGACCTTAACAGTAGCCGTAGCAGAAGATGTAGCCGTGACCTTAACAGTAGACGTAGCAGAAGATGTAGCCGTGACCTTAACAGTAGCCGTAGCAGAAGATGTAGCCGTGACCTTAACAGTAGCCGTAGCAGAAGATGTAGCCGTGACCTTAACAGTAGCCGTAGCAGAAGATGTAGCCGTGACCTTAACAGTAGCCGTAGCAGAAGATGTAGCCGTGACCTTAACAGTAGCCGTAGCAGAAGATGTAGCCGTGACCTTAACAGTAGCCGTAGCAGAAGATGTAGCCGTGATCTCAACAGTGACCGTAGAGACACCACCAACGCTGTACCTTAATATAGTACACAGTACACAACACGGCACATTCTTATAACCGCTGCCACAAGGCCTTTTCACGGTGCTTGTTGCTTCTTATCCAGCACCGTTCCGAACTGAACGTAAACTCCTGCGCAGTCGTACACGCGGAAGGAGCTCTGCTGCGCTGTGAACATAAAAGGCTCAACGCAGACGAGCATATCATGAGCCCCTTAAAAACCAAGTTGAAGTGGCATTGAGTCTACTGCAATGCCAAAGTCTGGAATGAATACGAGCAATTGTAATTAATACGAGGGGAAAATTCCCCGTTTTCTACACGTTATACCGAAATGACTTCGGGAAACGCGAACAGCGACGCACAGTTGCGAGTACTGCGTTGCCTAACTCCCAGACTACTCGCCTCTTAATCATTTTCGATCCTATTACCAAGTTTCGATTTCTGATAGACACAGGCTCATCTGTGTCAATTATCCCAGCTACGGCGAAAGCAAATAACAATTTGTTGGCGACACTACGTGCCGCAAATGGCACGCCAATAGCATGTTATGGGGAGAGAGTACTCACTCTCAGTCTGGGGTTAAGGCGAAACTTTACTTTTAACTTTCTACTTGCAAAAGTCCAAGAGCCCATCATTGGTGCCGATTTTTTAGCAAAGTTCGGGTTGATAGTGGACGTTAAAAACCATAAAATTAGGGACGAGGAGACACAGATCTCAATTCCCGCTTGTGGCATAACTAGAGCTAATGCTTTGCATTCCTTCTCTATTGCTTTCAAAAAAGAGTGCATTTTCGAGCAGGTTCTCGCAGAATACCCTGCAATAACAAACTCTAACTTAGCTTCTAAAAATATGCAGACGAGCACTAAACACTTCATTGAAACAACTGGACCGCCAGTTTACTCTAGAGCTCGACGTTTACCGCCTGATCGATTGGCTTTAGCCAAGAAAGAATTCGCTAGGATGTTAGACTGCGGCATAATACGCAGTTCCAAAAGCCCTTGGGCTAGCCCTCTCTTGCTAGTGCCCAAAGCAAACGGTGAATTCAGACCGTGCGGAGATTTCCGCAGGTTAAATGCTGTTACTCAGCCTGACAGTTTTCCCACCCCTTTCCTGCACGATTTTAGTGCAAATTTAGAGGGAGCACAAATTTTCTCAAAAATCGACCTCCAGAGCGCCTTTAATCAAATTCCACTTGAGGAAAGTGCTATACCTAAGACCGCGGTAATCACTCCGTTGGTCTCTTTGAATTCGTAAAAATGCCGTATGGACTTTGAAATGCACCTCAGACCTTCCAGAGACACATGGCTGAGATCTTCTCGGATCTCACCTTTGCCTATGTGTATCTTGATGATATTTTGGTGGCATCCGCAACCCCGGAGCTACATAAAAACCATTTGAGGGTCGTGTTTGAAAGACTGTCTGATAATGGACTCCTGGTAAATCCTGCCAAATGTGAGCTCGGAAAACCATCACTGATTTACTTAGGTCATGAAATCTCTAGCCTAGGTCTAAAACCTTTGCCTTCCAAAGTAGAGGTAATCAAAAACTTCCCTCTTCCACAGACCCAGAAGGAACTGAGAAGGTTCCTAGGTTCTGTTAATTTCTATCATAGATTCATTCGAAACTGCGCGCAAACTTTAGCTCCCGTGTCAGATTCGCTGGAACCAAAGAAAAAAGGTAAATCTACCGATGTCAAGTGGACGGATTCAGCACGTAAAGCTTTTGACGAGATTAATGACAAGCTAGCTACCGCGACTGAATTATCCTACCCGATTGCCAATGCTGACTTCAGTTCGGTGGTTGATGCCTCCAGTACTGCCGTAGGTGCCGTTTTGCAACAAAAAGTAGGGACTAATATCTCTCCTCTTGCCTTCTTTTCCAAAAAGCTATCGCCCACTGAGCGTGCTTACAGCGCGTTCGGTAGGGAACTCCTTGCTATCTATTTGTCTGTGAGACACTTTCGCTATGCTCTAGAGGCAAGGGAGTTCGTGATCTACACAGACCACGAACCCTTGACCTCAGCGATCAAAATGCCATCTGAGCGCCACTCACCAAGAGAAGCTCGACATCTGTCTTTCATTAGTCAGTTCACCACAGATATCAGGTACATTAAGGGTCTCGAGAATACAGTGGCAGATTGTCTTTCTAGGATTAACTCTATCAACCCCGGTGGTGAAATCACTTTCGGTAGTATTAGTAATGCTCAGAAGGAGGATCCTGAACTCCAGGACCTTCTCAAACCTTCTAACACCACCTCTTTGAAATTAACCCTGGTTGACGACGTGTACCGTGATGCTGAGCGACTTTCTCGTTTGTATCTGCCTGCGACTCTCCGCAAAGTAGCCATTCTTCACTATCATTCTCTCTCTCATCCTGGTATTAACCGTACATTGCGTTTGATTTCCGATCGTTTCGTCTGGCCAGCGATGCGTAAGGAGGTCAAGCAAATTGTGCAAAACTGCCATGCATGTCAGAGTAGCAAAGTTGTGAAACATAATCGTGCAGCTCTACAGAGTTGTGCATTTGCAGGACACAAATTCGACGCCGTACACCTAGATTTGGTGGGTCCGTTGCCTTTGTCGCGTGGTCATTCCTATTTGTAAACAATGATTGATAGATTTTCCAGATGGGTTGAGGCCGTGCCTCTCCCTGATACCCAAACTGATACTGTAGCTCGCGCCTTTGTGAGCACCTGGATTTCCAGATTTGGGGGTTCCCTTAAGTGTCACGCATGACCGGGGATCACAATTTACCTCCAAATTCTGGAGTGAGCTTAGCGCCGCCTTAGGTTGTGCAAACACCAATACCACCGCATATCACTCGCAGTCGAATGGACTCATTGAGAGAGTCCACCGGGATCTAAAGAGTGCGTTGCGTTGCCTTAATTGCAGTCATGACTGGACCGACAGACTTCCAGTAGTATTATTGAGCATTAGAAATTTGTATAGGCAGGATCAGCAGTGCACAGCAGCAGAAATGTTGTATGGAAAGACGCTTCGCCTCCCGGGCGACATTGTTGACCCAAAACCGTTGCCTGAATTTTCATCTGCTGACCGTTCCGCATATGTAACCTGTCTCAAGGATTGCATGCGTCAGATCAAGTATGTTGCTCCACGAATGCCTCAGACAAAAGACAAACTTGACCCTGCTTTGCAACATTGCACACATGTGTACGTCCGTAACGATAGTATCAAACCAACGCTCACACGCCCTTATGATGGCCCATTCAAAGTAGTGAAACGGACGTCAAAGTATTTCGTCCTGGAAAGATCTGGTTCACCCGACCCTGTGAGCATAGATCGATTAAAGGTCGCTTACACCTCCGATAATAGTGTGATTTCTAACTCTTCATTCTCTCCACAGAACTTCCTTTCCACTGAGACTCGATCATATCGTCCACCTCAGTTTCCTCAGTTGGCCGCATTGTTGCCTAGTCAACTTGAGTGTAATCCTTTCTTTTTGCCTGTATCTTCGAATCCTATCGTAGACTCTAATTCTAGCTCTCTTAGTGAAACAGCGACAAGTCTGGAGAGACCAGACGAGACCGCTGCAGTAACTCCTGTTCCTAGAACTCTTGCTGATCTAAATTTGCAGACCCGTTTGGTGAAGCTCCCCCGCTCAGTAACATTCTCCGACCGCCAAACCCGGCATGGTCGCGTAGTTCGAACTCCTTCCCGCTACAAATGATTGTAGCGGGTGGACCTTTCGGTCTGCGCCTGGGGGGGAAATGTAGCAATAGCTACAAAAATGTATAAATTCAGTAAAATTCTCATTAACATTTAAATAGCATAATTATTGGCATTAAAAATCTTACTCTAAATTATTATTAACAATTTTCTACTTATAATTAGTAATCTTAGAAGTTTTTGTGTGAAAGCACATAAATAAAATAATACCGCCGATGGACGTTCGAGTCTTTGAATCGTTAGGATGGCAACATCGCGGCTGACGCGGTTGCAGGTTCGTCACTTCTTGCGTGGTTGTCGCCCCGTGTGTTTCAGCGCTTTATTCATCGCCGTCAACAAACGCCACAACACATTATCCCTGAAACCTTGATGTTTTACCCTCGAGTTTTGCACTCGACTTTTACACTTGAACCTTACACTTGAGTTTTTACGCTCACCGAGCATTAAGTCACCTTGAGTTATACTTACAACTAAAATTTCGAGTTACACCATTTAACTCGACCATATTGCCTTGCATTTGCCTCGGTTTTGCGAGCTGATTTCAGCCTGGTATAATTATCAAATTTACTGGCTAAATATCCATCTGCTCCAACTACGGACATTTGTCTTCAGTGTGTAATAATTCTTAAACTCCAAGACCAAGTAAAATTGATTGACCATCATCAATCACGGCTCAAAGAAAATTAAGACTTGAAGCCATTCTTAAAGTCCTAATTCTCTGGCTTGTCAAATTGCCCGTACCCTAAAATTTACTTCCACCAAACACGCACACGTACCTCCTGTCAACGTCATCACTCGCCGGAGCACTCGCCTGGCGCGGACTCCTCCCATCTAAGAGAAGATCGTCAGAGGTCAAGCACGCCATCCTCCAATAAAATATCCAAAAGCTGAGTCTCCTAAAAGTGTCTGTATTATCCCTCTTTTCGCAATCTCGAGAACACTATCGAGAACGATTATGATTGGACGTTAATACCTATATTAAAGTTAAACCATACCCACCAAACGTAACAGTTACTGCCTTACTGGCAATACAAAATTATAGCCAATTCCAGACAATTTGTGGTGCCCGGACAATTGCTGAATAATTAATTAAAATTTAGAATTTAACATAAAGTAATTTTGTACCTTTTAAACAGTCTTTTATTCAAAGATAAATAAATATTAAAATAGATTAAATCTACACCGTCTTACGAGACGAGTTGAGTGAACCTTTATGGCAACATTTTGCCAAGGCCGACCGTGAGGCTGTAGACACCAGCCCATTTGCCTAGCTACTACGTCAGGATGTAGACGTAGCGTATTCCCAACTTGAACCGTCTGGGTGAGTGTCTATTTTCTGCCAGTGTTTAATTATTGTGTTGATGAAATAACTACTACTTTCGTGCCTTGTGTTCTGTGTAAAATTTTGGTTCTTATAGCACATTGAGAATTTTAGAACGGAGCTTACGATAAAATAATATAGTTATTTCTTTACATAATTCGTGATTACTAGTGCGACTTACAGACATTACGTTGAATTTTGATAATGAACTAATAATGATATGTGTCCATAGTCGTTATAGTCATTTCTTTTAAATCTTTTGTACCTAGATATAATAATTGCATTAGGCGTGTCAACGTGCTAGAAATGTCTTTACATGTGTATTAACGTAGACCGTTTTCACAGGCCTACTCCGCGCTACCCCCTTTTGTTTACCCACTTACTTGCACCTTACTCGCGCCTGACCATACATTACAATGTCGTTATGTTAATGTGGCAACGTCTAATATCATCTTAAGGTCTCGAGGCTCATCTCACTTATTCCTTTTATCGACTGCCTCATTTCCTTCGTTTTATTCAAGTTACCCTTACGTTTACACTCTTTCAGTCATACTATTTTACGTTCTCGTTACTTCTAGAGATTACTGGCCTCAGTAATTTAAACAATAAATCCATTTCTTCGACCGACTCGTTACTATCCCTTACCGGGTCTTAAACCCCGTGATAGACTCGAAGGAGGTGCTACAGAAAAATTAGTAACCTTCCTACAGTGGTGACCCTTTCGCTCCAACACCCACCTTCATTATATTCACCCAACTCATATTTTTACTCACACATAAAAAAACACCCACTATACATAATTATAACAAAAAAGGGGGGTAGCATTGCCGATCGCCGAAGCCAGCAGCCGAACTCCTGCAAGCCGAACGTTCTGGACGCCATTACCAAGAAAGAAGAAAGAAGACCCGGCGTGGTGCCCAAGAAGCCGAACACAGTCATAGCAGCGCTGGTTGTAAGTAGACACAAAAAATCCCAGACGGTTAATTTCTCCCCATTTGCAATTTTGTGATAATTAATTTATATTTTCTTTTATGAGTGTACCCATCATTTCCATTGGCCAGTTGCGCAGCATTATTTTCTTTCTAAAGTCTCCCCTATTTTTGACATTTTCTCTAATTCTAACGTTTCGTTTTCTCCGATTCTTAGGAACTACTGTTGTAAATCTCAATTTAGCTAAAGTATCCACCTATTACGATGTTTTGCCCTAGAAGATCCCTTATTCTCGTTTCTACTTTTCCTTTTGCTTTTTCTACTTTTCTTGGTGGAACCTATACTCTTCTTCATTATGTATACTATGAACGGATTTGATTCTTTTACTTCGTCTAATGACTCACGTATGTAGCTTCTCTACGTGCAAAAATGTTCTATTTTCCGGAAGATGAACTCAATTTTTGATTTTGAGGAAGCGTTCATGGACGTTCTGTCCACAATCTCCTTCTTCTCTTTCAAATTAAAAAAAATGTTTCCTATCTAAAAAAAAATATCTTGTGCTTCTGCATAGCGGCAAGTATATATTATTAACTTATTTACTTAATTCCTCGCAAATAGCTCGTTATGCCTTGCTGTCGTAAAAATGTGAAGTTTCCATAACAAACAAAAAAAAAGTAGCCTTTCTTCTAGTATGAGACGAGTGCATACGGTAAACGGTCCCTGCCGACAGAGCAGCCACTAATTCCTGACCGCACTCGTTCTTGATACTCCTGTGGCATGCTTGACTCCTATCGCCTTATGATATTCCTACGATTTCCGATAGCATCGCCCAGGGCCTTACTGAACGTACCTTCACCGAACCAATTACTTGAGAGACTAAGGCTAAAAAGTTACCTTTTAAGTGACCTAAAACGTGCTATTGCCGACAGTCCTGCTCATGTTTTTCTCGCTAGAAACTTCACATCCTGGTTCCTGACAGCACACAGATGTTGTTGTCTGTTCCACTCAATATTTCCACTGCTTCTCAGGTAGCCATGACATTCGTATCTTGAGGATATCATGCTTAGGTTTCCTGTTTGAAGTGGTGAACGACAGAGGCGCCATAATTAAAACTAAATTCTGACATAATATGTCCAAAATTGTGTTCATTCCTGAATTTCCTCGGAAACTATCCTCCGAACCGACTTTTCAAACTCCTTTGCCTGTAGATCTACCCTGATCTTTTTCCTTTCTGGTTCTTCACAGGTAGTTTTTGTCGTAAGACAAATGTAGCTCCTTTCAAACTAAACCTACTTTCCTTGAGCGCGAGGTAAGCGCAGGCGGCGTACGGCCCCTACTGATAAGAGTAGCAACCATTGCTGACTGCGCCTGTCCTCAGTGTTATCGTGACCTGTAATGTTTCAAGAACATGTCAAATATTAGTCTTTCTCCTTCGATACGTCTCCTTGTCAACAATGCTTTATGTTAATCGAACTATTTTGCCACCACCCCAGCAGCTAAAACGGCTGACATGGACCGAGGCTGCAGAGCAATCTTTTAGTGACCTAAAACAGGCTCTCGCCACATGTCCTACCCTCGATTTCCTTTACCTCTAACTACCTGGCTTTCCCTATCTCAGTTTCCTCTGTGCGCTCCGCGTCTGGCCAGGGTAGTACTGTGGTGCCCGGACAATTGCTGAATAATTAATTAAAATTTAGAATTTAACATAAAGTAATTTTGTACCTTTTAAACAGTCTTTTATTCAAAGATAAATAAATATTAAAATAGATTAAATCTACACCGTCTTACGAGACGAGTTGAGTGAACCTTTATGGCAACATTTTGCCAAGGCCGACCGTGAGGCTGTAGACACCAGCCCATTTGCCTAGCTACTACGTCAGGATGTAGACGTAGCGTATTCCCAACTTGAACCGTCTGGGTGAGTGTCTATTTTCTGCCAGTGTTTAATTATTGTGTTGATGAAATAACTACTACTTTCGTGCCTTGTGTTTTGTGTAAAATTTTGGTTCTTATAGTACATTGAGAATTTTAGAACGGAGCTTACGATAAAATAATATAGTTATTTCTTTACATAATTCGTGATTACTAGTGCGACTTACAGACATTACGTTGAATTTTGATAATGAACTAATAATGATATGTGTCCATAGTCGTTATAGTCATTTCTTTTAAATCTTTTGTACCTAGATATAATAATTGCATTAGGCGTGTCAACGTGCTAGAAATGTCTTTACATGTGTATTAACGTAGACCGTTTTCACAGGCCTACTCCGCGCTACCCCCTTTTGTTTACCCACTTACTTGCACCTTACTCGCGCCTGACCATACATTACAATGTCGTTATGTTAATGTGGCAACGTCTAATATCATCTTAAGGTCTCGAGGCTCATCTCACTTATTCCTTTTATCGACTGCCTCATTTCCTTCGTTTTATTCAAGTTACCCTTACGTTTACACTCTTTCAGTCATACTATTTTACGTTCTCGTTACTTCTAGAGATTACTGGCCTCAGTAATTTAAACAATAAATCCATTTCTTCGACCGACTCGTTACTATCCCTTACCGGGTCTTAAGCCCCGTGATAGACTCGAAGGAGGTGCTACAGAAAAATTAGCAACTTCCTACAAATTTAAATCAGCATTTATTTATCTATTTAAACATTTCTTTTAGAATAGCATTTGCAACTAAATCTTGCATGAAAAGCATAGCATTCATTTTTCCTAATGTAAACTAAATTTTGGGGTTATCTACAACATTGTTTATTCATTTTAGCTAAAGCTAGGCCTACCAACAATATTTCTAATTATATTTTTGATAAAAATTTGAAGCCCATAAAATTTCTACTCATGATTACACACTGTTATTATACGTCAATTCAACAGCTATTCATTATCCAAAATCAAGGGTATGAGGAAAATAATAATTAGTGAAACTTTGATGTACTGGATTAACTTGGAATAAACGAAACAACTAAAAGTCTTACATTAACTTGGTCTTGCACAGCTCTTCTTGGAACTGCTGAAGATTACAATAACTTTCTCGCATTTCTGAATTGAGACAAAATGAAATTATAGTCTGAACGAGAGAAGTGCAGGCACACACACAAGCCCTCTCCGGCCTTTTATGCTCTCCGTGGTACAGTGGTTAAGGGATCGGACTTGTATGCTGGAAGTCGCGGGTTCGTTCCCAGCGCTGGAGCGGAGATTTTCCCCGTTGGGTATAAGGGAAAGCTCAAGCACAATACCCCACTCGACCCAGGTGTCGGAAATGGGTACCGGCTTTACGGGGGAACCGTCATGGTGTCCTATATATAGGGTTAGTTATATGACATTTGAAAAACCAATGCTAAGATCATATGTATCAGGCTTGATTGGAAATAAAGCATCCCAAAGATGCCGATGTTAACCTTTTGGATCTCTTATCCATCTTCAACGTTACAGTACTACATGCTGCCACCCATGTAGCATACCGCTACATAAGCGTAAAAATTAGAAATTTGCCATTCGTACTTAAATAAATTAATTAGTAGCATTAAAAATCTTACTCTAATTTATTATTAATTATTTTCTACTTCTAATTCGTAATCATTGAAGTTTTTGTGTAAATACATGAGACGATAAAATAACAAATTACATTTTTCGAGAGAGAAGCCCTCTGGTGGCAATACTGCGCAATGCGCGTCTCTGTTTCAAATAGAGCACTCTTACTTTGGCGGTTGACTAGCCCGCTCACAGCATTTTTTCTCGTGAGTAATCAGTGTTAGAAAATAATCGTGTTCTTTCTTCGTTCTCGTGAGTAATCAGTGTTAGAAAATAATCGTGTTCTTTCTTCGTGTTCAGTGAGTATTAATAGTTGACAGGCAGTGTTATTTGGATACGTAGTTATGCGTAGGAATTGTGATGTAGCATGTTCTCATTCAGTGCTTTGTTTTGTTTTTTTTCTCAACGTGACTTAGCGTAAAAATATTGCGTCAGATGTGCATTGCATTTCCGTGTCATGATTTTACGCTCGTATTATCAAAACATAATCATGTTTCGTTCCTTTCTTCACTACAATAGTAGATACCTGCAGTTTTCATTCATGATTCGATACTCGGAACGAACGCGGCGAAATTTGCCGGCGTTCGTTGTCGATAGCGTCTTTGTGTAATGGCGGAACCTCACACCGTCGTCTCTTGTCACTACTCTGTGACTATAAATACTATAGGCATGTGTTATAGTAGCATTTATTCTTTTTTTACAAACCGACTTGCAGTAGTTTAAATTACGAAAAGTATTCATGTCTATGTTTGCTAAGTTATGGAATTTCATTTCTTAATTCCATACTCTTTGAAACCTTTACGTAACCGCACTTATTTCAATATAAAATATTTCAATAAAATTTAATTTAACTCATCGCATTCTTGTGACAAACACCCACTACCATCTGCCTATCTTGAGTGTGTGCAAATTGCTGGCGGCTTGGCTGAGGCCGACGTGTAAAGCCGCCCGGCTAAATCGCCACACGGAACTTTCATGCTTTCGTTTTTTTCTTTCTTCGCGTATTTTCCGCCTGTGAAATCAACGCTTAGGTTTTCCTTTTCCTTTTATCATTGGGGATATATATTATTCCTTAATTCCGTTATTATTGCAAATGATATCTACCAGGATTTTTCAGTAGGATTTATATCCATGAACTTTGGGATTTTTATGTTTGTTCTTACTGCTTTCAAAAGTGCAGTCACTTGATATTTTCACGATATTCCGTAGATCTCGTGTTTACTTGTCCGTAGTCTCTGTAAGGAATCACGATCTTTATTACCGGAAGTTCTTAAACCTAATGCTCAGATTTTTTAAAGCCAGAGGCATTAGTGAACAGTGTTGAAAGCTAAACAGTTTAAACAATTTATTTATTGTTAAAATCTGTCAACCAAAAATCTGTTCTGTCTCTTTGAGTTTGCCAAAAGTGAGAATCCTTAAAGTAGCTGGTGTCAAACCTGTAGGAGTTTCTCGGAGTTCTCCGTGTGGGAAGAGTTGTCATTATATGTTGGATTGCCAGTGGTGGAATGTCTTGATGTCTCTCCTGGAACGTTTCATCCAGCGCCTCTGCCCTTACAGGACCTCAACGTCATCACACACACCACTTACAACATTCTCCCTGGGCCGCTTTTGGTTTTTCTACTTGGATTGGATTTGGCTATGCTCTGGGGCCTTTAGCCGGATATATTCTCTAATTACGGGCCTTAATTCTCAACTGCCTAAAAGTACGGGCACCATTGAATTAGCTTTGCATTCGCTGAATTCCGCGTGCCTGGATCTTAAGTACTATTCAAACCAAGAGTCCTCGTCGCCATCCGGCTCGGCACCTTGATCAAACTCACCTGCTCCAAAAATTAAGCAGGCTTTGCCCACACAAATAGCTACGCACCGATTGTTGTGCTTGTTTAAAAATTGCCCACAGTAAATTGAATATTCTGAACTCGATACACTTAAAATTCTCATCCACCGGCCGGAGCGACGCCAGCGCTCACCGAAGCTCACCACCGGCACTCCGGACCTCACTGGGATTTCCAGTCAAGCTCATCGAAGTCCTCCTGGTTCCTCTTCAAATAAAAACCACCTGAAATAAGCTGAGTCCAAATCCGTTTTTCATTATCCCTCTTGTAATTTCCCACAACACTATCGAGAGTTGTTCGAGTTTTTGGCCGTCAAGAACTAACATTTAAGTTCAAACTACCCCAACGGTCACGAAAAACCCGACACTGGTGCATTGGCCGGGAACTCGTAAAAATAAAAACTCAACTCGAAGTGTTTGAGAGATTGTGAGAGGATAATGTTGGCGTATCATTGTAGTGATAAAGTTTCCCATGTCGTAGTAGTTTGAGAGATTCCTGTGGATTTTGACCGTGCTAATTGTTCTCTGAGCAGCTCTAACAAAATATTTTTTCTTAGCGCTATCCTGTCCTTGTTTTTTTTTGTTTTATGTGCCTCAGTTGGTAGGAAAAATATATTTTTTTTCTATTTCCGTGCTTACGTTCATTCTGACTACCGTAAAATTCGCGTTTCCATTCTCCATTTTCCCTCCGTTTTCTTCAACGTTATTGATTGATTGAGTAGGTAGGAAAATAATTTTTCTCACCTGCTTTATTTTTGTGCCTACGCAAAATTGCCGCATACCGCAGAAATTTTTCTCATTTCCAATTTCATATTTCCTTCCTTCTGTTTCAACTTAACCTGAATGATTGAGTAGGTAAAGAATTACCGCAAACCATTGCCACTTAATCCCAAGTCTTAGGCACTGATATCATTAATTGTGCATCCCCAAAAGTGATCGCTAGCATGACTGAATCAGATAATGAAGATCGAGTCCCCTCAAAACCCATTAGGCTCCCGCCCTTTATTCCGGAGGACGCTCACACCTGGTTTCAACAGTGTGAAGCCGTGTTTAGGTATCATAAAATAATAAATGACATAGACAAATTCTATGCTCTTGTTTCCGCCACGCCCACAAAACTATTGAATGACTCAAACCAAATATTAGAAAACCCTCCAGCTCTCAATCCTTACGGAATCTTGAAAGGCAAAATTTTGGCAAGGCTTCAGATGTCCGATGCGGACAAATTCCGAAGTCTTGTAGACGCCTCAGCAATTCCATCTGTCTCTGTCTCTTTCTCTCCCACTTCGCTAGTGAAAGAACTGCGGAAACTCGCTACGGGTGTTGCCGTAGCTGAGGGATTTCTGAAGGAAGTTTTCATGACTAAGCTTCCTCCGAATGTGCGTCCATTTCTATCGCTAGCAGGGCCCGAGCAAACGTTAGAAAAATTAGCGGAGTCCGCAGAGACGGTGATGCGAAATATTAATTTGTCACGAGAACCACAAGTTGCTTCCCTGAATGTAGCAGCTACAAATTTTAGCCCGTCAAATACGGCGCAAAATCAATCCTCAGCCACAATAGATAAGATGCAGCAGGACATCGCTGAAATAAAGCAAGCTCTCCAAAATTTTCAAATAGGTCAAAGTGTAGCTCACATTCAGCAAGGCCCAGGGAGATTCCAAAGCCACCAAAATGCCTACGACTATCCCTATGACTATCACTCAAACTATCCTTCTCCTCCTCCTCAACGCTTCGATAGAGGTAGATCTTATGATAGGTCAAATCAAGACCGCCGCTTCAGGTCGCGCTCTCGTGATGCTAGTAGCAATTTATGCTGGTACCACATGAAATTTGGTGACCAAGCTCGCAAATGTGCCTCTAGATACTGTCCTCGTTATACCGAAATGAATTCGGGAAACGCCAACAGCGACGCATAGTAGCGAGTACTGCGTTGCCTCATTCCCAGACTACTCGCCTCTTGACCATTCACGATCCCGTCACCAAGTATCGATTTTTAATAGACACTGGCTCCAGTGTGTCAATTATCCCAGCCACGGCAAAAGACAAAAACAACCCATTGTTGGCGACATTACGCGCCGCAAACGGCACGCCAATTCCTTGTTACGGTGAAAGAATTTTAGAGTGCGGTCTGGGATTGAGGAGAAAATTCACATTTACTTTTTTGGTAGCTGAAGTCCAAGAGCCCATCATAGGTGCTGATTTCCTAGCCAAGTTTGGCATAATTGTAGATATTAAGAACCGTAGAATTAGGGACGAGGAGACACAGATCTCAATTCCCGCTTGTAGCATAACTAGAGCAAATGTCTTGCATTCCTTCTCGATTGCTTTCAAGGAGGAGTGCATGTTTGAACAAGAACTTCAAAATTTCCCAGCATTAACAAACCCTAACTTAGCTTCTAATGACATGCAAACATGCACAAAGCACTTCATAGAGACGCAAGGTCCGCCAGTTTTCTCCCGTGCTAGGCGACTGCCGCCTGATCGATTGGCGTTAGCTAAGAAAGAATTCGCTAGGATGCTCGAAAGTGGCATCATTCGCACTTCCATAAGCCCTTGGGCTAGCCCTCTTTTGCTAGTACCCAAGGCTAACGGTGAATTCAGACCGTGCGGGGATTTCCGCAGGTTGAACGCCGTTACTTTACCTGATCGATACCCTATTCCCTACCTTCATGATTTCAGTGCAAATTTAGAGGGAGCACAAATTTTCTCTAAGATAGACCTGCAGTCTGCCTTCCATCAAATTCCCTTGGATGAGTCTGCGATTCCTAAGACCGCGGTAATCACTCCGTTTGGTCTCTTTGAGTTCCTCAAGATGCCATATGGCTTGAGGAACGCTCCTCAAACGTTCCAAAGGCACATGGCTGAAATTTTCTCTGATCTCACTTTCGCTTATGTCTATTTAGACGACATCCTAGTGGCATCCACAACCCCGGAGTTGCACAAAGACCATCTTAGGGTCGTTTTTCAAAGATTGTCCGACAATGGACTCCTCGTAAATCCTGCAAAATGTGAGCTCGGAAAGCCATCACTGATTTACTTAGGTCATGAAATCTCTAGCCTAGGTCTAAAGCCTTTACCTTCCAAAGTAGAAGTGATCAAAAACTTTCCTCTTCCACAGACCCAGAAAGAACTAAGAAGGTTCCTAGGTTCTGTTAACTTCTACCATCGTTTCATACGCAACTGTGCCCAAACTTTAGCGCCCTTGTCTGACCTCCTCGAACCGAAACGAAAAGGCAAATCTATTGAGGTAAAATGGACAGAAGAAGCGCGCAAAGCTTTTGAGACAATCAAGCACAAGTTAGCTTCCGCGACTGAATTATCCTACCCTATTGCTAATGCTGATTTTAGTCTCGTTGTTGACGCATCCAGTACCGCCGTAGGTTCTGTGTTGCAACAACAAGTAGGTACTAATATCTCTCCTCTTGCTTTCTTTTCCAAAAAGCTATCGCCCACTGAGCGTGGTTATAGCGCGTTCGGTAGGGAACTTCTTGCTATCTACTTGTCTGTGAGACACTTCCGCTATGCTCTAGAGGCGAGGGAGTTTGTGATCTACACAGATCACAAACCTCTGACCTCAGCGATTAAAATGCCTTCTGAAAGACATTCCCCTAGGGAAGCTCGACACTTGTCGTTTATAAGTCAGTTTACCACTGACATCCGTTTCATAAAAGGGTTGGACAATACTGTTGCTGATTGTCTTTCCAGAATCAACACTGTCCAAACCGGTGGTGAAATCACTTTCGGCAACATTGAAAGAGCGCAGAAGGAGGATCCTGAACTTCAGGACCTTCTCAAACCTTCTAACACTTCCTCTCCGAAACTAACCTTGGTTGACGGCGTGTACCGTGATGCCGAGCGACCTTCTCGTTTGTATCTTCCTGCGACGCTCCGCAGAGTAGCTGTCCTCCACTACCATTCCCTCTCTCATCCAGGTATTAACCGTACAGTGCGTTTGATTTCTGATCGTTTCGTCTGGCCAGCGATGCGTAAGGAGGTCAAGCAAATTGTGCAAAATTGCCATGCGTGTCAGAGTAGTAAGGTGGTGAAACATAATCGTGCAGCGCTGCAGAGTTGTGCATTCACAGGTCACAAGTTCGACTCTGTACACCTAGATTTGGTGGGTCCTTTGCCTTTATCGCGCGGGCATTCTTATTTGTTGACCATCATCGATAGGTTCACACGTTGGGTTGAGGCTGTCCCTCTTCCTGATACCCAAACTGAGACTGTAGCGCGCGCTTTCTTGTCAAACTGGATCTCTAGATTTGGGGTTCCCTTAAGTGTCACACATGACCGGGGATCACAATTCACCTCCAAATTCTGGAGTGAGCTTAGCACCGCTTTAGGGTGTGCAAATACATCCACTACAGCGTATCATCCGCAGTCAAATGGACTTATTGAGAGAGTCCACAGAGACCTCAAGGTTGCATTGCGCTGCCTTAATTGCAGTCACGATTGGACTGATAGACTTCCAGTAGTACTACTTAGCATCCGAAATTTACACAGACAGGATCAGCAATGCACAGCGGCTGAAATGTTGTACGGGAAAACGCTTCGTCTCCCCGGCGACATTGTTGACCCAAAACCTTTGCCTGAATTTTCATCCGCTGACCGTTCCGCTTATGTAACCTGTCTCAAAGATTGCATGCGTAAGATCAAGTATGTGGCTCCACGAATGCCTCAGACTCAGGACAAACTGGATTCTGCCCTGCAAGACTGCACACATGTGTATGTCCGCAATGATGCTATAAAACCTACACTCACGCGCCCTTATGATGGCCCATTCAAAGTACTTAAACGCAAGCAAAAATATTTCATCCTCGAAAGATTCGGTTCACACGACCCTGTGAGCATTGATCGATTAAAAGTCGCATACACTTCTGATCATAGTGTAACTTATAACTCATCATCCTCTCCGCAGATTTCCCTTCCCACTGAGACTCGATCAAATCTACCATCTCAGCGTCCTCAGTTGGCTGCCTTGTTGCCTAGTCAACTTGAGTGTAACCCTTTCTACGTGTCTGTACATTCAAACCCTATCCCTAAGCCTATCGTAGACTCTAATTCTAGCCCTCTTACTGACACAGCGACAAGTCTGGAGAGACCAGACGAGCCCGCTGCAGTAAATCCTGTTCCTAGGACTCTTGCCGATCTAAACTTGCAGACCCGTTTGGTGAAACTTCCCCGCTCAGTATCATTTGCCAATTGCCGAACTCGGCAGGGTCGTGTAGTTCGCCCTCCTTCCCGCTACAGATGATTGCAGCGGGTGGACCTTTCGGTCTGCGCCTTGGGGGGTAATGTAGCATACCGCTACATAAGCGTAAAAATTAGAAATTTGCCATTCGTACTTAAATAAATTAATTAGTAGCATTAAAAATCTTACTCTAATTTATTATTAATTATTTTCTACTTCTAATTCGTAATTGTTAGACCAGAGAGGCCTCTTTCCATCTTGGAATAATGGAGTACGGCAACGATTATAAGTATGAGTGTGGGGTATAGAGAAACACAGTAGATAATCTAGGAACTACATGTACTGTACGTCCGTCGAGCACGGCGGCGAGAACAAGAAGAAGGAGCTCGATCGCTCTACAAAGGCGGTTAGCACATGAACATAGAAAACGGGACGGAAGCAATTTAATGGGCCACTGCGACAACTCATATATAATAATAAATATATATACTGAAGTTGGATCTCAACACACCCCCTCCAACTGAAGTATTCCATCCCACTATGCATCAATTCACATAGTAATCAATTAGAGCTAACATTTCAACATTCAGATCTTTCATTGAACATTGAACAGCAGAAAAACAACATAAAAAAAAATCATCAGTGTAGATCAACAGATTACACTGAGCACGATACAAAAAAAAACGCACAATAATGTATAGTCCGCATTAGCGTTAAGAGTATTGTACTCAAGAAAGTTCTACCTTTTCTTGCAATTGATCTACACAAAGCTAAACTGGAAACATGTCAGACACAGTAACTTAGAATTAAACACACACTTTGAACTTGAGCAACGACTGTCTAGTAACAGGCTTTGTGAACATGTCGGCCATGTTTTCCTCTGAAGGAACAAAGCGCAAAACTGCTTTATTGTCTTGAATGATTGCTCGAATGAAATGAAATCTTATGTCTATATGTTTCGAGCGTTGATGATGAACAGGGTTTTTGGCTAGATCAATAGCACCTCTATTATCAACAAAAATTTCAACCGGTTCATCATATCCATCCATATCACACAGAAGCTGTTTGAGAAAAATTCCCTCCTGCACAGCATAAGTCAAGGCAACATACTCAGCTTCGCAGCTTGAAAGAGCAACAATATTTTGTTTCTTGGACTTCCAAGATATCAGTGAACTGTTGCTAGATGCTCTAAACACAAATCCTGATATGCTCTTCCGGTCAGAGGATCCACCCCAGTCAGAGTCAGAGAAACCAGTAATTTGCATGGGGTCCTCAGATTTCACAAATTTCAAACCGTATGAAATAGTACCTTTAAGATACTTCAACACAAATTTACACAAATTCAGATGAGCATTTGTTGGACAAGTTAAATGTTGCGACAGTAGTGTAACAACATAGCAAATATCAGGCCTAGTACAAGTCATCAAGTAGATCAGGCTGCCAACTATCTCACGGAACAATTTTGGATCGCACAAATTCCTAGAATCAGAGCTTACATCAAGCTTGTTGGCACTGGGATCACATGGAATAGACTTAGGCTTACAATCAGACATCCTAAATTTAGACAAAATTTTCTCAACATATTTTGACTGCTTCATCTCAATTGAGTCATGCTTCACATCAAATTCAATGCCTAACAAACAAGAAATTTGTCCAAGATCTTTCATTTTGAATTTATTTGACAACAAACACTTGACTTCCTTCAATACAGCAGCGTTAGAAGAGGCCAAAATTAAATCATCAACCCATACAATAATAATCACTTTTCCAGAGTCGCTTTCCCTTACATAGACACAAGTATCACTGAGAGATTGAACAAAATTTTGTTCAACAAGAAAATGATGCAAGAGGTTGTTCCAGTTACGGCCACTTTGCTTTAAGCCATACAAAGATTTTTTGAGTTTGCAGACTAACTTCTCTCCATTTTTGTCAAGTTCAACAAATCCCTCAGATTGTTCTACAAAAACATCACAGTCAATTTTTGCATGAAGATAAGCAGTGCACACGTCCATCTGGTGCACAATGTACGACTTTTGCACAGCAATATCCATCAGCATTCTAACAGAAGTTAGACGTACTGTAGGAGAAAAAGTTTCTTTGAAATCGACATCAGCTACTTGGGAATATCCCTTGGCTACATAACGAGCTTTGAAAGTTTCCTGGTCATTGGGTCCTGATTTAACACTATAGACCCATCGTCCCCCACTAACAGATCTATCTTTTGGCTTTTCAACAAGTTCGTACGTCTCATTATCGGCTAGTGCAGCTATCTCAGTGGTCATTGCCTGTTTCCACTCAACAGAATCTGGGGATGAAATTGCCTCAGAGTAAGACTTAGGGATACTGCTTACTCTGTAGCAATAATCAACAAAATTATTAGTGATATCCAATTCATCTGGATCAACATAGTTTTTTAAATAAGCTGGGGGCTTCTTTTCTCTCAAAGGAAATTTTCTAGTGGGCTCTGCATCTGAATGAGTTTCATTTTGAATCACTTCTGAAACAGTCCCAGGTTTCAACTCAGCCTCAGCCTTGTCAGCCTTCTCACTTTGTTTCAGCTCAGCAGGGTTATCTACAGCAATGAACTCATCCTCACCCACCACATTTCTAGAAATTTTATCACAGAATGTGACACATCTGACTCTTTTTATTTGACAAGTTTCAGGGAAATATATCATGTAAGCAGGGCTGCACGGGTCATATCCCAGAAAAGTACCCTGCTCTGACCTAGGGTCAAGCTTTCCTGGGTCTTGAACCATGGCAAAACATTTTGATCCAAAAATGTGCATATTGGAAAGGTCGGGTTTCTTTCCCGTGAACATCTCAAAAGGAGTTTTGCCTGTCCTTTTGTTGAAACACCTATTTCTAATGTAAGCAGCTGTTCTTACAGCATGATTCCACAATTCTTTTGGCAAATTTGCATGCAGCAACAAACACCTAGCCATCTCAAACAATGATCTCCAAGATCTCTCAGCAGTCCCATTCTGATGGGGAGAGTACGGAGCTGAAAATTCATGCTTTATTTTGTTCTCCGTGACAACAGCTTTGAACAAGTTTGAGGAATACTCGGTGCCGTTATCTGTTCTTAAACGTTTAACAGAGCCAAATGGAGCAGAATCAGCCAAGAATTTTTTAAATGCCCCAACAGTGTCACTTTTACTTTTGAGGAAATACACAAAAATGAGGCCTGAAAAGTCATCCACAAAAGACATGACATACTTGGAATTCTCAAAAGAAGTAGGGCTTATAGGTCCAGCTAGGTCACTATGGACTAGCTCTAAAGGTTTTCTTGACTTTTCATCAGGGTCTCTGTTCCTATATTGACACATTTTACCCTGGACACAGATCTCACAATCGAAATTATGCTTGTTGGTAATTTTCATTCCTTTAGTAATACCTTCTAGGCTCAACACATCTTTTACATTACAATGCCCAAGAATATTGTGCCACTCCTCCAGAGTGTGTTCACCAACAGCATTAATAGAATCAACAGAGCTTACAGAATTTAAATAATACAGCTTACCACATTTTTTAATATTAAACGCATTCCCATCTGAAGCAAACAACTTTGAGGCGTTTTGACTGAAATTAAATGATGCACCCTGATCAATAGCAGCCTGGACAGAGAAAATATTCTGCTTAAAACTAGGAATACAAAGAACATTTTTTAAAAGAACATTGTGTTTCCTATTTTTGGCGTCAGTCAGGGTAATTCTCGCATCACCTTTACACTCTACAATATTGTTCATCCTAGAACCATCTGCTAATTCAATGAAATGATTCCTAGGGTCAAAACTTTCATCTAAAGATACAAACTTAGATTTATCACAAATAATGTGAGCAGTAGCTCCACAATCCACCAGTAACTTTGCACTGTCTACAACAGAAGCACTTTCTGAGTCTGTTGATACTCTAAAACAAAAAGAGCTTTTCACATCTTTGCTATCAGTAGCCATCGCTTCTGCGGTATCTCTCTTTCTGCAAAAATTAGTATCATGAGATGCACTTTTACAAATGGAACACCACCGATTTGTCTTTGCACTGTGACTTTTACACTCATATTTCTTGTGACCTGACTTACCACATAAGTAACAAGTAATTTTAGAATCTTTCACTTTCATAATTCTTTCTTCACTTTTACTGTAGCCTTGTCGGGTCTTCTTTGTTTCCTCTTCACTCTTGAGAGCCGATTTGAATTTCATGAAGTCCATTTCTTTACTGTCAATTTGCGTGATGACGGTAGAAAACGCGTTGTAAACAGCTGGCAATCCCCTGATAATCATGGCGATTATCAGTCCATCGCTGATACTCTCGCCGGCTTTCTTCAGGTAGGATGCAGTTGTCTCTGCCCGCAGCAAGTAGTCGGTTACCGTCTCGCCATTTTTCATCTTCAGCGCAGCCAACTCGCAATACAGAGAAATAATTCTCGGTTTACTGCTGCCGAGGTAATGATCACGCAGAATCTTCATGGATTTTCTTCCATCTCCATAGGCGTCTCTGATAATCAACGAGAGACTTTTATCATCGAGCCTTTGCACGAGCTCGGAGAACACTTGCTTGTTCTTCTCAACATCCAGACTTGATTCTTCGCCCTCAAGGACGGCATCCAACGACTTCAAGTCTAGGTAGGCCCGAAATTTCACTTCCCACAACTCATACCTTTCGTCATTGCCATCAAAGGTTAGGCTACTGGGCCCATAACCTGTTAGACCAGAGAGGCCTCTTTCCATCTTGGAATAATGGAGTACGGCAACGATTATAAGTATGAGTGTGGGGTATAGAGAAACACAGTAGATAATCTAGGAACTACATGTACTGTACGTCCGTCGAGCACGGCGGCGAGAACAAGAAGAAGGAGCTCGATCGCTCTACAAAGGCGGTTAGCACATGAACATAGAAAACGGGACGGAAGCAATTTAATGGGCCACTGCGACAACTCATATATAATAATAAATATATATACTGAAGTTGGATCTCAACAGTAATCATTGAAGTTTTTGTGTAAATACATGAGACGATAAAATAACAAATTACATTTTTCGAGAGAGAAGCCCTCTGGTGGCAATACTGCGCAATGCGCGTCTCTGTTTCAAATAGAGCACTCTTACTTTGGCGGTTGACTAGCCCGCTCACAGCATTTTTTCTCGTGAGTAATCAGTGTTAGAAAATAATCGTGTTCTTTCTTCGTTCTCGTGAGTAATCAGTGTTAGAAAATAATCGTGTTCTTTCTTCGTGTTCAGTGAGTATTAATAGTTGACAGGCAGTGTTATTTGGATACGTAGTTATGCGTAGGAATTGTGATGTAGCATGTTCTCATTCAGTGCTTTGTTTTGTTTTTTTTCTCAACGTGACTTAGCGTAAAAATATTGCGTCAGATGTGCATTGCATTTCCGTGTCATGATTTTACGAGTATTATCAAAACATAATCATGTTTCGTTCCTTTCTTCACTACAATAGTAGATACCTGCAGTTTTCATTCATGATTCGATACTCGGAACGAACGCGGCGAAATTTGCCGGCGTTCGTTGTCGATAGCGTCTTTGTGTAATGGCGGAACCTCACACCGTCGTCTCTTGTCACTACTCTGTGACTATAAATACTATAGGCATGTGTTATAGTAGCATTTATTCTTTTTTTACAAACCGACTTGCAGTAGTTTAAATTACGAAAAGTATTCATGTCTATGTTTGCTAAGTTATGGAATTTCATTTCTTAATTCCATACTCTTTGAAACCTTTACGTAACCGCACTTATTTCAATATAAAATATTTCAATAAAATTTAATTTAACTCATCGCATTCTTGTGACAAACACCCACTACCATCTGCCTATCTTGAGTGTGTGCAAATTGCTGGCGGCTTGGCTGAGGCCGACGTGTAAAGCCGCCCGGCTAAATCGCCACACGGAACTTTCATGCTTTCGTTTTTTTCTTTCTTCGCGTATTTTCCGCCTGTGAAATCAACGCTTAGGTTTTCCTTTTCCTTTTATCATTGGGGATATATATTATTCCTTAATTCCGTTATTATTGCAAATGATATCTACCAGGATTTTTCAGTAGGATTTATATCCATGAACTTTGGGATTTTTATGTTTGTTCTTACTGCTTTCAAAAGTGCAGTCACTTGATATTTTCACGATATTCCGTAGATCTCGTGTTTACTTGCCCGTAGTCTCTGTAAGGAATCACGATCTTTATTACCGGAAGTTCTTAAACCTAATACTCAGATTTTTTAAAGCCAGAGGCATTAGTGAACAGTGTTGAAAGCTAAACAGTTTAAACAATTTATTTATTGTTAAAATCTGTCAACCAAAAATCTGTTCTGTCTCTTTGAGTTTGCCAAAAGTGAGAATCCTTAAAGTAGCTGGTGTCAAACCTGTAGGAGTTTCTCGGAGTTCTCCGTGTGGGAAGAGTTGTCATTATATGTTGGATTGCCAGTGGTGGAATGTCTTGATGTCTCTCCTGGAACGTTTCATCCAGCGCCTCTGCCCTTACAGGACCTCAACGTCATCACACACACCACTTACAACATTCTCCCTGGGCCGCTTTTGGTTTTTCTACTTGGATTGGATTTGGCTATGCTCTGGGGCCTTTAGCCGGATATATTCTCTAATTACGGGCCTTAATTCTCAACTGCCTAAAAGTACGGGCACCATTGAATTAGCTTTGCATTCGCTGAATTCCGCGTGCCTGGATCTTAAGTACTATTCAAACCAAGAGTCCTCGTCGCCATCCGGCTCGGCACCTTGATCAAACTCACCTGCTCCAAAAATTAAGCAGGCTTTGCCCACACAAATAGCTACGCACCGATTGTTGTGCTTGTTTAAAAATTGCCCACAGTAAATTGAATATTCTGAACTCGATACACTTAAAATTCTCATCCACCGGCCGGAGCGACGCCAGCGCTCACCGAAGCTCACCACCGGCACCCCGGACCTCACTGGGATTTCCAGTCAAGCTCATCGAAGTCCTCCTGGTTCCTCTTCAAATAAAAACCACCTGAAATAAGCTGAGTCCAAATCCGTTTTTCATTATCCCTCTTGTAATTTCCCACAACACTATCGAGAGTTGTTCGAGTTTTTGGCCGTCAAGAACTAACATTTAAGTTCAAACTACCCCAACGGTCACGAAAAACCCGACACCCACTCGTCGTAATTTTCTTTAGGAAATAGAAAAAACGACTAATCAGGACATTGACGGTTATCATTTCCACATTTTTTCATCAAGCACTTTTTAAAGCGTACGTACGAAGCCATTTTTGCAGCAACCTTCGTTACACCTCTGTCACAGCTGCTTTCGGATTCAAACAGTCTCCTGCCGATTTTTTCGTGACGTCACAATTTCTTGGCTCCTCATTAGCCAATTGGCACCTACGTCATCGCGGCAGGCGCGCAAATTCGCTTAGTGATAAGTTGCGGATCTTATAGTATATGGTCTGTGCGGTTACCCTCTGAGCAGTCGTACCTTGTGGCCCCGCCGGGTAGGAGCGAGGACAACTGTGTGGAAGGTAAGTCCAAGTGATGTTAGGCGCGCTAACGTCGCACTCTCTACTTTATTTTCAGGCTAAAGACCACAGTTTAATGGGTAGCAAATAAATTCACTGATAGTGTAATTTGTATGCTTGTTAGATTTTTTTCCCTTAGATTTTAAACGATTTCTGCACCATTTTTCCCCGCACGTCTGACCTCGATCGAGTTTACCTAGCAACTTAAAATGAATTTTTACGGTGAAGAAATTTTTCAGAAATAAATCGTACCCTCAAATTGAAAAATTGTTATATTATGTGCAATATCAATCTTTCGTTGACATGGGCTTCGTGGCCGAATCCTGATTTGTGGTTTTATTTTTCCACACTCACGGATCGCTATTCAAATACTGTGTTGACGGTTCAAACACAAGTTTGAGGTTTCCGACTTCTGTTCCGAGCGGTGTGCACGTGTTTCTGGGTCCTCCGACGAATATTGTGGTGAATTAAAGTGAAGTTGCTAAAAACTGGTATAGTTTGTATATTCACGTGAGTAAAGTGTGTGACTTTGTATGGAGTGCTCGTGAGAGTAGTTTTTTTGTTGCGTGAGAGTTGAGACTGAGCATTGGACTTGGGTGTGGTGACTTGCAATTTTTGACTGAGGTGTTTTGACTGGTAGTTAAGCTTTCTTTGCATATAAAGAGTATAGTGTTTGACATTGTAGAGAGTGACTGTGAGTAGTAGGAAACGTTTTTGTTTCTTTTTTTTTGATAACTTGATTTTCAGTAGATTTGGTGAGTGAAGACTCCTTCTGCCTGTGAAATTTGTACTGAGATAGAAGTCTGTGTCTGAGGATGGCAAGAAATAGGACTGGTCGTAGGAAGGGAGGTGCAAGTGGAATGGATGAGGAGATTGAGTGCATGACTTGTAAAGAGTGGGTAGATATAGATGCATGCAAAGGTTTGAGAGAGATGAGTCGGAGGAAGTTGAATGATCTTGTGTTTACGTGCTGGAAATGTTTGAATGACGAGAGAAAGAAGTTGGAAGAGGAGGTTGAGAGATTGACAATTCTGATGGTTGCTTTAGAGGCTGATTTGAAGGATGAAAGGAAGTTGAATGAAGGAAAGAATGAGAATGGTGCAAATGCAGTGAATGAAGAGGTAAATGGTGGTGGTGCAAGGAGTACAAATGAAGTGGATGATGGTGCAAGGAGTGCAAATGAAGTGGATGATGGTGCAAGGAGTGCAAATGAAGTGGATGATGGTGCAAGGAGTGTGAATGCAATAAATGAAGTGAATGGTGGTGCAAATGTGCCAGATGAGAGTAGAAGGATGAATGAGCATGATGAAAGAAGTACGAATGGGAAGAGAGTGAAGGAGCAACCTGTTGATATGCCACATGAGGTGCAGGCGCCTGTAGTGGAAGTGAATGTAAGGAAGATGGATGGAAAGAGTGATGTGAGTGGAAGAGTTGAACGAAAGAGTAGTATGAAAGGGAGAGTGAGACCTACGATTAGAATATGTGGTGACAGCATGGTGAAGAATGTGGATAGGTTTGTGAGTATGACTGACCGTAGTGGATGTACGAGCATGAGAGGAAAGGGAGTGAATGAGATTTGTAGGCATGCTGAGGAAGTGATAGATGGAATGGATGAAGGGATGGTTGTACTGCAAGGAGGTGGCAATGGATTGCTTGAATGTGGGAGAGAGCGTACGGTGAATGCAATTATGAATGTTGTTGAAAGGGCGCAAAAGAAGAATGTAAGAGTGGCTGTGACCAGTCTGCTGAGAAGGCCTGCATGTGGTGAGGAGTATGAAAGGGTGCGAAAGGAGGTGAATAGGGAAGTGCATAAAAGGATCATGAGTATGAAAGCTGAGAGTATGAGAAAGCGTGAAATGGGTTCCAGCTTCCTTGATATGGATAACCTGATCCAGAGTGGGTGTTTTCGTGGAGATGGAGTCCACCTTACTCAAGAAGGTGAGATGAAACTCTCCAGGAGATACATCCAGTGGATTGGGTGTACTCATATTGTAATGGAAGGTGGAACTGGATGAATGGAAAGCTGTCAGAGCAAAAATGAAAAATGTTGTGAATTGTCCAATAGTGTTGTAAGGTTTGGATGTATAAATGTGCGTGGATGGAATGCAGGAAAGTTAAATGACCTTGTAGCAGAATTTGAGAATGGAGATTTGGATTGTGTTGGTGTGGTAGAGACCCAAATGCGTGATAGAGTCAGTTTAAAGTGTAAGGAGAGTAAGTACTACATGATTGGAAAAGGGCGTGTAAGTTGGCAAAAAAGAGGTGGTGGAGTTGGTCTCATTGTAAAAAATGCTCTAAATTGGAAATTAGAAGAAATTCCTGTTGGAAATGAACCTGAGAGTGAAGATCTGTTAGTAATAAAGTGTGAAAGAATGCATGCCAGAGAATGTGTTATTGTGGTTGTATGCTATATGACAACTGATGGTTTTTTAGCTCATCAAGAGAATGTAAAAAAGTATGAAATATTAACAAGAATTGTGCAAGAGCATTGCAGATGCCCTCTGATTTTAATGGGTGATATGAATGGCCATGTTGGTATACTGGGTGAGCCTGTGAATGCAAATGGACAAAAATTGATTGATTTCTGTGATGAGAATGAACTTGAGAACCTAAATGTAACAATAGGAAATGGCTTGCATACATGGCAAAGCAGGGAATGTAAAACTGCAATTGACTATATGATAGTGAATAGTAGAGCAAGAGAGTGTGTCAAAGAAATGTTTGTAGATGAAGATGATTTTGATATTGATAGTGACCATAAAATGCTTGTACTAGAATATAATTGGGGTGGAAAGGAGCCGATGCAGAAGGCCAGCAGAGTAAGAGAAAATTGGCATATTAAAATGGCAAACTGGGAAGAATTTAGAAATGAATTGAGTAGATGTAACTGGAACAGGTGTGGAAATGTAAATGACCTAAATAAGGAGATTGCAAGAACCTTGTATGATGTGGCAGAGCAAAAGATCGGTAGAATGAAATGCAGGAAAAGTACAGGGAATGCTAGGTGGTTTACGAGTGAGATAAAGGAAGAACGAACGAGAAGGAAGACTTTAAATAAAAAACAACGCAGTATGAGGAAAATGTATGAAAGACGCAGAATTACTGAGGATGAATGGCAGAGTGTATGGAATGAGTACAAGGACCAGCAGAAGAAAGTAAAGAGAATGATCAATGAGGCTAGGGTTAAAGAAGAGAGACACCAAGTTGAAAATCTAAGAAAGAAAGGTCTAGATGGAATAAAAGATTGGTATAGGTTTATACAAGGTAATGATAGAGGTAGTGAAGTTCAAGTTGATGAATTAGTAGTCAATGGTTGCAGTGTACAAGATAGGATGCAAATGGTGAAAGCAGTTGAAGAATACTGGGAGGACATTGGTGGAATGAATGAGCAGGTTACAGATGATGAACCAATAAATTTTCTGATAGATGAACATGAACTGCAAATGGAAGACGAAATCACTTGTGAAGAGATTGTAAGTTTTTTGAAGAAAGTGAAAAATGGAAAGGCATGTGGCCCTGATAAGATACCATATGAGTTCTATAAATGTGGAGGAGAGAGTGTAGTCAGTATGTTGAAATGTTTATTTGATGAGATATGGAAGAGTGAAAGAGTACCGGATGACTGGAACAAGTGTAATGTAGTTCTGTTGCATAAGGGTGGACATAAGAGTATGAAAGAACTTAAAAATTACAGACCAATTGCACTGGGTGACACCGTATGTAAGATCTTTTGTGGTATTTTGAATGAGAGAATGAAAAATTTAGTTGAGGAATTAGGAGTCCTGGGAGAAGAACAGAATGGTTTTAGGCAAGATAGACGGGGGGAGGATAATCTGTTTGTAGTGAGTGAAATAATTGAGCGAATGAAGAAGGATAACAAGAAGGTATATTTAGCATTCCTGGATATTGAAAAGGCGTATGACAGAGTGGATCGGGTTAGGCTGTTTGAAATTTTGAGAAAAGTTGGTTTTAGCAGAAAAATAGTGAACATTGTACAGAGTCTGTATGAGAACACAAGTGCTATCTACAGGTTAGGAAATTTGGAAACAGGGCAAGTGAGGAGTGTTAGAGGAGTGAGACAGGGCTGTACTCTGTCCCCCCTGTTGTTTGGATTGTACACAGAAGAATTAGCAGTTCGACTGAGAGGGAGTGGTTTAGGACTGAAAGTTGGTAATGAGAGACTGAGCTGTTTGTTGTATGCTGATGATGTGGTTGTGGTTAGTGAATGTGGTCATGAACTACAAAGGATGCTTGACATTGTGAATGGATATAGTACAGATTTCAAGATGAACTTTGGTGCCGATAAAAGTAAGGTCATGGTTATAAATAGTGATGAGACTGATAGAGACAGACTGTGGAATATTGGAGAAATCAGAATAGGTAGAACAAAAGAATACAAATATCTAGGTTGTATGATGAGTGAAGATGGATGTACTAGAACTAAAGGTGAGAAAGTGGCTAAAGCAATGCAGTGGAGTGGACGGTTAGGTAGTGTGGCCAGATACAGAGCAAACAAGTACGAATGTGTGAGAGGAATGTGGAAGTATGTTGCTGTACCTAGTGTCATGTATGGTATGAGTGCTCTTGCCTGGAATGGAAGTGATCTTGAAAAGCTGGATGTGATACAAAATAAGGTAGGACGTGTAGCATTGGGTGCTCCGAAATGGACAGCTACAGAAGCCATTAGAGGTGACCTAGGGTGGAGCCTATTTTCAGAAAGAATGATGAAAGCTGTGCTGAATTATAAGGTGAGAATTGAAAGAATGCAGAATAGCAGGTGGGTAAGGCGAATCTTTGAATGGAATCTGAGTGTAAGCTATTGGGAGAAAGTATGTTGGGGGCATGCAAGGAAACTCAGTATGCAAAAGATTATTCATGTTAGAATTGGGAGACCTGTGGATGACTGGAGTTTAATAAATGTAGGAGGTGTAGGGCCTGAGTGGGACTGCAAGAGGTGGAAGAAAGAGATTGAGAGACAAACAAAAGAGTATGGATTGAATAAGTGGAAGCTTAGCATGATGCGCAAGCCTACACTTAACTGGTATATGAAAAAGAAAGCACCTAAGTTTGAGCTGTTCTATGATGGTAGTTTTGGAAGTCAACTCTTGTTTGCTGTGAGATGTAAGTCATTGAGTGTGAACAGACGTACATGGTGATGGAATGAGAATAATAACAGATTATGTCAGCAGTGTAATAGTGGAGTAGAGGAAACAATTGAGCATTTAGTGCTGGAATGTAGTAAGTATGAGCAAGAGAGAGAGAGTTTTATGAATGTGGTGTCTGAGCAGTATGGAGAGAATGAGTGGAATGCCAGATGTGCTGAAGATGATTGCGGTATGAGCTGTCTTGCTGGATTGGATCAGGAGTGCAATTTGAGTATCATCGAAGCTATGAAATTGTTTCTTGTGCGTGCCTGGAGTAAGAGACAGTGACTGGAATGAGCCAGTCAGGTAGAATGGTCAGTAATGACCCAATATGCCTGGGGATGGTGTTTTGACGCACTGGCTATCCCAGTGACGCCATCCAATGGCAGCTTGTGACGAGGATTGGTAAATCCTGAGTAGTTTAGTGGACAAGTCTGGTACCAGGCGCTGAACTCTTTGTGTGATAACTGTGGAGGGAATTGTAGGCCGTTACAAAGGCCCCGACGCTGTCGGCCCTCAATTTCAAGTTCAAGTTCAAGTTCAGCGGGAGAAAGACAGTTGCGTTCACTGAGTAAACAGTTCCGCGGCGTACTTTGTGGCGATTGGTTAACCAGAAAGTGCTCTGTGAATCTGGTGAAAGTGATACCGGTAAAAAGATTTGTGTCTGAATTATCAAGTGAAGATCTTTAGTCTAAATAAACAGTGTCAACGATTGTGGACAAAATACCCCTGTGCCCTGAAAAGCACAAGATGGGGAAACCTGACAGCCTAAACCCAAAGGCCAGTCAGTCGGTTAAAGGCAAGAAACCGTCAACCACTCAAACTTCCTACAATGCTCGTGCCTCACCCTCACCGGCAAGCCGGAACAAGAAGCGTCAATGCTCTCCTACTGACTCAAGTGGTCCTACCAAAAAGACAGCTACAATGACAACTGTTCATGCAAATGTAACACCAGAAGAGGATTTTTGCGAATCTTTTGACATGAGCGGAATCATCTCCGATGAAGATCCCGAGACAAGAAGGAATATTCCCAACATTTCAACTCTTAACACAAATGAACACTTAGAGAAATCAGCAACAAAGGAAGCAGCTTCAAAATCAGCTCGAGTTGATTTAAACACACCAGAGCATATTCAAAAACTAGCTCTAAACATGCGGCAGGTTCTTATCACACCAGTGGACAAAACCTACAACATTGCAAAAATGAACCCTATCCGTACTGCACTAGCCCTAGACAAGCTGTGTGGTTCAGTTAAAAAAGTAGAGCATCAACACTCTGGAGCCATTCTTGTGACAACAAATACTCTAGAGCAAGTAAAATCTCTGATGGCTGCCACTACAATGGTAATATCTGGAAACACCATTGAAATCTTAACTTCTATTGCCTGGTCAACCCAGTTCTCGTTTGGCAAAATCTATGCACCTGAATTTGCTTCTGACACCCTTGAAGACCTCCTAACTATGCTGAAGCCCTATAATGTGGTAGGCATCCGCAAATTACTGCTAGACCCCAACAGAGCGTCCGTTCCCCTGTATGTACTGACATTTCTCAATCCTTCTCCTCCTGCTGAGCTGCTCCTAGAGTATTGTGTTTACAAAATAGATAAATACTACCCAAGTCCTTTGAGATGTGGACTTTGCTGCCATTATGGCCACTCACAAGCCCGGTGCACGAGTTGACTGTCAACTTGTAGCTATTGTGGCCAAAAGGGTCATTTTGCAGACTCATGCCCAAATCTGTCTGCTCCTCCTTCCTGCTCGAACTGCAAAGAACCCCATCAGGCTACTTCACGTGTGTTTCCACTACATGGCTGAAGTTAGAGCCTGCCATCTCACAGCAGATGAGGGTTTGAGTTTTGTGGAAGCTAGAGCTAGAGCAAGAGAAATGAGACCTATAGATGCAGTTCAATCCAACCCTTCAGTTCAAAACTTGGAAATGCAAAGAAGACCTACAGTAAAGGAACTGACTTCTCTGCAAGTTTTTCCTACACTTACCCAACTTATGGCTCAAGAAGATGAAGCCTCCACTCAGCCCTCTCAACAAACTTCTCTGACAACCAACATTCCTTCAATGGATCAAAATAGTACAAGAACCTTTGCAGCTTGTGCATCCATACAAAGCACTCCATCTGCATTTTCTACTCCGCATGTCTTACAGCCTTCTACCCAGCCACAGCCAGTTTCCTCAGGTCAACAACCTAGCAATTCAAGTGCTGGAAATCCTTTGCATGCAAGCAGCCAAGCCAATCAACGATTTCTTACTGCATCTCATCAAATATTTACTGATTTCACTCGACTAATTACTCAGGCTCTGCCAATGATAATTCGTCTCTTTCTCTCCACGCAACTCACTGAAAAAATAGAATGTTTTATTGAGCTAGGTCAGATGCTTTCCGTAAAATCAGTTGTCACTGAAACTCTAGCAAGTTTAGGTCTTTCCTCAATGCATAACTCGCAATGAAGCTAAAAATCTTACAGTGGAATGTCCGTTCCTTTTCTGCCCGATATCCTTACTTGTCCAAACTACTGGCAGATTTAGCCCCGGATGTACTGTGTTTGCAGGAAACTTTTCTGTCTTCTGATAAAACGGTAAAACTGGCCGGGTATCAAAACTTGGCTGCTCGTTGTGAGAGAGCTGTGGGAAGTGGAGGGGGGTTCTTGTAGCCGTTAATAATAGCATACCACAAACCATTATACCGCTCCCATTGTCATTGGAAATGTGTGCCACACGCATACATCTTCCTCGAAATGAATTTACAATATGCTCTATGTACCTTCCACCATTGCTGCCAAACTCTGTATTAATCACAGAGCTACCACTTTTACTTTCACTTCTACCTCCTCCTTTCATTATCTCAGTTGATTCGAATGCTCATCATCAATCATGGGGTTCCTCTTCCTCAGACAGCCGAGGAAATGTTATGAGTCATTGGGTAACAGCGAACAACCTTGTGCGGCTGAACACTATGGAACCAACTTATTTGTCCTCAACAGGCACCCTAACTCATATAGACCTGACCATAACTACCCCTGATATAGCACCTATGTTTACATGGTCACCCTTATTAGACCCTTACAACAGTGATCACTTTCCTTTGCTGATCTCATCAGAGTGTGCCACACCAGTCTGCCTACAACCAAGGTGGAATATCAAATCAGCTGATTGGGTCAAATTTCAAAAAATCCTCAGCCTTCCAAAAACTTACCTATCCCCTACGCAGGCCTGTGGAGCAGTAACCACAAGCATAATAGATGCAGCCTCTAAATCCATCTCATGCTCTATACCAGGAAAAAGAACACCAACAAATAGTTGGTGGAACAAAGAATGTGCCGTAGCAAGGTGCCAAAAGCAGCGAGCGTTATCTCGTTATAAAAACCATTTAGGGGACATTGACTTATGGATAGCCTTCAAAAAAGCCAGAGCTATTTTTAGGCACTGCATAGCCAGAGCCAGGTCAAAGAGCTGGACAGACTATCTGTCTAGTATTACATACAGAGCCCACAGTGGACAAGTCTGGAACAAAGTCCGAGCACTATCTGCAAAGTTCTCCCCCAAAGCTATAGTTTTAAAGAATGGCACTGATAACATAACAGACCCCAAGCTGATCTCAAACATTCTTGGCCGGCAATATTGTAGAGAAAATAACTCCACATCAAATGACCCTGATTTCATTGTAAGAAAGGAGAGAATTGCACGTGAGCCACCTTACCCACAACATAACTCAACTGAATGGTACAACAAACCTTTCACAATGAGAGAATTAACTAGAGCACTACGCAACTCCTCATCTTGAGCCCCTGGTGCTGATCGCATTCCCTTCAGCTTTCTTCAACACCTCAGCGGAAGTCAACTTAAGGAGTTATTGAACTTCTATAATTTCTTATTCATGCATGGATTCCCACACCAGTGGCGGGAAGCCATAATTGTACCCATACTGAAACCTGGCAAATCATCTTCTTCTGCAGCATCATACCGCCCTATTTCGCTCACCAACTGTCTAGGCAAGATCATGGAAAAGATGGTAAACTGGTGCCTCCAGTCCTACTTAGAAGAAAACTCCTACTATGATCCAACTCAGAGTGGTTTCAGAGCAGGGCACAGTACACTTGACGCTCTGTTTCGTCTGGAAGCATCAGTAAGGGAAGCCTTGCTGACTCAAAATTACTGCCTAGCCATTTTCCTTGACATTGAGCGAGCTTTTGAGTCGGTTTGGCATGATGGTGTCTCACTCAAACTGCATGAACTGGGTCTCAGGGGCAATATGGCTGTTTATATCAAAAATTTCCTACAACTACAATCTATACGGGTAAGAGTTGCTGATAAGCTGTCAGACTCCTTTCCCCTTTTGTGTGGAGTGCCTCAGGGATCGGTCATAAGCCCCACACTCTTTACACTCATTGTAAACGACCTTTTTGCCGATGTGCCTGCACGAGTACAACACTCTCTGTATGCGGATGATGGAGCCATGTGGATTGGCACATCAACTCTCACTGAGGCAACCACAGTAATGCAAACTGCACTGAACACTATTGTAAAGTGGTCCCAAAAGTGGGGTCTTCAAATCTCAGCAGCCAAAACTTCAGCTGTTTTGTTCACCCACAGACACGACTCACCTCCCCAACTGAAGATGGAAAACGTTCCTCTTACCTTAAAAAAAAACATAAAATTTCTTGGCATTATCTTTGATAGGCATTTAACCTTGGAGGCCACACATAACTTGCACTCTTCATGCCAGTCAGATCTGAGACTTCTCTCAGCCATTTCAGCCAAGAGGTGGAGTGCTGATGCCACAGCCCTTCGTAGACTGTATATAGCTCTGGTTCGCTCCAAGCTTGATTATGCCTGCTTTTTATATGCAACTGCTGCTCCCACTCATCTTCTAGTGTTGGACCGCATCCAATATGCAGCATCACGTATTATCAGTGGTGCCCTGAGGTGCACACCCACAGTTAAAGCTGGAAGCTGAGGCTGAACTTATGCCTCTTGCATATCGCCGGCGCCAATTGCTATTGTCCTACTGTGCTCGAATCCTCACCATCGCTGAGCACCCGGTCCGAAAACTATTGCTGGCTTACTACCCTTATGCTCTTTATTCTCACCTTAGACGGCCAATCCCTGTATCAGGCCGAGCCTACATGGAGTTCAACAAGCTGGGTCTTAATTTCTCTCAGATCCCCACAATTCCCATGCACTTGAGATTAGAGATGTGACTCAAAAAAAACCATGCCGTTTTTTTTAAAAAAAACACGTTTTTTTCTACAAAAAAAACCGAGGCCAAAAAAAACGTGGATATTTTGGTTTTTTTTTAAATATTTTGTCTGAAAATAACTCAGCAAGAAAAAGAACCACATTACATTATTTGTTTTCATGTCAAATTACAAAATAAAACAGCATACATCTTAATTGATGGTTTTCTATGGTTTTATGAACTTTTTCATTTTCTGCGGTTTCATGCTTTGATATTTCATTTATTTTACAATACATGTGAATGACCTTAAACTCCCAAAATGGTGTGTTATAATAACATATCTTTACTTATGGTCATTGATAGAGATGTGACTAAAAAACCATGCTGTTTTTTTTTAAAAAACATGTTATTTATACAAAAATTATGACTAAAAAACATGGAAATTAATATATTTGTGACCTTAAAAATCCAATGCTTTTTTTTAAAACATTGTTTTTTAACAGAAAAATCTTGACTAAAAAAACATGGCTATTATATTTTATTGGACCAAAAAAGTTTATTTTATAAACATTTAAAAAAAATCATGACTAAAAAAACACAGATGTAAATATCAGGAAAGTTAGTTTTCTTTAATCGAATTGTCTTTAGAAACTTATAAACAAAGAATGCTGTTAATATTGAAATCATGTTTATTAGAACTGTACTAGGTCTTAGAATAAAATATCTACATAGAATCTATTCACTCCATAAAACCTTTCGGAGACCAGCTCCATCCTCAGTCATTCAGTAAAATTTGGTCAAATGGACAATGAATTTTCACTGTTCCTTTGAAAAATATTTGACTGGTTGACTTACTGAGGATGGAGCTAGTCTCCGAAAGGTTTTATAGAGTGAATAGATTCTTCGTGGATATTTTATTCTAAGACCTGGTACGGTTCTAATGGATATTAAAATATCTTATGTGACCAAAAAATCCATGCTGTTTTTTGAATGTTTTTGTTACAAAAAAGTCATGACTAAAAAACACGGATATTAATATACTTTATTTTACCATAAACAACCATGCTGTATTTTTTAAAATAAACATCCTTTTTACAGAAAAATCATGATTAAAAAATGTGGATATTAATATATTTTATGTGCTAAAAAAAACATGCTGGTTTTTTTTAAATCATGTTTTCTTAACCAAAAAAAAATCATGACTAAAAAACATGGATATTAATGACTTTTGGTGAAGAAAACATGGTTTTTAAAATGTCATGTTTTTTTTGGTCAGATAAAATTTAATAACACTCATGTTTTTTGTAAAAAAATCTTTTTCAGAAAACATGGTTTTTCGGTCACATAAAATAAATTAATATCCATGTTTTTTTTACAGATTAGATTAGTCATTAGTTTTAGCCTCCCTACCCAGCAACAAATGTGATCCAAAGAGAGGAAGGAAGATTATGAAACAAGATCGAAGTTGAAGAAGACAGTAGTAGGTGCTGAAAAACAGGACAGCAGTGAACCAAAAAAAAGGTGGTCCTTAACATCACAAAAACATATAATTTCAACAAAAAGAAGGCCTACCTAACTCTCAGCTTGGGCCCTTACATTGTCCCCATGGGAGCGCTAGTTCCCATAGATACAATAATTGTATCCTCCCGAGGGGTGTTTTTTTTACAAAGAATTCGTGACCAAAAAATGAATAATATCAACTTTTTAATAAAAAAACATGTTTAAAAACACAAGGATTTTTTGGTAACATAAAATATGTTAATATCCATGATTTTAAGACAAGATTTTTTATGAAAAATACATAAAATAAAACAGCATGGTTTTTTGGTTGCATAAAATATATTCATATCCAGGTTTCTTATACATCATTGTTTGTAAAAAACCATATTTTTTAAAAAACAGCATGGGTTTTTTTAGGTCTCATGAATATATTCATGTTTTTTTAGTCATGATTTTTTAGTACAAAAACATTTTTTGGGTCTCAAATATATTCATGTTTTTTCAGTCATGATTTTTTAGTAAAAAACATGTTTTTTTTAAAAACTGCATGGGGCTTTTTAGGTCACATAAAATATATTGTTTTTTAGTTATGATTCTTTGTAAGAAAAAACAGCATGGTTATATTTGGTACCAGAGAATATATTAATATTCATTTTTATTAGTCAGAATTTGGTCAATGTGAAGTTTAATGAAATCATGGAAATTAATAATTATATTCCAAACAATCACTAAAGGAACCCATTTAAGAACGTTTTACAAGAACAAAATTCTGCTCGCTGATGCTTTATTTTTGAATCATTGAACTTTGAAGTTGGACTTCCCGAGCCAAAGGAAGCGAGCGTAATTTAATTAAAAACGGAAGCTAACCCCCTGTTACAAACGTAAAGAGGTTGGGTCGTGATGGGGAGGCACAGTTCTTCTAGCGAAAATTATAAATAAAGCTTCTAACCCACCCATTAACGTGACGACCACAATCTTGTTTACATCGGCTCTAAGATGGCGACCACCATGGGCGCTGCCATCTTAGAGCCAATGTCAACAAGATTGCGGTCATCACCCAAATGGGTTGGTTAGAAGCTTTATTTATAATTTTAATTAGAAGAACTGTGCCTCCCCCTCCCGACCCAACCTCTTTACGTTTGTAATAGCTTCCGTTATTAATTAAATTCCGTTTCACACGCTCGCTTCCTTTGACGCAAAGGCCAACTTCAAAGTTCAATTATTCGAAAATAATGCATCATCGAGCAGAATGTCATTCGTGTAAAACGTTCTTAAATGGGTTCCTTAAGTGATTCCTGGGATCGCTAATTATTATTTTCTGATTGCATTAAACTTCACATTGACCCAGAATTTTTTGTAAAAAAAACATGTTTTTAAAAAAACAGCATATTTTTTTGGTCACCTTAAATATATTAATATCTATGGTTTCTAGTCATTGTTTTGTAATGAAAACATGAAAAAGAAACCATACAGTGAAAGTGGTGGCAGATAACCCACAATTACCTAGTGTCTAAGAGGTACAGCAGGATCCACAGAACTTATATTGATGGAGTCAAAATTCAGAGCTTATTATGGTAAATCTGAAGGATATGTCAGTTATCGATTTTCCACTTTTTGGTGCCTGAACCTAATTAATTGAATCAAAATAAACAAGTTTTCTTCTACGCACCTTCCGTCTCAAATGAGTATTTTACGATTTATAGCGATAAGTTTAGTTTCGTCTTTGATGACGAATGCGCTCGAATAAACAGCTACTCATCGATTTTCGAATTTTTGTTGCTTGAATCATGGTAATAACATCAAAATAAACCAGTTTTCTTCTATACACTTTTCTTGTCAAAAGAGTATTTAACGAGGTATAGCGGTAGGTTTGGTTTCGTCTTTGATGACGATCGCGCTGGAAGCGAGTGCGCATTGCAGTGTTGCTGTCCGACGTGCTCCTTGAATTACTTGCCGCTTCAAACACAGGAGTTGCGGTAAGTCATTTACCGCTATAACTAATAAAATACTCATTTAAGACGGAAAGTGCATAGAAGAAAACTTGTTTATTTCGATCTAATTAACTATGCTTAGGTTAGGCATCAAAATTTACAAAATCGATAACTGACACATCCTTCAGATTTACCATTATCTCTGCAAAGTCTGATTTTTTTGGTCACATAAAAATAAAATCAGGCATAGTAGAGATAGTAAGCTCTGAATTTTGACTCCATCAATATATGTTCTGTGGCTCCTGCTGTTCCTCTTAGACGCCTCTAGGTATTTGTGGGTTATCTGCCACCACTTTTACTGTATGGTTTCTTTTTGATGTTTTTATGACAATGAAATGACTAAAAAACATGGATATTAATTTATTTCAGGTGTCCAAAAAAAAAACCAGACATATGCTTAACAAAATTTAGGTGTGCAAAAAAAAACAAAAAAAACAAAAAAAACACATAAAAAACACGTTTTTTTTGCAAAAAAACCCGCAATCAAATAAAACCGTTTTTTTTGCATCACTACTTGAGATATCATTCAGTCCCAAGCCCAACCTTTCTGACATTAGCAGATGTACAAAAACATTCAAGAGATCCCACCAATTGGCATCAAATGTTTAATGACCTTGTTCACTGCTCATACAATATGCACCAAATAATCTACACAGATGGATCGGTCCAGAACGACAAGGCCGGATGTGGAGTGCATGGGGAAAATTTCCAACTCAAGGCTCACCTCCCTCCTAGAACTTCCATATTTACCGCTGAACTGTATGCTATTTACATAGCAGTTAAGTTTATAACTAACAAACCAGGAGCCTTTGTAATCTTCTCAGATTCACTGAGTGCCTTGACTGCTCTGAAAGCAAATAAAGCTCCTAAACACTACCTACTATACTGGATAGCAAAGGCTATCATTCAGCTTCCTAGAGACAAAGTCATCCTAGAGTGGGTGCCTAGCCATGTGGGCATACCTGGCAATGAGGCTGCAGATAAGTTAGCACAGTCTGCTCTAAGCATCTCTCTGACAACTCAAATACCTAAATCCACAGCAGAACTTAACTCCCTATTTGCCACCTCCATGCAACAAGAGAGACTGAGGGCATGGAAGCAGCTTCCACCAATCATAAATGAATTAAATCCTGCACTGATCCCTCTACCATCTTCACTTTCACGCTGCCAACAAGTCATCATCTCAAGACTGAGACTCGGTGTCTGTAAATTGACACATGGGCACTACTTAACGGGTTCTCCGCCTCTTTTCTGCCAAGGATGCAATTGCAAACTCACCTTGAGCCACTTATTGATAGACTGTCCTCTGCATCAAAATCATCGCCTGGCCCTGATTACTGAGTGCAATGCAAGATCGGCTCCTGTGACAATGAACACCATCCTTGCAGCTGACTTCCCAACCAAACTTGTAATGGATTTCATGAGAAAGTCAAAATTCCTGCACCTCATCTGAAAAATAACTTAAGAGCAGACTGGGGGCGCCATTTCCCAAGAAGGAGACGTGCCTCATCTCTAACAAAGTAACAAAGTAAGTAACTGAGTAAACACTGCTTTTGCGAAGCTTCTTGGAGGCTGCAAATAATCTGTAATTATTCCTGAGATCAAAATTAATATCTCTTATTAATTATTTTCATTAAACCGGCAACTGGCTTTCTCCCTCCATCTGGGGTGGGTTGCCTTGCCTTATTTAAATTAAGGTAGGCTGTAAGCCTGATTTGGCTATTGTTTATCTTGTAATTTTGTTTAATTTCTTATAATTTTCTGTAAGATAACAATTGTATTTGTGTGTGACCCCCTCCTGGGGGTTACATAACTTAACGATGGCAGATTTGCCCCTAAAAAAACGCTATGGTGACTTGAGAGAGGAGGACGAATCACATGATGAAGAAATATTGCAATCAGTCAATTTGGAGGAGGAGAGTGTCAGCCATTACAACTCAGTAGTAACCCAGCAGACCTTGAGTGTATGGAGAACTCAGTTGTTCAGGGAACCTGGTTCAAAACTAACCAACGGTCCAGTAAACGAGAAAGAGAAAGTGAAAGCCTAGACCATCTTGACTTGGAATCTGAATGTGAAGCATCAAAAAAGACAAAAAATTCCTCTTCGGAACAAGTCTCGCTGAGCGGCGAAGCCGCTCTGCGAGAATGAAAATATAGATTATAACTGGAATTTGATGCTGATTCCAAATCTGCAATTTGTTTTGACCGCTCTCGATTTTTTCGATTTATTGTGATTTTTTTGAATTTTAAATTTTTTATACATTTTTAATGTTTTTTTTGGCCTGCACCACCTCATGATCCGAACTCTGCCATTCTTGACCCAACCTGGTCGGACTTGGCATACTTTGGCTTGCACCACCTCATGATCCGAACTCTGTCATTCTCGACCCAACCTGGTCGGACTTGGCATACTTTGGCCTGCACCACCTCATGATCCGAACTCTGCCATTCTCGACCCAACATGGTCAGACCGTGCCTTGAAGACCTGAGTACCGGATAGGGCCGAGTTCCACCCAACCTGTACGGACATGGCATTCTTTGGGCACCACCTCAGTTGTTGCTAGCCGCCTTTCCAAAAAAAAATAGAAAAAATCGAGCGGTCAAAACAAATTGCATATTCGGAATCAGCATTAAATTCCAGTTAAAATCAATATTTTCATTCTTGCTGAGCGGCTTTGCCGCTCAGCAAGACTTAAGCCTCCTCTTCTCCTCATAAAACTTTGACATTCCCAATAAATAAAACACTAATATCTCTAAACAATATGTGTACTCTGCTTTTTGCTCAGCCACTTGAATCTGCCAAGTTCATTGGTGCCTCAAAAAGAAAAATGATGCTTGATTCTTTTGGAGTGGCTCAAGGATTAAAGGAGGTGCTTAACTATGATTTTGTGAAAAAAGTACGAGTCAACAAACGTAGAAACATCATAGCCATTGAATTCAAAGATGCTTCACAGTCAGAGTTTGAAAGAATCCTTAAAATAGATCATGTTGGTAAATTTGCTGTTAAATGTTTTACACCACAAGCTGAAACCTCTGAAACCTCCTGGGGTGTAATTGGTCCCATTGATCAGGAAGTTGACCTTGAGGAACTGATTCCTCCCATCAAATGTGACAACTACACTGCAGTAAAAATGATAAGACTACCCAAGTTTGTGAATGGAAAGAAAGAAGTCTCCCAAAGTGTTAAAGTGGGTTTTGCTGGGAGGAAAATTCCCAAATCCCTAAAAATTGAATACATGTACTTTCCAGTCAGACCCTACTCTCCTCCTCCTTTGAGATGTTATAAATGTCAGCGTCTCATGGTCATTTTGCTAGTGGTTGTACATCAATGGAGCGTTGCCTCATATGTAGTGGCAATCATGCTAAAGATAAGTGTACTGCTAATGTTCCTTGTTATGCAAATTGTGGGGGAGCTCACGTGGCAAATTCTAGGTACTGCCCTCTAATTAAGAGTTCCATGGAGATCAGATCTCGAATGAGAGAAGGTGCATCCTTCTTGGAGGCACGTAGAAGGGTCACATCTGAAAGTGAAGTAATTAATAGTACTCCTCCTCAAACTGTGGAAAACCACTCTCAGAGTCTGCATGAGTCCAGTTTAATTACAGGTGAGGAACTATCTGTCAATCACCAAATTTCTGGTAGCCAAACTGCAATCAAAACCAGTGGCAACAAAACCTATGCCTTGTTATTGAAGAGTGCTCAACCCAAAAAAGTGGTTCATGTTGATCTCCACCAGTTGCAGGGGTCCTACTACTTGCCACGAAGGGTTCCCAATCTCAATTGTAATAGAGATCGCTGCAATGTATTGATGGATTTTTCTGAGCCTTATGTTAATCGTGATGGAGACGGGCAAAATGTGTTGGCGGACTGTTCTGGAGGTCGGGACCTTCCAGTGGACAGTTGCATTTCTGTGGACTCTGGTTCTTCTGTTGAACAAATGATAGAGTTTTATATGCAGTCCATGTTTGAGGACCTTTTTACTCGTTTAGGTAAGTTCATAGTTGAAGCCCTCTCCTCTAATTTGACCTTCAAAAATAAGTATGAACGTTGTCTGTTGATTCTAAGTATGATTAGAAATCATTTTGGACAGAAAATTGGCAGTAAACTTTTGAATGAGTACCATAATTCTGAAGCCTCTCATGATAAATGTGAAACTCCCTCAGATAACTGTGTGATACCAGATAAAAACATTTCTCCACATGAGTCTCAGCAGAAAGGTAGACCAACTAGACAAAGCAGAATTCCAAAGAAAGCCCTTGCTCAACATAGAGGAGTTAAACAGCAAGGACTGACCACAAAAAAAAAATGCAAAATAAATTTAAAATATGTAATCAATCTATTCAAAGAAGTGGTCAATCAGAAAAGCTATTCCAAATATCCCAACTGAACTGCAGCATTGGATTACAGAGTAAGCTTTCAGAGGTAAAATTATACTTATATACCAAAACACCAGACATCCTCTGCTTGTGTGAGACCTGGGCCAATGAACATGAACCAAAATTTGTTGGCTATCAGTGTGTGTGGCTTCATAGAGAAAATTGTTATAGAGGTGGTATGTGTTTTGTTATTAGAAATGATATAAATTTTTGTGAAAAGAAACTCCTTCCCTTTCCAAATGGAAAATTAGAATTTTTATGTGTTAGGGTGTTCTCTTCTTCTGGATATCTTGATGTTCTTAACATTTACAATCCTAATGCTCATATTACTGTTGATAAGTTTAATCATTACTTTGGTCAATTGTGTGAATTATTTATTATTATCAAAGACTTCAATGCTCATGCACCTCTTTGGGACTCCAGACAAAGATGGAACGCCACTGGTTGGAGTCTGGTTCAATTTATGGATGATAATTTACTAGGTGTACTTAACCCTTCTGATCTTCCCACTTATATAGATGCCAGAACAGGTACATGCTCCACTTTGGATTTGTGTATAGTTCCTCCAACTCTCTTGGCCTGTGGCTCCCTGCAGAGAGGTGCAGATCTTGGCAGCGACCATTTTCCCATTGAGTGTTCCTTTGGTGTAGCCCTTAAAAAATTAGATATTTTGAACCCTCCAAGGTGGATCACCAAAGCAGCTAACTGGGCAGGCTTTCAGCAAGAGCTGCATCACAATAAAATAAGTTTAATTCTACCGTCATCTGTTGATGAGCTAAATTCTGAAATAACCAGTAAACTCTTAAATGCAGCAAATAACAATGTTCCTAAAACCTCGTCAGCTGGAAGAGCTACCCGTAGAACACCTTGGTGGGATCAAGAGTGTGCACTTGCTGTGGCAAAGAGGCGCAGGGCTCGCAATGCTCTGGCTAGATCCCCAACATTTGATAATCTGAATGCCTATCGTAAGTGTGAATCTGTAGCAAAAAATTTTATAAAGCAGAAAAAGCAAAACAGTTGGAATAATTTCATTAGTGGCCTGGACTCCAGAACTGGGGTGGGAGATCTTTGGAGACTAATTCGTTCAATGAAGGGTAGTACTGCAAGCCCCCGAATACAGGTAGGTGATATCGCAGAAGACTCAGCTGGTAAAGCATCTATATTACTGAATTATTTTACCAGACATGAGATAAATGTAACAGATTCGCATAGTACATTGGTGGAGAGCACCATTTCAAGTGCATCTCCAGCGGAGGTAGAGGAGACCATGTATAACTCCAGACTAAAACTGAGTGAACTTAATAAAAGTGTGGAGAAAATAAAACAGACGAGCCCTGGTGATGATGAAATTCCTTACATATTTCTTTTCAAAGCACCTGAAACAATTAGGAGGCATATCCTTTATCTGTTCAATCTCAGTTATTTTACTGGTTACTTCCCTAAGGCTTGGAAATTGGGAATAATCTGCCTAATCAAAAAGCTGGGAAAAAACCAGTCAACTCCTGAGGAATATAGACCCATAACCTTATTGTCATGTTTATCTAAGATCATGGAACAAGTCATTAAAATCAGATTAACTACTTTTCTTGAAGCAAATAAAGTGTTTTCATGTTACCAAACTGGATTTTGTCAACAGCGATCCACGATGCCATGGCTCTTATCAAGAATGCAGTCACTCGTGCTTTTGCTTGTAGAGGTTACTGTTTGGCTGTTTACATTGATTTAGAAAGTGCCTTTGATACTGTTTGGCATACTGGTCTCCTTTATAAACTGCTGAGATTAGGTTGCGACCTGCGCACTCTTCTCTGGCTGCGTTCTTATTTATCAAATAGAACAGTTAGAGTGAGAGTTGGGAGTGTGCACTCGCATGACAAAATTCTGACATGTGGCCTACTCCAAGGGGCAGTTTTGAGTCCATTGCTCTTTAATGTGATGTTGCATGACTTACCCCAGATGGAGAAAACTGAAAGTGTTTCATATGCAGATGATATCACTATCATCACAAATGGGAGATCAAGTATTCACCAGAAAGAGAAATGTTCCCATACTCAACTTGCGGCTGAATTCCGAACACATTAGTGGGACAGAAACCCAACGAGTTCTCGGAATTGTTTTTGATGCACCCAAACTTACCTTTCTCCCTCACTTAAAAGATCTCCAAATAGATGGACAAAGAAGGGTACAGGTACTTAGAGCGTTGTCTGGGACCTCCTGGGGATCCTCTCAAAAATTACTGCGACAAGTGTCTGTCTCATTTATAAGAAGCAAACTTGTCTATGGTCATGTAATTTTCCCTGAACTTACAAAAAAGAGCCTGAATTTGCTAAGTACAATCCAAAACTCGGCCCTCAGATGTATATTGGGAGTTCCAAAGACGTCTCCTATATCTTCAATGGAGGCCGAAGCGTACATTTTGCCTCTTCAGCTGTACTTGCATTTCCTCTATATTAAGTGGTGCCTGAGGTACAGCAAGTCTAGCAGTGACCCCTCAGAGTTTGTTTCAAAAATTGGACTATTTGCTTCTCCCTGTAAAAGCTTTTTCTCTTCTAAAAGAGTGCAAATACTAAATAGCATTCAGTTTACTTTCCCTCACCTAGAGGTAAACACTGAACTCTCTGTTGCTGCATTTGAACCTCCCTCGCTGCCCATTTGCACATCCTTTCTGGATGTGCAGGCTCTCAGTACAGACAAGATCAATAGAAAATTTGAAGATTGTGTTGTAATGCAATATGGGGATTGCTGCAGGGTGTATACTGATGGTTCTAAACTGGAGTCAGGCTCTACATCAGCGGCTGTGTACATTCCACATTTGAATTTATCCACGGCTTGGTTGCTCAATCCTGCTCACTCAGTAGTGGGAGCAGAGCTGTATGCAATCCTAAATGCAATAAAGTTTATCAAATGTAGCAGCTTCAACCAAAAAGTGATAATTTTTACTAATTCCAAGAGTGCCTTGAGTATCATCTCCAATTTTGTTAATCCATCATATAAAACTGTTAGTAGGAATATCCAGAGAATTTTGCTTGAAGCCTCACCCAGCATCCACCTTCAGTGGATTCCCTCTCATAGTGGAATATCAGGCAATGAAATTGTTGACAAATGTGCAAAACTGGGCCACAGAAATTCAAAATCAGCTCTCACTCAGCTCAGCTATGAGAAGAATGTAAATCGGCTAAAGGTGATGATGATAGACCATTGGAATGGGTGCTGGCGGAGACAGGTGGAAAGCTCTGGAAAGGGGAGGTTCTATTTTGAGTTGAGCGGAAAACCTCAGTTTTGATTGGATGTGAATCTCCTGAGGAAATGTCAATGTATTGTTAGTCGATTCCGTGTTGGACATGTTGGTGTCTTTGCTCACCTGAATAGGTTTAATATGTGCCTTAGCCCATTGTGTCTGGAGTGCTCCACTCCTGAAACCATTGAACACTTCCTGTTGGTGTGTCCAAGGTATGCTCTGGCTAGGCTGAACCTTACCATGTGCCTCTCTAGACTCAATCTGGAACTCTGTCTTGGGAATGTTCTTGGCTGTGGTAATTACTCAACCTCTGTTTGTTCAAGGATCCTCCATTCTTTGATTGGTTTCATAACTAAGACAAATAGATGGAAAACTTTGTGATATCCTAAACTGATTTGTGCACATGAGATTCAGCATTTAAAGTGTATCTGACTTTTTCCATTATTTGGAGCTGCTTGTGGTCTTGAGCACCCCTACAAGCTGTCAGGTTGCACGGACTTCTGCTGAAGAAATCCATCGACTTTCAAGATCCACCTGGATCCCTCCCGAAGAAGAAGAAGAGGTTTCAGCGGGAGCTTGAACTATTGAACTTGAAGTGAGATAAAGGAAGAACGAATGAGAAGAACGACTTTAAATAAGAAACAACGCTGTATGAGAAAAAGGTATGAAAGAAACAGAATTACTGAAAATGAATGGCAGAGTGCATGGAATGAGTACAAGGACCAGCAGAAGAAAGTAAGGAGAATGATTAATGAGGCTAGGGTTAAAGAGGAGAGACACCAAGTTGAAAATCTAAGAAAGAAAGGTCCGGATGGAATAAAAGATTTGTATAAGTTTATACAAGGTAATGATGAAGGTAGTGAAGTTCAAGTCAACGAATTAGTAGTAAATGGTTGCAGGGTGCAAGATAGGATGCAAATGGTGAAAGCAGTTGAAGAATACTGGGAGGACATTGGTTGAATAAATGAGCAGTTTACAGATGATGAACCCGTAAATTTTCTGATTGATGAATGTGAATTGCAAATGGAAGACGAAATCACTTGTGAAGAGATAGTAAATTTTTTGAAGAAAGTGAAAAATGGAAAGGCATGTGGCCCTGATAAGATCCCATATGAGTTCAATAAATGTGGAATAGAGAGTGTAGTCAGTATGTTGAAATGTTTATTTGATGAGATATGGAAGAATGAAAGAGTACTGGATGACTGGAACAAGTGTAATGGAGTTCTGTTGCATAAGGGTGGACATAAGAGTATGAAAGAACTTAAAAATTGCAGACCAATTGCACTGGGTGACACTGTATGTAAGATCTTTTGTGGTATTTTGAATGAGAGAATGAAAAACTTAGTTGAGGAATTAGGAGTCCTAGGTGAGAACAGAATGGATTTAGGCAAGATAGATGTGGGGAGGATAATCTGTTTGTAGTGAGTGAAATAATTGAGCAAATGAGTAAGGATGATAAGAAGGTATATTTAGCATTCCTGGATATTGAAAAGCTGTATGACTGAGTGGATCAGGTTAGGCTCTTTGAAGTTTCGAGAAAAGTTGGGTTTAGCAGAAAATAGTTAAAAATTGTACAAAGTCTGTATGAGAACACTAGCGCAATATAGAGATAAGGAAATTTGGAAACAGGGCAAGTGAGGAGTGTTAGAGGAGTGAGACAGGGCTGTACTCTGTCTCTCCTGTTGTTTGGATTGTACACAGAAGAATTAGCAGTTCGACTGAGAAGGAGTGGCTTAGGACTGAAAGTTGGCAATGAGAGACTGAGCTGTTTGTTATATGCTAATGATGTGGTTGTGGTTAGTGAATGTGGACATGAACTGCAAAGGATGCTTGACATTGTGAATGGATATAGTACAGATTTCAAGATAAACTTTGGTGCCGACAAAAGTAAGGTTATGGTTATAAATAGTGATGAGACTGATAGAGACAGACTGTGGAATATTGGAGAAATCAGAATAGGTAGAACAAAAGAATACAAATATCTAGGTTGTATGATAAGTGAAGATGGATGCACTAGAACTAAGGGTGAAAAAGTGGCAAAAGCTATGCAGTGGAATGGACGGTTAAGTAGTGTGGCCAGATACAGAGCAAACAAATATGAATGTGTGAGGAATGTGGAATTATGTTGCTGTACCTAGTGTCATGTATGGTATGAGTGCTCTTGCCTAGAATGGAAGTGATCTTGTAAAGCTGGATGTAATACAAAATAAGGTAGGACGGTTGGCATTGGGTGCTCCGAAATGGACAGCTACAGAAGCCATTAGAGGTGACCTTGGGTGGAGCCTATTTTCAAAAAGAATGATGAAAGCAGTGCTGAATTATAAGGTGAGAATTGAAAGAATGCAGAATAGCAGATGGGTAAAGCGAATTTTTGAATGGAATCTGAGTGTAAGCTATTGGGAGAAAGTGTGTTGGGGACATGCAAGGAAACTTAGTATTCAAAAGATTATTCATGTTAGAATTGGGAGACCTGTAGATGGCTGGAGTTTAATAAATGCTGGAGATGTAGGGCCTGAGTGGGACTGCAAGAGGTGGAAGAAAGAGATTGAGAGGCAAACAAAAGATTATGGATTGAATAAGTGAAAGCTTAGCATGATGCGGAAGCCTACACTTGACTGGTATATGAAAAAAAAAGCACTTAAGTTTGAGATGTTCTATGATGGTAGTTCTGGAAGTCAACTCTTGTTTGCTGTGATATGTAAGTCATTGAGTGTGAACAGACGTACATGGAGTTGGAATGAGAATAATAACACATTATGTCGGCAGCGTATTAGTGGAGTGGAGGAAACAATTGAGAATTTTGTGCTGGAATGTAGTAAGTATGAGCAGGAGAGAGAAAGTTTCATGAATGTGGTGCTTGAGCAGTATGGAAAGAATGAGTAGTATGCCAGATGTGCTGAAGATGATTGCGGTATGAGCTGTCTTGCGGGACTAGACCAGGAGTGTAATTTGAGTATCATTGAAGCTATAAAAATGTTTCTTGTGCGTGCCTGGAATGTGATGCAAAAAAAAAAACGGTTTCATTTGATAGCGTTTTTTTGCAAAAAAAAAAATGTCGCGATACAGAGAATGGGGCGGGTTTAGGACCCCCTTTCCATACGCTGAGGGAATTCCAACCCCCGTACACATTTTATAATATTGTCCTTCATGCTTGTGTACACCTGCATACCAGACATGGAGAATAAAAGGATTGAAGATTTACATGAATTTATTTGGAAACACGTGGATTTGAATATGACACACATAGTATTTCAATGCAATGATTAAGCTCAGGGAAATGTTATAGCAACATGCGCATGGATTTAACGACATGGCAATCCCACACGACACAATGAGAAAACCACACCTTGGCTGTCTAGGCCGATGACTGCCATAAATCGTGCTTTGAGCACGCTCCGTGGCGGCATGACTGGGCCAACATGAGCACAAGATGAACGCGTTAACATGAGCAACGTAATGAGCCACACAAAGAACGAGAAATCTACTCTCCTTGTTGCAATGAACGCTATCACAACAATTTCAGGGTTACGACAAAGATACTTTCCGCACTGTGCAAAAATCAGGAACATAGTCGATGAATGGGCTAGCATGAATACGACCATTTGGAAATAATGCAATATAAAAATCAAAGAGCTTTGCTTACCACAAGGTGTTCAAATACAATATACCTCGCATCTTGCACAACACAGAACTCGAACATGAGCCAATTTTCCGCATGACACGAATCACATTGGATTACTCTCCGCTCGGAGCGCACTATTACAGGTGCTGGCTGTGCTAGAACTCTCACACCTAAAAATCACCTTCCTGAGCTTTCAAACATTAACTTGATATTAACACTTTCTTGCAATTGTAGTTCGCGATGATTTAATACGCTTCCAATGCTGCTTGAAGAATTTACATAGTGCAGATTAGCAGATGAATTAACGAACTCCCGATGCTGCTTGAGAATTCACGTAGTGCACAGCAGACCGTCCCACGGTCTCGAAGTCGTTCCCGCTCCTCGGTCCCGAAGTTGCTTCTTGCTCGCTGCTCGACCGTAGTGCGGAAGCGCTGTGCTCGGTCTCCATTTCAGGCTCTGAATTATGAGTCTGCCTGACATTGCAGGACTCATAGTGGCGGCATTATTGCAGACTCTGAAGGCGGTGCAGTTATTATTTGCTTGTAGAATCACTTGCGAGCTTGGTGTTGAAGTTCAAACATTTGGACTGCTTCCAGAGGTGTGGTTACGGGGCTGTTCTTGGCGCACTTTGCCGCTCCATTGATATGCTTCAAGCAGATCGCTCTTACACATCATTATTTTGACGGTTGCAGGTGTTGATGATTATTTTCTTGAAGCCTCGATGCTCACTTTGCTCAAACATTTAAAATTTTGCCGCTCACTTTGGGTGCATTCCGGCAGCAGCCGAAATGCTTCGTTGGGTGTGCCCTCAGATGTTGCAAATCACTTGCCTCTTTCTTGTATAACTCAAGAAAAAAAACCTCCCTAGGCTTCATCTACCCTCCTTATATACGTTTCGCTTCCTTGTTTCGAGATCAGTCTCGAAGCTTCTATTCTACAGAGGCATCATCTGTATCCTGATTGGCGGCATTCTTGTTTGTTCTGACGTTTGGGACTCCCATTGGTGTGGGCTCAGACACACCTTCTTGCGTCATTCCTTGGCAAGCGGTGATTGGCTCAGGTCGTGCGGGCCTCTGTTACTACGTCACGCCCGCCTCCTTGCTCTCCAAAGCCTCGGCTTGTGTTGTGCCTGTGTATGTGTGCTTCGATGTGTGTTTGTGTTGTATGGACGCCTGGACCGTAGAAGTTTGGACAAAGCGCCAACCGCCTTGTGACACCTTGATATATGACATCCTGTTTCAAGCACTTGAGAGCGCTGCACAAAGAACCGACCCTCGCCGACACGACACACAACACATTACAATGTTTGTAGCCCCGCAGAATGTTTACCCTTCTTTTAAAATGTTATAGCTTCACGGAATTTAGCCCAAAAATAAAATGTGATATGATTTTGCCAAATATATATGCCTTATTTATTCTATTTCACCACAAAAATGTTTTTTATGTGTTTTTTTTTTGCACACACCTAAATTTTGTGAGGTATATGTCTGTTTAATTTTGGTCACATAAAATACATTAATATCCATGTTCTTTAGTCATGATTTTTTGGAATAAAAACATCAATAGGAAAGAATCATACCGTAAAACTGTGGCAGATAACCCACAATTATATAGAGAAGTCTAAGAGGAACAGCAGGAGGAACAGAACTCACATTGATGAAGTCTAAAATCCACAATTACCTAGAGGAGTAGAGGAACAGCAGGAGACACAGAACTTATGTATATTGATAAAGTCAAAATTCAGAGCGTAGTATCTCTACTATGATGTTATTTTTATGTGACCAAAAGATCTGACATAGAAGAGATAGTAAGCTCTGAATTTTGACTCCATCTATATAAGATTTGTGGCTCCTGCAGTTCCTCTTAAGACTGCTCATGGTAATTGTGGGTTATCTGCCATCACTTTCTTTTTATGGTTCACTTTTGATGTTTTTATTAAAAAATCACAACTAAAGAATATTGATATATTTTATGCGGCCAAAAAAACTTGATGCTGTTTTTTCTAAAAAACATGTTTTTTTTACTAAAAATCATGACTAAGAAACTGGATATTAATACATTTATGTGACCTAAAGATTAAAATCAAAAATCATGTTTTAACAAAAAATCATTTGTATGACAACATGAATATTAATATATTTTATGTGACCATAAAACCATGCTGATTTTTTTCACATTTTTTAGTCAATATGCAATATGCAGTTTAATGCGCTCACGGAAATTGAAAATTCCATTCCGAAGGATCTCTAAAGGAACACGTTTAAAAACCTTTTACATGAATGCCATTCTGGTTGCTGATGCATTATTTTTGAGTTATTTAGCTTCAAAATTTTTGTCTTCCATAGCAGTCAGTTCCAGTCAGTTGCGCGCTTGAGCTGGAGCTGTTAAAGTACGTTTGGGTACTTGTAATTTATTATTAGCCGACCCTGCGGAGCCTGAACCCACTTCTAGGATGTTTTAGTTGATAACACGACAAACATTATCACCCAAAAATATTAGCGGGGCTGGGGAAGTGAATACTTGGATGTACAGTATTCACTCCTACGCTTTTGCTAATGTTCTACAGTGGCCGCCATATTGAAACTGATGTCAACTGCATATCAATTTTAGTATTCACTACCTCAGTCCCACTAATATTATTGGGGTGATAACCTGTATTGTGTTATTAACTAATACATCCCAGAAGTAGTTTCAGGCTCTGAGAGGTTGGCCAATAACATTAAAAAGTACCCAAGCGTACTCTAACAGCTCAAGCGTGCAACGAAACTGCTATGGAAGACGTAAGTTCAAAACTTGAATAACTTAAAAATAACGCATCTGCAAGCAGAATATTCTTGTAAAACATTTTTAAATGTGTCCCTAGTGATTCTTTGGTGTGAAATTTTTAATTTGCATGAGCACATTTAACTGCATATTGACCATTTTTTTTACAAAAAAGCATGTCTAAAAAATATGGATATTAATATATTTAATTTGACCAAAAAAATCATCTTGTTTCTTACATGTTTTTTTACAAGTCATTAACGTTAATTTTTTAGTCATGACTTCAGTGAAGAAAATGGTTATTAATGTTTTATGTGACCAAAACCATGCTTTTTTTTTATAAAAGTTTTTTTTACAAAAAATCTTTAAAAAATATTTTTTGCCATTTTTTGTAAAAAGCATTGTTTTTACAAAAAGCATGGTTTTTGGTCACATTTAATACATAAATGTACACATTTTAAGTCATGATTTTTCTGTGAAAAAGATGTTTTTTAAAAAACAGCAGGTTCTATTTGGTCAAATAAAATATATTGACATCCATGATTTTTAGTAATGATTGGTGTGTAAAAAAACGATATATTTTTCAAAAAAGCAGCATTGGGTTTTTTGATCGCACAAAATATATTATCTACATTTTTTAGTTATGATTTTATGTAAAGAAATGTTTTTTGAAAAAACAAGCACGTTTTTTTTTGGTCACATAAAAGATAATAGAACCCATGTTTTTTCAGTCATGAATTTTTTTGTAGAAAAACATGTTTAAAAAAAACAGGATGGTTTTTGGTCCCATACAATATATTAATATCCATGTTTTTTAAGTCATGATTTTTATGTAAAAAAAACATGTTTTTTTTCACATAAAATATAAAGGGTGGGGCAGAAAAACCTATCCGATTTCAAATCCCTTTTTCTCAGAAGCGGGCGCAGGTAGAGTAGTGGGGTAAAAACCGTTAGAAAGCCGGTTTTATGCCATTTGTCAGTAGTCAACATGCCTTGGTCTGGTGAACATCGTGCTTTTGTTATTGAGCGGTTTATCGAATGCGGCGGTTTGATAATTGCTACACAACGTGCTTTTCGAATTCATTTTGGACTCGGGCGTCATGATCCTGTTCCACATCACGCTACGATTAAAGTGTGGGTGTCAAATTTTAGACAGACAAGTTCAGCATTGAAAAAGAAGTCGCCTGGACGTCCCAGGACAGCAACAGGACCTGAAAACGTGGCCAATGTGAGAGCCGCGATTGAACGTTCCCCGTGTCGTTCGGCGCGAAAACATTCGCTCGCTTTGGCAATTTCCAACCGCAGTATTCGGCACATTTTGCACCGGGACCTCAAAATGCATCCCTACAAAATGGTTGTTGCACAGGAATTAAGTGAAAGGGATTTTGAAACCCGTACGAACCTGTGTCGCGATCTCCGAGAACTCCCAAACGACGATGTTGTGCTCTTCACGTACGAAGCCCATTTTCACCTATGTGGTGCCGTTAACAGGCAGAATTTTCGATATTGGAGTGACGAAAATCCTCGAGAAATCCATCAGGAACCCCTCCATAGCCCAAAAGTGACTGTGTGGTGTGCTCTTTCCCGCCTAGGCATCTGGGGGCCTTACTTTTTTGAAGAAAATGGGCAAACCGTAAAGGTCAACAGCGAGCGCTATTGTTTCATGCTGGAAAATTTTCTTAGACCCAAAATGGAAGAAAATGGCGTGGAAAATGTGTGGTTTCAACAGGATGGTGCAACCGCCCACACATCGCGACGATCAATGGACATTCTCAGGGAACTGTTTCCCGGTCGCCTCATTTCCCTGAGAGGTGATCTTGGCTGGCCGCCGCGCTCACCGGATCTCACTCCATGTGACTTCTTCCTTTGGGGTTACCTAAAATCGAAGGTTTACCAGCATCGACCAAGGACCCTTTTTGCTTTACGAAGGGAAATTGCTCGAAGGGGAAAGGGGAAATGACGGTGAAAGTCATTGAAAGCTACCGCGAGCGCCTAAATCAGTGTATCCGCTCCCAAGGACGACATTTGAGTGATGTGCTTTTCAAAACTTAAATTTAAAAATGGCATAAAATTTGCGATATGCTAACAAAAAAATTTTTTGACAAGTTGAGTGGTTTTAATTTTATAACGTTTTGAAATCGGATAGGTTTTTCTGCCCCACCCTGTATTAATATCCATATTTTTTAGCCATGTTTTTTTGTAAAAAAAACATGTTTTAAAAACAGCATGTTTATTTGGTTATTTCTCTATCAATGGCCATAAGAAAAGATATATTATAATAACACACTACTTGGGAAGTTGAAAGTGATTCACATGCATTGTAAAATAAGTGAAATATCAAAACATGAAACCACACGAAATAAAAAATTCAATTAAACCATAGAAAACCATGAATTAAGAAATATGCTACTTTATCTTATTATCTGACATGAAAACAAATAATGTAAAGTGCTTGTTTTCCTTGCTGAGTTATTTTCAAACAAGGCATTTAAAAATAACCAAAATATCAACGTTTTTTTTAACCATGGTCTTTTTTTGTAAAAAACATGTTTTTTTAAAAAAAACGGCACGGTGTTTTTTTGACCTGCATCACTATGCCTGGAGTAAGAGACAGTGACTGGAATGAGCCAGTCATGTAGAGTGGTCAGTAATGACCCAATATGCCTGGGGATGGTGTTTGACCCACTGGTTATCCCAGTGATGCCGTCCAATGGCAGCTCGTGACAAGGATTGGTAGATCCTGAGTAGTTTAGTGGACAAGTCTGGTACCAGGCGCTGAACTCTTTGTGTGAAAATTGTGGAGGGAATTGTAGGCCGTTACAAAGGCCCCGACGCTGTTGGCCCTCAATTCCAAGTCCATTGGATTTGACTGAAGAAGAGAGCTAAGTGGGGCTTGAACAGCTGATTTGAATTGGACATAGATCAGCCGTGTTGTAATTAAAGTTCTCATCTAATGAATTTGATGAGTGATAACTTGGATGGGTGTCTAAAGAGACGATTTTAAAGAAGGTTTGCTGGCGGCAATCGCGCAGTAAGTAAATTTATTATTAGTATTTCTTTTTTGTAGAGACAATTCAAGACATATACACATGATTTCACTAGCATTATGTATCTATTATCTGAAACAGTAGGTAGATATTTACTCACGGGAGAGTCAACTGACTCTGACAACATGACTTGCTGTCCAGAGGAGTCAGAAAGTGTCAGTGAAGACTTGATACTCGGTACTAATTCAATGGACAATAAAGTGTTATTGGGTTCTTTTCAGGTCACAACAAATGAGCCCCTGCCTGATAGAATTTGGTCAATGTCGGGTTTAATGCGATCACGGAAATTAATAATTCCATTCCAGAGAATCATTAAAGGAACACATTTAAGAATGTTTTACATGAATGACATTCAGTTTCTGCTTGCTGATGCGTTATTTTTTAATGATTTAACTTTGAAGTTGGCTTTCGCACGCCAGGGAAGCAAGCGCGCCAAGCGTAATTTAATTAATAACGGAAGCTAACGTCCTATTACAAACATAAAGAGGTTGGGTTGTGAGGGGGAGCCACAGTTCTTCTACCTAGTGAAAATTATAAATGAAGGTTTCTAGTGACGTTTGTTTACTTCATCTCCAATGGCGGCTACCTGGTACCCAAGATGGCGGCCGCCGTCTTGGAGCTGATGTAAACGGACGTCACTAGAAACCTATATTTATAATTTTCACTAGAAGAACTGTGGCTCCCCCTTATGACCCAACCTGTTTATGTTTGTGATAGAGTGTTAACTTACGTTATTAGTTGAATTCTTCTTGGTGCTCGCTTCCTTTTTTTTACTTCAAAGTTGAATAATTTGAAAATGACACATCAGCGAGCAGAATGTCATTCATGTAAAACGTCCTTCAATGGGTTCCTTTACTAATTCGTTGAAATGAAATTAATAATTTCCGTGATTGCTTTAAACCTGACATTGACCAAGAATTTCAACTCTTATGGTTTTAACTGCTGTAAGCCATAGATCTAGCACATCCTTGGTGGCAGATAGCAATCCTGGAAAATTTGAGTCATCTCATATTCCTTGTAATGACAATGACATGCTAAAACTCTTGAATGATAATCAAGCCTTGGTATATGTGAAGCGTTTGCCAGGAATCAATTTTTAGGTTTTCCGTATCTAAACATAGTTAATTAGATCGAAATAAACAAGTTTTCTTCTATGCATTTTTTGTCAGAAATGAGTATTTTACGAGTGATAGCTGTTAGTATTGAGGATTAACTGGGAATTGATGTGATTTTTTGGTGCCTAATCATAGTTAATTAGATCAAAATAAACAAGTTTTCTTCGATGCATATTCCATCGTAAATAAGTGTTTCACCAGTTGTAGTGGTAAATTACTTGCCGCAACGCAAGTGTTTAAAGCGGGAAGTATTTTATTGAGCCCGGCGTATGGAAACACTGCAATGGAGTCTCGCTTCCAGCGTGCTCGTCATCAAAGACTAAACTAAACCTACCGCGCTAACTCGTAAAATATTCATTTGACAAAAAAAGTGTATGAAAGAAAAGTAGTTTATTTTGATGTTATTAGCATGATTCAAGCAACAAAAATTAAAAAATCGATTAGTAGCTGTTTATTCAATCGCATTCGTCATCAAAGACAAAAATTAACATGGCACTTTAACTCATAAAATACTCATTTACGACGGAAAGTGAATAGAAGAAAACTTGTTCATATTGATCTCATTAACTATGTTTAGGCACCGAAAACTTAAAAATTAATTACTGATAAACGCTTCACATCTACCCAAGCCTCTTCTGCTTAACAATCTGTCAAGCATGAGAACTCTGATCCTGATGTCTTAGCTTGTTGTCAATGGAGCTTGCAGGAAAAATAGTAAATGTTCAGGAGAGGACCATAATCGATTTTCCACTTTTCGGTGCCTAAACATGGCTAATTAAATCAAAATAAACAGCTTTTCTTCTATGCTTTTTCCATCGAAAATTAGTATTAAACGAGTTATAGCGGTAGGTTTAGTTTGGGTAGAGTGCGATTGGGTATTTTGTAATTTATTATTTGCCGGCCCTGCAAAGCCTGAATCCACTTCTAGGATCTTTTAGTTAATAACACAATAGGGTACTTATAAAGATAGCGGACGTTTTCAATGTCTTCATCTCAACACACTTCAACAGCCAAATCACAAAGTCCAGCGTAAACCTGGTGCCATAAAACTACCAACAAATGATGCCAGAAGACATTTATGAAGTTTCGGTGACTTCGGGTTGAAATTTATTCAGTAATGCTAATTTTAATATAGCCCGCAAAATGAGTGATTATAGTGCTTTGGCGGGCAGTTGAAGGATAAACGAAACTTAACGGACATTTGAATGCTGTCCGGCTAACAGTCTCAGGACACTTGACAGTGTCTGTTTAAAGGCCTTGGACAGTTTGAAAACGTATGAATTTAAATGAGCATTGTATCCTTTCATTAATTAAATTCATATTAGTTTCATATGTATTTAATTTGATAGCCAATACGCATTTTTACTAAATTTTATTAGCGTATATTTCTTACAGTTCGGTACTTGAAGTGGTTTGGTTTGGTGATTTCAGTTGTAGATAATTGACGAAGAAAATATATCGTTTACACCAAATTTGCATCCGAAATAATGGTGAAAGAGGCAGTTGAGATCTTATTGGATACAAATATTTATATAAAAAGTATGTTTTTATGCTGAACATAGGTAAAATATACAATTCCATGATGGTTGACATTTTATTCAATCCACAATTGGTTGTGTTGCAGTCAACCCAGCTGTTGGTTACCATGAAATAAAGTATAAACAATGCAACGAAAATTGTTTCCTTTACATTCACCCTCTTGCATGGTTAACTTATATAGGTACTGAAAAATGAAATAAATTGCCGTAGAACATAAAATTAGGTACCTATGCTATCATTAAATTTCTTCGTCACATTCTTAAGCATAATAACCGCAAAATAAAACATTTTGAAACCAACTAATAGGCCTATTTATTGAATATTCATCCTCAATGCAAAATGAAAAATTGACGCTAGGCCTGTAACAAAAAATTACGGCTTATTATTCTTCTTGGCAGGTTTTGATTTCTTCTTCAGAATTTCACAAACTTTGCATGTGAAATTTGATTTTTATATTTCACGATTTGTCATTTTTTCGATTTCTTCTGATACACATTTTTTGTGGCACCAACGGTGACATGACGAACATCCAATCCATCTATTTCCAACATCCCAGTCTTCATTTCCCTTGCAAGCGATGCAAAGATTCTCTTGCTGTAATAGGTCTATATCGTCATCACTTGAATCACTGTACTTAACTTCTTCGTCACTTTCCTCTTTTTCATCTGATGATGAACGTCGTGTCTTTCGTTTCTTCTCTTTAGAGGCCATCTTCTCTTGTTTCTTTTCTTCGCGATCTCTTTTTCGTTTTTCCTTAGCTTCCATTTCTTTTCTCTTATTTTCTTGAATTTTTGTCAAAATTTCTATGTACTGTTTTCCTGTTAAAGCAAGTGGCACTTTAGACATTGTTTTTGTGACCTTCCTTGTTATTATTGTTTGATCAGAGATTTTTAGATGAGATTTAAAGGGAGAAAATGCAAAATGATCATATGCTGGAACAGAGGAGTTATGACTAGAAGATGGTGTAGATGATGGAGGTAGCGCTGAGCTAGCGAGAGAAAATAAGCATCTGGATGTCGAAGGGCGCAAGTGTAGTGGGGTGATTCACCAGTCTCCTAAACCGTGTTTTCTAATGAGATGGTGCAATCTGCCTGTTCCCCTAACCCCTATTTTTCTGTTTCAGAACAGATGTATCAGTGTTATATAGTAAAGGAGAAAATTTCTAAGAGCAGCATTATAGCGTACAGGCAATTTATTCAGAGCGGCACCATCCAGCAAGGGTAAGAGTAATAGGCAGCGATAGGATTGAAATGAAAGAATGAACAGGTTTAGTGATTTATTGAAATATTTATTTGTAAATGATATTGATTATTTGTTATGTGAAAGTGAGAAACTATGTACCTTATTGTCTGTGTTATCATTAGAAGTTACTATTTATTATGCGTGGCGGATTGGCAGGAAGACCTCCAAATCGACCTCCAAACCTCCGGACCAACCTCCAATTGGAGAGCAGAAGCAGAGGCCAATCAAGATACTCCAGAGCCATCACCCAGAGCCCTGTGGTACCAGCCTCCACAGCGTGAGACCAATAACAGCCCACAACGGCTGATTCTCCCTCCGGCGTTTCTCGCCGCGGCGGTACTCCACCTGCTGCCGTTATACTTCAGCACCTCCCACTGCTGCTGTACTCCGGCATACCCTGCTGTTGCTGCACCCCGGCCTAATCTGTCGCCGCGGCGCCCTGGCCTACTCGGCTGCTGCCGTAATCCGGCATATCCTGCCGCTGCCGCACTCTGGCATCTGCTGCTCTTGCGCTCCTACCGCTCTTGCGTTTCCTACAGGTCGAGCATTGGGTCAGCCATTATTGCTGGTTAGGAAATCATCCTGGGGATGCTGCTGTGCTAAATTGTTCCTAGTATAGTAGGCTACTATGTCATAATTGAGTGTTTATTTTGTGCGGGTCGTAGGTAGGTTAATTATTAGTGTCCACACCTGGTTATTTTCCTATGTATATGCCTGTAATCATTGTTAATAGTGTATCAATGAACAAAAAAAGGAAGAGAATTGTAAACCCATTACCTGGGAGTGTCGGCTTATTTATTCACCTTGAGACAAGATAGAAGTCATAGGTAGGTTAGGTCTCTCACAACCAATGTACATTAGTGCTATGGATCTAGGTCACATATGTTGATGGTAGGAAGCCTACCTGTCCCCCAACACAAGGCTGTTGGTTTTGGTAGCGAACTGGCTATAGAAATAGCTCTTGAGGGTGTTGAGAAATCACTTAACAGATTGCCAGCAGGTGAACCTCTATCTATTTGAATAGGTGAGGAAACTGCAGTGGCTGAAGCCTTGCGGTAGGACATTCCATTCTTAATGGCTGCCACTGCAGTAAGTAGCTGCTCTTCATTATACACCGGCTTCTTCCGTTTAGGGGCCATCTAATAGAGATATAAATGGGTGAATTCATAATATGTCCGATATTCTTCAGACCTGATTACTACCAGACACCTGGCGTCCAGACTCCTAAAATGATGATAAAATTTTTAAGGTTCTCGGACACATCCAAATTGTGTTCTGTGTACAATACATGGTGCTATAAACGTTTCAATAACAAACATGACACTCGAGCTTCAATATGGCGGCAAGATCGTTTGAATGAGCAACACCTTCACACTTAAATTTCATCTTTCCCCGCGATCTATCCATATTTTTTTGGCAGAAATTGCAGCAATGTGTAGTCTGTAGTAATTAGATTCCATTTTCATATGTTCGAAACTTATTTTATCATGATTAACCACTTTTAAACGAGGACTGAAGTATCACTTATACGAACCTGTCACTGTCGATGCACAGAATCTATGAAGTGCGCCAATAGAAAAAAATAGAGCATAAGTGTCCGGTATGCTTAGTGTCCACGATCCTTATAACTACCCTAGAAATTATCACCCAAAAATAACAAGTTATAGCGGCATGTTTATTTTCGTCTTGGATGTCGGGAATGCGCTCGATCATTCGAGTGCATCGGAAGGGAGAGTCCATTGTAGTGTTGCCATCCGACGCTCTCGATGAATTACTTTCCGCTTCAAACACAAGTTGCGGTTAGTAATTTACCGCTATAACTTGTTTCAATACTCATTTGCGATGGAAAGTGTACAGGAAAAAAATTGTTCATTTACATTTAATTAGCTATGTTTAAGCATCAAAAAGTGGAAAATTGATTGTGGTCCTCTCCTGAACATTTACCGAAAAAACATTCTAAAATTGTAGCAATGTAAAACTGAAATAAATTATGTTCCATAAGTGACGTCATGACTGCAATGTTGTGAGTGATGTCACGACTGTCCTGATATGTACGTAATCATGTAATCAAATTATTTTAGATCTATCAGTAAATTTATAGAAAAAATGCTGAAGCAATTGCATTTCTAGGTTAGTACAATTGTTTAAATAAGCTAACCTACCCTACATAACATCAACGTTCATCCCAGCCATAAAAAACAAAAATCAAAGTACTGCTGTTACATGGTAAATACTGATTTACAATGAAAAACCAATAGAAGAAAAATTGTTTATTTCTATCTCATTACCATAATACTAGCTAGAGTAATTGGAAAATTGATTAGTGTCCAGTGATAAACAACAACCAATTCTTTTCAAATGAGCTGAGACTTCTAAAATGTTCAATCATCTAACTTTGCCCGAGCAAAAGACATTGATGTCAAGAAAAACATGAGCCGTAAACTTCCTAATCACTAGAACCCATAGACTCTAAGATCCAATCTCACCTGCTCTCTACTTCAAAGATGGAAGACTGGAGGGTCTGATGTAGACTTCAACAAGTCCTAGAACAGTCTCTAGGAGTTATTGAGCCTTTTGGCTTAGACACCAATGATGGAAGAAATCAAGAAGTTTCTCAGCCTAAAGCTTTCTAATGTAATCAGTGTCAAGCAGGTCACTAAGGGTAAGGACAAGAAACCAACCTTATACCTTCTCCTAATCTTCCAAGGTTCTGAACTACAAAAGTGTGTTTACCAAGGCTATGAAAAATTTAATGTTTGGATTTTTGTTGATGAAATCTTGGCAGGTCTTAATTGTCAGGATTCTGGACATAATGCTTCTAGCTGTAGATTCCAACCAAGGTGTGTGGTGTGTTCAAGACCTCATAACTCAAGGAATTCCAGTGGCAACTGCAAAGGGAAACACACAGCTAGTTATGTGGGCTGTCCCCTTGCGAATCTAGCCTTAGTTATTGGAAATTTCCAAGCAGAAAACAAACTTTCCTACCGTGATGCAGTCAAAATGGTTAAAAATCACTCTACAAAATTACTTGAAACTACTAGCAATATACCTATCTCAAACAGTGATACTCCTGCTGAAAATACCCATAGCAAAAATAGACCTAAACCTGATGCAGCAAACACCTTCCTAAGCTCTAGAAAAACTTCATCTTCTCTTGTTTCTTTTCTTCGTGATCTCTGTTTCGTTTTTCATTAGCTTCCATTTCTTTTCTCTTTTCTGAATTTTTGTCAAATTTTCTATGTACTGTTTTCCTGTTGAAGCAGGTGGCACTTTAGACTTTGTTTTTGTGACCTTCCTTGTTATTATTGTTTGATCAGAGATTTTTAGATGAGATTTAAAGGGAGAAAATGCAAAATGATCATATGCTGGAACAGAAGAGTTATGACTAGAAGATGGTGTAGATGGTGTACACAGCCCCTGGTTATGACATGGTCCACAAGCTGATGCTGAAGAACTTGACCCCATGATATCAGACTTGGCTGTTGTAAATATTGAATTGGAGCTTTGGCAAGGCCCTCATTCCACCTTGCAGGAAGCTTGCTATTGTTCTCCCTTTTCCCAAACCTGGTAAGCCACTATCAGACCCAGGTGCATACAGGCCCATCTCTCCCCTGTCATGTGTTGCCAAATTGTTAAAGAAATTGGTAGCAGATTATATCACACTTGGAGATTTCAGATTCATTTAGTTTGACTCACGGGGGTTCCAGAAGGAGGCTCAGCAATCTAGACCAAGTTGCTAGGTTGGAAATGAGCATCAGGCAGGCAATAGTTAACCTTATCTGACATTTGTATTGCCATCTTCTTTGACTTGAGCAATGCATATGATAGTGTTGGGCATACTGGTCTTTTCAAACTGTGTGTGGGATTAAGGGAAAAATACTGTGTTAGATAAGAGAGTTTTTAAGTGATCGCAAATTCATGGTATTTTGGAGAGAAATTACTCATCAGAGGAACCAATCACTTCAGGAGTTCCGCAAAGGTCCATACAATAATACCTGCAAAACTGCGCTAACTCGTTCCGAAATTGCTGCGCAGTTTTGAGTGCAAGTGAAACTTATTTCTAATTACAGAAAAATTAAAAACACCGTAACTCTGTTATTTACGTACACCAATGCAAACTGCCAGAGTTTTCATGAATTTCTTATAAAAAACTAAATTGACGTTTAGGATAATCAAAAATTGTAATACTTTCAGTTCATATGTGATTGAATACTTAACGCATAGATGTAACATTATAAGGTTATATACTTTTACAAACATGATATGAAAGTTTTGTCTGAAATTTTACGTTGCTTGGATGCAGTTACATAGTTAATATGTATCAATGAAAATATAAATAAAGTACAATATATAGATCAGCTATTTATTCTTCTCAATACTGTAATAGTTCATTAGTGCGTTAATAGATTGCTAGAATTATTTTAGTCTCTTGGGATCCCTTTCTACTTCTGATGTCTTTTTCTTAAGTTTAGTTGCAAGTTTATCAAATTCAGTTCATGCTCCACAATTATCGTTTTCTTCAGTATTCCTGCTTTCCATTTCTAAATATTTTTCAGGAGCATTGGCTTCAGTCAGATCCTTATAAATTTGAACTAATTCATCATTTTACAGCTCATATTCATTATATTTTTTTTCCCACATCTTCTATTGTCATATCATCAAAATTAGTTCTTTTTGCAAGTTCTTTAATCTCTTTTTCTAATTTTAGCCTCTTAAGACTTGGGTTTTCGTCATTCTCTCTTTGGCTTTGAACCCATTGGTATAGAATAGATTCAGCAACAGCAATCATCTCTTCTGTGCAACTTTTTCTACTTTGCAGTACTGCATTGGGGTATGTGTCTGGCTGCGGCATACCCCTTAATTTTATCTTTATTTTGAATAGTGAGTCTAACGGTGGATTCAGAAACTCCAGTTTCACGAGTAATTGCCATTACTATCATTCCTGCTTTAAACTTTTCAATAATTTTTAATTTGTTGTCTATACTTAGTTGTTTTTTCTTTGTAACACCAGCCCTTTCCTCATTGCAGAATTTTTTTTTAGTTTGATGCTCCATACGTAGGGGTTTACTCTGTAGAACTAAATATGTGTACTACAATTTCTGAGCTACATACTTTTTCTTTGTTAATTGAGAAGCTGTCTTCAGTAAAACAGCTGCACATTGACTAGCGTAGTTTCTAAATTAAAATCGTAGTTTTGAAGTTTCGTAGTTTTGAAGTCAGCAGTTTTGCAGGTATTACTGTACTGGCCCCAGTGCTGTTTAACATTATGTCTGACCTCCCAAGAGTGGAGGGTGTTGCACTATCAGAGTACACAGACAATGCAACCCTTTATTGCCAAGGGGAGAACTAACCCCATGTAGCTAGGCATGTACAAGGAGATAGCACAGTTTTAAGAGTGGACTAGGATTTGTGGTTTTCATCTGAACCACTCAGACCAAAGCAATGTTCACTAGGAAAATTATACTACCCCCCTATATTACATTAAATTTGTATCAAACCATAGATATTTAGGCATAACCTTTGATGCTCCTGGCCTTACATGGAATAGCCACATCCAGCAGCTATAAGGTAGAAATGTGTCAAAATTTTATTTAATGAAAGCTATATCAAATCATTACAAGGGAGCCAAAAGGAAAATGTTATTTATGATTTACAAGTCTGTTATCTGTTGCAAATTAGACTATGGATCAGTCTTTTATGGTGCTGTCCCAAAGTCCCATTTATAGAAATTGCATATAATACAGAACACTTGTTTAAGAATTGCCACTGGTGCTAGGAGCATATCACCTATTCTATCTTTGCAAGCTGAGGCTCATATACCTCCCTTGAAGTTGCATAGAATGTCAGTACTATTAAGATACTATTGTCAGATTAGTGAACTGCCCAGAGACCTTCCAATCTCAAGGGAGCTATTCAACCTTTGTCTTCACTGACTAGTAGACCCTGGGCAGGACATACTATTGTTCCCCCACTGGTTGTGAGGGCCAAACGAGCTTGTGGTTTTCTGAAGTTGAAACATTTTCCTCAGAATTTTGAGAACCCTTGTATATGCTATCACACCATGGACAGATATAAATAAACTTTTTATTCTGGATTTTATGACTGCTAAAGTTGCTTCAATTTCCAATCATTAAGGGGACGGTTCGGGGTAAAAAAAAGTCTGTAAGTTCTCGGTGGATTTTTCTGAGATATCTACCGAAGGTGTAAATTGTTGTGAATATTTTTTCTATTTGTGCGTTTTTTTCGTAACCATACATGAAAAAAATTATTTTTAAAAAAACATGAAAAAACATGTGTTGCGGAAAATCCTACTCCTCCTACAATTTTGAACTCAGAGAACTGAGAAAATATTTTATAGATAGGAAATTGTCTTGTCCAGAGATCCGGTGCAAAAGTTTTTCGATTATTTGATTTTTTGAGTTTTGAGAACTTTTTTCCCTAAAAATGACCTTTTTTTCCACTTTTTTGAATAATTTGCTTCTAATTTTTAAGGTGAATTGAAATAAAAAAAAATTTTGCACCGGATCTATTTTCCCTTTCAAGCGCTATCAATTGGTATGCTCGCCATCTCTGTACCTTCAAAACTGTGGGAGGAGTAGGTTTTCGAAAATCAAAAAGTGAGTTTGCAGAAACATTATTTTTCCGTAACAAAAATTTTTTTCGTTCTATACTAATTTTTAAATTGAGTCTTATGAGCAATTTGGTACCTTCTTATGTACCTTTAAAACAGTGGGAAAGGATCCATATCAAAAGTCAATAAATACATGTTTCAGAACAGGGTTTTTTTTAACAATTTTTTTTTCCAAAGCTGGCTAATTTTTTTTTCAATTAACTGTATTGCTTTGTAGCTCTTTTTAAGCCCTTTCGATTGATACAATTGCCATTCCTGTAGCTTTAAAACTCCGGGAGGCGTTTATGTTTACATAGCCAGCTAATTAGCTGATGACTCGGCAGCCGGACTCAAAACACAAACACTCAATTACACCATCATAGTTTATCACTGAGTAATAGAATGTTTCGTTTGAGTACAAAAGCATTTCAAGTAAGGCCATGAATGAACTCTCATGCTATTCCCATAGAGAAACACTCAATACTGGCTCGTAATGGAGGGGAAAAGGGAGGTCACCCATCCATTGGTGCACCCCAAGGTCACACTAGTGAGCGTCTTTTACCCCGTCCAGAAGACTAACCAATTGACGTACTTGAAAGCCAACTATATCGTTGGATGCGCAAGAAAAATCTCTATAAGATGAATTTATAAACCGAAAAATGACCATAATCCGAAAATAGACCCGAACCGTGCCCTTAAGCATTTTGTACCCTGAGTTATTTGCTGGAATTTAAGTTTGAGTCATACCTTCAAGTACAGTATATACTGATGGCTCAAAGTATCTTAGCCCCAAAACTCCAGCAGCAGCTGCTGTGATATTTAAAGCCCCGAAATACTACTCTGCTGCATAACTAGAAACAACCATTCTAGGCTGTGAATTATTTGCTATGAAAGAATTGGTGAAGTATCTTTACACATATGAATCTCTAACTGGAGCAGTCATTTTTGTTGATTCTTTGTCTTCAGTGTCACTTTTGAGGAACAGAATGCCCAAAAATTATGTACATTTAATCTTTGAAATTCACAAATATATGATCTTAGTGTTAGTGATATCCAATGCATACTCTGGTCATGAAGATCTGGAGGACAATGAGTTGACTGATTTGGTAGCCATGGTAGCTCACATTGACATTGTGACTCGATCCGTACACAGTGCTAGTATTGACATGGTATGCACAATTAACAAATCTGTTGTTGAGTACCTACTGGCAAGAATGGGAGCTGAATGAAATAAATGTCAAGTAAGAGAAATATGCTTCTGAAGTCAAAAGGAACTCTGTCTTACTGAGGAACAAGCAGTGGAGACAGCCATGGCTAGGCTCAGAATTGGTCATGTGGGACTAGTGTGACTAAACAAGCAACTAACTTGTTAATAATAATCTAGGTGACTCTAACCTTTGTTCATGTGGTTTTATTGAGTCTGCATCCCACTTTTTTTCTGCAGTGTCCCAAACATGCAAATGAAAGAACAACTCTTTATGATGAATTGCACGCCTTGGGTATATCGTTTACCATTAAGAACATCTTAGGAGGAGGCAATTTTGATAGAGGCAAGCAACATGAAATTTTGAATGCTATGGCTAAATATTTGATATGTACTAAAAGGTTAAGGGACTTGTTGCCACTAACCACTAACTTTAGCAATGAAGTCTGTTCAACTTCCAAAAGAAAGCAGTATGGCTGACTGTCAGTGAGAATGTCTTGGGTATCTCAAGTGAAATAAATGTAAGAGAGACCTTCTATGTGAGAGATTTTCTCCTGACTTTTAGCTATACCATGTCAGAACTCGCAGCAGAGAGCACTAAGGTTAATTTTCTAAGGTGCATTCCAGTGGTAGTTAAAGTAGCAGTATAATAGTGTAGTTTGGGAACCCACTCATGAAGTTACAAATCTCTGGATCCCTAATGTATTTTGTACTTTTAAGGTGCTCCAGGTTGTGGCACCCTGGCTGGACCATTTGCCCTCCTACTGTCAGTGACTCTATACTGTGTTTGTAGTTAGGTAGTCCCCATTAATCAACAAACATGCTCTAACAAATAAGGATCCATTATTGTGCTACTTTAATGCGTGACTTCTAAATTCATCTTTGCTCATAGTTAACTTAATATAGGTATCCATTTGCATTTATTCTTCCATGTTCCCAGGCATGCTGTGACAAAAGAACAATTAATAACTGAGGTGCATGGTCAAACAGGAACCAGGATCTTCTAAAACTTAAATAACCAAGGAAGAAGAGCTATCGAGTGGTTGTGTAGACGGACTCGATTTTGAACAAGTGAAATATCAATTGAATAATAAATAAAAGATGTTTTACTCCAATCAAGCCTGTGACATACCATCTTGTACATTGGTTTTTCAAATGGCATATAACTAACACCACGGTGCAATGACAAATACCCCCCTCAGGGGGATAAAAGTATTGTATTTATGAGAATTAGCGCTCCCGGGGGGACTATGAGAGGGCCTGAGCTAAAGGTTAGGTAGGCTTGCTTTTTGTTGAAATAAAATAGGTTTTTGTTTTGTTACGGACCATCTTTTTTCGGTTCACTGCTGTCCTGTTTTTCAGCATCTACTACTTTCTTCTTTAACTTTTTCTTGTTTCATGAACTTCTTACTTAGCTTCATGTTTCTGTGCACCTTGTGCATAGATTCTGCATTCCCTCAACTCCATACTAAATGGTGCCTTCCTCCTTCCTCTCTTAGAACATCTTTGTCGTGCAGTTAAGGGAGGCTAAAACTTTCTTATATTATAATAATAATAATAATGATAATGACAAATATCCTTGGGCAAGTCTGTACCCATTTTTGACAGCTGGGAAGAATGGAGAATTGGGTCTGAATTCTTCCTTTTCCCCAACGGGGAAAATACCAGGGCGGCACTGCCAGGATCTGAACGTTCAACACTTAACTGTGAAGGGTGCTCGCTCTTAACTACTAGGCCACTGTGACCAGAAGCTATCAAAAAACTTGTATGAAAATGAAAAGACAGAGGAGGGAAAATGGCTACATCTCCTTTCAAGAGGAGAATCTCAAGCTTAGCCTCTTCTTGAAATTTCTCATCAGCCTCTAATATCTTCATCTACAGCACCTGAAGATAAAGATTTGCAAGGAAAGGAAGACAGATTGGATTTGAAAGCTCTAACAGTGCCCTCAGAAGTTATCCAGCCAGCAACATCATCCTTCATCAACAAAAATTGTACGTTTTATTGCAGAAATCAATATGAGATGACTATTTTTTAGGGTTTTAATGGACCCTTTAAATGAGTTCTGAAGAAGATAAGCCAACAACACCAGGGCTAAAATTGAAAGAAGCAGTCACAAGCAACATAACACCCATGTAGCCTACTGTCTTACTACAATCTGTTGTAGATAATCCTAATATCAAAAGCTCCAATGAAATTAAACTCTCTAAGGTGCTGGCAGCTTCTACTTTCAGGAACAGAGGCATTGGCAAGATCTCCAGGGACCTTAGAAGGAGCTTTCTTGTTATCATAGAAGGCTCTGTAAGAAGACGGGGTACTAGCATTCACCCATCGATACACGTAGCTGTTTGTGAACCACATAGTAAAGGAGTAATGAAACTGATTTTGAGAAATGATGGTTCATTGTGATTGGATTGAACAGGTGATTGGACATGCAATGACGAGTGACAGGGCTTAGAAACAGTGAAGACAAATCAAAAGCCAGTAAATAAAAAGCCCTGAAAACAGAGGTTTAACACAAGTGAAAATGCAGGAAAAAATAAACCATACCAGTCCTTTAGATTCCTCAAAAAACTTCAAAATTAAGTAAGAAGCAAAACAAATAAATCATGCTAAGAATGAATTCATGCTAAATAAAGTAAATGCACTGACTAAAAATGAAACAAAGTTACTGAAAAACATGGACTACAAAATGAATATGAACTAAATTAAACTCAAATCATTCAACAACACATTCAAAAGAGTAACTCAGGAAAAATATTATTACCGAAATGGTCTTGAAATCTACCAAAACTGAAAAACAATCTTTCAACAAAAAAAGAAATGAAAGAACCAATATGCCCAAAAAAAATCATGCTTAACCCTTTAATGCTCCAGAGGACACCAGTGTCCTCTCTCAAAAATACCCTCAATATATTGTATTTCTTATTCAATTAGTTCCCTAATGTGTTCTTTGAAGTTCTCTGCCAAGTGGCAGTTCCTTTCCCATCCTGATATTGGTGACTGCCTGATGCCAGCGCCAGTTTAGTGACAGTGGTTGTGTTAACGGTAATATGAGTACAAAAATTCGGTCGTTAAAGGGTTAACAAAAAGTAAATCTTGGCTTGAAGCAACAATTATATACAAGCAGAGCAGACTGTAAAATGAAGCTTCACTTACCAGATCAACACTTGATTTTATAAGGTGAAGGAATAGCTTTCCCAAGAAATATACTAGTTTTACTGTAGATCGGAGTGACTGAAAGCAAAAGAAAGTGCATTAGCCCCCGCCGACATGCTGACATTAATGAAATAGCGCGCAATATTGCCTTTGCTATTTTACTTCCAGCACGCTTATTATTATAGATAATTGTTTGAAAATACACAATTAGTAGAAAAATAGCTGCTCTTAACATTGAAAAAAACAATTTTGAAATAGCTTGTGCCATTTGTGCCATATAAGGTGTAAAAGTCTATAGACTTTTTAAAAAATATATTTTTTTAGAAGTTGTGCCATTTTTTTATCTTGACACTTTTGTATTATTTTTAGATTGATTTGTATAGAAAAGACCTGCTAAATCCAATGGTGTCTTTATTTTTTTCCTGTGACAATTAGATCAGAAGATATAGGCATTTTTGTATGAAAAATACTCTTTTTTCAATTTTGCAAAAACACAACCATTTATGTCTTTGCTATTTTATTTGTTGTATGCTTATTATAATAAATAATTGTTTGAAAATGCATGTTTTTGTAGAGAAATAGGTACTCTACACATTGGAATAAAAGATTTTGAAGTAGCTTTTGCCGTCTGTGTTATGTAAGGCGTCAAAGTCCATTGACTGAAAAAAAGCTTTTTATGGACAAAATCGTGTATTTTATTTTGTTGCCATTTTTGTATTTTATTTTATTGCTACTCGAGTAGACTCCCGCATGCGCAGCATACAACATACCCTGGGCACTCGAGTGCACAGACTGAGTCACCGCAGCACTATTTTATTGCCTTCTCATCCCTTACCCTACCTTACTACACGCTCTATACTGTGTTCATTCAATAGAGCTTGTGGATACGATTCTAGTGGTATATGGCAACCCTATATTTCATTCCTTCACACCACGCCGGCATGCTGTCTACTCAAGTGCCGAGTTAATCGACGAGGGTTAGGAAACTATTCAGACACTAAACACAGCAAAATCAAGAACAAAACAACCAATGAACACTTAAAAACTCACATTTAACTCTTATTATCAATACTTAGCATTAAAAATTATTCAAAAGGACAGGAGAAAACAGAATAAATTCAGACTGATTCATGCTGGATATTACAGATAAACAAGAAACATATTTGGGGCCATGCCTATTGCACTATCAGGACCTTTCAGATCTGTTGAACTTTAGTGAGAGGCTGGACAGTTAAATATCAGTTGACAGTCAGCATTACCAAGAAATTGCCAATGGAGAACCGACAGAGGCACTCAAAGGTGCATATTTTGATAGAACTGTGGCTGAATGGATAAACAAGAAAAAATCACAACATTAATGCTCAAAATAATTTTTAAAACAAAGTACATACCTACCACCATAGCAAGCAAAGAAGTGGAAAGCACGTGCCAACTCCAAAAGCTATCCAACAGAGATGCAGTAAGGTAAGTTTATGAGCAAACTAAATACAACCAACTCAATCTCAATAAGTGCTAACTGCTATCACTACTTTGCCAAACATCAACCAGGTTCTGGTTACATGAAGAACACAGAAACGCCAAAAACCACAAAGACTGTTGGCCCCCAAACTAATTAAGAACCTTATGTTCCCATCAAATAACATGTCACTATTAACAAGCTTGTGGAATTTCTGGTTAAGATATTTACACTGCTGGTCAAATGAATGCACCTGAGATCGTATACCAAATCGATGCAGAAACTTTTCAATTCCAGTCCCTACATGCTCCATCCAAAACTTCTGAACAATTGCTGGTTCAATCTTTGTGTTCTAACATAATTTCCTAAATAACTGTCAAAGAAATTTCAAAGACAATGCTCCACATGAAAATTACATCCTCTCTTGTCATTGAACAAACCAACCCATACAAAAAACTAAGCACAACATTAAGATGCAGTCAAAAAATCCATCAGGAAAATTTCTCCACAACACCAGAAGTCAAATAGAATCTCACTGGCACTAAGTATGCTACCAAGCTACAAAAATGTCATCAAATAAGAAAAGAAACGTCATCAAAAAGAACTATGAATATTTTGTTATGTGGTCTTTGAATGGAAAATAAAGCTGCGATTGAGAGGGTAGCGCGCCTACCAAGCACTCGGACTTGCCTTCTTCACTGTCGTCCTCAGGTGGAGAACAGTGCCAAAGACATGATGCTCTTCTAACTGTACGACCTTTCAGTGATGCAGCCGGAACCCTTCCTCTTAGGAGAAAACGAATCACTCCACGAGTCGCCGAGCACTCTCGCTCGGACAACTCCGGTTTTCACGCAACTACGCAGCTCTCTCACTACCTCACTGTATGGCGCTAGTTGCTACCCAACTAAGCAGATCTTCCACTGCCTCACTGTATACACAAAAGCGGAATGTGAATACAAAGAACATAAGCTTTGTTCTCACTCTACCTCTGTTCTGAGCACATTGCACCATGCTCGCAGCCTCTGCCGACCGCCAGCAAGATGGCTGTCTCACTCAGCCGGTGCGCACACCTTTGCAGCGCCCTCTCGCAGCAGCAGACACAACAGTTTTTACGCAACTGTCCATTCATTAAAGAGGTTTAGTGATCTCTTGACCTTATTGAGTGGTTTTGTGCGTGTGCATCCTGTGAAATGCCTAGAATATCAAATGCAGCAGTCCGTTTTGGCCAAAGATGCTTTTTTCGACTTTCAGGGGCAATTCCAGATACAATTTTTCATCTATGGAGATTTTTTGCATCGTTAAGATCAATGTGAGTACTATAAATTTCAGAGGTAGTTTTTTGATGATTTGATCAGAAATTTTTTATTGCAAAAAAAAGTTGGGATTTAAAAATTTTAATATTTTGAAAATATTTTTCTGAAGCTATATCAAAAAACTGTCTGACTTTTGTAGATATGTTCATTGTGAATAAAATTAAAAACAATCATCTCTATGTACAATATTGGCTGAGAAATTGAAATTTTTGGAAATTTGCCCTTAGGGGTAAATTCCAGAAAATTTTGAGCTATAAATATTTATTTGAATGTTATAAACAAGCTGTGAATACCTCAGAGCTTATTTCACTCCAGAAGTATTTTTTTTTATTATTGTATAAGAAAGTTTTAGCCTCCTTAATCATGACAAAGAGGTTCCAAGAGAGGAAAGATGAAGGCACCATTTAGTATGGAGTTAAGGGAATGCAGAATCTATGCACAAGGTGTACAGAAACAGTAAGCTAATAAAGAAGTTCATGAAACGAGAAAAAGTTGAAGCAGAAAGTAGTAGGTGCTAAACAACAGGACAGCAGTGAACCAAAAAAGGTGGTCCTTAACAACACAAAAACTTATTCTATTTTAACAAAATGGAAGCCTACCTAACCTTTAGCTCGGGCCCTCACATAGTTCCCCTGGTATCGCTAATTACCATACATATTCAATAGTTGTATCCCCTTGAGGGGTATTTCTTTTTAATTCTTGAATATATCATAGGGAAAAACCATCCAGGTCCCTTAGCAGTTTGCAGCAAGTATTAGTGACTTATAAGTGGGAGTGCCTCATTACAGCTATGGAAGACTTGTCTAAAAATGTTTTAGACTTATTAGTGGTGTATTAGTTTGTAAGTTCTGATAAAAAAAATTAAATTATTTAAAGGAACCAATGTATACTCTGCACTATAGTGCTTGGTAACTTTGACAATTTCTCAAAATATGGGTCATAGAATTTGACGGCCAATTTCTCCTACAGTTTTGACGCTATTGAAAATTTTTTTTGCAGTGTGAAGACCATGATGAGTATTATACAAACTAGGATATTTTTTTGAAAAGTTTATTAGAAATTTTTTCATTGTCCATAAAAATAAGATAATGTTTTTAATATTCAAATAGTTGTAAGTTTTTTTTTAGCATAAACAAAAATCTGCAAAAAGTTATGGTAGATATTTTCATTGTAAATCAAAGGAAAAAAAATATTTATCTCTATGTACGATATTGGGTGAGAAATAAAAATTTGTAAAATTTTCCTTGAAAGGGGGAGGGGAGTGGGGGTGTGGGCATATTTCAAAAAAATTATATGCTATAACTGTCTATTTAAATGGTATAAATATGCTGTGAATGCCCAAGAGCTTATTTCACTCCAGAAGCATTTTTTATCTATTTTCAAACATTTTATAGGAAAAAAGCGTTTGATTTCCTTAATGTGTTGTAGGCTGTGCATTTTGAGCTTGAGCTGCTTGGCATGTTCAGCTTATGTCTTTCCCAAGCTATTAATTTATTTTTGCAGTTGTAGGACCATAATGGATTTTATTCCTTGGTAAATTATCTGTACTGTATAATGACCTTATTATTTGGGTCTGGAACAAAATATTATGGTAATTTCTCTCAAACTATCATGAGTGAAAGCCAGTGAATGTGAACTTTTCATCATAGCATTCAGAAAATAGGAATGATGCAAGGGATTTCCTAATGTCCATCAGAAAGAACTCTGGTAAATTTAAGGTTAATGCAGGTTCTAAAGCAAGTCACTTCCTTGAATTAGTAAGAAATAAAACTTCCTAAAAGATATTATAAATAGTGTTCTTGTGGTTGCTGTAATTTAAGATTTTTCAACTGAAAATTTCACAAATTATGTAATTTTCAGTTTTTGTGGCCAAGAAGTGCTTTGTACCTGTGCCTTTTTCATTTTTAAATCAGTGTGATTCACTTGTTCTTTTCTTTCAGGTTTACCAATGTTTCTTCCTAAGACTTTGATATTCAATATTACCAGTAATCATAGAAAGCAACTAATTTCCAGGAACACTATTTGCTCCCTTCAAAATAATTCTAAAAATTGCTTGAGATTTGAATCAATTTTTTGCAGAATAATTCATTACCAATCACTTTCTTGTCCATCTCATCAACTGAAACAGTTTCAGTTTGATTCAAATGTCAAATGTGCACTAACTTTTGGAATCTTGACAAAGAATGCAGGCTCTGTATCAATTCAGCAAAGCTGTAGCAAAAGTTTCAACCTCCAGGAAAAAAGAAGAAATATGGTCAAAGTTCTGAATGTTGCAGAAAAGAATGATGCTGCCAAGAATTTGGCAAGCATTTTGTCACGTGGAGGATCAACAAGGGTAAGTTTTGGCCACTATACAGTCTTATAATACAAGGTATTATTTGACCATTAATATTATCTAAAATCTTTGAGATATCAGTATTTCCTTAATTATTTTTGACAATGTGTACTTTCAAAATATTTTCAGCCTTTTTTCATGTTGCTGTTGAAAGTATTTGCATTTTACATATTTGGGCAATTCTATTGATTTCATTTGTATTTCTCAGAATAATGTGTAATTTTGATATTTACTAAATTACTAAAGCATTTCAAGCAAAGCCATGAATGAACTCTCTTGCTATTCTCGTACAGGAACGCCCAAAACTGATTTGTAATTAGGGGGGGAAGGGGGAAATCACTCATACACTGGCGCGCCAAGGTCACGTTACTGCGCATCTTCTACTCCGTCTAGGAGACTTACCAATGTACGGACTTGAAAGCAAATTATACCGTTGGATGTGCATGGAAATTCTCTTTAAGATGAGTTTATAAACCATAAACCTACCAGTAGTAAGCAGCCTACCAATCAGGGCACAATTCACCACAATTAGCTTGAAATGGAAATTATTTAATAAAAAATTTCCAAAAAAGATTTATTCTTTGACGAATTTTGACTTTTTATAAGTCAAAACGACTTACACAAACGACTGTCACTTATAGATATAAATTTCAATTTTCTTAATCTAACCGTATTTTAACATAAGAAATTAATTTTGCTCTGTTCGAGAGCATTTTAGAAAAACCATTTTTAGTTCAACGGTTCAACGGTTTCTCGTCTCAAAGTATTCTCTAACGATATTAATCTGTTTTTAATATCAGCACTATCATCCTCCAATTTCTGCGATGACTGTTTCAATTTTTCTATTTCATTTGTATTTATGATTGTTTCTCTATCCTGTTCATGGAGATTATTTCTAAAAGTTTCAATGTATGAACTCATGTCATTGAATACTCTCTCGAGATTTGCGTAGTCTAATTTCATACTTTGTATTTCTTCTTCCAACCTCTTTATCTCATTTTTCAAAAAGTCTGTATGTTCTAAAGTACCTGTTCGAATAACCTCTATTTTTTCCTCAGATATTCTACTATGTTCATCGAGATTTGTCATAATTTCACTGAGTTTTTCTTGAAAACCTGTAGTATTCTCATCTATAGATGCTTGGATAGAATCACTTCTGAACTGATAATTTTCATTGATAAGATTTTCTCTTACCTCTATATATTTTATGAGATGAAGCCTCAAAAATTTTTTTTCACGTTGAGAATTTCACAAAGAACTCCGCAAAAAACTAAAACTACCTGAGAAAATCATGACGGAATTGAAAAACACTCACAGAATCAAAGAAGCACCATGAAAAATTACATAAGAGTAGGCCAAGTGCTAACATATTCTGTTTTATTGAGCAAAAAGCATCTTTGCTTACCTTCCTTTTGTAAGTTCTATAGCTAGTGAATAAAGAAAGCACAAATATAGAATGTTGATACCATCTGTAATCGAAAAATTCTATTTTAGATACCAAAAAAGAGATAATATATATTTGATTCGTATATTCAAGAATATCACAGATGCGTCAGAGATCCGTCATTCATTACAAATAGACACAAACAGAAAAATTCAAAATATTCATGCATTCATTTATGTACCTGACATTTTACTCAACTAGTGACATCAACTTCTCACTTATATACAAATAGCAAACACACGCAACTTATTTCTACTTTTACTAAAATCTTCGGCTAACCGTACAAAATAAGAAATGACTCCACTCTCGCATTTGCTTCCACTCGTATCTAAAAAATGAGGACTAAAACATTATCTTTTGCAATTTCAGTTGGATTATAGATTATTAGTTAGTTTAAGCCTCCCTATCGGCAACAAAGGCTATCCAAGGAGAGGAATGAAGAAGGCACCATTTAGCATTGAGTTAAGGCAACGTGGAATCTACACAGAAAGGGCACAGAAATGGAAAGCTAAGAAAGCAGATCATGAAACAAGAAAAAGTTGAAGACGAAATTAGTCGGTGCTGAAAAACAGGACAGCAGTGAACCGAAAAAGATGGTCCGTAACAAAACAAAAACCTATTCTATTTTAACAAAAAGAAAGCCTACCTAACCTTTAGCTCAGGCCCTTACATAGTCCCCCTGGGAGCGCTAATTCCCATAGATATTGCATTAGCAGTTTTTTCACACCGCATACCATCGCAAGCCATAAATTATACTAATTGTATTGACATGTTCTTTGACATTCATTCTCATTTTCTAACACATGTCTGCAACTAAAGAGAAAATTTGTAGTACAACCCTCTAACAAATCACTAATTGACTAATGTAGAGTCTGTTTTGCTTCTGTAAAAAAATTCTTTATAGATCTGAGCATCTTTCTGATCTACAAATGAAGTCAATGTAGGTGCAAGTAAATATGCTAAGCAATCTAATTTGCCCAAAATTAATTTAAATCTTTGATTCGTGCTCTTTAGAAAGCATATTTCCTTTCCAACCATGAACTGATTATCTCCAATTTCTGGACCTTTCAAAACTGTTGAAGTTCATGCCGTTATAAAAATTTCACAAAATCACCAATCATTTTACTAAAACTCTTTAGGCAATAAAGTGCTTCACAAACGTTAGTTTATAAAATGCAACGTTTCAATGTCACAAACATATTCATCAGACTGAAAAGAACAAGCAATTTTCTTGTTACATATGTAAAATGAAAACAATTAAAGTTGACAGAACTATTCTTATTGTTAGTATGATTCACGAGATGTTCAATAGAGAACTATAGTTACACATTTAGACTAGAGACGATTGCACAGGTCTAAATGAGTAACCATAGTACAACATTAGAACATCTTGTCAATGTTAATGTGAATGTGAAACTATGAATAAAAAATTACTTGTTCTTTTCAGCATGTTGATGATGTTTGTTATATCAAAACATTCTATTTTATAAACTGACATTGGTTTACCATTTTATAGACTATTGAGTTTTAGTAAAATGATTAGCGAATTCATTAGGATTTTATCACATTGAGAACTTGAGCAGATTAGCACTAATTAACTACTTAGCCCGTGATTTCCGTCGGATATATTCCTCTCAGATTATTTTTAATATTATGATTGTTTAAGCTAGCCACTTGAACCAGAATGCACCTCAAAAAAATGAAGTTGGGATTATTTATTATCGATATATGTTTTACACTACAGATACTAACAAACTTAAGGGAACCGTCTAGTCAGAATCGAGAAAATGGCCGTCCCCTTTTTTGTATGGTATCTAGATCTATGAAATTTTGCATACGTATGTATTTTAGAAAATGAATAAGGGTTATATTGGGCACTTTTCCGTTTTCGCCATAATTCCGGAGATAACGAAAAAAATGGAATGAAAAAATGAGGTATATTCAAGCCACTTCTTCTCAAAAAGTAGTCATCGTAGAGAAATGGTTTAGGTATCATTGAATGCGGAAAGAGCTGCTGTATAAAGAGTCAGAGGATTATATTGAAACTCCCAATAATTTATTTGTTATGGAATTTAAAAAAAAAAATTTAAAGTGTCATTCATTTTTCCGTAGATTTTTTAATGTAACTGAAAATCCTCTGTTAATTTCAATATAATCCTCTGACTCTTTATGCAGCAACTCTTTGCGCATCTAATGATACCAAAATCATTGCTCTACGATAACAACTTTTTGAGAAGAAGAAGCTTGAATATTGACATTTGTGTTGCTCAGAAAACGCGTTTTAATGCCGAGACAGGTTTTTTTTGTTTGCAAGCTACATTTCTTCATGAAATTGGTAGTGTTGACGTTTTGAATATCATTTTTGGAAGTTATTGTGGTTCCTTGAAGGAACCAGTATCACAAGTGGTACCAAAAATGTCTAAAACGCACCAGGAGCATCAGCTGGGGCGTCCTTGGCATCCTCGTAGGCTCCTCTTATAGGATATGGTAGCGCCACGCAGAGCCAAACGCTTATATCACTACATTAGTACCGAGCAATCAACGTCAAATCCAGAAAAATCTTGATCTGCTGTCGAAACAAAAGCCATCTAAATCTGAATAAATGGTCGGTCTGCAACAACTAGATCAGCAAACGCGACATATCTACGCAAGCAGATCGGGCGAGCTACCAATCACCCTCTTTCCCCCCGATGGAGGAAGGGGTGGAGGTACCGAGAACTCAACTTGCCAAATGTCAACAATTTTGATCTGCTAGCAGATAAATGCATATCTAATTATGAACAAACCGTCCGTCAGCAACAACTAACTCAGTTTATTTGGCACATGTGCACTAGCATGCTGAGCGAGCTTCCCCCACCCTCCTTCTTCCTCCCGAGGGAAGGAGGGGTGGAGGTACCGAGAATTCAACATGCCAAATCTCAAAAGTTTTGACTTGCAAGCAGATAGATGCATACCTAATTATGAACAAACCTACAGTCAGAGGCAACCGGCCAAGCTCGTGTGGCACATCTGGGCTAGCTGGCCGGGCGAGCTTCCCCCCACCCTCTTTCTTACTCCCGAGGGAGGGAGGGGTAGAGGTACCGAGAATTCAACATGCCAAATCTCAAAAGTCTTGACTTGCAAGCAGATAGATGCATACCTAATTATGAAGAAACCGACACTCAGCACCAACCAGCTGAGCTGACGTGGCATATCTGCACAAGCTGGCTGAGCGAGCTACCCTCCACCCTCCTTTCAAACCCCCATTTGACCTACTTTGGTGAGACGGATCGTTCTGCCGCTTTGCAGGAATGAAGTTTAGGACTTTCTCAATCGAATAGAGCAATAAAAAAATAATATGATTGATTTTGGATTTTCGACTAGACGGAGCCCTTAAGGGAACAGTGAATTTACGAGGTGCGTTCCCACAGAGGATCCGTTGTACATAGAATAACCAAGTCAAACAAAAACTTTGGAAAACTTACAAAAAAAATAAGAAAAGAGCTGAAAAAAATTATAGTTATTAACAACCAACAGAAAGCACTTGAAACTTGAAGGAAAACCTAATAACTTTAATAAAAAGGAGGCCTATATCAAGCTCTCAGCTCAGGGCTGCGTATTTTCCCTTGGAACGGTAATTTCAATACATATAACAGTTGTGTCTCCCCTAAGGGGAAAAATTGACAATTCTAAGCCATAGAAGGGCCAGCCTCTTCATCTGCAGCAGAAACATCCACGTGTGCAGAATCGACCTGCGGCATTTCCGGTGTGAGCCTGCTTCTCCGTCCTTTGTCACGGTCCCGTGCATTAACGAGGCTCAACCCAATATATTGGTTGATTTCTTCATCATTTGCAGCAGCAAACTTTGGGTTTTTCCTCACAGCATCTATTGCAAAACATTTAAAAAAAACTCCAGAAAATGTTAAAGATTTCTGTATAGATTTTTCATTATTATTTAAATTGTTAAAACAGGGCGCACAATAGACTTCTACAGACTGTACATGCAAACACAAATGTACTCTGAGAATATCTACTAACCGAGAATACATCTGTAGAGAATCAAATCCATGAACTTCAGTTTTTTCTTCGCCCCTTTCAGACTGTAGCTCAAAGCGACATCCTTGTTCATAACATGTTTCATGAAGTTATATACAACCTGATTAAGTTTTCTTCCACCTTTTAGCTCCAATTCACAAATCAGAACTTGCTTCTGACCATCATCTTCTAAAATATTTTCCAAAATTCTCATTTCCTCCTGACTTTGAAGTGGAAAAGATGGAAGTCTGTTGTCTTCCATTGGTATAATCTGAGAAGACCTTTTCAAATTTTTTCTTATCAACTTGATTTCTGCATGGTTTTCTTCTTGATGCTTGATTAAGGTGTCCCAACCTTCATCAATATGTTGCATAATGTCCGTTTTCAGTTTTTGAACTTCTGATCTCAGAGAGTCGATGCATGCTGTGACTTTATTCTCTAGACTCTCTAGAGCCACCGAGATTTGACGAGGCTGAGATTTGCCTGAAAGTAGAACATAGAATACAAATTCAAAAATAAACACTAATTTACAAAGTATTCAACTCACTGTAGGTGGTACAGGACATATAAATTTATATCAATTGTGTAATTTCTAGACCTGACCAAAGGAAAATTTATAATTTTTACTGATTTGTCCATGATTATGATACTGCAACAAATTTATTTATAGTATTATTATCATTAATATTTTTACAGTAAAATAAATAACGGCACTTTACAGACACGTGGATTTGGGAAATCTCTGCACAAGGTATGTTCATACACAGGATACCTTGTACATAGGTGATAATACTAATATATACTAATTTTTATTTACGCATCAAACACGAATCCTGCAAACTAGGAAAACAGTTTATTAAGATTATAAGTTCATGGAAAATAGCAGTTTTTCAAAACTAGACAGCATAAACCAAAAAAAAGATGCTCGGGGATGGAACAAAACCTTATCTACTGTAGCAAAATAAGGCCTATCTAATTTCTCGCTTAGGGCAACCCCTTGGGTCCGCCAATTTACATACTTGCATACAGTTAAAAAGTAGCTTGTTATAATACAAAATTTACATAGGTGAATTGTTACCCAAAATAACGTGAAAAGGATTGGCTATCTATTGATGAGTATTTTCTATATTATGATTCTGCTGCTTTAAGCTAAGTAGCGGCTGTAAAGGGCTGTAGGTAGCTTGCTCTTCTGAACAGCCCCTTGCGACACATTCTGGGATGTAGACAATATGCTCCGGCCCAGCCGATAACAGTGCCTACATGAGAGTACCTGGCCACGGTAGCTTACGGAGGAGTTTGAACAGTTCACCCGTATGAGCGTTGGTATTTGAGGACGCTGTTAGCCGCCCCTCTCCCAGCGTTGGCATATTCTATCAATATTTTCATTTGGGTAAAACTGGAGGGAAGAAAGTTCTGTTATTTATTTCCTGTCACTAACCTATAATTAGAAAATCTCACAAGAAAACTGACAATCATTAAATTGCTTTACTTTTAAATAAATTAGCTGAAGAAAGTAAGATTTAATTTAATTCCTGGTAAAGTGATCAATAAAACATTATGATTGAGATGCCAATACTTTCACAGTTGAAGTATACAATTAGGGACTTTTTTACATATAAAATAAGGAAGCAAATTATGCTGTGCAAGTGTTACTTACAAAGGAATTTCATTTCATAAACAGGTACAAATCAAAAATATAGTGCTTTCAAATATTCAAAACAAGTATCCATTCCCTACCTTTACGCACTAGCTGAACAGGAGGTGATGGCGGTGGTGTCGAGTCAGATGCACCATCTGCACGTGATGCAGTCTGCAAATTTTGCTCATCTTCACTGCTGGATGATAGTGTACATGAATTTTCAGTTCATGGCTTTTTAGGTCTTCTCTCAACATCTGTGGTTTCAACTTCACTAACAAATTGAGCTTTTTCTACTTTCACTCTCATCTGTTCATATGAGCAGTCCTTAGAAGGTACTCTACAAGAAAACTTTCCCCAGTTCTTGTCTGGCTTGACCTGCTCCTTCACCATTTTTGTGGAGCATGGTCTATTGGGCCACCAGCACCAATTTCGGCCATTTTCAAACACTACCCAACAATTGGGCACACCAGACACTGATTCTTCTTCATCGAATGCAAAGACGGAATACATACTTGATTGAACTGATCAAAAATTAAATTGTGAATTTCAACAGTTATGAATAAGAGGCATAATATAATATGAATTTAAATCTTTCCTAATCATAACACATTTTTTCCGTATTTCATTTTGATGAACATGTAAAATGCGTTTTGCTAACTGACCAACATACACACTAATGATGGAAGATTGTGCAGGATACTTATAAGCAGGCTTCATGTTTTTGAATTTTTTTAACTTGCATGTAGCACCAACTTCAGTAACCAGCTCAAAACTACCATCAACCAACATAACAGCTGATTCTCTTAGCTTTGAAGGGTCAATTTTGCATTTTTCTTTAACAATTTCACATGAATTGGATGCAGAAGTGTTTTGTGCATCTGCAGCAAGGGTTTCTAGTTCATTTATTCTGGCGCAAATCTGTTGCAATGGTAAGTAGCCGCTTTTAATGCGACGCTTAAGCACTGACAAATGGTTTGCAAACTTGAAGGCACTGATACTGTCCAAGTTTCCGAAACATCTCACATCATCATGAAGATGCTGGAGACAATGAACGTTGTACACAACATTCAAACTGGGGTAAATTTTTTTATATTTTTAAAAAATAATAGACACAGTTTATGGGCATAGTTTAAAGTTTCTTCACATTGTACATCATCTTGCAAGCAAAATATACGCATTATTGTGTGAAGAATAAGAAAATAATTGTACATCTTACTAGGTAAAAAACCTTTAAGAACAATAGGTCCTATGTTAAGCACAAAACACCTGAACTCAGTGGCTTTAAAGGGCTCCAATTCATTCAGAGATCTTGGTTTTCTGGCAAATTCTTTAGGCATTTGGCTCTTTATTTCATCAATTTTCTTATTCACCTCTTGCTTAACATTGCTGGCAAGTTTATATGGAATTACATTCCACCAGCAATGAAGTAGCTTTTTCCCTATTCCAAGTAGAATTAGGTGCATGTAATCCAATGGGAAGTGTTCAATCATTTTTATACCAATTATTTGCTGAATAGGGGAAATACCAATATGGTGTTCTTGTTGTTCTCTAACAATAAATCCTTCATCTGTTCGCGGAACACATTCAATTTCAGGGTATGAAACAGCATGATGCTGGTACACTCCCTTGCATCTGCACCTTTCACAAGCATAATATGCGCCTGGAGATTTTATTTGCTTCACAAATGCTCTTGCAGGTGCATCACAAACAATAGGATCCAGTTCTACAGAAACAGTTTTGTGATTAGTTTGTACACCATCACGCAGAAGAGTATTTAACTCTGACACAAAAGTGGACAGATATTCCTCAACAGCAGGTTTTGTTTTGCCAAGATAAATTCCAACTACAAAAATATTATTAGAAATGTTAGTAGAGCAGAGTATTGGCCAAAATGACACATTACTGCTTTTATAAACTGGCAGTCCATCTATATTGAAACACAATTTAACTTTAGGTGATTGTGATTGAGAAAGAATAGCCACTAAACTATTTCTGATTCCAAAATAATGAAAATTGTCAGAACCTTCTCCAACTGATTCTAAGGAAAAATTGCATTTCGTTTTAAGCAATGTTTTAGCATTCAAAGGAACAAAGTCAGCTGGATGATATTTATTCCACAATTTAAGCAAATCTGACACACATGAATGACTAATGTTGTGACTCAGAGCCCAGTGAGCAAGATCTTTAAATGAATATAATCTTGCTTCATCATCTGCTCTACATGTACTTGAGCTAGATGAATCTGAATGTGAGAGGGAATTCTCTGAGATATGCAAACTAGAAGAATTTCCAACACATATACTCTCACTGACTAAGTCTCGGTTGATTGAGGATTCACTCTCATCACTAGTAAAACTCAGAGCAACTTGTGAAGTTGAGGCACCAAGGTTTTCAGTCAATTCGGTCGAACTTACACTTCATTTATCAAGAGAACTGTGTGGAGGTATAGCACTTGCAATAGCTATAGAAGACTTCACTCTTAACAATTGCCTTTCAGCAATGTTCTTTTTTAGTTCATAATAATTCTTCTTCATTGTAATAGATAATTGGCTGAAATCATGAAGAAAAAATATTTTTTTTGTAACAGAACTGCTTAATACTTCAGTTGACAATTTCTTAGTGCTAGATTATATATATGTTTTGAAATTTTTCAACGGTAAACTTAAGCTTCCTATTGAAAATTTGTGATATACAATTATGATACATTTATATTAATATGAAAAATATGATACACAAAATACTTCCAGTCCAATCAGTGATATACACATTCAGGGTTAGCTGGAAGAATTTTTTTACATATATGCATACAGATATATGTGACATTTGTAGCGATAAATATGTTGGATGTGGGGCTTCACTTTCATATTCAGAAGTCACCCAAACATTCTATCGAATATATAAGCTAGGTTATATCTGAGCAACGGGTCCACGTGCAGATCTTTGATTTTCAAAACTCAAACGTCTTGCTCTGATAATGAAATTTGTTTGAAATTTTGAAAATTTAAAATTGCTAATTCTTTCATATCTACCAAACTAGGCCTACCTTGAACAGGCCTTCTATGAGCTGCGTATTAAGGGGGTCATCCGGCAATTTTAAATTTTGATCCGATTGCTCTGAAATTTAGCTAGTATATGTTTTTTTTAAAGAGAAATATATTTTGTCAGTGTACCTTTTTTGATTTAAGCCTTCGTTTTTTGAAAATTTTGATATATTAGTTTATACAGTCATTTTTGTACATATTTCAAGCAGAAAAGAAGTCAAGAAGTTTTTATGCTAGGACAAATTCGAAGACAGTTTTGGAATCCCTGAAACATCTCTAACAAACTGATGTCCTGTTATTTTGTATGTGCAATATTTTACCACTATATAAAATATTCAAAATTTTTGGTTTTCAACTATGATATAAAATTCAAATGTACAAATTGGAAAAATCAGGACATCAGTTTGTTAGAAATGTTCCAAGGATTCTAAAACTGTCTTTGTTTTCTTTCTAGCATAAAAACTTTTTGACTTCTATCTTTTCGAATGTTGAAAGTTAGAGTTGTTAGGTATAAGCCATAAACAAATTTTTTTTTTTGAAGTGTAATATAATGGACAATTTATGTAAATGAATGCTGTTTTCATTTTTATTTCGACAATTTCCACGCATAACTTTATATTCACAATGAGAATTGTAATTCACAGAAATACAACTAAATAGAAAGCTTTTTATATAAAAGTTATTAATTTTTATATTTTTAGTCTGATTCTTATGAAATTTGAATATTTTATGTCCCTTATGAAAAGAAACCCAATTTCATCCATTCATTTTTCGATTCAGGCCTTTATTTTTTTACAAAATTGGACATATTGGTTTATTAGTTAATTAATATTGATATTTCAAATGAAATGCTGAGTTTTTATGCTAGAACAAAACCAAAGACAGTTTTAGAATCCATACAGCAATGCTAACAAAGTTGCAGTTTCAAATTTTCCTTTTCCAATTGTGTTTTGTTTTTATATGAGGTCAAATGGGGTCGAAAATTAAGGATTTTTAGTCCTTGTACCCCCCTAAAGGTGGAGGGGGTATGGGGAGAAGATCTTTAATTTTCGACCCCATTTCTACTCCATGTAAAAAGAAAAAAATGGGAAATTGATTATTTAACAATGTACTTTTGTTAGAAATGTCCCAAGGATTCTAAAACTGTCTTTGATTTTGTTCTAGCATGAAAACTCAATCAGGAGATACGTTTTGAAATATCAATACAAATGAACGAAAAAACCAATATGTCCAATTTTTCCAAAAACTACGGCCTGAATCAAAAAATGAATAGATGAAATTGTGTTTCTTTTTAAAATTTGCATTTACCAGTCAAATTTTATAAGAATCAGACTGGAAATAAATTTCATAACTTTTATGTAATAAAATGAATTTTATTTCATTTAATTTATTTTGGGAAATTACAATTCACAGTGTGAATATGAAGTTATGCATAGAGATTCTCGAAATAAAAATGAAAACAGCATTCAATTACATAAATTTTCCATTATATTACACTTAAAAAAAAAACTGTTTATGGCTTATACCCAACACCTCTAAATTTCATCAATCAAAACATATCAACTCATGGAGTTCTGTTGAAAGAACAAAACCAAAAACAGTTTTAGAATCACTGGAACATTTCCAACAAAAGTATGTTGACTTCCTTCCAAATGTTGGAATAAAAAAGTTATAGAGCTCTAAACCCAAAAATAATTTTCTTTGATGTAATGAATGATAAAATGTTGCCTCTCAAAATTTTTTATTCAAAATGTTAAAATTTTACAACATAGGAAAGCTTCAAGGATTCTAAAACTGTCTTTGGTTTTGTTTTAGCATCAAAACTCAATGAGTTGATACGTCTTGAAATAAACGTAAAAATATACCAAAAACTAATTTTTTGTAAAAACAATAAGGCATAATTCAAAAAAGTAACACGAGTAAAAAAGTTTACTTCCAAAAAATTCATATACTGGCCAATTTTTGAACGAATCAGACGAAAAAAGTTCAAAAATCCAGATGGTCTCCTAACTCTACTTGCAACAAGCCTCCGGAAGCGGTACAAGCCACAAAATGGGAAATAAATCCATTGCACAAAAAAACAATTATGTGCTTACCAGGTATACTTTCATTTCAATTTCCTTCCAAATATGGCATTCATGATTTAAATTTCGTGATGATAATTATGATTATTATCAATATAAAATGTAATTGAAGAAAATCGTGATTAAAAAGTTTGACTTTAACTCAGAAGCAATTTATACATGCAGATCCACAACTAAATCCAATATGCTAGGCCCTAGTTACACTGGAGCATTTCACATCAAGCAGGGCGAGAAACCACAATGCAATTTCTTCGCGCATTAGACTAACTAGCCTAAATTATAGAGACTAAATAGAAAATTATTTAATTTACTATTTATTAATACTGAACACAAATTTATTTAATATTTTTTCAACACACAGCACACATGCGTCAACAAATAGGGAGTTAAATATGTACATTAACGGGATGAGAACGTCGGTAGAAGCCGTTCTAGCTTTCACAATGCACTTTATTCATGTTGAGCTGCCTAAATTGTCAATATCCAATAGAATCTCCTTTGAATCAATATTTATAAATATTGAATACACAAAGTTACAACAATTTCATTCACGAACACTCCGAGTTAACCTTTAACAGTCGCGGCGCTCACCTGAGCGGTGCCATGCATGAGGTCACCGGTCGAGCAGTACGAGCTCAGAGTCACTTGCAGGCGGGAAATACTTGCGACTCAGTTTCCGTGTTTACCGCATCGAGTTTCATGCACTTGTAGTGAGCATATTTCATACAATATAGTATGCAATACATATTTTAATGGTAGTAATAAAGGGCAAATTATTTGTTTCAAAATTAAAATGCTGTCGCATCACTTTCTTCGAACCTGCTTCATACACTTTCGAATGAAGAGACTGCTTTATTGTCTGAATCACTGCTCATACTAACATCTGATTTGACGTCACTTAGTACTTCCTGTAAGGCATCTTGAAGTTCATTTTCTGTTTTTCTGTTAGAAACTTTCTTTTCGCCTTTCTTTCTTTCCCGGTTCTGAAACTTTCTTTTCTGAAGGGATAGAACCTAACCGGGAGAGGAAGCACATGCACAACCGCACCTCGTAAAGGAAAAAGGGTGACTGACGAATGCCATGAAGATGAGCTCAACAGGGACGACAGCAGCTTCAGATGGTTGCCAGATGCACATTCTGCCGCTAGCCATCATACAATCATGTCAGCGACAACACTTATGTTTAGATGTTTTTGTTTCATTGTTATATGTCATTTTCACGTTTATATGTTATTGTACTTCATTAATTTATTCGGACCACTAGGAAATCCAAGTTTACTGCTTCTTACATAACTGGTAGAAACCAATTTGCTGCAAAGAAGTGCGTCCTACCATTGAAAAAAGAGGGACAAAACTTAGTAACATAAGAATAATTTCTTGAATTCCAAGCTGATAAATATCAAAAAACAATTTCTGAGAATGAACTCATGAAATGATAACATGAATATGGATCACATATTTAGTTTTTTGAGGAATTATACGGGCATTATTTAGTGCTTGAATCAATGGGAAGAACTGCCATAATATCCAAATATATGAAATAACCACAGTTAAGTAAATAAAAACACAACATTGGAATGGTATTCTTTTACATTTTCTTGCTTTTCATTCTCTGAAAATAAGAATCCGATAAGACAGCCACTTCTTTAAATAATATTTCTGAGCGCTTTTTTTCATTTATAATATAGAATATTATTTATTTTTTGGTACATAACAACTCAATTAGGAGAATAGATTTTATTTGCGTATATGTACACACTATGGTACAAAGTCTAAATTTGGGCTGGCCACTACGCAGCCATGTTGAAAAACCACGTGCAGCCCACATTATTAGGTTTAGTGACCTAACCATATTTTACACACCTTTTGCCCATGTTTATATATATATATATATATCACCATTGCCCATCTGATTCCCATTGTCCCATGTGGGCCCCATATGGGCCCCATGACCGTCTTCTACTTGGGTGTCATCGAGCTATGAATGAAAGCTGCGGTATCATAGATACGGCAGAACAGCTAAATTCTGAAATTTTCAAAATCTTATAAAAAAAATATTTATTCAGCATTAGAATGATTTGTTTGAATAATGAAAACACTTTGAGTAGCTCATGAACGAACTCTATTGCCATTGCCGCAGAGAAACACGCTCAATTGACTCCCAATAATGAGGGGGGGAGGGGTCAAGGTCACGCCACCCCCATTGCTTTCCCCCCTTTGGTGGGCGCACTATTCGGAGTAAACGTAAACGGAAGTACCAATGGAAGCGCAAGAAAATCCTCTATAAGATGCATATTAAAACAGAAAATCAACACTTATCTCAATTTCTACCCAGACGGTGTCCTTAAAGTATGTTTGGATACTTGTAATTTATTATTAGCAGACCCTGCGGAGCCTGAACCCACTTCTAGGATGTTTTAGTTAATAACACAATAAACATTGTCACCCAAAAATATAGCGGGGCTGGGGAAGTGAATACCTGAATGTACAGTATTCACTCCTACGCTTTTGCTAATGTTCTACGGTGGCAGCCATATTGAAACTGATGTCAACTGCACATCGATTTTAGTATTTACTACCCCAGTCCCACTAATATTATTGGGGTGATAACCTGTATTGTGTTATTAACTAAAACATCCTAGAAGTGGGTTCAGGCTCCGCGAGGTCGGCCAATAACCAACTACTAAGTACCCAAGCATACTCTTATAGCTGAAGCATGCAACGGAACTGCTATGGAAGACGAAAATTCAAAACTCAAATAACTTGAAAATAACACATCTGCGAGCAGAATATTCTTGTAAAACATTTTTAAATGTGTTCCTAGTGATTCTTTGGTGCGGAATTTTTAATTTCCGTAAGCGCGTTAAACTGCATATTGACCTTTTTTTTTACAAAAAAGCATGTCTATGAAATATGGACATTAATGTATTTAAGTTGACCAAAAAATCATCTATTTTAAAATGTTTTTTTTTTTACAAGTCATTAATATTTATTTTTTGGTCATGAGTTCTGTGAAAAAAATGGACATTGATATGTTTTATGTGACCAAAAACCATGCTTTTTTAAAAAAAACATGTTTTTCACACAAAATCATTAATATCCATTTTTTGTCATTTTTTGGTGAAAACCATTTTTCTACAAAAAACATGGTTTTTGGTCGCATAAAATACATTAATATACACTTTTTTAGTCATGATTTTTCAGTGAAAAAGGTGTTTTTTAAAAAAACAGCATGGTTGTATTTGGTCAAATAAAATATATAAATAGTAAAACTAAGGCGGGTAAAAACATCTTTCACAAAATCTCACGATGTATTTTAAAAATAGAGCTTTCGAGCATATCCATACTCATTTTCAATATCTGGAATAATAAATTGAAACATGGTAAATACAGTACATGAATACAAATTGTTAATGGAAATTAAATGAAAAAATTAGGACAAGATATTTAGAGGCGCAGAAGATGACATATCATTGAGACTTGGTTTAAATTGATGAATTATGATACTTTCTAGTAACTTAAGGCTATGTTTATTACAAGTTGAGACTATTTTGAAATTATCAGTGCGGATTGGATGGTCAGATTCTAATGCATGATCTCTTATACTGCTGTGCAATGGGTTAGACACTCTATTTCCCGTACGGACCGACACCCCCTTGTGCTCAGCTATGCGTGTTGCAAAATGGCGAGTAGTCTCACCATAATAAGTGGCCCCACACTGGCCACACGTATATCTATAGACCACGCAGCTACGCAACAAAGTGGGCATCTTATCGCCGTACCGGAAAAAACTGCCAATGTTGAAAAAATTGCGAAAAGTAATGCGTATGTCAATTTGCGGATAGTACTCATTACATAAATTACGAATTTCACAAGAAATTTTTTGATTTTGCGACCGTGAGATGAAGGGCAGAGTGAAATAAACTATCTTTTTGTTAGCACTTGCGACTGGAATTTTTCTATTTCTAAGGGATTCGATTTTATTACGAAATGTGTTCTCAATGACAGACATTGGGTAAAAGTTCTTAGCAAAATAGGAACGCAGGTATTCTAACTCTCTTGTGAAGTGAAGGTAAGATGAACATAATTTGAAGGCCCTTTCAACTAGACATGAAATAAGATTAAATTTGTATCTAAAATTTACAGCGCTGTCAAATCTCAAACCTAACCCAGAGTTTGTTTTTTTACGATACACTTTAGTTATGAAAGATCGATCTGTTTTTCCAATTGTAAGATCAAGAAAATTTAGCTTACAGTCTGACTCAACCTCTTTCGTAAATTTTATAGAGTCGTGTTTACTATTCAGGTAGGCAAAAAATAAATCTACATGGGAAACGTCTCTAAAAAGCAAGAAGGTATCATCGACGTATCTCCGATACAATACAGGCCTGAACAAATCTGGACATTCATTTAACCACCTTTGCTCGAGATGAGAAAGAAAAATATTAGCAAGGGTTGGAGACACACAACCTCCCATAGGGGCCCCATCCTTCTGTACATACAAGTCTCCATTGAATAAGAATAAGTTGTCCGTTGTACAATGTTGAAGTAAATTACGAAACATTTTTTGGTCAAATCCACGAAAATTTGTTACTTGATCACTGAATATTGTTGTAAGGATTATATTTATGGTTTCATCAACAGGAATATTAGTAAACAAAGAAACAACGTCAAAACTAGCCATTACATAGTTGTTGTTAGGTACTTCACAAATTTCCTGAGCAAACGTGAAAGAATCTCTAATGCTAAACACATTGCTTACAAACGGCGCTAACAAAGACACTAGAAATTTAGATAAACGATAATTGGCAGTCCCGATAGTTGACAAAATAGGACGAAGTGGAATGCCTTTTTTATGCACCTTGGGTAAACCGTACATGACGCCAAACTTGCTGCCAGACACTTTCAAGTCCTTTTTCACTTCCTCTGATATTATACCTTTCGAAAACATACTGTCTACAAACCTATTTATCTTGTCTTCTACTTTAAACAACATCTTTTTAAAATCTAGCGTGCATGGAGAAAACTTAGTGACATCAGATAAAATATCCTTCATTTTTTGAACATAATTGTCACGATCTAGAATGACTATTCCGTTACCTTTATCTGGTTTAGTAATGACAATGCTCCTATCTTTAGATAAAGCCTTTAAAACATGAATTATTGACCTCTGATATCTATTTAGGCTTGAACGAAAAGAATAAAATGAGGTAAAGGCAATATTTTTGATCGCTGACCGTATACAGTTAAGAGAGTCTACATTCATATTGTAAATGGCATGGTCTTTCAACATCATAAAAAGTTTTTCAAAAGCAAGAAAATGACTAGAGTAGTTTAAGGTATTTGGTGGGAAGCAAAACTTTAAACCGAAGCTGAGGGCTTCCTTCTCACTGTCGGTTAAAATCTTGCAAGATACATTTTTAATAACCTCTTCAGGTTTGAGTGCTTCATATTGGTGAATAAGACCAAGTTTAAAAAGTTTACGAGTTTACGAGTCATACGCATTACTTTTCGCAATTTTTTCAACATTGGCAGTTTTTTCCGGTACGGCGATAAGATGCCCACTTTGTTGCGTAGCTGCGTGGTCTATAGATATACGTGTGGCCAGTGTGGGGCCACTTATTATGGTGAGACTACTCGCCATTTTGCAACACGCATAGCTGAGCACAAGGGGGTGTCGGTCCGTACGGGAAATAGAGTGTCTAACCCATTGCACAGCAGTATAAGAGATCATGCATTAGAATCTGACCATCCAATCCGCACTGATAATTTCAAAATAGTCTCAACTTGTAATAAACATAGCCTTAAGTTACTAGAAAGTATCATAATTCATCAATTTAAACCAAGTCTCAATGATATGTCATCTTCTGCGCCTCTAAATATCTTGTCCTAATTTTTTCATTTAATTTCCATTAACAATTTGTATTCATGTACTGTATTTACCATGTTTCAATTTATTATTCCAGATATTGAAAATGAGTATGGATATGCTCGAAAGCTCTATTTTTAAAATACATCGTGAGATTTTGTGAAAGATGTTTTTACCCACCTTAGTTTTACTATTTATATGTAAATTACGCTTTCCCAAGAATAAATCAAATAAAATATATTGATATCATGATTTTTAGTCATGAATTTTCTGTAAAAAAAGCAATATTTTTTCAAAATAGCAGCATTGGGTTTTTTGATCACACAAAATATATCAATATCTACATTTTTAGTCATGATTTTATGTAAAAAATGTTTTTTGAAAAAACAAGCATGTTTTTTGGTCACATAAAAGATAACAGTACCCATGTTTTTTCAGTCATGAATTTATTGTAGAAAAACATGTTTAAAAAAACAGCATGATTTTTTGGTCCCATACAATATATTAATATCCATGTTTTTTAAGTCATGATTTTTCTTTAAAAAAAACAGCAATGGTTTTATTTTCTCACATTAAATATATAAATATTCATATTTTTTAGCCATGTTTTATTTGTAAAGATAACATGTTTTAACACTTTAACCGCAATTGGTTAAACTTAAGTTTAACATTCAACTCATATTTAAAGTCAATTATTGTAAACACTTTTGAAAATAGGAAACGTTAACTGGATCGTGCTTTCATTTTGCTTCTATTAAGTATTTTTGAAAATTGAGTTTGAGACAACTGGTCGGTCAGCAGCATTATGAAAATCCCCTCCGTGGCCACCGGTGGTGCACGTTGCGGTCGAAGTGTTAAAAAAAAATGTTTTTTTTTTTTGTCATATCTCTATCAATGACCATAAGTAAAGATATATTATAACACACTATTTGGGAAGTTGAAAGTGATTCACATGCATTGTAAAATAAATGAAATATCAAAACATGGAACCACAGAAAATCAAAAATTTAATTAAACCATAGAAAACCATGAATTAAAAAGTATGCTGCTTTATCTTATAATCTGACATGAAAAAAAATAATATAAAGTGTTTCTTTTCCTTGCTGAGTTATTTTCAAACAAAGTATTTAAAAAAAACAAAATATCCACTTTTTTAGCCATGGTTTTTTTTTGTAAAAAAAACATGTTTTTTAAAAAAAACAGCACATTTTTTTTTTAGCTGTATCTCTAGGTTAGACCTCTGAAATAATTAAAAAGTAAAACAGAGGGGTATGAGATGACATAGCAATGTCGCGCCGTGAAGAAAGTGCCAACGGGGAGGTGCAACGTGATAAAATACCACTTACCTCCTCCCCTCCCTTCCCCCCTTATCCAAACCCCCGTAGCGGGCGAACGAGTGAACGTACAAGTCTCATTTTTTCACAGGACGTACCTAACCTCCTACACTTCTTATAGCAGCAAAAATATCTATATCTCCAAGCCATGGATCCCTATGGGGGACGCTTGCCTTAAACTTCACTATATTATGTGAAATAGATTTGGGTACTTTTCGCCTCCATTTATTTTGTAGCTAATACTTCACAATTTCATTTCACAGAGAGAAGGATTGAGCCCATTTAACAAAATCTACGAGTTCCCCTACCAGCTTAATGGCCAACAAGTGCAGATGGTGTTCACCTCGGTGTCTGGACACCTCCTCAATCACGAGTTTGTGGGGAACTACAAGCGCTGGCACAGCTGCTCTCCTCTTTCTCTTTTTGATGCCCCAGTTGCAAAAGGTGTCAAGGAAGAATCCATGGAAAAAATTAAGGTTAGTTAAGTACTTTCAAGAGGTATTTAGGATGCATGCTTTACTTCATTTGGTTTTTGGTTGTCAATAATTGTTGTAGTGTTGAAATGAAATGTTATATTATTTAAAAAAGTGTCTATCCTCTTATACTCTGCATCTCATATCACCTCTGAATGACATTTTTTTGTATAAAATTGTGTGCTAATCCTTCAGTTTGTGTGTGTGAAAAGTATGAGTATTCACCAAGAGCACTTGTTTTACTTTGCCATAAAACAATCCCTTTCTCCAGTGGAAAGGAATTTCCTTTGGCTGTTGTTCATTTGAAAGTATTATCATTTTCTATTATGATTATCTCTCATGCTTCTCTGTAAAGCTAGCTGTTCATTTTTTCTGAAGCTACAGATCTCACATAAACAAATGCAACCTTTCCTTACCTACACAAATGAGAGTCATAACATTAACCCTGGTGGTAACATTAAGGGCACGGTTCGGGTCTATTTTTAGATTATGGTCATTTTTCAGTTTATAAACTCATCTTATAGAGATTTTTCTTGCGCATCCAACGATATAATTGGCTTTCAAGTACGTCAATTGGTTAGTCTTCTGGACGGGGTAAAAGACGCGCACTAGTGTGACCTTGGGGTGCGCCAATGGATGGGTGACCTCCCTCTTCCCCCCCCCCATTACGAGCCAGTATTGAGTGCTTCTCTACTGGAATAGCAAGAGAGTTCATTCATGGCCTAACTTGAAATGCTTTCGTACTCAAACGAAACATCCTATTACTCAGTGATAAATTATGATGGTGTAATTGAGTGTTTGTTTTGAGTCCGGCTGCTGAGTCGTCAGCTAATTAGCTGGCAATAAAAACATAAACGCCTCCCGGAGTTTTGAAGCTACAGGAATGGCAATTATATCAATCGTAAGGGCTTAAAAGAGTTACAAAGCAATATAGGTTTTTGAAAAAAATATTTAGTCAGCATTGAAAAAAAATTGTTAAAAAATTAACCCTGTTCTGAAACTTATATTTATTGAATTTTGATATGGATCCCTACCCACTGTTTTGAAGGTACATAAGAAGGTACAGAATCACTGATAAGACTCACTTAAAAAATTAGTACAGAACAAAAAAATTTTTTTTTTTGGAAAAATGGCTTTTCTGACTACTCACCTTCTTGATTTTTGAAAACCTACTCCTCCCACAGTTTTGAAGGTACAGAGATGGCGAGCATACCAATCAATAGCGATTGAAGAGGAAAATAGATCTGGTGCAAAAGTTTTTTCAAATTTCAATTCACCTTGAAAATTAGAACCAAATTATTCAAAAAAGTGGAAAAAGAGGTCATTTTTGGGGAAAAAAGTTCTCAAAATTCAAAAAATCAAATGATCGAAAAACTTTTGCACCGGATCTCAAGACAAGACAATTTGCTATCTAGAGAATATTTTCTGAGTTCTGTAAGTTGAAAATTTTAGGAGGAGTAGGATTTTCCGCAACACATGTTTTTTCATGTTTTTTTAAAAATAATTTTTAAAATAATTTAAATTAACTAGAAGTGACATATCCTTACCAATATTGACCTGAAGTAATCAAACCTCAACCCATCTGCCCTTTTTAATTTTTTTTAATTCTGATGATCAATCTGGCACAAGCATTGATAAGCCACTGTCCTTAACTTTTATGGGTTATTTGGATCCTCCTTTGTGAGCAACACAAACACTGGTGGTAATCTTGAACCCAAAATTTTAACATTGCAGATTTGTAAAGAAGATTAGAAAAAAGAAGGTTACTTAAGAATGTAACACAATAGTCTGTGGTGTGGGGACTTGACTCATACTATATCAGAGAAACTCTGGTTGCTTTATGGGTGTTCTTCTTTGCCTTCCTTATCTAACCATGTAAGTTGCATGATCATGTCAAACAGGTGAACTATAATGTGCAGGATTTACCAGTACTGTATCCAGCTTTGATTCATAGGATTGGGCTTCACTCCCTTCACAAATGGTGTACATGTCTTCCAATAGGGCTTGTCTGATAGATAGCTGCACAGAAAGTAAAACAGACCTTGTGAATTTATGCAACTTCTGTATGCCATAAATTCCCCTTAAACTAAAAATATAAATGAAAACAAATGAAAGGCTATTAAGGAGAGCGTCCCCCATACGGACTTTTTTCTTTATTATTGAACCTAGAACAATGAAATTTAGTATACTGATAGGATAATAAATTTAGAACCGTTTTTGCTTAGAGCAAAAGTTCAATTTTCTTGAAAAGAAAATGGGAAATCAAAGAAAACGAAGTTCGAAGGGATTCATTCTACATTCATTTTACATTCCCTTCAAAAATCTTCTCCTCCTACAGTTTTTGAGCTACAGTGATGATTTTGGTATCAATGGATGCGGAAAGACACGGACTTTTATGGTAACTAAAATTCATTCCAAAATTATTCATTGCTCATGAGTTATGACGTCATAAAATTTTACATATCCGAAAAAGTACATTTTTTTCCTATTTTTACACATTTTCATGTTGAAAATGGAAATTTGAGGAAACAAATTTTAGTTACCCTAAAAGCCAGTGTCTTCCCGCATCCAATGATACCAAAATCATTACTGTAGCTTAAAAACTGTAGGAGGAGAAGTTGTTTGAAACCCCCAAAACCATTGTTTACATTATAAGCAAAACAAAGAAACATAAGCAATTCAAATAAAAAATTTTGTAAAATTTTTGGTTCAAGTTAGACCCCTGAAATCATTATAGAGTAATCCAGAGCCATAGGAGATGACATAGCAACTTTGCGCCGTGAAGAAAATGCCATTGGAGAGGTGTAACATGATAAAATACCACTTCCCCCTCCCCTCCCTCCCATTCTTTAAACCCCCGTAGCGGGCGAACGAGTGAACGTACGAGTCTCATTTTTTCACAGGATGTACCTGACCTCTTACACTTCTTCTAGCAGCAAAAATCCCAGTTTCTCAAGAAATCTCAAAAGCATGGATTCATAAGGGGGACGCTCTCCTTTATGCTATGTCATATTTGTTTTGACGCATTACTCAGGTAACTGTTGTCATAGACCACGATAATATTGTATAGTGTTGTATGAAAAATTGAGTAAAAATCTAGAGGTGAAAAATGTAATGAACAGTGTTTCTTCAAAACTGATTTTTTGTCAATATTTTTTGAATCTGGTGTGATGAGGTAAAATGGTTTTCAGATTTGAAATCAGCATTACAAGTACATTATTTAAAGTCAACACCATCCCAGATATATAGCTTGGATATCAGTGCAATCAATATACAGATAATTTTACTGTCATTCACAAATGTGTTGAATGTTTTTAACATAAATTTTTCATTTTTCACTTGCCTAATTTGTGCCCCAAATTTGGGTCCAGATAGCGTGAAAGAAACAATGCACATTATCTCATGTATTGTAGCAACTTTGTGAGAGAGTTGCATGAATGTTGTTCTGGTAAGGTTCTGACAAAAAGCTCCAATAAATCAAACATCTTGAAAGACCGTGTTCTGCAGCAGGAAAATTTTCAGTTCATAAATTTGTGAGTCTTTGGTACTTTCTCTTTAAGCTTGATGTGGTTCAAATGAGATCTAATTTCCCAAACAATGCACTGATATTTTATATCAGTTTTTCATTCATGTTGATTCATAGCTGTAGAAAAATACCTACAAGAAGTATTAGAAACTATGGAAACAATTCTATGTGGAATGTAAATGCTTCTTGAATAAAGAATATTCTATTTGAATTATGTGTAAGATCTTTTATTCCATTTTGGGTTTCAAATTACTTCAATTACCCAAAGTTTCTATCTTGAATGTAAAGTAGTGCAAGTCTCCTTGCGTTATGTGGGCAGAGAACCTTGGAGAGAGAGGTGCGAGGAGCATCAAAGCTCATCATCTGGACAGATTGCGACAGAGAAGGCGAGAACATTGGCTTTGAAGTGATCTCTGTGTGCCGGGCAGTGAAGCCCAACATCCCTGTACTCAGGTTAGTGTTCTCTGTTTGACCTTAGGGATTTTTAGGATTTTACTTGAATTCCTGCATCTTAACTTAACCCTTTAACGCCCACATTTTTATACTCATATTACCGTTATGACAACCACTATCACTAAACCGACAATGGCATTAGGTAGTCACTGTTATCAAGATGGGGAAGGAACTGCCACTCGGCAGTGCAGTTCAAAGGACGCATTAGTGAACAAATTGAATAAGAAATACGATATATTATTGTTATTTTTGAAAGAGGACGAAAAAGTCCAGTTGGGCAGTAAAGGGTTAAGAAGAAATTAATGATAGAATGAAGAAACAAGTAGTTATAATAGTCCCGTGTTGTATGCCCGCAATTAAAATTAGTTGCAGCTTAATAGATCTACTTGAAGACTTGCTTAGTCAATAATGTGCCATCTATGTGCATTCATCCATCATAAAAACTTTGAAGTTTGAAGAAAATTTCCACAAATATGTATTCTGCATCCCTCTCACCCTTGGTTAGTTATTTCAAGGGACTATTACTTATTTTAATATAGAAAAAGTTTACAGCATCACATATATCTTATAATGACATATATCTTATAATGATGGAAAAAATTAATGAATGAAATTCAGTTATAAAAATCAAATTTAAATAACTTCTATTCTGTGCTTTTTGTTATGCATCTTTCCAAAATTACCCCATAAGAGCAGACAACTAATCTATGTGAATTAACACGTTAAGTGCGGCGTGACCCACCGGGGGTCATTTAGGTGATTTTCATAATGCTGCTGGCTGACCAGCAGTCACTAACTCAATTTTTGTAAATACTAAATGGAAGTTAAATGAAGGCATGATCCAGTCAATGTTTGCTATTTTTAAAATTTCCTACTACAATTGAATCTAAATTTGAATTGGATATCGAACTTAAGTTTAACCCGCCGCACTTAACGTGTTAAGGCACCCTGGAAGACAACATGAGGTCTTAAAGCTGAATATTAGATAGTTTTTTGTTTAGTCAAGGACCATCTTTTATGGTTCACTCCCAAAATGTTTTTCAACACCTACTACTTTCTTATTCAACTTTCATTTTGCTTCTTCAACTTTTTTCCTAATATACTGTTTCTATGGGCAGAGAAACTTATGTGGGGAAACACCTTGGGCATAGATTCTGCTTTGTCTTAGCTCCATTCTAAATGGTGCCTTAATCCTTCCTCTTTTTGGAATGCCTTTTTGGGGTTTAGATGGCTTAAACCAGCTTACAGTATAATCTTATCTAATCTCCGTTACAAAATTTTGCCATTCATGTGATATGTTATGACTAGGTGTGTCTGATAGTGAATGTATGGTAAGTGTATTTTATGATGCCTTAATCTATTTTAATTATAATACATATTTTCACTATTTACAACATCACACGATTGAACAGACTGATGAAGATCTAGTTAAGGTGCTCCAAGAGCCTCAATTTATGCATCAAAACCATCTGCTGTTGTATAAGAATTAATTTGATAACTTCAAATTTCAACTCTGATTCAAAATCCTTGTCCTTAGGTTCCTTTTTATACAAGTTGAGTTGAGAGCCGACTGTTTCTAATCACACTGTTGTAAGTCCAGGTTAGGTTCGCACCTTAAGAACAAGTGATACATTGGGCAACACGATGTTTCTGCCTAAACAGAATTCATGCTTGTGTGAAAACTGCCTAAATATTATATAATCGGTGAACTGTTTCATTCAATATGAAAATGAGAACACTCAATAAGAGAATCGTCTTCTGCATTTGTCTCAAGGTTTCATCCCTGACTTAGTGCATTAATCTCAGATTCTCTCATGGTCAGAGGTAGCACCACCTACCAAGTTGGTGCTACTGGATTCCAAAACTCTGTGTGGTCCCTCAGACAACTCTGCACTTACAGAAAACAAAGAGAAAGAGTCTTTATACAAAGCTGCCAATTCCAATTTAATGGGAAATAAGGCTGGGTCAACTGCGAAAGATGCGTCAGTTCCAGCCAAAGGTGATATCGGAAAACAAGCATTCATTCATGAAATCATGAGACTTTTTATTTATAAAGCATCGTAATAAAGATGCCAAACTAAATACTCACAAGCCTTCTCATGTAACTGCTACTGTGAATGTTGAACTTAGTATCTATCATCATTAGTGTCATAAAGCAGCTGGGAAGTGCTATCAATATTATTTACCTGGAAAATTGGAAGGACTCTTGCAAGTATTACCTTGTTTATTTGTATTTAATGATCCTAATGATTAAATTTCATGAGAACCAATCGGCCTACTTGAAGTGAAACAAATGATGGATGTTCAATCTTCCATGTCATCAGGTTATTCAAAAACAGAGGATCTGAGTTAACATTTTGGCATTTGTCATTAAAATTTTTGCTAGTGACTTTACTAACTCTCCCTGAGGGGGATAAAACTATTGTATCTATGGGAATTAGCACTTACAGGGGGAAAATGTTAGGACCCAAGTTGAGAGTTAGGTAGGCCTTCTTGCTGTTGAAATAAAATGTTTTTGTTTTGTTAAGGACCACCTATTTTTAGTTCACTGCTGTCCTGTTTTTCAGCACTTATACTTTCTTTTTCTACTTTTGTCTTGTTTCATAAACTTCTATCTCAACTTACTGTTTCTATGCCTCTTCTGCATAGATTCTGCGCTCCCCTATCACCAGACTAAATGATGCCTTCCTCCTACTTCTCTTTGAAACTCTTTTTTTTATAGTAGTTAAGGAGGCTTAAACTAACATATAATCTAATCTGAATATAATTCTACTGTGTTGTAAAACAGCTCACTGCATTGACATCCTTGTTAATTGTCATTTGTATGTACAGGGCACGCTTTTCAGAAATAACGCAGACATCAGTGAACCGAGCCATAGCCACCCTCTGCCAGCCCGATGAGCTACAGAGCAAAGCTGTTGATGTCCGCAGTGAACTTGACCTCAGGATTGGTAAGTAGCTTCCCTTTGCTCCATGGTGCACATGTCAGAACCCAGTGTGTTGCTGGTGGGGTTGACACATTCTCAGTTTTACTTTGTTCTCAAAAAATTTGCACGAAGCTCTTGCTTTTGATTCGACTTGAGTGCCTTGGTTTATGCTCTTCTAGTTGACAGTTAGCAAATATTGTCATTTATTTTCCTTCATAAATGTACTCGTAATGATTTTAGGCTAATTAGCATAAATGATTCAGTACCCTAGTAATCCTAATGTTAAATCACTTAGAAAGTACATAGTGGCATTATACAGAGTGCGGTAGCTAACTTTGCTGATTTGAAAAGGGTGTTTATTTTAGAGTGATAGAACTTACCATGCGTGCTGAGCTTAACTGTTAGTGACTAATTGGCAACCGGCAACTCCAACACGCTCAGTATGCTATGCCATTGTGTTAGTTACTCTTGAGACGTCAACATGGCAAGACACACACCTGAACAGCATTTACAAATTGTGCAGCTTTATTATGCAAATAACAGTTCTGTTCGTGTTACTTTTCGTGCATTACGTTCAATAATAAACAACTTTTTGGTGCCTCATTTGCAAGGTATTGATATTGCAGATAAATGGTTTCAGCAAGATGGAGCCACTTGCCACACAGTGGGACAAACAATCGAATTACTGCGGGAGACATTTGGTGACAGAATCATCTCCAGAAATGGACCTGTGAATTGGCCACCCCGTTTGTGCGATTTGTCTCCCTTAGATTATTTTCTTTGGGGATATGCTAAATCCAAGGTTTACGCTGACAAACCAGAGACAATTCAACAGCTTCAGAACAATATTCGACGAGTTATTGCAGAAATCCAGCCTGATTTACTAAGGAGAGTCTGTGAAAATTGAATTTCAAGATTGCGGTACATTCGCGCAAGCCAAGGAGGCCATATGCCAGAAATCATATTTAAATATTGAATGCTATAATGTAATCTTTGTAACGGTATCAAATACATAGGTATTAAATCTTATTTTCAGTATTTTTTATTACCTTGAAATTCTATCACTCTTAAATAAACACCCTTTATTTGGCACCAATTGGTGAGGAAGGGTTGTAGGAGGGTGAAGTTGGTCTCATTCAACTGAAAAGTTCCTAAAGTTTCGGTCGCCCTCTCATCAGTCTCTTCCATGTTGTAGACAGGTCAGCACTTGCGTTTGTAGCCAATGCATTCTTTTTGAATTACCACTCAGTTATTGCCACTCAATGTGCCCTCTGCACTCATTGCAATATTCAACCTTTAAGTTGGTTTTCCGGTTTGAAATTGATTGTTTCATACATGGACAGATTTAAGAAGAGTTTCAGAGTACGGCCAAACCCACGAGTACATCAGCGGGCTTCCTGGACACCCAAAAATGTTAATATCGTGAGGCAGTCATTTTTGCGTTTTCCCAGGGATTTTGCAAGCAAACATGCAGCTGCTTTGGGGATTGCTGACCGCTCTTTGATACGAATTCTTCATCAAACTATAAATTTCATCCCTACAAGTTTTCTGTAGTGCAAGAGCTTTCTCCATGCGATTTTATTGCTAGTCAAGAAGCATTTGAAGCGTTCATTAAAAATATGACTGAGGATGCACTCGTGTTCTCTAGTATTAAGGCTCACTTCCACATTTCTTGGTTGCATTAACAAACAAAACATGCGTAATTGAAGTGATAGCAATCCACGTGAAGTTCGTTAGAAGCCACTTCATTGTGATGCCACAACGTGTGTCTGTGTCTTGTGTGATTTCAAAGGTGGGAGTAATTGGTCCTAACATTTTTTAAGAAAACGATTGCACTGTTACGGCAACTTCAGCTTGAAACAGTCAAATGATTGAGGAATTTTATCTGGCAAAATCTTGAACTGGGCCTAGGGGATGTGTAGTTTCAGTAGGACGAAACCCTGGTTCACTGTACGTCGTTCCAGAGATCTTTTGAGGGAACACTTTCCTGACCTGATTTCTTCTTATGGAGGTTTACCTCAAATCCCATGTGTAAACCGATCATCCACGGACCCCTGCCAAGCTTAAGGACAATATATGCCAAGCCATCAATGACATACCCATCAAAATGCTTGAAAAAGTTGAGCAAAATTTTAGAACTCGGCTTGCTCAGTGTTTGACGATGTGGGCCTTAACTTGACTGATATAATATTAAAACTGTTTGATAAAAAGCGTTGAATGATGCATTACATGATGGGAAAAAATAAAGAAGATATCTCTCCTTTGTTTTAACCAATCTTTCAAATCAGTCAAGTTAGCTACCACACCCTTTATTAGTGATGTTCATGTTTAAGCAAGAATTTTTGTAAATGTACAAACTCATTAAAGAACTCTGTTACAACGCTGTTGTATTTTAAGAATGTTCTAATTCGGTGGAAGATGTTGAGCTCTCACCTTCAATTTGTTGATTCCAAACCCTGACCTGACATTATTCCAGCGCAGGTTGAAGTTTAATTCTCAAAAGTCACTTGTTAATGCTGACCTTGACCAAATGAAAATATTCCTAGTTCATTCATAACTGAGGTTTTAGTGTCAATGTGTGGGAGCTCAAATCCATTTTATCATTTGGCTCTTATAAAAAAGCATTCAACGGGAATTAATATTCTACCTCAATTTTGTAAAAAAATGTAAAAAAAGCTTTATTGATAGCCATATTTCACACTCATATTGTTTACAGTTTAAATGTTTTTTAACCTATCACCTAAGGGAAATGGTGTGAAGTGCATGCTCATTTAATACATTGAATAAGGATTAAATAAAGAAGTGTAAGACTCAAGATTCTCATCTAATTCCGCGCATAAACTCATGAATATTCTGATTAAGACAATAGAACGCTTGAGCCTAATTATTCCCTTCTTGCCCTTGCCTCATCTCCTACAGGTAGTATAGTTGAGAGCCTGATCCTTGAGTAAGTTCTGTAAAGAGAGGTTGACTCATCACTTAGTATCCCCCATCTCTCATCTGACCGGGCAAACGAAATTGAAGGTAATGAGTAAACCTAATTTCTGCTGTAGTGAAAATATTTCACTACGTCTTTTGTACCTCGACGGTACCGCTGTTGTGTACATAGAGCTCCGGCCTGTGGCTGCCTGCCTGAAGCTAAAGTTGGCGGCTGCACGACTGAAGCTAGTCAGTTGCGTTAGGACCTTCATGGAGTGCACTTGTCTACGAGCAGGCCAATAAAGCTGTTTTGCCTGATGTTCGTAAGTGCTATGCCCATGTGTTGTGCCTGCTCAAATCCTATGCCTCTTTTATTGGTTGAAGCTTAGGGTGTTTTGCCGGGGTGTTTAGTCGGCGGGAGAGTGACGAACTCGTGTAAGAGAGACGGCTACCGCAAGGCATGCCCCGAGTAACTATCATACCTCCCTTTTAAATATACCCTTGTTACTTGTCCGTGCCATACCTTAACCTAGTATCTGGGCCTAGCTATTCAGCCTGAGTAGCTAATTCCTGCCTGGTCGGCATCCTGACGGGTCGGCTTCCAGTGGCGAAACATATAGCAGGCTTGTTTCGTTACACTGCCTATGTGCTGATGTGAGAACACTTTCTAAAATGTAAAAACTGAAGTTTTTTGCATTTTTTAATAATACTGTTGACAAATCAATGCTTCATTAAAATATATTATACTTGGCAAGAGAAATCCATATGAGTTTAGAGCTATGTCAGAATCATGGTATATTATAAGTATTTTAATTTCCATAATTTCATTGTTGTTCATTGCTTGTTTGATGCTTTAATTTTAATTATCTGTATTATAATTTGTGTTTACTGTGTAAAAAGTGTTCTATAAGCTTCATCATAAAGAAAAAATGCATCAAATATTCACGGGATTAAGAGGTCCATGCTTCACTCATCGCCATTACAACAGCGCTGCATTGAGGCTAATCTGGTGCGCGTTGTGTGCAGGTGCGGCGTTCACTCGCTTCCAGACGCTGCGGCTGCAGAAAGTGTTCCCTGCCTCACTAGCGGACACGCTCATCAGCTATGGCTCGTGCCAGTTCCCCACTCTTGGCTTTGTGGTCCAACGCTACAAATCCATACAAGAGTTCATACCAGAGAACTTTTGGAAAATCAAAGGTAGGATTTTTTTACTCATTGCCTTGAACATGCAATTCAAGTACTACTTCCGACATTTTATATAATTTCAAATTTTGTCTTGACGTTCAATAGTATAAGCAGTGCAATCTTTGAAACCAATCGTGAGCAGAAATATGACGAGAAAAAACCAACTTATGTTTAAACTACCCTGGAAACCCACCGCTGAGCAAAACAATGAATATGGCTTAAAACTAACTATTAAATGGACCAGGCTTAGACCAACTAACCAAATGAGAACTTCCTAACAATAATGATGACTTCATCACATTGTGGTTGTGGACGTACAAAGCATTCTTACAAAATGTAAGAAACCTAAGATATTGCATCTGCACCTTAGCCCAATGTCATAGCTCCAACCAAAACTTGAAGTGAATAAATGGTATCAAGAGAAGAGCACCAGAAGGACTTTTGTGTTTCACTGTTGATAAACCATTGCATAATTTACGTCAAAGAAAAGCTGCCGCAGGAGCAAGGGAAATTGAGCTACTACATTTAACTATGACCAAAAAAAGAGAAATATTGTATCAGCTATAACAGGAATTGAATGCTCTAAAACTATTTCTCTTTATTGAAAGAATAGCAGAATGTAGGTACGAAATAGCTCAGGGGTTCTCAAGCATGGACCATAGGTTAAGAGGTCAGATTTAACCATTTAAGTAAGTCTTAATATACCAAAGTAAATTGAGCTGTGTTGTTTACCAACAGTGGTCGTAAGAGGACCCCACTTTATTCATCAATCATATTGTACCTACCCAATTCTATCCTGATAAAACAGGATACTTAATCTAGGTTTTTGAGGAAGTAGGAATAAGAATTTGAAGTATAGCCTTAATTGAAATTTAAAAAAAAATTTAGTGTTTTTACTCAATTTTGTTCCACTTTTACATTCTGTTGCAAATACTTTATGTATCAGTTATATTTCAGTACTTAACTATACGTATCTAATTAGTAGTGTCACTACAGTCTTTAGAGCAAATGATGGTTCTAGTGGTGTTTCTGTGTATCTCACAGATAATATGATACATTTAATATTAAAAAATTTCTGGAAAAGTAGGTAGAATTGCGAAAACTGTTTGCTTTTCAATTAAAACATTTGTAGACCCTTCTAAACATTCAAAAGTGCGAAATTGATAATAATGAAAGTACCACAGTTGGGATATAGTATACCAAGAGAGGTCCTGGTGAGACCCCACATCAGTTTAATTTGTTTCTCAAGTTTTTAAAAATTTTTTAGAAGTCTAGACACTAGAAAGTTATAGGAGAGTTATGAACTACACATATAAAAATTAGGAGTATGTTATCTGTTCAAGTTTGGCAAGAATCTAACATAAAATGTCACCTTGGGGTCCCTCAAGGACCCCTCTTGGCCTACTGAGGGTTAGGTGGCACTTCACCGATGCCAAGGCTACAACTCTCATTACTGCGAGCAGAGAGAAAAGAGGAAGTTGTAAGCACTCTGTGCAATTCTCTTGGTGAATTAAAGTAAAAACAAGGAATTATAAGCGCTAGGCCACCAAATAATGTTAAGGGACCTAGGCGCTCTAGTAGTTTGAGGGGCGCTAATAGTTTGAAGGTCACAAGGCCACAAATAGATAAGGGTGCTATAGGCCATGTATAGTTTAGGGTTCTAAGCCTCAGCAAAAGAAGGCAGAAGTTGAATTTAGAATCAAAGGACTGTAAGAGGTTATCTTCTCTATTGCGGTAGAATTTTACATTTGCGTCTATTCCCAGCAAGTTTTTATCTTTAATCATCGTGAAGCCAATAATTCTTACAGCTTTTTAGACAAACCCAGATCTCGAACTAAATCATGAAGTTCTGCATGGCTAAATGTTTTTGGTTCTGTTGACATGCCTTCATAATTTGAGTCACTGTTTCTGTTAGTTGTCTCCTCTGTCAACCCAGTGTCACATTCACTGTCAGAGTTAAGAGAAGCAAGGTGATTGAAGATAGGTTTAGGAACATCGTTTAATTGGGCATAGATTTGATAACTGAACTAAGTCTAGGGTATGTGATAAGCTGACGAGATTTACCAGTAAAAAAAACATCAGTAAGGCAGAAGTAACAGTCTGTGACATGGTTTCGTGGCTCATGCCATATCATCGAAATGCCGAATTTGATTTTATTTTTTCCTTTAGTTCATTGATGCATGTTTTCTTTTCAGGAATGACATACCTTATGTGGTGCCAAGGTTTATCTTGATCTCCAAGTTTACCTTGAAAGTAAGAAAAGTAAGATTGCTTCACAATTTTACTTATGTTCCTGTTTGCTTTGGAGCTATGAATGTACCACATATGCTGCAGAACCTATCCGGACGCGTCACATATTTCCTTTTACTTGATTGAAAAGCAATTTTTCCTTTAATAGCTTTCTGAAATACAAAAAAAGACATGAACACTTCTTGTAGTGATGGGATTTCATTTACCAGCACTGAAATAAATGCATGAGGAGTTCGTGAGACTCGAACTCAGGACTAGAGATCACCGCGCCAACACGCTATCGACTGCGCTATCGATCACCCTTAAAGGTGATCACTGTACCAAACATTGCTTTCGTTGTGCTTTGATCACCTTTAAGGGTGATCGATAGCGCAGTCGATAGCGTGTTGGCGCGGTGATCTCTAGTCCTGAGTTCGAGTCTCACGAACCCCTCGTACATTTATTTCATTTGAAAAAAACCTCGTGGAAGCAGTGTCTTCCCGTACCAGATTCATTAATTGTTTCTGGGGGTGACTAGACTTTGAGCTCTTGTTACCAGCACTGTATGTACTATTAAATTTCATCAAAATTCCTGATTAAGTTAAAAAAAAAACGGTCGTGTAGCATGAAAACAAGCCCTGATCTTCACAAACGAATGCCGTTTTCGAAATCAATGACCTCAAATCCACTAGAATCAAGTGCCAGAGCTCGTGCAATCAAATGTGTGTTCCCAGTGTTATGGGTGACTCGAGTCTTCCTTGTATAAATTCTACCTCTTTGATTAAGTTGAGCTCTTGGAAATAGGCTTATTAAAGTCAAAAATATGAGTTCTCTGCATAGCAAGTTTCAATCCAAAGAGGTGGAAGAATATCTTCCATTGTCATCTTTGCCATAGGGAGGCTTAAACTAACTTATAATCTAATCTGTCATCTTTGCCCAGACATAAGAGTGAACAAAATTGAGGCTACGGGTGAACTTGAAAGTCAACATATGATTGATTTTGAACTTCTAATCAATGACATTAGCCAAGATAGAATAGAAATATATTCTGCACGACTCACGGGTAGCCTTTGTGTAATAAAATAAAGCTACTCTGCAGCTTTGAATCGGCAAAGATCTAATGAGAATAAAAAATGCTCATGATTGTTTAATGATACTACAAGAAAAAAATAAGTGCTACTCAGCATATCCCATATGCCTACCAACAGTCCTCTATGGTTTTCTCATGATACCTCAAAAATTCGATACCTCAAAAATTTTATAGAACAATCATACAGTAGACTCGAAAGGTACTAAACAAGACCCTATCATCAGGAGTACACTTGCACACTGGAGCCGTGCTGTCCCGTTGTCTGGGGGCCTAGCTTAGGCAGTCAACCTATGGAAGTGACAGAGCTGAGTGCCTGCGAGGCTGTCGAGGGAATGGTCAAACATAAACGTACAGAACAAAATTATAGTTTCATCGTAATTAAAAACAAAACAGAAAAGCTTCTGCAAATATTTTTATGTGAGACGAATCGAGTGATCCTTTTTGACCACTGATCGATTTTGATGACGCTGCCTAAAAGATGACAAAATTGAAGCTAGAATAAAAAATGCTGACCTAAACTCTGTGTTCACAAAGGAAGATCAGACTTCAACTCCTCAAACTTTATATTAACAAGTTCGAATACCTTGAGCAGACAATTTAGTTACTGTTGAAGAAATGGAATAGAGCTAAGCCATCCAAACCCATTAATATACCTGTATCCTTGAGAAAATAGTCAAAGTTATCAGTGAACATCTTGTTATCCTCCTTCTCAACTGGATTGGTTCCGGGGAATAAAAACGAGAAAAATGTCACTTATTTAAAAAAAAATGAATGAGCACCAAATAATGGTCAAACAATCGACTCAAAATTGGGCATCACATTGTCAAATACAGTTTTTAGATGTGACGGTATTGACCATTTCCCGGAATACACTGAACCAAAGCAGGGATGCTGGTTCTGTCATATGGGATTCATTTTTGTTGAGGGTATGAAATGCAACATAAATTTGTGTTCCAGTAACAATGAATGTAATTGCTTTTCTGGTTTTCACTTCAAATTTAGAAAATGCTGGATGAAATCTACATGAATTAATTATTTTTTAGCATGATCGTTTGTGTTTGTTGGAAAACTATTTCATAGGATTCATATTTATTGAATCCTACACTATTTCTATTCATACATATTCTACCACTGAGACCTAAAACTATTTAATGATGTAGCGGTACATAGTTCTGAACGATTGTTTTATATTTTAGCTATATTTAGTTTTGTTGACCAAAGGAAATATTATTACCCTTTGCTTCATAATGTAGCATATATGCTACATTCTGTGTTTTTTTTTTTGAAGACAGATAAAATAATTTTTCTCATGTAAGTGTGTTATTTCAAACCTAAATAAACCTTCATATTTTTTCACTTGAGTTGTAAGTTCATGAGACATCGGATTAATGGGTTCAACTCTTAATTTAAAAAATTTGATGTAAAAGTGATGAAGGAAGTACTGCACATTGAATGTTCTGCTAGTGAGGACTTTCATCGGAAGAGCTTTTATTTGATAATAATGTTAGTGAAACATACATTGAATAGACTGCAAGTTGTAATACGTGAAACTTAAAAGCTGTGTACGTAAACAAAAAGTATTGGAGAATCATTGCTCCAAACCGTGGCTGTGTGTTATTGTTAGTGAGGTACTGTATCATGTGTTGGTGTTTTAGTGTTTTTAATTTCTGGGAAAAATTCGCTGAAGAGATCACTTTACACCTGTTTATGCTTGCACTACCCTATCAGTACGTAGGGGTCTCGAAAAACGTTAGTGTCTTCTGGAGTGTTGCAGGTGATTTTTTTTACTGAAGTCTGTTGAAACTAGATTAGTTTTTCTAACTGCAAGGTGTTTTGAGGCTTCCTCAATCTTCTTCTTCTATTGAGCAAGAGAGGCCGAATGCCAAACTGTAGTATACCTCCATGAAGTTTCATTTTTTGATGGCAAGGGGCGCTCCAATGATTGCGTCTATTTGGCTAAAAATGTTGAAGATTGGTTTATTGCAACTTAGGGTATATTTGAGCTCATGGATTGGCTACCATAATTCCCTGATTTAAACCTCGTGGAATATTCACAAGATGAGCTTTAGAGAAACGTATGCGATTCACCGCCCTCTTTCTGTGACATGGATTCCTTGAAGGAATAGGGCCCTTAATTATACCGTAAACTATATTGCATATAGTCCAAATTTTGTAGAATCAAAGTCAACAAATGCTGTGATTTGACCATAAGGCAGTTCATTTGTTCCCTTATAAATTTCTTAACCACGTGTTTTTTTGGTCATCAAGTGTGTTTCTATTTCCTTATTGCCAGTTAGAGACACTCTCAAAGCTTTGAGTCATGGAAGCATTCTGTTGTGACAACATTTCTCAATGTGTTGCACATTCTTGTCAAATTTTCAATATGCTGTATTTTATAAATGTTTCTTTTTTATTCAAACTGTGTCATGCGGATTTAATTTGCAACAGCATCATCGCACCACATTTAGCCACCTATTCACCATCTTTTATTCCATTTCTTTCCTATCTTACTATTTCAAAGCAGACAATATTTAGTGTGGGAACAAACCTTTTGCATAGTTTACCAGAAATTCAGGTATTATTAGTAAAAATTTATTGGTATTTTCCAGTTGTTTGTTTATGAGCGATGAGTCCGGTTTCTAAAAATAGTTGTGATTTCTTGATAAGCTGATTGACCTGTCACGCAAATACAGAATTCTAACATGAATGGTAAAAACTATGGAGCAAAGTATTATCCGTGATCCATTTTTTAAATATACACATTCTGATGGTTTAACACATCTTTCTCTCACTCACTCACTCACTGTTATCTGCAAATATGAAAACGTGTTCAATGTATTTTTATTTCATTATAATTTGGAAGCAAATATTGAAAACTAAAGCAAAGGAATGGCACATCTGTTGAATCTTGTATGAAGAAACATCAATATTACCTTCACGTGTTCAGTGATTCATTTACCTTTTCCTGAAAGCAATAAAAATAGTTGAAACTAGTTCTGCCCGTGCAAAAAAATTCATTGAAATTTCAGAACTTAAAAGTGTGTGCAGTTCAAGTTTTTAGATATTAAGCTCATTAGCGCTCCTGAAAATATATTTCCAGAAATTCCTGAAAATATACACTTGTATATTTTCAAGAGTTCCTGACGTGTTCAGTGGTCAGTAATCCCCTCTCATCCTTCATAACACCAAAACATAGTGGAAACTTGTCCAAAAGAAATATGTCAGGCCATAGGTGTAGTTGACTAGTTTGCGTTCATTCGTAGCGCAGCAGCATGAGGGGCGAGGGAGTTTTGTTCATTTGAACCAATATTTTCATAATTTGGTTTTGTAGCCTATATATATTGTAGCCTATATTATATTTTGTAGCCTAGCCTATTCGTGGTATGCGAATAGGCTAGGCGCTGGCAAAGCCCAAAACTTGAAAAAAAGCTTGTATGCACATGAAATCCGGAAATTATTCATTAGTTCCTTGCGTATTATTTCTATCAAAAATAGTTAGCATTGCTTTGTTTTATTAAGTCAAGATTTTTTAATTTTCTCAGTTTGACTTGAAAATTTTTTATTCATTTACTGTTTACTGAGTGAAGTTTTACACTTTCTGCTGGTTCTAGGAATTTCAATGGAAGTTCGAATGCTTTCTGCAGTTGAACTGCCTTACATTTTATTTTCATGATTGATGAGTATTATTGTACTTAATAAGTGAAAATAGCACTCAGAGTTTGAAAAAATCCAGAGGGAGGCATAGGATAATTCATAGGTTTAGGTTGGTTAGGCTTGTCCATTTCCTAAGTTATGACAATTGGTGCCCCTAGGAAAGATAGTGTTCATTTATCTTGGTTATAGATGACTCTTAGGGACTTCTGGCTAACGTCCTCACTTTGAAAACTTTCAGTTTTCTTTTTTTGCTGTTTCTAATCTTTTCTTCCATTTCTTTCTTATCTTGCTGTTTTCATGCAGAGGGTATCCCGCGTGGGAACATCCCTTGTGCATAGATACTGTGTTACTTGAGTCCTTACATTATGATGCTCCATTGAGATTGCCTTTGTTGTGGTGATTGAGTCTTAAACTAAAATATGATTTTAATAAAAAATAACTAGAAAAACATAACTCCTCGAGCAATTTTGGGGTGAGTTTTTCAATGCATTTATGGCATATCTATCCCAAGTAATTGTACACGTTCAAACGTGGTGTTCGTTCTCACAATGGCTTGTTGTGGGCAGCAACCCACCACCACACCGACGGCACCGTCGAGTTCACCTGGTGCCGTGTGCGGGTGTTCAATGAACTTTGCTGCGACGTGCTAATGGACACCTGCCTCGATGACCCCACTGCCACCGTCACCTCCATCAATGCCCGACCGAGGAACAAATGGCGCCCTCTGCCGCTTGATACTATTGTAAGTGAAGTACTGTATGATCTGCTCTTCTGAAGCTTCTGGTAAATGCTCTTACCTCCCACTATGTTCTCGAAATTCGTTATGGTGCAAAAAATTCATTTCAATTGATGACATCCCCTACCAGTTGAGATGTTTCGTTACTACAGGTCTGACAGATTACTGCGGCTGTTGTAGTGTAGTAGCAGCAAGAGCATCTGAGTTGTCTTGATGCACGCTCAAGTCTCAACACAACCGCCTGAAGCAATTTGGTTGGTAGTGCTGAGCATCTAAGATGAGTTTGCACTTCCTCTGAGCCTATCTTGAGCTTTTTACTGGTAATATTTTCTGGTTTCTGTGATCAGCCTTAAGAGTTGAAAGAATTTTCTCACAGTTCAAAAGCATATACAGTCGTACCTCGGTACTCGACCATAATCCGTTCTTAGTGGTGGTCGAGCACCGATTTGTTCGAACACCAAAACCAATTTTCCCATAAGAAATAATGGAAAGTATTTTAATCCGTTCTTACCATTAAGAAAAATACCTAAAATATTATAAGAATGTGTATCTAAACAACAATGAAGACAAAGAGCTTGAAGAACTTTTTCGCAGATGAGAGCTTCACTAATGCTGTCCCCTGCCAACATCTTTTCCTTGGTGAAGATAAGAAGCAACTTCTCCATTTCTTCCATTATCTGAGGCTTTTGCTTACTAATTCCTGTCACTCCCATTGCAACATAAGCTTTCTTTAACACTTCCTTTTGCTTCAAGATAGTAGAAATGGTTGACTTTGCCATTTCGTACTGCGACGCGAGGTCGGATACTCCTACACCACTTTCATGTATTGCCATAATTTCTTTCTTCAGTTCAATAGTGATCCTCAATATTTTCCTCTTTGCCTTCCCCTTATCACTGTCTTTCTTTGGACTACTAAGGGCTAGAGCAGTGGTTCTTAACCCGTGGGTCGCAACCCAAAGTTGGGTCGCCAAGCCATTTTATTGGGTCGCCACGGATTTGTGTAACCTGTTGGTGTTAACCTATAGTAGAATAAAATTTTTATTGATATGGAGGCTTGGGTCGCGGCATATATTTTGGGCAGATTTTGGGTCACTGCCAAAAAAGGTTAAGAACCACTGGGCTAGAGCAACACGAAAAAGTTTAAATCTGGGAAGAAATACTCGAACAAACTGCGTACGTCTTACTCCGCTGGCGGTCTGAGTCGAACTGACGATTACCCACTGGCCGAGAAGGTCCGAGGAGCGCGTTCGGGTCGATTCGGCTAGTCAAGTACCGAAAATCTGTTCGAGGTCCGATGCATTTTCTACTCAAATTTTTTGGTCAAGTATAGAGGCGGTCGAGTACCGAGGTACGACTGTACTTCACTGCTTGGCATGTTATCTAAAACTACAAAGTTTTGATTACTTTGAACTCTATGTTATTTCACTGTAAATGCAGCCTCCGTATTAATCGCTACGTCATCCCAGTCGGTAAAAATGCTGGCTATGAGTGAACATGCAACCCAGAAGTGGACGATGTAAAAATGGGGATCTTTGGCAAGTCGAGCTCATAACTCGTAACCACAAGTTTTGAGTTTGATTTGCATTGCACAAGTTATGAACTGTAGACTTGTAAGTGCGACTTATGAATTTGATTTATAGAATATTCACATTTGAAAATGATGACAATGTGCACAAAACATCAGCGTAGACTTGTATTAAGGTTGTGAAACTGTGGGCTGATTAACTCCTTCGAATTTATTAAATCTATAGGCATGCAATTTATAGTAACTTGCGTCTTCTCTTCAGTTTAATTGGTCATAAGAACTTATGCTTTCATTCATCTGACTTCCGACATAGCGCACTGAAATAATATTCTGAACACACACTCTCTGTTGAGGAATTTTTAAATTTTCTGTAGAATCTATTACACCTTCATGAATTTATTGCAATAATGTAAGCATACTTCATATACAAAACATAAATTTTTTCATATTTATTTGAACTGGCATGTTTTCAAAATCGCTTCAATGAAACACACAATAAATCTTCTCTTCATAATCTACAGAATAGCTTCGCATATTTTCGCCGAACCGTGAGAAAATTGCTTCAGTGCGGGATAAAATGAAATTCTGCTTCTCCATTCTTCTGTCAGTATTTTTATTGACGTCTATTGTTTATTTTGGCAAAAAATGATCATTTATGACTCTCAATTCCGATTGTATTTTGCATTTTATTAGTATGTATTACTACATAGTTATTATTGAACATAATGATGCATTTTGTACTATTTGTTTGTGCTATGTTAAATAGTATTATGTTATTTGATGGCCATCATCACCATTGAGAATTTGAAGATGGTTGTTATGCTCTTCTTGCCTGCCATTTGAGGTTATGATATATTTAGGTGAATGCTATGATGTTGTTGCCGAGACCATTTACGAGCATTTTGTGGTTATCTCCTGATCAAGTTTAACTATAAACAAATGTCACTATCTCAGTGAAAGGGGTATAAAAATTCAGCCTATTCAAACAATACCAACTCGACTTGGCCTGACAGCCTAGCTCCTGTACTAAGAGAGACAGCCAAAGTAATTGGCAAATTCTCGGTGAGCTTTTTCAGTCGATCGTTTGCAAATTAGCTAGTTCCGCAGAATTGAGAGCAGGCGAGTATCACTCTATTTTTCAAAACAGGATACAAACAAGTATCTAATAACTATTGCTCTATCTGCCTGGTATTTACCATCAGTAGAACGATTTACAGGTTGTTCTAAGTCTGAATAACAAATCATCTCTCATTCCAAAATTTGGCTACAGACACTAAACACGAGTTCAAGTAGAAACGCTGCTGTTTCATAAACCTATATGACTTCTTTGGAGAAATTAACCAAACCTTTGACGGTACGAAAGCTGTAGACTTGCAAAATCTGACTTCCCGAATGCTTTCAATAAAGTTCTCTACAGGCGCATGGCCCAAGTGGAAGCCCATAGTAATAGTGGGAACCACTCGCGATATATACGTGAGTGACTCGCTTTTTATACGGAAAAAGTAACAATTCACTGGTAATTTAATGACTTGATATTAGAAACTCCCCAGTTAATAATCCAGACCATTTTTAGGCCGCGGTGAGCACGACTATTAGAGGTTTGTAGGGCGTCAAAGAAGTCTGTGGTCGCCATGTTTGCTTTTTTGTAGGTTAGAACTGCCAAACAATGTTGAATTTTCATTTGAGCAGTTTGGCGAGTACTGCTATCTACGGCATTGTACTGTATTTTGCAGCTTCAAATTAACCTTTCTGAATTTATGCTGGTCTGCTGTGGCTCAATGCCCTCGTTCTCCGATTTAATATCGGCTTATGATGCCTTTTTTTTTGACTTTGCACTACTCCATATCGACCCTGTAGTGGTCTTCTGTGGCTCCCTACCGCCCGCCTCAGTAAGGTATATATATATACTGATCTCATATTTCAAAGGTGTGTTAATGTAAACAATTACGTTCCAAGATTTTCAGTCCCCTCAGAAGAAAAGAAAAGAAAGAAAAACATTTTATTTCCAATAAAGTACAAACATGGAATGTCGATACATTGGTTTTTAAAACACCTTAACATTAACATCCTTAAATGATTATAACACATTGGTATCGTAATACCCGTGTAGAATGTTGAAACGAAATGATTGATAGAAAAGTACAACAAAATTGAGTTCCTTTCCTAGCTTGCCTAATCTGATTTTGAAACTAGGAGAGCACAATCCTCGCGACGTTCATTTGAAAAACACTCTCATTAGTACGCATAAGTATTGAAAAATGAAAGCGAAAAATGCATTCAAATACCTTAGCATAGAAACCCTTTATTGCTATTTATACATGGTTATCGTAATATCCATGTTAAGTGTTGGAACATATGATTTAGATCCTTAATTGCTATTCATACATGGTTATCGTAATACACATGATGGTTGTCGACACAGGATTTAGGGAGAAGCACAAGTTAATAAAAAATAAACAATAATATGTATAAGAGGATCGTTTGCATTTGGAGGGCGGCACTAAGTTTCAGTTTCTGTGTTTCAATTTCTGAAATTTTTGCTGGGGATTGAAGATTTATCTTGTTTTACGTTCGTTAAGTCATTCTAATATTGATCATGCTTACTCCGGTCGAACAAAATGAGCATCACAACTGTTGGTTCCACGCAGCGGAATGAGGTTGCTTTCCACAATTACTAGTACTTCATCTGTGGTGCCCGGAAATGGAAATGGAGCGTATTATCTTTCTAATAAATTATCAACTCCAAAATCCAGGAATTCCTTTCGCCCATCCGACAACACTTCACTCCCTCTTCCGGTGATGCCCCGCATCCGGTCATGCCTCTACATTTGGTTACGCTTACATTTGTTTATATCTTACATCCGGTGAAAGCCCACATCCGATCTTTCATCCCCATGCAAGGCGTCCCAACGATTATATTCGCTATAACAGAACACAAAATGGTTATGATATTTCTTACTTGCGCAAATAGTACTTTCGCAAAGAGTACATCGGGGTTAAAGACATGAAAAGTATTGTTTTACATCGCTAGATGTAATATTTTCAACATAGGTGGAACCGTGCAAAAGTCAACTATTTAAAATTAGTGTTGTCGTAGTGTATTCACGAGAATAAAGGGGGATACAGGGGGATACAATGATTGTATCTATGGGAATTAGCGCTCCTAGGGGGAAGATGTGAGGGCCTGAGCTGAGAGTTAGTAAGGTCTTCTTTTTGTTGAAATAAAATATTTTTTTACTATGTTAAGGACCACCTTTTTTGGTTCACTGCTGTCCTGTTTTTCAGCACCTACTACTTTCTTCTTCAACTTTTATCTTGTTTCATGAACTTCTTTCCCAACTTACTGTTTCTATGCCCCTTCTGCATAGATTCCGCATTCCCTAATGTCCATACTTAATGGTGCCTTCCTCCTTCCTCTCTTTGATACGCTCTTTTTTGTAGCGGTTAGGGAGGCTTAAACTAACCTATAATCTAATCTAATCCAAGATATTCAGTATATTTACCTTAAAATATCGTCCATAAATTTAAGGATTGCTGAAAACTGAAGTGGAAACCTAGGCTGGATTCTTACGTCTTCCTTGGGAATGCTATGACGACGCTCGGCGTTAATTCCATGGTGAATTGCCATGGAATCATCGTTCCATTAACTCCATACTAAATTGTGTTTTCATCCTTTCTCTTTTTGTTTGAACATCCCCCCAGGGGGATACAAATATTGTATCTATGGGAATTAGCACTCACAGTGGAACAATGTGAGGGCCCGAGCTGAGAGTTAGGTAGGGCTTTTTTTTTGTTGAAATAAAATGCTTTTGTTGTGTTAAGAACTATCTTTTTTCGATTCACTGCTGTCCTGTTTTTTCAGCATCTCATAGTTTCTACTTCAACTTTGACCTTGTTTCATGAACTTCTTTCTTATCTTACTGTTTCTATGCCCTTTCTGCATAGATTCTGCGTTCCCTCACCTCCATACTAAATGGTGCCTTCGTCCTTCCTCTCTTTGGATCGCCTTTGTTGCGGATAGGGAGGCTAAAACTAACTAATAATCTAATCTCTTTGAACATTTTTGTTGTCGTAAGGGAAGCCAAAACTAACTTAAAATTTATCAATCGAAAGTTTAAAACCTTAGTTAAATTTTAAAATCAAACTTCCTTCAAACTTCCTTTAAAATCAAACTTCAAACTCGGCAATCAACCGAATCCGTGTCTCCTAAATGTTTTAGCGCCAGAGCATTCCTATATTTCATTTTTTTGTCCTTTTTCTCATTACTTCACTAGAACTTGATATACCACGTTTCCGCGGACACCACATAGTACTAACATTCTCAGGAAGAAATAGTGAGGTCTCAAGCTGAAGCTGAAGTTTAGGCAAGCCTTTCTTATGTTGAAATAGAAATTTTTTTGTTACGGACAATCTTTTTGGGTTTGATGCTGTTTTTTTCCTGCATATGCTACTGTTTTCTTCGACTTTCATCTCGTTTGATAAACTTTTTTTGATCTTGTTTTATCTGTGTTCAGGGTGTGGGGACACACATGCGTAGATTCCTTTTTCTCTTGATTCTTTATTACCTTTCTATTTCTTCTTGTAGGAACCCATTTTTTATGGTGAGACGGTTTAAATTTACTGGTATTCTAATTCAAGACTTTGTTACCATTTGGTGATGGACAACTACCCGAAAATTTCTTTTTCATTATATGACCTTTTAATCGTTAATTATTGCCTTCTTATTTGGATGAAAACGATAGAGGATTAAATTCAATTTTCCGAACTATGTTAGCTCTGTTTTAAGTTTTCTTAACAATAGAGCTATAGTGAGTAATACTTCGTATGCAGTACGGTATACGAGAGCCTGGCGCTTGACATGCCTGCCTGAGTAGAGTGCAGTAAAGTTATTGTTGTGGTGTTTGCAGGAGTTCGAGAAGCTGGCGTCGCGCAAGTTGCGCATGTCTGCCAAGGACGCGATGAAGGTGGCGGAGCGGCTGTACACCAGCGGCGTCATCAGCTACCCCAGGACTGAGACCAACATCTTCCCTAAAGAGATCAACCTGGCGTCTCTCGTCGAGATGCAGACGGAACAACCCCAATGGGGAGGTACTGCCCTCGTGTCAAACCTCATGAAGATGTAATTCTTCTTTTTCTTCTTGATAGCTTGTGTGACCTTTACATCACGTACTTAGCTTTGCACTACTTTTTAAAAAGTCTGCCGTTAATTGTAAGCATATTTTTTCTCAGAGTAATTTAAGACACCTGCACCATTTCAAAGAATGGAAAAACAAATGAATGCGCAATACTTTGTCTTTTTCTTGTAACACAATTTTTTATGATCTTTTGGAAATGTCCAACAAAGGATTAAGAGAGTGAAGTCAGAGCTCAGTTTCAGGTTCGTACACCGTTCATTATCAGTGACAGTGGAGTTCTTTACAACCGGACTCTTATTGGTTCGGTTTTGAAGTAATCAGGCTTGAAGTGTTGTATTACCACTACCAGCTCTAGGGACGGATTGTACAAGTATCTGTATGACCGTAACATATGTGCGATACATCCTACATACAATGCGATTTGCGTGTATATTGTGCTCCGAAAAAATGTCGGAATAAAATTTTTGAAAATGAGCCAATAATAGATGCATGAATAAATTTCTGTGGCGAAATATCTTCATAATTCGGCAATATGCATTTCAAGATCAGTTCGCTTGTGTCTGGTTGTAGTGTTTTCTCCAGTTGCCATGTTAGTGTGGTCCTCACGTGTTCTGTTGCCATGTTAGCCTGGTTCTCACGTGTCCTGTTGCTGTGTTAGCTTGGTTCTCACGTGTCCTGTTGCCATGTTAGCCTGGTTCTCACGTGTCCTGTTGCTGTGTTAGCTTGGTTCTCACGTGTCGTGTTGCCATGTTAGTGTGGTTCTCGCGTGTCCTGTAGCCATGTTAGCTTGGTTCTCACGTGTCCTGTTGCCATGTTAGCTTGGTTCTCACGTGTCCTGTTGCCATGTTAGCTTGGTTCTCACGTGTCCTGTTGCCATGTTAGCTTGGTTCTCACGTGTCCTGTTGCCATGTTAGCTTGGTTCTCACGTGTCCTGTTGCTGTGTTAGCTTGGTTCTCACGTGTCCTGTTGCCATGTTAGCCTGGTTCTCACGTGTCCTGTTGCCATGTTAGCCTGGTTCTCACGTGTCCTGTTGCCATGTTAGCTTGGTTCTCACGTGTCCTGTTGCCATGTTAGCTTGGTTCTCACGTGTCCTGTTGCCATGTTAGCTTGGTTCTCACGTGTCCTGTTGTCATGTTAGCTTGGTTCTCACATATCCGGTTGCCATGTTAGCCTCCTCACGGTAAACAACTATTGTCTCTTTGAAAATAATGGCTCACAGAGGGAATATGTAAAGTCCCGAGCTGAGAACTAGGTAGGCCTTTTTTGTTCATGATTTTTTTTTGTTAAGGATTGTTTTTTTCGGTGCACTGCTGCTCTGTTTTTCAGTAGCTCATACTTTCTTCTTGAACTTTTATCTTGTTTCCTAACCTTCCTCCCCAACTTGCTGTTCCTACGAGAAAGGGATCTTGTGTGAGAACACATCCTGTTCATAGATTCCGTTTTCCCTAAATTCCATAATAAATGATGCCTTCCTTCTTCCTCTCATTGGACATCTTTGTTGTGGTACGGAAGGCTGAAACAAATTTGTATTCAATTGACCAATTCTCACATATCCGGTTGTCATATTAGCCTGGTTTCAAATGTCCGGTTATCTTGTAGGTTGTAGATCTTGTTATTACATGTCTGGGTTACCATGTTACAGTATTAAATGTGCGGTTACCTATGTTAGCTTAGTAATCATATGTCTGGTTATGTTTCCGGTTATCATGCAAGTCTGTTTGTCAAGTCACCGTAGTTAATCATCAATCGTGGTATTAGCAATGAGCTTTCAAGTTGCGCTTCTGTTACGCATTCTGGCTTTTCGTAGCGTCCCGTTAGTGTTCTAGGTGATGACAAACTATTGAAGTTCCACTTACATTACTTTATAATTAATGAGTGTATTTCACGCTAAAGGTTTATTGTTTGCGTTGTCACCGCGCCTCTGTAACCAGCTGCAGCTGCTGAAGCTTTTCCAGTTAATCGCCAGCTACAGCAAGGCTGCTCAGTTCTTGCTCTTAGTCTTGTCAGGGGGGCAAAAGCAACAGAACTAAGTCTACAAAGCCGCAGGTCGATAGGTAAAGTTTACTCTCCAAGCCACAGATTTTCTTTAGTTCATGCGAGTGTTCTCAATAAAACGTGATAAAGGAACATTTTTAAAAATTTCCGTTTATTCAAAATAAGCACATTAAAATGCCACGATGGCAAGGCGAATAGACTATGAGGTAAAACACATTATGCTTAGTTAGCGACGAGTAGACGAGGGTTATGTTTGAGGCAGAGCGGCTATAGTAACGTTCGTACGAGACAGCGGGACATCGACGACTGGCTGCGACCCGCCAAGCCACGCCTTATATACCCTACCGCCGACTCTTTAAAAGGTCGCAAGCGTGACGACACGCGCATTGGCACACTGGAGGACACACATTTAATAAGGGATTTTTATTGAAGGAAATATTAATTAAAACGAACGACAGTGTTTGTTGTTCACAGCGTTTTATTGGTTTTTTAGGAGAGGTTCAAATTTTTAAACAGGAAAGTAACCATTTTGTTATTGTGGTCTACCAAACACTTAGCTTTGGTAGAGGTCCTTGGAATTATCATATCTTAGGTTGCATGCGCGCCTTTAATTTTTGTCTTACTCTCTTTTCTTCTGACCATAGAATTTCAACTTCACTCATGTTCTAGTTTCGTGATTCAAAGTAATATTTTATTGCTCATTCTCTTGCATGCTTTTCATGTCTGTGTTGTTTGAAACTATCATTTTTAGATGGCGTAAGTGTTTGTAGAACTGGAAGTAAAACAAAGTATGTGTGAGTTCATTGATAGATAAAGTATCACTGCCAATAAAGGTGTAGAAAGGAAAAGCTGTGTGTGGACGAGTGAGTGAAAGGTATCTGTTTTTGAAACTTTCTTGTCTTATTAAAACTTGACCTAATAGGTTGTATGCTAGTGCTGAAAAGTTGAGTCCATCTAGTGTGCGCATTGTGAGTCATTTGAAAGCAAATATTAGCTTATCAAATAAGAAATAGATGACAAATAACCCCTTCCCGCAGTAGGTACACTGAATGAAATTATTCAACACACTCTGGATTAGTGCTCCTCGGGGATTGTTAAGCACAAAATTAGTAACACTCGTCGCAGAAGTCTGTTGTGGCTTTGTTTTTGTAGTTCGGCAGGTTTTATCTTTCATTCTTTACTTCTACGTCTTTTTGTGCAGGAGGTTGGTGTTGCGTGCAACTGACCTCCTGCACGATCGTTTTCATTTTCAGCTTTTTGTCTTGTCAAGATGCATTTTGCCAGTGAAGCGAGCTGTACCTATCGAGACGCCAAAATTTGCGTCTCGCTGCACGGTGCTGCTTGAACAAAAGTGTGGCCTTGCGACAGTGAATGTGGTAACACATTTTTCTGTGATAATTATCACTCAACAAAGTGGAAATGTAGGTGAAAAAACTTTGACATCAATAGAAAAAGGTCCGAATGAGAAAATGTTTCCTCTGTTTAGACTGGCAAATGGTTAGGTAGTTTGGATGCATGGAAGGAATAAATGACAGGTTTGAGATTGGATAGTATTGAGATGAACACGTTAACTGCGTTTGTGCGGTTGCTATGGTCAATTTAGTTAGGTTGGAAGTAGCAGAATTGAAAATCCGTCTCTAATGCATAATTATATTTTTATTCTTTCTGAGGAGCAGGTAGAAATGTAACTGCGATGGTATTTTTACTTGTACGCCATAGTCTAATTCAAATGAAGGTAGTAAAATAATTGAAATGCTACTCGTTTACACTGGTACATGAATGAGCAATTTACTTAATGGTACACAGATGTGCCAATATGAGTGAACGTGTTAAAAAACAGATTAGTGTAACTATGAGCCAATCAAACTGAGGCTTATGTTGATGATGCGAGTCATTTTCGGTGAACCTGATCGACAAGGGGAAACTGCTAACTTTTACCACTGTTAGTATTATTCTCAAGTCATTTCCGTGTGGAACATTTGTTACTCGTCAGCTTTGTTTGACTCGGAATTTTGTGAGTGTATTTATTGCTGACTTGGCTTACTATGCTACTATGCTTAGAACAATGCCAAACGCTTGCTGTTCATTGGGAATGTTTTTTCTATTGCGTTAAACTCCTGAAATGAACACAGAAAGAAATGCTTCTGCAAATTTTTAGTGGAAGTAAACTGCATCGAGGATTGCAAAATTGAGTTCTTCATTTTAATTTTTATCATTAGTTTTATGAAAGTCTGTTGTGCTGTTGTCTAAAGACTAATTATGCTAAACCTAAACAAGGCTTTGCTGGTGCTAAATTTTATATGACTACTCAGTATAGGTCTATAGATGCTGTGGTTTGTACAAACGGTGTTGATGTGAGCTGCGTACGTTTGGCGCTCAGAGTTTGCGTCGCGCGTGCTGGCGGGACGCGGCCCCGTGCCGCGACAGGGCAAGAAGACGGACGAGGCGCACCCCCCCATCCACCCCACAAAGAGCGCCCCGCACCTCTCGGGAGAGGACCAGCGCGTCTACGAGCTCATTACGCGCTCCTTCCTTGCCTGCGTCAGCGATGACGCCAGAGCTCACGAGACTGTTGTCGAAATTGCCATTGCTGGAGAAAAGGTTTGTGCGGTCTAAGGTGCTTCTGGTCTGCTCCAATTGAAATATTGGTTTGAAAAGAGGTACAACTTTCTGACTCAAGAATTTAGGGCGTGTTCGACGATAACAATTAATTGAAGAAAAACAAGAGAATCATACCTCCTTTAGGTTCACCGTAAGCACTAGATGTGAGGACAAAAATAATTCAGCTCAGATAACAATTGGGTCATTGCAGCCTCTTGAGTTAAAGTTTCATTAGCCAAGAAACACAAAGTGCATTACACGTGAAAGTTTTTTTAGTATCAGCCATTTTCATTTTCTATGCGGCGAATTTCTTACTCATTCCTCACACTCATCATGACCATTGGTATTGTTGACTGTGATCACTTCTCATTTTCATTTGATAAGAGGGAACTCATATTAGACTGACTGCTTGAATTGTTTTTTTGTGTTTGAGACAAATTTCTGGGTCTCATACATCACCCTTTGCTTACTGGAGTATGTTTGCACTCGAGTGATTGTGGTAAAAGCTACGATGCTGTTCGTTAAGTATCTTTATTGGTCATATTGTGAGGAAATAAAAAATCCAACAATGTCTCTTAGGGGAATACGATTATTGTATCTACAAAAATGAGCGTTCTCAATGAAAAAATGTGAGGTCTTAAGCTGAAGGTTTGGTAGGCCTTCCTTTAGTTGAAGTAGAATGGGTTTGTTTTTTTTTTTCTTACGGACATTTTTTCGCTTCACTGTCTTTTTCTGCACTTAATACTTGTTTTTTATCTTATATCTTTTTTCACAAACTTCTTTGAATCTTGTTTTTATGCGCAGGGTGTGGGGAATCACTCGTGCATAGGTTCCCTGTTCACTTAGTTCCATGCTAAATGGTGTCAATACTCGCAACAATGGCTTTTTTAGTACTGAATTGTGTTAGCACAAAATCAAGCTGCAAAAGACTTGATGCGGGGCAATCTCTAATAATTTCCAGGCCCTGTAGCACTTAAGATAATATTCCTAAGTGTTTGGCATGAATATCAGAAGTTAAAAAGCATCTGACCTCTGAATTCTGAAAGTTTGTGTAATGTGCGTGATGAGGTAATTGTGGGATTTACCAATGCTACAGTTTCAGCTGATGACAGTTATGTGCAATATCAATAGTTTCCTGAAGTGATGAATTGGATCAGAGCAACGCAATTGCAGTGAACAAATTACTGGAGCACATCCCTGCTAATTGCGTGGTGAAATGAATTTTTTATTGTAAATGTACTCCTGTGGTATAATAATTTATAATTATTTTGAATTTAACAAATTTTAATAATTCACAATCATTCGTGTTCTTTTTATTTGTTTATTTTATTTTCGCGAGATAAGAATGGTTAATTTTCACAATTCATTTATTTTTCTCAATAATTGAGTGCTTTAGTTGCAAACTTATGCGTGTTTAACATATTTCAGTTGTGTCCTAAGTTTGTAAGTGTACTTACATTTCAGTTCCGGGCGAGTGGCCTGATCATCCTGGAGAAGAACTACCTCGAGGTGTACCCTTACGACAAGTGGACGGACAAGCCCATGCCGCAATATGAGGTGACCTTCGCACCTCATGGGCCTTGCAATTTTTTGCTGTTTCTAGGGAAATTCTTGTACAGCGAGGAATTCATTGGAGGAGGACTCCTAATATTTCCAGTAGCGGTGCCCGACCACTTTGCTCACCTTCACATTGAGTTATTTACTTTTTCAGACTAACTCGACCCCCCCCTCAGGGGGATACAACCATTGTATTTGTGGGAATTAGTGCTCCCAGGGGGAAATGTGTGAGGGCCTGAGCTAAGAGTTAGGTAGGCCTTCTTTTTGTTGACATAATGTGTTTTTTGTTATGTCATAGACCACCTTTTTCGGTTAACTGCTGTCCTGTTTTTCAGCACCTACTACTTTCTTCTTCAACTTTTATCTTGTTTCATGAACTTCTTTCCCAACTTACTATTTCTATGCCCCTTCTGCATAGATTCCGCATTCCTTAACATCTATACTAAATGGTGCCTTCCTCTCTTCGATACGCTCTGTTTTTGTAGCGGTTAGGGAGGCTTAAACTAACTTATAATCTTAATCTTCAGACTAACTCGAAGGCATTTTTATAGCAAATAAAAAATAGTTTTTTTTTGTTATAATACTGAAAGATTAAAATTGGGATGTCTAGTAACTTACTATTTTTGTCAAAAAACGACTTCCTCTTCCTCCCTAACTGTTGTTCTTGCGGGAATGACCAGAAATAAGCTCTTACTGCAGAGCAAATATAGGAGCTGGGTTGGACATAGGTGTGTGCAAAGCTCACAAATGTATGTGTTGGGAGCTGCCATTTGTTTCTGCTGTAAACCTGTCAAAGTTTTTGGTAACAATACTGGAACTTATGAAGTAACACGCTTTTTTACGAAGAAGTGCAAGTGAAACTATGAGAGCCCTTATTCATAACTTTGCAGTGGTAACTCCTCGAATGCTGATACAGTGTTTGTAATGAATGGTGAATGTGTGGACCAGTGTTGCTAATGTGGCAAAAACTTGTTTCCTGCCATCATTTGTTTAAAATAAGAGAAACCTTGCTACTAGTATGAATTGTGTGAGAAATTTGGTGTTATTATAGTTTGATAAGTTGAGTTTTTTGAGGTTGTAGATTTGGATTCACGATCGTGGCAAATGTAGTGCTGTAGTGCCGCTGCACGGCGTGCGACCCCCGCTGTCCCTGTGCTCGGCTCATAGGAAGCCTGTGCTGCAGATGGGCGCCCGGCTGGACGTGCAGCTGGAGAAGGTGGGCGGCGAGACGTCGCCACCATCGCTCCTCACAGAAGCCGACCTCATCGCCCTCATGGAAAAGCACGGAATAGGTGAGGCGCTAGTGCTCTGTTAGTTCTCGAGATCCCGAGCTAAAGTTAGATAGGCCTTCTTTTTGTTGAAATGGGATAGGCTTTTGGTTTTGTTCAGGACTATCTGTTCTCGGTTCACTGTTCTCCTGTTTACCAGCACCCTATGGTTTCATCTTCAACTTTTATCTGGCTTCATAAATTTTCTTTGCAACTAACTGGTTCTATGCGCATAGGATCTTGTGTGGAAACACGTCTTGTGCCCCCTCAGGGGGATACAACTGTTATATCTATGGGAATTAGCGCTCCCAGGGGGACTATGTGAGGGCCCGAGCTAAAGGTTAGGTAGGCTTTCTTTTTGTTAAAATAGAATAGGTTTTTGTTTTGTTTCGGACCATCTTTTTTCGGTTCACTGCTGTCCTGTTTTTCTGCACCTACTACTTTCTTCTTCAACTTTGATCTTGTTTCATGAACTTCTTTCTCATCTTACTGTTTCTATGCCCTTTCTGCATAGATTCTGCGTTCCCTTAACTCCATACTAAATGGTGCCTTCTTCCTTCCTCTCTTTGGATCGCCTTTGTTGCGGATAGGGAGGCTTAAACTAACTAATAATCTAATCTAATCACGTCTTGTGCATAGATTCCCCATTCCCTTACCTCCATGCTAAAATGTAATCTTCACCTTTCCTCTTTCAAACGGCTTTATTGTCGTTTTTGAGGTGTAAACTAATTTATAATCTAATTTAATCCTTCAGTTCTCTCGTTCTTATTTCACTTCACTGAAAAAAATTCTCATCTTTTGCTTTAGGTTTTGTTTACTCGTTTTTTGCTATTGTGTTTCATGTATATGATTTTTCCTTTTAATTTTTTATATTCTTGGCTATCTAATGTAGGAGTCAGTGGCGCTCGATGTTTATTCCGGATACGCTTAGAATATTCCTTGTCCTTCGAGGGAGCGGAGCCATTCCACCTGGAGCGTCACTGTCCTCTAGCCCCTGAGTTGCCTACTTCTTACAGTGATGTTTGTGGTGCGCTTCTTTTTCTTATCTTGGACCGTTAGAACTCGTAGTTGCTTTGAGTTTTATATCGACTGAGCGGAAATTCGAGTGTGGCTTTTTGCCCCGTGTGTTCAATTTATAGATAGGCTGATCGTTAGTGGCGTGGCACTCCTAATCTTGGCTCTTTCGATCAGTTGACGTTGAAATGAGAGAAGTGAAGGTATTTTTTGTAATATAAAGTAATAAATAATGTTCATTTTGTTTGTTTGAAACGTTTATTTTGTTATGGTCGCGAAGTTGTGTGAATTATGCTGATTGATTTTGTCATGTTGTTGTGGAGGTTGTGTAGAAGTCAGCCTTGCAACTTGGATAACTTTGGGTAAATTTACTTGTGCTTCAATCAATTGGAAATCCATTGAATGGCAAAAGTAAATAATAAAATGTCTGCATGGGAGAAAGAGGCCATTTCACTTGAATTATGAGTCATAGTCACATGGCATTGACACTTTGACCACATCGTGCACCACTGGTGGCCACAGAAAAGGTTTTCATAATGCTGGTGGATGACCAGTAGTCACAAATTCAATTTTCATAAATACTTGATTAGAGCTAAATATAGACATGATTCTGTTAATGGTTGCAATTTTCAAAATTGCTCACTGCAGTTGACTTTAAATTTGAGTTGGATATTGAACTTCAGTTTAACCAATTGCGGTCAAATTGTCAAGACCGTGAAGTTTTTGCCTCAAAACTTGGTGGAGGTACATGAAATGAAGAAAATGCTGCAACAATTCGTCAGCATTTTTTCAAATTCTGGGGAACTACATTGAATTTTACCATATTCTTGTTTCTTCCGATTGAATTCAACTTATTACATTCATAGTCACGTCTGCGCCAACGTTTAGGAGAGACCTTATTTTCAAGCATTACCGCATGAGAGTAATGTATTTCAGACTTCATTAGAGTGGGGGTGTAGCCCATTGTGCTCTCACTACGGTATAGTGCACGCGAGGGACCGACCTGCTGTGTGCTAACTTGACGTGTCGCGGCGCAGGGACGGACGCCACCCACGCCGACCACATCGAGACGATCAAGGCGCGCTCGTACGTGGGGCTGCAAGACACGCGCTTCGTGCCCGGCACGCTGGGCATGGGGCTCGTCAACGGCTACGACGACATGGGCTTCCAAATGTCCCGCCCGCACCTCAGAGCCGGCCTCGAGGAGGACCTCAAAGCGTGAGTGTTTAGATCATCTTATTTACTGCCGATCCTGGAGTGAAAATCTTTTTATGCCTACCTCAAAGTATTGTGTTAATTGAATGTCTCTAGTAAACTGGAGCATATCATGCTTGTGCCTTTTTTCACGTGTAAAGAGCCAACCATTATTTACACACACGTTCATTATGTATCAGATTAGTGGAAAATACTATTTTTTGCCGCGTATCGTTATTCGATAATTGCTAATGTTCTCATCGATTTGGTCCATACCTCCCATGTTCTTGTTGTAGTCATTGCCATAAAAGGCATTGGTACTGATACTTTCTTCTTTTCTGCCGCTGAGTACCTTTCCAATTTCTTCATAGGAAGAATCCCTTGTTGGTTTGAATCAATGCAAACTTCAGAATTATCATTACATTGTAAAACTAATGTCCCAGATGATTTTTTAAGAAAATGCTTCTCAGAGCCGCGATCTTGTTTGCCGAATTGTTTAGAATCAAAAACTGGACAGTTTTCAAATCGATTACTTCTTACAGTTCCTGTTGCACCATGCCCGCTGTCACAAATTTCGCCTAGTAATTTCAGGGCTGTAAAGAAATTATCGAAGCATATGCTGAGTTTAAGTGGTGGATATGCAAGCTCAAAGGTGTCCACAAAATTCAATATGACACATCCACCAAGTCAAATTTTTTTTGTACTTTTTATTTGCCACAGTTTATTTTCCTTGGTACATCTCCAGTTGAAAGGCATAACCAGAAGGCGAGGCAACCCAAGCCTTGTAACCCCATCTTATTGGTTTACCACGAATGAATCGCTTTGTGGGATGTCGTCCAAAGTAAGGAATCATAGATTCGTCAATAGAAACTTTGCATGGTCCAAATACTGCTCCAAATTTAAGGAAGTTTTTATATAAAACATTCAACAAAAAATGAATCTTGGCAAATCTATCATCCATGCACAAGTTATAATTATCAGCCGCGTGCAAGTTCTTCATTATTTCGTCGAATCTGTTTCGACGCATTGATCTGACAATGAGCTCATTACAAATGTCTACATAGTTCAGCTAACTAAACCTGTTCATAATTATCCAACCAAATACAAAATTCACACCTGTGAAGAATTCCATAAACAACATTTGCACGTTATAACTTTCATCTCATGCTGCAGCATGAAGACGAAAGTGTAAACCATATGAAAGCAGATTGCTGGTGTGCCCAACGTTGCGTGAACGCAACAGTGGTATTGGTCCGTGTTCCCATTGTTGCGTGAACGCAACAGCAATATTTTTTAAATTTCAAAGTCAATAATCTTCACAAATTAACAATAACCTCTTCAATAATTTCTCTATGCACTAAATACAGTCTTAAAATACATAGTTTAATATTTAAACGCTTGATTTGCCATGTTGTAAACCAGCTATACCCTTTTTTCCGTGAAGCCATGTTTCCATTGAAAATGTGTCAACTTTCAGCACTTCCTGTTTGTTGGTTTAAGGGGGTCCTCCGGGGCCCCTTTTCTCTCCGATGGGTATTTAATGTTATTAGTGGAAAAGAACCCTTAGGTGGTGGACTATTCGGTCCTAAAATTTTATGGCGCTACGGACAATAGATCCCCCCCCAGGGGGGGGGGACCAAAATTTTAAATTTTAGAGCACATTTTGACCCCATATAAAAGAAAACAAAAGGAGAAATGGAAAATTTGCGAATGTACTTTTGTTAGATATGTTCCAAGGGTTCTAAAACTGTCTTTGTTTTTGATCTAGCACAAAAACTCAATGAGTTCTATTATTTTGAAATATCAATACCAGTGGCCTAAAAATCAATATGTCAAATTTATTCAAAAACTAAGGCCTGAATCAGAAAAATGTATAGGGGAAATTGTGTTTGTTTTCAAAAGTTACATATAATAATCAAATTTCATAAGAATCAGACTGAAAACAGAAAATTTCAGAATTTTTATGAAATAAGTAAAAATTTGTTTACTTTTTTTTCAAATTTTAAATTACAATTTACAGTGTGAATATGATGTTATGCATAGAGATTATCGAAAAAAAAATGAAAACAGCATTCAATTACATAAATTTTCCATTATATTACACTTCAACAAAATATTTTGTTTTTGGCCTATACTGTAAAGTTACTTATTTTCAAAATTCAAAAGAATAGAAGTCATTGAGTTTTTATGCTAGGAAGAAAACAAAGACAGTTTTAGAATCCTTGGAACGTTCCTAACAAACTGACATTCCTCGATTTCCCAATTTGTACGTTGTCTTTTTTTTCTGCTAGTTCAAAACCTAAAAATTCGGCATATTTTAGGTATTGATCAAATATCGCATATATAAAAATAAAAAAAATTCAAATAGAAAATCCAAGAATGTCAGTTTGTTTGCAATGTTACGAGGATTTCAAAACTGTCTTTGTATTTGTTCTAACAAAAATTCATTGAATTCTATTCTTTTGAAAACATCCCAAAAATGAACCAAAAAACGAGTTTTTTTAAATAAAATAAAAACTAAGGCCTAAATCAAAAAAGTTACACGAGGACAATATGTTTTTCTTGCAAAAATACATATAGTGGCCAAATTTCAGACCAATCGGGTCAAAACTCAGTTTTGACGGGAGGACCCCCTTAAGGATGTAGAGCTAACAGACACGTGACATTCTCTAACTATAAGTGTCTTGAGGCTACTAAAAGCAATTTTGTCTCTGTACAGTACATGGTTTAGTTAGGTGGTTGAGAGAAGTGAACAGTGTTATTTTGTTGCGTGAACGCAACACTGGGCATAAATGGGTTAATACCTTAACTTATTGTTTTTCAGAACACTAAGGATGGATTTTTTATGATCCGAAACGTTTGTTTTATATCATGATTTTCTTAGCTACGTTGGTTTTCCTTTTTACCCTTAAGCCATTGTGTGCAATGAAAGTCTGAAGCCACCGTGTCAAATAGACTAAGATTGGGAGCTCTATTCCAATTATCACAACGAAATCGCTAGAAGTTCCTTTTATGCCCGAGAATGACCCTGAGATGTCTCGTCACGAATTGACAGATCAAGGGCCATTCGTTAGTGTGAAGGGAACTGGAGTAAGGGCTTTTGCCATGACATTCTTTAGGGCCAGGAGACAAGTTTTACTATGCTTGTACGGAGCGAGTACTTTTTACCGCCCTTTTTCTGATCTTCGTTGATAATTGAACGATTAACAATAAGTTTTTTAATCTGTATTTTTTGTCATTTCAATGTATCTCTTCCTCAGTAGGAGTTTTATAGTTAAGTATGCTTAGGAATGTTTTTAATTGCTGAATATGAAATTTTTCGGTACAATATGAACAATTTTTTTGTCAGCTGCATTTGAACTAACGTATCCTAACATTTCTAACTTCATCAGAAATTCTATTCTCACTTGAAAACAGTTTTGAATTAATTTTCTCTTAGTAAATATAATATTATAATGAAAAATAGGTTGCTGCCACCAGGGACATTGTGTCTTAAATTTTAAGATTATGAATTTAGAAGGTCCTATAAATTACGATTTGACGTTGGCCCCTCGAATCTAGCCGACAACTATCCAGGAACTCAAGTTCTAAAGACTGTAGTCTCGCTCTAGTCGAGATCTATCATCTCATTTCAAAACTTGAGAACTGACCAAGTCTATTACTCGAGTCTGCTTCCAACCCTCTCGACCCCGTCCTCTCTGTCTCACCACCAGATTCTAAGTGACTGCCTAATGTTCGTCTCGTAAGAGACTGAAATGGCACGACCCAGGGGGGGGGGAAGGGAGTAAGGGCAGGGGTAACCTTAAGCGGTCACTCAGGCTTTGCCTGGTGCCGAATATAATCAAAAGGGTCGAAAAAGGACCAGATTTGGCTTGCTCTCCAATAAATTCATGATCGGCGATCCTGGCTCTGTTTTTTTTTTTGTGGAGGTCTCTGGAGCTGAGGTCGAGAGCGCTGTTCTTTCTTTATCGCCTCGCCATAAAATCTTGTCCATCATTTGGCGCTCGCTCATAAACGCTAATGCTTTCTATGTCCATTCAGCACGCCCAATTTGAGCCCCTTGCCTGCTTGCGATGGAGACAGAATAAAATGCCTTTTATTCAGTTGACCCTGTAATGACGGCTATCTCCCCTGAGGGGTGTAGAATTATTTATGCCATATACTTTGTACCTCAGATGTAAAATGTGAGAGCCCAAGCTGAAGGTTAAGGAGGCCTTTCTTATATTGAAATGGGATTAATTTGTTGTTCGGGACCACGTTTTTTTGGTTCACTGCTGTCCATTTTTTCAGCTCTCTTTTACTTTCTTCTACAATTCTTACCGTATGTCAAAAACTTCTAATCTTGGGTGTTTCTATACACAGGGTGTAGAGACAAACCTTTGAATAGATTCTTCGTTTCCTTACTTCCATACCAAATAGGGCCCTCCCTCTCTTGAGCACCTTTTTGTGGTTAGAGGGGCTTGAACTAACATTATCTATGGTTCATAGATAGCTAACAATGACGTGAAAACTTTAAAATCCAGCCCCTGATAGCTGCTGCAAAAATTTTACTGTGACGCAGTGATATATAAAATTTTTAAACAATAATGGGTGTAACACATTCCTAATTACCGTTTTTATGTTACGAACCTTCTTAACCCGAGAGCAAGTTTTGTTTGCGGAATTATTGAAAACCACACCTACAGGGATTGGTAAAAGCGTTCTAATCTATAAAGTAGCGTGCCGTATGCTCGTAGCAAAAAATGTATCCTATGTAAGACATAAGGTGAACTGGCCAAAACTGCTACGCTTCTACGTAAGCTAACATTCTCATTTTATTTCCTTTTTGGATTAGCATCTGTGAAGGGCGGCGCGATGCTGCTGTGGTGCTACAGGAACAGATTCAGAAGTACAAGGAGGTTTTCGTTGAGGCTACGCAACAGGTAAGCCTCTGCCGGTGCCCCATCGTTTGTACGTCCTAGTGAGTTGTTATCCTGGAAAGTTTAAGCATTTTTACCCTCTGTCACAGAAAATTTGAGTAAGGTTTGCGCATACCAATAACATGTTATGTGTTATAGCTCAGGTGTTCTCAGTCGTACTTTAGTGGCTTCCATCAATGTAGCAACTAAATGGTCCCTTCTCTCTGTTCTCTTGAGATCGCCTTTGTTGTGGCTAGGGTGTTTTGACGTAATAAAATGACAACATAACATAATCTTGTACTATTATGAATGATTTAAAAAAAAACAATTTTTATTACTGCCTATGAATGGTTAAGTAGTGATGATATGAGCACCATGCAAAATGGTATGCGTCTAAGCTGCATGCATAGTGGTGCTTAGTTAATCTAAATCGACCATCAGATACCTGAAATTACTTGCTAGAATAATCATCAACTGAAGGAGTAAAGGAAAAAATTATTTTTTACTCATCATTTTTCGAAAACAAAATTGTTTGTATAATATTGTGTTAGTTCTCTCCCGAGAAAAGATGTGAGGTCCCGAGCTGAATAGTAGGTAGGCTTTCTTTTTATTGAAATGGTGTAGTTTTTTCGGTTTGGCACGGATCATCGTTCAGTTTGCTGCTGTTGTTTTTCCATTCATACGATTTTAACTTTGCTTATTCCCTAGACGTGTTTGAAAAGTATTGTTTGAAGAAATAAAAATCGAAATTGTCCTATGCAAAGCTTATCTGTGATGTTTAGAATTCCTCCATATTGTGTTGCTATCAACTTCCAATTTACGCATACAATCGTTTGTGATCAGTTTTATATTTACGATGAGAAAATATCCACATTTCCATAAATGTCCCTTAATTATTCCATAAATATTCCTTGAATGTTCTATGAATATTCCTCGAATGTTACACAAATATTCCATAAATATCCAATATTTGTGTCTAAAAGAAGAGTAGTATGATTATAATCGAACTATCGGGAAAATCTGTTAAGACTAAGAGTTAATAATAAAAATATTCATAATGATGAAGCCAATAAATAATTATTAAGACTTTGTGTATTCTGTTTTGGGTAGTTGATGCAATTATACAATGGCTAACTCAAAAAGAGGATCTTACAAATTCATCTTAAGATGGCATTATAAACGTGCATTGTACAAGGATTCCAAATACACAAGTCTAATGGCATTGACAGAAAGTAATACGCAAAAATTTGTATCTCTCTTAGGAAGATTTTGCATTTATGATTCGCTTTTTATTTTAGCACCACATCCTCATTCGCCAGAATTTATTTTATTTGCCTCCACAAAGATCATTCAGTGATGAATTCATTAAATAACGTTCGGAAAATTTGAAAAGTTCAATGAGGAAGATTGAAGAGACGTAGGTGTACGACAGGAAGTGCAGGAGTCATAGTTGGTGAGTATAAGTCTCGCTTTGGAATTGTGTGTCATTGTTCAAATTTGCTAGCCTGCTGTAAATCCCACTGATAGCGGAACAAAGAAATATCCAAAGCTCATGTTCTACTAGATAATAAATAGGCCAATTTACAATCAGGCATGATGGAATTTCTGCTGAAGTTTCTGTTCAGTCTTTTTTCGGAGAATTTGAGAGCAAGGCGCGTCTGTTAGGAATGTTTGAAAAAAAATCTGTTCTACGGAAGAGATTGCGCAGCAGATGCTTACACAAATTTTTGTACTTTAGACTTCTTTTCTGCTTGCCAATTTTGCATCTGAATTTCTCGTTTTTCCTACTTTTTATAAAGGTAAAGGAAAAGCTTCACGAGGTGTAACCAAAATTCATCAGAATACGCTAGGCAATGGCTGTATCTCTTTTAGAGTAAACAGTATTCTTGGTGGTGTAGGAGCTTAGCTTGACTCATATTGTAGTGTCTAAAAAAAATGTAAAAGAAAATTAAGGACAAAGTTTTTAAACAATTTATTGATGTTTTCCTGTTAAACGCCTGTTGAATGTACCTTACACAGTTTATTGTCGGGATGTGTTGACTCTTTGGCCATTAATAACTTGCTGGTTGATTTTGTCCATTATTTGCTATGCTCCTTTTTCATACATGCGTTCAAAAAATAATAATGACCGATTGAAAACGATTCTATATTTTATATACCTGATTCTCAGAGTGCATGTCATATTGTTGGTTTGCTGGCATGAGGCGCGCTGACGCGATGATGTAGAGGTTCCGTGTCTGCCCAGGCCACCAAGCTGGACGAGGCTCTGGCCGTGCTGCTGGATGAGGCTCCCACCGCGCCCGTGCTCCCGCCAGTTTTCTTGAGGGACTTCCAGCAGGTCCCGTTCTCTACTTATCCTCTTAGTTCTGGAGCTTTTGCGTGTACTTTTTGATGCAAGTTTGTTTATACATTTGCGAAACTTGTTGCCGCGGTGCTTTAATGTGTGGTCGAATGCAAGTCCATGCCACTTAACTGAGTCGCCAAATTTTAGCGATAATTTGTTTTTTAAATTCTCGAAAGTTGACTTACAAAGATGTGCACTAAAGCAAGAATATGCAAAGAACTGCTACAAATCTTATGTTGTGACTTGTTTTGTATTTTACATCCTGAGCGTGTGACAACAACAAATTTTTGAGACGTATCTGAACTCTCATGATAGTTAATACAAGCTGTTGCTCAAATTTATCAGCCATAGGTAAATTTGCAAATGAATATTAGTTCAGGGTTGCAAAACTCAACTCATGAATTGAAGATGACCTCACAATACAATAAATAAAACTCACCTCACAGACGTTTCAGATATTACACAATCGGACGCTGATGCGCCGCTTTGTGTAGTCACGTCCAACAGCCGTGACCTGTCAATTAAACAGGTATGCAAATGTGGCGAGTGTGGCGACGGGGCCGTGGTGAAGCAGAAGAAAAACAACGGCGGTTTCTTTTTATCCTGCCTCGGCTTCCCAGAGTGCCGCGTGTGTCGCTGGCTGCCTGACAGCGTCGTCGCCGTCGACGTACTTCCAGAAAAATGCCAGAGCGTAAGTTCCTCTTCATGATATTGTAACTACTTTGAGACTCAATTATAAAGGAATTTGATTCTTTCATAGCCGTTGAATTATTTCAAATGAGCAATTATTGCTGCTGGTAGCATGCTTTACACGGAAATAGTCAAATTGTTTCACTACCAGGTGATCATTGAGGATTGATCACGTTTTTTCGATAATTTAGTTAAGTTTATCAAACATCGGCATCTATGAAACTCAAGTTGGAGTTCTCATATCTTAGTCAAACAATCTCATGATCGAGTGTGGTGGCTGTGATGTGCTCCCTCCCCATTGCGGAGGACGGAGGCCTCAAACTCGCCACGCGTTCTGGCGCACACCGCATTACAGCACTTCCTCTCTCACTGGGCAGCCCGCACCTGGCGTGCACTGCTCCACTGCTGTTCTCGAGATGTGCATTCCTCTTTGCTTACACTCCTGCATAGCTGTTACTTGACAGATCACCCCTCAGGGGGATACTATTGTATCTATGGGAACTAGCACTTCCAGGGGGAATATGTCAGGCCCCGAGCTGATAGCTAGGTTGGCCTTTTTCTGTTGAATTGGTGTGTTTTTGTTTTGTTTAAAGACCATCTTTTTTCGGTTCACTACTGTCCTGTTTTTCAGCACCTACTACTTTCTTCAACTTTTGTCTGGTTTCGTTAACTTTTTTGACTTACTGTTTCCTTGCTCTCTTTGGTACGGTTTTGTTGCGGTCAGGAAAGCTTAAACTAACACACAATGTGTATAATCTACTTGACGATCAACACCACTCACCGTACACCTAGTATAATATTCTCAACACAAATGTCAACAGCTAATCTGTGGAAATATCCTACATTTGCTGCCTCATATGCGCATTTGGAGCGAATATTTTAATCTTTTATCCATCAACAACTTTTAATTTTGCAAAGGGATTCCTTAACTGATTTAGGTACATTATTGTTGAACAGTATTCATATCCCATTGATATCATTGTAATTACGCTGAGGATTGAAGGCCTATACCCTGATCACAAAACGCTACTTCAGGAAAGCAGCTGTACAGTTGTGAGGTCCTGAGCTGTTGGATGGGTTGGCCTTGTTTATGTTGAAATAGAATGTTTTTTTTATGTTTTGCAACGACCATCTTTTTTCGGATTGCAGCTGTTCTGTTTTTGAGCAACTATCACTTCCTTCTTCAATTCTTATTTGCTTTCATAAATTTTTCCTATCTAACTGTTTGTTTATGCAGTGGATCTTGTATTGGAACACACCTAGTACATAGATTCCCTGTTCCCTCAATTCCTTCCGAAATGGTGCTTTCCTACTTTCTCTCCTTGAAACAACTTTTTTGTGGTTAGATAAGCGTAATCTGAATTAGCTAGCATCTATTGAGGTGACAAAAAACTGGATTGAGTGCATTCTTTTTTGAGAAAATGACTCTAAAACACCCTCAAATTCCGTGACTTTGTTTAACATGTTCTTACTGGGAATGAATGAAAAAGCTATAACTGGTTTTCCTTTCACACTATTGAAAGCTTTTCATTAAATCGTTGAAAAATTATATGGAAGGTACGCAGATAAGATGTGATCGCAATGTCTCTGATTCAAGTAAATAGATGCGTCTAAGGCCTTGATACTCAGCATCCCCCTCAGAGGGGGACAACTATTGTATCTATAGGAATTAGCTCTCCCAGGAGGAAGATGAGAGGTCATGAGCCAAAAATTTGATAGGTTTTCTTTTTGTTGAAATAGAATTAAATTTTTCTTATTAACCGTCTATGTTCAGTTCACTGTTGTTCTTCTAGCATTAATTACTTTCTTCTTCAATTATTATTTTGTTTCATGAACTTCTTTCAATGTTGCTGTTTCTATTGCCTATAATAAATATAAGAACCATTGTAAAAGGGAACATTCTTTTAATAGCAAACGTTTTGGAATCTCCATTTCATCCTCAGTGATGTAAAATAAGGAACAAAAACAATAATGAACAAATTGTACGAACTATGAGAAACAAATGACAGGATACATACATCGGAAAATAGCAAAGCCTAACAATTTAAAAAACTGAATTTTCTTGAACTTTCAATGCCATACGTACACATGCACCAGAATTAAAGCAATTAAACAAACACACAATGACATCTACACAAAGAAACAGAACAATACTCATACACATGCAAACACCCTTCAGTTTACACAGTTTGGGCAATGTTTAATTTCATTGCACTTTGATCATAACTTAAACAAGGTCTATGCTAAAAAAGAACTAGGATTCTAAAATTCTGAGGTCAAATTCATCTGTAGCTCTGCAAAGCGTAGAGAAATAAGAACTTTTAAAAAGGTGGTTTGAACTATGACAATGATCTCTGATAGCTGACTAGGAGGGAGACATGCATGGGCGGCCGGTTCTATGGGAGATACCTGAGTGTTGGCTGTGTCGAACAAATTGCTGGAGTGTTGTACTTCCAACATAGGACTGGAGGCAGCAATCACATTTATACAAGCATTCTATTTATCAAATTTTCAACTATTCATGACTTTAAATTTGAGTTGAATATTGAACTTCGGTTTAACCCATCGCAGTCAGTGTGTTAATCTTAATAAAATAAAATAGTTTGCTTCATTTTCTATTTGCACAGTTGTCAATTTCAAGGAACTTGTATTTCTTCACTGTGTGAATAGTTGCTCGGAAAATTTTGTTGATATTGTTTTGTACCGTCTAATGTTCTTTTATTCAATAGCAATTCAAGATCTAAGAGTGAAGTTGACTTTTTTCTTAATCGCGTTGCTGACTTCAACTATTTTAATATTACCAAAATTGAAGTCAGCAACAAAAAATTTTCGAGACGTATCTGAACTCTCATAATAGTTAATACAAGTTGTTGCTCAAATTCATCAGCCGTAGGAAAATTTGCAAATGAATATTAGTTCATGGTTGCAAAACTCAACTCATGAATTGAAGATGACCTCACAATACAATAAATAAAACTCACCTCACAGACGTTTCAGATATTACACAATCGGACGCTGATGCGCTGCTTTGTGTAGTCACGTCCAACAGCCGTGACCTGTCAGTTTAGGAATTTCTTGGTGGTATTCCTTTAAAATACAATGATATAGTAGGTAACGTTGTTTGGGTGACTCATAATAACTTGCGCTTCCAGGTTTGCCGTTATAACGATTTGAATTAATTGAAAATCCAGTCTCTGCTTTAAATCTTTTCAATTGATCTGTCGCCTCGTTTACATGTGGTGACGTGCTCATATTTCTAATACCATCGCTGCATCAGAACGTATTATTTTCTCCCATACGTTTGTGTGTATCATTATCACTTGCTTTATATTTCTACAACTCCCAATCCAAATTTCGTGAGCTTCTTCGTGCCCCTTACAAAAAAATTAATTCCATCGTATGTACGTGGTATGCTATTCGCTACGATGTTGGAATAAAATGTACCTTCTGCGTAAGTATATCCTTCGATCTGTTTATCCTTTTATCGCACTGCTAGAAATTGACTTGGAAAGATTCTAAAAATATCGTGAATTTCTAAAAATTTTGAGCTAAACTAAGAAAAAAAGAAGTGCTAAAAATTTCTGGGCAAAAATAAATATTTGAACGTAACGGATTAATAAATAGTTGCAGTGCAAACCTGTGAAAACGGTCACCATTAGTTTAGAGTAATATTCGATTTGGAAACTGCATGCATCAGTGACGCAGTCACTGATGCATGCATACCGGCCTTGTCAATGATGGTTATTGATGAGGCCTATTGGTGCTCCTGTGATGACGACTGTGTGTGTTAGTTTGCGTCAGTGACAGTAGGCTTCAGTGATGACGACTGTGTGTGTTAGTTTGCGTCAGTGACAGTGACTGTAGGCTTCAGTGATGACGACTGTGTGTGTTAGTTTGCGTCAGTGACAGTGACTGTAGGCTTCAGTGATGACGACTGTGTGTGTTAGTTTGCGTCAGTGACAGTGACTGTAGGCTTCAGTGATGACGACTGTGTGTGTTAGTTTGCGTCAGTGACAGTGACTGTAGGCTTCAGTGATGATGACTGTGTGTGTTAGTTTGCGTCAGTGACAGTGACTGTAGGCTTCAGTGATGACGACTGTGTGTGTTAGTTTGCGACAGTGACAGTGACTGTAGGCTTCAGTGATGATGACTGTGTGTGTTAGTTTGCGTCAGTGACAGTGACTGTAGGCTTCAGTGATGACGACTGTGTGTGTTAGTTTGCGTCAGTGACAGTGACTGTAGGCTTCAGTGATGATGACTGTGTGTGTTAGTTTGCGTCAGTGACAGTGACTGTAGGCTTCAGTGATGACGACTGTGTGTGTTAGTTTGCGTCAGTGACAGTGACTGTAGGCTTCAGTGATGATGACTGTGTGTGTTAGTTTGCGTCAGTGACAGTGACTGTAGGCTTCAGTGATGACGACTGTGTGTGTTAGTTTGCGTCAGTGACAGTGACTGTAGGCTTCAGTGATGATGACTGTGTGTGTTAGTTTGCGTCAGTGACAGTGACTGTAGGCTTCAGTGATGACGACTGTGTGTGTTAGTTTGCGTCAGTGACAGTGACTGTAGGCTTCACTGATGACGACTGTGTGTGTTAGTTTGCGTCAGTGACAGTGACTGTAGGCTTCAGTGATGACGACTGTGTGTGTTAGTTTGCGTCAGTGACAGTGACTGTAGGCTTCAGTGATGACGACTGTGTGTGTTAGTTTGCGTCAGCGACAGTGACTGTAGGCTTCAGTGATGATGACTGTGTGTGTTAGTTAGCGTCAGTGACAGTGACTGTAGGCTTCAGTGATGACGACTGTGTGTGTTAGTTTGCGACAGTGACAGTGACTGTAGGCTTCAGTGATGACGACTGTGTGTGTTAGTTTGCGTCAGTGACAGTGACTAGGCTTCAGTGATGATGACTGTGTGTGTTAGTTTGCGTCAGTGACAGTGACTGTAGGCTTCAGTGATGATGACTGTGTGTGTTAGTTTGCGACAGTGACGATGACTGTGTGCTTCAGTGATGACGACTGTGTGTGTTAGTTTGCGTCAGTGACGATGACTGTGTGCTTCAGTGATGACGACTGTGTGTGTTAGTTTGCGTCAGTGACAGTGACTGTAGGCTTCAGTGATGATGACTGTGTGTGTTAGTTTGCGACAGTGACGATGACTGTGTGCTTCAGTGATGACGACTGTGTGTGTTAGTTTGCGACAGTGACTGTATGCTTCAGTGATGATGACTGTGGGCTTCAGTGACGATGACTGAGCTTCAGTGACGATGACTGTGAGCTTCAGTGACGATGACTGTGAGCTTCAGTGACGATGACTGTGAGCTTCAATGACGGTGACTGTGTGCTTCAGTAACGGTGACTGTGTGTGCTGCTTCAATAACGCGTGCTGTGGCTGCAGTGCCCTGGTGCGCCGTCGCTGCTGCGGCTGACCCTAAAGCCGCGCTCCTTCGCCCCGCTCCTGCCCGACGTGGTCACCACCTGCGTGCTGGGCTGTGACCGCCACGTGCTCGACACCATCGGGGTGCGCCCCATGCCGATTTATCTCCCTCCTAACGCTGCGACAGGTAACTTCAGCATTGTCGGCAACTGCACATCTAGCAGTTGCAGAAGGAAATCGAAGCGTTCATTCTTTTAACTCGACAGTTAAGACCCAAAATGATAGAACTTGATGTAATGAATGGAATCTGCCTTAATTTTCATCTGCTACTGCAGCCCACACGATTTGTGCGACTCATTAGAGATCTTTATTCTCTGCCCCGCACATCGTGAAGTTGCGCTGCTGAGTTTCTGAGACCACATTTGGTGAGGCAATAGACGCTGCAATTACTGCTGTAAAGTCTTTGTCGTATTTAGCAAAAGTCTTTAATGAGGGTCAACTTTACGCTGATGCTTTTGAATCTCCTAGGAGAGTCAGAGGCTGTAAATTTAGTTTGATGCAACTGAGGACCAACTTTTCTTTTTTCCATTTTCGTTTGTTCCCTGAATAAGAAGGTGGCACACCGTGCAACCAACTTCCATCACAACTATCTTCGATATTTCGTCTTGTTAAGAGCATAGCGAATTATAGCAGAGGAGCCTTCACTTAACTGTTTGAGTAGTTAGTTGCACCCTTACCCAGTCTGGCTTCTCTTTGAATTTTAGAGTTCTACAGTTTTCCTTACATTTTTATCTATGATAGTGGAATTGACAAAAATTGTTCGAGGCAAGAATTTGAGTGTGTGGGGTTATTTCCGTGTAAGATAGCAAATCAATGATTAATAAAAGTAAAATCGGCGTCATGGGAGTCTATTTTACTGAATTGACATTTCTGGACTTTCTTTAGATCTAAAGATCCGATGCATCGTACAATATGTATCATACAATCTTGCTAAAAAGTCAGTAATCTATTGTTAGAGCCTCACTGGAGTGGCCCAGTTAATCATAGCTCAATGCCTTACAGTTCTACTTTGAAAAAACTATATCTATGGGAATTAGCGCTCCTTGGGGCAAAGTGTGCTGTCCCAAGTTGAGTGTTTTGAAAGCCTCATTTTTTTGGCAACAGAAAAAGTTTACTTGTTTTCTTCCTATCTTTTATCGGTTCTCCTGCATCCTTTTTTCAGCACATATTAGTCACTTTTTAAACTTTAACCTTAATAAATTTACTTCCTACCTTGCTGTTTCTATGCGCAGGGGTTCTTGTGTAGTACCACATTTTGTGCATAGATTTCCCCGTTCTCTAGACTCCATACTAAATGGTGCCTTCATGCTTCCTCGTTTTGAAATACCTTTTTTGTGTTTGGGGGTGCTTGGATTTGGGTAGCATTTAATCTAATCAAAGTTACCTCATATCTATGTTTTCAACTAATATTATCTCTGCCTTGTAGTTATATATATTCAAAGTTTGGAAAGAACCTTCCCTTTCAGGATCACCCCCAATCGTGAGTGTGATGTACTCAGCTTGGAGGAGTTCGATGACTGTGGATGATAAGAAATTCTTTGCCTAATCAAAAGTTCGTAGCAGAGGACATGAAATTGTCTAACGGGTCGTTAACTGAACATGTGCCGTATGCGAGTATTGTTTGTATTACATAAAATGAAAAAGTGCTCATTTACATCAGTTGCAGATTTTATATAATTAGTTAATCTGAAACCTGAAATTGAATATTTCTCAAGCTTCTTAGTTACTGTCAGAATGTTTTCCATTAATTGACTGCATAAATAGTGCCATTAAGAGCATAATTTGGAGGAGATCCTGTTAGTGCAGTGGGCGTTGTGCTCGTTAAAAACGCCCGCCCTGCTGCAGGCACGCAGCGTGGCGCTGCGCGGCCGCCAAGCACGCGAGGGAGAGGCGCGCCTACCCCCGCGACGCGGGGAGGGCTGGTGGCCTCGCGGGGACGGGGTGTCGTCGCTGCACAGAGGGGGCCGGCGCCGCTGGTGCCTGCCTCCAGCAGGGGTGCTGCGGGGCGAGCTGCGGCCACCGGCAGCCGTGGTAACAGCGCCAGGAACTCAGCTGCCCCGGTGTCCAACTCTGCTGGTGAGCACATCTTGATTTTCCCTATTAACTAAGTTCTATCTACGAATCACGACGTCAGCCAGTGTTCAGGACGAAATTTTCTACGGTATTATCCCATTCGTCTACTGATATCAATAATTTTCTAATTTTTTTATAAATAATTATTCATCTCATATTATATAACCATAATTCAAGTTGTAATGTACGTATTGTGGCATTGTCATCAGTATGTGATGTAAGAATGAAAGATATTTGTTACGCTGGACCTTGTAATATAAATTTTTTTACCCTCATTCTTATTGAAAAGTAGAGGTTGTATTTTTTGTATTTTAGTTCGAGGTAATTGAGTTCCTCTTAATAAAATAGCCAATTGGTTTGTTGATGCGGTAGACACACCTACTTGCCTGTGTGACCATGTCCCATTGTCGTACTGTGTGATGTTAGCACCTCCACAATTCCCTCGTCAGTGCCGTATTGACCAATACTTGAACAAAGTGTTGGGATTACATTACACTCCTACACTTCTTTACATTCCTTTAGTAGTTACACTTAACCCGTGATCAGTAGCAATTTTCCTACATCTTGAGGCCTGCTCCTATTCGTGGCTATATAAAAATGAAGTCACGATACTGGCCATGACAATGGCGTCGTTCTTGAAAGAATTTAATGGAAGTCCATGAATAGCTCCGTATAATTTCCTTCATACGTTAAGTGATATTGAGTGCGGGTGGTCAAAATTTGCGTACGTGTAGAGTCCTGCTATGTGCTAATTGGGCCTATTTATTGCGTACTTGACGGATTTATATGTGAATCAATAAAGGGAATCGCAGTTGAAGCGATAGATGGCTCGAGATATAGTTGCTGTTGCCCTTTCAGATTTTGTGTAAGTTTCCAATGTTGAGATTTTTTCCTTTGTGTTTGTTGAATTGTAGTAAACTTTTGTAATAATTGACGATTTTTAACTACAGCATGTTGTTAGGTTGAACTTGGAAAGAAAAATATTGTTGTAAAGAATCCTTATGTTCTGTGACTCGTATGCTTCAGTGATAAAAAATGACCTTATTTATTAATATTGCATTAAAATTAGTGAGTGCATAATTTACATTGTCTAATGTATTGATGCGGATTAATACGTTGTCAAAACAAGCTCAATTAAGCATCTATCAAGTTGGCGCAAAATTAATGTCCGATTCGAAGATCTTGGGTAAAAATAAATAAGCCAAAACCTGTGGAAATATTAATTCATTGATATACAGTACTCTCCATTGCTTTCAATGACCTCATTCCACCTTTGAAGGAGCTTATTGATGCTTTGCTTGTAAAATTATGAAGGTTCAGAATCAAACTGTAAATTTGACTTTTTCCAATCTCTTCTCTTGTTGTTAACCCAAGTCCACTAAAATGGTTCTGTAGTTCTCAAAACAAATGGAAATCAGAAGCAGGTTACGTGGGCCACGTCAACTGTCTTATCAATTGCCTAGAGGTAACGGTAGGATTCTCGGATGCAAGAACATTAAACTGATCAGAATCAACTGTTCTTGGACGTCCTTCCTATGGCTCGTCTTCCACAGTGAAATCCCTTCAAAAACGAGAAAACCATCTCCTGTAATTTCTTTCATTCTCTACATCATCCTCATAAGTGTTTTGAATACATTTTACTGTAGCACTAGCATTAACACCTTTATGAAACTCGTACATAGAGCATTTTTTATGTGATCTTTAGATGGATGGGACGAACATGAAGGCCAATATATTTATGAAAAAGATGAACGTAACAGAGATAATCCAAAAAAATTGTTTTGTTTAGTCACAGAAATGTATTACATTTATATCAGAATGTAAATAATTGACAAATCTAATTTTAAACATCCGTTTGAAAAATTGTACATTGCTTTTACACCAACTTGATATTTTTTGTCGTGTCAGAAATAATTGTTAAGGGAATTTTTTATTTACTCGTGTAGCGAAAAAATATTTACTGTATATATGTTCTCTGAATTTGGCTGATTCTCGAAGTGGCATTTTGCATGGAGAAAAAAGTCAAACAACTGATTCAACTTGGAACATTGACGGTATATTTAGTTTCAGATTTTCATCTTTACTGTTTGAAGTACTCGGGAATGCTATTGAAGCATTGGACGTGGAGTGTTGAGAATCCTAAGTCAGCTTTCAAAATTGAGTTTCGCTACTGAATTCTTACTATTTGAAGTTGACCCGATTTGAAATGTTCAAGTTTGTCCAGATAGAATTCACTTGTGGTCTGCAAGTAACATATCTTCTGCATCTTCTCAGCTGTGAACTCCGGCAATTGGGATGACCAGGAGCAGTGGGGTAACGTGGACTTCAGTGACGACTTGTGGGACCTGGACGAGGCTGAGCTAGAAGCATTGGGTGCGCCTGCAGCCCCCGTTCTTCCCAGAGGTGGCGCCGGCCGCGGCAGAGGAGCCAGCACCAGCGGCCACAGCAGCGGCTTCGTGTCACTGCCCGCCAGCAGCCGCTCCGCCTCGCAGGTATCCTTCGTGCCGTCTTAGTCTCTTCGTCTCATTTCCACCTTCACATATTTGTCTAAATGTAAATTTCGTGACTGTGTGATTTTGTCTCAGGGTTTTCTCATTGTGCTTTTTAGAAAATTCGTGAAGAAACTAATGTTTTTAATTGTGGTAAAAAAATATGTTCCTGAATGTTTTTAATGAATGCTTTTATAGTTCGTTTATAATTGTTTTTCCGTGTCATGTAACAAAAGTTATTTGGGGTTTCATGAGCTGTATTAAAACCGAAGCAATTGTAATAAAGAAAGTGTTACTTTTAACAAATTTTGATTGCTAAATAAAACCCCAATCATGTTAACATTCCATTAAGTTTTAAATTCTGCAAACATTTCATATTGATGAGAAGTTTAAATTCATTTTGTTTTCAACTTCATGTCTTGATGTCAACTTGGATTCACTGATTACTTCAGCCTGTTTTTTTTTTTAGGTATACGAGGATCTAGGGAATCAGGTCCGCACGATTTGATTACGTTTAGAAGGCCCAGCTCATTTTTTACCTCATCCACCAGGTATCAAATCTGTCGTTTATTAAAACTAGCTGAATATTTAGGACTTTAGGTGGAGGAATTTCAGTTGAGCCCTCAGACTGAGGGAAAGTTGGTAGGTATTGAGAATTTTAGTTTTAAGTTTGTCATCAATGCAAACGTGACTGTTAATATCAATCAATAATCCAATAGTATCTTTTTCATGTCGTCTTTCATTAGTATATTTGTAGAGACTTCTTCAGTTGGATTTGGATTGTGCTGCAACTGTGATTTCTTTATTCCGATTCACGTGTATTAACAATTCGCTTAACAGCCTTGTAGACACAATTGTGCTCCAGATACGATTATTGCATAGTACCGTATCTCCTACCAGATACGATTATTGCATAGTACCAGACCATAGTAACAGTATTGCATAGTACCGCATCTTCTACCAGATACGATTTTTGCGTAGTATTTTTTAGATGGCTAAGTATATGAGAAATTCAATAAGGTTATTGGCTTACTCCAATCGCTTTGTTTAAATATGATCCTCTGCATTGGCGAGAATTGTTTTCTAGTTTCGTACTATCGAAAATCATTCATGAGCATGTTTTCCATTATATTTTGTTAGCCGAGTTCCTCTTCCATAGTTGAAAGCATGTTCCTGAGAACACTGTTGTGCATTTACATTTTTTCTGTGCTTCTGAGCCATAAACTATCTTTGCAAAATCTATCAAATTATCTTCCATTTCACCCGTCACTTCGGTGCTTTGTATTCTGAAGTGTGAAGTCGTGATGACGAGGTCTAACTCTGTATGTTATTTTCATTTCGGTTTAAGGACGTGCTGTTGCTGAGAATTTGCATTTGAGAGATCAACGAGCTAATTTTTGGGGGCTAAACTTTGTAGAGCAAGTTTATACAAGAACGATCGTAGTCACCGACAATCGGTGTTTCGTGAAGAGAGCTTGCAATATTGGCACAGTGATCTTATGTTTATCATCATCATCATCATCATCATCATCATCATCATCATCATCATCATCATCATCATCATCCGCTGTTGAACTGGCCAAGTTTCTACATAAGAGTAAAATGTTGATATTTCTAATTTGCCGTGAATGAGCAGGTAGAAGTTGAAGAAATTTTCTTTGCTCATTTGTTACTAATGAATGATTATTTCGTTCTGGAAAAAAATTCTAAAGGTCTTTAGATTTCAAACAAATTCAGATTTCAGTATTTTGATGCTCACATGCATTATGAACTCCATGGAATGAACATGGTGAATAATTCCATTACTGACCAGCTTTCCGTTCCGTCTGATCCAATTTTCATGGTCATACGCTGGCCTTTCCGACTAGGTGGTGAGGATGGCCCTGTACTTTTGACGGGTAAAATCTTTGGAAATAGCGGATATTTCAGTGCTCTCAGCCCTGCAGTGAGTCAGCCCCTGAGCCGTGCGTGCTAGACATTTGTGCGCAGCCCAGTCCGCCTGTCTCTGCATAGCTGTCATACAGTACTGCTAGAACAAACAAACATCGGCATCTAAGGATGCTTTATTTTCAATCAAGCTTGATACATAGCACCTTGTACATTGGTTTTCAAATGTCTTATAACTAACATCAGGACGCCATGACGCTTTCCCCTGGTCAAGACCGGTACCCATTTCAGACACCTGGGTTGAGTGGGGTATATTGTGCATTGAATTTTTCCCCTATACCCAACGGAGAAAATCGCCACTCAGAGCCGGGATTCTAACCCTCGATGACACTTTCTGTTAAATTGTGGAAACTTTGCTTCAGATTTCGTACGTAAGTTAAGTACATTTTTCAAATCGTGTTAATGGAGATTATCCATCTCTGAAACATAACTAACACTAATGGGAATTAGCGCTTCTAGGAAAACTGTGTCATCCTGGGCTGAAAGTTAAGAAGCCTTCCTCTTTTGTTGATATCAAACGAATTGTATACTCAAGGACCATGCTGTTTTGGTTTAATGCTGGCCTTTTTCCAGCACCTATTACTTTCTTCTTCAACTTCTATCACGTTTCAAAAAACTTACAACCTTAGTCTTTCTATGAGTGCGATGTGGGGACACGCCTTATCGTGCATAGATTCCTTTCCCCTTAATCCCTTGCTAGAATAATACCTTCATCTTTTGTGAGCACCTTTGTTTCTTGTTGGACAGTGTTTAGTTTCACTGTCATTTCAAGTATTCTATCATGTGCTTTGAGGAAGAAAAAGCACAGTAGCATCCTAACGTTGAGGTTGTGCACGTGCAGCGCGACCGAGATGACACGAGCGACCCCGCTAACCGCATCGTGTGTGAATGTAGCGAAGACGCCATCCTGCTCACGGTCAGGAAGGAGGGCCCCAACACAGGTCAGTGATCAGTGACGTGCTGCCCTGGTCTGATGCGACTGGTGTCTCACACAACTGATAGGCTTTTAAGACCCTCTAAAATTTTTTGCGAATTTTAAAAATAATCGAAGCCTTACTAATGAACTGCCCCTCAGGGGGATAAAACTATTGTATCTTTGGGAATAACCGCTACCAGGGGGAAAATGTGTTTTTCCGACCTGAGCTTTAGGGAGGCTTTATTTTTGTTGAAATAAAACTTCTTTTTTTTTGTTAAGGTCCATTTTTCCCTTCTATGCTTGTCCTGTTTCTCAGCGCCCATTACTTTCTTTTCGAACTTTTATCTTGTTTTATAAACTTCTTCCTAAACTTACTTTTTCTATGAACCCTGTGCATATATTCCGCGTTCTCTCAACTCTATACTAAACGGTGACTTCCTCCTTCCTCTCTTTGAAATGCCTTTATTGGGGTTAGGGAGGTTTAAACTAGCACCTAATCAATCTTTTATTCATACACGGAATCATTTTGTGCTGGGGTTTTTGTTGCTGTAGTTGATTTTGGCTTACAAATTTTTGTAAGTAAATTTTTTCAATGTTTGCCATATTGATATTTTTGTTGTATGAATAAAAAATGTTTCGAATTTCATAATTATTCTTAGGGTATTATTTTGCTTGAAAATTGAAGTAGTATTGGAATTAAAATAGTAGAAAAACTGAAATGTATCATTAAGTCTTTTAGATACGTTTCCATTTTTTGTGAGTTTTTAATGCCTACTCTAGATATAGTATAATATGTGAAAGCGTTTTTGATGACTTTTGGTAGCGTATTTTGTCTTCTAAATTTGAGCATTCCAATCCTGCTGTCATTGTTTCACTGCCGCATTTGGACGGAAGGTGGGAAAGTAGCCTGATGCTGCACTAAAATCGCTGAGTTACTGATTTAAATGACAGCTCTGTTACCTCCGTAGGTTTTAGACAAGCCTCATTTATGTGAATGTTATTTTGGTAACAGTTCAACTGTTCCAGGAACGTTGCGTCAAGTGTACGGTCTATTTTGTAAGGCTCTGGTCGTACTTTTTTGCTCATTGTATGGCTGAGTAGCTATCACTTCTTTGTCACATAAAGGGGTTTGTTCGGCTCTTATTCGTTCGCCATGTACAGTATATTTCATCATGGATTTCCTCGTGTCGAGCACCCTTTTTAGTCCTAGGATAGGATTCTACTGCAAATTTTTTTTTTTGTTTCTGTTGTTGTGCTATTTTGTCGTTGCAGTAATGCCGTCAGTGAAAGACTTAAAAACTCACTTTCGACGGCAAAGGTGGTAAGACCTGTACTGCCCCCACTGCAGGGAATGAAAGTCTCAGCAGGTTTTCTACAATTAATGAGTGTCAAAGTAGTAATCAGAAGTCGGACGAATATGTATTAGGTTGAAAACACCAGTTCAAAAAGATAATTATGCTTAGCTGTTCCTCCCGCTGAACTTGGATGACAATCCGACCTTATAGGGTATTTTCTGATGGTCTTACTTGAGGGTTGAGGTTTTTCAATTACCGACTAGGTCCCACCGCCACCTGATGATCTAAAGATTACCTGTTCATGAAGGATGCGTCCTTCGGGTCATACATAAGACTGTGTAGGTTGTTTAAGCTGGGAAGTAGGTCGATGGCACGGAGTTTACGGAATAAAAGTAAATCCTTTTCTTATCTTTCAATCATTTTTAAGTGTTTAGCATTGTTGGGATAATCCCATGTACTAGTAAAAATGCTCAGAAATCTCCTCTATTCAAAAGCATTGCGACCCAATTTAACCCTATGAATGCAGTAGGAATTAACTAAACTACGTCACTTGATATCAAGTAGCACACCGAAGAATGTGCTGATTCCTCTCCTTGTTGATGAAAGCTCTCCTCAAATAATATACGAGGTCTATTCAAAAAGTAAGAAACGCGTCCTTCTGACGCCGCTAGGCGTGCGCCGATTACGCATATTTATGTGTGTGCTCGGCATTTGATCTCAGTCGACGTCCAGCCATCACAGCGGGAATATTTTCACTCTGCCCGATTTTTCGATGGTAAAATTGAAAATGTGCGCTACAATTGAAAATCCCGCTTGTTTTGAGGTGCTGTCTGTGATTCGGTTTTTGTTCCGTCTGGAAATAGTGCATTCAGTTTAAAGATGGCCGAACTAACGTTCACAATAAAGAGAAGAGTAGACGCCCGAGCACTGTGACTGACGAACTGGTTACTGAAGTTGATGAAAAGATTCGTGAAAACCGCCGTTTCACATTAACGGAGCTTTCGCTTAGTTTTCCACAAGTTTCACGGACTTTGTTGTTTGAAATTGTCACACAAAAGCTAGGCTACCACAAATTTTGTGCAAGATGGGTGCCCTAAATGCTTACAGACCACCATCAGGCAGCGAATGGGGGCAGCTTTGATGACATTTCCGGACGCCTACGACAGACATGGTCATTCGTTACTGACATAGTGACAGACATTACTCGTGCTTCATTGTCGCATCTACTGTAATTGAGGAATCGCAGTCAAGGCATAATAAGCGATATTGTTTCGTAATCATGCCTGCAGTCTCCTACTTAAGGAGGAACGCAACTTCCTATCGAGAGAGGTAGATGTCATCCATTGTGCGAGGATGTTGTAGCTATTTCCCCAGCTGTGGTGGTTTAAATCAGGCCACTGCCTAATCCCATGAATATGTATTACCTTAGAACATCATCTTCAAGGATTGAGCTAATCTATATCGCTCAACATCTGTTATTATGTTTTTTAACAAATATTGAGGACAATAACACATTCTGATACATTTTCTCCCTGCATTAGCAGCTGTACTATAAGCCTCAGATAAACCTTTGTTCACCTAGTCGCCACCAGTACCCTTGTCTCTAAAGTGAAGTCTAAAAATATACCCAGACACTACGCAAAATTTACAAGGACTTTCTTTTATGCTGAGGGGAAAATTCTTCAGTTAACCAAAATATGTAAAGCTTCAGTTCGATAGATTTTCCATCTACTTTGGTTTGACCCATTTTGTCGTATGAGTTTTAGCACTTTGTTCAGTGATCCTTCAGTAAATTTAGTGCGTTTAAACATTTCTCTTTGCCCATCAGTCGCTCGACATCAAGGTACTTAATGGAAGATGTGTCTAGCTGTAAAAAAATAAATAATAGTTTTTTCCTAATACTGTTGCTCAATATTCTAATTTTGGTGTCCCTTCCATTTTCTACGACAGGTCGACAATTTTATAAATGTTCGAAACCCATGGGTGCGGGATGTAATTTCTTCCTGTGGGCGGACGACGGCCCAGGCGGGGCCAGTGGAGGAGCAAGTAGAGGGGAAGGCAGCAGCTACAGCACCAGCGGCTACTCCTCGAACTTCAATGGATCTACCAGTTGGAGTGCTTCCCAAAGTAGAAACAGTACGTTCTCTTGCTCTTCAGTTTAAGCTTCCATGATTGTCTTTGTATTCGATGATGTTGTCGATACTCATACAGGTGACGAAGATTGCGGGAAAGCTGGCGTGTTTCAGTTTCAGTCTCGCTTGTACCTACCTAAAATCTACAAACAAATGTTCTACTGATATATTTCTTTGAACAAGTCTTCACCATCTGTTGGTAAATAGGGCTGTTTCAGTCCTGCTGTCCTCCGGTGTTGATTTGAGCTGTTGTCTTGGTGTCTATATTTACAGAATCTTCTCGTTGCTCAGATTCATCGACTGTTGCTGCCGGTGCTGATGGAAACGAGGTGCTGTGTGGCTGCGGTCTTCCGTCCATCATGTAAGTCACTCCACTCGCGGGTTTTTGCCGGATTTTTATGGTTCATGTCTTGTTAGATGATCGTAGCCAGGATGTGGCCTAGCACTGCGTCAAATGAAATCGTGTTAAAACTGTTAGTTTTTATTTCCCGTAGCTAAGAGGATCTGCAATAAAATGGGAGCGCCTTTGAAAAAATTTGGATATTGCGAAACTTAAGTCTAGGGAAATGAATAACTATTCAAAAAGAAATATGGTATAAAATATATGTATGATTTATTAACATTAATATATTTATTACATAACTCTAACCAATTTCTTTACAAAAGGTAAAACAGGTCATTGCTTTTTACATTTTTTTGCTCGTCTGGTAGTTAGAAATTCGCCAAAGCTAATTTTGAAATTTTGTTCTGTAGTAGTAGTTGTTCATCAAGCATTACATGGGACATGGCCGATCACTGTTCAAGCAGTACAGTAATGGTGACGATTTGTGAACGTACTCACTGTGATACCAGAGAGCATTTTTTGGAAGTTGCTTCCAGATTCTGATAATTTTACATGAAAAAAAAATTTGGGGCTTGAGACGTCTTGAAATTTTTTCTCACTTATTTCCGGCTGTTATTCTAGATTCGTATGGTCCATAGTGTCGAAAAGCCCTTCTAGGGTAATGCCATTAAACCCGTCAAGTTAATTGATATGTCTCTATTTATTGGTTCGCAATCTGCTTTGTTCAGGGCAAATAAGTTAACTCAGTTGGAGACATCACTCTTAGCCTAGGTTACGAGGTCTTGGGATCATTCTCGTTGCTTTACCCTGACGTTCCTCCATTTTATTGATAACTTGTCTTAGGATAGGAGATGAGAGTTGCACTGCGTGTTTTAGATGTGGTCGGGCCAGTGCCTTATAGATGGGTAGTATAATGTTCTGTGACTTGTATTTTGAGTTCGCTGAATTGGAGCATTGAAGGTGTCGAAGCCAGGATCGACGATACTGAAGTATGGATAGTCGTTCGTATCATCAGCCACTTCCCTCATTTATGGAAAGTGCGAATGTGCGCTGTACACTCTCCAGTAGCTCACCAGAAGTGCCTGTTCTCTTCTTTATATTTTAAATTAAACTGCACTGCCTGTAGCAACCTATTATTGAGGTAAAGTAAGTCGTATTTTTCTGTTACAGTTCGCTACTGTTGCTGTAGTTATACTGTCTTATATTTTGTGAAATGCTTAGATACTCTTGAAGAGATTTTTTGTAATAGCTGGAAGGTTTTCGCACGGTCTCTTTTGAATTTAGTTTAATTTTTCTAAATCACGGAAAGATTGAATTTTGTTGGTTTGTTGAAGGCGAACGGTGCAGAAAGAAGGCCCTAATCGAGGAAGGCAATTCTACGTGTGTAAGAAAAGCAGAGAGGAGCAGTGCAACTTCTTCCAGTGGGCAGACGAGAATGATGGAGGTGAGTCATCGCGTGTTGAAGTCCTTTTTTCTCTAGGGATCGTAGGTACTCAGTCTCTTCAATACACTTGAAGAAAGTAAATAGTCATTTTTCAACAGAAATATATATGACCGATATACTTATGAACTCTGTTTTTCTATATGTGAGTCGTGTATTTATTAAAAAATGTATACCGTATGGACCATAAAAAGTAAACCCAACTTTAAATGTGAATAACTTTGGATTAAGATATTTCAGTTTCATTGGTTGCATTACACACAGATATTTGTATCCTGACTACAAAGCTTTAGGTCTGAGTAAAAATAAGGTCCAAGGCGTCTAAAATTTATTTTTAAATTTAAATTTTCAAGGGACTAAACCCATCGTTATGCAACTATCAAAGAAGGAACGGATTTTCAACAATGTCTACGCGGGAACAAAGATTTTAAAGGAAGTTCGAAATAAATTCGAACAGAGATTACCTGAAAGAAGCTCTCGTTATGACTCGTTATAACTCGTTTTTTAGAATAATATGACAATGACCCTTTAACTTTTATCTCATTTATGAACTTATTAAAATGTCATGTGCAACTCCCATTTTTACAACTATTATTGATCTTATTACTGATACAACCAATTTTAAAGTGGCTCCATTTTTAGTTAAAACATTTTCTTCTTCTAAAACAAAAAGTGAATTATCTTTATTCACTGTAAAGTTATAAACATTTAAAGTTGGGCTTCCTTTTTATGATGCATACGGTATGACGTGGAATACATAAATGTATGACGTTTCTTCTTAGCCGCAAACCTGCCCATGTTTGTTTTAAGTGCTCGTATCGTAGCTCTGACCCTCAACTTGATTTTTTTTATTTTGTTATTTTTAGCACTGTTTCGCTCGGCTAACATCCCTGATGTTCTGGCAGCTTTTTATAAGTGTTTTTTTTTCAATTGTTCGGATTTTGTTATCTCGAAATTATTTCCAACTTTATGCCTGTAAAAACATTCAAATAAATCGATGCCCTTAACTCTTTTGCTGGCGGTTTTTTTTTTTTTTTTGAGGAATGTTTCATTATCAGATGATTTTGCAAGTGCTTGTTCATAGTACTGTACAATATTTCTAATTCTGAACTTGTCAGCTGAAAAGGGCCCAGAATCGATGTATTAACCATGTTTGTGGCTGTTGATGATACATTATCTATTGGGCGAGTTTGCACAACGCACTGAGTGAAAGACGAGTTAGCGTATCCTTCACAGGTAAGAGATTAATAGTGGTGCAAATATGTTCTGTCATATAAAAAGAGTTCTAGCAGTACTGAACTAAAAATACGGTGTTCCACTAAATTTTACGAAGGAAGTTGACTGCTTGGAAGATACTCATACACAATTTCAGAGCTAGTCCAAGTCTGAGCCGTTGCTTGCTGTCTACCACGGTAGATGAAACAAGGTAGGTTCAAACCAGTCTTTTTTTGTTGACGGTGTGGTTTTGCTGACGTCACGGCAACGAACCAATAGCAGCGCTCAAATTGCATCTGGTAGCACTGCTACCCCCAAATCTGGCTTCCCTAGTGGCCTAACGACACGGCGTTTTGGTGACGTCATAAAGTTTGTTTGAAATAAAGCCTTTCTATTGGCTAGCCGAACAAGAGGCGGTGTATTTTCTCCCATAGAAATGACCCTACCTTGTTTCCTCTACCGTGCTGTCTACCATCAGTTGTCCTGTCTTGATATGATTCTTTAGAGAAAATCGCGACTACAAAATCAATTTTGGGTGGCGTACACAAAGATTGTCCAAGTTTGATAATCAGCGCTTAACGTACTCCTACAAGCCCATAAATTATTCTTCATTTAAATTTTTATGAACTCTCCACAGTACTCTCGCTTGCACGTGAAGAGCACAGGAATTTATATCTCGGGTGTGTTATTGAAAGAGCTTTTAGATGCGCTTCTTCCGGTAGTTCACGTTCCTGTCTTGTACTTCAAGTCATGAGGAAAATACAGTAATACCTGTAAAATTGCGCTAACTCGTTCCGAAATTGCGGCGCAGTTTTGAAAGCACCGCAGTTTTGAAGACACATCAAGGAAAACCGAGTGCAAGTTATTTATAATTACAGAAATTGAAAATACCTTAACTCTGTTATATACTTATACTATTGCAAATTGCTAGTTTTCAGGAATTTCTTCTTGTAAAAAACTGAATTGACGTTTAGGATAATCGAAAATTATAATACGTTCAGTTTATATGTGATTGAACACATAAAGCATAGATGTTAGAATATAAGGTTATAGATTTTTACAAACATGATATGAAAGTAGATTTAACTGAAATTATACGTCTCTCGCATACAGCTACAGCTAATATGTGTGTATGAAAATGCAAATTAAGCAGAGTATATAGATAAGCTATATATTTTTTCTACAAACGCTCCTTAGTGCGTCAATAGATCGCTGGAATGATATTAGCCTCTTCGGATCCTTTTCTACTCCCGATGCATTCTCTTGAAGTTTAGTTACAAGTTCAGTAAATTCAGCTAACGCTCCGAAATTATCATTTTCTTCTGTATTCCTACTTTCCATTTCTGAATATTCTTCAGGAGCGTTGGCTTCTGTCAGATCCTTATAAATCTCAACTAATTCATCATTTGACAGCTCATATTCATCACATTTTATTTCTTTTTTCACATCTTCTACTGTCATATTATCAAAGTTAGCTCTCTTTGCAAGTTCTTTAATCTCTTCTTCTTCTTTCAATTTTAGCCTCTTGGGACTCAGTCGTCATTCGTGTACGTCATTTTCTCTCTGGCTTTAAGCCCATTTGTGTACCATAGCTTCAGCAATAGCAATCATCTCTTCTGTGACACTTTTCCTACTTTGCGATACTGCATTGGGCACGTGTCTGGCATACCCCTCAATTTTATCTTTATTTTGAATAGTAAGTCTAACTGTGGATTCGGGAACTCCAGTTTCACGAGTAATCGCCATTATTTTCATTCCAGCTTTAAATTTTTCAATAATTTTTAATTAATTGTCTATACTTAGTGGTTTTTTCTTCGTAACACCAGCTTCTTTCCTCATTGCAGATCTTTCTTTAGTTTTACGCTCCATATGTTGGGGTTTACTCTGTAGAACTAAATATGTACCACGATTTCTGAGCAACATACTTTTTCTTCGTTTACTTTTGAGAAGCTGTCTACGGTAAAACAGCTGCACATCGACTAGCGCAGTTTCTAAATCAAAAACACAGTTTTGAAGTCGGCAGTTTTGCAGGTATTACTGTAGAACATGTCATTTGTCCCACACGCAGTACAGGGCAGTGCCGATATGTCTGGTTCCGAAGTAGTCTCATGTTGTAGCTTGACGAGATTGTTCGAAAAATTCAATAGGAATGCTGTTGTGGGATGACGTGCACCCTTGTTTTGAAATGTAGATCCTTCTCTAGGGGACACAACTTTGTATTGTACAATATCTATGGGGGTTAGCGCTCCCAAAGGAACGATGTGAGGTCCTAAACTGAGGTTTAGATTATTTTCTTTTTTCGGTTAATTGCAGTCCATTTTTCTTCATGATATTTTCTCCTTCAACTTTTTTCTTATTACGCACGCTACTTTTTGCTTTAATATGTCTATACGCAGGGTTTAGGGACACATCTTGTGCATAGATTCCACGTTCGCTTCATTCTCTACTGAAGTGCCTTTCTCGTTCCTTTCTTCGTAACACTTTTTTGCAGTAATGGAGGCCTAAACTAATTTATAATATCATCTTGAATAAACACGTAATTCTCTTGTGGAAAAAAAATGTTCATGTCAAAATCTGTACCTTTGTTCGTTCTTTTGTTGATAAGCTGACGTACTGTTGCTATATACGCGTTGTACACAACGAACTGATGCTGTCTACGCGTTGTACACAACGTACTGATGCTGTCTACCGTTGAACACAACGTGCTGTTGCTGTCTACGCGTTGTACACAACGTGCTGTTAATGTCTACGCGTTGTACTCAACATACTGTGTTCTACGCGGTGTAGCGCTTCACATGCTCTTGTGTTAACGCCTCGTATCACCAGACACGCCACAGCGGAGTGCGCCGCAGCGAGGCCGAGGACGGGGCCGGGGGGCGGCCCTGAGAGGAGCACCCCGGCGCGCGCCCGCAGCTGCCGACGGCAGCGCAGCGCCCAAGAAGAGGAAGTGCGGCGTGTGTGGAGAAGAAGGCCATAACCGTAAGAACTGCCCGAGCAACAATTACTAATGTGGTACTTTTTGTGTACCGTGTTGATTTGTACTGTTCCAGCGTACTTCAAAAGAGAGGTCAATAATATGTATACTTGTTGTAAAATATGCATTCTAAGATAGAAATTCTTGTCATTGGACCCGGATATATTTCCATGCTTTGTAAGAGGTGTGACGTATGTCGTGCGAATTGACTGGTCGGTCAGTAAGTCTTGTGTTTACTATCTTATTTTTGTAATTTTAATCCTCGCGCTACTAGGCACTGGTCCTCAATCATGTTCCCTCTTCAGTTTTCAGCTGACTTGAACTACTGACTTTTGGCGGATCAAATACTCTTAATAATAAGGTAAAAACGGAAGCGCTGGACGATTCTCTTGTAGATATTTTGTATATTTTGTAACGCTGTCTGACGATTCTAATATCTTGTACTACCTACTTCAATTGTGACGTATGTACGTCCATTTTTTATGTTTTCTATAATCGATATTAAACTTTGGAAAGTCATTTGATTTTTTATAATTAACCTAATGGATTTTTCCATCACTACGTGTTAGTAGGCCGTGAGTTTTTAGTCTTGAATCAGTGTAATGTATTACGATGTGTTACGGATACGATATTAATATCTGTACTACCTCTAGAGGTGGTATCATTGTTTGTCATGGCTACGTCAGTGCTATCAAGCTTTGGTTCTGTCTTGCTCGGTGGTGAAGAATTCTTGAGATGATAACCCTACTGATAGTCCGTTGAAAGGAGTTAAATATCTCAATGATACAGGATCTTAATTTCATCTATTGAACTTTAATTTGTTTCTTTTATTGCGAGGGATAATTACCACGGTAACCGCAATGGGTTAAACAGAAGTTCAGTATTAAACTCAAAGTTGAAATAAATTGTGTTTAGGTATTTTGAAATCAGCAAACATTAACTGGGGTACTTTCATTTAGGTTTAATAAAGCTTTTATGAAAATTGTGTTTGTGACTATTGGTCGGTCGGCAGCATTATGAAAATTCCCTCCGTGTTCTACCGGTGGCTCTCATGGCGGTTAACGTGTTTAATTCAAATGAAACACTAAGAAAGCTTCAGAACAGGAACTTTTCGGTAAGTTGAACAGCTAACAAGGTCCATTTAAGAGCGGAGGCTCTCCGGGTTACTCGGGTCTGGGAAAAGCATCTAATTGAGCTGTAATCCTGCACCAAGAGCACTGGATTAACACAAGACTCGAGGGTCTGCAAAAACAGATTTAACAGCTTAGATCGAGATGGCAAAGTTTGCGGAGTATTCAAAAGGAACCGATACGGAAAGTTGCTCAGTTTGTCATCGCTGCAAAGAGGAGTACGTGGAATTTTTTATATGGCTAGGAAGTAATGCTAATGCGCACTAAAACACTAGATGCTCAAAAATCATACCACCACTTATTTACACTCCTAAGGAGGAAGCGATTATAGTACAGATTTGAAGTTGCACTCAAAGGGAAGATGTGAGGTTCCTAGCTGAAGGTTAGGTATACCTTCTTTTCATTGAAATAGAATATGTATTTTTTGTCTTGTTACGGTCCGTCTTTTCCGGTTCACTGCTGTCCTATTCCTCAGCACCTGCTACTTGCTTCCTTAACTTTTATCCTTTTTCATAAACTTTATTCTTTACGGTTTCAATTCGCAGATCTTACATTAGGACTCTCCTTGTGCGTAGATTCTCCGTTCCCTTATCTCCATACTAAATGGTGCCTTTCTTCGGAACCCCTTTGCTGTGATTGGCCCGGCCAAGGAGCTTAATTGGAATGGAGGCGGCATCCCTATCTTTTGCCAGTCAAGCGCGTGAAGCCACTTTTGCCGACCCAAGCCCCGCCCACCCGGCTTTGGGTCCCAGTGTGGAGGTGGTGTTGCAGTGGAGGGGTAGCACCACCTCCATCATCAGCGACTGAAGACCGCGCTGTTAAATGGCAGACTTGCTCTACTCTGTGCTATACGTTTTTTTCTTAGGCAAATATTTCAATTGCGTCCTTGAAACGCGTCATATTGAAAAAACTCGTACTTGACCGCAGCGTGGTTAAGCGGCGCCCTGTCACGCCGAGTGTCTGACACTTACTGAGCCCCATCTCCGTGTGTGTGTGTGCGCCCGTTTACCCTACAGCTACCGAAAATTGGCTTCACTTTAGAGCGCTGATGCCGCCTCCATTCCATTAAAGCTCCTTGAGCCCGGCTTAACCATTTAGCGCCTGGCGTTCCCATGTTTGAGCATCATAAAAAAGTCATTTCAAATATATTGACTGGGCTTCTATTTCAAAAAACTTGATTACTGTGTAAACTTCGACATAATGAAGGTGGCTTGATTTTATATGTTCGAATTTTAAATCATAGATCAATACATCAATCATAATTTGAAAACAAGCGTTTTTTGGTAATCAGACTACAGTTTTTTAGGATCTTTTCAGTTAAAACATGAAAGATTTTACTAAAGCTACCGTATAGAAATTTTTAATGACTTTATTACCTAATCTATTCAAATTCTTATGGCAAAGTGAATAGTTTGCATTAAATGACGTTGAAAATAGATGTTCCCATATGGGAACGTCAGGAGGTGGGCGACAAAATTGTTCCAATTATTATAAGTAGCATTTCCTTCAATACAGATGAAAGTAATTTTCCAGTAGTATATCATTCTAAGTAGAAATTGAATATTCACATGTATATTCATTTATATTTGTAAATACTCTTTACAGGTGAAAATAGAGAACTTCGTTATTTATTAATGAAAATTTTTTACATCAGGACTGGATTGCACCATGTATGGCGCATAAGGCGCCACAGTTTGTGACCTTCATAACGTTACAGTGGCTCAACTAGTCATTACTCTCCTATTGTTTGATAGATCAAAATGGTGGCGGACAAATTTTATGGATCCAGAAATTTTTTCTTTTTAACATTGGCAGTGGAGGAAACTAAAGGTATAATACAATCATGCAGTAACGAACGATCACCAACTGTTATTGTTCTTCCTCCAGAGTCAAGTTTTCTTCATATTTCATGTGATGGCAGCCGTGTGACGGCCAAGAGGATAAAATATTAGAGCCAGCAGGTGAGCTAGGAATAGCATTTAGTTCTAGTTCTGAAGAAGATTATGAGGCCGATGATGAACCCGTCAGTACTCGAATTGGTTGTCCTGTATCCAAATGGAAATGGAAGAAAAGTTCAACATTTTCTGCGACTTTATCTTCAGAAGAACTGCACTAAAATATTTTTGAACAATTTCTAGAATTAACAAAAACTTGTTACGAAATATGGAAACTATTTTTCACTTGTATTATATTTGAACATATCTCAATTCAAAAAAAAATATTGGAAGCAAACAGAGATGAAGATGATGCCAATTTAAGGTAACAGCTCGTGAAATAAAAAATTCTACATTCATCTTGCTTTTTTCTAGGTAACGTTTTGTTAGTCCAGGAAGATATTATTTGAGTAACCAACCTGATCTAAAAGTGTCCTTTGTTTCGAGAAAAGGAAAAGCGTTGTTTGATTCCAATGAAGCCTGATACATATAGTCTTGTACATTGGTTTGTCAAATGCCTTATTACTAACACCATTACGCAATGATGGTTACCCGGTCAAACCTTTACCCATTTCCAACACCTGTGTAGAGTGGGGAATTGTGGCTGAGTTCTCCCTTTTCCCAGCGGGGAGAATCACCGGGCGGCACAGCTGGGATTCGAACTGCCGACGCCTAACCGTGAAGGGTGCGAGCTCTTAACCCCTCGACCACGGAACCGAGACAAGTTTTTAAAGATCAAGACACATTTTCATGTGGCGAATAACCAAAATTTTGAAGCAAGAAACAAAGGGGCTAAAGCTTCATATCTCTATTAGGCAATGAATACAAAATTGCGTCCCTGAGGAGTATTTAAAAAGAAACTAATCATTGATTAGTCTATGATCCCTTACTAAGGGAAGCACACTCTCAACACAGTGCTAAAATGTACATCAAAGGTAAACCGATGAGTTTCGGTTATAAAATGTTTGCTATATGTTGAGCTGATGGAGATCCATACAAGTTGAGCATCTACAATGGGAAATATTCTTACAGGCAACCCGGATCATCTTTAAGGTAGCAGGTTGTCATAGACTTATTAGAAGTTTTGAGAGATGAATCCAATCCCAAATATCACGAGAGATACAATAACAATTTATTGCAAGTGAGAAACTTTTAGAATTTCTTGCTGATAATGGTTCCATTTGTGAGGGAAAAATTGGAGAAAAGAGAACGAATGATACGATAAAAATTAATGATTTCGAATAGAGTAATAAATAAAGGTTCGGGGATGTTATGGTTACAGCTGCAGTAAGAAAATATTGGTTTGGAAGTGGCAGGACAACAGTATTGTGATTATAGCTAGCAATCATTTCACACACGAACCAGTGAGAAAACTTGGGCGGCAGCGGCATGTTTGCGAAAGGTGGGTGGCATGTGTGCGAAAATTTAAAATTGAAGTTACAATTTGTGCTATTAGGAAATGGTGGACATTGATTTGATAGATCGCCTGTAGCGGAGTTATCGACCAATGAAAGAAAAAAAAAATAGTGAGGTTCATTGATGACAAATATCAATATTTCCATTGTGGCAGCCTGGAGATTTTAATCTGCTTTGCTCCCGGACAGAAAAAGATTGCACTTTTTTTAAAACGGGAAATTGTATTAGTTCTTATGCAATCTTCAACAAATAAAGAGCAATTAACTGGTAGTAACCGCCGTGATTTACCACTGGATGTACGAAATGATTGTAAAATTATGACCCTATGTCTCCCAACCTTATTGGAAATAAACTGCTAATATTTTTTCTTTCTTCTTTCTTTCTTTAACGTCATAAAAGTGGAGTTTCTCTTTTCTCTTCGGACCAAAGGTCAAGTACTTTTTAAATAGATCTCGTATATCTTACGATTTGTTTGTTTAATTGTTTTTTATGAAATCAGTGCAGCGAATTTCGACTTTCAAAGCCATAAGATATTGTTTCATAGTTACTCGACTTTTACTGAGATTCAACAGCTAAGATGTGTGCTAATAACAAGTACCTAAAAATACTTGCTGAGATTTGAATTGAAAACTTGCCCGCAAAATTCTTTGAGCCCAATTCGTCAATCAGGTCCAATAAAACTATGTTCCATTTTCAAGCATTAATTTTTTACCTTTTGAAAAAAAGAGCAGCTACTAAAATTCATCTTAAAGCAACACCTTCAACCGGATCGCTAGGTTACGTCATTGCTCTTCGACCATTTTTCAATCATTTGACACCTTAGCTGCGATGTGAGCCGCCAGTGGGACGCCAGTACACGGAACGAATTTTCACAATGCTGCTGACCAACCAGTAGTCTCAAATTCAATTTTCATAAATACTTAATGAACGCTAAAGAATAGAACGATCAAGTTAATGTTTGCTTTTTTCAAAATTACTTAGTACAATTGACTTTAAATTTGAGTTACATTTTAATTTTCAGATTAACCCATCACGGTCAACATGTTACTATATCCTTACATATCCTTACTCAAACGAAAGTGTTTAAACTTTCGAGGAGTATAATTGTGCGCTAATTAATTTGCACAGAGGTTGGATGTAGTGCTATCTATAGGGTGACCAAGACTTTGTTGAACAAACTCTAGCGTAAGGTTGAGACCTTTAAAATAAATACATTTTACTCAACAGCCGTGTGACTGAAAGTGCTTCGTTAAAGAGTTACAAAGACTTGAAATTTGAAACGTTTTGAAGAAAAATTCGTACCTTCAGTGACCGGGAAACGAAATGTAGAAGTTTGGCAGACATTTTTATTATGAATACAAGAAAAGGAAAACAGCCGTAATTATTATGTCGACAAGAAGCAGTTTTTTTATATTGGATTAAGTATTTACATTAGATGCTCTAAAATAAGCCGTGGAAGCCCCATCACGTTACCACCAAGGTTTCCTGATATTACTCCCCTATATTTCAACTTCACGGGACATTTGAAAAGTCTGGCGTACGTATCACCGAATCATTCCGGAGAAAACCACATCAGTAGAATTGTTGAAGCTTTTGCCAGGATTCGTGAAATTCCTAGTGTCTTCGATCGCGTCCGACAATCGTTGCACCGGGGTAACACTTGGGCATTATGTTGAGCATCTCATGCAAACTTAACTTAATTTAAAAATCAGTTTCTTGCGTTCGTAATAAGAATGCTTTCCTAACTTCTAAATTCCATTTTTCTGTCAGTGTCACAGTATGAATGTCGCTCCAATACGTTTCAAATTTCAAGTCCCTGTAACTTTTCAACAAAGAATTTTCAACCACATGGTTAAAAAAGGGTTTATTTCAAGTCTCAACCTTACGTTAAAGTTTGCTCAAGAAAGTGCCGTTCACTCTGTATACGTCGCTACACAATAAAATTTGAAGTTTTCTAAATGCATTAACTGAACATTCAATCATGCATGTTATTCATGATCTTGAAGCTTCTTATTTTTTGCTGAAAATTGCATCCATGGGAGCATAAAATCAAATAAATATGATCGTCCTGAATCGACGCTATGTGAAATGCGGATAGCATATATAGCGCGGGAGGGGAAAGTTCGATCACAAATCTTTGCTGCGCATTGGCTGTGATGAGAAAGTTGATCTACATTCTGTAAGAATTAGTTGTATGTGTTCAAAGCTTGTGGTGAGTTAATTTGAAAACTGAAATTTCCATGAAAATCGACTGTAAATTACAGTTCCTTTTTCACATTGTACATTTTCACTTGACCTTTAACGAAATTGGAATTGTAGCCGTGGCCGAAAAAGTTTTCAAATTTCATGCGAAAAGAATGAAAATCTCTGCTTTAGTCTTGACAGTGAGCCCCGCAAAATTTTCTTTCGCCAAAAGTAACTTTCTCAGATTTAACAAGTTATTTAGGTGCATCATTTTCCCAACGCTTGCTTCAGTGCATTTCGATATTTCAAGTTCACAATCATATTATTTCATAATCCTTTGACCTGCGATGTCTTGTAATAATAAGAGCAAATGTGTGCTTTCGGAAAACATATTTTTGAATTGATTTTAAGCCGTGGAAGAAACTGAATGTTATCTATATGTCAGGAGTCAAAACTTCAGCTAGATTATTTCACAATGTGAAAATGGATCTAATTTTAAAATTTATTTGTGCATCATCACAAGCGTAAACTGCAGTGCTCATCATAGTGCAGTACCAAATCGTAAAAAGAGTACGCATTTGTCGATGCCACACTAACGGTCATGAATGACAGAGACACTTTCAATTAATTGTTCAACAGGAAACAAAGAATTTAAGTCTGATTTTTTTAAACATATATGAAGCATTTGTAGCACATTAATACAGTTGTTTTTGCTTGAAGCCTTACCTATTGAATTGCCGAATAAATCATAATTTTGATTTTTACTGATGGAGATAATAGCAAAACGCTGCTAGGTTTGGAGAAGAGAAGTCCGTGGATTAGCGGTTGTTTTCACGGAAAAGAGCGGATCCGTAAGTTTGGATAAATAAAACAGTAATATCAACAGCAAAAGTGACTTTTTGCTGTCGAGATGCTTGAGGTGCACTGAATTAAACAGATAAAGATGGACATCACATTTATCTTGACAAAAATTAAGGTTAAAACTAACAAGGTCATACAATGATGGTTACTTATGACTTTTGGTAAGAAGTTTAAACAATTTATTTACCACAGGAGTTACAGAGGTAGAATTTTTCTTAAGTCTAGTACAATGGACAAGTTTGAATATAGCTACCTGTGGGCCCGAATAAGTTCAGCGACTTCTGGGGCATCCTACCATCACGTTATTCTAAGGTTTACAATACTGTTTTACCTAAATCATTTAACCTAGTTTCGCATTAGACTGATCAGTGAGATAATTTACTCGATATCAGATATTTCATTTTACAATATAGGTCATATGGAGTATATTAACAGTACATTCGATAAACGATTTAACAGTAGACTGAATTTCGGCGATATTACCCATGGCAAATTACATTATTGGAAACAGTCATGTAGGAGACAAGATTTGACCATGTGATCTTACGCGACTAATATTTCGATAAGAAGTGAGACTGAAGATTTCTTTTGAATACCTTGTAAGAATTACTATCACGGATCTCCGCAGATATTGAGTTCCAAGTTTTAGTTCCAGCGAAGAGGATACTGTGTTGCGACCGGGCCTTTGAATAATAAGGACGCATGAATTTACTTCTATTTCGGATTAAATGGTCGTGATGACGAGTTTTCGCAGTTAATAATTGTTTTAGACTATTGTCGCCATCAATTGATAATGTTTTGTAAATGAAATTGCAAATGGAGATTTTGTAGATATCCGAAAGTTTAAGTATTTGTAAATTTTTGAATGAATCATTTGTGTGAGCATTATATTCTAGATTCTTTACCGCTCTGATGGCTCCTTTTTGCAGAGTAAAAATTTTATCGGTTTTATTTTTATCAGTTCCGTGCCATGCTTCTATTCCGTATTGCAAGTATGGTGAAATTAGCGTTCGGTAGAGCATTTGTAAAGCCGTTTCAGGCAGGTAATTTTTAACTTTAGTCACGATTCCGATGGATTTTGATAATTTAGAACTAATATGAGCGATGTGCTCGGTAAAGGTCAGATGTTTATCTATTATGATGCCCAGAAACTTGCATGAGTTGGTTTCTTCGATTTCACCTTCGCCAATTTTTATGCGTGGGAGAGATATATTTTTCTTGTATGAAAATGTAATATATTTTGTTTTATCGATGTTGAGGCTTATTTTATTAGCTTCAAGCCATAATGAAACCTTATGGAGTTCATTATTTATACTCTCCGCAATCATAGCGGGATTTTGGTTCGGAAGGACCGCAGAAAGCGTGCTGTCATGTGCAAAAAGTATGAAATTGAAAAATGATATAGATTTGATATCATTTATAAATATCAGGGTAAATGTAAAGGACTTGACCATAATCGATTTCCCACTTTTTGATCAACAATGACTGTTAATTAAACCAAAATAAACAAGTTTTCTTCAATGCACTTTCCGTCGGAAATGAGTATTTTAAAAGTTATGGCATTAAATGAGTTACCGTAACTCCAGTCTTTGAGTCGGGGAAAAATATACCGCGCGGTCCGACGTGAAAGTAAACAGGCGTTCCCGCGCGCCAACCAAGCCGACGAAGAGCAAATCCCCTATTACAAACGTAAAGAGGTTGGGTCGTGAGGGGTAGCAACAGTTCTTTTAGTGAAAATTATAAAACGAAAAGAACTGTGGCTACCCCTCACGACCCAACCTCTTTACGTTTGTAATAGGGTGATGCACAATGGAGTTCCGGTAACTCATTTAATGCCATAACTTTTAAAATACTCATTTCCGACGGAAAGTGCATTGAAGAAAACTTGTTTATTTTGGTCTCATCAACAATATTTGTTGATCAAAAAGTGGAAAATCGATTATGGTCAAGTCCTTTACATTTACCAATATCAGAAATAGGAGAGGCCCAAGGACAAATCCTTGTGGAACTCCATGGCTAATTGTCTGTGGGTCTGATTTTGCATTGTCAATGACAACGTATTGTTTCCGATTTGTTAGGTATGATTTGAACCAATCATGGGCGATTCCTCGAATGCCATAACAGTGTAGTTTCGAGAGTAATATGTTATGGTCCACACAATCGAATGCTTTTCGAAAGTCAAGAAACACGGAGAAAACAAGCTTTCCTTCATCTATATTAGAGTAAAGGTACTGTAAATGATTTAATATAGCTTGTGTCGTTGATTTTTTAGAACGAAAACCGAATTGTTTGTCGTAGAGAAAAGATTTTTGTTCAAAATACGAATAAATTTTTTTATACACAATTTTTCAAATATTTTGCTAATAATTGGCAGTACAGAGATAGGTCTATAATTATTAATGCAATTTTTATCACCATTTTTAATTGCATTGTCATTAAACTCGAGCTTTATTCATTGACCTGTATTTTAATTTTTATAACTTCATTCCTTATAGTTTTAGTCCCTTTCGCGGCGCTGATTAGCGCGACACGATAATCTTACACTTACGTATCAACGTGTAATTTGTTCAACTGAACTTGGCGTATCAAACGATGTATGTACATTAAAAAAATTAAGGTCTCCAGTTAGCTAAGAATGTTGGATGATTAAGATTGCTGGATTATTCTGTGATAAAACATGCATCATAATCCTCCGTGTGAGGACAAGACGCTGTGCTTCAGGTGTCAGATTTCAAGGCACATTTCACTTTAAAGAACACTCCCCATTTAATCTCGGCCAATGATGGCTGTATCGAAGTAAAATACTAGGCTCACATGTAATTCATTAAATAAAACGTCTATGTAATTGTTTCTCATTTCAGAGCATAGCTCGAACACTCAATCTGACTTAAAATACGAGAAGCTAGAATGAGGAGATATTTAGAATTATTTCGATCTCAGTGGTTTGAAGCAGGTTTTGGAACTTTATCTAGCATTTAATAGGTGGGAGGAAATGCCCCTAAAGTGTACTCATTTCATTTGTAAAGAGGAGAGACTAAGGTTTCTCATAAATATAAAAATTTTATCTAATCATGCTGCAATTATAATTCTTGACAAAGGCCGTCTCTAAATGCGGCAATCAAGCAGTTGATCAGGAAGATAAGCATAGACCGAATTTTCAAAAACGTGGCGTTGTCGAAGTGGGACAGCGGGCAGTAACTAAAAGTTCACTTGCCGACTTAGCTTCCTTACGTGTTTTTTTCTGGCCAAAATCAACTTTTATCAACTAAAATTTAAGACGTCACTGCGTCTGGCGACTTTGTAGGGCTTGCTGATGCTATGTTTTTTAGGAAATAGCCAAGAACAAACAGCGCCTTTCCGCTGAAAAACAGCGCGAATATAGTGACCACGACGTAAAATGCTTGAAAATTCAGCCCTAGATACGCGAGAAACGCTTTTGCAGTAGATCACATTATTTGAAGTTGTGAGGATTAGAACAGGGTTCCCTTCAGCAGTGAAAGTATGTTCAATTTAGTCGATTCTGATGGCTGACAGTTGATTTGAAAATTGCGAATGAAAGAAATAATTCTATGTATTTAAAAACGCTGCATGGTTTGGAGACGAGAAATCCATGGATTGGGGGTTGTTTTCACGGAAAAGAGCGGATCCGTAATTTCGGATAAATAGAAAAGCAAATGCTAAATATACCATAACCGAGTAGAACAACATGTCATCCAATTATTTTGAGCATCTCCGTATCAGGTGGAGATGAAACGCAGCGGTCTTCACAGTGCCTGTATCTTTATCCGATTTATATCAGCTAGCAAATCTGCTCAGAAAAGTCCCCAAATGTCCTCCTCCAACTTTACTTGAGTACGGATCATGATTCAGTTGGAAGGAAGAATTTACCAGCCTGGATTGATCTTAAAATAGCAGTTGTACGAATTGATATAAACAACGGATTCCATACTTCGTATTGATTGTTTTTAAAGCTGCTCAAGCAAATTAATCTCATGTTTTTGATCAATTTTATTATTAATATATATTTTAAAATTGTTCTTTTCCTTTTCGCATTACAACTTTTGACCTCATCTAGTTTTCTAAAATAACTTCTGATTCCCGTACGGTTTTTCATGAAATACATATACAATGAATAAAAAATTATTTTTTGCATTCGACCAAAGTTTGTTGCACCACTCTGTTAAATTTCAGAAAATAGTTCAAAAAATCTTGACCGTTCACTTATTTTGTCGGTGCTGCATCTATATCTACACACCTTACTATAAAGTACAACGAAGAACAAAGAACATGGTTAACCAAAGTAGTAATGATCTGAACGATCTTGACATGTTTACAAACCCCAAGTGTGTATTAGCAATTTAACAATCTTGAGTAGTACATATCGGCTTTAAGTATGCTTTTAGGGTACGTGAAAAATCGTAAATGTAAATCTTGGAAGTACTAGCTGCATAACTTTAGCCTCTGCTGCTGAGCGGTGCGAGCGGAGACATCATGGCGTACCGGCGCTGAGGGCGGCACGCTAGCCGCGATGATGCTAGCCCAGGGCCCCCAGCAAAGCCGCAAGAGACGACTGCGCCAGCTGGGCAACGTCGAATTCAAGCTGCACAGTCGCCCCGTAGATGAAGTCCATCACTTCAGTGATGCGCACCGCAACGTCGGGATACTTACCAGGTACAGGGAAATTTACTCTGTAAAATATGCGTGACGCATAAATGATGAAAGCCGCGTTAAAATGGAAATATTCTCAGACATTCGTACTCGTATCTGTTGTTGCATTATGCCGGAAAATATTGAGTTAAACGAATCATTTTTGGGTACATTAAGAGCTTTATGTACGTATAATATATTTTAAGTGTGTGCATTAATATTACGGTAAAATATTGTTAAGCCCCTAATGACAGTAAGATGACGCCTATTTAGGCACAAAATTAAAGAAAAATAACTGAAGATAGTTCTTTGTATATTGATGGAAATAATTGATTGAAAGAAACTATATAAAAAGTAAAATGGCTATACGATAGTGATGTTAGATTATCTCTTCGGTGATGGTTAAGTGTAGCATTAAAACCAAAATTGCCTGTAAGAAATCGCAATACAGTAGGTGCGTATTGATGACGTCAAATACGACAGAGCTAAATATGTGGAGCGACTGGTCGCACACAGAGCACTTTTTTTACGATTAGATTTTTAACATATTCATGCTACCGAAATTTTCCTGGACGATTTTTCCAATAGAAACAAAAATCGGTTCCCAGCTCCACTGTATACATCCTTTACGGTAAAAGCTGGATAGATTTGTTTTTTCACTACAGTAAGCAAGTTTTCCCTGCGCACACGCGTCTGTAGTGAAATCATTCATTGTTACAACATTCACGGCAATCATCATTAAACTATAATAAATTACGGAAGGTGCACCAGCTTGATAAAATATGCAACAAAATATAGGGAAATGGGGTTGAAACGTAGATTCATTGCCAGATTAATGTTTGTATTCTTACGTATGCTAATTTCCTAAAATTTTTAGAATAAGCTATGATCAATGAAAATCATCGGTAATTCTACTACAAAGTTAAACTGGTCATCAAAGCAATTTTTTGGTCCCCTAACACGTATGCATGTACAATAAATAAAAGTTTGAACTTGTGTTGCTACATAAAAAGTAGAATACTTCATACATATGTAACCAGCTATTAACATACGGTGATGCGCTGGACACACCCGAGGGCTTCTTCCTCTACAACCAGAGGTCATTCATTTGTACCGTTAAATATCTCTATTTAGTCGCTATTTATATACGAATAGTAAATAGTTGCCAAACCAATTTGAAACAATTTTCCGTGAAAGATTTCTGAAATAAATAGTGGTGTAATTTTAGTACGTCTTAATCTTCTTCACCGTTCAATAACTAACGACTATTTTATGGTTCAAAAAATTCTTTTACAGTTCAAAACTTACAAAACAGCCTTACAAGCCAATTAAGATGTAAATAAGGACGCTGCAACGAAAAATTGTATTTTATCTTAAAGGATTACATGAATTTAAAGTGTGGCTAAAGCTAGTACGTATTCTGCGAGTTACAATCCACTGAGGAATAACTCACCCGCGTTCGGAGGCGCAGCCGCGGACGTTGCCAGACACGATCCCGATCAGCACCGGGGCTTGGGGGAAGCCGAACACCACAGGCCCACCTCTGTCTCTCTGGGGACAATAACTTGACAATTACTTACTGATGCTCATTTCCATAACACCTATGATTTCTACTTACTGAGCATTGTAAGCATTGTAGAAATCCGCATAACTCCATGAATATATCCATTTCAGCGTTAAAAACCGAAATATATGAATCAGTTCATGCTGTTTCATTGTGTTGACATCATGGCACGTTTGTCAAATGAAGAAATGGTTGATGTGCATATGGCATACAGTGCGGCCAATAACAGTGCAAGAGGCGCTACTTGGTTGTTTCAGAAACGTTTACCCAATCGATATTTGCCCAGACATGCATTAATTGCATGTTCGCAAAGATATATGATCGTCTACGCTAACATGCAGCTACATCGTGAACAGACAAGGTTATGGTCGGCACAGGAAATTGTGTGGTGGAGTTGAACTCGACGTGCTGCAAAACTTCCTTGGCAGGCTTGCTTATTTCTAACGAGTTAAAATCTCAGAACACATTTAGCAAAACATGAATATTTAATTTTTTGGGTGTAAATTATACATTTCTACATGCGAGTTTATTTCATTTAATACATATTTTATATTATTCAGTAATTTGTCATAATTCATGTATGCATCTAAAAAACTTCTCCGTACAAAGTATCTTAATTCATTGCCACATTTGTTATCCAATTAGAGCTAGTACCATTTAGAGTGAGTTTTTAAACATCATGTTAGCAACATTGGGATCAGCAGACATAGTGTACGAGATGAGGGTTGTGGCCAAGCAGACATGGTTGTGACTAGCTTGTTGATAGACGTTTCAAGGACACTGCATGAAACGATTCAGTATACGTTCGAGCCAGGACGTGTTCCTAAGTACCAAATTTACAGTGAATAAAACAAGCAAAAATGTTTTCATGAAATCCAAATATTTTTAATCTAAAAACCTTATATTATCGTGAAATAAAATATATATGCACTTTCTGAAATATATCTCAGAATGCGTTTTTGGTGATCACAAATCTAAGTAAATACTACCCAACACTAAGGGTGGTGCCCAGTAAAAGCAATCATCGTCGATTGCCTTGTCTGTTTCTGCCATTGATTTTCCTTGCGTGCGTTTGTAAGATTTAGCAAAAGAATTTTGCTTGTAAAAACTAATGCAATACCCCTTCGATGAAAACATTTTCTATGATTTACTTTGCAAGTTTTCAGCTCAACACTAAGGGAGTAGAAATTTATCTGATGAATAAATTGTTGGTACGCTTCCAATTCAAAAGCTACCATAGGTTTTTAACGATGGCTTCTCTCTGAATTAAATTTTCTTTTCTGAAATGCCATGCTCCTATCTAGTATCTCAAAATGTAGTGTTTCCCTTACGACGCTGACTTTGGTCTCCCCTTATAAGTCCAACCACGACATTTCGAAAAGGAAATACTTTACATTAACAAAAACATTTAAGGCCAAATATCAAGAACACAATGCTGCGCTTCAAAAAGTGGGGGAAAGGGAAAAATTAATTATTCAAAAAATATTAATAGAATTCAGGAGTCTTTAATTATTTTTTCATTGAGGTACATGGGCTTCGTAGTTATTAATTGTTCGTGTGACGCACGGTTGAATTTTCCCTTGTTTTTTTGCGCATTATTCAGCAAATGAACGTTCACAAGGCACTAGATTATTCTTCAGCTAATTCATAGCTTGTTTTTGAATCACTGAGCTTCTTTCACTTAAACTAGCACGCTGGATTACATACAGCGATCTATATATTTATTTGCGATCCTCCCCTCACTACTTTGTCCGCTCAAATGGCCATTTGCACTGACACTCAAGCACGTGCACTCCCATGCGTTATTTCCATCGTATAAAAATGATAGTTTTATGTTGATAATAGTTCTTCGCTTACAAAAAAAATATTTTCTTTCATAAGCACTGAATAAACGAAATCTAACAATCATTCCCACGATTTTTTCATCTGGCAAGTTTATTTAGTTCCGTGTTTAAAGTTTTATCAAAATTAGCAATTACAAAACTCTTAATGATTATTAAGAGTTTTATTAGGTTTTGTAATATCTTGGAATTTCAGCAAGATATAAGGTTTACTGGACAGCACTTGTAGATCGGTTAGCCTAGCCGTAAACCAGGCAATTGGATAGCAAAACGAACAGCAGGACTACTAGTAATGTACTGATCTCAAGTTCACACAGCTTGCTCTTAAGTCTAGTTCGAACAATGAACTTCCGCCCGGCAGTAGGCGCGCTTCCGACCTATCCGGCGCTTGTAAATACCAGGCCCGCATCGGCGGTTCCGCCGGAAACTCCGAGCGAGCGAGACTCATAAATCTCCGCAGCCGGAACCTCCATAAATATCCCAAGAGCGTCACTATACAACAACTTCCCTCCCTTTAGATGAATATGTGACAAAGGGAAGGAGGAACTCAACAACCTATTCGTATTACAGGTTTGGTTATTCTGCCTGATCTACGAGGTTCATTTTGCTCAGGAGAGCTGTTAACAGGCTGAAAAGCAGGAGTCTCTGCTGCTTCACTCCCGGTAGATTCCAAACTACTGTGCAACAGCTGATTTGAATGTCTCTTCCAGATTACATTTAATGCTATTATTTGAACATGAAAGATATTAACGGCAACTTTACTAACAATAATTCCCTTCAACCACTTGGGACCATTTCTTAAATTCAGAGCGAGAACATGATCCCCGACATCAAATTGAGTTACATACATAGGCTTAGACCTGGACACAGAAAATTTAGGATGAACTCTATCTTTGGAAGTAACAAATTTACGATTGTTCAGCGCAACAGAGGGAACAATTTTTGTAACACTATGCGGAATACAATGCGATTGAAATAATGCTTTCGCTAGACGGGATTTGAACGATTCGGAAGAAGATAGTTTTTTCAACAAGTCTTTAATGACTCTTACCCCCCTCTCAGCTTGACCATTGCTTGCTGGAGAGTAGGGCGGAGGTGTGAGGTGCTCAATGCCGTTGGAAATAAGAAAATCTTTGAAGTCTTGAGACGAAAAGTTAGAAGCATTGTCACTTACGAGCACATCACACAAACCGTTTCTGCTGAAAATCATTCTCAACGCATCGACAGTATCTGACACACTCGTGGATGGTACCACTTCACATTCAATATATTTAGATAATGCATCTACAGCAATGAAAACAATTTTATTCTCGTAGAAAAAGTGATCGACATGAATGCGTTCAAAAGGACGAGAAGGAGTAGGCCATTCTACATTTCTAGACTTAGGTTTTGCTCGATTTAATTGACATTGGGGACAACATTTTACGATGTCTTCAATAGTTTTGTCCATTCCGGGAAACCAAATAACAGATCTGGCCAACGATTTCATGCCACAAATGCCAGGATGTCCATCATGAAATGTTTCAAGGACTAAACTACGCAGTGACTTGGGAATAAAAACCCGTTCTTTATAAAGTATGCAACCCTTCATGATGGTCATCTGAGGTAGCAGGTTCTTAAATTTTGAAAAATTGGGATCAGGTTTAGGAGGCATGCCAAACTTTATGTATTGTTTAAGTTGGCATAGTTCGCTATCCATATCAGTATGAGTTTTTATATTTTCACACGTGACAGGAGTTTTATCAAGAGTGTTCACAGCAAAAATCATTTCGTACGGTTCTAGCTCCCTTACAGTCGTAGGTAGTGGCAGCCTACTGAGACAATCGCTATTTACGTTACATTTGCCTTTCGAATATCTGAAAACATAGTCAAACTGGGAGAGTCTAAGAGCCCATCTCTGAATTCGAGCGGAACAGTTGAGAGGTACACCCTTGTCATGTGCAAAAAGTTTACAAAGAGGTTTCTGATCATTATGGATAATGAACTTAGCACCAAGTAGAAATTTCTTGAATTTCTCCACGCCAAAAACCACACTAAGGCTCTCCCTTTCAATGTTAGAGTAGTTTTGTTCCGCACTATTCAGAGATCTCGAAGCAAATTGAACCGGACACCAATCATGAGGACTAACGCGTTGCATGAGTATGGCAGCAACTCCATAACCCGAACTATCAGTTTCAAGAAGAGTTTCATGGTTGGGATTAAACAACTTTAGAGGTTTATGCGAACGAAAGATGTTCTTAATTTTCTGGACACTCTCGTCCTGTTCTGGAGTCCACCGGAACTGTACATTTTTCTTAAGCAGCGAGTACAGAGGATGCATGACATTAGAAAAGTTGGGTACAAAACGACTGTAGAAGTTACACAATCCGATGAAAGCTTGCAACTGTTTGAGGTTTTTAGGAACAGGAGCATTGAGAATAGCTTCTACTTTCTCAGAGTTAGGGTGAACACCCTTGTTATCGAAAACGTACCCTAGATAAGGCACACGATCAGTTAGAAAGGCACATTTAGACAGATTTACGCGAATTCCCGCGTTTTTTAGGACAGACAGGACCCTGTCAAGAACTTCCAAATGAGCATCATATGACGAGGTCAAAATGAGGAGGTCATCCTGGTACACAATGATGTTATCGATGCCAGACAGAGTCCTATTCATGAATGCTTGAAAAATGCCGGGGCTTGCACGTAGACCATAAGGTAAGTAATTGTACATGAATAGACCTTCAGAGGTGTTAATGGTCGTAACTTTCTTTGATTCTTCGTCCAACGGAATTTGCAAAAACGCGTTAGACAAATCAATTTTTGAGAAAAACTTAGCGTCTCCGATTTGAGAAATGACATCATCAATAACAGGTAGTACAGATTGAACTGGATTCAGAAAATTATTAATGGGAGCTGAAAAATCTCCACAGATTCTCACACTGCCGTCAGACTTTAGAACATTAACGGTAGGAGATGCCCATTGGCTATCATACACTTTTGTGATTTTGCCCATACTCTGCAAGCGTTCCAGTTCGGTTTTGACAGAGTCTCTTAGCCTTACAGGAACCGGGCGTGCTTTACAAAATACCGGAACTGCATTAGGCAACACATCAAGATGAACTGTCTCTTTAACGTTAGACTGTGAATCAGATGACAAATATTCGTAATACTTTAACGACAAACTTTTCGGCAAACTATTATAGTAGTGTGCTACTATTTTGAATCCTTATTTTTGTTAGTTGCGTCTTGTTTGTTAGTAGTTGCGTTCTGTATACTCTGGAAAGTGACATCCACGTGCGACCTGTTACGCGTAATAGCGAGAGCATGTGGAGGGTTGCCGAGGATAGGCAGTGTTTCCACGAGCAGGGTAATTACCCCAGTTTAGGGTAATCAGGGGTACCCTAGGGTAATGTTTAGGGTAATGAAAAATATGGGCAAATCTAGGGTAATCAGAGCTCCTTGAAGAAAGTGACCGCCTAATCTACGAAAAATAAAAAATTGAAAGCCAAAATGCAAGCACCTTACTGGTTACCACTTGAACGAAATGTAATGAAACGGGTCAGAATTTAGTGTTCACAAAACTGCACTGCTGCTGTGGTTAGTGTCGCATATTTGAATGTCACCAGGTATCGCTCACGAAAGACGGCGTCAAGATACGAAGCCATAATATCTCTTGTCCTCTTCGTTTTGACAAATGATTCTGAGTTGCATTTTACTAATAAAAACTCGATCGGTGTCAGCAACAGCCAGTCGACGAAAGTCACTGTCCTATTCTGATTGCGCTAGTGGTTATAAGCTTCAAACGAATATTGACAGGTATGTTTGTTGTATTGTTAAATTCCACAGCTAATATATTCCATCGTAGAAATAATTAATAGGTTCATTCTTGTGATAGTCATTGAATTAACAGCAGAGTTGCCCCACAGCGCCGGTATTTTGCCAGCCAATTAGATGGAAGGCATCCTATTTCTTAGCCATGTTGCACGCCAACGAAGCATGTTATTGTAGCGATGCAAACAAAAAAAATTAGACAGGGTTCTTTGACACTTCGAGTTACAAAAGGTGCCAAAGGTGAAAGGAAGAAGCTATAAATTAGTTACAAAAAATCATATAAAAAAAGAGTACAGTTATCGAATTAAAACTTGCAATATATGTTTGTATTCTCACTGCCTTTCTTGGTCGCAGTAGCACGGACGTGGAATTTGATATAGCTGCGATCATGCCTAGAATTCCTTCAACCAAAATTGAAGCACTAGGGGTTCTACAACTGAGAGTTGAGGAAAATTTATGCATATTAATAAATGCAAGGTAGTTTTTTCCAAAACCTCTGAATTTCCTCACCCGCCCTTCAGGAAATGAAGAAATTTGATAACTTTACAAACAACTTTATGAGTTGATAAGTGAATGTGATTGCTACGAAGTCTCTGAGAAGCATATGTGGTGTAAATCGCAGAGAGTGGATCAAAGTGTTAAGTTAGATTGAGCATGTGGAAAGAATGGCTGAAGTGCGTGAATGGATGGAAAATTAAATAAAAAATATATAATTGTAATAGGGATAAGTACACATATTATTGCATTTCTTGCAGCATAGCAGATGAGCGTCACACATGCTCTCAGAGACACAAACGACGATCCATGGTGGCAAAGAAAACCCCATTAATTGCCAGCTACGTGCTATCCAATGATCCTCTCGAAAATCGTGCTCGTAAAGTGGAACTGCAAGTTTGTGCATTTTTAGCTAAGCCCCACCTATCTCATTGTGTGACCCTCTTTTAGTTTGATGAAAACAATGTTCCCAGATCAGGAGTCGCAGAAAAAAAGGGCGCCTTGGAAAACAGCGGGCATCAAAATTCATTCGACAGGTTTTTGGCAAAAATCTTGTACGTGATATCGTCTGGATATCAAACCAGCATTCTAACGTCGTTCGACTGGATTTCCCTCCTGACGCTCATGCAGTATGTAACGCAGGACCTATTCATACTGACAGAGCTCTGGAAACCAGTCCATTTACCTTTTAGTTAATAAATAGGTCATAGGTCAGGATTAGCTGTTTTAGGGTAATCTGGGGTAATCACCACCCTTCACCTAGGGTAATTAGAGTCGCCTCACGTGGAAACCCTGAGGATAGGTTAAGAGAGTTAGTTTTTGAAGCTTGTAGAGATCGGTTGGCTACCTTTGTACTCCTCCGTGTATACTTTCATCGGTGACTACGTTGTGCGCGATATGGTGAGTCTGAGCAAGGACAAGTAATAAAGGCTAAAGTCCGGTGCTAGAAGACTCCGCCATAAGATAGTCGCCAAATGTATGAAGCTCCGCCATAAGATAGTCGCCAAATTTATGAAGCAGGATTGTATAGTTTCATGTAGCACAGTCATGCCGACCGGTTTTATCGTAAGTGGTATGTTTTAAAGTGTAATATCCTGAATGTGGATACCAATAAACGCAAGTTTCGCATTTTGTTGTTTCCCATGAAAGCCGGATAGAGAATAGCGCCACAAGTTTGGGTCTAGAGGTAATAGGAGGCTGGTGCGAATTCAGAAGAGAAGTTCGGTCGTAATTTGCGTTCAGGTGTATTTTGGTAAACCCCTTTGTTGGCGACTGTACCGAAGCCTGGGACGGCTCTGGAGCTTGTTGGCGGATTCGAGCCTTGGATGCTCTGGAGATAGGTTGATAGGTTGGCGGTTCTTGGAGGGCATTGAAAATAAGGTAGCAGCGCTACGACCCGTGCTTTGCGTTGGTTAGGCTGGTGAAGTGGTGGTCGCGCAGCCCAGTGTATATAAATTCCGCGACCCCGCGGCATCAGGACTACCACATTGGTGGCCCATATGGGGAATTGAGACGAAGTTCTGGAGCTTTGAGGGGGCTGATACGAAGCTCGGAACAGTCTCAAATTGGAGAACCATTAGGTGTTAAAAGCGGGTTGTGAGCGGTCTGCGGGTTTTGTTTGTGTGCCAGTAAATTGAATTTGTGAAGTATGGCATCAGCAGCGGATATGTCAGACGTAATGCTGCAGCTGGTGCAGGCTATAGGGAAACTTGGGAAAGAAGTACCTGAGCCCAGCATTTTTAAGGGGGGAATTGGTAATGTAAAAGAGTTGGATACGTGGCTACAAGGTTTTGAAAAATACTGTAAGGTGCAATATGGGGATGACACAGAAACATGGCTGGCTAGTTTGCTTAAGTATTTACAGGGAGAGGCTAAAGAGATTGTGGAAGCCTGTGGTCCCGGTGTGAAGTATGAATTTGTGAAGAAAAGAATAGTGCAAGAGTTTGGGGGCGAAACTATCATTAACGGATACGGAGTTTGGGGCGTTCTTTTCCGCAGAACGTAGAACGGGCGAAAGCTTATTGTGTTATTCAATTCGCTTGGAAAGACTAGCGCGGGAAATGTTGCAGGAAAGTGACGAATTCAAAAGGGAAGGAATAGTAAAAAGCAAATTAATTAGTTCACTGCGGAAGGAGCTGGTGAATCGATTGCGGGTACAGCTGGGGCATTTGGATGGTGTGACTTTGAAGCAAGTGGTTAATCTGGCTACCGTGTTAGAAGAGCAGGAGGGTGAGAGTGTGCGAAACGAATTTGTGTGTGTGAGTGAGGAGAGACGGGTGCGAGAGGATGTGCGAGAGGATGTGAATGAACAGTGGCGGATGAAGAGCGCGTGTTTCTATTGCCATGAGAAAGGGCATTTTGCGAGAGCCTGCCCTCGGAAAATGGAGGAGAGAAGTGCTCGCGCAAGAACGGAAGTATGTGCGTATTGTGGACGAATGGGGCATCTAATGTCAGCATGTGTTCGGTTTAAGAGTGAAGTGTGTGCATGTGTATGGTGTGGGGAGAGTAGCCATAAGAGTTTTCAGTGTCGAGAGAAGCCGGGAAAACTAGCAAGGACTGGTGCAGAGGAGGTTACGCCAGCGGAAGTAAATTCCCCAGGGACTCGAGTGACCAAATTAGGAAGAAATGTCAGGAACGTGCTGGCTTATAAACTTAGCTCGTGTGGGAAGAATAATGTTGTCGCAGACTGTTCGTCTCGGGTGAACTATCCATGGAGCATGCCTGATGTACCCGAGGAGAACATTGGTGTTGCTGAGTATGAAGTCTTAACTAATATACAGGGTGGTCCAGACTCCTTGTTTCAGGCTTTGTGTGTGTTGCTGGGTCGGAGTGACGCTGAGACCATTCGGAAACGCTGTTGTGATGTTGTTCTGCAGAAGCCGGAAAGGTATGGCTTGGGGAAGGCGGCTACACATAGGAAGTGGGCTACCACCTGGAGTAGTCCGGGGGTATTCCCGCCATGGGAGGCAGTTCAGGCGTTCTCTGATGTGTATGGACTCAAAGTCGTAGTGTGTTTCCGGCCAGGGAGTCTTGTGGAGGTAGTTCCTGAAAGAGAGGCACAAGCGGTTGTCGCATTGGAATGTTTGGGTGGGGTACATTTTAACCCTGTCAAGCTGTCCCAGGATTACGGGAAGCACTCTGTCAATGTGGATATCGCTTCGGGAACTGAAAAATGTAGTATGTTGGGAGCTAGCTTACCGATTATTGCTGCAGGTCAGGACGCTGACCCAATTCTCGTTAATGTGAAGGAAAGTTTACGGACAGGACAGGCCAATTTGCACTTGGGAGCCTATAAAAAGTTGTTCAAGCGACTATGCTTACTGGATGGAGCAGTGTGCATAAGGAAAGGGAGTCCTCGGGGAAAACCTGTTCCGGTTGTTCCAGAGAGAGACTTGCCAGCATTAGTGAAGGAGTATCATGAACATCTAGCTCATGTGGGAAGAGATAAACTCTGGAATGCTTTCAGGAGAAGTTATTTCGGGCTTGGCTTGGGAGTTGTGGTGCAAAAGACGGTGCGGGAATGCGTAGTTTGTCAGCAGCATAAGGGAGATGTTGTTAAGGATTTTCCGTTGCGTCGGCTGGATAAGAATTTGACGCGGCCGTATGAGGTGTATGCAGTGGATCTGTTGGAACTTCCCCGGAGTAAGAGAGGTTATGTGGGAGTCTTGGTCGGCATTGATCTGTATAGCAAGTTCGGTCATGCAGTACCGATACGTTCAAAGCAGGCCAGGGCTGTAGTGGGAGCCCTGGAGCGAAGCATTTTCACGAGCCTACCAAGGACGCCGGAAACAATCAGATCAGATAATGGGCCAGAATTCACCTCAAGGGCGTTTCAGTCGCTGTTGAGTAGTTATGGCATCCGACATCAGACCATCGTACCTTATGCCGCCCACATGAATGGAGCTGTGGAAAGATTGAACAGGACCATTAGGGACAGGTTAGCAGCCACCTGTGCGAAAGTTCCCGGAGATTGGGATTTGGTCCTGTCAAGAGTCATGACGCAGTATAATCGGCTAATTCATCGAGAAACTGGAAAAGCGCCTGGTGAGTTCTTTGTGTCTGAGGAGGTTACACCAGATTTGCCCAAGGTAACTGAAAAGGAGAAATTCTGGCGACCTGGAGGTTCCCGCTTCCGGCATTTTGACGTGGGTGATTACGTCTTACGAAGGATCGTGCATTTGCCCGGGGCTGAACGCCACAAGCTCGCGCCCCGTTTCGAAGGACCCTACCAAGTAGTGCGATGTTACCCGGATGGAGTGAGTTACCAGCTGAAGATAGAAGGGCCTCGAGCACGATATTTGCGGGCTCATGTAGGGCAGTTGAAGCAGTTCCATGGGAAACCAGAGGTTGGTCCGAATGTGGACGTGCCAGCAAAGGCGCCGCCCTGGCAGGATGCGGCGCCGGCGCGGGGACGCCGGCCGCGGGAGAGGGGCCGACATCTTGTCCTCGGGATCGACTGGGAGCTCTTACGAGGAATCGGGGCAGGAACAGTGAGGACTCCTAGTGCAGAGAGGGAGGACGACGCCCCCTCTTCGGACGGGGCGCAACCCGAGGTTTCGGACGGTACGGGGTACCACATGGAAGGGAACAGTCCTGACAGTGTGGTGAGTGGGCCTGGGGAGGTAAGTTACCCCGCGTCCGGTTCGAGCCCCTCAGATATTTCGGATTTCTTACACCAATACGACGCAGCGCTGGTCCCGAGGACGTCAACACCGGGTGAGGAAAGTAACAAGGTTAAGCCGGACCAAGTTGGTAAGAAATATCCGCTCCGGGTGAGACCCAAAGTAAATTACAAAGTGTGAATATGTGAGAAGATGGTTCATTTGAGCGCCGAGTGGTTGCGCCCCAGATCATGCTGATCTGTGTCGTGTAGTGAACTGATGTGAGTTTGTTTTAATAGAAGTTTTACTTGTAAAGTGCAATAATAGTTTAAGTCATGGACAAGAAATTGTCCTCTTTTTTTAAAAACTAGTCGTTACGGAAAGTTTTCAAATAAAGATAGTGGGCAGTAGAGGCCTTGTTTTAAATTTGGCACAGAATAAGGAGAGTCCCTAGACGAGGTGCGATGTACTAATACCCCCCTGTCCTCAGAGTCGGGTGCTGCTGCTAGTGGGAGATTCCCGTGCCAGAGATGCAACCTTGGCCGCCCCTCCTGGCTGGAGGCTGCGCCTGTGTGTGTGTCCGGGGGCTACATTGGCCCGGCTGACGGAAGCTGCACAGAACGAGCTCAGCGCTGGGGAACGGCCGGAAGTGCTAGTCATGGTGGGTCTCCACTGTGACCTGACGTATCTGGCCACCTACGGCGTGGCGGCAGCTCGGGGCCTCATGAGACTGGCGGAACCGGCCCCACTACCTGAGATTCGTTTGGCCGTAACCTCGGCAGACCATGTGCTTCGCCATTATTACGGGGTCCCGGTTGTGTGGTGTCTGCCGGCTACCCCCGATTTCGCCCGCTTCAACACTTTGCAGGGTGTACGGGCACGACGCTGGTATGAGCTACCCGAGTTCCTCCGCCAGGAAGCGGAGTGGTCGGTCACCCGGTATAGATTGACGGTGCGGGAACTGGAAGGGTATTTTCAGCGGCAAGGGGTCCATACGATCATGTTGAATCGCTATTTGGGGTTACACCGGTACTTGGATAGCCAAGACGGGGTGCACCCCACACCCGAAGTGGGAGCCGGCGTTTGGAGGAGATCGCTAGAGGAAGCGGTGGCCCACCTTCCCGCGATCGGTCCGTCGGTGGTCCGTGGACGGGTGTTGTCTCTGGCGGAACGGTTCCGTCGCAGGGAGCGGCGCAGGCGGCAGAGCCGGTCGCGGCGGCTGCGGGCCACGCTGCGGGCGGTCGATCTCAGTACCGTGGACCGATGGCCGGGCTACCCCTTTTTGCGGCAGTCGACGCACGGAGGGCGTCGCCAGTAGTCTGGCCATTTTGTTCATTGTGTTGGGGTTTCCCGTTGGGAGCCCCGAGTAGCTATTTAAGGGGGGAGGGGTATAGTAGTGTGCTACTATTTTGAATCCTTATTTTTGTTAGTTGCGTCTTGTTTGTTAGTAGTTGCGTTCTGTATACTCTGGAAAGTGACATCCACGTGCGACCTGTTACGCGTAATAGCGAGAGCATGTGGAGGGTTGCCGAGGATAGGTTAAGAGAGTTAGTTTTTGAAGCTTGTAGAGGTCGGTTGGCTACCTTTGTACTCCTCCGTGTATACTTTCATCGGTGACTACGTTGTGCGCGATATGGTGAGTCTGAGCAAGGACAAGTAATAAAGGCTAAAGTCCGGTGCTAGAAGACTCCGCCATAAGATAGTCGCCAAATGTATGAAGCAGGATTGTATAGTTTCATGTAGCACAGTCATGCCGACCGGTTTTATCGTAAGTGGTATGTTTTAAAGTGTAATATCCTGAATGTGGATACCAATAAACGCAAGTTTCGCATTTTGTTGTTTCCCATGAAAGCCGGATAGAGAATAGCGCCACAAGTTTGGGTCTAGAGGTAATAGGAGGCTGGTGCGAATTCAGAAGAGAAGTTCGGTCGTAATTTGCGTTCAGGTGCATTTTGGTAAACCCCTTTGTTGGCGACTGTACCGAAGCCTGGGACGGCTCTGGAGCTTGTTGGCGGATTCGAGCCTTGGATGCTCTGGAGATAGGTTGATAGGTTGGCGGTTCTTGGAGGGCATTGAAAATAAGGTAGCAGCGCTACGACCCGTGCTTTGCGTTGGTTAGGCTGGTGAAGTGGTGGTCGCGCAGCCCAGTGTATATAAATTCCGCGACCCCGCGGCATCAGGACTACCACACTATGACAATCCGTTTTATTTATGGAGTCGTATTTATAAGGAATGACAATGTTTACGTTTAGTTTAGAACAAATATCTCGGCCCAGTAAGTTGATTCTATCATCCTCCACAATGAGAAACTTATGATTAAAACTAACATTATGGTACATGACAGTTATTGAAGCTTGACCAAGCAGGTTTACCGAGACACCACTGTACCCGAGAATTTTGCTGCATGTAGGATTTACCACAGCACCAACTTTGATTGCATCTCTTTTACGTATAGTTGACACGGCACTGCCGTTATCGAACAGGAATTCAACAGGTTTACTATTTAAGTTGCATACAATCATAGTGGGCTCTTTAGTGACGGGAATTACAGTGGTGTTTACTCTAAAAAATTAGATTTTCTGTAGTGAAATACGATGAAGATGAATCCTCACGAATGATATCTTGAGCGTCGGAGCTTAATTGTTCGATAAGTTTTGCGTGTTCAACGCATTCGTTGAAGGACTTGCTATCGCACTTCTGTAGAACCGCGCTGAGAATTTGCGCTGAGTGTAGCCCAGCCACGAAGGCATCTCTTAATAAACGATCACGACAGCAATTACCATAATTGCATGCAGATGCTAAGTCATTTAACGTTTTAGCATAACTTTCTATGGATTCATTAGCACCTTGTTTTCTATTTAGAAATGTAACCGATGCACCGACGATGGATTTTTTAATTTCAAATTGCTGTGTTAATTTTTCTTCAAGTTCCTCATATGTAGCCTCAGTGAGTAACGTAGGTTTAATTCTTCGTTGTAGATCAGTAATTATGTTTACAGGCAAAGCTTTGATTAAAATACTAGCTTTTTTACCGCCATTATTTCCTGCTTTCTGAAGAGCGTCTGCACTTTGTACTTTCCAGCGCTCCAAGAATTCACTCACTGTTTCTACTTCCGCGTCGAACGGAGGGCAGCTGACTGTAGAATACGCCATCTTAATTTCAGAGCACTTTTAAAGTTCAAATTCACTTCGCAAGTTTGAAGCCTCGTCGTCAATTGTAATATCTTGGAATTTCAGCAAGATATAAGGTTTACTGGACAGCACTTGTAGATCGGTTAGCCTAGCCGTAAACCAGGCAATTGGATAGCAAAACGAACAGCAGGACTACTAGTAATGTACTGATCTCAAGTTCACACAGCTTGCTCTTAAGTCTAGTTCGAACAATGAACTTCCGCCCGGCAGTAGGCGCGCTTCCGACCTATCCGGCGCTTGTAAATACCAGGCCCGCATCGGCGGTTCCGCCGGAAACTCCGAGCGAGCGAGACTCATAAATCTCCGCAGCCGGAACCTCCATAAATATCCCAAGAGCGTCACTATACAACAGGTTTATTATTAATTCATTAATTTTTAGGTTTATAATCAATTTCTAAAAAGTTGTTTATGGTGATTTTGGGCCCCATTTTGTGTTCAATATGCCTGCTTCATCGCTCAGCGGTATATACATATATAGTTGGTCAGCATACTGGGACTATATTTGCCCTCACATTTTTCTCCTAGCAGTTATCTACTTGTGAAAGCGTTCACTCTTCTCATTAGAGACTGACCCAAAATTGTCAGGTTTGTAGTTTAGGTGAGAGTTTAAGTAACCGATTTTCAAAAACATGTTGTCACCTATTCTTTTGCAAGACTTAAGATCGCTCACTTTTTCACAAAAGTGTTTTCTTTATTATAACCAAGAAATCCATAACAGAAATCTTCTACTGAATTTCATGTGTTTTGCCGGTAGTTGTAACAGTCTCAAAATGTTCCTCATCTGGTATTGGGGATTTTATTTGTGATCCTATAAATATTCCTTTCATCAATTTTGCATAATTTGACTTAGGACCCTTAGATTTCGGATACTTGGATGGAATAAAACTTTTACGCAATAAATCTATAGAAAATTTCATAAGCGCAGTTGCACGTAAAGGATAGGTAAATACGCCTTTCTGGGATACACTAATACATATTGGATACTCTTCAAAGTGCAGGAATAAGATAATCACGTTTTCACCATCATTTCTTTATGCGGTGAGACTCTCTTTCGCTGCTGGTACATTCTCTCTAAAATGAGTAGAGTGAATCAAGTTTCAAACCTAATAAGCCAGAAACGACCCTTAAATCACCACAGATGTTCCAATTGTATTTTGTACACAAATTTGTTTCAAAATACAATTTCATATTTCTATGTCTCTTTCAAATTACTGGCTTCGGTGACATGTATTGATGGTAATGTCTTCTCAATATGCAAGAATACAGCCAGCCTTTAAGGGAACTTTCGATAAGTCATCGAAAACTCACCCCTCATCGGGCTGTTGGTAATGTCCTAGAAGCTTCAGTACTGACCAAGCATCATTACAAATTACTACACGGACTTCATCAACGGAATAGCCACTGAAATCCCTAACGGGGGAACAACCGACACTAATCCGTGCATGTTTTTAGAACAGATTCCAACATTTAAATTAGCAAATTTAAAGCAAACCCAACTGCTTAAACAAATATTAATCCGATATTAGATCATTAACGGTCTTCTTGAGGTAAAAAGTGAGGCTCTGTAGAACTACTTGCTTCAAATCTAGGGTCACTTCCCTTCTTTCTTTGGTCTTCAGGATGAGTTGGGTCGGAGTGGGATTAATAAGGTCATAAAATCTTGGCATTTCTGATACAGGATACTCTTCAATTTTCACTACGTAGTACATGTCTATTTGCTGATTCCAAATAGGAATACTTGACAGTATACTTTGCTTTGAACATTATTCCTTTAAAATTGGTTGAGAAGGAGAAAGATCCCTTAAATGGTCCTTGTGTTCCCTAAAAGAAGAATATAAACGGCATGTGATGCGTAATGTTTCTCCTCTGAATGAAGAGCCGCACAAATGATGCACAGCATACATGTGGGGCGCATTCTTTATCGAAATCGTAAGCTTTATACCCAAACTAAAATCCATTACAGTTTTTTACAAATCGGGTAAGTTTTCACCCTAGAGCCTTGAATGTCAGTTCACCAAACACGTAGCAGAATTTTTTGGTTGATTAACGCATTTTCTTGGCATATCCAAACGTTAATAAATTTCAAATGCTGACAAATAAAAAAACCCACAAAATCACTGCATGTTTCACCAGGTCTTTGCATTTCCAAAACTGCGCGTTGGCCATTTACTAACTAAAATATTGCAACATTTCAACTTGAAGTACGTTTGACTAAATAACGCTTTTACAAAGCCAGAACCTGTTCCAACATGAAAAGTCTGCTTGACGGGAGCTTATTTTGAAGACAAATTCTCACTTGTATATTTCTATGAACTAAAACAAAGGGAACTTAATATGCAGGGTTTGAGGGCTATCTGAGGATGTTATTAGCAGCAATATTTTGTAAAATAAACAACAATATACTAGCAACAAATATATATATTCAAGTATTATTTATACAAATATCCTTGATGATACTTCTTTATCAAATTATTATACAAAACCCCCTTTGTCTTCAATAACTGCTTCTATTCGGGTCCGAAACCTTAGACAAGCTGTAATTAGGTGGCTCTTGCTCATTTCGTACATCAACTGGACGATGGCAGCCTTCAGTAGAGCAATGGGACAATGATGATGTCGATTAGTCTCTCTTTCAACGAAGATGCGTAGGATTTAACCCTTTCGGTACGATAATTCAAATGGTTTGGGTAAAAACATCCAGGGAAAAAATTTGTCATTACCCTGAATGATCAGTGAAAATTTCCTAGTGTGGGTGCTTTTAGCTTAAGCAAGTGCTTACTTCTTTATTTTAATTTTAAAATTTTTTGAATCTTTGAAGCTCCATGCTTTGCGACATAAATTTGTGATGTTGATGATACAGTTTTGTATTTACGAAGAAATTATTTATAAGTTTTTGCCGGAATTTACCAGAAATAAAGAAAGTTCAGAAACAACTTGCTCAAGTTAATTGTAAAGGGTATTGAATGTGATGCACGGACCCTGTAGCAGGAACTTACGCGTGCCTATGCTATAGGGTCCTAATGTAGCCTATGGTAATTTACATTTGCAGGCTTCTGGAATTGTTCAAAAACTAGTTTAAAGAATTTTTGTAATTTCCCTAATTTTGTTATTTACTCCAAAATATTCCCTCACTAGTTAAATTACTTTAAAACTAGGTTAGATGCCCTAAACTGGAAGCACTAGCCAACTTGGCACTGGAGTAGCCGTTAGTACCGAAAGGGTTAAACCAGGCGAGTTTGGGGGCCACATGTTCGTAAAAATTCTCTGATAACCACTCTTGGGTTACTATAGCTTTGTGAGAAGGTGCTGAGTTTTTTGAAGGACTGATGGCCTTCCATGGGATACTTTTTCTATCCAAGGCTTGACAACCGTTTTTAGAACATCAATGTATCCAGCAGCAGTGACGTTAAGACCCTGTCAAAATGTGAGGTGGTATGACATCACCTTTACTACTAAACACTCCTAAACCATCAGAGCAGTGAGAAATTTGGTGTTCATCAACCGGGGTAATTCAGAACAAACTGCACAAAGCCACCTCTCATTTTTTTGCTAATTTTGTGATCATGGTCAAAGTTTTTTCCGTCCCAGAAAGACCAATGCATATCATGTTCGAGGGAATTTTTACTTTTTAAGTAACCGTTTTACAGTTTTTCTGGGTCTTTGCTGATACAACTTGGCCTTTCCTCATTACGAATGTATTACATCGAATGTCCTTAGTGCCACAGTTCCTTAGTAACTGATACCTGGAGTAATATGGCATTGGTCCTCATTGGCGTATTCAATATTCTGTACAAATTCTTGTGCTCCTATGATATATCAGAGCGATGAGAACGCGTGTTCTTATAGCTACAGAGGAAAAATTGCCATCTCATCACTCTTTCACCAACCGAATCTTATGAACAAATGATCTGGTAAGACGTAAAGTGTTGCTAGTTTCTAAACGCTATGATTTACAGTTAACTTAACTATGAATGTATGTCTTTTGTTTTTGGTTTTACGTCTTAAAACGAATGGGTTTTCTGAAACAAATAAATTGCGTAATAAATTATTTTGCAGTGTAACGAACCATAAATGACACGTCCTCAAAAAGCCCCAGCAAACCTCTGAAGAAATATAAAACACAGAAATTACTATCACTCGAAAAATATGCCTGATGAAAGGTATGTGATTGCTTACTTTTATCCAGCATCTAAACTGAATTATAGGGTCACTGTCCAGTTTCTTTGAGATGAATGTTGACCAGCGTAATTTTATGTCTAGTGTGGACCACTGGTTAAATTCCTGCAGTAATTGACAGTAAACTTAAACAATAACAATTTAATTTGTCTTGTTGTTTTGTGTCTAAAAACACAATATTAACTGCTCCAAAATATCAGTTCGTTTTTCATGAGAAAAATATTTTACTTGTGATTGTTTATGACTAATGATTACACCATAATGATTAGAACATTAATGGTGATAACTCATGATTATAACTTACAGGTTTTCAATAGTTATTTCATAGCAAGAAAACCTCTGTTCATCATTGTTCTAAAAATAACATACTGAAGAAAAACTGTCATCCGCATCCTTAACTGATACATCATGTCTCAGTATTATTTTTGTTGCTTCGTCGAATTTGCATCTTTCTGCTGATCATAAAATATTAACGTAAAGATATGCTAGATAACTCAACATTCAAGCCATTTCTATTGCGTCATACTTGAGTGAATTAGTGAACATGATAATTTTCACTATAATAAGGGTTTGTGATATAAACGTGTGGAATTAAAAATACTGCAGTTTAGATCGCCAAAAGAAATGGAAGACTGTCAGAAAAGAAGAATTTTCACCTATTTAAGAATCAAAGACAAATGACATAACTGTACCTAGTTTAAAAGTGATGTAATAATTACATTACCAACTCAGTAAAAAAAATCGATAGCCATTCTCCGAATTCGTGAAACTGACAAAGATAGCGTGAACGTAAAATCTATTCAATACATACCAAGTTTTTCTTTCTATTTTTTGCCTTATCGTTTAATTTTACTCTTTCATGTACTATAACTAGTTCTATACGATGTCGTATGACGAATTCCCGTTTTTCACTTCATTTTTGTTTGAAGTGTGTTCATTCTTTCTCGGACAAATGGTGCTATCAAAACACACGAGCTTGACCGGCGAAAACTTTTATGCGATAAAGTTTGAAATGCCGTATGAAAATATTTAAATGGTACGCTAATTACATGGAAAATCCTGAGGGCAAATCACTCAAAACAGGTCAATATTTTAAATTAATCTGCGATTCTAAGATGCCGATGCTTATGGAACCAAAAGATACGGAAATGACTTTAAAATCTTTTAAAAGAACTGGAAAGTTAAATACACATCTTTGCATGTTATCGGGCTGCGGAATATGAAGGTGCATAAAGGTACTAGCTGGTCCCAAAACTCCTTTCGGTATGCTCTGCGAGTCCACGGACACCGACGAACTCTGTGCTCAACTACACGTATTTATAAATGACTTAAAATGACTTATTAGAGTGTCTTTTTTTCCTAATTAAAATACCACCCTTTCTATGCATACTTACTAACACCATCCATAAATCAATCTGTGTAAAACTTTCTGAGAAAATTAAGGTCCTCTCAAGTTTATCCAACTTTAAGCCAAAAACGGGAAAGCTAAGAACTATTTATCCCGAACGGTAGGCAATGGTAGATCCAGATAAAACTTGTTCAGAGAGTTTTTAAGTATGAATTTACTGGTCATGACGGGAAATCTGGTCATGACGGGAAATTTACTGATAAATACCCCCCTCATAAATCAAATTCCTTAACGATGGCATAAAATGTAAAGTGCACGCAATTAGCCCTTGATAGCCGATCTTTAATACTGTTGTTATTAAATATACATATGCAAAAGCTGAAAAAATTACTTCCTAGGCCGCCGGTAAGAGTCTATTCGCTGAAAACAGGACCTTGAGAGCTGCCATTTTTTACGGATGATTTCTTCATCTTGTCATGAAAGACTTTTATATATTTAAATCTCCTTGGTAAGCTTAATACTTGGGTGCTCTGAATTCAGATATGCTCCAAATAAATTGCCATGGAAGTGACTCTTGAACAGTAGAAAATTTTCTTCAACAAACCGTTTGTAAAATGCAGGTTTAAAATCTAGAATTTATATATAACAAAAATCTAGCCATCGTGGTCTATGGAATCACTAAAAAATAATTGCCAAAGTAAGTTCCAATAAGAGACATATCTCCAAACCTTCAAGTTGTTAATAAAATTAGTTGTCAAACATTGAAAAGAAATTAAGGGCGGACAGAAAAAGTGGGGTTTGAACAATCATCTAATTAGGCCAATTACTAAATACACACTGGTAAATAAATGGCCCAGACAAATTTTAATAGTTTCGTATAACACTAATGGAATGTCTCTAAAACGGCATCCTACTTGAAAAACAAGAAGAGTCCAGTAAAGTTTTTAATAGACGTCTCATCAACGAAAGATTTTGAATTTTGCACAGTATGCGAGTCACATGGAAATTGGGAATGGAACCAGAATGAAACCTGAGTTATTCCTGATTAATAATTTAACACTTTCTGGTCGCCGATTGTTTAATGAATGTAATTATCATGATTTTCAGTGTTTGCAAAAAAATGAAAAATTCCATCCTGCAAGATCGAGATTGAATTCACGACTCCGCCATATTTATGGCAACATAACTTTGAAACGAAATTTAAAATGTTTATTTTCAAGCCATGCCTTTAGTTAATATTTCAATTTAAACTTTAATGTATAAAATTACATATTTCCAGCGTAAAATTTTTCAAAACTAAATTTTTCTAATAATGTTGAATAATTATTGATAGAAAAACAATAGTTTCTTTTTATATAATGGGGAAATTAATTCGTGTATCGCTAAAAAGCTGCATATTTGCCATGAAATAGTTTTGAAAGTGGTTGAAATGTTTAAAGAAACTAGTACGGCATCTGATAGACCAGGTCAGGGAAGAAATGTTCAGTCCGAACATTTCTCATCGAAATATTCGAGAAAAATTCAGTAGAAATCCTCGCCAATCTGCTACACAATTGGCCCCTGAAGCAAGAGTTAGTCAGGCTTCAATGAGTAGATCCCTCGAAAATGATCTCAAGCTACACCCATACAAGACGCAGAATAGGTATGAACTTACATCCACTCATGAACGTATGAGACTCGATAGAAGTCGTCATATTTTCAATCTTATAAAAGATGGAATGCTACCAAATTTGGTCTTCACAAGTGAGGAGAAATTTCATATTCAATAAGATGCAAACTGCCAGAATGATAGAGTTCGGGGCATAAACGGATTTGTTGAAGCACAAGAGTCAACAGACGTCAAAATCTACTTTGTGTGGTTGTCTGGGCAGGTATAGCCGCCACTGGAAGGTCTTCTTTCGTTTTCATTCCTTCAGGAGTCAAACTCAACAGCCAGCGATACATTTCTTATATTATGGAAGCAAAACTGCTCCATAGGCAAAAGAACACTTCGGTAGTGAACCTTGGACCCTTCAATACGTCTGCACCGTCACATGGCGCAAAAATGATTCAGCTCATTCCAGCATTTCAGGCACATATTCCAGCGTTTCTGAGCAAAGAGGAGTGGCCCTCCGGGAGCATCGATCTTTTCTGTGAAACCATTAGACTATTCTGTGGGGTCCAACTAGGAGAGTAATGACTGCTCATTATTTGCTTGACTCCGTCCAGTCTAAACTTCGTCGAGAATGGGCTCTGAATCCACAAGAAATGCTCCATGCCTCCTGTGAAGTTTTCTAATGGACACTCGAGTCCGTTGTCAAAAATAAACGTCATTTTGAGTAAATGCTATTGTTTATTGTTAAAGTGTCTGTAAGCTATGAGTTTATTAAATAAATTTTTAATTTCGATCTTTTCTTATTCAGATATTTTTTCAAATATTTGTTGCTCTAAATATGGCGGACCCTGTATTGGTCAGCGTCGTTGGAAAAATGTTTTCTCAATTGAGAACAAAAAATAGGAGCTATTTTCTTATTTCCTTATAGAAACATCAGAAAAACCAACGGTCAGAGCACATAATTGCGTTCTAGGTTTCAATCTCTGATTTGTTTCCCACTAGAATACCTATGTAAATATATTTCCTAGCTAATGATCTGAATATTAAAATTTATGCATTGACGCTTTTATAAATGAGGTATTTTCCTTTCTTTTGCTTGTTTAGATACTTCGCTTAAGACAACTTTGCCAGGACAGGGAAGTATGATAATCTCAGTAAATTGCCTTGATTATTTTTTTATAGGTATTCATTGTTCTTAAGTATTTAGTTCAAGGTATTTTGTCATGACCAACAAAAACGGTGCAAATATTTTCTGTCTATTCATAAAAATTTAAGCGTTAATAACTGATAAAAATCCAAGGTAACTGACCTCGCAGGTGTGCAAAAGTGGGGCATACCCCTCAACACAGAGCATCTCATCTCTGATGACCGTGCCGGCAGCAAGAGGCCGTGAGCCTGCGCCCGAATGTCTCTGTTGGCAGTAAATGTTGCTCAGCACCGAGACGGGCAGGAACCGAGCATTTGAGTCCAAGGAACTCGCGTCCAGGAACGAAGATTTTTCTTGAGATGGGAGGCTCCTCAACAGGCTGTGTCCCATCACAGCAGCTGTAGTCCCCTCGTATGATTCTTAAGTAAAATAATTGTAATTACGTTAGAGGAAATATTTTTTCTTTAAATCGCTCTCTAAATGCTATAAATGGAAACTTTATTTAGCGTACTTCTTCTAACAACCAGTAATTATAAACTACAGGTAACCATGACATACAATAAGAAATTGTGTTTGAATCATGTTTTCCAGCATTTCTTCACCAACGTAACCTACTATTAGCACTCGGCAGAGCTAAAGGCATCCTCCCGTGCACGGGCCACTCGTGCGTGAGCACAGCGATATCGTAGTGGAAGTTGCCGTGGTCGTACATGGGATGGAAGGTGACGGCCGCCACATTCACTTGGCTGGATCTAATCCATAAGTTCTGCCACGTCTGAGGAGTAGCAGCCATGACTCCGTCTTCGTAAAATACTCGCACGCTGTAGCCTTTTTCAGCGTACCTGAGGGCAGAGTGTGCAAGTGATCACCGTGGCTAATATAGAATAAAAGCGCTTGCTTTTCATGTGAAATGGCCCACAAATCGAAGCTCCGAATTACGAGCCCAATGTTTCTAAGGTTCCCGCTAGGAAAAAGAATACTTTATGACAAATAACGACTCGACTCAGACGTATGAAACAGGAGTTCTGAACGTTTGAGCTATGAACTGTGCTCCGGTGTGTAGTGTTATTGTATTTTTGCCCCTGATTGCTATTATTTTTTCAACATAATTTACATTGGCTGGCTAAAGATTGCATTGAAAGTAGCGGTGAGTATAGTGTGTGAGTGACTTGTTACTTTGATGATAGAGTTGGCTATAGGGCTTACATTTTCATGAGTTTAGAGAGAGAGAGAGAGAGAGAGAGGGAGGGAGAGGGAGGGAGCAACTTAACATAGTGCGTGAGTGATTTCCAGGTTTAGGGAGGGATTGACTTGTGGAATGGTGAAGCTTAGAAGTCGGTTTGTTAAACTTACTGTAGCAACTTTTCAGTCTGCCTGAGCTAGTTTATTTGAGCGTTTGTTCTTTTAAATATAATTCGAAGTGGCTTGCGGCGAGAATGAGGGTGAATGACCATATAAAAAAGCAAAGTGGAGTAAATTTAAGACGCGTTAGATGTAGGTGAGGGCGTGACTCAACTCAGCCAGACAGAAATGAAGACGTGTTTGTCTGCCGGCGATGCTCAGCCGATTCGAAAGAGAAGTAGCCAGAAGAGAATGAGAGTTTGAAGGCTTAGTTGTCTTGATGAATAAGCTGGAGAAAGAAACAAGGCTGACAAGAGGAGAGAGAATAAGAGGCATGTTACACGTAAGAGGGTAGTGAATGATAAAGCAAATGACCGAGTTGAATGAATGAATGAATGATAGATGCGCGGAAAGATAGGAAGCAGGAAAAGAATGTAGATCTGTCAAGTGAAAGTGAAAAGTTGCATGGACCATGGATGAAAGTGGGTGGAAATAATGTGATTGAAAATGAAGAAAAAATGCTGAGCACGAGCCAAAAAAAAAAAAGAGTGCAAAATAGAGGGAGACCTAAGTTTAGAATCCGTGAAGATAGCACTGTAATGAATGTACGTTTGTTTGAGCAGAAGTAGTGATTGCACAAGTTTGAAAGGAAGAGGAATGGCAGATATATATGTGCAAGCTCAAATGGTGATAGGATGAATGGAGGCATGGTGGAAGTGCAAGGTAATGAAAATAGGTTGATTGAGAAATGGACCACAATCAACAGTGACTGCAATCATGAAAGTGGTTGAGAGTAAACTAGAGAATAATGTGAGGGTGGCTGTAAAGAGTCTATTGAGGAAGCCTGCCCGCAATGGTGAGTTTGAAAAAGTGCATAAAGAGGTGAACGCAAATTTAACGAAGAGGATTCTGAGTATGGAAGTAGAGAGAGCAAGGACGTGTGAACTTTGGAGCTACGGTGCACCTCACCCTCTCCTGAGCACACACGAGGCTGCTGTGAGGCTGTGCCGAGGACTGATGAGGGTGGCGGAGCACAAGTTGTAGTCACCCACATCGTTGCGAGTCATCACGGTGCCCTGCACGCATGTATTTGAATTTCTTGTTACCGCCGAGCTGGTGCCGTACAAGTATTTACTACTCAGTTGCTTAATGAACCATGAACGAAATTATTCTCACATGTGTTGCGAATCGAGTAAACAAAATTATTTAACCGTTAAGGATTTGTAACTAAATTAGCAGGGTGTATACAAAATTAATGAAAAAGGAGAATATTTCCTTAAATTGAAACACGAATTGTTTTTTTCTTCTGATTTACGCATATTTTTACTACGCAAAATAATGTTAACAACCTAAATTATTGTTAAAATTCCATGCTTCCGGCAGCAACCGCAGGCACTGAGGAAATTGCAACTGAGTGAACTGCCGTAATGTCCTCTTGGTGAACTGCCTCTATAAGGAAACTCGCCGCTGTGTTTCGCTCCTCGACTCTGGTGAGGTTGGGTGGTTGGGTTAGGCTATGTTTGGAGTTGATGCTAACTCTTTGAATAATTATACTTAAGGCCATCACGTATTTTTTCCATTTTTTAATTTCCCTCGCAGATAGTATTCACAAAGCTATCGTGCAGCATCCGTTATTTTGCACGTTGTGATACATCTCATTTATAGAGTATTTTATCTTTCAGCTTTAGCTTGTTTCGGTTCAGATAGTGTAGGGTAGGTAAGATTACCGGTTGGTTAGATTACATTAGTATTAGAATATATACTACTAATCTATGAATACATTATTAAGGTTCACATACGAGTAGGTTTTTCATGTGACAATTTTTCCATCTGAGCAATTTTCTCTGCGATAATTTTTCCTCATGGGAAGATTATCTAAAGACTATTGACCCTGTGGCAGTTCAGTCATCCCCTTTTATTCGTGAGACAGACGACAGCGCAGAGAACGACTTACCTACAATAGAACAGACACATCACGTACGATAACTACTTTTCATGCATTAACACTTTTACTGCAACAGAATAAACTGTTATTTGACATTCAACACAATCAAAGTCTATTCAGATATTCAATTTTATAAAAAAATAAACGAAAACTGCCCCATAAGTTTGGTTGCGTACAAATAAATTGCAGATCGTTAATACCAGTGGGATACCCGCACTATGGAAATCTCCTAAGCTACGACCGGTTGGTCACCAAGCAGCCAAATTGTTAGGATAAAAATTCTTTTCGGACTCGTTCAATCCTTTAACAATTAAGCCTGCTCCTACAAGTGTCGGTCATTTAGTATTCCGCGCAACCCATGATCTTCCGTGCCTCCATGACCTTCAAAATTTGACGGAATTGTCTACCTTGATAATCACTAACAGAAGCCACATTTTTTGAGGTTTGCTAGTTGCTATGCTGGAAATGAAATTTGATGCGTGCGTCGGACCCAGCCACTTGAAGCTTTTTCAAAGTTTCTGGGGAAACGTTGTTACATTTCTGCTTACAAGCTTTTCTGGAAATTCCTTGACAAACGTTTTGAATGACAAACAGCATTCTTTTGATGTACCGAGATGGACCCAACATGAGCTGTCTAATCTATGAACTGCCAAGCTTACAAGCATTTGGAAGTAACCGGCCTGAAGGCCAAAGGTGCGTAAACTAGATAATTTATGATTTTTACTCCCGTATTCAATTAAAAATTAAAACAAAAATACTTTCTTTAATCACGGCGGTAATAGGAAAAGTATTTAGAAGCTGCTCAAGTAGAGAGTAAAATAGGAATGGCTCTGTTCTTAAATAATGAAGAATAGTAATGTACATGGTATTGGTACCTCTAGAAAATTAAGTGATAGTATAGATAAACAATTGAAAATTTTCACTCTCATAGATAGTAAATAAGTAATATTTGATAAATGTATTCCAGACACATGAGTAGAATAAATACCCAACGTGGCACTTTCAAAAAGATTGAAAGCATTATTTACTCAAGGTCTCTGTGTGCAAGAGGTACCAAGTTATAGAAGTACGACTACTTAAATCATGAGACAAATCATCAATACCATAACAAACTAACAATGGGATTTGCAACTTATTTCGAGCATGACTGTGACCAGACCATGTTGAGTGGACAGCCTTTCAGCAAAACAAAACTGGGTTCTGCATTAGGGCATGTCTTACAGCACCTCAAGATAGTGGAGAGTGAAGTGGAAAAATTGAGCAAGTTCATCATATTTCCTCAGGGTTGGGATTTCCTCGGTTACCTCTAGAAAAGGAAGTGGAGGCTTGTGTGCCTCACGCCTAGATGGTTTATTACAATTCTACAGCTAATATGGTTTTGATTTTCCCATCTTTGCTATGCATTTCAGAGCTAAAAAATCAATTGGTGAAATTAACTACATAACGATGCCGAAGTTTTGAATTGAGGAGCAATAATTGTGGCAAAGGGAGGGCAAACTTACTTTATTTCTGGTAGGAAATAGACTGATGTTGAAACTCCCGCAATGATCGTGATATTTCCGTCAACATGTTTTGTGGTTGTGACATTCATCATAAGAACACTTGGAAAATTTATTTGTAGAAACGAGCATTTGACCTTTGAAAAAACCATCCTAAATAACAATAGCCGAAAAACTAGGGAGAAACCTTGAGAAATCAACTCTATCAAGCTCTAATTTACGTTCATACCTTACATTAAGTATCTTACGTAATAAGGGGCGAAGGAATCAACTTTTGGAAGATGATCCAAAGTGAATTCAGACAGCATGGTACGAGGTACAGTAGATGCTGATTCTGAAAAGTACAAGTTTAAATTTTGAGTATTTACACTTTCAGATCCTTTGTATCACAAGAGTTTCTTCAGGCAAGCTGATTTAAAAAAGTTACTGTTAGAAAATTTCAATTTTTTTTCAAATACCCTTAGGGTATTGTTATGACAATTCTTAGAAATGTGTTCACATATACCTGTTAGCGAAGCCAAATATTTCATAGCTCCACCTCTCGAATCCGGCGTATTTGATGGAACATCACTTGGGGTTACGAAAGTGCTGTTAACGTTTTTTAAGGCCTTTGGGCCACTTTCAGATGATACTGAGATATTGGCGATAGTAGCTAGATATTTTAGTAGATCGAATGAATCTCCAACGACCATTTGACCTTCAGTAGCTGTAGAAAATTCGTTGTTGTCAGTATTGGACACCTGCGAGTCTGCCTCCGCTTGAATATCGCTCGAATTTAAGATAACAAATCCATTTGTGTTATTTTCTGGCGTTTTAAGGTTATTCACTTCTGTTGCACTTCTATTGGATTCATTAAAAATTACCGAATTTAAAAGAGAATCTGAATTAAAAACTTTTTCCCTGAAACTAGCAGTTTCATTGCTATTCCCTGCAGTTATGTCAGTGGTATGTTGCAACGATACAGCAACCGTTTCTTCTGCTGTTTTGTGCAGTAAATTTTTGACGGTCTGAGTACTTTTTGAACCTTCTACTGAAGAGTTGCTAGATTGCAGACGAAATGATTCTTCATTACCATGAGTCGTTCCAACATGTTCGTGTCCTGCCCCCTTGCCGCTAAATGTTCTAAATCTCAAATTAGTGGACAACGTTCCTGTTGCAAGTTCAACGCTTAAACTCCCTGTTAAAGAAATCCCCGGAATTCCTCCTGAAGTGTTAGAAGATTCAGCGTCATTCGAATAGTCTGTGGAATCGACAAGGGTTGGCACGGACAGATCACTATCATTGAAAACCAGGCCATTTTCACTAACGTTCAAAATTTGAGGTGATGCAGTCGCGGTTTCAGCCAAGGCGACCGAGCTAAATGTCTGATTCCCGAAGACGTTGTTCAGCTCATGCATTTCGCCTGAACTAGGTACTATTTCAGGAGATTCTACTACTTCAGATGTTGTCCCAGAATTAGATGTGTTTACTTCATCGTTACGAACAGTTACTGCGGCGACGTCGGCAGCTGCATTTTCTTTTGAATTCTCTTCCTTTGGCGTTGTCCTGTTATTATGGTCCAGAGTGTTTTCTACAATTCCAACTTTGAATATATTAGCCGAATCTTCGAATTGAGGAGCAATATGTATGGCAAACGGAGGGTCTTTACTCGCTTCATTTCCGGAAGGAAACAAAGTGTTGTTGAACTTCCCCGTAACGATCGTGATATTTCTGTCAACCTGTTCTGCTGTTGTGACATTTATCACAGGATTATTTGGAAAATTTATCAATAGAAATGAGCTGACTGGGGGATCATCCAGCACTTCTTTGTTAACGGAAGAAGGCATGACTTCAGTTTCTCCAGCTAGAACCAACTGCAATATTATTTTTGATTTAGAGGAAGTAAGATCGGACAAGCTAGTGTTTGTTAAATTTATAGATGAAACAGAAGATTTGTTTGAGCCCATTCCATTTGAATTCAAATTTTGCTTCAAATCCACAAATTGTGATAGAACCTGTAGGGCGTCCGTCCCTATAGGTGCTCTTTCAGGACTTGGATTGTCATCTTTTACCTTAAGAGGTTGAGGTGTGGTCATAAAGGAATTATTTTTTACAACGTCTTCATAGTCATAGAAATCAGGAAGAATGTGACTTGCAGGGTACTGTGGAAAGTCATAACTGTCAGTATCATTCACAGGCATATCGGAGGATATTGAATTTTCCGTGTTAGCTGATACGGGCCGTGGAAAATCCAGAAATGTTTCTGGTCCATCGTCTCTTTCATTTCCAGTTTCTGCATCATCGGACACCGTAAGGGCGTCGTATAAAAATGAGTAATCAGGTTCATTGCCATGTATTTTTTCGAGTTCGTCGTAGTAGCTGTATGACCCAAACAATACGTTTTTCTGTTCGTCGACCACACTACCTGTTCGTCTAACGTTTAATTGACTCGAATTGGTTGCGAAATGAAGTTCAGGGGGATTCCGGCCCATGAGTACCGAGCTCAATATATGATTATTTATTGCTTGCTGCAAGCCATGTTGCAACAGCAGAAGTTGTAGCGCTTCGTCCGAGTAGGTAAGCCAATTTTCGGCGACGTGAATTGGTTCTATCAGAGAAAGGAGATCTAGTGATGGAATGTCTTCGGCGTTCTTGAGCTCCAACACGTTTAATTTACTATCAGGCGCCATCTCAGAGGTTTCTGATGACGTTTCTCTTGCGAGTATTAAATTTAGCATTGATTCAGTAGACATATCGACAGTAGTTACATTCGCTTGGGTGGGTTCCAGGTTTTTTGAGAGGATTATCTTGCCTTGTGGTACTCCATAAGTATCAGATGTATCAGTAATGAATTCTTTTGCTCTTAATTCTTCCTGCTGTTCAGGAACAATATCCAGTCCTCGTATTATTTTAGGCTGTTCAGGAATAGTTTCATGCTTTCGGACTACTTCACGATGTTCAGAAGAAGATTCCATTTCCCTTAATGTCTCTCTTTGACGAAGACTTATGTCTTGTTCTCTTGCCTCTCCAAGGTGAAAAGGATCAATTTCTTGTTCTTGCGTTAAGCTAGATGGCGAAATAATTATTTCATTCATTCGTGATGAGTCAGGAGGTAGAAGGGTAATTTCCGTTTTGAACGCTTCATTATCAAGGGGATAAAAAACTTCTTGATTCTGAAGAAGTCTAAAATTTTCATAAGTCTGTCTCTCAGGAAAAACAGTAGTGTAATCAGAAATCATTTCTTGTATTGTTGTTATTTCGTGATGCTCATGAGTAATTTGTTGATTCCTTGCTGTAACAGGACTACTGCCTGGTTGCATTCCTTCTATGTCAGCGGTTAAAATCGGGGATTTCTTCGTAGCAGGACCTGATAATTTTATATTTTCACTGTCATGCTCTACTTTTTCCAATTCGTAGTTGTTTGATACAATGAGGGATGGTAACGACTGAAAAACAGAAGGATCAGTTGTCGGTTGAATAGATTTATTGTTTTCAATCGAGAAAAATTTTTCCGACGGCTTTCTTGGTACTTGAGTCGACTCGCGCAATATTAATTCATTTATCCTCGAAAGGTCGAGTAGAGAGGTATTACTGGGTCTGTTATAGAGAGTGCCTATAGTTTTAGTCATGCTAAATCGACTAGATTTCAGCTTATTCTCAAACGCACTTTGCAGATTTTTACCTTGTGATTCGGTTTCAATATTCATGGACAAATTGCTCTTCACTAAGCTTTCTACGAACTCTTCTCTTAAGTGCTGTAAATAAAGTTTCATAATGTTGCTTTTCGTTTTTGGATCAAGCTCTCTACGTGAAGAACTTCTAGATGTCACAAAAAATTCCCGAAGTTCTTCTAAACGACTTTTATTATTGTGTTTAATAAATTTCCGTAGCTTTTTCATGAGATCGTTATTTTTCTCGTCCTTTGTGTTTTTGCTGCGAACAGGAAGCTCACTTGAAGTCGACTCAGCGTTTAGGAGAGGTGCCTCAGTGGGAGAATCTCGAAGTGGATTCCTGACGTATTTCTTGAATTCCTCCAAGATCCTGGCAGATAACTGGGCGTACAATTCTTGCTTCTTTGTTTCAAACTTAGATGCTGTGGGCGATGATAATGTCTCGTTCTTTAATATTGGATTTGGATTTTGGTTTACTGACGGTTTACTTCTGAGGAAGTACAGACGATCCCCAAGTTTCTTCACATACAGAGCTGGCGAAATCTTGGGGCCATCTTGTTCATTGTGATCAGCACCATTGCTGTCATCATTAACATCAAGGCTTATATTATTTTTCATTTGATGAGGTGATTGCATGTTATCTGTGTTGCTTGAATATTCATTTTCCTTTAGCTCCAGTTTGTTTAACATTTGTTCAACGCTCAATTTTGCCAAAACGTCGATGGAATTCCTCGTGTCTGTTGTCAAATTGTTTTCTTTGTCGGACAAGGAAAGGTTATTGGAAGATACAAGTTTCTCCACTAAAATGTGAATTGGAGACAAAGCCGGCCTTTGTTTTTCTGGTTTAATTATCATTATGTTAATAGGTTTTGAAGCTATAGGTAAGCTAGCATTCTCTGCATCACTAAATGTTTTATTACCCTGTAAAATATTTTCTTTCGAACTATGACTGTCTTTCATTGCGCTTTTTAATGGGGCTCGAACAAGCGTATAATTAGCTTCATCCCTTAGTACGTGGGTTTCAACATCATCTGGGTGGACAAATTCATTCACGTGATCAGGATAGTACAGAGAATGAAAACTGCTTGCAGAAGGCTCAGTTTGTCGAATTAGTTCATCTTCATCAGCATTTTCGATACTTCTATCTAAATTTAAAAATGAAGAGCTAGTGCTTCGCGTGGGTGAAAATAAAGAGTATTTATTTGAGAAAAACAGCTGGTTTCCAGTGTTGTCTTGAACTGTTTGTGCATTCTTGATTGTAACAGCTTTTGAGCTACCACTGATGCTGAAGATGTTTTCGTTCGTGTCAATCAAAGGAACATTTGTCGGAGTGGTGTCACGTGTCCTATTTTCAGAACTACCATTTACGTGATTCACAACGTTGTTTGTTGTTACCACAGGCGATGATCTCGTAATATTTTCAGAAAATTGTACTTTTTGTTGGACATTTTGTTCAAAACCTGTTTTTACTGCGTCTTGGTCTTTCTTGGCACTGCTGGCTAAGTCCATTCTAAGAGCATGAGAATAAAGTTTATTTCCCATTTCATCCATGACCGTGATGGGAACGTCTTGGAACAGATGCACGTGTGACTGCGAGTTGTCAGCGCTGGCTGCCGGAGAGCGAGCTTGCGCATCATTGTACCCCTGAGTGACGCTCCAACCCAGCCCAGAGAGCGGCGCCGAGGCCTCGGACACCGGAATTATTTCATGGAGCAAATCAGGTGACATATTCGTCGGCTGTCGTAGGCTCTCCATGTCTGGAAACCCTGAACACATATCATGAAGCTGGAGCGTTGCTTATCACATAAGAATATTTTATCATAATGGTCATTCAACATTTATTCGGAAATATATAAATGCAAACCAAAATTGGCTAACCTTAACAACTTATTTTAAAACTTTCATAAAATCAATAGGAAATCAAATCTAATTTCACATAATTATACCGATGAAAACACAAAAAAATTACCGTCCTTAAACTTAACGGGAATCAATCTAATATACGAGTAAATATCAACTATCAGAACAATTCAAAAGCGACTGTGAAAATTCAGTTAATTCTTTTATCATGAAAATTTGTATACATCTTTCATTCCAAGCACTCAAAGAACACTTCATTCTTTGCGGTTAAGTGTTCGAACAATACACCTATGACCAACCGTAATCTTTTATGATGGTTTATCGAACTGATTCGCATAACTTAAATGTATCGTATTGACTGGGAATCATAAGTACTAAATTATCTCGCTACCTGACTCAGTGAAGTTGACCTGCGACCGGAGAATTTGAGTGAGCTTAATGTTATATCTGTAGCGGGCGTCCCTGATGCTGAGCAGCAGCTGGATGTCTCGCGCCACTTGCTTGCCGTCAAGATCGTCGTGTCCCACTCGGACCAGGGCTGATCCACCGAAGAAATTAAATTCTTAAATCAGACGATGAACACAACTTAACTTAAATGCATTTACTATCAGGTGTAAAGTAATGAAAGGACTTGATAGCAAATAAGCTCCATAACTGGCTCCATTTATTGCTCGCCGGAAAATTACGTTAGAATGACAGTACGCCATTCCTATGGTTAAAATTGTTCGAACGCCAACGTACACAACGGCTACTCACTGAAAGAAGATATCTTGAGTCTATTTACGGATGCTGAATAAAAGAGTTTGAAAAATGACGCTACCGACAGGGCAGCTTCAGTAGTCAATTTACATTAGGAGTGAAAGAAATTTGGATTATCCAGGGAAATTAATGTATGAGAACATATTTCGTGTGATACCTGTTACATGCTTTATTGAAAATAAATTTACATCATCGGTCCACTGTTGATCATGAAAGAGAGCAAAAAAGTTAGCTAATTCATCTCCCGGAAGTACATTTTCGGGCTTTCCCATCACTTTTTCTGGCAATAAATGTTCGTGGAGTGATCACTTGACAGTTTTTCAAGTTCTTTAATACTAAATGACTGATGGAATAGAGTTTTCTAAAACTTCAGTTATCCAGGACGTAAATGCTCACAAATTACTGGAAAATCAACACTCATCGACAGCATAACAAAATACTAAGCTCCTTTAGTGGTGCTGTTGTCAGTGAAAATGTTCAGCAGGAGCCCAAACAATGAAGTGTAACCTTTGTTTTTCATGGCAAGTTAGGGAAAGAAATACACAATCCCTGAATGCTGTTGCAAGAATTTTCATTAATTTAATACTTCATAAAACAAAAATTTATTCTAGCTAACGCGATAGACCGGATTCTCTTATACATTATCTTTAAACATCGGAACACTGACTGTGCAGTTTTCAGGAAAAAATTCTAATGTGCTTTATTTGAATGGAAACATCGCATTAAGCTTCGAAACGCTAAATCACTGGTGGTTTCGAACTGAGAATTAATGGTTTTTATATATCGAAAGAAATGTAAACGAAGCCATAATTGAAAAATGCACCTTTAATCCAAAGCTATCTGTGCAAAGCAGAATAAAAATAGAAGCGTGCGTTAGTATTTCAGCCGCTTAAACAACTTAAGATTGACCAAATTAAATCAAAACTCCATGTGGAGAACTAAGCTAAAATCATCCTTCAATTTAATCCATGGCCTCATTAAACCATCTTCTAACTCAGCTTTCAATATTTTATTGGTGTATGCATGGCTCTTTTCCAAGGCTACCATTAAGAGTGTAGTTACAGTGAGTGATGGATGCTCGACAGAACAATATCGACAAGAATGAGACGGTCTATGATGATGGTTTAAGTTCGGGCTATAAGTTGTTCTGCAGTCAAGCTCAACGAATGTGTGTCACAGAGTTTCCTGAGTCACGAGGTGGCGTCAGCCGTGCACTATTTTCAGTGCTTGGGAACAGCTGTACGGACGGGTTGACGTACTCGTTAGTGGGACTCAGTTGGTGACTAATTGGTTAGTTAAGTGAATTGGCAGAGGAGACTACGCCGGCTTTGTCGCCAACTCATGATCTCATAGGTGATCGTGGACTGCAGAGTGAATTAACATGGGTGTGTTGGAGCGCATTTCAGCTAGTAGCCGTGCTGGACGAAGTCACACAGTAAAGATGAGAGCATAGCCTGAGCTGTCAACTCCATTCATACAGCGTGGAGCGAGGAGGACGCTTGACAAAGGAGCACGGGTTTGCTCCGGTTGTGCTGGTAAAGAGCGATTATGAAGGAGTACTGATCCAGGAGTGCTTAAGAAATAGCTCTTGCTGGAGAAGTGCATAGTGAGCTTGGATTTGCCCAGCTTCTTAGGACAAGGGAAAGCGATTGGCGTCCTTAAGGATTGAAGAGGTTATTTGCTCTCGATTGGTCCGTTCTTTAGAGCAGCGGTTTTTAACCAGTGGGGAATGGCTGAATTGCCAGGTGGGGAATCTCGTGGATTTGTTTCCGCCCACAAAAAATCGATAGTATTCCAAAATCCAATACATTACATCCAAATGTTGACTTACTTTACAAATCACAACCATTTACAGACTATTTTAATAACAAAAACAACCATAATGAGGTGTTGTATGTCATGTTTGGGTAAAAGTGACAACACTACTGGGTTAGGAATGTGACAGATAAGTAAAAGGACGATGCTGTGGTGGGGAAAGGGAAGTTGGCTCACTAAAGAGAGGGAATTGGAGAAAAAAGGTTAAGAACCACTGCTTTAGACTATTTAGTTAGGGCTACCAGACAGAGAGCGAGGAGGGAGTTGCCTCTGGCTGTGCTTGGGAGAGACATAGTACTCAGGTCCTCAGAGCAGGTCAAAACCTTCTAGTCATAAAAGTATGGTGATGTGGAGGATACTGCTCACTTTAAGAACGAGGTCCAAGCTATTGGATAAGACTGTAGAGTGAGAATTGCGGATAAAGATGTCTTTAGGCTGTGTAGTCACTGCGATGATTGCAGCGTAAAGGGCAATGAGTGAAAAGTCTACCCTAGACCGTAGACCCTAGAGTGAAGCTAAGAGGCAGAGAGTGTCTTACAACATAGTCTTTTACTCCGTAAGTGAGGCTGCACAGTGTGACGGCTTTGGAGGAACATTATAAGCCGGCTCGGAAGTGCCTGTTCGGTGTGCAGTATTCGTAAGAATAGCTCGCACTCAAGTCCGGGTGCAGGCTACGCATGAAATACCGGGCAGGTGTTGAGGCGTTCGGCAATTGGATGGCCTGGAGAAGAGTCAACTTGTTTTTTGTACTGATAGCTCGCTGTCAGGTCGTAGGGTGAACGACTGAGTCTCTATGTAAGTACTTAACCTGTTTGTGAACTGAGGATTTGCACTGTTGACCAATTACGACAGTCATTTTTTGTTTAAATAAAATGCTTATTAACTAATGACCGCTATGTTAAAATTGTTGGATTAGAAATACAAAACTTATAATCTTCTTGGTCCTCATGCTAATGTGTACGTGTATACATGTATATGTATGTGTGTGTGTATGCATGTATATATATGTATGAATATATATATATATATGTATATATATGCGGATGTATATTTATATATATATTTTTTCAGGCTTCCTTAAAATGACACTTTTGAACATTGGCCGAAACAAGCGATTCATGCATTATTTCCTGGCGTCAAGAATTGCGAAGTTTTATGTCATGTACATGTAAACTGTCAAGTGTTTTCACCTCACAATGAAAATGCATCGTCCATGAAATTGTGTTGTCTCTTATAATTATCATTACATGTATTATCAAATGTAGATTAAGCAAGATTAAGAGTACAGTGCCCTCAATCATTTCTTTTCGACTAGTGACACGAGTTTTACAATACTCGTGTGTGTGTGTGTGTATCATCTAAGTGTATTAATTGTAAGAGATTTTAAAAACTAATGATGGTACTTTTGTACCATCTATATTGGAAATATACTGTTTTTCTTTTTCTTCTTTCTTTCTTTTTCAACAAAGGCAAAACCAGATAAATTTAGAAAGATATTTTAGAAATTGGTTTTGTCACTGGCAAATTAGAGTCATTTTCTCTGAAGCTCACTGATTAAAAAAATTACTCTTCTCCTATCCGCCAAAAATAAAATTTATCGTTCACCTAGAGGATAAACTGCCGCTCGTATTAAATTGACCACGTACCAGCAATAACTTGATCCTGAACCCATCTACCGTCACCTAACACGTGCTATGGCGGTGAGACTTTTCAATCAATTTGATCTCATATATCTTCTTCGGGGATCTTCTCTCTCAACCTTACACACTGTACATAACGGAGATTGTTTTACAGTGTGATGATAACCATAGGAGTGCAACCGGATTAAAATGACAGGTCTGCTTTGCTGTAGAGCGCCAGTAACATAAGAAATCAGCAAATTTTTAAAATGAAGACTGACTGTGAACTAGAGTGATCTTTTCATAAGTGAGCTTAAAAATGACCGTCCCGGATATGTCCCTGCCTCGTTATACAAGTATGATTACTTTTAGAGTTTGATAATTATATAAATTATATAAGTTTTTCTACTCTATTCAAATAGGCGATTCGGAAATTATTAAATACGTGTTTCTGCCTTCAGAATTTAATTGATTGAAGAAACTGCTTGCTTATTCAGAGTGCAAATTCAAACGTTAGTTAAGTCATACTACAAAAAATTAGTTCATTTTTCCCATAAACATCATTTTCATGACCAAGAGTTCAAACAAGCAAAAGTTACAAGTTAAAGGGATGACATTTATAATACTTAAAATCTCGTTCCCTAATTATAAATGATGAAAAATTGCAGTTCTTCAACCCAAGTTTGTTACTGGCTCATTCTAAAATAAATGAGCAAATAATTGCTTGTTCTATTTTGCGACCGATATGTGCTTTGGGCGAAGAAAACAAAAGCAATGATGAATTTGGGAAACAGGCTTACAACGTCAACAAACAACGTGATATTTTACTCACTCTTGTAGTTGGTGAGAGCCCCACAAATGGTTGAGCCCTGCCCCTGCTGCTGCCCGTAGATTGTGAGTGTGTTGGCTGTACAAGTATCCAAATCCGGTGCCGTCAGCTGAGCATTCAAAAATTCCACCCTGGACGCGTGAAGAAAGTTTTCTATAACTTTTCTTGCTCCGGGGTTGATTTTATCATTTGACTTGGTATATATTAATCAACGTAATTTAATTTAACGATCATATTAATCGTGCTCTAGCTTACCTCCACAGAATGAAATGATCAATCTTCACAACCTGTTAAGTGTACATTTTTCTCTTTCTACTATAATATAGTTATTATACTCTCTCTCTCTCTCTCTATATATATATATATATATATATATATATATATATAATTTGTTTAACGTAATAAGTCTCGAAAAATCGCTATAGAGCAGGGGCTCCTAATTTTTTTTTCACCTCGCACCCCTAAATAAATTTCATTCGAACCTTGCACCCCCAGAAATAAGAGTACAAACATATGTATAGCCAATATCCAATTATTTAGCTGAAGTTTTCTCGCATCCCTGGAATATCGTCTCACCCCCAGGGGGTGCGAGCACCCTAGGTTGGGAACCCCTGCTATAGAGATTCCATACATTGTGAACCTCAATGGATCCCATATAAATTGTTGTCTTGAAATAAAACTTCGTTTTGAAGTATAATTAAATCTTAAAAGTTTTGGTTTAAGTTAACCTCTCTCACTTTTATCTTCAATCACATCTTCAGCAAGCCCCCGCAGAGCTTGTGACCTGTCAGTGTCGTCTTTCCTTCATTGTGTTTTATCAAGTGTCGTCAGGGGACATTAATGCTTTAGTGTAGTCGTTTCATAGAACTGTAGCTTTCTATTGACCTCTTCAATCAAAAGATATTTAGTGTCAACGCCGTGGGGAGTCGAAAATCTGGATTGGGAAGAACTATATTTTAATGATGAAATAAACAAAATGAACATTGAACTCTTGTCTTTTTATAATATTTTTTGGGAATTTTACCACTGAACTCCTTATTTTACAAACAAATTTCACGTGCTTTCTATACCGAAGGTAATCTAAGTCCAAAATTATTTATTAAGTAATGTGAAGAAAGTATGATGACTAATATTACAGTTAATTAGTTTTACACGAATAAGTTGTCCCATTGTGTTTGCCAAAGCACCTCACAAAGACGGCGTCCGGAAAGGGAGAGATGGTGACGCCACAGAAGCCGGTCTCGTGAGCGTACTCGGGGTAGCGAGCGCTCTGCCAGAAGCCGACGGGGGCAGCCAACCTAGCGCCACACTGCAGAATGACTGGAGGAGAAACGGAGCATAAATTCAGGGTAAAGATCGCAATGCATTACACGACTCTTATTGAATTTATAGCCAAATCTACCCAAGGGAACCCTAGGGAATCATTTCTCCTCATCAATTCTGACGATTGAAAATTGATCGCTTTAAAAAAGCATTTCGCATTTTTTTTAATCCCTCTGATCAGTTGTAATTCGTTTCCTTCTGAAAACACTCTGTTTTAGACAATTGTTGGTCATTACATGTAGATACTGACTCCATAAAACTGTTCTAACGGTGGAATCAGACTGCTAATTATGATGTTAAGAATTATGGAGCCTTCAATGACGGTAATTGAGTGCTCTGTCTAGTTACTAATCAGGACTAACTGGCTGAGATAAACTACAATTAAAACTAAATTTGTGTACTGATTCGGACCTTGAAACCACGACTCAATTTTTCATGATGAGTATGAGCCTCACCTCAGCAGATTTGGCTTACTTTCCTCACATCAGCACAAGTAAGCTGACTCTTCTGCATTCATAGCTTGAGAACATGGCTTCCTCAAATTTCACTCTGTTGTTAATACGTGAAAATGTAGGTTTACATCGCTCTTGAGACTCTCTAAAATTTTTAAATAAGGACCGTGAATATTTCGAAGTACGAGTAATATTCTTTTAATATTCAAGCATCCACTCTAGAAAACACAATATCGCCCAAACAACCATAAATAAAAAGCTTTTAGTTCTCACAGCAGTGAAAATTTTGATTACAAACACTTTTCATTACGATTACAAACCCTTTTCATTACGATTAATTGTAAGTAACGACAATGTTGGCAATTAATAAAACACCTTTTTTCTAGGATCTAACCGGTAAATTTCTTCTTCATTGGTTGCTTGATACACAAAACATAGAGCATAACAAAAAAATAAAGAGAAGCGGACTTCTTAGATCTCCTGTACGTGAGTGAGTAAATTTGGTTTTCAGATATTAGAGCAACAAATAAAACTGAAACAACAGCAAAATGTATAATATGACTTTTTATGCATTCAGAATGATGTTGACTTACCGATTATATGCTAATTTTCTCAAAGCTAGCTTTAATTCAGTAATGTTTAAAGCCTCAAAATGCTTAGAATTTCTTTCCCGATACTTCCAATGGAAAACCCGCATAGAATATTGAAAAAATTTGCCATGCCTTCTTAATGTCAAGCACAAGAAATCATTGAGTGAACAGGAATAATCTGTGTACGCGGGTCATATACTGTACGAATATGCATCCGTCGTGATCTTGACACACTTTTGCCAGCAAATGCTCTTTCTCCATTTCATAGGTAATTTGCTTTAATATTTAGCTTGTGTAATTTTACAGGAAGGGCTCTTTTCCCTTTTTTTAATATGAACTACAAAATAACAATAGTTATCAGAACCAGAGTTAAACAACGTCTATGAGAGGGGAACTATTGCGAATCACCTCATTTCATGGAGAGCTTTAATAAACTTTTATGTGAATTATTATGACTTGTTTGTTGAAAGTATGATTTTCATGACCTTACTCGTATTACACGATTATAATAACATCCATAGCCCTTCAAAATAAAAATAATTGCAGGTACTTCAAAATTTCTCCGATTCATTAGAATTTCCCCTCCTGACTTCATGCTGATCTTCACAGCATCTTTGTAAGATAATCTTTAGATGCAATTTTTTAGCTAATGTACCGGTATTTAGAGAAGAAATTTTCAGAATTCATTGAAAAGAAAATTATCAGACCAATTGTTCCACATTTCTCTATTAAGTCAAAACAGGATGTCAGTTTTGTTCCTTTGACTTCATCGGTCTAACCCTTGAAAAACTAGGAATTTTCCGACCATAAGTAAGAGTCAAATTTCTTACAGCGGCAGCAGTACCCGAAGGCAGCGCAGGGAGCCCTGCCAAAGTCTGGCTGGCCTCCAGCAGCGATGCAGAGCGGGGAGCTGATGCACACAGCGTCGGGGTCAGATGGCGTGCCGCAGAGTTGTGTGTACGTGTCTTGGGCGTGGACGGATCAATAATGTGACAGTGACATGCATAATATGCTGTACAGACTCGTACTAAAATTTATATTAGTGCAGAGGTGAGGTTTATTAGTAAATTTCAATCAATGAGCCACGTGCGTGAGAGGTAGGTAGTTATGCAGGTAGTTTTCTCACACATTGAATATTAAGTTTAAAATAAAATTCAACATGACACATCTTTCCTCAATAGATATGTTCCGATGTGAAGTAAATATTTATTCTATATATAAAATGAAAAAAAATAAACAACACTTAGCACTATTCCTCAATCGTTCCTCAGCTAACGTAACTCAAAGTAGTTAATTGTGGCGTACAGAAAATGTAAAATAGAACACGTTTCAAGTCGGATACGCAACTTTAAAAGAGATGTGCACATCTCACAGCAAGTCAATCGTCAACCACGACGCGATTCAACATATTTACTCTGCAGGTGCTCAGTGACACCTTTCCTGAGAGTTGCCTCTCGCGAATCTTGGACAACCCAAATCATCACGTTGAAAATAAACATCTTAACGTTTAAGATTCCAAGGTAAAAATCCTCAAATAACTTCAGTAACGCTAATATATCAATTTATAGATTACGTAATAAATTAGTTCAAGCCACTCTAACTCAAACAAAGGTGCTTACTAGAAAAAGAGTGGGAAAAAAACGTTTAGTTAGGAATTAAGACAACGCTAAATCCATGCACAAAGTAAACTTCTACACCCTGCCATAGAAATAACAAGATTAAAGTTGAGAAAGACAAATTTGACGCTGAAGAAAAGCTGAAAGTAAAAAACACAGCTGAAAACAAAGACAAAAAATATTCGTTAAAAAACACGGTAGCCTACCTAACCTTCAGCTCGCGACCTCACATTATCTCGTTGGATATCAATTAACAAAGAGTTAAAATATTTCCCTAAATAATTTTGTAGCCCAAGCTTAGTTATGGCTAATCGTGTACGTAAATTCATCATCTTCAATAGTTTTTTCATACTTCGTGGATGATATGCATACTGTCTGTATGAACATTGTCGACGAGGCACAAAGATAAAAGAATTTAATTCTACTATATAATATACCATCAAACAAATGTTACGTACACAATTTATCCTTTTTATTTATAAACATTTAGGCCTAGGATCACTTTGTGTTCAAGGCATGCATGTAATGCACCATACATGTATGTACAACATGAAGAAAATTTTTTATATCTTGCCTACTAACTGATATAAATTATGAAAATATCCTATATGGTTATTCAATTTCACAATATTTATACGGTAACCGCCATGTGAGCCAGCGGTGGTACAAGGAGTGAATTTTTATAAAGCTGCTGACCGACCAGTAGTCACAAACTCAATTTTTATAAATACTCGATCACAGGTTATTAAAGGTACGATCCAGTTAATGTTTGCTATTTCCAAAATTGCTTACAACATTTGACTTTGACTTTGACTAGAATTTTGAACTTTAGTTTAACCCATGGCGGTTGACGTGTTAACTTAAGTATCCCACTACGCTCAAAGGACTTTTCAAGCAACTGAACATTTTTCTTTATTTATGTGATGGTAAAGTATTCTATTCTCTCCGAGCAAGTTATTTGGCATACTAGCTGATACGTAAGAATGAAAAATTGTCTCTAATGTCGACCTCATATTCTTAAACGCAAAATAATTCAAATCTGCCTATTTTACTCGCAACATTAGTCCTCATATCACTAGTTCATATTTCAATATAAGTGCTTACTAACAAGAGTGTTTTCAACAATACGTCACTAGGATGATGTTTTCATAGTTACTTCTATTTACACGCATCGTCAAAATCAGATTAACGCAACAAAGGGAGCACATTTTTTCGTGCATTTCTCTCAATCATTTGTTTCGACAATTGGCATGGATATTACGAAACACATGTGTAAATATCACCTAAGGAGCTTTAATGTTAAGATATTTTAAAACCCAATGTTATGCATTTCATGTATCAATTTTATTCAAAATAAACTGTTTTTCGTTTTCTTTTCTTTCTTAACTATATAACACTTTGGCCCTACAAAGGCCTAGTAGCTATGCGATGATTGAGTAGTAGTTCCTACCGTTGTCGTAGTTGAATCAAATCTACCGACTTTCAGATACTTATTCTAATTCATGGTGGGAGGGTCACAATATGACTTTTTCTGTACTAACTCTGGACCTGAGAAATTAGGGCTTGTTGTTTGCATTTATATCAGAAAGTACGCTAGAAGTACGGTATAAAATGTATAGAGAGTCTGTTTCAGTTCATATGTTACATTTTGCTGAAGTTTTCGAATTAAATATTTAATTATTTGGCAATTTATCTTTTCAATTCTTCAGTGAAGTGTCCCCACTGCTCAATTATTGAGTTCCAACGCTTAGGAAGCTTAAAATTTTCCCTAATTCACTATCTTTTCATTCATTTAGCGAATACAACGGATAATGACGGTAGCAAATTTTTAAAAAATTAATAACTAAATCCTAGCATGAGTAGTTTCAATTTTCGGAATAATTAAAAGATTCGAGGAGTAATGTCAGGACTGTGCAGGAAAGTGACGTTGTCTAACAGTATCCAAACAGATTTTCAGCAACTACATTGGTGTTGTGCAGGCGAACGTTGTCGTCAGAAATCAAGGCCTCAAGCAGCTCCGAATAAGTCATGTCGGTTGTTCCACAGTTTTTCTGTTCTGTTTTGAAATGAAATCACACATTCTTGAAATAATTCATCCATATGGAACTCTTCAAAATTTTTTGATGATCGAAAGTAAAAGTCATCATTTGTTTGACCCTCGATTGAGCGGAAGAAATTTTGGTGGACGGGAAAAATATTGACTACTCCATTCGTTCAAATGTGATTTCAGCTGTTGTAAATGTTGTAGCTGTAGCTGTGTAATTCAGTAAACTCACCCTACATTTAATTTCATGAATTGTGAGATTCGGTCTGGTTTTCCACTTTAGAGTTTCGTTCTTAATGTTTGAGTATGCATGGATCCTCAATAATTTTAAACAATTTAAACAATTTTAAACAATTTATTTACCACAGGTGATACAGAGATAAAATGTTTCTTAAGTCTAGTACAATGGTCAAATTTGAGTATAGCTACCTGTGGGCCCGAATAAGTTCAGTGACTTCTAGGGCATCCTACCATCAAGGTTAGTCTTAGGAGTACAATAATGTAGTGTGCTAGACTGGGGCATGTTCAATTTTTAAAATGAGTTATTAGATAACTTTGTATGCCATTGATAGCAAACAAGACGCTGTTTTAAAACTTGGACTACCCCTTGCCTATACTATTCTCTATCGATGTGACCTTAATTGTGTAGTGTCGATACCTTTACATTATTTTTGCTATGACCCTTAACGTCATTGACTTAGTGTCAGAGCTCTAAGGTCCATAAATTTTTGTTGTGTTACTATAGGAAGGATTTTTTTCGGAACTTTTTTTTTTAAATAATCCAAACTCTGAAAAAATTTTGCAAATGAAGTCAAACGATGGGTTTTACGTCTATACTTGATGTATTAACAGATATTATTCAAGAATATTAGTTAACGAATTACATTTGACTACTGAGAGATGAAGAAATAATAAGCAAGATTAATTATATTCGAAATTTTTAGAATAAGAATCACGTCTCAACAAGCGCCTCTCATGGGTTATATTAAGCGTGACTCACTGTAGGAGACGCGGCCTGGGCTGAAGGGCAGGCTGAACCATGCGAGGGCGGCCGGCCACGAGGAGACCAGCAGCCTGAGGATGCACGGTATGGCAACAGTCAGAGTCTGCAGTTGTTAATTGTAGAGAGTGGAGAAAAAGTCCCCGAGCGCTTTTCCAATTTGATAAAAAAAACTACTGATATTTGTTCCTACCTAAAATAATTTACACTCAATTAATTGCTAATGTCTTTCTTTCACGCTTCAGACAGAATTTGTATGTAAAATCTTCTGAAGTATTCTCAAAATGAGTAAGCCCCAAGCCATTATTGATCTTCGTTGTGCTGGGGTATCAATGTTAACATCTATTAAGTAGCTAAAGATCGCTAAATTTACTGTTTATGACACCGTGGCCAGATTTGAAGAAATTGGCAACGCTAAGGATCGTCTTAGAAGCTCCCGTCCTCGTACAGCTCGTCCCTAAAGAAATACTGGGACAAATTCCGCAAGAGAAATTGCGTGTCTCTGTTGAAAGTTTCAGAGGAAGACTTCAGAAGGTAATCAAAGCAAAAGTAAGGCACATTGAAAAATGTACTTCTTTCTGGTTTCATAGTAGTTATGTCCATCGACGATACGTCCTATATTTTTAACTGGGTAGTAAGTTAATGTGAGAACGATTTTTGTTTCATTACACTATCCTACTGTAGCAATATTCCAAATTATCTTAGTTTGGGAACTTTTCCCCCATGCTGGGTGTAAGGACAACGGTCCAATATTCTTCCAATAAAACTCTACTTCTTTATCTCTACCTCGGAGCTCGTAGATTTGTACCTCCATACGCTTGCCGCCCCGCACTACAGGTGAATATAGAAATGTTTGATCGTGAAATGTACTGTGATTTATCTATGTTTATGAATCTCTGTGAAATAGCAAATTATGAAGTGTTGTATTGTCTTGAAGTTTTTATTCTCGGTGAATTATTTAGCTTTTCTGCTAGTCGTACTTAACGCCTGTTAAGAGATTCTATTTTTCTATTCAACAGGCTGGATCGTTGAGACTGCGCCTTAACCCATATCGCGAATTCAGAACTGCTGTCGTATAAATGATTTCATTTAGTTGCTTCAAAATAGCTACTCTAGAACCTATGTTCTCTTCTAAATTTTGTACTTGCCTGATTTTCGATGTATAACCATTAATCGTCACTTCCCAAACTCGTCTATTAGTATACTTGAGAATTAGTTTGCATTGTCGTTATTCACTGTTCATTATTTATCTTTCAAGTGTAAATTCAATATGAATGTTAATTATACTGTTGAATAAAACAGTAGGACCTTATCGATTTTCTCTTACCTGCCACCCAACCTATGCCGATCCTGCATGCCCTGACACTGGGCTTGCATTGCACCATATAAAACAGGTGTGAAAACATTCAACAAACAGTCATCGGCGCACATTTTTAAGTTAGCGGTATAGAATGTTTTTTGAAGTTTTCCCCTTATATTACAAGCGTGTAGTCGTTTGAGTGAGTAAGTAACTGATTGAATTAGAGAGTGAGTCATTTCCTCCACTACTTGAGAAAACTTGAGACTGCAAGACCTAATTTCGCCACCTTCATAAAATATGCATTCAGTAGGTCCAAATGATGAAATAACGCATTCTCGCATACGAATCCACGAGTACGAGTATTGATGTTCTTGAACATGCTATTACCATGGTATGTGATGAACCATACTGCTCCATCATGTGCTAGGCCAAAATCCTACTCAAATACTTCAACGCATTAATTATTCGTGAAATGGAAAAAATAAAATAATGTTAATAAAATTAAAATGTACTGAAAATTTATACACTTTACATTTCTATCACCTATCTTTGCGACCTTTGATGATCAGTAATGTGCTTTGAACTGCTATTTTCATTCAAGAATTGAAGCATCAAGCCTAATTACTTATAACATCTATTCTTGTTTCTGGAAGTAATTCATCGTAAATTTTTTAGATCGATATGTGAGGTTGCTGTAGAGTGGAATGTTCTGCAAGTATTTCAGAAATGAAAAGTAAATGAGAAGCTTTATCAAACATGCGCCCTGAGATTTTCTCTCAATTGAGCTATCAATTTCCCAATCTTAGAAGCTTTCACAACTCACTCAGCATTTAATTTCTATGTTGACAATCTCTTTCTTTCAAATTCGCCAGCCATTATCGATTTATAAAGTCGAACGATATATGTTCATTTAAGTTCCGGATACTTTCGCATATTTGAGCGATTACAATAACCAGACGGTATGCAGTTCCAAGTATTAATTAAATTGAAAACTTGTCTATTCAGGGTAAATTGAGGAAAGGATTTATTAATGATTTATCTCTTAATTCAAATGTTCTGAGCTGCTTTTCTTGTTCAGGACTCTAAGGAAGCTTTTATGCCAGTTTTATTTATGTAAGAAAAATCATCAATTTATAGTGTGGTACAGCATGTTTTCAAAGCTAGTTCATGAGTTATTACTGATTTATATGCACAAAAAGATAGCTCAAAATTTCTGCCATAGAGACATTTTTAACTTTAGAAACAGAATCATTTAGTCCACTTATTATACTTCTTACAATATCACCGGATATTGCAGATGCCTGAGCTCATATAGTCTCCACGTCAGTGAACGTTGAGACTGTCCTTTATTCTTAATTTTTACTTGCATTCTTTATTCATTCTTTGCATTCTTTATTGTCTTTATTCTTTTTACTTACATTCATGATCTTTCTGAAACTACTTACAATAATTTCACCCATTGGATTAATTTTAAGTTTTTCTTTCTAATATTTTGTTTAACCACTAACGCGACTATTATATATGGTCAACATGTATGTTTACGAACTAAGGATTTTTTTGTTAGATAAAAGAAAACAATTATGAACACTTTAGGCATCAACTTCATTAGAAATTACTTTTTTCTCTCTCTTCATAATACAATCTTATCGAAAATATATAAGGAAATATAGGTTTGCATCACAAATGATTAGACTAAAGACAAACAACGACTATTCACCAAATCAAAGGCATTCAATTTTTTAAACTCAATAGCTCATAGCAAAGCCTTTCTCGTCAACAACGGAAGAAACTTTGGCCAGACAACGCCTGTTAGGAAACGGCAAGACAACGCCTTTCACGACATTTCTCAAACTTTGTCCCATCATAGGCTGGGTTTTCAAACAATTTACGTTGCCGCAGCGGTATATCTGATAGCCTAATTTTAATAAAACTTTGCTATGCTAAGGCTATAGCATGTGATGTTGCCTAGTCCATCTTGAATAATTTACAATACCAGGAAACGAAGACTCATTGTTTTAAAAACCTGTCTTCAGCTCTATAACTTAAGGGACGTGCAGCGAAACATAGCGCAAAAGCGCGCGAAAAAAACGGCTTTACAAGGGGAGAAGAAGAGTATTCTTACGCCTCACGAGGGAGACAGGAATGGGTCGAAGGGGCAGAGCTGGGCGGCGCTGCTTTGAAATGTAGCGGGCGCAACCGCTACACCCTCAAATTGTAACGGCGCTACCGCTACAGTAAATTGTAGCGCCGCTACATTAAATTGTAGTGCCGCTACATTAGGAGCTACGTTGACAAAGTTATTGAAAAAGTGTAGAAAATTATTGTTCTACTGTTGCAATTAACTCAAAAAAATTTCATGATTGTTACGATGCTAGCCGAGTAGAGTTATGATACCAGCTGTTCGATGAAATGTTTTGAAAATTCAGCTCATGCTCGCCGGCAGTCATTTGTACACAGTGATTGTTGTAAGCAGGTATGAGGCTCGGTTTCGTTTTCGACTGGTCAACAGAGCTGACTGTGATTTTCCTGAGTTAAATATTGTTGGAATTTTTTCTTATGATCTTGAAATTATGCACCAAGGAGATTAATTTTTGGCGTAATTTTTACTATGCAGAAAAACATAATTGATGTCGTTTCTCATTGCTCTGTTGGAATACTTGGCTCTATATCTAAATCGCTCCCAACAAATTCGGATAAATAATGTTCAAAACCATTACAGAAGTATAGGAGAAAAATATAAAATTTTGGAATTCAAATCAATTTGATATTTTGCTTTGAAAAATTTCTAGAGAAACATATAACCGATTCAGAAACTATGTAACAAACCAGATAAGAACATCAAAAAAGAACTACTTTACGCTCAAGTTTACTCAATTCAAAACTGACGTTAAAAAGACTTGGCATCTCAGTAACTCTTGCTGTAAACCGAATAATGCTGATAAAAAGATAATTGAATATGTTATTCAAGATAATGTAAAATACCATGAGAAGAAAGAAATTGCTAATCTCTTTAACAACTTCTTCGTAAACGTAGGGAAAACTATAGCTGATGGTATTCCAAGTGAACCTACTGATCACCTTGGATTTATGGATCATATTCGAGAACCCAACTCCTTTTTCTTTACGCCTACAAACTCCTCCAATGTAATTACGTGCATAAACCACATGAAAAATAAATCGAGTGGGTTACAAACGTTTCCGACTAAAGTACTTAAAGTTATTGCTGACATTGTAGCCCCGCTGATATCAAATATTATTAACCAGTCTCTCTTACTAGGCACTTTCCCGAACTCCCTCAAAGTTGCTAGAGTAACCCCTATCTTTAAAAGTGGTGAAAAAACCTGTGTAAACAATTATCGACCTATCTCCGTACTACAAATTATTAGCAAAGTATTCGAAAAGATTTTGTATAAAAAAGTGTACTCTTATTTTGAACAAAAATCATTTCTTTACGATAAACACTACGGCTTTCGCTCTAAAAAATCAACAACACAGGCTATATTAAATCATTTACAATTCCTCTATTCTAATATAGATGAAGGAAAGCCTGTCTTCTCTGTATTTCTTGACTTTCGAAAAGCATTTGATTGTGTGGACCATAAAATACTACTCTCGAAACTACACTGTTATGGCATTCGAGGGATTGCCCATAATTGGTTCAGATCATACCTAACAAATCGGAAGTAATACGTTGTCATTGACGACGCAAAATCAGACCCACAGACAATTAGCCATGGAGTTCCACAAGGATCTATTCTTGGGCCTCTCATGTTTCTGATTTTTATCAATGATATTGTAAAATCAACATCATTCTTCAAATTCATACTTTTTGCCGATGACAGTACGCTTTCTGCGGTCCTTCCGGACCAAAATCCTGCTATGATTGTGGAGAGTATAAATACTGAACTTCACAAGGTTTCGTCGTGGCTCAAAGCTAATAAAATAAGCCTTAATATTGATAAAACAAATTATATTACATTCTCATACAAGAAAGATGTATCTCTCCCATACATTAAAATTGGCGAAGGTGAAATCGAAGAAACCAACTCATGTAAATTTCTAGGCATCATAATAGATAAACATCTGACCTTCAAAGAGCACATCACTCATATCAGTTCTAAATTATCAAAATCCATCGGAATCCTAAATAAAGTTAAAAATTTTCTGCCTGAAACGTCTTTACAAATGCTCTACCGAACGCTCATTTCTCCATACTTGCAATACGGAATAGAAGCATGGCACGGAACTGATAAAAATAAAACCAACAAAATTTTTACTCTGCAGAAAAGAGCTGTCAGAGCGGTAAAGAACCTAGAATATAATGCTCACACAAATGATTCTTTCAAAAATTTACAAATACCTAAACTTTCGGATCTCTACAAAATCTCCATCTGTAATTTCATTAACAAAACATTAAGAAATGATGGCGACAATAGCCTAAGACAATTATTGACTGCGCAAACTGGTCTTCACGACCATTTAACCCGAAATAGAAGTAAATTCATGCTTCCTTATTATTCAAAGGCCCGGTCGCAACACAGTATTCTCTTCGTTGGAACCAAAACTTGGAACTCTATACCTGCAGAGATCCGTGAATATAATTCGTACAAAGTATTCAAAAGACATCTTGAGTCTCACTTCCTATCAGAATACTAGTCGTGTAAGATCACCGTGTCAAAATCTTGCCTCCTACATGTAACTAATGATAATGTCATAATGTAACTTGCCTTGGGTACCATAACCAATCTTCTCTCTGCTCTTGAATCGTTTTATCGAACATACTGTTAAATATAGCCGATTTGACTTATATTGTAAAATACAGCATAAAATATCGAGTTAATTATCTCAATGATCAGTCTAATGCGAAACTAGGTTAAGTGAACTAGGTTAAACATTTTTGTACACCCTAGAATAACGTGATGGTAGGATGCCCTAGAAGTCGCTGAACTTGTTCGGGCCCACAGGTAGCTATACTCAAATTTGACCATTGTACTAGACTTAAGAAAAATTCTACCTCTGTATCACCTGTGGTAAATAAATTGTTTGTTAAATTGTTTAAAAAATTAATTTGAGTTTCATCCGTGAGTAAAATACATCATTATGAGCGATAAATAGTTAACCCAAATCAAGCTAGTTTTTATTCACTCGTGCTTACGAAACCTGTCCAGAGGGCTACTTTCGCTGCATTGCTGTACTGAAGATGTCCAGGGACCGGGCGCTGCAGCGAGGTGAACTCAGGCGTCGGGCGCGCTCGTGGTCTACTTATTACAGTTTGCGTTCTACTTTTGCTTTTCTTTTTTCTTAGCCATTACGCAAGAGATATCAGCACCTATTGTCGAATAGAGAAGCTTCATGAGCATATTCCTAATTTTTATGAATGAAATGTTGAAGTTAACATTATTCTTGAATTTACGTTTTTTGGTATGTTGTCAAATTATCAACAAGTTCTTGACTTGGAAACTGCGTAGGTAGCATCAACCAAAATAATCAGGTGCTGAACAGTGTTTACCGCTCGCTCGAAACGAATAGAATTTGCATAAATGTCTTACCAAACAAATACTCTTCTCCTTTTTGGATAAAAAGCAACCCGCTATCATCATGATTAACTGGAAAAAATTCGAGCAACTAACAGTTGCAAATTAGGGCTGAATAAAGATCAGACTTGTGCAGGCTATATCAATCCGAGAAAAACCAAACGCGAGAAGCTATTCAAATCCATCGGAATTCTACATAAGGCCAAGAATATCCTACAAAATCCTCTACTAAAATTCCTAAGCCACAAACATATTGTTCCGTTTATTCTATATGGCACTGGAGCCTTGCATAGCACGGACAAAAAAAACTGACGAGGATTCCCACTGCAAAAAAACTATGGGATCTAACGACCACGACAACAATTCCTTAAAGAACCTAAGCATCCCGAAACTGTTTGATTACTTCTGATAATCTCATGGTTATTTTACGTATAAAATACATTAAAGCAATGAAAACTTTGAGCTTCTGCAACATTTTAACGCCCGAATTAATTACAATAAAATTGCTTGAAGAAAAATAGAAACAAACTCATACACCTGTTTTACTCCAAAAGCCTTAGAGCAATTTTAGTTTTCTGGTACATAGTTATGGGATTCAATCCCTAATGATGTTTGTTATTCTTACACTCTATTCAGCATTCAGGAGTAGGCTTGAATCTTACATGATCTCAAATTACTAGCCGACTTTCTACGGCATCTACGTGATTTCGATTTCAATTTCGTCATTTCACACTTCATTTCGATTATTATTCACTTCTTTGTTTCTATTTCTTATCACTCTTTTTAAATTTGCTGCATAGGTTCTTATTAGATTCTTATTCATGGACTGAGTGCGTGTACTTTTAATGGAACTACACAAGAATGAAGGCTGCTCATCTCTGTGGGATTTGGTAATCTTTTTAATTTAATTTTCAAATGTTTTTTATTTTTACTTTTACTTCCTAATATTTTTTCCCATTTACGTCGGATATTACTGATAATTCATCTTATCATGCTGATATATTTGATAATATTAACCTTGATCTCAATCATTTGAATGCATTGTATTCAAACCTAAATGAAACTAGAATGTGATGAAAACAAGTTTCGATGACTTTTCGCTGTAGTGTTGGAAGTGTAAGTCACACTGTCCAAAAATAGATGAAATATTTTGTACTATCACTGAGCTAAATTTTACTTTGACGGTCATAGCTTCACCGAAAGTTGGTTGGATGACTCGCCTAAAACCATGACAGAAACGCAGAACTATTTTAGCCACCATTCACTACGTAATAATAAACGTGGCAGAAGCGTCAGTACGTATACATCTAAACACTCGGTTTTTAGAATCATTGAAAGTACAACTATAAATCGTGACCATATCGAAACGTCATAGAACTTACGAAAACCCAATAATAATTATAATAATAATAATAACTTACAAAAATGGTAAACGGATTATATGTACCAGAAACTTTGAATAGGTATCCTTTCTTTGAATAGGTATCCGGTATCTTTTCTGAATGAACTCCGTAGTATTAAGTCACAGATTACAAGTTTTTTTTTGCAATGATATCATAACCTGCGGTGACTTCAACTGCGATCAGTTAAAACATGAAAGGTACGTACAAACCTCAAATTAGATCCAATTTAATTCCTTACAGGAATTAATTACTTCCGCCTTATCTGATCGATTCCTTGTGTTTCTTATTAAAAAAAATATTTATTTTATTTGTGAAAAGACACAGGGTGAAACCTATTAATATCGTCGTATAAATTAATTGGGTTTGAGAACAAAGCTCACTGTTTTAGAAGAATTAAGGCCAATATTGGACATCTATGAGCAAGAAAATAATCTACAGAACATTGATGAGTTACTCGTACAATTACACCTAAAAACACACAAACGCCCTGGATTACTAAAGACATCGTGATCAATATAAAGTAACGTCAAGCGTACCTAGCTTTACTCTGCGGAGGGCGAATATCTGGATGTATAACAGATTAAGGAAATATGAGACGAATCAAATAAGAACGTGAAAAACTACATTCCTCCAAATTCACAGAATTTAAACTGAAATTATAAAACTTAGCGCCTGCCTAATCTTGCTGTTAACCGAATGATAGTGCTACGAAAACAATTGAGTCCATTGCTCAAAATAATGTATAATAACACATGAGAAAAGATATTGCACAGGTGGGTAAAAATTTTTTGTAAACGTAATAAAAAATCGAGCTGATAGTATTTCTAATGAACCTACTGACAACTTGGAATACATGGTTCATATCCGTGAACGCAACTCTATTTTCTTTACGTCTACTAATTCATCCAATGTAATTGCTTACATAAACAACTTGGAAAATTAATAAAGTGGATTAAGGGGGACATTCCAGCGATTTTAAAATTTTGGTCCGATTGGACTGAAATTTGGCCAGTATTTGTATTTCTTAAAAATAAATATTTTATTTGTGCAATTTTTTGATTTAGGTCTTGGTTTTTATCAAAAATTAAAATATTAGTATATTTTAATTATCTTGCATAATTCTATATTCTGTTCGGCCAAAAAATTCAGAAATGGCTTTTGAACAAATTTTCCTGCTTTCGGTAGAAAAACAGTTATCACAAATTATCATTTTCTCCCTTTATGCCCGAAATTAAATTATCACAGAAATTATCAATCAATTTGAAATTCTGATGCTATAAGCTGATTGACAAATAAATCGCCCCTTTTATCTTACATAAATTCAGAACAATATTCTGTCTCCTAAAACGAGTTGTTAATGTGAGGCAAATAATCCATGTTCTTTGCTCTCGCCAGATCTGTCACGATTGTGAAATTGAAAACAATTATCTAACCGTTCCTGTAATACAAACAATGCTAGGTAGCAGTTGCCATAAAAGAGTTTTCGAAATAATTTGAATCAATATGACTGATAAAATAAACGAATGAATTACTTCAGACTACTGATACGTGTTCGGGTTTCCATTATTCAGTCGCACGATGGGGCATGGGTAAGTCCTTTGCTCGATGCATGAACAAGAAACATGTAAGGAGTAAGTTGAGAATATCTTCTTTGATTTTTTATTCATTTACGTAAATATTACGCTGCGAAGAAGACATGATTAAATTTTTTGCTTTTGATGAAGTTGATGTGTACATTTAATTTTACTCAATAACTTGTTCCTCGTTCAGTGTTAAAATAATTTGAAAATACAGAGCTCTGATTGAATGATAAAAATGAAAAGTCTCACATGAAACGGGAATACAACCCATGATGTTTAATATGATTTGGTTCGTTCCTCGTGTTAAAATTGAAATTTAGAGCATTTAGGTCCTATAGTACGTATGCGCTTCCGTAGTTTTTTCATTGTGTTTTAGGATCTAATATTGAATATTAAGTTGCGAAGCTTAACTTTTTCCAGTTATAGAACGAGATATGAGATGAAGTCTTAAACTTAAGTATCGGTTTTTTGATAATGGCAGTGCAAATCGCTCTACCTACCAATTGTTTTTGTTTGAATTATTTTTTGTTTACAAAATTTTTAATGTCGTAGTAATGCTACTACAGATAAGATTTATCTGATTCCAAACGATCCATGTAGGCATCGATGGCATTCTCCCAGTTTAAAAAATTTGAACAATTTAAACAATTTATTTACCACAAGTGATACAGCAATAGGTTGTATCTTGAGGGGGTCACCCCAGCGATTTTCAAAATATGATCCAATTCGTTTGAAATTTGGCTAGTATATGTATTTGTTGAAAATGAACATATTTTACTCGATTAATTTGTTCGATTTAGGCCTTATTTTTTTAAAAAATATGAAATATTAGTTTTTTGGTATATTTTTATGGATATTTCAGAAGAATAGAAGTCATTGAGTTTTTATGCTAGAACAAAACCAAAAACAGTTTTAGAATCCTTGAAGCATTGCAAACAAAATTATGATTTCAAATTATCTATTTGAAGCTTTTAGTTTTTTATATGCGATATTCGATCACTAACTAGCATACACACTAATTTTGGGTTGTGAGCTTCATAAAAAAATTTTGTACAATTGGGAAGAACAGAATCATACATTTGTTAGAAATTTTCCGAGGATTTTAAAACTGTCTTTGTTTTTTCCTAGCATAAAAACTCACTGACTTCTATTTTTTAAATGTTGAAAATAAAGTTTGTTAGTAATAAGGCATAAGTTAATTTTTATCTGAACTGTAATATAATAGAAAATTTATGTAATTGAATGCTGTTTTCATTTTTATTTCGATAATCTCCATGCATAACTTCATATTCACACTGTGAATTGTAATTTACAAAAAACAAAAAAAATTGTTTATTTTTTATAAAAATTATGATTTTTTATATTTATAGTCTGATTCGTACGAAATTTGACTATAATATGTAATTTTTAAAAAGAAACACAATTTCTTCTTCAGGGTTTAGTGTTTTGAAAAAATTGGACTTATTGGTTTTTTAGTTCATTTTTATTGATGATTCAAAAGAATAGAACTCATTGAGTTTTTATGCTAGAACAAAACCAAAAACAGTTTTAGAATTCTTGAAGCATTTTAAACAAAGTTACGGTTTGAAATTTTCCATTTCCAGTTTATTTTTCTTTTCATATGGGGTCGAAAATTCCGGATTTTAGGTCCCCTTACACCCCCCTTGGGGGGGGGGGGGGGTCTAGTGTCCGTAGCGCCATAATATTTTAGGACCGAATAGTCCACGACCTAAGTGTTCTTTTCAAACAACAAAACAAAAAAAGCTCACCGGACCGACAGGGGCCTTGGGTGACCCCCTTAAGCCTAGTACAAGTGATTGAAGGGAAGTGATTTGTACTGATAGATGGTAATAAATATCTTCAGTATTGTTTGCCAGGTTCACAGCTTGGCACTAGTTAAATACATTAGTGTATTTAAATAGTAATTTTCGATACCGTGTTTCAACGCGTATATTATACCATAACTCCTTTGCAACAGCTTTCGTCAGGTGCAGTGTGTCTAGTGTGCCCAGTGCTATCAACTTCGAAACTTCATTTCTAAGCATAGATCTTTTCAGCCGTAGTTACTTATCAAATGCACCTATTTGGATGTTAAATATGATGCACGATATTTAGAAAAACTATAAATGTTTCGACCCTTTTTGATATATGAGAGATAACAGAAAGATAGAGACTTGGGGCGATTATCAGTTCATTCACTACTCTAGAAGTTTTTATAAAAAATGATTTGGGTATGCTCGTTGTATTACCTCTGTACCCGTATTAAATGTTTTATAAAAAAGCAAAAAAAGGGGCTCTGGGCTGTTGAGGCCTTCTCGTAGTCAGCCTAATAAGATATATTTAGTATAGATGACAGTTTTAGAGAACTCTCCAAAGGTTGTTTTTATAGTGAATATTTTTCCAATATTTCTATATTAGAGGTCCAGAAATTTGTCGTTTTTTATAAAAAATCTTTACATTTCGATGAGCTATACAGTAGGTCAAAAGTGTAGTATGATCAAATGAACAGGAAGGAGTCGGAAAAGGCTGAAACGTTAAAGAACAGTTAGCGTATGCTCCTCTAATGAAACAAAAGCCAGGGGTGGGAGTTACAAGACAGAAATCGACATAAGAATTGCAAGGATTGGTCATGATTGAAGCTTGATATTTTAAAAAATGCAGCAGGTAAACCCATTGAAAGATATCTGTTGACATTCGACTACCTTCCTGATTTTGTTGCATTTGTATGCTGTGAAGTTAAGGTTTTCAGAAAAATGAGTTTTGTGAAATCTACCTTAGCGACAAAATGACACTTGAAGTTTTCAACATAATTTTATTTACTAAATTTAGTTTATGTGGATGTCAAATGTTGCATCACTTACTCCCTCCCACTCCCTACTGTAAATTTTATTGGAAAAATAGTATAACACCAAAAAGGATGAAAACTATTCAAGAACCTGCAAAAGATGACGGTAAAAATTAATTTGCTTGGATAAATCAATGGTTGTGTTCATTTTTAGCATCAAGTATTTGTAGGGCACAGTTTTCATCTCGAGGTGTGAATTAATAAAAATTCATACCACTCCGGATACAAAAATTGAATGGTGTTTTTTGGACTTCGTTCGAATTTTTTTACGCATGCAAAACGGAGTTTGCATCACAGCCAACAAATCTGCTGTCACCGCTACTATAGCAGAATGTGCGGAACTTTCAAGTTGAGTACGTGCATTTGTAGTCATGGCGTATCCGAACGACTTTGAAAGAAACATTGATAGCTTAAAACAGAATCCTTTGATTTTAAAGTGTTCTCCTACTGTAATACGACCCACTCGTCTTCAGATCCTGTCGAAAAGCTAATTTCATCAACTGATTTAACGTTAAACTACTTAGAAAAAAACTGAACGTCTTAACTATCGAATAGCTGATGCTATTTGATTATTATAAAAACTGTTATTGTGAAATTAATTTCCCTCACGACGGTGCAAGGTTTGCAAGGCCCAGAGACGCCAAAGTGCAGGACATAAAAAAGATTAATCTGGATGTGTTTTATCTCAAGACAACACCTATTTTTACATTCCTACTCAATGTTAGAGCATCTTGGTTATTAAAAACATGGGTCGAAAAACAAGGAAAATTTATTCCACAAAGTAATTGCTTTCAGAAAATGTGGTTCAATATTCAAATATGTTAATTAGGTACTTCCAGTAATCAATAGGTGAATGCATTTGAACGATATATTCAGTATTTAAATACATTAAATAGTGCCCATCGTTGCTCTGGTTTCAAAAATACCTTTTTACCAACGTTTATGACTACCACTTGCTAGGCGCAGATGTGTTTCCTGGAACTGTAGGCAGCTGTGAAACCATCGTTATTTCTTTCGACAGTAACCAGTCAATTTCATATATTCGTAGTACTGCTAGAACATTGTTATCAAATCAAATTTAAGCATTATTGGTAAGTTTTATGGGTCGGTGTATGGATCCTTAGGGATATTCCTTTTAAATAGTAGTTTCATTTAAAATCCGAATTGACTGTAAAATATCCTACATGTTCGGTGTCTATCACTAATACTTTTTTGTGTTTCAACGAATTTTATTTTCAAAGCCATGGCTTGGAGACTGCGGTCCAACTCTTATAAGGTGCAACTTAGCGTTTCGGGTCCTTTGTTGTGATGTTTCTAACTTACTTCATTTTCGGAATGCCACTTGATACTAAATAGTTGTATTATACTTTCCTTCCTACCTGAGGTTATTGTTACTTATTGTCCTTTCTTCTTGTTATGAAAATTTATATGCAGCAGTGACTTAAAATGTATATATATCAAGGACTGATGTCGATCTGGATTTTATCCAGTCGTCGAATAAAAGTCTTACACACCATGCTTAGCGATGAAATGAGTGAACGTACAATGTGGTTGAAATATTGATAATATTGTATTACCTAAGCCCAGAAATCACCTATATTGTGAGAAATCTTACCATAGGAAAAACGGCTTCATCATTTCGTTGGCAGACTCTTCAGTAGCTCTACGAGAAGATTTGAAAATTGCTCATCAAACTTTACACCTGAATTGACGTATTAGATTCATAAGACCTATAGGTAAATAACGTATATGCTATGAATTGTTCATTAATTAGTAATTAACTGCAAAGAAATGGACACGGAAGTTTTCATTAGTCATCTGAGTACACATATCACTCAGACACACTTCAGTAATCTCAAATATATGCACGATGTTTGTGGGTTTTCCAAAGCTGTGCCTGAGCCCTTCTCCACTGGTACTCTCACACGCACATGCCTTGTCGGACTGGGCCTCTCTTGCAGCAGGCACTCCGCCTCACAGGAGCGTGCACGCATCTTACAGCAACAGATGCTCGTCTCAGGCTGGAAGCTGCGACGAAAAACTCGATTGCAACTTCGGCTGTCAAGCTCAAGGCCTGAACGGAAGTGTGTCACTGTCAGGTGGCTCAACCGAGGGACAATCTATCTATACTTATGCCTGCACATCTGCACACGGACTAACTATCAACGATCTTTGGCTCCTCCACGTTTGGCTTTTGATTTTTAAGGATAAATGAATATGTAAATTAACAAATAATTTCTTGACAGTTTAGTTATTTTCGATGAAGTCATGAAAGATATTTTGCAGAGCTCAAATAGTATGAATTTTTTTATATGTTACGCAACCGATTCAATTTCTCCAAAAAACATTGTCGACAATACTCTTACACGCAAACCCTATTGTCATCGCACTCAAATTTTGTGCCCAATTCTGATCTGTTGAGTTTCAACGTTTTTTGTTCTGGTCGTAGCTGCCTGGACCTGGCGCTGCGTGAAAGAAACGGAGAAGGGGCCACGTGTGCCCAATAACTGTTCGCGCTGCCCCGGGGAGTTCTGGTGCGAGGCTTTCACTGCTTTGTTCACAGCGGGGAACTGAGTTTGGCTCATCGAGATATTCACAAACCGCGCACTCAGTCAAACTTTCGCAACTTAAAACTTTTGGAGGCTTTAGTAGCATGAGGAGTTTCAAGTAATGATATAAATTGAGCGGAAAAAAGCAATGTATCTTTATTTTTTCTTCCTATCTTATGTGCCTTTGTAGGAGTCCAGTTTAATTATTAAAACAACATGACCCTATTAGTAAAGAGATAGTTTTTTATCTTTATATTCAAGTACATCCATATACATATATATATTTACATATGTACATATATACATATTTAGATAGGGGTCCTTAAAGAGTCTTTAATAACTTCCATAATATCTGATGGATTTTAAAAACGAAGCTCATAAGCGATCCTGAGAAATACTAGTTCTACTTTAATTTCTTTTTAATTTCTTTTTTATAACAATATTCATCACATGCCGCTTCCAAAGCGCTTCCAAGAATCGTCACGATTACGCAAGTTGATCAATACGGCATTAGTGAGGTCAAATATAATTCACCGGATTTCTACCCCGATAAACGCCATGAGTTGTTATAGATTTGTAAGCTTTGCACGGCGAGCTCTTTGCGATTAAAAAAATCCAAATCTAACTTGTACGGCAGAGAATGATAAAATTCAGTCATTAGAAAAAGATAAAAATTTAGACATTTGGTTCGATCAAAACATGGTTTTCAAATCTAATGTCGAGGAAACTTGCTGCAGAGTTTACGAAACTTCAATACTTTTCAATTTTCACTATATAAAAAGTATGCTCAACAAATGTTCTGAATTATTAGCCATTTAATCATTGGTGTTATAGCGTATTGACTATTGCAGCCATGTATGAGGAGACATACCTCATATCTTCAAAAACAGTAACAAAAATGTATGAATTTCGTGGCCAAGGTGATATGAAAAGGCAAATTCAAGCAGTGTGATCACGCAACCCCTCTCCCAAATAAACTTGGCTGGACTCCTATTCAAGAAAGATTCCTCGCTCATAAAACCCGATACGTATTTTCCTCTATAAATCTTTCTCAGAGTAATGCTGGAATGTATTGTACAGTTCCTTCCTCAAAAACTGCAACCAACCAAATACCCGATTTGGAGAATTGGTTCTCTGCCATTGGGCAGAAAGCTCTGCCAAAATGCCTCAATCAATATCAGAATTTAACATCAAAAAACACTTAATTTTACGCCTCATCGATAATTGTATGCCGCAGTGCATACTGAATATGTTGTTACGAATTTCTTTCGCTCATTAATCTACATTTCTAAATTTTTGATCCAAAGTTTGTGTACTGTGCGTATGCGATGTGATTGCTCGCATGCTAGTATTAATGTACATCGCACAGCAGTTACTGTACAGTACACAGCAGTTACTGAACCAGCGAACTGCATTCCTGCCATAAATGCCGTATTTTTTTATTAAACTGTCAACTTGTCACGTTACCTAATACATCAGCCAAGCATTTATTTGGAAAATATTGTAAATTTGTTGGGAAGCTTAAAGTATGTTCTTCGAGTTAATTAAGTTAGTTATACAGGGTTTTTTTAAGTACGGATCCCGATAAAATCTTTAACAACTTTTGATACAATGAACAGATTTTTGAAAACAAAATAGTAGGAGAATCCTGAAATTTATTTCTATTATTTGGTACCTATGTACTTGTTCATGATATCACAATCAAAATAAGAATCACAGGACACAGTAAAATTCATTCTACTTTAAAACTGCCACCAAGATAACGAACTGGACGAAGGAACAATTAGCTTTGATAAGCATGGCATACTTCTCTAACGGAAGGAACATTGTCCTAGCCCAGTAAAGTATCAAGAGAGAGAGTACAACCTGCAAAACTTCGGTGGGCTAGGCTACGACAATGCTCCTTCCATTAGAGAAGTATGCAGTGCTTATGAAAGCTAATTGTATTTTGTTATGTTTGCAGAAAAAGAAATTTTCGAATTTCTGCCATTTCGACCCTGTAGTTCTGAATATAAATTATCTACTTCAAACCATTACACTTTCAACACTATTCTTTGATGTCACAAGAGCCTAAGCTCATACGTCTATGCACGTGAAGGCTGTGCATTGTGCAAGGCGTTTTACCTCACTGTGGTCATCTCTACATATATTTTCCTACATTCATTTGTGAACATTATAAAACTCAGAATACCTCGCTATGGGAATTTATTATTATGTTTTTCTCTCAGTTTCTTGCACAAGCATTGACGTAGGCTGTTATGACGCCCAAATATGTTTATCAATTAAGTATTTTTATATTAATACATTTTAAATAGCGATATAATTCATCTTTTGTATTGACTTCATAAGACATTTAAGTGTTTTATTTTCTTATTCATGTAGTATTAAAATATTGTTAGCATCGTGTTGCAATTACTCGTTTCTGACGCTCGTGAGTTTATTATGAGAGCATTATTTAGGTAGTTAATTTCTCAAATTACTCCAGTTATGCTGCAAATGTTTTGTTAACGTTGTAAAACAATTCCTTCTTTACATGTCTGACTCCAGTGAACTTTTTTGTGCCAGTGTCATTTATGTTGAAAATATAAATTTGTGTAGTGAAAAAATATTTTATTTCCTCGAGCTAGTTATTTGGCATACTAGTTGATATGTGAGAGTGAAAAGATTTTTTCGAACATTGATCTCACTGTCTTGGACACAGAATTATTAAAATCCTCCCATTTTAGTTTCCACAGTAATTCCTGATATCGCAAGTTCCTAAGGTCTTATTTAAATGTAAGTGCAAGAGTGTTTTCAACAATGCGCCATTGGTATTATGTTTTTTTTATTATTTGTATACACGCACAAATTGCATATGCATTACAAAACTTGGACTAACGCAGCAAAGGGAATACATTCTTTCATGCATTTCTCTCAATCATTATTTCGATTCATGATAAGGGTATTATATGATGCTCATGTGCGTATATCAACTAATAATCATATTGTTCAGACATTTAAAAAAAATGTTATATACTTCATGAAGTAACTTTACGGGAAATAAACTGTTTTCTTTCCTGTCTTTTTTTTAAATGAAGGGTTTACAGCAAAAAGTCCACAAATCTACACCAACTCAAGGCATCCATCAAGGTAAAAAACCCGAAGAATTGAACAAGATCTCACCAACAACGTAACGAACTGCCTGCGTAATCGCGTCGATCATTGTCTGCGTTCGTGTAACGTCTTGCTGTGCATTGTGCAACTCATGGTGCCCAAGTCTATTAAATAAGAGTTAAAGAACTTTATTAAACGTTGGAAACAACAGAACAATTATGAATAGAATTTTCTATCATTTGCACTTTTAATAAATTTTTGAAATGGGAAAGAGACTTTTTGGACATCCTGTTTGTCCCTTTCTTGTCAATACTCTATAGTAGAATGCCTGCACATTTATGTTTGTACAACTCTGTTTTTGAAGACATTTGGAAATTTCGAGCTCTGATTTGGGGTATAGAGCACAGGTAAGTCAGAGAGAATATATGAACAAAAATTTTTGAACAAAAAAGAACAACATTGATCGACAACCAAACACTCAACTAAAAAAAGAAATGTGTGTGTCAAAAGCATTGGGTAAAAATTGATACCAAATTAAAACGATTGTTATCTAATAGTTAAATTTTAGTATCTTAATGAACAAAATTCTAGTAAGTGTCCAGAAACTCACAGAGGCAAATATGACACATACTACGATCGGCACAATCAAAGTTTATTAAAGACGGAGGCTCTGAGAACGCAATGCCAAAAAGAAACACTCAAAGCTGTTCGAAATCATGTAATCGTTATCCGTAACGAAGGATTTACCTATAACTAAATTACTGAATGTGTTACAGCTAAAAATCATGGTATGACCAGAATGGTCTCAAGCTAAATGCAAACGAAACACGATGCATTTTTTCGATCTGAAGAAGCGATAAAAATCTAAATAAATCTGACTCCAACGGCAGGAAATGTTAGAATGTAGCCATTGGAAACAGTTGGAAATTTAGGCCTAAGGCTATAGATTAAAGCATATCCAAATTTCACATAGACAAAAAGTGCTATAGAATTAAAAGAACCCTGATGTTTTTTCATCGCGTAAAAAAATGTGCGCGACGAAAATCTAGATAATAAACCATTTAATCATTAGTGTAATCATTAGTGTTATCGCATCTTGTTTATTACAGTTTAGTTTGTCAAGACATGCCTCAATATCTTCAAAGAAAATTCCAAAAGTGCATGAACTTTGCAACCTAGTTAAATTGAAAAAAACTATCCTTGTGCTAGACAAACTCGGCTGGACCGCTTTTCATGGAAAGTTCCTCACAAATCGAGCCCAATACGTATTCTCCTCATAACAACTCCCTCAAAGCAACATTGATATTTTCTTACTATGACGAACGTTTACCATAACGCTTCTTCTTACTATAACGAACTAAAAGTTAAGTCAAAGAAATGTCGCCCTAACTGACAATGGATAAAGAGCTCTTTCAGTATCAGGTATCTTACTTTGGAACACATTTCCACTGAGTATAGATATCCTTCAAACAATGAAAGAATTCAAGAGTAAAGAAAGAATTTGAGACTTCTTTTCAACAAAAATTGCATGACTCCCTACATTCCGAAGAAGAAGTTGCGAAACACTTTCTCTCATTACTGTACATTGTTTAATTTTTGATCCAAAGTTTTGATAGGATGTTTATGTGATTTGATCTCTTGTATGCTAGTGATCTTTTGTACAAGTGCATGGTAGCTAATGAAAAATTGCTAAGCCGGTGACATACGAATGTTTATTCTAAAAGCCACATTGTCTCCCTAAAGAAGAAAGAAAGAAAGAAAGAAAACCGTTTATTTCCAAGTTGCCACATGAGATACATACCAACATATTGGCTTTTAAAAATTTCTTAATATAAGACGTCCTAAAACAAAAGTTCCATACGAGGAGTACTAATTAACAAACCATCCGAGGTGTACAAATAGATAAGCCATACGAGGCATAATAATAGACAAACTATACGAGGTGTGCTAATAGACAAACTATCAGAGGTGTACAAATTGATAGACCATACGAGGCATATTAATAGACAGAATATACGAGGCGTACTAATAGACAAACCATACGTGGTGTGCTAATAGTCTAACTCTGTCAAAGGGGTAGTTGAATAAAAAATGAAAAATAACATCTCTTGGATACTTTATATTCCAAGAGATTGCTAACAACTTGTAAATAATTCGAATACTACTAAAGAATTCTTCGGAACTCCCAAGTTATTAGTTGAAATTATCGAAGTAAGAAAAAGACAAAAAACGTTATACCGGAGCAGATTGAAACACCATCGTAAATGACAATCAAGTATTGAGATGAGGTTAGTCACCAAGTAATTTATAAAGAACATCGCGCAACACAGCACGCACACCTAGAAATGCGTAAACAAACTTACACTCAAAATGAAATGCATGGCTTGTTCGGCATACAAATATAAAGATAATTTTTGCACGAGCGCTTTATTTCATTTGTCTGTTTATACTTTTAAATTTTTTCTATTCACAGAAACGCCCTTCGGGGCCGTGATAGATCGAATTATGAATCATTGAGCAAGCGACATCAATTTGTTTATTTTTGGAATTTGGTTCAGTGTTAACTGATCGCAGTGGAGTGGGTAAAATGTAATGTGTCTTGAGGTTTTGCTTTTTACGCAAAAAATAGAAATAGAAACATATATATGCACATGTGTGTATATATATGTACGAACGAACGTGTGCATGTGCACACAGATACATAGACATTCATATTTGCGTGCGCACACACACACACATGCACACACTTACACACACATATTCATATACATACGCATTGAAAATAAATATTAGAAAAATGTTAATTAACATAAAAAAATCTTGCTCTTTCTACAGTTAAAATGACAGCCAAAAGCTCTGTGTAATCGTAAGAAATATCCTGAGGGAAAACAAGGAATAGAAAAAGGACTTCAAAAAACGTATAAATAAAATGGTTTTTTAATATCCTAAAAGAAATTTTTAGAAAACTCAAGTTACCGTCGAGGAACAACAACAATAAAAAAACATATTTCATATCTTCTCGATATTCTCTGCAACATCATGCGGACATGGGTACATGGGATAAAATGGAGATACAGTGTAAGCCGGTTACCACTCATGATTGACAAATATATAAAAAATTTTGGCAGAAATGCGTAAACAAACATATACTCAACATCAAAATTCAAAGGTTGTACAACATACGGACAGAAAGATAATTTTACCACGATTCATATGCTCAAATTGCGCTTTATTTCATTAATTATATTTGTCATTTTCCGATTCACAGAAACGCCCTCTGGTGTGGAAATTCTAGCCATTGTTCAAAGCCGGGATCCTCTGCGGGCTTAGTAAGGCATTATTAATGGCCTTCCGCTGTAAGAGGTCTTAGGCTGCTCCTAAATTAATTAACCTAAAAGGTTACAAGTAATTCACGAATAGCAGAGCAGTGGTGGGGGTTCCTCACATCTTCGGTTGCAAGCGTATTTTCAAACTTCTAAAGTACGCCTGCGCTTTTTTCCGAGTCCTAAGCCAATACAGCGGATTCGGATGAAAGCCGATGTGCGCGGTCTTTTCGGACTGCCACGTAAGACAGCTTCCAACCGCGGCCTCGGGTACACCTAAATCTTGTGCCTCGCTGGTCACCGGTCATCTTTCCTCGCTACCTTGGACCCTTGGGTTCATAGACAGTCGACTGCATTGAGAAGTGTTCACCTGAACAAATATTTTCGAAGGTGAGAACCCCTTTTATTGCCATGCTCTGATTGTTTAAATGATTACTTATAGCGTTACCGACCCCTTTCGGGTGTCAGGCATCTATGTGAATTCCGTGCTCGTTCACCATTGGGGACTTTGTTGCCGCCTTGTAGCCGGGAGGCATCACATAAATTTTTTCGAAAATATTTAATTTTCGAGAAGGTTACTTTTCGTTTTTTGAATGTATTATTTCATTTTTAAAGGTGTTTCAGTTTAGAAACCTCGTTTAAGGGAACCATTTCGACAAAATGGTCAACTTTGGTTCTATTGGACGTACGTCTATGAAAATTTGCAGACTACTAGATCTCCACATTTGTAACAACTTATCTTAAACAAAAATTTTTCATAAGGCCATAGAAAATTTTTTATTTGAAAAAAAAAAAATTATATATATACATATATTATTTGCTAAGGCTTTTTTATTTACAAAGCTAGAGCAATGCGGTTTGTTGCATTTGAAAGTCAAACGTGCGCTCTATCCATAATACGGGGGAAATTTTTGATCTATTTCATTCTGAATTTATATGAATTTTTTTGTCAGAGTCTCAATGCAAAAGTTATAATTTTAGGGTAAAAAGTCTATGGAAAGCTTTACAGAAACAATTTGGAAAATCGCCCCGTATTATAGGTAGAACACACATTTCACTTTCAAATGCAACAAACCGCATTGCTCTAGCTTTGTAAATAAAAAAGCCTTAGCGACAAACGTCTTGATAAGTTACTTTTTTTATAAAACCTATTTTTAAGAAACAAAATGCTTCTCCTCCTACATTTTTTGTGCTACAGTAATGATTTTGGTATCATTGGATGCAGAAAAACAAGGGCTTTACAATGTATTGAGAAGTTTTTCAAAATTCATTCTTGTTTCAAAGTTATGACGTCATAAATTTGAATTTTCTTGAGAATATTTTGATTTTTTTTCTTTTTAATTTTTTAAATTTTTATATTGGAAATTTGAGGAAAAGCATTCAAGTTTTTGGAATGTCCACGTTATTCTGCATCCAATGATACCAAAATCATTACTGTAGCTCAAAAACTATCAGAGAAAAAGCATTTAGAAACCCCCCCCCCCAAATGTCGTTTTCTATGATTTCCCATTTTCTTTTCAAGAAAATCGCATTTTGTCATGAATGATAAATGATTCTAAATTGTATTTCCTATCAGTATACCAAATTTCATTGCTCTAAATTCAATAATAAAAAAAATATTCGGATGGGGATGAGGAATATGAATGATAAAATATATAAAAAAATGAAATGGAAAAAATTGAAAATTTCAGATTTTTTTTTTTTTTTTTTTTTTGTCCACGTTATTCTGCATTCAGTGATACCTAAATCACTACTGTAGCTCAAAAACTGTAGGAGGAGAAGCATTTAGAAAACCCCCCCAAAAATGTCGTTTTCTATGATTTCCCGTTTTCTTTTCAAGAAAATCGCATTTTGTCATTGATAATAAATGATTCAAAATTGCATTTCCTATCAGTATACCAAATTTCATTGCTTTAGGTTCAAAAATGAAAAAAAAGGTCCGTAAGAGGGATGCCCTCCCCCCCCCGGGAGGGACGTTAGCTCTGGGGTAGGTTCCTGATATTTTTACAGACATTCGGGGACATGTCTCTAACTCATTTAAAGCAATAAAAACAAAAATCGGGAAAATCGACCTTTGGACTCAGATGCCCCAAAAAGCCCCCGGAAATGCTTCCCTTAAAAAGAGCAAGCCTAAGACCTCTTACAGTGAAAAAACTTTATGAGCCAAGCTGCTTGCGGCGCGGTTGTGCTACAAGCAACTGCACCGGCTTAACCTCAGCGCCATCTTACATGATGGAAGAGCTTGTCTTGAACCAGACTTACTAAGTCTTGGTTTCTATCAATCTTTCTCTTTCCTTAGGATTTTTTTTGTCTAAAAGAGAAATTTTTGTAAAACTATTCCATATAATTATCCTGTTTCCTTTTTTTATGAGTAAAAATGTGCCGCTGTCTATAGTGGCAGGAAATGAAGCTGTCTCATTAGGTGTAAAAAGGGTGATACCGTGTGTTGTTAGTTGAGATTCCCTCCTTTTCTTGCTTGAGAAACCTTGTATTAGCAAGTTTCTAGCCTTCGTTGAATCTCTTCTAACCTTTGTTAGGTTCACTCTAAAAAAAATCTTAAAAGAAAATTCTAAGCAGATTAATGACTTAAACGTGTACTTGGGGGAAATATAATATTTCTTTGTATTTCTATTTTCATTGATTAATTTTCTATATTATATGAAGGGATGTAACTTGTCCACTCTAGGGTGCAGACATCAAACTAATAATTAATTTTATCTTTTCCGCATAAGCCAAAAAATAAAAACTTGATTATGGAAATTGAAAAAAGTGCTGCCTTAGCCTTAAACATTAGGTTGCGAGGCATTAAGTGCAGTATTACTGCTATCAAAAAGAAAACTCTTTCTCCTGACTGTGAGACTGCCTTTCTAGTTGAAGCTGTCCTTCAGTTGAATGGATTACTCCAATCTTATAGATTACTGTCCTCTACTATTCCTGTAGATGCAGGTGAAGTTACAGAGGAGGAACTAGAAAGGAGAGCTGAGTATGAGGTGCAGGTGATTGAGTTAATAATTAAACTTAAAAATCAGGTTTCCTAGTTTCCGGTGCTTAATTCTAGTGATACCTGTGCACCAACTGAAGTTAAATCTTTCTCTCCTAATGTTTCATTGAACATCTTTAGGGCACCTCAGTTGACACTGAAAAAATTCAGTGACAGTGAGGGAGGCCACTTTAACTTCCTTCACTTTCAAGAATCCTTTTCTAATACCCTTCAGGACTACCCCAATACGAGTGAACAGCAAAATTTTATATTCTTGAAAAATCATTTGCCAGGGAGAGATCTCAGTTTAATAAAGGGACTCCCTAATTAAGAATTAAGCTTTCAGTCTGCATGGACATTGCTTAAGCAATATTTCCTCAAAATAGATAAGTTGATTTCCTTAGCTGTTGATGAGGTTCTCAGCTGCCCTTGCGTTCAAACGCTAGCTGAAATAAGTTCTTTCCTCTCTAAGGTTAAATTTCGCCTTCTTGAACTTTCCAAATTAGGTTTGGATTTCTCTAGAGAGAAGTCGGGAAACCTGCTTTTCTCTGCTGTAATTAAGACGAAACTTCGTGAATACTTTTTGTTAGAACTCTTTCGCTATTCTAAAGCGAGTTTCTTTTCTTTGGAAGTATTGGAGAATGGCCACAAAGTGCTTTCTCTCCTTGAAACCAAACGTTACTCAAAACCGCCTCATGTATTAGAAATAAGGAAGTGCAAGTGGTGACCAGACCTGAGGTTAGGGATAAAACACAACATTTTCCTGTGTCTAGTAAACTGCCTGTTGAAAAGGTATGTCGCTTCTGTAACCAGGCTAACCATGCTTCATTTTCCTGCAAAAAAATTGATTCGCATGAGAAACGTGTGAAGCAATCTGGTGAGTTGAAGTTGTGCACTATCTGTATGAGCAATAAACATTTGGCTAGCGTGTGTCCTTCCAAAGTTAAAGGTCTCCCATTTTTGTGTTCCTTGTGTAAGGCTTACACGCATGTTAGCCCTTTGTGTCCCAAATTTATAAATTCTTCTGTGTTTAATGCTTCTTCTACTTGACGGTTAAAGGCACGTCTTAGGATGTGCCCTCTCGTAGCTCTTACCACCAAATATGGTGGTGTTACTAAACGCATCAATTATCTCTTAGATACAGGAAGTCAGACGTCATTAGTTGACTTGGACACTTTAAGTCAGTGTTATTCTAATGTAGACCTGCAGAAACAAACTATTAACACTGTAGGTGCTTCTGTTCCATTAATAAGAAAGCACCTTAGCATTGAACTCGTGCTTCCAGACAGTGAGAAAGAAGCATGATCTTGATGTTTTTGCAATGAGAAATTTAAGTCTGCAGAAGGGGATGAGAGATTTGAAAGCTAAACTAGAAACTTTAAAGACTAAATTACCTATTTCTACTTCTTATCCTGAAGTAATTAATGATAGCATCCAAGTTCAAGGAATTTTGGGTGTTGATACCCTGCAAGCGTTTAAAGTACTTGAACAACAGACTGTGAATAACTATAAAGTTATGCGAGTTTCCAATGGGTTTCTTCCTTTTGAGGATTTAAAATGTAATAATTCATCTTTGAATTCTCTTGTTGCTTCTAAAACTAAGAAGCTAGATAATAATCTTAAAACTTCCTTTAAAAGGTATATTAATGTTAAAACTATTAGACCTTCTCTGACTCTTAATGACGAGACTAAACCGAACCCTAAAAGGAAGGTTCCTAAATGTAAGCTAAACGCAAATCGTTACAGTAGTATTCTGACTAATTTCTTTGATACCCCAAAAGTGTGCGCCTCCATATTGGACGTTTCTGACGAGTGCGAAGTTCAGACGGGACTTGATCGACTCCTTGACTTAGAGTTAATGGGTATTCCTGCTAAAGAGGAAGAAAATGATAAGGAATTAGAAGATTTCAAAAAAGTATTAAGTATTAAAAGGTAGGTATTCGGTCCAGTTACCCTGGAATCGCTAACTTTTGGCTAGAGTACCAAATAATTTTGTTTTGGCAAGATATCTTGCTCGTAAAGTATCGAATGACAATGCCCAAAAGGGAATCGAAAGCGACTATAATGACGTCTTCCTTGAGCAGCTTAAATTAGGTATTATTGAGCCTATTTCAGTCAAAAGGATAGGTGTGCATGCGCACAAATGGATCCAGCATAGGCCTGTAATTCGTACGCATGTAGAAACCTCCAAAATCCGACCCGTATTTAATTGCTCTTTGAAATTCGGTAATTTACCCAGTCTGAATGAAGCCTCGTATGTAGGTCCTAATCTGTTAAACAATTTGTTAGGACTTTTGGTCTATTTCCGAGCAAATTCAGTAGTTGGGCTTTCCGATATCTTTAAGGCTTTTTTACAAGTAAAACTTGCTTGTGGCTTTGACCGAAATCAATTTAGCTTTATTCTTTATAAAGACAATAAATTTTTATATTACCGATATACGACTCTTTTGTTTGAATTTATTGTTTCGCCTTACATTCTTAATTATCTGCTCAAATTGCACGCTCAAACGATCACAGATTTGACGATTAGAGACGTTATGGCAAAACAAGCTGTACGTCGATAATTTAGTGTTTACCACCGAGAAACCCGAACTAGCGCTTAGAACATTTCGAAGCGCCAATAGTGCATTTGAGGAGAGTGGATTTCCATTACGCAAATGGAAATCCAATAATTCTCATCTTCTGTCCCAAATCGACCCTGAGCTCTGTAGTGCAGAAATGCACTCTAGAGTGCTGGGTTACAACTATAACACCTATACTGATCATCTTTCTCTGTCTGTAAAAAGTTGGACTCTTCGTGTAAATCACGAAGAGAAATTTTGTCTGAAGTAGCTGCTATTTATAACCCCTTGGGGATTTTGTTGCCTTTTCCTGTGAGAGGTACCTAAGCTTATTTTGAGAAAACTAACGCCATTAAGGCTGGGTTGGGATCAGGATGTTCCGGAAGATTTACGTAAGGAGTGGCAGAGCTATTGTCTGGAGTTCTCGGATTTAAAGGACTTCGAGTTTCCTAGGATGACTTTGGCAGCGACTAAAACTACCCAACTTATTGCATTTTGTGATGCTAGTGGTAACGCCTTTGGTACCTGTATTTATGGCGTCCAAGAGGAACGCAGCGCATTACTTTTCTCTAAAGTTGAAGTTTCGCCTTCTCGTCAGCGAACTCTTCCTTCCCTTGAGCTCTTGGCAGTGTTTCTCGCCTATCAGTGTCTGGTATCTGTTCTGAGTGGTGTGAACTTTCCTTTTAAAGTATCTGCTATAACTATTCTAACTGATTCACAAGTAACCCTAGCTTGGCTCTCAAGTGGTAAACCTCCGCGCAAGAATATATTTGTAAGCAATAGATTAAAAGATATAGAAGCTAGGCGTAAGCAACTTGTAAGATTTTACCGACCTGCATCTATGAGTATGTACTCACGATGTTTAACGTAGCTGATATGCTTACTCGTGGTTTGAAAGTGTCTAAATTTCTAGAGTGCAAATCCTTATGGTTAGAAGGTCCATCTTGGATAAGAGACAGAAGAGATAAGTGGCCAAAGGGTCACTTTGGTTGTATTCCTCAGCAATTTATTTCAGACACATGTGTTGCCGTTAATGTCGTTCCCCCAGGTGAAGCTTCGATTGTGGAGCATGAGCGCTTTTCCTCCTACCCCAGACTATTAGGTGTGGTAGAGAAGGTATTTAGAGCTGTAGCAATCTGGAAGCGCGCAGATCCGGGAGAGGCCAAAACGCGAGCATTTTGCCAGCGAGATAGAGGCCTTGAAGAACAAGGATCCTCGTCCGCCTTTGCTTGTTAGATCTTTCAACTTGTTTCTTCACTCTCATAATTTAGTTAGATCTAGCAGCCGAATAATTTTTGCAGAGGTATTAGACTACAATACTAGAAACCCTATTCTGTTGTCTAGTTCTTCTCATCTAACCTATCTTCTGATCTTGCATACTCATAAATCTCTAAATCATCTAGGTGTTGAATCAACCGTGCAAAAACTAAAGTTGGATGGTTATTTGATACCTCGCTGTAAGCGTACAGTTCGCAGCATTCTATCCAAATGCATAGTTTGCAAGCGGGTGAACGCTAAAGCCATTTCCTATCCCGACCCGCCTGCGTTGCCAGACAGTCAGACTAATTTTGTAAGACCTTTCGCCATCACGGGAATAGACTTTTCAGCTCATTTCTGGGTATTTGACCCTTTCGGTCATTAACAAAAGGTATATATATTATTATTTACATGTTTCCAAACTAGAGCAATTCACATAGAGCTTCTTCCTTCCATGACACTGGAGGAATTCTTTTTTGCTTTTATTCGCTTCACGAATGAAAAAGGTGTACCTAACACAATTTATTCTGACAATGCTAAAACTTTCCTAGCCGCTTCTGACCTATTGTCAGAAGTCTTGACTTCATCCATGTATGAAGAACGTTTCAGAACCTTTAACGTTAAATTTAGAACCATCCCAATCTATAGTGCTCAATTTGGTGCGATCTGGGAACGATTATTTAAATCTATAAAAGAAAGTTTGTATAAGCTTTTTAACCGGAGCACTTATTCATATTCATCCTTTTCAACTGCCAGTTCTGATATCACTCTTAATCTTAACCGACGTCCTCTTTCCTACACCGAGACGGGGAACACCATTTTGCCTATTATGCCCATACAATTCCTTCAACTTTACCCTTCTTCTAACTCTTTAATTCTATCCGACGAGGTCCCTGACCTGGAAGCCGAAGACGTCGAGCAGCGAGAGAGTTTGCTCTCCGCGCTTGAAAATCGCGACGTAATGGTGGCCAGGTTTAGGGAACTCTGGTACTCACAATATTTAAATAAGTCTTATAGGTCCATATCCTCTTAAATCTGCCTCACAATAATAAATTTCTATCAGTAGGTCAGGTTGTCTTATTAGGGCATCCTATAAAACCTAGGCTGTTTTGGACTTAGGTCCGCATCAGCCCGCTGCTACCTGGCCGCGTTGGTAAGGTCCGGGTTGTTAACATTATTAAAGCTGATAACTCTGAGTCTGCCGTCAAGATTTCTCTACTTTACCTCCTGGAGTTAGCTGCTTTTGATACTGCTTCAGAGGAGGGTTGGGAAAGTGCAGAAGGAAGCTCTGGTTGAGGAGTTATATCCTTTTTTTTGAAGCTCCTGAGAGTCCCAGTAATGAGGGTAGTTCTCTCTCTATCGAACACCCAGGAGATCAGCAATACTCTTATGAAAACGATTCTTCGGAATCTCCCGAAGAATTTGAAATGGAGGCAGCTGCCCGTCAGAAACGGCAGACAGCTCGCCAGCAGCGTAGCAAACTTGCTGATTTAATTAGGAGGGGCATCTTTGATTTCCCTTTTTAATTTATCTTGCTATAAAAAAATTGTATATGCGCATAAAATAAGTGATAGTACTTTCTATATTTCCTCTAGAAAGTATTATGAATATTTAAACAATTTAAACAATTTAAACAATTTAAACAATTTATTTACCACATAATATTTAACGTCCGTATGACAAACATACCCTGATACATTTTACCCTGACAAACATACCCTGATACAATGAAATGTTTTGTGTATTTAAAATCAATGTAATGGAAATTTCAAAATGAAAACTCCGTTTTTTTGTTTGCCGGGATTGTGTGGAAATTATAGCCATTGCTCAAAGCCGGGATCCTCTACGGGCTTAGTAAGCCATTATAAATGGCCTTCCGCAGTAAGGGGTCTTAGGCTGCTGCTAAATTAATTAACCTAAAAGGCAATAAAACAAGTAATTAACGAATAGCAGAGCAGTGGTGGGGGTTCCTCACATCCTTGGTTGCAAGCGTATTTCCAAACTTCTAAAGTACGCCTGCGCTTTTTTCCGAGTCCTAAGCCAATACAGCGGATTCGGATGAAAGCCGATGTGCGCGGTCTTTTCGGACTGCCACGTAAGACAGCTTCCAACCGCGGCCTAGGGTGCACCTAAATCTCGTGCCTCGCTGGTCACCGGTCATCTTTTCTCGCTACCTTGGACCCTTGGGTTCATGGACAGTCGGCTACATTGAGAAGTGTTCACCTGAACAAATATCTTCGAAGGTGAGAACCCCTTTTATTGCCATGCTCTGATTGTTTAAATGATTACTTAAAGCGTTACCGACCCCTTTCGGGTGTCAGGCATTTATGTGAATTCCGTGCCCTTTTACCATTGGGGACTTTGTTGCCGCCTTGTAGTCGGGAGGCGTCACACTGGTTAAGTGATAGATCTATTTTTGAGTCTTTTCGCTGGTGCAATACAATTTATTAACCAGATGGTTTTCGCGTAAAGAAATGAAATAGAGACATGTATATCTAATTATGTAGATCTATATATATATTATATATATATACATTCGTACACATACATATTAATATATTTGCTTATTGAAAATGAATATAAGAAAAAAAATACATATATGAAATAAAAAGATAAAAATAAACCTACCATCTACTACGTCGAAAATGACAGTCGAGCTCACTGTAAGCATAAGAAATTATTCGGAAAAAATAACTAAAAGGAAAAGAAGACTTCGAAAAACGTAAAAATGAACTGGTTTTTAGTATCTTCATAGAAATTTTTAAGAAAACTCAGGTTACAGTCAAGAAACAACACAAACTCTTCAGCATTATACGGACATGTGTACTTGGGATAAAATGGAGTAACATTGTGGCCGGATATCACATCTGGGTGGCGAATATTTACAAAATTTGACACATAAAAGTAGATCGAAGAATGGTCGAAAGAGATAATTTTAATTTCGGAAATTTAGAGTTTTTTCGATTTGAAAGTTCAGTGCTAGTGTGCGCTGAACGCACGGAAAAATATGAAAAGTCTAAATGAAATGCTTAAATTACCCCCTCCCCCCAGCTCAGCCGAAATCGATTGAAAACATCTTCGAGAATGATTTTGAAATAGCGAGACAACGTTAGCCAAAATTTAATTCATTAAAAACATTGCACAACCCTCACATCTATAAACCTGTATATTGGTGTACACACAAAATGTATCAGGGTATGTTTGTCATACGGACGTTAAATATTAATACAGAAAAGAGAAAAAAAAATAACAAAATAAAGATGAGGAAATACTCCTAATTAGGGAAAAAACGTTCGTTCTGCTGCATTGAATTGACGGCTTTGATGCTCATTATTGTCGACAGAAATAAGTAAGATGAATGTACGAAAGGCTTAGCAAATGTAAAATTTAATTTAAACAATTTAAACAATTCATTTACCACAGGTGATACAAAGGTAGAATTTTTCTTAAGTCTAGTACAATGGTCAAATTTGAGTATAGCTACCTGTGGGCCCGAACAAGTTCAGCGACTTCTAGAGCATCCTACCATCACGTTATTCTAGGGTGTACAAAAATGTTTAACCTAGTTCACTTAACCTAGTTTCGCATTAGACTGATCATTGAGATAATTAACTGGATATTTTATGCTGTATTTTACATTATAGGTCAAATCGGCTATATTTAACAGTATGTTTGATAAAACGATTCAAAAGCAGACAGAAGATTGGTTATGGTACCCAAGGCAAGTTACATTATGACATTATCATTAGTTACATGTAGGAGGCAAGATTTTGACACGGTGATCTTACACGACTAGTATTCTGATAGGAAGTGAGACTCAAGATGTCTTTTGAATACTTTGTACGAATTACATTCACGGATCTCTGCAGGTATAGAGTTCCAAGTTTTGGTTCCAACGAAGAGGATACTGTGTTGCGACCGGGCCTTTGAATAATAAGGAAGCATGAATTTACTTCTATTTCGGGTTAAATGGTCGGGACGACCAGTTTGCGCAGTCAATATTTGTCTTAGGCTATCGTCGCCATCATTTCTTAATGTTTTGTGAATTAAATTACAGATGGAGATTTTGTAGAGATCCGAAAGTTTAAGTACTTGTAAATTTTCGAAAGAATCATTTGTGTGAGCATTATATTCTAGGATTTTTACCGCTCTGACAGCTCTTTTCTGCAGAGTAAAAATTTTGTTGGTTTTATTTTTATCAGTTCCGTGCCATGCTTCTATTCCGTATTGCAAGTATGGAGAAATGAGCGTTCGGTAGAGCATTTGTAAAGCTGTTTAGGCAGAAAATTTTTAACTTTATTTAAGATTCCGATTGATTTTGATAATTTAGAACTAATATGAGTGATGTGCTCTTTGAAGGTCAGATGTTTATCTATTATGATGCCAAGAAACTTACATGAGTTGGTTTCATCGATTTCACCTTCGCCAATTTTAATGTATGGGAGAGATACATCTTTCTTGTATGAGAATGTAATATAATTTGTTTTATCAATATTAAGGCCTTTTTTTATTAGTTTTGAGCCACGATGAAACCTCGTGAAGTTCAATATTTATACTCTCCACAATCATAGCAGGATTTTGGTTCGGAAGGACCGCAGAAAGCGTACTATCATCGGCAAAAAGTATGAAATTGAAAAATGATATAGATTTTACAATATCATTGATAAAAAACAAAAACATTAGAGACCCAAGAACAGGTCCTTGTGGAACTCCATGGCTAATTGTCTGTGGGTCTGATTTTACTTTTGATTATGATGATTAAAATGAAATAGTTTCTAATTTCTAACAGAAATTTCAGGAAAATTAAAATTTCTGGTAGGTGGGAAATTCAACCGAAATGCTGCAGGCCCTATGACAGAGATGCAAAATGACGTGACACATTTACTCTAAATTCTTTTACAGTTTTAGAGTTTTTGATATGCTGGGGAAGCTTGTTCCACAAAAATGCTCCAGAAACTGAGAGAGCTTTTTGTCCCACGTTAGATGAACGGTAGCTGACTAAGACATCATTCCTCCGATTTGGTTTTTTGTTTGGTATATTAGATGGAAAAAATTTTACCACCTCTGCATTACTTTGGGGGAGGTACAGAGAGGATAATGATAATGATAATGAAGGCATCTACGGATGCTTTATTTCCAATCAAGCCTGATACATATCACCTTGTACATTGGATTTTCAAATGCCTTACAACTAACGCCAGGACGCCATGACGCTTTCCCCCGGTCAAGACCGGTTCCCATTTCAGACACCTGGGTAGAGTGGGGTATTGTGCTTGGAATTTTTCTCCTATACCCAACAGAGAAAATCGCCACCGCCAGCGCTGAGTTTCGAACCCGGGTCTCTGCCGCACGGCGGCAGAACCTCTAGCACATGGCTATCGCGAGCGAGGAGAACATTCGTCGAGCTTTTTGGATCATGAATCTGTTCGGTATTGGGATCCAGTCGAGTTTTCTTAAAAGAGAGGTGACATAATCGTATTTACTGAAGTTTCCTTTGCATACCCCTTTGGCGGCGAAGTTTACACATTTTTGCAACTCTTCCTGACGACATTGAGGTAAATCTCCCCACACAAGACTGCAGTAGTCGAGACGCGATAAAAATAAAGACTGAATCACTAGTAATCTAGATTTTTCGTCAAGTGTGTTCTTAATGCGATGAAAGAACATTAAGGCTCCGTTAATTTTGTTGCACATTGCTTCTACGTGTGAATTGAAAGTCATATTTTTGTCAAACCAAACACCCAAATTTTTTACCTTATCTACTGCCCCCCAATGGGACGCCTGCTCGCGGTGGGGGCGCCAGTTCGTCGAACTGCGAAAGGTCCCAACCCTTCCTTGTTCTCGGGAGGCTGCCCCGGCGGCCTTCTCGGGGACGCGGCCAGAGTGCTGCCCTGGGCTTTGCCCGGCCTCCGAAGGAGGTACAATATACGCGCACACCAGATACATGCACTGAAGCACCTCTGGACTCTTCCAGAGGCCCATATAACCACACCCCTCTTCGCATCGGGCCGGACATGGTCTGGAGCGGCCCTGGCCGCGACGGACCCCTTCGAGCGGCCGTCGGGGCAAAACAACAACAACAACCTTATCTACTGGTTCAATTGTATCGTCTCCAAATGTAAGCTTGAATGGTGGTAAATTGTTAGTCGCATTCTGTGATCCAAAAATAATGCATTGCGTTTTACTTGCGTTAAGTTTGAGGCCATTATGGTCATACCACAATATCAGATTTCTCAGAAGGCTTTCAGAAACCATCAACTTGTTGCGTTAATAACATACTACAGGCATCACTTCGTTATTTTCAAGCTCGTACGTAAATTTCTGTATTTCAGCTATCAAAAGTAAATTAGGAACTATGTATGATAGGTCCTCTGTATCACCTGTGGTAAATAAATTGCTTAAATTGTCCACAGAGACTTCAACTTGGCTTGCAAATTTCCTCGACCTTCGACCTTTTCGAAACTCATTTAACTTCAAGTTTTCTTAGTCACAACGACTAAGGAAACTAATTAGTCACGACTGGCAGCGATGATCGATTTAGAAAGTAAATTAAAATCAACATCTAACGGTTGAACATTTTCGCGCGTTTTGACTCATAAAAGTACATGCATTTGGCAGTGTTCAGTATACATCGCAGTGCACGTCCACTCCATCAGTGTATCGAAATTAGTATTGAGACACGAGCTCAATGGTGCAAATGTTTGCTTCTAAGTTAGTTGATGTCGGATCATGGTTTTTTCAGCTTTGTGTAACAATATCTAATTTCTTACGCTCGGGAGTTTATAATGACAACATTATTTAAGTAGTCAATTTCACAAATTGTTCCATTCTCGTTGAAAAAGGTTTCGGTAAGCATTGTGCTACAATCCTCACCATGCTTTTACCTCCGGTAAATTCCTTTGTGCCAGCAATATTTATATAAGAAATGTCATACATTTTTTGAGTGGTAAAATATTTTCTCTAAGCTTATTATTTGGTATACTAGCCTCTGTCCTTATTCAAGTGTGACTTTGCAAAGTTCAAGCGAGTAGCAACATGACATAGTTTGTGGAGTGGGAGTCCTTCGAGGTTGGCATCCGTGCTGGCCTTCCTTGTTCAGACAACGCTGGATTGTGCGATTGTTCACGCTCGTTCCCTGAGCGTTCAATCTCTCGGCAATGTCGTCTAGTTTCACTCGTGGATTAGCGTTGACATCACGACACAATTTTCGAGAAGTTCTCACCGAAAGTTTTTGTTTGCGACCACGCCCAGGTAACGTTTCTACAGTACCAAATTTAGCAAACTTTTTTATAATAGATTGTACTTTAGATCTTGGGATGCTCAAACGCTTAGATATGTCGCCAGAACTATTTCCAGCTTTGTGGCAGTCAATAATCTTCTGTCTGAGGTCCACACCGAGTTCCTTAGTTTTTCCCATCGTGGCGCTAGTGTACGAACGACAAAGCCCTAAGCCCTACAGATCTGGCTCTCCATTAGCTCTGGCGCAATTCTAGAACGATCTCACATCATTGTGTCTAAAATGTTCAAGAACATTTTAGACACAATTTTTTTCAATAAAGCAGCATAACGGTAAATACTTCTCAATGAAATTTAATGTTCTCAATTGTTTGAATAATTTTGTCTTGTCGTGTTTCTGAAGTTCCGCTCGTTAAATCTTTCAAAAATAATACTATGTTCTAGAAACTTTGTATTATTGTCACTAATATGTGCTTCACACCCTGTGAAAATCTTATGGCTGTGGCAACAATAGTTTTTGAGTAATTTTAGAAAGTTTTGAAAGACGAGGGGTGTACGAATAATTTCAGCGATAACTGTATGTATATAAAGAAATCACTACGAGGAAATGCTGGGGCTGGCCAACAACTTTCATCTCCTCGAAAAGAACCGTACGTCATCATTTGAGAAATATGTTCTCTTGGATGAGCGCGCATGTGCGTGGTTCTGCGGTCCTCGCCGAAATCATTACCATCAACCGTAACAACGCAAACAGCCACCGTCTGAAAGCTTCATTCGTCCTCACACCCTCGGGCCTCGCGTCTACGAACGCCACGTCGCCGAGCATCCCTCGGCAGCCATTCTGCTAGATACTCCTTTTTCTTCTACGATTATATTTCAGTGTCTTTGTAATCTTAGTCATCTAGGATATTATTCAATTTATGTGCTCTTCGTGGCACAGCGGTTAAGGGACTTGTATGCTGGAAGTCGCGGGTTCGTTCCCAGCGCTGGCGCGGAGATTTTCCCCGTTGGGTATACGGGAAAGCTCAAGCACAATACCCCACTCAACCCAGGTGTCGGAAATGGGTACCGGCTTTACGGGGGAACCGACATGGTGTCCTATATATAGGGTTAGTTATAAGACATTTGAAAAACCAATGCTAAGATCATATGTATCAGGCTTGATTGGAAATAAAGCATCCCAAAGATGCCGATGTTAACCTAACCTAACCTTATGTAGATTGAATGAAGATATAGCCCCTTAGTAGTTCATTGCGATAGCGGGCCTTTTCCATCAGTCAATTGGAATTCAACTATCGTTGTAATAACGCGTTTGTTTGTTCTCACATGAAACGCATCGCCTTATTTAAGCTTGGGAGCCAGCACGCTCCAGAGGAGAGCCCGAGAAAGTAGCCCAGTAGCGAGTGGGAGACAGTCACACCCAGGGGTTTGCGAAAGGTAGTTATACTCACGAGTCGTGAGAGATTGCTCACCGAATTTTATATTGACTATGTGAGGCTACGAACACTGGCCACAAACCTTTGTGTTCCCCCCCTTCGGTTTATCACCTTTGGCGATGAACCCGCATTGCTGTAAATAACTATGAAGTGTTCAACCTACCCTCAAATCTCAACAACGCCCAAAATGGGATCTCAGCAGTTAAGTTAACATATTTACCATGTGTCTAACCAGCATCACGCTCGATACCATTATGATATATTCCAGTCGTCTGCGTTAATTGTGAACTTTCGTAATCTTTCGTGTCTTTAATTTCCTTTGTAAGTTAGGAAGAGCTGATGATGAGACGCACCTTTAATAACAGCCTTGAAAATACTGCTCAGGCTACACGCGTGCTGAAGATAAAGATAATAAATTAACTATAACGACCGTTATCAAATGATTAACTTACGATAAATATAAATATTGTTTTGCCCGAATATCGGGTTGGTGGCAACGAAATGATACCTAAAAGAACATGATTCGGTCGGAAAATATCAATTCAACTCTCGATGCGTTGTCACATTAGAGATAACTCATCAAGAGGAGGCTCATCACAATAATATGACGTACCAGGAAAAGGCATACATAACAATAACGACACAGCGGTGGGATCTGAGTTTTGCTATAATTTAAATGTTACTGTCAAATCTCACACCGAATCTATATCTCCGAATAAAAAAATATATATGCATTCAAATAAAACTTTAATGTTCGAACGATTAAAACTAATGTCTCTAATTTACTCATCTCCTCTTTCTCTCCATAACGAATATTCATTCGCAGGATGTCATCAAAACGATAAATTAATGCCAGGTGGTTTACAAGTGAGATAAAAGAAAAAAGAAACAGAAAAAAGACTAAATTAGAAACAACGCAATATGAGGAAAATGTATGAAAGACACAGTGTTACTGAGGATGAGTGACAGAGTACATGGAATGAGAACAGGGACCAGCAGAAGAAGGTAAAGAGAATGAAAATGAATCTAAAGTTAAAGAGGAGAAACGCCAAGTTGAAAATATAAGAAATAAGGGTCCGGACGGGATAAAACTTTGGTATAAATGTATGCAAGGTAATCATAGAGGGAGTGAAGTGCAAGTTGACGAATTAGTAGTAAATGGTTTCAATGTGCAAGATATGGTGCAAATGGTGAAAGCAGTTGGCTACTGGGAGCACATTGGCAGAATGAATAGGCAAGTGCAGGTAACAAATGAAGAACCCGTCAATTTTCTGATTGGTGAACATGAACTGCAAATGGAAGATGAAATCACTTGTGAGGAGATTGTAAGTTTTTTGAAGAGAGTGAAAAATGGAAAGGCATGTGGCCCTGATTGGATCTCACATGAGTTCTATAAATGCGAGGGGAGAGTGTAGTTAATATGTTAAAGGTTAGGTTAGGTTAACATCGGCATCTTTGGGATGCTTTATTCCCAATCAAGCCTGATACATATGATCTTAGCATTGGTTTTTCAAATGTCTTATAACTAACCCAATATATAGGACACCATGACGGTTCCCCCGTAAATCCGGTGCCCATTTCCGACACCTGGGTTGAGTGGGATATTGTGCTTGAGCTTTCCCTTATAGTATATTACACTTGTTCCAGTCGTCTGGTACTCTTTCACCCTTCCATATCCCATCAAATAAACCTTTTTTTCTCCCCGTGGTACAGTGGTTAAGGGATCGGGCTCGTATGTTGGAGTCGCGGGTTCGTATCTCCGCGCCAGCGCCGGGATACGAAACCGCGACTCCAACATACGAGCCCGATCCCTTAACCACTGTACCACGGAGAGAAAAAAATGGTTATTTGATGGGATATGGAAGGGTGAAAGAGTACCAGACGACTGGAACAAGTGTAATGTAGTTCTATTGCATAAGAGCATGGAAAAACTTGAAAATTACAAACCTATTGCTCTAGCTGACTCTGTATTTAAGATATTCTGTGGTATTTTGAATGATAGAATGAAAGAATGAAATACTTAGTTAAAGAAATAGGAGTCCTGGGAGAAGAACAGAATGGTCTCAGGTAAGATAGACGTGGTGAAGACAATCAGCTTGCAGTGAATTAAATAATTGAGCGAATGAGGAAGTATGAAAAGAAGGTATATTTATCATTCCTGAATATTGAAAAGACGTTTGGCAGAGTAGATCGGTTCAGGCTGTTGGAAATCTTGAGAAAATTTGGATTTAGTAAAAAGATAGTAAACATTGTGCAAAGTCTGTGTGAGAACACAAGCGCTATCTACAGGTTAGGAAATTTGGAAACAGGGCAAGAGAGGAGTGTAAGAGGAGTGAGACAGGGCTGTACTCTGTCTCCCTGTTGTTTGGATTGTACACAGAAGAATCAGCGGTTCAACTGAGAATGAGTGCTTTAGGTCTGAAAGTTGGTAATGAGAAACTGAGCTGTTTAGCAAACCTGAGCATGAACTACAAAGGATGCTTGATATTTTGAATGGATATGAAACAGATTTCAAGATGAACTTTGGTGCCGATAAAAGAAAGGTCATGGTTATAAATAGTGATGAGACTGAAAGAGAGACTTTGGAAAACTGGGGAAATCAGAATATGTAGAAGAAAAGAATACAAATATCTAGGTTGCATGATGAGTGAAGATGGATGCACTAGAACTAAGGGTGAGAAAGGGGCAAAAGTAATGCAGTGGAGTGGACGGTTAATTAGTGTGGCCATATACAGAGCAAACAAGTATGAATGTGTGAGAGGAATGTGGATGTACATTGCTGTACCTAGTTTCATGTATGCTATGAGTAGGGATGTGACAATATGCAGCGTAAAATATGTTGCATATTTGCTATGCTCGCCGTGGCACAGTGGTTAAAGGATCGGACTTGTATGTTGGAGTCGCGGGTTCGTATCCCGGCGCTGGCGCTGCGATTTTCCCCGTTGAGTATAAGGGAAAGCTCAAGCACAATACCCCACTCGACCCAGGTGTCGGAAATGGGTTCCAGCTTCACGGGGGAACCGTCATGGTGTCCTATATATAGTGTTAGTTATAAGACATTTGAAAAACCAATGCTTAAGATCATTTGTATCAGGCTTGATTGGAAATAAAGCCTCCCAAAGATGCCGATGTTTGTTTCTTTTGTTTGTTTGAACATTAACATTTCGAAACAGTAACAATTATAATCTGAATGAGTTAAGGACGATGATAACGAACGAAAAATGTAATCCAATCCAAGTTTGATCCTGAAGTATTAGTTTTCACGAATGCAAGGAATATTTTTTCCCCTCGTTTATGCGAGAAATATTTTTTAGCATCAAATTCGAGGGTTGCACTTAATAACTGCGTGGTATTTTAGATTTTCAAAAACAAATCTTCTACGATTATCTGCCAGCAAAGTTTTATGCAGCGAAAACACCCGCTCGACATCGCAAGAAACAAGAGGAGCAAAGGTGAAGCAAATAAGTTGGGAAGGTGAATATTCCTTAATGGATTCATCCATTGCGTCAAGGGTCTCACGAGTCAAAATTGAGTTGATTGTTTTTATATTTTCAAAGCCTTTGTTTACCACGAAAATGCATTTTAACTTTTGATACTACTTTTTAACATATCTGTTCTTCAATATTTCCTCTAAGATATCCATTAATTTTATTGCTTTCGAAGTAGGAAGTCCCTGTGTTTCTAGCTCCTTGATAGTAGAGTTTACCACAGAAACTGTGCTATCAATGACTGCAAAACTTACTGGTAATTGAGAGTCTTCCATTAGATTCTGGCCCTCTTTGATGCTATGCGCTTCATCTTGTTCAAAGGACATGAACACAGGGTGTACTTCACCGTGATGCATAGTGAAATATTGGACAGCGTTCAACCAAGTTCAACCCATGTCCGCATGATGTTGCGGTGAATATCGAGAAGATATGATATATGTTTTTTTTTGTTTTTGTTGTTCCTATGCGGTAACTTGAGTTTTCTTAAAATTTCTTTTAGGAAATTGTCACCATTGGTGTTGGAGGAAGGGGAGTGTTGGAGCAAGTTCCTTGAATCGTTGCACTCACTGTGGAGCTCTGACAAATGCGCATTTCGCCGCAGATATAAATCGAGTCGATTCCCATCAGGAGAGCTTGCTCTCATTAATTCCGCCACTCTGTAAAAACCGTGAACTAAACAGGTTATGTGAATCATTTTTGGAAAAAGGACGTGCTATCCGTTCATAGCTTTTATCATGCACGCTGCAGCATCTGTACACACGAGAAGCACGATTTCGTCCAGGATTTACTCGGGCCATATAACCTGGAGAGAATCTGTGAAAAATACCGCCAGAGACAAATGGTTGACCACTGGTAAAATTCCAATATTAGCCAAGTAGCATTAGCCCCATTCTGACTGAACATCCAAAACACCAAACACAAAACAAGCAACATATCGTTTTTCGACATCAGTACTTTCATCCCCGAGGCTCATATTTTGTGACCGGCAGCTTTTTGTCGAAGGGAATTCAACTTAATCTTATACATATCTGACAAGTAATATTTCCTCAATGTGGTTTGATCTGGAATCTCTTTACCTGTGAATATGTTGTGAATATGTTTACCTGTGAATGCACCAGCTTTCTCAGAAAGAAAGTTCCAGAAATTAACACTGCTCAATTTGTGAAGAGGTATGTCACTAGGAACTAAGGCGGTACACAACTCGGCATTGAATGTGGAGCATCTTTTACGAACACTGCGCGAAGATGTTGTGAGTGTCTGACTTTTTAGGCTTGTTCACATATTTGTCAATCATGAGTGGTAACCGGCTTACACTGTATCTCCATTTTATCCCATGTACCCATGTCCGCATGATGTTGCGGTGAATATCGAGAAGATATGATATATGTTTTTTTGTTTTTGTTGTTCCTATGCGGTAACTTGAGTTTTCTTAAAATTTCTTTTAGGAAATTAAAAAACCATTCCATTTATACGTATTTCGAAGTCCTTTTTCTATTCCTTATCTCTGTTCAAGTTATTTCTAACGATTCAGCAGAGCTTTGGCTGTCATTTTAAATTTGGAAAGAGCAAGATTATTTTTCATGTTTATTAGCATTTTTCTTATATTCATTTTGAATACGTATATATATGAATATGTGTTGGTGTGTGCATGAGTGTGTACGTGTGCGCACGCAAACATAAATGTCTATGTATCAGTGTACACATGCACTCGTTCGCACATATTTATGCGCACATGTACATATATATGTTTCTATTTCTACTTTTTGCGTAAAAAGCAAAACCTCAAGACACATTACATTTTACCTAAAGCTCTACGATCAGTTAACACTGAACCAAATTCCAGAAATAGACAAATTGATTGCGCTAGCTTAATGATTAATAAATCGATCTATCACGACCCCGAAGGGCATTTCTGTGAATAGAAGAAATTAAAAGTATAAAAAGACAAATGAAATAAAGCGCTCGTGCAAAAATTATCTCTACATTTGTATGCCGAACAAGCCATGCATTTCATTTTGAATGTAAGTTTGTTTACGCATTTCTAGATGTGCGTGCTGTGTTGCGCGATGTTCTTTATAAATTACTTCGTGACTAACCTTTTCTCAATACTTGATTGTCATTTACGATGGTGTTTCAATCTGCTCCGGTATAGCGTTTTTTGTATTTTTCCTACTTGGATGATCTTATAAATAATTCGAATACTACTAAAGAATTCTTCGAAACTCCCAAGTTCTTAGTTTAAATTATCGAAGTAGGAAAAAAAAGAAGACAAGGGGCGCTATGCCGGAATCTCTTGAAATATAAAATATCCTAAAGATGATATTTTTCATTTCTCATTCAACTACCCTTGACAGAGTTAGACTATTAGCACGCCACGTATGGCTTGTCTATTAGTACGCCTCGTATATTTTGTCTATTTATATGCCTCGTATGGTCTATCTATTTGTACACCTCTGATAGTTTGTCTATTAGTACACCTCGTATAGTTTGTCTATTATTATGCCTCGTATGGCTTATCTACTTGTACACCTCGGATGGTTTGTCAATTAGTACTCCTCGTATGGAACTTTTGTTTTAGGATGTCCTATATTAAGAAACTTTTAAAAGCCAATATGTTGGCATGTATCTCATGTGGCAACTTGGAAATTGTAATATAGCGAGTAGTGTGAGTTCTAGTTAGAGAGACCAAAAGTTGGCAACGCTCGAGAGAGCAACACTCGCAAGTCAGTCTGCTAGTGGCCTCGGGTTCAACAACAAGTAAATGTTGACCGAGTGTGTATATAATTACCTACTGTGGTTGGTATCTAACTTCTTAAGTTCTAAACTAATGTACTAATTCTATTCTACTCTATTCTATATATTCCCGTCTATCTCCGCTCTACTCTTGCTAGCCACAGTACTGCAAATTGAGTATTAAGTTAAGGTATCCAAGAGGTGAGTGAACTATTTACCTAAATTGCTGTCATTGCATTGTTTATGTTGGTCAGCACTGGGACCGTGTTGTGTCTATGTGGAACCTATACTGTGCTCTAGTGTAGGGTTACCTAATCTATTATACTGGCGACGAGATGTTGGTAGAACTGCTGGGAATGACTAGTGAGGGAACATAGAATTTGCCTAGTGAATTTTTTTTTGTTATTGTTGTTCTGCTCACTGATGTTGCTAGACTGGCTAGACTAGTGAAGAAACTCAGAATTGATCAAGTGATTGTACTATTTGTGCTGTGAAAATTTTTTTTTTACTTTTCACAGTGTGTTTGACTTACTAAAAATTCAGTATGCCATTGATAGGTTCAGTGGGAGAATTTAATCCTGTAGAGGAAGAATTTGGAGACTATGAAACTAGATTACACTGCTATTTTTTAATAAACAAAATAGGGGAAAATCAAAAAGCCCCCACCCTAATTTCACTAGTGGGTCCTAAAATTGCTAGGTTGATAAGGGACCTTATGTCTCCGAAAAAAGTCCTTGATGCTACTTATGATGAGATTGTGGAAGCGTTGAGACGGCATTTTAAGCCAACAAGAAATCAGATCTTTGAGAGGTTTAGGTTCCATAAGCGGAACCAGAGACAAGGGGAAAGCATTGCTGATTTTGTGGCTAGTTTGAAAGCCCTTTCTCATACCTGTAATTTCAAACAGGAAGTGCTAGAAGAAACCTTACTGGACAGACTAATTTTGGGTGTGTCCAGTAATGAAATTCAAAATTGCTTGCTGAATGAAGCTGGCCTGACATGGCAAAAGGCCATGGATCTAGCTACTGCTAAAGAAACCACACTGAGAGAAACAGTGGAGTTGAGGCAACCAAATTCAATTCTAAATGTAGGTCAGAGCAGAGTTAAGCAAACTGCGTACAAGCCTCAGGGCAAGACTCAGGCACAAGCTAGCCCCAAATCAGCATGCAGCGGCTGTGGTGGTTTGCACTGGCGTAGAGATTGCCCCTATAAAGACAGTAATTGTCATGGTTGTGGCCAAAAAGGTCATCTAAAAAATGCTGTTTTAAACTAACAAAAGGGGAGAAATCTGATAAAGGCAACAAAAATAATTTTGTGCATGCTATGCATGAAAAAAGGGGGAGGGAAAACCACCCTAACCCTAATGGAACTAGCAACGGAACCAGTGCAGACTACCCAGCCCCCAATCAAGGATGTTATGGGGAAATATTTCCTTTAGCCGAAGAAATGAAACCCCCAATCAAAATAAAATTATTACTAAATGGTGTGCCATTAGAGATGGAGGTAGATACAGGTGCTGCCAGGTCTATCCTTTCAATGGCCACCTACTCTAAAATACCAGCTAAGTCAAGACCCGAGCTGAGACCTTCTGATGTTAAGCTTAGGACTTATGGGGGAACCCCACTAGGGATTTGTGGGGAGATTAGGGCTAACATCCAGCGTGAATCTGGTAATATGGTTCCTCAGCTAGCAACTATTGTGATTGTAGACAGGGAGGGGCCAGCTTTGCTGGGTAGGGACCTGATTGATTCCCTTGGGCTAACTATAGTAGCAAATGAGGTCAACAAATTGATCACTTGCCCTGAAGAGTTAGCAAATAAATTCCCCGACCTTTTTCAACCAGGTCTAGGTTGCTTTGAGGGAAGGAATTTCAAAATAGAAGTGGATCCAGCCGTACCACTAAAGTTTTGTAAGGCCAGGAACGTGCCTTACACACTGAGACCTAAGGTGGAGGCAGAACTTGATAGACTGGTGCAGGAAGGTATTCTCACCTCTGTACAGTACTCAAGATGGGCAGCGGCTATCGTCCCTGTGCTCAAGGCTGATCAAAGCATCCGAATATGTGGGGACTACAAACTAACCGTCAACAGAGCCACTAGGCTTGATACCTACCCTATACCCAGAGTGGAAGATCTATTTAGCGGGTTAGCAGGAGGAGTTATATACTCCAAGCTAGATATGTCTCAGACATACGCTCAACTACCCTTGGATGAAGACTCCAAGGAACTCACGGTAATAAACACCCACAGAGGTTTATTTGCCTACAACCGTCTCAGCTTTGGAATTGCGTCCGCACCTGGAATCTTTCAGCGTGCCATGGAAGGACTATTGCAGGGCCTCCCAGGAGTGTTCTGCTACCTGGATGACGTCCTGGTGAGTGTCACTAATGAGCAAGAGCACAACAAGCGTCTCTATCAAGTCATATCTAAACTACAGGAGGCAGGGCTAAAACTGAAAATGGATAAATGCCAAATCGGAGTGCCACAGGTATCCTACCTTGGATACCAAATTGACAAGGATGGATTGCACCCCACTGCAGAGAAGGTAGCAGCAATCCAGAATGCACCAGCTCCTACTAATGTGACTCAACTGAGAGCCTACCTTGGGCTGTTAAATTTCTATAGGAAATTTCTAAAATCATCTGCAACCATGCTGGAGCCCCTAAATACCTTACTGAGGGATAAAACCCCTTGGAAATGGGATGCAAGTCAGGAGAGAGCTTTCCAGAAATCTAAACAAGCCCTCCTGGACTCTCAGACTCTAGTCCACTTTGACCCTCAGAAACCCATAGTGGTAGTGGCTGACAGTAGTGCGTATGGTGTGGGAGCGATGCTGTGTCACCTTATTGATGGGATTGATGTCACCTATTTTGCCTCCCGAACTCTAACAGCAACAGAACGCAACTACTCTCAAACTGAGAAAGAAGCCCTAGCTATGGTGTTCGCACTTCGAAAATTTCATTGCTACCTGTGGGGACAGGATTTCACTGTGGTTACGGACCACAAACCTTTGTTAGGACTATTTGATCCGGGTAGAAGCATTCCTCCGATGGCATCCGGGCGCATTCAAAGGTGGGCTTTACTACTGCAGTCCTACAAGTTCACCTTGCGTCACCGGTCTGGCGTGCTGTTGGGCACGGCTGATGCTCTCAGTCGTCTACCTTTGACAACTCCCGAGGAAGCCACACCTATTCCTGCGGAATGGACGTCCTTAGTAAACTTCCTCGAGTCAGCTCCAGTCACCAGCACCCACATCCGCGACGGCACCCTAAGGGACCCAGTACTTTCAAAGGTATACAAATACTGCCAAGTAGGCTGGCCTTCGATGATAATTGGTGACCCTGATCTCGCTCCGTATACTAGGAGGCGAGACGAATTGTCCACACAAAATGGCTGTGTGCTCTGGGGAGCAAGAATTATTGTACCCCAAGCTCTCAGACAAGCCATTGTGGACGAACTTCACTCTGGCCATGCTGGATCATCCAGGATGAAGGAGTTAGCTCGCAGCTATGTATGGTGGCCGCTGCTGGACAAAGATCTAGAAGAAACGACCAAGTCATGCAGCGAGTGCCTGAGCACTCGAGCTGCACCAACGAAAGCTGAACTCCATCCGTGGGAATGGCCTGCGAAGCCTTGGCATCGCATACACATTGACTACGCGGGCCCAATGGATGGAAAATACTATCTAGTGATCGTGGATGCACACTCAAAGTGGGTTGAAATTTTTCCCACGACTACTACAACCTCTAGCGAAACGATCTCGTGCCTGAAACACACTTTTGCAACCTTTGGATTTTTGGTAACAATTGTCTCGGACAATGCAACGTGTTTCACATCGGCGGAATTCCAAGAATTCGTGAAGGCATGTGGTATGCGGCATATTACAAGCGCACCATATCATCCTTCAACAAATGGACAAGCAGAGCGTATGGTACAAACGCTCAAGAAGAATATACGGAAGTCAACGGAACCCCTACGCCTAGCACTAGACAGGTTTCTATTCAACTACCGGCTGACACCCCACTCAAAAACAGGTGTTACGCTGGCCGAACTGATGTTCGGCAGGAAAGTTCGCTCTCGTCTTGATCTGCTTTGGCCGTCAGAAGCAATCGCGTCCAAAGTTGCTCAACGCCAGGACGCTCAGAAAAGATACCACCCAGGGTCTCGCGCGGTTGATATTCCGCCGGAGTCACCTGTGATGGTCCGTCAATACACGCCGGGTTCCGTAAAATGGACCCCTGCTACCACCATTGAGAAAACAGGCCCGGTATCCTACAAGTGCCAACTGAAGGGGGGAGAGGTCGTTCGTCGACACCAGGACCAAGTTATTACCTGCTCGAACACCATCCCTGAACCCTTGGAACAACCTACGGAGGAAACCGTTGTGTTTCCACAACCTGCTCAAAATTCATACCCACCACCTCCGACCAATGAACCTGACTTCGAAACACCTGAGTACCCGATTCCCACCCAGGAGGCTAGGATGCACGAGCCTCCAAGTGCTAGCATCTCAAGCAGGTCAACCTGGGCTCGGAAGCCTGTGGTGAGAATGGACCTTTAGGATTGACTATATTGAATAAGGGGACTGGGGATACAGGGAGGGGTTTCTAATTAAGGAGGGAGGGGTGTAATATAGCGAGTAGTGTAAGTTCTAGTTAGAGAGACCAAAAGTTGGCGACGCTCGAGAGAGCAACACTCGCAAGTCAGTCTGCTACTGGCCTCGGGTTCAACAACAAGTAAATGTTGACCGAGTGTGTATATAATAACCTACTGTAGTTGGTATCTAACTTCTTAAGTTCTAAACTAATGTACTAATTCTATTCTACTCTATTCCATATATTCCCGTCTATCTCCGCTCTACTCTTGCTAGCCACAGTACTGCAAATTGAGTATTAAGTTAAGGTATCCAAGAGGTGAGTGAACTATTTACCTAAATTGCTGTGTCAGTGCATTGTTTATGTTGGTCAGCACTGGGACCGTGTTGTGTCTATGTGGAACCTATACTGTGCTCTAGTGTAGGGTTACCTAATCTATTATAGAAATAAACGTTTTTTCTTTTCTTTTCTTTCTTTCACGTGTGTGAGCATCGGGACTGCCAGGTCCAGGTTGCCTAGATCCACGTTGACTCGGCCATGGCTCACTCGGGCCAAGTTGATTTGGCTCTGGTCGATTTGGGCCTGGTTGAGTACATCCTGGTCGACTAAATTCTGATTGCCTCAAACCATTTTCGCTAGACCCATTTCCGCCAAATTCCATTTAACTTAATACGGGATTACCAGACTCGGGTTCCTTCGACTCAGGTTGAACGGATTGACCGTGGATGTGAGCAGATATGCCAGAATCATTGTTGTGACTTTCCTGGTGAAGGGCCTTCCTTTTTATATGCCCTGCTGTTCTCGAATGTTTAGTAACCAAATACCTCCGCGAACAGGACACCTGAAAAAAAGCATTCAAAATAAAACTACAGACCCATGTAAAATCCTATTTGTACCATATGCATATCAACTGTCAGTGAGAAATATCAGAAATCTTTTAGATTTATTCCCTGCATTATTATTCATGCGCTTTATATAGTTGTAGTTTTGAATTAAGTTTTTCACCATTTCAGACATTGTAATTAGTTATGCAAGAGCAATTCATATCCTTCGATAACAATAATTTGATAAAGTGTGCACTAAGCCCAACATGGTTCTACGTGACAATGTTCAGAAACTAAAACCTTGTACAATGCAAAACTTCTCTAGCATGTTCTCTATGAGAAAAATAGTTCTGTATTTCACTTGTTTCTTGTAATAAATGCAATAGAGAAATCCTTCCTAGGCTTGAAAATTTTCAAATTCTTTAGAGTAGTCTAGAAATGAGGCTTTTGTCTTGTTTACTTTCAGCATGGTTGTAGATTACTACTAGCCGTACTAATCTCAAATGCACTTCATAAGGTAACTATATCTAGAAATTGTTGTGCTAATTCCCGCAAAATTAAAATAAACTTTTGAAGTAGCTGTAGCACCTTACAATTTTAATTGATTTACGAAAAATTTAAATCTAAAAAATTGTTCGTTATACAAAAAGAATTATTATATAAAATTGGATGAAAGAAGAAAAGAATTTAAAATTAATGGGAAGGTTTTACTAGGTTTCGGCTTACTACGACTTCCAGTTATTCATGCATGTTCGTCATATTTTATGCTGTTCTGAGAAAAATATGCGATATGCCCACACTGAATAAATACTTGCTGGCATTTTTTATGCAATCTAAAATATGCTCAAAAGCATATGTATGCAATATGCTCGATGTCACATCCCTAGCTGTGAGTGCTCTAGCCTGGAATCGAAGTGACCTTGAAAACTGGATGTGATGCAAAATAAGGTGGAGCGCCTAGCATTGAGCGCTCCAAAATGGACAGCTACAGAAGCTATTAGATGTGACCTATAGGGTAGAGAGCCTATTTTCAGAACGAATGATAAAAGCTGTGTGGAATTATGTGAGAATTGAGAGAAAACAGAATCGCAGGTGAGTAAAGCAAATATATGAATGGAATCCGAGTGTAAGCCATTGGGAGAAAATGTGTTGGGGGCATGATAGGAAACTAAGTAGGCAAAAGATAATTTGTGTAAGAGTTAGGAGACCTGTGGATAACTGGCTTCTAATGGATGTTGGAGGTGAAGGACCAGAGTGGGACTGTAAAAGGTGGGGAAAAAAGAGATTGAGAGACGACCAAAAGAGTTTAGATGTACAGCATGACGCGAAAGCTTACATTAATCTGGTATATGCGAAAAAAAGTGCCTAAGTGTGAGATGTTCTATGATGGTAGTTCTGGAAGCCTACTATTTGTTTGCTATGAGGTGTAAGGCATTGAGAGAATAGACGCACATGGAGGTGGAATAAGAAACTTGAGTGAGAATAATAATAAATTATGTCGGCAGTGTGATACGGGAGTGGAGGAAACAATTGAACATTTTGTGCTGAATTGTAGTACGTATGAGCAAGAGAGTTCCATGAATGTGGTATTTGAGCAGTATGTAGAAAGATTATAAGATTATAAGATTATAAGTTAGTTTAAGCCTCCCTAACCGCTACAAAAAAGAGCGTATCGAAGAGAGGAAGGAGGAAGGCACCATTTAGTATGGAGATAAGAGAATGAGGAATCTATGCAGAAGGGGCATAGAAACAGTAAAGTTGAGAAAGAAGTTCACGAAACAAGATAAAATTTGAAGAAGAAAGTCAGAGGTGCTGAAAAACAGGACAGTAGTGAACCGAAAAAAGGTGGTCCTTGACATAACAAAAAACATTTTATTTCAACAAAAAGAAGGCCTACCTAACTCTCAGCTCGGGCCCTCACATTTTTCCCCTGGGAGCGCTAATTCCCATAGATACAATATCTGTATCCCCCTGAGGGGGCAGTATGTAGAAAATGAGTGGTTTACCAGATATGGTAAAGATGATAGTGGTATGAGCTGTATTGCAGGATTGGATCAGGAGTGTTATTTGGCTATAATTGATGCTATGAAAATTTTTCTTGTACGTACCTGGAGGAAGAGACTGACTGGAATGAGCTAGTCATGTAGAGTGGGCTGTAGTGACCCACCATGCCTGTGGGTGGTTTTGACGTACTGGGTATCCCAGTGATGCCGTCCAATAGCAGCTTGTGACAAGGATTTGGAAATCCTGATTAGTCAGTTGGACAAGTCTGGTACACAGCCGCTGAATTTTTGCTTAAATATTGAAGTATTGCGGAGAGAATTTTAGGCCGTTACAAAGGCACCGACACTGTCGGCCCTCACTTTCAAGTTCAAGTGCTTAGGCTGATATTTTTCAAGTGCACGTGTCCTTCGTTGGGCTTTTTACTCAATACGAAACAGCTGTACAATGCATCCACGCAAAGCTAGCGTCGCGTGACTTGACAATGCTCAATTCTATCCAGAGAACGCGAGTTCGGTTCAGACTTGGTAGCTCTGCGTCTTCGTAACGTCGTTCAGTCGAGTATGAAGAGGCGGGTGTGTTGATTATAACGAGCGCTAGATTGGCTATCTCTGGTGCAATACATGAATCAACCCTCAGAACCATGCTTGGCCCATTTCTGTACAAATACATTCCACGTAGGAGAGTTTGCAACACCATTTTGGGACTCGTCGTCACCTCATTGTTACGTAAATTTGGATCTATGTATAAAAGATGCTTAGGATTTTAGCACATTGGGAGGGTTATACTGAAAGCTTACTGAGCCGAAATTTCGCTCTATTTACTAGTGCGTTCACGCAATTTTCGTAAACAGGGGTGTATATTTCAACAAAAAACTCAGATTGTTATTAATCTAACAAAATAAATAGGCGATGAAGCGTCAGTGACCGATGACTTAGAAACACCTTAGTAGTGCTAGGTATAACTGATTATCAGAGCTATTCGAGGATTATTCACTTGTCTTACTAGTCACGAACTTTTGAGTGAACCGAGACCGCCCTCAAAACTCGCTACCCAGGTGTAGCTGACCTGAAAGTTACATCGGATACTGTACTTAGAGTAAAAAAAGGCATAAAACGACGATTTAGTATCATGTTTATTGTTAATGTTCATTTTATGGAAGCGTAATAAAATTCACACATAAACGGCAAAATGCAATTAGTATTAGCTATCACGAGTGTGAGCTGTCAGCGTCATAGGCACGCAACGTATTTCAGTTAAAAGAACTATTGAATTCCTAATCAAAAAATACACATTTTTTTACCAATTTGGGGAGTAAAATTCAAAGAGAGGGGGAAATAAGCGCTGAAGCTTTCAAAAAATTATTTTTATGAAGAAATACAAAGGAAAAATTATACGTTATGAAGAACACCTCACAGCACTCGATAATCCAACGACCTCATTCAGTGAACACATACAGCAGACACTCATCTGCTATCACAATGACAGCTCTGATGTTATTGAACACAAAACGTCGCCAAACATCAGAATACGACAACGCACTCAAGCTTTCCAGAGAATACTGCATCCTAAGGAATGTCCACAGTAACCTTAACTCTCACTGAATTCACGGGTAAAAAACTCCAAATTGATCTTACGTGAGTGATCAACGCACCTAAAATAGTTGAGCTTTTTTACGCACAAACACGAACATCAACAATTCGTAGATGCACAAAAGCCTAACATCAATACTAAAACTTCCAAGCCATTTTTTTTAATTTGAAACACTTCCTTCGAATATGAGTTCTGTAAATTGTTCAAGATTGAGAACAAAAATTTGATTCAAGGTATTGCTGAAGAACTTCAAACGAACACTCCTGCTAAACTTATTTCAAGCGTTTTTACTTTGGAGACGCGAGCTCCCAAACGTCGCGGTAATGCCGTACACGATTCCATTTCGTGGTAATAAGAATACGTATCAATAGAACATAAAGCACATCCAAACCATTGTATTATCGAGGAGAAAGTCGTCTCTTCTGAATGAACAAACATGTTGAATGTTTTTCTTTCATTTTTAAATATCCATACATGAGGACCCAAAATTTCAGTTTCCCAAAGGTGTCGCTTGTGCAGCACACGACACCACCCGAGCACCGCCTGGGAGCACAAAGTGACCCTCTGCTTCACAGCGATATCTGACGTTACTTCATCGCATGAGAACTGCCAGCGTTTCTTCCTTCCAGTGAACATTACCGTATGATCTCAATAAGAAACTAGAATAAGGGACAACACACTCGCGAAGAAGTCGCCAGCATAAGACCGCCAAGGTAAAAGAGAGTAAGAGAAAAATAATGCCAAGGTAGTTATGAAACCCCACCTAGAGTACCACAGCAGATGCGTGTAAAAACTGACGCTCACGTACACCAGTCTGTGGAAAAGAACTAGACTTCAAAAACTTCACACCACGTTTTCGATTCAGAATTCTACTTCACATCTCATTTATGAGAAAAATTTCTAACGATAAGAACATTGAACTCATAATACAATATATTCTTCACTCAAGAAAAAAATAGCAGTGGCGCAGTGTACCAGTATAGAGGTGAAACAGAAAAAAGTTTACTCCCTTTTCAATGTATTGATACCTCAAAGACTTGTTAGTATGTGTAATTTGTATCTCTATCATGATCACCATTTCAAGACGCAGAGAAGTGATTCATAGAATAACATTCGATACTAATATTGAAGCTTGGAGGAAAATTTCAACTTGCAAGGCATGTCGCAGCTGTGCGTAATTTTCCTACCTCAAAGTATGTTAAGAATTTGGTGTAATAAATGAATGAAACATGATTTCATCGTTCTAACATGTTTTTGGTCAAAACTGAATTGAAAATTTTCTTTCCTTTCTGAAAGCTGACCTGGTTTAAAACAGTTTCTAATTACTTTCTGATCAGGAGATTCTTTCGAGTAAAATATTACACTCGATGCCGTTAATGTTTTTACATCAAACGGTTCATCCAAGGGGGATATGGAACCATCATCTACAAAAACAAAGTAGTAAACATTACCCTCATGCGTTACGCAAGAGTATTCGACGACCGAAGCCGGTAGTATGAAAAACCGGAAATTTTGGAAGAGTGAGCAAAACACTAGTACTTTTAAAGCACCTGCAAGCACGGTTCCCACACAGCAAAGAAAGACACCGCCATATTTTGCCTTGAAGAACGAGCAGCAGGACGGCACAGGCGGCATCGCATCGCTTTGTGGTGCGGTGACGCAGGCCCTCCTACCAGGACACCCCCCGTGTAAACAGCCAATAATTATCAACATGAAAACTCGCAGGAAAATATTCACATCATTAAAATCACACATAGCACAATTCAGTCAAAAAAATTACCATGTCAAACTGAGCAGAAGTGAAAATTTAAAATTGCACCTCATGAATCGAGAAAACCCTGAAAAGTATGAATGATCACAACACAAGACGATAAATTGAAGACAAAGTTGAACATGATGAAAAACTGTGCGCTAGGCTAAGCAGATTATATCATGTACTTATACAAACAGATAACTCTCTAGGAGACACAAGAATAAGTAAAATATATCACTAATTGATTTACTGAGGCCTATACAAACATAAACACAGAGGTACAATTCATCTCAGGCGATAATAAAAACGTTTGGTCCTCAACCACGAAGTAATGAAGACTCGCAGTTCGTTGCTACAAGCGCTGGAGCTGAAAGCACGCTACCGAATAAAATCTCTGAAAGCACTTAGCAACAGACGTTACACCTACAGCGCTAATGATGAGCAGGTGAGCCAGAGAAAGTGCTGGTGGATAACCACCATATGCCATAACTGACAAGAAAATGAAAATATACGAACGTCTAAAAATATTTCAATAAATTCTTTAAAAAGTATAAACAAAGACAAAAAATGGGAAGAAAAAAATTGAGCTTCTCTAAGAAACAATATGTACTTCGCCGATTCACGTTGAACTAAGGCAATAATGAAAAAAAAAACATTAGAAAAATGTTTTAAAAAACCCGATGCGCACCGTTTATTGAGAGGGAATGGCTCAGACACATGAGTGCAGAGAAGAAATAGCTAGTCAGAGACATAGAGGAGGTACCGGGGAGGCGGGCGAGGGCACAGAGCTGACACGCTGCAGACTAGACGCCAGAGAAGCGGCAGCAGGCGCGGCTTCGTCACACACTTGAGCTACAAGCAGACCTGCTATCGCCGCACACTTGCAATATTAAATAACTCAAAGAAGGTAAAAGCTATACGTTCGGCTTCAGCTCTTCTCAAAAATGTATATTTATTTAAAGGTATGGACTTGCTTCCTTAAAAGTTTAGAGTTCAATTATTAAAGAATTCAACCCTTATCTTCACATAAAGGCCAAGGTCCAAAATATTGAAATTAAATACTACCAACTTAACATAAGTTAGTCACAAAATTCTAAAGTAACATCAGATAAAATTAATTCTGCGCTTGTAAACGACTCCAATACCTTGAACATTACCAAAATATTAAGCAGAAAAACAAGACAAGCAAAACCGTAAATAAAAGTTCTCTCAGGTCATGGTAACGCTCAAACGTTTCATATAATTCTTTAATATATATATATAAATTTATCTGCTCAATAAGCGAGACCATTATTGTGCACAACTGTGATCGAAAGTGCGCTCTCATCTACACAAGGTATTACGACTTATGCGTGTAATATTAATTATGTAGAGAGCCAAGACGAAAATTCCCTGGAGTGGAGCTCGACGTACATCATCAGTCAGAGGTGGCGCGCCTTCCTCGCTCAGGGCGAAGGCACGCAGGGCGCTCAACGCCGGGAATAAAATATTCATTCAATTTGCAATGGAATAGATGAAGAACTGTGAAGAGTTGAATGGCATCGCTTCCAGTAAAGCATAACCTGAAAACTTTAGATACTATTTTACGAGAATACCTTGATGCCCTCAATGTACGTTTTGACTGCAGGTCCACTCATATTTACAGGATTCCTTCGCAGCCTCACGCAGTAATAATATATACAAGAGCGAGTATATAGACATGGGCAGAGCAACATTAAACAGGATTGTAGGGCAAGTGAATAAAAGCCATAAAACGGTAACCATTAGACCAAAATACTGTACAAGTGTCAGCAAGCATGATATTTGACGCACTAGAAGCTTCATTGGACCGTGTCACGAGCAGACTATGCAATGCATTGCAAGGCCGCCATGCGCAAAAGAAAGAACGACTCACAAACTGATAATTGCTGGACATCAAATTAGATAAGCACCAATACAGTGAGACTAATACAACTTCAGATGAATTGATGACCACAGACATGACCTAAAAGAAGTTGTACTGCATAACCTCTTGAAAAGCCCATCAAATAAATCGGAAAATAAAAATATGAAACGAGTTCAAAATAATTTGAAGCGTGGTTGCAAGCCCACTCGGTATTATAGCTAAAAGACATTCACTATTAGCGATGCAAAAATGTGAATTTCCTTCTTTCTTCAAAAATAGTTTTCCTTTACTGAAAATCGTTGAACCGAATCACAAGTTGGGTGGCTTCGCTCCGGACTAAATCACGGTCAGATTGAGCCAAAATTCAAATATACCGAAAGAGTTGGTGGAGTAGAAAGTCATCAGAAGGCGCTTGTCTCGTGACCTGCTAATATGTAGAGGTTCACTCCTTCGCCAGCCTCTCCGTCCTGCATGGAAGATGGTCGACTTTCCAATGTAATTGTTCTGCAAAGCAAAACGAAAACTTTAAAAAAGACACTCGAGAGACCATGAATTTTTTTCAAAATTTACTTCTCACATCCAATAAAACCGTTAGTAGCACGATCCATCAATGAAGAGAATGTTCAAAATCTAACTCTTGATTCTCCGTAAATAGTACACACACTAACAGGTGATCTTTAGAAGAGCCTTCCTAACCGTAAAAAAGACTTTCTAAAGAGAGGATGTAGGAAGATACCATTTAGTATGAATTTCAGGGAACGTAGTATCTATGCACTAGGTGCACAGGAACAGGAGGTTGAGAGGGAAGTTTATGAAACAGATAAAAATTGAAGAAGAAAAAGTAGGTGCTGGAGAACAGGGCAGCAGGGAACCGAAAAAAGATGGCCCAATAAGAAAATAACAAAATATATTCTATTTTAACAAAAAGAAGGCCTACCTAAGCTCCCACTCGGGACCTCGCATCTTTCCCCTGCGAATGCTAAATCCCATGACTACAATAGTTGTATCCCCTTTAGGGGAATATCCAAGATTAGCTCATATAAAAATGCTGTGGAGACACAGGGAATTTTTTATAACAAAACGCACAAACACTTCAAGCGTTAGAAAAAGTACGGCAGAGAGCATGCGAGAAGTATGCCACGTCACCTGTACCAGCAGTGAGCACAGCAGCTGATGCGCTACAACCGGCGATACACTAGGTTATTTCGACTGCCACCACCATGGGCAGGCTGCAAGCAAGTCCGTGATGACAATCAAAATAAGCTACCCAGAGTATCGTTCGCGTGTGGCACAGAGAAGTGGTGCGCAACGAGGAGGGGAGAGTTAGTGAACCGATAATATTTTGATGTCGATTGCACTTCACTCTAATTTAACAGGCCACATTCAAAAAAATTGAGAATGAGGCAATGAATATGGGTGAAAGGCACGAACTGAGTAAAAATTTTATAGTAAACAGAAGGAAATATTTGGGAATGTTCATTCTACTTTACAAACAATATAAACAAGGAACAATTGTTCAATATTGACCCAGCAAACACTGGATCGAGAAAACCTCGAACAATATGAATGAGCAGAAACGATTTAGGACTGAACGGCAGAGACTGGAATGCGAAGTGCGTGTTGAAGGAATGTTAGAGAGTGTAAAAATGCCAAGTCTGACAGCTACAACAGAATCTAAGTGTAGAAGTGAGTGTACACGGCTTATTTTGTGTTCGATGTCTACGGCTTCAGTGCTCAAAAATCTGTTATCGCTTTCATGCAGGTTCTTATTTACGCAAGTATCATCAAGATGCGGTCAGCGTCGAACATCTTCACACAAAATGAGAAGGAAAAATGAGATGGAATGGTTGTAAATCAGCTCCGTTGTGCCCGAAAACTTTTACCTGCTGCTCTTTGTATGGAAGGATTTTGTGCTGCTCCCACAGCGGGAGCACCTGTGGCAACTACCGCGTGTCCATAAGGGATGTCACGCAATTGACACGTATTCCTATGTTAAAATGCATGTGAACACCAATTGAAAGGGAAATGAAGCGATTGGGATGTAAAAAGAATGACGAGTCAGTAGCTGTTTTCGTGTCCAGCTAGCACGTAAAGATTTAGGGCGCGATCACTGCTGCCCTGCAACAGGTTACGACTCGCCACTATCACAACTCTGCAGGCAGCAGCAACACGCAGTAAAGGATAGAAACATATGCGAAGTGCGCACGAGCGTGGTTATATTTCACAGTAGATCCATCAGGTGTCCGAGGTGAAAGACCCGCAGATAGATAAACCAAAATATGAGTTGGTTGTGGGAAGTCATGAAAGAGATAAGATCGACAGATGCGAGTAAATAGATTTTGTTTTTCCAACCGAAAAGTGAAAAAAAATTCAGGGCGACCAAACAATCAAAGAACATATTGGTAAGTAAAATCAACATTTATTATAAAAAAATTTCAGGAATGAACAACAAAGGGGAAGAATAAAGAGAATAGACTTAGTAAAGCGGCACGCACCGCAGAAGCAAAAAGACGACAGGAAAAATAAAGAGAGAAGAAGCTCAGAGAATGAGTGCGTGTACACCGAATAAGGCATCGTGATGCCAACACAATGAGACCATAACCACATGCGACAAATGAGTAATGTTCAAACGTAATAGTTAGAGAGCAAGCAGCAGGTGACCATTATGCGCAAGCAAGAGCAGGTGTTGAATGTCATGAATTAGCGGTGCGAGATGAAGCAACGAAGCGCAGTGAGCGGCACAAGAGCGCAACAGAACGCAGGAGCAGGTGTTCAATGTCATGAATTAGCGGTGTGAGACCGAGGATTGGCGAAGTGTACGCGGCACAGCAGCACAAGAGAGGAGAGCAGAAGCACGTTAGTTGCAAGCTCAAACTATGCGTTCGCACATACAATCTCCACCAGTTTCAATATCCTATATATATATATATATATATATATATGCGTCGAACACTTTGAGGCAAAAACACATGAATGAACTTATAAGGCGCAAATTATACGAGCAAGATTTAACATCAAAGCCTTTCACACAGTAAAAAGAGATATAAGTGCTGTTACTGATAAAATACTGGGTTTTTCATTCAACCCAAGAATTGTCGTTTGCCAGAACATTACAAAACTATAATGCAACAAAAAGGAAAGTAATGAACAGTGACCTGAATAAGCCTCAACACGGATCTTGAAATCGAATCACCTCACGCACATAAACGACTAAATAGGATCTGAGCCCTATCGAAGGTCTACAGCTGGCCACATCTAGATTGCATGAAGGCTTTACTGGCTCATATATTCTCCATCAGTTCTGGTCTTTAACCTCACATTCTTTCAACATATACAGGCCAAACCCATCATGTAACACAACTCAAGGTCCATCCAAACCTCTGTGTACCTCATCACTAGTACAGCTCCTTTTCCATACTGGCATCGTAAGTACTCAGTACTGACACATTAACACCATTCTTCGCTATATTATTCATGACCTAAAACACTCTGCGTTTAAACTTCCTCCATTAGACTCATTTCACTCGCCAAACCTTAACCAGCAGGGCTGACGTTCAGATCCCTTGCATTGAAAAAATTACACATTTTAACTTTATCGTATTGCTGCTAAGCATATTGAAATAACCCCCAGTCATTGAATTAATTCAAATGTTAACAGCTTTATTCAGTACATATGTAACATTATTACCCTTCACATTAGAAGTAACGTGAGACAGTAAGCCTCTTTCAACAGTGAATGTAGAATATTACTCTGAATTTCGCGATCATACCGTCACTATTGCCTCGACTCTAATTGTTTCTGAAGTGAATGATGGCACACTCAACCTCTTACTAAACGTTAACACAAAAAATCTTCAACAAAAAGTTTATCATCTTAAAGCTTTGGAGTTAAGAGGTTGAAGCTCGGCTTGAACGAAAATTGGTCGAGTTGGTCGAACAAAACACACAGGTACAGAAGGGACAAAATATTTCGGCTTCAGAAGAGAATAGTTTTATAGCACATAGCACTTGTGTGAAGATTTCAATAAATACAAACTTCTTTAGATAAAGTTTCAATATTTCTGTGACAAGGAATGTTCAATACAAGACTTGAACAAAATCATTGTCATCCCATGCCTGAAAATGAAATACTCTAGAATAAATTTCTCATTTCAAATTGATTCTGCGGCTTATCAAACTTGAGCGAAGAGAGTTGACACACAATCTACTAAAACATGCAAGCGTAAATATCTTCCAACATCTAACCAACAGGAATAAAAAGTAAACATCTTTATTGATCGCTCCATTATTACAATCGAGTTGTACAAATGGTTTTTCAATTTCTTAACCTAAGAGAGGGAGTGGGTGAGTGGAAAGCAAGCTCAGTTAGTAGAAGAGTTCCTCTTAAGCATCTCCATTTGCCAGAGAGCGCGCGGTCTGGTGAAAATATCCCAGGTACTGAACTAGGATCGATCCAGGGGTCTTCTTAGTTCAAAATGTGATGCTTAACCGCCCACGCCATGGGAAAGATGAATATACATAGTAGTGCACATGGCTCAGGGCTTCTCCAACTACCAAGCAAAGACCATTGCTGCCCTCGTGTTATTATAACTATTATATTAGCTTAAGACTCCCTAGCCGCGATCTCAAGAGGACGAAGAGAATGAACCCTTTGTTATGAAGTAAAGAAACCGTCATTTGTGCACAAGGTGTGTTCTCACGCCAGATACCCCGGAGAAAGGAGAGACAAAGAAGAGAAAGCGAAGACATGAGAGGAGAAAACGTAAATTGGGCGTGAAAAACCAAAATCCCAAAGGTCTATCTATAGTTGAGGTGACCTAACATTATCTCCCCAGGGTTCGCCAGCCCCCACAGCATACATTGGATAGCCTAACCTAAATAACTTGAACATATTCCTTATCCTACGCCTCCTGAGGGCGGATATACAATATCGGACACTCGTTTAAATGTCCATCCAAAGACACGGTTGAATGTTATTATGCTTTTCTTTGTGCCAAATAATCCACGGAGCCCATTACAACTCTCGAAAGAGACGATAAAAACTCGTAATGGGGTCACTTTTCTAATCTTATCAATATGCTACACTTGGCCAGTATAACCCGGACAAATAAAAATACAACAAGAAAAGTCTTGCACCATCTTGAAGGAAATAAAACATTCTGCGCACCCACAGGAAGGTTGTAAATACAAAATAACTGTTGCATATTCAGCAGTTCGTGTCAGTACGAAAGAGCGTTGGGAATCACTTTGAAGCCACGATTTACGGTCCCATCACGAAGGTTAATTATCAAAAGGTTGCTTTTCATTTGGAGCCCCAAGTGAAAGATTTTTTACATTAATCCATAAGAGCGTCAGAACAAACAAGTAGGTGATGAATCAACTCGTTCACGACTACTGCCAATGTAAGCAACAAAAGATAAAGAACATACTCTCCAATCGTATCCGAGAATTGCACATTGTATACGAGATTCTAACAACCTATTTTCAATTACAGACACTTCAGATACTATACTCACACATGAAATACTGTTCTCTGCATAAAATATGGAAGCGCATAAGAACTAATTTCTTCAGTCCACATCTAAATTCAAAGGAGAACATGCGAGTGACAGCACTCGATTCAAAGTGGTAACAAATTTGTGATAAGCCATTTGAAAGGCAGGTTATTTGAAACCATTGTTTTTATGTCGAGTTAAAAAATTCACTCAGTATCCAGCGCAGACATGCACCTCACGAGCAGCTCAGGCAACAGAAGGTAGCAGAGCGCACGCCACGAGTCCTCAGTCCGGCCTACTATATATCATTGCTCGCGTCATATGTAAGGGCGTTGGTTATGCGAGCTAATTGAAACCAACAAGAGCTAAAACGTCAACGAACATGCTCACATCATTTGAAGTTTTCGACTTCTAAATACTTACGTTGGTCGTTTCGGGCTCTTATTCTTCTCACACGGTTAAGCTGTATCTCCTGATTTTTTTTTGTCAAATGTTATTTCATCTTTTTACTTATTCACAACCTAAGAGAAACGAATTTAAATTTCTAACAACTAGGTCAATATCCCAAGAAATTAAAATAAAACGCACTAGCTATCCTCCTGACTACTTCGCTTTCGATTTAGAACCCTTTCAAAATTTTATCTATTTTTGAGTTTATCTTTAAGGGTACCCGGTACCTCTTTCTTTAATTAACGTCAATCCAACACCAGCATCTCACACGTAAGCAGTATATTACTGTATGAAAGTTATCATATTCACCCTAACTTGGACCTCCACTTCAATATCGTCCGAACTGGTTCACGCTTAAGGACGCAAGTAGGTATGAAAGTTTCCTAAGAATAAATTTAACTAAGCATTGACTGTCTTCAACATCAGGATCTTACCTGTCGTGCCCCAACAATCTGAACACTCTACTGTTGTCGACGATTTCTTGAGTAACGTCGCCGTTCTTGAAACTGCGGCCCTGCATACCGTGCAGGTGGAACGCTAATACACTGTCGGTCAGGCACACTGCAAGGAGAACGTAGTCATCAAATTATCATGCCTATATACATGAAGATTCGACAATTCCGGGTAACACACTAACTAAGCTACAAGTGTAAGTGTGCTTAAGACGAAAAAATCAAAATGGGAGGATTGGCTAAAATGTTATGGTCAGGTAATTCACTTAAGCAGCTTTTACGAGAGGAAAATTCACAATAGACAAAAACTGACAACGCACAGAACCATGAGAAAAATCTGTCGTCCCTCAGAAAAATTGACGTACTATGTAACTATCAGTAATGCGAAATTTTAAGTCAAATTTAAGGGCCTTTTTTTATAAAATGTAAAAAATATTTTTCAGGTGCAATAATAATTTCCAAAAAATTAAAATTATTTATTCCATGAGAGTCATTCACGTCACGTGAAATCAAAAATGAGTTTCAATCTGAAGCTGATTAAACACTCGTGAGCTTAATACTGCAAAACACGCGAGGTTTGTTCAGAGTGTGTAAGGAAAGCTCAAGATAAAATTGCGACGAGTCTCTTTGAATTCAATACAGGGGGACGTCCAGTCGGCAGTATAAGCGAGTTCCTCGGTAGTCGCGTCTGGTGCTTCCTAAAGCAATTGATAAAATACAACAAAATTCTCACTCCATGCCAGGCACCTAACATAAAAGGAAATGAGCCTAACAAGCCGTTTGGTCTCGGTCACAAATAGGTCATTGGTGAGTGAAGAAAACCAAATCGTAAGGACGTTTTCGAAAATTGGCTCATATAAGTAAAAAAAACATTATACCTTCGAATTAATCAAAATATGTCAAATCCTAGAACTATTACAGAATTATAATCAGACTGGAACCAAAAGTTTCCACATCTTTCGTGCATTGCTATGAAGACCAGCGGGTGATTTAAACACTTGGGATCGGCAACCTTGTACAGCATTTATGCGAATTTTCATGAATGTAAAAAATTCCCAAGTGACACAAGTACTCCCCTTTGAATTTTATGTTCCCGGTGAATAAGATGAATCACACGAACCTCGCATCCACAGGGTGCAAGTTGTACAAGAATAGTTCAGAGCATTGGGCGGATTATGTTCAGTTACAAGAGTTTAACCCTTTGCTTCCCGACGGGAACTCCAGTTTCCAGATAGCTAGAGCTTCCAATTTATGAAAATTGACAAAATTTCATGGTAATTCAACTATTCGGGAAATAATTTGAAGTAAAGGGCAAAATTAGGGCAAATAATATTATTCCTACAACTATGTTTTTAGACACTCCAGCAGTTTGACACGTGCAATTTGATATTGATATCCACTCAATATAAGCTTCATTTTCTATGCAATGCATTTAATACCTTTTTAATATAATTTGAGCAAGGTTTTCATACGTACATGTATTTACAGATACAATTAAGCAAAAACTAAATGGATATTTTTTCTCAGATTTTTTTGGAATCGAAGCATACATTTTTAAAGCGTCATTTTTCTCAATTTAACACTTTGACCACGGAGTGGGACAAATGTGTACCACTAGGTAAATTATTCATACTCGCACCAAAGTAAATGTTTAACATTTAAAACCATTTTGCGACCTTTTTTGAAGGAATTTTATCATACCATGGAAATATTGAGCTCTTACATTTTGTACATTTCTTACAAAGGACGGAAACTCATTCAAGCAAATAAATCGATTTTACCAGTCTGTTTTTTACAACCTAACCAAATCAACTTTACAACACGCGCAATCGTAGTCAACGCGGTAAAAAGAAAGGACCTGCTTATGCAGGAAAAAACCTGCTAGGGCAATTTTGATGATATATCAAGGTAATGACTGAAATTACCTTAGAAAATTTTTCCCTTAACAATTAGAGTGTTGGGAAGGAAGAGCTAAACTGCCCAAAACTTGAATAGCACCCAAAACTTGAACAGCACACAAAACATGAGCTTACTACAAACACCTAAAAGTAAAGAACAAAACTATGATCGAACCTGAAAGTAATTCAATATATTCCTTTCATTAGGGAAGAAACTTGTTAAATACTAGACACTCACCTATGGAGTCAATATTAAAATCGAAAACTAGTTCGGAGGTTTGTCTCTTTCTTTCTTTTAATCTTCCTTTCAAGTCGACCACTCTCACGACATCTGTGGGCATAAAATGAAACATTAATGTACAAACGCTCAGAATGCAACGTCCGAAAAGTTATTTCGAATACATTTATAGAATTATCCAACACAACAAAAAATGGGAACAAAGAGAAACGTACACCTACCATCGTAACAAATCAATATAGCATCCTTTTCGATCTGTGTGAGGGAGGTGATGCTGGCGCTGGCGGAAGTGTCGTGCTGCGAGCGTTGCGGCACGAGCGTGCCGTCGTTGTACTCGGAGTAGACATCGGGCGGGTACCAGGGGCAGCCCGTGTTCAGGTCAATGAGGGACAGGTGCACCGTGCTCGGGTCTGAGGCGGCGGGCGGCGGCCTGCCCACGTCCACGCACACCAGCGGGTACTCCAGGTCAGGCGTGATGATCATCTCAAACACGCGCAGCGGGTGCGCCAAGTAGCACTCGCTCGTCTGCTCACAGCACACCAACCAACTCTTTACTCTCCATCCCTATCCAAAAGTCCCTTCTAATTCTGTAAATCTCTCTTCTGTTCTCACAAAACATATCTTAGTCTCTTAATTCAACTGCATATTTTCATTAAAATAGGTATCGAGCTTGCTGTTACCACTACATTTAAGCAACACTTTTCAACTATAAACCTATTCTCTTTCTGCATGTTCACAAAATGAAAAATGCTTGACACAGAGAGAAGAGAAAGTGAGAAACTGACCTTGAGGAGCATGAACTTGTTGAGGGGGTCATACCACTGCATGAGGTAGAGAGAGTTAGCGGTGGCGCCGCATAGATACTTGTAGCCATTGTAGGGGTTGCGCGCCATGCAGCACCGCAGCGTACCTTTTGTGTCCGATACCTGCACGAGCGCGTGGATCGGGTCACCTCTCAAGAAAATGCTGACATTGCAGCGCTCTCGGTCAAGAACAGAACTCAGCTCGCAAAGTATCTTTCGTCTAATATGGTTCATTTCAACATTATACTAATGTTTACGTCACCATAGCCACAGTCGATGTAATGCCTCTAGCGAACATCGTATGTATACGTCAATCCATTTGGATATTTTACTCTGCATTTGTGTATTTCACAGAGATTTACAACACAAACGCGTCATTTTGTTCAGTTACGAATCCTGAAAGACGGAAAAAGTCACGAGAAGTTTAACAAGGAAAAAATCTTGGATAAAATTGGCTGGAACAAAATTGGAGGACGTGATTGCAAAGTGTGATTGCAGCTGCTCAAATGGTTCTTCTGAAGCAAGATCTAAACCATATCTTCAAAATACAAAAATAGCTAATAATAATAGGTAGCAACGGCCGACTCACCCATCGATTCTGGAAAAGTAAAAACACTGAGTACCTTCCTGTATCTGATGTTGGATTCATATTTTTTTGCAGTTAGGACAATCTTTAATTTCATATCAATATGAGGTCTTTTCCTGAAAAAACATTAAGCAAGAAAATGGCGCAATTATAAAACGAATGGGTCTAGCAAATAACATTTTGCTTTCAAATCAAACTAGCGCAACAAGCATGAATATGAGCAAAATAAGTATCATGTTCAAGGTCTCCTCAACGCATATATTGAAAAGTGCTATAAATTTCAGGTACCCGATCTTTAAAGTAACTTGAATGAATTTTATCTGGCATCGTGGTATAGACTTTCCATAACGGCAGTACAAATACAAAGGCAAGAATAACAGAGTGAATATCATTCAAGGCTAATTTAATTTTTTAGTTTTTCTAGTTTACGTAGTTTTGCATATCCCATAATACGGTTGAAACTGTTGTGGTTCGAAGGAAGTATTTTCGTTATAGGATTTCAAGTAATAATTGTCAACATATTGAAGCAAATTGGTTCAAATCATGATTAAGTAGTATCTTTCCTTGTCTATAAATGCCATCAATCAGAATACGTTTGAGTGATAGTTTTGGTGCCATAGCAGCCAAATACAGAATTAGCCATTGAACATAGCTGCCCCCAACAACTAATTTGTAAAAAAACTATCGTCAAAACAAGTTCCTGGCAATGTATCGAATTATTCTAGAGCGATGGCAACAGGCACACGTGTACACAGTCATTTTTTCAGCTCTACAAGCAAACGATACTCCATTACAGAGTAGAAAAAATCTTGCCGTTCAGCTAAGAACAACTCAGTATTCACCAGTAAAGGTTTGCACCTAACAAATTTACGCACTAAATTTTCAGAATACCTCGGAATATCCGAGAGCACGATAAAGAGCACATCATAAACCCATCGATGTACAAAATGTTTGAAGGTAGCAACGAAGACAGCAGAAAAAAATAGCTGACGCACATTTGGAGTAAAAGTTAAGTGAAAAAGGCAACTTAGGACGAAATAAAACTCATTTAGAATAAATGAACTATCCAAATCCACAGGAATTTTGCACAAAGAGAAGTACTTGTTATTAAATGATGTACGAAAAATCTTTGTTAGCAGGTTGTTGAAAATCACTGACCGCATTCATCTGTTAATCCAATATGGCATTGAAGCTAAGCATGACACCGACAAAAAATAAAGCTTAGTGAGTATTCACACTACAAAAAAAAGCTACTGCTCTATCTTCAATTTGAATACAATGCCCACACTAACGATTTCTTCACGAACCTCGAAATTCTGAAACTGTCCGACTACTTCCGATTTTCCCTTGAAAATTTTACGCACAAAATATGCAAAACCCAACGAAAATTACGACCTACGACAGCAAGTTAGCGTTCAAACTGACTACCAGGACTAATTGTGAAATAGAAACGACCTTCCAGTCTCGTATTGTACAAATGGTAAATTTAGAAACCGCTTTCCCTTCGCTGGTATCAAATTTTGGAATTCCATCCCCAGCGATGTTTGCGGTACTCCCACCTGTCCAGTATTCTAAAGTGCGCTTGAATCATCCACGATCTTAAATTACCAGTCGAATGTATGATGAATCTAAATTGGAAGGGGGATGGAAAATATTGACCAGGCTGCCAAACCGTCCTTTCACTGTTTGATAATACCATGCTACAGTTAAGAGCAGTTAAGCATATTAAGCTGCTATTCATATTAGTTCAGAATGTGTTCATCTCCTGATAGATTGACATAGAAGCCTCGTAGCTCATTTGGCCCGCAATGCTAATATTGTCCACTGTTAGATATAAAGTATAATCTTGTGTCATATATGGAACAATGTACTGTTCATGCTTCTGGATTATGAATCTTTCAAACAGAAAAACAAGTTACTTTCAGAAACCTTTGACAGTTATTGAAATTAAACTCGAAGCCCATAAGAAACAATTATTTTTTAAATACAAAATATCTCAGCAAAACGAATCTGTCATGGATATTTACTCAATTAAACTTTCATAAGAAAAGATAGGTCTGACTAAATATTAGTTCCTACACTCCATTTACAACAACAGATACTGCATTTAAGATATCCCATGTACTACACATACAATTTCGAAACCGCATGGAAAAGCAAACGCTTATCAATAAAACTATCCCAAATTTAAGAAAAAATATAGAGCATCTGCATACAGATGCCCTCATTCGATGTGAAGACATCTGCTTACAGATACACTAGGTGGTCAAATTAGAAATGACAAATTATTTGAGAGGTTACCGCAGCGAAGGCTTAAATGTGTCACTGGCAGCGGGTCATTAACTTTAATTTGCATCATTTCCTAGAATATGGTTACTTGAAAATAGTTACACCTGGACGAAGACGGGAGGTTACGTAGAACGAATTAACATTATGCACCAGCTTCTCAGGCAAGCTATGCAAAATAACAATAAAACAGTGCGTGAGAGTGTTAGCTTTAAATTGTTTCGAATATCCCCACGGTTGACTGGTACAGAGAAGACTCGATTTCTCTACTACCTATCCTCCCGTGCCAGTATTTTTAAATATTTCAATGTTGAATATTCTTTCAACAGTCGGAATGCATTTCATAAGCAATCACGTGAAATAAAAGATTACAAGATTCATGAACACGAAAACAATTAAAATGAACCTTAAACGTAATTGAGTTTGCTTTGAACTCTCTCTTTGAACAGCAGAGACTGAGAAAAGAAAAAATGAGAAAATATTGTTGGGAAAGATGGACACGGAACAAAACCATTATAACAGTATATTCGAGACGGTAGAAGACTAAGGAAAAAACTAATTTGACATTTGTACCAGATTATAGGGTCAGAGGAAAATTCTGATTTCAACTGTAGACTAGGTGCAGATGAGCCAAGTTACACAGTGAAATAATGAAGACGTACACCTTAAACATTAAATAGACACCATATATACTTTAAAATATGGTAAGTATTATGCTGACGCACAGTTGTGCCCTAGCATAGATATGAAAAAGCGTTAACGAGTATCAAGGAGACTGATACCTTGGTGGTGATGGCGTACTTCCTTGGTATGAGCTTTTCAGGGATTTTATTCATTGGAAGGGAGAAGCGGTGCAGGTGACGGCTGTGCAGAGCGATGAGATCGTGTCTGTAGAGGTAGGGCCCCTTGCCTGCTCGGGAGGAAAGCCACCATTAGACAGCATCCCACGACGCTAGGGCTACATAGCAGCTCTACTTCAGGAATTATTATTATTATTATATAAGAAAGTTTTAGCCTCCCTTAACCACGACAAAGATGTTCCAAGAGAGGAAAGAGGAAGGCACCATTTAGTATGGAGTTGAGGGAACGCGGAATCTATGCACAAGGTGCACAGAAACAGTAAGCTGGGAAAGAAGTTCATGAAACGAGAAAAAAGTTGAAGAAGAAAGTAGTAGGTGCTGAAAAACAGGACAGCAGTGAACCGAAAAAAGATGGTCCGTAACGAAACAAAAACCTATTTTATTACAACAAAAAGGAAGCCTACCTAACCTTTAGCTCGGGCCCTCACATGGTTCCCCTGGGAGCGCTAATTCCCATAGATACAATAGTTGTATCCCCCGGAGGGGTCTACTTCAGGAAATAATATTTCATTCAATGTGCGCGGTCGCGGGGAATCCCTACCATCACGAATGGCTACTTTTTCCGCCACATTCACACCGATGGTAACCACTAGATAAATAAGGAAATCTCCCGTTTCTTCTTTATTCTGACATTTCCGTGTAACTTCTGTCTTATTTCCAAAATTTAATAATCAATTCTTTCAAAAATTTAAAAGCCCTTTTCTCTTCTATTGTAATAACAGTACAGAATGGGAGACTGTAATAGTATCAACATATTTATTAGCTCAAAGCTACGTAGCCACAACAAAAACGATCTCAATGGTGCAAAGAGAAGAAATCCTTTAGTAAGGATGATAGAAAACGGGGAAGATTAGATTAGATGTTAGTTTAAGCCTCCATAACTGCTAAAAAAAATGTGTTGCGAAGAGAGGAAAGAGGAAGGCACCATTTAGTATGGAGATAAGGGAATGCGGAATCTATGCAGAAGGGTCATAAAAACCGTAAGTTGAGAAAGAAGTTACAGAAACAAGATAAAAGTTGAAGAAGTAGTGGGTACTGAAAAACAGGACAGCAGTGAACCAAAAAAAGGTGGTCCGTAACATGAAAAAAAGGTAATTTCAACAAAAAGGCCTACCTCTCAGCTCGGTCTCTCACACATTTTCCCTCTGGGAGTGCTGATTCATAGATACAATAGTTGAATCCCCCAGCCAGAGGGGTAGAAATGGGAAACCTATACACAAGATGTGTTCCCACACATAATACTCGGCACAAAGAAACAGCAAGTTAACAAAACAAAGAAGAAAAGACTGAAGAAATAGTGAACAAGGCATGAAAACTGAAAGAAGCACAGTATGCACGAAAGATAGGAATCCCTAAGGCCTACCTACAACTGTGGTGCCCTACCAGCTTCCTCCCTGGGGCGGGAGTCCCCTTAATAAAGGCTCGCCAAACTTAAGCTAAACCTAGTGCTTTTCAATATACCTCCTGAGGGGATGGGAAACTAACATGGTACGCAGTGCGCAACTGTAAAGCTCAAATTACTACTCAAACCAGTAGTTGTATCCCAAAATGTAAATAAATGAAAATAAGCGTAATCTGCGCTTAGGATTCATAAATAAATCATTTCACTCATCGCATGATGACAAGCTCTGAAATTTATTTTTGCATGTTTGTTTGTTTTATATGTGCGTTTTGTGCTGATTTTTTATAAATTACTTTTGGTTAACCTTTTATTATTATTATTCAAGAAAGTTTTAGCCTCCCTTAACCACGACCAAGATCTTCTAAGAGAGGAAAGAGGAAGGCACCGTCAGTATGGAGTTGAGGGAACGCGGAATCTATGCACAAGGTGCACAGAAACAGTAAGCTAGGAAAGAAGTTCATGAAACAAGAAAAAAGTTGAAGAAGAAAGTAGTAGGTGCTGAAAAACAGGACAGCAGTGAACCGAAAAAAGATGGTCCGTAACACAACAAAAACCTATTTTATTACAACAAAAAGGAAGCTTACCTAACCTTTAGCTCGGGCTCTCGCATGGTCCTCCTGGGAGCGCTAATTCCCATAGAGACAATAGCTTGGTTAACCATTTCTCCCTGATCAAAATCCTTTAGGATGGTATTACAGCCAGTTTCAGTAGAATGTTTCATGTCTTTTCTCCTTTCTTTTCAACTTACAGCGAAGAAGATCACGGGCATTCTCCAGTTGTATTGAGGTATTTAGAAGCTTTCAGTTATCTTGCTTAGGATAAAATATCCTAAAGAAATTAGCATGAATGATTCTCTCAGCAAGATAATTAACCTCTGACACGGCCTTTGTACACCTGGTATTGTTTGTCTATTAATTAAAGACACTTATATAAAGATATTTATTTATTTTTATTTAAGAGAAAACATGCTGTAATACATTTCATGTATCAAATTTCTTGGAAACAAACTGTTTTCTTTTCTTTCTTTCATCGTGCACTCGAGAAAATTCAACACAAAATTAAAAATGAAAGCAATCTCAAATTTTTAGTTCACCATGGCATTTGAATATTTAAAAATACGTTTTCCATTTCAACTAATTTTTGTTAGTTTTCAGTAGATTTTCTAGTCATTAACACATTCATTGCGGTATGACCCACCGGTGGGTCGTAGTTAGGTTTTTCCTGCTGCAAAACGACCGATTGATGGGTCGTTTTGAAAAATTCTAACAACCTTTCTAAATCAATGGCATTTAACAGGCCCGGTGAATGTTTGATATTTACAAATTTGCTTATCACTTTTGACTTTAAATTTAAGTTGAAAATTGAACTTCAGTTTAACCCATCGCAACTAACGTGTTAAAAATGGATGATCAATTTCTTATTCGGTGGAAGTATGTTGAAAAAGCAATTTCAAAGTGTTCGAATAATTATTCCTCCCAATACAGAGCCACACACCATCACTATATTGCAGCTGTCGCTTAGATCAGTTGAGAATAGTCACTTTCCTGACACGTTCACACAGTCGGATTTGGGTATAAGGGTAAAAAAACTGCAAACAATAACTTTGGCTTGCATAGAATTTGCATTTCGTTCCGAATAACTATGATTAATTCAAAACCTACAACTTTACTAAGCCTCTTGCGTATCAGGCGCAGTTTTGTGAAACGAAGCTAACACTAAAACCTTCAGTAAAATCTTTTGTTAAATCCTGCTTATTTTAACATGGTGCTTGATAAATGCCTTTTTCTGATCTCACACTTTTGGTTCTTCTTTCGACTAGCAGATTGCGTCAGAATACTACATCACCTTAGTAGCGTCACTTTCCCACAAATCATCTTTCTTCCTATTTCTGGCCTTTTTTCTGTCTCAAAATATATACTGATAATTCTTTCTGTGTCATTATTTTTCTTTCTTAATCTTATGCTAATTTTTGACCCTTGTCAAATGATTAGTGCAGCACTAATGTTGCATGAAGAGGGCGCACATGAAAAAACACTGTCACGCTACCTTTCTACAGGCCAATCAACCCAATATTACTATACAGGACAGTTTAGGACTGCCTAACCACAATAAATGAAATCTCAATAAAGCAAAGAGAAGGGAACACCAAAAACAGTGACTGTGATGTAACATCAAATGACGGTAGACATTCATAGATTTTTTGTTCAACATTACAAAAAGAACGCACTTGATGGGTGCGCACTTCCACAAAAAATAAAATATGTTAACAAACCCGATATAGTCATGAGGACGCCTTTAACTACAAGCATCCAGGTAGTTCTAGAAGGCCAGAGCTGGTCCATGGCGGCCTCGTGTAGCTGGTTGAGGTTGAGGGTGTAGATGCCCTCCTCCGCCCCCACCAGGATGTGCTGGTCCCGCGTCACGGGGTGGATCCACGACGCGGTGCAGTGAATGTGCAGCGGGCAGCCATTGAACACCTGCGTAGCCATACGTAGTCACAGCACGCCCATCTCACACAAGCTAACATAAGAACCTTTGGTCGGGTTTGTCACTTCATCAAGCGCTAACGAAGGGTCTCCATAAGGAGTCACAAAAATCATGCGTTCATGCAAGAGCATAAGCCACAATTGCGGGGAAATACGTTCGAGATAATATTTTTCTGATATTAGGCAAAAAACCTAACTTTCAACTAAACAAATGCATAGCCAAAACAATGAAAAATCATCTGTTACAAAAACAACAAGAAAAAATCATCAGTTACAAAAACCATCTAATGCAGTAAATTTGATAGATTCTGTTTCATTATCAGGAGAAGACTAAACACAAAAAGTGCATCTCACCGGACGCATGCTTGCCGTGTGCACATCTTTATTTACGAATTATTGCACCATTTGTCAGTGTAGGGTGTTGGTAGTGCAATCAATACAGGTAGCTTCTCAACTTGAATGGATCGCTACGAAGTACATTTGAAAATTCCTGCCAACATTTACAACAGGTTTCTATGTTTGAATAAGGCTTTTTTAATGATGGCTTCAACCAATCACATAAAAATTTAATGCCAAAAACTCTATCGAATCCATTTCAGGGAGGCCCCTAGCTTAACCTTTGTTTCCTGACCGTTACTCTAGTGCCAAGATGGCTAGTCGTTCCAGTTTAGGGACATTGACAAAATTTTAAGGTAATTTTTCTAGTAGGGAAATATTTTGAACTAAATGGCAAAACTAGGGCAATTAATAGCATTCATGCAACTATGTTTTTAGAGATTCCGGTAGCCTTGCACGCGCAATTCATCTGAAGCTGTCTGTCATAAGTAGACATGTAAAGTATGGCGCCCCTCAGAGCTTCATTAGCTCGTGGTTCAACTACATACCTTTCAGGATTTAAAGGCAATGTAATTTTCCAGCAGAATGTAACCACCAAATGTTGGAAGTGTTACGCACCAAAAGTCAAGAGATATTAAATCCTACCTTGGAAAAGCAAGCACCCATGTGAACTTTGGGTGTGGGCGGGAGACCATTGCTTAGAGGCTTGGGCGGCGAGCTGTGCCTCTTTTTCTCCTTGCGTCTGGGGCGGACGGGCGGCATGTCGCCCTCCATGTCACCGTTCTCCTCGCCGTCGCTCCCGTCGCCATGGTTGCCAGCTCCTGAGCCTGGCAGGCACACACGCTCACATCAGCTCAAGGGGGACACACAAGCTGCCAACGCATTAGAGGCGAGCCTCTTGCAAATAGTAGTCAATTTACTGAATGTCAGCATTCTCACCACAAAGTTGAATGTGTGTAAAGACCAGTCATTTACGTTAGTGTAGTGCCAGGTAAAGCACACTTTTTAATAGGAACTTGATGTATTTTAAATGAATTTCACAGTTCACGGCACTATGATGCTGCCACTCACAGAGCACCTCAAGTGCTTTAGTCCTCACAATAAGCTGGTTCTTTGGACTCATTTTCTCATCTCACCCAAAGAGCCAGCACAGTGCACCTCCCTACAGTGCTAAAAATAATGCTCTCAATGCATCCAAAGGTGGCAACCACCAAAGAGTGCATCAAATTTCCCGCACTGCCAACATCATACTCTGTAGTTACGCGTTTACAACACTTTTTGTTAACAATAAAGCACTCCTTATACACTTCTGACTCAACATTTCTCCAGGCACCTGTACAATGCGAAAATACTCTTCATGCCCTCAAATATTATAGAAGCACTATTTAGTTACCCATATAATGTGGAAATAGACCCCACACCTACACACCCCACACACTAGAGCAGCACACTGCACACACCTGTATACTGGAGCGTGCCGCTGCCACTTGCTGTCCTCTGTCTGGGAGTGACCTCGCCATCAAGCGTGAGGGTGGCAGTCTGTGAGAGGAGGTCCTCGCCCCCGCTGGAGTGGCGCCGAGTTGGGGGCGGGGCGCCAGCGAGGCCATTGCCGCCCACGGGAGAGCTGGGGCCGGGGGGGCTGCTGGTGGAGGCATTGGGGCGCTGGTCCAGGTTGTCGACACCAAGGCCCATGGGCAGGGTGGCCCTGAGCATGACAGGTCATACAACTAACCATGCAGCAGCTACCAGCACTTTTATCCACTTCGTTCCAGTAAAAATACATTTTACAATCCAAAAAAATTTAATGTCATCAGAATAAACTAGAGGTTGCTTGAAATGCAGCAGTAAAAGGCAGAAAGACATGAGATTTTTAAATACCTAACATGGAATCACATTATAGGATACAGAATATTTCAATAAATATTTCAAATCCAACAAGGTTTACAAGTAATCTAACCTTAAAATAAATATTATTCAAGTAATTCATGTTCGGACTGGACTTCAGGTAAATTATAGTAAAATATTGATTCACAAACAGTTTATTGCAGGCCATGACATGGATAAATTAGGAATATAAAGGAAACATGCACACACAAAAACTTTTACACAAGGAGGGAGCCACCACATGCCCACCAGAGACCAGGTAAGCAATGCAGAGCATCAGAGAGCGGCAGTGACTCTCACCGCATCTCAGCAGTGCTAAGTTGCTCCACCAAAGCCCCACAAGACGTCACAAGCCATCAAACAAAGGAAAGAAACACGGGACAAGCAATGAAGAACCAGGAACCCAGCACAGCACGCTTTGGAGAGCTCCACAAGGGTCATTGACTGAAAATCCAACATCCATCACATCTAAACCATCAAAAATGAAAAACAAATTATCTTTCTTCCACAAAAAGCAACTCTTAAGAATAAACCAAATGTTCATCATGTTTTACGTCAAATAACAAGAAGCAAACGCACACTGATTGAAATGAAGGAAAGAAATTCCATTGAAACAAGTACAAAGTAAGTTACCAAATGCATCTACAGAAGAACAATATCATATCTACCAATTTCAACTTAATGGGTTTTTATCATTGTATATTCAAATGAACTGACACTTGATGACTGTTATTGCATGTAAGCCACATGTACCACACAGCCTAGAAGACACCAAAATTAAATTGCACACAACTAAAATATCAAACCAGTAAATTTATATAAAAACCTGACTAATTCCTGGAAAAATATTTCCTTTATTGTTGTACATTTTCATTGGAAAATACTCTCACATAGCTGCAGGAGATTCACGAGTTTATTGCATTTTCAAAGAATTTGATACAGTAGATCCACTTAATTCATGACAAAACCTGCAGAGCCCTTGCTCTTGTATCAGGAAAGACTGAAATGAAACCATTTAACATTTGAAAAATTCTTTCTGATGCTTTCTGGTATGTTAAGGTATGTAAGAACCTGATAGAATTAAATGTGTAAGAAGACATTTTTAGTCAAATGCTTAACACCCCTAGCTATGCTCTGTGGCATTTATTATCTTTTCATCTAGATATAGAAATCTTAGTTTGAAAACAGAGCACTAGTTTTCCAGCAAATGACTAATAATTGAAAATTAACTAAATTCATAGTCAAAATACCACTTGACCAACAACATGGCAGTGAACATGAACCAAATTCTTCATTTAGGACATAAAAAAGCATAATTCCAATTTGACAAATGGTCCGAGTAAATTCCTGAGTTATAATTTCACTTTCAAAAAACAAAAATCAACTGAAACTTCAAAATTCAGACTTTGAAAAGGAAAGGCAGAGTGTAAAAATCAGTCAAAGCCTAATAATATTCATGGACCCCACCTGCACAAACCCCCTAATTAAAGTTTTCAGAACTGGAACTAATCAGGAATACTCCCTGTGCCTAACATGATGCAAGGCCTTCAGCAGAAAAATATAAAAGCAGTGTCTTACAATGAGTAATAAATTTGAAGCAATAATAGAGATAGCAAGATCAGTCTTTGCTGTTAATGCCAGATAAGGTAGATGATCTTGCAGATAAATTTCAAGAAAAATTTGAAGAACAATTCAAATAGATAATATTAGAAGAAAAAAAACTTCAGAGCAAATTCTGTAAAGTTTGCTTGTAAGACTAGCACTCCTTACATAGCACATCAATGAAAGGAACACAAATCTTGGACTGCATGCAGATATTGGTTATAAAAATCAAAAAACATGAGAAGCAGCAGCCCAGTCTTTACAAATTTTACTCTCAGGTCAAACACTAAAAAGCAGGAAAATAAAAAGAAAGCCAAAGAAAGCAAAATGAAGTATAAAATAAAGTATATTAAATAGCTATCAATCGTATTGGCATTTTCTTCAATTCCCCCTTGGACAGCTATGTTTTAGTGGCACATTCAGGGAGAACTTCCAGAGCATTGATTGTGCAAAATATTAGCGATACAGTTTTATTCTCTCATCCTATATCACACATGAAAATAATACTAAGGGACAGTGACGGTCTTGTTGAATTGGCCACTAGCAGTTTTACAAGCCTAAGTATAAAAACCATTAACATCTATAGTATATAATTTCCCAACATTGGATGTCTATTGAGTGCAATAGCTTCTAGTTATTGAGTGCAATAGTGTTCTAGTTATATTTATTTTAGTTATTGAACTCAATACACATCAAAAAATATAACTAGAACATTGCGCCCATTTCAAACATAAATATGATACTGGTCATGTATTTAAAATCAGCTGTACATATATCAATTCACTGCTTTATTCCGTATCAATACTCAAGCTTAGACTCTAGGTTTTCTTTTTTTAATATAAATTACAGACAATGGTAAGCTAGCCCAATAGAATTCATTCAAAGCATGAAGATGACTACTTGAAAAATGATAAAATTATTATTCGAAGAATGATAATTAACTAAAATTGAATCATAAAATTTCTTTAACAAATGATAGAATTATTCAGCACTACATACCAGTGAGCCTATTTTGAATAGAAAAGACTTCAAAATAGCCCATTTCATTCATGACTTGCCTCACTCTGTAAAACAAGCTCAGTTAAATATTAAATGCTCAAGCCACTTGTTCTAATTTGCTACAGTATTCGATACCAGTGGTCTCTGTGAGCTCAACTGAGAAATACTAGAACTGCACTAATGGAGCCTTTCTCTTAAAACTCATCAATAGAGACATATTACTTGCATTTGTACAATGCAAATACATCATTGACATCCAGCATGCTGATACCTGAAGTTGGTAAATCTCTTAAGTTAACTTGATTCCTAATTCAACTCAGTCAATTTTTCACAAACCCCACAATTTTTTCACAAAATGGCATGTTTTGATCTCAAGCTTTTCAAACAAAGAGTTTGTTATCTAGCGATATGCAAAAACGAATTTAAATATTGCCCCGTGAGTTCAGTTTTCTGTGTTGTGTACACTTGTATTCAATCTGTATCCACAGTAGAACAATTTCATCACATATCTTCCTATCGACACACTTGCTTCATCATACAAGAATAACCGTTGCATACGTAGGAGATAACAGAGCTGTGTCCATGTGAAGCTTGTTTCATAGAACTGATTCTGAATAGACAAAACAAACAGCTGTACTCGAACATGGTTAGAGGTAGGTAGCTCCATGATCCCCCATTCCAACGTAATTACATACTCTCATTTTAAATTACAAGTAACTTTTCAGATGAAAGGTTTAGAAATTGATAACTTTTCAAAAAAAAGAACAATGCGTGCTATACTTTGTAGTTAGCCATTGCTCCTAATAATTCTCAAGAAAAAATCAAGCTGCTCTACGCAAGAAGTTGATACACAGCACTTAGCAGAAATCTGTCAGTAATGGGTATGTCTGTAACAAGCAAATAATAGAGGTGAACAACAGGAAGAGAAAGATGGGAACACACAGCAAAGGCACGGTCATCGCTAAAAACTACACAACCTCTCTGATTCGATGTAAGGATCTCTGAATGTGAAGTCACCTGAAAATTGATGCTTGATGAAGCACTGCTGGGCTTTATTGCATTCAAAAGCCTTGGGCACTTGTGACACAAGCAAAACCCTGTTTATATTTGACAGCAAAGGAGAACCAATACAAACCGAGTCAAAACAACTACGCAAGAACTTCACTTGAAAAGTGACAAAGCTCCTACAGTACCCTTCCCAAATACTGGTACATGGAAGGCTAATACACATCCTGCACTAACACGGCACAGCAATTAAAAATTAGCTATCAGATGAACAACATAATGAAAAAAAAAAAACAATGTAGAATTTAGCAACTAGACGAACTTAATATTTGCGATTTCATTTTATGTAAAGACTTTGTTTTCATCACTGTTACACTACCAAGAGTAACTAAAACAAACACCAAAAATCATAAGCCACGAAGACATGGCAGATGCGAAACTTGCAAAGGAAATCCATGATTAAAACGGCACACCTAGTAAGTTGTAGGAGGATATGGTTAGAAATGTATAGAAATTCAATAAAGACTCATTGTAATAATTTGTATTCTGCATTTCACAAATGATTCAGTGTTCATGGATCACGATACCTACACCCAAAAAGCAACTTTTACTCAGTCAAGGAAGTAAACAAAGGAACCAGGCCAGTTGCATAAATTATCATAACCCTGGCATCAGTTGTGTTATTTTGCCCTTTAGGACATTTTACATCAATCAATTTCATGCTGATTATAACCACCACAGCAGTTAAATGAGTTTTGTACCATTTGAAAGAGTAATTACCATCCCATGCTCATGTTGGTGTCTACCAAACCTAGTGCATGGTGCACAGTTCACGCACAGTACATGCACACTACTGTACTCGTACATGCTGTTCCTGCACAACTATTGCTAAATTCAACACACATCTACTCTCTGTTACATGGGTACCACTCAAGAATTGTAGGCCCATCCCAAATGAGTTAAAAATTCCTTCACATAATACTTGACCTTACATTTTTCCATACTTACATAACATTGCATCCTTTCCATAAATTATGCATGGTTTCTTTCTCATATCTGTAAATTTTTTTATTTCTACAGCTTCTGTAAGTAAATTTTCATCTCAAAAAGTAATACTGTATCATCTGTAAAATGTTATTCACTAGACATTACTCAAAAAACATTGCAGTAAGCACAAACCTATACACTAGATTCAGCACTCTTCTTCTCCTTCCCAAAGCCAGCTATAAAAAAATTAACTACCCAAAATAGCAAATTCCATCTAGTATCTTTCATGCTAAAATCTAACATGAGTCAAACTTCCTTAAAATATTCAGAACGAAACTTCAAACCTACTCCAGATCTCATCAGAGAAACTAAAAGCTGCACCATTACTGGAAAGCCTAGTTCTGCATAGGTTTAGACTGTGGAACAGGGTACAGGGACCATGGAATAGGGGTCACTACTACCCTAATTTGCATTGTAAAGAAACAAAAATGATGGTCAGTGAAGCATTCAAACCAGTAAAAGAAGCTTTCATAACTTCATCAAAACCCTTTCAATCGTCATGTTGAACCTCCTACAGCAACCGACATCAGACTAGTTCTGATGACTTTGGTCACAGAGAATTGAAAGCATTGACTTTCTTAGGTTTTGAAAATATGCTATTTAATTGAAAAAGTGCAAAAAGCAGTGCACATTTACTAAAAACCTATTCATAGTAGGCAAAAAAAGAGGCACATCATCATCAACCAGCAAAAACAAAAACAAATTAAAATAAACCTAAACAGAAGACTTTCTCCTGTCATCAAAGGATATTGTTTTCTTGTGAGCACCACTTTCACACACTGATATCACCCAGTGCATGTCGCTCCAACAAGCATTGCTACACTTTGTATCATATAAATATTAAGCAAAGAAGAAAGGTCCCAAAATAGAATGGAAATATAAACCTAGTATTGAAGCAAAAGAAATAATGAAGATATAACTTTACTCTAAAATGAGATCTCTACATCAATTATAACAAAGAAGAAATGGCAAAGCAAAAACCTAATAGAAATGAAAAGCAGGGAGACAGCTAATCACCTTCCAGGCTTTAAAAAGAGAAGAATTTAAAAGTCTGCTGAAAACTACAATAAATGGAGATAAAAGATGTGCCGTAAGAAGTCAAAAATAAGAGTGGTGTAGGAACCTACTGGGAGCAGTAGGATAAGTCGAGTCCCAGCTCGGTGAGTACAGCACTGTTGCTCCTGCAACACCAAATGAACTTGTGAGCAGCAACACAGCCTTGACAAGGTTGTAGCAGTTGATGTTTTCACTCGCTGACCGACTCTGGCCACAGCACCACCCACATCAAAGCATCACAACACCACCGCCAAATTCAACCGTTAATTTTTTTACCACACCGAAGTGATTGAATACACGATTTTCTTGCTTGCAGCACTATCCAAGCAGATGGGGGGGACCCTACTGGAATACAACACAGAGAAACAAGCAGACACGTGCTCCAGCTATATCTACACAACAATAATAGATACACATATACTATGATGACACACACACTCAACACTCCTGCAGGTACCACGGAAATAATTCATGCTCTAATGACACCAAATGCTATTATCTGCAACATACGACGGCGGCTTAAGATGTTAGTTCTGATGGAGTGAATTGACAGTGATGGCCATAACTTCTCAAGACTAATATACTAATTAGACATCAAGTTTTGTAGCTGAAAATAATGGAGCAAACCACAAGGTCAGCAAATGAAAACCTCATCTTACACAGGCCCTCCATCCTAACTGAGAAGTGCAAAAATTTTACCATAAAAACTAAATAGCAAGCAAAATACAAAGCTTGTGAAAACACTGAAATTGATTGGTACAGATATTTCTCTGGAGATGAAGATATACCAATTGTACAATTCAGCATGAAAGATTCTGCAAAAATTCAATGCAACCCAGTTGTCAAGTGCTTGGCCAATAATGGAGAAATGCCAACAGAACAACAAAGAGATGCATGAGAGGAGCACATTGCAGAGCCAAGGACAAGGAGTTAAAGCACGCGATTAATAATCATTAAGAGTTGACAAAAATTCTATAATTTATAGCATTTACAGACAGGACAGTAGTTCAATGATGATAAAAAAGTAATTCGTGCCAAGTAGACAGGAGAAGGAAGATGAAAGTGTCTCAGAATCTGTCTCGCCTGGCTGAGAAGAAGACAGGTTTCAACGCAGCCAATGCATAAAGGAAACAATGTAAAGAACACATTTTATGGCAATTCAATTACATTTAATTTCAAATACTTGAACCATGATTCATCACTGTTAAATTTACTGGATTATTTAAGCATTTACCCCCTGACTTCCCTTGAGCAGTTACTTTCATAACTAAATATTTTGAGCAAAAATTAAATTCTAATATTAGTATAGTAGTTAGTTTCTTTAGTAGCAAAGATGCTTTCACAGACGAAAGAGATGGGATCCCTTAGTAAAGGCCAAGGAAAACGTAGAATCTTTGCATAAGGTGTGTTCTCACTCAGCGGACTCCACGCATAGTAATGGCAAGTTTGAAAGGAAGAGGAAGAAAACACAAAGAAAATATAGCAAATATGGTACAAAAACTGGAATAAGCAAAACAGGTAGGAAAGATGCAAGTCCCAAAGAACTGCCTACAGCTAAAGTAACTCAACATATCTCCCCTGGAGGCACCATTCCCTATAGCACAGGATAGATAAACTCAACTAACCTAAATCTATTGGCTATTTAATGCCCCTTGAGAGGTAAACTTCTATTTTCAAAATAAGACCTGGTTATGGAAAGAAGTGATAGAGATCTGATGCAATAAATAACAAAATTTAGACAAGGTTGCAGTGACGGCACAACAAGGCTACTGGGTTTGGGAAGGCGAGCAACAATGAAAAGCTGTGGAACATCGCTGGCAGCACTGGACACACCCACAGATCTGCTACAGCACACACAAAAACAGGCGCAGGATAACTTAACCATGAGAACCTACATGGTAAAATGGATGCACTACACATTAGTCACATTAGTAGCTACTAAGATATAAAGTTTTAAACAATTTACACCATTATAAAAAATAATGAACAGACAAGGAAGTTGGAAAATTATATTCACAGACAAGGATGTTTATCTATGTTATACTAAGTGCAACCAAAAACTTAACCAGATACCCAAGTATTTCAAAAAGCTTGTATTAATATTTAAAAAATAGTTTGAAAGAAGCATAATTAAGCTGTCAGTGGTTCAACTTTTGGGTGTTTAAAATCAAACTAAATTATGAGTGAAAGGTATAATCAATGAATAGAAACTCAGTGAAATTATTAATTAACAAAATGTGAGTGTGCTTCATTCCTACCTCATTCGCAACTCTTCATCTATATACTGCAATAGACTCCTGTAAAGGGAACAGAAAACAATAAGGCAGGCTCATGGTGGGAAAAACGCACACAGATAACGAGAGAGAGAGAGAGAGTACTCTGACATCAATAGAGAAGGCTAGTATTATATTAAATTGTTGCTAATGAGCAATTAACTTATGCAGAGCTTGAGCAGGTACTGTGAGGACGTCATGCTGTCACCTCCAAGTTCCCCTCTAACACTTGGAGCTGAGGTGTTAGGTCTGCAGCAGGATTATTAGAGCAGCAGAGAGCGTGTTAGCGGCTCAACACAGCCTACTCGACCATCTGCAGGCTCCTGTTCCTCCCACCCCTCCAGCCAGTGCAGCCACTCGCAAAAATAATGAGACACGCATGAACCTTTCTCTACTTTTGTAAACAGCAATTACATCTTACCCCAAAATTAAAACACTGAAATCAACTGAACATTGGAAAAAACTTTGCCAGAATTTTGAAACAGCAACAAATCAATAGCAAATCAAGACATGAATAACAGCAAAATTTTCACAACTCAATTTTCCTGCTTACAACCAGCAGAAGTGCCAACAACAATCAGAAGATATGGCAGTTTAACAGTGCCCTAAACCCAGCCAAGACACACAACAAAATATTACAAACCAGACGCTATGAGGTAAACAATAAAGCAAAAACAATCCTTCAACGAAAAAAGGCAGATGGCAAAGTATTACAGCAGAAATAAACAAGAGTCCACATAATCCTCAATTAAACCTATTTGGCTGTATCAGCCAACTTCAACACTCTCCTAATGAAAGTTTGAAAAGACTCGTCTAAACAGTATCAGAAGTAGAGCAACAGCTGTTTTGGTGCTTTAAAAAAAAGGTTTCATTACCTGCTCTCTATGCTAAAAGCTGACAATCACTGAATTGCTGGTCAAAATGAGATTATAAATGGAATAATGATCCAAATTTTACATTTTTTTTAGTTACACCGAATTCAACAGTCAATGCATTTTTCAGCTAGAGAATTAAGTGGTATATGCCTATATATATAATCTCACATACTTAGCTTACAGATTGCATCATAAAGAATGTGTGTTCAAGAATAAAGGTAAGAATAACTTGTGAGGGCACTCTACCCTACTCCCTATGCACACAAATTGCATCAGTAGTGCATCACATCATACGTCGGTCGACATCTACGTACGGTAACTGCTATCACAGCCATACTCGTACAGCTTCAATGTGTTCAACTCTAACAAAAAGCTATCAATCGATCGCACCTTCACATTCATTTACAATATTTCCCTTTGTTTCATCGTATAATGTTCATGAACATGAAAAATTTGTCCAGGGCAGGCAATGTATTGATATGTGAACTGCACAAATATATTTGTTCTTAGGCTAACCTTTACATTCATACAAATTGGGAGTGTCTTCCAATCTTTATATTTGTATCTATATAGTATGAGTTTACGTATTTACATCATTTAAACGTTGTTTTCTTGATCATAGCACACACATATTTTATGTTGATCGATAAGGAGAGAACCAAGAACAATATGGAAAGCCATCAACTCGTTCAGAAAACACACAAAGGAAATCGGCACTTGAAAAAGATATTTTCCTATTAGTTTTTTAGCACCTCATCATTTGAAAATTTGATTATAAGCTAGTTTAAGCCTCTCTAACCGCTGCAAAAATAGAACGTATCGAAGAGAGGAAGGAGGAAGGTACCATTTAGTATGAAGATAAGAAAATGAGGAATCTATGCAGAAAGGGCATAGAAACAGTAAGATGGGAAAGAAGTTCATGAAATAAGATAAAAGTTGAAGAAGAAAGTCAGAGGTGCTGAAAAACAGGACAGTAGTGAACCGAAAAAAGTGGTCCATAGCACGTTCCCTGCGAAGGGACCCACCGGTGGTCCCTTAGGTGGTTTTCAAAGTGCTGCTGACCCACCTGCAGTCACTAACTCATTGATTATAAATACTTAATGAAAGGTAAACAAAAGCCCGATCCAGTTTATGTTTGCTATTTTCAAAGTAGATTACTACAATTAAATTAAAATTGGAATTGAATATTGAACTTCAGTTTAACCCATCGCAGTTAACGTGTTAACATAACAAAAAACATTTTATTTCAACAAAAAGAAGGCCTACTTAACTCTCAGCTCGGGACCTCATATTTTTCCCCTGGGAGCGCTAATTCCCATAGATACAATAGTTTTATCCCCCTGAGGGGTTATGAATTTGAAAAATGTAACCCAAAAAGTGATGCACAGATACCATTCCTAGAAATATGAAAAGCACAGCACTAAAACCAATGAAAAAGTAGTGTGAAAAACTTAATATGTGGCCTGCCAATTAACCAAGCCGGTTATTTGAAATTAGGCTTTCTTTACCTTTTGTTTATTTTCTGTAGACTTATAAAATATTTAGCTGAAAATTTACATGCTGTTATTTTGAATTAGTTTCATACTTAAGCGTTACAATAAGTATGGAATTTACACACTTCTATTTAATATTGCAGTTACATCCACAGTTTGCTAGTCCCATCAGTCGTTTGAACAGACCAAGAAAACGCAACGCAAAAACTGGATAATATTGGGTGGGTTAAAAAGTTTGTTGGTTATTTGAATGCCATCTTTCCCACCTTCTGAAGATCATTTTACATTCTTATTCCCTAAATCCTGTATTCGACACAATGAGCATGTTAACCCTACATGGCACAATGTTGCTTTCAGGCAACATACCAAAAAAACTTTAATATCTCAGAGATTATTTGAGGAAACAAAACAAATAAGATCTCTCCCAATACCTTGGGATGTAGACTACCGCTGCAAAATGCCCACCAAAAAAATTTTGTAGAGCACGCGCACAATAAGGAACAGATTGCGCTGAAGTGGGGCTCTGAGTAATTTGCAAACTAACGGTTGTTTCTCTTTGCCTGTTGTTCACTGTTTTTGGAGTAAGTATGAAAATAAATTATGCTGTAAATAGATACTTTTCTAATGACTATGTGTAGGTAGTTAGAAATTATTTGATCAGAAAATAAAGTTTCCAGATCCTAAGTTCTGTTTGTTGCCTGAGGGCAACATTGCGCAACTAAGCGTTTTCTTACAGGACTCTGCTGGTTGCTTGAGAGCAACACGGCTCAACTGAGTATATTCTTTCTGGAATTAGCATTGTAACTTGAGCTAAGCATTGTGATAGTATAGTTCTTTCGTTGTCTATTTTTCACATTTTGTTCATATATAGAGATGGCAAAAGCAATACAAATATATTTGATTGAAGATATATATCTTGATTGAAGATACATAATATGCAAATCTCTACTCTGCTCCAATACTACTAGGATTTTGTCCAGTTTACAACCCTATATTTATGTATATGTATTTGCTAGTTATCCCACAATTCATGCATATTTTTTCCAGTGATGGACGCTAAAAAAAGTTCTACGGCTTACTATACCATCTGAATCAGGAGATGAAAACATAGAGAATCTGACGGTGACAGTGATGCCGATGAAATAAAAAGGCCATCCAAAATGCTCGCAATGCTTGAAAAAACGGGCTGGAGAATAAAATGCCAGAATATGAAGAAAAGCAACAGCCCTTTTCATCAAATGTAAAAGGGAGAAAGCGTATATGGAAAACAAAAGGCCCATCTAAAATTTCTTATAATGGGTCTGATTTTACTAGACGGCAATACCACCCTGGCAATGAAGTGAAGAAACCGATTGAATGCTACAAAGAGCTGTGCGATAGAAGTCTACTGAGTAAAGTGGTGGATAAATGTAATAAATATTCAATTCACGAAAATCCTACCAAGCCACTAATGCTAACAGATTCACTAATGTTGAATTCACTAATGACTCTGAATATCATACCTGTAAGATCCAAGACGTGATATGAATGGCTTCGGCATTTTTTTGGATATGATGGTCATGCCGGCCTGGCTATTGTATAGACGTGAATATAAGTGCCTTGACATACCGAATTTGAAACAACTTCCTATGTTCAAGTTCAAGCTAAAGATCTCTCGGTGTCTTCTACTACAGGGAAAATCTTTGAAAAAGGAACTAAAGTGAGGAAAACCATCTAACGAGGATGTTTGTTCATTGCATAAGAAAAACAAAGAAAGGTCCCACTGCCCTTATTTACAAAAATGATGTCAGACTAGATGAGATCGGTCATTTTCGTCAATATGAAGAAAAAAAATGATGTTGCAAATATCGAGGCTGCAGCAGAATTGCGAAAATTGTATGCATAAACGCGAAGTTTTTTGTACTTCGCACCATATCCTAAATGTCTCTTCAAGTTCTGCACTCCTTAGTTCATATGTACCTTAGTTGTAAAGGGATGAAATTTTGACAATTTGTTTTGTAGCATATTGTAGTGTATCAATACCATTGTTTTCCATTCTATAAATTTTTACTCAAAAGCCTTCAATAAAAAGAAATAATTGTAATTTGCGTATTGAATGTCTTTGGTAAGAATTTTTGGCAAAGCAAATTGCATTTTTTGCCGCAGTTGCTCAGTGTTGCTTTAGAGCAACAAACTGGACAAACAAAAACATCCTCGGTGGGACAATGTTGCTTTGAGGCAACAATCCGGAAAAATTTTACATACTCATAGTAGAATTTTTTGAAGACGACATATATCATTCTGGCACTGTTATAAACGAGGTTTTGTGTTAAAATATTTTTTTTTCCCAAAACTGAAAATGCGTGCCATATAGGGTTAACGTCAGTGTTCAATAAGCCTTCAAGTAGAGAAGTTCTAAGTAGGGAAGTCTCCAAGTAGAGAAGTTCCTGTTCATGCCCTTGAAATGGTGGACAAAGCAGAGCACTACCGACATCATGCTCTTTTTATTTCAAAAAAGAAAGAAAGTAACAGAACTTGCAGAAATATATGCCATGAGTACGGGGAAGTTTCAGTAGCTTTCTTTCCTTTTCTGACATAAAATAGCCTTAGATATCGGGAGTGCTCTGCTTTTGTCCACCATTTAGAGGGCTCGAATGCAAGCAAAGATGTTAGAACTTCTTTACTTGGAGGCTTACTACACGCTGACGTAAATAAGCTCGCTGTACCGAATACAGGATTTAGAAAATAAGAATATGAAAACGGTCTTTAGAAGGTCAGTAAGATGGCATAAAAAAATGAACAAACTTTTTGACCAACACAACACTTTGACTAGAGCTGGTTACAAAATACAGGTGGTGACGATGTATCACGTATGCATTTCACACAGAAACCAGAGACGACGGTTGCCTGCAGCAATTACACAACCCAGTTCAGATGGAAGCATTGGTAGTGAACTGTGAGAGAATGATCCTACCATTTCAGTTACTATCTTCTACCACATTCAACTTCGTCATTTGAAGGCTAATTTGGTCCGAAAGTGACGGTCCTTACAACACAGAATGAATCAGCCCCATCACACAGCTTGATGGATGATGATATGGATATATTTTTTCAAACGGGTCGATATAACTTAGATCTGCAGAAACGATATGCTTGAGCAACATAGTTTGATTTTCTTGCATTTCCTGATCTTCTCTTTTCATTAATTAATTTTCATTCTTTCGGAGTTCTTGAAGACGAAAAAACTAAAGTGAAGAGCCTTCAATTTGCATGAAGGAAAAATTGAGAAAACAATCAGATTCAAATTTGGAATCAAAACGAAAAGACTTTTTTCAGAGTGGCTTTTGGAAGCCTCGTGACAAATCTGATTAACCCCTTCCCCGGCAGAAACGTGTTTACTCGTTTTCACAAAATGTTCGTTTTTCAGTCGTCGACGAGTATACTCGTCTAAAACTTTACCCTTAAAAACCAGCTACATACGTATATACTCATCGATTTTAAGCCTTTGTAAGCCATTCTACGCGTGAAACGAGCTTTCTCGTCAAATTGTACGCCTGGCAGAGGCGATAGGGTAGAGCTGTGGGATTTCAAGAACATTGTTACTAGACTTGGTCCGACAGCCATTGATGTCGAATGGGTGTTGTTTGCATCCACATTTCCATTCACTTATTTGTAGCATTTTCAAGTGTTACACCCCAAATGTCTAGTTCAACGTAAGATAGTGAATATGAACCTTCCCTCAGAAGCTTGAATACTTCTGATAACTTTGCCAGTCCATCAGACAATGACTATTTCTCGACATCAGACAATGACTATTTGACTCGTTTTTGTCGACAAAGGTATTTTCAAAATGAAAAGTTAACCACAAAAATGGGAAGAAAAAAGAATTACAAACTGTTTTCATTACCAGCATCAAAAATACTACATAGAACCAAAATGAAAAAATTAGTCTGAAAAAGGAACGTAAATTGTTGGGTTAAGTTCCCAAAAGGATCAAAAACCATTGCCCAGGCTATGTAGTGTTATAATAGTAGTAAGTCTTGATATTTAAAGTCGATCCTACGGCCAAATATTATTACTTCAGCGCATAGGCGATACTGAGACACCGCACACATCAATCAAGTCCTCATCGACGTCACCGCGACTCTGACAATTGCTATACAAAGTTCACTTCTGGTGGTCAGTAGCGCATAAAATTATTCAAGACATTGCAGCAAACACATAATACACAAATACACTTGTATCTGCACCAAAGCTAATCTTCAATAGTTTTGCGACAGTATTTCAATAATTCTGCATTGATCTTTACAAGCGTGAAGCTTTTTTTGTAGCCATCATGCGGACTCAGATTTTGTGGCAGGGCTCGCTGCTAACGTCAATGAGCGTAGCTACGCACGCTTACTTCTCTGCCGTGCAAGCATTAGAGCCTAACGAGGTTCGGTAACCTTCAAGAACAGTAGACTACTCATTTTTTCATATTAATATCAACGTTAAATTAAACTATCTTTATTTTATTGAAACAAATGTTATGTATTTTTAACAGAATTGACACGCAAGGGAGAAAAAATGATCCGACAGGCGTCAATTGACGCAAAACTTAAGATCTCTCGACTCGGTGACGTGTGAGGATGAGACACAAAGCAGTTGACGTAGTTAAATAGGAAAACAAGAGAATGAAGAAATGAAGACTCTTCTGGAAGCACATTCATGATCAGTTGAAAAGAAGGAAAGTGTCCAAAGGGAATAATCCCCAGCCGTTAGCAGTTTCATTGGTCGAATGCTTCTACCGTCAAAATTCCCTCCGACAAGTAAGACGAAATTGACAAACTGGGTCGAGAGAGAAACCTGTGTACAGGTCAAGTCGAGGAAGTGAAAATCTTTGAAAGTTTCAGAAAGTGAAAGTTGTCTGTTAAGATACACTACGCCATTAGAGAAAGCGAAAATGAAGAAAGGGTGAAAAATTTTCCTCGCAATTAAACCTAGGTACAAGAAAAGCCTGCTCACACTGTAGACTGTCGGATTTGTTTTCAGCAACCTTGTTGAGGAAGTCTCGCATCACCAACACTCCTGGTACCAGGTCACAAAGAAAGTTCTGAGCGTATTTTAAGAGAACTTTGAAACATTTATGTTGGATAAATTTAATCTGTCAAGGATTCAGCAAATTCAACCTTTGATATGTACTGATATAACCAATGTAAACAATACATCTGCATTACCATATTGCACAATGATTGGTTCAAGAATTGTTCAATGAAGAATGAATCAAGAGAGCTATGCATGCTAGGCTTCCTTCTTACGAATTGCAAGTTGTTTTGCTGCAAATTCTACCATCGCCACAAGGGAATGAAGCACAACATTTAATATTGGTCATAAGACTAAGTTTGCAATATGATTAAGCCTGTTAGATCTTGAAGGCTACGAAATGAGTATTGTATTGTATAGTTTGTCAGAGGACAATCTCAAACAACGCGTGGACTGCCGTGCCCTTTGAGTTCACGTCACCTGCAGAAACCTTTTCTGAACAGGATCATCGCTGGGAATGAAAAGTGGATCCTAGACAATAACGTTGAGAGCAAAAGTCAGTAGCTGGACAGACAAACAAAGCCTATTCCACAATCTCAAGAAGACTGGCCCCCACTGAAAGTTCTGTTGAGTGTATGATGGGGTACGAAGGAGATTATCCATTATGAACTGTTTGGTAACAATTTAATCATTATAGCAGAAATATGTTGCCAACACCCAAAGAACATTTAAAGAGCATTTTTATGACGAGCATTGAAAAATGCCAGCATTGAAGAACACGAAAAGGGCAACTCAATCTTATTATTTTATTATCAGCTTATTCTCTAATCTTACATAATTGACAACTAAAAGCTTACTTCAAGAATAGAGGATGAAATTAAATTGGACGATTGATTTTAGTTTCCGTCTCACTTACCACAACAAAGAAGTTCAAAGAGAGAAGGATGAAGGCACCATATGGTATTGAGTTAAGGAAATGCAGAATCTCTGCACAAGGTGCGTTCCCGCCCAGAATTCCGTGCGCATGGAGACAGTAAGTTGACAAGGAAGGTCAGGAAACAAGATAAAACTTGTAAAAGAAAACCAAAAGTGCTGAAAAACAAGACAGCCGTGAACCGAAAATGAATGGTCTTTAACGAAACAATAACGTATTTTACATCAACAAAAGAAGGCCTACCTAATTTTCAGCTCGAGACCTCACGTTTTCCCACTAGGAGAGCTAATTCCCATTGATACACTAGTTGTATCCCCCTGAAGGAGATGAAATTAATTTTTTTGTGAATCAAAATAAAGCACATTCTACGCGAGAGACGTCAAAATGCGTGTTAACAGGTAAAAAGAAATGATCGAGAAGTATGGTCTACAGAATGAAGGCAAATAACTTACTTTTTAAGTTTTTTAAATGTCCCTTTCTTTAAAAGAACGCTCATGACTTTCGTTATAACCTGATTTAGAACTGTAAATTGTCATTCACGATTGCAAGCAAATAACTAGTATTTAAGTAAATGAATGAACAACCACTAGCTCCCACCAAACAAAGCGTTAATTATTAGATTAGATTATAAACAAATTAAAGGCTCCCTAACCACAATAAAGGTGTTCCGGAAAGAAGAAGCACGAAGCCATCACTTAAGTTAAGAGAACGGGGATTTGGTAGTAAGAGAACGAGGATATGTATTAAGGGAATGGGGAATCTACGCGCTAAAATGTGTCCCCCACACCCTGGGAATAAATACAGTAATATAAAAATAAGTTTCTGAAACAAGTTGGAAATTAAAAAAGAAATTGTTAACTGCTGAAGAAAAACAGCAGTGAACCGAAAAAAAAGACAGTTTGTGACGAAACAAAAAACCAACTCTATTGCAACAAAAGGAAGGCGTACCTAACTTTCAGCTCGGGGTCTCACATGTTAGCACCCTGAGGGTGCTAATTCTCATAGACACAACAGTGTTATCTCCCTGAAGGGGTAAACAAGTATTGTGTGGTCACAGTGTGATGGGAGCAACGTACTCGCACATCAAAGGATCGTAAAGTAGCAACTGCTAGAGGCTTAGAGGCTGGCAGAATATAACACAAACTTGCCTCTTGGATTGCGCTACAATCTACTGCCATTTAAAAATACACAGACGCTAAGTGTAAAAACTGAACTCCTAGACACTCAAGCCCACTCTCAAAGGAGGGCGAACAAAGTGAATAGTTAACAGTTGGAGGAACCAAACCCCAGCGCTGAATCCTAACCCAGCTCTCATTATCTGTATCGCTGTCCCTGTCGGTAGGACACACAAAAGGGAAATGTAAGTGCTTCGTAAGTGAGCTTAGAAGTTTACTGTTATGACTTTATTGCATAAACCTTGGAGTTACATTTATCATCGCTATATGCATTTTTCATTTTTGTAAGTAGCAGAGCAACGATAAGAGATCGAAATTAATGTGAGCCGTTTTCATATGGTAAATTCTCTCACAAAACCGCTATTTTCATTGTGGACGGGAAATGTCAGGGTTTATAATGCCTTCAACACTGGACGAAATTTTTCAGCTGCTATATTTTACACTGTACCCCCCACAAAATCTGCAAAACAATGACGTAAAACTCTATTCAATTTACCTGTAGAACACCTGTAATATCACAGTGACTTCTTACACCTCGTGTTTTTTAGTTAGGCGTGAAGTTAGATGTTACCAGTATAACAGTACGTGAACGAGCGCGCAAGGGTTAAGAAACCTTTGGAAGCAAGCAGTCCCGATGTAATGAGCATTAAAGCAAGCCCATCAAAGAGAGATGTGCTCTCTACCTGTTGCAGAGCTGCTCCCCCTGCGGGCGGAGGGGCGCGCCGCTCTCCGGACCACCCTTCAGCTTGCGGCGCTTGCGGCGACGGGGCGCAGCGGCCCCCGCTCGGCCTGCCGCCCCTGTTGCCTCGCAGCCAGCCCTCACTTCGGCATGTGTGTCTCGACAACCCTCCGCTGCTGGGGCGCCATATAACTTTGCGTGCGTCGAGTCCTCTCGATCCTCAAAAGAACGCTCAGGATCACGGTACCGGGTGCGAATTTTCGATATGGTAGGACGAAATTTTGTTTCACCTTTTTCTGACTGACCTTCAAGACCTTCTGAAAACTTTTTCCCTTTATTGATCAATGGAAGTTTTTTGGATACCTCCTTCTTAACGTTGGACTCTTCGAACGCTACTGATGTAATCTGATGTTGACCATAATTGGCATAATGAGGAACCCATTTACGGTCAGCCTGAGGCTCTGGTCTCATATTGAAGCCAACATACTTGAACTGCGGTCTCTTTCCGCTGCTATCTTCAGAGACAATTCTCTTACACAGATCAGAATATTTAGAATGAGGAAGCTTGTCATATCCGACGTAATCATCAGGACTAGTAGGAAATTTACTGAGCTTGTTCAATTTTCTGGGAGGACGCTTTACTTGTGAAGGAGTGCGCTTAACTCTCCTCTTGCGCTCGCATTTATCACTACCCCCGGAATCGCTGGCACAGTTGTCATAGAAGCTGTTCCGGCCGCTACCTTGCCGCGCTAGGGGCGCAGTCCTCACGCCACTGCCTCCTCTGCACGAGGCCCTGTGCTGCTGATCCGAGCCCCCCACGGGCGCAGGGCGGTCACACTTGCCGCGACGGCGGTCGGAGAATGTGTTCCGTCTCGTGTCAGACACTTCACTTTCACTACCTACAGGGGGACTGCGTTCGTGCGTCGTGACCGTCTCAATTGTATTGCTCAATGATGTCAGTTTTGGATCTATTTTTGCTAAGGCATTGGCATTCTTTGCGCGAGAGCACTCGCTTACTTCGCCAGGAGAGGAAGCATTCTTGACACGATCAAGATTCTCTAGCATGGTAGATCCCTCACGTGAAGGGTGAAGATCCTTTGTATGATCTTGCAAATGACGGACTTTATTACACGAATTACTTTCATTAATTACCCCTTCCAAATTGTCACTTTGATTAGCAGTGACAATAAATTCAACGGGAATGTCAATATCTCCTTGACGAGTTTTTTGAACGGTCGAAAATGATTTTGGAGTGTAAGAAGAGCTATAACATTTGGAAGAGAAGCAAATCGAGTTGTGAGCATGCACCTGGGCGCCTTGAAGGTTATCCACGTAACTAGGCAAGTCCTCAACACGCTCCCAGTCTTGCACGCGCTCCACATTAGCAATTTTAACAAAAAGACGACTTTCTTCCTCAACATCCAACGAGGATGAACTAGAGTCATTTTCCTCTTCTTCCGAATAACGGCTTGATGTCTTCTGGGATGAATCACGAGCCTGCCAATTACGATCACAATTCGAACCTCCAGCTTCTCTAAGGGAGGCAGATTTTCTTCCATCAAATGAACAACTTGATTCATGAGTAAAATAGCTCATACTGTCAGAACTTCGATTATCTGATGAATCCTGTGAGCTGCGCTGTTTCTCAGAGGAAAGACACAAAGACGACGGTCCAACTGATCTGTCAGTTTCAAAAATGTTTTCATTTTGGCCAATAGGAGAGCTTCTCAAGTCATGAAACGGTCTAGCTGCTGATTCGTTAAGGAATTCGTCGCAGGACTCGAAATGATCATCAGTGGATTCAGCCAAGTCTGCTTCAGCCAGCGCATCACTGGAGCAGGAAAAAGGCTCGATATTATCAAAGCATTTATTGTGATCATTCTCAGAGCTAGCCAGTGATGCAGGAAGGGAACAAGAATCACTTTCACTAACATCAGAATATCGGTCTTCAATCTCGTCTCTTCTAGGCATAATGAGGTGCGCGTAATCAAAACTTAGAGCATCTGCTTCCATGCTGTATTCATCCGAGTCGCTATCACCGTCGCCAGACTCGCGAGTGTCAGAGGTCGTCACTCCATCTGGATGCCACTCATCTCCCGGGTCGTCTAGCTCTTGAACTTTTGCACTGGTGCGCGACATGCGATCGAAATTAACAACATCACTCCCAAAGCAACTGGTAGTCGAATCACTACCTTTTGATATAGAACGATGAAAGTTAGCAATGACATCATTGGACGAGGCAGTTTGACTCCCAGCGTAACTCTTCTGAACGACACTAGGAGAATTTAAAACCTTCCCACTACTTAAGAGAAAATGATCATTGACGTGAAGGCTAGTATCCTCACTTTGTTCAGAACACGTATCTTTCTCTTTATCCGATGCTTGAAAAATAAGGCTAACTCCAGAAGTTACGTCCGAGTCAGACTCAGAGTCTTCAGAAAAACTTATGGTCGCTTCATAACAGTTGTTTCCAAGCTTTCTTCCAAATATTGTACAGTCCGAATTCAAAGTGGCAGTGTCTTTAGTTTCTTCTTGTGAAGCGTTCGAGTCGCTGGCATTCCTCTCGCCGCCGTCAACGTCGTCTTTGACTACGATATCGTCTGTTTCCTCAAACACTTCCATGAGGATACTCGCAACAAAACGCTGCTCGGGAGTTTGTTCTTCTACTGGCAGAGATAGGAGCGACGCCGATAAGTCAAGGGATTGGCTACTGGCTATACCACGGGACAAACAAGCCACAGAAGCTGATTTTGCTGGACTTTTCTTGAGCCAAAAATTTCTATTTTCCATTTCTTTATGCCTTGAAACGGTCTCAATATTGAATACATCGACAGAATCCTCCACTGCCTTGGAACGTTTGCGAGGCATTTTTTCGACAGTCTGAAGAGATTTTTGAGCATTCAAAGTATTATAGTCAACTCGCCGACAGGCCGAACGTGAGCAGTCTACTTCCATACAAGTGGGATCGTGATACTCAGGCAGTTTTAGCAGTTCGTCGGCTACCACAACAGCGCGTCTGTTCAGTTTGCTGGCTTCACTGCGACGTTCAGAACACGGAAAATTCTCACCTCTGACACTCTTTTCAGGAGGCCTAAATTTTAGTTTTTTTCTTTGTAGAGCAGTGAGTCGCATTTTTGCAAGCTCTTCGTCACTCAAATAATTATAACGCAAAGTGCCATTGTCAAGTTTTGTCATTTGAGCTGCCAGTTTCTTAAGCTCTTCCCGTCTATGTCGCCCGGCAATATAATCCTCTTCAAACTCTAACCGGAATATTGGGTCATCAAAGAATGAGTTGGACCGATCAGCTCGTCTATCTTCAGCAGTTTCATAGTGAATTCCAAATGGAGAAGACTGAGTTATGCTTTGTTGGAAGACATCAGATCGGCTAGAGCACCGAACATTTTCATCGGACTCTGAGCTGTGTTCTGTTTTCTGTCCAATCACAGACTTGAGTGCCAAGTCTGACGCCAATGGAAGGTTATGCTGCAGGAGGTCGTACTTGTTGTAGTAAGCCCGTGATTTGGCACGTTTTGGTCTCTGGATCATACCTCTGGGCTGCGAGCCTTTTATAGCATCTGGGGGACCATGAAAGTCAGAGCTTTCATAACGAGGAGAGTCGCCGAACTGCAGGCCTTCACGAAACTCCAAATAAGAAGGCTTGTAATCTTCATGAGCAGGCGGACGATTTACATTTTCCTTTCCAATTGACGGGCTAGTGAATCCCTGATCACCTGACCGACGGCGATGTATACCTTTGTCATCAATATTAGATCGGGCGTGAAGAAGACCGCGTCCAATTACATCTTTACAGTCGAATCGGTTCTGGTGGTAGTGCTGCTGTCTGTGAGAAGAATCAAATGCTAGCACGGAGAGGCACACCAGCTTCTACAGCAGTCCAAAACGCATCAATGAAAATAACGTCCGTCAAAAAGAAGCCTACAAAGCATTGCTCTATCAGTTCTACTGAAGAGGCCGCGTTTGAAGATAAAAGAACACTTAAAATATACCGAAGTATTCCAGTCAGTAAATTTAGCAACGAACAAGCCATGACTTTAAATTAATGTACGAGTGTTTTAATATTGTCGATATAGCCAGTAATTAGCACACCCGACTGCGTTCAGACCCGTCGTTCATTGCAGAGAGCAGTCATTTCTTGCGAATGGAATTTGTTCATGCGAGTAGAGGGCAGAAGAACAATTACAGTAAATTGAACATAAATTTCAGGAAAACTACTTTTAAATAAGCAAATAAATGCATAATTTTATAAGAGACGATGACCTCCTCAAAAACCTTGAAATGTTTTCAATTTAAACGACGCTGAGAAATAAACGACTCATTGCTGAGGAATGTTAATTTTATTGATTAGAATTAAAGAGGCCTGAACTTCGTGATTATGAATGTAAAATTATGTATGAAATGTTGTTAACATACGTTCAAATTCGAACAAGCTGAAAACCACTTGAAAATGTTAATTAAGTCCGTTATAAACATTAATGTAGGAAAACTTTGTGTGCAGCAGCCCCGACAATGTAATTAATCTTCATATCGGTGAACTAGACGGCCATGAGGACTGAACAAACAATGGCCCAGTTTTGGGCGCTAGGGCGGCTGAAAAGTGCCTAAGAACAAACCAAGGCATGCGATAACCGGCCCTACAGCCCTCAAGCCTGGTCACCAAGGAACAATCGCATAGCTCAGTAGTGAAGTGGAAACCCTAAAGGTCATCAATTAGCTATGGCCAACATCGCCCCAACATTTTGCGGTCTCTTCTGTACATTACTTTTAAATGATGAAGTGAAGTGAATTTTAAACAATAATTTAAAAGACATTAATTATCAACACAATAAAAACAATAAATTTATGTATATAATACTTTTAACAGAGATCCGCATAATAGAAATAAATACCTGAATAACTCGATTGATCGAGTTATGTTGAGAGGCACAGAACAGCAACGTCTTCTGATCAAAAATACAAGGAAAACCCTGGCTGAGAATTTTCACTGGACGACTAGCTGCCCATTATAATTGGGCTGATGCAAAACTGCATCCCAAAAGCCACCAAAAAGTCAATCGGAGCTCTAAGTTTAGCCTGATAAAATGGCACAACAATCCAGTAGGGAACCTGCACGACCGGCACTGCAATATGCAGAGAAAGCGACCTAACCCAGCGCTCATGTACTGAATCTAAGAACTCTAAAATCTAATATGCAAGCGTGGCACAGGCTGCGTTCGCACTTGAACTCTAACTCGAGTCCAGTAATGCTGCAGCCAGACATTACACAAAGTGAACTTTTCACAAAGTCAACGGCTTACTCTACGGAGTACATAATTAAAAAACTACGACTGCGCACGTCAGAAGCAGCCAACAGACGCGCAAGGCCGACAGGCCAGCAAGTTTCTGAGGAGGCAGCACTGCAGCCTCGCAACAGGAAGTGGCAGCAAGTTATCTCTAGTTTTCGCAAACAACTCACAAGTTATAACAACCGGTGTTCCAAGAGACTATCACAATTTCAAACTCATCTTCGGTGACTGCTCTTTATGCAATTACGGTACATACTGTTTTCTTCTAACCTATTGCTGAGATGCACAGCCAAATTTCTACAACATTTTAAGAAAAAAGAGTGAGCTAGGACGAGATTAACACGTCTATGACACGATATTTAATAAATAAAAAACACCCGATGCCACAGTTATCCCTGAGTTGCTGCGAGTTGCTACTTCACGCGCTCCTGGCTCAGCTTAAGCCATATTTTTCGCCACAAGCAACGGACAACCATAGTCAAGCGTTAGATGACGCAGCTCCAATGACCTTTCACTCTTTTGCAGGCTATCTTGCTTCCAGGCTCTACAAACGCAGTAACCTCATGCTCTGATAACTTGACAAGAAACTATTAATGTTGCGCATAACTCACACAGAAATGGGCAGGAATCTTTGAAGGAACAAGCCGGTGCAGAAGTGAAATGATTAAAACCCCAGTCAGGTTAACTCATTTTGAAGATGCAGATACACTACACTGAGCAGCCAGAAACAGACGCCTCAAGAACGCTTAGCAAATTAGTAGCAAGTGCTGCCTCTGCTTCACTTCCCTACACTTCATTCATAAGCAAGAACGGCGTCGAGATACATTAATGTCTTTCAGAAACTGGAATGAATTTGCTCGTCAACAACGTGCAAGAAACCGCACTAGAACTTCGCTACACGGGCACAATTTTTAGACAGGCCGCGTGAATGGTGGTGAGAACCCGAGTACGCAACAGAAAATCTACTCTCAATTAGGAACTCAAGTCCGCATGACAGCTAAGTATTTTGTCCCAGGCCCCATTTTATTCAAATTGCATGATCCTCCACTTTTTCCTCTCACGTAAGCAGACAGTCTTCTCAAAGTAATAAAACTGAAAATCCCTCTATAATTTCTAATAATCTTTTGAAATAGATTCAAGCGTAACATTTGAGTGTGATATGTCCAGTGCAAATATCCTCATGTACACTCAATGTCAAATACGCTTGGCTAATTCGATACAACATATATTATTACTTTAACTTTTCATCAAGAACTCCAAGAAATAACACGAGAAAAACAACTAGCTGCAGAATTCAGTTCACTGAGCTTTCAGAGCAGTTTCTAGTTACAGGTGATGAGTTCAACTCATACCTGCCTAGAAAAAGAAGTCATTCCAAATATAGAAAAACGGCCGATGCAGATGCGAGTTCTGAGACTACAAAGAAAGCGTATCTGCCGATTCCACTCATAACATACATTACTGCCCATCAGAAGCAGTAACCGATATAAAGCTCCACTAAACGGATGCTAATGCTCAGACTCAGCCCTAGTCATGCAACTCTTCAGTGGGAGCACATTTTTCTTCCTTTCATCTTAGAATGTGAAGGTCATCACCGGAATTCTCCAAGAAAGAAAGTAAACAATAAGTCAGTAATAAATCCTAAATCAGGAACAAAGCGCCAGTCACCGTCACAACACACGTCTACAAGATGCCAGTCACTGCCCCAACGCCCGTGAACCACGCGCCAGTCACAGGCCGCAGCACACCGGCCGGACGCTGCAGCGAGCACATCGCACTCGGGCAACTCGCGCTGCACCAGACCCGCACCGAAGTTGAGCATTTCTTCACCTCCTTGCAAGGCAACAATTTTCTAACAGATTTACTCCGTAGTTTAACTTATATTTTAAATATTCAGGTTAAGAAAATAATTTTACCTATCGCAGAAGGTTGAAAACAAAATGTAATCCCTCAAACATCAATAGAAATAGTTTAATAATTTACTTTGACAGAAACCTTATTCATGGCAGCTATTTAACCAGTCAATTAGCGGATGGAAATCGCACTCTGAGGACTCGCATTTCGCAAATGCTCCGCTGCTTGAGACAGTACTAATCACCACGCAGAGCAGGCTACAGCACATGGCCTTGCTTCCGAGACTTAGAGCTCATGACGTGGGGCAGCGAGGTCACAAACCCTCGAACGATACTACTCCGTGCTAACCAACTTCTGACGGCATGGGCGGAAAAACTGCTGCTGACAGCAAGCACAGCAAGGCTACTTCGCATATGATCACAAAAACTGACGTCTTCAAGTAAGACTAATTTTAAAGCTCGCACGGATCTTTACACGCCCCCGGCAGCTCAATTCAGTCGCTAAAACCAGCCATCAAAGCCATTCAACATAGATCCTCACAGACACAAACTAAAAATCAAAAAGAAGAAATACACGCAGAGCCGTGATGTAACAAGCAACCGCCAAACAATTCCACCAATAGATGCAACAGGAGAGTAGACACTCCAACACAGCACACACACGAGTATCTTCTTGCTGTCATAGTTTTCCTCTTCACCATAAGCAGACACATCGCTGAAAGCGCGTACAATTTCTGAAACGCGGTCAACTCTTGACCAATCAATAGGCTTTAATACTTTTAGTCAGAAAGCTCAACTAGACAAAATTATCATGAGTACATTAGTGTCTAAAACTGCAACTAGAAAAGGCTTTTAGAACAAGCTACCTTTATGGAAACCAGATAAAACCCACATAGCTGAAGAAATGCTACGTTTACATGGTGGTTATGAAGGCTTGTTATATAATAAGAAACAGGACACCCACAAATTAGAAGACATAAAATGCTAAAGTTTCTCTGCAAGAGGTAAAGAAGTAGGAGCAGAATGCGCCAGAACTCATCAGTAGAACTGATTCTCGTCGCTCGAGCTAGTCGCCCACACCGCTGGGTGTGAGCACAGACTGCCATGTATGGCGTTGTCGCATTCAACAAACACACGCGTCAATATTTGGGGTACACATCAATATGATAAAAATCAAAAAAACAAACATTTAAAGGTCACAAAACACAAAATCAATTTGATATAAAAATTAACAATTGTTGCTCTCCCTATCAAGACACCCAAATGCTATGGTTACCAATGGCCGTAGAATTACATTTACTTTCATCAAGTTAAGGTTTGGGGTGACGATTTCATACCAGGGTTGCTACATTAGCCTTTTCCCACGTAAAACCTTGGAATTCAAATGGAATGCGGTCATAAGCACCACATAGGAACCGACAACCAAGCTCAATGGCCAGGTACTGAGCAGTCTTTACAGTGATAGGCCTTTAGACAAAGAATAAAAATACAAATTTGGAGAAGGAAAAAATGACAATCTGGTTACCTTGATTTTTGCTCTTATATCAAGCAACAATCTCGAGCGGGAGCAAAGTAAATGGCCAGCGCTGACTATAAGGGGAACTGCTCACAACGAAGGAAGTTTTTTAACATCCTAAGATCAAAAGAATTCATGTTCTTAATTCATCCCAATTACTGCAGTCATAAAAAAATTACAGAGATGGCATGGCATCGTTTTCCCCATACACAAAAAATTCATTGAGGCTAATCTTTAGTACCACTCCATGAGCAAGACTAACTTATTACATGATCAATCCATGAACATACACCACGGCTCACTACAACTGTCCAAACGGCAAAACTTTCAAAGGTAGGAGGGTGAACTTACTTGGTTTTGACCTCGGCGTCCGGATTAGAATTATTGAAAATTGTAGCCATATCCGTGTGCTCCATGTCAGCATTATTCGAGTCCTGTAAGAACAAATGAGGCAAATATTAGACACACGTACATACATCGCTTCAAAGAAATGTATCAAATTTCAAACGGAAACAAACCAGTGCATGAGTATATCCTAGATGCTAACTGATGTGAATTTAGATGGAACAGAGAAGAGCAACGGGGGAGGGTGTAGGTACCTGGTTCCAGTGGCGGTGCGGGCCGTCACTCTCAGCGCGCAGCTCAGTGACGAGGGGCGCCTCGAAGTTCACAGACTCCACTGCACACACAGGCACACGTCAGGCCGCTACCATCTATTGTTATACTCAACTAACGGCACGCTCACCTATTGGGAGCTAAAACAATAGTCGAAATAAACACAGAAGTCCCTTTAGTTTGCGAGATACACGTTCTTGTTGAAAACTGCACATAAAATGCCTTCCTGCGATCCACATGTTCATTACAACCATTACCTTCTTTTCATCATAACTTTTGTTCCAAGTAACAAAATTTGCATTCTGACTTCAAATTTGGTTATCAAAATTTGATTAATGTTGTAAAGCAAACATCTGTGCGCACTTTTAACAATCTGCGCTACTTATGAATCTACCACATTTTGCCATGCTTATTTACTTTTTAGAATCTTAAATACTATTAAACCGGCTGTCCTAACCCCATACACAGTAATCTATGACAAAATTATAAGATCAGAACAACAAATAAGCAAAAAGTACAACTACAAAAGTTAGCCAAGACCAAATTTCTCAACGCAAGAAAAGATTAGATGTCAAATACGTTTAAGGAAGCCCCTGCCAGGCCCCTGTCGGTCCGGTGAGCATTTTTCATGATATTGTTGGAAAAGAACCCTTAGGTGGTGGACTATTAGGTCCTAAAATTTTATGGCGCTACGGACAATAAATCTCCCCCTCCCCCCCAAAGGGGGTAATGGGACAAAAATCTTGAATTTTCGACCTGATTTCGACCCCAAATATACAGAAAATATGAAGGGAAATGGATAGTTTCCCAATACACTTTTGTTTGAAATGTTTCATAGATTCTAAAACTGTGTCTGGTTTTGTTCTAGCAGCAAAACTCAATGAGTTGATACGTATTGGAATATCTATGAAAATGAACTCAAAAACCAGTATGTCAAATTTTTCCAAAAACAAAGGCCTGAATCAAAAAAATGAATAGAAGAAATTGTGTTTCTTTTCAAAAGTTACATATTATGGTTAAATTTCATAAGAATCAGACTGAAAATGAAGAATTTCGTAATTTTTATGTATATAAATTTTTTTTTTGGAAATCACAATTTACAGTGTGAATATGAAGTTATGCATGGAAATTATTAAAATAAAAATTAAAAACGCATTCGCCGGTACATACTGTACCGGCGAATGTAATATAATGGTACATACTGTACCATTATACAGTATGTAATATAATGGTACATACTGTACCATTATATTACACTTCAACAAAAATTTTGTTATGGTTTATACCCAAAACATATACCTTTCAACATTCAAACTGTATCAACTCAATGAGTTTTGATGCTAGAAGAAAACCAAGACAGTTTTGAAATCCTTGGAACATTTCTAACAAAGTTATAATTAGACTCTCCCAAATTTTAGAAAACAAAAAAAGTTATACGGCTCCAAACCCAAAAATAATTGTTTGTGATATTATAAAGTATCGCTTATCACAGAAATTGTTTTCCGAAATGTTAAAATTTTAAATTATAACTTTGTTATAAATGCTTCAAGGATTCTAAAACTGTCTTTGGTTTTGTTCTAGCATCAAAATTCATTGAGTTGATACGTCTTGAAATATACATAAAAATGTATCAAAAAACTAATTTTTCGTAAAAAATAAGGCCTAAATCGAAAAAATGACAGTAGTAAAAAAGGTTTACTTTCAAACAATACATATACTGGCCAATTTTCAAGCGAATCGGACGAAAAAAGGTCAAAATCCCGGACGGTATCCTTAAGCCTTCCTAATCAGAACAAAGGTGTGCCGAAGAGAAGACGGATGAAGGTACCATTCAATATGGACTTGAAGGAACCGGATATTTATGTACAAGGTGTGCCCCACACAAGATCCTTAACGCATATGAACAAAAAGTTAGGAGGAAGTTTCGACACAAAATTAAAGTTGAAGAAAAAAGTAAGGTCCTGAAAAATAGCAGAGCAGTAAATAAAACAAATGGTCTGTAACAAAACAAAAAAAACTTTTTCTACTTCAACAAACAGGCCTACTTAGTGCTCAGCTCGGGACCGCACATCATTTCACTAAGAGTGCTTATTCCCACAGATATAATAGTTGAATTTCTTGTGAGGTTTAACGTAAGTACAAAATATTTTACCTGCACACCAATCGTTGTGCAAGTGCCAGAATACAAAATCTTAGACTTTCAATTTAATAAAAGAATTTGCTCAAGTTTGATCCCTCTAAAGAACTACAGACGACGAATAAGAAGTCGAACAGCGCTCCCTCGAGAAGAGCGCCAAGCTTATCTCATGACATGCACAGGTCGGAAGCGCACAAATACTCTAGCACAGGTCGCGCTGTACTCAAGTGACTGCACAAGCCAAGTGCAATCGCTCGAGCGGACATGGACGCGGCCACAATGTGTGGTCGTGGCCCAAGTGCACCAAATAAGAAGCAGGTGAAGAGAGGGCCAGGCGAGACCGCTGCAGGCAACAAAGCGCGGCTGCGAGGCACGAGGCACTCACTGTGCAGCTCAGATTTGGTCCTGTGTTTGCGGCGCGTGGGCGTGCGCGAGGTGATCCTCTGGGGCACGTTGCTCACTGCTCCTTCCTCGTCCATCTGCACACACACAATTCGCGGTTCACAGCGGTCTTACCTCTTATGTTACACATGCAGAAATCCTTCACACAATCTCACCACACATATCAGAGTTCAAATGGATTAACAAACTATACCTTGTTCATAAAAAAAAAATCCATATATAAAATAACTTTCGTTTACCGCCACAGTACACTGACTGCATTAGCGTTCTTTCACCATTGCCAATGAAACACGCAGATTCAGTGCATGTTCCTAGCCACAGAACCAATTCTGAAAAATTATTCAGGAATGATAGAAGAAATAATAACACCCGAGCTTTTAAATAACCAACATGCTGGCCAAACAAATAATCATCACACTGAATAATAATATTTGCTATTATGAATTATAATTTATACGAGCAAATGATTCTCTAAGTATTACCCCAGCTGTGTTTTCAACACTTTGACTGCAAAGTGAGCCATATTTGGTCACTGAGGGAGTTTTTCATTATGCTGCTGAACAACCAATAGCCACAAACTATATTTTTAAAAATACTTATTCAAAACTAAATGAAAGCACGATCCAGTTAATGCTTGGTATTTTCAAGATTGCTCACTACTATTGACTAAAAATTCGAATTGAATACTGAACTTCAGTTTTACCTGCTGTAGTCAAAGTATTAAAGTAACATATAAATGGCCGTCAGGCTTGATACGCCTGACACCTGCGGAATGACGATGCTTGGATGCAGTATTCATGGTGCAATGTTGCCTCGTTAGAGAGAACAAGATGGTCGTACCTGAGACAGCGTACAATGTCTGCTTGAGATCACCAGCATGCCTTCAGAATTAATAAATTTTTTTCTCTGATTCCCCCACAGCTACTTTAAACACAAGAGATCAACCCTCTGAAACAGCACGAAAGAGAAGCCCGGCAATGAAAGAAAAAAGGAAGCAAATGCATGGCTTGAGGGAGGGCCAGAAGCGCACCTCGACCTCGGCCGGGTAGGCGGTGTGAGGGCTGTGCGCCTTGTGCAGCAGGTCCATGACGAGCGAGCGCGGCAGGTCGCTGGACACAAACACGTGGAGCAGCAGCTTGTCCGCTGACGGCCGCTTCTTTGGATTTTTGGTGAGCGCGACCTGGGCAGAACAACATCAGGGGTGAGTGGAAACAGGAGCTACAGGGCGGTGGCCAGCTGGTGGAATGTAGGTGGTGCTGCAACAGCAGCCACATCCAGCTCAGCAACAATACTCGAGGATACATTTTGCCATTTAGCATGGGGATGAGAACATACGAGCTCCAAAAAATACATGTTATCATTCATCTGAACACTGCATTTAGTTGTTATAGCCTACATAGACTGGAGGGGATTCGACCAGAATACTTTAGGGATCTTGGGAACATGACATTGATGAAGTCTGGGCATCAGTAAAGTACGACAGTAGGCAATGATTCAGAAGGATTTTTATTGAAGGATTATTACTGTCAAACCATGCAAAACCCCCCAAAAATTCGTCTTTTCAATTCTGAAGCAAATTTTGAATACAATATTTAAGCATAAAAATGAGTTTCTCCTGGTTGTTGCACACTACCTTCATTTTAATACTTATTTTCTCTCCACAGAAGCGACAATGTTTGATTTTATTTCCACCAATATCAATGACGTGACACTACTACCCTCATACCAGGTCATTATTACCAGGTCCAATTTAATTCTTTTGCTCCTGTCGACGTGTCGAGTCAACGACTTTCATCCTTAACAAATTAATAATACCTACTGAGGTAAATGATTCTCACCTCAGCTCTAAAACCTGATATGAAATGAACTTTGAAATTTCCGGTCAAGAAAAATGCACTATATTTCAATTTATCCAACATTCTCAGCCAAGTGCAAAAAAATGCATCTGCATTTATTGAAAAAACATCCACAATGCAAAACGGGCATGTTACAATAAAACGCGTGAGTAATAACTTCTACGAAATTCTATTCTTGACAAAGAAATTGGTGAAAGAAAATAACACGTCTTGCGTAACAGTTACTTTACAATGGCTCGTAATTTAAAAACTCAACATAGATCAATATTTAGACTGGGCTGGATTGGCTGAACATCAGCTTCTACCAAACATTCAGCAAATGAACGACCAAAATGGGAAGCTATAAGTAACTCAATTAGACAATTCACCCAAACAAATGATTTACAGAAATTAGATCAACGTTCATAAAGAGTATAGCTTCATAATAAACAATACCCTAACATTTTGAATTCCAAATACAGGTCAGTATATTAGATTAGAATAATTAGAGCCTCCCTGACGACGACTAAGGCATTCAAAAGAGATGAAGGAAGCAGGCATCCTTTAGGGTGTAGTTAAGAGAATGAAAAATCTATGCACAAGGTGTGTTCCCACACAAGATCCCCTGTGCCAAAACACGATAAGTTGAGAATGCAAGCTATGAAACACGATAGAAGTTGAAAAAGAAAGAGGCGCTGCAAAACAGGACAGCAGTAAACCAAAAAAATATGCTCTTTAACAATAGAAAAAGAAACACGTTTTACTTCAACAAAAAGAGTGCCTACCTAACTCTCATCTCCGGACCCTCACATTTTTTCCCTGGGAGCGTTAATTCTCATGAACAGAAAACTTTCCAAGAATACATTAAAGTAAGAAAAACACCCGAATAAAAAATCATGAACCGAATTGCAGGAGAAATATCCATAATTTTACTTAAATTTAGTTTTAAAAGCTTGTGAAGGGAAAAACGTTCAATCATGCTGAGCCAACAATAATATTATGAGCCACATTACCCGACAGATTGTATTGCTGAATCACACAGGCCAAGGTGATCCAACTATGTCAAACTACCACGAAGGAAATGAACAAGAACACAAGGCACAAAAAGATTACCACCAAGCTTTGAACCTAACTAAAATTGCACAAGGCAGGAAACGCCGTTTACCTTTAGAAAATTATGAAAAGTAGGAGTCCACTTGTTCTTGTCCTTGAGCGTGGGAGGCTTGAAGCCGCTCTTGGACATGAGGAAGAGGGCGCGCATCGGGTGCAGGTCAAACATGGGCGGCTGCATCTCGGCCAGCTCGATGGCTGTGATGCCCACCGCCCAGATGTCGCACAGGTGGTTGTAGCCGCCCTTGCGCTCCACGGCAGCCACCTACACACACACACTCATTATTAACTCAACCCACTGCAACATGCCTGCTCATGAATCTACTTGAGATGTCCGGTGTGCCCCCAGAACCATGGAGGACCATGCCCTGTCCATTGGACCTGCTAAGCAATGGAGCATGTGACACATCATCTTCTGCTGATCTCCTGCACACAAAAGAGGTCAAGGGGCACTGCAGCATCAGAGCTACGTTTCATAAGAGGAAACTCACAGCATAGCAGGAACAGAAACTCCCCATAAATAAAGGCTAAATGCTTATGAAATGCATAAGAACAGGGCTGAATATTTGGGAGTGGCCTCGTGAAATAAAGCTTAAAAAAAATCGGCAAGTCAGTCGTTGCTACACTGACGAACAAATGATGTATAAAATAAAAGCTCATTTTAATAACTGGAAGAAATTATTTGCTTAACAGGGCTAAAATTCAGGTAAAAAAGTTGATAACGGATTCATTTTTCTTTCCTTTTCTCTTTTTGTAGCATGCACTGACCAACTAGTACAGCATTAGAATTTTATTTGATCCAATAGAGCCCAGGCCTTCACCGCTTCAGGTATTCGGGCAGTATTGAACGCAATTATCTGCCTAGCAACCCAAAGAGTTCATCACTTCCTCCACCTGACTCAAAACTCACTCAGGTTTGCTCAAAGTGAGCTTCAATGGCGTGACAAGCATGAACAAAAACTGATCAGTGATCAAACAGTCTCATTTCACACATAATGCAGTCTTAGTTCACGTCTTTAAAAAGTCTAGAAGCAAGAAAATAAACTAAAACAAACTAATAAAAACCCATTATGAACATGTGCAAGCATGATAAAAATCCTAGATTTACACAAATACACCATTAGATATGAGTTGAAGGTTTCGAAAAATACATATACACACTCGGTACATTTAAAATTGAAGAGTGTCACGCTCACCTCTGGTGCCATCCAATAAGGCGTGCCTATGAAGCTCTTCCTTTTGCTGATGGTGGCCGTGATCTGCGCTGACACGCCGAAGTCAGCCAGCTTCACGTCGCCGTTGTCTGTCAGTAGGATATTGGCGCCCTGGTCGATATCAAGAAGGCAACCATGGTTAAATAAACATGAAATTAATCCATTGCAAACACCTTCAAAGTTTTCAAATTGATGATTCTGTCAATTCATTATACAACACAAGGTAATTGATTTATTTGTGTTAAAATGGATTTCAAAAAGGTTTATGCAAAATTAGATTTGATTATAAATTAATTCAAAACTTTCAACCTCATAAAATACATTTTCAAAAGAAAGGATGGAAGATGCAAGCACAATTTAAAATGAAATTTAAAAAAATGAGGACTCTTGCCCAAGGTCTGTCCCCACACCCTATTTATAGGAACAGCAAAATTGAAAGAAATTCATGACCCAAGCTGAAGTTGAAGAAGAAATAGGGACTGAAAATAGATTTTATGCAAATAGATACAATACTATGATCTCAAAGCGTTAATTCCCATGGGTACATTAGTATCTCCAGAAAGGAAGGCTTTTTTATAATATCAAGCAAAAGTACATCATAAGTATTAACATATAATGAAATTAATCTATTAATTTTCAGTGCATTTTTTTTTATTGAAACATATGAAATCAGTTGCTATGTTGAGTGACACATGAGGACTACGGTAACCAGACGCCGCAACACACAAGCTAGAATGGTGGTGAGGGCAGTGTGGACGATGAAGCTGTCAGAAAATAACCGTGCCTATGCTTCCTCCTATTACCCAGGGTTGTTTCTAGTGAGGAACTCCTGTTTGCTTCCTTTCGCGAGGGTGTCTTGTGTTGTTGCGATGCTCAGCATTTTAGTTAGTGCCAGCAGTAAGACACACCTATAATCAGACTATAAAGTAGCGCTATCGCACACATTCTTGCAGAGCTACTCGCGCACGCAAGCTTGCACAGAAGTTGCTATCACGTACTCCATTGAACAGGTCTCAATTAACGCCAGTCTAGTGATTTTGTAATTGCAGCATTTAATATCCCTGCTATGCAAGAGGAAGTGATAAAAAGAGGCATGCACCATTTGGTATAAACTTGAGCTTAAGGAATGCAGAATCTACGCGTAAGGCGCATGAAAACAGCAAGTTAGGAAATAAATTTATGAATGAGACAAAAATTGTATTCTTTAAATTCTCAACTCGAGAATACCGCGATCCCAAATAGAGAAATATGTACCAGAAATTCAAATTTGATGATGATGATGACAACTTGTTCAAAATGCTATAAAGTCATAAATACCAAATAATTTCTACGGAAAGTTGTACACTCAAGATCGAAAGCAAATAAACACTCTTGGACACACAAACTCAAAATCACTGTGAAGGAATAAGGTTCATTAAAATATAGAGAAGTTGTCATCCACACTTTCACACAGCGTGATAACTGCAGTCCTTCCTATAGTCAGCGTCGAGAGAGAGTGAAACACTTTCCAGCACACATCACTTAACCCTTTGCTTCCCGATGGGAACTCCAGTTCCCAGACTGACTAGTTCTTCCAGTTTAGGGAAATTGACAAAATTTCAGGGTAGTTCAACTAGTAGAGAAATAATTTCAAGTAAATGACAAATATGAGGGAAATTAGTAGTATTCCTGCAATATGTCTTTCTACACTGCAGAAGTTTGACACGTGTAATTTGCTATTGATATCCACTCAATGTTAGCTTCGTGGTCTATGCAATACATTTAATAATTTTTTATTTACCTTGAGAAAGTTTATCATACGTGCATGTATTTACAGATAAAATTTAGCAAAAACTAAATTTATGTTTTTTGTCAGATTTTTCGGCCATTTTTTTGGCGTCAAAGCATACATTTTTAGAGCATAATTTTTTCAATTTAACACTTTGACTACGGAGTGGGACAAATGTTTCTACTAGGTAAATTGTTCATACACATACACGCACCAATGTAAATGTATATCATTTGAAATTATTTTGTAACCTTTTTTCAATAAATTTTATCATACCATGAAAATATTATTGAGCTCTTATATTTTGTACATTTCTTACAAAAGACGGAAACTTATTTAAGCAAATAAATCGATTTTGCCTGTCTTTTTTTTTCAACCTAACCAAACCAACTTTACAACACGCGCAATCATAGTCAGTCAAAGTGTTGAAAAGGAAGTAAGCACCTGCTTATGCAGAAAAAAATACTTGCTGGGGCAATTTTACTGACATTTCAGGGTAATGACTGAAATTACATTAGAAAATTTTTCCCTTAACAATTACGGTGTTGGGAAGGAAAGGGTTAAAGCATAATTAACTTGTTAAAAAAAGCATCCATATAAACTTTCCTAAAGGTATAGACACATTGATAGCACTTTTTTAACTTCAAGTTCCTCCTGAAGCCCTTCCTGATCACAGTGAAGGGCCAACTCTGCAACAACAAACACAACTATACAAGTTTTCAAGAAGTCAAGCAACCAACTCCTCCCTCTTACCAGTGCTTGCATAGTCTCAAAATGTGCAACATTCATTTTAGAACTTTGCATAAGCACATTCAAATGTCAAATCTCAGAGAAGCGAGCTCAAATGACGCAGAGGTGGGGTGTACTCCTCACCTTGACATCTCTGTGCATCTTGCTGACGTGGTGGAGATACTCAAGTCCTCTAAGCGTCTCCCGACACATGTAGGCGATCTGGCGCTCAGACAGCGGGCCCGTCACTGCAGCATGAGTTACCATTAACACATGATTGGTATCCTGCCTTAATATCGAACGAACGTGAACCTCACGTTTGGTGACCCAGAAAATTTGGGAATGAGGCATAAAAACCATGAAGCAAACCTCAGTACAGAGCTGCCAAGATAATTATTATTATTATATAAGAAAAGTTTAGCCTCCCTTAACCACGACAAAGATGTTCCAAGAGAGGAAAGAGGAAGGCACCATTTAGTATGGAGTTGAGGGAACGCGGAATCTATGCACAAGGTGCACAGAAACAGTAAGCTAGGAAAGAAGTTCATGAAACAAGAAAAAAGTTGAAGAAGAAAGTAGTAGGTGCTGAAAAACAGGACAGCAGTGTATCGAAAAATGATGGTCCGTAACAAAACAAAAACCTATTTTATTACAACAAAAAGGAAGCCTACCTAACCTTTAGCTCAGGCCCTCACACAGTCCCCCTGGGAGGGCCAATTCCCATAGCTACAATAGTTGTATCCCCCTGAGGGGAAGAGCTGCCAAGAATGGCACATCAAAAACCAATGTTAGAAAGAATTTGGGAAAAATATTAAGGCCAAACCAACCACACAACAGATCTTCATTATCTGTGGTGCAGAGGCAAGGATAACTCAGATGAAAGACAAGTTCCTTGGTAAGGCAAAATCACTTAGGTACTTCAAACGGGTTTTCCAGAGATCAACAACTCTACTAATGAAGTAGAACTGCCAAGCCTTAAAATCAGCTAAAGATTAATGTTCATCATCACATTCCCGTTGCGGTTGGTTATGGTATTAATCTTCATTTAAAGCTCTAGCACCCAGCACCCATCATGTAACTCAACAAAATACCAAAGTTTCGGAATATATTACAGTATCAATATTAACTGCGTGTGTAGGAAATGAACCTCAAATTACGCCTGCACCGCGCAAATTTAAAACAAAACTGAAACTTGTAGGGCTGAGGCAGTGCATCGACTTTCCAGCTAATGAAAGAATAAATATTTTGCGCATCAGCAGTAAAAAAATTACATAAAATAATGTCAGATACTAATACGCCAATAAATTCAAGAGCCTAAAAAGCAAAATAACCTAAGGAAGAAGAACTAACAGTGAAGTGTATCATCAATCCCAAAGATACTTTTTTCACTACAGGACACAGAGCTTTGAAACTTAGCTCACATATGCATTTCTGAAAATTCCTTCAGGCATCACTTTTTTGTACATTTGGTCATAAGGAAATAGAAATGGGGTAAAGACGGGAGGGGTAACAGGGTATTTCAAATTAGAATTTATTCAAAGATTTTGACCTAGACAAAAAGGATTTCCCCATTGCATGCAACACAATGGGTTCTATCAGAAATATTTCAACACAATTCACAAATTCACACTAGAGATACATGAAAAAAATCCAGATGAAGTTTTTACTTTCAATTGATAACTTTTCTGAATAAAAATTCAAAGCATATGAAGAAAATAAGAAAAAGCTCTTCATCTTGAAAAAAAAAACATTTTCATAAGTCTGATAATACTTATGTCATCTTTCTGTGTTCAAAAACGAGTCAGTAATTCCATCTGGGAGGCTGGGAACATAAATTTTACACCTTAGCAAAACAAATGATGGGTCTCCAAATGCCATCTAAGTACCTTTGATGAAGGCTGGAGCCACAGAAGTTAGCTGTGCGCTCAAAAATGTTTGTCTCTTTGACATGACATATTTGACATGTCTCTGGGACAATGTATCTCAGATTATTTGTAGACCTATAAGCTAACCTATGGGCGTGAGAGTTTTTAAATAATTTTTTCAAGAATCCCAGACTTACGAATAAGTAATATATGCCATCAGTTTCAAATTCACTGAAGAAAAAAGAATCGATAGTGAAAGGGTTGAGGCACCATTTAGTTTGAGTTAACAAAAAGATGAATCTATGCGCAAGGTGTGTTTCCACACAAGATCCCTGGGCACATGAACAGTAAGTTAGCAATGAAGTGTATGAAACACCTTTAAAGTTGAAGAAGAAAGTAAAGAAAGTAGTAGGTGCGGGAAAAAAAGCAGTAAACCAAAAAAAAGATAGTATGTAATGAAACAAAAAAAAAACCTATTCTGTTTCAACAAACCAAACCCTCAGCTTAGGGCCTTATATCTTCCCCACTGCACGTGCCAATTCCTTTAAATATTTGTTGTATCCTTTTGAGGATACTACTAATACCATTCTTGCAAAGATTTACAATACAAACAAAACATAAAAAATACGGCAATTTTTGCAGTAGATGGTGCCAAGAAACAACTTCAACTTGCAAGTGCCTAAGCCTTAGAAAACCCAGGCTCTACAGTACATGTGGGATGAAAAATGATTTCCAACAAACAAATCTAAAACCCCAAGTGAATTCCACCAAATACACCACTGTCTACTCAAACCTGCCAACATTTAAATAATTATTTCTTATCTCCCAAATAAAATCTACAAGAATACACTGCATGATGATAAATAAATTGTACCATTTAGAACTACAATAGAAACTTGTATAAACCAGTACTTAGCTCATAATTGGCCTATTACATCAAATGGAGTTCTAAAACTTCACATAGAAAGACAACCCTAACATTATTCAAGCACCATCCACTCAAAGACACTATACAGGACATAGTTACATTGCAACAAACTGAAGCTAACAATTGACAACAGCATAACATTAACTGTATGAAACTGGTGTTTAACAGGGAAGTGAAATTTCCGACAAGTGAAACCTTGTTCACACATGAAACACCAGACAAAAATTTGCAAGTGCAGAATAAATTTGAAAAAATTCACAACGGTATAAATTTATCCAAGATATCATCAGCTGGGCCAGCAATGCAGCCAGCCTGCTGCACAAGGCTTGGAGCAAGGCTTGATGGCCATCAGCTGCCATCAGTAACTCTCCGACTACCATTGAACGTTGATGGTGAGACCCTCAACGTTTTTGAATACTGGGTCTGGTGACTAGTACACCTAATGCAGGCCCATATCACACTCAAAATTCACTTTTGAACTCTTCAAATATTTTGCTTAAAAAACTGATACAAAAAACAATTTTTAAAAGTATGCGATATTTCCTAAAATATCAGAAGTTAACAAGAAGAATGGGTAGGTACAAAATAGAGCAAATCACTTTGAAAACTCTTCCAAAAAAATAAGAGAGAAGCAAGTCTACTGCCTTACTTAAGATGCAATGGTCAAATAAAAGTGGAATCAAATTAGTACCGAGGCCTCAAAAACACGCAAGGTAAGCATTGAGAAATGTTTGCTTACAGCCTAGTGCACACAGAAGAGCTTGCACTTACAGTGGTAGATGTCCTGCAGGGAACCTCCACCGCAATACTCCATGCAGATCCACAGCTTGTCTCGTCTCAGGTAGCTGCCATAATAGGCCACTACATTGCTGTGACGGCAGTCCTTCATCATCAGGATTTCTTGCTGGATGATGCTGAAGTCATCCCCTGCACGCACACAAATACAGGACTTTAATTTCAATTCTATAGACACAGCTCCACTTTGAACAATACAAAATCTATTAGCTATGCATGATTTCAAGACATTCAATTTGAATCATTCAGTCATTCTTCATGTGTGAATTTATGATAAAACTCTAAATAATATTCTATGTAGTCAAAGCTGATGAGCACATCATGATGTTTCTAAAGAGCTCACAAAATATCCCAAGTAAATTTGTGATAGCAATATGCCAGGGGTGAACCTAATTCTCGTCCACCAGAACAATTTGAACCAAATATCAGCTTAAACAAACAGCAACAATATCTGTCCAAATGGCCAATGAGCTATCAACAAAATGAAGAGAAATCATCACTAAACAACAAAAAATTGCCCAGATCTTTGCAAATTAATTTCAAACAACTTCAAAAGCCAGACTTTATGCTGCTTGAACAAAGAAGACTATAAAATGAGTTATTCATGACAAAAAAATGTTCATGACTTCAATGATGAGGACACATAATTTCTTTCAAACAGTGAAGAGAAAACCAATACAAATTTGAAGCCAGAAATTTATAAGGAAACTTAACACACCTTAAGCCCCTAACTTTTTTATACTTAAAAAAGGTACCCAAATTTTCAACTCTATGCCTTTGCTGCCATGATAAATATGTTCAACAATCATCTTGATCAACACTGGGCAATGAATTAATTGACTGGAATTTGATAGAGAAATATAGAAAATTATAACAAGCATAATTTATTGGACAACATCAGAATCACTACTTATGATACTCTAGATGGTACCTTTTTCAAAGTTATCATTTTAGTTTGATCCATAAGGCTATGGCTATCCTATCCATAAGGCTATTTCAAGAGCATGACAAGAAGGGACCATATAGAAAGCACTGCAGAAAATGAAGAACCTATTTACTCAGTGAGTTGCACACAGGATACCCTGCACATAGAAACAGCAAGCTAAGAAAGATGAGGAAGACAAGGCTAAAGACAAATAACATAGAATGCATGGAAACTGCAAGGAGCCAAATGGGCTCCAAAAGTAGGTGTCCAAAAGGACTACCTACAACTGAGGAAACTTAGCAGCATCTCTTCTGGGATCAACAGACAAACTTGACAAACCTAAATCTACTCTCTATCCTATGGCTCCTGCAAGGATCTCTCTCAAAAGCAACATCAACATAGCATAGAAGAAAAGAACATGTATCAATTCAAACTTCATTGACAATGTAGAAAAATGGTAACTCATGCAACCACATATTTATGAAATAACTAAATTTTTTCACCAAAGGAAAAACTTGTCTGTGTAATTAAAAATTGATAACATCTTGGTCCCCTCCTCTCACTGGGATGCCTGTGTATCATTGGTGTCTCAGCACAGCATGTAGCACAACTCCATAAATGAGAAACTCTACTCATTCCTGTTGGCATGTTCTATTCTAAAATCAAAATGTTATTTCATAGCTTAGGATAGTGCAAGTATTGCTCTGTACTCTGTGATGTCCTTTTGGGGTGCCTGGCAAGTGTTATCTAATTTACTTTGTCAACAGGAAAAATAATAAACTACTTACCACTCTCAAATTTGAACTCAAATTCACAAAATTAAAACCTCACAATTTTAACCCTAAAGCAGCATAGTAAAAATGTACAAATTATTTTCTTCATATTTACCCATTTTTCTCATTTGTAACCAAGCAGCCAAAAATAATTTATTTAGCTTATCATTGCAAAGCTGATGATAAATTAAATGACATTGTTAGTTCCAGACTACTTGACCACAATGAAGGTGTTCCAAAGCCAAGAAAGATGTCCCATTTAAATAGGCGTTAAAGAAAGGGGGGAGGGGGTGTGTGTACAAGGTGTGTACACCCCCCCTGTGTGTGTACAAGGTTCCCACACAAGATCCAATATGAAGAGAGATAGCAACTTAGAAAGGAAATTAACCAAACAAGATAAAAGTTGGTAACACAAGTAAACAGGTGCTGAACAACAATCTTGTGGTTAACCAAAAAAAGTTGGTCCTCAAAAAAACCAACGACCTAAAGACCCACAGAAGAAAAGCCCACCTAAACCTCAGTTTGGGACCTCACATTTTACCCTAGGAATGCTAGTTCCCATTGATACAACAGTTGCACCAGCCTGAGTTGAGCGTGAGGGATGAAGCAGAGTTCACAAGACCAGCAAATAAGGAATAAGAAGGCACAAAAATGAAAGTTTTTCTTGATTCAGCCCCTCTGCACTGAATAAATGAATTTGATGGGTAACTTCAGTTTTTCTTGAATAATATTCATGCTTTACTGAACAAATCACTCTACAACAAATTGTGCTGCTCTGAACAATGAAAATAAACAAAGCCTTTGAGCAGCACAGTTTGGAATGAAAATTATAACTATCAATTTAAAGCATTAAAGTAATCTACCATTTGATATCATAAAACATAACAGCTAGTTAATTCCATCACTCAGCTAACCATGTGACCCCTCAATAGCATAAATGATCAGATCAAATGAATTAGTTCAAATCTCTCTCACCACAGAAAAAGTATTCCAAAGAGAGGTATGCAAACATCATTGACTATGGAGTTTAGGGAATGGTGAATCTATGCTCAAGGTGTAAACCCACACCCAGCACAAAAACACAGTAAGAATGAAAAAAATAAAAAGTTAAAGAAGAGCATGATAGGTGCAAAAAGGTAGAAATAAACAAGAAAAGACAGTCCATAAAAAACAAAGAACCTATTCCATTCCAATCAACGAATGACCAAAAGACCATGGATCTGCCCTGGTAATTCCTATAGATACAATAATTGTTTCTACCCGAGGGATCAGTAGCAAAGAATTTGCATCACAAATCAATAGTAAATATCTTATTATGCTATTGAATGAAATCATCACAAAAATCTCTCACCAGGTTCCAATTTAATGACTTTAATAGCAGCATATTCATTGGTGATGAGTCGCTTTGCCTGGAACAGATAAGACAAAATTAATGTAGGCACATTACATTTGCATATAGAATGAATGAGTACTTTTCAAGTTAAAAAAAAAATTGGTGTTCGAATAGTATAATTTCTGCTTCATTTTTTGTTTTTCATTCCTTGTATTCTCTACTTTAGCATGGGTCTTGTAACCTTGCTTCAGTGTGAAACACAATATAACTGATCAATCTACATTGATAAAATTCAGGGTAATTAACCTGCAAGAAAATCCAGCTAAACATTAGGCATTTCAAAACAAAATAGAGTCCAGATCAGGTGGTCTCTGAAACCTTCTAAGATAAGAATCATTTCATACTTAACATATTAATAAGAATTACAAAAGAGTAGAACACAACAACAGAAATCACATCATTGTTATACAAAAATTTCTTTAAAAACAGTGATGAATGGCACATAGAACCCACAACAACTAGTAAAATCTCTCAGGTAAGCTGAATTGATTGACTAGTAGGAAATATAAGTTGTTTAATAAACAAAAAATCAAAAGGCAGTTGGAAATATGGTGTTCTATAAATATTATAACTTGAAATTAAGAGTTTTTAAGGAAAGCTATACACATTCATCTCCAGTATCTGAAAAAAGAAATCATAAAAAATGATTGCAAAGTACCCACGATTCTTAACCCTTTAACGCCCAAGTGGACTGTATGGTCCTCTTTCAAAATTAACAATAATATGTTGCATTTCTTATTCAATTCATTCACTAATGTGTCCTTTGAACTTCACTGCCAAGTGGCAGTTCCCTCCACATCTTGATAACAGTGGCTACCTTATGCCAGTATCGGTTTAGTGACACTGGTTGTGATAACGGTAATATGAGTATAAAAATGTGGGCGTTAAAGGGTTAAGGTTTGCATAAATAGTAAAACTAATGGACAAAGTAAGGATTGGTTGAAATTTGCTAACCCAATAAATTCAAACAGTTAACGCACAACATTGATGAGAACAGATGTGTACTTGTGAATTAAAATACTTTCTAAGATTTAAATAATTTGAGACAACAGAAGCAGGAATGCTAAAATTTTGGCTTGGGATAGGAAGCTTTGAATGTATAACATAATTGCAAATACAATCATACCTTTACATTACAAAATTAATATATTCCAGAAATGGTTTCGTAATGTTATTTTTGTAAGTATAGTCACATTTTACATGGAAAAGGCCTGATTCATTCCAAGGGGCTCAATCTTACCTCCTAAACCCTTCAAAAATTATAAAAGTATATCGATTTTGTATGAAACCTGTGTTAAAAGTAAAAGAAAATTGTTTATTCAACCATTAAAATGAATAAGATGCACAAATCATTTACCATGGGGGTTGGGCAACTCTCTGTCCTTCAAGCGTGTTAGAACTTTGTGATGAACAAGGGCAAAGGCACACTAAAAGAATCATGGGTTTCATGGAGATGCAGCTTCCTCCTAGCCAATGGGAGGTCAGCGTGGTGTTGGGAGGTAGCCAATGGAAGAACAACTCTATTGTCCTATTTAAAAAACAAAATACATGATGCTACAAGTGTATTTATGTTTCAAGGGGCGGGTGGGCAATTAGCAGTTAGCACCGACCAGCAAGTGCATGTGTCATGCCTCTGAAAGTTCTTTTTTTGATGGTTTATTGCTCTATTCAATACAGAAGTCCTTAGTTTACAAGCTAATGAAGGCTCAGAACATTTCTTGCTTTGTGAGAAGGAGAAACGAGGGGGGAAAGGGGGTGGATTCGAATGCAGCTGCTAGTGCCAGACAGTCTGCATTAGACACGAACTAGAAATATCTGGATTTTGTTTTGTTGGTCTATTCGACACAAAACTCTTTGGTCTACACTCTAGCAAAGCTACACAACGTTCTTTGCTCAGCGAGAGGGGAAAATGAAGGGGGGAAGGAGAGGAGCGCGTCGAGGGCGCTGCAGCGTGCGCACCTGGAGCGGTGATCCGTATCTATGATATGTATCTGGGATACCCCTTGTAGTACCGGTTCCTTTATGGAAAGCGAATGCTTTTACCATTGAATTCTTTGAAAAATAAAAAAGTACTTCCAGTGGGAAATAAGCTCTCGAGTATTCAAAGCATGTTTATAACATCCAAATTGACAGTTGTAGCTCAATTTTTTTTGGAATTTACTACCACCCCCCTCTCCAAGGAAAATTTTATTCAATTTCTATTTCTCAGCCAATTTTGTACCTAAGAGACAAATCTTTTTTTTTGTTCAATTTACAATCAAAATATCTACAATAGCTAGATCAAGTTTTTTATTTTTGCTAAAAAAAATTGAGAACTATTTGAATATTATAAACACAGTTATTTTATTTCTATAGACAATAAAAAGTTTTCTAATCAACTTTTCAAATAAAGTTGAACTAGCATTTGTAGTACTTACTTTGCCCTCCACAATACAAAAAAGATCTCAATAGCTTCAAAACTGTAGTAGAAATAGCCCATCAAAGTCTATGACCCATATTGTGAGAAAATGTTGGTCAAATGTTTTATTAGTAGACTATAAATATGACCTAGAGTTGCGCTATCTCCCCTGTGTACACGTTCCAATGAAGTAAATTAGAAGGAACCGGCTGTTTTCCAAACTTTGACTTCTAAAGATACAGAACCTTTATTGCCGTTAAGTATTTATGCCTCAGACGTATCTCAAGTTAATAAGTAGAATACAAATACGAACTACCTTACTCGTGAACACGATTCAAAATTGTTATTAAAACAAGTCTTTATTTTTATCTTCATTAGACGCAATTTTGTGAGAAATGGACATTATATTGATCTTTCTCATTTTTTGTTGTGCTTTTCTGTCAATCGTTCTTTATTTCAACATTTTACAAGGGTATTATGATCCCAATGTGTTATTATCAGTTAAGGATATTAATGTTAAGATGTTAACATTAATATCCTGCAGAGTACACATAGTTTCCTTAACATGATTTCATTTTTTTTTTCATCAGAACTTACAAACTAATACACTACTAGTAAGTCTAAAACATTTTAGATAAGTCTTCCATAGTTGTAATAAGTCACTACCATTAATAAGTCACTAATACTTGCTGCAAACTGCAGAGGGCCCCGAACTCTTTTTTCCCCATGAAATATTCAAGAATTAAAAAGAAATACTTACAGAGTGAAATAAGCTCTGAGGTATTCACAGCATGTTTATAAGATTTGAATAAACATTTACAGCCCATAAAGTTTTGGGAATTTACCAACACCTCCTTTCCCCCCCCCCCCCCCCCCCTTCCCCCACCCAGAAGCAAATTTCTCAAAATTCCAATTTCTCAGCAAATATTGTACATAGAGATGATTAGATTTTTTTGTTTGATTCACAATAAACATATCTTCAAGTGTCTGCTAACTGCTAATTTTAAAACCCAATTTTTATATTTTTTTGCAACAAAAAATTTCTAATCAACTTATCAAAAAACAACATTGAGGATTGATAGTACTCACTTTGATCTTTACGATGCAAAAAATATCCTCCATTAGTAAAAAACTGTAGCTGGAATTGCCCATCAAAATCAAAAAAGCATTTTCGGCCTAAGTGAACAGCAGCATTTGACATTCTAGGCATTTCACAGGACGGACAAGCACAGAACCACTCACTCAAGAAGGTCAAAACCACTCAAAAAGGTCAAGAGACCACTAAACCTTTCTAATGAATGGACAGTTGTCTAAAAACAAAGAAAACATTTTTGGAGCAACCAACCACAGCTAAGCACAGCCGCAGCTGGTCTCTCTGAGCGCAACAGCAGGGGAGGGGGCAATTTGGGGGTAATTATGGGGGTTTGGGTTGCCAACACGGGACAAATGGCATTTCTACGTGATACAAGAAGGGTTTAGGAGCATTTTCAAGCATTAATTTAATTTCCAGTTTTGGGCTCCAAAAAAACGTTTGCTTGCCTTAAGGAACCATGAAAAACTTATAAGAAATGATATTCAAATGTTTTTATAGCTTTCAGAATGTCAACCTCGTCCACTTTTCAAGTAATATAGCTTGCAAATAAAAAAATGAAAATTTGTAGAAAAATGTGTTTTCTGAACAGTTGAAGATGAACTGCTTCAAAAGGTATCTCCTCCAACAGTTATTATTGTAGAGCAATGATTGAGGTCTCATTAAATGCTCAAAGAATGGCTGCATGGCTGGACAGAGAATTAATCTGAAATGCAAATTACTTTTTTAGTTACATTGAAAAATCTATGGAAAAACCATGACTATTCTAAAAAAAAGTTAAAATTTCATACAAACTAAACGTTCATAAATTTTGAATCAATTCTCCATCCAGCTATGCCGCAAATTTTTGCGCATTCAATGAGACCAAAATCATTGCCCTACAATAATATCTTTCAAAGGAGATAGCTTTTGAAAATATCCTATTTATTCACCCATTTTTCCCCATTATTTCAGAAATTAGTTCAAAAATTGATAAAACTTTGGGATACGCATACCTGTAACCCTATCAAATATAAATACATATGCCAAATTTCATAAATCTCGTTTCCATACAACAAACGTGACCGCCATTTTTCTGATTCTGGGTAGACGTTCCCCTTAATATCAACTAATCTTTACTCTAATTAATTACATCATTTGTCCAAATTTAAAGAACATTTCCTATATTGCAATCATGTCTTTTTTCTGATTTCTTATTTCAGATCCTAAAATTTAGTGAAAGGCTTCAACTTTTATTTCAAATATTTACAGAATGACAAGTTTTTAACTGCTAATTTAAATTAACAATTGAAACACAAATTCTGAGATATTAAAACATTATCAATGCTTCAATTATGTACCTGGCATTGGCAGAAAAGTAGATAGATCAAGGTTCTAGTTCCAGTGCAAAGATGTATTCACCAAAAAATGATAAGAAACCCTTTAAAATGGACTAGGGAAAATGTGAAATTCATGCACATGGTGCATTTCAATACAGATTACCCCCCACATAGAAAAAGCAATTTAGGGAGAAAGAAGAAAAGGCAAACAAGAGACAGCATAGAGGGCATTGTTACCGGGAGGCCTCCTAAGGTTCTCATCACGTCCTATTGAATGTGGTTTTTGTTGTATTCTTTGAGAATATTGGTTTGCATGCTTAATTTGTGTGTTTCTTTTTATTTGTTTCAACCTATATTCTTGCTGTGCTATGAACTATTATTGAGCATAAATTAATCTAAAGCCTGGAAGACTTGGCTTGCTTAAGTTCCACCCCCTTGGGAGATGAGTTGAATGGTTCTTCTTGTTAATTAGCATGTGCATTGATGGAATTTTCAGTTCATCAGTTTTGGTGTTTGGTTTGGTTTGCTTCTTTTATTTTTCATTCCATTATGTCTCGAGATGTTCATTTTGATTGATTTCCTTAATTTTGAGTTTAAATTTTATTCTTAACGTTCATTTTACTTATTTAATTTTTAATTTGCATTTTTGATTTCTTTGTTTTACTTTGCTTTATGAGATTTATTTGCTTCAGATTTTGGTTTCATTTATGTTTGTTGGTCTTATTTTTTTTGTAAAGCCTGGTCATGGAAGTTGCTTGCAGTTCTTGTACTTATAAATTACATTCATTCTTTTCAGATGGCAAGTCAACAACTCATGTCCATGCTCCCTACTCTTTGCCCATTCTGTCATATCTGCCTGTACATGTTCTTCTATTTGATATGCCTCTTGATTAGTTGTTTTCCTTATTCTGGTTCTGAGTAGAGTGTAATAAACACTAAAGTTTCATTTCACCAATAGTTCAAGACTCACTACACAAGACTGATGATGTATTATAGGAAATTCTGATCCTGCAACAGCATGAAAATTTAAAGAATCAACTGATAAAAGCCGTGAAATTCAATCTATAACTGAGGTAATCTGACGGTCTCCAGAGAATGCTACAGCAGGAGGTAAATAAACCTAACTAATATAAACCTAGTGCCTATTTATGAAGGTTTATGAAGGTTTATTTATGTTTTATGAAGGTTTTTCACTCATGCTATGTTTCCATCTATTCAGTTCATATTTGCAAGTCAGTCTTTCAATTTCTTTCATTCACTTGTTTGAACTATCTCTCAGTCATTCACTTGTTTGAACTATCTCTCAGTCTTTCATGGGTAACATTTTTTGCACTACTGCTACTGCCTTCTAAATAAAAATGAAAATGTAATGACACTACTCACAGATGGATTTTCACTCAGAAATCCCAACAAATTTCATTCAATGATGGTTAATATTCTCATTGACCTTTCGTTCGGTATGCGAGTTGCCAGGATACATGAAGGGAACTTTTATAATACTGCTGACCAGCCAGCAGTCACAAACTGAATTTTCATAAATAGTTAACCAAAGCTAAATGAACACACAATTCAATTATTGTTTGCTATTTTTAAATTTGCTAACTATAATTATTTTAAATTTGAGATGAATATTGAATTTCAGTTAACCTCATCACAGTGGAGATATTAAATTTTCTTAAATATAAGAAAAACTTAATCTGAGGGCAACTACATAGACTTGAACCAGCACTGAAATTAAATTCTGCAACTTCATGATCAACAAATAAAAACTTATTTGAGATAATGAACATGAGCAAATTAAGCTGCTGGTAACCTATACCTAGTTTTGTTTGGCAGGATATTTTCTATCTCATTTTAATTTGATTTACTTTCTGCACAAGCAACACATAAGAACAACATTAGCTGCATTTACTATATGTACCACTTGCATTTAAAATAGTAATTTTAATTCCTATCAGGAGTTCTATTATTCTGTGCAATATCAGGGTACTGGTGGTTGAGAAAAAGATACCACTTTAGGCTCTTGATATATTCTACAAAACTGAGTCCTACTATCGATGTCATAGAACCCCAGTATTTTTAGTACTATCATTAATACAACTGATTGAAACCATTACAACTACGTGTCCATGAGGATCCTGCAGTAATGCACAGTGTTAGGCTATTGCCAAAAGATGTCAACTAGTGCTTTTGTAATCTAACAGGAGGAAAAATAATTCTTCTCGCAAATAACTGAGCTCGCATATCACAGATACCTGAGAAACATACTTCTGTCACAGACTTCAAAATTTCATTAGCTTGATTTAGGCTCAAATTTTAAGGGCACGGTTCGGAACTATTCCAGATTATGGTCATTTTTTGGTTTATAAACTCATCTTGTAGAGATTTTTATTGCGCATCCAACAATATAATTGGCTTTCAAGTACATCAATTGGTTAGTCTTCTAGACGGGGTAAAAGACGCGCACTAGTGTGACCTTGGGGTGCGCCAATGGATGGGTGACCTCCCTCTTCCCCCCCCCCCATTACAAGCCAGTATCGAGTGTTTCTCTACGGGAATAGCATGAGAGTTCATTCATGGCCTTACTTGAAATGCTTTCGTACTCAAACGAAACATTCTATTACTCAGTGATAAATTATGATGGTGTAATTGAGTGTTTGTTTTGAGTCCGGCTGATGAGTCATCAGCTAATTAGCTGGCTATGTGAACATAAACCCCTCCCGGAGTTTTAAAGCTACAGGAATGGCAATTATATCAATCGAAAGGGCTTAAAAAGAGCTACAAAGCAATACAGGTAATTGAAAAAAAAATTTGCCAGCTTTGAAAAAAAAAATTGTTAAAAAAAACCCTGTTCTGAAACTAGTATTTATTGACTTTTGATATGGATCCTTTCCCACTGTTTTGAAGGTACATAAGAAGGTACAGAATCGCTGATAAGACTCGATTGAAAATTAGTAAAGAACGAGAATTTTTTTTGAAAAATGGCTTTTCTGAAAACTCACATCTCGATTTTCGAAAACCTTCTCCTCCCACAGTTTTGAAGGTACAGAGATGGCAAGCATACCAATCAATAGCGCTTGAAAAGGAAAATAGATACAGTGCAAAAGTTTTTTTTAATTTCAATTCACTTTGAAAATTAGAAACAAATTATTCAAAAAAGTGGAAATAGAGGTCATTTTTAGGGAAAAAAGTTTTCATAACTCAAAAAATCAAATAATCGAAAAACTTTTGCACCAAATCTCTGGACAAGACAATTTGCTACCTAGAAAATATTTTCTCAGTTCTGTGAGTTCAAAATTGTAGGAGTAAATTTTCCACAACTCATGTTTTTTCATGTTTTTTAAAAAATAATCTTATTCATGTATGGTTACGAATGATACGCACAAATAAAAAAAATATTCATAACAATTTACACCTACGGTAGATATCTCAGAAAGATCCACCGAGAACTTACAGACTTTTTTATCCCGAACCGTCCCCTTAAGCTTGACAGCTCAAAAATTTATCCGAGTAAAAAACTCCGCAGCTTGATTTAGTTCGACTTAAAATTTGAAAAATTGAAAACAGCAACATCTTCAAAAACTGTAACCAGATCAAAAACTCTGAAGAACATACGAAATGTTTGCAACAATTGAAAACTGTTGACGAACCAACTTAATACAAATAAGTCTGCAAAAACTGACTTCTCTCTAATCCCTGAAGTGTCAGGAAGATTCATCCGGAATAAAAAGTCTCAAAAATACAGCCCACAGAAATCCTTAAAATAGGGACAAAATCAAAGGGTGGCATCCAAGAAGGACCAACCCAAAATAACTTTCAATTGGGCCGAACAGAACTCGCCCACCAAATTATTCTATCTGCTGGCCCCCAAAAAGGATACGCCGCCTAGCGATTCAACAATTTGGCGCCCGAACAGGGACTTGCCTATTAAATTATTTAACTGATGCCCAAGAAGGGATACGCCTACTAAATATTTAACACACAGAAATAAGAAGTAATCTTCTATATTATAAACTACACTCACACCTCAGTTTTACGGACAAAAAGGGGGGAACCCCTGTCCAATAGTCCTGAATGTCTAAAGCATCCGACAGATACGGTATGCTACAAGTGGCTAATATCAATATTAACATTACAAAAGAACCGTACTTTTAATCACGGACGTGCCATTTTCCAACTTTCTGATCAACTCAAGTTTCTGTACCACAGTTAAATTCACCCTCTTCTATTTTTCCACTGAAGCTCCAGATGACATGGTAAAAGAGTATATATATCACTGGTCCGCAAAACATAAAAAAAAAGAAGCAAAAATTTGGAGCAATGTGATGCAGGTGCTGATACAGTGTTGTGAACAATGCGACAGCCAACTACCTAGCGGTCACTTTTGGAACTAACGGACTTTATCCGTGATGCACACGACTTTCAAATAAAATTGGTAGCTCAAGAATTTCTCCATAGAATCCAAAATCCGCTAAAACAGGGTCTGTAAAACCGAGGTATGAGTGTATATAGAAATTGGTAACTTGATTAGTTGAATTCTCAAATAATGACTAATTGATTGAAAAAAGAATACTCGGAATGAATAAAAACATATATACAATGAGATAAGAGTTTACTTGTAATATTAGTCAAGTTCCAAAATTTGCTTGAGCATTAAGTGCATGCACATTCTATAAGAATGTTTGGCAAAGAATTGTCTTCTTTCACAACTTATTCTGCCAAATATCCTCCTACTATAGAACAGTACAATGACCAAGAACTAAAAGAACAAGCAATTTCATTGATGTAGCTTGCCACAATGTGCACCACATATACAAGCAATATTTGTATAATCGTTGTAGGACTACCTAAGCACTAGAGATAAGCAGTCAATATAATTATTGCTATGGAGATACCACAAAAGAAAAACTAAGGGAATTTATAACCACAAAGCATTACAGTTTCACCTTTGAGTGAGAAAATGTACAAAAGTTTTACCTTGGTGGTTCAGTTTAACCTTGGATTGCAAATTTTGCAAAGTTATAGTTTTAAAATTTAACTAACCAATTGTCTACAGATGGTAACTCCAATGCCAAGTGGGCTAGTGCATCCAGTTTAGCGCAAGAAACAATATTTCGAGGTAATTTCACTAGCTCTAGTATATTTGAAAATAAATAACAAAATTAGAGCCATAGATAACATTCATGAAACTATTTTTCAGATATCACAGCAGCCTCACACGTGTAATTTGCCATCGATTTCCACTAAGTTAAAGCCACAAGGTACGTGCAACACATTTAGTAACTTTTTAATTTAACAGGAGAAAGTTTTAAGGGGAGTTCATTTGTTTACTGATAAGCTAGAGCAAAAATAAAATTGATGATTTTCAAATTTAAAAACTTATATTTTGGTATCAGACATTTTTCTTGCAGAGCATACATTTTTAAAGAAACAATTTCCTAGTTAATTTCCTAGCAAAAGGAAGAAAGTATCATCTAGTATGAATTAAAAAAAAAACAAGAATCTAAAAAAAGATTTTGTTCCGACACTTTGTACGTAGAAATATATTTAAAGAACTCATAGAAAATGAAGATAAAAGAGATTTGTGTTGCCTGAAAATAGGACAAGACTGAAAAAAAAGGGCCATGATAAAACAAAACTTGTTTTCAATCTATACTATAAGAGCCGAGTCCGTCTGTCTGTCCAAAGCCAGCCAAAAGTGTATGATGAGCGCACCTGTGATCCAAGCCGTGTGCACTCGGTCTCATCAACTCTCGAGAGATTGAATTTTCAATTTATTTTACGGCCTTTCTTTCGTTTAAATAAAGGGGGTTGACTAGTTGAAACAGTAGAAATGTACCGTTTCTATGAGCAGGAAATCATATGTAGGAACAAACTTTGTATATTGATTCTAGCTTCTGTTAACTCCATACTATATTATATCTTCATCCTTTCTAACTAGACTAACTTTGTTGTAATTAGGAAAACTTAAACTAACCTAATCTAATGGCAGAGCAAACAGGGAAATAACAAATGACAAATTTCATATTTTACTTGAAACCTGCCATCAGTGACAAAACACTGCAGGAAACCACGTTTGTAATTATTACCATTATTTTCACAATTTATGTGGCAAATGCATTATTAATATATAAGGCAAAAACAAGATAATCTCAAAAAGCAAAAAGGAACCGTTTAATATGGTTTGCATGAAATTGCAATGCATACGCTATACAGTATGTTATTCTAAATAAGAATGGTTTTTGTTAACCCTTTAGCGACCAGATGTACCGTATGGTCGCCTTTCAAACATGCTCTGTAATATTAATGCTGTGATCAGGAATTGGCGCGAGATGTTTTGAACGCGTTTGATGCGCGTCCCTGTTTTGTTTTGGAGGTGCAACTTTGCTCTTGACCACCAGCTACGCAGTACAGCGTTGACCTTGATGGAAAGCTGTGGTGCCGTTCACTTGTTGAACTTTCCCTATCTTTTTTGGACCATGGCGGAAAAATCAGGTAAGTTACAGCATTGAAATAATTCTATGTTTGTTCCACTGCATTAGGGAGTGCACATGCAAAATTTAATCATAAAATAAAAATTAAATGCATATATCACACCTTGTTTTTATAGGCGACCGTTCAGTACAGTTGGACTTACAACTGCGTTGTGGGAAACGCGACCGTTGAGTCGTGTTGGTCCTATGACCATGCAAGTAAGGAATTGCTATGTGAAATAGTTGCGTTTGCATTATTATTTAATGATTTATTACTTCTATGTAATGTTTTTCTTACTAATACTAGAAATATATAAAAGTTCATGTACAAATTTCAATAAAACATTAACATTGATTGAATGCATTCAGTGGTGCAATGGACGTTCAGCCCAAATTTTTCTCAGCTTTTCTAAAAAAGTTTTTGTTTTCCATTCACGGACCTCACTTTAATCATATGTTTATTTTTGACGGCATATAGGTCATGTAACCCACATTCATAATTTTTTGATATCAGTAACTGCTCATAACGCGGACAGATTTTGTATTAATTCAGTTTACCTATTTTATACTTCCATACACTGGCAAAGGGATCGAATTATCGAAGTGTACTTATAATATTTTTTGCCTTTCAGGATCTTTCAAGGGCCTCAGCACGAAAACCTTTTTTTTCTTCAAGAAAACGTCCCAGTCGATGGGAACAACACCTTGCTACCTCATACTCCAGTGAATCTGAAGAAGACTCTTTGGATCAAGAGGACATATTGGACCCAGAGTTCACTATTACGCTAGAAACCAGTTCTGAAAGCGAATTTGAAGAAGAAAATGAACCGCTTATGATTGAAATTAACAGTAAAGAAGGTGAGAACAGCTCTCAACAACGTACCAATAAAGCATCAAAGAGAACATTTTGGAAGAAAATTGAAAACTGTTGCTCTCATCTTACGACATTCCTCCATTTTCTCATGATCCTGATGTTGACACAGTTCTGGAAGCTCCTCTGACTCTTTTCAAATCCTTAGTTTCAAGTGAAGTTATTGAAAAAATTTGCTACCAAACAATTTTGTAAGATATGCAAAAAGATCCCTCAAAGCCCCTCAACCTGACTCCAATGGAATTATCACAATGGATAGGGATAAGCATGCAAATGTCAATCACTAGGATGACGCACACGCGGCTTCACTGGGCAAAATTCTCTCTGAATGAAAAGATATCTTCCATAATGTCTCGTAAAAGGTGGGAAGACATCAAAGCAAATATTCATCTTGTAGATAACAACACACTGGATTTCACAGACAAGCTTGCGAAGGTGAGATTTCTTTTGGATTCATTACGCCAAAAATTCAAAAAAAATACCAATGGAAGAACATCTGGCTGTGGACGAACAAATGGTCCCCTTCAAAGGAGCCTCATCCCTAAAGCAATATATTCCCAAAAAAACAACAAAATGGGGCTATAAAATTTTCATCTTAGCTGGTAGCTCTGGTATGGTATATGACTTCGTTCCCTATGTTGGCAAAATTTCTCCGGTTGAACGCTCTGGAATTCCTGACCTTGGTGCAAGTGGAAACTCTGTTCTTCATCTTGCCGAGTGCATTCCTGAAGGAAGACATCATAAACTTTATTTTGACAACTGGTTTTCGTCAGTAAAATTAGTCGAGCACCTTGCCACCAGAAAGATTTGGGCATGTGGTACCGTACAGGAACGCAGATTGGCTGGACTGAAATTTGAAGATGACAAGCAGCTTCGAAAACTCGATCGTGGTGCCTTTGATGAGCACGAAACGCAAGCAGGAAGTACTGCTATCACTGCTGTCAAATGGAATGACAACCGTACTGTTTGTCTTTTGTCTAGTTTTGTGACATCACATCCTGTAACAGAAGTCAGGAGATTTGACAAGAAGAAAAAAGAATATAGAAACATCCCAGTCCCAAATATTGTATCAACTTACAATGAGCACATGGGTGGTGTCGACCTTCATGACCAGTTGATGTCATACTATAGGATGAGTTTCAGGTCTAAAAAGTACTACATGAGATTGATCTTCCACATGCTTGATATGGCTGTCGTGAACAGCTGGCTTCTGAGACGCAGAGTGGAAAAGAAACTAAACACTCCATACTGGCAGCTAACTTCACTCTGCGAATTCAAGCTGAAACTCGCTGATGCACTCATGTTTGCTGGTCAAGATGTAGTGAGGAAAAGAGGGCGCCCAACTGTGGAAACTGTGCAGTCTGAATTTGCAAAAAAGAAAGCACTTGGCCATGCCTCAAAACCAATTCCAGACGAGACAATTCGAAAAGATGGAGTCGGCCACCTTCCTGAAATTAATGAAAAAAAGGGAATGTGCAAATTTCCTAAATGCACTGGCCGGATCTACATGTACTGCATGAAATGCAATGTTCACCTTTGCTGCGAAAAAACACAAAATTGTTTTGCCAAATTTCATCTCGAATAAGGCGTTTTTGCCAAAATACAAGTTTCTTGCAAATTTCTCGGACTAATTATGGTTGCCAGCGGAAGTAATGAACAAAACGATTATGAGCAAAGCTAACTTTATTATTTCATACATATTTTGCGCTCAAAAGACTAGATGGACCATACGGTTGCCTTCAATGTTGTTTCGTAAGTCAAAGTGGACTGAAATGTCGCCTTACATTTTTTTTTTCAATATAAAATTTTTCAACTTGCTACATTCATCTTTAACCTACTCAGACACCGTAATAACAAGAAACAATTGAAAAAAATTTTTTTGCAGGAAAAAAAAATGTGGTCCTTAAAGGGTTGCGAGTGAACGATCTATTTTTCCATTTTTGTTATGCCTATAGTGATAATTGGATTGAAATAAACAACTTTTCTTCTATGCACTTTTTGTCTCAAATGAGTATTTAATGAGTTATAGCAGTTGGTTACTTACCACAATTCTAGTTTTTCAAGTGCAGGAAAAATCGTTTTGAAGTGTGACTCTGATGGAATCTGTTCCTGCGGCTGTAATACACTTGAATGATTGTTAGGTTATGTTAAGTTACACTATATTAGGTTACGTTATGTTACCTTAGGTTACACTTGGTTACATTTGGTTACGCTTGTAACGAACACAAGCCTGACATACGTTTCGTCACTGGAAGCCGACCCGTCAGGATGCCAACCAGGCAGGAATTAGCTACTCAGGCTAAATAGCTAGGCCCAGATACTAGGTCAAGGTACGGCACGGACAAATAACAAAAGGGTATATTTAAAAGGGAGGTATGATAGTTAACAGAACAGACTCGGGGCGTGTCTTGCGGTAGCCGTCTCTCTTACACGAGATCGTAACTCTCCCGCTGACTAAACACCCCGCAGAACACCCTAAGCTTCAACAAGTAAAAGAGGCATAGGATTCGAGCAAGCACGACAAAGGACACTTACGAACATCAGGCAACACAGCTTTATTAGCCTGTTCGTAGACAAGTGCACTCAATGAAGGTCCTAACGCAACTGACTAGCTTCGGTCGAGCAGTCGCCCACTTAAGCTGCAGCCAGGCAGGCACGGGGGACCTCTATGTAAATCATAGCGGTACCGTCGAGGTAAAAACACGTAGTGAAATATTTTCACTACACGCTTGGTTACGTTTGGTTAAGTTTGGTTAAGTTTGGTTACGTTGGGGTCCGTTGGGATGCATTGGGTTACCTTAGGTTACCTTTGATTATGTTAGGTTAGATGATTAGCTCAGTTACGTAACATCACCGCTATAAATTGTCGAGTACTCATTTGCAACGGGAAGTGCATAGAAGAAAAGTTGTTTATTTTAATCTCATTTCTACTACAGGAATAACGAAAATACGAAAATTGATTATTGTCCTCTCTACATTTACTATAAAAACATAAGACATAGAAACAGAATGATAAAAACATAGAAGAGGAAGAAACGCGGGAAAAGAAATATTAAATGTAATACAAAAACTGAAACAGTACGGAAAGATGAAAAACTTAAACACCTAGATAAGTACATTGACCTAAACCAGAGGTTCTTAACCTGGGTTTGATCAAACCCCAGGAATTCAGAGTGCCATTTTCTGGGGTTTGACAGTTTGTTTCACGTGACCTCATGCTCTGCTTGGCCATTTTTGGTTGAAGCTGATCACGCCAGATCGCTTGGTCTTGATATCTATGCTGACTGCTGCAGGCAGCTTGGTTCATTCAGTAGCCAACTTGTGACTGTCTTGATTGTATATGATTTGTGATTTCCCTTTTAATACTTTAAACCCTTGATACTAACTTTGTTGAGGAAAAAAAAGGGAGTGGTCGTATTCACGTGTATAACATCCAGTATAGATTGACGTGGATAACGGCACGTGATGTGAGTCAACATCCTCGATGCATGATTTGCAATGCCAATTTGAGCAATTCTAGTCTGGCACTGGCAAAACTAAGGGAACAATTCCTAGAGCAGCATGGAGATGGAAAATACAAAAACACAACGCTAGCTGAATTCAAAGTGAAGAGAGCCAGATTTGATGAAAAGGCTACTATGCCTGTTTTAGGCTTTGTACCAATCAACCAACCGGTCTTAACCCTACATGACCGAATAAGACGAATTTGTCGGCAATTTAAAAATAGGATGTATAGGCTATAAATAAAGTTGTCTAGACATACACAGCTAAGGACAAACTCGTCCGGTATAGAGTTCAACGGAGAAGCAAGTGGTACTACCTATCCTTGACAGAAAAAATCAGTGTGGGGCTAATAGTCATCAGAGAAGGTGGTGTCACGGAAAGGCTGTCATCTCCTGCAATCACTAAGCCATGGAGGAACATACAGGTAAAGTGGAACTATATTAAAATTACTGTGGCAACCTAGATACTGGAACTTTGTGCTAAAAGAAAAAAATTTTGTTTTGAGCTAAAAATTTGTAGGCAACGGCCATTGTAAATATGGAGACGAATTCGTCCTTGACAGAATTCAATCTCTGTAAACAACACTGGACAAAATAGTCCTTTCTCTCATACAGTAGGCAAATACAATAAATCTAAAATTTGAATTGTACAAAAAATGAGTTTTATTGTAGTTCTTGTACCGAAATATCTCAATTTTAATAAATGGCATACACCCGCATGTTTTAGCTCAAATTTGTCTTTCTATAGCTGCTTGCAGTGTCTGTGTACTGCATGTTTCCATTCTTCTCGCTGTTGCCAAATTCTATTTTTTATTTGGAAAATGCTGCCAAAGAATTTGTAAAAACTTTCAGAATACAATGACTATAGGATGTAACTAATGCATTTTCTAAAAGAAAAATTGTATTGGAGTGTGGTATATATAGTATCATGTATTTTATTTTATGTGCAAAGTAATTTACATGCGTTGGAGTTGCAAAAACACTCTGCTGAATTTACTTCTTGCATGCCTGAAACTCATTGTTTATGATGAAATACATCATCAGCCTATAACAGTTTATGAAATATATATATACATATATATATATGTCTATGTATTATATAAAGTGTATTTTTTGTTGTCTCGGACTATTTTCACTTTTTTGGGGGTCAGAATTTCAGTATATTTTATGATGCCTCCCTGGGTTTCCAAATACTTCCTATGTCATCTGAATAAGCTAATTGCAAAATGTTGATTTTTAAAATTATGAGTAAAAATTCAAATTATTTACAGGGTGACAGCATATTTTTTATTTTCATTTCCAAAACGGCATAATCTTCAATACATAATCAACTTTGAATTGGTATGAAATATAATTGTCCTTTTTTTCCAGAGATGTTAACTGCGTTGTTTTATGGTGGGAGAAATTCAAGGTTGAGGGCTACAGGACAAGCAGCGGCCTTGCCTGTGGACACGTTGGATAGTAATGACGAAACGGAAATATCTGATCTTTCTGATGATGACTCGGTACAAGAACCAGACTTTCGCTCAACAAGTCCAGATGGTACGAATGCATATTTCAGGGTCTGCTTTAGTATGAAGTGAAACACAATTTGAGGTTCATGTTTTTCATGGAAATAACTATGTTTCAGTTCCAGTTTAGCTTCCTGCTTTTCATAGGATATTTTTATTAGATGTTTGCTCCCCAGGATTTGTCACTGAAAATCAGGTTATTATTTTGACTGATAGTATTCTGTTTTGCAGACATGCCCATTGACAGAGTCGATGCTGAAAATCTGGAAGATGCATCCATGGATGGAACTGAATGTGTTCTAGAAATTAATGCACCAGTTGAAGAAATTGAGTCTACTTCTACGAGCAGAGGAGGGAGAGCTACCACAAGAAACTTCTTTCAACAGCAATGGGTGAAAATTATCGGGTTAGATGGGACAAAGTTTCCTATTTTTGAACAGAGTTATGAATTAGATAGGACTTTGAAAGAACCAATTGAATATTTCAAATTTTTTTACTGAAGAAATATTTCAACTACTTGTTGACCAGAGCAACTTGTATTCAACGCAAAAGAACGTCAATAGGCCACTAATTGTAACTGTTCACGAATCTGAACAAAGGCTTGCCCTAACCATTCACTTTAATGTATCTCTGCTTAAATTCAAAAGTAAACTGCTTTACAAAGTTTCATGGAGAATAGGTTGTGTTATAAGTAGTGAAATGAAAAAAGGAATTTAGTTTATTTGATTGCTGAAGGGTCTTTACTTTTTTATTGTACTCAGAGTCCTATCACAAAGTGACATATTATTACCAACAGGGTTTTTTGATAGGTATTCACTAGATATGTTGTGCTACTATACTCATGACTAACAATAGTTAAAAATGTATGAAAACTTCAATATTTTTTTCCTTTTGATGACGTTTTTCTTTATGCCGCATAAATTGATATATTTCGCAAATGCCTATTATTTTAAACTGAAAGCGCCTATTTTACTACTGTAAAACATTCGACATTCTTCTTTCTCCTCATAGGGCTAATAAATGGGGAAAAAAGCTTTTTTTTATATAAATATTAATTCATGTGAGGATATGGACGAATTTGTCCTTTGTTGATTTCATATGCTGCAAGCCTGTAAGGACGAATTAGTCCATCATTGGTAAAATTTACAATAAACGTTTTTTTCATAAATCTTTCGTAGTTACTATCCCTCTGATGCAACTATAACTCAAAAATGAACTTGAAAAATTTAAAAACCATCTACATCTATATTCCAGTCATATAGGGTTAACCGAATCATACGAAGTTGCGTACCTGATTGCAAAGCAGGCTAAACCACACACCATTGGTGAAACACTCGTAAAACCAGCTGCATCGAAGACGGCAAACATCATGCTAGGAAAAGCAGCTGAAAATACGTTGTCCCAAATTCCTCTTTCAATTGACAGCATCAGCAGCAAAATAGATGACATGAGCTATGATATCTTAGCTCAAGTAGTTACAGATCTGATTTCAAGCCCAGCAAAGTTCAGCCGCCAACGCGACGAGAGCACTGATATCTCCAGTCTAAGCCAGCTTTCTGTGTTTGTGCCCTATGTGAAAAATGACACGACAAAAAAAGACTTTTCATTTTGTAGACCTTTCCCAACAACAACTAATTCAGCTGACGTGAAGAAACTTGTGGATGGCTTCTTCAGAGACAACAATCTTTCGTGGGATATGGTTTCTGCAGTTTATTCGGACCGAGCTCCAGTCATGCTGGGACAAAAATCTTGTTTCAGTTCGCTGGTGAAAGCCAATGCACCACACATTGTTACGCACTGTGCTCTGCACAGGCATGCATTGGCAACAAAAACCTTGCCTCCAAAACTTGCAGAAGTATTAAAAATTGTAGTGGAATGTGTGAACTATGTGAAAAATAGTGCTAAGAACCACCGCATCTTCAAAGAGCTGTGTAATGAAATGGGCTCTGAATTTGAAGTACTTTTGTACCATTCAAACGTTTTCTGGTTATTCCAGGGTAAGGTTCTGTATTATGTTTTAACCATATGTGTGGCATTAGCCCTGTTTTTGTAAGAGCACCAACAGTGTCATGCAGATTACTTTAAAAATTCTGAGTTAATTCTGATTTTGGCCTACATGGCCGATATCTTTGATACTCCTAATCGCATCAATCAACAGGTGCAGGGTGGTGGAGTCAATATCATCGAAGCAGAAGAGAATCTAAGGTCTTTAAAAAAAAGCTACCGTTATGGAAACGACAAACAGAGAATGATAACTTTGCCAACTTTCCCCTGCTGGATGACTGTGTGAGTAAGATCAAGGACCTGTCTGGTATCGGAGACATTTCTGTACTCAGAGCACTGAAGCAAGCAGTTGCAATGCACTTATATAAGCTTACAAAGTCTCGACAAATACTTCACCACCAGAATCTCATATCCAGCATGGGTGAGACAGCCATTCACGTTTAGTGTTGCAACAGCAGATGTCAATGATTAATACCTGGATAAAATCATTGAGCTGCAGGAGAGCCAGGTTCTACAGCAACTCTTCAGAACCACTACGATCTCCAACATTTTTGTGTCACCAAATCGTAGCGTACCCTCTTATTGCTAAGAAAGCCCTTGAGATTCTCATACCGTTTTTCAACATATCTTTGCAAGCAATCCTTTTTAATGATGGTAAACAAAAAAAAAACAAGGAAAAGGAACAAACTTTGTTGCAAAAATGATACGAGAGTGGCACTTGCAAAGGTGAAGCTGCGCATTACTGAAATTGTTGCTGTGAGGCAACAGTCACATTGATTTGCAGTGAATTTTCATTATGTTTTTGTTTACATTCAAAATTCATGTAGTGTTAGTTTTTCTATTAATAGTGATTTTGTGCGCAAATGATGCATGTTATAGTGTGAGTATTCATACAGTTTAATGTTACACATGTTTTGAATTTGAAAAAAAATATATTTTCCCTATTACAAAGGGTTTGATGAATGCATGTATAGAACTTATAGGGTTTGGCACCACTAAAAAAAATTTAAGAACCACTGGCCTAATCTGAGAAGCAATGGGGGCACAAAGTATAGAAGTGGAGTTGTGGAAGCCTATGTAAAGTTAATGTAATAAACCAACTGAGACACCAGTCCCTATAGCATATGGTAGACACACTCAATTGAAGTTCGCCTATTCTTTCCCCTGATAGAACCAATTTATCAATTTAGGCACATATTTGGACAGCAGTGAATAATTTCAGAACTACACAACTATGAAAATATATCCTACAGAGAACATTTCATTCAATTGGATACAATTTCAAAATTCTAGGATTACAATGATTAAATAAAACCATCATATTTGGTAAAACCTATGGTCAATATGTATTTCAGGTGATCCACGGAAATTACACATTCCGTTACAAAGGATCACTAAAGGAGACCATTTAAGAACGTTTTACATGAATGACATTCTGCTCACTGATGCATTATTTTAGAGTTATTAAACTTTGAAATTTTTTTCTTCCGTAACAGTTGCGTTGCGAGCTTGAGCCATTAGAGTACGCTTGGGTACTTTGTAATGTATTATTTGCGGTCAATGTTAAGTTTAATGCAATCACGTATAATAATAATTTTATTCCAAAGAATTGCTGAAGGAACCCATTTAAGAACGGTTTATACGAATGACACTTTGCTCGCTGATGCGTTATTTTTGAATTAATAAACTTTGAAGTTGGCTTCCGCGCGCCAAAGGAAGCAAGCGTGCCAAGCAGAATTCAACTAATAATGGAGGCTAACATCCTATAACAAACGTTAACAGGTTGGGTCGTGAAGGGGAGCCACAGTTCTTCTAGTGAAAATTATAAATAAAAGTTCGGTAAATGTTGAGGATTATCCGGGAATCAATTTTCCACTTTCAAATCCTAAACATAGTGAATTAGATCAAAATAAACAAGTTTTCTTCTATGCACTTTCCGTCGTAAATGAGTATTTTACGAATTAAAGCGGTAGGTTTAGTTTCGTCTTTGATGACAAATGCGCTCGGATAAACAGCTACTCATTGATTTTCGAATTTTTGTTGCTTGAATCATGGTAATAACATCGAAATAAACTACTTTTCTTCTATACACTTTCTTCGTCAAATGAATATTTTACGAGTTAGCTCGGTAGGTTTAGTTTCGTCTTTGATGACGTTCACGGAGGAAGCGAGACTTCATTGCAGCGTTGCCATTTGCCGAGCTACCTGAATTACTTCCCGCTTCAAACACTTGAGTTGCGGTAACTAATTCACCGCTATAACTCGTAAAATACTCATTTAGGACAGAAGGTGAATAGAAGAAAACTTGTTCATTTCGATCTAATTAACTATATTTCGACACCGAAAAATTAAATATCGATTCCCGGATAATCCTCAACATTTACCAAAAGTTCAAACCCACACATTAGGGTTACGTCCACAATTGTGTTTACATCAGCTCTAATATGGCTGCGACCGTACCGTGTAACTGCCATCTTGGAGCTGGTGTCAACACAATTGTTGACGTCACCCTAATGGGTGGGTTTGAACCTTTATTTATAATTTTCACTAGAAGAACTGTGGCTCCCCCTCACAGCCCAGCCTGTTTACGTTTGTATTAGGGTGTTAGCTTCCATTATTAATTGAATTCTGCTTGGCGCGCTCGCTTCCTTGGGCGCGCATAAGCAAGCCAACTTCAAAGTTTAATAATTCGGAAATAATGCATCAGCAAGCAGAATGTCATTCGTGTAAAACGTTCTGAAATGTGTTCCTTCAGTGATTCTTGGGATCGGAATTATTATTTTCCGTGATTGCAATAAACTTGACATTGACCTTATTTGCTAACTCCGCATAGCCTGAACCCACTTCTAGGATGTTTTAGTTAAACAAACAATAAAGGTTATAACTGAAAAAGTATTAGCAAGACTGGATGACTGATGTCAACAAAGTCTTCGGTCATCCAGCCTCGCTAATACTTTTTCGGTTATAACCTTCATTGTGATTTTGGTAAATGTTGAGGATTACTCGGGAATCAATTTTTCCCTTTTCGAATGCTAAACATAGTAAATTAGATCAAAATGAACAAGTTTTCTTCTATGCACTTTCCGTCGTAAATGATTATTTTACAAATTATAGCGGTAGGTTTAGTTTCGTCTTTGATGACGAATGCGCTCAAATAAACAGCTACTCATTAATTTTCAAATTTTTGTTGCTTGAATTATGGTAATAACATCGAAAAAACTACTTTACTTTACTTCAACAGTTGAACCGGCGCAATTTTACCGAGGTGCGTAAGATTTTTCAAGTAAAAAAACATGATCAATTTGTAAAGATCGTACAGAAAATGCGTTTGCAACAGCTGGTAGCAGTTTGAAGCTCACAGAAATGAGTTTTTTTCACTAAAATAGGAGTTTTAGATGTAAGATCACTGGCACTGAGCAAGTTTGGACGCTTATTAAATTTATTACGAGCATATTTTCAAAGTTGTTCGATAATCAGTTCAGTTCGATATTTGATAAATTACCCTATGTTAAGGCACCTAAAAATCAAATATCGATTCCCAAATAATCCTCAACATTAACCATGTTTTTAACTAAAAGAGGTCAATGTATAGTTCCCCTTCGGCAGGGAAATTAAAGATGTCGTTGCTGATAATCACTAAATGAGCACATTTAAAAACCTTTTACAAGAATGGCATTATGCTCTCTGATGCGTTATTTCTGAATTATTTAACTTTGTAGTTGGCGCAAGCGCGCGCGCGCGCCGTAATTTAGTTAATAAGGGTAGTTAACCCGCCTATTACAAACGTAAAGAGGTTGGGTCGTGAGGGTTAGCCACAGTTCTTTTAGTGAAAATTATTAATAAAGGTTTCTAGTGACGTTTGTTTACATCGACTGGAAGATGATGGGCGCCGCCATCTTTGTGCCGATGTAAACAAGATTGCGATCGTCACCCCAACGGGTTGGTTAGAAGCTTTATTTATACTTTTCACTAAAAGAACTGTGGCTAACCCTCACAACCCAACCTCTTTATGTTTGTAATAGGGGGTTAGCTTCCATTATTAATTAAATTACGCTTGGCGCGGTCACTTCCTGTGGCGCGCGACAGCCAACTTCAAAGTTAAATAATTCGGAAATAGCGCATCAGAGAGCATAATGCCATTCATGTAAAAGGTTTTTAAATGTGCTCATTTAGTGATTATCAGCAACGACATCTTTAATTTCCCTGCCGAAGGGAAACTATACATTGACCCAAAAAGATCCTAATAGTCGACTCAGGCTCCACAGGGTTAGCAAATAATAAATTACGCGGTCAATATTAAGTTTAATGTTGTCAACAATTTTTATAATTTCATAGCTATAGATAGGTAAAATAGTTGATTTTAAGACGTTTTACATGAATGGCAATGTGGCCGGAAATGTTTAGTTTTCGAGTTATTTAAGTTTGAAGTTATACGAACGGCGCTCCTGAATGGCCTTTTTTGCGCAAAAACAGTCATTGTTTTTGCAATGAAAACGGAAGCTAACCCCCTATTACAAACGTAAAGAGGTTGGGTCGTGAGGGGTAGGCACAGTTCTTTTAGTGAAAATTATAAATAAAGGTTTCTAGTGACGTTTGTTTACATCGACTCGAAGATGGCTGCCGCCATCTTCAGTACCGGTTGGCGCCATGGCGGCAGCCACCTTGGCGTCGATGTAAACAAACGTCTCTAGAAACCTTTATTTATAATTTTCACTGAAAGAACTGTGCCTACCTCTCACAACCCAACCTCTTCACGTTTGTAATATGGGGTAAACTTTTGTTTCTAATTAAATTACGCTAGCCGCGCGCGCTTCCATGGCGCGCACAAGCCTGCTTCGAAGTTTAATAATTTGAAAATAACGCATTGCGCGGGCAGAATGTCATTCTTGTAAAAAAACATTCTTAAATGTGTTCCTTTATTGATTCTTTGCAACGAAATTATGAAAATCGTTGACAACATTAAACTCAATATTGACCAATTACGCAATACATTGCAAAAACAACTTTTACCCGCTGCCGCATTCTTAGAACACCCTCTCTTTTGCACTCAAAACCCATTCCATCCTCTCTTTTGCACTCAAAACCCATTCCATTAATGCCACTCCTATAACTTTGATGTTAAATAACTCTAAAATAACGCATCAGCAAGCAGAATCTAATTCTTGTAATACATTTTTAAATGTGCTCCTTTGGAACAGAATTTTTAATTTCCGTGGATCACCTAAAATACATATCGACCAAACCTATCTTTCAAAATAGCTGAAATACAATATCATTTCACCATATCTCCCAGAAAATAATTTACCCCTACTTTTTGAGTTCTAAATTCTTCCTATACATAAACAATAGAACAAATATTTTTTGTTCAAATTTAGGGTAATTTATCAAATATCGAACAGAAACCACGTGTGTCTAGAAACAACCTTCATAAATCGGTAACTTTTGCTCTGAATAACTGTTGCGGGCCTCAAGATTATTCTTGAACAGTTGCTTTCTCGTTCTGTGATGTCGCTTTAAAGACAACGTAGACTGTTGGAATTTATTTATTGTTCTAAAAATCGAATTCTTTAATAACAAAATTTCATCAATATCGAATATGAATCGAACAAGAATTTTGATTCGAACAGGATGGTTTGTCAATTAGTTCTCCTCGTATGGAACATTTGTTAGACTATTAGCATGCCACGTATGGTTTGTCTATTAGTACGCCTCGTATATTTTGTCCATTAATATGCCTCGTATGGTCTATCTATTTGTACACCTCTGATAGTTTGTCTATTAGTACACTTCGTATAGTTTGTCAATTATTATGACTCATATGGTTTTTCTATTTGTACACCTCTGATGGTTTGTCAATTAGTACTCCTCGTATGGAACTTTTGTTTTAGGACGTCCTATATTAAGAAACTTTTTAAAACCCAATATGTTGACATGTATCTCATGTGGCCACTTGGAAAATAAACGTTTTTCTTTCATTCTTTTTTTTCTTTGGTGCACTGGCTTTTCTTGGAAATTCTCGCGGTGGCACAGCGGTTAAGGGATCGGACTTGTATGTTGGAGTCGCGGGTTCGTATCCCGGCGCTGGCGCTGCGATTTTCCCCGTTGGGTATAAGGGAAAGCTCAAGCACAATACCCCACTCGACCCAGGTATCGGAAATGGGTACCGGCTTTACGGGGGAACCGTCATGGTGTCCTATATATAGTGTTAGTTATAAGACATTTGAAAAACCAATGCTTAAGATCATTTGTCTCAGGCTTGATTGGAAATAAAGCATCCCAAAGATGCCGATGTTTGTTTTGTTTGTTTGTTTGAAATAACTGTCTCATTACTTATTTTCAAGATGCATTTGAATGGAGAGTTATCAAAATTTGAATATGATGTCGATGTTTCATTTGCAGTGTTTGTTGAACCATCATTGTGATCATCAACCTGTGTGACCTTTTTTGGAGTAGAGTGTAAAGCACTCGTCAATGAATTATTATTGATGCTTGCATCAATTTTCTTGGCAAGGGATTGATCATCAGTAAATGTAGCCAGACGAATCATTGATGATCTTGAGGGCCTTGGAACACCAGCAGCTGATTGGTAGCCCCTCACCAGAATTCCCACCTTCAACTATTCAATGTTATTATCAAGCGTTAATACAATATTTTAATGAAATAAAACAGGCGTTCAATAGATCGATTCAGTTATTTAAAAGAATTAAGAATCGAAAAGCCTTGTTGGAGGCATAAATTCATGATTTTTGAGGAATTTTGATTCGAACACCTTTGTTCAGTATTTAATACTGACATGAAAAAAGAACTGAATGTCGAACATGGAATAATTATCAAGTTTTTGGCGGAAAAGAAAAAAATACAGCAACAGAACATAATATGATAACACTACTCTCTAGTTATGACGGGAGGTTGACGGTGACCCAACAACAATTAAACCGTCGCAATTTTCCCGAGGTGCGTAAGATTTTTCGAGTGAAAAAATTCGACCAATTTGTAAGGGTCGTACAGACAATGCGTTCGCAACCGCTGGTAGCAGTTTGCAGCTCACAGAAATGAGTTTTTATCACTAAAATAGGAGTTTTAGATGTAAGATCACTGGCACTGAGCAAGTTTGGATGCTTACTAAATTTATTACGCGCATATTTCCAAAGTTGTTCGATAATCAGTTCAGTTCGATATTTGATGAATTACCCTAGTAATATATAATTTTTCATGTTTTATCATCCAACAAAAACATGCAATACTTCTATAAAAAATGGATTAACTTGAAGAAGCACATTTATCTCATATGGTAACTAGGAATATATATTGATAGACACTTGAGTTAACATAACTTTTAACAGTTTACTTATTTTTTGGGAATTCAAAATTTTGTTTTCTGAATTGAAGATTTAAAACTGCAAACGTTCTTTTCAAGCTAAAGTTATGTAATTTTTAACCTAAAATTAAACAAGGTATGTGTGTAATCTGTTTCATATACTATGCATCATTTTTTAATTGTAATAACTGATCACAATCGTGTTCAATAAGTCACAACTGAAAACAAATATTAATTTCAGAATATACAATTTTTATCTTACCTTATAAACATCGCCGTACGTTCCACTTCCAATTCTTTGTATCAACTCGTATTCGTCTTGTGGATTTCTTCTGCTAATGTCAGCAGATAAAACAGGTACAGCAGCTCCTCCTGCCATCGCACAAAAAACACTTAAAATCTGACAACTACAATTCTAACCCAGGCGAACTTAGGCCTACAATGCGCATTTCGAACTTACGATGTGTCAAAACTGCTCATCGTACAGCACGAACACACAAGGGTGACTGACTGATCAAGGTCCCGTCGGAGTGGCCGTGAGTTGAGTCGTCTGCGGTCGAACAAGACCTTAAACCACACCCACGCAGAAAACGGGAAAATAGCAGTATATAGAGATGGATTCTATTAGGAAAGTTGCAATTTTTGGTGCAAGTGGTATGACTGGCCAATGTGCTGTTGATTCAGCGCTTGAACTTGGTGAGTAGGTACTTGATAACAGGTGCTAATTCGTGTTGTAAGTCAAAGAGCTTATTCACTGTCGATAAGGATCCAAGAAAGCATGTCGCGATTAATATTATCTGATTTTGTTCCATATCTCTTGAGGTAGTTGCAGAATTCTTTCAATCGTTAGAGCCATGCTTTCATTGATTAAAATTTCTTCGGTGGCCGTTACTGAGGATGTTTAGATGTCTATACAATGTCAAGCTCTAGAGCTCATTTGAAAATTTCATATTTAATGTGTGTCTGAAAAGACTAAGTGTTCATGGTACGTCCAAATTCAATATATTAAGCAAATTTAAAAAAAAACCTGCATGCATGATATGGGAGACATCCTTTTTTAAAGTTGATATCATTGTGCTATCAATTTTGCCTGAAAATAAATTCCATTCATTTTGCTTTTCAAATAAGGTTTTTTTTTATTAAAACATGGCTTATCAATTATATATGAAATCTAGCTTAATCCATATGTTTTTTTGACAGTCCAGATTAAATTTAAAGTTGAGTAGGAGGTATTTAATATTAAAAACGGAGAACACTAGGTAGGGTAATTCATCAAATATCGAACTGAACTGATTATCGAACAACTTTGGAAATATGTGCGTAATATATTTAGTAAGCATCCAAACTTGCTCAGTGCCAGTGATCTTACATCTAAAACTCTTATTTTAGTGATAAAAACTCATTTCTGTGAGCTGCAAACTGCTACCAGCGGTTGCGAACGCATTTTCTGTACGACCCTTACAAATTGGTCGAATTTTTTCACTCGAAAAATCTTACGCACCTCGGGAAAATTGCGACGGTTTGATTGTTGTTGGGTCACCGTCAACCTCCCGTCATAACTAGAGAGTAGTGTTGTCATATGATGTTCTGTTGCTGTATTTTTTTCTTTTTCGCCAAAAACTTGATAATTATCCCATGTTCGACATTCAGTTCCTTTTTCATGTCAGTATTAAATACTGAACAAAGGTGTTCGAATCAAAATTCCTTAAAAATCATGAATTTATGCCTCGAACAAGGCTTTTCGATTCTTAATTCTTTTAAATAACTGAATCGATCTATTGAACGCCTGTTTTATTTCATTGAAATATTGTATTAACGCTAGATAATAACATTGAATAGTTGAAGATGGGAATTCTGGTGAGGGGCTACCAATCAGCTGCTGGTGTTCCAAGGCCCTCAAGATCATCAATGATTCGTCTGGCTACATTTACTGATGATCAATCCCTTGCCAAGAAAATTGATGCAAGCATCAATAATAATTCATTGACGAGTGCTTTACACTCTACTCCAAAAAAGGTCACACAGGTTGATGATCACAATGATGGTTCAACAAACACTGCAAATGAAACATCGACATCATATTCAAATTTTGATAACTCTCCATTCAAATGCATCTTGAAAATAAGTAATGAGACAGTTATTTCAAACAAACAAACAAAACAAACATCGGCATCTTTGGGGTGCTTTATTTCCAATCAAGCCTGATACAAATGATCTTAAGCATTGGTGTTTCAAATGTCTTATAACTAACACTATATATAGGACACCATGACGGTTCCCCCGTAAAGCCGGTACCCATTTCCGACACCTGGGTCGAGTGGGGTATTGTGCTTGAGCTTTCCCTTATACCCAACGGGGAAAATCGCAGCGCCAGCGCCGGGATACGAACCCGCGACTCCAACATACAAGTCCGATCCCTTAACCGCTGTGCCACCGCGAGCATTTCCAAGAAAATCCAGTGCACCAAAGAAAAAAAAGAATGAAAGAAAAACGTTTATTTTCCAAGTGGCCACATGAGATACATGTCAACATATTGGGTTTTAAAAAGTTTCTTAATATAGGACGTCCTAAAACAAAAGTTCCATACGAGGAGTACTAATTGACAAACCATCAGAGGTGTACAAATAGAAAAGCCATATGAGGCATAATAATTGACAAGCTATACAAAGTGTACTAATAGACAAACTATCAGAGGTGTACAAATAGATAGACCATACGAGGCATATTAAAGGACAAAATATACAAGGCGTACTAATAGACAAACCATACTTGGCGTGCTAATAGTCTAACAAATGTTCCATACGAGGAGAACTAATTGACAAACCATCCTGTTCGAATCAAAATTCTTGTTCGATTCATGTTCGATATTGATGAAATTATGTTATTAAAGAATTCGATTTTTAGAACAATAAATAAATTCCAACAATCTACGTTGTCTTTAAAGCGACATCACAGAACAAGAAAGCAACTGTTCAAGAATAATCTTGAGGCCCGCAACAGTTATTCAGAGCAAAAGTTACCGATTTATGAAGGTTGTTTCTAGACGCACGTGGTTTCTGTTTGATATTTGATGAATTACCCTACTAGGTATTCCGTTCCAAAAAATATAAATAACAGCAAAGTTAGAGTAAGAATATGGCTTTGAGAAGTATTTTTTTTTTAAATTTTACAGTCATTCCATATTGGTTTCTATGTCAAAGGTTGTTATCTCTTATATTTATATGACTGTGAAATCTTAACCACAGAGTATAACTAAAGCTAAAGTGTAAAGTTTTATCATCTTCATATGACCCAACTTACAAATGTGTTACCTCACTAAAGCTTTAACTAAAGTGATTTCAATTCACATGCTAAGTAAAATTGAAGTAATGATCATTGTCCTAAATGACCAACTTGGAGAAAAGTCATTTTACTGAGCATTATATTTTGCTGATTTCTGCTATGAATGGTAGATCTTTTTCATGCAAGAAAAGGATAAGGCAGAAAAACATACAATCTTAATCTAATTCATGGTGATGCAACCAAGTACTCAACCAAATCAGATCTAGTGTTTTGCTGTTTACACTTTCAGTATCTAAATAATTCAGAAAGGTCATAAAAAGTATGCTTACAAACCCAAGAAGATCTGGAATTAATCACTTATGAGGGATTCCATGATGAAATTTGTAAATAGGGATGTAAATCTACAATGAAAATATGGAAATCATGACTGTGAAGTGATGCTTTCTAACCATTGATATTGTGCCAACTTGAAAGAACAATACCTTAAAATAAGTGGTTTGCTATAATTTTGACTGCCTAATATTTAGTAAACAAGTGTGTTTTTAAAAACATATTTTATGCATCCCTCAGGGGGATGCAACTATTGTATTTATGAGAATTAACACTCCCAAGGGTAAAATGTGTTAGGGCCTGAGCCAAGAGTAGGTAGGTCTTCTTTTTGCTGAATTGAAAATTTTTGGTTTTTGTAAGGACCATTTTTTTCTTTTCACTACTGCCCTGTTTTCCAGCACCTTTGACTTTCTTCTTCAACTATTATGTTGTTTCATAACCTCTCTTCTCTTTTTACGGTTTCTATGCACACAGGACCCTTTGCAAAAAGACCCTTTGTGCATAGATTCCACATTCCCTTAACTCCATACTAAATGGTACCTTCATCCTTCCTCACTTTGAACATCTTTGTTATGGTAAAGGAAGGCCAAAATAATTTATAATCAATCATATTTTAAGCAAAATTACAAAGGTGCTCTACTGCTGTATGAATTCCACATGCATTAAAATGGTTTCATCTTTTTTTGAGCATAGAATTTTTGATGTAATAGACTTCAGTGTCTAAAATAACCTTTAATTTAATTAATTATTGACTCTAATAAATTATTTTAAACAGTTATGGCTCTCTATTTGGGCTCTTCAGTCAATAATGTCATAACAGGGAAAATCTCATGAAATCATCTGCCAAATAATAATGGTTAGATTAAATTAAACATGAAATAAAACTGAGCTTTTGAATTATAGATTCAGGTCTATACAATTGTAAGATCTAAATGACTTTTTTCCATTAGTTACTACTTGTGGTGTAACCACCATAAATGATACAATATTGCTGCCAAAGAGGTTTGGTAATTTGGTGTCATTATCTGCTGGATATGATGGCTGATAATTAACTCCTAATTTGTTGTGTGCTAGTGAACTGAACAAATGCAGCAAATGTTATATGCCTTAAAAATAATCAAATTAGAATAATATATTATATGTGCGATGAGTGCAAATGTAATGGAGTTGAGAATATGGTATTCCAGAATGTATCATAAAATAATGCCAAATACTGCAAATAGTAGATATGATTTTTCACTGAATTTTTCCTAAATTATAATTGTAAAAATGTATGTTTCAAAAGAACCCCTGAGGGGGAGGCAACTATTGAATCTATAAGAATATCCCTGAAGAAATATGCAAGGTCCTGATCTAAAATTTAGGTAGACTTAATTTTTGTTTAAATAAGAAAGGTTTTTGCTTAGTTACAAATCTTTTTTTTTAATTTACTGCTGTTCCAGGTTTCAGCACTTACAACTTTCATCTGGTTTCATAGCCTTTTTTCTCAACTTGCTGTTTTTATGCCCCTTGTGTAATAGAGACTATGCTCCCTTAAGTCTATACTAAAAAGTACCTCATTTGAATGCCTTTGTTGGGGTTTAGGAGTTTTAAACAAATTAAATCTGTTTGAAAAGAATGTCTGCAAGTACTGTTAGTTTGTACTACAGCACTCTTCTAACTTATTGACTTTTTCTTCAGCCTTTGTCAATGTGTTGCCATCAATAATCCTGATTTGCCTTGAAATATTCCTTTTGAAATCAGCATTTCCAGTTTTTCATTCAAGTGATCTTTGCCTTTGCCCCCTGTGCAGTGAAAGCCAATTAGTTTTAGAAAAATTATTCTGGGAAAAGGTTATAAGTATCTTGAAATATGTACATACAAAATTAACCAGGCATAGTTTTCCCTTGTGCATTCACTAGCTTTTTTGTTTCTGATTAATACAAATTATGCTTTCTTCACACTCCATTGCCATGCTACATTTGGAAATGATTTTCCAATGATTACATTTTTCTTTAACTTAACAATCAACTTAATTACAATTAATTGTCGAGTAATGTCATACAAAAATGTTTTTGTGACTGGAACTGAATGCCATAAGTTTTGGTTATGAATATAAAATCCTGGCTGCCAGGTTCCCAGACCTCACTCCATGTGACTTCTTTTCATGGGGACATCTAAAAAAATGAAGCCAACACAACTCCACTTTTTATGTAGATGATTTAAGAGAAAAGATTACAACAGAAATTAATGCTCTCAGCCAAAATCCGTGGTTGATAAGGTGTACTTTGAAAAAGATGAACGTAAAAATTTGAGAATGCAAGACAAAAATTGTTTGCCAAATTGAAAGTATTGTAGTTAAAAAATCTCCCCTTTATTCTAAGAATTAAAGTTTTGTTTATGAAAACCAAAACTGCTCGTTCGCTGCTGCGCGCCCTGACTGCTCGTCCGCTGCTGCGCGCCCTGACTGCTCGTCCGCTGCTGCGCGCCCTGACTGCTCGCCCGCTGCTGCGCGCCCTGACTGCTCGTCCGCTGCTGCGCGCCCTGACTGCTCGCCCACTGCTGCTCGCCCACTGCTGCGCGCCCACTGCTGCGCGCCCACTGCTGCGCGCCCACTGCTGCGCGCCCACTGCTGCGCGCCCACTGCTGCGTGCGCTTTGACTGCGCGCCCTGACTGCTCGTCCGCTGCTGCGCGCCCTGACTGCTCGTCCGCTGCTGCGCGCCCTGACTGCTCGTCCGCTGCTGCGCGCCCTGACTGCTCGTCCGCTGCTGCGCGCCCGCTGCTGCGCGCCCGCTGCTGCGCGCCCGCTGCTGCGCGCCCGCTGCTGCGCGCCCTGACTGCTCGCCCACTGCTGCGTGCCCTGACTGCTCGCCCACTGCTGCGCGCCCTGACTGCTAGTCCGCTGCTGCGCGCCCTGACTGCTCGTCCGCTGCTGCGCGCCCTGACTGCTCGTCCGCTGCTGCGCGCCTTGACTGCTCGTCCGCTGCTGCGCGCCCTGACTGCTCGTCCGCTGCTGCGCGCCCTGACTGCTCGTCCGCTGCTGCGCGCCCGCTGCTGCGCGCCCTGACTGCTCGCCCACTGCTGCGTGCCCTGACTGCTCGTCCGCTGCTGCGCGCCCTGACTGCTCGCCCACTGCTGCGCGCCCTGACTGCTCGTCCGCTGCTGCGCGCCTTGACTGCTCGTCCGCTGTTGCTCGCGCTGGGTTCCCGCTCACCCGCCGCTGTGCGTGTTTAAAAAAGACTTTTACTTGGTTAATTAAATTTCTATATTCACTGTTATTGATGTTCAAAGTTTTTTCCTCAGGATTAATAAAAATGAATTTTCTATTAAGAACTAGAACATTTTCCTTTGTGAATCACTGTCGAAAATTTTCTTTGAATTCACCTCAAAGGAAAGAACTGGCGGTGAACAAGCTAACAGGCAAGCATGAGGGTGTTGTTGTGTTTGGGCTCAATCGACCAGAAGCCAAAAATTCGTTCAACCACGAGCTGCTGGATCAGTTCTACGACGCGATGGAGTCCGTCCGGCACGATCGCTGCGCCCGTGTGGTGGTGCTGCGTTCGCTGGTGCCTGGCGTGTTTTGTGCTGGGGCCGACCTCAAAGCCAGGGCCAAGATGGCGCCCGAGGAAGTAGCTCCTTTTGTGTCCAAAACTCGCTCGGGCATTTCTCTGCTGGAATCTCTACCCATGCCGGTGATTGCTGCCATAGACGGCGCAGCGCTGGGCGGTGGCCTGGAACTTGCGCTGGCGGCCGACCTGAGAGTGGCTGCGTCCTCTGCCAAGCTAGGGCTGGTCGAGACCAGGCTGGCCATCATCCCTGGAGCGGGGGGCACCCAGAGGCTGCCGCGAGTCGTCGGCGCTGCCAAAGCCAAGGAGCTCATCTTCACGGCCGCCGTGCTCTCGGGGAAGGAGGCTGAAGACATTGGTCTCGTGAATTACTGCGTTCAACAGAACGATGCTGGAGATGCGGCGTTCCTGAAAGCTCTCGATATTGCTGAGAAGATTGTTCCTAACGGGCCAATTGGAGTGAAGATGGCTAAGGTGGCCATCACGCGCGGGATGGAGGTGGACCTCTCCTCAGGCCTGAGCATCGAGGAGGCGTGCTACGCTCAGGTCATACCTACCAAGGACCGCCTGGAAGGCCTGGCAGCTTTCAAGGAAAAAAGACCTCCCAAGTTCAGGGGAGAGTAGCGCAACTGGGATTTAGTGTCTCAATCATCTCCTACCTGCCATCAAAATATTTATGACGTTGCTCTTCAGTATTGTTTAATAGTCTACATTTTTTGCATCTCATATCCTTTTCACTTTCGTGATGCGCATTTCAGCGTGCTTTAGGAAATCAGAAATTTATCCATAATAATTTCACTGCAGGTGATGTTTCATTAGAAGTATACCTCGAGTGTTCGCAATTGAAGTAGTATTGGTGCCATGTCTCGTGGTGCTGTAGTGACCGCGGTTCAGCCGTGTCGCTAGTTGGCCTGCATGGCTTACGCTGATGCAAATCATGTGTTGCTTGGTTTTCCTAGCGTCAAAAGCCTCTCTGAGCAATAGGCTCTTGAATGATTGAAGTGTTTGGTCGTAGTGCCATAGCTGCTACAACGGTCTGAGTGCTTTGTCGGGAGTTCCTTGATAGTTTTTGTGGTGAAACTAACCTTAGAAACTGCGATTTTTTGTGTGTGAGTAGAAGTGCAATATGGGTGTAACAGAAAAATCCTCTGTCGTGACGTTAAAATAATTGTTTAATGAAAGCGTGCGACGAAAATAATTGTATTAGCTCCAATATGTATTTGAATTTTTAGCAGAGAGCAACCCCTCAGGGGGATACAACTATTGTATCTGTGGGAATTAGCACTCCCAGGGGGAAAATGCGTGAGGGCCCGAACTGAGAGTTAGTAGGCCTTCTCTTTGTTGAAATAATATGATTTTTGTTATGTTAAAGATCACTTTTTTTGGTTCACTGCTGTCCTGTTGTTCAGTAACTACTACTCTCTTCCTCAACTTTTATCTTGTTCATGAACTTCTTTCTCAACTTATTGTTTCTATACTCCTTCAGCATAGATTCCGCGTTCCCTTATCTCCATACTGAATGGTGCCTTCCTCTCTCCTCTCTCCGTAACGTTATTTTTTTGCGGTTAGGGTGGCTTAAACTAACATCTAATTTAACCTTATCTAGGAGTGAGATAACGTTAATTAATATTCGTATTTAGATTTTTTTAGGCTTTGTGCAACGTGTAAATATGTTTGGTCTGCTTACTTGCTTGCTCAATATGCGGTGTAACTTGTTTTCATGTAATTTCCTGTTATGATTTTATAGTACTGGCCAGGCTCTAAACATTTTTGTTCTGATTTAATATTTGTGAGCTTGCGTTTGTTGTTAATTAAGCTTGGTGCCGGGTGTTTTTTTTTCAACTGTGTTGAAGGAAGTTGTAACGCTCGTATCTTAGGGAATATGTGAGGTCCCTAGCTAAAGGCTAGGTAGGCATTTTTTATTGAAATCAAATAAGGTTTTTTGTTATGAATAATCTTTTTCGGTTCACTGCTGTCCTATTTTTCAGCACCTACAACTTTTTTCTTCAACTTTAATCTCGTTTCATGAATTTCTCAACTTACTGTTTCTATGTACTTTGTGCATAGATTCCGCGTTCCCTTATCTCCCTACTAAATGGTACCTTTCTCTCTTTAAAAGTCCTTTGTTGCGGTTAGGGAGGCTTAAGGTAACATCGAATTCAATCTAATCTAATCTTCGTGGCTTCTGAACATCTCTTACCGAAAAGATGGTGGTGGTGCGTCACCCTGCGCGGTGAGGGGAGCACGCGCTCATCTGTGGTCGTCCTTGCTGCTCTTCCGTGGGTGAATGGCGTTGCTGGCTGGAGGCTATTGAGGGTTGTATGCACCTCGATTTGTCCTTTTGTTATTTTCATCTACGTCTTTTTTCATTCGGGAGAGAGGGAAGGCGACGGTCTGTGCAACACCAACCTCCCGGGAATTTATCGATCGTTCAAAAAGTTTCGCCTCTTTTTTCATGTTCCCCACTTCTTAAGTCATTCTTTCATCGATAACCATATTTTCCTCTGATATTTTCATCCATATGTTGTTATATTAATTGTTGAATTTTACACTGCATCAAGTGTTTGAGAAATTAGCACTGTGGTGCAGGTTGTGCATAAAGTTCCAAATAGACTGCAGAAGGTCACCAATTTTTAGATATAACAGATCCTTGCACTCAAGTCTTATCTCGCGATTGCATGGGCCTGTCTTGAGTTCTCTCTGAAAGTGACTTGTTCTTGGAAGGTTTTTCTTCTATTATAACCGAAGAAGAAATGCACGGCACTCGTGAGGCACACGTAGCCATCCATCTTCTCAAGTTGAGATCTCAACGTTGCCGGAATTTTTTTCCACTATAAAAGCCCATATGTACGCGATGCCTTGTGTTACATTGCGGATGAAGCTTCATTCTTCTAGTGTACGATTTAAAAATATGAGAAATAAAACTTTTTTGTTTAGTAGGCGAAGACCTGTTTTGAATGCAGAAAACTTAATGTTGAATTAATCAGTCGTTGGGTATGATTTTGTACATTTAGCTAATTTTTGGTGATAGAAACTGAGAATTTATTTATATTTCTTACATAACCGTGTTATACACGTTTCGAGTGACTTGTTTTCACTTTGCTCGTTTTGCGTAAAGAAAATTTCTGTTGTGTCTCGAGTTGGACTAAATATAAAATTATTTTGAAACGCGTCTGATACTTCGTACTGTACTGTCCTCTGAAGAATCCTACATCATCGTCTGTAAAGGTGCACCAGAGAAATGCGCAAACTGCGTCCTAGGTCTCTTGTTGGCGATCAAGAATTTCCCTATTTCGTTGTATTGCAACCTGACACTCATAATTGTTAGTTATCTATCTCCTGGTAATTCATCTCTGCAGACTTTCAAATTGATAGTCTTCAAATAATAGATTTATGTTCATAATAATTTTCTAAACTTCTCTGCCAAACTGCAATATATATACCCAGTTTAAATGTCTAAACGTCAGCTTTACTAGGCAGGCGAAACAAGGTGATTCTGTTTACAGTGAGGCCATGGAAAACACGCGAAAGAAGGCATTCACGCGTAGTCGAAAGATTGAAAAAAATCTTGAAAAGATAGCAGAGTCATTCTATTAGTAAAAACTTAGGAGCGTCGAACATGCTTTTAAAGTTAGTCTCTTCATTAAAAAAAATGTTTTTGAGACTAGCTCTAGCATTAGTTCTATAGAACGTCTATTATGATCATTGTTACAATATTAAATCATGAGCAAAATTAAATTGTCAACTTCTGCATGTCAAGGAAAACAATCGTGCATTGCTACCTGATTGGGGTGTAAACTTGGTGTGTTGTCCGAAATTGGCATCTCCCTTAAAATAAAAAACTGCTCTAAAACGTTCAAACCACTCGCACTGTACTGTTAAAATGACTATAATCTTTATCCGACGAAATTTGATGGCACTGTTCAACGTGACCGCTGCCTGTTGCTGAATGAGGACGACGAGTCGATACGTAGTCAATCGTAAATTCCTGCTGTGATGCTGCACAGCAGCGTTAGTGTGAATGTTCCGTGGTGTCATTCTAATGTTCGGCCGATGCGCTTTAGGCTCGAGTATGTGCATTTACAGTTAGCGACGAAATTATTCGTACTCCCCTCGTCTCTCAAAACTTTCCAGAATTACTCACGAAACTATTGTTGCCACAAACATAATATATTCACAAGGTGTAAAGCACATATTAGTGACAATAATACGAAGTTTCTCGAACAAAATGTTATTTTTGAAAGATTTAACAAGCTGAACTTCAGAAACACGATAAGAAATCATTATTCATACAGTGGGTAGTATTACAATTTATTGACGTGAATCTACCATTTAAGTACATTTTAATAATCAATAGCAAGTCCTTTCAACTTCATAACATTCAAAAGCCTTTTATTATAGTTTTTGAATAGCTTTTCCATAGTTTCAGATGAAATATTGTTCCATTCATCTATGGCGATACGTTTCAATTCCTGAAAATTCATTGGAGCTCTGTTGTTGATGTTGATTTTTAATTCCTGTCACAAGTTTTCAATGGGATTGAGATCAGGACTCATCGAAGGCCATGGCAGCACATTTATCTTATTTCTTTTGAGCCAGCTAGTTGTAGACTTGGCCGTGTGCTTTGGGTCATTGTCTTGTTGAAATACCCGCCTCCTTCAATTAGTTGACGATCTTGGGTAAAAGACACGGTGTCCTCAATATTTTTGTGAAACAATGCCTCGCCAACGTTTCAAAGAAATTATGGAGTTATTTTATTATGCTTTGACATAGAATCAACGCAATCTGCGCGTTTGAAAATGATAAGTTCGCAATGGTTTCGGGCAGTTCAGGATCGGTTTATCGTAAATAGCGTCACCTGCTACAGGCCTAATGAAGATATCACAGTGGATGAGCAGCTATTTCCCTCGAAGCAAGGTTTCCTTTTACACAGTATATTGCGAGCAAACCAGACAAGTTTGGTAATAAATTTTGCTGGCTGATGTGAAATCTAAATACTGCTTGAATGGGTTTCCATATCTTGGGAAAGATCCTTTTCCTCCAACTAACCAGCGACTGTCCGAACATTTAGTTCTTCGCCTTGTTCAACTTTTCACAGGGAAAGAACGAAATGTGACCGCTGACAATTTATTCACTTCGGCGAAACTGACCGAGAAGCTAAAGCCCAAGAAAGAAAGTCTTGTAGGCACTATGAATCGGATTCGTAGAGGAGCCCCACAATGTGTAAAAAATCCCGTGAAGACCGCTGCGCAATGTGCACACTAAAGAATAATGAGTCTACACTTACAGTCTACCAGTGCAAGCCATCAAAAAACGTTCTTGTGTTAAGCACGCTACATAGAACCGTAGCAATTGGCAATGGGCCAAAGAAACTTCCTAAAACTGTCGAATACTAAAACTCAACGAAGTACGGTGTTGTCGTCTACCAGATTGCCCGCTCATACTCCACAAAAGCTGGATCACGTTTATGGCCTCTTCTCGTTTTTTTTTACAACGTGTTTGATCTAGATATATGCAACAAACCTTTACAGAGAAGTCACGGGTTAAAAATTGCCAGTCGTAAATTTCACCTTCAAATTATTGTCAGTGACTCTACAGCAGGAGTACAAAACACCAAGTAATAAGACCACTCCAGGGATGATAATGACGACGTTGCTGTGGACGAAGCTGTAACTACCAAGTCATAAAAGAGAAGGCAATGTCAAGTAAGAAAATGCAAAGGAAATAAGACTTCAAAAGAGTGCTCCGAACGTAAACTTGCTGTTAGTGGTAAATGCACAAGTAAAATATATAAAAAAGGAGCACGGAGCAACTGTTGGTAATTCATAAAAATGCAAGCTGAACATAAGAAATGGATTATCGTACAATTTTTTGTTAAAATGTCTTTAACTATAATGTAAAAGGATATGAAGTTACAATGAAAGAAATGGAGAAGTATTTTAAAAACATTTACTCTGAACGTTTCGAGCGTAAGCTCATTCTCAACAAAAAGTTTGCAAATAAAATTATAGACAAGTCAGTGCACCGAAAATTACAGAAGCGCAGGATATAAGCACGAAAAACAAACCAACAAACAAAAAATAATATTTTATCGGTTACTATTTTCAGAGGGCATGCACTCTGCCTTTCTTTGAGAGAAGGTTTGAGTTTGTGAATGAATAAGGACTATAATATACGTAGGTCTAAGTTGGCGGTACAAGTATCTAATAATGTAGATTTGCTAATATAAATAATCTGCTCACAGGACCCATTACTACAATGTTGTCTGATGCTAGAATGAGTTGGAGAAGTAAGTAAGCGACCTGTACGATGACTTCGACCTGCATGTTCAGTAACCCTGACGTAAAGTGCTCGGTGGGTGGAACCCACATACATAGACGCGCAATGCGCACAACTTCAGAACTGCAGGGGAAAGTGCTCGGTGGGTGGAACCCACATACTGCGATGCGCAATGCGCACAACTTCAGAACTGCAACTGCAGTATGTGGGTTCCACCCACCGAACACTTACGTCAGGGTTGCTGAACATGCGAGTCGAAGTCATCGTACAGGTCGCTTACTTACTTCTCCAACTCATTCTAGCGTCAGACAACATTGTAGTAATGGTTCCTGTGAGCAGATTATTGATATTAGCAAATTTAAAATATTAGAGACTTGTACCGCCAACTTAGACCTACGTGTTTTAGAGTCCTTATTCACAAACTCAAACCTCCTCTCAATGAAATGCAGAGTGCATACCCTTTGAAAATAGTCAACCGATAAATTATTATTTTTTGTTTGTTTGTTTTTCGTGCTGATATCCTGCGCTTCTGTAATTTTCGGTGTACTGACTTGTCTATAATTTTATTTGCAGACTTTTTGTTGAGAAATGAGCTTAGGCTCGAAACGTTCAGAGTAAATGTTTTTAAAATACTTCTCCATTTCTTTCATCGTAAATTTGCTTCGCAAAAAAGATTTTCACTTGGTATGAAGTTATTATCACAATTTCACCTATTTTGTTTCTCCACGCATTATAGAGGTCGTATATACTGTTCTATTAACCTAAAGTGACGACAACATGAAAAGTAAAACATTAAAAATGTCAACAATGAAATGCTTTGAGGGATTGTGATTAATTTGTATTTGCGGTCATTTTGACCACCTGGCCTTTCTAGGGAGGTGGGAGTCAGCGGCCGTTCTTGTGTTAAAATATCCCCAAATTTTAAATTTGTAGAATTTCTTTTGGTATAGCAATAAAAGTGTATTAAAATATGTCACTTTATTAGATTTCATATATCAGGTTGATCCGATAACATCTTCATATGCCGCCAGCGTCACATATATGGTCAAAATATGGTAAATTAGAGTTATTTTTCACTTATTTATGGTGAAAATTTAAAATATCAGAAGGTATAACTCCACTATACTCAGGAAATGATGTGACTATGTGTTGTTGACGATCAAGACACGTATTTAAGCCCTGTGATTTTATCTTCACATGCCGCTGTTTTAGAGAGAGTCACAATTATAGTCATTAAAACAATAGGGCAAGTTCCGCTACGTTAGGTTGGGTAGGCCTAGGTAACACAAGGTTGGGTCCTGAGCCTTCCCAACCCAACCGAGTGGAACCTAAGCATCCCCAACCTGATCTGGCAGAGCATGCCCTATTGTTTCAATTATTATGACTCTTTCTAAAATACTGGCATGTGAAGAAAAAATCACAGGGCTTTAATTTGTGGCATGATGGTCAACAACACATTTTCACATCATTTGCTGAGTATAGCGGAGTTATTCCTTCTGAAATTTTCAACAAAAATAAGTAAGTGAAAAATAATTCTATTTACCATATTTTGACCATTTTTAAAATTTATAATTTTGGGAAATTTCATCAATGACGTTATATGACCATTTTTCGAAATTTTGGCACTACGGCAGCACGTGAAGATATCGACTTAGAAAGCTGATGTTTTGCGCACATTTTTATGGGGACTCACTTTTCTGCACCATAGCGTTATCAGATTAAAAAGAAAAATTGAAAAAACGCTCCACCCTACTTAACATTGATGCATCGGTCACTGGGTATCGTGGAAGGAATTTTACACCAGCAGCGTGTCCGCTAATCCTCTGGTAAATGTACCTAGTGATGCGTCCTGAACTGTGACGGGACTTAATTTTCTCGGATGACGATTTTACTGACGATTCTTCTTCGCCCTTGTTCTAATTTAATTTTATAATAGTTGCAAATTTTCGTGTAAAAAATTTTACTCAACAGTCTATATATTTGATGCATGGGACGTAAAGAAGCTTGGAGTTTAATTTCGTCAGTAATTTTATACATACATATACGTATTGATGATCAGTCTGTATTTTACAGAAATGATGATAAAGCTGCACTTCGAAAAGTTTTCGAGTTAAATAATGTTTCTAGCTTTCTCACCCTTTTTTCAAGTTTTAGCGGACTTTTTATTAGCAAAGTGACTATCTGTTCAGTTTTCTATAAGATATGATGATTGAAGGATGCATGTTCATACTCTGAACCGAGACCTCTTTGGAATTTAAACTCAATTTTTTTATAAACCTGATGTAGCTAAATGTTCTCATGGTAAAAACAAAAAAAAAATCTTAGCTGAGGAAGAGAATCCTGGATTTCTACGCCAAAAAGTTAAGCCGTTATGCGTAAGAAATCGCGAGGAGCAGACCCTCGTTCATTATTCAACATTCTGTTTCGTGTTTCTCGAGATGCTTTTAGCCACATCCCCCAGAGAGTTGCAGTAACCTATTGGTTACTCCTGAGGAAATGGAATTAAATTTAAAATTGCGGTTGTAACTTTGTTCCTTTGGCGACTTTACCGGTAAAGAACTACATCAACAAAACGTGAAATTTCACAAAATAATTGGTGGAACGGTTGAATTTTGCTCGCAAGTTCCGGTAAACCTACAAAGTTTTAAAAACAGTTTCTCGATAGACAAAATAAAATCTGTATTTTACTGTAACTCGTGTCTCATTTCAAGGAAACTGTTCTCGCTTCTCCCTGTCTTAGGGTACCCGCACACGAGTGACTTTTTATTGTCAGTTGTCACAACAAAATATTGGTACAACAAAAAAATTGTCGCAACGAAAAGTTGCCAGTAAGGCACACCCGAGCACGAGCCACCGGATGGCGGCCACTTTCGTTTAGTGTCAACATGGAAACTGGATGTGGCAGTGTCAGACCACTCTAGTCTGGAATACCCTGAAAAACCACGGCAGGATCGTCAGATAAAAAAGAAAACATGCCATCCCAGTATTGAGTATATTATTCATCGTAAAAATGCCGAACAGACTCTTTTTTTTCTTTTTTGATATAATGAATTCATTGTTCAGATGTGAAATAGGTTGTTTCGCGGAGCCATTTTAGAATAGCTTAAACGCCTAACAGTTTATTTACGCACCATACTGCCCAAAAAAAAGCATATTTGCAAAAATCTGCAGTTAACAAAGCTTATCTGGCAATCTGCAACCCGCTGGGGGCTTGGTGGTGGCAACAATAAGTTGTCCGTGTGCGAGCTCCCATTAGAAATAACGTTCTTCTATCGCCTGCAACAGTTGCCGACAACAATTATGTTGTCAGAGAAATTGATCCGGTCGCAACCACCTCACAACTTTTTGTTGTCACTTCACGAAAAATTGCCCGTGTGCGGGCAGCCATAGAAATGCATGCTTTCTATTTTGGACAATTTTTTAGCTGTGGCAACTGACAACAAAAAGTGGCTCGTGTGCGGGTACTCTTTAAAGCACAATAAACGAAACAGAAGTAGTGGAAACGGAGAAATCTTGGAAAACATATTATCAAAGATTATTTTGCATTTACAACGTAATCCTGTGATCAAGGAAATATTCGATGAAAACGCCTCAGAGTACTAGACGATTCATTTTATATTGCTGTCTTTGACAGACAGCTACAATAAAGAGCTATATCGTTTATCAGTGCGCTATGAAGACGGCTAAGAATTAGCATTGGACTTTAAGAGATTTTTATTACGTCAGTCATTATTCAGGAACAGTTTCATGGCATGCGTTATAAATCATTACCAAATAAATAAGTAATTGCATTTCAAATCTAAAAGTCTCCACAGAACCGACCTTTTTCAATGTATCTGGATACATCGTATGCGGGAAAGACGTCTCCTTCCATGATATGAATGTTACCAGGACACTATAAGGAGAATTACATCAGCCACCAAATGGTGCAACTCCACCAAGCTATACAGATGGTTAGAGGGCTCGGGGTAAGGATTTCTTTTTCACATTTCATTTAAGCGCCATCAGGTGTGCTGAGGTGCGCTTGAGTTTGCGGAGGATGAGACGAACACTGCAGCTTCGGCTAAAATTTTGGGCTTGATACCCGGAGTGTGGTCGCACCTTGTTTTCAGAGGTCGTTCTGCCTGTCAATCTCGTGGCTCAAGTTTTATTCGATGTTGACCACAGCTAATTTATTTAACAGTAAACGGATTACTCAGAAATTAGGGCAGCACATGTTCAATCATGTTACTCAATGAAAGCAATACAATTTTGATTTCATTCAATGAAATTATGGGCGAAGCATACCTCGGTCCAAATGGAAATGAATTATTCAAAAGAGCCGCCGTTATTGATGGTAACACTCTTGAGTTGTGTATAGAAAGCTTGATAAGTGACAGTGAGCTTATCTTATGAGATTAGAGTCTATTCCTTTCGCAATCTAGCCTTCAGATCATCGAGCGATACAAGACGAGATTTATAGACCTTGCTCTGTGAAGTGAAAAAAACCAACGAATGAAGCGTGTTCGGATCCGCTCTGGGTGAACGCCTGAACGTGTCTTAAAATCCAACTTCGGGTTATTTTGGAGCTGTGTAATGGATCCAAGTCTTGTTGAAGATTCTAAGTCTACTCATAAAACACACGCGGGAGCAGTTCTGCTTCTAAAATGTAGGAAATGTGATGGTGGCTATTAATCCCCAATGGAACACAAGTAGGATGTTACTTTCCAGCAGCGGTCGCAGCCCAGACCATCACAGATCTGCTGTTGGACGATGATTTATTTTTTTGCCTTCCACTGACCCATTTACCCCTGATTGGCAGTCTGTAGGCTGAGACCTTGCTCAACCATCAGACATTGATGGTTGAAGACTAAATTGAGTTACTGATCCTCTTCTGTAAGATGAAGAATGTTGCGACATCTGTCGAGTTGCATGCTCTCATAAATGGTTGAACGTTCTAAGTTCCGATATTTCATGGGGAGGTTATTCGTTAAGATTCGACTATTGAAGCCTAATTTATTCCTGCCTCTGCAAATTTTGTTGCGGAGTGACGAAGATTCCTTCTCAACTTTTCTTGCTTATTATTGATGAGCTGCGATATTCGATTTTTAGCTTATTGCCTCGGTCTGGTCGACTGCAAGTGCACCAGTTTCTCTAAATTTTTTCAGAATTTTCCGTACCGTTTCACTACGGACATACAATATTCTTTAGATAGACAAACAGTTCTCGCTTATCTTATAGGAGGATACGATAGTGTTTTAAGCAAGCACTATTTAAAAATGTAGTTTGTAAAATACTCTTATTCTAAAAGAACATCATTAGCTTCGAAATAAACTAAAAATAAATTATATAACTCGGAAATAAACGACTCTTTTGGGTCTCACAATTTCGCTACCGCTATTTTGTGGCACCCTGTATTTAAACTAGAAATATGGACTCCCCTTTACAGCAAGACAAAGGGTGAGAAGAAGGCCTACCCTATACTACTCCCATGCTATGATCATAAAATAAGGTCCCTAACTGTTAGCGTCTAACAGGAAGGGTCTGATTGCAAAAATTCTAAGAGATATCCAGTGATGCTTATTTCTGTCAACTGAGCGTGCAATAAATTCCATTTCCTATATATATTTTTGATACGGCAGAAAATAGAAGTGAAGTTGAGCTTGCTTGGTCAAGCATTAGCACTCGGCATTAGATTGGAGTGCGAAAACGTAGAAAATGTTGTACTCACGCATGTTGTTGCAGAACCAATAGGTTAGAGCCCTTATTTTATCGCTGGAGCTAATGAGTACGTCGGTTTTCTTTTCGCCATTTTCTTTTGATGTGGGTCCTGTGTAACACGAGGTCTTTAAAAATTGTCCGTTATGACGAAAATTCAGCACACCTCAAGAAATCGACAAAAACGATCAAAATGAGACATCACTGAATCGCTCCAACTGCGAATCCTTCCTTTGATGTACATATAAATCTGCAAATAAGCAATAAATAGGCCAAGTATAAATGAATAAATGCATGCAATTTATCATAACTCACGAGTCACGCGTAACATCACAGAAATTTGTATGTAAATTATTCGAAACTACTCATTTACTTCCATACGATTCCTTTGACTGGTGCTACGGCGAGTTTTATGCAGTGTGACGTCATTGCCGTGTTGGCGAGTCTACATATATTAAGGCCCGGAGGTGTAGGAGGCATTGGGCTAGCATCCCATAGGTCCATCATGCTAGTGGCCGCAGAAAGTTTGCTACATAGGGCACACGGCATGTGCATCATGCGAGTATAAATACGAAAATTTGTAAAATGGAGCAAACCAGGAACTGCGTCAGATACTACCTACAGGAAATTAATGATGCGATGCACCAGCCACCCTACCAACGATCAAAAATAAGAGCTCAACAAAAAAACATTCTCTGTGTGATACGTAATCGATCAGCCTTACAGACTGCACTTAGTGTGCACGCGAGGGCGGCTGTTATGCGCCGTTTTCTGTTCTCTGCGTCATGGAATGCTCTTCTCTGCGTCGTGGAATGCTCTTCTCTGCGTCATGGAATGCTCTTCTCTGCGTCATGGAATGTTGTTCACTGCGTCATGGAATACTGTGACTGGACTTGAGTATTTGCATAATTTAACTTCTGATGCAATTTGAAAATTTTGAGCCCTGGTTTTGGAGGATTACGAACTCGTTCACGACGAAATAAGGGAGTTTGTTCGAACTGAAAACCTGTCAAAAGAACCCGGAATCCCATGGAAACGCCCGAATAAATTTTGGCTGTAGTACAGAATTTATGGTAGATATATGTCTGATGCTGATCCATTACAAAGTTTCCTACGTGGGACAAGTAGAGGAAGCTCTTGAGAAGTTATAGAAAGGCCTTCGTCTTTTAGTACGACAGTTGAAACTCTAAAATTGCGAGATGCATTTTTCAGCATTCAGCGCGATGTTCGCAGTAAATCAGTGGGCATCAATAAATTATGCATTATCTGAACAACGATACTTCATGTATATATTTTTGGTTTTAGGTTTTGACACTTGGAATTATTAATTTTACTATTAATATTTGGAATTATTAATATTAATATTCCATCCCAACTTTAAAAATATTAAATACGATATGGTATGGGTGCTTGCATTTCGAAGTAAAACCAATAGTATGAGAATGCGTGTGTAAAGTGCATTAACTCGTAGTACATTGCCTGGTCGAAAAAGTTTCATGGTTCTAGAATTTATTAATCACTGGTTGGTTCACGTAGAGATCGAATCACAGCTATCACTCTACTCGTCATTAATTATATAAAGTGTCGGGATTTTGTAGCTTCAGCGTCGATGTTTGAGATGCTCTAAAATGAGTTTTGGTCAAAATGAGTCAATGGATGTGACTTCGATGTAAAAAACTCGATGTACTCAGTAATTTATCTGTGAACGTGATCTATTTCTCTTTGTAATATAAATGTCTGAAAATGTAATGCGCGTAAAATCCCGAGTCGTTTGAAAGTCAAAGGGGCGGCTGGAACTCTAGCGGAGGTTTCAGAAATACAGCAAATGTAATTGGGGAAGCCGTTGTATTGAACAAGCGCCTAAACCCCAACACTTCCTCTCGAGCTCATCACATAGTTCTGAATGGGATTCAGATCTGGAATAGAATCCATACGCTTGTATGATCAGCCATGCTCCAAAAATCATTTTTGGACAATTTTGACCTTGAAGGTGCGAGATTTGTCGCGCCCTTATATTCCCCTTCGCCAGGTAAGAAAAACACCGGAAGAAGAAGGAGGTTGTATTGGGCGCGGTTGAATACGTCACTGCAAAAACAAGAGTTATTTAGTTCTACAAATGGAGGCACTACCTAGGCTTCGGCTCGGAACTTTATATCTTTCCTTGAAGCACTGATTTCAATTAGATACAAATGCTTTTATTTTACTCACGCACTCAGTAAAGATTAGACTATAATGACATCGAAAGGGTGTGAAATTTAGATTGCACACAAGTTCAATCACGGACTTCTCAGTAAGAGATAAACGGCTTAAAAAAGTTGAGTCATAGAGACGAAAGCAACAAAACAAAGCTATGAGTTACACGATACGCAAACTTTCCGTAATGGACAGAAAAAGAGGGGGAATCGAAAACCTAATCAATGTATGTATATTTATAAAATATTTCTCATGAATTCTATCGTGAACAAATGAAATACCTAAAAAGGGCTAAAGAACATCACCTTAATTTTGGGGCCCGAACGATACAAAAGAGAAACTCTCCACAACGAAATTATTTTCTAAAAAATACTCTACCGATAAGGACAGCAACTTTACAGAGCAGCCATAGCTTTCAATGAGGAGCGAATCAGTTTCGAAAACAACGCAGATTTCAAGAAAAATAAGAAGCACTGCGAGAAAACAAATGTAAAATTAAATAAGAAGTTTCTAATCGACTTCGATTTATTACTAGAGCTCAGATCACTTGACACGACGGAAAACAAGGTGGTACGTCTTAACTTAAATACTTACATCTTGTATACGAGACCTCCGCTATGACACATGTCCTAACCTAATCAGTACGTTTACATTGCCTGTAAAGTAAAAGAGATCACATTGAATTGTTATCAAACGCACACGAGATTTACAAACCAGACTAGGCTTAACTTTACAAAGACACGAAAGGGTTCAAGGTCGGCCATTTTTTATATGGCGCTCGAGGCGCAGTAATACACGACAACTGCAATGGAAGACTCGTAATATGCACATGACCTTCAATTAGTCATGCTGCAACTTAAAGCATCTCGGCCCCTTCAATAAATAACGCACTTCTTCGATCATACGAATGATTTTGAGACTCAGTGGTTAAAACTTACAGAGAAATAAAAAAATCACTAGAATAAGACAAAACGCACAGAGACAATATTCTGAGGCTGCCGAAGCATGCACTTGAAAACTGACACACACAAGGTAGAATGGCTATCTACGGTTCTTTACAGATATAAGGCACACTTTCACTTCAGTTCTATGATTTTATTAAGTTCGATCATCACTTAAAAAAGAATTAACGCACATTTAATGCGCAGGCGCAAGAGAATTAGAAGGGCGCCTGAGCACGAATGTCACACACTACTCTCGAAAGAGCTTTGACTCAAGTGACGTGGAAGCTGTTCCACAGGGGACGCCGAAATAAGAATGTTACCAGAAAACCCCAGCATACGCTAAAGGAAAAAACCCAGATCAACGAAAAGGGCGTAAATGAATAAATTTTCTTACCCGTTTCCTATTGTTTTCGTGGTTACCAAGTATTACAACCATTTTAGCTCCTTGAAATTAATTGTTTTGCCAACACAATTCATGACTGTAAACCCCAGGAGACAGATAAAAAACCCAGATCCGCGGTTAAACTCCCAGAATGCGCAGCCAGCTGACAGAATCTACGAACGGGCAGAGAACTCCAGCCAATTAATCTTACATACGCGGATAGAATTAGAACGTTTGATAAGTATCGAAGTTTTTTATTCTTAATTTAAATAAAGATATTATCGACTTCATAAATCGACATTTAGTGACATCAACGATTAATTTCGCTGATAGAATTAAGTTATTGACCTAAATCGCTCATTTCAAAATCACGAATTTGTTCTGGAAGCTTCCAGGACAGTCAAATGGGAAACGGTTCAATTAAATGGCGAGATAAAACCCAAATGGCTTTAAAGACGGAGAAAGGCATGACACTCCCCCCGTATTTTTCTTTGAAAAATACACAGGCAAACATCCTTGCGACGGCTTGAAGATAGTACGTAAAGAGTACCTTAGCTTGGTACACGATAATCACTAACATTACGCTTATACTAAAAGACCATACATCAATCCGTTTACAATACGAAATTTCTTAAATCTAGATAGAGATCAATGTTCCGTACTCCGATAGGCACAAGAAACAACGCACGTGACTAGTGTTAGGAACGTTACGAGCGAATAATACAAAATTAGAGGCGCACCCCGTCAGTACTCAAAATCTAATACTCTATAGTAGGCAAACCGCAAACTGAGTTAGTGAGAGATAGATAGGAGAGGAAAAACGAACGTGCTTCACGCATCACACCACTACCGGGAGAGGAAGGAGAAGTCTGCAGCTCTTCACCTCCCCCCATCAGCAGCAGTGAGACACCTTCCGCCGAACGCTTGAAATAAGCATATTAAAAAATATAGGTAAGCTCGACAGGTAGACTGGAAGGACGCGTCACAGTTGCGACGGGCACGATAGATAGAGTACACTAAACAAATTAATTCGAGAATCTGACACTATGAGATCTAGTTGTCTCCTCGGAGACCTAAACTTACTACCTTTCCTATCGGACGTTCGCACGCTATCGTACCTCCCGCAGCAGCGGCCCGAGATACCACTACGGAACGCACTAGACCGTCCCCGCTTTTCTTGACCCTGACTACCCTACCCATCGCCCATTTATTTCTCGGAGCGGGCTCGACGAGCATGACGATGTCTCCAGGGCTCAAGTTGGTTGCCCTCTTCGTCCACTTGGAGCGCGATTGAAGCTCCTGTATGTAGTCGCTTTTCCACCTCTGCCAGAAGACCTCTGCCAGATGGTTGACTCTACGCCAGCGCTTCTTTCCGTAGGCTATGAGGTCCGCAGGGGAGGTATCGCAGAGAGGAGGGTTGTCGCCCGCTTCTTTCAACGTTAGGAGCATGTTTGGAGTCAGGGGTTGTGGATCATTAGGGTCGCTCGATAGGGACCATAATGGCGTGTTGTTGACGATTGATGCTGCTTCTTGAAAAAAGGTGTAGAGCTCATCTCTACTAGGTGTTCGCATGCCGCACTGGGAAAGCGAGAACAACATGGCTTTCTTTATAGCTCCCACTTTACGTTCCCAAACTCCACCAAAATGGGGTGCGTGAGGGGGATTAAAGATCCACTGCACATCGAAATCTTGCAGCGTCTTGGAGAGTGACCTCATGTCGAGGTCCTGGTTATAGCTGCCGACGAAATTAGAACCGCGGTCGCTCCTTATGATTTTGCACGATCCGCGAACGCACATGAATCGCCTGAGAGCGTTTCGAAAGCTAGAAGTGTCCATGGCAGGCAGCGGTTCCACATGCACCGCTCTAGAGGTTAGACAGGTCAACACCAAGGCCCATACCTTAGAGGTCCTCTTATTGCTTCTCGTTGAGATTCCCTCGACGACCTGCCACGGGCCTGCCACGTCCAAACCTGTGTTCGTAAAGGGAGCGGTGCAAGCAAGTCGGTCCTCCGGTAGGTCACTCATTTTCTGCTCTTCGGGTCTCCTTCTCAATTTTCTGCAGACGACGCAGTCATTTACGAACTTACGGATGACCTTCTTTCCGTGCACTATATGATAGCCTGCATCTCGTACGGCTCCATGGGAAATGTGAGCACCTTGATGCCCGGAGAGTTTGTGATAATGAGACACAATGCTAGAGGTGAGCGGGTGGTCTTCGGGAAGCACAATGGGGTGCTTTATACACCCGGGCAAGTTGACGCGCCTGAGGCGTCCGCCTACTCGCAACAGACCGTCAGCATCAATAAAGGGGCTCAAAGAAGACAAAGGGTGGCGCAGAGGAATGTCCTTTTCTTTCTTGAGATTACTGATCACGTCTTGAAAGGTTGCGCGTTGAACGTCAGAGATGGCTAACTTCTCACCCCCGAAGTTTAGCGATTCCAAGGGTCTGATGGCCAGAGCCACTCCTTTTCTTTGCTGAGTTCGGTCCTTCCATTTGAAATAGAAGTGCGTCGCCAGTCTTGATGCTCTACGAACAGAGACAAAGTCACCAGTTAAGTAGGCAGGAACTTCACGCTGAAGCTCTGGGGTCTGAAGGGAGGTGACGAAGTTCGAGCATTCCTGGACGAGTTTCTCCTCGGGCAAACTCACTGAAAGCGAGATATCTGCGCCTTCTTGCTCGTCAGGCAGATGATCTTCCCACAGAAAGGAAGGGCCCGTCAACCAGCGTATCCTCTTCAGGTTCTCTGCGCTTGTGGGACGAGAGGCCATATCCGCCGGGTTGCACTCTGTGGCTACGTACCGCCAGAGTTCCTTGGGACGAACCTTCGTAGCCGCTTCAATTCTTCTAGTCACATACTTTGAAAATCTTTTAGTTTCGTTGTTGAGGTAGCCCAGCACTACCTTGCTGTCTGAGTACATCACTACGTCGTTGATCTCGACGCTCATCTCTTCGCATATTCTTCTTGAGGCCTCGCTGCACTCGACGGCCGCGCAGAGTTCCAAACGTGGTATGCTTGTGGCAGCTCTGGGAGCCACCTTGCTGTCAGCGCTTACAAAAGACACGTGTACTCGTCCACTCACATCGACTGATCGTAAGTAGGTGACATGTCCTATGGCTTGTTCAGAGGCGTCGGCAAAGGAATGCAAACTTCGTGAGTGAACCTCCCCGAAGTCTCCAGGAATGAGGCACCTGTCCAACGACAGGTCGGAGAGTCCTCGCAACGACTCTTTCCACGATTCCCACGTCGCAAGATGAGCGACGGGAAGAGGGTCGTCCCACCCCAACTTTGCCAAATTTTCTGGGTCTTGTTTTACGGGAGGGATCAAGGTGCGCATGATCAGTCGGCCTCCCAACACGACGGGGCTAGCTAAGCCGATTGGATCGAAGATTGAATTGACGGTGGCTAACAAACCACGTTTCGTGAACGGTCGGTCCACCACCTCGGTGTGTACGTCAAACCGGTCGGTCGTAGTATTCCACGTCACTCCTAGGGTGCGCTGACTACAACCAGCCTCCCAAAACTCCACTTTTCCTTCCTCGCGTTCCGATTCCGGGAATGCGTTCAAAACCTCCTGATGACTAGAAGAGATTTTGTGAAGACGAACCTTGAACGTCTCCAGGTACTCTCGAGTCTTGACTAGAATGTCGACGGCCTCTTGAGCTGAACCTGCGGATCCCAGTCCGTCGTCAACGTAGAATCCGCGCTCGACGTAGCTCAGAGCCTTCCAGGCAAGTCTGTCTCCGTTTTCTCTCTCCTCCCTTGAGGCTTCCCTAATAGCGTGGCGCAGACAGTGAGTTGCGACAGCCGGACTTGATCGATTTCCGAAGACGTGCACTCTTGCCCGGTATGAGACAATTGCTTTGCAAGGATCATTGTCCTTGAACCAGAAGAACCTGAGGAAATCTCGGTCGGAGGGACGGACATAGAAGGCGTGGAACATCTTTTCCACGTCGGCAACGAAACCAACCTTGTTCTCTCGAAACCTAAGGAGCACTCCACGAAGACTGTTGTTGGCATCTGGCCCCTGAAGCAAGGTTCCGTTTAAGTTGCGTCCGAAATACTGCGCCGCAGAGTCGAAGACAATGCGCACCTTCTTTTTCTTGGGATGTGTAACGGGAAAAACCGGGAGATACCAAAAGTGTCCTTCGGCCGGTTGAAGTTCTTGGGAAGGCACTACCTCTACGTGTCCACTATCCACGTAGTCTTGGACTATCTTCAAACACTGCTGTAATTTGGCGGGGTCCTTGATTAACCGCGCCAAAGTGTTTCTGGAGCGGCGATAGACGGCCTTCGTGTTGTCTGGAAGCTTAGACATGCGATCTTTGAATGGCAGCGGAGTTTCTAGATGCCCCTCAGCATTTACAACTATATTCTCGTCAATCAGCGACAAGAATTTCCTGTCCTCAACGGACGGTCCAGGACTCTCGTCGTCCATTTTGGTGTCGAAGACTGGAGCCAGAGGACCGAAACAAGGCTGAGCCGAAAAGTGATCTTCGACTTGAGTTTTATACACACTCATCTGCATGTTCGACGGGTGAGGCTCTGAAGGGTTGACTCTTCCAACAACAGCCCATCCCAAAGGTGTTTTGTAGACAGCTGGCTTCCGGTGGATTAGATCTGCAACTAACACATCTTCAGCGTCTCGGCCCAGCAACAGACTCACGGGAGCATTGCAGTCCAGAGGGAGAAATTCTGATGCAAGATGAGCAATGTCGGGGTTCTTCAAGACGTCTTCTCTCGTTGCCACGTCGTACTTATTATGAGGAATGCCGTCGTGCTCGAATAGCGGGGGAAGAGCATAAGACTCAGAGCGGTTTACGCCCTTTACTCGAAAGCCCTCCGTAGTTCGACCGTAGGATTTAATTTTAGAACCTGAAATCGTGGTGATGGAATACGTTTCTTTTTTGTGAGGTAATGCAAAGAAATCTAACAAAGAAGATGTGGCGAAAGAGTTAGTACTTTGGTCATCCAGGATGACGTAAGTGCGGAGAGTTTTACTGCTTCTTCCGGGCGCCGTCACGTCCACCAAGACCATCTTAGAGCAGCTTCTGTTTTCCGATGGTTGTCACTTTTCCGTATACAGGTTTCCCATTTCTGGAGCGTCGCGTCTCTCGTTGAGAGGCGAAGACCTGCGGGCCCAGCGTCCTCGAGGCGCTGGTCCTCCCCTCGAAGCAAAACCTCTTCCTCGTACGCCGAAGTTTTCTGAGTGGCTGCGCCTCTGCCCCTCAGACCCGTCCGAATGAAGCAGCGTGTGATGAGAACGGGAACCACAGCCTTCGCACCTCTGATCTGCGGTGCATTGAGCTATACGGTGCGCTCCGAAACATCGGAAACACGCACCGCACTCCACAACGATAGCCTTACGATCCTCAGCATTCAAACTAGAAAATCTATTGCAAGACGCCAGAGAATGCCCGGAGCTATGGTGTAAGGGGCATTCGGTTCTCGTGTTTTCCACTTGCGAGGATTCAACAGCAAGCACGGTGGCTCGCTTGCCGGACTTGCCCTTAGGTCCAGTATGCTGGTCGTTGTCCAACTTGGTGAGAACTCCCGAGTACGTGCGCTGAGCATTCTCGCGCAAGAACCTGCAGAATTCCTCTAAAGGAGGATGGCGCTTATGAGATCTCTGGTAGTTGAGCTTGGATTTATTCCACCGGCATTTAATAAAATCCGGGAGCTTCTCATAAATTGGTTCAAGGCCCAGAGCATAATTGTAGTATTCCAAGTCTCTCACCTCCCTCATCTGCCCCTGGATGCTGTAGCAGAGGTCGCCCAACTTTTGTAGCGATTGAGCGGTTTTGGGATCAAATTCAGTCGTTTTTATTTGGTCGAATCTCTCGATCATCTTCTTGAACTCCGCCGTGATTTGCTCCGACGAGCCATATCGTTCTCTTAGTTGAGAGACGATTTCGTCCAAAGTTCGCTTCGGATCACTCCCGAATGAAGTCCTCAATCCGACGATTGTGTCGCGAGGCTCCCCAGATGTGCGCGCTTCTAGGATGCCGACCACGTCGCTCGGATTTAAAGAAAGGTTCTTTAAGTCGTTGCGAAGCTCAGCGAACCAAGTATGGTACCGTTTAGGCTCGCCTCGGAAAGGATTAGGAGGTGACTTTTTTAATTCCATTAAAACTAGATGCCTTGAAGCGGCGTCGAGCCTAAGTTCATTTCCCGCGCAGTAGTCACTGCTGGCCAATGGTTTTTCTAGGTAGCACAAAAGCGGGTCTTGAGGGTTGTAATTGGTAGAGTTCCCTTGATTGTTGTCGGCGGCTCGAGTGGGTCTTGATTCCCGAACTCTCCGTGGGCGAGAACTCCGAAGTCCAGCATTGTAAATTCCTCTACTCTCCAGGTTCGGTGGGGGACGTACCTCAGAACGGCTCAAAAAAACTAGAGTCGGAACTCGTCGATGAGCACGGGGCATTTTGACGCATTTTGGAGGCCGTATTTCGTTTTCGATCTTGAAACTGGGAAGCAGCGTCCCGCTGCTGTGCCTGAGAGTCACGAAGGTTAGGTGGAGTGGCGCAATAAAACACACTGCCGTGGTTCTGCGAGACCCATTCTTCGGTGTGCCTAGATTTCTCCGTTTCGCTGACTGCGCCGATCGAAACGTCCGGGCTGGAGAGACCTCTGTTGTTGATTTCGTCTATTTCAAGTGAGATTTTACTTTTCTCTGCCTTAGCTTCTACTTCAGCAAGCTTCACAGCGAGCTCACACTGTGACCTGAGCTCCGCAACTTTTGCTTGGTGTGCAATGTTGATCCTCTTTATAGAACTTTCCAGGTCCACCAGCCTCGTGGACTCCGCCACAGACATAGCTCTAGAGGAGGTGCTTCGCCTTGGCCCCGATCCTCGACCGTCCTTTCTTGAGTGAGTTGACGTGGAGCTCTCGCTGGAAAGGTCGTTCACACGAGGGTTGAGAAAGCACTTTACTTGCCTCTTTAATTGCCGGTAGTCAGCCATGAGATTTTTAGCTTCTTGTCCGGCTCCAACTTTTCTTAGATATTCTAACTCGTTTTCTACTAGTCCTCGCCACTCCCGAAATAGGTGAAGACACTCGAGGGATTCCTGGTTCCATTCTTCTTCAGTCCAGGCTTCCCTTCTGGCGCTCGACGTTTTTACTTTAATCGTTTCCTGAAGACGAGTCATGTGATCAAGCCGCACGACTCTTGAGTCCTGCCGTGGTCTACACGAATCCATTTTTTAATAAATGCCCCTACGCCGCGAAGTCTAATGGCACTTACTTCGTTTAGGAGCGATGCAGCTGTGTGTCAGCAGAGGTCTCGGGAGTATGCCACTCCACAAGATTGACTGTCGCGCCCTTATTCCCCTTCGCCAGGTAAGAAAAACACCGGAAGAAGAAGGAGGTTGTATTGGGCGCGGTTGAATACGTCACTGCAAAAACAAGAGTTATTTAGTTCTACAAATGGAGGCACTACCTAGGCTTCGGCTCGGAACTTTATATCTTTCCTTGAAGCACTGATTTCAATTAGATACAAATGCTTTTATTTTACTCACGCACTCAGTAAAGATTAGACTATAATGACATCGAAAGGGTGTGAAATTTAGATTGCACACAAGTTCAATCACGGACTTCTCAGTAAGAGATAAACGGCTTGAAAAAGTTGAGTCATAGAGACGAAAGCAACAAAACAAAGCTATGAGTTACACGATACGCAAACTTTCCGTAATGGACAGAAAAAGAGGGGGGATCGAAAACCTAATCAATGTATGTATATTTATAAAATATTTCTCATGAATTCTATCGTGAACAAATGAAATACCTAAAAAGGGCTAAAGAACATCACCTTAATTTTGGGGCCCGAACGATACAAAAGAGAAACTCTCCTCCACAACGAAATTATTTTCTAAAAAATACTCTACCGATAAGGACAGCAACTTTACAGAGCAGCCATAGCTTTCAATGAGGAGCGAATCAGTTTCGAAAACAACGCAGATTTCAAGAAAAATAAGAAGCACTGCGAGAAAACAAATGTAAAATTAAATAAGAAGTTTCTAATCGACTTCGATTTATTACTAGAGCTCAGATCACTTGACACGACGGAAAACAAGGTGGTACGTCTTAACTTAAATACTTACATCTTGTATACGAGACCTCCGCTATGACACATGTCCTAACCTAATCAGTACGTTTACATTGCCTGTAAAGTAAAAGAGATCACATTGAATTGTTATCAAACGCACACGAGATTTACAAACCAGACTAGGCTTAACTTTACAAAGACACGAAAGGGTTCAAGGTCGGCCATTTTTTATATGGCGCTCGAGGCGCAGTAATACACGACAACTGCAATGGAAGACTCGTAATATGCACATGACCTTCAATTAGTCATGCTGCAACTTAAAGCATCTCGGCCCCTTCAATAAATAACGCACTTCTTCGATCATACGAATGATTTTGAGACTCAGTGGTTAAAACTTACAGAGAAATAAAAAATCACTAGAATAAGACAAAACGCACAGAGACAATATTCTGAGGCTGCCGAAGCATGCACTTGAAAACTGACACACACAAGGTAGAATGGCTATCTACGGTTCTTTACAGATATAAGGCACACTTTCACTTCAGTTCTATAATTTTATTAAGTTCTATCATCACTTAAAAAAGAATTAACGCACATTTAATGCGCAGGCGCAAGAGAATTAGAAGGGCGCCTGAGCACGAATGTCACACACTACTCTCGAAAGAGCTTTGACTCAAGTGACGTGGAAGCTGTTCCACAGGGGACGCCGAAATAAGAATGTTACCAGAAAACCCCAGCATACGCTAAAGGAAAAAACCTAGATCAACGAAAAGGGCGTAAATGAATAAATTTTCTTACCCGTTTCCTATTGTTTTCGTGGTTACCAAGTATTACAACCATTTTAGCTCCTTGAAATTAATTGTTTTGCCAACACAATTCATGACTGTAAACCCCAGGAGACAGATAAAAAACCCAGATCCGCGGTTAAACCCCCAGAATGCGCAGCCAGCTGACAGAATCTACGAACGGGCAGAGAACTCCAGCCAATTAATCTTACATACGCGGATAGAATTAGAACGTTTGATAAGTATCGAAGTTTTTTATTCTTAATTTAAATAAAGATATTATCGACTTCATAAATCGACATTTAGTGACATCAACGATTAATTTCGCTGATAGAATTAAGTTATTGACCTAAATCGCTCATTTCAAAATCACGAATTTGTTCTGGAAGCTTCCAGGACAGTCAAATGGGAAACGGTTCAATTAAATGGCGAGATAAAACCCAAATGGCTTTAAAGACGGAGAAAGGCATGACAAGATTGACCTCCTGAAACAACTCATATCTTCTAGAAAACAAAACTCCACTGAAGGGTTAACTTATTCAACAACTTGCAAGTAGACTTATGACTACATTTTGTTACTGCTAAGAGTTGTTGATCTCAGTCTATCCCAGCGAAGGCAAACCCAAAGCTTCTTGAGGTTTTCGCCTCTCTCTGAACATCCCACTGCTTTAAGAACCTGGACTTCCCGGACCAATTAAAACACTCTTCCAGACATCGACAGTTGTCTCGATGCTTTTCGCATTGCAAAAAAATGTTTTTCGCAGTCTTGTACTGACCCTGATGGCTTCTGGGTGAAAAAACAACTGAATAATTTCATTATTGTTTCTCCACGGAAGACAGTTCGCCTAAAAATCATCCCGCAACTTTTTCGAATGTTCCTAGGTCTCTGCTGTGTCGATGAAAGCCAATTCGTCGTGACGGACCTCTTCAAAGAACACCGTTCTGTGTCATCGGTATTATGCCTTTCCCACTTGCTACGAAATGGCTTCATCATCTTGTTTCCAATATGCACCTTTCTTTATGTCGTTCTCTTGTCTGTCAGTTGTTGTGTAGATATCGCTGGTAGATTCGCCTCTCTGATGAAAACTTACGATGCGTCCTTTATCCTGGGTTGAAATAAGTGTCTTTTCGTGACACGTGTCTTTTTTTAGTTTGGAACTAAATGAAATTTATAACTTATCACTCTTAAGCAAAAGTAACTATAACTTGCTGTATCCTATGCCATTGAATTAACGTGTAGGATAAAAAATTTCTATTAGTACGAATGGATTCTGAAAAGAATATGAAGAAAATTCAATAGCATGTAAAAAGTTGAGTGTGCGAATTTTTGCCAAACAGTGTACTGTAATGGTTGCTAGGTGTCAGTATTCGTTTAGATATTTATATGACCTTTTTTTCTGGAAGCAACCATTCATTGACGTTGTGACCTCAGATCTCTTTTTGTGTACTGGTCTATCTTATTCACAGCGTTATCAAGACATGAGCTCTGATGTCAGATTATCAATTGGAAACATGTGCAACACAGATTTTCTGTATTGGACCGTTGTGCTCGAAAAATATTTCTTTTCGTTATGAAGGTTAACTCAAGCGGGAGCAACCACCACTTGTCTAAGGGGTGATAATGTTTTTAATGAAAATTAATTTACCAAGTTTAATGAGCAAGGGGCTGGAAAGTTGGCTAATAATTATGGTATGCCTGACCTGAGAATGCTATACAGCCGCTCTGGCGATACAATTCTTGTATCTGTCGGAATTAACATTCCCAGGAGAAAATTTCTCGTCCCAAGTTAAGAGTTAGGTAGCTCTTCTTTTTGTTTAAATAAAATAGGTTTTATATTCTTGTTGTCTGGGTTATATTTTTGTGATTTCATCATTGTTGCATTATCATCATCGTTATATCCCTTCTCAGTTTTCTGAATCTTTTCCCAGTAATACAAAGAGTAATGAATGAAGCAATATTAATTTCAACTTTTATCTCTTTGAATAGCCTTCTTTCTAAACTCTCCGTTTCTATGAGCGAGCGATTTTGTGTAGGAACACACCTTGTGCATAAATTACTAATTCCCTTAACTTCATATTAAACGGTGACTTCATCCATCCTCTCTTATGAACACCTTTTTTGAGGTTAGGAAAGCTTAAACCACTTAATAATAAAATCTAATATTATACAGGTAAGAGTTCTCTTTCAAATATAGTCAATGGTGCTGAAAGTAACAAAATACTGTCGTTAGCTTCATCTACTCATACAATTATTTTATCATTGTTGCATTAACATCATCGTTATATCCTTTCTCAGTTTACTGAATTGTTTCCCGGTAATACAAGGGCAATGAAAGAAAAGAAAGAAAAAAAAAGAAAAACAGTTTATTTCCAATAGAGATTGTACAATCTTACAATCATTAGTTTTTAAATATCTTAAAATTAATATACTTAGATGATACACACACACGAGTATTGAAAAACTCGTGTCACTAGTCGAAAAGAAATTATTGAGGGCAATGAACTCCTAATCTAGCTTAATCTACATTTGATAATACATGTAATGATAATTATAAGAGATAACACAATTTCATGGACGATGCATTTTCATTGTGGGGTGAAAACACTTTTGACAGTTTACATGTACATGACATAAAACTTCGCAATTCTTGACGCCAGGAAATAATATATGAAATCGCTTGTTTCGGTCGATGTTCACAAGTGTCGTTTTAAGGAAGCATGAAAAAAAAATATAAATATATATCCATATGCACACATATGTACATATACGTATGCATGTGTGTGCATATCCATACACACACTCACACACACACACACACACAAATGCATATATGCATATAAGCATGAGGACCAAGAAGATTATAAGTTTTGTATTTCTGATTCAACAATTTTAACATAACGGTCATTAGTTAACAAGCATTTTATTTAAATATAAATGGATGATCGCACAACAAAAGTATAGTTTTTACATGAATGCTTCACAATACTAAAGAGATGACGAGTTAGGTAATGTTACAAGTTGAGAGTGCACAGAAAAAGACCATTATCTCTGGTAAAATGCTAGTTGTCAGTCTAGTATACACATATGTGCACGTATACATGTAAATATATACACATACACATGCACACATATACCCACGCACATACTTACACCAAACTCGTAAGCAAACACAAATGCATTTCTATGCATCGAGGCAATACATACGCATTCTACAGAGTGTCATACGCATAGCGTGGACACGTACACATATACACAAGTAAGCATGTGCGCAAATATCAGCGTAAACTAGTCAGTATAAACCAGAATTCCAATCGAGGGAAACGGAGAAAATATCTTTTATTATAGCATGAATTTTATAAAATTTCGTACTACAAATAGTGGCACAAAACAGTCCACTTAAGTCGGAAACATGAAAACGATTGTGGGACGTGAATAAGAAAGAAAACATTAATGTCCTATAAAGGTTTCATATTAGAAAAAAAAATCATATTATCTTTGAAATATGGCGCAAATTGTCGGCAATTGATAAACAAACATAGGTATCACATTATTATAAGCATATAACTATAAGCCGAATAAGTATATTACTGCAGTATAAATGGATGATCACACAACGAATTTATTTTTTTTACATGGATGCTTTACAATTTCATATTAGAAAAAAAACACATTATTTTTTTAATATGGTGCAGAATGTCTGCAATTGATCAACACACACACACATAGGTACCATGTCGGTCTAGTTTGATGCTTTCACAGAAACGGAGAGGAATGACATAAAATGCCCCTTCGACTGGTTGATCTACTCTAGTGCACACAGTTGTACGTACGTGCACATATACACACCCATATGCGCACATACACCTATATACGTACACACATATACAAGTAAGCATGTTTGCAAATGACAACGTATAGGCGGTCAAATCATAATACCTACGCATACTTCAAAACTGTTGTGTGATGTCTTGAATTATAAAACAATGAGCGAGGGAGATTGTTCAGCAATGGAGATACCAGGTAAATGAGATTCGTCAGTACTCATTCAGTATGTTCTGTAATTAAGGATTATTATTGAGACACAAGATGACGAGTTATTTTGGCTTTAAATTCTCTCGGTCTTTGAGGGACTTTAATACTCAGGGGAAGTTTGTTCCACAGTAAGGCGCCTGATATGGACAGAGCCTTCTGCCCTAAGTGAGATGAACGATAGTTGACTAAGACATTATTGTTTCTGTTCGGTTTTTGATTGGTTACAGTGGGTGGATGGAAACGCACTATCTCAGCATTGCTCTGAGGAAGATATAACGAGGAGAATACGTATTGGGCCTTCTGCATGAGGAGCCTTTCTTGGATAGGGATCCAGCCGAGTTTATTGAGGAGAGGGGTTACGTGATCACTTCTTTTGAAATTACCGTTGCATACCACCTTGGCTGCAAAATTCATGCATTTTTGTAAGTCCCTTTTAAGGTATTGAGGTAAGTCTCCCCATACTAGGCTGCAGTAGTCAATGCGCGATAACACAAGGGATTGAATGGCTAATAATCTGGATTTTTCGTCTAGCATACTTTTTATACGATGAAAAAACATTAAAGTTCCGTAGATTTTGTTGCAAGTAGTCTCAACGTGAAATTTGAAGGACATATTTCTATCGAACCAGATACCCAGATTTTTAACTTTTTCTTATGCATTAATTTTATCATTTCCAACTGCAAGAGTAAGATCTGAAGTTTTTTTAATTGCATCTTTGGATCCAAAAATAATGCATTGTGTTTTATTAGCATTTAATTTGAGACCATTTCGGTCGTACCATGATTTCAGGCTAGTCAGTAAAGTTTCGGCTTTAATTTGCGTCTGTGGTATTTCCGATACAGAACTTGTTATTGCAGTTTGAACATCATCTGCATACATTGAGATCCGTGTGTTAGAAGGCATTGGAGGGAAATCATTAATGAAAATAGAAAACAGTAGTGGACCAAGAATGGATCCTTGGGGAACACCAAAATTGTTTTGAATGAATGGGGACAATTTGTTTTCTATGCGGACTGCATGAGATCGATTTGACAAGTAACTTTCAAACCATTGCGTGTCTATTCCCAAGTTCAGTATTTTACGTAGAAGTCTTTCATGTTGGACGCTATCGAACGCCTTAGAGAGATCGAGTAGCAGCAAGAGTGTTACATTCTTTTGATCAATGTCACTGTATATTTTTTCAGATATATTGAGCAGAGCGTCTTGAGTGCTAGTATTTCTTCTATAGGCATATTGATTTTGGTGGAGTAAATTTGACTCGTCCAGGTGAAATGACAGTTGATTTGTCACCACTTTCTCCAATAGTTTGGACATGACAGGCAAAAGACTGATGGGCCTGTAGTTTGATGCTGTATTTAAGTCACCACTTTTGTGCAACGGTCTAATAATGGAGTGTTTCCATTGGTTTGGAAATGTGTTGGTTACTATTGATGTATTAATTATCAGACGAATCCATGGTGCTGTAACAGGGAAACTGTCTTTGATATATTGAAGACTGATACCATCATGTCCAACTGCCTTTGTGTTTTTTAGTGAGTATAAGATGTTTCGTAACTCCGGTAAATCGACAGGGCGTGGTCTCCACTTGACATCAGTCCTCGAGGGTGCAGTGGGGCATGAATTTTCAATTGTCGTTTCATCTGGATTGGTACACACCTCACTGAAAACTTGAGCCCCTACTTTTGAAAAGAATGTGTTGAAATCCGTGGCTGTTGCCAAGGGATTTTCAAAATTACTTATGCGATCTAAATTTTTATATGGGGCTACCTCACTAATGATTTCCCAAGTTCGCTTCGGGTTATTTTTAGCCGTTATCAGTGCCTGGTGGAAGTGAGTTTGTTTCGCTTCAGTGATTTTCTTTCGAAGAATTTTTTCATGTTCTTTATATCTCTTGTATAAGGTACTGTTTGATCTATTGTTTTTGTACTCTCGCAAGTTAGCTTTCTTTATTCTGCTCATCTCTTTAACTTCGTCAGTAATCCAAACAGTCCGTTTTGGCTTGGTTTTTTTGGTGACGTAAGGTGCACATTCGTCGAGAGCTGCTGTGAAGTTCTCGTTGAAGATTGACACTTGTATGTCAACATCGTCAGATTGCATCATTTTCTAGAATTCGGTAGACCTATCGAGTAGTTTTTCTTGAAATAGTTCTGCTGAATAGTGCCTTTTCGAGCGATAGGTCATTAAGCGGTATTTTTGTCTTTCCTTCGCAATATTAATTTCACATTCTATAGAGTGGTGATCGGAAATAGAAGGTGATATTACTGTACTAAGTATTGCGGTGGGATTATTTGTGATTGCTAGATCGAGGAGAGTTGCAGAGACTTTAGTGATGCGAGTCGGTTCTTTGACCATTTGTGATAAGCTTAGTTTATACAATAGTTTGCTTAGCTGATTATTTTTGTCCGTTAGGTCAACATTGAAATCTCCGAAAGCAAAGAATGATTTTTTTGCCTGAATGATTTCTTTGAAGGTTTCCTCAATGAAATCTAGTGTTAGATTTAGGGGAGACGATGGGTGCCGGTAAAGGCTGCCAATGATTATTGATTTGTGTTTATTTATTTGCACTTCTAACCAAACCATTTCAATGCCTTCGCAAACTTTATTAGCTAGTAGTGAAGAAGTTGAGTACATTTCTTTCACAAAAATACAAGATCCACTGCCTCTGCTGGTTTTAGCGCCATCGTAGCGGTACAACACGTAATCAGGAATGTTAAAAAATGAACTTTGGGTTCGTGAATCAAACCATGTTTCTGAGACACACAAAATGTCAATTTTTTCAGTGACCAACATTACTCTGATTTCATCCAATTTACCATTCAGGCTTCGAGCATTTACATGCTTGATGTTGATTTTACCTATATTAGCATTCTTTTTAAAGGTAGTGAAGTTACTATCTCGATGGGATCGTTCAGGGGATTTATCGATTTTTTCTAAGTTGCCCAGGGTGTTTGGCCCAGCATCTGCTATGTAAGAAAGTCTACTTTTTGGCTGGGCAGCGGCACTCTGTCAAGATGAGGTAACCCCGGTCTGATTTTTGCCTTGTGTGACAAGAGCACTGTAGTGATCGTTTTTACGATGGAGCAGTAGTGGAGGGTTATTATTTGATAATTCTGAATTGGGAACGACTGACATTTTCCAAACACAATGATCCTGTTCATCCAGGACGAGAAGTTTTTGGCCTGTCACATTTGAAATGATTAGTGGTATAAGGTCTACAGCAGCTTGGTCAAAATGTTTTTCGTCAATGTAATTATCTATGAGGTTTTGCATGTCGCCACTGTTCTTGTCAAAAAACTTAGCATATGTGCTGTTGTTTGCTTTACTCTCTGTTTTGATTGCAGCCTTTAGGGAATTGTAATTCCATTTTGATGCTGGTTGTTTCGTAAGTAGATGAGCTACTGCGTGAAGGAGGCAGTGTCCATCGGCTTTGGTGGGAATCAGTTTTATGTTCCATGATCGTTTCAATTCATCCATTGTGGAATTCATGCGTTCACAAATGCGGCTGGAGACGTTTTTTTCGCACTTTTTACATCATTAAGAGGTTCTGAGAGGTGCGGGGAATTTACGTTTTTCTGGCTCTGAATTCCCGTTCTGTGGTGATTTCTTGTATGGGGATTTGCAGAGAACTGAGAAATGCTCGTGTCAATTATATTTTTCTGGTGATGATTGTGCACACAGTTGGGTAGTGGATTTTCCATCGATTGTCGACTGCAATTTTGCAGCGATTTCTCTCTTCCTGTTGATTTCACTGCTTCCGAGTATGTGATTGGATATTGATTTATACTCGTGTCTGAGAGGGGCTTTTCATCCTCTTCATCAGCATTAGACAGCAATGAAAACCTATTTTTTGTAGGCACTCCGCAATTGTTTGTGGCGGATGCCGGAGAGTGCTTGTTCTATGAGGGCAAACATCGGGAGGAGAGGGGAGGAGAGGGTTTGTTATATGAAGGCAAACATCGGTTTATGCTGCTGGAGGTTTCACGTGGATAGGCGGTCAACTTAGAACAATCATTCAACTCATTTTGCTGTTTTGCATAATCATTAGAGTATTCAATTTCTTCATTCAGATCATGGGAGTTTCTGACACAGGAGATAAAATGTGAAGTTAGTCTCAAAGGTGATTTTAGAGCAATTTGTTGAAGAAAATGATGCGTGTCTTCTCGCGTAACGGGCCAAGTGCGGACATTGTTGTAAGCTTCATTAACAGGACCGGTTTTTACATTTGCTCGCAGCGGAATCAGTTTAAGACCAATTTTTCTGCACAGGCTCGATGCCATGTACAATTGCTGCCCACTGCAGGCGCTCACCACATAAATACAAGAAAAAAGATTCTTTGTCATGATCAAATTTTTTAACTTGGTGAGATTATGGGACGAGAGGCTCAAACCTTTGAAACTAATTATATAGTTCCTGAAAGGAGGTGCGCGTTCAATCTCATCATAAAGATCATTAAGACGTTCCGAAGTTATGGTCTGAATCCTGCATGCGCTATCAATGTCATCTCTGTTGATTTTTGTGAGACTATTGTCTCCAACGAGAAAAGTGTCCAGAGGGGATTTCGCATAGTGATGGTTACTCGCAGCTACCACCGGCGTAAAATCATGAGCGCTGATACAATAATTTAAAGCAAAAAGCTGTTCTGTAATCATTTGAATATTCGATACAGTGGAAAAAATCGACGCTGGGCTTGGGGGACAATTTTGTCTCAAAGCTTTATTGAGAAATGCAGCTGTAAGAGACAGCATGTTATTTATTTCGTGAATAGTTTGGGAGCTGGTCATTTGGAGAGGATGTAAGTACCCATCAAAAGCTTTAGCAGGTCTGTTTGTATTGTTCTCCACTGAAAATTTTAAGTTATCCTCGCAGTTTACGCTCTGAGGTACTTTACTGCCAGTGTCAGCTGCCGCGCATGCATTTTCAAACCTAACTCCACCGCCTGAAAGGCCTACACACAATTTATCATTAAAATTATAATTAAAATTACCCATTTTAGTCTCTGAATGGTTCCTCACATCGAAAATTTTATCGCGTTCCAACGTTGATGTCGGTGTCGTCGTCGTTGGTGAACAATTTTGAGCTTTCTCAGTGACGCAGGACAGGGGAGATGCCGCCATGACGCAATCGTTGGGACGAGACGAAGGAGCTAGCGGTGGTGCTGTGGCAGCTGGCGCCAGTGATGAGGTACAAGCAGCGCTTGGGAGATTTTCGTCAAAGACAGGCAGCGACTCTGCTGCTAGATTCTCTGTCGGGCACCTCTCCGTCGATTCTCTGTCGGTCGGCACTGGTGATGTTTTGGGAATTGCGGTGCTTTCGTCGACGTCATACCGTTTCTCTGTCGGAGTTTTTGTAGTCATTGTGAGCGGCTTAGGCTTTTGAACGAGCGATTTTACACGCGAGAATTTTGGTGGATTTTGCTTTCGTTTTCTGAACGGTTTAGATATTTTCCGCTTTTTGGGGTTTGAGTTTTCATGCGGCGCTGTTGTGAGCAGGGTTGCGGAGTCGGTGGAATAAATTTGCGACTCCGACTCCGACTCCGACTCCACCTTTCCAGAATTTTGCGACTCCGACTCCGACTCCGACTCCACCTTTTCAGAATTTGGCGACTCCGACTCCGACTCCGACTCCACCTATTCAGAATTTGGCGACTCCGACTCCGACTCCGACTCCACCTTTTCAGAATTTGGCGACTCCGACTCCGACTCCATTTCTCCAGAATTTGGCGACTCCAACACCGACTCCGCCTATTCACAATTTTGTGGCTCCAACTTCACCTATTCATAATTTATAAGATGAATATTTTATTTCTTAACTAGTGTACACACACCGTCAAAAATGACGAGATTCAATACCTTTCTACAACAAATTTTCGTTTGAGTGGAGTTTCCATGCTTTCAGCTTATTCCAAAGGTAACTTAAATTTCTTATAAGAGTAATAAACACTCAGAACACAGCATTTTTGAGCCGCAAGAGAAGTAGTTATAGCCATTCGTGTCGTATCCGAGATACAGAAATTCAGCATTACTGAAAGCAACTGCGAACTTGTGTATGTATATTTTAATATGCAATACAGTACATTGCATTACAGTATATTGTAATATACAATACAGCATATTGTAATATGCAATACCCCGCCGAACTCGGTATTCACGATACAAACTTGAGTATATAAGGCTATGGATCGCTCTAATTGTGATGAAAGTGACTTATTATAGAGCTATTGCACAACGAAAATGAGTGTATTAATTGACCGTGAACTGGAACCAAGACCGCCAGTGCAAATTTTTTCCTATCAATTATTCTTAACAGCGTGACACAAAACGTATAAATAAACACACGACAGTCATTCTTAGTAGTAAACGGTTGCAGGTGTTGAAACCTGTGCATATGTTCATTATATTCTTTATTATCGAACGACTTTTAAATTGACTACAGATTGTTAATAATCAAGATACTAGTGTACATGATTGGTCAAAAATGACGGGATCCAATGGTATCGTTTTAAAAAAATCTCAAGATAAAATGGCAAACAAATATATCCATTGTAATAGTACCCGCGATTAAAATACAGTATTCTCATACTTGTGACTGGTAAAACTCGTATCACAGATACGGTCATTAAGCATATTCAAAAACGTCACAAACGCGCACAACAACCAAGCAAATTGTATAACATAATACCTATCTGAATTGTAATTTAAATTATTGTTCGCAAGAGGTTTTTAAAAAATTTGCCATACCTTTTAAGCATTTAAATGCCTTTGAAATTTAAATGCGATGAGCCGCATTTTCTTGACAGTTGATTCGATTTTCACGCAATGGTTTCTACTTATAAACATAAGTGAGCAGATGCCTGGTTTTTCATATTTCGATGGTATTTATGATACTGAGTTTGGAGACTGGTTACAGAGTTTGGTAGAGTGTGCGAAAGGCGGAAATTGAGGGTAAATGTGAATAAAAGTAAGGTGATGAGATGTTCAAGAGGTGGAGTGTTTGGAACTTTGGATGTGAGGTTGAATGGGGAAGTTTTAGAGGAGGTAGAGCTTTTTAGGTACCTCGGGTCGGATGTGACTGTTAAGGATAGTATGGAAGTAGAAGTGAAGCATCGAGTGAGTGAAGGTTGTAAGACATTGAGTGCAATGAGGAAAGTTTTTGAATGCAGGAGTTTGAGTATGAATGTTAAGAGGGGACTGTATGAAAGATTGATTGTGCCAGTTTTGTTGAATGGAGCAGAGTCCTGGGGGTTGAGAGCAGCTGAGAGGAGGAAGTTGGATGTGTTTGAGATGAAGTGTTTGAGGAGCACGTATGGAGTAACTAGAAGAGATAGGATCAGGAATGAGTTGGTTAGGGGGCAGACTGGTGTTATCAAAAAGTTGAGCAGGCGAGTGGATGAAAAAGTGCTTGGATGGTTTGGGCATGTTGAAAGAATGAATGTTGAGCGGCTGGTGAAAAAGATATATATGTCAGAAGTGAGTGGTCTTCGAGCGCGAGGTAGACCACGGATGAGTTGGATGGATGGGGTGAGACGTGCTTTGTATGAGAGGGGTCTGACTGTGGACGTGGCGAGAGGGATGGCTGCGGACAGAAGTGCGTGGGAGCAGTGTATAGGGAGGTAATTTTATTTCTGACGCGTTACTGGAAGCTGCCCGCTTGTGATGGGGTTGACCTGTCATGTGCGGGGGGAGGGGCTGCACTCAATGAAGCGGTCGGGGTAAACCAGCTGTGGCTGTCGGGCCTGACTGTGGGAGGTGGTTGTGCTGGGCTGCTGCTGATCCTAGCTGTTCAGGTGCAGCCAGTGCTGCCTCTCTCGCCTCCTAGTGACTAAGTGTGGGGATTGTGGCCTGCTGTCGGCTACCCTCCCATAGGGAGGATAAGCCCGGTATATGTATGTATGTATGTATGTATTTATGATACTGTCCAAGCAAGCAGATTCCCATTGTAATGAGATAGGGGAAATTACGCACGAGAACATGTACTTATCATTGACGGACACCTGGTTTTTTATTATATCGGGTGTCCTGTAAAAATGTCCCCGATTTTTAATTAATTATATCTCAGCTTTAAATTAACATATTTGAATTGCCTTTGTTCACAATGTAGTAAATTTTGTTTCCTTTTCGAATAATTTATGTTATTGAAAATCGGTTGAATAACCACTTTATAATGTCCAATTTACTGAAAGGAGTAGAAAAATTAATTGTTCAAATGAAAAGTTTTTAAAACAATATTGATATTCTTCCTTATTTTGTAGTTTCTATAAAACTGAACACACAAAAATTTTAAGGAGTAACAAATCATTACCTTATATAACCTTAACGACATACCCTCCATTTCTCTCAAGGCAAGTACTACTTCTAGCCACCATTGAACGAAGAGTTTTACCCATTATTCCACCGTTTTCTATCAGTCCTTGAAACACTATTATTGAGAACACTTGAAAATTGAAACCTCTCAGAGGGTTTAAATACTTAGCTGTATGTACGATACATCGTTATGAAATTATTCTCAACAGTAGGTATTGAGGAATGGAGAAGAACACCAGTGTTGTTTTTAAAACTTTCCCTTTGAACAATTTTTCTACCCCTTTCAGTGAATCGATCACCTTGAAGTTTATTCAACTGATTTTCAAAAACTTATATTATTTCAAAAGGAAACCAAATTGAATAAATTGTAAATAAAAGACAGTTAAAATATGTTAATTTAAGCAGAGATATTATCAATTAAAAAGTCCGGGACATTTTTGTGGGACACGCAGTATAGTATTGATTGTTCTTATACAATAAATGGTCAAGTGTCTCCTTTGAACAAATTAATAAATAGGTTTAGCTATTTCGTGAGCGTAATCTCTTCTATGTTAGTACAATGAAGTTTTAGGACTTAAAACTTAAGAGAAATTGGTCGAACATTTATTTCAAATACAGAAGAACTTCAAGGGAACAACAGCAAGTCGTTTCCCGAGATACGCAAAAATAGAAACCGTACCCAAGTTAGGTGGATCTTGAGGATTCCAACAGTACGCACAGGAGCGTCCTCTGCGAAATTTTTATTATTGAATTCCTTTAAAATGAAGACCGAAAATCTTTTTTAACGTAAGGTTAGTTTTTAAAACGATACTCGCTAAAAATAGAAGACACCCAATGGACGCGGCCGGTCATCAGCACGGTACTCCGGTAGGAAATTTTAGAGGCGTTCTGAGTAGAGAGATACAGAGTTTTAAGATGTCCGGTCGCCGACTAGGTGAATATCGTATCTTATTGTAAGATTACATATAGCACTAAGATGTTAACAATTAATTGACAATTAATTACCTTGAATAGTAAGTGCCTATTCAAGAGGCTGCAAAAGCCGGGTCGAGGAGTTCATGTCGCAGAAAGAGACTGCTTTTTACGCAATAGAAATAAGTTAGAGGTACCAGACCCACTTTTATTAAAAGGAAGACATGCTGCCCAAGCAGAGCAAGCTCAAAGATAATTTAATGAGTGAACGCCAAAGCGTCACAAGTAATGTTAATTGAAGCTATTTAAGGTTAATGCAGTCTGCTAGAAGCGCAAACATGCTTATTTATAGAAAGTTAAATTTAAACACAAAAACCGGAAAAAAATATGCAGCTGCAAAACAAAAAACAACGAACAAAAAGATCTAATTTCATCAGTTTCAAATTCTTGTCTGTGAACTAAGAGAGGCCAACTGAAGAAAACTTTTTCCTCCACAAAGCCGCCATCAGAAATACGGAAAATATTCAACAGGAAATTTCATTGGACAAACAAAATTGGCTGTTCGTCTTTGTTGGTTGATCTGTCTCCCTTTCACGCTCTTAGAGATACTTAACTACTGTATCTGTGATGCCAGTTTCACCAGTGAACAAGTATTAGAATATTTTAATCGCGGGTGCTATTAGGATGAAAATATTTCTTTATGGTCCACATCTGGAAGATTTCTATACAGACAATATCGAATCCCGTCATTTGACGAGTCGTGTACACAATTATGTATACTGAGTGTTTCAGAAAACGAGGTACAAAATTGCACATCAAGTAGAAAATGGCCAAATAAACACTTTTTGTCCTATGAAATTTTCACCCAAAAAATCGGGGTTGGGAGGCATTAGGTGTTTATTGTTTTTAAGGTTTAAATTTAATGGCACAATTACTCGCGGTATTGATTCTGAATTTACTTTGCAAAAATTGTTCAAAATGTGTTCCACCTACATCTATGCGCTTTTCGAATGTTAGCCTTAACGGCTGCCGAATATTAGGAAACACGTCTGGCATTAAGGTATCTCACCTGCAGCCACTGCAATTCTGGCCACAAGATCTTCCTCAGACCCAATGGGTGTAGCATAAACAAGGCTCTTCACGTGTCCCCAAAAATTGAAACCGAGTGGAGTCATGTCAGGAGATCTAGGAGGTCTTGTAACTAGCACATTTCGCCCGATCAACGTAAATTCAAAATAAATATTGCGAGTAGTTTATTCATTAAATTTCACCCTTTAAAACAATAAGCTGCTAATATCTCAATGTCTCTTTCTTCGGAAAATTTTATGGAAGAAAAAGTTTTTATTTGGATATCTTCTATTTGGTGTGCAATTTTTTGCCTCTTATTCTGAATCTGAAACACCCTGTATATTACTGACAAGTGTTTTCTGAGTAGGTAATGTAGGCATTGTCTACACTGAGAAGCATAGATATGCATCAACAGTTTTTTATTACTAAGTATGCACTAATTCAGTGAAATTATAGTAGTTAATTCAATGACTATGCTTCAAATCCCCAAAATTATGATATACGTGTAGATAAGGTAGGTAAGATTTGCACACTGCCTTTTCTTCTTTGTATCTACACTATGCAGGGTAACAATGCAGAAAAGGTGTCATATTATTGCTCAACACTATGTTACATTTCGGCTATAATAAGCAAAAGTTGTTCTGCTTTCATTGCAGGGGCCTGACGTTTTCGGAAAGTTTTTTTTACGAATAAAAGTCACTTCTAGCTTCTTTGCGTGTATTATGATACTATCTCTTATTTTCGTCTAACTTTTTACTTTGTATTGGACACTTTGTTATTTTAATAAACGCCCAGGTTCTTCTCATTTCGTGTTTTTTGGAGCAATTTGAAACGTTTCCAGCAAGAGAATTTGTACTATCGCATAAATGCAAAAACCATTGCAGCTGAGATAGTGCATTGTTTTCAGTTACAATGTGTGTGTGACTGTAAGTGAAGTTTTTGCTGGTGTGTGTAATTATTTTCATTGCAGCTCGCTTACATCGTATTTTTATTTTTTTTCAAGTGTCTCAATGCCGATATAGATAACCTTACAACATTTCCAAATCTTCCTTAACAAGAAGTAATTAATTACATAATGCTACAAAACAAATACTATTTCAGTTTTTTAAAATGTCTCAACATAATTATAAAATTCTGCATTTCAGCGTATACTAGCTTAGAAACTGGGGAGTGATACGAAGATAAAAATTAAACATGATGATGAAATAGTGAAAAACAATATAACTCTGAAAGAACCAAATTACATTCAAGGAATAACTTGAGAAATGAGAAGAAATTTTTATTATCAATACATGTTAACTTGACTTAAAAACACGGAAGCCATATCAATTTTGATAACATGACTGGAAAACTACCCAGTCGGAAATTATGGTATGCATCATCGATGATTATGGTCGAGATAATCGGTTTTTATCGGCGAAATATCTGCCATGTCCAACCTTTATGGGGTACATTATGGTGTGGATATGTCCCGAATCTTCGACCATAACAACCATAATTTCATACCATATTCGACCATATGCTACCAATTCAGAACCATAATATCACACCATATTATACCATGTGCGACCAATCACAACCATGTTATACCATATGCGACTAATTACAACCCTAATTTCATACCATAATCTACCATATGAGACTAACTACAACCATAATTTCATACTACATTCAACCATATTCGACTAATTACAACCACATAGATTTCGAACGCGCAACCATGATCTACCATTACAACAGCCAAAATCAACTGTTCACAATTACTGATAGAACTCAACTACAAAAATCAAATATTTCCAATCTTTTTTTTCACTATGCATCACTCTGGAGGACTTGAAGAGCCAATATTAGAGGCCATACAGTAGCGTCAAGGGGTTGAAGAGACAAATTATCGACCGCTTGACGCTATTGTATGGTCAGTGATATTAGCTTAAATCAAGTTCTTCAAAGTAATATAAAATGAAAAAAAAAAATGAAAAAGGTTGACCTTTGTAGTTCGTATAGTTCCATCAGTAGTTGTAAATAGTTAAATGTGACTGTTTCAATGGTAAAGGTCGCACGTACGAAATCATTAAGATTGAAATTAGTTGCATATGCTATATATGGCATGAAATTATAGTTATTGTGAGATTATGGTTAGTATGTTTAGAAAGACAGACTATTGATTTTGCATGAATAATTTATTCTTTTAACCCCATGTTTATCTACAAGAAGTGTCAAAAAAAGACCGAATATTTTCAATATTGTAATAAGAAAATACTTTCATACTCGTTTCAACAAATAAATCATTTAGCCAGATATGTAAGACTAGAAGAATATCAAGCGCCATAATTGCTCACAAAAAATAAACATCCCGGAGACATCCAACGAACGTCTTGAGCACGCCAGAGGATTCAAGATATAATTAATCTTGAACATCTTAAACATAAACCTAAAACATTCTACAACCTCTCTTTTAACGTAAACAAAAAATTGACTTTGGTAATTACATGAAATACCATGAGTTGAGGTTTTATGCAGATTATAAGATTAATTATTTATACGAAATAGGCTATCGTAGCTTCTAATTTCAAATTCAAGTCACAATGCATACACGAATTCCGCTGTAACCGACCGTAATCTCCGGTAAACATTTTCAAACAAGTTGACGCAAATGGCGAAACTCTGAACACAAAAATATGCGCTGGGGCGATGAACAAAAAAGTTGATTTCTCCAGACAAAGACCCCTTTCAACATTATGGAAAAGTACTTTGAGAAAAGGACACCACATATTCACTGGTTATTATTACAGGTTTCCCAAACTGTACCAGTTCATCAAAGAACATAAAACAAATGCTACTGGAATAATCAGAAAAAATTTAGTTGGCGTATCATCTGAAATATAAAATTAGCGAAAGAACAAAAAAAAGCATTCGAAAGCAGTGATCTTCTTCTTGCACTAGTTTACAGTGATAATCGAGATGTGTTTATGCCGTCTAATGTCCATTGGAATGCAGAAACCACAGTTACTCGAAGATCGAAAGAAGTCCGTGTTTGTGTTCAAATTCTAAGTTGCATAGACGACTATAATTTGAACATGGGCTGTGTAGATAAGACGGACCAAATGCTGCACTACCACACAATAAGTAGAAAAACTATCAAGTGGTACAAAAAACTAGCACCACATTTTATTCAAGTTCGTGTGTTAGATGCCTTTGGGATTTATAATTTTCAAGATATAATTAATCTTGAACATCTTAAACATAAACCTAAAACATTCAACAACCTCTCTTTTAACGTAAACAAAAAATTGACTTTGGTAATTAAATGAAATACCATGAGTTGAGGTTTTATGCAGATTATAAGATTAATTATTACACGAAATAGGCTATCGTAGCTTCTAATTTCAAATTCAAGTCACAATGCATACACGAATTCCGCTGTAACCGACCGTAATCTCCGGTAAACATTTTCAAACTAGTTGACGCGAATGGCGAAACTCTGAACACAAAAATATGCGCTGGGGCGATGAACAAAAAAGTTGATTTCTCCAGACAAAGACCCCTTTTAACATTATGGAAAAGTACTTTGAGAAAAGGACACCACATATTCACTGGTTATTATTACAGGTTTCCCAAACTGTACCAGTTCATCAAAGAACATAAAACAAATGCTACTGGAATAATCAGAAAAAATTTAGTTGGCGTATCATCTGAAATATAAAATTAGCGAAAGAACAAAAAAAAGCATTCGAAAGCAGTGATCTTCTTCTTGCACTAGTTTACAGTGATAAACGAGATGTGTTTATGCCGTCTAATGTCCATTGGAATGCAGAAACCACAGTTACTCGAAGATCGAAAGAAGTCCGTGTTTGTGTTCAAATTCCAAGTTGCATAGACGACTATAATTTGAACATGGGCTTTGTAGATAAGACGGACCAAATGCTGCACTACCACACAATAAGTAGAAAAACTATCAAGTGGTACAAAAAACTAGCACCACATTTTATTCAAGTTCGTGTGTTAGATGCCTTTGGGATTTATAATTTTTTTTTTCAAAACTTAAATGACCTATCTTCAATTTTCCATGAAATTGATAAAAGAATTAACTTCCACTTCGAACAGAAGTACTTGACTGAGAAAACTAAACTTTTGACTAGTTGGGATACATTTTCAGGGATACGTAACTTCTGCTACAAGTAAAAATTCCAGAAAAAGATGCCATGTAAGTTATCAACATGGAATCAGAAAGCAATCACGATATCAGTACAAAACTTTCGAAAACCTTCTTGGACTCAGTGTTATACCCTGCTTTGGAATTGATCACAATGAACTAAACTTTTGAGTGTGAAAACTGATATTGTAATATATATATAAAATATCTATTCTAATTATATTAAGTGTTTTACGCATTTTATGTTACATTATGTATTCCATAAAATATGCTTGGTGAGCTCTCGATATCAAGGGACATCACGGGTTGCGCAGCGCTGTCGTCACGTCGGTGCACAGTGGGCCTCAAAGCGCGCGCTCAGTACCACCGCATTGCGCCCGCAGTGAAAGGGTTAAGCTTCCTCCTCTTCCTGAAAGCTTGCCGAAGTAGCAGATGATGGACCCGCCAGTGCTGTTGCTGACCCAAGCACATCTCCGCTGAAAAAAATGTTACAACTAGAAGCCTGTGTTCCAGCTGTGCTGGCTATGCATGTGACACATGGAATTTTAGAGCAATAGAGAGCGAAATATTTAAAGGGTTTGAAATGTAAGGTCTGAGAAGCATGTTTGGTACGATTTTGATCAACCCAGAAATTAGATCAGACATAAAGCGGCAGTGGTTGGAATGTCGGTAGGGCGAGAGAAGAAAGTTGAATGTTGAGATGTTTCTGTCATGTGGTGAGAATGAAGGATCAGATGTTGGTGAAGAAACTTACATTATCAGAGTCAAGAAGAAACAGAAGTAGGAGACCTCCAACTGCTTGGATAGACTGTGTCGAAGGAACTTAGTGTGGCAAAGACGCGTGATGAAGCAAATAACTGTGTAATTGATTTGGTAAGGGGAAGAAAGATTTTTGATTTAAGTATGACTGTTACATTGACTAAAAGAGTAACATCACCTACTGGGACATGAGCTTATCAGAGTAGCTACCAACGAATTACTTGCGTTCACCACGGGTTGGGCACGAATGTAAATGAAAGCAGATATTCACCTAATATTTTCACCAGAGAATAACTACTTGCTTCATTAATTCACAGGCCTCTTGAGTCAGTGCACTAATAACTGTTCCTCCATTAATTCATGAAATTATCTGAGGTCCAGCAATTGTATATAATATTTATAGTATTGAAGACTGCACAAAGTGAAATGTATTATGGCCAATATTCGTAAAACTTTATTCACATCAATATTCGATATAATTGCTATGTTCGCAACGCAAAATATTAAAACTTACGTTATGTTCCTCATTGATGTGGAGCGCGATCGACCACCATCCCAGTCGGGGACAGATTTGAGTACAGCGACAACAGCACTGGAGAAGTTGTTGACAGCCAGACGCGGATGGATTACTTTCCAGGCATCTGATGAAATTAGAGAGATTATGAAAGTGCTGATCGGTTAGATCAAAACGAAACCAGTGTATTGATACCGTTAATGTTAATGCCGTCGTGTGCCAACATTAATGAAACTATTATCATGGCACACATCAACTTCGAAACAGATATGACCTTGCCTGGACAATAACATTGATAAAATTCGTGAATCTAGACTAAAATCTACATGGGGCTCATAGTTTACATTGTAGTGATAGATTGTCTGAAACCTGAGAACACTAAGACGGACCAAGAGAATGGTTTTCTGGTTCTCCAACTCGAATAAAAGTTTTAAAATCGTTAAAAGTCATAAATAACCTATCTTAATCCTTTTCATCAACGACTGTTTGATCTGTTACAATGCAAATTCCATGTTTTGTAAATGATAAAACTATATAAAATTATAAACCTGATGAGATTTTTCATACGGTCATACCATAACAACATTTTCCAGCTTGATGTTCTCTGAAGCTTTTTTTTGTAGCCTTCCTGTGCGGTCCCAATCCGGTCCAGCTAAAGGAAGCTGCCAGTTTTTTAGTCATCAGCCTCCTAATGAGGCGCCGCACAGTGTCAACTGATGACCTGCCTTCGAGCGCGTTCAAAGCAGCAGGCTGAAATTAACATAAACAAATTAATTAGTGTCTATCATTTGTAATTTCTTTTGTGTAGTTTTCAATTAAATACGGTTGATGTTATCACTAAACTAGAAGATGTAGCATAATCAATGAGGAAATGAAATGAATACCACTACATAGCTACTACTTTGGCTGAATATAAACGAGTAAATTGTTTACGAATTTATAGAACAAAATTGTACTGAGAATGACACAGAAACGAAATGTTTCATTATAATCCGTTGAAAAATTCTATTGGACAATAACTATATTAAATTAGCTTAAATGGTCTCATTACGCTATATTAGATCATCAATAAGTACACAGAAGACCAATATTTTTACGTCAAAATGGCAACATTCACTCTACTTTGCTATTCTTGAGTAGGGATAAAATATGAATTTCACTTTTAATATATGCTGTTATAAACTGTTCTGCAGTTGAATTAACTTACGAGTCCTGGATTCTGAAGTAAAACTTCTAGTTCTTCATCAGTATCAGCTGATGGAGGTATTCCACTCTCACGAGCCAACTGCTGCTGCTGAGTAGATTCTCGATTGATGCGTTTCTCCTGGAGCATGACGAGAGCCATGTCCACTTTTTTCGCAATCACTTGCAAACTTTTCTTAATGTTGACAATATCACTTGTTGATTCCGGAACTGAGGGAGCCAGTGAACTGCAATTAAAACACAATGGAATTAAAGGCAAATTACTTATAACGTATTTTTACTTCCCTGGAAGCACACAAGGCAATAAAGGTCACGGCATAAATGTAAAAAAAAACAATGTACCAAATTAACTTTGATGGAAAATCACATAGATTCAACAATGTTTGCTTTAAAAAGCAGAGAGTGGAACTTATTTGACATTTATGAACTACTATTTTTTCATATAGTTTTTCCAATTCACCAGTCCACTGCCAAATTGATCAGTGTTGATTTATATGTGGACAAGAGTTATGTACTACCTTCAGCATTAGAAAGCAGCTAGTCTGATGCATTTATTGAAATATATCTTATAAAATAGTCATATGAATGAGACTATTACGGAACAGACCTATTAAAAGATTAGTCTTAACAATACACAAGCTAACAATGACTTGCTTCTGTGATGCAATAACTCAATGATGTAGAAAATTTTTTGCATGCTAACAAATCATAAGGTATTCAAATAGGAGCCTAATGCCAAATTCATTAGAACTCGAGTAATAATCTCATACGAGACTAAAAAATATGATAGCATTGCAACCAGTGTGAATTGACACAAGCAAGGTAAATGATTATCAACTACCTACCTCTCCGAAGCAGACATGGCATTACAGCGAGGAAGAAGTGACGCAGTGATGTTGATACGTCTTGGGCATCCCTCCACATCCGTGCTCGTATAGCCATCCGTTTCTGAAGCTACGTAAAGTTTTTTCTCACAACCTGAAAATGATTCTGAAAAAAGAAAAATCTTTAGCTGCATATGTTAGTTGGTGTAAATCACCATAATTATTATTATGATGCACCTAGTTTGAGCTTCCCTAACCCCCGCAAGGCTATCCTCAAGAAGAAATGGGACCATTACATAGGGAAGAAACAAATGTGGAACATATATATATATATATATGTATATATATATACATAGCTATATATATATAGCTATATATATAAATATCTGTGTCTGTGCACAAGATATGTTCCCATATAGTTTAATAGAGCAAATCAACTTATTAAATAACCATTGAAATAGTGATACACTGGCGATATAACCTTTAAATGCATGCTTAGTCTTTGTATATCAAGACTCAAAATAGTGGTGAGTCTCATTTTGCCCTCTAGGCCTAATTAGAAATAACTATTATGTAGGTGAATTTTCAATGATATAGTTTTGAACTTTTTCAATTTGAAACGAGAAATTAAAACAAGATTATCTGAAAATGAACAAAAAGCAATAACTAAAGAAAAATGAAAAAAACACAACTTTTTTAACAGTAAAATTGTATGTTACTGGCACAGTTGCCTAGTATCTTAAAGTAAAACTCAGAATTTTTCCACATAAAAAGTCTGGATATCTGACAAAAAGTATGGGAATTTAATTGCAAGAAATCACTGCATAAATTTTGCTATTAGGCAGAAGAAATAAATTTTGCTATCAGGCACCACGTATTGCTATTAGGCAGACAAAAATGTGCGCTGGTAGCCTAACTGATACATGACAGTAGATTAATTGTTGCATTTGCCTATCTCACAATGTTAAGCTAGTGTAGGTTTACTTGCTTATTATAGTTTGTACTCAACTGAATATTTTAAAGAAATTTGAACTTCTAATGCAATTCTGGCAGCAAGTAGCAAAGACTCAGAAGTGGCAGTTATTGACATTGATCCATGATACTTATTTATGCGAAAAATTATACATAATAGCTAAATATAGAAGACTTACTTGAATGCGCCAGTAATTTAACTGAGACTGGTTTCCAGTCATCCGCAGCAGGCAGTCCTTTGGATGCCCGCTCTCGAACTTTATTGAAGTCATTATCAGCAGGCCACAAGCATTTTGTTTTGTTCTTGGTTTCTTGGAGCCAAATCTTTGGTACAACTTCATGAGTCTTGTCACTAAATTTTACTGCAATAAATTTTTTTGCATTTTCAAGTTCAATCATTGTAGCTACCTACCTATTTCAAGATGGAATAATGGCAATGACTAAATTTAGCTATCAGCTAATGATGAAGACAGCACCTGCACAACATATGACTCTTTATAAGGGAAAATTATCATTTTTGACACAACATCTTTGAAAGGCATCCAAGTTCTGAGATTTGTTAAATCAGAAACTTTGTAAACCCCTACTTTTGATGATGGAAAAGGGTCCGTGAAGAAATCTGATTTTTGTAAGAAATGTGACACGAGTATTTCAATTTCACTGTCGCGCTCATGAATTTCAATAACCAATGCAATTTTTCCATCTGCAAGCTGAACACAACTGTTCTTTTCAGAGTAAGACCTTATTTTCAGACAAGAATTATTTTTCATAAGCAATTTTTTGTAGCACCTTCTATTTTGTGTACTTTCACAGCACTCTTTGTTCACAATTTTGCATTTGGTTACAAATTTTTGCTTTGTCTCACTTTTCCAGTGTGCATTAGTATAGACCACGTGTTTACAGATTTGAATCAGGGGTTTATATCCAGACCTCACTGCAGCTTTAACATGGGTCCCTAAAAATGTTTCAAAGGGAAAGCAAGAGAAGTTATCAAGATTTCCATATATAAGGTAATCTTGTGAAAGATGGGCCATAGAGTGAACGTTGTAGGAGACAAAGCCTTTTCCAAATAAGCCAGCTGATTTTTCAATAAATATGTGAAGAAGATTTTCAATTGTTTCCAAATTATTTTCTTGTTCTTTTGTTAGCAAAAGTTTCATTGCCAGTGAAAAATGCAAAAAGGTTATGTAGACATCCTTACTCACAACCTTAGAGCTGCACAAAACAAGTGTTCCAATGTATAATAAAAATGTACGAAATTCTGTAGCCTTCCAATGCACCATTTTTTCAATCCCACCTTCTAATTTTCTGGAAAACTCATCTGGCAAATACATAGAACACTGATCCAACTTCTTATTGAATTTGATTTTTGCTCGTGTATCCATATGCATTTTTTTCTGGTTGGCTCTGCTGATCTTAAGCCTGCTCAAAAATCTTTTCATTGTGCCCAAAAGGCAGCAGTGCATATAATCAATGATGAAGTCGCTAACCATGTTGCATCCAAATTCTTCTAATGGAGACTTAAGAGGCGACTTGTGATGATTTTCATCTATGCGCTGTAAAAAACTGTCATCTGTTCTTTCAACACAGTTGATTTCAGGGAAGACAACCGTTCGATCATGGTACTGGCCACGTTGAATGCAGCGCTCACAGCTGGAATAACCGCTGTGGCTGACTACTCCTTTTAGTGTTGCTCTTATTGGGGCGTCACATACAAATGGCCCCAGCTTTACTGTGAAACCTTTAGCTCCAAGAGATTGTTGTAGAGTAACAAAATCAAGCAAAAACTGCTCTAGATATTCTTTAGTTGGAGGCATGTGACACAGAGATATTTTATTTGTACAAAATATTGCTGCACAGAATATGTGGCTGGGAATTTCCAATACTTGCAGAAGGATAGGATAAGAATTATACCTGATGGAACCATTACATAACGGCAATCCATCAATATTTATTTTTATGTGAATAATTTTACATTGATTCACATCTTTGGGAGAGTTTAAGATATATTCTTCTAACTGTATCCGCCAGTTTGGAAAATAGGCAAACTCACCATCTCCCATATCTTTTGTAAGAAACTCATTTTCTTTTTGAACTAATGATTTTGCTGAAGTAGGCAAGCCTGGATATCTAGGAGCTAGCATAGTTAATAATCTATCAACCGCTGCATGAGGAACTTGTTTTTCTGCGTTTAACCAGTTCTCTAAATTAGATCGCAGAAAATTGGTGCAAGCGATAGTGCACACATTGGCAGCTTGTTTAGGCCTTGTGCTTCCTTGGATATTTTCAAATGAATCATTCGATTCTTCACTTGCACTAGATGTGTTCAACTGGATGTTTGGTTTAGAGGGTTCACCGCAGGACGTTTCTGCTAATGAAATGAAGCTTTTCATACCACTCACTGCAGTGGCAGTACAATTGTTGTCATCTTTCCCAGACCTCTCACATTCACTAGAAGTTTGTACGTCGTCACTGTTCCTCCCAGTCCCTGATAGGGACATTTCTATGATTTTTTTCACACGTCGCCGCTTCTGTTTCTGAGATAAATCGAAGAAATTTTTTCTTTTTCCCATTGTTTTGTTAAATTGAAAACAACTGTCTTCACACTCGATCACTTGAGCTTGAACTGACGCTCAATCACTTGAGCTTGAACTGAACTTGAAATGAGAACAGATACAGATCGCGCAATGTGTGCATTCAAACTGAGCCCGCTGCAGCACTGCCGGCAATCGTGTGTGGGTGCCAGAGGTGCGAGTATCGCGTTGCGATAAGCTATAAGAAATTATTACGATGTACGGCCTCATAGCTTTTAAGATCAACCTGCTACTTCGATTCTAATATTTTAAAATGATGCTTAGAAACCATATTTGGCAGAATGAATTAATACTTCTTAATAAACCAGGTAGTTGCTTAACATCAGCCTACCAATACAGCAAATTAATACGCGTTTGAGCTATGCAGCAAGTAATTGTCCTAGAAAATTCTGAAATACAGCTAAAATCTTTCAATAGAACTGCGTGAAATAATTTGGGTGCTACAAAATACTACAATACATAGCTAATTTAACTTGAGGAGTTAATTGAATCGAACAAGTGCTAAACTCGTATTCCGTTGATGATTCACATCGTTGGCAACTTGCAAGCTTGTAATAGTCAGTTTGGAACGAGTTTGGAACGGCATATTCGGATTAAAAACGAATGCGTTTCAACGTTGTACAAGAAAATTTGCTATATCGTATACTTAAAACTTCCTTTAACTTCATGTTAAGAGACTTTTGATTTTTTTTCAAAATCCGGTAAAAGGTTAATCCTATTGATTGAAATTAAATATTAAACTAGTGTAACGACCAAATTATGAACATCATCCAATGAGATGTCAAGTTTATATTCTCGTCCTAGTACTTGATGTTTCCCCAGTGAATGATGCATCTTCTGACTTAATCCAGTTAAGATATTTTCTACATTATTTTGTACAAATCAAATTTCCGCATTCTGAACGCGCCAATGAAAGCTGAGTAAATGCAGCTCGCATGTGCATACACCTCATGTCTTCGATTCTATCCAGCTTGAATTCATTCCAGAAAATATTCATTCCTTACGCCCTTTTTCGCAGTTTTATGAGTTCAATTTTACTCTATCACTTCAAATCACCATCTAATTTAGCATAAACGCGTTATATAAGTGCATCTACAATTCTTCCGTTTAGTTTAAAAGTCAATGTTGGACATCTCATATATATATATATATATATATATATATAATTGGGTGTCTCAAAATAGTTTATACATACTTTGGGAATATATATGTATAAATATATACATATATATTCAATTATTATTCAATATATATTCAATTATTCAGTGTTATTGAGTAATGAACAACATGTGGAATAATAGAGTATTCTTAAAACTAAATATTGGCAAATTAGTAGATTATAATTTCCTATACCGTGAATAAACTTGAAAATTCTTGACGTTTGTGGCGCGTTCCGTATTAAAATTGCTCGTCTATGCTCTACCATTTATGGTCGTAGAACATCTATGGCCTACCATCGTCCTTGCCTTCCTGACAAACCTTAAACAACCATAAGTGTCCCAGCCAACATCGACCTAAATAAACCAAAATTAACGGTAGATTTTGGTTGACAGTTATACCAACTTGGTCCACTAACCATGATCGACCTTAATTTCACATAGACGTCTATATTCTACCAAAAATACAACCATAATTTCCGACTGGGTAGAAGTCTTTGTGCACTAGACCATAGCTTCAGGTTTCGGCAAAGACTACTCATTGGCAATGAATCATAACCAAAAGACTAGAAATGTTTATGATCATTATCAATCAATGCATCATTTTGAGCATACAGAGTTACCACTCTTTATGTGAGTACAATGTATTGCATCAGCTGAAATGTTCTGCAAGTAACTTGCAACACATTTACTACTATTTTCCTGTTCCTATGTATTAATTGAAGGAAAAATGAACAAAACAGAAATATACAGAATGAATTTGCGATGCTTTCAATTACTAATTCCTGCTTTTAACTACAAAATATACATTAATGCTGGGTACAAAAATTATATTTCGCACTCGTAGGTTTCTCATATATATCTGTGCAAACCCTCAATGACTAGATAACATGACGGTATTAGGTGATAGGAATAAATACGCTGTTTCAAACTTAGAACAAAACAATCAACGAAAACATTGCGTATTTCTTAGATTTTTCAGCAAAGCATTCTAACTCTGTTTTGGTTTACTTCTAGTTTTAAAGAATTATAAATAATTTTAAGCAAAAATTAGAATCGAAGACACCAAAAAATAGCGACTCCAACCACGACTCTTCCACATCCGAATGAACGACTCCGACTCCGACTCCACCACATTCGGAAAAGCGACTCCGACTCCGACTCCGACTCCATCACACTTCAGAGTAGCGACTCCGACTCCGACTCCGACTCCACCACACTTCAGAGAAGCGACTCCGACTCCGACTCCGACTCCACCCTAAAACATCCGACTCCGGCGACTCCGACTCCCGACTCCGACTCCGACTCCGCAACCCTGGTTGTGAGGGATGTTATTTCTCCAGATAGAGCTGCTTTCCGAGTAGCTGAGCGAGTTTCGTAATGAGACATTGTGAAGTTGTATTGGATGAGTGAATAAAGGTGAAGATAATTCAAAATTTTGTTTACTCTGTAGCTGTTACGGAGTGAATAACGATCGTCTAGGGTAGAAGGGTAATCGTTTACACATGAGTGAGGGCTAGCTTCTCATTTAGAATTTGAAACACCCAAAAATATTGCCATAAAAACATCACCTAAAAAACATCACCAGAGCATAAGAAGATAGAGTTGCCCTTAAATGCTGGAGAAAGGAGGCGAGAAACTGGGAGAGTGTTGGTCGGCCGTGAATAATGACGAAAATGACGTTCAGACCTTTGCAGGTTGACACATTTTACTCATTCAGTTTCTCAACGTTTCATAATTACAAAATTTGTAATCCCTCTTTCACTTTTTATGTCACTATTCACCAAAGTTAACTGGTGGGTCACTATTTCACCAAAAGAAAGTTAATTTGGTTTATTCAGAGGAGGTTGAAAATTGAGTGATTAACTTTCGACAAGAAAGATAGCCATCATTGAAATATTTGCGAATGAGGGATTGCATTGCTTGTTCGCATTTGAAAACGAAAAAGACCGCCTTTTAATGCCAGACGAAGAGAAGCCGCCCGTAAGACAGAGGGGAAGGAGTAGAGGAAAAGAGAAGGTGGAGTAGACAGAGACGGGGGGGGGGGGGGAGGGCGGGGAGCAGGATGCTTGCGGTGATCCAGCTTGGCGTTTCTCGCTCGTCTGCTTTTGAAGAAACCAATACTATTTTTTCCATGTAAAGATTGCTATGGTGAGCTATCCAAAAGACGTCATATTGCTGAAAATTCGCCTTACGTTGTGGAATTATGTTCTAGCAGTGAACACAGATTTAAGTTAGCCACTATTACAGCGTGGCAATTCTCACAATGAGAGGGTAGGCTGGGGGGAGGAAGGGGTGCGGGCGCAGACTTGGTGTAGCTGAGCCCTCATAGAGCTCTATTGTTTCAGGGTTTCACATTTTATTCACTCATTTTGCGACCTTCAACATTTACAGAAAATATTTTCTCTAAATCACTTTTTACGTCACTGTTTCACCAAAAGTTCTCAATAAAAGGACAGAATTACTTACTGGTAAAGTAATTTGAACACAATTTTGAGGATTAAAGGTCAAAATTGAGCGTCATAGACACTCAACATAGTTTTTTTTTTGCAATAACTGATAAAATAACAAAAAATGTCTCACTGTGTTTTATGTTTGTCTTCACAAAATTCAAATTTGCTAGTGCATCGGGCCTTTTTTTGTTTTCATGCTGGTATTCGTGGTACGTTTGTTCTATATGCGGTAGAGGGAGGAGCAGGTGTTGCGGTTGACCAGGGAGGGAGGCTACACCGAGGGTCGCTACACAGACTTCGAGTGGAGACAAAGTTTACAGAAAGCACCAGTCTGTTTTTGCACGATTAAATTGGTCACAAATGATTGTACTTGATTACTGTTTTTCACTTTTGCGATTCAATGAGGTAGAAAGCACATTCACAGATACTCAGTTCGAGTTTGGGGTTTTGGGAAAGTTTTGTTCCCTTACATTTTGAAATGTTTGACGCCGCGTTTACGCGGAGCGTCAGTTCACCTCCGCACTCTACGCACTTTCCAAGAGCTGTAAGAGACAATATTAATTGAAATTACAAAGAAATTCGTCGGTTGAACACGGAATACCTGGAGGAGTTAGCGGGCATGGTTATTTAGTTCGGAATTCTCAACTCAGATGCTTAACTATCCGGTTTGCATCCGGATGAGTTTTACGTGGTGAGGCCATGCGCCGAGTAATTTTGAACGCTATCAGTTTTAATTTCGAGTGTGAAGTTTCCCAAGCCAGTTGAAATCACAGTGCATGATCGATAAATGATTTATGTTAAAGCGAAAGACATAACTTGCTTTTCGTGAAATTAAAGGCTTTGCCTTATTAAGGAGAAGGTACACCTGGCCGCCCAGGCATGAGAAGCTTTTGTGAACGTGTTTCGTTTCCGAAATCACCGCCCCAACTACCGCTAGCGAGGGAAGCGGCCTCCCCCAGCTCTCAAGAGTGAGCGATACTAACGATTGATTACCAAAATAACACGTGAAATATCTAACGGAAAACTTCTCTAAAATTAATTTGCAAATTCATAAAATAATTCTACACGGTATCTTTACAAGTGAACGTAATTTCTATGGTGTTGAGAATAGCAAAAACTAGACATTAATCAATATTAGTCGAAATTCTTTGCAGCTTGAGAAGGGGTTGAGGACGAATGGCGCCGTCGTTTCGTTAGCTTGCTGTGGCACGAAAGGAACGCGTAGAAATTTCGAGACGGAGATTTACAGATTCGTGGAGATCTCTCAATGAATATGAAATGATGAGCGAGAAGACATATCTCCAGGTTCCTAACTTTATTTTATTCATAGATTATTGATAGTTTTGAATAATAACAGAACAGTCGATCCTCAAGTTTAACTGGCATCATCTAGTGCAAACATAAACTCACACGAAAAATAATTGGATGTTAAGAAATAGAATGCTCAATTCAAGTTATGAATAACTGGGCAACTTTTAAACCAGGCCAACTGAGGTTCGCATTCGATGTTATTCCAACTCGAGGATAAACCGAACGTCAGTCAAATTTTTTCGCCTTACGCTTCGTGTGGAGGAAAGAATTTAACTGATGCTTATCAGTTTTTTTAATTTAACTCTTCTTGAGAATAGTTTATGTTCTTGAGATGGGTACAACAACATGGTAATTGAGGTTTTTCTTGGTATTCGTGAGAGAATTTGGGTTTTTCGCTGTAATTCCTGGTTATTCATGTTATTTTAAGATTTAAAAAAGTCTGCTGTTGAATTACACATGTACTTTGTTTTTTTCTTACTCAGTATTTCTATTTTCGTTCTCTATGAGGATAAGCTTAACTCTGTATGTACTGCCTGCTTGAGAGCTGGCTAGCATTGCCCGTTGAAACCTAGAAACAGTTTGTGGGCACTTCAACGAAGACTTATCAACGAAATTTTAGTATCATTTTAGTTTAAGAGATTCTGTACGATTAAGCCATGATAAGAATCCGCATCAATTGTAGTCGTCTGCAATGTCGCATAATAGTTTTTCCACCCGAAAATATTACAAATTATCAATTGATTCTTCATTCATTAGAATGTTATTTCAAGCGAAGGTAAATAATTAATTGATAGACAACACGTTAGCTTTTCACATGTTACGTAATTTTTCTTTTTCATCTTAGCCACAGGAAAGCAATCCTGCAATTGATTTTCTTGCCGTTACCATAAAGTAGGACTTAATGTTCTTCTAGTTGCAGTAAGATCTAGTAACTGCGTGAGTTGTAGGGAGTGATCAGTCGGCATAGCTATGACACGAGGTTTACGTGATGAAATGTGCATACAAAATTGCCTCTTACTCATTGAAATGAAGTAATAGCCCACTGCTCTGGATAACAGTCTTACAAGTCTTCGTCTCTCAATTTGCAACAGGATGGCAGTGCCATGTTTCGAAAGAAGATTCTTTAGAACTTTCTGTGTATGAATATACCTAAAGGCTCTCAAGTGACTGCTAAAGATATTGGTTGTTGTTGTTGTTAAAGAGTCAAGAACAAACTATTTCTGACTCATGCGAAACTTTTCCACCAAATATTCTGAAATGCACTTGTAGTTCAGTATGTTTCAGTCCACATGAGTGGCTTTCGCCTAACTTGGATTCTGAGCGCTCGTAGGTCGCGCATGATCTTCTTTTTACTCTCTGTTGTTATTTGCTGCAGCTCTAGAAACTGGACCAGCTCTGCGGCAGCAGCTGCTGCAGGGCGTTGCGAGCGAGTGCCTGCCTGCACACTGACGTCACCAGCCCTGCACTGCAATTGCTCCTACCAATGGAAATTCACTCCGTACTAAGAACTACAGCCCCTCAGGGGGATACAAATATTGTATCTATGGGAATTAGCGCTCTCAGGGGGACTATGTAAGGGCCTGAGCTAAAGGTTAGGTAGGCTTTATTTTTGTTGAAATAGAATAGGTTTTTATTTTGTTATGGACCATCTTTTTTCGGTTCACTGCTGTCCTGTTTTTCAGCACCTACTACTTTCTTCTTCAACTTTGATCATGTTTTATGAGCTTCTTTCTCATCTTACTGTTTCTGTGCCCTTTCTGCATAGATTCCACGTTCCCTTAACTCCATACTAAATGGTGCCTTCTTCTTTCCTCTCTTTGGATCGCCTTTGTTGCGGATAGGGAGGCTTAAACTAACTAATAATCTAATCTAATCTATGGACTACAGGATAAGCGGTGCATCATCACCACTACTGACAAAATAAGCATAATAACGTTATTTTTGTGTAACCTATAACTCGACAAAAATCCACTTTTTCTGAAGTTTTTTCATTTTTGAGCTAACTATGCTTCAGCGCTGAAATTAGGGGACATCAATTTTTACCTTAAACAGTACTTCTAAAGGGATAAATGATAAAAAGTAATTGCAGTATGATAGAGCACGACGTTCAGCAAATTAAGTTTAGACATTGTCCGACCTCACAGTTCGTACAAAAAGTTTTGAAGTACAGTAGTATGTTGAACGAATACTTTGAGGTCATTTGGTTCTATACCTTAGGACCGTACAGAAGTTATGTGGCTTGCTTGCCTCCTTGGTTCATGTGCTACGGAGTAGCAGGTAAGGAAAAATTTGTTTGTACGATTGGTCGGTTACTTGACCACAGCAATGGAACTCCCAGACCTATTCTTGTTTACACGGTATGTAATAGCGTGAATTTTACGTTGTATGCCGCGTTGTATTGAGTATAGCGTTGTGACAGCTGTTCGCGTCTCAGGGCCGCCTGCTCATATCAGCCCCTCACAGGGTACGCGCTGTCTAGCCTTGACTCGCCGATGCAAATCGGGTTATCCCACGAGCTCTGGCCGTTTATATAATACATGTAAACTAGCGTAATATATTTATTAAATTATAAAATAATAAAATAAAATTTTCATACGGTTTTGAAATATCTTCGTTGAGAAAAATCAGTGGAATTTCGTATTTCGTAATTTCAGTTAAAGCATTTTTTGAAAACACCCGCGTCGAACTGAAGATAACGGCACCGGCCGTGTGTGGGCGGGCTGTGTGTGCTGCGTGACCAGCCATGGGGACCACTGTGTGCAGAACTGTTGCCTTATGCATTGCTGTCAGTTTGGCCTTCTCGTTCTGAAGGAAAAGTGAAATGTGTGCTTGGCAACTATGACAAAGTATCTTCAAATCTATCGAAAAAGCGTATATCACTGTATTAAAGACAGCTGAACACCAGCAAAAAAGTATATGCGCTGTTAGATTTGTTTTAACTACTTTGATATTAGTTTTACGCTTGTACGTGCATGAATCGCTGTAAAACCTCTGTGATTCGTCTTGGGGGAAATCGGCTAATTTTATAATTTCAAAAATCATAACACTTAGCGTAAAGGAAACTAATTTATTGTGCAGCGGCGCGATAAATACTACTGATAAATTCACAAAGTGTAATTAATGCTGTTGCCAGAACGTTTAGCAACGTCGCTGAGAACGTCACCGAAGTTGCGCTTGGGTAGCAATAGCAGACAACTTGATGTCTGCACGCGGGAAATTGCGCCTAAAATCCGCTTATGAAAATGCATTCTTTTTATTTTTGCAATCAGCCTTCTAAATGTGGCGCGCAGATCTAGAATGAAGTTTTACTGTGACGGCTTTTCGTCACATACCTACGTGTGAACACATACTCCGTGTGTCCGATTGTATTTTTCGCTTCTCAATAATTTCACACGAACACTTATTTTCACAAATCAAAAATTAGTCATATGAATTCGGGACAAATTTTGCTGAAAAAATGTAAACTTAGAAACTCTTTGTTATTTCAAACAATGATTAGGAAATAATAAGTTAGAGGTGGAAACTTTTAATTGAAGGCAGCTCCAATACCTGGCTTTATACGCGCGAACAATATTTCTTATCAAGAAGAGGCTGTCAGTGAAGCCCCTAGCGTGTGTGTGTAAAAATTTTTTGCTAAATTTACTAAAAACTACGAAAATTGCTCATGCCTGAACCATTTTATCCTCATAAAATACTTGAGAAGGAAGCGTAATCACAATATGCCCTTAATGTTGTAAAGCGCGCTTCTGAAGGTGTCAAATATGGTGTTTTGTCTGTAACGATGACATAGATGCTGTTTTGTTTATGGCCAACTTCGTTTGTTTTTGTGGTACTAATCTCTGACAACGTGTGCCTTCTATAGGGAGAAATATTATGGATCTACAGTGTAGTCCCACGATTGTTATTCCCTCAGTGAGAGCAGAACTTAGTTGTAAACTCCGTATTAGTGGTAGTAGTAGTATTATTAGTATAAACACAGAATAAAAAATAAAATCTTGAAGCAAAAATTTGGCGCGTGCGCTCAGTTCTTCATGAAGAGCATAGTGTTGGGTGTAAATATGTTGGGTTGGCTGAGGCTAAAGGCACCGCCACACCTTGCAACTTCGAGTACTCCATGCCGCACCGACGAGTTGCCCAGAGCTCTCTCACCGCTCGGGCAGCCACATGAACAAAAGTCCAGCCCTCCTGATTCACGTAGCCAGACGACACCGCACAGCAGAGCCAGTCAGGGTTGCCAGATGCAGGGAAATTTCCCTGCTTTAGGGAAATTTCGGGTCCCAAAGGGAAAAAGGGAAAAAACTTCGAAAACCGTATGAAAACAGGGAAATTTTGCTATGCGGCTTCATTTTCATGTAAAATTATATGAAGTGATTAGCTATTTTGCATATTGTGCTAAGCTACTTAGTATTTATAGTTTTCAACACTTGTCGAACATGTTCGAACTTTGATACACGTATTGTACGCGTACATACTGACTAGGAGCAATCAGAGGCGCCAATGCATCGCAACCGCTCAGGGCCAGTTCAACTTCACGCGGTTCACGCTTCACAGAGTCACAGATCCTAATCATCATAGTTGCATTAGTCATTGTAATGCTTGTAGCGATAGGAAATTAAAGAGACGCTTTTCAGCATTACTGAAATTTTTGAAGTGAATTAACGTAATATGTAAAACAGTGGAACGAAACCCCACAATCAAAAGCAAGACGTTAACGTTTAATTCATACTCAAAAGTACCTAGAGTTGTGGCAAACTGAAATGAAATTCAAAGGGTGGCTCAGTAAAAATTAAAAAGGAGCAGAATATTTTCAATGTATATTATGTGATGTAAATAGATGGAAAAGCTGGCAGATCAGAGATTGAAAACCATGCGGAAATTACAAATACAAAAAATGTAGAAATTAGAAAAAACAACAAGAAGTTCTTTGAATACGTAGAACGGCAGTAAACTAAGAAAAAATACACAAGTAGAAGAAGGTGAAATTAGAATTGTTGCATTTTTAAATGAGCATAATTTTCCCCATTCTATTGTTTAACATTTAGTCCCAGTTGTGAAAGCAGCTTGTCCTGATTCGGAGATAGCGAAAGGCATCAAATGTGGTGGGACTAGGTGTATTGCAATTATGAAGAATGTTTTAAGAGGTGAAGTGAGTGATAATATTTACGAGCTCTTGAAGATTCATTATTTTTCTCTGATAACGGATGAATAAACATAGAAACGAAGTACAAAGTATTTGGCATTGGGGGCAAGGGTTGTTAAAAAAGATGTTGTTTAAGATCCATTTTCGACTATCATTCCACTCATTAGTGCTACAACATGTTTGCATGGAAAAATAAAAGAGCTATTCACTGAAACAGGTATACTCTATAAAAGGAATATGATTCTATGTATGAACATATGTTTAAAGAATCTACAAAACAGGGAAATTTCTGGTCAAAAAAGGGAAATTTTGAGACTAAAACAGGGAAATTTAGGTTAGACCATCTGGCAACCCTGGAGCCAGTGCGAGCCAAGCAGTCATTGAGTACGGTTGTCTCGCTCAAGCGCTCACTGTTGTCTCGCAAGCGTGTTCCGCGAAAGTCCGAGCGCAGCTGCTTTGCAGAGCACATTGTCGTCTGACGTCCTCCTCCTCTCAAAGCTTATATGCAACTGACTGCCGCGCTTTGTCACGCGCTCATCCAAAAGCTCGTTAAGCCGCAGCGGTTGTTCTGCGACACGAACAAAGTTACAAGTAGCATTGACATAGGGCAAGGTGTGGCACGGGCTTAACAACGTACAAACAAACTTCCTACCTCTATAGTGGTTCCTTTCCTGGTACATAATCAGGAAACGCAAAATTTACTCGCATTTCCCTCCCACATCGTATCGATGTGAAACGAATATTTTACATGAAGGCTGATGTATCAATGAAAAACTTAATTTATTCAGACAGTTTTTAAGTAAAATTTCTCACAGAATAGGAAAAGCTTGATGTGTAAAGATATTAATTAACAAGCGCAAAAATATTCATATTTAAGTTTACGAACGTTTAGATATCCTATATCATTGACGTTTTCTCACAGAATGTCTAAAACATAAAATTCCCTGCGTAAGATCTAAAACATAAAATTCCCTGCGTAAGACCCCGGTTTTAACGACGTTACTCATTCGTTAAACTTTACATGTTTCACATCCAACCTCGTTCTTAATTTTTTGTGAACTAACGTAATTTTTATTCTTTTCTTCAAAACATTCGGTCATTGTTCAAATCAAACAAGCTGTAGGTTTTTTAGAAGGCAGGAAATGCGGTGTGCTCTCCAGTAAATGCCACACATGCTCTGTTTGCATCGCGATCAAGCTGTTCAGAAGGCCAATTTAAATGCTGTGGTGCATTGTTGTGTTGTTCGTATTATTATTTTACAGCATAAGCTCTGCGTGACAGTGCATTGTTGTGCTGAGAAAAATTTCCAGCTAAGAACAGAATGAAATAGCCTTGGACTCGTTAAATACTCAGAAGATCGTTGGTATTGGTTGCATCTTAAACAGCTACGACTGCAAGGCGAGCAAGACATGGCTGCCCAATTAATGCCAGCGTGCGTCACCTCAGCAAAAACGCAGGTATAACGTAGTAATGGTTACTCCCGGACAAAACATATCTAATATAAGCAAAAAAGAATGTAAGAGAGCCAAAAGCTCGACGAGTTGAATTTTTTATACATCAATCCTAATCATGTTCATGAGCTAATCCGCAGGCTTAGGATTGGACGCCTAGTTACCTTATTGAATTCATATTTTAGAAATTGTATATTTAATTGACTTCTGTGGGATTATTTTCACTATTTTTGGTTCATTTTTGTTTCTACTGTCGAGATAAATTTTCGTTTTGGTTTTTATACTGATAGATAAGGATGAAAATACAACGCGGTTGAATGAAACAGTTTTGGTTATTGAACTTTCTATTTGAACGGGATACGGAAAACTAGCAATAACAACCCTCGGAACGGCCGAGCTTCCATGGATCAGCTGAACCGCAACTAACCTCGACAAAATCATTAGGGTGAGTTTGTGGTGCACTACTGCAAGCTCGCGATGTGAGTGTGGGAACGTTCTCAAGATAACCTTGTTGTTGCGCGTCTTCTTTACTTTGAGCTCACCCTGTTGCTGCTTGTTGGAGCAAAGGAACTTTTACTGTCATATTCTTCGTTCTTCGTAGATATCACTTGTTAATAACCAGCCTATGAAGCACTCAGTAGAGCCGCTACATTTTCGTAAGGACAAGGTGCTTTGCGACGGATAAACGATGACGAACTGCGTAAAACTTTACGCTATCAATATCACGGAACAAAAACTGTTAGTTTATCATAATGTTTTCACCTTTTCTCTCTGTTGAGATGCTCAGCGCAGCAGTCAACACCAATCGACTCACTTAAATTCTGTGCCCAAGTGATGCCACTCGACTTCGCTGAGTTTCTCAGTAGTAATCGCTTACCTGAGCGTAAGTGAGTAAATCTTGAGTGTATCAAGAAATTATTCCGGCATCGTTAAAAAATCTTTGTCAGCAACAACTTACATTGACGGCAAATAACCATTTAGTATGTTTGTGAAACATATTGTCAGTGAGAGCTGAAAATTAAAGCTGTATTTAAAGTAGATTCAATAAATGAGCATGAGCAGAAGTTACCCCATTGTAATATGCCTTTTTTTGTCCAGATTGCGGCCAATGTGAAATCTGTTTTGATATTTGTGAAGTTGATAGATGTAAATATCGGTTGTGGCTCGCGCACACAGTGCACGAGCCGCAATCGATATTCTGAAGGCGGCGTTCCCGGGTCGCCTGATTTCTCGTTTTGGCGATTTGTACTGGCCCGCAAGATCGCCCAATTTGACAGTTCCAGACTTTTTTCTGTGGGTTTTTTTTGAAGTCCCGTGTGTATGTGAACAATCCCGAGACCCTGGAAGCACTTAAGGACAGCATTCGACTCGAGTGCGAGAATCTGTCGCCCGAAGTTCTCGCCGAAGGGATGAAAATGCCATAAAACGAGCCCGCATAGCAATCAATTGTGGCGGCGCCCATTTGGCCGATATCATCTTCTCAACTTGAACAATATAATTGTAAAGGTTTAAATAAAAATATTAAAAAAAACAGAATCAAGGTTTTTTATTTCTAAAAAAATTAGAGCCAAACAACATCGGATGACTTCATTTGGCCCACCCTGTAGTTCTCATTCTAACCGGGTTGACCACGTTATTGCCATGAAAGAGTGAGAAATTTCGAACCTCACAGCTCACTATGTTTTTATTGTAAATACCACGCTTCGAATTCGTTCTTATGTCTAGAGCTTGAATTTTACAAGTTAGCACGAAATTCAACACAGCTAACATCTGGTGAAGAAGCGAATTCTAACGGCGTTGATTGGTTTAAGCATTGTTTCCGCAGCTGTATTTTGTGACCGTCAGCTGAGAAAAAAGAGAAGTGAACAGGTACAAGTTATTGAAAATGGAGCAAAAGAGGAGATTTTCCTGTATATAGTGTGGAGTTAGTAAAACTGATTGAATGCAGATGATGAATCATCGAGTCAATTTTACGCTTGCAGTGAATATAACAAAGATTGAATTTCCAGTCAGTTATATGCGTTGAAATGCGTTTGCTTAGCGGAGTTTATTAAGCATCGCGAAAATTAATTATCTATATTCATATTTTATGTATTTTTACTCTTTTACTATTGTGTGCAACAAACTAATATATCAGGTTGTAACGAAAGTTCTGTCAATTTTTACGATTTAAACTGAAAATTAAGCGAATCATCGATTTATTTAACCATCAGTAGGAAAGCCATTCCTATCAATGGCATCTTCCCATTTTTCTATAAGCTTTTTTACACCTACATCTTAAAACTTATTTAGTAGTTTTGTCTCAAAAATAGGAACTAGCTTCCTTTCAATATTTTCATTAGAAGTAAGCTTTTGTCCGTATGCATTAAATGATTCTGTAAGCTTCTAAAGAGATAGTAATAAGTTGGAGCAAATAGGGAGAATATGGTGGGTGAATCGAAGCATCCAAACCAAAGTCTTCAATGAGAGTCTTAGTCCTTGAAGTGTGGGGTCTGACACTGTCATGGTGCAGCAGTCACTCCGTTTCTGTTTACCAACGAATGTTGTTTGTCTAGCAGAACAGTCTTCGAACGGCTAAGCTACTGGCAATACCCTTCACAAGTTATTGTTTGTCACCTAACGGCTCCTAATGAACAATTCCTTTCGTGTACCACCTGAGGCACAGAATAATTTTTTCTGATGCAGACCATGTCAGGGCTGTGGAATAGGTTTTGAACTACTGCTGAGCCACTGTCTTGTAAGTTTAACATTATTGTACAGTAATTGAAGAGGATTCATTTATCTCCAGTTCCGATTCTGTTAAAAAATGGTGTTTGAGGTTGAAGAGAACGGATTGAGACAGAATAGTGCACACGATGTTGGCGATTATTTTCTGAAAGATCGTATGGAACCTACATATTTTCCAGCTCTTGGAGACTTGGCGAAGTCTTACACCAATTTCACGATATTTGGTTGTATAGCTCACATTAAATGCCTTGCTCTGTTTGTTTTGGAAGGATAGTCATCAATGACAGCCAGCAACTCCTCAGAATTGAGTCCTTTGGATCATTCATTTCTTGTTACGGCCTTAAGACTGAAGTCTTCCGTTTTAAAATGTGAAAAGCATCGCTTACAGGAGCTTCCGGTTGCCACATCATTTCCCTAAGTGTTCTCGAGCGTCTTGTTATTGAACTTGCTGTACTGCATTTCTGAAATTCATGCGTTCATATGCCTAATGTGCTCTTTGATTGGAGTGTACATTTTTGGTCAATAATAGTTACATATTACAATTATCTCAAAATCAGATTGCTGAAATGATAAATGAAATGATAGTTTATTAGATAGTCACACATTTGCTATTTTAAAGCTAGATTAGTACAATTGAACAATGCTATTTAAAAGCAAGAAACGGACGAAACTTTCGATGCGACTTAAAATATGAACCTGAAGAAAAAATATTTCGGGTTTGAAAAATCTTTTATTTATCCCGAAAGCTTGCGGCTAATTTTTGAAATTGTCTAAGCGCTTACTCGATATTCCGGTTGATTTTCCTAACCCTGGTGCAACGCGGTATTCAGAAAATCTCAAAAGCAATTAACTTTTTTCAAACATTTTTTTGCTTTATGATTTCTTGACCGTCCTTTTTCTACTCTCTTTGGAGAATGAGCATGAATCAAAAATTGTAGATTTTGGCAAAATGTTTCTGGGGAAGGAGCCTCTAGTGATGGTAAATTATTTCGCGAGGTGTACAATCTTGAGCTCATTGCAAGCGACAGTAATTGAGTCAGTAAATTAACTTATTGTTCCTCCGTGGCATGCCTCCCCAAAATATTATAAGTACCGTCATGATTAGAAATTTTGCAAGAGAAATCAGGTGATTACTATTGGCCAATTGAATGTCTTTGCCCTATTTACAGCGTTTTGATTAGTTAATCGAGAATCATTCGCTTTTTAAGAAGCCAGTGTTGATGAAGCGCAAAATATTCTCCCGGCCGTAATTTGAGCACAGCTCAGTAAGTGTCGCTGGTGTGGCTGCAGGGCTGGACGTGACGGTGCTGGTGCGGGACTCCCGCCGCCTGGGCGCGAGCGCGTCAGGGCGCGTCACTGTCATCGAGGGAGACGTGCTCGACCCGCGCGCGGTGGACCAGGCCGTCCAGGGGCAGGATGCAGTCGTCGTCGTCCTCGGCACCAGAAATGATCTCAGTGAGTGTACAGAATACTTCACATTCACTGGCTCATGTATCCCTCCTCAGCACACGCTGATTGTGTCTGTCCGTGTCTGGTTTCCCGAACTTATCAGTCGAGTAGGACTACCTTTGCTTCCATTACTATTGTGTATGTCTTGCTTTTGAATGTATCTTATATTGTTCATCACTAACGTAGCTTTTTCGCCGTGTTCCATTCTGAGACATCCCTGGGGTCATATGATTGGTAATAGGCTTAAATTAGGTTCGTGTGTCTTACGCTCTGAGACGACAGGCGCCTTAAGTTACCAAAGCTGTAGGTAGGCCTTTGAGACTTCTGTCTTGCGTAAACTATGATTTTTGCTTTTTTTAGTTTTCAAACCTTCGGTACCTCTTCTTTGTCTTTCCTTCCTGTTTCTTTCCTGAAGAGATAGTAATATGTTGGAGCAAAATCGGGCGAATATGCTGGGTGAATCAAATTTCTAAACTAAATTCTTCAATGAGAGTCTTAATCCTTGAAGTGTGGGGTCTAGCATTGTCATGGTGCAGGATCACTCCTTTTCTGTTTACCAATGATTGTTGTTTTTCCAGCAGAACAGTCTTCGAACGGCTAAGCTGTTGGCGAGACCCTTCACAAGTTATTGAGTGTCATCTAACAGCTCATAATGAACAATTCATTTGTGCAACAAATCCATCACTGTCCCAGCAGAGCAAAAAAAATAAAATGAACAGTTTTTCAACTGTTGCAAGTGGAGAAGAAATTTCAGTTAACGTAAAAGAGAATGAATGATTTTTCCTCTTCACTTTAAGTTGCATGGTCTCATGACAAATGATAGTTAACCCGAACAAGGTATATCATGAAACTAATGTAAGAGGTGATAACAGGTCCCTATTATTTAATTCCTAGTGTTTTAATGGTATTATTTCTTATGATGAACGATGTATATCATTAATTTTTCAACATGCTTCTTCCCTGCGCAAGGTATCTTGTGTGATCACACCCCTTGTGCATTGCTTCCTCCTTACAGTCCATACTAGATGGTCCTTTCTCTATGCTCTCGTATGATTGTTTTGTTGTGGCTAAGTAGCTTTTGGGAAAGCAGCGAAGGTTAATACTGCCCTCTCTGTGTGTTCTCGTTCAGTATGTAACTTAGAATTTCAGATAATTTTATCTTATAATCAGAATTTGATAATGCGTAATATTTGGAGTTTGCTTGAGGTATATTTTCAATCGTTTCAATTTCCTAACTCATTGCCTTTCAAATAATAATTAAACCAATACTCGCTTTGTTCTGCAGGCGCTACAACGGTGATGTCGGACGGTCTGCGCAACATTCTCGACTCGATGAGCACTTACAACGTGCCCAAAGTATCGGCGTGCATGTCATGTGAGTTTCACTTCAGATCGTCTGTAGGCGTGTCTAGTCGGTGGGTCATCTCAAAGTATTTTTATACGTGTTTAGAGCCCCTCTGTGGCAGAGTTTGGCAAAACATTTCTCATCTTGAATTATCAAAGACTTCGAAAATGTAGAATCCAATAAAAACTGAATTTTTGTTGTCTTTCCTATTTATTTTTTCCATTTGTAAGTACGGTTGTGAAACAGAATCAGTTTGAAATAAACTTCCTAGTTTCATACCGAGCTGCAAATTGGTGCCTCCGACTTTTGCTGGTGTTCTGCGTTTCATTTGTGTCCTTTTCTGAAAAAAAAATATTTATGCTGATTCAACTTACTATGAAGACCAAGTACCATTCATTCTCCTTTATTTTAGTAGATTTGGAGAACGAATGAAAAATGGGTTTACGTCGAAAACACTATCGAGTGTTCCAAACAGTTCCTACACCTGATAAAAAAGAACTCTGACTAAGTCAATTCGAGCTCGTAATTTGAGTGCCACTCATCCTTGCCACATGTTAAAGAAAACATTGTGTAAAAGAAGTCACGACCAATATTTAATTTTGTAATATTTAGTTTATCTCACTAACATCTCTTGGGGTAAAAATCAAGGGAAAATATTTCGTAATTGATTTGATTCAAAAAGAAATTGACCATCATTCGTTTATGATTCACAGGAAATATTCCTCGATTATCCAAAATAGTTGTTTCATTATGAAAACGTACTCGCTCAGGGTTTTCAGTGGCATCTTATGAATTACAATAATTGTACTTGCACATTGGCTTTTCATAACGGGTTTTTCCTCCACATCAAAACTATTACCACACCAATTCCACGGTATGTTCTTATCTCCTGCAACGTAAGTAAGCCCTTGCCTGTACAGACATGCGCTCGTTCCATTACCTCCGCCAAGCCAGAGAACGCAACATTCGTGGGTTTGTTTATTAAAAACCCTGAGTGGAATCCGGTGCGTGTATTTATTATGTATTTCGTATAGGTGTCCAATACTCCAGCTGAGATAGTATAGTGTGTTTTTTTAAAGATAAACTGAAAGTTTGATACGAAACTTAGCTTGGGTGGTAGCGTGAGTATTGTGACACAAAACTAATGTGAGATAACAGGCCCAGGGGGAAAATGTGACGTTCTGAGCTGAAAGATAGGTATGCCTTTCTTTTGATGAAATAAATTTTTTGTGGTTTTGTCAAGGACCATCTTTTTTTGGTTCACTGCTGTCTTGTTTTTCAGCACCTCTGACTTTCTTCTTCAGCTTTTATCTTGTTTTATAACTTTCCTTTTTATTTGACTATTTCTATGTGCACGGGATCCTTTGCGGAAACATCCTTTGTGCATAGATTCTACGTTCCCGTACCTCCATTCTAAATGATGCCTTTTTCCTTCCTCTCCTTGAACATCTTTGTTGTGGTAAAGGGAGGCTAAAACTAATTTTTAATCAATCAATCATTAATCGATAATTGGCCCTTTTTGTTTAATGCCTGGTGCAATCATGGTATTATTTCTTATGGTGAGCGATGTTCATTGTTTATTTTTTAAATAGCGAAGCTGTCATTTTCTCCGAATGTTTTAATGACAATTTGGATATGACTTTGAGTATAGTCAATGTTCTACAGATATGGTTTAAAAATGGGCCCTCCGTAATCATATAATTGCGTAACATTCTAAACTATATTCCATAGTCATTTTCAGGTCTTACCTCTGAAATGTTGTAACCAAAGGTAGCCTGTGTTCAGTTTTTGATTCCGTCCTCCTGCGGGGGATACAACTATTGTATTTATGGGAATTAGGACTCTCAGGGGAAAATGTGTGATGGACCGACCTGAGAGTTATGTTGGTCTTCTTTTTGTTGAAATAAGATTTTTTTTTTTTATTGCTATGTTAAAGACCCCTTTTTTTGGTTCACTGTTGTCTTGTTTTTCAGCACCTACTACTTTCTTCGTCATCTTTGTTCTTGCTTCATATTCTTCTTCTCTTAACTTACTGTTGCTATGCCCTTTCTGCATAGATTCCGCGTTCCCTTAATTATATACTAAATGGTGCCGTCCTCTCTTTGGATCGCATTTGTTGCGGATAGGGAGGCTTAAACTAACAAATAAGCTAATCTTTTGATTTCGTTCTTAATTTACTGTAGTTGCTCAGGTTTCTCTGCTTGTGAGAAAATAGGGAGAAATTTAGTCTGGTCCTTTAAACACTGACAAATGTAGAGTCCGAACCACTAGGGTCAACAAAGACAGCGTAGATTTAAATGAAGCGAAACGAAAGAAGACTGATGCTCAAAAGGTTAGAATAGAAAGAATAAAAGTTATTCCTGAAATAAACATTCGAACGTGACCTTTCTGGTGCAAAATACCAATATTCTTTGAAGCTTCTTAAAAATTATGATTAAAAATTCGATAAAAATTATAGTTTAGAACTAGTGTAGCATTTAAAGCGAATTTTGAAATTTTCAAAGATAATGTTATCTCCTTCCATGAAAATCAGGTTTATAACTATTGTTCCTGGATTAGGTGCTGACATGTTGCTAAAGCCACAATCATGAAGTACCTGTTTCATATCAATAGAAGAACAACAGCTCTCACCTCGGCTAAGATGGTAATTTTGGAATTTCTGGCAGCCTTCCTGTTCTGGGAAGACTCGAAGGTGCCCCCGCGCTTCCTCGAGATCAACGCCGACCACAAGCGCATGCTGGAGCTGCTGCGGGGCTGCGACCTCGAGTGGGTGGCTGTGCATCCTCCTCACATCACCGGTAAATGAAATCAAGTGCTTTAATTATCATCTGCTCTTGCAACCACGCGCTTTCCTTCGCTGATTCATGGCACAACTAATTTACACCTACCTATTCCTTTTAACTACTTCTTAGATCTTATAGCTCGTATGGACAGACTTTTTGCGTTGATGAGTACTTGAAAATAATTCGAAACTTTTTTGAGCGATAGATCTAAATTGATTAATTCATAAAAAAGTATCTGGAAAAAAGTTATATGACAAATATATAAGTACAATAAAAATTTATATTTCGAAAGCAGCATTTTACAAGTCAAGGAATTCAGATTCTTATTTCACGTGTAGAGATTTGTAGGACATTTTTTAAGCTGAATATTATATCAAGTTCTAATTGTGAACATTGCGTGGCGCAAATATCGTCGTTGTCATTATCATTTTGAACAGAAATTCCATTTCAGTTGTCTGGAAAATCAAAAAAAAATTTATGGTTAAGACAGAGAAGCTCAGTTTTGAATTCAGGCTGGAATTATGAACATTCACAACTCCTGTGAGAGGTACGGAACTATTTCAAAATACCAAGCCGTCCCTAGATCTACATGCAGCCCAATTACGTATGTCATTGAGAAATTTGAGGAGGCAGCGACTTTATCCGCTGAGGAAGATCGTCGAGCAAAATCACCTGCATCGCCATGAGTTTAGTTGAAAGACGTGATCAAAAACTTGATCACGCTGTCACCATTTTTCCAGTTAATAATGGTCAGTGTCTTCTGTTTTTGCCAATTTCTGGCCATTTCTTATGCCAAAACGAAATGTCTGCCATTTCTAATAGCTTAACCTTGTTTCAACCAAATTATTAATAGAGTTGAATATTATTTGACATATTTTACTATAGTTGAATTCATGTGAAAAAAAACGAGTCATTTCGGAAAAATACGGAAAGTTAAGCTTTTCTCTTTGCCAATAAAGTGTCAACAATTGAAGATATACGTGATTGTGTGATGTTTATGGGTAGTTTTTTTCTCATTAAGGGTTGATAATTTGATTGCAATCATATAAGCACTGCATAGTTTCATCCTGCATGCCATCGTTGCACCGTGAAACCTTGGTCTCAAACCGCGATTTAATTCCAGCACGACAGCTATACGAAATGTTTTCCTAAATCTCCTCCTTGGCATGAAAAAACTTAGATTGCAGTTCTGCCATTGCCTTTGTTTAGTTTTGACGTGAATTGGCTTGAAAATCAACAGCGAAAATGGAAAGTTAGATTACATCATCGAGTTCCAAAAATATTTTCAAGAATTTGAACTTATAGTCATTGAAAATCCTACTCAAATATTTCAAAATCTGATTGTAAAGTATGAAAATCGTTTGGCAAAATCTATCAGAATAAAAGGCTGAGCTATTCACTCGGTGTACTGTTACGTTCCCTTCTTCTTTGTTCTTCGTACAGATCCCTTTTTTGTCAATTCTTTGTTGAATGGCATTAATCCTCTCCGGGGCTACAACTATTGTATCTATGGGAATAAGTGATCCCAGGTAAGGGTGGGAAATATGAGGTTCTGAGCTAAAGATTAGGTGGTCTTCCTATCTTCCTATGATTGAAATAGAACAAGTTTTTTGTCATGTTACGGACCATCTTATTTTCGGTTCACTGTCGTCGAGTTTTTCAGCATCTACTACTTTCTTCGTCAACTTATTTCTAGTTTCATGAGCTTCTTTCTCAATTTACTGTTTTTGTGCACCTTGTGCATAGATTCCGCGTTCCCTTAACTCTATACTGAATGTAGTCTTCCTCCTTCCTCTCTTTGGAACACCTTTATTGTGGTTAGGAAGGCTTCTAATCTAATAGCATGAATGTTAAATTTAGTGAGTTACATCTGCTGTTCTGAAAACCGAGTTCTAAATAATAATAATAATAATAATAATAACAACGTAGGCATCTACGGATGCTTTATTTCCAATTCAAGCCTGATACACATCACCTAGTACATTTGATTTTCAAATGCCTTATAAGTAACACCAGGACGCCATGACGCTTTCCCCCGGTCATGACCGGTACCCATTTCAGACACCTGGGTAGAGTGGGGTATTGTGCTTGGAATTTTTCCCCTATACCCAACGGAGAAAATCGCCACCAGCGCCGGGACTCGAACCTTCGTTTGCCCGCACGGTGGCGGATCCGAAAGCCACACGGCTATGACGAGCACGGTTGTTGTGTTTTGAGCTCATTAAACTCTTTTCGTGCAGTTAATTTTCTCGTACAGAAAACGCAGTATCTTGAGTTGTTCGTTAGTCGGGATTACATCCACAATAAATCACTCAATAACATCTATAGTGTCTGGTTTTTATTTTAAGAACTTATTTTCGATGTATTAATAGAGAACATGGTCCGAAGAAGACAAATCAGCAAAACTAGCGGACCCCACAGAGCAGGCCAGTGTGAAATGAGATTATTCTCCAAAGGATTTTTCTGTAATTCTATTCCAAGCGTTGATTTACGTCCACTTGCTGGAATCAAACATCAGGGTGAACGTGGGTAAGGTTTTCTTTTGCATTCTTTAACATATGCTTCTGTAATCACAGTATGAACAGAGCTCCTCTATATCGCATTTTATTTTCAGATAGTTTTCGATCATACGCCAGTAAAAACACACTTTTCGTTAGTAAGATCGGTTATTTCGAAAATCTAGCAACGTCAAGTTATAATATAATCTTGGTCTTTATGATTCATAGTGCAACTTGAGAATGCATTTTTCCATGCGACCTTTTTTTTCGTCTTTTTGCGTTAGTCAATATTTACATTATTAGCATTTATTTTTAATTATTATCGTGTTATCTTGTACAATGATGCTTTCGTGCGTAGAGGCTCTGCTGTGCACTTAAAATTCCTGATTACACTGTTTTCCGAATGACTGCTTTGAAATTCGCAATTAAATGTATGAAAATATATTAAAATGTTTGATATCATAAAGATATGAAAAAAATTTTCAGCAATTTATGGCCACTGACAATCTCATCATAGATCAGTGCTGCCTAACCTTCGTGTAGCAGCCACTTACATACAAGCTCATCATTTTCCTATAAAGAATAATTGTGCACAGACAGATCTTGTGCTTGAATATTTTCTGAACTTATCAGAAAAAAACCTTGAGAAAATGTTAGTCCGGTACATTTCTTATCTTTTTCGCATGATTTGGAGCAGCAACAAATGTATGAGAGCAGCCAATAGGTTACCCCAATTGTATGGTAACCAATTATTTCATTTGATTGTAACCGATGAGATAGTAAAAACAATGTGATATAAGGATGGGGAACAGTTAAGAATGGGGAACAGTTCTGCATTGCCATCCCGGTGAGCTTGACTTGCCCCCACAGAGGGACCGGCGCGTGGCAACTACACGGTAGCTCACGGTAAAGGCCCGGGCCGCACCATCACCAAGCAGGACCTGGGTCACTTCCTCGTCACCTGCTTCGATGACCCAGCCAACTACCGCCAGATGTGCGGGCTCTGCGATGCGCCGCAGTAAACACCGAGTTCAGATATGCAAGGCAGCTGGGAGCGTCAACGTCCTTCGCAGGGCATTTGGTTTGCGGAGATGCATTCGAGCATCTCCCTAGATCACAGAGGCGTGAAGCTTCTTTCTGATTCGGACAGAAAATTGCAGAATGACAATTTATGGGGTATTCGTGAATCTCGAGTAAGCATTTATGGACCTTATGGATCATGTGGCGTTTATTTTGAGCTTATTTATGCGAAACTTATTAAAGCAGAGTTTGAGGTCTATCCCTTGGCTTGAGGTAGACACCTAATGAGAAACCTCTATTTATCATCGTCCGGCTTGTTTAAAGAGAAATATTTTAATATGAGTTCAAGGGTCTAGAGTAGATTCTAAATTCATATCTCAATATTAAATGTGAAAGAATAATGCGCCTCAACGCTCGTCAACGGAGTCTCAAAAATTAATGTACAATTTTGGAATATTTTTCACCTTTTCTTCAGGGTTGGCTCTAGTTGATTCCTGCTATGTTTTGGTGCGGCAATTTTTTATTCTACTCTTACACTAGTTTATGAAAGGGATTTTCACGTATTTATTGGGTGCGTAGTGAGTAGTTGGACTGTTAGCAGGTCAGGGAGTAGTGTTTTGGTGTTGTGGTACAGTATTTCGTTATTAGAGCATCTGCGCTCAAGCTTCTGCTTGATTTGCCTTCAATCGTTATACTCTCCCGTTAGCTGTCCTTTCGTTATTAATATGCGTGCCACAACTAGTAATTGATCGCAAGATTCTCAATAAATTCACCAACATTATGCCTACAAATATTTTTCTAATAAGATAACTCTATTTTTGATACTCTAATTTTTCAAGAATTATTTATTCTTAACACGTCCGGGTTTGTTGTATCTGACCAGAATTTTTTAAACTCTAGTATACGTGTTCATGTTTTGTATATTTCATGCTTACACTCATTAATTCGAGTTCTGGGTTCCGTCGTACAGGCGATCCTTCTAATTTGGACACTTTTCTGCGCACATTTTCAGATGCGAAATGTAACGGAAATGCGTGTCCCAATTTGCTGTTTTAGGCCCTCCAGATGTGTGCTGAAGTGAGCTGTATCTGAGGGTATCTGAACTGCAATGCGCAGCTAGACACGATAATGGCGGTACTGGTACAAATTTAGCATCACCCCCTCAGAGGTGAGCTGACCGTCTATCACAGTGAGCGTCGTCGTTCATTGAACGAGGCGTTCGTCGAGATGCCTACATCAGATTTACCAGCGCTGAGTGTAGCAATATATTGAGGTTTTTGTTTTTACAAAAATGAAATTTGATTTACATTTTTCCTCTCCTCGTGTCCGAGAGACAGCCGACAACGAGAGATTTAATTGCAAAATTTTAACGGTGACGTTGGTTACTAATGGGACGGAGAGATTAGCGTGAAAATTTTGAACTCTATCCCATTCGATTTACAAAATATTACATTCTTAAATTAAATTAAATGCTTAGACAAAAAGAGACACAAAAGAAAATGAGAGCCTTTTAATTGATTGACACTTCTGTCAAGTTTAAAAGCTTAAACTCGTTTACTTGGTCGCTATTGTAAATTAAAGATGATAGTTCTCAAGTAGGACTAAACGTCTTTGTTTACGTGCCTGTAACGGAACTCAATGTTCAATGTTGCAAAACTGTATTGCTATGCATATTCTCTTTGCCTTAAATATAATACGCTTTTCTCAATGTTTTTATTTCTCCTTACCCTGTCTTACGCTCCTTGTGTGAACTTCAGTGAGAGTAAAGGATGTTTTTTAAATGAAAATAATTTTGTGCCTCTGAACAAAACTCGTGAGAAATTTGCTGAAACTTTCATCAGCTTACATAGACATAAAAACTATCTTGCTTTGAAAATTTCAGGCTAAGAAAAAATGTTTTACCCAACGTGTGCACATTGATTACTCAAAAACAATTAATCGTTGGGAAATTGGCCTAGTCTCATTGGTTTCCCGCAGCAAGCTTTTTAGTGTCCACCATTTAATTTATGCGCAATAGTGCTCAGAGTGATGACCATTTCTTTCTGACTTTCGTAAGATACAAGTTTCCCAAATTAATGCACGTTGTACTTAACACGTTTCTTGCGGTACGACCCGTCGATTTGTAGTTTGAGAAATTTCAGCAATCTTTTAGAATTAATGTTATTTAATGGATCCTGTTAATGTTTGGCATTTACAAAATTGCTAACAACTTATGACTTCAAATTGAGTTGAATATTGAACTTCAGTCTAAGCCAACGCGGTCAACTTGTAGAAGATATGCAACAACTAACAGATTTTGCCCATGGAGGATGGTGTCTGAGTTTGCAGGACAGCGCTCCATGCCACAGACCTGCTTGTGAGATAAACCATCTGATGAGCTACAGTATTTAGGGAGCGTGCGATGGCAGCAGGGTGGGCAAACAGTGCACTACCCGCATAGAAGCCCCAACTTGACGCTCTATTATTTCTTCCTCTGCGTGGCTTCTTGTAAGACCGTGTACCCAAGATGCCTGCTACGAACCTGCAAATTATCCGAGCCGAGACCGAATAACAATAAAGGCCAACATTCGTAAAAAATAATCCTAAGCTAATCAGCACTGTAATGAGGGAAGTAAAAGATGCCATAAAAGTTTCGACAAGAATGGCGATCACATGCAGTGAGTTATTAAACTGAAACTGAAGGGTTTTGGCTGAAATTTCGCTCATAAATTAGCTGTGGAAATAGGCAGTATCTTAATAAATTATCCTTGTAAGTGAGTAGTATCTGTTCGTCTTTTTATATCCTAAAGTTTATCGTGGCAAAGAATTTTAAAAACTTATCTTGCGCAAGTCAGGCAGAACTGGTTCTCACTGTGAACACCAGAGCACCTGAATCAAATGGCCAAATAAAAGTTGGGAGCTGATAACAAATATGTAACAATTAAGACGAAGCTCATCTCCGTATGATTGATGATAGCATTCAATATGCATGCTAAAACTATGAAATATTTTTTTGTCCACCCTTTATGAAATGAAAGCTTGTTACACGTTAATTTTCTACAAAGCCAAAACCGCAACCAATTTGTGTGTGTTTAGGAATATGTGGTATAAAAAAGATGGCATAGAAAAGGCATTCTTAAATAAATTCTCAAAACTAATGTTTTTAACATTGAAAACTATGGAATAAATTGAAAATTAGTGTTAAATTAGCAATGTTCTAAGTTAATGTTCAGTCATAAATGGATCAAGTAATTTTTTCTGAAAAGTTAAAGTGTCTTCAAAGTTGTGCTCTTATTTTTTAATACCTCTCTACTGCAATATAACTGGCCAACTCGCTCTTTTTCTTCCCTACTAGTTATTTTCCTAAATTAACGGTGGTTAAATAATTACAATAATAATATTTCCCTAACTTCAAAATATTTTTCAGTTAAATCGTAATGATTCTCATACAGCATCTTTTCGTTCGGTTTCAAAAGAGTTATAATTATGAACATGCTCAATAACATTCCAGTTTTCTGCTCCGTTCAACAAGGAATGGCAGAGCGAGGAGTAGAGCTTTGATTAAAGCCATTTTATGTAGGAAAAGAAGACAAGTTTCTGCAAATGTGTTTCAATTTCAAAGAGCCATCCTCAACAAAATTTGTGCTGGAACGAGGAGGGATCCGCGTAACGCGAATTCAATAAGTGACAGAGAAAAAACTAAATGAAAATATTAAACAATTTGGAAGGTAATTAGCTGACTGGGCCTGATTTAGCTGAGGTTAACGTAGTGAGATAAAAAGGTGGTCCATAATTCGAAGGACAACAGAATTGGAAATTGAGGTTAAAACATTGAACTGATCTTGTTTCAAAGTAGCATTGCACTTTTCATCATTGTAGTAGATGGTTGACTGAGGTACGATAAACAAAATAAATCAGCATAACTCGTGTACCGAAATTCCGTTGAGGCGGGAAGGACGGATTTTACTAAATTATGTACACGAGTTGTACAGAACTAGTCCACCCTCTTTATTTGAAATTAGAGAGAAGGCGAAATGAAAGAAAACCGTAACAAATAAAAAAATTCAATCGCTCGCGAGTTGATGAGACCGAGAGTTGATGAGCCCGTCAAAAATGTATAATGTGTTCGGCAAATTACATGACACACGTTCCTATTTCCTAAGAATTCACGGGATATTCATTCCTACTCGAACCTGATGAATTAATACACTGGAAATTGTGGAGTTGTATCACAGATACGCTCATCACACTGCTGGCTGGCTTCGGACAGACAGACGGGGCTCATATTATAGTATAGATTATTTTTATATCGTTATACTGGAAAGGTAATGCGGCTAAACTATTTTAATAGAAAAACAGACAGATCTTTCTTGATTTCTTAGATTTTAAATGGATACATTAATGGATTATTCATCATTAATTAATTACAAAATTTATGCGCCTACAGCAATCGGCACAGATGGAGTATTATCAAATTTTCGATTATTAACATTTTTAACTGCTTTCTAAAAACCCTGAGAGGAAAATATTTGAGTGAAAGAACTTCAAAAAATAAAAGTTTTGTCGGAGGTTTGTGAAGTTGGAGCACGCCGCAAATTCCCTGAACATTTAAGTTTTGATACTATTATTTCTAAATCAAAATTGTTTAGAAACTGAAAAACTTGAACCAAGACCGGTGAAATTACCATTGCATGAAACCGAGATACGGAAACATTTCAGTTACTTGGTAGTGTTGTAACCTAGGAATGGAATGCTATTTTATTCCTCAGTCTCCATCATGAAAGAAATATTTGTGTGATTTGATGTAACCAATCAAGAAAATGGGAGCGATGAGACTAGTCCTAAAACAATGAAAAGTATCATTTACGTATCGTTTGTGTAAAGCCGATTTAAATTTTCTGCTCTTGAAAAAGGATACAAATATTACCAAAAGTAGGCTCAAGTGGAACATTCATGCCCACCCGTGTGAGCGTTTATATGAATTTGTTGTCAATAATTAAAAAGGTTTTCAGAGTCTTTATGCAGCATTTTCTGCTGTTAGTATATCTCTATTAAATAGTTTTTTAGCTGATGAAGACATCATTTTGTGTAGATTTTTTGTGATAAAGACATCATTCTCCTCGCTCTGGTATTCATAGTTTCAAATAACTTTAAGATGCAGCACAATGATGGTTTCACTCCGAAGAAGCCTGTAAATATTTCACACATTTGACCCATACGAGGGATTATGGTCTATTTCGTTCCTTTTCCGACGCGAAGAAATACCGAGCTCGCAGTGCGCGATCTCGAACTCTGAACCATTCACACGAAAAGCGAGCGTTCTTAGCCACTAAGGCAAGGTGATGAGGGAATAGTGTGAATGTAAATACTTGGTGTGGTGTGTAAATGCTGGAAATTCAGTGAAGAACACATTAAACAAACTGCCTGAGATATTATTCTTTGGTACGGGAAAACAACAATCATAGTCAAATTTTTTCAGAGATTCACCAAAAAGGCTTAGATTTCTTGGAGAAGACTTAAAAACGATTTTTAAAAATGAACGTTTTGGTCTCAAAGGTCAGTTTCGGGAACAACACAAAAGCGTGCATGACCACTTGATGAAAATGAATAAATCTATTATAATACTGGCTAAGCAATTTGCAACAGGAATCGTGATTCAGTTTCACTGGAAATTAGTATGAGAAAAGGAGGTCTAAAACACGGAGCTCTGTTTCACTAGAGGTAGTAGCAATTATTTGGGAATCATCTAAAGTAAGCGAACTGGTAGGTCACACTTCTGCGTGAGAACGCACAACAGATTGTAAAGGAGATGCAAGAGGAAAATTAGTTAGGAAGTTCCTTCCTGCTTGCCCTGCATCACGAATACGGAAGGCGCTGTCGAGGACCCTATGTATACTTAGACTTAAAAAGTGCGTAACAATATTTGTACACAATTGACGAGAGCATACCCTTAGATATGGTACTTGCACGATTAAGGGGGTCCTCCGGGGCCCCTTTTCTCTCCGATGGTCATTTTTCATTTTATTGTTGGAAAAGAACCCTTAGGTAGTGGACTATTCGGTCCTAAAATTTTATGGTGCTACGGACAATAGATACAATAGATCCCCCCCAGGGGGGGGGGGGGGGTAAGGGGACCAAAATCTTAAATTTTTGAGCTCATTTCGACCCCTTATAAAAAGAAAACAAAAGAAAAAATACAAAATTTGCGAATGTACTGTTGTTAGATATGTTCCAAGGATTCTAAAACTGTCTTTCTTTTTGTTCTAGCCTGAAAACTCAATGAGTTCTATTCTTTTGAAATGTCAATACCAGTGGACTAAAAACCAATATGTCAAATTTTTTCAAAAACTAAGACCTGAATCAAAAAAATGTATAGAAGAAATTGTGTTTCTTTTTAAAAGTTACATATAATAGTCAAGTTTCATAAGAATCAAACTGAAAACAAAAAATTTCATAATTTTTATGATATAAGTAAAAATTTTTTTAATTTTTTCCTTTTTTGGAAATTACAATTCACAGTGTGAATATGATGTTATGCATGGAGATAATCGAAATAAAAATGAAAACAGCATTCAATTGCGTAAATTTTCCATTATATCACACTAAAACAAAAAATTTAGTTTTTGGCCTATACTGTAAAGTTACTTACTTTCAAAATTCAAAAGAATAGAAGTCATTGAGTTTTTATGCTAGGAAGAAAAAAAAGACAGTTTTGGAATCCTTGGAACATTTCTTACAAAGTTATTTTCCCCTTTTTTCCATTTTTACATTTCATTTTTTTTATAATGGTTCAAATCCAAAAATTTCGTTTTCTTTATTCATTGGTAAATTTTCGCGTATAAAAAAAAAAAAAAAAAGCAAAATCCCCGAATATATCTTTGTTAGAAATGTTTCAAGGATTCCAAAACTGTCTTTGAATTTGTTCTAGCATAAAAACTCAATGACTTCTATTCTTTTGAAATATGCATAAAAATGACCCAAAAAACCTATTTTTCAAATTTTTCGGAAAAACTAAGGCCTAAATCAAAAAATTTCAAGTTTAAATATGTTTGTCTTGCAAAACTACATATACTCACCAAGTTTCAGACCAATCGGATCAAAAAAATTTTCAATCCGGAGGACCCCCCTTAAAGAGGAACTGAATTTGTAGTTGGGGGCCATTGTAATTTCAAAATTAATACGCGTGAAATAATTGGATAGAAGCAAGAGCAAGTCTTTCTCTAGTTTTTCAGATTGGTATCTAAAATACGGCATCACTGAAAATTTTATTTCGAACAGTTGATGTGAATTGACGATTATCAATACTATATAATAAAACGCTAGGTGTCCCCATAAATTTTAAAATAAATAAATACATTTTTTTGTGCGTAATTTCTCCTAAGTTATTACAATGGGAATCTCGTTAAACTCATTAAATTGGTTGGCTTGTCTCTCCTTCACGCTTTTAAATGATGCTTCATGACCGTATCTGTGATACAAATATCATCAGTGCACAAGTACATGAATATTTTAATCGTGAGTACTATTGGTATGGATATATTTCTTTGTCATCCACGTATGAAAGATTTGTCGAAAGAAAATATAGAATCCCGTCATTTTTTACGGGTCGTGTTCACTAGTATTGTAGAATTGCCGTAAAAAATTAATTTCAATGTGAAAGGAGGAAAAATTAAAGAAGGATTTTTGGAACTGAGCGGACACAATTTTGATATCATTTATTTTACGGTGGAAGTTACAAAAGCAGCCAAAACTTACACCTGACCCAGTACGCCTGTACGTGAATCTTTTCTTACGAAAAATCGGTCTTTGAAAGTAGTTATTCTGACGAGTGATGTCTAAAATCCAGCAACGAGATGTGATTTTATTTTTTTTCTGTGCTAAATTCTATACGCGGGTATTTGGTATTAGGCTGTCGTGCTAGCTATCGCAAAAGAATATGAAAGTATCATCAATGTTATGTTTATACAAATACTGGCTTACATACTACATAGTGGACAATTCTAACCATTCTGAATTTTAGAAGGATATAAAAATATTTGCAGAGGTCGGTTCCAAGGGAGAGCTTGGATATTCTTAATTTATGTAAATTTTGATAAAAAGTGTTATTGAAGATAAAAAATAATTTAAAATAAAAAAACTGCGACTGATTTTCGAACAGTAGCCGGGTTGAATCAATAACAGAACCTGCATGAGCAAGAAGGCCACCTAAAGTACTTCAATGTTCTCGAGCAGCGAGCTATCAGTTAATAAATCTTCTTTAAAAGATACCATAAATTTATTTTCATCATTATCAGGAAAAACTGCAAAATCAATAAAACTTTACCAACTTTTTGCCGTGTATGGAGTACAGTAAGAGGAGTTAGAACTAGAACTGAAGAGTTTCTCCTTTCACTGATCTGAAGAGATTGACTGCAACAATTAGCCTAAACGGGAAGTTTACGGTAAAATTTGATTCATGGATAAGTACGTTAAAACACCAGAGTTACTTCCCTTCACATGGACGAATTACACTAACATTATCAAAATCAGTTTGCTCACAGGATGAACAATGGTTCTCAAGATGTGTAACTTAACATCGCAGAAAAATATTCAGAGATATTGACTAAAAAATATTACACTTACTGAAACCTGATTTCATTTCTCCAAAGCGTTTGCCAGTGTTAAGCATATGAGGCTTTTGGTGAAATTCTTGAACCTATGAATATGTCTAAGCCTAGATTAGGAAGGTTCCTGACAAGTTCTTTGCGGAAACGTAAACTATCACGCTTTCCAAAAGTATGAACTACAAAGTTCGGGATAAATTTAACAGTTTATCGGGAAAAAGAAAAATCGCTTGGTATCTACAAAATTTAATTTATTTCAAATAAATTCAATACGCTAGGAAATTAAGCTATTATTGAAGAGTTTTACTCAAAATAACCGCCAATAGCGGGTATTGCAGCCTCAATCCGGGCCCGGAACATGGAGTAAGCTGATTTTACACTTTCTTTTAGAAGACCTTCAAAAACCACTCAATTCTATCGATTAAATGGTCTCCTGAAGTACTGGCACGGCGATTGGTATTTTTATCCACTGCTCCTCGTATATAATAATCCATCGGGTTGAAGATCAGGGGAGTTTGGAGGCCAAACATTGGGATTTGAGTGAATTACATCACCCTCTGAGGGTACGGATCCGAAAAACCATGACAATTTAGAGAAATTCAGTCCCCTCGTAGCCTCGTAGTCTCCATTGCAATTCTCCAGTTCGTGCCAGATTGTTTTTACAGTGTTCAGGGAGCATTGAGCAGCGGCCATAATCTCCTTATTTTGATAGCCGGCGCAAATCATCATGATTCAAGATATTCTCTTCCATGATTTAGGTAGCTTTCAGTCATCCATTCTCGCTGTCATTGTGTATATGAATGAAAGAGGGCTTAAACTTTAAACTCAAGCACAGTTGGTATGCATAACTTTAAAAAATCTAGAAAAAATAAAATGTTATTCAGACGAATTTATCCCGAACATCCTGTATCTTTGTGGAAGAGTGAACTATCTTTCCAACGGTCCCAACTCCTCAAGAAATGAAAAACTGTTTCACACTTAATTTATAACCAATAAAACAGTGAAGACTTAACTATGAATAAAATAGGAGGCTAAACAGCGAATATTGGAGAAGCAGGCCAGGTGAGTACAGGGGGTGATGGCTGCAAATGGGCGAGTGCGACTACAAACTTCACGAGCGACGAGGTTATGAGGGAGCAAACCAGACAACAGAAAGAAACTCAAGCACGGCTCCACTGGACCAGGGAGGACGTTCAGCCTGCACGTAAAACACCAATACAGCATTGTCAGCGAGACGCTTTTGTCAGGAAGAGAACAAGAGGGCGAGGGAAAGTTAAGAGTGGCTACGGTTCATCGGTGAAACAGCAGAAAAAGACAGACAGAAAAACAGTTCATTTCCAATGAAGCTGATACAAAAAGCTAATTCTTGGTTTTTAAAATATTTTAAAGTAAGGATCCTTAGCTGATACACACACATGAGTATCGTAATACCCATGTCATTAGTCGAAATAAATGATTAAATTGATACTCACATTTGAGTATCGTAATACCCAATAGCTGTGTTACTAGTCAAAACAAATGATTGAGGGTGATGTATTCCTACTGTCGCTTAATCTAGGTTTGATAGTATATGTAACTACAATTAGAAAAGAAGATTTAATTTCAGTGGCAATGCAGTGCTTAAAACACTTTTTCAGTGCACACTCACATCGAAATACGAGCTCAGGGACTTGCGGTATTAGGAATTATTTTTGAAAGTTAAACGGGTAGATTAAAATAATTCCACGTCTAAAGCAACGAGGTTTACATTCAGAACTACATTTTCACTTTTACGTAACAACTAGTTAGCCAATCATGGGACTCGGAGAAAAAGTTTTTTCTCATGCCACGAATTTATAACATTTCCATGCTAGTGTGCGTGTGGCACCAACGAGTCTAACCGGGTCAGAAACATGAAAAGGATTGTCCTACAACGGCAACCAAGACATGTACAACATAATTGGAGTAATGCGTGAAATTAACCACCTAGATAAGGCTGTCACAATGTACTCAAGTATACAGGCAGAGGTTAGAGATCACAAAGGAGACTGTAGCGTTTACTGGTAGCGATGTAGTACAGGTGGGGACGCGAACCAAATGCGCGGGCCCTAAAGAGCTCACCGCTTATAAGACCTCTGAGGTGCTTAGGGTAGGGGGGCGTGCTCGCTCGCACATATCCCCATACTGGCCACCAATATACAGGCAGAGGTTAGAGATCACAAAGGAGACTGTATCGTTTACTGGTAGCGGTGTAGTACAGGTGGGGACGCGAACCAAATGCGCGGGCCCTAAAGAGCTCACCGCTTATAGGACCTCTGAGGTGCTTAGGGTAGGGGGGCGTGCTCGCTCGCACACAAGAGCGTAAGAAACGATTTGATAAATTACACCCCACAAGGCTAAAAAGGACATTTAGGACATGAATAAGAGAAGAAAACATTAATGTCCTATAAGGTTAACACATTAGAAAAAGTTATAACATTTTATGAAATATCATAATGCAAATGTCATTCATTGATAAACATACATAAGTGCCATAACGATTCAGTTCAATGCTTGTACAAAGACGGAGAGAAAAAAACATAAAAATGCATCCTTTAGCTGGGCACAAGATCAGCAGAGCTTGCAATAGGAGTCAGTTGTTTATTTCAATTTTTAAGTAGGCCTAGTTTATTTTTCATCACTCACGTCCTCTCTCGGGAGCGCCTGTGTAGAGAAGTTAGCTGAGAGGAAGACTGGCTTCTTGATTGAGTGTCGCTTTATTAACTGGGCCAACCGAGTCATTGAAATTTTACCCTGCGATAGCGTCACCTCAACTTACTTTTACTTTGTTCATTCGAAATAATCTGAGCGGAGACAGAGTTTAAACATTGTAGAAATAAATGTGCTCAGAACTGTTCACCATTGTCGAACCCTCTTCTAAGTGTAGAAATATATTTGAAGTCTTTCGTAGTGCATGTATTCCTTAAGAATTTTCGACAGATTTATTGTCACTATTTTCTAATATTATATCAGGTGCAAAGTTGTCGTTCAGAGTTTGTTGTATTTAGCAGCGATACTTGTCTGCTGCGTCCAAGGAGCTTTAATGGAATGGAGGCGGCATCAGCGCTCTAAAGTGAAGCCAATTTTTGGTAGCTGTAGGGTATACGGGCACCAGTGCTTCCACTCCTAGGGTAATTACCTTAGTCTAGGGTAATCAGACCCCTCCTAGGGTACAGTCTAGGGTAGAGGAAAAAAATGCAAAATCTAGGGTAAAATCTATACTTCAAATCAAGTTTACAAAAATCTTGAAAAAACATAGAAGATTGACAATAACTTCAGTTGGATAACCCAAATGAGAATTCATTTGGCAGAAGACATTAATTCAAAAGAAGAAAGTATCAACATTTGATTCATGAATAGAGCACAAGTTAACATGTTCCATACAGGTACTGAACAAGTTGCAGTTATTTTCGCAATGTGTGGCGTGTAGTTTCTTCACATGCTTGTGTACGGAGATTGCTGGGGCAGTGGAATGCACTCACACTAAGTTGAGTTGTCGTTTAGCGATACAACTCAGGCAAATGACGTGATAGCAAATGCATCAAACAGCAAGCTAACACGCGCTTATTTTGGGAGTTCTTAGATTACAATTTGGGGGAATTAAACACATTTAATACCTTGTTTCAGACTGACTTTCCGAATATCTTTAATCTGAGATCAAAATTTTATAGCATAATTAGGAGCTTTTGTTCAGATTTTATGCTTGTTGCTTTTGTGAAGAATGCGACCATTTCTTTGCTGAACCCATCCCATTCAACACTCACTAGTGCTTTAATGCCAGTAGGTGATAAATATATTGGAATGACAGCAACTGAAACGATACCAGAGATAACTGACAAAATGTCACGAGAGAAAGAGATTTTGTACTTAATTGTAGATGCTTCTGGTTGAAGCAGTTTCACAAATCCAAAAAAGGTTTTTCATCGGGGTTCCTGTACATGACATCGTACTCTGATCGCGCCGGGCCATAAATTGGTGGGCAGCTGAAACCCCCTATGGGGTTTGGCTGCCCAATGAGCTCGGACAATAATTATTCGGGACTAAGATGTTATAATCCAGAGATGTGACACCTAAACAGAGCTCATGGTGGATATTGCCGTAATGACGGTTTTGATGCCCACAGTAATAACGATTACATAATACTCTGCTGTGGTGGTATGAAGGTTGTTGTTGAAGTTGTGTCTTTCGGTGCGGTGTGGTGGTCTTGGTTGCTGAGCCACTGGCGGGCATATGTTTGCTGCCTCTTGTGCTACTCTAGGTTGCAACATTGAAGTAACGTGACCTGTTAACAGTCAGTGTAATAATCTATCACTTGCAAGCACAACCTCGTAAATAAAACCACCCGGAAAAAGTGCAAAATCCAAACACTAGAATGAGACGCGTACGGTGTAACAATTAATAATCTTCTAAAATTTTGGAGGACACGTGTTGTACAGTAACTTTGGCAAATTCGCCAAAGCGATAGCTAAATAGTCTATAATCGAAGCTGTAGTTAAATAAGTTTATTATTATTATCTGATCTACGTAATGCTTCAACTAGGGGATCCCGGGTTCCCGGAAATTTCCCGGTCTGGGAATTCCCGGGAATCTGAATAGTATATATTTTTCAATATATGGGCAAGAAAATAACTTAAAATTTCGCTGTTTAATATGATTCATCAGTTAAAGAGCACAAGATAGGACTTCAATGTAATAATAAAATTGCAATTTACATCACTACGCCAGTGTAGTCTATATTATCCCTCAATATAGTTCCACTATTGCATCAGAATATATTTTGTGGTTTAATTTTGCAGGAAATAAATAATAGACTGTAACAGATACGACGGCAACGGCCGATGTTGTAGAAACTGAAGTCTTTGTGCGGCGATATTATGTTAAAGATGCAACTGGAGAAAGTGTGAAGTATTTCAGATACTGATGATGAGTGTAGTAGTACTCGAAAGCTTTATTTTTAAACAAAGATGACTTCTTGAAAGATGTTTTTACCCTCCTTGATAATTCTGTTTTTAAGTGTGAAGTGTATAACGTGCGGCAAGAGTTTACTTTGCAAATGCTGGTCTAACAGAGGTTTGTAACGTCACCGAAAGAGTAAACACAACATACAGTATATAGTGAACCCTGAAACTGTAGACCCAGATACGTCAACTAGTAGCTCTGAAGACAGAATTCGCATTGGAACAAAGCGTCTTCATGCAAGGGAGAGCAGTAGGAAAAGCACTAAACCTAAGCAAACAGAAATAACAACTTTTGTTAAGGTACATAAAATTACTCCGGAAGAACAAGTGACCAAGCTAGTACCAGTTGATGGCGTGTTAGGAAATACAGTTTTAAACAGTGAATTCATTACAGAATCCTTCTCAGATAAAGGTTTTTCGCTTCCTAAATCGTCAAATACTGTGATGGGGGTGGGCAACAAATTACAATAGCATAAATGTAAAAATATGAAGAAGTCCCGGAATCCCGGGATTGTTTTCCTGTAATTCCGGAATTTATCGTTTTGTCCCGGGATTGCAAACCCTAGCTTCAACACAGACTCCAAAATCTTTGTCACATATATTAGACGAAATTCCTCGCATGAAAAAGTTTGTCGATTAGAAATGTCTTAGGGGAGAGTGGCGAAAGCATTACTTAGATAAACAATTGACACAAGACATGGCAGACGTTAATTAATTGGAAACCGTGTTTAGCCGTAAAAATATCAGTGGGCTACCATGTTGTCCAAATCTCAAATTTATAATTTCAATGTTGTTCCCCCTCCCATTTTCAAATGCTTTCGTTGAACGTTTCTTTAGTCAACTAAATTTGACAAAAATTTTCCAAAGAACCAGTTTGAAGAATGAAATCGTGCGTAGTTTGATCCATGTAGTGGATAACCCTGAAGAGTCTGGCTCCACGGCATCTAATTTTCCAAATAATCCTACTTTAATTATAATTAAGACTATTAATGAAGTGAAAAGTAATGCTACGCGTGCAGAATCTTCAGCGACGCCAATACCTGAGAAATATGAAACACGGAAAGCGTGATAGCGTTTTTATTATGTTGTGGATTGTAGTTTTGTATAATGTATTCCCAGAACTTTATTTTTTATGAGAGTAGTATAGCTTCCTGGAGATAAAAAATTATTCGTATTAAGTTAGGCTTTCTCTTTTTTTTGAAAAAAATTATCTAAGGCTATACTTAACACCACACTTCGAGTTCATTCATTTCGTATTTGTTTTGGATCGGTCAAAAAACTCAGTACCACGAGCCGAAAAAAAGATTACATAGGTCTGTTTATTCATCCAAAAATTTTTTGGCTAGTTCCTGTAACACTTATTATTAATGCATTGTGAGCACCAATTACGTAAACTTAGATTTCAATTTTGTCGACCACAGTGTTTTGTGTATTTGTTGAGTTGTTTATCGATCCACATTTGGAAATATCTTTTGAAATTTTATTGGAAGCATGTCATTTTATACACATTTCCCTGGTAAGGGTGTTCAGACCATTCATTTATTAATTAACGAATCCCCAGAAACTTCAAAAGTGTTATCAATATGACGTAATTGAGGAAAAAGCCAAACGCATTATGAAATTCTATACGGTAACTATATTTATGCCCTCATTGCCCTCATTTATGTTTTCTAGGGTAATGAAGAGCATTCTAGGGTAAAATACATGCCAGCCTAGGGTACAAAGTTTAATGAGCGTGGAAGGCCTGACGGGCACCAGTGCTTCCACTTTGGGGTAAAATACCCTATTTTAGGGTAATGAGGTGTTGTCTAGGGTAGAGTTTAGGGTAAAGCAAAATTCCATTATTTTTAGGGTAATTCGGCTACTGTCGGGGTAGCGCAGCAAAATTGAAGGGTAATTGCCTGTTTTCATTACCAATATCAAATTTGTTCTCAAGTACTACAATATACCATGTGTATGGTACATTGCGGAAGTACGCTACCAAAGCATTTATGAAAATGTTTAAGAAAAGTCATATTTGGAACAAACTTGCAATAACTCGCTATTAATTTAGTCTTTATTGCACACTACAATAAGCGGCAAATTGCTGTGCACATCGCTGCAGATCTATTAGAACTCAGATCTCTCTTCATTATTGTGTTGCCAGATTTTCTACATAAATAACACCTTGGTTAATTAAAAGTAATGACAATAATTAATGTGATATGCAACTTGATATAATGTTTGGAATTTTATATTCTCTAGCCTTACATAACTAACTCGTATATGTATCAAGATTTACACCAATACATCGGTCATCGTCGTTTACTGGAATTGGACATCTACATATATAACGTGTACAGAACAACACTGCCCTATCCAAGGGCAGATAGTTTAGTTTCAGTTGAGTGCAATTAACTGTGTCAGGTGCTGTCACGTGCAGTATTGAATCGTGACAAAATATTTGGTTACTTGCGTCTCAGTAAAATTGCTACTATTAAATAGATTATGTGAACGATGAAGCTGTTACACCACCCACGAAGGAAAGCCAAATTTTATTCTGTTAAGCCCTTTTCACGAAAAGGGAAGGAAGGATAGAGAAGCGAACAACTGTTTCGAGATTGGTTGGAAAATTTTCAGTCTTCTACCTCAACTAAAGATATGACACACTGTAGTACTGTATATGCTCAACTATTATTACATTTGGTAAAACTGAGATTAATCTTCATGCTAACAGTCAACGCCACAAAAATCTCTCAGTGCAGCGAAGGAAAACACAAACTATAACTTTGATCATTTTTTAACACGATCCAATTGACAAGTCAGGTATTAAAATTGAATTGCTGATATGTGCAAATCTTTCTGAGCATGATTTGCTTATTTCGTTAGTACTGAAATAAATGTTTTTTAAAAAAAGTAAGCTTAGGGAAACAAAGAGCTACAAACATTATTAGACGATGCTAGGGTAAACATCTACTAAGTGAACTTGCCGTTGTCCTTAATGAAGTTTATATTCTGTAATAATTATAATTGATGAAACAACTGATCGCAGCAAGGCTAAACAGCTCACAGTCATCGTCCAATAATGGAGTGAGAGCGCAAAATTAAGAGCTCCTCTGTTGATCTTGTTGAAAAAAAGGACTGTTTACTTCACATGAAAAACATTTCAGTGATAAAAATATTAAATTGAGCGACATTGTAGGGTTCTGTTCTGACACGACTAACGTTATGATGAGATCCAAACATTCTGCGGCATCTTTGTTAAAAATAAATTAATTTTCGACTTCATAGAAGAAATGTTGGCTTGGTGGAAATACAGATATTGGGATTGGAAAAAAGCTTTTGAGATAGAAATCGAGGTTTTTCTTCCGTTATTCTTGGCACTAGGGCTTACTAACGTTGGACTCCGATTCTTGGAGAAGCTACAAGAATTCGACGGTAGGCTTTTGGCTTTTTCGACAGGCTTCTGTCGAAAAATAATCCGGCCATGGCCGAAATTATTTTTACCAACGAGGCTCTTATTTATAATTCAATGGGGCTGACTTTGAGCCTTGAGCAACATTTGCTTCGCCTTGCTCAGCGTAAATTATATTTAAACTCAGTTAAATTCAAGCCAATTGAGTATATTGATTGCGAAAATTTTGGGAAAGTCATAATTCTTCATTCAGTGCATTATACTCTTTGCCCCGTTCTTTGCAATTGCACCTAGAATTAGGGTGTATTTGAACTTATTTCACATCTAAATTCCTCTAATTTCCTACGCAAAAATTGTAAAACTGTGTTTATGTTGTGTTCCATGAATAAATGTTTCGAATATTACATAGTCATTCATTTCCTCTCAATATGTCTTTGTTTCTCTCTGCTAGTCAGGAATAGATCGCCTGGCCTCATACTTTACGCTCATTGAACAGAGCTTGTAACTAGGTACTTACGAGTATACAAAGAAGATAAACTAGAGTGAAAGCAGTATAAAATGTTGCATGTATCGTGACACATGTGACTCCGTAAAGTCAGAGAATTTCATTTTCTCATTTCTGCATGACCCTGATGTTGAGTCATTTCTACTCATCGTGGAAGTATTGAATATTTTCATGTATTACCTGCAATGGGCTTATTTCACATTTTGGGGTAATTTATGCATTTTTAGGGTAATTTTGAACAAAGTTTTAGGGTAGGAACTTTCGCACTTGGGGAAGCCCTGACGGGCACACACACGGAAATGGGGCTCAGTCATGGAGCTAGGATATATGGAGGGAGCATAGCGCACTCCGATCGGGCTCAATTTGGCTGCAAAACCTGAAAGACTCGGGCACTCTCAATGCCCGACACGTCACAATTCTGAGCCAACCACAGACGCTTGGCCGAAGTTGGCTACCCACCTTCCCTACAACCCCACCTCATTTTCCAAAGCAAGATTAGTACCTCACCACAAGTCAGAGGGTGAGGTGTGCGTGCAAGTCGCTCTAATTTGTTATAATAAAGGGACTGTAATCTTTATAGTTTTAAACTCATAATGTATCTTTGCTAGTAATTTCGATATTATTAAGTGTCCTCAAGTGAGGAAACACAATTTATTATCTTTCGGAGTCTTAGAATCCCAAATTAATGATTGACGATTAACTCAACAGCTGGAAGAGCATTCAGCAAGCGTGTGCGCACTCTAGCGTAGCCAGTTGGTAACTGACGTCCATGATGACGTCACACTTGCGAGACGGCTATTGGTTACCACAAACATTGGAGAAATCTCAAAAACTGGTTCTCTTCACAGACGGCTATGCTCCCTCCATATGTACTCCCTCCACGGGCTCAGTCATGGAGCTAGGATATATGGAGGGAGCATAGCCGTCTGTGAAGAGAACCAGTTTTTGAGATTTCTCCTCTGTCTGTGGTAACCAATAGCTGTCTCGCAAGTGTGACGTCAGCACGGAAGCCAGTTACCTACTGACTACGTGAGAGTGCGGACACGCTCGCTGAATGCTCTTCCAGCTGTTGAGTTAATCTCTAATCATTAATTTGGGATTCTAAGACTCCGAAAGAAAATAAATTGGTTTCCTCGCTTGAGGACACTTAATAATATCAAAATTTCTAGCAAAGGTACATTAAGAGTTGAAAACTATGAAGATTACAGGCCCTTGATTATAACAAATTGGAGCGACTTGCACGCACACCTCACCCTATGACTTGTGGTGTGGTACTAATCTTGCTTCGGAAAATGGGAGGGGAGTGGTAGAGGAGGTGGGAGGAGCCAACTTCAGCCAAGCGTCTGTGGTTGGCTCAGAATTGTGACGTGTCGGGCATTCACACTGCCCGAGTCTCTCAACTTTTGCAGCCAAATTGAGCCCGATCGGAGTGCGCTATGCTCCCTCCATATATCCTAGCTCCATAGGCTCAGTGCGTGTCAGACACTCAGCGTGACAGGACGCCGCTTATCCACGCTGCGGTCAAGGACGAGTTTTTTCAATATGAGTTTCTTTATCATTCAGCGAGGACGCAATTGAAATATATGCCTAAGAAAAAAATGTATAGCACAGAGTAGCGCAAGTCTGCCATTTAACAGCGCGGTCTTCAGTCGCTGATGATGGAGGTGGTGCTACCCAAGGAAGTTGGATACATGGAACCGGCATCGCTATCTTTTGCCAGTCAAGCAAGTGAAGCCACTTCTGCCGTCCCAAGCCCCGCCCACCCGGCATTAGGTCCCTGTGTGGAGGTGGTGTCGCAGTGGAGGGGTAGCACCACCTCCATCATCAGCGACTGAAGACCGTGCTGTTAAATGGCAGACTTGCGCTACTCTGTGCTATACGTTTTTTTCTTAGGCATATATTTCAATTGCGTCCTCGCTGAATGATAAAGAAACTCATATTGAGGAAACTCGTCCTTGACCGCAGCGTGGATAGCGGCACCCTGTCACGCTGAGTGTCTGACACGCACTGAGCCCCATCTCCGTGTGTGTGCCCGTATACCCTACAGCTACCGAAAATTGGCTTCACTTTAGAGCGCTGATGCCGCCTCCATTCTTAAACCTCCTTGGTGCTACCCCTCCACTGCAACACCACCTCCACACTGGGCCCCAATGCCGGGTGGGCGGGGCTTGGGTCGGCAAAAGTGGCTTCACTCGCTTGACTGGCAAAAGATAGCGATGCCGCCTCCATTCCATTAAAGCTCCTTGGCTGCATCAGTCTCCTCTCAGTACCTCGAAATCACAGCTGATATGCCGAAGTTCTGTGTATTCAGGGTACACTGCACGAAGTTTTTCCATTGCTTCCGTTGTAGTAAGTCTTTTTCGGAACTCGCATGGTAAAGAAGCGACAAATACGTAGCCATGTTATGGTTGTATTCTGTTGAGGGTTATAATCACTTACACAACTATAAATAACATATTATCAGCGGAGAGAGGTATTCAGTCTTTTTAAGTAGTTCTTTTACATTAAGTAAACTTCGATGCTAGATCGACCAGTTTATATTTCATTACAAGAGAAAACGAAACTACTTTACGAGAACTATTTTATTCGGGTACCTAGCGATCAATGCACCCAACGGTTATCTGCATAGTTTTATTTTTTAGTTAGTGAGCAACTTAGCCATGCTCCAACGCTCTCTAATGTGTTCATTGCCATTCCGTTTCATTCATTTAGTTCAAAGGCAGGGGAGACTGGATTTGTTCAGGATGAAGGAAGGGGATTTTCGAAGCGACTAGAAGTTATAAAAAAAATGAAGCAAGAACTTCTACTAAGTTGCAGCTCAGCAGTCAGCACGTCTGAGTAGCTGGTAATTAATTACAGCAAAGCAAGAGCAAATATTATTCAGAGGTAAATAATAGTTTCATGCAAATTTCTGATCATTATATTCGCTATTAAAAACTACATTATGTTATAGCTTTATACAGCGTACTTAAAAAATAAATCTATGTCCAAACACTTAAGAATAACCGCTAGTGGGAAAAGGATAACTCTCTCGATGAACGTGTAAAAAATTTCTAGGGTACGAACATAGGGAATGAATTTTATCTAGTCCAGGGTTCTAAAAATATCATACAAGACCAATCAATAAGACCAAGTTGTATCCGTTGAAGCAACGAGACCAACAATCGTAAGTGAGCTCTTGAAAACAAAACCAACAAAAGTGATTTCTATAACACAATGTAACATTGTCAACGAATATTCGTAAAAGAAGTATCTCTTGACGTAACAAGAACAATCAATAGTGGCCAGTTCTATGCACTGATGCAACAAGGTTAGCAAGTTTTAAATAGGCTCGGTCGGCACTTGAAGTGCTGTTTTCAAAGAATAAGATCCCAGTATAAAGCATGTAAATATGAGGTCGCTAAAGTAACAAGTTGATTCCTGGCACGCAAGAAAAGCCTACAAATTTGCGAAAGAAATCAAACCATTATGTTTCCGTAACTAATGGAAGTGAACATTGATGAATTTTCTATTGATTTCAATTGTTAAACTGATTCAGATAAACTGGAGAGAGCTCTCGTCAGCGTTCCGCTAACACCAACGAGCATTTACTGCACTTGGTCGGGAAAGGCTTGGTTATGTCAAGACTTCAGCTCCACTCTAACGGGTAAGTAATGGTTAAGCGCACACTGATAGTATGCAATGTCATGAACATATCCCTAATAGGTGTTCAAGATACACAGACAAAGGAATCACTCCGTTTGCGTTAATTTAAATCCACATGACTTTTTGATTATGGAAAATTTACCAAAGAAAATTTCGCCAGCGTTTTATTCAGAAGTGACTGCACACGGTAAGCTGACGAAAAAACTAAACGGCGTCCCCCTTATGTTCAATGGCGTTGGGAAGAATGGCCTGGCATGTTACGTTTATTAGTACTGCATCTATTAAAAAACATGACACGACATTGATGACATTCTTTCTGCGCAAAAACCGTAATGAGTCATTATGATAGTAAAATTTGAGAAACCGGTCAAAGTCGAGATGCACTGAGATAGAGTTTATTAAATGCTATCATATTATTAAATGAGAGATTTCTTTAAAAATAATACGAGTTCAGAAATTGTAACTCATATCATTGTAACGCTACTGGTTTGTACGTAGTGTCAAAAATAAATATTGTTGGAAACAAAACCTGAATTTTCAAATTGTTTCAGCAGAGTATTATTCTCCAAAGCTTCTGATTCTTTGGTATTATAAATATAACTACGACTTAGTACGAGAGCGACTACTATACGCTATTTACAGTTATCACATCCATTTTCAACAATGCCTTATAGTTTACCTGGCCTCATGAACGATACTAGCTTCCAGCACCTGCGATGAAAGTGAAAAATTTAAACAGTGTTTCGAATATAAGAAAGAAATGAATTGTCTACTCTCTCAAGTAGTATAATATCTCGCATTGTAAATGCACTAAAATTATTACTGACTGAAAACCTGAATTTGAATGGTAATTTCTAAAATAAATTTAAACAAATGAAATATGCCTCCTTTTCTTAACACTTCTCACGGTGCCATGTGACAAGGACCCGTTAACACGCGACAAAGCTGGTGCAGGTGGAGACGGTTGAGCTACATTGTTGTAACGAGGTGAGCTTTGTGGTTGCTGCTGAGAAAAATAAGGTTTATCATCAGTTCTGTACTGCGGGGGAGGAGGCAAGTAGCGAAATGAACAGAATTGAGGATTGAGATTCCGACGTGGTGGTATCGGAGACCCTCGAGCTTGAGAAGTCCGAGGTCGAAAACCTCCCTCCTCTTCACTGGTGTAATCGTTTGGCTGCGATGATGCTGTAGAAAGCTGGGCTGAGGTGTTCGTTGGAGGAGTTGAAGGCACATTTTTTACAGGCGATGGAAGAGGCAGGGAAGATATATTCGTGTTCTTAAAGGATGAACTTTTGGCTCTAGGAGAATAGTTTACAGGTAAAGGCAGAGGAGAGCAGTCTCGCTGCGGTACAGCTGGAAGATCAGTAGCTGCTGAAGATGACGAAGATGGAGGCAAGCCATCAGTGGTCGAGTCGCTGGTGGTCTCAGATAAGTCTCTGTACTTGTAATCATCGTGAGGCTGTACATCAGATGGACGAGATGACCCAGAGGAGTTAGATCCTGTTGTTGCATCTCTCATGATAGAACCATTAGTGAGAACCCCAAAGCGAACTGGGCTGGTGTACTTGAAAGAAGCCTTGTTCCGTAGTTCGGCGCCATCGACGATTCCTTCTCCGCTTTCAGGATTGCCGTACTTGTCTAGGGAATTGACCCACTCTTGAACCTGTAATCAAATGAAAAGAAATTACTGAAAATCATCATAAAATTATTTTCACATCATTTCACTGACGAGCTTTCTGCCTCTGACACATTATAATACTATCAAGGTATTTTAAATTACTGAATTAAAACTTAACAATAATGTGTGAGCGAGTCAGGTCGAACGTTGAGTCAATAGTCCGTATCGAAGTGGTGACAGCAACAGAAGGATAATAAGTCACTTATGTCTGCCGCCACCCACCTGACCCGAACGTTTTTCGTCAGTGAACCGTCCGTTGCTCACCACTTTGATCTCTCCATCGTCTTCCTGGATGTAGGCATTGTTGACGTATATCTTGTACACAGGTCTATCCGGATCTTTTTCTTTCTGCATTTTAGCTTTTTTACAGCAGCAAATAAAAGCTATGGTTGCAGCTGCCACCATGAGCAGACCCACGACAGCAGCTCCTGCGACAACGTAAGGTCGCCATTCTCCTCCGCCCCCGCCAGCAACAGCCACGCTCACGTTGCTTGTCAGCTCGGACTCGATCGACACTAGCACGGCGGATGGTGAAGAGTTAGAAGCAGCCACTGGAGTCACAGGAGCGGGCTTGGGTACTTCGATGGACGCAATGTTGGACACTCGGCCAGTGTTGTTTGATGAATCTAAGCCTCTTATTGCGAAGTGCCTGGAACAAAAAATTAAAATTAAGAAATTACAAAAAATTCTTGAATGTGAATGCTGACAAAGACTGAACTTTAGTTTACCTTTTAAATTTGATTGATATACAACATGTAAAAAGGCATACTATTGTATTGCTAACTGAATTTGCCATTTAGACCTTCTTCATTTTACTTGTTTCGAACAGTAATTATAAGCGAGGATATAGAATTACTAATGAGGGTAGTTCACGAGCGCGTTTGCATTGTTGTACTCATCCTGATGTACACCGATCAGGAAGAGATAATATGAAATAACTTCATTAACTTTTTTTCTTCATTTGTCAGATCAATCCGCAAGGATGAATATTTTTCCCTGTACCACAGCTAAGTGTCTTCAAATATATATTTAACTCTTTTAGAACTGTCAACAAAGAATAATCCATTCATTAATGATTTTAGGATTTAATAATAATGAATAATAATAATAATGAAGGCATCTACGGATGCTTTATTTCCAATCAAGCCTGATACATATCACCTTGTACATTGGATTTTCAAATGCCTTATAACTAACGCCAGGACGCCATGACGCTTTCCCCCGGTCAAGACCGGTACCCATTTCAGACACCTGGGGAGAGTGGGGTATTGTGCTAGGAATTTTTCTCCTAAACCCAACAGAGAAAATCGCCACCGCCAGCGCCGAGTTTCGAACCCGGGTCTCTGCCGCACGTCGGCAGAACCTCTAGCACATGGCTATCGCGAGCACCATGCCTAACGAGTTTTCGGTTGGCATGTTTCAAGCCATGAAATCACAAGAATAGATTCAGATTATGGAGAGTGTCTGAATAACTCAGATTAACCAAAGTGTATCATTGTATTTTGGTTAATGCAAATGATTATTCCTGAAACCCCAAAAATATCCTAAAAAAGAAAATTGTCTGTTCGTGACGTTAATGTTACACGCATTGCAGTTTACAAGTTAGAAACATTGTATAACAGAATTGTACAGATTCTTTAATACAAAATTTACTAGGAAAAAACTTCTAGGACTTAGTTTTTGCGTTTCACACGTCTTCGAATACATCGTTATTTTGTGGTTCATCTATTTAGCGATATCAAAGGACTTTACTATGTGGAGAGCTCGCTACTTTGATATAAGACTCTTGCATGTGAGTTGGTAGTCATATCATTGAATCATTAGAGCAGGATCGTTGAATTATGAGCAGGAAAAACATGGGCTGATGAATAGGGAAAAAGGGTACAATGAAGCTTCAAGTGAACAAATTCTTTTACGATGTTTAAGCAATTTAAACAATTTAAACAATTTATTTACCACAGGTGATACAGAGATAGAATGTTTCTTAAGTCTAGTACAATGGTCAAATTTGAGTATAGCTACCTGTGGGCCCGTATAAGTTCAGTGACTTCTAGGGCATCCTACCATAAACGTTAGTCTAAGGAGTACAATAATGTTTAACCTAATTCACTTAAACTAGAGACGCATTAGACTGATCAATGAGATAATTAACTCGAAATTAGATACTTCATTTTACAATATAGTTCATATGGACTAGATTCAACAGTATATTCGACAAACTATTCAAGAACAGACTGAAGATCGGCGAAATTAACCAAGGCAAATTACATTATTAGGACCAGTTATGTAGGGGACAAGGTTTGACTCTGTGATCTTACACGACTAGTAATCTGATAGGAAGTGAGACTCAAGATTTTTTTTGAATACCTTATAAGAATTACTTTCACGGATCTCCGCAGGTATTGAGTTCCAAGTTTTAGTTCGAACGAAGAGGATACTGTGTTGTGACCGGGCCTTTGAGTAATAAGAAAGCATGAATTTACTTCTATTTCGGGTTAAAAGGTCGTGATGACCAGTTTGCGCAGTTAGTAATTGTTTTAGGCTATTGTCGCCATCATCTGTTAATGTTTTGTAAATGAAATTGCAAATGGAGATTTTGTAGAGTTCCGAAAGCTTAAGTATTCGTAAATTTTTGAATGAATCATTTGTGTGAGCATTATATTCTAGGTTCTTTACCGCTCTGATGGCTCTTTTTTGCAGAGTAAAAATTTTGTTGTTTTATTTTTATCAGTTCCGTGCCATGCTTCTATTCCGTATTGCAAGTATGGTGAAATGAGCGTTCAGTAGAGCATTTGTAAGGCTGTTTCACGCAGGAAATTTTCAACTTTATTAAGGATTCCGATAGATTTTGATTATTTAGAACTAATATGAGCGATGTGCTCGTTGAAGGTTAGATGTTTGTCGATTATGATGCCCACGAATTTACTTGAGTTGGTTTCTTCGATTTCACCTTCGCAAATTTTAATGCGTGGGAGAGATATATTTTTCTTGTATGAAAATTTAATATATTTTGTTTTATCGATATTAAGGCTTATTTTATTAGCTTTAAGCCACAATGAAACCTTACGAGGTTCATTATTTATACTCTCCGCAATCCTAGCGGGGTTTTGGTTCGGAAGGACCGCAGAAAGGGTACTGCCATCGGCAAAAAGTATGAATTTGAAGAATGATGTAGATTTAACAATATCATTGATAAAAATCAGAAATAGCAGAGGGCCAAGGACAGATCTTTGTGGAACTCCATGGCTAATTGTCTGTGGGTCTGATTTTGCGTCGTCAATGACAACGTATTGCTTCCGATTTGCTAAGTATAATCATGCAGAACCAATCATGGGCAGCCCCTTGAATGCCATAACAGTGTAGTTTCGAGAGTAATATGTTATGGTCCACACAACCGAATGCTTTTCGAAAGTCAAGAAATACGGAGAAAACAAGCTTTCCTTCATCTATATTAGAATAAAGGTTCTGCAAATGATTTAATACAGCTTGTGTCGTAGATTTCTTAGAACGAAAACCGTATTGTTTGTCGTAGAGGAAAGATTTTTGTTCAAAATACGAATACATTTTTTTATACACAATTTTCTCGAATATTTTGCTAATAATTGGTAGTACAGAGATAGGTCTATAATTATTAATGCAATTTTTGCCACCATTTTTAAAAATAGGGGTCACTCCGACAATTTTGAAAGCGTTGGGGAAGATACCTTGAGAAAGGGATTGGTTGATAATATTAGAAATGCACGGTGCTATTATATCAGCTATAGCCTTAAGAACTTTAGCCGAGAAATTTTTCAATCCACTTGATTTATTTTTCAAGTTGTTTATGCACGTAATTACATCGGAGGGATTAATTGGCGTGAAAAAGAAAGAGTTAGGTTCACGGACATGGTCCATGTATTGCAAGTAGTCTGTGGGTTCACTGAAGACACTATCGGCTATATTTTTTCCTATGTTTACAAAAAAGTTGTTAAACACTGTTGCAATGTCTTTTTTCTCGTGGTATTTTTGTTCCCATATCTATCCAGAACTCGGACGACTATGGGTAAGTGACTTAGAGTAGGTCAGATCAGAGCTAGATCAGAGCTCGTACAATGCCACACTCACCACTTGAGATCAGTGAACGGTACAGACACGAGGCAATGCTGCGGGGTGCCGTACACAGCTGGGGGAGGGGGCGGGGAGCGTTGGCCCTCACCCACGCAGTACACGGCGATACCCGAGCTGTTGAAGCGCTCCTCAGTCAACGCCTCCCATTCCGTGTACATCTTCAGCTCGTACACGGATGCTGCGCGTAGCATGCATAAAGTATTAATTTCCATACTTAAAATTTAGAGTTTTAAGGGACCATATTGAATGTAATATTTCTAGGTACTTTTCTCTTGCACAGCAGCTTAGCCGTTTTAAGGAAGAAGTACACCAATTAAGAAAGAGAGTCTTCCTAGTATTATACCTCTCTCTGAGTCAGCTGGTAGACTGACAAATCCTATTCGTTCCTACAGGTACTATCGGGTTTTATTACATCACTCGTTCAACTGACATGAGAAATAAAACTCGGCGGAGAGTGATATCGCCGTCAGTCACTGTGCATTCACATCTAAGGCGTCCGGGAAGATAAACCAAGAATATAACTAGATATAACTCGAGGTTGAAAGAAAGATGTTATTTGTTGCACTATCCCGACTGCAAACTAACTAGGAAAAGAAATAAGAAAACAAAGAAACAATCATATACTGAAACAAGTCGCATACATTATGCGCCGTAACATAATTTTCTAAGCGAAGCATAACTAGCAAAACTAAAAAAATAAACATGGAAGAAACTTTACGTTACGATTTCAATTTAGATAGTGCGTAATACTCAAAGAGACGCACTGATATTTCTGAAAGAAAACTGTTTTTAAGAGTTAGACTAAAAAAATTTACAGTTTTTCTCAAGCGTGAATAATCAACTTTTATCTAGTTTCATGAACTTCCATCCATACTAGCTGTTTCTATGCGCAGGTGTTGTGCGGGAACACACCTTATGCAAAGATTCTCTGTTCCCTAATTTCTGTCCTATATTGTTTCTTCATCCAAGTTTCTCTTTGGAACGCCTTTGATGATGTCAGAGAGGCTTGAACTAACTAATAATCTAATCTAATCCAACCATATCTATCCTCTCCTACCTTGATCAGACATCCTATCCCTACCAAACCTAATCTACTTTAATCTAACCTAACCAAAGACCTAAGCAAAGTGGTTGAATTGGATCTTTGTGATACAAACTTGACCTTCAATTGCAAAGTAAGCACATTCGACTGTTAGGGATGAAAGATATGCGTGAGCTAGTAAACACAGCCGATGAAAAATGAGAGCTTTTGGTGCAATAATCTTTTATCTGCACATAAATAGCCTGTTATTGTATCTTACATCATGTATCATAATATATCCGAGCACAGGTTGAATCATGTGTTTGTACAACGAACCTAATGTTATAATATGAAAAAGTTTGAAGTAAGACTGCCGGACAGACAGGCGCGTTTTATGCCCTAGATGCAGATTAACTAAAAACTTCACTATATGTACTTCATTACATCGGAAAATAAACTTGAGATATAACGGATGCTAAACGATGGCAAAAAGTTGCACGTGTCTCGAGTCATCAAAATGGACACATCGGTTGATTCTCATCTTAAGTCATTAACCGTAACGTGTTTAAGGTTCGGGATCGCTTGTGTAGGGAGAAATTTTATTAAATGTCGCGCGTTCTCATCGCCCCGCTCTACTCTCAAAATTTGGAAATATCGAGTTATGGGGCGTTCAAGGAAAGGCCTGATCAGTATTTTTGTATCAAATTATATCTGTTTTCTTGAAGGAGTATGGTAATTTAGTCACGCGCTATCAACTACCTTAATCAGAGAAGACATCAAACTAATTTATTGTAAATTTACATATCATTAACAGCTATTTCAATTACCTATATCTCCCATAAATCTACATGCTACGTTTTTTAAGACTACTTAGATTTTAGTGGAAACCACTTGTGTATTGTCCTGGTCTAATGAATCGCATTAAAGATTAAATTGAACAAAAATTGCCTAATAATTATCCAAAATTGAGGATAATCAGTGAGCTTTACAGTACCCTCTATACATGTACTATGAAGTGTCTAGAAATACAAACTATTAGAAACATAAATTTGACTGCACAGAAAATTAAAACACAAAGTAATTAATATATTGTCTACATTTAAGCTTATGAACTGAAGCTATCAAGAAGGTGATGGAGTCAATCACGAAACCTCGCCCAGATAATTAAACGCGCTCCCACCTGCGGCGTGATCGAGCTCGCCCCCAGGAGCGCTCCAAGACAGGTTCACGAGGGCCTGCTGAGGAGCGTCCACGAGACGGGCCGTGAGGTCCGTGACGCGGGACGGCGGGGCGGTGTCCGTGAAGCTCACGCGCCTCACATGCACAGTGCGACCCGAGCTCTCGCAGAAAAAGGGGCCAGCAGAACTTTGACGCACGCTGCCGTCTGGAAGTTAAAATGTTTATCTTAGAACTTTCCGATTCAGGACACTGAAAAATAGTTTTCAGAATTATCTAATATTTAACTCATTTTTAGCATGAAATCACAAATTTCTTATTGAAAAAATTCAAGAGTAATGAGGCGTTTTGATCTTCAAAAATCAAATTCAACTGTCAGCATGCAAGGTCAGTAAATTTGGGAGACCTCACTATATCTCTTGAGGGTGAAAAATAAGTTATTAATTTTTATGCACGAATTTTAATCACACATAAATAACAGTTCAGGAACTCATTTTCTACCGCTTTCCAGTTACAGTTCAATTTGTGCAGCCGTTTGTGGGTAGCACGCACACTGTTTTATCATAAAACAGACGTACCCGCGCATACAATGTACGGACAGTCAAAAAACTGGGACGCTTGGGAAAATATAATGGAATGCAATACCAATTAGTCGAAACAAAGAACTGCACATTTCACACTCACCGTCATACATAGAAACCCTTTTATTTTATTTTGTTAGGATGATGCTTAAAAAACACAAACTGGCTAACACGTATTAGAAGAAGAAGAACAGCATTCGAAATACTTGTCTCACAATCTATCTACAAATCTTGAGATTGTTTTGAAGCATTGTAGTATGTAAACATTCATCAATATTATTGTCACCTTTTAACTCGTGTACCTTTAACGTACAAGTTGGTACATAGAAAGACTAAACAACGGCTAGAGGCGAACTTGAGCAGTAGCGTAACATTGCTCACCAGGTAGCAATGTAACCATGGTCGTGCTGGGGCCATGGCGCGCAGTAGCCACAAGCGAGTACCGGCCCTCGCTCACCCGTCGCGGGAGGTAGCGCGAGTACACACCGTCACCAGAACGGATGTCGGGTTCTATCAAACGTCAAAATCAACAAGGTTAGTTTAGAACCGTGAGCAGGTGACCTACTGTCCTGAAAATGAAAAAAAATTTAGTTCTATATCAACGAGCGACCCGAATACCTTCTAGGTTCATACGAGGCAGTTTCAGTGAAAAATATAATTACATGTTATACCTGCACAGATGTTCAAAATATGCTTCAATTACCTGTGTTGCCACTGTCGAAAAGCGAATAGTTGGACGATATACCAGAGGGAAGATGGGTGACCGTGAGAGTTACTTCAGCGCCAATCAAGGGCAACCCATCCATGGTGACGTCGGCCCACACAACGACCGGAGGAGATCCTGGGACAAGAAACTCGTGCCTCGAGTTGCTCGTCCTCAAATAAACTTCAGCTCCTGCTTGACTCTTGCGTCGCTCGTAAACGTCTTCAGCAATAAGTAGTGGAAACGACAGTGAAGTCGTCAAAAACTTAAAGGTGTACGTCACTTCTCCCGACGAGGTTACTTCCACCCAGAACCGCCGGCCCGTATCTCGTATGGTCTCTAAACGTCTTCCATCGCCGTCTCTAATTTCAACCACCTGTGAGACGGAATGGAGTTTAAACTCTCAAGTTTCAGGCATGCCCAATGTACAAGAATCTGTACTCGAAATTAGTTGGCATAATGCAAGCACTTAAAATTTGGTGCTCTGCAATTATGTGACTACGCCTGAGCCCTTACTATATCTCCTTTTCTGGAAAACCATCTAGTAATGCAATAAAAGAGGGAGTCGGGGCTAGAAAGCGGGAACAAAAGTTAGAAGTGAGACGGGGATGTAAGAGGGGTTAGCTGAGAGAGAGATCTTTGAAGGGTTCGACGACGACATATGCTTGGCTGATAAAACTCTTTCATAACGCGAGTGAGAAAAAATAATGTTAACGTTTTCAATATTATGATAACGATTTGTGCAACAACGGCGTATTCAAGAACAACTGTTAAATTAGTTTCATTTGTGAACATTTGACCTTTCTTAATTATCAATTGTCTGATAGAGAGGAGACAGTTAATTCTTCACTCGTAGCTTCATCATAACCAATATATGAAAAACACCGAAAACACTTTTTAAATACCATGGGTGATCTATTTTCACTGGTATTATAAGGTAATGAGTTACAAGCCACAACTCCAAGGAAGTCTACCTGGTATTGAGATCAGATTTTGATTTAGTGAGAGAGAGAAAATTTACATCGGCTTCAAGTTAAATAGTAGTGAGGGCAAATTACGGCAAATATTTTTCAAAATAATTATCGCTATTATTCGATGAAATTGCAAAAAGAAAATGACAGTTATCAAAAAGTTCAGGTGCTCATATAATCTTCGGAATTAAATATATAATTAATAGGGGCATTGCATTCTAAGTTGCTTAATTCTCATCATTCTAATGGCAGTCATTTTTTCAGTGTAAAGTGTCTCTTTGTTTTATTTTCATCAATTACATACCGAGCTTGTACGTACCCGTATAGTACAAATGGGTAAACTAACGTTCAACGGGATATTTTTAGAGCGTCTTCAAGTGAGATATTTGTATTCTACTCAAAATTCATACGAATTTTGATATTTTAGTACCTATTAAACGAGATGTACTCTAAAAAATTCAGATTTATATCGATGATAATCCCTAAAGATTTCGACAAATTAGTTTCTCCGATCAGACCATCAGGAAATTTAACGTGCGGAAGAGATGACATCTGCTTACGAGAGAATGGGATGCGCTTAACTTTCTCGAAATTGATGAAAACTTTATTTGCATGAACACAAGAACACTTTTCTATTTCTATAATTTTTCTACTTGCCACTGTATTATATTTTGAATGGAAGTAGTAGTAGTAGTTCGGTCGGTATAGAAGTAGTGTAAAAGAGTAGAGTCGCCAGCAAAAAGTGTGAATTTCTAAAGAGAAGTAAATATAACGCTGTCAGTAATGAGTATAAAAACGACGATTTTCAAAAACCGATCCTCGACGGAAACTTCACCTTATATCAAGTAGACCCAATTGAGCTCTTTCTATCACAACTTATTGTTTGAGATTCCTCTGGTTTCATTTGAATCATGTTAGGATAACTCTTCTAATGCAGTCTCATTGGAGCTGCGATGGTAATATCCTATTCTCAACACAGCCAAAAGCTTTTGAGGAAAATGCAGAAAACTATTCCTATCGCCAATATTGCAGGAAAGCTATTTTATATGATTTTGAATGTCCTGTTGTGCAGATTTGTTTTTATAGTTAAATGTTACAATATCCTACAGTTTATTCCCTTCAATGTTCAATTTCACTTAGGCCATTTTCTTGCCACTTCACCAAAGATTGGTTGGAAAGAAATAAATCTGTTGTCGTCAACTCTGCTTTCTCCTCAAATTTTAAAAATTCCATTCAGCCAACAAATTTTAAGAGTTTGTAAAAATTCTTAGAAAGGAAGAGGTGAATCAAGTCGGAAAAGATTAAAGACATTCAATCAGCTGTGAATTTAATACTTTTACTGAAAAACATTTCAAACTATTCCATTCATTTTTTAAATTGTTTACGTAATTAAGAGCATCGGAGGTATCAGAAGGTGTAAAAAAGAAAGTATTGTCTTCTCACTTTCGCCTCACGCAGTTCAAACAAACAAAAACAAACATCGGCATCTTTGGGATGCTTTATTTCCAATCAAGCCTGATACATATGATCTTAAGCATTGGTTTTTCAAATGTCTTATAACTAAGGCTATATATAGGAAACCATGACGGTTCCCCCGTAAAGCCGGTACCCATTTCCGACACCTGGGTTGAGTGGGGTATTGTGCTTGAGCTTTCCCTTATACCCAACGGGGAAAATCTTCGCGCCAGCGCCGGGATACGAACCCTCGTCTCCAACATTCAAGGCCGATCTCTTAACCACTGTACCACGGAGAGCACAGGTACTCAGGTGATGGGTTTGATCAGCAATAATATTGTCAGGAAATTTTTCCCTTATTAAAATAAACAAGTTGATGAAGAGATATGTAGTGTCTTTTTTGTATTTATTTGAACAACATATTTATTTATTCGAACTTGGTGCATAATTATTTTCTGAAGAACTTACTTCCTTGCGTTCAGGTTATTTACTCGTTTTACGAATATATATGATTTACAGTGGAACAGAAATGATGTACAGAGCCAAATTGTTCTTTAAGTTGGTTCACCTTTGCTGAAGATGTAGATGAGAGCACAAGCAGCCGCTCAGAAGACGACGTGCCGAGATGCAAGCGTCCGCTGGCCAGCTGGTACGCCCCGGAACCCTGCAGTTCCGGGCGCTCGAAGCTGGAGCCGCTCTCGTGTAGCTGCGAACAATGTAGTACATTACTTCGTGATTTTCTTTCATTTTTGGATCTGAAATATTTTTTCAGAGTTTAACTAAATTATGAATAAACTAATAAAAAAATTATAGCTAAAGAATTTCATGAATAATTTCGTAACTAATGTAGCATTTGAAGCAGTTCTGATTGCGTACTTTGTGTTTACTTGACAGCATAGCAATGTTAATTGAGACAAGTCACAGTTCTGAAAATATTAAGTAGAAACATTTATCCACTCTCAAAATTTTAAGGAAATTTCTATGGGAAAAGCATCAAAAGCAACTCTACGGGATGCCATAAAACTTTCAAAGTTTCCTTAACAACTCTGTTTTCGTGTAGGAAAAATGCATCGGAATGGAAAGATTAAATTATACCAACGTACGTTTATAACCACCTGTTTACATTTAGAAGACAAGTACCGATGTATCGGTATCGGTATCGGCAGTATCGGCCATTTTTAGTGGTATCGGTATCGGTATCGGTATCGGCAAAATCCGGCCGATACTTTACCGATACTTTCCAAAAATACGTATTTTATCATTCAAATGAAGGTCATAAATCATGAAAGTAAAAGTATTTAACCTAATAATACCCGTTGTGTGTTTATATATATATTTATTTGGTGTCCGCGTTGTGTGAGTTTGCGGTATCATGGATACCGAATTCCTCAGTGTAACATTAAAAGATGGCGTTTCCATGCATTTAAATATTTGACATTTTATCAGGATAGGTTTTGTTAGGATAGGATAGGTTAGCTTAGATTAGGATAGGCTAGGTTAGCACAGGTTAGGTAATACTGTCAGAATTTTTTCTCGGGTCCGCCTAGTTTAACGATGACATTGTCCATGGAATCTCCGCGGGTCCTGCTACTATCTAATAATACCCTTGGTTTATTTGGAGTCCGCTTCTTCCATTTTCTTTGCCACGCTCATGAGGAGAGTTATAGTGACCGTATCTGTGATACGAGTTTCATCAGTGCGTAAGAACAAGAATATTTTTCATCACGAGCGCTGTTAGGATGAATACATTCGTTGGGCATCACATTTGGAAAATTTGTTCAAGAAAGTTAGTGAGTCCCGTAATTTATGACGGGCTGTGCGTACTTGTAATCAAATAAAGAGCCTATTCATACCTAGTAAATTAGATAGCTAACTGTTGAATTATAGCGTTCAAATCAGGCCCGCTAACTGAATTCACTACTTTGAATTCCCGATGAGTCACGGTCATAACTGAAAGCTATGTAAAATGACTAGTTAAACCCTGTAGCTACATAAAATTATTATACTTTTACGACTAAACCTTTATAGTTTGACCTAATGTCCATATCTTAAAGTATGTGACAGGCTAACAAAAACCAAACCAATTAAATAAAGTTGAAGGTGCATTTGAAAGTTTTTGTGAATTTAATATAGAAATTGCCGAAAATTCTATTTTAATTTAGCTTGTAAACCGCCAAATATTACGAAGCTAATAATTTATTTTAACTTAGCATGCATATCACCGTTCATTACGAATCTTGCATTTTTCTTCTATGTTAAGATGTTTGAACAATTCACGAACAATCTTATAGTTCAATACATCTGAACGGGTCAGTTGATTGCTTTCATCGCAACTTGATGAATTTAAAAACGAGGAAAATTCCAATGAACTTAATCATATTTACTAGGAATACGTTTCGGAGTCCAGCTCCATCATCAGTTCGTAAAATTAGAATTCATTACGACTACAATAAAAGAAAAAAAATAATGTTGGATACAGTCATTAAAGAAAATCACGAAAACAAAAAAAAATCAAAACATGTCCCAGAGAAAGTAAAATCGACATGATCTACTTCCAATTTACGATGGCTAGGAACTGTCAGAATTGTTGAGGGCCAGTTTTCGTTTAAAAATATGTAGCGACTCTGAAATTCTGAGGTCACATGTAGTTGAAGCCGAATCTAAGATTTTGAAGTCCGCAGAGGATATCGGTTTGTTGCATTTTACTACGTGATTACGTACGAATTGTGCGAATTCATTCCCCGTGCGGAAGCTTCAACCCCGATGTTCGGCCATTCTGATATAAAAATTTTGTGCCGTAATGCCGACGTACGATGATGTGCACTGCACACAACTGTAAGAATAAATCAGAAAGGCTCTTTCTCCATCAAAAGCGTATCCTTGTACCGGAATTGTATAATTTTATGGTTGCTTCATTTTTCCGGTACATGGATACGCTTCCGACGGAGATGCGAACCTCGATCTCTGATTTATTTTTAACAGTTATACAGTTGTGTGCAGTGCACATCATCGTACGTCGGCATGACGTCACGAAATTTTTATAACAGAATGGTCGAACATTGGGGTCGAAGCTTCCGCGCGGGGAACTAATTAGCTTACTTCTCACACTCCGCAGTACGTAATCACGCAGTAAAATGCAACTAAATCTTAGATTCGGCTTCAACTGCATGTGACCTCAGAATTTTAGAGTCGTTACAAATTTTTAAACGAAAACCAGCCCTCCACAATTCTGATAGTTCCTACCCATAAAAAATTGTAACTAAATAGTAATCTTGTCGATTTTAGTTTTTCTGAGACATGTTTTAATTTTATTTTTATTTTCTTGATTTCCTTTAATGACTGTATCCAACATTTTGCTTTATCTTTTATTGCAGACATAATGATTTGTAAATTTACGAACTGATGATGGATCTGGACTCCGAAACGTATTCGTAATAAATATGATCAAGTTCCTTGAAATTGTCGTTTTTCAATTCTTCATCTTATAGATGATTGCGTGTTTGCGGATATTTTCGGTTTCGGGGCTTACCGAATTCTAATATTTTCTTTCGCCAAAGTATGTACTCGTATTTGGTGTGAATAACACGAAAATGACAATCCATTTTTGGAGAAACTATTGTTTTGGTCCACTTTTGGAGCCAGTTGCTATTATAGCTAGTCTACATTACGTTGCAATACGATTAGAAACACATATCTATTGAATGGATTTCATTTTGTTGTTTTTCTCAACAATATAGTTAACATAGCAAGAGAATTTTTTTTTCACAATCGGAAACTTTTTTGTCAATATTTTTGTATTATTAAATACATAAGGAAATAATTTTATTATAACTCCCCTGTAGGAGTTATAATGGTTTTATTTTAATCAAGTGTGCACGGCCCGCCAAAAATGGGATTCAATACTTTTCATGAACGAATTTTCAAGATGTAGATGATAAACAAATACAGTATATCCATCCTAACAGTACCCGTGATGAAAAATATTTTTCGCACCGTTGAAACTCGTATCCCAGATACGGCCATTATAACTATCCTTATGAGCGTGAGTGACAGAGAAATGGAAGAAACAGACACCAAACAAACAAACCAAGGGCAAGGGTATTATTAGGTAGCAGCATGACCCATGGAAATGCCGAGGACAATGTCATCGTTAAGCTAGATGGACCCATGGAAAAATTCCGTCAACATTATCTAACTTATGCTATCCTAATTCTATGTCGTGACTCGCACCGCCGCAAAGCACGTTCACGACGCGAAGGCCTAGCGATCGTCATTATATGGTAGCAACTGCGGTTCTTGTAGACCCTACACCACTAATGCGTTTTCCACTGTTGCCAATACGTAGAACGGAAAGTCGGGTAGGTTTAAAATGTGTATGCCGAACACATATGCACAAGAACACACAAAGCTCTCTTGACTCGGAGTTCCCCTCCGGTGACAAATCACCATTACTCAAAAATGATAACTTCGGGCACAGCTATTTACCAAATTACTATATTTAATTTAATGTCTTTTAATTATTCAATATGGCCTGAAAGCTGCACACAAGCGACATGGTTAGGAAAATGCGCAAATTACGCCGATCACAACAACCTATCCAATACTACTAACCCATCCTGATAAAATTTCAAACATATCATTGCATGTAAAGACGATCTTTCAATGTTACACTGAGGAATTCGGTCTCTGTGATACCGCAAACTCAGACATCCTATGTTTTTTAAGAAGCGGACAATAAACTAATACATAAACTAACATACAACGGGTATTATTAGGTTAGATGATTGTAAAAGTATCGGTATCGGTAGTAGTATCGGTGAAAGTATCGGTATTTTCAAGTATCGGAGTATCGGTATCGGTATCGGCCAAAAAATGGGTATCGGTATCGGTATCGGCCGAAAAAATGGTATCGGTACATCACTAACATTTAGTGTTCCAGAATCTGAGGTAAAATTTCTCTGTTAGGCTCTTGTAGGGTAAAATAGCGTAATTTACTCACTGGCATCATTTCCAAGAGTATTCAGTTTGAAAGTTTCAGAGACTTTGAATGTCGTGGCTGACAAATCTCTTGGCCGCGTAGGTCCCCTAACACTACGCTCATAGACTTACATCTTTGGGAACACCAACCGAGATAGTGATCGAAACATCCGTGCCATCCGAGAAGAACTTATCGGCTGGATTAAATAATGCCTGCGCAATGATTGTTGAAACTCATATTCTTCTCACGAGTTTGGTAATCGTTGCGCCGGCGCCTCCACGCCGCATACAGCGCAGCAGATGTGCTGAGTTTCGAGCACCTGTCGTGTCCACTAACCTTACTTTAAGCTTTGCAGTCCTACAAATTACAAAATAACCCTTTTAGGAAATTACTTTTTCATTCTGTGACTCGCTCTCGCTTATAAGGCTTTGTAACTCTTAAACCGAACATTTTTTGAGACTGCTCCATAAACTAAATTATGTATATTTAAACTTCACGAAACTAAGGTTCAGGCTCGTTCAACATATTATAAAACAACCTGCAAATAATACTGAGAGTTTTCATTCCTCCATTAAGAGTAGCATTTTCTATGAAAAGCCCCACTTAGCTTATCAATAATTTTGAACGGAACAGGGGCTCAGCAACGTATCGCTGGGCTGACAAAATTTTCATCAGGTCACTTTAGACAGACGTATTAAATAAATAACAACAATTATTTACATTCACCATTCCGGTTCAAAAAAATTTTTTGGAGCTAACTCTCTCTTCCTCTCAAACTCTTTTAGTCTCTTACACTATAGCAAAATGTGATATGAGTTTTCATTATAAATATCATATTATCATTGTACGAGTGAAAATAAATATGAGTGAAAATTCAACTCTGGAATGCAGTCTCATTAAAGAAACTTAGTGCGCTGAAAGATTGATAAAAATATGAAGGAAACACACGACGATCACGGCCCACCCGAGTCTTCAGATTTTTATCATTTGGCTTAGCGTTGTTTCGTCGTGGTGCACCTAGCCTATCCAGCATTTAGAATATACTCGTATTTCTGTGTTTTTATGGACTGGCTGCGTAACAAGGGTTGAAAATGAAGTACACTATTTCAATCCTACTTAAGGGTAGGATGGTTATAAAAAATGTATGAAATTTAACTGGTTCGCGTTGTCAAAGAATCAACCAAATGTCAATCAAAACATTTGTTATCGTTTTCTGTGTGAAAAAGGATGGTCTGAAAATATTTGTAACTACATACTGCGTGCGCGCGTTATGCAATTTAAAGTTTTCTAGAAAACAATTTTTTTGCCTGTCATGGGAAAAACAGCAGGTGTTATGCAACCTGATTCGCGAAACATATTTTTGAATCCTTCACAAAATAATTGTATACTGTTTTACTTTATCATTAGAGTTTAGTAACTAAAGAAGCACCATAATTGAGGAAAGGCCACGTGGGAGTAAAGATTCATTACTGTATTTTTCCTCCGTAAGATACATGCTTCGCATGAAATTTAGGCGTTCAACAACGTGTTACTCATCTTGATCAGGACGAGTATTTATGATTAAGTTATTTAGTATTGTCATTATTTTTGTCATCCGTATTAAATCATTTGAAAAAATTGTTCGTAACAAGTGGCGCACCTAAAATATAAAAATTCCATTGGGATTTCTTTTGCAACTGCATCGGAAAAATCTCGTGAAACGTTTTTAAGTTCCAATTTAGCATTTAAAAACAGGTAAACATCTCATGGTAATTTTTAAATATAATGACCTAATTATTAAAGAGTAGACATACTTAAGCGAAAAGAATACGAGAACATTTTAGAGAAAGCCACCAACCTGTACTAGGCGAGGCTCAAGAGGTGACGCTGCGCTGACCGACATGATGGACTGTAGAGTCTTGGCTAGTTTTCTTTCTCCGTCTTGTGGCCCGTAACTCAAAGGCAGTGTCCATGATGAGTGGGGGCTCGCTAGCTGATCAAATTCACCAGGGGCTGATGAGCACAGTGCTATGGTGTGCAGGACGAAGCCTGCAGACTCGAGGATCTTATGCTCTTGAGTGCCGACGGTGGGACGGCAAGCAGCCACGATTACCAGAGCGCTGTCTACGCTTGCACCACCTTGAGCAATTATCTGGAAGCATAGATTGTATATCCAAATTACAATAACATTGAAGGTAGAGGATATGAAGTATGAGAACATGTGTGATAACTATTAAAGTATATCTTGAGAGTTTCGGATGACTCTCACGTCGTTGCGAACGTTAATGTTTTCCTAAACAGCTCAAGAATTTGGTTGGAAGAGTTTTTCAAATAACGAGAAACTACATTCTTTCAAAGTGGATGTTCGGTCCTATCGTGGGACCCTTTCATGCCTACACACTTCTCAGGTATTCCTCTAGTCTCTTTGATCCTTAATCTAAATATGAGTAACTAAAATGAGAGCACAGTGCTCGATCTGGACACTTTCCAGAAATCCTCGTAACATAATTTAAAATTAAATAAATAAAATACATCATACAAAAACTTCATAAAACACCAATATAATTATATTTTTACCTACTTAGAACCTCGAAGACGGAAGGAGGCAAGGTTGAATTATTCAAATATTCCGTAAATTCAATAAACTGAAAAAATAATATTCGCAATAGAACTAGAAGCGTAATAATTGTTTAATTGAGGCTTGATTACATTCAAGAATATGACACTATATTTGAGCATGATACAAGCTCAGTCAAAGAGGAACTCTTCGAGCTCACATAACATAGCGGCACTTCGTTTACGGAGGCACCTTTTGTTTCTAACATGCGCCGATCATCCGAATATCTCATTGTTGCGACTGTGAAGTTAGCGTCTCTACACTATAATTTGCCCATTGTTTGGCTCGAACTAGAAGACGAGTACTGACAAAATATAATAAAAATGATTCTAAAATGAGAAAGTGCAGAAAATGAAAAACACTCAATATAACTAATGCTCTAAATTATATCGAGTGAAAATTAGACTTGCTTCAGTTTTACAATTCCCATATACGAGTCGGGAGCATATACAGCGTGTGCTTACCTCAGCTGCCTGCTTGAGGCCGCAGGCGAGGCAGTAGCGACCGCCGAAGACACCAGCAGCCGCCTCATGCGCCGTGGGCAGGAGAGCAACGCTCCTCTTCAGCTGCCTGGAAGTCGGAGGAGAGGGCGGCAGAGGGCTCAGTGTTAACGGGAATGACTCGTTGTTGTACGATGCCAAAATAGATAGACGGAAGCCACCGCCAAGACCCCACATCCACCTCAGAAGTCCTCCACGGAGGGTTTCCACTCCGACCTATGGCAATAGTAGGCAATCAATTAATGAAAAGTATGAATGAAATATAAAAAGGGATTTGAATTAAGAAGTCATCAATCAATTAGAACTAGTGAAGGGTGTATTTGGTAAAATTATGTGTCAAAAGATGCAAACAACACCAATAGAATATCAAATTAAATGATTCAAACTTTTAATAATACCCTGGATTCAATTAAACAACGAATGAGCGCAGCGAATACATCAAGAAATCAAATTCGAAATTGATTACGAACACACATTTTAGGAGATTTCCTAAGTTAAAACTGCAACTAACCGTAAAATTTAACGAAATGAATATGTTACGGCTCTGTAATCAATGTCAATGTCCGTTAAATAAGTTATTAAATATGAACAATAAGTTTGACTAGATCTTAGGTATATATAACTTGCTAATATTTATATCTCTAGAAAATGTGGCTCACTTCGTCAATAGAAGCCTGTGAGAGATCAAGTGAGACAACAATGACAGACGGCGGCGAAACAAGCAACTCCAAAGGAACTCCATCGAAGCCCTCAGCGTCGGGGCGTATGGCGGGTGGAGGTGCGCGCTCACTGCCAGCTCTGCTGAAGGTGGGCGCCTCAGTCGTCAACGGAAGAGCAGCAACTTGCAAGGTAGGGACGGTGGTATGAGAAACGTCTGGCGTTTCTACTTCCAAGTAGCTCCTGGCAGGTACGAGAAATAATTATTCTTTCGATGTAGACGAAGGCAAAATAATTAAATTAATAGATGTTTCCACTTAAGGGATTTAACAAGCACTATATTTTTCTGATACATACACATATATGTATACGTACCAGTTTATGCAAGGTAACTATAACTTTGTCCTACGTATTACCTGTAAACTGAGCTCACCTGTTAGAGTTAACATCTTCCACTTCACCTCCAGCTCGCTCTGTATCTTTGAAAAATTCTTTGCCAGTATTGTTCGAACCAGATTCATTCACGGTGAGTAACGGCAAAGTCATCAGGTGTGATTGGTTGAAAACTGAGGGTGGCAATCCGGCGAAATTTTCAACAGTATCGTTGGAGGCAAATTCTTCTCCATGATGAATGGCACGCTTTTTTCGATCCATTTGCCAATTTACAAGTGCGACTTCATCATTTTCCACGCCATTTGGATCACTCCTCTGAATTTTAGACGTGTCAGAAACATTGTTCAAGTCTACTTTTGCGGACATTATTGGTACGCTGGCATTAGAAGAAACTACGGAAGCTTCAGGGTTGCTAGATGTCGACAACAAGTACGAGTTAATATCGCCTTCAACATGGTATTTGCTGTGGTCTACAAATTTTTGTCCAGAATATGGCTTAATAACTTCTGTAGGAACAGACTTCCGAGGGGGACGAAAAAGAGGAGCAAGATCATTTTGATGCTGTATCACTTCGGACACGCTTCTTCCAGAGCAGGCCAGATTCTGTAGAGTACGGCTCTCGTGGTCATGGTTTTCTACGTCGCAAAATTTTACATCCTGAAAACAAAGAAAGAAGAATGAAGTCACAGCACTGATTCCACACAGATCAAAATTTTCTTTACTATCTTGTAACACAATGAACGATAGATTTCCAATTCGTGCAAAAGTAAACGTTATCGACATTCACTAAAATGAACATTCTCTAAACTATTGTTTCACGAATGTAGGAATCAATACCTGATTTGCGGTGATCGCTTGCATCATAGATGTCACTGTCGAGGATGTGCAGTTCCTGGAATAGAAATATCAAAATATATTGATTACGATGTTGTATTCATTTGGAATTCAAAAATTCAGCTCACTATCTTGACAATCGATTACTCGGAATTATCATTTATATTAAGGTACCTTCCGAAAAACGTGATATCAATATTTGGAGGGCATGATCAACGGACGCTGATCACATAAATTATTCATAAAGAGCAACAATATCAACCAAATGGTACACAAGCAAACGCTTACTGAAGAATGATCGAAGTTGTTAATAGACGTAATCCTACTTACGCTGGGTGTAACTGGCAGGGGAGCGACAGGGGGAAGAGCGGGTCGCCCAAGTAGCCCCGCTCCTCAAACACTCCCCAGCGATATCGTGCCCACCCGGCCACGAGAGACCGGCCTGGTCATGCAAGTGAAGCGAACATGTGTCAGACGGCTAAAGTGAACGCGGTCAATTAGGAATTAGAGAAGGGCCTCGAAACGGAAGTATAAAAATAGTTTTACATTTATGAGATTTATTTTGCTTTGAAGAATACGAGAGAAGTGTCCGATAAAAAAAATAATAAAAAAAAAATATTGAATAACAGTTCATTATTAAGGAAAGTTTATTCAAACGCTGCAAAAAGCTCGAATTGCAAAACATTGTTTGGAGACTTAATTTCAGGAGAGAAAATACACAGAGTACATAATGAGAATGAATTTTTCCAAAAATGGATTTTGAAAACATTTATTCATGTATGAATATAGATATACGGTTAGCAACGAAGTTATTCGCATACGAAACGATACCCAATATTTTTACCCATTTAATACTAGCTGATGCTTTTAAGTTGTCAAAATTTGTACGTGATAATAGCTATGTACATAAGAAGATATGTAAAATCTTATTTTTAGAAAGAAAAATTATATATAACACGCGAACAAAGAATATTTTGAAAAATTAAATAAATGAAAACATGTACACAATAAGGAAAGTTGTTTTCCTAGAAAATTACCATTGCAATTACATAAAATCTACGTTTGAATTTTACGTGCGGTGCATACCAGGCCATTATTCCATCCATAAGAACATTCTGAAAAAAATTTCAGCAAAACATTCGGGACATAAAGTAAATTTTCTCCTTAGCGTCAAATTGAGGATAAGAATTTTACTACGAATCGGTAAATACATAGTTACCATAGACTACTTGAGAAAACTTCGCTACTCCCAACCAAACGTACCATCTGCTATAAGGAAGTTTTACAAGAGCGACGAAGAGATTACCTGGCCGCAGAAGAAAATCTATACTTTTACTAAAAACAATACATAAACTGTGTTGTTTTTACAACCATGAACTCAAATGTTTGAAAAACATCGCTAAAAATATGATTACGGGTGTAGTAAGTACAATTTGCTGCGTAGTTGAAATGTGAATGGCTATATTCAAAATCTATTATGATGCCTTAATTTAATCGATGTTAGCTTAAGATTCGCCAATTTTTTGTAAAAAATTGCTAATCAGGAACGAGTACTAAAGAGTGATGACTAAAAAATGTTTTGAATGATTTAAAGATCATTTATTACGAAAAAGGCTTACTGCTCAATAAGCTCAGCATCGACTATAAAACCACAATGTTTCATGATGTTTTGTATTTTTAGCTGGACTAGGACTGAAAAATAAATTTTAGTAAAAGTAAACAAGAAATACAAAGACTATATCTAGAAACTGGATGAAAACTTGAACATAAACCGGCGATGTCAGTGCCTTCCTGACGGATAATGACCGTAAACTTACATCTAACTCAGCAGTTGTATGCAATGCTTTCAGAAGATGTAATTTTAGATCACAGTCATTTTCTTCAATGAACCCTGCCTTCATGGTCGTGTGGAAAATCTACAGCGAGGATAAGGAATTCCAATAAATCTCTTCGCTCCAATGAACCCATAGGTCTAACTAACCATTAAAGGAAGAATGGATAAAACAATTTTTTTTAAATATCAAATGTTACACATAGCTAATGGGTGAACAGCCGTGGTTATCGCTCAACTTCATGTTTATATCCAATTTTTAGCTTTTTACGAATTATTTTATTTAGTTTTTCAATAATTTGCCTCCAATTGTATTTTAAATTCAATCTATTTCTCTCGAAATGAAGTTGTTTTCTACGTTTGAACACGCAATAATACGTAAGAAGCTTGGAAACATGCGTGTATTACCTGCCAAATAAATGAGCTCAAATACTAAATATTGTCAGACGCACGAATAATATCATCACTATCTATAACGATACGATATTTGGTTATATACTCCCGGACGCATTTCTATTCGCGGATAAATTTGCCGATGAAGGCAAATTAGGTCTAAATTCTTTACATGATTAAATGCCTTGTATAAGTACTTAGTGGAGAAATGTTTAAAACAGTCTTACAAGAAAGCAAGGTATGAAAAACTGCCTTATGCACAAATGTAAAATTGTGAAGAAACATTTTTTACTCACCAATAATTTCTGTCAGCTGGTTTTCTGCAGAATTCGGAATACTTCGAGTAACATTTTCCAGCTCCAGTTGTCGTGCCTCTCGAGTGCCATTTGCAAGGTTGATGCTGTCTATGTCGTCGGGCTCAGACTGGTGGTGCGCGCCTCGCTTGACGAGCAGAGAAGCGTCAAGCGTCATGAAGTCACCCGAGCGCGTACAGCCCTGCACCTGACGCACTCCCACACCAGATGAGCCGCGAGGTCCCCAGCGCTCCCACACCTGAGGGCCTGCACACCACTCAGTGCATCAGATCATAGACTGACTATAATATGTTCTCATTTTGTACGATGTCTATTACAATTACAATGGGAATTGACCTTGCTTGCCGCATTCATGTTTAAGTAATGTCAGTCATGAACGAAGAGAAGTGAAGGAAGTTGGTCAACAGAGAACGCGTGCTCCACGTCAAACAACTATTCACGTGGCTGTTAATTCTAAGTTATGGGAAATGCGGTGGGTAGAACTTTGTTTTGACAAACAATTTAAAATCATGAGTACGAAAATAATGTACAACTATTTAACAATAACTGATGAATAAATCATCACTCAGGCAGTGATCACGAGAATACTCAAGTAAAGCTTATCCTATATCGATATTTCGGAGGTGGATATTTTAACGCTTACTAAGTGTAAAGAAATATTAAAATGTGTACTTGATCATAAAGAATCAAACAGCTCAGGTTCTTACTGATGATGAATCAATTCTAACAACCACATAGGTTGAAGTATTTCTAGATATTAGTGTGAAAATTAATTGAGGAAACTCGACCAAAAGTTGAAATTGAAAGAGAAAGACTGCAAAAGGAAATTTGGAAGCACTTATTGTCATGAAATATAATAAGTTATATACCTTTGTTAAAAAAAATATTTATACAGAGTGCTAATGAATATTATAAATTTTTAACTTTGACGTACATGTTTCTTAATAGAAATATTTAAATAAAGTTGACGCATGAACTTCACTATTGTACAATAAGATTGGAAGCAGTTGTAAAATACAAATGATCATGTGAGCAATACAAAACATCAACAATGACTTATTAAAAAATTTTTTAAGCAAAAATCCATATTTATTTACGGATGTAATTTCACATGTATGAACGTACATACGTATCGATACATATGCATATATACATATATATATATATATATATATATATATATATATATATATATATATATATATATATATATATATATATATATATATATACAATCCTACAGAAAAGCATCTGAATGAAAATTAATTCTCAATTAAAACGATTTTGTGTTGAAATCAGTTGGTTGGATTTGAGCCGTCTTTTAAATTGAACACTAATTAGTAAGAACTATGAAATAAATGATAGGAACGTAAAACTTTTAGTTTACATTCAACTAAATTAAGTTCCAATGGTGCTAAACTATATATGATTTCCTGTAAAAAATAATATCATGATCAGTGAAAAATTATAAATAAAATGAAAAATTATGTCTCACGAGATGGTGAAATGGCGAATAACCTGAAACTTTAACGGTGTTGTATAGGTATCATTGAAGTAAATGTTACTCAGATGTCGTCCTTACCTCGGAGTAGGTTGTCAAATATCAAGGCTATAAGTAAAGAAAATGACTGTAATCAATACCATGTTTAATGATGTTATCGCATACATTATGTTTTCCAACAATCTGAGAGAATCTAATCATTATCCAACAATGCTAAATTGCAAGCGTTTTCAAAAATATCCAAAATAGGAACTAAATTTAAAGCGTGCTCATCATAGGTTTTCAAAGAAGCTAGAGTGAGGGGTCTGAAAATTGCAGAGCCGTCATTCAACGTATTTATGTAAGCAAAACCATTTCGTCCGGAAGTATAAAGCATGGAATATAATGGGATATTAAGAAATGATAATATACTTACTTGAAAAAATAACAATGAAAATACTTATATTCTCGAGGTAGGATTACAAATGGGTCACAATAACGAAATTCAACTACTCTTACATATAATTTTCAATAAATATTCATAGGATTTAAGTTCCAAACTGATGTGCCACATTTACCAAGAAACCCTTTCGCGATTAAAAATTTATTTCACGCAGTGATTAAAAGGAAGTAAATTTTAAAATTAAATTCTTATCCATCAAATACATGTTACTATTAGGTTATACAGTTCTTGGGCAGATGCAGATACGATTATTGCTTTGTGTATTCGCATCCGCATTTTACATGGAAGAGATGATGTATACTTAAAGTAAACCGCAGTTGTAGTGGAATTAGAATAAAGGAAGTGTGCCTCTGAATTAGGAACGCACATGTTTCATGTATTTAGGTTACCTTCTATTAGGAATTAACGATGAACGCTTTCCTGTGAAGAAAACTTTCGAAATGAAATAACAATACAGCAGCTAATTTCGAAATAATTTTTAAATGAAGAACGAAACTCCTATTGTGGGTTGCACAGATGCTTTCTGTGCTGTAATTCAAGTGCATGAAAGGCCCAATATTCTCTTTAATTATATTAATAAGCTTTCATTTGTACGGAGAATCAACGATTAATAGCGGGCGGCGCAGAAGCGCAGCTCAGGCGCACACCCAGCAGCCACCATTTTAATCTGACTCCACCTACGTCAACCGCAGGCTCAGCACCCTCGTCGACAAACCGTGTGAACACTGCATCGATTTCGTAGAAATAGATTTTTTTTGCTGAAATTCAAGTCACCTGAAGTTGTCGTAAGGAAAATTTAACAAGCTTTTCTAAAATTAATAAATTTGCCATAATATCTTTATGCTCGAACACAATTCACTTCGTAACTCAAACCATAGCTAATTTTTTCAATTATTATTTCTCGTAAAACCAATATCAATTAAAGAAAAGTGCACTCTATTAGGAACATTGAAACGACAAGGTAGTTCTCTTGATGCGAAAGGTTTAAAATAAACTTAAAAATATTGTGCGTTACCACAGTTAACAGAATTTCACTCCGATAAAATCGATTAGCTAGAAAAAGATTCACGCACCAGAACTACAACGAAACACTGACTAGATGCTTGACGTAACGAGCTACAGCATGCGTGCCATGGCGACGTAGCAAAGATGAGCCTGGGTTCAACAGCCGGAACACCCTAGCGGGCCGCTCCTGCCTGCCTTGCGAGGCGCCTCAGAACCTCCTTACTTGGATCAGCCGTACTCGACAAACTTTAGACTGAGCTCGGCACCCGTCTCATACACTCAAGCTCATTCTCCGCTGATAGTTTGCTCTCATAAAATGTGAGAAAAACTTTATGTAAAGCAAGTCGTGAATGAGACACTATTGTATAATTGTAACTTCAAATAACAGGCAGCGCATCAGTCCTGCATCAAGCTCGAATGCATGATTTGAAGGCTTACCTAGGCATGGGCAAGAAATAATACAAGAGCCAAAAGGCGTTCGTGTATATGAGTAAATCTTAACAATCAACGTGAACTTTTAATTTGAAGAAGTTTGTCATCCTCTGGGACTTTTTTCTAATAAACGACACAACTGTAAAATAAAAGCAAGAGAAATTGAATGTTCTCCATTTACTGCTCAGGTTAAATAATTGCATGCCACATAGATCAAAATTTGAACGTTTCGCTTTTAACGGAAAGAAACAATGAACACGTAAATTTATTTCCTACGCAAATAGATTTGCATTTCAGTAAACGAAACGGTACAACTATACCATTCTATCGAACAGCACGGTCTAGCTTCCGTCTCTTTAGAGTCGGGAATAAACGAATGAGCCGAAAAAAATTCTTCACGGATTTTCAAACTGACTCACAACTCTTACCAATGCCGCATTAAATGAAATATATGCCACGTGTAAATATTTTGTGAGATTTGAAGAGATTCTTCTCAATATTTGAGAATAGCTGGAAACTATTCATACGATTTTGTTAAAAAGATTAATTCCAAAAAGTTAATATTGGATTAGCTCTTTAGGGAACTAAATGAAATCATGTAAGTCCCGTCCCTGCAATAAATGAATTTGTTGGGTCACTAGCCAGAAGCCATTAACAAACAAAACCATTAATGGTCATAAATAAAATTATCAACTTTTATGAGATTCAACTTCATTTTTATAATTCATTGTAATTTTCGCACAAACATTCAAGTTCTAAAAACGCCAACAAAAAAATGAATAATTTTATAGTAATTCCCACAATTTATACATTAGCAGTTAGCTAGACGTTCCTGATGATATTGAGAAGTAAGAAAACTAAATAGTGAAGCTCTTGCGTCGAAGGATGAAGGACGCGATGTAATAAACCATGAAGCTCTGGGGTGTGTAGTGTTGTGCAAACCCCATAGTATTACATACAGTAATCCACACGCAGACGGTGCGGAGATAACTGCCGTATTTTGGTGATTCTGGAGAGCACTTAATTTGCCTGCCTGCTGTATTGACAAGGACGTGTGTTCCACAGCTTAAAGAGGAGCATTTTTTGCGTCTTAAAACTAAGTTACAGATTGAGTGCGCACTGCCATGCCCCTTCAACAAGCTATTGACAGTATGATCTACAGAATTTATACACTAAATTCATCTTGACCTCACCAAGCATAATACGCAACCCACCCGCCCATCAGTTGTAAAAGATGAGCCTCCTTGCCAGTATTGGCAGAATAGCCAGTTTTCAAGACAAATTTTTACACTTTGCTTTGAACATGTATAATCAACTCTAATTGAATAATTTTTAGCGAGAAAATGCGCTATTTTGCTCAAATAGTTTTATGCTCAGACTTCATCTTCAATTTTCAAGAGAGCTAATAAACAATGGACTCTCCAGGATAAGCGCACATGTTTCTACTCACCCCTGTCGTTCATTTTCTTAACCCATCTCAATTTTCTTCCTTTCCAAGGATGTACCCTATTGTCAAGCTCTCTCTTGCATCAATTGAGAAACTGTAAATTGTTTTAAAATTTTTATCAAAACTTACCGAACAATTTCACCACAGTCAAGAAAAACTGCGTAGTTCCAAGTGCGCACACACAGCCAGCATGTTACATGCAGCTCACAATTAGCGGGGACATATCATGTAGCTAGTTGCGTTTCGCATGTACAAAGGGTTAGTCTTTGTTTTCTTATCGTTCTATCCTCTTTGACATTTCAATGGTTTAATTTTATGAGTTTTCGTTATTATAACATTCATAAATCTTTGCGAAATAATTTTTTGAAGAACCTTCAGTGATAAAACTATCGATTGTTTATTGAACATTTTTAAGCCTTATTCTAATTGCGAGCTCCTCAAAAACGCATCTCGCTGAAAGAAATTTGCGAAAAAAATCCAGATGAACAATTCTATAAAGCATTTTTTTTGCATTGAAATTCAACTTTGACTGTACGATCCGCTCTGAGTTGAAGCGTAGATCGTTTTATTTTTTCAGCTCGCGTGGTCATGAATCTTGATCTTGATCTGTGTAGAGCGAAACATTTTGGCTCTGAAGTTCCTTGTATAATTATTGGCCTGGGCTTCACAAAATTTCTGGCTAGTCAGTTGTCAAAGCTCCTCAGATCAAAGAGTAAAATGCACAGAGTTGCAGCTCCCTCAATTTACTACACGCCTGCAACGTAACCGCTTAATAAGCTGAGTACCATTTAAGTTACAATTTTCTATATCCTAGTATTTCCCGTCGCAAGGAGGTCCGAAACTATCTTATGTCAGTGTTGCGCTCCCGTATAAAGTTCACATTCAGTAGAACGATAGGGTCTTTACATAAGAAAAATATTGGACGATCAGACACAGTTTTCAAGTAATTAGAGATGGAAGTTTGAACAATACCTCAGTATATTCAACATTAAAATAAATGTTGAGATTATAATGGTATTTTGATGCTGACCTTCATACTACAAACGCTTTCAAGTGCGCTACTTTCAAGATTAACTTCCATTTCGCATTCAAAAAAGAATTGCTGTCGCAGAATAAGAGCATTGTTGTTATTGATGTGGACATCAGGCACAGGAAGCGACAATGCATAATTTTTCTCATACCTTACAGCAACCTGACACCACAGGACGCAAATGTTAGACAAAGCCGAATGAGAGAGGAAATCTTATCTCGGGAACAGGAGAAGATATGCAAAGCCACTAAGACAAAGCTCTCATTCTATCACATGGATAACCGAGCTTTGGAGTAGGAAATAGGACGGGTGACAGTGATAATAACACAGTTGTTCAAAAAATTTTCAGCTTTCTTTAATAAGTTTACACGCCGAAAATTGAAGCCAACAACTTGGAATAAAATAATCAAAAACAAGTAAATGTTACTGATGCCTTAGTTTACGCATTCAAAAACTGACGGCTTGACTTTTGTTCACCCTAAATCAAACGCTAGCTAAATTTAAAAATACAATTTGTGTGAGATTCGTTCAAGTGAACTTTACTTGTTGCGCATTATGAACACAGCGCATTGATTTGTTTCCAAGATAGAATCTATGGCCACTGGCAAAATGAGCAGCAATACGACGTAGCTCTTAACTGCAGCAACCAATTAGGACGGTATGAACACGTACCGAAAGCATAAACATTATATTACAGAGACAAATAGTTTGAAAGGGACTTTTATCTGTGTTTCATAAAAGAGACAAGTAGACTATAACTTTACCTGATTCACATCTTCATAAAAACAATTTTCCTTTCAAGCAACATTGAGTGGCTTGAAAACCAATCCTTCCATCAGACAAGATCTAACTTTATGAATTAGTGTTGAGAAATTATTATGGTTTCAAGCGATTTACTTACGTTGATGCATGCAAAAACACATTAGTTGTCCATTCAAGTTTTTTAGTTTTACACGGGAGTTTCCCCGATGCTGCTACTCAGCATTTTAATAACTTAAATCTACATCTAAAGGTAACAACACGCCACCCCGTAGTTAATTTTATCATCGAGGAGCTTACCAGGCGCTAGTCGTATATCTGCTGTGGACCAGCGCTGCCAGGTGGCGTAAGGGAGGTGGTTGAGGTGGCAGGTCTGGGCCATTGCGGGAGGCAGCACAACCTGCAGTCGTCCAACTGATGCCTTGCCATTAGTGACCTCTAAAAGACCAGTTGAAAACCGAGTCACCACCAGCTGCACAGAAGAAATTAAATTATCAGACACACCAAATTAAATCAGATTCGTTGCCAGATTTACCATTTCCACCCAAAATGTTCAACCGTGATACACAAATATGAATGTTGCAACTCTAAATGGAAGAAGTTGATTGTTTAGGTGACATTGAGACACTCACAAGTGTGCAGTTTGAAGCGTACTTGTAAACCAAACAGCACGGTCTCTCAATTAAATAACGCGCTTTCCTAATGTTCGTGCTTTACTTTAGAAAGTTTAGAAGGGTTAGTTTACTGGCCAATAACCAGATATCAAGAAATGTCATCGAGCAGAAGTCAATGACGCTCTAACTCATGATGTTTGGTTAGATTCATGTACAGTTTCAAGCATTGTCATTCGTAATATGAAAATTTATACAGAGAAAATAAAATAGGTTTCAAGTGTAACACAAGATACGTTAATAATTCAAAATAGTTATTGAGGTGAAACGGAACAAGAATGAGACTCAAACAATATAAAGTTTGTAAAATGGAATCTGAAAATTCTACATTTTGCAAAGCCACACAACAGATGAGAGTTTCCACTTTTAACACTAATCTATCACCATCATTTCTTAAAATTTGAAACCAACCTTATAAGGAAACGATATGAGCCAGAACCAGAAATTGTAGAGCAGCACCGCATATGCGAGTGCAAAAGGAATTTCATGAGACCGGTGTTCATCTCCACTCTAAAATGGATCCCTAGCATGACAAGAGAAAGATTTTGGTGTCATTATCTTTCAAATTGGATTTCAATGAGGCCATCAAAAATAATAATGGGAGCCATAGAACAGTTCTTGACTGCAGACTTCGAACCATTTATAAGAATTGGCAAGGTGTAATACAGGAGCACATCTGTGATGGACTGAACTATACATCTGACGTTCATGTGGTTGTGTGTCTGATCAGCCTGAAGCTATAGATGTACAATATGAAAAATATAAGTCGGGCCAAATCTGTGATGCAAAAATAAAAATATCAATTGCTGGAGGAAATAAACAACTTACGTATAGAATTACATGTAACATCGATTAAAAATATGTCAGACAATATCACTCGGCCACTAAGTTCAGTTTCAAGACTGAAATTACAGGAGGAAAATAATTTCCGTTCAACGTCATATCTTCTCCTATTAGTGCATCGTATACCAAAGTATCATGGCCTATTAAATGGTATAGGTTTTAGTTTATTTCGGCATTCATAACGATTTCTTAAAAGCGCTGCAATGTAGAATTTCTGTATAAGAATGGAAATTGTCCGATTAAGTCTCAAAATAATTTAAAAATCTGAACTTTCAATTCAGCAGGACTAAAACTAGCAAAAAATTATATTATTCAAATGATCTGTATCAACTCAGCAGAATGAGAGAAATTTAAAGTAGTTCTAGTGATTAAAAATGCGTGAGAAAGAAAATTACTTTTTGCTAACTATGGACGACTGTTTCTCAATTAATTTTCACTTTGCGTAAAAAGGTTGCAAATTCAGAAAGCTCCGTTTCGTTACAATGGCATTTAGTTATATTTTCATTGTCATTTTACTTGGGTTAGCTGTTAGAAATATGAAAATCACTACAGGCGAATTACTGTAGCCCACTTTAAAAACGGGGTCTGTCACAGAGCACACCTGTGGCCCAGAGTGAAGGCTGAAAAGACGGTGCTTGTGTGCCCAAAGTGTTCTCGCACCGTCATGACGGTCAACGTGACTAGGTTGCCTACGAAATTCGTATCGTTAACCAGAATTGGTGTACCTCAAGCGTTCTTTCGAAGGTTATTCAGAATAATCTATTAAGTGACTGCTTACCTCAAAGTTTCAACAATGAAATTACATGTAGCCGTTATTTATTTCCAGCTACTACTACATATCATAAGAAGCATTTCTGGTAATAACTTTGTGTGAAACAAGTCACGAGATTTTATGGATGTGCAAAAATAACTATTGAAGTTTGCAAAACAATATTTGTTTGAATAACCAACTTGAATTGTATATTTAAATTGTAGGCCTATAATTTTGTATTGCGAAGCAACCATTTTAATAATAATCTTCACTGCACCTCAGAAAGAAAAAAAAGAAAGGAAGAAAGAAGGATAGAAGGCGTTATTTTTATTGCGTCATGGTCGAGTTACCGAAAATTGTAGTTTGGAGCTGAAATCAGCAAGTGACACGCTCCCGCTTGAGAGCTCTAACCACCTCACATTTGGTCCAATCTAGAAGACACAAACACAGTGACAGTTGTAGGGGCCCGTGCTCCACGTGGATGTATCCAACAGTAAGAAATGCAAAAAATTAATAGACGACATTTTTTTCGAATGCCTCATTTTGGTATCAGCCCAGGTAATTTTAAAACAAAGGATGTTGCATGTGGGCTCATGAGCTAGAGCAATGAACCAGGTTTTAGTGCAGGTATTAGTGCAGAGGTCACTTAATTTGAAGAAATATAAGAGTGAAATTTAAATAAATTCTGAAAATAAAAACAGATACAACCATGCTATAATTCGGTGCTAAGACGTTGGTTGTACAAAGTTAATCTGATTTTACAATGGATAATGCCAGATGGTAGAGCCCCAGTAAAAGATCATTGCACATATTTCAGGTTTGATCGTGTTGCGCCGCAGATCAAATAGCTTAGTATATGTTTTTTATCAGTAAACCTAATGAATGAACCCCTGTTTCTCAGTTTGATGTGCCCATCGATATGTCGACATGACTGTCAACAAATGCTCAACACCGATACATGGGCACGTTGCAACGCGCTGTTGTGCGCTATTAAATGATTGTGCGGAAGGATTATTTTTTTGCATCGGAAATCGCACAAACATCGTCACAAAAAAAGCGAACATATCCTGAAGCAATGGAAACGCACACATGAACACAAAAAGGTCAGCCTTCAAATTTTATCGATGCTCATGTGAAGGCTTGTTTACATGCATCCCTGTTTCTTCTTGCGACAGACAGTTTTGGATGCCGCCAGTTTATCTCTTCTGCATTTGCCCCGAACATTGACCGTTTGTAAGCACCACATCCTAGCAACATGAATAAAAAATCGCTGGACCTTGTTGTAGCGAGCCTAACGTTACAACGAATGAAGAATATATCTGGATGTGGAGGTATAATAACCTATTTTTCAGATTTTATAATTTCCATCTCTTCGAATGATGGCTTTCTAAAAATCTATTTATAACCATATTTGGTACAATAACGCTTTCTACAATTAGAAAAACACACAAAGAAAAGACTGCAATGCAAACTGGAGAGAGATAATGAAGATTGAAATGATGACGCACGTACGGTAGAGTGACTTACTATAAAAGCTATTCAAACTACGATAAAATTGCGCCCTGTCGCAAGGGTACGTTGAAGTAAGGTACTCAGTTGAAAACGTACGATGAGAAAATTGTGTTAAAAAGGTCTAATTACTAAACGATGAATAAATAATTATTCAGCTTTTTCAATTCAATTCAAATAACAGCGTACTAGGGTATTACATTTTTGAAAAAATTTGGTGTGTTTTTTGAGGCTCTTATGATAATGCGTTGACTCCTTGTAGCAAAAGCCATTTCCAAACAGTAAATAAATACATCTTGTTTTTGTTATAAGACCTAAATTTAGATAAAAGCCTTGCGCTGAGAAATCCTGTTAAAATGAATGTATTGATACTGGTGAGTGAAAATTTACTTCAAATGATATTTTCCGGCCTCTGTGCGCGATATGCACTGTATAAATAGTGCTGGACGACACGGAACTTTTGTGGGAAAATCTCCCACATGCTCGCGAGGTGCACTCGTCAGTCGGAACCGTGGCGTGAAGTCGGGCGAGTCGCTTTGCTTCTTTCTGTTGTTTTCGGTCGTTTGCAGTCTGTGGGAAGTAATGTCGGTGGAGTTTTTCAATTTTTAGTTGGGATTTAAGGTGAGCGCTGGTCTGTTGCTGAATTGGAGTCGTCCTCCCGGTGTCAACCCTCTAATTTGTCACAATACCTAAGTATCTCTAATTTCTTGCTGCTTCTGTGTTTCAACTATTTTTATGTTTGCGTGACTGTGGCTGTTATTCAGTTTTTGCTTATTTTTGGGTTTATTTAAATTTCTTAAAGGTGTTCAGGGTTTTAAACATTGAACTTTAAATATTGAATTGACGGCGTATAGCTGCTACTACTAGAGATTGAGCGTTGCTCAATTCTCATTGAATTTGAATTGAATTAACGGCATCTCGCCGTACTTATTAGAGATTGAGCTTTGCTCATATCTCAGTTAACCTAAATTCCCAAAATTCAGCTCCTGATACTTGGATGTGCTTCTACTACTCATCCTTGAGCTGTTTTATTAAAATTCGTTTCCTCTGGGCCTATGACTCTCAACCGAATTAAAACCTTGAACTATTCTTTCTGTCCTTACCTGAACACCTGCCTTTGACTGTTTTCCTCTAAATTTCCTAACATTCTTCTAAAAGTGGTATTATACTCACCAAGTGTGGCAATAAACTTGGGTGAGTTATTGTAGGTTTGATTTGTCGATATTGATTCTGACTCATTTGGATTTGTTTGTTTTTGTTTGCTCTATTTGTTCGTTATTTTTGTTGCACCGTTCGTTTAACTTGGTTTTGTTTGTCTTCAGGATGATTTCTACGTTCCGTGCCATTGACACTGGGGGCACTCCACTGGCAGTTTTCTTTCTTCAGTCCAGCGTCTCGTCTTCCTCACCTCTAACGTGCAACTTCACCTAGGCCTTGCGGGTGCGTGTAGGTGTGTTGTCTACATCGATATTCTGAAATTGTTTTCTGACAATGGTACTTTTGAGTCTGGTCTTGTTCTTTTGTACCTAATCTGAACTTACCTTGTTGTTGTTTCGCTTCAGGTCGGCATGTGGCCTCTTACTCTGGCTTCACGCTCTGGCGGCAACGTTTCTGTTAAAGCACACCTTGTTCTGCCCTGCTGAGATGCCGCTCGGTTGTTGTTTCCGTGCCTTGACGCTGCGAAGCATCCTTCCTACTGTCTTAGAGCAACTGTCGCACACTACTGAACTTTGAAACTTGAAACTTAAAACTACTTATGAACAGATGTGTTCACCTCTAAAGGCCTAAAGGTATAAACTACCTTGTGCGGCTCCTTAATAAAATATTAAAAACTTGTACGACTTTGTTCCTTGTCGATTATTAATGAAAACAAAACTGAAAATGAAAATGAAGTTGTGGAATTTCCCACACTTTTTGATTAACAGAAGAATAAGCAGCTTGACTCATTTCTCTGCCACACTCAATTCCATTCTGATGTCAGGCACTGAAAAACTGAAGCTACCGCTCATACCGCCAGGGAATCGATAACATTACAAATTAAACTTTATTTCACCGTTAATATCGTTCATTTTGCGAAATATCGAAGCCTCTCTGATTTGCAAATCTAAGAGCTTCTCCCCTTTTGACACAATATTTGAAAGAAATCATTTGTCTCCGAACGTACGATTGTATTGAATAAAAGAAAACATTCATACCAAGTCAGCTGCCTAATTCTAGATTATATCGAGTGAAGTAATGCAATGTTCGCTTGTTTGCGGAACATCTTGCTTGGACAGATGCAATTTCCAGATGTAATTTAAAGACACATGCCATGCTCCATATTTGAGTGCAATAGTACGCTCTTCTAATTTGTACTAAATCAGTCCTGTTTTTTTAGCTTTCTCAGATGAATAAAATTTTGATTTTATAAAATTTTCTTGCTTACGCGGCACCTAGTTCATATTTAATATAGTAATACCGTAAACTTTACACAGTAACAATAATCGAACAAATGTACGCGCATTGCTCATGATGATCGAATTCGGATTGCTAAAACAGTAAGGATACCTTTATCGTAGGCCGATGTTAATAATTTGCTCGTATACCGTGATAATAGCTTAAAACTATCATTTCAGCTCAATTCCAGGTACCCACTCGTCAAAAGAAAGATGTTTGTTCGGAGTACAGTTCTAATTGATGAGTGCACTAAATGCCTCAAAAGGAGAAACAGCTAATGCTGTAATATATGACAACGGCAAAAAAGTAAACATTTATGTATGAAAGTGCATTAAAAGCATGTGGAAAGCGGAAAGAACCAAAGCTTAATATTTACATAAGCATTAATGTTTACGGTACGAAGAGGTATACCGTACAGGCGCGTGTTGCAGAGGTCGTCGCGTCACGTGGTGCGTTTGCTGAGTAGCGCCGGTCGTGATGAGTCTCGTGATGACTCTTCACGCTAGAACAAAACTTACGGGGGAAGCGCAAGTTTGTAAATGAACAGATACAATTTAAACGCAAGGAACTTTACCTCTTCTAAAGCAAATTCCGGTTATTGCTGTTGAACTAACGATGGAAACCGACAAATGAGTCTGTTAGGTAGACGCTGATATACACTGTAATCACGTTCTCGGTTTGCTCAATGCCAGGACTAAAATAATGAATAATCCGGAATACCGTATGCGAATGTTTGTTAACCTAATTTTCACCTGGGTCTCTGTTGACGGTTTCCTGCAGCAGCGTAATTCTTGCTGAAAAGATCACTTCCATTCGGAACAGCAAGCGCTGAAATTAAAATAAATGTACGTTTCGAGGAATGGATCTCCATAAACAGAATGAATTCTAAAAAATTGTTACACATCTCGAATGCATCCCTACAGCAGAACCAAGATTAGTGAGGTTCTTTAGATTAGTGACGATACACTATTTTTCTTGCGTTTGATCAGTTTGCATGCTACTCATAACTTGGGATTAGCATGGTTTTAAAATTAGGTAGACTGAAATAAAGCAAAGGATATTTTCAAGAAATTCTCTGTCTAATAGTCTGTGATTGTGTTCCCTTCATCATTGGACGATAGGCGACGAAGCTTGCCCTAAAAAAACACCTTTTCTTCGCCAACTGACAAGAAGTGATAAAAACTGATAAGAACTGATGTGATAAGAAAAAGTGATAAGAACTGATAAAAATATAACCAACAAAATTTTCACTCTGCAGAAAAGAGCTGTCAGAGCGGTAAAGAACCTAGAATATAATGCTCACACAAATGATTCTTTCAAAAATTTACAAATACTTAAACTTTCGGATCTCTACAAAATCTCCATCTGTAATTTCATTTACAAAACACTAAGAAATGATGGCAACAATAGCCTAAGACAATTATTGACTGCGCAAACTGGTCATCACAACCATTTAACCCGAAATAGAAGTAAATTCATGCTTCCTTATTATTCGAAGGCCCGGTCGCAACACAGTATCCTCTTCGTTGGAACCAAAACTTGGAACTCTATACCTGCGGAGATCCGTAAATGTAATTCGTACAAAGTATTCAAAAGACATCTTGAGTATCACTTCCTATCAGAATACTAGTCGTGTAAGATCACCCTGTCGAATCTTGCCTCCTACATGTAACTAATGATAATGTAATAATGTAACTTGCTTTGGGTAACATAACCAATCTTCAGTCTGCCCTTGGATCGTTTTATCGAACATACTGTTAAATATAGCCGATTTGACCTATATTGTAAAATACAGCATAAAATATCGAGTAAATTATCTCAATGATCAGTCTAATGCGAAACTAGGTTAAGTAAACTAGGATAAACATTATTGTACACCTTAGAATAACGTGATGATAGGATGCCCTAGAAGTCGCTGAACTTGTTCGGGCCCACAGGTAGCTATTCTCAAATTTAACCATTGTACTAGACTTAAGAAACATTCTACCTCTGTATCACCTGTGGTAAATTAATTGTTTAAATTGTTTAAATTGTTTAAAGTGTCTTTTCTTTAATATTAAATCAAGTATAATGAAACTGCGAAAAAAACATACGCAGCAAGGGGTTTTGGGCCATAACTTCTCTCAAAGTTAATATTTCTGTTAAAAATTTCGTCCCGATATGTAAAATTACTTGAGATATTTCTTTCAGATATTGTCGAGCAATGAAAGTGTGCTCTAAAGATAATTTCGGTCACTTTTTTCAGTTTTATTCTTGTTTTCCGTATTTCTTATACATAATTGAAAAGTGTTATGTTTTAAATATTCAAGATGACTTTCATAACTGACTAAACTGAAGTGCTACAAAAACAAGAGTTACGACTTCCCGAAGCAAGTAGTGAAAACAATAGTTCCCACTATCGATCAAAAGAAATCTGTTGAAAGTAGCGATGAAAGTTTATGCTCTTAGGTATGATGATCCAACTTATGGAAACTACGTTTTTAACAAGATAATGATTTAGAGCACTAAAGTTGACTAGTACAAGAGTGGTTTACATACAAAAGGCACCGTTTATTGAGTGGCCAGGCCGGGCAAAGCCTGAATCTAAAACCTGCTAAATATCCCTGGTAGCTTTGTGAAGGAATACTAGAGCACAAAAAACGATGCCGATGAGCAAATACAATAATTACAACTCGGTGAGCAGCATCTGAAATCAGTGTCACGTCGCCGTGTAGCGGAAGTTGATTCGGAAGGGTATGCAACAAAATATTGATGTTTTTATGAAGTATGATATATTTTATTTTACTCTGGTTCATATAATATTTCTCGCTGAACGAATGCTTGGATGTAGTGAATTTTAGTTGAATGTTATTGTTCGTAGAATGCAATTTTTTATGTAGACGTATTTTATTATTAATGAAAAATCATTATTTCTCAACCAAAAAAATGTAACATTTCTTTCGATTTTTGGAGACAATTTTTTGGTTTATACCACATCTTTCATCAAGATTTATTAATAAAAATATAGTGTTTAAATAAATCGTCCAAAACCTTTTTTAGTATACATTTTTCTTAACAACTCTACAATCATATACTCATAAGCTGCGGAAAGACCTGAAGCCTAGTCGTAACACGTATTTCTTGAGACAACTTTCATTCCTTGTATTCTGTTGCTGTTAATATGGCAGAAATCATGTTCGTCACAACTTTTAAGAAACATATATCTAGCAATATAATAAGTTCTCCTAACTTCAGGATAGTTGCTGCTTTACTGCTTAGTTGGAGTAAAATGCAAACCATTGCACGACACCCAATAGATTTTCAAAGTAAGTGTATTACGTACTAGCTTGGCGAGATTCAAGTTTGATAAAGAAGAGAAACGATTTATGCATGCAGTAGAAACTTTTTCATAAGAAAAATTACTAAAATATTTAAGAAAAACAGTAACAATGCCAAAAATTCCAAATTTATTGATAAAAATTCCAGCGATTTATAATTCAAACTTATAATTCATCAGCGACACTGTTTTTCGTTATTTCCATATCCAATGTGGATTTAATTAAGACAAAAGTTTTTATTATTAAACAGGCATTCTCATACAAAAGAGTTCCTTAGGAATTATCCACCGACTACTGCAGTAATGTAATTCCGTTTGTCGCCAGCCAATTTTGTCTTTTTACATCTTCAGGGTGAGTTTTCGTTGTTGGGCTGCTGAAACAAGCCATCAATTACTTTAATATTCCTCTCGCAGCGCACGAAATACGTCAGTGATGATATAAGTAGTCATATACGCTAGTTTAGTTCTCTTTATCGTCCTGTTGCAGGGGGTGAGTACTTTTTCAAAATTATAACAAGCGGGCAAACTTTGGAAACAGTGGAAATAATTGCACGAGCTATTTTAAAGCCTGTACTTTCCGCATTTTCTCTAAAAACAGCTTTTCAGAGCGTTTTTTTCTTCTTAAATAAGTCTTGGAAACGTCTTTGAGACTACGGTTATGTTAATTTTTTTTTGTACAGGCGCAGTAGTTTCGTGACGTGCTAAAATTCTGTTTGTTTTAGCAGAACTTGTAATATTTTTCCTACAGGATGATTGCCACTGGCAAACAAATTTGTAGTTAAGTATTTATTAGATGAATCTTCAAGCGATAACGGAAAACCATTTATTATCTTTAAGTCGTCGATAGTTTTAGCTACAACTTGCGTTGATTACCGCACATAAAACAAAATTAACAACGTTTTGCATTGCGACTTCGAATCGCAAGCGGTACTATGCATTTTTCCTAGAAATTCAGTTTGTTATGAAATCAGTGGTGATGAGACAAGTAAAAGCATTAAATTCAAAGACGGACGAAATAGAACGTTCACAGTCTATTATAATGAGTTACGATACGACGCTGGGGTGTTGATGACTGAAGTTAGATTGAAAATTCTTGATATGCACGAAATGCCGAAAAGGTGGAAAAACGAGTTTCATTTTGATGAGAATAAATTGCCAGTACATTAGAAAGCTCACGAAACAAAGCACGCGTCCATGCAGGGAAGCATGGCCTGGCCACGCGTCATTGCTGAGCAGCCGCGCAACGCCCGCCACTTGCAGAGTGCAGAGGAGGAAGTGCGTCATTACCTCAGTCGCCTGAGCTTCTTGCCGCTTCCCCGCCGCCTCACCGTCGCGTTCCCAGCGTTCCCATGCAAGATCACCGACAGCTTTTGTGCTTCGCAAACGTGCACGATGGTCCGGCGCTTGAGCGATACAGAGCTATCAGCACTATAGACCAGTTAGTGTACACATAATAAGCCAATTGTTTGCTCGTATATGTAATCATTCAAAAATTCATTTTAAGGAATAAAAAAATTGTCATCGTGCCTTAGTAAATTGACAATATCTGTCATTACCTACATTTGGGAGTTGAAATTTTTCCACCATTTCAATTCGCATGAGAATAATTTTAATTGAGAACATCTAGTTTGCTTCTAGTTCCTACTGTACGACGACCAGTCTTTTTACAGGTGAAGGTTAGTCTTCAACCAAAACTGGAATGATTGATGAGCGAATAAGTAGATGTCCATTGTCTTGTATTAGCTTCAAAGGTACATGTGTTCGATTCATTTTAACATACATCTCGTATTTAGTCAGAAATGGTAAACTAACATGAAAGTAACTCTTTTATAGGGCTTTCGACGGGTTAAAATAATTCTTCGTCCCGTTTAAACCACTGACTTAATCGAAACAAAAAAGTTTGGTTTATCCTTTCAAATTCAATTTGCATTCAAGAATCATGTGCAGGTTAGATTAGATACGATGAGTTAGTTTAAGTCTCCCTAACCATAAAAAGACATTCCAGAAAAAGGAATGATGAAGGCATCATTTATGGAACGCCGAATCTATGCACAAGGTTTGTTCTCGCACAGGATCTCCTGAGCATGGATACAGTAAGTTAAGAAGGAATGGCAGAAAATACGATGAAGTTGAAGAAGAAAGTCAGATGTGCTGAAAACAGGTCAGTAGTGAACTGAAAAAAGATGGTCCTTAACAAAACCAAAGCATTTTATTTTACCAAAAAGAAAGCCTACATAACTCTCAGTTCGGGACTTAACATTTTCCCCCTAGGAGTGCTAAATCCCTTAGATACAATATTTGTATCCCATGAGAGAGAGAATCAGGTGCAGTTCTTAATAAGAAAATAAATAGATAGGAAGTTCCAATCGATAACGTATATCATGGACTTGATTACTTTGTTTGTATAAAAAACAATGGAAATATAGTTAAGCCAAAATATTCATTCGGTTAAACTTGAAAAAATTGGCGAATTAACATTTAACATAAGCATAACATTAACATGTTATCAGGGACTTTGATTTGCTTATATTTTGAAATGCCGGAGGTCAGAATACAGAACGCTTTAAATAAAGCGCCAATGACATGATACTACCTGATATAGATACAAAATACTAACTACAGTTGCATACACGAGGTATGACTAACAAAAAGATCATGGACCAGAATGCTACAACAGCTGGCGCTAGAAGCGCGCGCACAGAGTCGTGGAGTGGCAGCCACGCGTCTGCAGAGACGGCGGCAGCAGGTGCACACCAGCGCCGGGCCCAGTGACCGCCCGCCGGATGTGCGCTGTTCCGGCCCGGCCGGACACGGCACACGGCCTAGCGCCTTCTCTGTCACCTCAGACCTGTAAACAATTTTCTTTGTCCCTTATGTTCAGCGTGCCTGCGTCTCCTGTACAGTTTGTGCCTCAGAAATAATTGGCTGAGAGCGAGTAACGAGCCTTATACAAGAACCTTAGTTTGTCTCGCCTCAAATTAATTATTACATGTAAAAACCAATGCACAGTAACAAATGGAATACTTCTTCATGGCTAAGTGTAGTAAAGTAGTACTAAAATCACACAAAAATGCAGTTGGAATAAGAAAATAACTGATGAACACACAAAAATATTGGAGAAAGTAATTGTCTTTCGACGACCATATTGCTAAGAGAACATAAATGATTTTTCCATGCCATTAGGTAAAACCTGTTTATGAATAGATTTTTTCCCAGATTACTCGAAGAAAAATTACTCTGAGAATTTAATACAAGCAGTACGTCTGTTAGCTGATGTAGGAAATACCAAATACAATTGCGAGGCAGGAACTGGCAATTCCTCGCCTCAAGACGGCTTGGGAACCTCGCTCATATTAACAAGACTAATGTGTCCTTGAATGCTGGAGGCGAAGCGGGAACAACGAACAATTCTGGGCCTTTTCTTCACGAGTATTTGTGGGATCAGTTTTCAGCGCAATGACAACCGCTGGTGCGCTGCGGAGTGACAGGAAGGTAATCCGATGCAGGACGAGTTTATGGCACTGCGCGACCGTGCGAACACAGGAGTAATGTTAAGAAAAATTCTATGTGAATCTGTGTTGAAACCAAGTTAAATTATTGGGAAGTATTTCATTCGAAAGAATACATTTAAAATCACAGCAATGAATTAACAATGGAAAAGCATCCACTCAAAAGATTTAATGAACCTAGACACATGAAAGTACATCAGGTTGTCAGGAAATAGGAGCTAGTCGCAGAGTCCAGCAGTTGAAGGTGCTTACGGAGGTCAAATTCACACGATATCAGAGCAGGAGTTTGGTTTCACTTCGCGTTGTGTATCTCGAGCGGCAGCAAAAACCAGCGCAGCGAGACCTGAGAGGCACAGAGGACTGGTGATCGAGGCAGTTTGCCCTCATACATTGTCAACTTTAGTGCTCAAATGAGACTTTTACGACGAACTTTCGGAACCGAATGAATAGGTAATTAAAGTCTTGACGAATTTTGAAAGAAAAAATGGAAACTTTGATTTAATAATGATAGGAATTGAGCATATGACAAAAACTTCAAAATAATTTATTTAGTTGAAATAAATTGTTGAACTCCTAAATCGGTTGGTTCAAAAAGATTCACAATAATTCACTTCATCGCTTTCAAACCGAACAGTCAATCAATAGCGGAAACCAAAATCAGGTAGCAATAGCGAACGTAAAGTAATTTAGTCGTTTCTTACCCAAATAAGGCCCGTCTGACAGAAACTATGTGTCCATGAACAGAAGTGCCATAAGCTCATTAAAAGCATAAAGCTGTGCAGCAAAAATGTTAAACATGTATCATCTTTTACAGCGCAAGAGTGTAACAGCACTATATTGCCTGCCATTCATGTTGGCTGAAAGCGACAATGATAGAAAGATCAAGGTAATTTCTACGTCAACACAATTCGAACAATTCCGTTAATGAGCGTACACATGAAGATACAGTGTTATCTACACATGAAGATAATACCGTGTGTTACACTTTAAAATGACTTTTCTAATGGATTATTTATTGAAGACTTTAAAAAGAAATGTTCATTAATATTTTAATTTTTGATTTCACATCCATAAACAAAAAATTTCATTTGACCCCCAACGCAAGGCTAGAAATGTTGTTTGCTGTTAGGTTCTCACAATTAATGAGATTCCGCGGTAAAAGATAGTAAGTATACCAGAGATGTAGAGAGCAGCCAGAACCACAACAATCACACGTGCATATCTGTGCACTGCAGACCGCTAGCATGTGCATGTGCAGGAGTACGAGTACAAAATCTACCCTGTACATTGGTTCACGCTTGAAAATGCATTTGGACTGAGTTTAATTCGCCTCATTATTTACGCATTCAAAATGTTAAGCTTTTTTTATGGATTATTTTCACAGTTTTTGGTCGTTTACATTAAATTTGCCCACAGACATCTTGAAAATTCATTTGTACTGTTATCAAAGAAATCAAAGACTAATCAACGTTTCGGGGCTACCCATCCTAATTTTTGAGATTACATCTGAAAGGCGAAAACGAGAATGTAACACGTGATAAGAGTAATACAATATACAGCATTTGAAATGTAAATCAGTACCGATAAAATTTCTACGAAACGTACAATAACACCTATCTGAATTCAGTTAAATGATCGTTATACAGGGTGTTTCACGACAAGAGGTACAAAATTGCACACCAAGTAGAAAACGGCCAAATAAACACTTTCTTTTCTATGAAATTTTTCGAAAAACTTTCGGTTTTTGATGGTGAGGCACAAAAGATGGTGAGCTACAGTCATCCACTGATAATTGTGGCACAGCTTAAATTTAGAGCTCTAACAACAAGCGTTCTTTGGAGCGATTGTTCAAAGCAAACCGGCGTAATACCATTCAGCAGTTGACTAGAATGTTCAACGAAGATGTTAAGAAAATTCCTGCTTACACCATACATGCTCCTAGAACTGAAAGACATGCGGTCAGGAGTTGCGCTACCACCAGGAAACCATGAGTCATAAAGGTAATCAAATAAAACGGCTCCAATTTACAAAAGACCACTAAGACTGGACTTGGGAACTATAGAAACACGTCTAATGTTCAGATCAATCAATGTTCACCTTGTTCCAGAAAAATGGGAGAGTTAGAGGAAGACGGGAAGCCCATGAAGCTTTGGTCTTTCATGCATCGTTCCGAAAATACAGGCTGCCGAGGTTTCGAGGGTAATGATCTGAAAACGTGGTCAGGAATAGGTTCGGCGACTTTATGTAGCGACAAAATGAAATTTCAAGATTATTTGAATAGCCTAGGGGACGAAGTATACCCGTGCAAGAATTTTTTTTCCTGGTGGTTCTGATATTTTTCAAGACGACAACGCTTGCATCCAACTCTCCATGTAGCGCAAGTTAGTTCAGACAACACGAGGGATCATTTTCTCACATGAAATAACCTTCCCATTTATCCGATTTAAAGCCTATTGAAAATGATTGAAAGCAACTGGAGAGGAAGGTGCGAGCCTCTATTCCTCTTCTTTCCTGGTTGGAAGGTCTTTCTAAACATTTGTTCGTACATTGTTCGTACATAAATATTCGGTTACATTGTATGAAAATTTTGTAAAATCTATGTCTAATAAGATGAAAGCTGTAATCAATGTGATAAATGGTCCAATTGACGACTAAGCTTGATTGGTTTTTCACTGCATCTACATTTCTCGAAAGTGCGACAAACTTTTTAGCCTAGTATCACTTTTTAGCCGGGTAGTGTACATTCAAACTTTTTTTTTTTTTAATGACGGCATCTACGGATGATTTATTTCCAATCAAGCCTGATACATATCACCTTGTACATTGGATTTTCAAAAGCCTTATAACTAACGCCAGGACGCCATGACGCTTTCCCCCGGTCGAGACCGGTACCCATTTCAGACACCTGGGTAGAGTGGGGTATTGTGCTTGGAATTTTTCTCCTATACCCAACAGAGAAAATCGCCACTGCCAGCGCCGAGATTCGATCCCGGGTCTCCCGAACGGCGGCAGAACCCTCTAGCACATGGCTATGGCGGCAAACTCGTAAACTACGGCATGCTACTACAGGGTGGGCCAAATGAAGTCATCCGATGTTGTTTGGCTCCTATTTTTTTAGAATTAAAAAACCTCGATTCTGTTTTTTTAACATGTTTATTTCAACCTTTAAAATTATATTGTTCAAGTCGAGAAGATGATATCGGCCAAAAGGGCGCCGCCAAAATTGTTTGCTATACGGGCTCGTTTCATGGCATTTTTCATCACTTTGGCGAGAACGGGCCAGTCTAAATCGCCAAAACGAGAAATCAGGCGACCCGGGAACGCCGCCTTCAGAATATCGGTTGTGGCTAGCGCACTGTGTGCGCGAGCCACAACCGATATTTACAACTGTCAACTTCACAAATGTCAAAACAGATTTCACATTGGCCGCAATCTGCACAAAAAAAGGCATATTACAATGGGGTGACTTCTTTTGGCCCACCTTGTACAATGCATGCTACGTGACTACCCTATCCAATTTATTATCTACAATTAAGTCGCTCACATCCTAAGAATTTGTATAATAAATGAAAAGCTGAATACCAATTTTAGGATCAACTGGTCGAATTGCGGTAACATGTTTCTAATACCACGCTCATCCGTTTTGTGATTGCAAGTATATTGATTTGGGTAGTATAACTGACGGTTATATCAGATTCAGTCACCAGTGTTCATGTGTTTTTCGTTATATTTAGGAACTTATTTATTTTCAATCCGATTAACCAATTTTGATGCCCATTAATAATAAACAAGCATTCGGTATTTTAAAAAGAAATCAGCACATAATGGTTCCCACACGCTGCAGAGCTTATATGCTCTATTCAGGAATGCTCTGATTACTCTATGCTCTTGAAATTTTAGAGCTTCACAATAGCCTGAGCCGACTGTTTTTGTTTGGACAAAAGCAGCAAGGATACCATTCGATACGTCTATTAAAACACCTAAAATAAGTAATTTAACGCTAATGCTACGTGCATAAGTGAAATTAAGGACAGGCGCTCGTTGTATTCTTTCCCACAAAGATTGCAATTGGTCACTCATATGAACGTTCAAAAAATACGTCGATATGCCAGCTGTAAAACTGAGGTTTACATTCATCTTCTGTTGAAATTTCAATCACTGTGTGACACGTATAAACGTACGCAATAGTTGGTCTTAAAAGCCTACCCGTTAATATCCCATTCTTTTGTTTTCACATGAGTGTGAATAGCGTTCGGTCGTGCAAATGATCAGCCAACTTCAGGGTTTCACGAGGAAGAGCAGGCCATTTTCGGCTGGTAAGTCTCCAGGGGATTTATCATTTCGGGGTTTTTGCATAATTTTGCTCTTTAAATTACAGGGTCGTCAATATTTACAGTTAGGCTTTTCGTAAAACTCAACTATATAAAATATTATCCTTTTTGTTAATTAACCATTTTAAAAGTTCTAATGATTCTCTTATATTTTCAGGTTTTGATATTTAATCAAGGCAAAAAATTTAATCAAAAGAATTGCAGTTGTAGAGCTATTTTCGGCTGGTAAGTCTCCAGGGGACTTATCTATAAACCTAAAATTTGACAGAACGTTTGTCCGGAGGGCTTTCAAAAGGTTTCAGGAGACTGGAAAATCGACAGGAGCAAGCTCGCCCCCGAAGTGCTATGACCTCAAAATTGGATAAGGCCACCAAAGAAAACATGAGGAATCCTGAGAGGTCCATCCAAAATCTTGCCAAGCGGGTGAGTCTCTCGAATGGGACCGTGTTTATTGTTCGTCATCAAGATCTAATGTCTTCAAAGAAACGCATGGAAAAAAATCGCTACTACAAGCAAAAATTGCGGAGAAACGATTCGTCAGAGCTCGATTTTTTTCTCTTTTATTGAGGAAGGCACACGGCCCAATCTTGTGTTCAGTGACGAGAAGAAGTTCGACATAGAGCAGGACTTTAACGCCCAGAACGATCGAGTTTGGCCTCGAGATGGTGAGGTTGAGGCTCGAGTAGGTACCCGAAAACAGGGAGCTGCTTCAATTAGGGTGCGGGCCGTAACCGAATCTGGTCCGAGCTTATTGGTTTTTGAGGACCAGGGGCTGAAACTCAACCAAAAGAATGATCGAAATGATATTCCTGAAGGATCTTTCTTACTCTTGACCAAAAATCGCCTCACAAAAAGTTCATGATCTTTCCAGCAAGATTCTGCACCCTCACGCGGCACCCTGCAAAGAAAACCCAATAGTGGCTTTCAACCAATGTTTTTAATTTCATATCCAAGGAGGAATGGCCTCCCTCATCACCAGATTTAAATCCTCTCAACTTTTGTATCTGATCCATTCTTGAGAGCAAGGTTTCAGCAAACCATCACCTAAGTTTGGAGGTTCTGAAGGCTTAACTCGGCAAGGAATGAGCCAAAATCCCCTCTAATTTGCGACTCTTGTATACATCATTCTCCAAGCGTCTCCAACTTGTAATTGACCCCAATGGGGAACATTTAGAGTAAATGTTAGTTATTTACAATCGTTAGACACTCGGCAGCAATATCACTTTGTGTTTTTTCAATTTCCTGTTTATTTGACAAAATATGACATACAAATTTTGTAACGATAATTATTGATAACCCTGTATATTAATTACACTATACATCGAAATATCCATAAAAGATGATAGGAACATTCAATAACTACGTAAACAGTAACCTGACTTCGCTTGAAACAATAATGATTTTATTGAGTATGCGAAGGCGAAAAAATTAGTCTATTAATTAAAAAACTATGCTGTACGAAAAGACCTCGGGATTTACAGTATATTACTCAGTAGTATAAAGTTAGCGTTCTTGATGGAGAGTTAAGGTAGATTTCCAACTCACTGCGTTGATCATCGTTGGCGTTTTCAAAGACTAATCGAATGTGTTCAACGACGACACGATGAAGCGTTGAGCTTCCGACCCATTAAATTGACTGGTGTAGGTTAACCTGCCCGTCATTGTGGACCTCTTAAAATAAGAGCTTTTGTGACTTGCTAAGCGCATGGCAGCGCCCGTCTCTTTCCCGAACATTTCTCATTGACGCATCGATTTACTTCTGCGTCCGTTTACGAAGGTATGCTACGGTATACTTCCTGGATGTACATGTATGTAGCTCTACGCTCTGTTACAGTGCAATTTACATTGAAATCGATAGCCTAGTATATCGATGACACCAATCTTCTGAGATTGGTCTCAATGGGTTTCGAAAAAATATATAAAAGGAAATGTATCGAAAGTACCCCAAAAAAGGCAATTTTTGTGTCGGATATTATTCTTATATGAATAAGAGAGAATTGCTGAACGTATTCTAGACCAACTTTTCCCAGGAATAGAGCAGGTCCGCTCAGCAGCGGTCGTCCGTACTTTATTAACTGAGGCTCCTCGAAAGCGACCGTGAGAACATCAAGTCCGCACTTCCGTTTTTACTGCAAGTCCGTGGAATGAATCTAATAAATTTTCGCTGCGAACAGTGAGAAAAGCACAGAAATCCGTGTTTCGTAAAACGCTGAGCAAGTCAGTGCACATACATACAACCGTACTCCTTATTGAGTGTGTCTCTAACATCAAGTTTCCTCGAGAAGACATTTTTGTTGCTGAAACGAAATTACATTCTGGCGACCTGGGAAGCTATAAATGTTAGTGCGCAGACTAACGCACTAACTCATTCTGAAATTTTGCTCGATGTATAGCAGATGCTAAACCATGTATTTTTTTGAAGATCATTTTAAAACTTTCGTTATACATGCAACGATAACGGAACGTAAAATACAGATAGCAGAGAATTGAGTCACCTCATTTTTCATCCAGTTTTTATCAGAAACTATAAGCCTCCTATGTTACAGGTAATCAGTAACTATACACGGTATAATCAAATTGATTCTGTCTCTGTTCTAATATTACGCGAAATACTGTTCTACTGTACGTCCGGTCTGTGTCGCGCCATAATTTCAGCAACTCCATCTTCAGAGCAAAGTTCTTAGCTTTCATCTTCCTTTTATGGCGCTCATTTTCAGAATGGCATGCGGGTTTACTTTTTCTGCTTAGATTAAAGTAAGAAGAGCTTTCACTGCCATCACTACACTGGAAAGGGAACCAAACATTACCGACACGAGTACAGATTCAATTCTACTCTAGTGATTAACATACAAACATTTATCCACCATTTGAAAGTGCGTTAGCGATCTGAAAAACTAGTGATGGAACGGAGAAGCTCATATGTAATACTACTGCACTTACTATCTTCGACAAATTTTGAATTTTTTAAGCATTACAATTGGTATAATAGTTACAAATTTACATTCATGACGCGTAATATTTGAGTCCAGGTTAAGCTCCAAGGAAAAAAATAAATATTCCATTAGGAGATGGTGCTCGTATACATGCGCTGTGTTTCATGACTGACAAAGAAACACCATTTTAATTACACTGCTTTCACCAGCTCAAGTTCATACAGTTCACTAGACACAAGTTATCAACTGCAGCGAAACTTAACTTGATCTTCCCAATTCAAATTAGTGATTTGGTATAGACATATACAATTTAGATGTTTAAAAAACCTTAGAATTATCCTTAATTCTGCAGGTCGAGGTAACAAGCTCTGAATCAAATCAAGTATATTTTGCTAGCAGGTTCTGCAGCAAACGTCTATACATTGGTAACACTGCATGGATTAGCGGGTTATAGAATACTTGCGAATGTGCGAATAAATTCAATGCGTACATTTTGACAGAGGGCACATTTTTCTTGCCAACATATCCTAAATGAACCATTCAACGTCTATGATTCAACTGCGGCTAAAAATATGAGTCTATTTTTCAAGAAATAGAGTTAATCATTCGTCAGTGATGCATCTCCACAAGGAAATTTTTTGCATAAATATGCATGAATAATTCATAGCGCATCATTATGTACAAACTTTTTACGAGACAGTTTTACGACAAACCAATATTTTTCACGATGCACTGTTACACTCTGATAAAATAAATTTGGCGACCACAATAGCCAGCACTGATTACGTGTGAAAAAAATTAGTTCAGCAACTCGTTTCAAGTACAGTACTTTTAATCGAAACAGGTAATTTTGCGAGTAGTTTTAATTTCAGAAAAAGTCACGTAACAAGAGATACAGACTTTAAACTAAAATTAAATGCGAAGTGCATCGGAAATTAATTCGTCCTCAAAGAACTCAATGCTTCTATCTATACTTTTCGAACATTCCTTAAGGTCTTGAACAGTTGCCAACATAAGATCAGCGTACACGGAAAATCGATGAGTGAACTTATGCGACGTATACATAACTGAAGGCAGGAACAATAGGGCGGAGAGCAGATGTGACGCCGGAATGGAAGCAATGCAGCGGTGGGCAGGAATGGGAAACACCAGCGGGAGGCGGGCAACAGTGGGTAGGGACGAACAACACCGAGTGGAAAACGTGCAACGGTAGGCAGAGAGGAGGAACACTCAGCGGGAGCCGGGCAACACCTGGCGGGACTCTCGACACCTGGCCAGCTCTGCACTGGACCGGTAGCTGCTCCCGACAGGATGACGCGCCAACCGTCAGCGGACATTTAAATTTTAAAAGGCACGAAGAATGCCCTTGATAAGAATGTGTTGTCATGAAGGTGGACGGTAAAGAACAGCTTAAATATTGTACACCTTCATTTGTGTCACATACTGCTTCGTTTGTTAACATTGTAAAGATTCAATTATATTTATTAGTAAACTTGAGTCTCTCTAACAAAAAAAAAAAGGTGTCACCAAAGAGACAAAGGGAAAGCACTATTTACTTTGTAATTAGGGGAACCCAGAATTCGAGCACGAGGTGTTTCGTCGCACTATGTGAATAGAAACAGCAAGATTGAAAGAAGTTCATGAAACGAGAAAAAAGTTGAAGACGAAAGTATGAGGATACCAGGATACCAATAAAAGGATACCAGTGAACTCAAAACAGATGGTCCGTAATTAAACAAACGACCTTTTTTGTTTCAACAGAAGGATGTCCATCTAACCTTCAACTCGGGACCTCACATCTTCCCACTAGGAGCGCTAATTTCCAATAAATAGAATAGTTGGACTCTTCTGAAGGGTTGTCAGCATTATAAACTCTTCTTGAGATGTGCAAAATGATTACCCGATGAAACGCCGGTTTTTGTCATTTGTATAATTCACAATGCAGGAATGCGTAAGTTTGGGCGATACTAAGTAAAAATATTTTATTGATTTAAATAATCCACAGGAGACGTAAGTGAGCCATGTTATTGAGTATTCCTTCATGGGCCGAGAATGAAGGAGAAATGCCCTGATAAATTTCAAAAACACTTCCGATGTTCACCCTCTCAACGATTACAACGAAATTTCTCAAGAGTTGATAGACTGGGTTGTTAATTCGGATGATTTACTTGAGTAAGAATGGTTTTACAAAGTATCACGAATAAACTGAATTCAGGAGGGAAAGTTTTCCTAAGTTAATAAAATGTCTGCAATCGCAGCGCCGAAAGAAAAGTCTAGGAGCTCTTCCGCAATTTTTAATAATAGACTAAATACAAAAATCAAACTGCAGCACTTAAGAATTTATTTCGAATACGTTTGTTAATAGAAACAAGCCTTTGTACCACAAGTGAATGCAAGCAGCGAGGAGCATGAGGGCTGGCGGCGTGATGCAGCGTTATAATGCACCTCGCCCGGCCACCTCTCAAGGCTGCACTGATGAGCCCTGAGAAGTCCCTGTGCAACACATGATTCTCATGCTAAATTAGGAGAGACATTCAATGTCCTCTGTTGCCGTACTAAGCGATATTGTTCTCTATAAGTGAAACACTGAAATTTTTGCTATATCCGCAATCGCGTAAAATACTCAAGCACACGTAAATTCGTTTCGAATTATGTTGGTAAAATAGTGTATCATATTTTTCCAAAGCCGGCTTGGAACTGCCCATACACGGTACCTTATTCAAGAGACAACTAGAAAATGGAAAACAAATTTGGTTCTCCAGCACAACTATAACACGTGACTCGATTGGATCCTTCAGACACCGAGCGTATATGGGCCATAATAGCGGAGCTTTTGATCGCGATCAGTTGGCAGCAGGAAGCATCTAATGAGGTTTCCGTTGCGCAGATAAGAAGAGGTGAAAATGCTCTCTCAGCGCTAGGTTCAAGATGTGAGTTCATTGTGGTTCATGAGAAGGAATGCCGGGGAAAAAACTGATGCGTCTTCCTTTTTACTCGGCTTTTCTCAGATCAACCATCAATCGTTGCTATGATGATCGAGAAAAGCCGAGTGACAGAGTGGAGGGAAAAAAGACTTTCAACAAAGTCAACATTAGTGACATCAAATGAGCAGCGGCTGAACCCACGGAATACTAATTGATGTGGCGATAACCTGTGAAATATTCACTGCTCGAATCCTGTTTCAATCTGCATAATATTGCTGAAATATCACTTTAAAAAATGAAATCAGAAATTAAAATTCACTGCTATAATAACCTATGAAAACTAAGGCAATTCGAACACCCAACCGTTTTAGTTCAGGGTAAAAAAATTTCTTCGTCAATCATCTGTTTATTTCAATGTTTTAGGTAAATGAGTCCGATCTACAGCTGCTACATTCGAGTACAAACCTCCAACGCTTTACTGTGCCATAGAGCAAAAAATTTTTAAAAGCGAACTCTTTCCTAGCATTGTTTTCCTCTGGAAGTGTAGTCCGAAGGTCGCACGAACCAGTCTTACATTAGCACCTGATCAGTATGGGAAGACTCACACGAAAGGAAGTGCGGTATTTTTCCCACATGTTGATGGCGATTTGCTTCTACTTTTTGAAGGTAAAATAAGTTCATACTTTCACAACGAATATTATACTCATGGCGACGCAGCCCCCATGCCACCGTATAAACTTTAAACACAGAACTAGCACTGTTCTCTTATAGTTTGCTGAATTTTACCTTTCTGGACCTCTAATTCAATCATTGTCAGTCTTCTGATATTCTTCGTTTATTTTTAGTGGACTGAAATTTTTTGTGATGTATTTGATCATACGTGAAACCATACAGTAATGGTTAGAAACCTTTGGCCAATAGAAGGAGTCATCTGAAAATAAGGTAGTGTTGTAGAAATAACAAAATTTTAGAACCCGCTGCTTGAATCAAATGGCCACAGTCAAAAGTACAGCACAATCACGAGCCAAACAAATTGTTCGTCGAAAGAACAGAGAGCCAGTATCCAAGAGTCATAATAAATTGGAGCTCGAAATCCAATCACGACCCATGACCAAAAATAAGAAATCCCGGCTGCTCGTCCTTCAGAATTGAATGTTTACGAGTATGTATACTTGGATCAACTTCTTGAAAAACATGTCACATGATCATGTAATCAAGTGAGGAATTTATGTCTAGCATCTATAATCTATAATCTAAAAATCATTCATAAACATGATCTGATTAATGAATCCGCCGAGAACATCAGCCTCCCCTTGCATTGAAAGATCTTTTAGGTTCTAGAACAGATTAAGTTACAAGTTCGTTTCAGCCTTCTTTCCTCACAACAAAGGTGTTCCCAATAAAGGGAAGAGGAAGGCGTGATTTAGTTCGAAATTAAGGGAACGCAGAATTTATGCGCGAAGTATTACCCCTCAGCACACTGATCAGAGAAACATCAAAATTAATAAAAAATTAAAATCAGATAAAAGTTAGAAAAGAAAGTGATACGTGCTAACAAAGGACAGCAGGGAACCCCAACGAGGTGGCTCGCAACAAAACAAGAAGTTATTTTGTATCAAGAAAAAGAAGGTCTATCTAATTTTTACCTGACGACGTTATTTCGTTTTACGCTCTCAAGTATTCGTATATGCTAATTTCGGCGAATAGCAGATGTTTAACGTAATAACATAATATTTCATTCATTCAGATGAATAAATAATTAAAGAGGTTGAAAGTTACGCGATCTACTTCTTGTCAAAATTATGTTAAAAACATCATAATTGTTGCACGATCGCATTGAGATCTCTAAAACTCCAGTAGAACTAGAGAAAAAAATGTCGACAAAAAGTTACTGAACGTAAATAATAATGATGATTTTCGCCAGGCTGGAATTGAGACGGCTAAGAAGTCACACAGAGACATTTATTGGAGAGCTAAATGCAATTCATTTCCGTTGAGCGATGGAAGGAGAGCCCTGAGCAGACCGTGTTCACGGCTCTGCTCTCTTTCGGTCTTCTCGGTCCAAGAACCAATTAGGAGTCCATAAAATTAATACGATTTTCTTCGTGACGCTAAAAAAAAATACAAACAAATAAGTCTAATGTCTTTTTTTACCGTTCCACCAAAGCGCTTCCTTGAAAAGAAACATTTTTTGTATCCCAATATAGACGCGGCACAAAACAACAGCGAATGTTAAGTATATTTAAGTAACTAGGATGATTCGGTGATAATAAAAACGACAGAGGAGGAATCTTATCAATAGTATACATTCAGAACAAATGAACTATATTTCATATTTAGTAATCATACATTAACTTTATTCTTACTCTCAGGAGAACTAAGGTATGAAAAATATTTTTCGTGAATTTTGTTTTCGGAAGTTCACGTGAGCAGTGCTCGTGCGGCAACCTGTTGCGGCATATTGTGTTGCGACAGCGCAGGGAGAGCATTCGTCTCGTGTTATTGTGCCTGCAATTCGCTCCGTCGGCCAAGACGAGACTTACGACAGTCATGGCACACCAGAGATTTCAAAGCATGATCTGTACAGCATTTCTTGAATGGACACCATGGAGAATCATATTGATGCTGGAATGGCTAATAACGCATCAAATCAGTGGCTCAAATTAATTCAGAACCTTCAGTTACGATGTTTTATTCACGATTTTCATTTATACTTTTATTTCGGATACTTTGTACTAAGGAAATGACTGAGCGGTTATTCTGCAGTACCTTGGGGTTTTCATAGTTGAGTTTTTTATTAATAGCCGACTGAAGAGAGGTTACAAAAATTGAAAAACTACGAAATAGAGAAATCATTTTTATTTCGAAAGTGTTTCCTTCAATAATGATGTAAAATACTTGAGTAGGGAAAAAAATTCTGTAATGTAAGAGACTAAAGAGAAAAAATGTGGGAGTACCATGAAGTATCTTTTCTGAAAATAAAGTATAATGTTGAATACAGTGACATTTACCGTGCCCAAAATGTGAATTATAGTGAATTTCAGGAGTAGTAGGTTAGACAACATTCTTGACGTTTGACAATACTAATGTGCAGTCATGCATTGCATCTGAATAGCAAAACACTTCATCTTCAGGTTCATGTAAAAAGCTGAAGAGGAAGTTGCCACGCAGCATGGGAATATAGATCTATATGTTGCCATTTTTCAATATATTTTAGATTTACAAAAGTTTTCAGAGTTGAACGATTCCTTCCGATGACAAATCAGAAATTTTTACCCTAATTTAAAATATTCTGAAGCGACAGTAGTATTTTTATAACAGATTCTTCTGTGACCAACTATTCTCGACTCGTGAAATACTCAAATTAAAACCAAATCATTTGTACGCGTGTTCACTCAATTTAATTGACTTAATTCAAAGTTTACCGTACTCGAAATGTAGGTTGAACTTTTCATTATCCCTCCATTTTACCTCCTTTCACACCTCAATTTGGAAGTCGAAGACAGCCGTCAAGGAAGTTCTATTAGAAACTGGGTATCAATTTTTTCTTTGCGATGTCCTAATTTCTCGAATCATCTTTACAAACGTGTGGCCGCTTGGTATGCTAAATCTAAATGTTGTCACATAACTTGAGGGGAAGAGTTCAGTGTACAGTGTGCCAAACGGCAAAGGACGCGATTTTGCATTCGCGAATGATGCGTGACTTGAAACCAGCTATACTGCAGAAATGTTCCTTCTATTTCATCGCTGCGCTAGTTCAGTGCATAACACAGCATTACAAGAGTGCAAAAGATACCAGCGTGTGTAGACAAACCAAATAAGAAAAATATATGCCCGGAATGATGCTAAACTTGGGTTAAATACTTAATATGCTTTATAATTTTGTTTATATCTACTTCTTAGATTCTATTTCTGACTCATGTATTGTTTTGGCCTCTAATATTCTATAATAAAACACATCTGTTAACAATAAAATGGGTGCACCGAATTTTCTAAACACACCCAGTACTTAGAGCAAACAAACGCACACAGGACTTTTTTCATGATACCGGTGCGCTGTTCCTACAGGGTATTTCTATGCGTGTATCACGGGCCCCACTCGAATAAGAAGCGATCGTAGTATTAATTTAATCTCTCAGTTTCACTCTCATTAGAGATAAGTCACCCAAGATAATCTATTTATTTTTTTGAATAATACACTTATTCTGTGTATGTGCAATTAAAAATAGTAAAGAATCAAGCAAGCCAGTCTGAGTTTCCCATCAGACTACAAGCGTAAGCCAGTACCCACAACAGGGCCTCGAAAGTTAGTCTGTTGGCGAGTGTGTGTACAGCAGGAGCCACATCGCACACCAAGCGTACGTGTAGATCGAGCGGACAATGCAAAGAAAAAGGGGACTGAATTTTCGAGCTGTGCAGTAGTTAGTTGCACCACATAGGATTCAATGGAAAGAATGTAAAACATTCGGAGTCACGTTAAATAAATAACGTCTCTGTTGATGTGAACACGTTGCGACATGAGACGCTGGAGCAGAGCCGCGAGCTCCGCAGTTCAGTAAATATTGTTCCAGGACCTGTGCGCTGGGAATTTTCACTCTAGCACTGGCTGACCTCGATAGCACAAGAGCAACAGAGCTAAAAGCTCGTTATTTGTGCCCTGAAAATAATGCATAGTTCAATAGAGTGCAAAGGACACAAATCAACTTCAAACGTAATGACAAAAACTATTAGATGGCGCCTAAAACTTGTTAATTGTAATGAGTAAGCCGTATTATGCATTCATCACACAATAGACGCATCCATATTAAAAAATCGACGGCTAAAGTGAAGGCTGTATTGCCCGATTTGTACTAAAATTGTATGTTCTTGTCATGTATATAAGCAATAATTCTGAAATTCTCTGCAAATATTTACGCGCTATAGATACGCTTGCACACTCACGCAGCGTTCTAGAATTGACGCCCTCTTGTAGAATATCTTACGTAAAAATGTTAAAACTTTGCACCACACAATTTCATGGCACTTCTGAGGTTAGTGAACCGATCTTTATGAGTGAATGTCAACCAAGACTTCAAGAACGGCAGCCGTTTAGCACCGAAGTGTAAAGTAAAAAAGGTGGAAATTAATAAAAATATTATGAACTTTAACAGCGATCTCTGACGGCTAATTGAGCTTGAGAAACTAAGCTATGAGCTGTTCTATGAGAAATGCCGGAGTCACTTATAATTGGCGGTGATGAAATACTATTGCAGTAACGTGGTGCGCAAAGCAAGCTATTATATGACGTATTCACAGCAACGAAAACTCTCATTATTTTTCATGCTAGCTATATTTGTCTGTTTCAAGCGACAAGTAAGTTAATCCTTAAACAAATTTGAAGTCCGTAAGAGTCCGTAAAAATTTTAAATAAAAGCAAATAAGAGTCCGTAAAAATTTTCAGAAAAAAGAAGACGTTTGCGCAGTTTTACATATCTACGTGAACCACTATTTGTCTGACCATCGAAACTCCAAGGAGAAGAGGTACCTGCAAGCGGAGAAAATATCCCGCCTGAAAACTTTTGGACGCTATAATTAGGTGATACTTTAGATACAGTGCTTCTTTGCGGGGTGAAATAAAATTGTCGACATATGCTGTCAAGTTTACCATGAATATTTACATAAATGGTGAAGTTTTGTTACACTAACTACGGTGGAAATAATTTTCTCCCGGACATGCTAGTGCCACTTTTTTCTAAAGAAGTGGGTGTACTTTCAAAGTTTCATTGCGCCTTCCACAGCAAATTTTTTTTAAGAGTGAAAGCCAAATTTCCACAGAGTGACGGGCTACAGCATCTGAGCAGTGGATTGTCTTCACGAAGGCAAAAATACAATCATTTGCTTCACACACTTTCCAATGACGTTGAACTGCCTCTAGAATAGAATAATGCTACTCTTCCCACACGTCACGAACTCATTAACCTAATTACCATAAAAAATTTAACGACACCAATACACCATGATACACTCGTATAAAACATTTTACTAATATAATACAGTTAGGTTTCTTTCGTGATGAAGTTATTTCACCGCCGTTTCCCCATTAAACAAAGACCGAAGACCGTTTGTAACTCACTTGCATTAATTAAATAGTAGAAATCACAATACACGAAGACTCGATCTCGACTTCTCGACCGCCAATGAAAAACCAATGAAAATTGGTCACACGTCCGATTAAATAAACATGACATCAAAGAGAATCAAACTGCCCGTATTCCAGTTTACTCTGGGCCCAGTTTGGCCCCAGGAGCAGAGCAGCCTAATTCTTTGCTCTGCCTGGCACTATTAAATCAATTATCTAGCTAATACCGAACGCATTAAATTATTGGAACGCTTTTATTTACTATTAGTAACAGGCAGAAAACAAACGTTTCAAAGAAGGCCCACGTATTTTCTGTGGGTCAGGGTTCAATCCAGAAGATTTACGTTATTGAAGGAAGATTACATGAATTTCTACTTCGGCTTTAGATAAGGGAGTTTTCACATGATCATGTGAAATTATTGTTGTACAAGAGATGCCATTCCAATACCTAATTTATTCCTTCAGTCACTCTGAATATAAATCAGAGCATATTGTTCTTCAGACAAAATGCTTCATTGCGAGAACTGATGAATGAACGAAACCTCATCAGTGGTAAATGAAGGTAAAGTGTGTACTCGTATTTATGACTATAGGGTAATACATCGTTTGTAAAAACCGGGGTGAAATTTTGTGCATTAAGACATACAGGAATAGAAGTACTTTATACATAACTTCAAATGAAGTAGGCAATGCAGGGTAAATGCTCATTGTTAACTGGGAGAAGAAACACCCATAGAATCTGGGAATGGACAAAAAAGTGACTTTCCTTTTTTAGTCAGGAAGTTTGCAACTTACTTTAACGTATAATTTTCTATCACTCGTGGTATCTACGACGCTGACCTGTGTTAAGATGAAGAAATCTGCACACTCCTGTTATGTGAAAGCCCTAAATTATACAGGCTTGGATTTTGTATTCGCAACTACATCAAACTCGCAAAGACAAACGTATGAATGACTGAAACCCAAAAAAGGCAAAAATACTTGATACTTGTCGGTGATACTTGAAGAAGCAAGCGAAAAAACACAAATTGCACGAAATAAGCTTGAGTTCACCTCTTAAATACATTTGTACTCGAAGGTACTGATAAGACATTAGACGCGATATGTGTGAGCAGCGGAGCGCAGACCGCTAACGAGACCTTATGACGAATTTCACATGAGTCCGCTCGTACCAGCAACTATAAAGACAGTATGGTTGCACACGGTTAGCGAAACAGTTAGGAGACAACTGTTTGCGGTAGTGGCGACGCATCGTGGCTTCAAAGTCGCAGGTTCCTCTGTGAACAATTTGCTAAATAGAACTACATCGTTGCTTGTCATAACTCACAAAAAAAGAGTATAGAGTCCAAATTTTTGAATCGTAAGCCTATTTAGGATGGAGCATTGCTTCAGCATGCATACAAGCACAGTAGTATAAATGCAATACAATAGAATATGGTAAAAGGAAGAAGCCGAGTGGTCCATTCCCGGGTTGCTAAAATTTTGCACAAGCGTCTCACGCCTTTAGATATCAGTCGCGCACAGGCCTGCAGTCTAGTAGAAGTAAAGCAAAAATAACAGTCACAATCCCTCTGATCACTACTCACGCATCAGCATTATTCGCTTTAACACACGAGAGAGGAGGCGAGAAAAAATTGATTAAAAAAACGGAATCTCAAATCCCATCCCGATAGAAATTCCACAGTGATTTGCTGTTGCTGCCGGATCTTTGGGTATATGCTAGGGGCTGATGATACCGATTTCTCATAAAAAATTAATTGATGCTTAGCGATTAAAGAAGATACATAATAGTGAAAATAAGATTAAGAAAGTCAGTTAAAGACTCCGTAACAATAACAAAATTATTTCAAAGAGAGGATGGAGGAAAGGAACATTTAGTATGGAGTTATGGGAACGGTGAATTTACGCACAAGGTGTGTTCCCTCACAAGAACTTCTGCGCATAGAAACATTAGGTTGGGAAAGAAGTTTATGATGAAACAAAGCAGAGTGTCAAAGGTGCTATAGAAAAGGACAACACCGGAAAAAGAAGGTTCACAACAAAACAAAGACCTATAGTATTTAAAATAAAGAAAAGCCAACTAACTTAATCTTCAGCTCAGGACATAACATTTTCACCTGGGAACTCTAATTGTCACACATACAATAAGTGTAAATGAAAATCGCTTTTCATATGATTTGATGTTTACACAGCGTCGATGCAACAGAGTATCCAAAGTAATTTTCTGAAGACTGATGTAAATATATTAAATAATAAAATTACGTAAATAGTTGACTGTGATGCATGAAATTCAATCGTGCACGAGCTAACGGTAATGTAATTATATTTTAAGACCGATGAACTTTGCAAGGAGCACACCTGAACAACTTCTGCAAGACGGGCGTTACTAATTATCAGCACAGTAGACACGCAAGTATATGTCTACAATTACAGTGCATGCACCGGAAAAAAGGCGGACTGTTCTCGTCCTGCGAGACCGACTTAAACAAAAAAATAGTTCACTGACGTATAAGTCACTTATTGCCGCGCACATCAAGCTCTACATCCGTTTTAGGGAAAAGTTCTCAACGTCGTTAAATATGTAACATCGGGCATACGCAAGAAAAAACCATGTTCTGGAAAAACTTCGTCTGACTCGGGTGATTGAATTGATGACTTCTCACAAAGTTGATTTTAGCTCTATGAAGCTTGTCCTGAGTACGACAGGCATTGAAGAAGAAAAAAGGAGCTGCCCCGACGAAAGTATTCGACGGTGTTCAAGTGAAGTTGATAGAAAATTACGTAGGAAAGACACTTATATTTCTTCGACTCAGTAGTAATTTGGCAATATGTACTAATAGCGTCTCGTCTCAAAATGTAGAATTCCTCCAAGAAACATTGTCGCGCATGAGCGGTTAGTGAACTTTTAAATCTCTCACAGCGAGAGACAGAAAAAATAATTTCTTCATTCCCGGAAGAGCAGAAAGCACTGAAGCGAAGACAAAGACAGAAAAGGAGGATATGCGCCTTGTTTTAAAAAGGTTTTAGATTTTGTCTTCAATTTACCACAAAATTCCTCCAGATTCATACCTGCAATCAGATACATTTAATGAGACCCTCTTGCATTTCATCAGACTTTCCTTCAGTATGAACTAAAAATTTCTTCGCAGTCAGTCTCTTAAGGCTGAAAACGGACGTTAATTCGTAATCATGTCATTTTACATCAAATTAACCAAATAAAGTTAGACTCGGTAGAAATTTTCCGTTGCAGTACACGCAGCATAGCACGACTGAATAACATTACACTGAAATATAAGTCATGGCACAGTTCACAACCTATAAAATCTAAAAGAAAACTAGAAATGAATAGAACAGAAGAAATGATGCAGATTACCCAGTCTAACTTTTTCGCCGCTTGCATGCATGTTTTTCGCAGCCCAAGAAATTAATTCGTTTAGGCGGCAAAAGACATGCATGCTCCGGTGAAAAAGTTTGATTTGGTTAACCTTACCGTACCTTTACACCATTGGACCATGTCCTTACATGCTTATAACAAAAACAAAAAAGACATAGGAAGAAATATTATAATTTAATTATATGTGCAAATAGCAACGTAGCAAAAAAGTTTGCAATATTTGATGGTTTTGTCCGAAAGCATAGCATATCAACGAAATATTAAAATAAAAAACATACTTCTTATTTTTTCTTCTATTAGAAAGAATGGAGGAAATTAAGCGTCGCGAAAGAAGACTCCTCACCAGAGCCGTCTATTTGTGGCACAGAGCTGCTAATTGTTGCTCCTGTGATGGTGTGGTGACCTCATACTCATCCACGAGAAAATTCTTCTTTGTCCAGCTATAAAATAGAAAGAAAAGAAGCACTTATAATCTTTACGAGAGGAGGTAGACAAAGATGCTGCCGAGAGCTGCATTACAGGAGACGCGGGACAATGCCGGCCCCGGCCGTCGTGTGGCTGAGGTGCCAATCGCTGCCTCGCCATACATCGCAATGAGCGCTCGTTCACTTCAGATCTCAAGATCAACTAACACCAAAACCGGAACACCTCCAAAGTTAGGTTCACAAACCAAATATATAAGTTTCTTAACTTGATAATTTCCAAGCATGAAGAGAACGCTCTTCCAGTTGTATTCAATTAAGAACTGAAAGAAACTACTGTAACGGTGAATGTCGTCTTATTATTCGAATTCTACAAAATTCTCCATATTGGAGGTTGACCTCTAACGATATAAGAAGAGCAAAATTATCTAAGACCCGACACAATACGTCACGATCACAGGACTGATGGCGCCCGGGAAACAAGGATCATGGCAGTATTAGGGCAGAAGGAATAAAGGAGAGGCCAGGGCGCTAGGGACGGTTTGATCCAGATCATGCGTGACTTGAAGTCGTGACCGCGGGCCGTCTCGCCGCATGCTCAACTTGAGGGGCTCGCTGCGAGGCAGACGCTCGGTGATGTAGCTCCCTCCCTCCACATGCATTCCGAGTAAAGCCTCTCAAGGTTGGGGCTTGGTGCTTGCGTATAGCTTTCTGAGTGGTACTTTATAAACAAGCGTAGTGCATTATTAACGAGTATTTAGGTGTTCATGCCGGTTAATACATTTTCTATAGCCGTTGTGACTATAATTATTCAATGCTATTTCGCCTATTCAAGATAGTTGATATTGATATCTTTCTATTTTATTGCGCAGGCCATCTATCTCTGCATCATACATATTTTGTAACAGCGAAGCTCTTATTCCTGATACTATGCACTCTTCTAAAAAATTCAGCTGTGCTTCTCACCATATGAAAAAATTTCTGTAATTTTCGTAAATTTTTCATATTTACTCTCAAGGGTGCTTAGTAATCCTTTGAAAGTTTATTCCTCGAATGTTTTCGAATAGTGCGAGGTCTGCATAACGCGTGATGTAAAGGGTTAAGCGACTTCATATAATATGAAGGTTCTTGTAGAACCTGGCATACAGCGCGAGTGGTGAAGGAGAAATACATATTTCTAGCTTGCAGTCATCCAACCCATGGCGTATTTCGTCATTAATCTGTAACATCAAAAATTCTTCCGTCATTAATCTGTAACATCAGAAATTCTTTCTTCTTTAATCTGTAACCGTTATTATTTTTAACTAGTTATGAGTTGAAAAACCTTAGCGACTGAGTAGCCGCGGTCCTACTTCTGTTCCTCAGGCCTCGCAATGAGCGCTATCCGTCGACTGGGTTGAGACAAACGATGTTTTAAGAATGAATAGAAGGTTAATTGTAGCTTTGACATGGTGATGAAAACGAGTCAATAAGAACATGAGGATTAGATGCCCACTTGAGAGATGAATTAAGCTACCTACTTTTTGTAGCGTATTATAGCGTAAATTATCTTTCTCTGGTTGCAGGTAAGAAAAAATGACTATAGGGTTGTAACTTAACGTTTGCAAGTTTCTTCTGGAGTTCGAAAAATATATAACGCCCGAAAAATAACTACAGAATTTGTCCGAATAAAATTCATGAGAAAGAGCACCCTAATATTCTAAATACTATATAGTATTTATTTTACCCCAGATTTTTTTTGAGATTAGGGAAATTTACAGTTGAAATAGGCAGAGTACAAGAAGTACAAATTTATCTCGTGCGCACGGACGAATCAAGATTTCATCAAATATCCAGATTATTGTTACAGTATCATCTAATTTTCAATATACTTTATTAAAATGAACATGAGAAATGAATTTGAAAGACCCCCAGACAACCTGAGGTAAAAAAAACACAAGTGGTTATTCAGATCAAGTCAGTAATTCACTGGAAGTAACACTGGGCAGGAAGGGTTGGTGAGAAATCTTCGCCTGAGATCAGTGAATGAGAGGGTACGAGAGTCTAACGCGAGCAGGGATGCAAACGCCACAATTTACGATGTGGACTAGGGGCTGGTGATCGCTATAGATGATAATGTGTCGACTGTGTGAGCTGGAGGAAGGCCAGGCATAGATGGGGGACCATCACGCTAAATATGAGAACTGGATCACAAAACATGCGTTGGAACATTATCTAACGGGGAATACTTTACGAAAACGTGAAAGTTAAAAAACAAGGGGTTCCAAGGATGCTTAATTTCGCAGAAAAATCAGTCCGCTATTAAGAACGTCTTCAAATACAGAGTCTTCCAGATAAATTAATTCGTACAATTTCCTTTTCTATGCTCAAGTCCTTATTACTCAAGGAAAGAGTCATATAATTTGAAAATTTGAGGGCTTATTTAGAACACCACGAGAACAAAAGCTTCATTCGATATGACCGCCTTTCGCCATGATAACGGCTTCCTCCACGCTTTCGAAGGCTGGACATGGCGCGGAGAATTTCAGATGTTTCCTACGGCTCTCTGTCTTTTTGATGTCTTTTATAAGGGTTGAGACGTTATTGAGAGGCTTTGCGCAAGCTTTGGCGTCAATTTGGAGCAAAAATAATACAATGGGTTTCGGTCAAAATTGGAAAGCCAAAAGTCTCTCTGTTACCGGACCTCATGACAAAGTCAATGGTCATGTCGCTCCCATACGTCGCTCGCTATATGGGCGGGAGCGGAGTCCTGTTGGAAGATAAACTTCTTATTTAAATCCTTGGCCTTCATCCATGAAATTATTTCTGTTTGCAAAACTTAGCTGTAAGATTCGACGTTCGCTTTTTCGTTGTCGGCGTAGAAGTGGGTAAAGACGTCACTCTCACTTGAAACAAAGCAGAGGGTCATGACGCTGGCTGGTTTGTTCATGGTAATCGTAGGTTAAACGTCAGTGTTTGAAAATGCAATCCAGCAATCGTTATCTCTATTAAAAGCCTTATCACCTGCAAAATATTATCGTTAGGAAAGAACTTGACGGTCGATCCGTTGCTCTTCAACCAGTTCAAAACTCTCTCAAACCTCTCTAAACAAACTTCTTATTTTATTAGGAGACGCTTTCTACCTTGTGCATAAGATGCTTGGCCAAAGACTTTGATCGCTCAGTGAATTGTCGTGAGGCTGATGAGCCTTTTCTTAGCCAACGTCGATAATGACATGGTTGGATTGGCCTTGACGCATCTTCCAAGGCAGGCTAAAAAGCGAGGTTTGCAAATTTTATCTTTTATTGGCGTGTGGGTGGCTCAGCAATTTTGGCCAGATTCATGAAAGCGCTTATAAATCTTGTAAACTGTCTGCGTAGGACACTGGAGGGATTTGGCAACAAAGACTGAGTTTGGCTCTCGCAACGAAGTTCACAGATAGCTGAACGATTCAAATACTCCACTGCGTAATGTTTATTCGCCGAACTTCAGATATTAATAGTCGGATTCATAGCTAACTAAACATATAACTGATGAACTTCAGTGTAGCCAAACTTTGAAGAGAACAGAATAGCGAACAGTTTTTATACTTGTGCGGATTTATCTTAAAAACTCTGTAGGTACGCACAAAATATGTTATCACAATGATTGAAATAGTTCATTACAATACCTTTGCCTAGCAAACATAAACAAGCTGATTAAAAGGTCTGCAACCCAGCTAAATGTGAGCTCATTTGCAACTGTATCCTGGTTTGCGAAATGAAATGAAACCATCTTGATGATGTGAATGATAAGCTGGTGTTGAATGTTGATTCAATAAGCCCGTAACCTCTGTGTCAGCAAGCCCGTAGAAGCGAAACCCTCTATGCCATTGTATAACACATTTTTGTATACGAATAGAACATTTTTCTCATATATCATATATCTTTTGAAACTGTGATGTTTCCATTTGTTTTTGATAATATGCACTCTTCCCAAAAAGAAGCTATGCTCCTCATCAGAGAAAAAAACTAAACTGAAATGAAATAATAATACACCACAATAAAAAATATAAGATAACTGATATAATATTGATCAATCTTACACAAATATAGTTTCACAGTCATTGCATCAAAACGGAGCAACTACACAGAACAGCAACGTTCGGACTATTTCGCGACGCCATTTTGTAAGTCATTCAGCACTCAAAATTCTACGGAAGTACAATTATTGAGCTGCCCAGTAAGCACCGAGGTTACACGCCACTTTGTAGTCTGTAGAAACGGGAAGTTGTGGCCTATTAGCCTGACATTTCTAAATAGTTGGCGCTCGAACAAGAACGCCATTGCTTGTTCACATGCTCGACGAAGGCAAGCAGCATTCGAGTCTCGAGGCTGAAGCGCACCTCCCAACACGTAAAGAGTCATGACAATCGTGTCCCGTGGATTACGGCTACAGGGATTACCTAGATTTTTTACACTCGTGCTACACCACAACGACCATCTATTGAAAAAATAACGTTATTCTGTACTAAGTAGCTCGTTTAAAAGGGCATTAAATTTCTCGAAATTTTTTTAGAATGTCACAAGGGTAATTCTGACAACAGACATCAGCTTCACATTTTCATATTAAGTATTTAACAATAGCTATAAAAACAGTCGATCACGTGCATACATAGCAAAGCAAACTAAGCAAATCAAGAATGAATGAATGCTAATGAAACGAATTAAACGAAGTAGTAGTTTCCTCTACACCCTCTGCTTTTTCAGTTGTTGGAAGAGCCATTGAAATCATTTCGCATATAAAAGGTTCATAAACCTCAACAGGACACGCGGCCACATAGCGCCAATCTAGGACCATTCATGAGAGGCGCGCTAGATGGAGAGAATTCGGAGGAGGACGCCAGACGTTCATGCGACACCCTTCTTAGAATGCTTGAGGTCCATACTTAGCACGCCCGTGAACAGTGACGAAGTGGGCATTCAATTGGAAGCACCTAGAGCTTGCGTCCACAAATGGAGGGCGGCTTGGATATGGAACACTTTGAGGTAGCCGCCTTTGCAGCGCGAAGCGTCCGTCTGCGACAGACGTCGTCCTCCCGTTAAGACTGGAAGAATTGCCCGCGTCAGAAGAGAGCTATATAGAGACGAGGCTCGTACTTCACTGCTCCTTGTGACGACGTGGCCAGTGCGCTCTCACAGGCCATGTTGCAGGCCATAATGCTCGCAAGCGTGAAATTGATGAAATTGATTGATTGCAAAATTATCTTTATCTTCTCCATTAAATATGAAATATTTTATCCCACAAAATGTATCGTTACTGACGTTGTTTAATGTTGGTTTGATGTAATTTTTGAAAGCCCTAGGTAGTCGTAAGCTTTACTAAACCTATTTATTTTCAATCATTTTTATTTTATAACACGTGATGAGCTTTTTTGTGGTACGACAAAATAGCTAAAAAATAAATAAACCTCATTTTGTTTGAAATCCTATGTTAATTAAGCAATTATTTCAATAAAATGTTAACGTTATTCGACAAATTTCTATGAATTCATATTAAAAATTATTCTCGTTCCCAAGCATAACGTTTCTTGATAATAAGGCGAAACAGAAAACAAGAGAAAATCAAACCACACTCAACAATGATTAAGTCTACGTCTCATGATTGGAATCTACAATAATTCCCCAAGGCAATAATCACAGAAAGATTTATCCGAGCAATTGGATGGGAGGTTCTCATGCAAGTCAGATTTAGCAGCGTCACATCGGGCCATTGCGTGACCGCATTACAACTCCGATCGACCATCAGGCATCCTGCTCCACGTCGTCCGTCAAGCGCGCGACGATCATCAGTTCAAACGCTGAGGTCTTCTCCTACGGAGCCAATTCAGAATAGCTACGACAGCTAGAAGACAAGACTACACTGGCTATAAACCTCTTGAAGAGCACTGCACATGACAGACTACAGTACGTTTAGCAGCTCGGGTCGTCCATCATTTGGAAGCTGTGTTGGTTGTACCGAATAAATTTCATTGAGGTTCGTTCAAACTGGTATACTAAAAGATGAACAAAAAATTCGGAAGGAAAATGGACAGCTTCATCTGAAACAAATGGTTCCAAGATGTAAGCCCTTTTAAAAGCACATGGATGGAAGACACTGACCATTGATACTCGAATCATCAAATATACTCTCAATGTCATCAGAATCACTCATATAGCGTTTATAAAACATAAATTCCTAATAGTATAATGGTAATACGGTAACTGTATTGTAAGATTATATTTCACTTCACTGAGCACCGCCATAATAGCAGAACTGAGTCGCTGAAGAACTCTCACGAAGCAGCTTTATTGTTCGGTCCTTTATTGCAATCACGTTGTTCATAGGTGTTCCCACTTCTTAACCTAAGGAAGAGAAGTGAAGAGCAAGTTCGAGGCGTAAAACAATTTCCTCTACACCCTCTGCTACATGACGTCATCTCCGGTAAATACGAACATGTTCGTACATCGTGCTATAAGGCCTGGAAGCGAAAATGGGCTTTTCTGGCCCAAAGTGTGATGCTTTTGCTCAAGTTACAGAGTAAGAACTTAAAAAGAACACCCTTCGTTCCATTCACAGAGATTTAAATTAGACTATTTTACGCAACCGTAAAAGTACCACTTTTCTCATCTCGCGATGTACAGTACTTCATGTTTGATTTCACCAAATTTTGAAGTATATGGGAGAAAGAACATTACTCTAAAGAAACACTGAGGGTCGATGCGTCCAGATAGTGAAGTGATCTATTGCTCCATTGTTCTGCCGCTCATCTTACAGGGCGGATGGCGAGAAAACAGCTTTTGGAGAATAGTGCAAATTTCGTAGAGAGGATTCATGTATTCTCCAAGACCTCGAACTGATGAGTGGTAATTACAGCTCTCAGTAGAAGGGCTAATTTGCCGACTAACAACCACACAACTGAGATGCAAGAACATCATGCGAGTGATGGGACTACGGTACAAATAGCGCGCACGGAAAATGGGTGTTGTCATTTTGTGTCACCAAGATATCAAAGCTAATTAGAGGTAATTATACCTGTTAAAGTATTCCTAAATGAAGACACGGTAATAAGACAAATATTATGCAACGAATAATGGATGCTTAATATATGTAAAGCGGGTTCATGATGCAAATAACACAGAGTCATATTTGATCATAGGCAGTACTTCACCCACAAATGAACAGACTATCAATTCTTACTCAAACTTTAACTTCTAAAATATGTTAAAGTGTTTACCTCACAAAGCTTAGGCACAAACGTGAGTGGCCAATGTAGAAATTCATACATATTCAAATATTCCAACTCCAAAATCACCGTAGTTTATTTAGTTATTTAAAGTCAATTTTTAATATTTAAATGTGGAAGAGAGGTTAATGAACCTATTAAATAAAAAATAAGTAAACCAACAAGTCAGACAGTAATCACTGTACACACCAAGTGAGTTATGGAAATCTACTCAAGAAAAACGTTAATAAACAGGTCCAAAACGATATACGTCAAACAAAAAGAAGTCACAAAACCGAAATTATCTACTTCGAGCATTCAATTGGCATAGAAAGTTATTCTCGAGGCGTGAAAATAATACATTTTAGTTCACTTTCCTGTTTTTTCAGTTAACATTTCGAATTATATATCTTAGAATTTATCCAAAAGTATGAATTACAGTGACTCGTAGTTCACCAGTAAACAAGACAGTGCTCAAACCTACTTTCAACTTGAATTAGACGATCAAATGAGTAAAAAAATTACTATTGTCAAAAGAGTTATGTTAACAGGCACGCCCGTCCTGAGGCGAGCATTTGTGAAATTTGGAGGGAAATTCTTCATGACCAACTCTCCTACTCATTCGTATTTAATATATCATACATTTTATTCTTGTGTGCACTTCGGTATAGTGTCTAGACTCTTGACTGACAACAACTGAGATTGTACTGAAAAGCAGTTGGAAATTTCAGTTCACTTGGGACATTCTTTAAAGACGATTGTAAATTTGACATTCAAAATAAGCTGAGCGGGCTCGTCAATATTTTCCTTCGATAATTTTTCTATTTTTGATGCTATTTTCCAGTTTTAGTTTGTTCAACAAATTTTTATAAAATCCTTTCAGTGTTATTTCATTTTTTTCCACAAATTTCCATGATAAATGCTCTTTGAACACTTTAGTACTTTAACGTATGGCTCAAAAATGTTGTAGTGTATTATGAACAACTATTACCGGCGAACTTCCACATCTTATATTGGATTGAGAGCAATATTTTCTATACGATTTAAGATGACTTATTACACGAGATTTTCGAACACAACAGCTTTGTGTTTATCCGGATCCAAGAGATAAATACCTGATTTTTGTTATAGTGTTGCTACCTGGTTGGTATGGGCAGTGAAGCATAGGTATTTTCAATTCAAAAAGTATTCAACATTTTCAATTTTATACATTCTATAAAATTTAACTTGACCGAGACTGAGCGAAAAATTTTTTACGAGAGAAAATGGAGAAATTATGTTAATTTCATTTAAAATATTATAAAACGATACCAGCGCGAACTGCATGTTCAAAAACAGATGTTCAGGCCAATTATTTTAAATCATCGAATAATGAAAGGATGGCTATTTCTTAACAGCTCGGATCATCAATACGCAGCGAAGAAATGTCAACGAAGGCTCTTTTTGAAGGCTCCATGGTAGTTTTTCTCACGGATGTTTGAAGACATCGAGTTCCAAGATTAGCGATTGCGAAGAAGTGGAATTGAGATCGCGTTTTGCTGTGGCAAGTGAATATGAAATTATATCGGTTTCTAGTTAAATGATCAGCGACAGCTAAATAGTTTATGACCGAAGCTGTCGTTAAATGAGTTATTATTATAGTTGAATGATCGTGATGGCATTCTGAAAATATAATATACCTGTTCATGATCTTCATCATTCTCGTTATTCAAATTTTGTGCATGAAACTACTTATGGAAATTACGCATAGAGATCGGAGAACTTAAGTATTTCTAGGCATTTGAATGAATTGTATGCATGGGAACTGCATTCCAAATTCCTTACTGCTCTAATGGCTTTCCTACGTAGAGTAAAAAGCACATTCGTTATATTCTTGTCAGTCCTGAGCTATGCTTCTATTCCATTTCGGAGAAATGTATGGAGTAATATTATACACAGTATTTTTATATTCCTTAGATGATCCATTTTTACTCAATTTAGAATTCAAATTGATTTGGATACTCTAGTAGTAGTATACAAGGTATGCTTTATGAAAGTAAAATTCTTACCAATAAAAACTTCTAGAAATTTGGATGAATTAATTTTTTAAATCTTGCCATCTCCAATTCTGATGAGTGCAAGAGATACATTTTGCTTGTCGAAACATACATTTTGTATCGTGGACATTGATGTAGATTTTGTTTGCTTTGAGCCACACCGCAACTTTTTCCATCTCATCATTTACATTGTTTGCCATTGTATTATATTTTTTTCCAAAAATATTTGACAAGCGTATAATCATCAGAAAACAATATGAATAACCAGAATGAATTACATTCAACAATGTCATTTACGAATAACAAAAACAAAAGGGGTCCCTGAACTAATCCTTGTTTAACGCCTTAGCTAATAGCAAGAAGTTCCACATGAGTGTTGCCAATTACAACAAATTGTATACCATTCGTCGAGCATGATTTTACTCTCAATGAGCAACTACGTCAACGCCGTAGCATTGGAGCTCTGAGGGTGGAATACAATTTTCAACACTGCAATGTTTTGCGGGAGTTAAATGCTGAGAAAACAGCATTCTCTTATCCGAAACAAGAGCAATGATATTGTGGATGGTTCAGAATGGCTTGCGCTGACGATTTTTTTTGATCGGAGGCATACTGTGTGTCTATCATAGAAAAAACACGTTCTTGTAAACAATAAATTGGTAGGACATAACCTGGTCCATAAAGATTAAAATTAGTTTTGTCATCATTTTTGGGAATGGGAGTTAATCGGGCGTTTTTCAGACAGTCTGGGAAAATAAATAATGAAAAGAATGATTAAATAAATGTTTGAGGATAGAGTAGATTATTATATTACATATGTAATTCAACACTTGAACTGAGAACGATTTCAATACATTTGATTGTTTTATATTTTTTAGTTAGGCGAGAACATCGGAGACGTTAATTGGTGTCAATAGGAACAAATTATCACTTTCTTCAATTTGCTCCACGTAGTCCAAGTGACAGCAGCTAGTGACATTATAAGTTATTTTTTTGCTACGTTAACAAAGAAGTTGTTGAAAAGATTTGTAGTGTTTTTTCTTCGCAATACGTTGTATTTTCTTCAACAACCGATTCATTTTAATTGTCGCATTGTTTTCAGGATTATGAACCCAACTGAGCAGACAACAGGCTTCTTAAAATCATTTTTGAATTTTGGAAATTTTAACGTAGTGTAATTTTTCTTTGAGTTTCTCATTTGATTCGCAAAATAATTTCTGAATCTATTATGTACAACTTTGTACATTTTCCCTTCGTAAAGGAATATGAAGCATGTGTGACGGTTGTAAAAATTCAAAATGATATCTTGCGTAATACATTGATGATGTTTTGAGCTGTTGTTAGGTTGTTGGCATAATTGCGCTTGTGATGATTGGAGAGCATTGGTCATATATCGCATTTGAAACATTTGTGATATTCAGTATCGCGTTGTCAAGGTTTTTTGTATTAATGACAACTTAATAAGTGATATTTAAAGGGATAACTTCCTCTAGAAATTTCGCATTTTGAAACGAATTTCATTAACACATCAGTACTGGTAATTTCCATCTTGTTGCGGAGCATAGGTTTTTAAAACATCATTTTTAACTATAAATACCGGAAAATTATCAGATAAATCAGATTTCAGTACTTCGGTCAGGATGATAAAAAGGTCTGTCAAGAATTCATTATCAAGAAACGTGGCAGAGCCTTAAGGGATCCTTATAGGCATGGTGATGGCAGAGAACAAGGATTTATAGCGTATTGTATTCAAAAAGTAAGACATTTGTTCGCAATCTTCACTTTGAGAAGACCAGGACTTGAATCGCCACAAATTATTACAGCCTGTTAATGATACGTATTGAACAGCTCTATATTATTATTCAGTTTAATCATGAAGGACGCGTGACTGGGTCTAGAGGGCCAAACGCTGACCGCTCTTAATTTATTCATTGAAGCGGATTTCTTCATGATTATCGTTTACGATACCATTGACAGTTATTTTGTTTGTATACGCTTAGATTTTTTAACACGTTAAACACCATATGAGCCACTGGTGATGCACGGAGAGAATTTTCACCGGTTATACACGGAGAATGCTGTTTACCAACTATAGTAGTAACAAACTAAATTTTCATCAATACTTAATCAAAGCTAAATAAAACCCCGATCCAGTTAATATTTGCTATTTTTAGAATTGCTAACTACAACTGACTTTAAATATGAGTTGAATATTGAACTTTATTTTGACCCACGGCGGTTAACGTATTGAGAAATTCAAGAATAAACTACTTTTCAAGTAATTGAAAGATATATAATAGACTAAATATGAGCAAGATATTAGTATTGCAACCTTCAAACGGTAAAAGTCAATTTAATTATTGTTTGAATTAGTATGACTTCACTTTGTCGAAAATTTTTCTGATATCCGTTGGGAAATGAGACATCAATTATTAGCCAAAAAAGTTGATTCGACTCATCCAATTCCTTCGATTCCATCGAGTTATCGCAAGGTGGAAACCGTATGCGTGCGTGTCACGTTGCAACTGTGAGGAACATCCTCTCACAAAGCGACATGCTGTTGTATCAAAAGAATTTCAAGGCGTTTGTGTCTAAGGAATTATGGTCCTCCTCATTTCCCTGTTATCACCAAGGAATGAACCTTGATATTTGGTCCATTGTGGAGAGCGAGGCGTATCCTCAATCTCAGCAAATATGACGTCGCTTGGATTCTTGTCACTGAGTAAAACAATATTACAAAACTCTCTTCGTGTGTACGAACGTGATTTGTGGTGGAGCCATACCACGATTTTATTTCTTAATGTGAAGTGAAGTCATTTTAAAAATCACATCAAGGATCAATCTAAAGCTAGACAGAAGGCGATTAATTTAACTTACTTTTTTAAACACAAATATATCTCACGAGCACGAGGACTGTTATCACGTCTCACACAAAGACTGCTCAACGACACAGAGCAGCGCATGCTTCTTGATTGTATGCGTAAACTGGATATTGACAGGCGCGGGTGTGCGTCACATTTAAAGTGCTTTACTGTTTTTCACCCCTAGGTTTAGTTTTGTTAGTGACTCACACTTCTGGTGTTAAACTAACTCATTTTATGATATAAATTGAGGGAAATTTTTTAATTTTCAAGGCGCTTCAAAGTTTTAACAATAAGCCATATTCACGCTCAAAAAAATATTTCACTTTGAAATTACCCGCGTGAATTAGGGCGGAAATGCTATGAACTTACCTAAGAGATTCACTTTAGAGTAGCCTGTGCAGTATAACAACTCGTCCTCACCTGGTGAAAGGAAATACAATTATGAGCACAGGGTATATCTCACTAGAAAGCATGATCACAAATCGAGGGCGTAAGATGTTACATTGATTAAACATGAAATAATTTGAAAGCAGGGTAGTACTGTAGTACTGCGCATGTTAAAAGACAAAGCTGTAGAGGAAAATTGCAGTGCCTAAAGACGCAACACATAATCAATTTCATCGTGGTTGTGGAGTGGATCCAGCGGCCCTGTAATGGATGGCGCCCGCAAGGAGCTGGGGCCTGTCACGGGGCGCCGCCGTTACGCCGTCTGTTGGCAACGGTCTCAGGACGATTGTTATTGGCGTCCTCCACCTAACACGGCTGCGACGACTGTCGTGAGCAGCTCGTCACCGCTGGTCGAGGATTGAAGTCTAATATGTGAGAGAGAAATGCTTCTGAAACGAAGCAACTTTTACGATAATGTTATAGAAGCGTAAATTATTACGTGTCATGAGTCTTCGTAACAATAAAGTTACGAAAGCACAGTACACTTCTCTTGTTGCAAAATGTGAAACACTACGAAATTTTAATGCATTTCATGTGAGAAACAGAAATAGATTAGAGAAAACATCATTATGTGAGCAGGGGGATTGCGGTCCTAAAATACAAAGACAATTTATGATAATGAATTTGCAGCGTAAACAAGAAAAGTGTACAGAATCATTAGGCAGAATATTCTTGCAAAATTCAGACCTGAAAATTTACGAACATAGGTTAGAAATTTGTATGAAAGCATAAACAGTGCAAAGAGATCACGATGAAAAAAAATGAAAGTATTTAATAGCGATAGGAATTTTTTTTCCAGAATATTGCGGGGAAGACATTCAAGAGGTTCCCAGCATAAAGCAATGTTACGTGACGGCGAGTGGAGCGCGGCAGCCGAAGAGCGACTCCAGCTCGGCGCGTTACGTGACGGCCACAACCGTGACCGCTCCACGCCGTGGGAACTCTGGCCTCTACACGTCCACGTCGCCAGCTCGCAGTGTCGGATTTTCTGAGGCGAGGCCCAAGAGTTGAGCCCCAATGGGCTTGCCTCACACTTTGGATTTGTGCCTATAAATAGGATGTCAGCTCCGACAGAAATCTAGCAGTAGGAAGCTTAAGTAGCAAATGCAGTACTGAATATTCCAGGTTACGATGCTTCGAAAACTTTGACATCCAAAGCAATTTAAGAAAGATGGAGATTTTATGATTTCTTTCATCGTAGACGACCGGAAAGTTTACATATTTCGCCAAGCGATGATGAAAGTTTCCATCGATACTATAAATGAACAATTAATATAAGCCAAAAAATATGTTTCTGGGTGATTCTATTTGTGTCATTTAAATCAAAACCAATGTTATATATATTAATTTAGCACCTTTTTAAGGAAATAATGCTTCCGAAAAGTGGAACCATTACCATAGATAGAGGTGGAGATAAAAAGAAAAATATTCAAGCTAATCTAGATTTATTTCGCTAAACTTCATAAAACAGCGAATGTAACCCAAGCGCAGTCTGTTTTTCAAGGCTATTGTAAGAACTGTTTTACACTCATTTACGACCAGTCAGACAATAAATGGTGAACACTTTTTACTCTTAATCAGCAAAAAACTTGAAGGGTAAATAAGACTAAAGAATGCGATACATCTCAGAAAAAAATGACAAAGTATTTTTGTTTTTCTGCCGGGAACATGACAACTGAAGAAGACAGCGCAGCGAGACGGTGCTCTGAGGAACTCCACTGGAGGTCTGCGCGCCGCGGCCACCCACGCCAACCGCCGCTCCAAATCACATCAGTCGAGCTCACCAAAAACTTGTCGAAGAAATCAGAGGATCGGTGGAAGGGAGGCTGATGTGCGCTGCTGAGGGGGCTTCAGCTCGCAACGATTTGCTGATAGCAATCACAGGAATCAACGATTGGGGGCGACTTGCATCACAAAGACTACTCTATTAAGAGTTCATCGTGCAATCCTGAATCATAACTCATTATAAAATGTTTTTAACCAACTTTTCCTGTAATTTTAATTGGAATTTCACTCATAAAAATATGTGTGATCTCAACTTTATGACAGACAAACCTTTCAGCCTTAAATTTCTAGCCGGTAAAACAAAGCTTTACGTCATTCAGAACAACCTAACGTTGTATTTAAGATATGAAATTAGTTCCAGTGCTAAAATTATCAGGCATTTTTATGCAGTTTGCAGTTGATGGCTCATTACTCAGAGAAACAATTAGACCAATCACAGACCTTGATAAAAATTTCTTAGCTGTTTTGATAACCATATTATGTTTCTGTTATAAGTTTTTCTGAAAGCCAATTATCCAACGGAGATGTACTGCAGATAATTTACGCTGATTTTCTTACATTGATCAGTACGAGAACGCAAATTGGTTGTACCGATACAACTCTGAAAACTCACAGTATTGGATCGTACCTTTCTTACGCACCTGATGTTACATAAATGAACTCAGTGATAAAAATTCCAATGAAAATGCAGGGTGCCCAAAGTAACATGTATAAATTCACTCACAAAACAAAAACTACGAACATTTGGGATTTGAAATTTGCTTCACTCGAATAAAATTTCTTGTGCTTCCACGTAACCGTCCTCAAGAAATTCAAGAAAAAACACTATACTCTCTTCGTGAGACTGTGGGACTCTCTTCGACTGTGCTTGGTCCTTGCTTATTTTGGGAATAGCGGCACAACTGAAACCTGAAGTTACTGGTAAAAGATACCGGACTATGATAAGAGTTTCTTATTCCAAAACTTGAGAGACAGGATTCACACGTTACTTGGTTTCAACAGGATGGAGCCACAAACCAACCAGTAAGAGAAACAAACACATTGTTGAGAGAATGTTTTCCAAATCATGTGATTTTACGATTTCGTAACGTCTCTTGGCCCCACATTCTCAAAATTTGTCTCCATGCGATTTTTTTCTGGTGGAGCTTTTTAAATCACGAGTTTATGTAACAAAACCAACAAATTTGCAAAAATTTAAAGATAACGTATAAAATACAATAACTTAATTCTCATCCGATACACGAAGAAAAGTTATGAAAACGACAAAGAAAAGAGCCATAAAGTGTAAATCTTTTAAATCAAAACAAAGCGCAAATAAATCATAGAAAATGTTTTCTTGCAATTATAACAAGTTTCACCATCCTGGCATTCGCAGATTTTGTTTTATTACCAAATTAACTGAGTGAATTACTTTCGGGCCACCCCGTAGCTATTTTCGCAAAGTTTTGACACCGTACATTTCATACTTAATTGCTTAACGCTGTAGGGCTAACCAGAAACTCATAATAAGTTTAGACGTACCCCAAAAATATAATCACCGAAAACGATTAAACTAACACCAGTTAGAAATGTTCGAAAATAGATTTAAGCTAATGTAAGACAGTCCTTATCAACTAGAAACTCGAAATAAGCTAGACTTCTGAATAAAAAAATGTATCAATTTACTTTTCGTGTAATATGATTGAAAAATATCGAATTGTAATTTTCTCTGGAATTAACACGCAAGGCAAAACGGATTCAGATGGTTTTGAAATGTTTCTTGTAGTCATAGCTGACCTTGATTGAAAATATTTGCTGGAGTAGAGCAGAAAAAATAAGAAATATCCCTTATACCCTTACCCTTAACGAAGGGTAAACTATTTCGTGTCAGCAGAGCTATGAAACTTCGTGCCATACAATATTTTGATACCAAGCTCTTGCGGCAGGAACACGGGATATTCTCTTTTATCGAGTCTTCCATTAGTCAGACATTCGATCCCATACAGTGCGCGCAGAGCAGTCTGTGCCACTGCTGTGCAGTGACAAGAATTCCAACGAACTCGTGTGGAAGGAATGCGTCGTCATCTTATTCCCATGCATTAAACGAAGCTGCCGAGGAAAAGTTCACGGCGAGGAAGCGTGACAGCGAAAGTTTGCAGCACTCATCATACCGGCAGGACGCGAGCTTAATACGAGCCAATTAGCGAACACGAGCGTTAAAAAGCAAATTTTCCTTAACCAACAAAGAAAAGAGCGAGACATCGCTTAGCGTAATTAACTGAAAGCTAAACCGTTTCAAGCGCACGTTTTGATCATCTAACAAAAAAGAGCTCATCAACTGACTGACTTTCCCTTCAACTGTTATACTGTTGCCTGCAGCTAGGAATATAACGCTCGTCAGTTACTTCGAGCATTTGAATCCCTCAGAGTTCTAAAAATAAAAATAACATGTAGTAAAGTTATGAAGTTACTCCGAAAGTTAATCACCGCAAACTTATTCTCAAGTTTTGAACGAGAGATTGTAAATGCATCATTTTCAGGTTACATCACATTAGACTAGGTTAGTTAAGTTTGAGCCTGAGGAGGAAGGCCCCATTCAGCATGGAGTTAGGGGGACGAAATATCTATGCGCAATGCATGTTCTCACACAAGATCCCATGCGCATAGAGACAGCAAGTTAGGAAATAAGTTTATGAAACAAAATAAAAGTTTAAGAAGAAACTTTTAGGTGCTGGAAAAATGGACATCACTGTACCGAAAAAAGACGGTCTGTAACAAATTAAAAACGCTTTTTATTTCAGCAAAAGAAAGGCCTACCTAATCTCCAGCACGGGACCTAATATCTTAATATTGGGTGTATTAATTCCTAGAGGTATATTAGTTGTAGCCCCCTGAAGAATAACATTATCAAGTGTTGATACAGTAACTCATCAAAAGAATTTAAGTTTCTAGACATATGTATGTATACATCGAAATATACTAACTCTATCCTGACTAACTGTTAAAAAAATATCTTCATACTATTGCCAGGAAGTAACAAAACTAAACCAGTCATTTCTTGCATTTATTGAAGTATACGACAGCGTCAGACCAGAGGACAATACTTGTTATTAACAGATGTTTATAATGAGTAGCATAGAAATTCACAAATGAAAATCCCGACTGAGCTTCCATTTATTTATGAATTTATGAGCTTCCACAGACCACGCTCAATCTTCCATTCAAAACCCCGAGAAATGTGCGCACTAAAATTAAAGCCCTCATAGCATGAGGGAACCAAATGTTCTGCCTGACCCTGACACCGTCTTCATGCCTGCTTTGTGAACAAGTCTTTGTGCCAGCTGAGATTTTAATCATGCAAATAAAATTTGCACTTCTATCAAATAAGAACACTACATCGAAAGGGAAGAAAGAGAATTTTTTAGCTAATTATTATTATTGTTATTTTTGAAACATCAACTTATCGTTTTGAGGTAAAACCCTTGGGTATTCTTTAATATAACTATGAATTCTTATCTTCTTATCCATGATTTTCATACTTATTTCCAACTGGTGGAATAGGAGGGATGAAAACAAAGAGCACTGAAATTTTTTCCATTGAAGGAGTAATAAATAAAAATGAAGGACCGTAAAAGAATGAAATTTAAAATTAAACATCTTGTTGGTTTGGATACTAATTCCTATTTGAAAGTGGCGAGATCCTTGGCTCTCGACTTAATGTACGAGTTTTAAAGAACAATGAAAGAACAAAAAATTCTTCATTATAAATGTAGATTTTGAACAGCGTATTGCAGGCTTCTCTTTTGTATTTAGAATCTGAAATTCTCAGTTAAGTTTCCTCGTTTATGCACTGGCCTGCATAAAATTTAAAGCTCGACAACTACAACACTCAATATTAAACTTACAGGAAATCCTTAGTTGCAACACAGAAGCCTTAGAATTAAAAGCTAGATGGTTTTGCCTGGCGAATATATTCTACGACGATTACCAGAAATTTCTTGCAGTGTCGAAACAAACATGATGGCTCAGTAAAACATGCAAAGGAATGAGGTACGCTCATGTGTGCCAGCTGGGGACTGTCGTGACTCTCTCAAGGCTTCGGTGAGGTTCTTCAGAGAAAATATTCAGAAAGCGCAGCCGCATCCTAGGGCACTGGGTGAAGCTCAAAATCAATTATGAGTTCAGGTCATGCATGCTCGACCAATAATGGAACCACTGTGGGTAAGCCGAATCGAATCAAAATGACTAATTTCTCACATGGGAAACAGCTCAAGAGAATTTGGAAAGGGACAAAAGCGCAGTAAAATTGAATTTGATTACATTTATTTTATATATCGCTTAGTGAATGCGTGTATCAATTGAGTGTAGCGTCATAGAGGTACTTTTCATGTTTAACGATAATCGAAACAGTTGGACCCGCAGATGTACTATATGCCGGCAACTTTCAGCACTCGATTTGGTTTTCGTGAGCTTACACTGATCCTTCAAATTACATATTAGAAACAAAAAAATATTGTACGGAGGAAGAGCGAAGTCTGTGCAAAATATGCATGTTCTCACTGCAATTTTTAAACAATAAATTTGAAAGAGAGTCTGAGTAAACGACATGAATGTTTTCAAAAATTTGAGTTTCTTGTTTCTAACTTAATGTCAGTGACAGAAAGTGACAGGTGACTGATCTTATAGCTTTAGAAAAATGAAAATCTACACTTCAGGTTTTTGTAGACTTATTATAAGTATTGCCAAAAACAATTCGAAGCATGTAAGCCAACAAATAAGTGCCCATAAGACTTTTAAAAGGCTTAGGAGGATTTCTGTCGCTACACGAGTCTCGTGACGCAGCCGGTCACTGACGCGGCGCGTACGCCAGCAGCTGCGACCAGCGCCTCCCGTGCTCAGGCGCGCCACCTTCACCCCTGACACAGGTCGTGACCCGTCCCACGGGGGGCGGGGAGTTAGCATTCTATCAGTGCAGCACCTGGAGCTGTGGCACGCAGCTTCCGTGATTTATCATGAATGTTTTTATCAGAAACTAAGCCGCTGCAAATGACTTTTTTGATAAAAATCAAACTTGGTGCATGGAACCCGCGAGAAAGTTCTTGCAATGAGTGACAGAAAAACAATTCCTGATTGAAAAAAATTCAGTAAAAATACACAAATGGCAAATCTGTGTACTATGATAAAAAATAAGAAAAAAATTAGGTAGCAAAAAAGGTGGCAAATTTCATAAGAAATAAGAAGTAGAAACAATGTAGAATGTCTCACAAAGGCTCATTCGGAAAAACATCGGAAACTAATCCTATAATGCATTTTGAAAAGCATTCGAGTATGTTATGAGTATATAACAAATAACAAAATACTCAGAAACAAAACTTAATGAAAAATTTAAAAAATTTAGATTAGAAATAATATTCACCTCTCCTGCTTCGAGCCTAAAAAGATACAAACGCAAATCTCGTTATAAATCACTACACACATTGATCCCAAGATTGCAAGATCACAGGTAAAAGATGCAAAGTCGGAAATTTAAAATATATACATGATCCCGAGATTGACATTTTCCGTATGAAAATTAATTAGTTAATACCAATAATGTCTCCTGAGACCTTTTAAAGTGTTTTCAACCCTTAAATGAATAGAACAAAGCAACGAATCATTTAGTTAAAGTTAAAATTTCATTTCGTTCATGTCAGGAATGGTTGCGTGCGCTAAAATATTACAGAGATAAATTACTCGCAGCTCGTTGGCAACGGTGAGCTTATATGACGCCGGCGGTGGGAGATGAGCAGCGCCAGGCGTCGGCCAGGCCGTCGCTGGCAGCAAGGCGCGCCTCTATATATAGCGCTGCGCTTTCATGCCGAATGGCTTCATCGAGGCTGATTAGAGCGTAGGCGTGCGATTTATGGATTGTTCGTTTCAAGCGAAGTCTGAAGTCTCACTCAAGAGAAGTAACTTAATAGCCCCACTTTCGCTCGTCATAAAAAAATATGAGCTTTAAGCGTGTAATCAGTAACAGAGCAGGTAAATAATAGTAGGCCATTAATATAAGCAACCTCGCATTTGGGAACGAGAGAAAATTACGAAATTGATCTTACAAATTTTTTTTCAGCACACAACTGCGCACGTACCACGACGAAGATGTCACAAGTGTAAAGAAGAAACCCAGACATTAAATGTATGCAGTCAATCACCCACACTTCATCAAAGTTAAGGAGCAAGTAATTTTAAACAACATAATGTTCGGCTGCTCAAAATATTGCATTGCATTGCATTGAAAGCGTCGGTTTTGCCGCCTACATATAAAACGGAAACGCCAAATGAGTAAAAAAAAATAACATTTATTTGCATCCTTTTAGAAATGACTTCTGTTCTTTAGCTAACAAAGGTGATTTTTATACTTCACAGTTCCCGATCAATTTTGAGTGGATGTAGTTATAAGATATAGAATTAAGTTATTTTGTTAAAAAAGTGTAAATACTGGAAAGAGACAGGATAGCGATGAAATTTACGGAGGGGATTCAACCTCGTCATTTCGTCCCTAATATCACTCGGTTACTTTTACAATAAAGTAAACTATCATTTAGCATTGAAAAGGGTTAACCAGTCCCTAGTGGAGAAAAAACTCCACAAATTCTTGAGTTGGCGCAGCAGGAAGGCATGCGTGAGAGATGTGATGTCTACTGGCACACGCCGCAGATATTGTGAGGATCCTCACAATATCTGCGAATCCGGAAGCCTTCGACAGCTTTTACAGGTCATTAAATCTTCGAAAGCATTTGAAGTTCAAAACCTTTAAAAAATTAGCATCCTGCGTGCTAATTGAAACAAGCGATCAATCACCCGAAATGTGGACATGAATCTAATTTTTAATTTAAACTTAAGCCCAATGCGCTCACAGAAAACGAAAAAATCACCAAAGTGTTTATTTTTTCGTGAAAAGCATTCAGGATGTTCTGTTGTACAAATTCAATAGCCAGTGTTGACGCAGTGTTGGCATAAGATACAATTGTTTAACGAACTAAAGGATGTTTAGAAAGTTACAGAGCGCTTTCTTAAAAATCTTTTACAAACACATTCTGACAAAGTGATAGGTACAGGAAAACATGGCGCGACTGCGATTTGCTGACAAATTTCTTGGTGCATCTGCCCCACATCACAATGCAGTACGTAACATAAAGCAATGGTAAGGGAAAACTACACAGTACATCTGTCTATATGCAGCAGAAAACTGCTCCGAAAATTAATACGACTTTATGTACAGTAACTTTCCGAACACCATATGTACAGGTTTGACTTGAAGGGCAAAATCAAAAGCGACGATCCCGCCAGCAAATTTTAGACACATAGGGCTTGTGACCATTCCGATTGGACGAAAGTGAAGGGAGTAATTTTTTCATTTGCGTTAACTTTAAGTACAACGTAGGAGGCCAATAGGAATTGCAAAGATGGAGCTTCCCATGAAGTTTGAATGTTGATTCATTAAAAGAGCTCAGGCGAGTGAGAGGGCTTCGAGTGCACATGAGTTTGCATAATGTACTCGTGAGGAGAAAGTGCTTCCTGCCTAATTATTCAGCGCCCAATTTGCTTGGAAACTCATTCCTGACACCATTGAGCTCTGCAGGACCTTCGTAGATTTGGTCGTGTTATTACTGAGCTGTCGTACAAGAATTGACCAACTATCAATTACTCACCGGCTACGAAGACCAGCTTGAAATGCACTTGACCTGAAACGCAAGTAACTAAGTCGGTCAAATTTCGAGCGTGCACAAAACGCAGCCTCATATGGCACTAAATGAGGGGTGTAGGAAGGAACCTTCAGCTCCAGCCCTTTCTACGGGTCGCGTAGGTAACAGATGTTCCAGTCGTGCTTGCCCTTGACTATTTAACAGCAGAACTTAGTCGACAACAATCCTCGAGACTAATCCGGCGAAATGTCTTGTATTACAACTAATTTAAGCGCTACTTCTCACGTTTGACGCGTCATTGTTTCTCACCGTACTAGATCAGACGCTGAGAAACTGACATACAAATAGCTGCCAGTATTCAGGTAACATAGGAAGAATTTCACGAAACTAATTTATAAATTGTCTCGTTGATACTCATGCTGAACTGGCCATACCAGTTGATGCTATGTTACACAGAAAGACAAGTTTTCATAGTGTAGAGAAAAAATTTGACCTATAAGCAAAGGTAAAGGATTCAAGCAATACAAAAATATTGTGAGCAGGAATACAAAGAGGCATCAGGTCATTTGGAAAATCAATTCCGAGTAGGTAAACAGTCCAAGAATGCAATCCTCAGGTTGAGCATAATGTAGAATTTGAGTTACGAAAACTTTGACGCACATCACACGAGCTAGTTTGGCTATAGTTTGATCATCAAACAAAGAATCCCTCACTCAAACTGAGTGCCAAGCTTCCTGTTGTCAAAGCATTTCGCTGAGCAGCTCAACTCGACGGCAGCAGCAGCAGCCCCAGCCTCAGCGCGCAGCCTGCCCCGCCAACAGCGCGAGGGTTCACACGCGCACCGCTGCGGGCAATGCGGTAACCGCGCTCCGACCTCGCTCGCGTACGCTTTGTTTAAGGTAACCAACGCTGTAACTTTAAATCACACGTGAAAACGCAAACAGAGAAAGTGAATGAATGCAAGAAGGCCTACAAGTAATTAAGTTGTCCACGTACGAGAATGAAATTCGCTTCAAACAAGGAAAGTAAAATATTTAGCTTTTTAAATTCATACGCTATGACTTCTGAAACTTAATATGTATTCATGCGTCACCGGTAACAAAATCATAATTATAAATTTGAAATTCATATGGCTCTCTAAGTGATTACTTTATTTCGGATACTATACGCGGTTTAACCCAGAAAAACAGCTTTACAACAAACTTTGCGTCAGATTTGCATAACAACGATACAAGCTAATTGCAGCAGCCATATTGCCTTGTAGAGACTTTGAATACGCCGTACTGTATTCTATAGAAATTAATCCTGAAATAGGATAAATCGTACTGTGTGTTCAACAAGTGTCACAAGTTTTAGTGGAAGTTTCAGAGCCTTGAAGCACGTTCAAAACATACCACGAAGTCTTGCATGAAGTGACAGTCACTACCTATTCTCAATTTTATACGCAAAGTTTTCAAGAATATTCACCTCGTTCATCCAATCACAGTATGTATTTCATTTCTAAGACATCTCTTTATTTCTTCATCGAAAAGACAGGCACGTTAATTGAAAAATCTGTAATGTCATGAATGAGTGAAGTATTTGTTATAGTGCTTGATCATTTCAAGTTATGCGAACTAATATCACTGATTCATTTCGGATTCACAACACGGAAAAAAACGGAAAGATTAACGCCAGGAAAAAACGAAGTAAACATTCTAGTATCACTCGAACAAAAAAATTGCGTTGGCGTGAAAATACATCATTATAGCGGTAATCGATATTTCCATGGTATTGTGAACTTACAGCAGTGTTGATTTCTGGACATATGTACATGCGGATACTGGGAGACATAAGTACGATTTAGAGATTTTGCCTACCTACTTACACATGAAAAGGGTTCCTCAGAAAACCTAATCAGAATCCAACTGGTTTCACTGAGCTTGTGGATAAGAAAGTATAGCGACTCAAGTACGTTCACAAATCTTAAATATAGGCCTACTGTTACAAACTGGAAATAATTTCTCCATATTGGGGCGTTATAAGTCCCTGAGTTCTTTATTTAAGTTTATGCTTGATAGTTTCAGGCACATTATTACCGGCTTAGAAAACCTTCAATCAGGATAGTGAATCCCCACACCACTGTCACAACCTCAGAAAGTTCTTTTCCTAGGAATCTGACACCACAGCACCTGCAGCCGTCCTTCTTAATTCGCATCGTAGACTCGTTCCTCTTCACTGGCTCGAACGTTCAGTAGAAGATCATACAACTCCTCTCCCGGATGTACTTTGCAAAGTTGTATTTATATGTACATACATACATGTATCATATTTATCTAAATACATATGTATATTTGTCACAAACGTATACTTGAAGGCTTTCGGTCGGTCTGCATGGCAGCAATGGGGGGCTTCCCAAAATGATGGCATTCATTTAACATATTTCTTGACTAATTGATGTATATAACGTGTTAACAGTAATTTTAAAAAAGGATTTTGAAAAAATATAATGAAAAAACGATGGAAATAAATTTAATAGCGATTTAAAAATTCTGTGTAAAAATTCCGATGAAGTCACATGTGGCGTCACTTGTTGAACACACACTATAAAATGGTTAGGATGTCAATTTAAGCTAGGTTGAATTGAGTTGAGTCTTTCAAGCTTGTGTCGAGTCAGTATATCATAAATTATAGGCAGTTTAATTTTGCCACCCAATCTTTCAGGCAAGGCCCTCATTTCCTTAAATCTCTTAGTGTGTAATTTAGGAGAATATCTACCATAAAATAATATACAGTTGCTGCTTGTTGGTTGGTCTATCTCTCGGTCACGCTCTTAAAAATGCTTAATGACCGTATCTGTGATGAGATTTTGCCAGTGCACATGTACATGAATATTTTAATCGCATCATTGTTTATCATCTTCATCTGGAAGATTTAATAAATGAAAATGCTGAATGCCGTCATTTTTGCGGGGCCGTGCGCTCTAGTACGTATGCAAATATTTTTCGGAAATGAAATGCTTCAACTGCTGAAACTTCAAAACTAAATAGCCAAAACTAAACTGCTCACATTTTTTATACTGACTTACAATACGTTAAGAAGACCCAGCCTAACATAGCGTTTGCTAACTTAAATTATTCGAAAGAAAATTTTCTTAGAGCATTTTGGACTAGATGTCAGATGACACGTCATTGGGACATTAGCTGGCTGTTTTACATAGTTTTTAATAGCTAATAATTTATTTGATTCTAATCGCTTACATTCTTTCTAAAACACCAATGAAGTTGAGACTTGAAATCGTTTCATTGAAGACGTTTCGAAAATTGATGGAAATCGGTCGAACGTTTTATGTGCATATGTAAATTAGTCGAAGAACACCAAGGCCTAAAAAACACCCCTCATATCGAACAGTCCTTTAATTCAGCAATTTACGGACCTGAAAGTCCTCAAGCGTTAATTTGCGACGAATATTCATTAAATACAAACATGGCTTCATCTTTTGATGCACGGACTCGTACATTGGGTCAGGAGTAAACCTCACTGCCTACATTGGAAACATAACAATCCGGTGAGGAACGACGGATATACGTAAAGTGTTTTTCAGCAACATAATCATAACTTTATATTTATATTTCATGCTGCTCAACCAAATTAATATGCAATAAAAAATTTTGATGAAGGATCCGTTGGTGTAGAATACATATTGAATATTCTTCCAGATGTAACTGCATTAACTAAATGGAACTCAACAAATGCACAAAATTTGCGAAAATTTGTTGATAATATCACTCTATAATTGAAAAATGATCTCTAATTTTTTAGAACTGGTCCCACTAATAGAGAAGTAAAATTTTACTCGATGAATCTTCAGTCAAGAGGCGTTGGGTATACTGCTGTGATGTGGTTGCCACCAGGCCATGTCGAATACCAGAATAGTAAACGAACATAGAATACTTGATTTGGTTGTTGCTTCATGTTAACAAATATCACTAAAATGTGTACGTGAAATCATTTTCATCTTTGATGCACGTTCAGGGGAAAAGTTAAACACTAGTCGTGAGTTACTCATCAAAATATGAAGTTCGAGCATTCATTAAACAAGCAAGAGGCGGGCACATGCATGGATCAATATGGGAAGGCGAATATTTTCCAACTTTGAGTACATAAGCTATTTTCTCGATAAAAAATTTGCAGAGAACAAAGGTATTCAATCTGTGAGATTATTAAATATTCCAACATTATGAGAAAAAAGAAAATGACCTGCTCGTATTATACATTGTGTGGTAGAGCTCTGCGCGCGAAAGTAAGACTGTCGCGCTCATTCCCGCAATATAGTAATTAAGCCAAAAATGTCGAGAAAAATGCAACTGCATGGTCACTACTGCTGCAGCGTTGAGGTTTCCAAGTTTTATGAAATTACACTGGAGTAGATTAGACGTAGCTCTGAGCCTTTCGAACAACGTAAAACGTGTTTCCAAGATAGAAAAGATAAAAGTACTATCTAAATAGGATTGATAGAACGGGGAACCTATGCACAAGAGTGTACCCGAACAGGATTACTTGAACATAAAAACAATAAAACTAGAACACGCTGATGAGTTAAGATATAAAATGTGAAAAATAACACATGCAGGAAAAATAGACGGCAGAGAACCAAGAAAATGGGGTCTGTAATGAAAAAGTAAGCTATTCTACTTCCACAGAAAGTAGGCCTACCTGACCTTCGGCTCGGTACGTCGCATTTTTACCACGGGAGGGTTTTTTCACTTAGAAGGGCCAAAGATAAAATAGTTCTAATCGCTTGAGGGTCCAAGTTTTTAAAAAATCAGAAGTATCGCCCGGAACACAGAAGAATTTCTCGCCAGGCTTTGGAGCTCAATCTCAATAACACATGAAGAGTAAAACAAAGGACAGGGATAAAAATAATGTCTAGGAAACAGGATTTAAAACTTTAAAATACACAAGGCTTAGAAAGAAATGAACAGCTCGCTCCAAACCACAATTAATAGGACTAAAATCAACCCAGTAGGCAGATGTAGATTAATTACCGTTATTTCTCTCAGAAAGAGACACTTATATTCTCCCATATCAATTAATCGAGTTCAAATTCGTGTGTAGTGAACCATGCCTCGGCGACAATAGACCTGGGGTGCGGACTATACAATAGTGGCACGAAGACTCGAGTAGCAAAATCGTACAGAGCCCGGGATGTCCGCACATACACTGGTGCAAATTTAATTTCAAACTGCTACTTTTACTAATCTAAAATTTAATTATCGGTACTTTCTTTTTTTTATTGTCATTATTATGTTAAAGGGTGATAGTCAGCGTGCAGTTATGAATGCCCAAGCTTGAAGTACTGGCAAGAAATTATCTCTGGAATTCGCATGAAAAGACAAGTAAAGCTGTTGACGATCTTTTTCCGATGGAAGAATGAGGGAAAAATTCTGGAAGTAGCCAGAAAATCGCGAATCCAACTACGAGGCGATAGAAAAGAAGAACGAAAAATGCATGATTCACAGCAACAGCCATGGTCTTTGGGATCGTCAGCGGTAGAGGTGACGTCACTTCCTTCTCGAGTTTCAGTTTTTATGAGACTTAGGTACCTAGCAGCCGTAAAGCTGCAGCGAGTTCGTTCATTGGCAGTTTGGCACCCACCACGGGAGATCCAGGCCTGGCTTGGTAGAAACCTCCTTTAATCTCACACCACCTGGCATTTGGTGTCACAACTCATTTAACTTCAACCATTTCTTCATGTGAAGCACGCTGAAATGATAACTCGCATACAGCAGCAGCACAAAAGACGCGTTGTTGGCGTCGACAATTAAAATGCGCAACACCCAATTCGAGACAACGTCTTACCGACAGATGTGGCTGGTGCTGAGGTCGCCATGAAATTGTTATCGGAACTGAAGGTGAGTCCACATCAGATCAACTGGACACCAAAAATCGATTTGCTCCAATTTCAGTGAACACAATGAACAGAAATAAGAACAATATTTTTCCCTGTGCTGTTCACAAGGCGAAAGCAACTAAATTACGGTTCACACTTTGTCATTTGTTGGCGAAACTTATTGCTAGAGACAGATTATGAAGCGGAATAAACTGCAATTTTCTATTGATTCTACTTGATTTTTTCATTTGCAGTTTTCATTTGCTACAGAGACAAAACAAAAAAAAATCAGTTAAATTTCACCCAGCAAGTATAGTTCTCAAATAGGCTTTCACACGATGCACTTCAGTTTAGGGCAAGCATGAGGCTTATTTACATACTTTGGAGCACGCGATCTTGGTTAATTTTTTACCGATGGCGCTTTGGTCTTCAGTTCACAATTTCTGACACATTCCGCCTTAATGCCTGCGCCTTGTGGAAAGCTACTATCCTGCGTTTCTAATTTCCACTTTTTTTATTCGGTTGCTCAAGATTCATGTTATATAAGACTACTTAGGCCGATAATCAAGATTATTATGCTACCTGTTCAATCTCTCAGTCTGTTGCTTCGATGTGTCGTTTGGATAGTTGCCTTGTTGATAGGCACCACGTTTCCTCATCTTCAGTCGTTTGTCTGGTTAAAAATGCTAATATTTTGAAACTGTCGTTTTTTGTGGAACTTCATTGTCCCTTTTATGTTGCTGAAATCTCGTGTACAGTACACAGTGACGAAAAAAAAATCATGCCGTGCCACGGCGCATGTATTTTCAACTAGAATAATGAGCCTCAGAGAATATCCCGTCGATTTGGAGTGGTTCTTAACAAGAACTACTAAATAGAAATCCTTAGTTCTTACCCAAATAAAGTTCCCGGTATAATCGTTCAGTAATTCCTGTTTCATTCTTTTCCTGGCAACAAGATGATGAAATAAAAACATTCAGGGCAAAATTTTCATGGCAAATATCACTTACGTTACAGGTCATTTTTGTTCCAATGGAAAAACCTCAAATAGGCTGTCTTTCTTAGTTTTATAATGGTCATCGAGTATTTATTGTAATGATGCGCGGTATTATCTTTCACTCATGTTGATTCTGAAGGAGTTTTTTTTAATTCACCGTGTTCTCATTAAGGATAAAGGATCGTGATATACTCTCTAATGAAAGTTTGAGTGCTTTTATTGCATAGATTTATATATTTCAACATCAGTTTTCCGAATTTTGATGCACAAGGTAGTCGGTATAGTTTTTCTTTGCTTGAGTGAATTAAGTAAGGAAAAACTACCAGCGTATATTACGTAAGAAAGTTGTATTAACCCGGGCTTTTTTTTGCTGCTCCAACCATCACGTATAATGATATGTGAGTTCCATGCCATTATGCAGCACAATCTATAAAAGATGATTGGAATTTGCGTTCCTAAACTATGAGCAAAGCTGGCAAGAGATGTAATTTCTTTATATAAAAAGTAAATATTTTCTGATTTCTTCCTTCTTCCTCATCAAGTCCCTGAATTAAATAAATTACTATCATAGTGAAATATTTCGAACAGAATTATAACTTCGTCATCGTGTGTTGCCGCAGTCCCCGACACACGTTACTCGACATGTGAATGGTGTTACACAGCAAACCAGTTTCGGTAGCTAATGACGTGATGCGTCCCATAACCTTGCAATTACCGCTCTCTTCTGAATGTTCGACTTGTATATCCCCGTTATCTTAATTGCTGCATTGTTGCTGGCATGGCTGGCACTCCCTATCTCTTACGAGACCGGAGCAGATACTACACGTGTGTTATGGTCTAATTTACGTACTCTCAGCAAGAAAGGAGTACAAGTATACCAAGCGTTGCTCAACATCTTCTCAATAAGGTCTTGATGCACGCTTGTGTTGCAGTACATTGGAAATACTCAGCTTCCTGGTCTCGTTTACTTTTGGGTAGCGTTCGAAAGAGATGAAAGTAACTAATAATTTGATTGAGGAGCAATTTTTCTTCGATCAACGTTACAATAATTGCACAAATTCTGAGAATTGATGAAAGTTGGAAACATTTCTCTGATCTTTGGTGTTTACATTTGTCGTACTTTGTTTGACCCAAACATGTGTTCAGGCGTACTCGAGTGTGAAGCCGGTATTGTAATGATGTAGATGCATACATCGTAAACGATGGTTTAAGAAAAGGCGATTTTGTTTCAAGTATACTGTAAAAATTAGACACAGCACACCTCTTCAAAATAAGTTTATTCCACAGAGAGTGGAAATAAAAAAATCAGTAGCTTCGCGGTCCTTCATTAGAGAATAAAAATGTTGGGACGAAAATGCATCGAGATGTTTCTCCAAGATTAAAGTATCCCTGTTCATTGCTAGATACGTGTTAGTGTGTTGTTAATAAAAAGCTTGAATTCTCAATGCATGTAGGTTTGGTTATTTTTTTGGGAGGGCCATGCTTTGGTACGTGTATCAACGAGGTATTTCTTAGAAAAAAATTCTCAAAAGCACACTAGTCAGCCGTCACTGACGCAGACATGCTTATTTGTTCTCTAGGTCTTCAAAGACATATGCATAATGTGTCTCATCTTACGAGCATAAGCAATTGTGCACTTCCATCAAAATTGTTTCCTTAGCAGAATACCTTTCACAGAGGTATTATTTACAAATCTGATTGCTCTTGGTCTTTCCATTTCCAATTACCTTGCACTAAGTGAGACCATTGAACAATGGTTGCATGTTCTACTGTGCGAGCAGTGCACTGCTCGCACAGTTACGGTGTGTCTTCAGCGTGTGAGGTGTTTTCACATTTGGGTAAATAGGGAAAGTTTTTCCATCTCTTGCGCAAAAAAGGCTATAACATAAGTAATTTCATTTTCAATCATTCCTCAGCCTGTTTTTTTAAGGGCCATGCACCATCTTTTGTAAAATACAGTTGTTCTTGAATAATTTCCCACAAAAGAGCTGCATAAACTGATCTGGTATTTTAACCTTTTGCCTCCCGACAGGAACTCCAGTTCCCAGATGGCTAGTGCTTCCAGTTTAGGTAAATTGACAAAATTTCAGGGTAATTCAACTAGTGTGGAAATAATTTGAACTTAATGACAAAATTAGGGCAATTAATAGTATTCCTGCAACCATGTTTTTAGACATTCCAGAAGTTTGACCCGTGCAATTTGCTATTGATATCCACTCAGTGTAAGCTTCATGGTCTATGCAATACATTTAATTCCTTTTTTATTCAACTTGAGCAAGTTTTTCATACGTACATGTATTTACAGATGAAATTAAGCAAAAACTAAATTGACATTTTTTCTCAGATTTGTCAACCATTTTTTGGCGTCGAAGCACACATTTTTAAAGCATATTTTTTAAATTTAAAAAGGAAGTAAGTACCTGCTTATACAAAAAAAAATTCTAGGCCAATTTTGCTGATATTTCAGGGTAATGACTGAAATTATCTTAGAAAACTTTTCCCTTAACTGTTTGAGTGTTGGGAAGTATATGGTTAAATCCTGTGATACTTTTACCAGCGAGCAACAAGTCATCTTCAATCTAACACAGGCGTTAATTTTATTTCAAACTGGTTGCGTAAAACATAAAATGTCTTTTTGTTCTAGAAAAATTTCTCGCTGCGAGTGAAAAATTTTGTCTACAATTTTAATCATGGGTTAGATAATTTCTATATGGTCCACAATTAGATATAACTAACGTATGTGGTGGGCGCATCGTTTCTATGATGAATATGCATTAAATGAAATAATACTCTATATCTTTGAGGTCAAAATACAGTTTGCTCAGGTAGAATGGTTCATTTATGAGTGCAGTTTACGAGCACGTCTGCGGTTAGCTTAATTTCAACATGTTCCCTAGTTTCATCATTTGTTTAGAGTTATGGTTACAGTATGCACAGAGTGAAGGAACTGAAAGCCTTACAGAATGAACCTAACGCATCCGTTCATTGTGGGTATCAAAGTTTGGAAAAGAAGCTTGAATAATACTAGTTGCCTTAAAATCAAGTTACACTCAAAATGAGGGGCACCTGCTATACTGTTTTACTCATTTTAGACACCTAGAAATGAAACCGTTCACGGCAATGCAATGGATATGTTGAGAATTTCGCTTTTCACTGCATGGCGCTGGCGACCAAGTCTATAGCTCTCTAGTCGGCCGACGAGGTTAGCGAGTCTTCGGTCAACCCCGTGACCGACTGCGGCAGCTGGACAGCAGCTGTGTTGTTCGTGTGTGCCTGGAAATTTATTGCTGTCATTCAATACTAAAGCTTACGGTACCTCGCAAATAACAGGACCGCATATATATGTCTCAGTGATTAGGCGTGCGGATGTGTGCGACTGTTTATGGTTCATTTTAATGCACTCACTCTTTACAATGACGATAATTTTCAGGGTCACATTCAAGGAAAAACAGATTTCAGCATGCGCTCAATTTCATGGCTGGAAGAAAGAATACTTAAGTGGTATGGTGCATCAAATTTATACGAATGCTCATGATGATTTTCATGACTCTCAGGGGACAGGCTTAATGTGGAGGTGCACTGTATTCTGAGAGTCATCGTACTCATCGCGTAAATTAATTACGGCGGAAACAATATGGCTTTTGTAACAATATGTAGCCACGAGTTCCTTTCATCTCATAAATAAATGTAAGAAATTTTAGAGGTGCTAAATAACGCAGGTATATCTGTTATCCAATGCAGTGAAGGTATTTCGTATTACACATCCAATTAAGTTATTCTTCTTAGGCTGTTATTTTGTTATCTTGCAGCAGTTTTGAAATTATAAGGTTTTTTTCCCTTTTAAATACACCCAATGAATCAACGCTTTCGACTCTCCATCTTATGAATTCAGTTAGGCATAGCACTCTTTGAATGAGTCTCTGTAAAAAACGAGCGAAGGCAGTTCGTTGTCCCTGCATTTAGTGTTGCAAGATCTCATTCTCTAACTGCGTAAATTCGGACAATACACACCCCGGACAAAGAAATTATAACCTGCTGCTAATATTGTGTAAGACCTCCACGAAAAAAAATAGCAGATGCAGTCCTACCCCGGCCTTGAGTCTACAACTGATTTAATGTACATCTAGTAGACTTTAAGCCAATATTGCATTATTGATGATCTCGCACTGTAGCCACAGTATGACGATTTCAGCGGCGTCTAACTTGTCTTTCTACGTAGTCCTACAAACTTTCTGTTTGGCTCATGTCTGGAGACATAGCTGGTCAGTTAAAACACCTGACATATTTTGAATAACTGTATTTTGTCAATTAACACTTTGACCTCATCGTGTGCCACCGCTGGCCACAGAGGGGGTTTTCATAATGCTGCTGAGCGAAGAGTAGTCACAAACTCAATTTTCATAGATACTTAATTAATCAAAGCTAAATGAAGGCATGGTCCAGTTAATGTTTGCTATTTTCAAAATTGCTCGCACCAAATTGACTTTAAATTTGAGTTGAAAATTGAACTCCAGTTTACCCAGTTGCGGTCAAAGTGTTAATGGCAGTTCAGGCCCGATGAATCCAACAGTTGTTTTCCTGAAAGACAGACACAGCAATGTGCCTTTCATCATTCAGATGTTGAGTAAATGGTAAAATTTTGCTATCTAGCAGCTCATTGTAGCCATGCTATAGTTCAGTTTGACGGGTACCTCTACTCTACTAAAGGACCAGCTTCTGTGTTATTGAAATAGTCCCAAAACATGACACTCCCCTTTTCCTTCATTGTATCGCCCCTTGCTCACAGGCTCCGTTGAAAGCTTCATGCGGTCTTCAATGAACCTGACGGCAGGGACTATTGATGTAAAGACAGAATCGTGTTTCTTCTCACTACATGACACTTTTTCACTCGTCTGCAGTCCTAAGTCTGTGAGATTTAGCCAGCTTTAAACGAGTGGTCTTGTGAGCAGGATTCAACATCGGCCGTTTACGAGCCACTCAGCTCCATACATCCATCGCATGAAGTTCTCTGCGAAGAATTCGTTTCATTCCATTTTGGTAAACAATTTGGAACACAAGGCATTGCCTATCGGTTAGAATTATCTTCAGACCACAATTTTGCTTTGAAATGCCGTTGTGTGCTTTTGATTGCTTCCATTGCTGTTAAACTTGTATAACAGTGCGGCATGAAACACCAATGAATTCCGCTACTTCCATCCCTGGGTGTCCCTTATAACCTGGCCAAATGTAAATCCATTCTTTGCCAATCCAAGGGTCTTGCTCTCGTCCCATCGTTATACAGCAACTCAGAAACAAGTCTATGCCTTTCTACACAGAGAAAAATTTTGTCGCAAAAGCGGCACACTTTAGTGTGTCAAGTTGTCGCAAAACCGGCACACAAAAGTATGTCAACAATATACATGATTAGCCTATGTATTCTGACACACTTTAGTGTGTAGTGGGCTTATACGACACACTTAAGAGTGTCAAACGTGACACACTTAACGTAAGTCAATTTTATTTCTCATAAATATTTCACTTTGTTTGACTAGCAACTAACTACACTCATATGCAGACAATGTCCAGGAATTAGAAGAAAAATTAGCGAAGTTATGAAGGTTTTTAAGGGAGAATTTTACTCAAATCACAAAATTTAAACACAGTTCGGTTTTCTACAAAATATATTGAGCCATTTGAAACGTGAATAAATCTTTCAAGTCTCTCAACCGCTTTAATATGTGGTCAAAGGAAATTATTTAATGTGCATCAAACTAATTCTGAATAACCGTTTGACACACCCAGGTGTGTCAAAATTTCTCTCAGTGTAGCTCTGACGACTGATGTCTGTGAACAACATGCATATGTATAACCTAAACTTCAGTCAGAGCTTTGAACACCGATTGACAAGCGTAGTAAATTGCTGGAGCTCGTAAAACATTAGGTCACTATTTGTTCGTCTGGGAGTTTTTAATAACGTTGTATTAATTTTGTTTATTTATTGTTATCAAACCTTTAATGCTTTCAAATCAAACTTGAAAACAAGGCAGCCTCTGATAAGCCATTTACAGCATGCTGCAAGCCTGCAGCATTCAAGTTATTTGAGTTATTCAGTGTGTTGGAAAAACTTTAAGTGGTACACATCGCAGGCTAAAACACAGCCAATTTTTTATAATTGAACGGTTTCTTTTCCACTAAACGTACTTCAATTAACTATTCTGAACTCTAAAAAAAGTTGTACAATATTTGCCCGATACATTTACGAAATTTTTATTTCTCTGAAATTTTATTTTAAAACCACAGCAGTAGGGGAAGTTATCCGCACGTATAACTTTGGGACTTAATTCTCTTTCAATGTTTTAAATATTTGAACTCATTTGGCAAAATTGCTGAAAAATAGAGTAAAAATGGATTAACTTGTCCACAAATAGAACTGTCGTTCGATTCGGATGTTCGAACAAAAATTACTTCGAAAAGATAACGCAGTACTTAAATCTTTTGAACATCAGTAATTCGGGCGACGCGAGTATGAAATATTAGATTCCACTAGTAGCCGACTTCCCCATTGCCGTTGAAACAAGTAAACAAACATTCATCTTGGTCTTTGCGAAGTTCTGTTTTCTTGCAATGAGTCTGAGTCGCCTTATGCTGTTTCGAGAGAGTAAACTTCTGTATCTCATTCTCTTCATTCAAATCATTAATGCTGCAATACAAACTTGAACGGAGCGAACTCTATGAAGAATATTTACACCAATATCGAAATGTTATCTTTTTTTTGAAATATTTTCCCTGTGGAAGTACAAATCAATACAATCAGCAGTTATGCGAGTTTCCCCTGTGATTGAACTGCGGAGACAATCACGATCGCGCTGTTTGCATTTCGGCATTGAAAAGAAATCCTGCTACACTGCATGAGTACCTCACTGTTGGAAAATAATTAAATAAAAACTCAGTGAAAACCTAAATAGTTTTGATTTCTTTTCCTCAGAGAATTTAAATGTTATACGTAGTACGAGATTATGTATCATAAAAGTTGAATCTCTTTTTAATTCTGCTAAAAGCGAAGTTAAATCAGTAAGTTTACCTACCGAGCTTCGTATACGGAGAGTGCATGTTATTAAACGTTAATGTCGATGAGATCTCGATTTTCGTCCGCCCTTCTTCCCACCAGCAGATGCCGCTCCTAGCTGTGCACCAACCCCAGCTCCCGAATAGAGGTCACGATGCACAGTTCTCACCAAGACCGGTTATCAACAAGACAATAAAATTCTGATGCGCTTTCTGAGAAAGTAATCGATCCTTTCGCCGTGAGCAAGCAACAGAACATATTCGTATGATCAAATGCTTTTAAAAGAGAAAGTAAAATCTACTAACCAGCATCTTACAATTAATAAATAACGAAGTACAAATTCATTTTAGGGATGGTAATGATTCAGAGATGCGATGAGAAAAATCTAGGCTCTGTAAAATTGGAGGTAACTCCAGTGTTTCTAAAACCAGTGCTAAGTTGTCATTACGGCCTCCTACTGGTGGCCGCAGAAACTACAGGGACACAGGCTGGTCTTCTCCGGTTTTCTTAACCCACTTTTTACGAATTAAGTTGTCAAAGATACTACATTGTGTGTTCACGAACAAGATTATTGCGGTCACGTTACTGGTAAAAGATCTAATTTCATTAAGCTTACTAGAATACATTAGGCAACGTAGTAAAAAAACTTTCATATGTGATTTAAATTTCGTCTCCTGAGAAGCCATAATTTGCAGGCCTATTCATAAGTGGAAATCAGAGATGATTTTTCCATCAGTAAATTTGCCTGGAAGAAAAGACAGTTCCAGATGTGAGAGTGAAGCAATTATCAGTGAAACACTATGCCAAGAGTTGTCAAAAAATTATTTTCCAATACTTGGAAACATCAAACTAAATTGAACACCATTTGCGAAAAAAATTGCCATTTACTGACATTGAATTTGAAGACAATATCATTTAATGAAAAATATTTTCCTGTCCCCGAAAGTCTAACAGAGTCACTAAAATGCAGGTCAGCGATACAGTAACGCGTATTGAGTGACGAAGCAAACTTGATTGAGAGGGCGAGGCCAGGTGCAGACGTAACGTCGCATGGACAAGATTAACTGCTGACGATCTGAGCTCAACAAAGAGAGGAAGTATTACTCTTCGGCACCGGCCTGGCCCTTTCTTACTGAGGGTGCGCTGAAAATTAGCCCGCAGAACAGAAAGTCGGGAGCGTTGGCCGATATCAGAGGGAAGAGTTTGTGGAGCAGTGGGGATGACCTTAGACCTCCCGGGCTGATGGGGCGACGCTTCGCCTGGCCGGTCGACGACGGCGCGTTCCTTCGACGCAGTGATACATTCGCTCGCTCTGCGCTCCTTGTGTCGCCCTGATTGCCGCTCGCTGATGATTTAAACACTACCGCCAGCGCCGTGTGTTCCGTCACACTACTGATTCTGAAGATAATGTTTCTATTCATGCGTTTTAAAATTTTTACAGAATTCTTAAAAATTTGTTAGCTGGATATATTCTCGAGAAAGTGATGGTTTAACAATGTAGTTAAAACGAAGAAACGGGATTTATTATCTCCTTTCCTGCAATGAGGTAAAATTTTGGTGACGGTTGATAAAAAAACAAGTGGAATTATTTGTACAAACATTTACTACTCGGGCCACGACTCACACATGCATCTTCTTCTCTCGCTACTGAGCAACAAAAACGTACACCATGTACTAGTACGCCAGATGTTAACGAGCTCTAAATTCCTGTGAAATTCGTGGATACGAGTGGCTGCCTTAAAATGAGAATGTGAGACAAACGATATTAAAGAAAAGCATGTATAAAATAAACAGAGCAGTGCGCTGCACTGGATGGAAACTGGACGCAAGGGAAGCATTGTGAGTGTCCACATACGACGTCGAGATAATGTTGCCCGCACAGAACAGTAACTTAGCGTCCTAAGGGTCCAGTATAAAAATTTCACGAACTAAAACAAAACTACACGATGAAAATCATATCGAATAAAATTACATTGAAAATATTTCTTATCTTCCAATTTGTAAAGAATGACGCAAAAATGAGCGAGCACTTGATTTCGACATTTCAGTATCAGGTTTTAAGACGAATGCGAAGACTTGAATGAAATACAATATGGAAGCCAGACAATAAAAAGAGACAACTGAGTGCCTCTATCCAGTCAACGCTGACGAAGACCAGACAACAGCACAGGCTGGAGGCTCGACTGCACCTCCGCTTCAGGTGTTCCTTCACAAAATACCTGCAGGTGTACATGCACCATAACCCCCATGAATGAAAATTTTCTCCTAATTTCTGTAAGAATTAGCACGGAAAGACTGTTATGTTATTTGCCACATCGGTTAATCGGTTTAGAAAACTGAACGCATTTTTTCAACAAAGTTTTGGTTCCAGCGCTTGAATTTGTTTTTTATCGTATATCCAAAACTGTAACTAAACCGAAAAATTGTGCAGATACACCTATAAGTCAACAATGTGACCCTCTCGAATTATTAACAAACACAACACTCCATACAGAAAAGTCCTAACAAATTTAAACAATGAATCGAGTATTATTTCAGTTTTAGGAACCTGTGCAATTTTTTCACTTCATCTTAAGCTTTCTGATGAAATCTTAAATTTTCTCTAATACGCTAAGCACGACACTCGGACTTCAATAGTTTACGCACGATTGCATTCTATGAAGTGACACGACCGTCCACGTGACCGTTACGTACGGCTTTCTACTGCGAGAGTGGCGGTCGTAGGTTCGAGTGCAAGTATTTTCATGTCCACGTTCATAACATAACAATAGAATTTCTTCCTTATATTATGAAAAGAAATCAGTTCAAGCGTTAATTGTTTTTAAATAACACACGGTAATTATAAATTAAAATTAATCATTTGATTATGATTTGAACAATTTTACAGCAAATGTGATAACGTACAACATCGTTTGTTCATTTTACGATTTAATATGTTAGTAAAGTTTTCCGTAATCATTACATGCTGCTGGCGCCGCTATGTTGCGCCTGTAACCTTTGATCGCTGCCTTTGTGAGGGGATGTCCCCTAGCCGGGCTTAATTGCCCCTCATGCTCTTTAATCCATTGGTCGCAACTGAGAGGTTAGAGTTATTATTTTCCATAGTTCAGCGACGCCAACCGTGAGCGCAGCACCGCCACAGCTCCGTCACAGCGCACAACGTCACGGCGCACCGCCGCGCCAGCGCCGGGCCGCAGCTGCGCTGTCCAACACACGAAAGTGAGGAGCTGAGCTTGCGGGCGAAAGCGAACGACGCTTCGAGCAACAAAGAAACCCCACAACCGCTGCAATCACTCGGTAATTTACACAAAAACAGGAGAAATTAAGCTACAGAATGCTCGCAAAAGAAGAAAAACTCCATGAAGTAAGCACTAAAGGGCTATAAAAGTTTCGGTTTTTCGTGTTCAGAAGGCCAAGCATCCTCACTGGTCCGTTCACGAAGCTGTGATGACATCTTTTATTTCAAGCCCTTTGAACAATAAAGTAGACCGCCGGCAAGAAGTGCACACTCGGTGCAGAAAAACAAAGTTCAGATTTCCACGCGCTGCGTTTAGCCACAGACGAGACTATAATGTAGCACCGTAATGTTATACTGTTCTTTCTTGACGAAATTCTTTCTAAAAGACTGCAATTCAGTGAGGATCCTGTTGCGCGTGCGTGAACCATGGAGATAAATTTCCATTAATTCAAGAGTTTCTCACTTCTAGACGTCAAGAAAGTCGCAGGACCATTACTCAGGTAAAGAAATAACGTTTCAGCTTAGGTTCTGTACAACTTGTGACCTGCACAGGATAAATTTTAAAAAAATTCACAAATGGAAAGCCATTGGGGATAGAAAAAAATATTAAACTTCAGATTATTTACCATTTTTTTATTCAGTTCACTCGTTGAAAAAATCTCAGGTGTCATTTGTTTTCACAAAGGCACTTTTTTATTTGGTAAAATATTTTTTTTTTAATTTTTATAAAGTTTTGTCTTTTATGTTTAGGATTTATCCTTGGAAGAGTCTCTTCACATCAGCAATTACATTTGTCTTACTAATGAGCATTTACTCCGTAAGGTATATCAACTGGAAAGAGAAGCATAATTAGGTCAAGGGACCTGGGAGATCAGTTAACGCTGCCAAATTGAGTAGTCAGTTTGTGCTTAAAAACGTTTTAAAATAATTATTGTTTTTTTTGCAATGTGACTACGAAAGCGTACATTAATAAGTCAAACAAAATCGCTGATTCTATGAGAAACATCCAGGAGCAATCACGATTATTTATCAACGAGAACACCTTCGACGAACTTATGAAACAATACATCACAACAAAATTAAAAATGTGCTACTGTAAAATTGAGCAAAAGCGTTTCATTTCAATAAATAAATATTATTCCCAAACAAAAATGAGAAATCAGGTCCACATTTTGGAACTTAGTGTCTAGTTCTATCAATAATAACTCATCAGTTGAAAAATTTTTAGAGAACATTCTTTTCGGGACACCCCCTCGTTAAGTGCATCCATTGATTTGACGAGTACAAGTGCGGCGTGCGCTTTTTTCCAGAAGCATTTCACTCGTATTTTAAAGCCTATTTCATATTAGCAGTTATATAAGTAATTTCTTGGTACATCCTTTGACGTGTTTCAAAGGTGGACACAAAGCTATAATTGCAATCAATGTACATTATTGCATTGATACCATGTAACTAGAATATCAATGACTCTGGATAAATATCAGGAACTGCAACTGACTTCTAATATGATCAAATACGATCACAGATATGGTTTCACTCTCACGCTTGCACCTTAGATAGAAATTTACAAAATATAACACATTTATTTTATTTTTCTTCTGTGATGCATCAAGTTATACGAAATCACCAGCAATTTTGCGTCAATGCGTAATTCTCTACCAAATTTTCAAAAAAATTGGCCCTTTTATGAATAGCTGAAGGCTCTTATTCTCAGCCCAGAGTTGAATCGTAGCTGGCAATGCCAACCTCATCCCTGAATACAAGTGCTCCTAAAATTAGAAACCATGGAAAGTGATGCGATTTGCAAGCAGTCACGGTAAGCTAGAGTCCAAATCGAAAAAATATACGGGAGTTTTTTACGCACATGCATAGAAAATATTGTTCAAGGCAAAATATTATTGTGTGTGCGCAAGGCGCCATGAAATAGTAAATAATTGAAGGATAAATATTTGATTCGTTATACAAATAAATGCTGTTGAGTTACTGGGCTCAACTCGGCTTAGTAAGATAACACAACCCGAAGAGTATTGCAAGCTCCGAACAGATTAATAAAAGAACACATAGCTTGTATCAGTCAAAGCTTTACTTTTCAAATACTTTTTTACATGATTAACATAAGCTAAAGGAAGTCAAACAGGCCTATCGTGTCTGAAATCTTCAGCTAATCCGCTGTAACTGCTTTGGTCTTACAAATTACCACCTTAAACAAACACTAAGATGATAACATTCATCGACCCTTGTCTCTATGCTCAGCTACGCTATTCTACTCATCGCGCATTCTTGTGGTGAGGAAACGATTACCTCGACCGTTACAAATCTTGCTTTACAAATGATCGGCAGCATGAACACTACGAAAGAATGTTCTTACCAATCGTCAAAAGGATATATCATGTAGAGGAAATTATGGATGCATAATCTTCATATAAATGTATCGCGCAGGGGAAATTATACTTACATAACACGTCCCATACTTGCCAGAGGAAACACCCCCGTCAAGCGATAGAAAGCTCGATTTTGAAATAACTCACAACAGTCAACTCCTGAGTTAAGAGTCCGTCTCTCGGCCAGCTATTGACCATTACAGCCGAACTCACCAGAGAGGTGCCGCGAAACATCAGTATGGATTACCTATTTGAATATTTGAAAAGGATGTAATAGGAAGTTGTTTAAGGCACACTAACCGCGAGCTCTTCGTCAAGCAGTATACCTACGTACAAGTGTCATTAGTTGTGTTACGTAACGTAAAGGTAAGTCGGAAGTATTGATGAACAAAATTAGGTGCGGTACAACGGTAGAAGATCACGAGTCGCAGGTACTCTACAGGACTGCTAAGCCCCATTGTTACACGATGCTCCGAAGCGCGGTAATGCCATTGAGTTTCGATGGAGCTATTGTGACAGGACGCTCATGCTGTACACCGATGGACAAATGGCGGCAGTTAAATCGAGTCACGAAAACCACAGTAGACAATCAGTAACTTCTAAGAAGTTTGGATCGTAACCTTTAGAAAACGGAAGTAGAGCATTTCTGAGTTTGTTCCATTATTAAACGTAAAATCGTCTGAAAAGTATTGATTGAGCTGGAATTTGACAGTAAAAAAGCTTTACGAAAAGCTTTCAAGTTTCTACTAAGAAATCCTTGGATATATATATGTGCCTCAAAAGATTGCACGAGTAAATATTGAAGAAACACTTCATTACGTGCATCATTATATTAGTTTAAGACCCCTATCCAAAACAAAGGCGATCCCATGAGAGTGAAGAGAAGGAACTGTTTAGTATGAATTGCAGAAAACGGCAAATCTATGCACAAAGTGTGTTTCCACAGGTGATCCCTGAGCATAAAAATAGTAAGTTAGAAAGGAAGAGGAAGGAAAGATAAAAGAGGGATAGTGAAGAAGACTTGAAACCAATAGAAACGCAGTGGACACCTAAGATAGAAGTCCAGAAGGCTTAACTATAGCTGAGGCAATCTAAGAGTCTCATCATGGGGACGGTAGTCCTCATAGCAAGAGATGGACAAGCGTAACGAACCCAAGGCTATTCCCTTGCCTACGCCCCCTGCATGGCTTATCACATGTAGTGAAGTTGTGATGCATCTAAGGTTACTCTGCGTTTTGATTGTACACGTATATTGAAATTCAACTTTGGGATTTAGCGCTTTAAATGAACTTAAAGATCCCACAGTAATGTTTTGAAAATAAAAATCTGTATTAATTAATTGTGTCTTCGAAACACAGCCATTTGAAGCCAAGAATTTTGATCACACTATTTTTGTATGAAGGCAATGCCTTGCGAAAAAGAGCTTAATTATCGATGTCATCTGTGATGAATTATAATTAAAAAATTTCAACGATGTTATTGTGAAATAATAGTTAGATATGCAAAAGACGTCTTGTCACTTTCTTAAAAGTCTAGCATAATAAGTCGTGAGCACCAAAACCATGATTCATGTCGAACCAGCCTGGACCTAATACCAGTCGCAGGTGCGAGTACGGACGACATGAGATCGTGCCCCTGCATTCCGACAAGTACACAAATGCAATAAGAGGCAAAGATTACGAAATATAATTTTCAAATGCTGAAATATATTGTTAGTGGGAGTCAGCTATCTACACTGGATGCTTACTGGAGTTGCAATTATTGCATAGCCGTCATTTTTTTTGTTTCGTTCAAGATATTCGAGAAACATATGGGATATATGGGAGGTAAACCCGATTGGCGAATATCAAATGGTAAGACCTAGTGTCACTAAGATAACTCCCAGAGATAAACAATAAATTTCCTCGTTTATAGCTTTGGAATGACAAGATAACGAGAAATTTTGAACAAGCAACTCACACAGCTGGGGAAGCCAAAATGGAGAGAGTTTTTAGGCTTTTGCAACAAAGTTTAGAGTTAGGAGAAAGATATTGCTACTCTGGACTGGGGCTCCATGTTGCGTGAGGGTAAATGCAATGTTAAAAGGTTTTGGTAATCAAATTGACAGCTTTGCATAAGTATTTCAAAGTCGAGAGCATTGCTCACCTCAACACAGTAAGAATCCGTATAACTGCCCAAGTACTTGCTGGAAAATATACTGGGCGCTATCAGTAATGTCTATAATTCCAATTTTATTTTCAGTGAACTTGCTGATGATTCAAATATTCGACAGAAAAATTCAGCTCCAATATTAGAAAATTTCTATAACAAATATATTAAACCCAACAAACCTCTGTTGATTTGAGCGAGACAGTAGAAACAAAGCTTAAACTTTTATAGACATTCTTATGTATATCTCGAACCAAAATTTCATACGGCGTTAAAATTACAAGTCACTCGTATGACAAATGGAGTAAAGCAAACAACTTTTGGGCTTAACACCACCACAAATGGACGGCGTTCCACGAGAGAAGACCGGAACACTTTCTGTGGTCCGGCTAAACAAACGAGTAATTTGCCGCATGATCACCAAACACAGCATGAGGCGGGAATGTGGAAACTCTGATGCCTGAGCAAACGCATGGTCTGAGCAGTGATCCTTTGAAAAGCAAACGGAGGCGGTGGGAGGACATTCAGGAAACCGTGACCTTTGACAGCATTCTCACATCTGTCCCAAGCCGCTACGATACGAACCATCAAGTCTCAGGCGATCTGAAGGTTGATAACCGAAAGCAACAACTGAAAATACAGTTGTTGCTTTCAAATAATCTGTTCGAGTTGAGATTCAGAGACGACGATGCCCTATAATAGAAAGCCTTGCCAAACGAACCTTAGTTCAGAAAACGTTAGAAATAAACACTTATCTTCACCAGCCGTGGATAACACTCGTGTTGAAATGAGTTTCAAAATCTTTTGACAGTTATAAATGAATGAAAACATTAATACCTTCCCTGGTAAATTTTACTATTTTTGATCACAAAACACCAAAAAATTTCTGTTCAAGAAATAAACAATAAACTGATGGCTAGACAAATAACTGCTAACGTGAGAGTGACAGTTTTAATTAGAACCTGGGTAGTGCCAGCATTCGAAAAAGGCAATTGACAATGAAACTTAATGTGAGAGATTTTACTTTAAATTAAAACACTGGGTATTGAAGTTCATCTCCCGAGACTTATATGTAGACATCCTAAGTGATAGGAGTAAAAATTAGGACGTTGAAGAGTTAAGAAACAGGATGAAGTTAAGCGAAATAAATTCCCTGCATTGCACATATGGGCGAAACCAAACTCATTTTGAATGAAACGTCGTTTGAAAAAACTATTTTTTCAGAATATTCGTCACTTTTCCGCTGCAATTAGTCTAACTTCCTCGCATGAAAAATACACATGAAACGCTAATTAAGTCACAAAATATAAGCACACTTTAAAGCAAGTTATAAGATCTACAGCCACTTGGTAGCAACGCTCAGGGAGACGATGCTGGTCTACACGCATTTACCTCTCGTGCACATATTCTTCTCTTACAGCTCACATTGGAGCAATGCGAGGGCAACAAGTCGTGATTTATATTTATTTCCCCTGAACTGAACTGGGATTTTTGAACCCCAAGCCTGCTGGTGTATTTGGCAAGTTAGAAATTTTGCAATTAGTTTAACGGCAAAAACTTGTACCAATTTGGTATACACATACATTAAAATATGGCCAAACATCACATCCAAACTAGAAACAAAATTTCGTCGCAAGAACGTGTTAGAAAAGAGACCTCGGAATTTTTTAAGACATATTTTGCAGCAGTAGCTCACGACAGGCTGCCAAGTCAACTGGAGTCATCAATACACGGAGTTAGGATCACGACCCAGGGGAACAAAGGAAGTCCCTACAATGATGCAGTATCACCGACATCCTAAATAAGGAGCGAAGAGGCGTCCGGACCAGCAGGACAACGAGACAGAGCACCAGGTCTTGGAATGTCCCACCCGCTAAATAAAGAGGTGAGCTCAATAAAATGTTTCATGGGGTTTGTACGAGGGTTCAAATGAAGGTTGATTACAGAAAGATAACTATTTCTAACTCTTCAATTTTGAGATTTTTCGAGGTCTTAGATAGTGCTATGAAATTTTAATTTAATGAAGTCCTATTATGCTGCAGAGCTGTAGGACTGTTTCATAAATTACCACAACCTTGAAATGTATAAACATCAAATCGGATGCTAACAGAGTGAAGTCAAGACAATTTACCGGCAGAGACAGCAGTTACGCAAACCGTTTCAAAATTATTAGGACAATTATCTTCGTGGAATGTACTGAACATTTGTAGCCAATTGAAAATTTTTTGCGCGATTTTGTAAAAAATCATGAGGCAGTCACCTAAAAAATGTGATCCAGTACTTAGTTTTAAATGAATAAGTAAAATATTTAACGCGAAATAAAAATTATCATTTCAGTTATTCTGTTAGACAGGGCAAGTTATTCAGTTATTCTGTTAGACAGGGCATATGTTTCTTGCTCACGAACGTATGGTTCCACACGTTTCATAAGTTTTTAGGGCATCGCAACACAAAGCCAATGAACTAAGAAGGCTAAAAATGAAATAAGCTACAGCGTCCATTGCAAAACATTAACTACAGGTAAACGCATATAAGTTAGTTTGTAATCATTTTCAAGAGAACAAAGTTTTTCACAGAGTCTGTATATATGAAAGAAATAAAATCTCAGTACGATAAATTAGTCCAATTCCCGAGTTCTTGGATTTTTCAAAATCCGAAATTCGTGACGGTTCTATTGAAACTCAATCAATTAAAGAAAGTCCTATTGGACTTAAAGGCAATGAGACATTTGCCACATTTGAGCACTCGTACACATTTAACTTTGTGCAAACGAAGACAATTTGGAAAGGCAACTCTGTACAGGACGCGCCACACTGAAAGCTACTCAATGAAAACGGACAAAAGAGCCTCTGAATTATGAAGAGTGCTCTAGCTATACGACCGCAGTATAATTGTTATTGGCGTTCTTCCTGGGCGCAGCAGTCCGTGTAAGGAGCGGACGCGCTACATCAGAAGAGCGCACAGACGCCAATGGAAGGCTGGCTAGGTCGCAGGGAGCGCCGGGCACACACGCTGTGCGTGCCACGGCTGTTCGGGGGACTTCACATCTCACTTTATTTTTTGATCATTGGGACCTAGAATGTATTCAAGTATCTCACACGCAAGAAGATTGTAACATTATTTTCAAAATCCATAGAAACAAACAGATAAACACGACAATATGCCAATTGTTATTGAACTGTGTATTTTAATGTAAAGGTACAACGCAAACTCGATAATTAAATTTTCATTTTTCTACTCAAGACTCCCCTGTCGTATTGTTGTAAAAGAGTGAAAAGTCTATGAATTTTAAGCAGTTATTTTTACTAGTGAATAAATGTTGGGCACGTTATAGTTCAAAATCAATTATTAAATCAAAATCTCTGGTAAAAATGTCCGGAAGTGAAACAAATTATATTGCTTTTCTTGAAGGGACTAACTTGTTCTATGAAGAACTAAATTTCACTACTAACAAATTTCTATGATTTTTTAAACTGTTTTTTTCTTCTGAGCACTAACAGGAGAGGAGAGACATGCTGCGTCGCCTCTAGTTTCTTCAGAAATCTAAGGTTCTACGCGTCAGCGCGCTAGAAAAGAGAGGCATTCTCGTAGGTATATTTTAAGACTTAAAATAAACTCGTGTAGTACCAGAATTGTACAATGGAGTGTTGTGTGGGAACAGATTGAGATGCGGAAAATTTTACAGGGTCAATAGTACGAAATGCTAGAGTAGTCCACCACTGACGAAATTGTAGAAGAATTCCACACATATCTCTGTTGTAATTCATTCACAATAAAAAAAATTTAAAAATTCTATGGCGAGGTTGAAGCTGATTCTTGAAATTCTAGTAAGACATGAAAAATGTGTGGAAAACTTCGTCAGTAAAAACATACCGAGAAACAGAACCCGTGCGTAGTAGATACTACAAATATTCAATTGATATTGCAAAATGAAAGTAAATTCATATGAAAAATTAATATCCATATGTTTCTATAACTCATGTAGAATACACTAAATTTTCACAGTATTATAACACTTATTCATTAGTTCCGCAAAACAATCAATTACACAATATTTACATAACAGTTTCTATAGTGGTGCTCAACAGACCAACTTATACGTGCTCGCAATACACGTTCGACCTACAGAGTCCAACACCGAAACTATGCTGGCACACCTAAAAGCTACCTTCGTTTAAGATTTGTTCTAATAACGTTGACCAAACATTGACAACCTCCAAGACAGCAGAGATATCAAAAATATTCACTTGTTCTTCCAGGCCCCTTACGCGATGCCACTCGCGATTAGTTCAATAGTCCAGTATTACAATTCAATCATACCGAATGCGCTGAGGATTTATGAAACAATTCCAGTGACGTGCACCATACGTTCCCCGTCGTTCAGTGTGGCAGAACATGGTGAAAATGCGCCCTTGAATTTAATGATAACTGTTCTAGAAAGAATTCCATTTAGTTCAGACATCGTAATTGGCATGTTCCACAATTCAATGCCTGGAAAACAATGGTCACGAAAAAATATGTAGGTACAAATTGCCCGCCAAGTGTTGCGCAAAGAAAATAATAATTTTAAGTTTTAGGAGCAACAGATACCATAGAAAAATCAATCCATTCGTGAGCTGCTTTCTCTATTGATGAAACTTTTGGCCTTTACTCGCTAATTCTTAACTTTCACATGTTAATTTTTTACTTTTCATGTATAAATTGTTAAATGAGGACGGAAACAGTCCAACAAAAACTTCAAATAGAGAGAAACAGGCGAACTCAGTCTTTTCCCATCATCGCTTCACTGAGCATCCTTGAGCCCTGATGTCTGGAAGCTCACAGCAGCATTAGTCGGGCAACTCGCATCCGAGTATATACTGCACGTATAGCAAGGAAGGGGGCGATCCCTCAAATCATGCCTCTTAACTGTTACAGCTAGGACTGCCAGCTTCGAACTTCGCATACTTACGAAACTAATAGCAAGATGTGTGGCATGCAGTAAAAAATAAACTGAAGCATGTGAGGCTCCTGGGTGATAATAGCCGAGCGCAACTAATTGGCCGGAGCTCCCTGGCAAGGCCCTCGCGCGCTCTATAATTGAAATTCGCTCCAGCAACACCTGCTCTCATGCAGCACCGTGGCTTCGTAGAGTTCGGCATGACAGAGATCCACACTGTAGCAAAACGGGTACATTAAGCTGGCAGATCAAACTGGAAGGAACACTGCCCAGGATATAAGGTAAGATTGCTTTTTGAAGAATATTTACAGTTCTATGCATAAACTTGGATTGGGGTACACATTTTCGTTAAAATATGAACCTCAACTGATAAACAATATAATAATGCGCTCTTTATAATTAATATTGGATGTAGTTTTATGTACTACATACCGAGTAGTCTTTTGCCTCAGCTTTCTTATATTAGATCATAAGTAATTTTAAGCCCCTTAATCCCAACAAATGTGCCTTCTTCCATAACCAAGAGAAGAAGGAGGAGAGCGCCATTTATTTTGGAATTATGGGAATAAGAAATCTTCGCACAAAGCATGTTCCTACACCCTTCGCGTAAAAACAGCAAGATTGAATGAAGTTTGTGAAACAAGATTAAAGTTCAAGGAGGAAGTATAATGTGTGCTGAAAAAAGTACAGCAGTGAACCGAAAAAAAGATGGTCCATAACAAAACCAAGAACCTATTCTATTTCAACAACAAAAGGGTAGCCTGCCTTACCTTCCTCTCAGGACTACACATCTTCCCCTTGGAAGCGTCTCAACTTGTCGTGCAACTCACTGAAGGAATCCAAGGCGAATTATTCAATTCGTTTGAAGAGCGAAAAAATAAGCCTCAGCACTCGGGAATACGAAGCAAACTCTAACTCTCGCGAGCGTGCGATACGCATCTAACCGGTCCATTCTCTGAACCCACCAAGTCGGTTGCTTATGGTGGACTCCAAAAAGATTAACCTTCGAACCTGTAAAGGCACACCTCAAACCTGCTTCTGCCGCACATCTGTTCCATTATTTGTGGCCAAACACTGCACCGCTTCATTGAAAGCAGAGAAATAAGGAAAATAAGTTTGTTTATGTGAACCCTCATCGTAATACTGCTGTGTAATAGCTCAAATATTCATTACCGCAATTTAAAAATCAAACAGGACTATTCAAGCACTTACGAGAAGAAACTGCCAAGTCACTTGGCTTTCAGAAGGACAAAATACTTGGTTCCAGAGTCACTCCTGAAGAGCTTGTCCTTATATGGTCATGCAGCTGCTTACGAAGAGCGGCACAAGGTTGTGAGAAGACTTCCACACAGTGCTGGGTCAATATGATAAGGCCATAGGGTTCTCCTGTAGATTTCAGTAGATTAAGAAATAATTTTTGTTGCAAAAATGACTATACATTTTATTGTAATAACAATCGCTACAGGATAAGTGAACGGTAGCTAGAACTTCAAGAAGGAGCTAAAGTAAAAGGGGGATTTACAAATCAGACTGGTAAAATATATGATACCTGGCAATATATCATGACCGAGTAGAGTTGAATAAAAAACAGGCGCGTTTTTACAAAACCTAACAGCACATCACAACAGTTTTTGTCTTACTCTTTGCTCATGCACTCGAGGGAAAAATGCGCTAACAACACAATCACGCATTAGAATGACTATTACAGAGATATGACGATGATAGAGTGGTGAAAGTCTGCGTAGCCACATTGTCCTCGGGACACTCGATGGATGAGCTCTCTGCAGCGGCAAATTAACAAGGAAATGAGCCTCTCGTGGCGTCCTCACTGCCAGTGAATGCTGTGAATAATTCTTGAGAATGACGAGAAATTTTTGTGTTCGATGCTTCAGAATTTATTTAGAGCTAGTTGATCGCTTGAAAGGGGTGAATAGATGACATATCATGATTGTTGTACGGCGACATAGCTTCCATTCTCTGACTGGTCGTCCAGGCGGAACTGAACGGAAAGCATTTCTACATAGCATTCCCATGCGGGTCAAGCATGCAGAACGCTCTCCCGGACACTCGCGGCGTTAAAACAATGCCCACTGATAATATCATAACAAGAAGTGAAACTTCGGCAACCGTACAGGACACCCATAAAAAATAAATAAAAAATTCACTGCGCGTGACATGCGCTGTAATCGCCGGCCAAGAATTGGCCGTCACAATGACACCAGCCACAATCGCCGTGATCGATAGTATTATCAGATGTCATTTCAGCGCACACCATTCTCTCTATGAGCAAGAAAGTGAAACTGCAATGCGTTGAAGAAAGTGAAGACACCGCATTTGAAGTGACTGTGAAGTTTCCATGTGCATTTCCCATTCAGGAGTCAAGTGCATTGGAAAGATGCCTACAAGAAGCGCTTGGAAAAGCTATTTTCAAGCGCAGTTCAGATTATAAAGCTATAAAAATGAAATGGGTAATTCTTCTGAGATGTTAGAGCATTGATTATGAAATGAAATTTTTCAACATTCATAGCGTTTCAATTTTTTACACTCGCATAAACCTTCAGCATTTTCGAATAAATCGAACAGTTCAACGACATAAAGCCAGGTGCCAGGTCAAGAAAAACAATCAAACTCCACGGAATACTACTCACCATGTGAAGTACGTAGGATTAAACTGAACAAAATACAAAATCCCCTACTTGATGGTATTAAGTTAAGGAGGAAGAGGAGTGGGCATAGGGTTAGAAAAATGTAATACGCTGCCCTGTCTGCATCCCCAACATGTGTGACCCGAGCTAGAGGGACCATGTGGGCTGCTGCAAACTCCCCCCCCCCCCTCCTCCCCGCACCACCTGCCCCTCACCCCACTCGCTGTGACCCTTGCCACCGCTGGACTTCTCTCAACACCTGGTTGCATTTACTTCCTTAATTAAACCATCAGGGGTGAAAAAACATCGATTTTCTTTCTCGAGTAAATAGACTGCATGACAATGTTCAGTTACATGAATAATTACACATGTTTCAATATACTTTCATAAACAACCAATTCAATAACTCACGACGACACGGACAGGGTCATGCTATTTTCTCTAAGACAGCCTTTACCTCAAGTCACGCCATCAGAGAATGAAAACGACCCGGCAGGATATTCAAGGATCTTGTCTGCTACACACCAACCAAACCAGCCTAAAGAACTAAATCTCTTTTCTAAGCGCAAATGATGTATAATGAACAATTTGAAAACCGGTTCTTTAAGGTACTTTGTCGACAGAAGGAGCAGCCAGATAAGAACCCTTGTCGTCACCAATCGGACTCGCAGACTCTTGCGCAAGAATCATTAAGCTTATTAATTTTTTCACATACTCGGCTGCTGCAACCTTAAACTACGTCCAAGATCAACTTCTACTGCGTGGAATTTTTTTGGTGAATAATCCTCTACGAACAAAAATTAGGGTAGAATGAATTCAGCATGTGGTAAAATATAAATAAACGTATGCCTGTCAAAAAACAGAGAAAGAAAGATAAAATGCAAGAAAAATTTTCGTTGTCAATACTTGGAGAAAATGTATTTCCAGCACATATAGGATATCTAATGGTTTGTACACTTGACGCGTTCCTTAGATTTCATACTTCATGAGGTTCCAGGAGTTGATTGAAATCTAGTACTTGATTTCGCACACTAGATATATATACCCTACTTTACACGTCTCAAGCACAGAAAAGATTTTCAAAACTTGAGAGATTCGCTTCACATATTCCTAATACAAAACACGAGATTTGTCCCTTTACGCACAAATCGAACTTTTAAGATCAAACTCAACCAAAAAAATCCTCAAAATTCGTAGCTTTGCACTGAACTACTGAGAAAGATCAACAAAGAGGACCATGAGCTTGTCTGAAGGCATGGGCAAGCGTGCAATGGGTCCTGGAATTGTCGTTGGTTAACGTTTACCCCGACCTGAGATCGACGTGCATCACGTCAAAATGTTCCGCCCTCATCTGGACTCTAGCATTGCCTCTCATTTTTACTCTGGTGTCAACTTCACTCATGTGATCTCCATCGACTCACGAACGGAAATCAGCGTAAGTTGAACAGTGGAGATCGAACTTCTACCATCTTCGATCTGTTTTCGTATTTATAATTTTTATTGTATTCATGGGTGCAAGTTTCTACTTATTTTTTGAGTAATTGTGAATAGATATCATGAATGTGATGACCAAGGTAATAATTCAGGGTATGTTAGTAATGTAAAAACATACCATATCTTACTCATGCCTGAACTCATGTCCGTCAGATTCCGAACTGGACTGGGCCAAACGAGACTCAGTGCTCAACAAAAGCCACCTCTTCTCGTTAGCAATCTGTAGTCGAGAAAGAATATCTTGCTCTATCCGAACACTTCAAAGTATCGACAAATGCAGGCTGAGTTAAAAATTTCAAGCTGAAATGACTCAAAAAAAACTTACTCATAAGGAGAATAGACAGATATGATTCTTGATAAATAAAAATTTGTGATTTGTAGTTAACGGAGAAATAAAAATCTATCACCAATTTCTGATGAACGTTAATGGCAAGTTCAATGAGAGTTTATTCTTAATTGCTAATTAATTTCGTTGGCAGCGTTTTCTTCAATTCTCGCTAGATGCAGAAAAAAACACATAAGAAATAAAAATTTGTGATATAAAACAAGTCAAATGTTTTTGCAAGCCAAATCGACGAAGAAATGACTGATGATTTTTGTTCTCTTCTGGGCTAATACGAAGTTATCTTATAGCAGGTGTTACGTACCGGTCAATATTGTGCTCACTTCTTGTACAGGTAGAGATTAAATGTGGATTTTGAGCTTATATCCTCACAATAAAACTGAATAATGAGCGTTACTTCAATCCAAAATAAAACACAATTTACAGATAAACACAACTAAGATTTATTAATTCATTAGCTGTGCGATTGCCATTGTAACAATGATGATTGAATGGGGCAGAGCCCTTGTGTCTTGATCCACACGGTGCACTCCAAGTTCCCATGGGTCGCGGGCTGTGAGATTATTCTAGTTATGAATAGATCTCAACAAGTAGTTCTCAGTAATTTTTCCGACGTTCAGTTAGAAACCGAATGTATTACATTTGCGTCATCATGATTTCATTACAAAATAAAATCTCAATTTAGTGAAAAACCACGGTACCGTAGGGGTAAAGTATTGAAGCATAATCAATTCGTTATTCTGTTTACTATCGATAAAAAATTGATCCGAGCTAACCTTCAATGACACAATCGTGCGCAATAATGCTGAGAAGGGAAACTCGTTTCTCGCCCTTCATTTATGATAATGTGAAGATTTTGCCAGACAAGTGAGATTTTTCCACTAATGTGGCCGTGCAGCCACGTCGCCCGTCTGTTAAGCTTTACCTGTCATCTAAAGTCCATGTATTTCAAAACGAATTGTAGGAGACAGCGGATCTGCCTTGACCCCAGTAGAGGTTGGGCCATAGAGCACTGCAGGAAACCCGCCCTGCACCGATGAGCTTTATTCTGAAGATGAATTAAGATGCAAGGCTCAATTTCGAGTCAGCCCAAGCCTTTGTGAGTTCTTTTAACACTCAGCCGATTTGGTGCGGGTGTTGCATGAGCGCTGTGAGCAATTTGCTGTTCTGCCATCGATTGCTCTCAGCCACATATGGTCGCTTGTTTGCCCTCTTCGGGGTCACTGAAACGGCTATTGAGAATTTCAAGGCGGTTGATACATGCAACCTATTATTGAGGATCGTAAAAGCTTTGAAACGTCGACTCTCAATTGAGCCTATTTCAAGAAAAAAATACACGAAATTCCGTCATTAAAGTTTAACTCCTGCATCCCACCAGTCTGGGCATGAAACATGTCATGCATGCGTGTGGCTTGTGATTGAAAGCATCAGTCAAGTGTAGAAACCAATGTGTTTGAAATTATAAAAATAAATGAGTACAAAAAGTGAATATTGACGACGCCAATCTATTATGTATTTCAATCGCATGTCCGCTTGGAATTTGAAAGTTCTTAAGATCGTCATTATGATTATAAAATTTTCGTAGGAAAACTAATCAGTTTTACGAGCGGGTATCATTACTAAACATAGCATTTACAGACACATGGTATTACCGCAGCCCCTAAAGGCAGCATTGCAAACTTGGAATAAGTTTAGGTCAATCAGCAAATGTTTCGTTCGATTCGTTCTAAGTTGCCTCTAAGCGAGACATTATTAGTGATCCTCCATTCATTTACTTCGTTTAATTAACTTAATTTAATAAATACACTGCTAATACTACCTCACTACCGCTACGTCTTTCAAATCATTCCACAGTTCATTATTTGTACTCTTGGTTCGCAAATCAATCGTACGATAATTTGAAAATAGTATCAGCCTTTATTGTGAAATAGTAAAATTTACTGTTCCCTTGACATGCCAAAGATAAAAGCGATGTAGGTCAGCTTATAAACTTGAGTCTTCAGATTGAGAAATAAACATTGGATTCGTACCAGAGCTACGAATAGTAATCCATGTACAATGCAGTAAATTCATGGGGTCAACTCGGAAACTGTAGAAATATAATCTACGATATATTGAAGTGAGAGTAACGTTTATTGTGCGAGGAGCTATCGAAATCTTCTTCATCTTGTGAGAAGTAACCAATACATTTATAAGGACAACTTTTATGTTGCTAATCATAAAAAACAACTAGCAGTTTACAAGAGATTCTTAGTGAAGGATGGCAAGGGAAAGTGAACTATGATGCAAAGCTCAATTTTAAGCCAGCTCAAGCTTTTGTGATTTTTTTTCTACTTGTTCGATTTGGTGTGGGTGTTACAAAAAGGCTGTTAGACATTTATTTCTATGCCATTCATTGTCCTCAATCGCATATGCCTTCCAGACTCGACAATAAAGTTCGATCGATTACCGTAACCTCAGGTCTCCAAGATCTGTGGAGAATATACCACAGCAACCTTGCTGGTTGGGTCCCACATGCAAATCGGCTTCGATTGTTCAATGGGCTATTTTTAAATGCAAGTTTTTCCCGTTCGGGTCTCGTGTATATATTCGCATTTGAAATCGATGGTAGACTTTTCAACAGTAAAATTAAATATTTTTATTGTGATATATACTGCATCTTAAACTCTGTAATCGCCTATATTTGTTAATACCTCACCGCCAATCTTATTTTTTTTTATTTCTCAAAAATAAATTGGAGCAAAATATGTTCCGTAGGTAGCAAAATACAAATCAGAGGGACGGCAACTCTATGAACGTAAATACTACAACCTTATATCTATTAAGATAGGCAAATTGTTTGAAAATTTTAACGCTTAGAAAGAATAAGTAAATTTGTAATAATTACAAATTCGTTGTCGTGTCTGTAAGTGATGAGACAGCTGAAAAGGTGCAGAAAAGCTGACGACACCCACACCCTGCACGCACTTGCGAAGCTGTGCTGGATGAGTGTTGGCGACCCAGGGTGCTACGCTAGTGGTCGCCGAAACTTACAATACTAACGAACTCTGAGTAAACACAGTACCGAACCCTGAGTTCCCTGAGTTCCACACAGAGATCGTGCCAGCTTATGAGGCACGAAAAATTTCATGGTTGTTCATAAATCCAAGAAAAGCAGACCCAGACATCGGGAGAACAATGTAAGGGCATGTGAGTGACCAAAGTGCTCCGGTAACCTTGCTCGAGTCCCGACCTTGTTCGCGGTCAAGAGCAGGGAACCGTGAACAATACGCGCACACCATCGCGCGAGGTGGAACAGTTTTCTTGCCCAAAATCAAATGATGGCGGAGCGTGATTTGATATTTCATTGCAAAAATTCTTTTCTGTCAGAGAATACAATTTTTCGTTGCCAATTTATTACGAGCAAACAAAATCTGAAAACAAAGCCAGTAATTTATAAACTAATGTATTTTACACATAATGTAACAAATTTCAATTTTGACTTTTTTAAGCTTGTTAATTTCAAAAAGTTACTGTACACTAAAAATAAAATCTGAAAAATGATTCGAAATAAATGTTTTTTTAATCGGAAAGAAAGTCAACAAAAAGCGTAGAGAGAACCTGCTTCAGAAAATTTCTTATTAGCGGCTCAAATGAGTGCGCCTCACACCAAACATGATCGCGCGAGCAGTGTTGACAGGAATGTGACCTTTCTTGCACTTTTCTATTCGCACTAGAATTCAGTTTCAATATAATTTATTTCATCTTTCGTTTTCATTACATGCGGTAAAAGGCAACGTTATGTTTGTTTTCATCGTCAGGGATTTCGCAGGCCATCCGCTGTAGCGGTTTCTTGAGAGTTCACAGACGTCCATTTGGGCGTGAAGGTCCCTAATTAGCATATATTTGTCCTGGATCAAAAACTGCAAAACAAAAAAGCTTGGATTGTGAACAGGCTGGAAATGATAATTTTATTTTTATTTTACGATTATTCAATCTTAGGTCAAACTGGTTATGTTCAGTTAGGTGGAGATAGGTTCATATTTAAGTTCAGTTAGGTGGTGGTGTGTGTGGGGGTGTGTGTATGTATATATGTGTGTGTGTGTTTGCGTGATGGGTAAGTAGCAGAGCTTAGAAACGACTTCACTGCTCGAAAAAATTGCATCTGTTCTAAGAAGTATGAAAAATGTAATGGCCCGATGATATTTTACCTCGAATGCTAAAATTTTCTCTAAAAAAAGGTGTTGTAATAATTGAATGCTGTTCATTTACACTGACACGTACATTAGAATTTTACCTAGTGGTACACGCATGTCCAGTACGGAGTCTACGAGTTACATTCTTTGAAACCGACGGCAAAAAATAATCTCACAATGATAGACAGCATAAGGAAAAATTTGGTGGGTAAGCTAACCGTACAAAATTACCTTGATTATAATTACCCCAGTCAGCATCGTAATATCTATTCACATTTTGGTGCACTAAAAAGGCTCAATATTTTGAACAGAGAGTTCTAAATTTTACCGCGATAGATTGAACTGAAGTTCAACTCAAATTTGAAGTCAAGATTGTAGTAAGCAATTTTGAAAATAGCAAACATTAACTGGATTGTGCTTTCAATTAGCTTTGATTATTTGCAAAAAATTGAGTTTGTGGCTACTGGCTGGTCAGTAGTACTATGAAAATTCGGTCTGTGTACACCAGCGACTGACATCACGATCAACATGTTAAACTTTTTTCGCCTTCTAAAAACTCACAATAGTACCGTGAAAATCGGTGAGTTGAAACTTTTGGAAATTGTAAAGGAGGAAGAAAGGAGGAAGAAAGCAATGCAGGAAAACCACACTCAGCGCGAGACTTGAAAAGAATGCTAGCAAGATACCGAGGCCGATAGCCTCACCCGTACAATCGCCATGACAGTTTTCGGCTCAACCTCATGACTTACGCGAACTCTAGACACAATTTACGACTGCAGAAGAATTTTCACGTCGTGCCGAGTTAGAAGCTGCTCCAGATGGCATCAGGACAAGTTCTCTATTCGGAAATGAAACGATCTTCACGTGACCATGAACTTCGGCATCGAAGAAACCAAATCAACGGAAGGGTTGTTCCTTGTTCTTGACATGCGCAGCAGATGTGTAGATGCATTATTGTAAAACTGGGATTTTTTCTGCCAATTTCATTGCATATCTATACCTACCAAAGAAATCTAGAAAATATGATGCATGGAATAATATACATTACGAACGTTGTATAAAACGATAAAGAGATTATATGTTCAAGGACCTTCTAAAAAATTAGGCTCTGCATTTTTCAGTTACATTGGAGAAAATAAATTGAGATTGAAAATATTCTAAGGATTTTGATTAGAAAGGAAACAATTTTCAGCGCTCGTATCTCCTATTCTGTCAAAAATACTGTTCGTTTTTATGGGACTGAACTTCAGAGAAAAATTCGTCAATGAAAGTGACATGTTTCAAATAGGTTACAATAAGATTTAGCAGATTGCAGTTGATCTATAGATTATGAGTTTGTTTCAGCCTCCCTTCCCACAACAAAGATATTCAAAGAGAGGAAGGATGAAGGCACCGTTTTGTATGGTTAAGGGAATGCAGAATCTATGCACATGGTGTGTTCCCTCAAAGGATCCCCTGCGCCTAGAAACAGTAAGTAGAAAAAGAAGGTTACGTCCCATACAAGCTATGCCACCGCTCAAGTAGAAACTTTGGTAGTCGATCTAGAAAATACTCCAGAAAATACTTTCCATGCATGCATTCATTAGAACCTAAATACATCCTACTATGGTTATGTGCCTTACTCGAATGCTAATATACAGTACACGTTCATCTACTTCAATAAGGTAACATCTGATAAAATTAGAGAATTTCTTATCATAAAATATGGGTATAATCAACAAAATTCAAAACATATTATCGTTTACATATACATCACACGTAGGAATCTGCAAATAAATTTATTTCTGCAAGCCAAATATATGCAGTAGGTGTAATATAAATTCGAAACGTGCATAAAAGTTTCTTTACCAATTTTACCCAAATTAAAAACAATCGACAATTGAACATTTAAAATATTTTGGTACGCTGGGTACAAATTCGGCATCACAATACACGACTAGTAAAATATTACTATGATTACGGTAAATATATCGAATGAACGTTTCAAAACGAATCTAATACAATCGAGAAATGTTTATTTGATGATATAAAGGGTTCGTCGCTAGTGCAGCTTTCAACCACTTAAAATATTTACTTATGAGGTTCTTGCACGTAAATAACTTGGTCAATTCTTCTTAGTATATTCTTCTTAAATCTATTAAGTTGTTTTGAAGCCTTTTCTGAATATTTGGCATCAATTCTTGGTACAATTAAGTCCGTTATAGGATTTAGGCATGGCCACTGACTTGAATACCCACATAATCTCAACTTGCTTCTGCTGAAACCTCGGTGCTGTGCCCTTAGCCGTATATCTTAGATCGCTCTCTTGCTACAATGTCTATCTTCTTGCCAATTTCAAGTTGCCTGCTTACTCCAAGAGACTGTCGCCCAAAATTCTGCGATACATCTGAGCATTTATTTTCCCTTCAATTGGGAGTTTACGAAGGCCTGAAGAAGAGAAACAACTCCATAACCATCATGCTGCCTCCATCGAACTTCACAGTTGGGATTGTATCATTGAGTCATGCACGGAGTTTTCCTGTCTCCAAACGTAACTAACACCACCCCGCCCAAATAACTCAATCTTCGTCTCTTCAGACCATACAGCGTTCCAAAAACTTACAGCTTTCTGTTAATGTTCCTTGGCAAAATTTACAGGATTTCTGATACAAGTTGTTTCAACAAAGGAGTCTTTATGTGAGTACGAAAATGAATCACTCGTTCCTAAGCATTGCCCAGAGCGCAAATAGAATCGAGAAGCTGCCTGCCTGGGCCTGCAAATACAGCGCTGAGCAACGTCTATGTCAGTACATTGTTCAAGTAACCTAGTGAGCAGCGCAGCGCCGATTTTTTATCTCCTCTCACGTCTAATAATGCACTCTTTGGTTCCAGATGATTCGTTTCGATCTACGTGGTCACGCGATATTGTTTCCGCTATAAATAAATATTTTTAGCTTTTTCAACTTATTTTTTATGTGCTATGAGTATTTTATCAAATTTTTTGTGATTCGAAGGTTCCATTTTTCCTATTGATGAGCATCCTCAAATGAATATTGAGAAGCTTACAGTCCCTTGTAACAATTATGACATATTAAGATGACACCTCCTCAGCCTATATGACGCGAACACCTATTATGCTTATCATATCTGTTCAGTTAAAATGCGCCATCAAATGCAAAGTCGTGTAATTTTCATTAAATAATAAATAAATAACTCATCTTGTTAGATTATTAGCAGCATATCAATAAAATATTTTCAGACCATTAATAACAATTTAGTCGTAAGACAAAAAAGAATTGGAAATGTACGCAGAGCGTCGATATTATTTTAAACTTGAATAGACACCTATTTTGAAATCATCATTGTAATTACAAAGCGATAAATAATTACATACTCCGCATTCGAGTATCTATCGCACAGAAATGCTCGGTCATCGAGATGCTGGTGCAATGATGGAGCTCTTACACTTATTATACTTTTAGCAGTGGGGAACTGCATCGAAATTTTGAAAAGTTAGTTTCCGAATCTATTTTCAATGTGTATTTGCCTCTGTACCTTGAAAATCGAAAGCTTATTCCCACGAAAGTTATGTTTAGTTCTATTAAAGTTCACATTCCCATACCAGTTGATATGTGATAGAAACGTTGAAAGGAATCTTCTATTCAAATTTTTAACATAATAGCTCACTGTAATTCATTAAGTGGCTCTAACGCTCTTTTTGACTGTTAGAAAATTTTATTTCTGGAATGTGTTCATCTTGAGGCGGTTTTATGCAAGGACCTCATCATGCCAGAACAAGAAAAATTCAAGGGTAAATTTTTACCCTAAGAAATGCGGATTGAACGACCACAAAAAGAATTATTTCCTAGTTTAAGATATGATGGAAACACAAAAATAACAGCCCATAAATTATTCATTTATGGCAATAAGATCTGAACAACTATATAAAAAGATTCTGCCGATAAAAACCTCTAAAGTCTAAACTCTAATGCTAAATCTCGAACAGTAAAATTTTCCAAATAAGCAACAGATTTCCCAATGCTGGCTTTGAATTTCCCTAAAATCGCAGGATATGAATTTGCAGTAAATACGTCTAGCTTCCGAAGTGGAAAAGAGCCATTGTTTTGTTTTTGGAATAACGATTTCTGGAAGGTCGGGTTACGCCTGTTTTGCATATTCCATTTTTAAATTTTAAAAATCCAAAGACCCGAAAAACACATTGATAGTTTACATACAAAGTTTAATATATAGTACCTAATAAAGTATTCAAAGCCACATAGTGAAATAACTTGATTACCTGAAGAGACAGTACACCAAATAATTTTGGAGTGCTTATTCTTCAGGTGGTATGAAATGGGGTGCCTTCTCTTAATTCATGAGGAAATTATTAAACTAGATTAATTTGCTGGACGAGGTTATTCTGCTGCAAAGTTTATTAAATTGTTCTGCGTTGCTTGCAAGGTTGAGTAAGGCGAGGTTAAGTTAGGTATATACATTAATTAAATGCGTTTGCTTCTTATACTTTTCATATTTTTTACTGTGATGAATATTACTTTTCAAAAGTAATTACACTTATAAATTAATATCTGGTGTTCTATCCATTTTGCAACGCATTGAAGTATTCATCAACTGATTTTTTTTAACATTAGTTTTCGAGGATAAGAAACCTATTCGCTCCAGCAGTAAAATTCGGAGAGACACTTCTTCAGGTGTAACTTCACGGGTGCTTAGTTTTCTACATAGTTCACAAATCATCCCAAAGAAAATAGATTCTAAGAGAGGGATGAGGACAAGGGGCTACAATTCAAATGATGCGGAAGGTCCGGCCGCGCGTCGCTGGAGGGGCGGAGTCAGAGGCACCCCGCAAGACCGAGACCAGCAGCAGGTTTATATAAGGACACAATGCGCACACAGCCTCGCATCTGTTAGCTTTGACTCGCTTTTCGTTTCGTTATTTGAGCTTAAATTAGTAGAATTTCACATATCAAGCATCATACAAACAAAAGTATGAATAAAAAGAAAGCCATTTTTCTTTGGTAAATTTCAAAGGATTAGAGTAGACTAGAGATTGGTTGACGGTAACTGTAGATTGGTATGACCGAATAGGGCAGCAAGGCACGCAGAATAGCAAGGGTGGGAGGAGGCGGTTTCTAGTAAGCAAAAACTCCGGCTCAGATTTGAATGATGAGACACTCCAGTGCTGTGGAAGATAAGTGCAGCAACGCAGCGTACGGTGTAGTACAACAACATACAAGTATTACTCATGTGTGTTCATCACCTACTAGAAGGTGCAGTTGTGATTTAGCGTATTTTTCAAATTACTGCCGTCGATTTCATACGAAAATACATCCAAATAAGTGTATCTGTAATACTGACTAGAATCTGATTAATAAATGCTTTGTGCAGTTTTCATAGTCCTTCCATTGTTTTTAAGTCTAAAAAAATTCTAGTGAAACTTGTAGAACGAATTAGCTAAGTTACTTAAAATTTAAATTAATAGCAATAAAATTTACAGCGTATTTTATGTTTTGCTCAAGCTAAGAACTTACACAACGAAAATTGCTCTCGCCGAGACCGTTCATTGTAAATTATAAATATAGCACATTTTCTTTGAGCTATCAAGATTCGATACGCGTTTGAGGTTTTCAAAAGACACGCATCAAAGACACTAACGCCCCGACTCAGCCTCCTTTCTCCATTCAGTGATTCGATGAAAAAGTTCAACAAAAGCAGAGTAAGATCACCTCAAAGTTATACATTATTGATGAGATAAAACATTATTGATAAACGCAAAATACAGATAAGTTCAGCTGGAAGAGGATATTTACATAAAATTGTTTATGCACGCAGAAAGGGTACGAGAGGCCATGCCTGACACGGCGCTGACAGCAGGTCCACCTTCGCTGCCCTCGGGTCGGGCAGGTCAGGTCACTTCCCTGCAGTCGAGTCCATACGTCACCGCCGGGCGGGCTCAGCAACTGCCTGCGCTCCAACATACAGAACTTTGTTCGCAACGCATGGCTCCGCGTGAAGTTCCCACATACGCACCCAAGCGCTGGTGAATTGACCTCAAACTATGCAAAATGCCGGTTGCACAAGATTCTAGGTCTGTTTCAACAATGGCACCAAAAAATTGCACAACCGACATTGCTAATTTACTCCAGCTACATGATACGAGATTCAAAAGTAGAATAACTCACGACTGAATCTCATTACTCGAGAATGACGGTTGTACCAGTGAGACAAATGCCAGGTTCGGCTCCCCAGAGCACCTTTGTAAAAAGCCTTCGTAGAGGCCAGGGATCGATCGTGCGCGACCGTATCTTGCGCAACCTCCATTCCCTCACTTCGCAGCAAAGCGGCAGGCTAAGCAGCCCCTCAATCATTTTACGAGCCCTGAGTTCACCATGACCATCTGGTGCAGCGTCTCTATGGGCCCGAAAGTTTGCAACGTATGGATAATGCACGGCTTCAAGGCAAAATACAGAAATTAACTTGAACGCGCTTGGGTCGTACTATAACTAATAGTAATTGACAAATTTCAAATGAGATTTATTTTTATCGATAGATATTAGCCAATTGAGTACTATTGTCCCCCAAAAATTCGTCAAACAAATTCAGAACACATTGAAATTCTAAAGAATAGTTTCAGATTAACTGGAATAATGCTTCATTGATTAATTTTCAATGTTCCCACAACAGCAAGTAAATTATAAAGAAATCTCTCTCATCCAGTTGCTCCGAAATGGAATCCAACAAATTTCATCGCCGTACCTCGAGTGTCGACAGTTGAACTGCAAGTGGAATTACTGGCCCTAAATTGGCACCCCGAAGAGCGTGCGTCACCTTGACTGGAGTGGAAAGGAGTCCGCGTGTGTGTATGGTGCTGGAGGTTGTCATGTTCGGCGGAGACGGAGCGCTGCGCGCCAATATCGCAGGCGCCTGCGGGCACGCATGCTGCTGCTCATCAGCACCGCGCGTCGCACCGCGGCCACTTAATGTCGACACGCACAAAGGTCGTTCCTTAGCTGCACTCCAGGTGCCATCTGTCTCGTGCGCAATCTCTAACGAATCGCACCAGTTGCAGCTTATTTAGATACGCGCACTGAAACAGCTCGCTCAATCAATAAAGACTTCCTAGAGCAGGCTTGAGCAAGCAACTCTCAACAAAAAGAATGTTGCCATTCTTGTTGGCGTCATTTGTTCCTTTCAATGAATTTACGCTTCGTTGACAATAACAGCTGGCATGGCTTTAATGAAGAAAACTTACATTGAATCGATACCAGTATGGGAACTACCATTCAAGATTCACCAATGTTACTGTGCTTGCACATTCGCTAAATATCGATATTAGGTTGGACTATGAAACAATAATTGTAATCGCTGCTTTGGAGGCAGTTTTTACAGACCAACTTTCTTGTAGAATTAGAAAACTATACAATGTAGTTTTCAAAACACTAAAAATGAATACTTATGAATATTGTTTGTAGCATCTCTGCAGCGCAATAATATAATTGAGAAAAGCATAGCGAGAACACCAGACCTTAACATTTCACGCTAAAACAAGGAGTTTGGGACAAAATTCTTCAGCTATAAATTTTCAAAAAATAAAATTGGATTTTAAGTTAGTTTAGGCCTCCCTAAACGCACCAAAGGTGTCCCTAAAAAAGAGAGGATAAAGACACCTTTTAGTATGGAGGAATGAGGAATCTTTGCACAAGGTTGGTGGAATGAATTATTGGTGCGAAATCAAATTTCACATTCTATCAAAATAATTTATTTCTATTTTCAAATACTGTAAGCAGTAAGCGAAAATTTGAGTAAATATTGTAAGCCCTGGAAAACAGCGAAGATGCACCATTAGATTAAAACATAAATGAATATCAACTAAGAAAAACCCACCTTACCATCAAATTATGTCCTTTATTAAAGCCCAGTAAAAAAATTTATTCGTTTGTGAAAAAATACATTGATATCCAAGTCCTTATTGGCCATCTATTATTCCACTCTTATCGTACCTCGATAAGGCCTCATGCAAATTGACTGTGATACCCTCTGATGTCAAGCATAATTTTGAAATTTTTCCGTACGCCTCAAATCAATACGAAATCTGAATTTGGTTCAACATTGTTAAAACCCTGAAATTTTTATAATGTTGGAATTAAATTGCCTCCTGAGGACTCTCAAGTGATTATAGTCTGATTTACTTTCGCCCTTTTTACTTATTTTTCAGCGAGGTTTCCACCTGAATTTTATTTGAAACATTTTTGTAGCTCGTTCTTATTTTTTACAGATTTGTAGCTGAAGGTGAACAGATTCCCGAAATGTCCCGCTTCAACAGGAAAATGCTTATAAGATCCATCGTTCTTGCCTTCTTTTTTTAATTTATGGATAACTGGCTACGGATGCAAGCTGCAATATATTCAAAACACTAAATATTGATACTCCTAAAATTAAGATTTTCAGAAAACATCAATTTCATGGTCGAGTTCATGAGTACCGCCAATTTTGAGACAGTATAACAATTCTGAGACACAGCCTAACAATGTCAAGACAGTTTAGAAATTTCAAGAGAATTTCGACCAGACGTTGTTTCTTCAGTCCACTCATGAATCTGACATACACCAACCGTCTAACCTACTCTCTCTACCTCAACAAACGTCCTTCAGTGCTACACATTCTTCGTTTCAACAAGCCAGATCACCTCAAGCACACATTGGTTACAATTAACCTCCATCGCGTTGCTTCATTTTCTCACATAAGTCACAAAACATAAAGTTCCCCATCTACGCAAAAATCCTTATATTTACGTACAACCTCTATGCTCACTGACAGAATTTCCTCGTGATAGCGACCCTCTAAGTTTAGACCCCCTCAAAGTTTGTGCAACCATTGTTTCTAGTGTCAACATCTTTTTTAAAATCAATTATGTTTTTTTTGTCCAGTTTGTTCTCCTAGGGCAATTCGATGCTTCACCCCGTTTGCGTTAATATTCGCCTGCAGTAAGGCACGTTAAAGAGAGCTAGGCTGCACATCTGATTAGTCCTTACATTTCATAAGTATCCTGTGTTGTACATTCGTTTTTAACACGGAAAGAAACAACAATACAAAAATAATCGCTACATAATGAACCCCAGATGACCGCGTACTGCAATCTATTTTCCATTTAATATCTTCTTTTTTTACCTATCAAGATCTACTGTTTCTACGTTATATCAACCGAAATAAAAAAAATTCATACACTTGTACAATTCAATTAAAATCATATACTGTATATGCACCCAAGCAGGAAAAAAGTCTTTCGAGTTTGTGTTCAAAAGTCGCTCTCTGTAGAACTTTTGAAATAATCGAATGGTAAATTTGTTCCTATAATATATATATTTTAGTATAATATTTACCCATGAAGAGTATGTGTGAGCTGCAAATGTTGGAAAGCATATAAAATATCGATCCGATTTCAGAATGTGGGACCATGAACCGCTACATACAGCGTATATTTTTCTCACATTTGCGTTTCATCTTGTTATTCATGAAGAATGAGTTTAATCTCCAAGGTTCACTTTACCATACGGCGAGATTCTGAAAAACCTGTTGCAAAAGAGCACACCATTTCTACATTTTACTTGTGTACACGGCCCGTCAAAAATGATGGTATTAGATTATGTTCAATAAAAAACGTAAATCACTTAGTTATATTAGGGGAAGTTTGAAACATCGCTATAGCATCAGTTTGTATGAATAATTAAAGCGTGTAATGAGCGCATCTGTGACGCACGCTTCTCTATCTGAACAATGAAACAGCGTGTGAATGGCTGAAGAAGAACAAACGTATTCCCGTGTTGAAAAGTAGCAATAAAGTTATTTAGAAAGAAGGAGGGCCAAGATCGGGACAAGAGCGCCAATTTTCCTACCTTGAAGTGAAACAGCGAATCTGCACGGTGTCTGTCATAAGTGCAGGGTTTCAGGTGTCTTCAAATCCCAAGGCTATCAGTGAGATTTTGTAAGTCCTACTTTCAAAATCTTACAGAGCAGCTGATGAGAAACTTGGAATTACTTGGTCAGGAAGATATATCTAAAATTACTCTGACTATGCTAATTTAATTACGCGTCACGAAAGGAGTTCTGAACGCGGAAGATTGTCGCAGTACGTGATACAACGGAAAAATAGGAAGAAGCTTGGGAATGTGGCAGCAGCGCAGTAAACTTGTTAGGGCTGTTGACATTTCAAGAAAATAATCCAATTATACGAGATAATTTTAGGGACGTCAAGGCCGCATTCCAGGCTGTGAGAACGTTCCTTCCGCAGCGGTACGAATTCTGCAAGAACTGACAAAGCATAACAAATGGAACCATTACGCTTCGAATCACATTTCGCACCTAATTATATCTGAGTAAACCAAAATTACAACGACTAAATTCTGTCATCACAAAAAATTATATTCAGAATTATAACAAAATTAAATTCAATGTGTTATCTCAGGAGTGTAAGGCATTGCGTTTCCTTCACATCTACAGTGAATCGGCCAGAAATTTTTTTCCTTGTATAGCATAATTCCGTACGTAGCATTAGCACATACATTAGTGGAAATGGCCTAATTCTTAAGTATTTATTATGTTATTTTTATCAGCTATTTAGTATTTATTTCCCGTTAAGAAAGGATATCTTAGATAATGTTTGTCTCATGAGGGTCTTTTTGTAGATTTATCTGTTGCCTATTCTTTCGTATGTATTTATGGTAGATATAGATTTTCATTCATTCAACGCTAAGCGAAATCAAAGCACTCTAGTTTTAGGATTTCATGAACATTTTCCCCCTTATTTATACATGTGCTACAGTATAAATAGTTATTAGCTTCGGGAGTGTTCAACGATGCTTTTTTTATTTATACTTCGAATATTCTTTACATTTATCAAAAATCCTTCAAGTGTACTGAAGTAATTTCTGTTCATTATTATGTACATAAAAACACATCTTCGTGAGCTCGCATTCAATTTTAGTACTCGTATGTGTATGGCAGAAAAATTTCAATTTTCTTGATAGTCAACCTCCCGTTGTACATTCAGGATCATTCAGTTAGACTCATTATCTTTCAAAATCAATTATTTTAGTATTACCATAATAGGCTAACGAGATAATTTCAGTGATTGTTTTGTTCATGCCCAACCATCGGCGTGGTTACATTATCGTGAAAGTATTTTTAAAAGAATTGTTGTACTTTATTTCTTGTGAGAACTTCATTGGAAATCTAAGACTTTCCTTTTATGCTTTCCTTTAAATTCCAGTGGTAGAGTAATTGCAAAAATTATATATATCATATGAAGTACATTTTGAAATGTAATAGAAAATTATTCTCAACTATTAATAAGAGTATTACATTCTCCACCAAGTTCGGCCTTACTTCTAAAACAAGCCTAAGTTAAAGAAAAGTAGCAGTAAACATATTTAGAAAGAAGGAGGAATTGGAAGAAAAGTGTTTATTTTCCAACCTTGAAGTGAAAGAGCGAACCTGCGAGGTGTCTCTCATTGGTGTAGGGTTTCAGGTCACGTCGAGGTTCTTCAAATCCCAACAAGTATGAAATTAATGTTAAACGTTACCATATTTGAAAAGTGAACTAACTCATGGAGCGTGCATCATTTTAATCATTTTGAGGGAAACAAGAGGTCATTTCCTGAAGCAACGAAGTGGAGCCAGGCCGTAAAACACCGAGCAAACGCACAATTGAGCACATGAATGGAACGAAGTAGAAAGTGCTAAGCGTGGCTTCTCTTGTGCGAGACAAAAGACTACGGTATTTTGCAGAAAAAATCGCGAGAATCGGTCGCTCGATCATTGAATAACCAAATCACGACGCGAAAAGCTCTGCTTTAGTATGACGTTACGAGCTTGACCAAAAAATCGTGAGATCTTGAAGAAAAAGCCCAGATTGAGTTGGATCGGAGACAATGAGCGGCAGGAAAAAGTTGTGCAATGAAGTTCATTGCAGCCAAGTCTCGCACATGTAGATCACGATCCGGCCGTCGGTGTGACTTACCAGCGCAGGATGTCGCTCTTCACTTTCACTGGCCGGTTTGTGAAGACGATCGTTACGTGACCGCATGCACTTGGCGCATGACTGGGCTAACACTAGAGCTAATTAAGGATCACTGATTTTGGGAAAATAAAGACTGCTTGCTTAAAATAAAAGTGCTCAAGAAAATGCGGACAAAGTAAACGCACGTTGGTGTTTCGAAAGGTGCTAAGAATTTCAAAAACTTACGCACGTGCATTAAGACTTGATGATTATGACGTCAAATTCACTATTAAACACCTGGCCTTTTTCGCAACCTCGCCCCAATGAACACAGGTCTACTACGCACTCTCGGCCGGTTGCTTCTCCTGGCAACACGTGGACACGGTTGCCGTAGCTCCATCTGGCTACACTACCGACTGCCAGAAAATATTCACAATAAGTTCTCAGAGTCACAGTACGTCCACACAACCTCAAAGCGTAACAGTAATTCAATATAACTTAAGGCTTACTCTGTGCATATGATAAACAAGTGTAACTTGTTACCTTTCTGAAATACATTTTTTAAAACGATAACTTATTTAGTTACTCGCAACTTTTTGCATTCAACTAGTAACGTTTCTTAAAATTTCCGCAGAGAATCAGCAGATGTGACTGATGCAGCACACCACTGATGTAGTGCGACTGATGTAACACACCAAGTGAAGAAGAAACTCTCGGAAGTGGGACGGGCGATCGAGGATGAGAGTTCACTGTGTGGAGGAATGCCAGCAAAATGGTATTGACATTTTATAAATGAGATAACGGCACTAATGCGAGCAACTCAATTCTTAAAACAAATATTTTTTCTTTTTAGGGATAGTCATCGAAAAGTAATTTGCAGTTAGGAGCACACCTGAATGGGCAAGTGTGCAACACTTGTTGAGCCGCATCCTCTGTTTTAAAAAGTTGGCTATTCGGTTAATAACTACTTTATAGGAGTGAAATGCCTCCAAATATCAGTAATATTCATTACTAAATAGAAATAGTTTTTTATCAAACATTTACTTACCCAAAATAAAATAAAATTACACTTCCTTTGGATATTTAAGAGAAAAACGTGTACACATCTCGGCAATTAAAGTTTTTCATTTAGACATTCTTAACCAGTAATAACTTACGATAAGCGTGAGCTGAACCATTCTGTATCATAACTATTTTGCTCTATTATATGTGCAAGCATATGTCCTTACATGTGCAATAACTCAATAAAAATACAGAATCAACATCCAGAAAGGACCATCATCGACTTGCAGCAGACGCACGAAATTTTATTTTTATTTTCCAATTTATCACGAGCGACACGGCTTGCTGGAATTGTACTGCAAGTAAGACATGAGTGAAATTTGGTTGACAAAAAGAAGTCGACGTTGTAAATCAAAGGTATCTGACACGGCCTGAAAAATTTTGTGATTATTGTAGATAGCAGTACAACTAACGCTGAGAAAAGTTCGCATCAGAAGTCAACCCAAATGTAATAATCATTGTCAGTTTAAAACTGCAAGTAAGACGGGAACCCAAAATGTTAGCAGCTAATTGTCCGACTTAATTTGCTTTTTCCAGAGTGCTTGGATTAAACTCGTCCGAAACATTATGTATCAAATACCGACGCACACAAGTTAATTTACACATCGATTCACTGCCCTGCTCAGCTGTCAACGGGTTTATTCGAAAAAGAAAGAAAAAAAAAAGAAAAAATGTTTATTTCCAAATTGTCACATGAGATACATGCCAACATATTGGCTTTTAAAAGTTTCTTAAATATAGGGCATCCTAAAACAAATGTTCCATACGAGGAGTACTAATTGACAAACCATCCGAGGTGTACAAGTAGATGAGCCATACGAGGCATAATAATAGACAAACTATACGAGGTGTACTAATAGACAAACTGTCAGAGGTGTACAAGTAGATAGACCATACGAGGCATATTAATTGACAAAATATACGAGGCGTACTAATAGACAGACCATTCGTGGTGTGCTAGTAGTCTAACAAAAGTTCTATACAAGGAGTACTAATTGACAAACCATCCGAGGTGTACAAATAGATAAGCCATACGAGGCATAATAATAATAGGCAAACTATACGAGGTGTACTAATAGACAAGCTATCAGAGGTGTACAAAATAGATAGACCATACGAGGCATATTAATAGACAAAATATACGAGGCGTACTAATAGACAAACCACACGTGGCTTGCCAATAGTCTATCTCTGTCAAGGGTAGTTGAATGAGAAATGAAAAATATGCCCTAAAAAATATGCAAAGCCCTATCACCACCAAAAACATATTTCGTATCTTCTCGATATTCACCACATCATGCGGACATGGGTACATGGGATAAAATAGAGATACAGTGTAAGCCGGTTACCACTCATGATTGACAAATATCTACAAAATATTGGTAGAAATGGGTAAACAAACATATATTCAATATCAAAATTCATAGCTTGTACAACACACGGACAGAAAGATAATTTTACTACGATTCATATGCTCAAATTGCACTTTATTTCATTAATTATATATGACATTAATCCGATTCACAGAAACGCCCTCTGGGGAAGTGCTAGATCTATTTTTGAATCATTTCGCAATTGCAATAAAATTTATTAACCGAATGGTTTTTGCGTAAAGAAATGAAATAGAAACATGTATATCTATTTATGTAGATACATATATATACCTACACACGTACACACACATATTAATTTATATACTTATTGAAAAAAAAAAAAAAAAAAAAAAAAAAAATACATATATAACATAAAAGATAGAAGCAACCTACCATCTACTACACAGAAAATGACAGCTGAGCTCACTGTAATCCTAAGAAATTTTTCGCAAAAAAAATAACTAAAAGGAAGAGAAGACTTCGAAAAACATAAAAATGAGCTGTTTTTTAATTTCTTCACAGAAATTTTTAAGAAAAATCAGATTATAGTCAAGAAGCAACACAACTCTTCAGCATTATAGGGACATGTGTACGTGGGATAAAATGGAGTAACATTGTGGCCGGATATCACATCTGAGTGGAGAATATTCACAAAATTGGCACATATAGGAAGATTAGGCCTTGATCCAAAATGATAATTTTGATTACAGAAATTTAGAGTTTTTTCCGATTTGAAAGTTCAGTGCTAGTGTGCGCTGAACGCACGAAAAGAAAAAAAAATAAAAAGACTAAATGCAATGCTTAAATTACCCCTTTCCCTCCAGCTCAGCCGAAAATCGATTGAAAACATCTTCGAGAATGATTTTGAAATAGCGAGACAACGTTAGCCAAAAATTTAATTCATTATAAACTTTGCACAACCCTCACGTCTATAAACCTGTTTATTGGTGTACACACAAAATGTATTTCATGGTATATTTGTCATACGGACGTTAAATATTAATACAGAAAAGAGAAAGAAATAACAAAATAAAGATGAGGAAATACTCTTAAGTTATTAGACTCGAAGACTCTTAAGTTATTTATGAAATACCAGAGAGAGGAAGATGGCCGGAAAAATGAGGTAAAAGAAAATAGCTCAACTTTTATCACATTTACTCATAGCTTTGCAATTTGAAAAATAAAACAAACGCAAAAAGAATTATAAAAGGGTGTGATTTTGTATCACATTTGTTTTAAAGTTGAAAAATCGGTAATGGGTGAAGAGAATGACCAATTATTGCGTTTTTACAAGAAATATTATCTTTTCAAATAAAAATTCGTGTAAAATATTAGAAATTAAGAAAATAAAGGGTGTTTCCAAAATAAGCATTAAAATTATCACAAAATGGGCGTGAACTTTTTTCTAAAACTGATGTTTCATCAAAAAAGGCCCAAAAAATTATATTCGTGAAAGCGTTACAATTTCATAACTTTAATTTTGATAATTGTTTTTAAGATAGACTACTCGTTCAATAGTAAAGTAATTTTTTAGGACAATGTGCACAAAAAAATGAGCGAAGGCGTTTTGAAAATTTCTGATAACGGAAATTGCATGGCACAAGTGCAGTATTTGCTGAATTAAGAGTTGCTGTTCACTGCTACAGTGGAGTTGCTATTTGTAAGAGCGTTTCAGCCTTGAAATATTTTCTTTATAACAGAGTCCAACACCGAGCAGTCAAATTTAATGTTCGGAAAACTTAGACAATTGAGAAATGAATGAATATCATTAATAGGTCGCTATTAAGTTCCACTCTAACGGAAGCCTATGGTGAGCTTAAGTATAGATCTATTCTCTAAATTTACTGGTTGCCGTATAACTCGCACGGCCATCTCGTGGTATTCAATTGGATCTATGAGCTCCTTTGTAGTCGAATTGCATTTCAAAAAATCTTCTATCTCTCCTAACAGTAAAGTAATTACAATGACCAAGATATTGCTACTAAATATTGTTCCATCTCTCCCTGAGAACTTACACCGAAAGCAGTAAAATTCGTATATTTATTTTCAGAGCATCAGCTTATTAATAAACACCTTCGCTGGCCATCTCAATAGCAAAAATTTAACAGAAATTGACAACTATGGGAAACGCAGAAGCAAAGACTAAAATCTCGATTTTTTCATTGATCATTGAAACAAAGGTCTGATATTTTAGAAGAAGTCTATAATAAACACATCCATTGGATATTATTCAGACTTCACGATTCTGTTTCGATCACAGGGGAATCCGTTTGCAGAAAATGCTTTTCGGGTGAATTTTCGCCAAGTGATATTTCAACGAGCGCTGCGTTTACATTTCTGCGCCGCGAAATAAGACACACGAAAACCAGCAAAACAGCCCGTCCCTCAAAAGCAGGCTCAGGAACGCATCAAAATTAAGAGATCAGGTGCCGTCGCTGAGGCCTGCGAGTGGCCCCCAGGAGGGGGACACACAATTACACAAGCGGCAGCGGAGGTGCGGCGGTTAGCGCCCTCTGCTTACGAGAAAAGCCGCCTGAACTTCAACAAAACGTAATGTAACGTGCGACACAAGATGTTGAGTGGCGCCTCGTTATTGAGCTCAGAATAAATAGTACTCGCTCTGCTTGAAATGGCTGTTTAGAATTGACGGTGACATATATAAAAATACGAATCAGAGTTCGCCCTAACGCATTTGCTCATAAATCTAAAGGATTACACTTCAAGTACGGGCTATATTACTAAATGAGATGCTACGCACTTATTTCGTTTCTGGTGTTACTACGATAGAGTAAAACTTACCACTGTAGCTCCAACTCCTTGGCTCTGATGCTAATGAGAACGATGATGTCGCCCGAAAACATCGCGAGTCTCGCTACACATTTTTGTAGTGGTGATCACTAGGCGACAAACAAGAAAAAGTTTCGCATAACATAAAATAATAAACAATCAAGTTGATCAAAGCCAATGACCAAAATTTACAATACACCATTAGACCAATCAGTGCGGATGAGTGTACCATGCATGTCCCTCTCTCCCATCGTTCAGCTGGTTTTCCAGAGCTGATTCCTTTATAAAACGTTTGGGTGGTAGAGAATATCTCTAGAAATGCACAACAATTTAAAACAGTAAATGATGCTCGCGATGACTTCTTCACAGCGCAGCGTTGCCTTTCCCTAGCCCTATGGGACGCCCTCATTTCGAACACCGCAAAAGTTTTCTGCGGTTATCAAAAAAATGGAAGTTTGATTCATTACTAATTTAAGTCTTTATATTGCTAACTTCAACTTCGTTGTGAAGAGTTTCTTATTTTTGGATCTACTGATCTTAAATTCTTGAACAGCTAACAAGCACCTCAGTTACTTAAAATGGAATTTTCTTATAAAATTGATCACACAAAATTTTCCAGTTTTCTCTTTTCATTTTCTTCACCAACGATTACACATCAGTTAGAAAGTTTTTAAAGTCTATTCATACAACACAGTTTTTAGATTTTGAACTGATCTTAAACTTATGATATAAACGTTACTTTATAAGGTGGTAGTATTGAAATGTATTGCGAATCATTGATGAAGTTTCTATAGAATAATTAAGGGTTCGAAGATCGAATGAGTCCATTCTAGGAAATTGGCTCGGATAGAAAGAATCAAGTGTGTAGTCGTACTCGAATAAGTTTAAAACATGCCTCAACACCTGCTAGAGTAGGTACGGCTAATTAATAAATAATCAAGAATAAGTTCGCTTATCATTTTTCAGAACTTTTAAAAACCTTTTGGAAAATTTCAAATGCGCTTAGAGGCGTGAAAGAAGAAATCGCCCAATCAAATTCTCCTCGAATAGCGAATGTGACACCTTTCACGCATGAAGAAAGCGACGCAAGAGTACGGAACCGCTATCTGCAACAGGAAAAGACAGCATGGAGCCCTTATCACACTTTATGAGGGAAATGTGAGACCCCATTATCGGACTTTTCGAGCGAAATGCGAAATAAAAAGTCGAGTGTTTTCGATACAGCTGCCCGAGCAAAAGGAAGGTATGGGAGGTTTACCCTAACACGGCAAAAATTCACAGAGTTGTACCACCTTTGAATTCAAACATGTACAGTATACGTAAATTGCCTGCAGCTTTTAGAAATGCTTTAGATATTGAATTATAGCATCGGTGTCAGAGAGCTACTTTTACCAAGAAATTGTACCTTCGGAAAAAGTCGTACACAGTATAACATCTATAATACATGCTCTCAATATGTCAACCTAAATGAAGCTGGCCTTGAAAATTGATTACCATAGTTCATTTTCTGTAAGTAACGCTTGCATCAGCACCGATAACCGTGACGGCAAGGACACACATTCATGCATGGTGCAGGTTTTGCAACAAAGTCTGCTTAACACAGCGGTAACAATCGGCTTGAATACATTGTTACGGGACACCAAATCACTGCAGCATTTCCAGAGCATAAAGCAAGAAGAAATGCATGTTCGGACGTACCAATCGAAAAATGTTATCTGTGTTCAATGATGTGGATATTGCACATGATATAACATGGAAGATTTGGCTATTCATTCGTTAAGAATAGAAATTACTACATTCGTATTCACATGACTTTGATAAGCTTTCGAGAAAGTCTGAAGTAGTTAGAAGTATCATTACTTAATTCAGCATTAAAGTATCTATATTTTCAACTGAAAATATCCATATTCTACGCAGACACGCGCATTTCTTTCTTAAACGCAGTCCTGGGTATTGGCTGACGCTCACCACAGCAGCGCGGTTGTCGGCAGCGAGGTTTGAAGGAATGCAAGCGAAATTAAAGAAGCCGTGCAAATATGTATTCCAATGCTGAAAATTTGCCGAAAGCACTCATATATAAGATAGATTTAGTGCTAAAAAATTACTGTAACCAAAAATAACTTATGATATCTGGCGTTTTGCTACCACGAACATTTCTTCGCACTGACATCAAATAATAAGAGTTCAAATACTTTGGAAAAATTGTTGTACACGATATACGCTGTAATAAATATCCTTGGAAGAATGGTTTTCGAATAGCATATAAACTATGACTGCGGGACGGACGGGAAGTCCTCTTAACTCTGTTGAACTATTGAGCGTTTTAACATTATCATGAAAATTGAGCGTTTGCCGTGATCCTTTGTAGCTGAGTTTGTATCCACCGAAATTAGAAATTCGTTGTGTCAGCCAAAATTAAAATTTAATCATTATGCTGAAGGAAGCTTGTTAACTCTAAACAAATATTTCACTCTCGAAAACCATAGGAAAAAATACAATACTGTTCAAAGAGTAATGATGTCCTAGAAAAGTTCGTGCTCTAATGAAAATTGTGTCATCGATGAGAATTTCTGTCTATCTTGGTAAGTAAATAGACTTCATAACCTGTTCACACAAACTTAATGAAGTTATTGGACTCACTCTGTGGCATGTTGTCGTTCATTTCTATTTTCTTTTTTGTTTTAAGACTAACCGTTGTTTTTGCTGTAAAATAAATATTGCAAAAAGTTGATCACGATATGAAATTGTTTTACTACTGTTTGTATTATTAACTCACGAATGGAACTCGTTCAACATTGAAGGATGGAGACTATATTCACAATTTTCAATTTTCACGTGGGCACACATGTGTATGTAGGTAAACAAAATTTTAAAACAAGGGCACACTTCAAGATACAAACAGGTAGTACGCCACCCTAACTCAGTGGTTCCTAAACTAGGTAGAGGTAAATTAACCCTAGGGGCAATTCAACAATTTTCCGCGAGTCATGTAGGGAGAATAGAAAAAAATAAGTAACTTATAATTAAGAAAACATTGCGGTACCTGTTGTTAGAATTGATATCAACTTTATCTTAGTACTTCCAAGGGAGCCAATTGAAGTTGCTTATATCTCCCACAACCATCACTTATATCACTCTGCTGGAAAAGGTACAGAACTTCAGTGGGGATGAAATGAAAAACTTTTGAGTGTTGTAAACGATGCCAGTTTGCCGATTTAAACCACGAAACCATGAATTCCTCAACCAGCTTCAAGCTGGTTGAGGCTTCAACTTCATTTATCCCACTGATGTTCTCAACATTTTTTACAACAGTCGTTAAAATTTGTCAATTTCAAATACAAAAAATACAAAATATCTGTTGGGCTTTAATTTAGCCATGTATTTCAACGAAAGCCCCATTTACTTGGAGGAGCAATATGTATAATGTCACATGCTTGAAACAAAATGTATAAGTTTAGTACGCCCTGCCTTAACTGAAATGTGAAACTTGGCCGTCAGCAGCCCTTGAACATACCCACCATTCAATAGCCCTCATACATATTCATCGAACGGTATTGCAAAATGCAAGCCCAGGCGCGTTTTACACGCATAATTAGCCAATGAAAAGTGACAGTAGCATGACGCCTTAGAAGTTCTTCATATGATAATTATATAAAATTAATGCGTGGATTTTACTGTCCGTATAGCGGAATAAAAGTTATCGCTGTCCTCACATTTCAAACTGCGCTCAGACTTCGAAGTAGTGAGCTGTTCACAATAATTTAGCCCTTGGCTAGAGTTCTTAATTCTACTTTTATCTTCGTCTAGTATATCACAAAATTACATAAACATACAAGAGTTTCGTCAGTAATTTAATTTAACATTTTTAAGAAGCTACAAATACAATATGGAAAATCGTGAATGCGATAGTTGAAAAACACATACCTTATTGAAAACACTACTTTACCCAATTCGATATCACGGTCGTAAAATAGCCGTGACTTACGAAATTAAATATGTTCTACGTCGTCGGATGCGGAAATTGAAGTGAGATATGTAGATGAGGAATTTGCAATTCATATTGATACACAACACTTAAAATTGAATTGAGTCCGCACTTAGCATCATCAGCACAAAAATTGTCTCCTAATTAAGTGACGACAGTGTCTACAATATTTATATTTTGTCGCCATTCAGGTCCAATAGACTGACCTATACCACTTGCGCAGCACTATTTTGAGGTTTCACTTTTTTGGAACACGAAAAATAAATTCTTACGATGCACGACTCAAATTATTCCATCATAATGCTTTTTTGACTCGAGGCATTCTTTAGAAATTTTCTAGGACAGCGTGAATGAAGTGATACAAGTAGTTGGTGGGAGAATGCGAAGGCGTATAGTATCAAAAATCGAAATTAAAAACCTGTACCAGAGTCAAAATGAGTAGAGTATGAAAACGGGAAGATGTTTTATTAGCAAAGCACGACGGTGTTCAATTGAGCGCAGCCATGTAGTTTTAATTTTGATGCAGGAAGGAGAGACTGCAGCAAAAGTTTGCAGGTAAACAAACCGCGTTATATCACCAGCGTTACACGAATTAATTTACGCGTTACTTCAAGTCACTTTTATAGGAGCGACTTTCGAACTTATGGGCGAGCGCTATTGTTAAGACAATTGGATTATTTTAACCGACAAATCTGATTGCTGACTCTTTCAACTACTTGGCAAATGATTATTAATTAAAAAAAACTCGCATTGCGTAAATTGACCGGTGTGAGCTCAAGCGCTACCACTACGGAATATTATTCGCAAAATTATTCACCTTATCGTCACAATTGAATACTGTATACTGAAAAAATCTCTTTTTTTAAATTAATATAAACTATGATGACGCACTCCGTACAGGCTAAGCTTATTTAAGATTATTCGTTTGCAAAATTAATTCATCAAAGGGCGTTTCTTGCAGCGAATCAGAATGTACAGCCAGTACTTCATTACTGCAATCATGAAATGTACGCAAATTACTTCAGTCGCAGTAGTTAAACCTGGATCGTTACCGCTTTAAGGCTCATGCGAAAGCTGCGTGTTTCAGCCGGAGAACCTCGCGCCACTGCAACTTACTACCAGGAGCGGAAATGTCCGGATGGTGGTCGGTGCAACGGCGGGTTTGTGAAGAATGTCTTTTCTTCGACGAGGGTGATGTGAAAGAATGATTTGTTCTCATTGTGATAAACATGCGGATCGATTTACTAAAAGCAACGTACACAGATTTTCTCCTTAAAGGCCACTCCGAAAAAATGAGTTACTTCTAAAATGGTTTCTTCATGATACGTAAAAATCTGAAAAAGTATTTTTACTAATTAAACTTTACTGCATTATGTTGAATATTCTTCTTTACTAGCCAATAAAAGAAACTCTTTTCATTGCAATCAGGGAAGTATATTTTCATTGCAAGATTTGAGGTCTGGTGTAGCAAATTTTTCTTTCATAAATAACCTTTTGATTGCTTGTTTGACCTATCTACTACAACTACAAATTAATAATAAATGTTCAACTGGCGTCAAATATAATATGCCAAAGAAGGTTTTCGGACAGTAAGGGTGAATATCGAAATAAGGTGCAAAATGCAGAACTTCCATCAATCGAGTTGAATTAATCATAGAATTTTTCACTGTGTTTAAATTATTTTTTTTACTCTGAAACATGATAGGTGAGCACCATGAAAATTACAAGAACATCATTGGTTGGACAGGGAACTGAAGTTTGAGCCTTAACATGAGTGCAAGGAAATCTTACCTGCAAATTTGTGAAGAGCTCTGTGCAGTTATACGAAGCCAACCCGGGATGCACTCCTACCACGATGTTTTGGTAGCGACCATGATCGTCCAACCAAACTCGGCTCCCTGCCACCAGGTCACCACATTGCACCAAGAGGGGAATGATGTACAACCAAACACCCATAGTTTTAGAGGAGTTACGACACTACGATAATCATCTGCGCCACCGCAAAAATTGAAATGAACTTTAATCTGAGAAAAATCACAAGTTCCCTCAGTATTGTTCATAAAAACATTGAAAACCGGCGAATAACATTGTCACTTCAAATGTCAATATTGATAATTTGCTTTTAGTTCACTGTTCCACTTGTAAATAAAAACCACGTGTCTTTGATCAACTGCGGGGGTGCTGGCTGAGCCAAGAACTCGGAATCACAGAGGGCTGACTGGAGTGAAAGACGACACACCCCACCTCCACTGATACCTGGTAAGCAACTAACCGCCTCAAGGTGCGCTGCACGGCACCAGCGGCAGACGACACTTAAAGGCGGGGCTCAAAACTCCACTTGAAACTACCATGACTTGAAAACTTGGGACTGGAGATCACGCGGTTTTAAGAAAATAATTCGAGTTGGTATCTCTATGGAGACTATTTTGCAGGAATGTGCATATCATCAAAAAATTCACACACGTGGATTGAGTATCATAAAGTTTTACTTGCTGACCTCACTTTTTAACGCAGGGCAGCTTACAGCGGCAGATTGAGGTCCGCTAAACCGATGCCTCCTTATCTCCTGGAGGCTATGTGCGCATCGAAATCAAGCAGACTTCTCAGGCGTGCTCAGAGATTTTGTCATTTGGGTGAAATTAAGTTCAGGGGTGGTGTTAATTTCCTATATTATAGGTTGACCAGGATTGAGCAAGTCCTGGAAAAGTTGCAGAGGCCTTTTTTCTGTAAAATGAGTGTAGGAAAAACTTCCATTTCGTGTAACAATTTGTGACACGACAGAAGATATAGCAGTCTAGTCGAGTGTGTTTGGGCCTGGTATTGGCCCGAGTATGTTATGATGTGTTAGATTAGGCAAGGTGAACCAAGAAAACATTGTGCTCACCTATTTTTCTTCTCATCATTAGGCTAGGGTCTTATTTAATGTCTGGGGCAAATGAGTTACATAAGGCAGGGCACCACCACACTGTTTCTTTTCATACTAATCCTACACAACATGAAGTCGGCATAAAAAGTCAGTGTCAACAAAAGTTTAGTACATAGGCCAACGATAAACATTCAAAAATTGTACATAATCATTAAATTCTACCTGGGCAACAGCTCCGATTTTTCAAGCGCTGCATCTCTCCAACTGCGATCCCACCTCACTTTATACGCATATAAATCAGAAAGCATACAATAAATAAGCCCAATAAGTAAATACTAGGACTATCCATTTCATATATAACAAACCACAATTCTAATTTTTCACTTCTCGCACACAATGTGGCAGAAGTCCAGATCAAAATGAAACAGAGGTAATCATTTATTTCCATTCGATTCATTTAAAACCGACGCCAATGGTATGACCAGTTGTGTGACGTTATTGTTAGACCAAGCCTAGAGACACAGGAAGCGTTGACTGAATTCAGTATTAGAGTATGAGACTGCATGCTCAGTTAGAATAGTATCAACGATTGCATTCATTACCAAAAACTCTACGCAATGTAGAATGAAGCTTTTAGTGCTATAAAATATAAAAAATGAAGTTCTTTAATCGACAGTGATTAACATGACAATTCCTGCATAATATTTCAAGACCAAGTAATTCTTATGAAAAACTCGTAATGGAATAAAATCAGGAAATTTATTTTGTTTCAATCGCTGATGAATGTCAAAACCTGCATGGCTTGAAACTTATGAAATTTTTTATGACTGATAAAAGTTCCCAATTTAACTCGCAATCGACAGACTCGCGCTTAAACTTCTCTGTACGAAATTCTAAGCGTTTACTCAGACGTCATGCAACTCGCGAGAACGTCATCCTTAACCAAATTACATTTTCACCTAAAATTAAGTGGATTTTCAAACTGCTAGTCATGAACTAAAAAAAATAGTCAATTATCATTGGAAAATAACCGCGTTTGAGTGCTGCCGATATAGTAACGCTGATGCTCGTAGATTGAGTTCATAACATAATGATGATGTGGCAGTACGCGTGCAGTTAGATGCCGTATAAAATACTTTTATAGTTGTACATCGAAAGTAGCGGTACGATTGTTTTATAGTTTGTCCGTACAAGTTTTTTAATGCCGCTACCGACAATCAGTTGTTTAGTTAATAAACGTCTCACTTTCGCTTCATGAGATGAATCATGATTTTCTTAGTTAAAACTAACAAATTACGACTAGACTCTACCTTTTAAATATAACCTAACGTTAACTATGAAATGACATGGAATAATTGGCAATGCAATAAATAATTTAAGAATAATTTGCAAAAAAAATATTCAAAAGATTGGGCAATGAAGCCTAGGTCTTATTTTTCGGATCTTGAAATGCAACTGCATGAAATTTTTCAAGTCCAATTTCTATTTCTTTTAAATATGTGACTTTTCTCTCGTGATAAAAGGGTTTGATAAATCATTTTATATTATGTTCATTCGCTTCATTTCAAAGGACTCCATCTACGATTAATTAAGGTAATTTATCTTTAGTTTCAAGATCTAGTTATTCGTTAACACATTGACTGCGACGTGAGCCACCGGGAGTCATTGGGAAAGGTTTTACAGGTGTTGATAATGGCTTGAGCTTGAAGCCGAAACGTTCACAAATTAAAATGACTTTAAAATCAGCTGTCTTTGCTATCATTTTTATTTTAAAATTTGCAAGAGTGCTCCAACCTAATTTAATCATTGGGAAAGTTTTTATAATGCTACTGACCGACCAGGGGTTACAAACTCAGCTTTCATGAATACTAAATCAAAACTAAATGAAGGTACGATCCAGTTAATGTTTGCTATTTTCAACCTAGCTTACTACAAGTGACTTTAAATTTGAGTTGAATGATAAATATCAGTTTTACATGCCACAGTCAAAGTGTTAACGAACTTTTTAGCGTACCAAATTCACAATTTCATTCTATCAGGGGACGAGTGTGTATTGTTATAGCATAAAAATGAAATAACAAATATTAACACCGAATCTGTGAGTATACGCTAGGGTGAATTTCTACGGAGCATTGAATTGTTTCTATTGCGATGAGTATTTGTGTGCGCTTCCTGTTCGTGTCAATTATATTTTACCATCGCATGGTCGTTCGACATAAGAAGGCTCAGAGTGCTGGAGTAGAATGCATAATAGAACTAAATAAGAAACTTATTTACATATTGTAGCAATACTTTTTATTTCCTATTTTCCCCAAGCCTGGGTTAAATTGTTATACTGCTAAAAAGCACGAATTTGATGAAAATTTAAGGCATTTTCACCACGTTGCACCACACTGAAAATTGCATACGCTAAAAACTATCAGAAGGAAGAGATAGGGCTTAATAATACTATTGTATTCAAAAGCAAGGCTGACAACATAACTCTCATCCATTCGAGGCTGAGAAATATTTCTGTTAGAACAGTACGGACTCTTACTTCCGGTTTCTCGACGATCGAGACCATCTCACGCCATGATTTTCGAGATTCTTTCTTACTGGCGAGGTGTTGTGAGATTCTTCCTATTTTTGCTCACCAATATTCCATTCTTTAACTCGAAATTCAGGCTGGAAAAAACTGAGTGGTGGTCGAATTAAAAGTTAAGGTGACTCGGAAGGCACTGTAGACACACTAAATGGGTTGTAGACATCTCGAAAGTGTGGTAGACACACCCGGTTTCGAAAATAACTTAAATGATGTAAACATTTCAAAAGTAATTTAGATACCACGCGGTCTATGATCTTGCATAACATTAGAACCAATCTATATGTGTGAAAAATCCTCAAAGCTAACTTTTTTAAAGGTAATGTTTTTCTATGTGAATCCATACTCGTCAATTTAACCTAGCAGACTTTTAAATATACTGCTGTAACTTTGTGTCAGTGGAGTTACATGTCTGTATTGATAGACTAATATGTTGTATACGTATCGTTATGAATAATGCTATTTAGTTTTTATAAGTATTGTTCATAACTGCTAATATGTCTATTTGAGTATATTTAATTCTAAACTATACTGGTCTAAACTGGTGGTACAATTGCAGCAATTTCAAGTAGAATCACAAGAATAAAGTTAAATACAAACACAGGGGCACATCGAATCCGACGACATAGAGAGAAATAGAGTTAAGCGAAGAAGTAATGCGGAAACAAGAAGAAATGAAGAGGTGTCTGTGGAATCTAAGCTGGCAGTAAACAAACAGAAATGCAGAGTCGGAAGCAAAATGAGAAACGGAGAGGTGGCTTAGCAGTAAAAAACAAAAGTATATGCAAAATGAATAATAATTATTAAAATAAACAAGCAGAAAATAGAACTAGATGTTAAATTTATTTCGTAATTCTTGAAAACAGCTGAACAGGGCGGGTTAATTGAAACGCAATAGAAAATAGTCAAGTTTCAATAGGAAAACATGCAATAAATCATCAGATTTGTATGCTTGTTGGTGTATGTTAATTGTTAATAGTGGTGAAATACCCAGAAATTAACTGCTTTACCTCGATCTACAAGTTCATACCTTATATGTCAATCAAAGCTGCTCGCGTACCGCAAGTAAAATTAGATTTTTAATCTTTATTTTTTGCTTGTTTTAATGCGGTTTACAATAAATAGGCGTCACATTCCATGAGCTCTTTCAAACGATTTACGTGTCTAGAAGAAGAAGCAATTATGAGAGTTCGTCGATAATTTTTAAATTTGAATATGTAGAATAGTAACTGGAATACCGAGCATCGCTTTTATTCGTTTATAAAATGCGCAAATAAATCATGCTTTAAAAACGAACTTTTCGTTATTCGAACATCAACACTTTTCTGTGAACTAATCATACCAGCAGTCTTCTTCAAAAAAATTGAAATGGTGCCACTAATATTTTGTGCAAGTGCACAAAATCTCAGCTTCTAAGGCCGCCGTCACACGTAGATCAAATGGTAACGTTTCATCATAATTGTCTACAGTCAGCGGAAGAAATCGGTCTGTTCAGCGCCACGAAACAGTCAGATTTCAGCTTTAATTTGGGTCATTTTGAGACAAGCCTATAGTCATACTATGATTAACTAAGGCTGAAATCTGAGAGTTTTGTAGCGCAGGAGAGACCGATTTGTACCGCTGACTGTAGACAATTATGATTAAACGTTACCATTTGGTCTCTGTGTGAAGGCGGCTGAAGTCCAAAGGCTGCGGTCGCTTTTGAAAGGAATGAAATATTTTACGCGTATTCCTAGTGCGTTCGTTCTTATTGATAATGAGATGATTGAATAACGCGGAACTCGGGGCAAACTCTCTCAATATCCGTTTACATTCGTTTAACTAATCTCTCCCTAGACATAACTAATTTTCTCAAGCTTTTTCTCATTTTGCCTTAGCAAGCCAATTAGTTTTATTATCACTAAACGGTCATGATGTTTTACCTCTAATAATAGTATTATTACAACTGTCGTTAAAAGACTTGAGCTGGCAGGTTATCACCGAGTTGAGGGCAAAAATCGTCTAGAAATGCAAAATATGCACGTTCAGGTTGACTGTCCCTTATATTGCTCGTGGGGGCAGTTGAAAATTGTTTAAAAGATAATCTAAATACTATCTCTGACACTTAGTCCACGAAACAGAATTTGTGAATGAGCAAGCTGATCAACACCGCTCTTATAAGTCATGCTACTCATTTATTCATAACTCCTATTTCCTTCCTAATACGTTTAAAAATAGTTAAATGAATTTTTTTCATTTAACGTTTAGAACAAGAAAGCACTGATCGAACAACACGTGCGTCGATAAAACTTTAAGTCAAGTTATTACACTCCTTTCTAATAACTCAAAGCTGCGAATTTATCAAAATCGAAAAGGAAATATAGCGACTCGGGGCGTGACCACCGTGGAAATCCATAGTGAACCGAATACATGACCTCGGCCCTGAGCAGCAGAGAGGGAGGGGCGTCTGACCAACGTCCAGTTCTAACTCCGCCCACCTAACTCGGCCTGATCGCTTCGCGGTTGGGTCCCGACCCTTCGTTGCCTGTTTAAGGGTTGTGATCATTTCAAAACCTTAGAGTGAGTTCACTTTCTAAATGCTAACTGTTACACTTTAAACTACCGTTTTCCTTTATCTATGCATTTATCTATATATGTTCATAGATCTATAAAGTTATACAACTCAATTGGTCACCTAAATCAATTAGTCATCTCAAGCGTGTCACCGACCGCACTGCTCTCAGCAATACACAGTACTAAATTCAACACCCTGCATTCAGTAACAAAACGGGGAAAAAATTCAACATCATATTCATTCCGCAGATTATCTGTGTTCAAGTTTTACACAGGGAAAAAATTAATTTCTCTGAGTCCAACTCATCATACAAATCGTGCAGGGTGTGTTGAGGGAAGGGCTGCTTCAAATGACCATTTTACGGAAAATGAGTGCTTATTCGTCATCCATCAGCTCTTTGTATTTTGGTTTCTGAAATTTACGTACATTTTTGTTTGTCCAAATACATAGTTGGTTAAGTTATGCTTGGTTAAACAATGTTAGATAAAGTACTCACTATCACGGACAATCAAAACTTTCAAAACTAAAAAAAATTAATTACAAAGTGCTAGCAAACAACAAACAAGATAATAATTGTTTGTCTTAAATAATTTCAAAGTGAACCATTCATCAAACCTAACCTGCGATTAAAGACAATTAACTCTGCAGTGTCCACAAAAATCTATCCACCGACTTTAAACATTAATGAAATCATTTAGTTATGATAGAGTACGGTATTTACTTTCTGACGTTTATCTTTAGCTTCTATTCATTCAAAATTCAGTCAAATAAATGAGACAAAAAATTCGAATTTCGAGGAAGCAGGTTCATAAAGACTTAAATTAAGTTACAAAGTGCAGGAAGATAACCAACTATATATATATATAGTACCAAAGATGTTAGACGTTAATATTTATTCAGTAACTTTTTAAAGAAAATACTATTGATTTACGAATTATTTCTACCCGAGTGACATACATGATTTTTAACCGTACTCTATTTTGAAAATTAGTCGTATAAATAAGCTTACGCAAGGGGTCAGAGGAAGGAGGATCTGATATAGGTGCTTAACTCTAATTATATTATCTTGTTTGGTTGTCGTTTGGGTGTCACCGTCCAAACTATCCTTTTAGCAATACGGGGGAAAAAAATTCAGCTCCATGCTTTCAGTTATGCATAAAATCTTTGAAATTTCAACTTTCTTTTCATAGTAAAAAATATACATTTGTTCCACTAGAATTGTGTACTTATAGAAAAATCCTAGTTCATCTTCTTCCAAAATATCATATTAAGCCCCACACTCTGTATTGTGGTTATGATTCGCTACGAGATATGAGAATATGCATGGATATATCTTGATGTAAAAATAAGTTTTTCGAACAGCCTGACCCAACGGGCCACAGGTGGTCTCGCATACTTAAAAAACTTTGAACATCTTGTGTGCTGGCTTGGTTGTTTGCTTTCTTTCTGCTCCCCGCTCTTGTCTTGCTTTTATAACAAGTTCAAAAAGTTGCTAACTTTACGTAGGACTCGGGCATTCAGTAATAAGTGAAGGAATAAGGACGAACAGAAAACAAAGAAGCGAGAAAGCAATCCACGAACTGGAATTTTTATACTAGCTTACAAGCCCCGTCAACAATGCTGCCATTCGAAACGTTCATTAAAATACAGAAATCATTCAGTCGAGTTGCTTATTGGAAATGGTAAAAACTGAGACAGATCAAATTCATCTAATCTTGGCCCAAGACCTAGCCTAGAATATGAGAAAATGTGCTAAAAATTTAGGAAATTTTCTCAACGATCATGTCAGTTTTTCATAAAAAATTTTGAGCGAAAAAAATTTCTATTATTTGACCAGCGATATAATTGCAAAAATTATAGCAAAACTTGCTGCACTTGTTATTTTGCCGTCTAATATTGAAGACGCAGCTCAACACATGGAGATACCAATACATAAACACAGAATTGTTATTATTATAAGGTTTTTATAGGGAGATAACTACTGAGAAAACTTGGTCACAGCTTAACAAAATTTTGTGTTTGCATCTTAACCGCTTATATAGGACAAAAAATTCCCCTCAGGTGTATGTACTAATTAAAAAGCTGATACCGCTATTGTGTGTAAATGACGCCGTCATTTGAGACGGTGGGAATGCAATGTATAGAACAATAAGAAAACTGTGATAATCTTGTTGACTTGCCTGCTAGCTTGTGTGCGTCTACGCTCTACATTCAGGAGAATTATGAAGTGAAATTCAATATCCTGCTTCATGTAAACATACAGCAAAGTTCAACTTCTTTTTCAACGTTACAGATTATTCCAGCCGTCGCTATATTAAAGAATATATATATATATATATATATAAATATAATATAATATAAATATAATATAATATAATATAGAAAGAAAATTTAACGTTCAATTTGGCCTAATTTATAATATTTTTCCATGTACTGAATTACGAATGTATTCTATTACGGAATCCCGTTTAATAAATATCAACCAAGGTTAAATTAAAACTTGTAAGGCAAAAAATCACTTCTATGAAAAATCAGCCGAACGGGTCACGGTTGGTCACGCGTGTAACATAAACCTTGAAAATCAAATTAACTAACAAGCAGAGTCATTTAAGTATTTCGTTTTTTCACTTGAATATTTTCATTTTTTCAGGTAAGGTAGCTTAAAACTATACTGTATATGAAAATGATCGTTTCGACCCCATAAATCATTGCCACTATTTGAAAGCGCACAAAAAACGCGCAAGACCATGCATCTGATAACAAACAAAATTATGGTGAATCTGGTTACGGTATTTGCGACGAGAAGCAATAATGAGTTCACATAAAACGGAGTTGTCACATCAGATACATGTGTACATCACATACACACGCATGTATGTATGTGATTATTAGGGCTGTGGCAATATGCTTAAAGCATGTCGTCACAGCCCTATTGATGATGAAAAGGGATTAGGGCTGTGGCAATATGCGTAAAGCATGTCGTCACAGCCCTATAGCTGATGATAAAAAGGGATTCTTAAATACTAAGATCGTTTTCACTAGAGATAGTTGTGTTAATCTGATTATCATCTAACTCCTTTAGGTTGCATTTCTCAGGCTGAGATGGCACAGCAGATTGCGAAGGAGATACAAGAAGAAGCTCCTTAATTATCCAGCTCGCGCTGCAACGCGAGTACGGAGGGCAGTCTTTATTAAGGGCCACTGCATTCAGACACATAACGTAAGAAACGACATATCTACACCCAGTGGGCAAGGGCATAGTCTCGTAAAGTGCATCTTCATAATTAAGTAACAACTTAACTTTTTACTTGTTGAAAAATACAACACTATTCAATATGATTAAAACGGAAGCTACAAAAACTACGAAACCTCATACACAACCCAACAAGTATTTTCTCCCAAAATTCGATTACAAACGACAAATAACGGTTAGAATTGTTCTTACGGAACTTAAGCCCGTATTTGACAGACGCTACATCCATTACACATTCATATTATTTTGTGATGCAGTTCTCTGTGCAGCCTTTCATTAAGTTCAATACAAAAGGTGAAAAAGACAATTGTCTAACGTTTCTAAATTTTATGTTTATTTGGCTCAAAATGGCAAGTTTCAGAGATTTATTTCGTTAACTGGGTTTACTGCGTCGTGTAAGAGTATTTATATTTTTATAGCTTTTGCGTTTTACTGATTGGTATCAAAACTTTGTTGGCTCGAGTCGACAATCCATTTTCTCGCATTTCATTCAGAAATTCAAACTCTACTGCCCCCCAATTCTTCTGCAACAATAGCTGTCTGTCTCCACTCGTAGATTCTTCTATCAAAAAATTTCGCAATCTTAAGTTTTGTACTTGTTGACTTTTAATAAACTGAGTAAAAAACTTTTTTAGTGTTACCGAATTTTGAATGCCAATAGGAAAAATATGATAGAAGGACATGCTTTCACTTTTTCCGGGCATTTTTTGAACATTAATTTTCAGATCATGAGGGAGAACAATTCTGAAATTAATTCCTTCTTAAATTTTTAAAAGAGGTTTACTAGAACGTTGTTCTCGTCCTTCGCGTATGAATCTTGTTGCGCATGTTATGCGTCTGAGTACACTGGGCGCGTGCTCAGAGAGCGCCAGCCGTATTCGTGAGGCAGCGCACTCTGGAATTAGGAGCTCCCTTGCAAATTTTCCCCGCGCATCTCCTTGGCAATCTGCTGTACACAAATTGATTTTGAATGGAGCTTGATCCTGTTTCCCGCTGTAAATGATGTAATTATACTATTAATAGTTTTGGATTTTATCAAATTCTCATGCACCTTCTTTGTATTCTTCTATATCTTGAAAATGATCCTTAATAAGGTTAAAACATTCATGCATGTAATGTATTGCGACAAGCTTACCGCGTTGAAGTAAAATAATTGGTGGAAAAATTTGAACTCGTAGAAGTGAATCGTCTATTTTATTTTATCATTAGACTTTACAAACCGCGAAACACACACATGCATTAATCAAGCTCAAAGGTCGGTGTGTGCACTAGTAACGTACAGCCGAATTAGTAGAGCTTAGCTGGTGTGAAATCTGCGAAAAATTTACGGAAATGACCTAACTGACAATTTATATATTATCGAGGCTTTCAAATCATTGCAGCTGTGATTGCAAAGCGGTATATTTCCCCGTTGATTACTCCAACTATAAGCTGGAGACCTTATACTAAGTTGGTTCAAAATAATTAGGTGATGAGAAACAAATTCACAGAAAATAAATAATTATTTTCAGAGATTATTTCATGCTCTTCTTTAACTCTTCTAATTGAAGAACGATTCGTACCACAACAAGCGATCTCTTGGAACTAAAAAGGTTATGTCGACTTCTTACGCAACGTTTAAGACCATCTATACACTTTCATATTTCCTTGTTGGTTGAAATTACATATGCAAAAGTAACTTTCTGTTCACATATTCGAGATTCCACAGATCGTTGACTTAGTGCCTTAGCGTGAACAATCGAATTTTATTTAATGAAGCTCATCCTCATTGAGAATTGTTCCACCAACCTCATTACCAGAATTTTGCTAGATATATATAGGCTATATACATAACAAGATAACTAGATTTGAAGCGAGGGTACACAACAAAGCTAAATCAAATTCACCAAATGAGCAAAACAAATGTTTTAGCCTAAAATAAGCGATCAGTTCCTCGTTCGTAACATGAAATAACCCATTTCTTTTCCCATGATCTTTCAAAAACCATATCCTAATTTTTATAGCACACACATAAGTGTTCGTAGTATCAGCTTCAGTAAAAATATATATTGCTTATCTTTACAGCCTATTTCTTAATAAATACGAAGACATGTATGTAATATGGAACCCCAATGATTTCTTTAAGTGTTACGAATATCTGTGCTACGGTAACTTCAATGACCAGGTTAGATAAACGAGGCCTGACACACATTGGAAAAGATTGATGTCGTAAGAATTTAGGCGTGTTTGATTGATATGATGTGCCGCTGCAGGGACGTAGCCACACTGTAGATTTGAAATTATTGATTGACTTCCTCTTTACATCTCAGGTCGTCGAAGTAGTAATTTGAGTGAAAACATATTCCATCCTCTACTTGTCGTGGAAAAGGTTTAAAAGTGCTCAAAATGCATGTATTAAAACTCAAAGTGAAACTTAACGATTCGATGTAACAATCAGTTATGCTCAACGTATTATCGGGCTTAGAATAATGATAGTGCCTTGTGTGGAGTTTACGTTCGTACGGTTTATCGCGGTATATGTATATACTGATGCGTTAAGAATATTGACGAATGTCAGGAAAGTGAACGGATCATGGCAGTTAAAGTCTCGATTGGAAGGAATAAAAAGTATAGAAACAGTCTATTTATTTTCACAGTTTAGCAGTATATTTCCATGCATAAGGTATGCAACAATATTGGTTTTCAAATGCTTCTTAACATAAAGGGTTTATTGGATTGTAAACTAATCTAGGTACTCACTATCCTCGCTAATCGTTGAATAGAATGGCGAGGGGAAAACATACAACATTTCCCCTGCATTCAAAGCTTACAAGCACCGCTCGATCATCAAAAGAAGACGGTGAACATCGATGAGAATGCCTATTGAATGGTGAAACAGGATGTCTATTTACATTGACACACGAGCACAGCAATTTTGTAATAGTTATTAATGTTGTTAGAAGTATATTGAATGAAAATAATATATAGTGCGTGTAAATTGATCTAATTTACTAATGATTTAATTTGTAGTTGAATATTAAATAATTATGAACTGTCAGATGATTTTGGTTGTTAAAATTTTCAAAATATATTTCGTATTTGAATGCAGGTTGAGTAAAGAGACGAAGAAGTTGACCGAGATACGAAAATGTTTACGTTCTATCAATCGGTAGTGCAGGTAAAAATCGCATTTTGTCTTACATATAAGATTTCTCATTTTTGTCTTCTAAATAATTATAGACATTGAAATGAGCTTATCGACAACGGGATGATGCTGTATGATGCTTAAAACGAAAAGTTCCACGGTTGAGGAAAAGATGCTGCGTTTAGAGTTAAAATGAGTCACAGGCTTAGTTATTCTAACACATGTACGTATATTTCCACGTCATACGAGGCCTGTCGAAAAAGTATCCGACCTTTGGCCAGAAAAAATACTTCAACAACCTGACGGGGTTGGGACCCTAATCCCCTTCAAAGTAGGCTCCTTGTGCTTCCACACACTTAGCCCACCGATCCTTCCACTGCCGGAAACACCTCTGGAAGTCTTCTTTTGGAATGGTGTTCAGCTCTGTCGTCGCGTTCCGCATTATCTCTTCTCTACTCTCAAAACGGGATCCTTTCAGTGGTGTCTTCAATTTTGGAAACAACCAGAAGTCGCAAGGAGCCAGGTCTGGAGAGTAGGGAGGTTGGCGAACGGTCGTAATTCCATGTTTGGCCAAGAAATTGCGGATCAAATGGGATGAATGTGCGGGCGCGTTGTCGTGATGCAAGTGCCAGTTGTTCGCAGTCCACATGTCTGGTCTTTTGCGCCGAACTGCATCACGAAGTCGCCGGAGAACATCCTGATAGTACTCCTTTGTCACTGTTTGTCCTTCCGGTGCGTATTCGTGATGCAAAACTCCACGGACATCAAAGAAAACAGTCAGCATCACCTTGATTGATTTTGCTTCGCACCAGAAAGCGACGACGGAGCTGAACACTATTCCAAAAGAAGACTTCCACAGGTGTTTCCAGCAGTGGAAGGATCGGTGGGCTAAGTGTGTACAAGCACAAGGGGCCTACTTTGAAGGGGATTAGGGTCCCAACTCCGTCAGGTATTCGAAATATTTTTTCTGGCCAAAAGTCGGATACTTTTTAGACAGGCCTCGTACACATTAGCCTAGCATACCCATGCAGGTAATCAAATACGCGTCCAAACTGTAATTTTGTCGACGATTATGTGATGAAGGAGAATGACAGGAAGAAATTTGAAACTAACTTTCCGTGCACACACATTAACAAGCGCTGTAGAAGTCAGCATGTCTCTAATGAGAAGGGGCATGCTTTACCACGCAACAAATTCATGAAATTTCCGACCTAAATAATGCTGTCATAACATACTCCTGAACATCAGAAATGTAGAAAAAATTGTCCCACGAGGCTAAAAACTTGCAAAACACAAATAAAATATTGAAACAAGCATTTGCACTGTTGTGACCATGTCTCAATGCTAATTTCTACACACTGATGTGATGTACTTGCAATCTGACATTAACCGTTCAGCGTCAAATGATGAATTATAGGTATAAAAAATTTACGAGAATTTTCTGTAATTGAATGTAGATTTCATTGGACTTAAATATAACTCGTTTAGCTCTGCCAGTCAAGAGATAATGATTGTGACAAAGGAAATTTGAAATTCAATTTGAATTCCGACATTGGTAGTTGAGGTCTAGAAAATTGGCTGTTCAAGTCGAAGTCTCCGAGCATCCTTTATACAAAGTTCCTAATCTACTTTTCATATATGAAAAATTTACAGCCATTGACTCTATAGTTTGACAATAACAGTATAAATAAGTAATGTGTAAAGTAACGTAACAATTAAATTATCAGTTAAAAGAAATAATTCAGTAATTAGAACAAAAAATGAAAGTAGCTTGTTAAGTAATTTATCACTAACTACTGTGCGTACGAACATATAATACCTAACATCATACATGAGATCACATGACGTATACGCACACGAGCAAAAGTTTGAATTGAAAATTAAGTGAGGAAAAGTTGTCCTGAAAATATTTGGAAAATATTTTTTAACTGCTTTTTCAGTATGCTTTGCAACAAGCAGTTACTGTTAAGACCCAAAATGACGTGCTATTTCTGCTTTCAATTCTTCCCGTGTCTGAGGGATTCTCACTCACGAGCGAAATTTGTTTCACAGCAAAACGTCTGATATTGACAGACTTTTTGCACGTCAATGTGGAGAACGAAACATTAGGAATGTTGCAAGCGAACGAAACTTTGCACCTTATTACAGTAGCGGCCATAATATAAAGAACGGAAACAACACCGACGTAAATCAATACATTACTTAGAAAGTAATGAATGAATCGTAATGAAATTTTCCCCGAATAAAGATCAGGTCATGATGCATAAATCATGTACAAAGTTACAAAGTTTTACAAAATAGTTTTTGGGAAAATCTTAGATGAGCAGAAAAGGGAGAATTCAGACCTAAAAAAAAGTTAGGAAACGAAGCAAGAAATAAGCGATTGTGTAAAAACAGCAAGAAAATTCAATATTTTGCTAACATCCCCTTATATTCGATTACTTCCCTGCATCGTTCACTACATGACCGAATTAACGTCTAACAAAAATCAACAGTTATCCTCTCCCATTCTTCTTTCAGTGAATTCCATAAATGATCTTGATTTTGTAGGTTTCTTCTCTGACCCCATTCTCCAATAATCTTCTATTGATTTTTTATAGGATTGAGGTCGGGGCTCTGGGCTGGCCAGTTCATCGGGGCAATTCCTTCTTATTCAAAAAACCATAACCTTCCTAGTCTTGTGGCAGGGCGCATTGTCCTGCATGAAAATGGGGGATTCATGAGAGCTAAAGAGTAAGTTTGGTACAACATGCTGCTGAAGAAGCCCATTTGCAAGTCTCAGTATTGATTTTGCCATGTTTTCGGATGATGGGGCCAACTCCCGCAGAGGAAATCTTCTGCAGAGGAAATCTGCAGACTACACCATCACACTGCCACCACCAAACTTGACTGTTTTTTTGACACATTGAGGAGAAAGTCTTTCACCTGTTTTGTGGCGTACGTAAATGTTGTCGTCAGAACTGAACAGGTTAAACTTGGATTCGTCACTGACATGAATTACATTCCCATTGTGCGCCAGTCCAAACGACACTTTCTTTCGTAAACTCAAGACGTGCCTTGTGGACTTGTTTTGAAACGAGAGGCTTCAAAGTTGGAACCCGAGCATGCAATCCTCTACTTTGTCTCCTGTGAGAAACTGTTTCCCTTGAGATATTATCCTTTGTCTCTTCATAAAATTAACGGGAAATTGATGAAATAGTTTCAAAACAGTCCTTTGCATACATTTTAATAAATATGCGACCTTCCCTTTGACATGTTTTTGATCTAGCATCAAACGTATTACTTGTGTCATACTTGCTTATTACACGATAAACGACACTTTTACCCCTACGAACAATAACAGTAATTGCTGAAATTGACTTGTTTTCTCCATGGTTCGCCACATTAAGTTATTTTTCTGCATGAGAGAGTGCTTTGCGCGTTGAAGTTGTCTTGATACTTTAAACTAGTTCCAATGATGTATGAATGCCGTCTTTAATTTAGAAGTGATCTATTGAGTATTTTAAGATGAATTAGGCAAATTGTTAGCAAATTTATGGCACCGTTCTTTAATTTTTGACCTTTCATAAATTCCCCCGTTTCTGTTTACCTTAAATTTGTAGAGAGCTGTTATGTAAGATATTCTAATTATATTATTATTTATTTGATTAATGAATTGTGAACTAATTTATATTTGGTAAAAATTTCATTTTGATTCATTCATTACCGTAATGCACAGATTTATTACGACATTGTTTCCGTTCATTATATTATGGTCGCTACTGTACACACTTATGTATACTAGCTATGCAGTGTTTCACGAGCATAACATAGTGTTCGGGTGTATTTTTATATTACTTTTAAGTTAATAAAAATAAAATACAATAAAAAATATTTGCTGATACTAATGATTACATATGAACTCAAGCAAGAGAAGTTCATGTCGATTGTAATTTATTATAAAATGACAGGTTTACTAGGGAATAAATCCAAAATCTTGATACTCTAGTCCTGGAGAAGTCATTATGATTCCTCATCCGAAATAAGGAGGAGGATTTCTCACGTTAAAATATTTTTACAATATAAATGAGTTAAACGTCAACGGGAGAATTTTTTAGGCAGTACATAATTTTCTCATCCCAGTATAATTGAACCCACCTACGTGCGGCAGACCTACATGAGACGTTGAATGAAATACGCCTACATGTATATTAAAATAAAAAATACTTAACCTAAATAACCTCTAAAACTCCACGAAATTACTTTTTGAAATAGACCTCTTACATACTAGAGAAGTTTACTTGAAAATTTGAAATCTATTTTAAATCATGCTCCGTGCAGAGCTTTAACAATGGTTCCTCGTAAGACAATAAAAAATTCACTAGACGTCCTTCAGACTAAAATAATCTAAGGTTGCACCACACACCACAAACTCTGCTCATTCTCTTAGTGCAACGTGTTCGAACTTAGACGATGACAAGGGAGTATTTGGTAGATAAACCATCGGCGTTCAGTTCTCGGCCGTCTTTGACACTTTTAAGGTTAAATCAAATTAAATTTTCTGTTTCGTAGATGGAAGAAGATCTATCAAATGAACATCGTCATGCAACTGTAAAAAATTCAGTACGAGCGACTTTTTAGCGACAGTAAAATATTTTAAACTGCTTAACATAACAGAAAAAATTTACAATGATATGGACCAAAAAAATTAACTCTCCTGCTGTTGCTTAATCTCTCCAAAGCTTTCGATTGTGTTGAGCATAAAAAACTTCTACAAAAAATTCAAACCTCAGAATAGACACTCAGTGGTTTGAAAGCTATCTACTAAACCGCTCTCATGCAGTGTGCTTGAATAAAAAAATGTCACCATTCATACCAAATAATTTTGGCGTTCCTCAAGGTTCAATCATCGGCCCGCTATTTTCAATTTTCATCAATGATTTGCCCCCTATGACGGCAAACACAAAAATTTCAATGTATGCTGATGACGTACAAATTGCCATGACAAGTTCGACAGCGGATTTGGAAGAAACGCAAAGCAACGCTGAAAACCTTCTAAGAAACTGAAATTGTGGTATGACCACAATGGTCTGAAACTTAACGCGAGTAAAACGCAGTGCATTCTTTTTGGATCACAGAATACGACCAGAAATTTACAACCATTTACGATAACATTTGGAGACGATAAAATTAAACCAGAAGATAAGGTAAAAAATCTTGGTTTTTGGTTTGACATATATATGACTTGAAACTCACACGTAGAAAAAGTGTGCAAAAAAATCTTCAGAACCTTAATGTTCTTTCATCGCATTACGAACACACTTGACGAAAAATCCAGGTTATTAGTGATTCAGTCTTTAGTTTTATCGCGTCTGGACTACTGCAGTCTAATGTGGGGAGATTTACCTCAATATCGTCAAAAAGAGTTGCAAAAATGTATTAACTTTGCATGAAAAGGAAATTTCAAAGGTATGAAAAGGAAATTTCAAGAGACACGATCATGCCACCCCTCTTTTAATAAAACTCGACTGGAGCCCAATACCGAATAGATTCATGATCCAGAAAGCTCGACGAGTGTTCTCATCTCTGTACCTCCCTCAGAGCAATGCAGATGTGGTAAAATTTTATCCATCCAATACCCCAAGCAAAAACCAAATCGGAGGAATGATGTCTTGGTCAGTTACCGTTCATCTAAGTGTGACAAAAATCTCTCTCAGTTTCTGGAGCTCTTTTGGGCAACAAGCTTCGCCAGCACATCAAAAACTCTACAACTGTAAAAGAATTTAAAGTAAATGTGTCACGTCGCATTGCATCTCTGTCATAGGGCCTGCAACACTTTCGGTGTGAATTCCCCGCTTACCTGAAATTTTAACTCTCATGAAATTTCTGTTAGAAAATTGGGAATTATTTCTTCTTAGTGTTCGCTAAGTCATTCTAATATTGATCTTAATTATTTCTGTAGACTATAATGAGCAACGCAACCGTCAATTCAATACAGCGGAATAAAGGTCTTTTTTTTCTCCTCAATTATTTGTAGTATTCTCTCAAACTTTCTCATTTTCATTTTCTTTATTTTCTATTTTTGTGGATTTTATATTTAGCATCCGTGTGATAAACAAACTTTTGAAATACATTTTTGTGTGTACATTAGTATACAGGTTTACAGATGTGAGGGTTGTGCTATGTTTTTAATAAATTAATTTTCGGCTAGCGTTGTCTCACTATTTCGAAATCATTCACAAAGGTGTTTCAATCGATTTCGGCTAAGCTGGGGGATGAGGGAATCTAGCGTTTTAGCATTTTAAAATTTTCTTAATTTTTCTGCGCGTCAGTGCAGACTAGCACTAAACTTTCAAATCAGAAATAATTCTAAATTTCAGAAATTAAAATTATTACTCAGGACAACTGTCCTACCTTTTACGTGCCAAATTTCGGAAATATTTGCCACTCAGAAGTGATATCCAGCCAAAATAGTATTCCATTTTATCCCACGTACAAATGTCCGTATAATACTGAAGAGAGTACCGATAGGATGTGAAACCCGAGATATAGATTTATCTGTGCACACGTGTGTAGGTATTTGTATATCTACATAAATATATAAACATGTTTCTATCTCTTTTTTTAGCTTGAAAATAATCCGGTTAATTAATTTTATTGCTCCTGCGAAATTATTTCAAAAATAGATCTATCACTACCCCCAGTGAACGTTTCTCTGAATAGGAAAAATGAAAAATGCAATTAGACAAATGAAATAAAGTGCAATTTGAGCATATGAATCGTAGAAAAATTCGCTTTCTGTCCGTATGTTGAAAAAATTATTTTTATTTTGATTATATGTTTGTTTCTGCCAAAATTTTATAGATATTTGCTACTGATAAGTGAAATCTAGCTAACACTGTATCTTCATTTTATCCCATGTACCCATGTCCGTATGATGCTGCAGAGAATACCGAGAGGATATGAAACCCGAGGAAGAAGAAGAATTTTATGGAAAATTTTCCACCAGGGTCACCAGCAAAATGCAACTGTGGACCCCCCAACAAGCATTGGGAAAGTAGGGGAAATGGTCATCGATAACGGAGCACACGGTTGGCTTAAGACGAACTAGCAACGTTACAACGCAGCGGGAGTGACGTGTGCTGGTCTATGTTTGGGAAATTGATTGAGTATCGGCAGTAGTGGTAACAGCAAAGGCTTACTAGTGCTTTAGTAACCCGGACTATATCGCCCCAAAGGTTACATGGATTACTTTCGTTTTAACTACCACTGTGTCAGCAGGGTTCTAGAAGTAACGATAAGTTGACAGGCACTACACATTATTCGTACTGTTATCTCGATAGTCTCTCAACCTCACTTGTAGTTATATAAGGTCGAACGCACTTATTGCGCGAAGAAAGGCCACGAGCTGGCCGATCGGTGCGTTGTCACCCAGAACGTCTCCCACGGAGGGCGGCAGGGAGTTATCCGCAAATACAGCGATGTGTTGGCGTCTTGCAGCTTGCAGTGCTGGGCAGTCCATGATGATGTGGTGCACTGTTAGGCGAGCACGCAGGCAAAGGGGGCAGCCCGGAGGAGGCTCCTGCACTTCGTTATTCATGAGGTAGCTGTGTGTGAGATGGGTGTGTCCTGCTCTGAGGCGATTTAACACGACTTCCGTTTTTCTCGTTTGCTTTTTCTCTTTCCACGGACCTGGTTCAGGCTTAATTCCACGTAGGAAGCTCGTCGTAAGGAGCCAGTCCGTCTTCCATTTACCATATATCTTGCTCTCCAGCACGGGAAACCAGTCTTTATAAAACACTGCCACTTGGCTGGCAGGGCGTGCGGCTGAGTCCTTTGCGAGCCCGTCGACTGCTTCATTGCCACTTATGCCCACGTGGCTCGGTATCCAACAGAAGCGTATGGTTTTATTGTTTGATAAGTCGTTTAACTGGTGTTGGAGCATTCGTGCTACTGGATGGGGAGTGAGTTTGTTTTGTAGGATAGTCAGTGCACTCAAAGAGTCTGAGAATATAACGAAGCGGAAGTTCGCGTGTTCGCCTATCATTTGAAATGCCAGGTCTATTGCACAGAGTTCCGCAGTAAATATCGATGCCATATGCGGGAGCGAAATTTGTTTATGGGTGCCGCTACACAACGCAGCGGCGCCCACTCCATCACTGTTCTTGGAGCCATCTGTGTAAATTGGCGTGAAACCACCGAACACCTCGTGCTTTAACCGCCTATATTCCTGAATGTACAGGTTTGGGTGGGTCTCGTTCTTTTTCATCGTGGCCAGGTCTGTATTTATATCCGCTGTACAGGTCTTCCAGGTTGGTGTGGTCAAGTTCAAGAGCCGATAGGAAAAGGAGGGTTTTACCAAGCGGCACTCCATACCCAAGGAGTTGATGAGGTTGTAAGTGCGTACTGCAAAGGTGGGCGTCATATTTTTATTGGCGAAGAGTCTTCTGTCGGTAGGTGGTATAGCATAATTAAATGCAGGGCTGGAAATATGGCTCTTAGTCTTATAATAATATCTCAAGGAGAGATGTTGCCTTCGTAGGCCGAGGGGCATTTCGTTCGCCAAGACCTGCAGGCTGGCAACGGGAGTCGACCGAAACGCTCCAGTTGCTAATCGTAGGCAATCGTTAGCTATGGAGTCTAAAATTTTCAGAGTAGATGTAGGAGCAGATCCATAAACGATGCTGCCGTAATCGAGTTTGGATATGATGAAGAGCCTGTACATATGGAGTAGGATGTGTTGGTCAGCTCCCCAGTCGTGGGACGATATGGATTTCATCAAGTTTATGCCTCTTTTGCAGTTGGATTTGATATTATTTACATGTGTTTTCCATGAGAGTTTGCGGTCCCAGGTAAGGCCCAAAAATTTGATTTCGTTAGTGAAGGTTAAGTGTTCTGTGTGGATTTTTAGAGTTGGAGATAGGTGAATGCCAGGAAGGGAGGTGAAATGCACGGCTTTAGATTTTTCTTTTGAAAAGGTAAATCCATTTAGTTGGGCCCACATGACGATACGATCGATGCAGTGCTGTAGCTTGAGTTGGATGACGTTGAGGTCCCGATGTCTATATCCCACCTGAAGATCATCCACAAAAAGGGATACATGGTATCTGGAGTCATTAGGGATGTGGTTGAGGATATTGTTCATTTTTATTATAAATAAGGTGACCGAGAGAACAGAACCTTGAGGAACTCCTTCTTCTTGAGGGAAAAGCTCTGACAGGTGATTGTTAAGCGCCACTCTGAAAGTACGATTGCGTAAAAATTGCTGTAAATATACGGGGAGCCTACCTCGTAGGCCCATGTTATGGAGATCCCTGATGATTCCATGTCTCCAGGTGGTGTCATAGGCTTTTTGTAAATCGAAGAAAACGCTTACAAAGTGTTCATCGTGAGCGAAGGCTCTTCTAATTGTGGTTTCAAGGCGGATGAGGTGGTCGGTTGTAGACCGGTTTCGACGACCGCCACACTGGATGTTGTTGAGCAGGCCGTGCATGTCGCAGTAATCGTAGAGCCTGTTGTTAATTAGGCGTTCGAGGGTTTTGCAAAGGCAGCTGGTCAGTGCGATTGGTCTATAGTTCTGGGGTGAGTGCGGAGTTTTACCAGGTTTTGGGAACGGTATAATAATTGCCTCCCGCCAGATCTGAGGAAAGTATCCATGCAGCCAGAACTTGTTGTATACGGACAGTAAATCGAGTTTGCTTTTTTCAGGAAGGTGCATCAGCATTTTGTAGAGTATTTTATCTTTACCGGGTGAGGTATCTTTAGTGGCACGCAGGGCAGTTTTGAGTTCGGCTAGTGAGAAAGGTTGATTGTAGTCCTCGTCGTTCATTGATGAGAAGTCGAGTCTGGTAAGTTCAGCTTTTTGTTTTTCACGCCTGAAGTCGGTGCTGTAGTTTTCGGCACTGCTAGTATTGCTAAAGGTTTCTGCAAGCATATTTGCAATGTCAGGGATCGTTGAATAAATCAAATTATTTTCGCGGAGGATTGCTATATTTCGCTGCGAGCGTCCTTTTGTTTTTCGTATATTTTCATAGACCGTAGAGAGGGGTGTGTGCTGGGAAAATTTGTTGGCGAAAGTAATCCACGCCTTTCGCTTTTCATCTCATAGAAGATTCCGGTGTATCGCTCTGGCTCTCTTCCAGCGCAAAGCGTTCTGCGGTGTTTTCAGTTGGCGATATTTTTGGTAAAATTGCTCTCGAATAAGGCGTGTTTGGGTGAGTCTTGCGCTCCAGTACGGCTTTGGGAAGCGGGCGGAGGAGAGTACTATGGTGGGGATACAATCGGAAGCAATAGCCATAATTTTGTTTGAGAATAGGTCGAGAGCTTCCTCGCACGTTGCCTGCTCGGGAATTAGTATTTCATCCCATTGAGGGTGGTTCTCATAAGACGACCAGTCTGCCTTCTTTGTATTCCATATCGTTCGGTTCGGTTCATACAGTTGTTGGCCCATTATCCTTCCTCGTGATGATGGGGCAATGGTCACTGTCCTCTGGAGAGTCGCACGTAGCCCACACCAAATCAGCACTCAAACGAGGGGAGGCAAACGTTAAGTCTATTGCGGACTCAGAACCGTAGGATATTCGAGTTGGAGATCCGGTATTCAGAAGCGAAAGGTTGTGCTCGTTTATGAATTCTTCTACTATTTGCCCTCGAGCATCGCTCCTTCTGCATCCCCACGCACCGCTGTAGGCATTGAAGTCTCCCATTAGGAGTATTGGCGAGGGCAGCTGTGTGAGCAAATCGCGCAGAGCGGTGATTGTCAGGTTATGGCTTCTCGATGAGTAAAGAGAAACCACTGTGACTGGTCTGGATAGTTGCACGGTGGCAGCGATCACTTGGAGGTCTGATGTTAATACAACTTGCTGAAAAGGTATGGACTCGTGGACCAATAATCCTACTCCTCCATGAGGGGTGAAATTGTAGTGGCCGTGTTTTGCAATCAAAGTGTAATGCGGAATGGAGAACGTAGAATTATGCCAGAGTTTTTAGTCTCCTGGAGCGCTATGACGGTAGGGTTATAGCGTTGTATAAGATCTAGCAGTTCATCCTTCTTTGCCCGTATGCCTTGACAGTTCCACTGTAAAATGTGAGTCATGTCCGTTTAAGGATGCGGAGATTGGTTCTATTGTTGGTACTGTTCGTAGATCTTCTTTGTTTCACTTCTGACAGCCGGGTTGTTTTCACTGGTGATTTCACTGTCACTCATGGCCGAGTCGTAGTCTGAGACCACTTGTACGTGTGCAGGAAGCCCCCCGCCACCAGCTGGGTCCTCGCACACTGCCTCGGAGAGTTGTTTCTTTTCAGTGGGTTGTTCTTGTTCATCTGAGTTTTTCCGTTTTCTCCGCACGTTGTTATCCGGTGCTGTAGGTACGATGGCTTGATCATCCACTTTTTCCAAGAGGTCCGCTATGGGCGCGGGATCAGGTGAAGGCTGCGAGGTCTCGCGGCGTACAGCGTCAGCGAACGTATATTGGAGCCTAGGGAATGAAGAATCTACTTTTTGCTTGGCCTGGGCTCTGCTGAGTTTGTCTTTATGTTGAGTGGTGATGATTTCTTGTTGGTATTTGAATTCAGGGCACTTGTATGAACCGCTGTAATGGTCCTGATTGCAATGGTGGCATTCGATTTGGACGCTTGTGCAGTCCTCAGAACTGTGGTTGGTAGTGTTGCATCTGGCGCAGGTTGCAACTTCGCTTGTACACCGTTTTTTAGTATGGCCATATGTGAGGCACATTTTGCAGAGCATTGGGCGTGGGATGTAGGGGTAGACTTTGGTTTTTGCTTGCTCCCCAGGTATGGTCAGGAAGTCGGGGAGATCTTGTCGGAATGTGAGCAGAAGCGGTTGTGCAAATAGATTTTTTGGTTTGATCCAGGAAGCCTTAACTGCATCTTTTAGTCCGTGGTCCGCAATGATTCCTGCGCGGAAGGTATCGAAGGATGCTAAGTCAAACTCGTACAGAAACACTAGCCCTTTAGCTACGTTGAAATGAGGGTGTTCTGAGATGGTGACTGGGATGCCATTGAGGGATGTTACGTTGCAGATATTGTTGTTTGGGCTTTTGTCAGTTATTTCTATTACAAATGTGTTTGAGCCTTGGGTGGTTATCTTTGTCGGCTTTTGTCCAAGCTCGCGTTCTAAGCATTTTTCCAATGTCCAAGGCGAAAGTTTCCGCTTCTTATTTGGATCCATGGTGCACTGGTAGTGTGAGACAAAAGTCCTGGCGGGTTGAACGGCGTTGTCCTGAGGGTTATGGAACAGCTGCCTAGCCCGGCGTTTGCCTACTTTTTGGTTGTTTTGTATGGCTAAGATTTGTTCTTCTTCAATTTGTTTAGGGCAAGTTTTGCTTCTAACAAAGTGCGGCCCCTGGCAGTGAAGGCATAAGGCCTGCGTCTCGATGCACTGATCCAAGGTGTGTCCGGTTGTTCCGCACCTGGCGCATGTGGTTGGTTTACTGCAGCGTTTTTTGGTATGTCCATACTGCTGGCAATTTGAACAGTGCATTGGTTTATCTAGGTATGGATAAACACGGGTGTCAGATCGTTCGCCTGGTATGTAAATGTATTCCGGGGGCTTCTCAGAGTTGAACTCCAAAATGAGCGCGCTGGTTTGTTCGCGTTTTGTTTTGATAAAGGTGGCATCTATGACATCTTTAATGTCATAATTCTCTTTGAGCCCTGAGGCAAATTCTTCAAAATTATCAACATTATATTCATTAATGTAGATGATCCCTTTTGATGTATTTAGTTTCGGATGGGGGAAAACTTCACACGGCGTGCCATTTATGCTAGTGATGGATAGCAGGCGCTGTCCTTGTACGCCATCTTTCGCCTCGACTGTGAAGCTTTCCCTTCCGCTCGTTGTGATAGATTTAGGGGGGAAATTGGTAGTATTTGAGATTACTGCTTTTACAGTATACGGGTCGATTGCGCGCTTTGTCTCGGGTGTAAATTTCATGGTGTAAAATCGAGTAAACGTAGTTGGTGCGGAAGATTCATCATATCAAGTGGAACATACTTCTGTTTCGGAGGTCTTGCAGGACGTCCGAGATTCTTTGGCTTCTCCGGGGAAGACGCAGCTGACGCCACCTCGACCAACCTGCCGATGGCTTGTTCCAACTTTTCGATCCTTTCTTCCACTGTGGCTGTAGAGGGCTCCTTGCTAAATGTTAGTGTTCCGGTAGTACCTCCATCGTGGCTCACATTGCTCAAACATTGTGTCAGCTCGCTGACCCTCTCCTCCAATCTTCCCACTCGCTCTGCAACTGCTTCTTGTGATGCGTCGCCACCCGCCGCACTCCCCACCGCCGTCCCAGAAGGCACCGATGAAGTCGCGGAGCTGCCGCTCACTTGGCGCTGATTTGCTCTGCTTATTGGCGTCCTGATGGTTTTGACACCAGCTTGTTGCAAGGAAGTTCCATCGTTGTTGGTCTTTGTCAGTTTTATGTTGTTCACAGGGCAGCCTCGGCTAGTTGCCGACCGCGAACCCCTATTTCCCCTCCCCATGGTCCCCGGTCTTAAAAGCTGGAGGCCTCTAGGACCGGGACGTGTATTTATAATGTTGCTCACAAGAACAAGATTTTTGCACTCAAACAGAACACAACTCGAATACCAATAGGCAACGAAACACGTAGGTGATAAACCTACAACCTTAATTTTAGATTCAGAACGCACAAACTGATATGAATAAATATATTGACCTAAAGCACCGTGGTGCCCTAGGCGCCCCCTGCGTTGGTTCTACCCGCGATAGTGAGTTTTGATAACACTTACAATAACCAATTCACTATCCAAATACAAGTAACGACCAACAAGAGTTGTCAAGCGGGTATAATAACAGCATCACCACGGGAAGGTGCGGGTGGGCTGGATACCCGCACCTAGGCACGAGTAACCTGTATCAAATCCTTGTCTCGACTTATTTGTTCCCAATACACGAAAAAAGAAGGATATACTCGAAAAACCTATGATAATCTTTTCACTAATTTCGATGCCAGTAAAACGTGGTAAAGGGAACAGTGAAAATTCCCCGAAACCCGAGATTTTTTGCTGCTCCTCGACTGTAATTTGAGTTTTTCTTAAAATTTCTGTCGAAAAATTTTTAAAACATTTATTTTTTTATGTTTTTCGAAATATTTTCCTCTTATTTTTTCTTCAGGTTATTTTTATGATTATACTGAGCTTGACTGTCATTTCAGATGTACCACAAGCAAGATTGTTTCCTGTGTTTGTTAGTATTTTTATTATTTTCATTTCCAATACGTATATATATATGAATATGTGTGTGTAGGTGGGTGCGTGTGTGTGTGTGCGCACGCATACATGTATGTCTGTGTGTGCGCACATAAACATGTTCAAATACATACACATATATATGTATATATATGTTTTCTATTTCCATTTTTTGAGTAAAAACGAAACTTCAAGACACATTACATTTTACCTTCAGCTCTGCGACCAGTAAACACTGAACCATATTTCAAAAATAAATTTATTTATTGAACTTGTTTAATGATTCAAAAATAGATCTATCACCACCCCAGAGGGCGCATCTGTGAATAGACAAAATGAAGAATATAAGCAGACAAATGAAATAATAGCGCTCGTGAGAAATTATCAGCTCTCTATATACGTATGCTGAACAAGCCATGAATTTCTTTTTACGTGTATGTTTGTTTACGCGTTTCTTTTCTAGATGCGCGTGTTGTGTTGCATGATGTTCTTTATAAATTACTTAGTGACTAACTTTTTCTCAATACTTGATAGTCATTTACAACGGTGTTTCAAGCGGCTTCGGTATAACGTTTTTTGTCTTTTCTTACTTCCGGTTCAACAAATAATTTAGGAATTCCGAAAAATTCTCTAGTAGTAGTTTAAATTATTTATTATAAGTTGTCAGTCATCTCTTGGATATAAAATATCCCAGAAATGATATTTTTTAATTAACTAGCCCATGATGGTTATCTTTATCAAGTGTGATACACACGCATTATAGGCTAAGTGCGGTGCTCAAATTTGGCACAGTGATAAAAAAAGAACACCTGACGACCATTATTCAGCCCATTAACGCATGGTTAATCTATTTTGCACGCCACGTATGTCTATCATTACGCCTCGTAAGGTTTACCTATTTGTACGCCTCGGATAGTATTGTCTATTGGTACGCCTCGTATGGTTTACCTATTTGTACACCTCGGATAGTTTGATTATTAGTACACCTCGTATCATTTGTCTATTAGTACTCCTCCTATAGTTCTTTTGTCTAATGATGTCTTATATTAAGAAATTTTTGAAATCCAATATGTTTGTCATGTATCTCATGTACCAACCTTTTTGGAAATAGACGTTTTTTCTTTTTTTTCTTTCTAACTTGATAATCGTTTACGACAGTGTTTCAGTCTGTTTCGGTAAAGCGTTTTTTGTCTTTTCTTATTTCGTTTCCACTAATGATTAAGGAATTCCGAAGAATTCTGAAAGTATTTATAATATTTATATGTCGTTAGCCATCTCTTCGAGTGTAAAACATCCGAGAGATGATATTTTGACAATTTTTCTCAGTAGCATAATTAGCCCTCAACACGGCTATAGTACGCTGCGTATGGTTGTCTAGCAATTAAGGACCTTTATATAGAGAAATTTTTAAAATCCTAAGTGCTGTATATCTCATGTATTAACTTTTTTAGAAATGAACGGTTTTTCTTTCTTTTTTCTTTCTTTTTTGTCGGCACTTTCAGGGGCTTGCAACAGAACTACCGTTCTGAAACTCAAGGTCGTTTAGGACATATTCATCATGAGGACGTTTAGCGTCTACGTTAAGGGGGCCATACACGTTCAAAAAAAGCGTCAAAATTTTGCATCAAAATTTTGACGCGTAATTTTGATACAAAATTTTGATGCTTAATTGCCCACACACGTTTAGGCGTTTTTTCTATCAAAATTCAGTATCGTCAAAATCTTCGACATGGATGCATCAGTGGCCATAGCACTAGTGTTCGCATTGGATTCTGATAAACCTCCTGCTAAACGTCGGAAATGGTAAAAAGATTGGTATTTAAAACGCGAAACCTACGGACACGTCAACCTCATCCAAGATTTACGTTTTAACGAACCAGAGGACTTCCGTAACTTCCTTCGGATGGATGCGCCATAGGCCTCGGCTTGCTTGGCACGATTGCTATAATCCTCCGACTTAATTCTCCACAAGGCTGATGTCGCCAATTTCCTGCGAGGTATCAAAACTATACGTATTGTCCTAACCCACTTTAAGGTTTAAGGAATACAATATACGCAACGAGGAGATTTTTTAATCGATTTTCGTTTACAATTCTCTTTAGGCTTTGAGAGATTCCCGTATCTCCAGAATTTCTCATCCTGCAAAAGCAAGCAAGTAACAAATTAAATTAAGCCGATACAACTGGTACTTCAGAATATTGCAAAATGTCAATTGTTAAACTCAGAAAATACACTTTATTAAATGGCTGCACCACTCTCCTGTAACCGTCCACTTACGGATAGCACAACTGCTCGGCGCCCATCAATATACAAGAATACCGAGACGTGCAAAGTGCGCAGTGCACGAGAAGTTCAAGTTTGAAGAATACTTGAAGATTTACAAAACCCAGGGTTCGAACATTATCCCCGCTGGTTGAGATACTGAAAAACCACAGTCTCGTTAGGAATGAAGCTTAGTAGTTGCTCGTATGACATATTTCACTTAAATTCCACATATTACATAGTTAAACCCTTTAAACCTCACCTAAAGCTCACTTTCAACTTTAATGCCATTGGCACTGACAAGATGAAATTAGCTCGGGAAGCTATTGTAGGAAATTAGGAGGAATTACAGTTGAAGGAACCTATCCTCGGTATAGGACAGGTAGAGTTGTAAGCGTTAAGCTAATCGTTACGTTAGGCATAGCCCGAAGAAGTCCTTTATTTAACTTTCTCTTAATTGAGAGCAAATTTCTTAAGAATTAAGGATTATAGTAAAATTGTGTAAGACGAAAGTTTACTCGTTAAGTGAAAAGGACACAGTCCAACATTTTAAGTAATAAGGTTAAGTTAACGTGACTACAGTCACCCTTTCAGTGACGTTGGTCACCTTTGAAGTTGAAATTCTCACATCATTCTTCTTTCAGATCTTAATTACATTTAAAAGTTCGTTTATTAGTTTCCCTAATTTTACTGTATTAAGAGAAGTTAAAAACCGAGGTAGGTTAATGAAGTGACAAACACCATGCAAAGAAAAACCTAAATGAACAAAATTGAAATATAGTGGCCTCTACAAATAATAAATAGGAAAATTAGAGCGCAGCCAGTGGTAAAATAACTGAAGAGGCTTCCCAGCAATACTCTGGTGCAAAAGACCGATTCAAAGAGTTGCTTCTCAGCTTCCACCACTCTGTACCGTCTGGCTCTCTCTGACTTTTGGTACTTGACCGGGACCTCGGCTCATATACCGAGGCTGTTCTTTCATCGTCGGAGCGAATAACAACGGACGATTCGCGACACTGACAATGTTTGATACACGCCTAAAACTTCAATCAAAAATTTTTTTCGCTCTTCTTCTTCCCAGACACGGCTATTCTGTCTCCTCGGCAGTCACCTGCGGACTAACAATTTAGATCAAAATTTTGACAAAAGCCAACACACACATCAAAAATTTGACGACTCGTCAAAAAATATCAAACGGATTTGATCCATCAAAATTTTGATTCAAATCTTTTTTTAACATCAAAACGCCCCACACACAGTCAAATTTTGACACTATTTTTGAACGTGTATGGGCCCCTTAAAACACAAGTGACTCAATGGTAGGCATTTGTCAGTGAATTGCTGCTGTGTCCATCTTCCCTAATTTAATATTGGTGTTAGACATATACATGAAGTCGTTCGTTTGAAATTAGTTCATTCACATTATCTCTTTGCACACATCGAAAAGCTATCACCAATGACCGAGTACACTCATTAAGTTTTATTTTAACTACATCTGTATACATGCAGTACGCCCTTCTTGCACATACGTCTGATGTCTTAACAAATGTTGATGCTTTTCTAACGAAGGTGAGTGCATCTCTTTAGCCCAATATGTGCTGACAAGTTGTCTGCGTGCCCTGAATTAATTAAGACGACGCATGGTAAGTGGACATCATACTTAAATTAGATTTTAACTTTTCCGGTTATAAATCAAATTTAGGTAAAATCAACCCATCAGCGATGATTCTTGTTTTTAACACTCTCTCACAACAAATAACATACAATTAATTTTCTGACAGCAGTGTTTCAAACATGTGTACTCCAGTTAAAGTCCGTGCAATTGGGTCATTGTGCTTGTTTGTCTCATGAATGACGTTCATGTCAGAGAATGTCAAGTTGTGAGAGCACAGCAAAAAAATGAGAGAATGAATTACTCATAATAAGCTAGCGTGTGCATTCAAGCATGGAAGTTCTGCCCCTCAGAGCTGCAGACACAGCACCACAACCATCAGAAACTCAATCGAATGCCAAGACATAAAAAGGCAAAGAATACTTCATTAACTTCAAATTTAGCAGCATCTTTCTCTAAGTTATTGAAACCACTGAATGCACACTAGATGTGAGCATTTTCAGTCAGTAACAACATCAATTAACAAACGTCTGAACAATTTATAATTGCTAAGCATTTATTTAGTAATGTTTAAGTTGAAAATAATTTTAGTCGATGTTTCGCATGGGAATAAGGTTGGCGCCAGGTCCCCATTGGGCAGCTTATGTCTCATGTCTCCCCGCATTGCATCGTCCACGTTAGTTCGGATGTGAACGTCTGTATTTTCGTGTGTTAGGTCAAAAGTATTGAATTATTTAACTTACGATGGACGCGTCTACCTCAAATCTCAATTTATTTAGTCTAAAGCGTAGTGTGATTTTTAATATTATTCATAGTATGGTCGCAAAAAGTCCCATGTTCGTGAACAATGTTTTCCAACAAGGCGGTAATTCCGAAGTACATGCATTTGGTTACAAAATGTTAACTGAGCTATTGGTGGTCAATTAGGGATTACTATAAAAATTTCTCCTGTAATATGTTAATACAATTTCCTGGTGCAGAAAAATAATCATTTTACAACCAAGCGCAACATGTAGCCTATCAAAACTTACGAAAAGAACACCTTCTTTCCATCTGACACTGCATTACACAGTTTTTTATCATGAAGACGACAAACTTGAGCTCCAGATTAACATTTGTTGTAAGTGCCGTCCGCTTTTGTTCCATTTTTTCGTAATTTGTACCGGCGAACTTGACTTCGGTTGGACTCAGCGCCGGGTTAAGTTCATTCTGTTTTCGGACGGTGTGGATATTGGTTAAACATTCGACCATGTTCTGCATATTGAAACCTTCTTCGTTCCATGCAATTTATATTTGAATTTTTTTTCGCTTTGTAATTTAATATCTGTTCATTTTTTATTTCAGCTCTTTATATTATACACACTATTCGAAGCCGTTTATAAAATAAAGTGAAAACGAAAACGCGTGTCGAATAAGTGACTAAATTCCTATTCATAATTGCTATGGCAGTTATATTTGTAAAGTTTAAAATTCAAGTAACTCCACAGAATTTTTGAGGTTTTCTTGTTGGATGCGAACATTTTTTATTATTAGGTGCCGTTTCTTAAATGAAATCTGCATTAACAAAAGCAATAAATAACGCCACGGGAAGTGATAAATCTTTAAAAGTTGTAAGAAAGTTCTCGGTCGGCGCCAGAAGTTCTCAAATTACGAAAGACGTGGCCGAAAACATGAAGAGAGAGCCAATGATCGTGCGCTGTGTGGAATTGCCGTGTTTTGTAGAGAGTTTTTGCGAGTTTGCTGCTCGAACCGTACTCAGCAATTAGGCCTGGGAACTCTTAAATCACTTGCGCGTACACGTGAGAACTGGAGACCACAGGGCGCTAGCAATCTCAGCTCTTGAGCGCCCTTTGCTGCTCAACTTCCAGTATTTCTCCAGCAATGAGCGACCATTTGCCTTTATTTTTTTGCGAACAATGAGGGCATACACCTCAGTGGCTGAGAAAAAGCAGTCGCAACTCGCTCTCAACACCGCGCTGGAACCGAAAAGAACTTTTCTTCTTGGCGAGGAAACGTGAGCAAAATATGCTTCGTGTCAGGTTTGGCAGCAAAGATTCCTCCTTGTGATCAGTATTTCCCAGCTTTTTTTAAGCATTACAATATTCCTGTGAGATATTTTGTAGTAACGTTGTTTTATTTTACGAACACTGTCTCGTGATGAGCTATTTGAAGACATCATAAAAGACTGGTATACATTTAGAGTAAGTTTTATGGTAGACATTATACAGGAATAGTATGCACTTAGAATAAGTTTTATGTGAATGCCACTTTTACACTTCGCTATAAAAAAGCTATAAATATAGCACTCATCGAAGAATTTACTATAGTTTTGCAAACATGAACGTCTATTCGTATCTTGATAAGACAACGTAGATCTTTAATTATGACTCAAATTACGTTCTCGCCACGCGCGTGCTCAACTCGTGCGCTGCGAGCAACTCTCAGAGCTGCCGATGGGACAGGACTGATCGAATCAATTCTACACGTGCATACTCGCTGCTTAAAGACTCCTAGTGCCGAGCGAGCGTAACGTCAAAAAAATGTTCCATTGCATTCTTCTCAATTATTTCGTTAATGCAATAACGTCCCAAGTGCAATATAGCTCAACTAAAAACTTTGTTAAGGGCAAACCTGACGCTGACACAATCTCATGGGTGGACTCGATCTGTGTTCCTTTTTCTCATATCAGTGAGCACATCAGGGAACTGTGATCATAGAGTAATGGTTTCGTTGTTCTCTGCCTCAAGAAGCGTTCAAAATTTTTCTCGAGGACATCAAAATCAAGTAAATGGAACCACAGCTTTCTACGATTCAATGTTCTGAACAGTACAATTAATTAAATAAATAAATAATTCATGCTAAGGTAGCAAATTTTTTTTGTTCGAGTTCCATTCGAATGATTTGAGTGAGTGGGAAAATTTTAGAATGAAATAGTGTGCCCTAGCTGAGATCGACAGCTTTCATTTGATGAAAATTAAGACTCACTATCTCTACGAAACGTGTCACGTGAATACATGTACACCAGTCCATTGTCATAAACGGAATGCAGGTGACACATTGAGCTACAGCGAGTATCAATGACTGAGTGTGAGCAAGCACGCGCGCAGTGATGATCGAGACAGTCTATGCACATGTTTTCCAGTTTTGCGGGAGTGCTGGGTAAAGCTGGTGATCACAACCCAGTCGTGTTTGGCTCTATGTTGTCTTCACGGTACCAATTTCTCAGTGATTTGTTGAGTTCACGGCTGCAGGAAGTGAAGTGCTCACAAGAAGCTTGGAAGAGTGACAACAAGCTTCTGATGTCACGGTGGCCGTGACCTGACTTGTGTAACGCCATGAGGTTCTTATTTTATTGGGACACAAGTGAAATGTGCTGAATACAATTTGCTGAAATTCAATAACTAGTCAAGTTTTATAATTTGTACGTCAGATTTCACTTCAGTAAACTCTATTTATTTGCATTTGTTAGTCGATGGTGTTTCAGTCGGTTTCGGTAGGGCGGCGCTTTCGTGTTTTTTCTTCTTTCTTTTTTCACTTATTGTGAAGGACTTCCAAGGCATTATTTAGTATTATTTAAAGGTTTTAAGTCATCTAACCATGCACGAAATACAGTATCCCAGGGAGAATATTTTATTCGTTTTTCTCAGTGGCATAATAATCCCCTGACAAAGCTGTTGTACTCCTCGTATGGTTTACATTTCATTGTATGTATCATTTTTTTAGGGGGGGGGGGAAATTAGCGTTTTTTATTCTTTCCTTCTTTCTTTCTCTGCCGCCATTTAGCACTGAGCTCCAAATCACAAATAATTCCAAATTTCAGGAAGTATAAGTAGTTTACCGGCCCACTGTTTAATCCATGTCTAGGTCCCAAAAATTTAATGAAAATTGGCTACTCATAAATGAAATCCGGCTATCACAGTATCTCCACTTCATCCCATGTTCCCATATCCGTATGATGATGAAGAGAATACCAAGAGGATGTGAAACCCGAGCGGTTTTTTATTGTTGTTCTCAGATTGTAACTTGATTCCATTAAAATTTTGTTAGAAAACTAGAAATTAGTTCATTTTCACGTTTTTCAACGAATTTTTTTCTTATTATTGATTTTTTTCAAGTTATTTCTTTAGATTGCACCGAGCAATACTGCTGTCATTTCAGTGTAGCAGGAGGAAGATTGCTTATTATTTTCATTTTTTTTCTCATATTCATTTTCTATACGTATATGTATTTATATGTGTGTATGTGTGTGTATATGTAAATGTGTACGTATATTTATACACACAAGTATGTTTATGTGTATATATATACGTAAACCTACATATACATACGTATATGTTTCTTTTTTACGTGAAAACAAAACCTCAAGGCTCCTTACATACTTTCACCTAATGCTCTGCGACCAGTTAACACAACTATTTTTCAGAAATACCTCGATAGTCCAGTAAATGAATTTATTGTACTTGCTAATGTTTAAAAAATAGATCTATCACTACCCCAGAGGAACAAACGTGAAATAAAGCGCAATTTGAGTAAACTTTTCGTGAAAAAATTAACTTTCCGTCCACACGATGAATAAGCTATGAATTTCATTTTGCGTGTGCGTGTGTGTTTGTTTACATGCTTCTAGATGTGTGTGTCGCGTGATGTTTTTGAAAAATTACTTTTTGATTAACCTTTCCTCACTACTTGATAATCATTTACGACAGTGTTTCAGTCTGTTTCGGTAAAGCGTTTTATAACTTTTCTAATTTCATCTCAACGAGTGATTAAGGAATTCAGGAGGATTCTCTAGTAGTATTTAAATTAATTTTAAGTTGTCAGCCATCTCTTTTGGTATAAAATATCCAAGAGACGGTATTTTGACTGTTTCTCTCAATGACATAATTAGCCGCCGACAAACCTACATAGTACGCCTCGTATGGTTGTCTATTAATTAAGGACCTATATATTACATTCAATGCGTTGTAAATCTCATGTATTAACTTTTTGAAAATAAAGGGTTTTTCTTTTTTTCTTTCCTTTTTACCCACAAGCACTTTTCTTTTATAAATTCTGGGGTCACTAAATACAAAAAAAAACGCATTACTTCAATCTAGAAGTAATAAAATAAGAATTGATGAGTTTCAAAGAACCTGTGTGTCATGAATAATGGGTAATTTAAATCATTTGAAAAATTTCTTGGTAAATTATTTGTACGAATTAGATAATTCGTACAAATTTATCTCCCTCAAAAATCATGCATTAAGATGTGTGTATACGAGTAGCATCTGGTAAATTATTTGTACGAATTAGATAATTCGTACAAATTCATCTCCCTCACAAATCATGCATTAATATGTGTGTATACGAGTAGCATCTACATGTTTGTCCTGAATTTTACATTTCTGTCACTTGCCAAAATTATTTAGGCCTTTATGACGATCCTTGCTGTGAATAGCGCCCGTATTGTGACCGATACTTTTTTCTGCGAACGAAACAAGTTGATGAAGTATGTTAGTGCGAAAATCATACTTCATTTACATTTAAAACTGTAAGTGATCACATTTAACTTTTAATTTTATATTTTTAATACTTATTCCTGTCATATAATCTAACTTACCAGCTTATCTGAAGAAACAGGCAATAATTGATATATGTATTTAATTCAAATTCAAACTTGCTCGTACATGGAGATGAAGTTCAGCTTCCACAAAAGAATCAGTCTGAAAATAGTGGAAATATCACATGAACAACACAACGCGTAAAGGCAACGCCACCATGCATCTCCATTTCTACTCCGTCGTTGTATACCATCATATTTATTTGTGATATCGTGTTCCATACGGGGATTTAACAATTGAAACAGTCTCACGTATTCCTCAATTCACCAATTATTTCATCACCACAATCGAAATGTAGAACCAACACAGTATTCACTGCCTCCAACGCAGATTCACAAAGCGCACGTGAACTGAGGTCAAGCTTTGGCCCCACGCTGACATAATATGATACATTGATGTGCAGCTGGCAACACTCCGAGGCAGCATCTTGAGCTGCCCTCTATCAGTCCGAAGGTGAGGCACGGCCTCAACTCTGCGATGGTGACAGTTACAGAGTCCGTTACCAGCAAAGTCATCCTGTGACCCGGATCGATTGTTAGAATATCCAGCATCCTGGAACGCAACCCATTGATGCTCGGGTATCAGATGACATCGTTTACGCGTGAGTGCGGCCACAGCCAGCAAATTAGCTTATGGGTCACCAGCTCTGCGTAACGGGATGATGTGCGCTAAATAACAAGCTTTGGCTATCATGCTTCCTGCTCACATGAGCACGCTAACTCCAGCGATTGCTTCATATATTCCTCCCTATGCGTTGAAGTATCTTCCCACAGATCTTGTAATGTTTCTTTTAATGCAATTGATAATGTAAAATTCATCGGTAATTTTGAAAGAATGAATTGGAGACGGATACAAGGCAGATTTCAAATTTGTAATTAAAAAAACAAATTTTGCCACGGAACTTAAATGTTCCATCGTGATGAAAAGATAAACACAGGAAGAAATATACGATATACAGGGTGCTTCAGAACAAGAAGTACAAAATTGCTCACCCGGTAGAAAATGGCCAAATAAACACTTTTCTTCTATGATATTTTAAAAAAAAATCGAGTTTTTGAGTTATGGGCTGTTTTCTGTTTAAAAGAATGAAATTTATTTAATTACACAATTACTCACAATATTTATTTTGAATTTACGTTGAAAACTCTTCTATTCAATGAGTTTCCATTCTATAAGAGTCTAAATCCCCTGGCATGACTCCACTCGATTTCTTTTTTTAGGACACATGTAGAGCCTTTTTTATGCTACACCCATTGAATCTGGGGACATCTCGTGGTCAGAATTGCAGTGGCTGCCTGTGAGATTTCTGAAATGCCAGACGTGTTTCCTAATATTCGGCAGTCGTTAAAGCTAAGATTTGACAAGTGCACTGATGTAGGTGGAACCCATTTTGAACAATTTTTGTATAGTAAATTCAAATAAATGTTGTGAGTTATTGTGTCACAAATTTCATCCTCTAAAACAATAAACAGCTAATCTCAAAAAATCGAGTTTTTTCGGAAAAATTTCATAGATGAAAAGTGTTTGTTTGGCCATTTTTTAGTTGGTGTGCAATTTTGTACTTCTTGTTCTGAAACACCCTGTATAGTAAACCCTATGCTGAGATTAATAAAAATCTAAAGAAAAAATAAAATACATTGTAACTGAAAATTTCGTATGCGAACGTGAAACACAAGGGATTACTATTTGTGGTTGAGTTGCAAAACTTTGAAACATCATGTTCGTGAAGTTGCAAATCAAACAAGGTTCACAAAATGGCACTTACATTTCTCGAGTAAGCTACCGACCATACCATGCTACCGACTCAAGGGCAGACCAAACAACTTTATTATTATATCATAGATTATAATAATAATTATACGGAGCTCATCGGCAAAAAAATTACAAATTAACAAAAGTTTTTTTGCGTGAGAGCTGTTTGAGAGAATGCAAATTTCATCAGATCGCACCGGCAAAAGATTTCAAAAATCTTTGCGAGTACGATTTGAAAACTATGTTAGGAACTCTGATAGACAGTGGATTGAAGCAAGGGTAAGCAATATAGGTAAAGCACACATTTGACACTGGGAAAACTTAGACTTTTGAATGGATAGAAAATAATACTTGTGACGACCAAACGGGGCTACTGAAGTTTTGAATATCTGCACGAAAAAAAAAGCAACCAACACGCTCATACATGACATGAAAGTTATTGGACTGTTGTGTTAATATTCAAGAAGTACTTATAGCAATGGGAAAGCGTTCGATGAAAAATTAACAAACCATCCGCTAGTAACTCAAGCGGTCGCTCTTCCCATATTACCGATTTCACGAGATTTTCATAAAATTTAGTGTTTAACATCAGATGAATTACGTGGGCTCTAGTCTTGTAAGTTTTGTAGTTCGCTAAAAGCAACCCTTTTAATATTTCGGCTTTTCCAGACCTATAGGCACGCCTCATCCAGCTAGCATTGCATGGGAGCCAGTCCGCCAAGGACACGTAACAATCGGAATCAGGAGAAAAGCGATGGTTTTCAAAAAATAATTAGGTTTCAGTCACTAAAAAATATATAAGGTCTACCTAACTTTCTCCTGTATAATGTGAATAAAGAAAAATAAATTTTCCATTTGATGACCAGCTTGGGCTTCTTATCTTTTTGTAACAACTCTACTAAATTCCTAATTGTAATAAGAATGAAGAAGAAAGAAAATGATAAAAATTTAGCTGTGACTTGAATGACATTTACTGAGCTGCTGGCTCACAGCAATGACAGCTTAAACAGGGCATATAATACAAGTTGAGTAATTAGCATGAACAGTGATCAAAGATATGCTTCAAAGCAAAAATATAATTGAGGTGTAAATTCATGTTATTTTATAAAATCAAGAACTACAATTTAAGTTCTCAATATCTTTCAAACTAACATGTGGGTATTAGTAGTACAATTGCACTTAGCTGTCAAAATAATGCTACGAGAGAATCCTGTTTTCGTTCATAAGAATGTCTTTTACAGATGATTTAGAACGAGTTGTTTCTTAGATTAGATAATATTACAAGTGCAAGGCATGATTAATTTTTTTCTGAAATCATACTAGATATAATGACCATCCCTGTTTGTTAAAATTAAGCCCTAAAAAGCAATGCTAAATTGAGAGCACATGCGCCGTAATACTTCTCAGTGTGATTATGTTCGATCAATCGATGGTAGTTTGCCGAGTGCTAAAAGGGAAAAACAATCTTCTTTGATTTTTATTCCCGCATATTGGAGCTATATCTTGATGACGTGTCTCAAGTATATCTATAATCAAACGAAGAATCTCATTTCAAAAAAGCGTGTATTTTCGAGAGTTTATTCAAGTGTAGTCAAAAGTCTCAAGTTTTAACCGTTCACCATTTTGAATTGCGACGCCATCAGTCACTCTCATGAGCAGAATTTGACGTACAGGTGGTCCCGTAAACGATGCGTTTAAAACACAAATCTTCACACGTGTGCTTGTTCTGCTTTTGCTCACTGTTTATGAGGGTTACTTTAGTTTTGTGTCTCTGTTTTTCACCGAACCCATAAGCTTCGAACCGCCGAGGTTAAAACGTTCAAATTAATTTTTGGAAACAAATCAAACTCGTTCCATAACTGAAAGATTAAGAGTTTTTTCAAAATCGAGCCCAAATATACGAAAATTTTTTGCCCTGATTTGAAGGATAGCAGACTTCGAAATTTATGGAACTATATAGAAGAAAATCTAGGTTTTTGGTTTTCTCTTCCAAATAAATTAATAATCAGTATCTGGGGCACGAATCATTCACTCATGCAAATTATCTTCATGGTAGGCACACAAACTTCTTTATATACACAATGAGGGGTGTCTTTAAAATTCTTTCATTTTTTAATCAAATGTATCTTACTTTCAAGTGAATTGATGTTTCGTATCGCTGCAGCTAACCCTTGAGAAATAATACGTTAACTCAAGAAATTGTAAAATAGACAGTCACAGTCGCCGTACTTACAAACGAAGTTGGCTTAGGAATAGGCAACTTTCCAAACGCTGCAAGACCGCTTGTGCACATAGTTAGGCAGGAGTTGGAAACATGTGACACCATAGCGTTTCCCACGGCTGATGCACCCTAGTGATGCACCCCAAATTTCCTGCCATTGTGATGGTTTCATGAGTGATGAGGGGCGAGGCTTGCTTGATGATCCCCTTTTTTTCCTAGGATAGTAGAATTTTTACTGCTAGATACATTGAAATACTAGATTCAGTAATCAAGCCATGGATGGAAAGTACTCTTTGAAGACCATGATGCATTTCACGAAGACTCAGCTCCTTCTCACAAAACCTTAAAAGCCCAAGAATGGTCGTCAGGTACTCTTTTTTTTATCACTGTGTCAAATTTGAGCACCGCACCTAGCCTATAATGCGTGTGTACCACACTTGATAAAGAGATTATTCATCGTTCTCAAAACATCGCTCCAAGTACGAAATAAGATGCATAATACTGTGCTCAAATCCCGGTGACTTACGAAGTGAATAAAGATCAGGCAGGGTCAGCATTGAAGCTGCAGGCTTTGATGACTGCTTGGGATTTTTAAATATTTATATGCTTAAAACTCTTTGAATACGCTTGTTCGCTCGATTACATTTCCACTTGAAACATTTTATCTAAATTTATGATTTTAAAGTAAGTTGTTTGAAAAAACAACCTTCATCTGTTTTTTTGAAAACTTGCTTCATAAATTTTAACTATTTAATATTTTTAACTAAATCATAAATTTCAACTATTTCCTCGCAATTTTAAATTCAAATATTCGTGTGTATGCTATTATAGAACTGTTTGAAAATACATCACAAGTGTACTCAAATAAATCTCGCCCTCAGTATTCACTCAAATATTTGAAAGACTTGGTCATATTAACAATTTTATAAGTTAACTGACTTACATAACATTGCAAAACCTACAAGCGATGTTATATGTCCAAATTCGTGAAATTTTGAATTATGTTGTTTTGTAATTACAAATAGAGTTAGTTTAGGACACCTTGTTCTTCGTCGAGCTCATTGTAATTTATTGCCCTAAAGAAAGTGATTCGAGAAAGGTCTAAGGAAGTGTTATTTCCTAAGATACGACCTAATAATAACGATGGTTACTTCACGGGTAAATGAGTGAGTTCTGTGGCCCGAAAATCATGACATTTACTTCACCAAGCTTTCCAACAAAAACAATCGTACAAAAAATGCGTTGTCCTTTAGCTCCAAAGTTTCAGCTTTCCTACGATGATGGTTTCCTAACCGATGTTGATACGAGTAAAATTTGGGAAAAGTGAATCTTTCTTGGAACTGTGCAATTGCTTCCTAAGAATATTCGAAGTACGTTTTGACCTCATTTTGAGACACAGTTTCAATTAAATACCTCCCCTACCACTGCTCTAGCGCCGTTTTCAAGAATGATCTATACTTATTCTACAATGAGATACTCAAAAGTTTTGATTGTGAGCTAAGCATCAACCGCTGGCGCGCAGGCTGAGACATATACGTATAGAAGCACCTGAACGCAACATAACTGAACGAGTGACGCAAAACTACATGTTTATGCATGGCTGCTATTATGTTGGCCTCAGAAGCGTATCGCCTCGAACTAACCTTTGGATGGCTGAGGATGATTAACTGTCTTGAGGCACTCCCCTTGCTTTCGGGGGCCTTCAACATCAAATGAGACAGAAATCAATACATATTCAATCCCTTCCTCTAGCCACATGGCCACATTTATCTTTTCATTACTAAATGAGACGTATACTGGTAGTAATCCATATATGACCGTAGATAGAGCAAACGACGCAAAGAGCTCTATAGATTCCAATAAGACACAAGTGTATTTGCAGAGATTCACTGAGGAAGCAATTATCTTTTATAAGAAAATGAACCCGGCACTGCAAATTCAACAAATGAATATCATCGATAGCATAAAAAAATTGTCTTAGAGGTGAAAATGAATTTCAGCTCTTCGTCAACACTTAGATATTTGTTATGGCTGAAATTTCAAGTATTTACACGGCGATAGAATATAACACCTAACTTACGCACCTCAAAATTCCGGCACTTGAGAAAGAATGGCTGTAGTAGCAACCTCGAGCGTTGGGAATTTTTTGCGATTCAATCAGCTTGAGAAATACCATGGCAGCTAATGAGAGTATTTTTCGTTCTGCTTGTGACAGAGCTTTTTACTAACCGACGGTAATCCATTCAAAATTTTCCTCTAAACCTACGCGTACCACCTCACGATGCAGCGCAGAGTGCTCTTAATTGCGATAGATGCATAAGCGCCTGGCTCGAAACGATGCCATCCGGCACTTTGTATGATACTCCACAAATTATAACGGAGGACCCGAAACAGACACTACCAGGAAATGATGAGCTTCATTTTTCTGGTGATGATTACAGTCAAGTATCTCGTTTCTCTTCAATTATGACAATTTCATAAGACGTAGCATTAGCTGAGAGCCTTCACTTGCTTGATGTTAGTCGCAGGATGAGCACATTTTTGCCGTAATGATAAGCATGATCGACATCACATAATACTTATCCTTGTTACGTGGACTCAAGCGTATGCTTAAAAAACCATTTTTCTAGCAAATAAGTAAACAATAAGGCAAATACCATCTTAGTTGAACTTTTTTCCCCAGCTCGTCTCGTTGCCTTAATTATTTTCTTTTCTCTCATTATTTTTTTATATATTGTTAGATTAGATGTTGCTTTCCATTTGTTCGTTTTTTAGTTTTGTGCTGAATGATACAGTGCTTTGGCATTATTAGCATTTGTAATCCGATAAACGTAACTTTCTTTAACGTTGAGTGTTTTTTCCAGACTGAAAATAGTCTTCGTACTTTAGTAGAGGTTTGAATCCTACAAACTTGATATCTGCAGCAGACTCGCCAGGTCATTTGGCCTCATCTTTTTCGAACTGGTGTTCCGTGGAGTGTGCCTTCTGAAAGGGGCTCTTATATGTACCGCCTCCAATCTCATGACGTGTTTATTTAAAAGCCGAACTTGAACTAGAATATCTTGTAATGTCCATCAGTGAAGCTCGGAAATGGGTCTATTACATGTGATCTCTTTCAAGTCAACTGTACTTCTAATCAAATTAGAGGTTTAATGAAGTGTGAGTGAAATACTAATGAATTAAAGATGAAGCAAACTGTGCCCTTACAGAGTCTCCAGACTCCTCGAAAAATTTGGTTTTTTGTTTATAATTTACAAACATAAAAAATAAGATGGTCGAAGTCGAGTCCAAGAAGAATAATATTATCATTTGCATTACATGAATTTGAAAGATCATTTGTCAAACTAAAGGAATTGGAAAATCCCCATAGTAACTGAACCGAAATGTAACCGGACCGTGTTATAAATCTGTATTAAAGTTGCAAACTGCTTTCATTAGTGATGACAAAAATTCTAATACGTGAAGCTCAAATATTTTCCAGACTAAAATATCATGTACCATGGGATTCAATAATAGCTACTTTTAGCATTCCCTAAGACCAGATACTTCAGTATTTCGCCAGTTAATTATGACGAATATAAAAATCAGCTCACAACTGATGTGGAATTTAAAATAATTGTAAATATAATTTTAATTACTCATTCCGAAGCATTTTTCAATAATTGAAAGTGCCACAGTCAAGAGTTCGTAATATTGAGACTAAATTAAAAAAATATAGAAACACCATCGTTTTTGAACAGGCCGCATGAAGAAGCAGAAAAGTTGTCAGAAAAGTCTATGCAAACCCTAGATTCACTCGTGAAAATATGCAAGGTCAATTGCGCGAATCAAGAGTGAATGTCAGTCTATCTAATATGCAACATCATGCTCAAGACTGACTCGAAAGGACGCCGTCCTCGTGAGTAGTCATTATTGAAACATTGCAACATAAAAATTCTTCTGAGAAAACACGGAGAAGCCTACTACTTATTACGGTAGCGCATTTTGGTCGGACGAAAAATCGAATCTGAAATTGATTTTATTGGACAAAATATAACAAAAGATATTTTCGCAAAACCTATGAAAAAAATAACATTAAGAACACCGTCCCCACCTTCAAGCACGGTGGAGGTTCACTCTTGCTATAAGGCTCATTTAATGAAGAAGTTCATTTAATACAGTTTGTTTGAAGTCATCACAAAATTAATAGAATCATAAAGGAAAACGATTACATGGAGATTCTCTGGATTTATTTGCAGAAAAATAAGAGGACACCAGATATCGGGCGCCGTTGAATCTTCTAACACGATCGAGATTCCATGCATACAGCAAAGGCCGTGACCAGCTGGCATCAAAACGCTAAAATGTGTTGGATTGTCCATCCCATTCACTGGATCTCAATATGATTGAGATAATATGGCGTTACTTTAAAACTCACATTCACCACAGAAAGCCAAAGAACTTTCAAAGGAATTGGAAGCTGACGACAATGAAGAATGGCCAAGATTACTATTGAAAACTTCTTCACATGGGTTAACAGTTATAAAAGTAGATTGAAGCAGGTAATCGATCTTAAAAGCCACAACTGTAACTACTGATAAGTTCTACACTGCCTAGCTGTATTGTTTTGTTTAGTTTAGTTGTATTGTTTTGGAAATTTTGTAATAAATTTTGTATTGTTTCACAAATGTTCTTCAAAATTTGTTAAATACCACATACTTGAGATTTTATTACGTATCTTGTCTCCAAATTTCATTATCTATTTTTATAATTGCTAAATTGTAAATGAAACGTAAAATTTTTGGAGGTGTGCGGGAACGCTCTGAAAGCACACATTCTGAAAGTAAATAAATTAGGTAGAAATGTATCACAACATTGGGCAACTTTAAGAGAGGTATTTTTGCATTAAATTCAGTATCCTTTGTTTCACTAACTGTTCAAATATCTTTTGCTTCAGATTAGCAAAAAAGAAGTACTTTACGCTCAAGTTTACTCAATTCAAAACTGACGTTAAAAAGACTTGGCGCCTCCTTAACTCTTGCTGTAAGCCGAATAACGCCGATAAAAAGAAAATTGAATATGTTACTCAAGAGAATGTAAAATACCATGAGAAGAAAGAAATTGCTAATCTATTTAAATACTTCTTCGTAAACGTAGGGAAAACTATAGCTGATGGTATTCCAAGTGACCCTACTGATCACCTGGAATTTATGGATCATATTCGAGAACCCAACTCCTTTTTCTTTACGTCTACAAACTCCTCCGATGTAATTGCGTGCATAAACAACATGAAAAATAAATCGAGTGGGTTACAAACGTTTCCGACTAAAGTACTTAAAGTTATTGCTGACATTGTAGCCCCGCTGATATTCAATATTATTTACCAGTCTCTCTCACTAGGCACTTTCCCGAACTCCCTCAAAGTTGCTAGAGTAAATTCTATCTTTATAAATGGTGGAAAAACCTGTGTAAACAATTATCGACCTATCTCCGTGTTACCAATTATTAGCAAGGTATTCTAGAAAATTGTGTATAAAAAAGTGTACTCTTATTTTGAACAAAAATCGTTTCTCTATGAAAAACAATACGGCTTTTCCTGTAAAAAATCAGCAACAAAGGCAATATTAAATCATTTACAATTCCTTTATTCTAATATAGATAACGGAAAGCCTATCTTCTCTGTATTTCTTGACTTTCGAAAAGCATTCGATTGTGTGGACCATAACATATTACTCTCGAAACTACACTGTTATGGCATTCGTGGGGTTGCCCAGGATTGGTTCAGATCTTACCTAACAAATCGAAAGCAATACGTTGTCATTGACAACGCAAAATCGGACTCACAGACAATTAGCCATGGAGTTCCACAAGGATCTGTTCTTGGGCCTCTCGTATTTTGGATTTTTATCAATGATACTATTAAATCTACATCATTCTTCAAATTCACACCTTTTGCCGATGACAGTACGCTTTCTACGGTCCTTCCGAGCCAAAATCCCACTACGATTGCGGAGAGTATAAATAATAATCTCCATGAGGTTTCATTTTGGCTTAAAGCTAATAAAATAAGCCTTAATATCGATAAAACAAATTATATTACATTCTCATACAAGAAAAATATATCTCTCCCACGCATTAAAATTGGCGAAGGTGAAATCGAAGAAACCAACTCATGTAAATTTCTGGGCATCATAATAGATAAACATCTGACCTTCAAAGAGCACATCGCCCATATTAGTTCTAAATTATCAAAATCCATCGGAATCCTAAATAAAGTTAAAAATTTCCTACCTGAAACAGCTTTGCAAATGCTCTACCGAACGCTCATTTCACCATACTTGCAATATGGAATACAAGCATCACGGAACTGATAAAAATAAAACCAATAAAATTTTTACTCTACAAAAAAAGAGCCATCAGAGCGGTAAAGAACCTAGAATATAATGCTCACACGAATGATTCTTTCAAAATTTAAAAATACTTAAACTCTCGGATCTCTACAAAATTTCCATCCGCAACTTCATTTACAAAACATTAACTAATGATCGCGACAATAGCCTAAAACAATTATTAACTGCGCAAACTGGTCATCACGACCATTTAACGCGAAATAGAAGTAAATTCATGCTTCCCTATTATTATTCGCAACACAGTATCCTCTTCGTTGAAACTAAAACTTGGAACTCAATACCTGCGGAGATCCGTGAAAGTAATTCTTACAAGGTATTCAAAAGAAATCTTGAGTCTCATTTCTTATCACAATACTAGTCGTGCTAGATCACCAAGTCAAATCAGGCCTCCTACATGGTTGGTCCTAATAATGTAATTTGCCGTGGGTAATATCGGCGATTTTCAGTCGTGAAATCGTTATCGAATATACTCTTAAATATAGACCATATGACCTATATTGTAATGTAACATCAATATCGAGTTCATTATCTCGTTGATCAGTCTAATGCGAAACTATGTCAAGTGAACTAGGTTAAACATTATTGTACACCTTAGAATAATGTGATGGTAGGATGCCATAGAAGTCGCTGAACTTATTCGGGCCCAAAGGTAGCTATACTCAAATTTAACCATTGTATTAGACTTAAGAAACTTTCTACCTTTGTATTACCTGTGGTAAATAAATTGTTTAAAATATTTAAATTGTTTAGATATGTTTAATCATTTTATGAGAGCTTACGATAGAAATCAATTTAATAATTTCCTTTGTTATTATTCCAACACCTGCTTTAAGAATTAAATTAGTGTTATTCGAAACTATTTAATGTGAAGCTAGGGTGATGTAGATACGTGTGAAAGATCTACTTTACTACGACCTCGATCGGATTTCATCAGAATCTCAGTTTAAAATTATGATATTTTAGGAAAAACGAGGAATTTACCTGAGCTTATCCTAGCTGGTATAACATACGATAGTTTTGCCCACTATGGTTGAATGAATAATGTAATGAATCACTCAGCACTTCAAAATTCGAAAATTGTATTGCGACATAAGCCCGGAAATTTAGACGTTAATATCTTAAGATTTAAAATGATAATGCGAGATTTCCGGCGTACATCTCTTTCACCAAGATCGTGCATCTTTCACACACTTGCATGAGCATCAGCGTTATGTGCGGTGCAATTGTTGTGCAGCAGCGTAAAGCTTGAAACTTAATTTTGATCTTTACAAAATTCCAGCATGTCCGAAGGCATTAGATAGATGATTATGATTGATATTGATTCTTTTAATAATGATGAGTGACATATTAGTAACAGCTCAAACATTAGTAACAGCTTAATGCAAAGTTCGTTGAACGAATTTCACAAATAATTATTCTAGTTTTCCGATTCCATCAACTCTGTGATTTACTGAACACATATCAGCCCACTCACACGTGGAGCATCCCTGAATACAATTCATGACCTTCAGAGATCGTCAGAAACATACTCAGTTTGTACCACATTGAAAGTAGCAACTTAATTCAACAGTTCAAATAGCACTGCCGTCGTAGGAAGCTAACTAATTTCTCAGCAGAATTCGAGAAGAATGAATGTTGCGAGGCCTTCTAGTCTCACGTTGATCAAACTCCGTGGGAACTTGAAGTCCTCGTTGCCTTTGTCTCCTGATTCTTTTTCTTGTCACTTCGTCTTTTTGAACGATTGTGCGCTGAAATGTGAATTCTCGTTAGTGTTAAATAAAGGAAAATTTTCACTTCAATTGTTCATCAGCTTGTAATAAACGCATCGAATAATTAGGAGGGACAACGTTGCCAATATTTTTTTCAAAGCAGCTGACCTCGGGTTGTGAAAGTCAAACTGAAGATATATAGTTTCAAGTCAAAATTTAAACATAATCTCTCTGAAATTCAGTTTTCCTGAAAATTTGCGAAACAAATCTGCGGGCGTCAGAAATTGTTACCATCACACACACGTTCATGTTGCGCGTCCAGGCGCGACCGTGAGGACCCAGACGAGGCGCACCGTCGTGAGCGCATGCCAGCAGCACCTGACTACACCTCGCCGAGCGGTGCGTGCGTGTGGGGATAACATTAACCGTTATGTTTCTATAATCTTAAATCAATGTATGAAAAAAGGTTCAGCCTTAAAATAAATGAAATAATTTGAAAATAGAATTACATACGATGTGAAGACTCACCGGGTACTTGTTACTGAATTGAATAACTAGGTACTAATTATTGCTCTCCGAAGTCGGTCATCGAGAAAACTGCTCAGGAAGTGCTTGGAAGTTCCGTTACTCATAACTTTCACTCATATTTTTTGCACATAGAAAACAGTAATGCAGCACATTTATTTGCTGAAGTTTTTTAGAATTGTAATGGTACGACTGACGAACTATCTTTACCTTCATTTTGGCACCATATTCATACTGATTTCAATTTATTACACTAAATGCTTGAATCGTCTTTCATGAGAGTATTTACAATTGAACCGTGTTTTATGTGTTGTGTCCCTTTATTTGATTACTGGGACGAAGTGAAAGCAAAAATCATTCACATTGTCAGACAGCTTAACAGAAACAATGTAACTAGCAGGACCAGTGGAAATTCCACGGACAATGTCATCAATTTTTGTACATTTGGTGGACCCGTGAAAAAATTCGATCAACATTACCTAACAAATTCTGACATAACATATACTAACCTAACCCATCCTAACCTAACATAGCCCACTATCCTATCCTAACCAAAGCTATCCTGATAATATGTCCAACAAAAAACCATGGACCCATGAAAAAATTTTAACATTACCTAACCTATGCTAACCTAACCTATCCTATCCTAACCTATCCAACCCAAACCTATCCTAACCTACCTTATCCTTACCTAATCACTCTCTTCCTCCCTCCAATGCAACGCGAACCGACGCGAGCCAACCCGTATCATAGTTACCGCAATGATGTTGAAGGGTGTGACGCACAGGTAAGCGTATTAATACATAGATTGTCTTTGTCTTCATCCTTGAGGTAAAGTGCAGCTCTGTGTGAGACCAAACCCTGGATTGGCGATACAAATTTAACGCTGAATTCAACTGCACGGTCACAAATCAAAATCATGAGACAGGAAGAAGCTCTCTGAAGGATTGGTAGACATAGTCAAGTCAATGGAAATATTAAAAGCTTGGGATATTGATGAAATTATTCTAGCTTCAACGTCGCGTTTCGCAAGTCAGAGAAGCTACGCCATGCTTGCTGAACGATATAATTATAAGCTGCGAAAAACAAAACACAAGCCTAGGCAAAATTGGCTGGGGAAAGATTTCTTTGAGTGTTTCAAAAATAAAACCTAACAGGAGTGTTGTTATATAAGTCCACTTGTCTGACACGTTGAAAAACTCCGCGAACTGAGGCTCAGCAGAGGCAGGATCACTGCCTCTGTTGGGTAAGCCAACAAGAAGGCTCAAGTTTTCTCAGTTGCTCGAATGCTCCCGATGGCAGAATGCGTATCTGACATTTTAAAGAACAAAATTCTTCACTTGCCTACAGAACCTGTCGTATATGGAAATGTTCAGGACTCAGTGTTGAAACCATAAAGTCTATGATATGCTGTGGGAATGTTACTCTTCTTCTGATAAGTTTGTAATCAGTTTAAAAATTCCAAACATAATAGTTTTTACAGCAAAGTTATACATTATTTGAATTTACATTGGTTCCCAAAAATTCTTCTATTCCATTGAGTTCAAAAATGCTTCAGAAGAAAAAAGGAATGGTGTCATGATACGGATGCGTAAGATGTACCCACCGCGATGGGTGTGAGAATATCATGAAAAATATGTAAATCAACAGTTTGTAACGGTTTTTTGTAAACGTTGGTAAAATATTGCTTGGAGTTCAACTAGTGACTCAACTGAAATCTTAGATTACATGGATCTTTTCCAAGTAATCCACAAGGTTAGTTGATCACATAACTTTCTCTGGTTAAGTCCTAAAAATTATAGCCGTTATATTAGCACCTGTAATCTCAAAATTATTACCTCCTTTTTTTCTTAGGTACTTTCTCAAACTCTTTTAAAATTGTCCTTGTAACACCCTTTCTAAAAATTCTCTGTAAAAATTTCATTAAAAGTAATGAACTAGTGTTTGTACAACTTAATACTACAAGGTGCCAAAAAAAACGATACCCAAATTCCAAAGGCTGTAATTCAGAAACTATTAAACTTACAAAAAATTTAAAAGTTGCATTTTGTTTCTTCTTAACACTTGTTCCATCTACGTACAAATTTGAAAAGAATTGATACTTCCGTTTTCTTTAAGCAGTATTTTTAGTGACCGATACTGAAAACCTGTTTGCACAAATTGTTAAACTTCGAATTTTATGATATTAAAAACATGTTTCTAATAGCTTTCAACCGTTTATTAAATGGAAAATGCCATAAAATACGAAAAACAATCGAAATGTTCCTCGTATTGTTCGTTATCTTCGGTGTGTCCTCCGTTTCCCTCAATACACAGTGCGCCGTCTGGTCTACGTACTAAAGAGTTCTCCTGATTCCCGCCATCACTCGTCTAACGAGAGAGTCATCTCGTTGCAGCAAATTGGCCGATGATACAAATTGATGATGACAGCAATAAATGTTTCAAATCTCCTTGCAGCAAACGAAAAATAGGAGTTACATTTCGATTGTTTTTATTTTTATTTTAGTGGCATTTTTCATTTAATAAACGGTCGAAAGTTATTAAAAACATAGTTTTAATATCATAAAATTCAAAGTTTAACAAGAGGGTGCAAACAGGCTTTCAGTATCGGTCGCTATAAATAATGTTTAAATAAAGCGATTAGATCAATCCTTCTAAAAATTTTGGACAGAGATGGAACAAATTTTAAGAAACAAAATGTGACTTTACAATTTTTTGTAAGTTTAATCGTTTCTGAATAATTTACAGCCCTTGAAAATTGGGTATCGTTTTTTTGGGGACACCCGGTATAGCAAAATGTTTGTGAAAACTGCATATAAACATTCACACTCATGCTCGAAGCAAAAAAATTCTCCATGCTATGACAAAAATTTTTAAAAAAGTTTGTCATGAATATCTATTAATGGAAAGTGCATGGTCTTCCTGTTGGGTCTCTATTGTAAACTTTATTTGTGAGTGGCAGTCGTCCATTTGTTGTTAAGAATGCTGAGCTTCTCCTCGGTAATGAAACAAGAAAAATATCGTCCGAATGCCAACAACGAATGACTTGTTTATAATTTGAGGGGCTCGAATTCAAAAACTGTTTTGCCTAATTACCCAAAGAAGCATCTGCTACGAAAGGAAATGGGTTTGATCACATTGCGAATTCGTCAGTTTACTCAAGAATTGCTTTATTGAAAACCCAACATCAATTATTAAGTATAATATCAAATCTGTTCTTAAATTCTCGCCTGTCATAATTGGAGGAATCGATATTATTTTTGAATATGGCATCGAGAAGTACATTTCTAGATTCTTCCAGCCATGCATTAGTGCGTAAAGAGTCTACGTTAAATAAACTCTTGCATCTGTAAACTTTCTAAAATAGTTACAGGTACGCAATGGTTGAGAAATTTCTAGGAACTTTAAATTAAGAATTAACTACTGTAAAAGTATGACAACAGGTACTGGGCCAGCACTTAACTTAAAATCACGGCCTTTACATGCAGATGAAATGGGTCTACTGGGCACATTCGGCTTATGAGACGTACAGAAGTAATCCGTCCGGGATGCTCAATTAAAAACGGTTTCAACGGCAAGGTCTATTGAATTCATTAGTCATTTTGTAGCTCTCTTAACCTCTTTTGAGGTGGTAGTTTTTTTCAATTTTAGTTTTAGCATTAAATTTCTTGTAAATATGTCTTCTTCGTAAATTGTTTTGCGTCTGAAATAATGAGTTTCAATTTTTCCGTGTAGTCTTTTCTTTCCAATATTTCAACACCATTGTCTTTATCACACTTGAAAAAAATGAATGAACTGTCTGAAGCCCACTTTTTTAAAACAGGAAAATCTTTTTGAGTTAAAAGCGAGCACGAGATACGATGACTGTCAAATCTGTTTAAAAATTTACGTGAGAGTATTTTTGGTCTATTCCTAGAATTTTCAACGTTCATGCAAAAGGCATTCTTTTTTTGGATTATTTATGATACAATTTTCAAAGTATAAGGAAAACTGTGAAAATTCAATTCGCCAATCGGAAGGCCGAATTCCAGTCAAAGGGATAAAATGCTTTTTTCTTCTGATGACAGAGTCCTACCTAAATATTTAAAACTTACTTTACATGGATCTTTGTAGTTGCTTAGCGTAGCAACTTTGAACTAGGCTGGTTTTCTAGCTTTTTCTCTCTAGTCTCATTGAAATAGTGAAATTGTTTACTAGTCAGCTATGATTTCATGACTGTTATTCATGATTTCATTGTTGGCCTCCTTTTCAAAGTCTATGGAAGCAACATTCAGTTTGAACATTTTAGCGAACGTTTATATTGTCGTCCCAGGTTTTCGAGACCACGTTGTTTGTGCTTAATCTCTTTCGATAGTAGTTTTGCTGCTTCGAACCCCACAAGTCCGAGTCTTCTATAGTAGGCGCTGCTGAAGTCGATGTCTCACAATCTTCGAAAGCACTTCGTAATGTAAGTACAACTCTGGAAACTTCAGGCCACTCATTAACTTGTCGCTTTCTTGATAATGTTTCTCCAAGCTTGTAAATTTATCGAAGGTTAGATCTCCGTACCGTTTCAGTTTTATAGAACTAATAGGACGGTATCTTGGAAATCTTTCAAGTTGTATGAAAAGTAGGACCAAGGAAAAATGAATATGTTTACCTGTAAACGGTACGGAATGTGTTATTATTTCATCAGTGCTATTGCAAAAGTTTCAAACACAGTCAGTATTAAAAATGAGAAAAAATCTCAATTTTTGCTACAGCATTGATGATGGAATAAGAACACAATCCATAAAGTTTGCTAGTTAAATAGCAGGTTGAGTTTATCCTCACTTCTCCTTCTCATACTACGTGCGAAAGTTATTTCCACTCAACAAATTTGAGTTTTGGCATTCAGTTTTGCAAAGCCTGTTACAAACCTGCAGTGTTATAAATTATAGTTTCAATATTAAAATACCGGTATTTGACGAGAATTTCGAAGAATAGCAAGTCACATCAAAAAAGCCATGAAAACATTTGCGTTTTAAGCTCTTTTCCTCTACTTTAAGTATTTTCAAACGGTGATGAATATTATCAGTTCACTTTATTTTAATTCATTTCATTCATCGGAAGCTATTTGGACCCATTCTTTCCAAGAGATGATAGACTTTTGCGTATATTATTTTATTTTATTTTCGAATATTTAAAATGTCTCAAGCCTATTTGAGTTGGTGCCCCATGACTGTGTCACGGCAGGTGTAGCGCTAGACAACAACGCTGCTGCGTTTTCATTCAGCGGAAGGAGGTTGCGGAACTCGGGAGCGGCGTAGCGGCACCAGCACCGTGCCCCACTGCCCTCGTGCCGGCGTCATCTGCTGCTCTCGTGTCCTCGTCGCATGCCGCAGTTCTAGCCTCGCGTCTCCTGTACAGATCGCGCCCTAATGATCACATACCGAGTGTCGTCTAATTATGCGCTCACAAGCGCTCTGCCAGTCATGTCTTGCTTACTATTTGCAGAGGTAAGGAAACCTTGTGAAAATGTTACGATATAAATTACATGTACAACATTATTTTTTTGGCATGCATGAGGTACATAATGATTAAATAAAGACTTTTATGGGCGGAATATCTTGAGTTTACACTCATCTTTCTTCTTGATTCCAACTCATTTAGAATTCAGAAATTTGCAGATTTTAAATATTATCATTCGTACGTAGATGGCTGGGGATGTATTCTTAACGCAGAGAAAAGGGTAAGACCAACTAAGTAAAATGTGAGTGCAGTAAAAAGGAACGCTTCGAGTTACTACTGATCATCTGTCAAGTATAAGTACAGTAAGATAGAAATTTAACTTTCATAAAAAACAACGAAATTCTGAAAATTACACTACAATATTTGTGGGACATAAAATTGACTGTTTTTTAGGACGGTTCGATGTTATAAATGAATGAAGATAACTAAATATTAAAATTTGAAGTGTTCGATGCGCACCAACTGGTGCCCAATTAACATGACCACCACAATTAGCAATTGGAGGCCATACATATAAATTTATCAGTTTACCATGCCAAGGAATATATCGAACACGTACTAAGGATCTGTTAACTTTGTAATCTTTGTTCAATTTTAATGCCAACCCGTTTTTTATAAAACTTAGCGGAGTTCATATTTCCAAAATATGGTTGCATCAGATTTTACACTCATCTTACACTTTCTGATTTAACACTTAGCTGATGTTGAGTAGCAGCCCAAAACATTGCTCTTTATAACATACACTGATACTCGATTTTCCCTTCCCCTTTATTGCGGTAAGTCTACGATTGACGCCACCTAATTTACTGAAAATACTATACATTCTTCTCTATATGATTGACAATGTGAAGACAACTGAGGGAATTAGCAAAGAAAAAAATCCTCATTGGCACTTCAGAGTTTTCGAAATCGACCTATTGGTTAATATACTCATGAAAAACATACGCTAAATAAAAAATTATTTATCCATCAAACCATATTTGCCTTTTTCAAACGCTAAAAATGATTAAGCCATTTATCTGGGAATGATCATAAGACATAAAATTACCAAACATATCAAATAAGAAAATTAGTAAAGCTGTATTTGAAATTTGAAGGAATTGAGAAAACCATGTATGTCAGTTACATAAGAGACGCACCTAATAAAACAAATCGGTTCTTCGACCATAATTAATTTGAAAATATGCAACAGCGTGCATGAAGCCGAATTTTCAAGTGAAACTGCGCACTGGCTGATGTGGCATACAGGCATATTAGTTGTGTGAAATACCATACAGATAAAGAATATAATCTCTTCTAATGTGCACATTGCTCTATCATACACAAGAGCAACAGCTATGTAAAGCAGACGGTTCACATTCGCTTAGCTTCTCTCACGGTCGCCGCGCAGAAGCGTAGACGCTGGAAAGCTGTTCAGGTCGCGTTGAGCGCCAGCGTCCCCCCTGCCGTGTGGCGCTGTGAGGCCGGCACCAACACCGTCATGCCTGATGTTGGGCTCGCGAGGTGTTACCGTTTCTTGCCCATCATTAGAGAGGGCTTTTAATTCCTCGCACTTCACCTTCTGCTGTCGCCGCCGTTTTCCAATAGATGACCTACTTTGGATTCGACATAAGAAATTCTTACAATCACCTATTAGAAAGCCTCATGGAGCCATTGATCATTTCACTTTCCCTGTCGGGTATCTCAACATGAACGATTTAGAATTTAACTGAACTTCGACTGAGTGTCAGTGTAGTGGCTATTACATTATCTGACTTCCTCTCCATATATTCAACTGGCAAGATTTATTAAACAACAGATTCTATAATAAATTCGGAAGAGACGGGGAGAGTTGAGGTGTAGTTAAAAGTTAAGTATTCGTAACCTGTTCGTTAATAATACGAAAACAAGATATTTTTTTAAGATGCTACGTTGTGGATTTCATTATGGTTCAAGTTCAATAGCTGTCATTCGGCTCATTTGCAACCGAATGCAAATGATAGTGCTCAAAATCAAGTAACTGTTTTTCCACAGGTGATGAGAATTATTACTGGAAAAATACATTATTTAGGTGATTGATCATCCCCGTTGCATAACGGAACGTACATTTTATTAATTTTTGGAATAATAAATTAAAAAAAGTAAAATTCCTTTAAATCTTATTTTGCGTAACGTATTTTCGAATGTTCCTAAGATATTTCAATACATGAGTTCCTGCAGGAAAACACAATTTCACGTTCATACCTAAACTGTTTTGCTTCGAATTAGATTTAGTTTAATTCTTATGGCTATAATGATAACTCTGCTTATTTCTTTTTGTGATGCAGTTAATTACAACTGATCAACTAACTGCATACGTCCGGAAGGCATAAAACATAGAATAACGTACAATATGGAGAGTCTTCCGTTGTTTAGCATCATTATACTGCACCACGAGTAGCAGCATTGAAAGAAAGCCTGTAAATTGAGAGTAAATGGCGAAAGATTTCTATGTATTTCATTGACTCCTATCCTGAAATTTTTCATTCAAAACTCATGATCACATTTCACAAAGGAGTTGGTTTGATATCACAACACCAGATTACTCGCTCTCATCACGTTCGTTCTTCAACAGGCACACGAGACCGCAATTATTTGGTGCAATAGAAAATAATGCACAGGTGCGAGGGCTATTTGAGGGCATGTCGTTTTTGGTCAGTTACACACCCGAGTCACTTATAATATAATTTTTTCAACTTAGATACCTCATTCAAATAAAGATGTTAACCAAACAAATAAAAAGACATGCAATCATAATTGTTTTACATGCGAAACATAATGATCTAGAAATCAGTATCTTTTTACACGTTGCCAGATCATTTGTTCATAATTTCGGTTGGAGCTAGAGAGACATAATGACAATGTTTTCCCTATGGCATAAATAAAAAAAAACATTCTCAACGTTCTGATACTATAAGAACACCAAAATTTATACGGAATGTTCAAAAAATGATCGATCAGGACCATTTGCCAATGGACTCCACGGATCAGAGTGGACTTACTGAGCTGTGGTACATCAGGACATTCGGTATAAGTCAAACGTAATAAGGAAATGCCAATTCGTATCAGCAAAGACGCAGGAAGACCGTGTCACGTTCAAAACGGTTATTTAAGGGGAGCTACTACACTGGACTTTACTTAATTTACATAATTTTGACAAATTTCACTGTTCACTGTTCACATTTCTATTGCCTCTAGAGGAACGAAAATGTTTACAAATCTGTATGCATTTTCGTTCTTCTACGGGCAATAGAAATGTGAACAGTGAAATTTGTAAAATTATGTAAATGAAGTGAAGTCCAGGGTATTAGCTCACCCTAAACTGAGCTAAAAGCGTCACGAATTTGGCTTACTTTTATTTTTCTCTGACGAAGAAAGCTCCTCCAGGATCAGAAAATTAAAAGACGGAATGACAGATGGTACATACATAGATCGTTTTGAAGTACTCAGTATGAATCGCCCAAATTTTCGGCAACTCTGAGGATTTAAGCAGTTTTGAGTGGTGAAGTTCATTTGATGCTCCCTTACATTTTTGCACAGGGTCTTAGGGTTAATGCTAATGGATACATTGATGTTTTAAAAACGGTTGTTAAACCCTGGATAGATTAAACATCCACTAGAGAGCCATAAGTCTTTCAGAAATACTTAACATCTTCTCACAAAGCGATAACAACACAAAAATGTTTTTTAGAGAAATTTTACTTTTACGTGACTCCTAAACTCGCCATATTTAAATCGCATGGACTATTATGCGTGTAGCGTTTTTGCAAGGGAGACTAATCGACATCCTCATAGTACCATGGCTTTACTGAAGGCCGCCATTGTTCAAGTGATGTCCGAAATGAATAAGGACCACTTAATTTCAGCTCGTCAACGGTTTCGGATTCGAATAAAAACAGTCATTGAAGCCAAAGGTGATTTCATAAACTATACACAAATTTAATTTAAATATATGAATTTTTTGGTAAAATATGGTTGCTTTTTTATATGCTAATAATGTTCTCATATAACGTCAAACCTTGTATCTTCCTCATTTTTTTAGCTGAGATTTTTACACCTCGTCTAATGTAAAAGCCTCTTCCGCGGAAGTAAATTTCACTGAACTAGTATCCCAAGAGCGAACAAAATACTTCAATCATAACTCATCTATAGAGTTACAGTCGTTAGGCATCACACCCATAGTCAATTTAGCGCAACTTATGTCACCATTCTGATGTTGTGCGAGAAAGTGAATCTGGAGACACAACTTTAACAGTCTTCAAAAGCACTTCACTTCATTTTACCTGCGTCAAAAGCACTTCACTTCATTTTACCTGCGTCAAAAGCACTTCACTTCATTTTACCTGCGTCAAAAGCACTTCACTTCATTTTACCTGCGTCAAAAGCACTTCACTTCATTTTACCTGCGTCAAAAGCACTTCACTTCATTTTACCTGCGTCAAAAGCACTTCACTTCATTTTACCTGCGTCAAAAGCACTTCACTTCATTTTACCTGCGTCAAAAGCACTTCACTTCATTTTACCTGCGTCAAAAGCACTTCACTTCATTTTACCTGCGTCAAAAGCACTTCACTTCATTTTACCTGCGTCAAAAGCACTTCACTTCATTTTACCTGCGTCAAAAGCACTTCACTTCATTTTACCTGCGTCAAAAGTACTTCGGAGAGTATATCGGTCACGATTATATTTCCGATAGAAACCCTCGCCCTAGAGTTCATAGTTCACTGAGCACGCCAAAGTGACCACTGCATCGCGACCTTTCAAGAGGCCAAAATTGGCGTTACCCAATCTGTAGTTTTTCCTCCCAGAGTGCCTGCATTCCTGTGGGTTCCCAGTCCCATGTTATAGAGTATTAGAGATATTTTCTATGAATAAGTGCAAAATAGTTAAGAGCTCAATAGTATGCAGTGAATCAGGCTTGAAGGAAGATGTCGTTAAAAAAACACGTAAACGAAAAGGGGGTGCAAATTGTTACTGGTTTTAGACGCAAATGCGCATGAAACAAAAATTTGGAGCAAAAATTTGAATGTTAATGCCGTTCATCCAAAGATGTTTAACAATTTCTCACAGAAAATATAAATTTTTAAAATCTGCATCACGTAAACGTGCGCAGGTGCGGGTGCACTGGACAAGAAGCCAGGTGGTGCGTGGCCGCATGTCGACCTGCACGAGACAAAGCGCTCCAAGTCCAGCCGCGAGCAGCGGAGCGGCACCGCCTGTTGTTTGCGTAGCTAACTCACCTCGAATTTCAGTTACTTATATTTAAGAATCCAGCATGCCTTGTGTCTTGTACGACAAAATTATCAATTCAAATGAGAATGAGCTATAGCTAACACACGCAGAAAAAGATGTTGTATAATATTAAACTTGAATATACCATGGTAGGCAATTGTTTGTCAGTGTTGACCATAGGCATGCTTGTTGACAATGTATAACGCTGCATGTGGCCGTGAAGTTCTACGGCGGAGTGGCAGCCGTGGACGTCACATATGTAACGTAGCACCAGTCAAGTGAGTAGGAGTTACTCCTTTCTCGCATCAGGCCCCACTTCTTGCTGCTGTTAACCTTCTTTTCTCAGAAATGACTGTGACTTGACTGAGTAGACTTACTGGTACGAAATTGTGAAAAACCTAATTTATGCTTAAATAAAATGTGCCATTGATTTTTCCAAATGTAATGTATTAATCCTCCTAATTTAAAATTTTACCGACGGTACAGCGAATGAGATTTATTAAATAATGAATATTGGGAGAGTCTGAAAATTTATTCCACATTGATTTGCTAAGATATTTCCCTACGAGTACTTCTGGGTCAGAAATAAGGCCTAGAAATGCACCTTGCGAGTGTATGCTGATGTCAGCTCGCACCTCAGTATCGGCGAGCATCAAGGTGCTGGAAGGGGTTCATGGCTCGGTCACAGGCCGTTGAGACTGGTGATGAAAATGTAACAGTGAGTACAAAATTGCTGTCTCGGGAGAGTGGAAATTAATATTTTTATCCTAAAATTCGAAAGTAAGTCAAAGTCTGTCCGTCATTGACAGACGTATAGGTGAAATATAGTGGTTTCAATCTTATGTTCACGCACAAATTTTCAGCTGCCGAATAAACCACAGAGTATATAAGTCGTACGAGTCTATTTGAACTAGTTCAGGACGTGTTAAGTACAGTGAGCACATAAAAGCACTTACATATTTCTGTATGAACAGAAACTAACCGGGTTGTAGTAGGGTTCAGCCATGCACTTGATTTCAAAGTCGGTAATTCTCGATATAATTGTTCTGAGACGAAGAAAAATTTAACACTATACACAAAATTTCAGGCTTTATTGATTATACCTGCGTTTCGATAAAGTGCATCGTAAGCTCATTGTTCTTAACTTTGATTTTAATCAAGGCTTCGAGTGACATTGCGTAGAGAGGAAAGCGTGATCAAACTAATACCTAGAAAACAACTAATACAATCGACATCTTCGTAACCAAACACAGACGAATGTGTCTCGTAAAACTGTGTGCAATGCATGGAAACGATATACAGATATTTATTCAATTTCCAGCAAGCCCATTGCTGGAGCGTTATTCATAAGCTTTTAAAAGGAGAGAAATGCGTAATCCTCGAACTAGCATGAGAAAACAGTAAAACATTTGTATTCCAAGTACATCTTCGCTCGGGGTATTTAGACATTGAGACTTTGAGTTGAGTGAATTCAAAAAGTAAATTAAAAAATTATTTTAGCAGTTTCCAAGAAGAAATGGCATGACGAGCAAAATGTTGGCAGCGATCCAATGTCTTCATTTGGTTTAACTAAAAGACCTTCGCATTGGAAGCTGTCCTAATTTCCCGCGTGTCTTAATGCTGTTAATATATGGGACTTGCTTGAAGATAGCCGTTACAATTTCCAGTGCCTCAAACAAGCCGGAGTGATGGTGTAGGCCTCATTCACTTCTGACAGATCCAAATCTCCTTTGACTTTTGACTTTCACCCCAGAGAAAAAGTGAACACTCAATTTTACTTCTGAAAGGTGGCAGAAAATGGGTAACTCTAGATCACTTAAAGCTTTGGAAGTAATTACATCAACACTGAAGACGGCTCTCCATCACACACATTGAATTTAACCCAGAAGCGGTGCTAAGTTCATATCCGAGGGTTTTGGTGCTATAGCATGTGGTTTCCGTCTCGTCCGATTATTATCATTTTAATTCCGTGCGCATTCTGATCTATCTACTAAACATTTCTCAAGTGTCGATGCTGCGAGAGATGTTCTTCATCCTTCAGGGTCTGCTTTGAGTGAGGAATAAGTGTGGAATTCAAAATACTCATTTACACATCGTCTCGATCTTATGATCAAGGCGAAAGAGGATCATTTTGAAATTTGATTCCTAAAATATTTATTAAAATATATTTGAGCGCGTGAATCAAGTTCTATTACCCCACATTATCTTTTATTTGAGTTGTGTCAAATAGTCCATGACGAACTCTTTGTGTGAGACTCTGAATCTACATACAAATGAAATATACTTCTTTGAATGCATAAATAATCTGATAATTTGTTAGGGTAAACATCACAAATTTTCAAATTTGCCTACTCTCTTAACAAAGCATATTTTAATTTTGGTAATAAGATTGACACTGAGAAATTTAAATGTGAAAACAATTAACTGTTTCTTTCTGAATCAGAAGAAGAAATGGAAAAACGTACACAGAAAAGCAGTTCATTTCCAATGAAGTTAATACATAAAATGTATAACGTTGGGTTTTAAGACTATCTTAACAATAATATCTAGTAGGTAAATCATAAAAGCAATGTCAATGGTTTAGCGAAAAGATTGCTAGAAAATTATTCGAGTTCGTCAAGTGTTAAAATAAGAAGGGAATCACTTATCATTTTTACTAGAACACTCAAATGTTAAAATCCCATATCTGTCAGTCTATGAAAGACAACGTTTCAGTGCTTCAAACCTCCTTTAGCAGAAAATATCCAAACAAAAACTTTCACGGTCATATTGAAAAAATGTGATATCAAAACTAAAGCTACATCAAATTGAATAAAAATATATATATACAGGTAATCACAGCGCTAGATGACTAGATAGGAGAACTTATGCATAACTGTAATATAGAATTACCAGATGACTAGTTAAGGTCGCTCATATGTTAAACTATGTTGACACCAGAGATGTAGAGGCAAAGTGGGCAATCTAGCGGAGGTTCTAAACTTATAAGCTCAGCTGTGTTCAGTTCTCTTGAATACTTTTAGAGCAAAAACAATCATTTGTATTTTCGTTCAGGTTGGGTAAGCTCAAGCTCAGGGAAATGCAATGCATCTATTATTTAAATATGCTCTTTTTACCACTTTGTATACAATTTTTGTACTTGAATACAGGTTTTCATTCAAGGGCTAACAACTATATGATCGACACAGAAATGATTAAAAATAGAACTTTGATATTTGTGCCCTGTTAATCGTTTTTTCAGGATCATCCTAGTCATGTCAATGTAACATTTATTATAAGACTAACATTCTACTCTGCCACACGTGAACTGATATATCACACTGTCTCTGTCTAGATCACTAACCCTAGATCTGGAATTATTATTTCTCACTAAGATATCACTGATTTTATGACTTTTGTAATGCAGACAGACTTTGATTGCTGAACAGTGAGTTAGTTATATAGTTTAATACATTTTGACGTTCTTCCAAAAACTCGTTCATCAGTTTTATAATTCTATGCATTTGTTTCATAAAATATGTTTACATGACGCGTATTAAGTTTAGGATAATGATCACAATTTATAATTCGGTTCATAAAGTTGCGGACAGTTTTATAAATCAGGGTATTGGAGAGAAGGTTATTAACTAGCAATCGTTTAACTCTTAGCCTTTCCGGCACTGCCTCAGTAGCTGCACACTTTACAAGCTCTATTTACTCAGTACAGAATTGCGCCCACTTCATGCACTTCCGGAGCGTTGCAAAATTAATTTATTGTTTCACCAGCATGAGAATTAAGGCTTAAGATACCGGAACTCTGTGCAGCACCCAGTGAAGCTTCAACTACAACATCCAAAAAATGGCAGCTCCCCATGTGCATCCAAGTCATTCGTGAAACTTAACACTGAATCATAAGTCATTCAAGTCATACAGTTATATTATCAAAAATGTAAATGTAATTTTTATTCACTCTGATGTTGCTTGATTTTCTCTTTTACATTTTTTAACATGAGCCTGAAAAACAAACGATTAATAACCATTTCAGTGTCGATCATAGTTGCAAGCCCTCAACTAAAGATCTACAGTACATTCAAATACAATAAAATTATATAATGATATCAAAATAAAGAATATTCAAATAATAGAAGCATTGCGTATCCATAAGGTTAAACCTAGCCACTCCTAACGAAATGACAAATTATTATTATATTTTCCTCTGAAATTATTCAAGAATACAAGAAATTATTCAAAGAAAGAATACAAGAAATTATTTTCAAGAAATTATTCAAAGAAATTGTTTAAATTGTTTAAATTCTGCAGCGTACAAGTTTGGAACCTCCACCAGATCCTCCACTTTGCCTCTGTATCTCAGATGTCGTGAACGTACCTATAGTAACTGTTGATGTGCAATCTTACCTAATAATACCCTTGGTGTGTTTATTTATTTGTTTAAAAGCGTAATGGCATCCTGGCGTTAGTTATAAGGCATTTGAAAATCCAATGTATAAGGTGATATGTATCAATCTTGAAATTGGAAATAAAGCATCCGTAGATGCCCTCATTACGTTTGGTGACCGCTTCTTCCGTCTCTATGTCCTCTGTGTCACGCACATAAGGATGCTTAATTAATGACCGTATCTGTGAAGCGAGTTTCACCAGTGCACAAGTACAAGAATATTTTTATCGCTAGTACTATTGGGATGGATACATTTGTTCCATCCACATCTGGAAAATCTATTGTAGGAAAATATTTACTTCCGTCATTTTTGATGGGCCGTGTACACTAGTATTAAATAGTTATCTAGTTTTTCATATTCCTGTTTCATAAAATCTTTTCTGTTCAGTAGTCTAGCGTTATGATTACCTATATTTTTATTTAGATTGATGTAGCTTGAGTTTTGGTTATCCATATATTTTTATTGTGACTGTAAAAATAGTAAAAATATATTTATGTGTATTTTTAGCTATAGAATGATATTTGAAATATCGAAACGTTGTCTTTTATTGAGTAACAGATACAGAATTTTAACAATTAATTGAGAGTGCTAGAAAAAATAGTACGTGATTATCTTCATATTTTAAGACGTGAGGAACTCGAATAATTTCGCTAAATTAAAATATTGAGAAAGAGGTTGCGAGAAAACAAAGAAAAATGTTTCAATGGGAAGGTCACCCTATTTTTTTTAGAAGGTCGGTGGCAAAATTCAACAAAACATTAACATTATTTTTCCAATAGGCCTCTCGTTGAGCTTAACGTTAATCTTTGGAAAGAAAAATAACCTCCCGTAAGATGTTAAAGATAGTGAAGTTGTGTTCTAGCGGAGGATATCATCATAATTAAAGGTTGCATTTTAGAGCCATTAAAGTTATTTCCACTAGCTGTCGTTGCGAAAATTCTCGCAAAATAATTAGACTTGCATCTAACATCAAATTGTCTAGACAAAATTTAATCCATATTTGCCAACAAGCGCGAAAATCTAGATGGTGAAGCAGGACTTGAAGCGGTGAAATACTGTGGCCGTATGCTTAGGATCGTTGCTCTTTTAAAAAATAACATTAAAATCTTAAATCCAGTTTCTCTCTGATGTTTTTAAATTGTCTTTAAAAATTTAAAACTTTATAGTTGTATCAATGCGTCCTGTATCATTAAACACGAGTCAACCCTGCACCATTATGCTCCCGCCTCTACGGTTCATAGTTCGGATGGTGTTCTTCTGGGTGTAGGCGGATTGATCTTTTCTCCAAACGTAGGTGATATCATTATGTTGTTAAAGCACTTTCTTAGTTTCATGAGGCCACAATTTTTCGCAAAGAGTTTCATTTACCTAATTTTCTTTTTTAAACTGCAATCTTAATTTCAGGTGGCGTTTGTTCGGTAATGGGATCTTACGTGGAGATCGTAGTTCTCGTATATGAGTTCTTGCGTCTGAAGTTCATTTCTAATTGTATACTCGTGCAGGTATGTGTTCTAGAAGCATTAAGATATTTTTTTAAGTGCAATTCTTACCGAATTTGGAACGGTCTTAACCATTCGGATCATGGGTGATAATTTCTTATTTAAATCTTTCTGAGTGCCCCAGTTCTTCGAATGTTTATTCGTGGCCCTATACTCATTTTTTTCACAATGTATCTACAGTGTTTAAAGAGGTTCTTGAGTATAATTTCAAGCTTATTATTGTAGTATGCGCAGAAATAACGCGATCTTTCAGATTACCTGATTTGATTCGTTATCTCACAAAACTTTCACAGAGGCTTCTGTGCAAAACTCGCTCGAAAATCTCCTGATAACTTTGCATTTCATTCTATTTAGTTTTTCCAAATGTTTTTTGTATATTTATGCGCCGATGCTTTATAAGTTTCGAATTACACATTTAAAACTTATTTAAGAAAGGTTCCAAATACTTTTTTGTGCGTGTACTTCTTGAATCATTCATAAATTTTGTTATTTAGTGGTATATTATATTTTCGATGCTCATTGAGTTATGCCAATATAAATTTTCACTTTTTATGTAAGCTCCAAGACAATTTGGTCAGAAACTGCTGTCAAATGCATTTTTCAACAATCCTAATACATGTTTCACCTCACAGTAAGCAGAAACGGATTAATATATTTATAGATTTGTTCAATATATTCAGGCATTTAATTAATCAAAAACCACAGGTCAAGAATATATTTTATCACACAACGTGTGCTAAAAATATTGTACAGAAGTAGGACCTAACAAGGACTGTGTCCATCAAAAAATTAATTTCTGAATGAAGCTTTTATTTTCGCATTTTTTAGTATTTATTTTATTCCAACCGTGCTATCCGTCCTTTCAGCTTTAGTATTGCTATTTTTCGTGCTAATTCGTTGTTATTTTTCAGAAGAATAGTTTTGAGAGGAATGGGTCTGATAATCGTCTTCCACCATCAGCAGAGACCTTGTGGACTTAGTTTGGGGTATCTTGCATATACATGCGTTTAAATACACTGATTCGTTCAATTTATTCAGGCATTGTTTGGTGGATAAAAAATACTTCGTATAATAATTTATTACATGTACACTGAGCCCATCAAAAATATCATATATGCGTTGGGTACAACAATACACAAGGTCTGCCAAAATATTACCATATTGTGAAGGGAAATGCTGCACAAGTTGATCGAAGCAATGCTGTAAGCTATAAAGAAAGCTCTCCCGAGAAGGCGAGTGATAATATCACGTCTCAAATGATCGCGTGCATTTTGGAAAATTTCAGGAAGCGACTTGCAGAAAATTGTTATTCACATCCTGGACAGAATTTTACGCGGTTTCTTGACATGTGCGAATTTTACGATTTGTGTATTCGCAAGAAAGTTATAATGACTGTTTTGTGCGCCTCTTTTCTGTGTGGACCTTGTAATAATTTCTATAAACCTCTGCAATAAAATCAAACCACTTATGTTGGAATATTTTTCCGTCACGCGGTTTGTCACGATCGGCTCGAGAAGCTGTGATGACTAACTGCCTCGAGAAGTTAAATTTGAAATAAAGTTTCCTGTATACACTAGATCTTGTATACAATCTAGGCAGAGGTGGAGGGATTACGATGTTTTTCCCAGACATTCCAAAGTACTTTCATGTATTCACTTTCATGTAAATGTATTCACTATACTCACTATCAAGTAGAATTTGTTATTTCAAGAACTGGAAGATATATTTTGATTATTTTCTTAGAGTTTCAAATAAATTTTGTGACATTTATAACAAAAAATAAATCACACTTCTATAGTGAACTGATGAACGTATCGATTCTTAAATCCTGTGAGAAAATTTCTGCATCACACGTACGCACAACTCATCCAGTATAATCAGAGATTACGGGCTCGATTCGATCTTAAAGCTTCAGCTCTATCTCACATTGCCGATTGGATGCACAGCTTCAAACGGCATTCGCAAGTATCGTGTGTACTAAATGGATGCATCGCATGTGATCATCTAGTCAACCGAGTGGTTCTGGACGCCCGTGTCACTGTAACAACAAGTGTAACATGGATGTACGATGTCAGGCGCGAGCAGACGGAGCCATACGAGTAACGCAAAAGCGGAGAAACTCAAAAGCATCAAAAGCAAATTATATATTTCTACGCTGTGCGAAGTTCTGCATAATAGTTTCCGCACCTTAGAAGGATATTGATTCTCTGAGTCATCAATCTTGCGTATGTAGAGATTGTCAGGAATAGCGGATTAAAATTTGATCTCACTTGGATTTGTCTATTCGTCTTTGATCAGACTCGTACTAAGCACACAAATGGTTTAGATCCCTAGTGAAGTAGATAGAAGAGTCAAAATATCGGACTGAGTTTTTGTGCGTTTCTCTTTTTGCGGCAGCTTTCTGCTGAACGTCTACGTGTGCACAACCGTTCACCCATCAATTAATGACAAGTAAGTGGGGCTGAGCTACGACTTTCACTCCTTCTTCTCACGCTGTAGCTCGAGTGTGTCGCCAGTTTGCGCAACTCCCCCCTAATGATGACGTAAAAACCCGACCACGGCACAACGTCACTTGCTCACCATTGAATGAGATGCCTTCTTCGCTCATACCCAACGCGTGCACGCGTGCGTCGCAAAGATACCCAAATGAGGTCATGCGATCCTCCATGCTTAAAGTTATTTTCTCAGAATTGAAAGTATGCTCTTTATCGTTGTTATCTATCAGGCATCATCAGCATGCATCTCGCAACTCTATCATCTTCAAATGTAGCAGGAGAAAGACGTGATCTCTCCGGGAACCTGTAGGATGACAATTTCAGATCGTCTTGACTCATCCTCTGCATTACCTTCACAGCCCTGTTGCCTTCATTTATCTTTCCTGTGCTGATCTAACATTGCATTATTCTCCAAAGCTGAGTTGACAAGCTCAAGTGGTCTGGAAGTGCGGGCGCGGGTGGACGGTCTGCGATAGAGGAACTTTTGTCTTTTCCGGCAATGGAATTTTACAAAATCTGATTTTTGTTATTCTCAATTTTATCAAAGGAAAATAATTTTTCCTTTCATTCTTAATGAGTATCTATTACGCAACATTACTTCCCGCTTCATATACTAACTCACTTAACTCTTCGTTTAGCCAAAGTTAAAAAATACCCTTTGGAACAAACGAAAGGGAAAACTTTAAGCCTCCGTACAGGATCACCTAGAAGAACGTAGCCATTACTATCAGTCATACATTCGCTTTACGAAAACACAAAATAAACCAGTGTTTATGGAAGCATAGCAAGTAGAAGTAAATGTTCGTGTTTAAAATTGAAAAGTCGACTGCTTACAAATTTGAACCTATTGTTCGTACAGGACAGTACAGCTTGAGATAATGAGGGTTAAAACTTAAAAAAAAAAAGTTTATTTCTAATAAAGTTGATACATGAAATATAAAGCACTGTTTTTTAAATTATCTTAAAATTAAGATCCTTAGTCGATTTTCACATATTAGTATCGTAATACCGGTGTCAGTTGTCGAAACAAATGATTTAAAGAAAGGCACGAAAAAATGCATACCCGCGGTTGCGTTTATCTGATTTTGATAATGAATATAAATACAAGTAACAAAGAAAACATAATCATAGAGACGCATTGTTGAAAAAACTCTTGTCAGTGCGCACTTATACAGAAGTACGAGCAAAGGAACTTGTGATATGAAGGATTAATATTGAAAAGATAATGGGAAGATTTGAATTATTTTCCGCCTATAGGACTATGAGGTCCACATTCGGAACAAATTTTTCATTCTCACGTATCAATTAGTGTCCCAAATAACGAGATCGGAGAAAATAAAATAATTTAATATGACACAAATTTATTATATTTCGTACGCTAATAACACTGGCACAAAAAAGTTCACCAGAGTCAGAAACACGAGGATTGTTGTACAAAACTAACCATATAATTTGCAACATAATTGAAACAATACGGAAAGTTAACTCCCTAAGTATTGTTGTCATAGTATACTCACGAGCGTAAGAAACGACAAACTTCCACACTAGGCTAACAAGAACATTTAAAGAACAGGGATAAGAAAATAAAACACTAATATCCTATAAAGTTATTACATAAGATCGTTTTTAAAAATGTTTTAACGTGCAAGGTTAAAATCTATGGAATCTATGGATATACATAGATGGGTGCCATGACGATCCATGTCGATGCTTGTACGAGAGATTGAGAGAAACGAATATAAAAATTTACCCCGTAGCTTGTTAGGTGAAGTTTAACAATGTTTATTTATAAATACAATAAAAGAAATATAAAAAAGATGAATTCAGCGGGGTAAAAACACTTGCGACAGTTTCCACGTACATTGATAAACGAGCTTTGGCTTTCTTGACATCATGGAATAATATTGGAAGCGTTTGCGGATAAATTATATCCATAACCAACAGATAAACACGGCAGATATACGAAAATATATTTTGGAGAGCGTTCAATAAAATAGGATTTTACTGCTTCCATGAGAATGCTTTAAATCATACTCCAAATTTATGATATTTCTCATTTAAATGCTGGACAATAGTATAAGGAGGTGACGAGGTAGGTAACTTGGCAAGTTGATAGGTATATTAAAGAAATTTTAAAAATACAAATTTAAAAAATACGGTACTTACAGGACAAATAAATCGCTTGATTAGCAATTTTACAGGAACTGTTGTTTACATATAAATGTACATACGTACATGTATATATTCCCATACAGACACACATACCCACACACATACCCATAACACATATACAAATATATATATACAAGTACGTAAATATTGGTATACAGGCAGTTACATTGCATACGTACTGTATAGTACAAAAATGTAGTGCATGTGGTATAATGTACTGAAATATAAGATAATTAGCAATAGAAAGTCGTAACTACTGTTTCAATATGTACTGTAGCGTACAAATATTGTGGAAATGCAAGATGACGAGCTATTTTGGTTTTGAGTTCTTTCAATGCTTGAGGAATTTTGATGCTTGATGAGGGGGGGAAGACGTGTTGCTGTTCAAAACTCGGAGTGTGGCCCATAGTGAGATTTATTTTGTAAGGGGTCCTGAAACGTCACTACGTTATTGATGATCAAGTTACATCTAAAAATTGTTCATTTCTCTGTGTCGAACTTTCACATTATCAATGAAGGCACAAACATTCAAATCAGGTTATATAACAATAGAAAAAAAATTTAATTGTAACCTGAAAAAAAATTTAATTTAAGGACAAATATTCACTGAGAAATTGACCCACGGTAAAATGAATTTTATAGGATGCAAATCAAAAATCTAGTTTTAAATTTTTAGCTATTCTTTACAAATTAAGGTGGGCATTACAGTTCGGCCGCTTAGATACAAATAAGCTTCAAAACAGATTACCTGGGGACACGGTGATATCAGTGGTAATTTGACTGTATTGGGGGATCAAGTCTCAAATACAACTGTTAACCGGACGTTCAGGGAACAAAACTCTTGCAACAAGCCGCAACAAAAAAAACACTCGATTGCTACTGGAGACACAAATTGAAGCTGACGAGTCACTTTCAGAGCTGTGGAAGCAATCTTTAACACTACTGGTTCAATCACAAATTTCGTATTACTTTGATGCCATTGAGTTAGTGATCACGAACCGTATGTGAGTTTACACAAGTCTAATTTATATATTCTTACTATTTATTGTCCACTAAAAGTTGATTGTGACGCTTGGTGGACGTAGAGTAGTACAGTGGTACTAGGGTTTGCATCGCGGGATCCCGGATGATTTGGGGCTGAAATTACGCGGTCCGGAAAATTCTTTTTCCCGGAAATTCACGGGATTCTAAATAGTAAATGTATTTCAAGATATAGGTGAGAAAATAATTTAAAATCATGCTGTTTAACTTGATTAATCAATTAGCGAGCACAAGATAGGACTTTAGTGTCATAATATTATTGCAATTTACATCACTATACTAGCGTAGTCTACACTATCTCATAATATAGTTCAACTATTGCATCAGAATATATTTTGTGGTTTAATTTTGTAGGTAATAAATAATAGACTATAATAGATACGACGGCAACAGCCGCTGTTGTAGAAACTGAAACCTTTTGTGGCGCTACTAAGTCAAAGATGCAACTGGAGAAAGTATGAAGTGAATCAAGTACGGCTAGAGTTTACTTTGCAAAGGCTGGTATACCAGTGGTTTGTTACGACACCTAAAGAGTAAACACAACATAGTGAAGCCTGAAACTGTAGACCCAGTTGCGTTAACTAACAGAATTCTTATTGGAATAAAGCGCCCTCATGTAAGGGTGAGCAGTAGTGAAAGCACTAAACCTAAACAAACAAAATAACAAGTTTCGTAAATGTGCATCAAAGTACTCCGGAAGAACAAGCGACCAATCTTGTAGCTGTTGATGGTGTGTCAGTAAATACAGTTACAAAGAGTGAATTCATTAGAGAATCCTTCTCAGATAAAGGTTTTTTGCTCCCTAAATCGCCAAATACTGTGATGGGCATGGGCAACAAATTACAATAGCATAAATGTAAAAGTATGAAGAAATCCCGTGATCTCGGGAATTCCCGAGATTGTCTTCCTGAAATCCCGGAATTCCGGGATTTTCATTTTATCCCGGGATTGCAAACCCTAAGTGCTACATGATCAAATATAACTTATTTCCAGCGACAGACTGTTCTCCGTTTCGATATGGATCGACTGAAATACCTATTCTTTCGTCACCCAGACGACGATCGGTCTACGGCAAACGTAAATTTTGTCTGTTTTGTGGATGTGCTCCATACTTTATTTTAAGCATCGTTCAAGCATTGACAAGGGCTGTAATGGCACCCATCTATGTTTATCAACTAAGGACCTTTATATTAGGACACTTTAAAAAGCGATGTAATTCATTTGATGTATCAACTTTACAGGTCATTAGCGTTTTCATTTCTTATTTATTCCCTGAAATGTTCTTGTTAACTTTTTGTGACAATTTGCTGTTTCTTATACTCGTGAGTATATTATTTATGACAACATTATTTGGGTAGTTAATTCAACTTATATCTCCAATTATGTTGCAAATGTTTTGATTAACACTGTAGAACAATTTTTTCATGCCTCTGACTCCGGTGAACTCTTTTGTGTCAGTATTATTTGTGTAGGAAATAGCGTAACTTTGTGTTATGTTAAAATATTTTATTTTCTCCGAGCCCGATAATTGGCTTACTAGTTGATACGTAGGAATGAAAAAGATGGTTCAAATATCGACCTTATTACCTTAGACGCAGAAGTATATAAATCCACCCACTTCATTTTCAACATTAATTCCTGAAACAGCACTTTCCTAACCTTGTATTTCAAAGAACGTGCGCACCAATAAGAGTGTTTTCAACGATGCATTCTCTTTGGTATAGTGTTTTATTTTACATCTTGTATTTACATGCAAGATCAGACCTAGATTGAGCAACAAAGGGAATGCGTTTCCACATTTTTCTTTGAATCATTTTTTTAGACTGCTAACATGAGTATTACGAGTTTACGACACCCATATCAGGTCGTACCATAAGTTTTGTCCGTTTTTTACTAGTGTGATAAGGAGAGTAAAAACATATTAAGTAACATTCATTTATTCAACAACATATTTTCAATCGTTAGTAACAACTTCTGACCACCTACTAACCAATTTTTAATACCTCGTTCATAGAAATCTTTGGTTTTTTAATAATAACCAAATGCAGAATGCGCTACCTGCAATGAATTTTTAATGTTTTTGTCGTTCACAAGTTTTTCCTCTTAAATGATTGTTTAGACTCGTAAAGAGATGAAAGTCTGAAGGACCAATATTTTGAGAATGGGGTGGATGCATCAATGCTTCCCATTTCAGCGTTTCAATTGTGTCCAAAGTCATTTGTGCCGCATGCAGACGCGCATGGTCGTGCTGAAGGATGACGTCCTTTCGATTGACCAAAGCTGGGCGCTGGGTGCTGGTATGTAGTAAGTATGAGCAAGAGAAAGAGATTATCATGAATGTGGTATTTAAGCAGTATGGACACATGAGACACTTTTACAAATGAGATACTTTTGGCTTTTAAAAATTTCTTAATATTAGACGTCCTTAGACAAACGTACCATACGAGGAGTACTAATAAACGAACTATAGGTGGTCTACTAATAGAAAAACCATACGAGGTGTTCTAATAGACCAATTATACGAGGTGTGCTAATAGACAGACCATACGAGGTGTACTAATAGACAAACTATCTGAGATGTACAAATAGATAGACCATACGAGGCGTACTAATAGACAAACCATACATTGCGTGCAAATAGATTAACCCTGTCAAGGGCTAGTTTAATAAAAAATACTCTTTCTTGGATATTGTATATCCTAAAAGATGGCGGGCAGCTTATAAATAATTTAAATATTACTTGAGAATTCTTCGGAATTCCTAAATTATTAGTGGAATCGATGTAAGAAAAGACAAAAAACGCTATACCGGAGCAGATTGAAACACCGTCGTAAATGATCATCAAGTATTGAGAAAAGGTTATTCACTAAGTAATTTACAGAGAACATCAAGCAACACAACACGCACATCTAGAAACGCGTAAACAAACTTACACGCAAAATGAAATTCATGGCTTGTTGAGAATGAGTTGTATACCAGATGTGCTGAAAATGATTGTGGTATGAGCTGTCTTCATGAATTGGATCAGGAGTGTAATATGACTATTTTTGATATGATTTTTTTTTTGTACGTGCCTAGAGTAAGAGAAAGTGACTATAATTAGTTAATCATGGGGTGATTTTATTTTTAACATACTGGTTATCCCAGTGATGTCATCCAATGGTAGTTTGCGAAAGGATTGGCAGATCCTGAGTAGTTTATTGAATGGGTCTGGTGCACTGGCACCGACACGCCAAATTTCGATCCCTTACGCGAACACGAACTTGAACACACTCTTTCTCCCTAAAAAACAGGGTAAAAAGTGTTATATTGTGCGAACTCTAATTTCTCACCTATTGCACCTGAAAAGCTAAATTTATTCTCAAATTGAAGCTAAAACATTCCTCTAACTTTTCAAGGGTTTACAAGTTTTTTTACCGCCTGAACGGGGGTGAAAGCGGAGTTCAGACCGAACCTGCCTATACTCTCCCTTCTTCTGTAGCGTAGACCGATCAGATATGACGGGATTCGGTGTTTCACTGATATGAATTCTCCAGATGTGGATGACATACAAATGTTTTTCCATCCAAATAGAGCTCGCGATTAAAAAAATTATGTTCTTGTGCACTGGAGAAACTCGTATCACACATACGGCGATTTAGTATCCTTCAAGAGCGTGGAAGAGAGACGGGCCAATCAATCAATTTAAATGTATAAGTCCCCCATGGATAAGCACACACACCACCAGAAGTGAGCACATACTCCCAGGGGTGAACATAATCCCCCCAGGGATGAGCACACCTCCAGGGATGAGCACACCTCCAGGGATGAGCCAGGTGTGCTCCCCAGGAGTTTGGGGTGCGCTCACCCCTGGGGGTGTGTGCTCACTCCTGGGGGGGGGGGGTTGTGCTCATCCCTGGGGGTGTGCTTACCCCTAAGGTTGTGCTCATCTTTGGGGGTGTGCTCACCCCTGGGGGTGTGTGTGTGTGCTCATCTCTGGGGGTTAAATTAAATTTAAAGGGATTGTTAGATTGATTGATTGATTGATTGATTGATTTGCCCGTTTCTCTTCCACGCTCTTGAAAGAAAAGAAAAGAAAAACAGTTTATTTTCAATGAAGTTCAAACATGAAATGTTGGACACGGTTTTTGAAATATCTTAACATTGACATCCCTAGTTGATAATTACACATTGGTTACCATAATACCTATGTAACATGTCGAAACAAAAAAAAAGATTGACAGAAAAGCGCAACAAAAATGAGTTACCTTCGTTGCGTAATTTGATTTCACTGTCCATTGAAATAAAGGTAGCTAAGAAAACACAAACCTCGTAAAGCTAACTTGAAAATTACTATCGTTAGTGTGCACTTATATTGAAAAAAAGCGAAAAACTCATTCAAATACCTCAACATAAAATCTTTAATTGCTATTCATGCATGGTTATCGGTATCATGGTTATCATGGATACCTAATTACCGTATGGGTGATACGAGTTTCCTTAGTGCACATGTACAAAAGTATTTTAATTGCGGGTACTATCAGCACAGAAAACTATTTGTTTGTCATCCACATCTGGAGAATTCATATTAGTGAACCTCCGAATCCCGTCATTTCTGATAGTGATGTACCGATGTATTGGTATCGGTACCGGTATCGGCAAAATCCGGCCGATACTTTACCGATACTTTCCAATAATACGTATATTATCATAAAAATGAAGGTCATAAATCATGAAAGTAAAAGTAAGTAACCTAATAATACCCGTTGTGTGTTTTTATATATTTATTTGGTGTCCGCTTCTTAAGAAACAGAGGCTGTGTGAGTTTGCGGTATCATGGATACCGAATTCCTCAGTGTAACATTAAAAGATGGCGTTTTCATGCATTGAAATATTGGACATTTTATCAGGATAGGTTTTGTTAGGATAGGTTAGCTTAGATTAGAATAGGCTTGGTTAGCACAGGTTAGGTAATACTGACAGAATTTTTTCTGGGGTCCACCTAGCTTAACGATGACATTGTCCAAGGAATATACACGGGTCCTGCTACTATCTGATAATACCCTTGGTTTATTTGGAGTCCTCTTCTTCCATTTTCTTTGTCACGCTCATAAGGAGAGTTATAGTGACCGTATCTGTGATACGAGTTTCACCAGTGCGTAAGTACAAGAATATTTTTTATCACGGGTGCTGTTAGGATGGATACATTTTTTCGGCATCACATCTGGAAAATTTGTTCAAGAAAGTTAGTGAATCCCATCATTTTTGACGGGCTGTGCGTACTAGTAATCAAATAAAGAGCCTATTCATACCTAATAAATTAGTTAGCTAACTGTTGAATTAGAGCGTTTAATCAGGCCCGCTAACTGAATTCACTACTTTGAATTCCCGATGAGTTACGTACGGTCATTAAAACAATTTAAAAAATTAATTTACCACAGGAGATACAGAGGTAGAATGTTTCTTAAGTCTAGTACAATGGTCAAATTTGAATATAGCTACCTGTGGGCCTGAATAAGTTCAGCGACTTTTAGGGCATCTTACCATCACGTTATTCTAAGGTGTACAATAATGTTTAACCTAAATCACTTAACCTAGATTTGCATTAGACTGATCAGTGAGATAATTTACTCGATATCAGATATTTCATTTTGCAATATAGGTCATATGGACTATATCTAACAGTACATTCGATAAACAATTTAACAGTAGACTGAAGATCGGCGATATTACCCATGGCAAATTACATTATTGGAAACAGTCATGTGGGAGACAAGATTTGACTTGGTGATCTTATACAACTAGTATTTCGATAGGAAGTGAGACTCAAGATTTCTTTTGAATACCTTGTAAAAATTACTATCACGGATCTCCGCAGGTATTGAGTTCCAAATTTTAGTTCCAACGAAGAAGACACTGTGTTGCGACCGAGCCTTTGAATAATAAGGAAGCATGAAGTTACTTCTATTTTGGGTTAAATGGTCGTGATGACCAGTTTGCGCAGTTAATAATTGTTTTAGGCTATTGTCGCCATCAATTATTAATGTTTTGTAAATGAAATTGCAAATGAAGATTTTGTAGAGACCCGAAAGTTTAAGTATTTGTAAATTTTTGAATGAATCATTTGTGTGAGCATTATATTCTAGATTCTTTACCGCTCTGATGGCTCTTTTTTGCAGAGTAAAAATTATATTGGTTTTATTTTTATCAGTTCCGTGCCATGCTTCTATTCCGTATTGCATGCATGGTGAAATGAGCGTTCGGTAGAGCATTCGTAAAGCTCTTTCAGGCAGGTAATTTTTAACTTTATTCAGGATTCCGATGGATTTTGATAATTTAGAACTAATATGAGCGATGTGCTCTTTAACCCGTCTCCACACGGTCGCCCTAACGGAAAAAATGAAAAAATTGGTGAATTTGACTGCTTACTGTACATTCATTATTCAAGCTAGCAGCTTCGTTATGGGGTAATTGTAAAGGGCAAAGCTTGCCCTTTTTGTCAGTGAAAAAAAAATGCTGCTAGCCCAACAAAAATCTACGGAATTTGAGTTTTTATTTAAGTAAAATACAAAAAACAGAAATCGGAAAATCACTGGCCATTTTTTTTTCTATTGCACTTTCCTGTTTTTTTATGATGCATTGTCATGGCTTTTGACCTACTAAATCTTGTGGTATGTGAATTTTTTTTCTAGGTTCAATAGTTTCGGAGTTATAAGCATTTTTATAAAAAAAAATCAGTTTTTACAGTTTTTTTAGTTTATTTTCTGCATAGGCTGTTACCAAGCAGTTCCATTGCTTGGAAAGAGTTTTATATGCATCGAGATTTTTTTCCTGAATGCAATGGTGGTATTATTTTTTGCCCAGGAGGCAATCTACGGATTCTGGACCATTATTTTTGAAAAAAATAATCACAAATTGTTAAAAATAACTTTTTCTTTCATCCCTATAGTAGTATTGTGTATTATTATGATGTATTCTTATAGATTTTAACATGCTGAATACAATGATACCTTTATTTTTTACCTATATCAAATAGATCAGAAGTTATGATCAAAAACATAAATTTGGCAAACAAGAAAAGCAAGAAAACAACAAAAGTTCAGGTACTCACTAAATGATGGATGATGATGATGATGACCTGCCGCTTGCTGCCAGATGAAAACCAAGATGATAATGATGACCATGACGAATGATGATCACGTAACCCCCCCCAGCCCCTCCCCTGCATGTAGTATTGCTACTGCTGGCCCCCCGACAACCTGGCACATTTCCTAGGGCCAGATTGGGAGTCATCTGCAGGTTCAGGCTCTCTCCTCTTTGCTGCCCTCCTTGGAAGAAAGCGGCGAGATGCAGGCTCAGGAGCATCCTCTGATGTCACTGAAGATGTGTCTGTATCCTGAGGGACTTCAGGGGCAGTTTCGCGGCAAGCCAGGTCTTCTCTGGCAGGTACTATGAGCAGCTGCAGGTTCTGGTGATAATCTGAGAAGCACATCCTGCCGGGTCTCATGCAGAGGCTCAGATTACATTCCTGGCAGTAAAATACCGTCTTCAGGCTGCATCCAGTCATCTGGCATCTGCGTTGTGATCTCCTGGCCTCCCTATTCTCAACCCTTGCTTTCACTGCTTCCTGCTCGTATGGAGGGTACGCTTTGGGGACGTGCCATATGCCGGTTGGGGCTGATGACTGCAGTGCACGGGAGACGTTGCGTGGTGGCCGCCTGTCGTTTGCCATGATCAATTTGTTCCCCAACGCCTCGCGGTACATGAAGTGGAAGGATTTTCCCGTCTTCTTATTGCGGCTTTCACAGACCATCCGGAAGATGATGTAAGCGTTGGTGACGGCCGTGCTGATCAAATACATCGTCAGCTTTTTCCACAGCTTCCGGCTCGCGCGACACGGGCTGTACCTGGTCTCTAGGTAGTCGTTCAGGTCGACCCCCCCCCCCCATGTGTTTGTTATACAGCGGGACCACTGCTGGCTTCATGGCTCGAGTACGACCACGCTGGACGTTACACTCAATAAGCTGAGCGTCGCATTCGGTGGAAATCATGAATACGTCCTTAGCATCCTTCCACTTCATTGCCACCAGACTTGCATCCCCTTTTCTGGCGGTGTAGCTCCGGACCTCCCCCTTCTTCAGCTTGTTTTTTGCGCACTTCAGCTCGGTAGGGAACTGATGACGGTTCTGCATACAGGTTCCTGTGGCGTCGAAGCCGTCAACAGTTCGTAAGTGCCAAAAGAGGTCGGGGGATGTGTAGAAGCGATCCGTGAAGATGGCGTACCCTTCATGCGGTTCGTATGGAGAATCCTTCAGCAGTGTCTACACCACCTCATCCACAGTGCGCGATGTCGTGTCATGCAGCAGAACGTTTGACAAGTACCCCGTCTTTGTTTCCGCAAGCTTGTAGAACTTTATGTGGTACTTGTGGGGCTTGTTGGGGTTGTATTGCCGCATGGCGCTGTGCCCCTTCCACCCCATGCTGCCCTCGTCGATGGCAAGTTGACGCGTCTGTGCCTTGTAGACGCTCCGGCAACGCTCCTGCAATGTTGTGAATAGTGGTGCTATTCTTGCTGATTTGTAAGCGATGGTGTCGGCTGGTGGCAATGTTGTGTTGTCTACAAGATGGAAGTTGTCGCTAATATGAATGAACCTGTTGAATGTCATGGTGTTTGATAAAATGTCATTTCTGAATGTCGAGTCCTGTTTCCATGGTGTTCTGATGCTCATTCCAAAATGCGCGAGCCTCTCCGGGTGACACGTCATTTTTGGTTGCCGGAATGCCCTTGGCCAGGCACCGCTGCTTGTAGTACCTTGTTGTCTCCGTTGCAATGGTCTCCCAAATATCATCGGGCATAAACAGCATGAGAGCATTCACTTCATCGAACTCGTCGGGAATATCGACTTGGATCCCTGGATTTTTGGGATTGAAATCCATGGGACATAGTGAATGCTCTTTTCCTGACTTCTTCCAGGGGATCTTAGGGCGCTTCGACAAAGGCTGGATCAATCTTCTTGGACCTATGATGTTTCCGCCTCCTGTCTCCCCTGGAATGTCAGCAACATTCTTTGCTGCTTGACGTGGAGGAAAAGCGCAATTAGGCCCGATGCCACCACTCTCGTCGTCACTAGAGAAAACAAGGTCAGCTGTGGCAGATGTTGACGAAGAGGCAATAGCAGGCGGTGGTGGCAAGGCAGGTGGTTGTGGCAAGGCAGGTGGTTGTGGCAAAGCAGGTGGTGGCAGCGGCAGCGAAACAATCGTGGCCGTGGCCACTAATTTAGAAGGCGACGGGACCAATGTCGAGGAGGATGCCCCGTCGGTGGAGGGGTCCTCATAGTTCTTCACCTTGAAGGCCCTCATCAGGGTGGAGACGGACGAGTCGGTGGCCTCTTCCTCCTTCTGGAACTCTGCATTCTCATCAGCCCATTCCTCGTGCACAGCCATCGAGACCCCATCGCTGAAGTTTTCTGACTCCAAATCCAGCTCCTCGAGGGCGGTTCGGATTTCCTCCGAATTTAAAAATTTCTTACGGCAAGGCATAGCTAATGTATCAAAAATTGATCACTGAAAAACCTATAAATAAAAAAAACATACGTTTGAAAGGGGTGTAACAGAAGCACTTGCACTTTAAGCTTTGATGAAAATACTTAAATACTTTATTTATTCATAATTATATAACTGAAATAAATAAAGTATTCATATATTCTTATCAAAGCATGAAGTGCAAGTGCCTTTGCCATACCCCGACAATGTTTACAAAATTTCATTGCAATATCACTTCACTTTTGCACTCAACGATGGTGACCTTCTAAGAGGCAGAGTGTGTGCTGGCATGCCTCAGCAACACTGTTGGCCTTCCAAGAGGCCATGCAGCGCCGGTAGCCACACTCCTCACCCGTCCTCTTCAGAGGCCACACTGAGCGGAAGAATGCAGACAGATTTGAACATGTTACCTCTCCTTCCCTGTTCCCCCTACCTTATTTTACCTTCCACCAATGAATGGCGCTCAACGAGACGTTTAAAACCATGCATGGCAACCTTAGGTTTGCTGATGTGCAACATGTACAAGCTTCGCCGATCTTTTAAGAGTCCAGGACGTGGTAACGGGTTAAAGGTCAGATGTTTATCTATTATGATGCCCAAAAACTTGCATGAGTTGGTTTCTTCGATTTCACCTTCGTCAATTTTTATGCGTGGGAGATATATATTTTTCTTGTATGAGAATGTTATATATATTTTGTTTTGTCGATGTTGAGGCTTATTTTATTAGCTTTAAGTCAAGATGAAACCTTATGGAGTTCATTATTTATACTCGCCGTAATCCAAGCGGGATTTTGGTTCGGAAGGACAGCAGAAAGCGTGCTGTCATCGGCAATAAGTATGAATTTGAAAAATTATGTATATTTGATAATGATATCATTTATAAATATCAGAAATAGGAGAGGCCCAAGGACAGATCCTTGTGGAACTCCATGGCTAATTGTCTGTGGGTCTGATTTTGCGTGGTCAATGACAACGTATTGTTTCCGATTTGTTAGGTATAATTTGAACCAATCATGGCCGATTCCTCGAATGCCATAACAGTGTAGTTTCGAGAGTAATATGTTATGGTCCACACAATCGAATGCTTTTCATAAATCAAGAAACACGGAGAAAACAAGCTTTCCTTCATCTATATTAGAGTAAAGGTACTATAAATGATTTAATATAGCTTGTGTCGTTGATTTTTTAGAACGAAAACCGTATTGTCTGTCGTAGAGAAAAGATTTTTGTTCAAAATACGAATACACTTTTTATACACAATTTTTTCAAATATTTTCCTAATAATTGGCAGTACAGAGGCTGACAATGTATTTCATCCGTTTGATTTATTTTTCTTCAAGTTGTTTATGCACGTAATTACATCGGAGGGATTAGTTGGCGTGAAAAAGAAAGAGTTGTGTTCACGGACATGGTCCATGTATTGCAAGTGGTCCGTAGGTTCACTAACGACACTATCTGCGATATTTTTCCCTATATTTATAAAAAAGTTGTTAAACACTGTTGCAATATCTTGTTTGTCGTGATATTTTACATTTTCGTGAACGATGGACTCAATGGTCTTTGTAGCATTATTATCCGGTCTATAGAATGAATTAAGCAGGCGCCAAGTTTTTTTAATATCAGTTTTGTAATCAGTAAATTTGCGCGTAAAGTAGTTTTGTTTCGATGTTCGTATTTGATTTGTTACATGATTCCTGAATCTGTTATACGTTACACTAGATAATCGTCCTTCGTATAGTAAGGCTAAGTAAGCTTGATTTTTCTTCATATCGATCACGATATCTTCAGTAATCAAAGGCTCTTGTCTATTTTTCGGCGTAATAATTGTGCGGGTGATTATTGGACAACACTGGTTGTATGCGGTCGTTATAATTTCAGTTAGATTGAGTATTGCTTGATTAATGTTAATCATATTATTATCCGGTTCATAGATGTCCAATGATGGCATTAATTCTTCTAGAACAGTTTGCATTGTTCCCAAGTTGTATTCGTTTACACAACGATATGAAAAAGTCTCAGCCTGTGGGCTGTTACAGGGACTATAGACATTTTTCTTGATGAGAAACACCGGAAAATGGTCAGATAAGTCAGAAATTATTATTACTGTAAGAAAATCAGTCGGATTTAACATAAAAATATTATCGAGCAGCGTAGCAGATTCAGATGTAACACGCGTAGGTTTCGTGATGATTGGAAGGAAGGAGTTAGACTGAAAAACATTTACGAAGTTTGAGATTTGCTCGCAGCTTTCATATTGTAGAGGATCGTAGTTGAAATCCCGGCAAATTATTATGTCATTGTATAGAGATTTGTTAAATTGCGATATTATACTATGAAGCTCGTTCAGGAAAGAGACGTTACAAGCTGTTGGGGCCTATATACAGTCCCAAGTATAATCCGTTTACCATTTTTCGTTAGTTCTATAAATAGAGTCTCAATATGTTCACGATTCATAGTTGCACTTATAATGATTTTCGATGATATGCGTTTAGATATGTACTTACTGATGCCGCCGCCACGTTTGTTATTACGGAGTGAATGATGGCATAGTTCTGAATTTGAATTAGGTCTTTGGTTGAGTCATCTAGCCAACTTTCGGTGAAACTCAGAACATCAAAATTGCTGTTTAGCTCAGTGGTAGTACAAGATATATTTCATCTATTTTCGGATAAATGGACCTACAGTTCAAACATAATATTGAGAAATCGTTACAGGTTTTCCTCATCGATTCATTGAATTCTTTAATATTTAGGTATTTACAATTCCCAGTTTCATTTAGGTTTGGATGCAGTCTTTTCAAATGATTGAGACCTGGATCAATATTATCGAATATATGAACATGGTGAGTTATTACAATTGAGAAACAGTAAGTAAAATGTAGCGTAAAAATAAGGAAGATGATACAGACTACAGAGTCAAGTTAAAAAACAGACATTCCTACTTATAATAAAATTCAAGATATAAAGAGAGACTAAAACACACAGAGATTATTAGTCTAAATTGTCTAAAATCTAGCTTGATTTCATAAGGAGAGCGCAAACTCAGTCCATGAGTGGGAGCATTAGGGATCATAAATGGCGAATAATATAGTTACAAGGCTCTCATACCAGTGGTATCTGCATATAACACATAAGATGTAGCAAAGGACGAAATGGATTAGAATCAAAGTGACAGCGAAGTTATTTAATTAATATAAAAATCTTGAGCATCTAAATTATTTTCAGATTTAGAGACAGGTGGTAACATATAATTTAATTATGAGTAGGAAATTCGGTATGAGCTTTCTATAAGAAATGAGAAAGAGAAGGAAATAAGAAAAAAAATTTAGTGAGCAGTAAAACAAAGTTGTAAGTTCGGCGTGGGTGCCTTGAAGAGGCAAAAGCGATTCTATCAGAAAACAAGAAGAAATCATGTGGACAAAGATCAAAATGCTATTAAATTCAGTACATAAGTCCATAAATATACTAATTACGAATAATTTCTTCTGAGGACATGCCGACATGTTGCAGTGTGTACTGGTAAAGGGCTTCAGGTGTGTTGGTGGTTAGAAGTCTCGGAGTTGCTTGTCCAGGTATCTTCGGAGAGTAGACGTTGATATTGCCATCCAGAGTTCTTGCGAGTCCTATTTTGTCCGGAAATTTTCGTTTGGCCAATCTCAGAGTGTACATAATATTTGCTCGCAAAGGTATGAGGTATTCGTTAACGTAGAATTTCGGTTTAGTCACTCGGCAGGCTGACAAAACTTCTCGATTCTTTTCGTATTGTCGTAGCTCAGAAGTAATGTTTCTCCTTTCGACGTTTCCGGGTGCAGGTTTTTCCCCAGCCTATTCACTGTGGTGATGTCAGAGTTACTAAGGTTGATGTTGATTTGGTCCTTCAGGAGCTCACGCACAGTCTGTCTACAATCTTCATCAGAATGTGATTGCGGTAGTTCCCCTATGATAACCAGAGTGCATTTTCTGTTGTCCAACTCTTCCCGTTCTTCTTTCCTCTCGAATCGCTCTAGACGAGAGACTATGCAATCTATCTTCTTATTTTGCTGTTCTATCATTGCCTTTTAATTTGATTCTTTCTTCGTTAGTGTTTCAATCATCGTTTTCAAGTCACTAATTTCGCTTTGAAATTTCCCCATTACTGAGTTGAAGTGATCAATTATGATGGAGGCCATTTGCTTATTCTGTTCTGACAGGTTTTGTACGTCTGGACAGTCAAGCTGCAGCGTACCCTCACTGTAGTTCTTGCTTGGCCTTCTTGCCGCCATCTTGTGAGAAAGGATACACTCGCGAAAAAAGAAGCAAAGGTTGAGTGCTTTTTTGAGGGAATTTCACACTTTTTGCTCGATTTTTTTTATTTTTGTCAGATGAAATTTACTCCTAGATCCTCATGGTCTGAGTGGGCACTCTTTTTGGTTAAAAATACATGTTCATTAAGGAGATCGTCCCAGACCCCTGTCGCTCAGGTGGTTATTTTTCATGTTTTTGTTGGAAAAGAACCCTAAGGTGGTGGACTATTCGGTCCTAAAATTTTATGGCGCTACGGACAAAAGATCCCCATCCACCAGGGAGGGAGGGGTAAGGGGACCAAAATCTTCAACTTTGAGCCCATTTCAACCCCATATAAAAAGAGAACAAATGGGAAATGGGAAAAAGCCCATTTGAGTTTGTTAGGAATGTTCCAATGATTCTAAAACTGTCTTTGTTTTTCTTCTAGCATCAAAACTCGATGACGAGTAACATTTTGAAATATCAATATCAGTAAAATATCAATACCTAAAAACCAAATGTCAATTTTTTCGAAAACTAAGTCCTAAACAAAAAAATGAATGGAATGAATTGTGTTTCTTTTCAGAAGTTACATATCATAGTCAAATTTCATAAGAATCAGACTGAAAATAAAAAATTCCATACTTATGAAAAAAAAAAAATTTTGGGGGGGGAGGAGGTTTGGAAATCACAATTCACTGGGTCAATATGAATTCAAGGATGGAAATTATCGAAATAAAATTAAAACTGCATTTAATTACATAAATTGTTCATTATATTACTGTAATATAGCGAGTAGTGTAAGTTCTAGTTAGAGAGACCTAAAGTTGGCAACGCTCGTGAGAGCAACACTCGCAGTCAGTCTTCTATTGGTCTCGAGCCCAACAACAAGTAGATGTTGGCCGAGTGTGTGTATATAAATTACCTAATGTGGCAAGTAAACTACCTCTAAGTTATTCTCTAACTACCTACAACTAATTCTATTCTACTCTATCCTGCTATTTCAATCTATCTCCGCTCTACTCTCGCTGGCCACATGTCTGGTAGTTGAGTATCTAAGCTGTAGGGTATCTAATAGGTGAGTGGATTATTTACCTTATGTGATGTGTCATTGCTTTTGTCTATTTATGTCAGCACTATTACTGTGTTGTGTCTATGTGGAACCCAGATACTGTGCCGGTGTGGTTTAACCTATACTGTGCTCTAGTGTAGGATTACTAGGCTTATTATAATTACACTTCAACAAAAAATTTCGTTTATGCTTATACTCAACACTTCTAACTTTCAACATTCAAAATGCTACTCGTCTTCGAGTTTTGATGCTAGAACAAAACCAAAGACAGTTTTAGAACCCTTTGAACAATGCTAACAAACTCAAATGGGCTTTTTTTCAAATACAAATTTTTCGAAAAAATATATAGCTGTAAACCCAAAAAATTACTGTTATTTTTAGAAATTTTGAAATGTTGTGGGATGTGCAAATCCCGAGACCCAAGGTCTCAAAGCCGAGCTCCCAGAGCTCGGATCGGCCTCCTAACCTCCCCTGCAGCCGACACCATACACACACCTGAGCTCGTGTGTCAGAGGACACACCCAGTGTGAACAGACGCTGCCGTGAAACGAACACACTTCACAGCAGAATGGAACCACACACTAGCTCCAAGCTAGAGTGGTGTGTCTGAACAACACTCAGATACACAGGCACACAACACGCCTGCAGGTCCTACCTGCTTGTGTTTCAGCACAGGCAAAAACACAACACAAGTATCTCGCAAGGATACTTCAAAAGCGAAACCGGAAGCTCAAACACGCTCAACCTCACTCGCCAGCAACAGACGCAATAATGCCGAAGGCCGGCGCTCAGACCGACGCTCCACACGTCAGGAAATAGATCCCACAAAATATCTCCTGCCACTCAAACGGAGCAGCTTACAACGTAAATACGTCGCATGTGTAATTCTAAACAGAATCAACACATTGGAACACCAAAGCGTCCGTGAACACAAAATACGATGTGTACACAAGCAACCCGCCGACAGACGCCGCCCTGTAATTGGCCGCGTGTAGGAATACATGCCTGGCGTAGCAATACACCACATGAAGAACTTGAATAAAATAGAAAAAATTTGAATTTGAAAAAAGCCCATTTGAGTTTGTTAGGAATGTTCCAACGATTCTAAAACTGTCTTTGGTTTTGTTCTAGCATCAAAACTCGAAGACGAGTACCATTTTGAAATATCCATAAAATATACCAAAAACTAATTTTTCGAAGAAAACTTAGCCCTAAATCGAAAAAGTGACACAAGTAAAAAGGTTTACTTTCACATAATACATATACCGGAAAATTTTCAAACGAATCGGACGAAAAAAGTTCAAAAAGGGGGACGATCTCCTTAACCGATTGGGCACTTAGTTTCCGAGCAAAGACATAGTACGTCCTCACTTCACGGAGACACTGACACTGAAATGATAACTGAACTGTCATAACTGAAAGCTATGTATATAGCATGAATAGTTAAACCCTGTAGCAACATAAAATTATTATACTTTTACGACTAAAACCAATATAGTTTGACCCAATATCCATTTTTTAAAGTTTGTGGCAGGCTAACAAAAAACAATTTAATAAAGTTGAAAGTGCATTGTAAAGTTTTTGTAAATTCAATATAGAAGTAGCTGAAAATTTTATTTTAATTCAGCTTGTAAATCGTCAAATATTACGAAGCCAATAATTTATTTTAATTTAGCAAGTATATCGCCGTTCATAACGAATCTTTTATGTTTGGTTGGTATTGATTTTTAGCGAATTACCAACTTCAAAACATAAAGATCTCGAGAAGGTTTTCGATTACGTAACAGAGGACAAATGAGAACACAGTGTGACTCAGCTTTTGTGTTAGGTCTTTATTTGAAGGAGCCGGGAGGATCGCCGAGACTTGATCCTGCAGATCTTGACTGAAGATACTTCGCAGTCCTGAGGCAGTCGCTCCGGCAGGTTGACGAGGTCGTAAGTGTATTTGTGTTTAGGTTATTCAATTTACTGAGGGCAATTTTTAACCCAAGAACAACGATCGGTGCGTTGCCATTTATGTGGGCAAAAGCCTGCTAAATTTTTGGAGCAGGTGAGTGTAATATAGCGAGTAATGTAAGTTCTAGTTAGAGAGACCTAAAGATGGCAACGCTCGTGACGGCAAGATCATCAGCCAGTTTCCGATTGGTCGTAGCCAGCTAAACAGTTCATGCTGACTGCAAGTGTGTATATAGATTATCCCGGACGGCTAAGTACTACCTCTAAGTTATTCTCTAACAACCTACTACTAATTCTATTCTACTCTTTTCTATATATTCTTACCTATCTCCGCTCTACTCTCGCTGGCCACATGTCTGGTAGTTGAATATCTAAGTTGTAGGGTATCTAAGAGGTGAGTGGATTATTTACCATATATGATGTGTCATTGCATTTGTCTATTTATTTCAGCCCTGTTACTGTGTTGTGTCTATGTAGAACCAGATACTGTGCCGGTGTTGTTTAACCTATACTGTGCTCTAGTGTAGGATTACTAGGTCTATCATAGTGAGTTTGATCACAGGTGCAGAGCCTGGTGGCGATGATGACTCTTCATTAGAATAGTAATTAAGATCAAGGCACGCTGAATTTGGCGGATGATGGTTTACTCAGATAATGCCCGTGAATGGAGGCAGTTTAAATTTCTAAGCCAGACTAGTAGATACTCCAAAGGCCCAGGTGATTCTGTGTTAATGGTCTGTGCGGTGTGTGTCGACGTCGGAGAATCTGGAAATATTCAAGGACGCTGGATGACAATATCCACGGAAAGACACAGAAGAAGACCACAAACACTGTTCACCCAGCAGCTCTAAATTCACATCACGGGGAAAACCCTGAGTTCTATTGTGGTGTTGAAGTGTCTGCCGCCGCAAGAGGGCGCTGCAACGATGTGCGCGCCACAGCCTACATTTTGGGATCTTGCCGCCGCTGCCGGACGGCTGCGGCTGGCGGGCGGCAGTGTTGCCAATTTAGCTCTTTTGGAGCCAGATCTGGTATCTTTTCATAGTGTTTAGCTCCTAGTTTTCATCATCTGGCATCTGGCACCAAATCTGGTTCCAAGTTTTTTCTTAATATGGAGTAATTTTATAATGATAATATTAAATACAAATTTACCTGTTTGAATAACTTCATAAGTGTTCGTTGAATGTTCGTTTGAATACTTGTAGTGCCGGCCAGGTTTGAAAGAGTTGACGGGCGTTACAACGGTGTTTTAACGGTTTAAAGTCGGTTTAACGAGAGTCTGTCGGTGTTCTGCAGTTTTACCGCCAGTGTCGTCCTGAAGAGTTGTTCGTAAGTGTTCGTTCGTGCTGCTGAGAAATCAGTTAGGCTGGTGTTGGGTGTATAATATTAATTCAATTCTTCTTGAACTGCTACAAAACAACCCTTCACAATGAGTCAAATCGCGAAGAAAAGTTATTCCCAAATGATTAGAAAAGAATGGTTGCAAATGAAACAATTTGAAAAGTGGTAACGGGAGGTACCAGGAGATAGTACATACGCTTACTTTTTATATTGTGGATGTGAAACCGTTGAAAAATAAAGTTTACTAGCAAAATATGCTGAAACGGAACGTGTTACATTTGTGCCTTCTGAAAGTGACCGCTTACTCAATTCGTGGAACAAAAATCTAATGTTGTTGCAAATATTGAAGAAAAGCTTGCACGCTATTCCTGTTGTCATGCGTCCATTAAGATAAGTGATTATTTTATAGATCTGTGCAAGCATATCGTGTAAGATTGCGAAGTCGTTTCAAGGGTAAGAATGCACAGAAGCAAATACAATGCTGTGATAAAGAATGTTCTGGTTAAAGACAATTGGTTACTGACATCGGAGATGAAAAATTTAGTTCACTGCTGGATGAGAAGAATAATATATCTATCCATGAAATTTAACGTATTATTATTATTTATTTTAGTATAAGCAAAAAAATAGTTCTCGTATACCTTCTTTAAGTCTGGTTGCATTGTCTAGTGATGCAGATGGTATTGTTGAGGTATTGAAAAATGAGCTTCCAAAATGCACATAGCCAACCTTATTAATTGCTATAGGTACTTACAATGCCAGTGTTATGGTAGGAGTGAACAAAGGTATGTTTAAGAAGTTGGAAAAAGAACTTCCATCATTGATTCTTGTGAGATGTGTCTGTCATTCACTGCAGTTAGAAATATCCCACGCCTCACCTGAGGTTCTGCCTAGAAATTGGGAATTTCCAATTGCAGAAATATATAAATGGTTAGCCTACTCCTATACTAGACAGGCTGTTTAATGTCAGCTTTAAAAAGCTATCAGTGACAATCTCACCCTACTTTAAAGGGTCAATTACTGTAACATATAATAATAAATATTTTTAGCTCCTTTTTTAGCACCAACAAAAACATTTTTAGCTCTTTTTAGCACCTTTTTATGTGAAATCTGGTACTTTTCTACCAAAATGATTCGGCAACCCTGGCGGGCGGCAGTTCCGGGCAGTATCGTGTTAGACGTGGTGGAGTGCAGACGCGGCGTGGTTTCGTTTCTGAGTGTTGCTATCAACCGTGTGTTTGCTTCGAGAGGCCGGCAGTGCCTTGCTTCCGTGTCTTTGGGAGAGAGCGGAAGGTGAAACAGCTGTTTTGCTGTTGGTGTCGGCCACCAGCAACGTTAAAGGTAAGCCAACAAGCTATCTAGGCTTTTGGCGGTGGTAGCCATCTTGATGGTAGCAAGATGGCGGCGGCTGGAAAGGCTGCGTCAGCTGAGGTAGCTGACGCAGCTGAGAGGCTGCGGCAGTCGGAGCTGGCGATGAGGGCTCGCCAGTGCCGCCGGCGGGGAGCACGTCGGGAGTGCTTGTAGATGTTAGCCTGTTGGCTAACATCCTGACTCAGGCGCGTGGTCCGATCCTCGACCGGTTGTCTAGGCAGCTGCCTAAGTTGACCGGCGATGGATCGGTAGACGCGCTGGAGTGGCTGGAGAACCTGGAGAGGCTCTGCCAGCTGGAGCGCGTAGCTCCGACCGATGTCATCGGGTTCATGCTCGACGGCAACGCCGTTCGGTTGTTTCGCTCCATGCCTGTCGGTGATATGCTGCTCAGTGGCAGGTAGTTCGGTCTACGCTGGCCTCGCAATTTGCGTTGCCTATGCAAGAGGCGTATAGGCGGTTCACCGACCGTCGGCTTGCAGCCGGGGAGTCGGTGGACGTGTACCTGGATGACTTGGCGCGTCTGGGTGGGAGAGTGGGGTCGACTAAGAAGGATTTAATTTTTAGGGTCAAGTTCTACGAGGGTCTCCCCACTACTCTGTATACTTGGGCAGTTTCGCGTGAGGACGCGTATACTGCGCCGTTCGATGCTGTGGTGTCGAAAGTGCGGGAGAGAATGGCCGCACAGAGGGCTGTAGCCGGGCGAGGCCAGGGGGCCAGGCTCGGGGCAGACCTTGCTGCTTCGGGGAAGCAGGGCAGTGGTGGCAAGGGTGCTTGCTACCGCTGTGGCGGTGCACACCGTGTGCGGGTTTGCCCGCAGAAGCAAGGCGCTGCGATGCCTGCTGGGGGGGGGGGGCGTGAAGGCTCCCGCCAAAAGGAAGTTCGCATGCTTTGCGTGTGGAGAGGTCGGGCATTTCGCTTGCGACTGTCCGGCGGTAGGTAGGCCTACGGTTGGTGGGTCTGGTTTCTCTGCGGAGGACGCCAGTCGGGGCGACGCGTCCTCCTCAATGGAAACCGTGTAAGCCAAGCTTACCGGAGGTCTCCTCTCTCCGAGGGAGGGGACGGCGCCCCCTCGGAGAGAGGGACCTTGAGCGGCACGAGTGTGTCGCTGAGGTGGGGCGAGCTAGGATCGCTCGGAGCGACTGGCGTTACGACGCGGCGTCGTTTGCCGGTCGTTCGTGCCATTTTGAATGGGCATTGTTCTTGGTGTCTGGTAGACTCCGGGAGCGAACGGACGGTGGTATGTCCGCGGGTGGTGGTGGGCCAACGCCCCCGACCGGGGCGGCCGTTGCTAACGGCGGACGGCAGAACTTCCAATGTGGGGAAGCACTGTCGTGTGGGAGTCGGGTTGCAGGGGCATTGCTTTGGTGTCACTGTGCTCGTCATGCCGGAGTTGGGAATCTTGGCGTGGACTGCCTCCTAGGGAGTGATGTTATTGATCACATGGGGGGCGTCACCGTCAGGAGAGGTCCTGACTCGAAGTATGCAGTTGACTGGGGGAAATCCTGGTCAGCTGGATGCTGTAGGGGGTCCAGCAATGGATTCGCCTGTGCCAAGCTGGAAGCCAGCCTGGTGGCAGGGGCGGGGTCGGTGGAGTCGAGAGGTGCGCCAGCGCCGATCGAGATTGTCGACCCTGACTTTGTTGCTAGGTTCGCTGAAGGTCGGTGGACCGTTAGCTGGCGGTGGTCCGAGAAGCCGCCAGAGGGGTTGCAGACTCGGATCGCGGAGTACGGTTGTACTCGGGTGCCTCACGTGCGTGAGCGCTATGACGCGGAGATTCAGAGTTGGATCTCGAAGGGTTGGTTGAGGCAGTGGCATGGCCCCATCCAGGGCGTCATTCCATTGCTGGCCGTCGTGCAACCAACGAAGGACAATGTCCGTCCGGTCATGGATTATTGTGAGTTGAACGGCTTTGTCGAGTGTCATACTGGTGATTACATGGCCGCTGTGTGTGGCGACAAGATTCGGAAATGGCGGCAGCTGCGGGGCGAGCTTAAGGTCGTCGACCTTAAGTCTGCGTACCTGCAGATCTACGTTTCCGAGGATCTGTGGCGGTACCAGATCGTGAAGTTTAAGGGTGTGCCTTACGCTTTGACGCGATTAGGCTTCGGCTTCTCGTGTGCGCCTCGAATCATGACGGTGATTCTTGGCAAGGTTCTGCCGTTGAACGACCGCGTTCGTCAAGAGACGGACCACTATATCGATGATATAGTGGTTTGTGAGTCCATTCTCAGCGCGCAGGAGCTATGGGAGCATTTGGCGCGGTACGGACTTGCGGCGAAGGAGCCTGAGCGCCTGGATGGAGGCCGGCTGTTGGGAATTTCTTTACGGAAAGATTCCAACGGACATCTTCGGATGTCGCGGGGGACTGCTCTCTCCGAGTTTGGTTCGGTGAATGTCGGCTTAACGAAGAGAGGGCTGTTTTCCTTGTGCGGTCGGTTAGTCGGCCATTACCCCGTGGCGGGGTGGCTGCGTCCTTGTTGCAGTTTTTTGAAACGGCTGAGGTGCAGTGGCTCTTGGGACGACTCGGTTGACGGTTCTGTCAGCTCGTTGGCTGCGGAGCTGTTGGCGCGGGCTCGTCAGGAAGACCCTGTTGGGGGCGTGTGGGGTGTCGACCCGCATGGTACGGTTACCGTGTGGGCTGATGCCAGCTCCCTCGGAGTTGGTGTGGCCCTTGAGGTCGATGGCCGCATTGTGGAGGATGCGTCTTGGCTCCGAATAGAGTCAGACCACCTTCATATCAATGTGGCCGAGTTGGAGGCGGTGGCGCGGGGCATCAATTTGGCGATTGCGTGGGGTTTTAAGACCTTCACGGTCGCCAGTGATTTCCGGACAGTCGTCACATGGATGGGCAACACTGTCGACGGCCGCAATCGTGTTCGCACGAAGGGCGCGGCGGAGATGCGCGTGAAGCGACGTCTTAGGGTGATCCGTGAGACGATCGCTGAGCATGGTCTGGTCGTGTCTGTTCGCTTCGTCTCGACGATCGAGAACAAGGCCGACCAGCTGACCAGGGTACCTAAGAGGTGGCTTAGTTACCGCGATGGTGGTGGAGCCGTCGCAGAGGTGTCTGCCGTGCTTGCCACTGGAGAGAGTCTCGAGGATGCCATTTGGGCGGCTCATCTGCCGCATCATTTGGGCATCGACAGACGTTCTACTTGGCGCGTCAGATCCGTAGTGATCTGTCGCGCGAACAGGTGAAGCGTGAGCTGGCTGGATGTGAGTCCTGCCAGCGGATCGATCCTGCGCTGTGGGAGGAAAATCTCGTGGAGCGAGGGGGTCTGTCTGTGGAGGAGAGTTGGCGCCGGGTTGCAGTTGACGTAACCCATTATGGCAACAAGCTCTACTTGTGATTGGATGACTGTGGTCCCTCGCGGTTCGCCATCTGGCGACGGCTGCTGAATGAGTCAGCAGCGAGCATTGTCGCTCATTTGTGTGAGGTCGTAATTGAGCGAGGGCCGTGTGACGAGTTGCTCCTGGACAATTCTACGGCGTTCCGATCAGCAACTGTGGAGCAGTTCGCTGATGCGTGTGGGATTTCGCTGCGATTCCGTGCCGCCTACGCCCCGAGCGGCAACGGGATCGTTGAGAGAAATCATCGGACGATCAAGAGGATCGCCGCCAGCGGAGGTATCACTCCTGAAGAGGCTACATTTTGGTACAATGTGACGCCCCGGAAGGACACTGAGGCAGGCCAGTCCCTTCGAGCGGTATTTTTTAGTATCGCTGGCGAGTGCCGTTCGACGTCAATCTTCGTGTGATTGATGGCTGCGCGCACAACAGCTTTGCTGTGGGCGATGAGGTGTGGGTGAAACCCCCACTGCCTTCATGCACGAAGCAGTGGACGTCTGGTGAGGTCACCAGCGTCGTGTCTAAGTACGTAGTCTGCGTAGACGGTATGCCTAGGCATGTGCGCGACGTCAGGAGACGGCGATTTGGCGGTGACTGGGGCAGGGTTCCTGAGAACCATAGTGGTGTTGCTGGCGCCGCGGAGCCCGAAGCAGTGAGCTTCGGTGGAGGGGGCGGCGGCGGTGCAGCTACTTTTGCGTGGCCGAGGCAGTTGTTGTCGACGCACTAAACCCGGCGCCCGTTGTGCCGGCGGCAGAGCACGCGTCGGCTGAGGACTCCCCTGAGGAAGAGGGCGAGGAGCGCAATGCTGTCGACAGTGATACGGAGCCGCAGCAGGGGGAGCCTGAGCCATTGAGGCGGTCACGCCGCGAGCGACGGCGTCCCACGTACTTGGATGAGTACGAGTGCTAGGCACCAAGCACTGCGAGTTTCGTGAGAAACTGGGGGAGATGTGGTGTTGAAATGTCTGCCGCCGCAAGAGGGCACTGCAACGATGTGCGCACCACCGCCTACATTTTGGGATCTTGCCGCCGCTGCCGGACGGCTGCGGCTGGCGGGCGGCAGTATCGTGTTAGACGTGGTAGAGTGCAGACGCGGCGTGGTTTCGTTTCTGAGTGTTGCTGTCAACCGTGTTTTTGCTTCGAGAGGCCGGCAGTGCCTTGCTTCCGTGTCTTTGGGAGAGAGCGGAAGGTGAAACAGCTGTTTTGCTGTTGGTGTCGGCCACCAGCAACGTTAAAGGTAAGCCGACATCTATCTAATGATCTCCATCGCGTTTTTATTTCTCTTTTTAAGCTCAACGATAGTATAAGGACAGATTAAACATGCTGGCAATATACCCTTCTACCATTCCTCCCGATTTCAATATAAGCCGGACACGAACAAGAAATTAATTGTGTCAAAAATCGTAAATGGTTAGACATATTATTAGAAACGACATGCGACTTCTTTACGCGATCGGTCGCATAATTTTTAACCACGATCATCATATAAATCCTGTTAAATTATAATACGTCCATAAGGCGCCCCAACCAATGTTTCTGGCACAAGGAGTCTCACACTATTTTACGAAACCCCCAGGCAGCAATGCACTGTCACTGTGTTGACTATACATGGAAATATTGAACACTGCACAAGTGTGCTGAATATAAATGGAATAATCATTACCACTGCACAAGTGTGCTGAATATAAATGGGATAATCTTTAGCACTGCACAAGTTTGCTGAATGTAAATTGAATAATATTTAACACAGCACAAGTGTGCTGAATGTACATGGAATACTGAACACCTTAAGGGGATCATCCGGGGGCCCTTGCGATGTCATGGTCATTTTGCATGTTTTTGTTGTAGAAGGACCCTTAGTTGGTGGACTATTCGTTCCTAAAATTTTATGGCGCTACGACAATAATTTCCCCCCTCGCGGGGGAGGGGGGTTAAGGGACCGAAATATTTCAATTTTCCCGATTTTGACCTCATATAAAAAGAGAACAAATGGTAAATGGAAAAAAGCCGAACGTGAGTGTGTTAGAAATGTTCCAAGGATTCTAAAACTGCATTTGTTTTTGTTCTAGCATCAAAACTGAAGGAGGAGTCTCATTTTGAAATATCAATATTAGTGAAATATCAATACCTAAAAACCAATATGTCAAATTTTTGCAAAATCTAAGGCCTGAATAAAAAAAAATAATAAAATCAATTGTGTTTCTTTTGAAAGGTTACATATCATAGTCAAATTTCATAAGAATCAGACTGAAAAAAAAAATTATTTTTTCGATAAAAAAGGAAAACTTTTTAGAATTTTTTTTTTAAACCACAATTCATAGTTTGAATATGAAGTTATGTATGGAAAGTATCGAAATAAAAATTAAAACTGCATTCAACTACATCAATTGTTCATTATATTACACTTCAACACAAATTTTTTTTTTTTGCTTATACCCAACACTTCGAATTTTCAAAATTCATCCTAGGACTAGTTCTCGAGTTTTGATGCTAGAACAAATCCAAAGACAGTTTTAGAATCCTTGAAACATTTCTAACAAACGTTCGTTCTGTTCATTTTCAAATTCGAATTCTTTGAAGAAATATATAGCTCTAAACCCAAAAAATTGTTGCTGATTTTTGAAATTTCCAAAAATTTTGAAAAAATAGAAAAAAATCGAATTTGAAGATAAACAGAACGAACGTTTGTTAGAAATGTTCCAAGGGTTCTAAAACTTTATTTCTTTTTGTTCTAGCATCAAAACTGAAGGAGGAGTCCCAATTTGAAAAATATACAAAAAACACATTTTTCGTAAAAAAAAAATTAACTAAGGCCTAAATCGAAAAAATGACATGAGTAAAAAAGGTTTACTTTCACAAAAGACATATACTGGCTAATTTTCAAACGAATCGGACGAAAAAAGGTCTCAAACCCGGATGATCCCCTTAAACACACGACTGCGTCATTCACAAGAAAAGCTAAGAACTGCTAAAAAATAACACGTAAAATATACTTAAGAAACTAGTAAGGGCAACAGGGAAAATATTCACCATTGTGAGTTTAAATCTAACACTGACATCAATGCACTTATTTACACTCACGCGACGAGATCCTTTCGACACCAATTCCAAGCACAAAATGACCCATGGGGACGCGTGGGTGGATGTTGCCACCACGCCTAGGTCTAACTCAACCGGTTGTTTGGTGTTATTTCATCTTTGTGTGATTTACACATAAACATTAAGATTAATACTTTATAATTAGAAAATTATTAGTATTAATTTAAAGTAAGATAGTTTATGCCAATAAATGTGTTGTTTAAATGTTAATGAGAAATTTAATGAAATGAGACATTTTTTTAGCGACTGCTACATTACCCCCAAGGCGCAGACCGAAAGGTCCACCCGCTACAGTTACTTGTAGCGGGAAGGAGTGCGAACTACACGACCACGCCGAGTCTGGCGGTCGGAAAATGTTACTGAGCGGGGAAGTTTGACCAAACGGGTTTGCACATTGAGGTCGGAGAGTGTTCTAGGAACAGAAGTTACTGCAGCGGGCTCCTCTGGGTTCTCCAGCCTTGTCGCTGCTTCACTAAGAGTACTAGAATTAGAGTCTAAGATAGGGTTAGAAGATACAGGCAAAGTGAAAGGATTACACTCAAGTTGACAAGGCAACAATGCAGCCAAATGAGGAAACTGAGATGGACGATATGATCGAGTCTCAGTAGAAGGAAAGTTCTGTGGAGAGAATGAAGAGTTAGTAATCACACTATTATCAGAGATGTAAGCGGCCGGCCTTGAGTCGGTCTATGCTTACAGAATCGGATGAACCCGATTTTTCTAGAACGTAATACTTAGGCGTTTTCTTTAGCACTTTGAATGGGCCATCATAAGGGCGGGTGAGGGTTGGTTTAATTGCATCTACTCGTACGTACACATGGGTGCAATGTTGTAAGGCAGGGTCTAATTTATTTTCCGAGTGCGGCATTCGTGGAGCTACATACTTGATCTGACGCATGCAATCTTGTAGACATGTTACATACGCGGACTTATCAGCAGGTGAAAATGCAGGTAACGGTTTTGGGTCTACAATGTCGCCAGGAATGCGTAATGTCTTCCCGTACATCATTTCTGCCGCTGTGCACTGCTGATCTTGCCGATACAAATTTCGAATGCTCAATAACACGACTGGAAGTCTGTCAGTCCAGTCGTGACTGCAGTTAAGGCAACGCAACGCACTCTTGAGATCACGGTGGACCCTCGCAATGAGTCCATTCGACTGCGGATGGTACGTAGTGGTACTTACATTTGCACACCCTAAGGCGGCGCTAAGCTCACTCCAGAATTTGGAGGTAAACTGGGATCCCCGGTCATGAGTGACACTTAGGGGAACCCCAAATCTGGAAATCCAATAACTCACAAAAGCACGAGCTACAGTATCTGTTTGGATATCAGGAAGAGGCACGGCCTCAACCCATCTTGTGAATCTATCAATGATTGTTAACAAATAAGAATGGCCGCGCGGTAAGGGCAAGGGACCCACCAAATCTAAGTGGACAGCATCGAACTTCTGACCTGAGAACGCACAACTCTGTAACGCTGCACGGTTATGTTTCACAACTTTGCTGCTCTGACATGCATGGCAGTTTTGCACAATTTGCTTGACCTCCTTACGCATCGCTGGCCAGACGAAACGATCGGAAATCAAACGCAATGTACGGTTAACGCCAGGATGGGAAAGAGAATGATAGTGAAGAATGGCTACTCTGCGGAGAGTCGCAGGCAGATACAAACGAGAAAGTCGCTCAGCGTCACAGTACACGCCGTCCACACAAGTTAATTTAAAGGAGGTGTTATTAGAGGGTTTGAGAAGGTCCTGGAGTTCAGGATCCTCCTTCTGAGCATTTACAATGTTGCCGAAACTGATTTCTCCACTGGTTTTGACAGAATTGATTCTAGAAAGACAATCAGCAACTGTATTTTCTAAGCCCTTAATGTACCGAATATCCGTGGTGAACTGACTAATGAAAGACAGATGTCGAGCTTCTCTTGGTGAGTGACGCTCAGAGGGCATTTTGATCGCTGAGGTCAAGGGTTTGTGATCCGTGTAGATCACAAACTGTCTTGCCTCTAAAGCGTAACGAAAGTGTCTCACAGATAAGTAGATAGCAAGGAGTTCCCTACCGAACGCGCTGTAAGCACGCTCAGTGGGCGATAGCTTTTTGGAAAAGAAGGCAAGAGGAGAGATATTTGTCCCTACTTTTTGTTGCAGCACAGCACCTACGGCAGTACTGGAGGCATCAACCACTAAAATGAAATCAACGTTGGCGATCGGATAGGATAGCTCTGCCGCAGTAGCTAGCTTAATTTTTATCTCGTCAAAAGCTTTAAGTGCATCATCGGTCCATTTGACATCAGTAGATTTACTTTTTCTCTTTGGTTCCAGCAAATCTGACAAAGGGGTTAAGGTTTGAGCACAATTTTTGATAAAAAGGTGGTAGAAATTAACAGAACCTAGGAACCTTCTAAGTTCCTTCCGGGTCTTTGGAAGTGGAAAGTTTTTGATGACCTCTACCTTGGTAGGCAGAGGTTTTAGACCTAGGCTAGAGATTTCATGACCTAAGTAAATTAGTGATGACTTTCCGAGCTCACATTTCGCGGGATTGACAAGGAGTCCATGATTGGATAGTCTGTCAAACACGACACGCAAATGATCTTTGTGTAGTTCCGGGGTTTCGGATGCTACCAAAATGTCATCAAGATACACATAGGCAAAGGTGAGATCCGAGAATATCTCAGACATGTGTCTCTGGAAAGTTTGAGGAGCATTTCTAAGCCCATTAGGCATTTTCAAGAATTCAAAGAGACCAAACGGCATGACTACCGCGGTCTTAGATATAGCACTTTCCTCAAGTGGAATTTGGTGAAAGACATGTTGGAGATCTATCTTTGAGAAAATTGTGGCTCCCTCCAAATTTGCACTAAAATCGTGCAGGTAAGGTATGGGAAAACGGTCAGGCTGTGTAACAGCATTTAGTCTTCTAAAGTCCCCACACGATCTGAATTCACCATTAGCTTTGGGCACTAACAAAAGAGGGCTAGCCCAAGGGCTTTTGGAACTGCGGATGATACCGCTGTCAAGCAAGCGAGCAAATTCTTTCTTGGCTAAAGCCAATCGATCAGGCGGTAAACGTCTAGCTTAAGAGTAAACTGGAGGACCAGTTGTGACAATGTGATGTTTAGTGCTAGTCTGCATATTTTTAGAAGTTGAATTAGAGTTCGTTAAGGGTACTCCGCTAGAGCCTGCTCGAAAATGCACTCTTTATTGAATTCGATAGAGAAGGAGTGCAAGACATTAGCTCTAGTCATGCCACAAGCGGGAATTGAGATCTGTGTCTCTTCATCCCTAATAACTCTGTTCTTAATGTCAACCACAATACCGAACTTTGCTAAGAAATCAGCTCCTATAATCGGTTCGTCGACCTGAGCGATTAGGAAATTAAAACTGAAATTCCTGCGTAACCCCAGACTGCCGGTGAGTACTTTGTGCCCATAACACGCTATTGGCGTGCCATTAGCGGCTTTTAATGTCGCCAACAAATTATTCTTTGATCCTTCTCCGTGGCTGGAATGATCGATACCGTAGATCCGGTATCAATCAGGAATCGGTGCTTGGTGATAGGATCGAACAAAACTAGGAGGCGAGTAGTCTGGGGGTTAGGCAACGCAGTACTCGCTACTGTGCGTCGCTGTTCGCGTTTCCCGAAGTCATTTCGGCATAACGGGGGCAGAATCGTGAGGCGCACTTTCGCGCTTGGTCACCGAATTTTTCGTGATACCAACAAAGGTTACTACTTGCGTCGCGGGAGCGCGACCGAAAACGGCGATTTTGAGCTGACCTGTCATAAGATGTACTTTTACCAAAACATTGGGAGGACCGTATTCATAATCATTGTGGCAACGTGGAAATCTACCTGGGCCTTGCTGAATATGAGCTACACTATGACCTAACTGACAACTCTGGAAAGTTTGTTTAAGCTCCGAAATCTCACGCTGCATTGATTCCATAGAGGTGGGAGGTTGGATATTGGGAGTATTTGGCGGGCTAAAAATCGTAGCTGATGCGTTCAAGGGAGCTACATGGGCACTTTGGAACATGTTCAAGTTCCTCATCACTGTTTCTGTGGCCTGAGCTAGGGAATCAAGACTTTCGTCCGGACCTAACATGGACAGGAACGGGCGCACGTTGTTCGGTAATTTCGTCTTAAATAATTCATTGAGGAATCTTTCGGCTATGCCAACGCCGGTGGCGAGTTTTTTTAGTTCTTTTACCAAAGATGTTGGAGGAAATGCAACCGAAACGCATGGAATAGCTGAGGCATCAACAAGAGACCTAAACTTGTCCGCATCGGATAGCTGAAGTTTCGACATTATCTTTTCATTTAAAATCGAATATGTAGCAGTCGCTACAAAAATGTCTAAAATCATTATATATCTCATTAACATGTAAATAACATAATTATTGGCATTAACTATCTTACTTTAAATTATTATTAATAATTTTCTACTTATAATTATTAATGTTAAAAGTTTTTGTGTAAATCACAAAAAGAGAATAATATCGACAGTCGTTAGAGTTTAAGCTAGGCGTTGTGGCAACATCTCAACGCACGCCATTTCCATAGCGTCATTTCGCATTGTGATCTGGTGTGGTGCAGAGCTCGTCCCGTAAGTGGAAATAAGTGTTTTAATTCAGTTAGATCTTACTTAAAAGTATTACGTGCTTCATAGTGGCTCCTAAGTGTATTTTACCAGTGTTGTTTAGCATTTCTAAGATGTCTGGGTAATGGCGTAGCCGTGATTAGGATGATTTACGTTTCCATTTTATATTCAGCATACTTGTGCAGTGTTCAGTATTACATTTTATATTCAGCATACTTGTGCAGTGTTCAGTATTACATTTTATATTCAGTATACTTGTGCAGTGTTCAGTATTACATTTTATATTCAGTATACTTGTGCAGTGTTCAGTATTACATTTTATATTCAGTATACTTGTGCAGTGTTCAGTACTCCATTTTATATTCAGCATACTTGTGCAGTGTTCAATATTTACATGTATAGTCAGCACAGTGACAGTGTAGTACTGCCTGGGGGTTTCGTAAATAGTTGAGACTCTTTGTGCCAGAAAACAGTAGTTGTAGCGTCACATGGACGCATATTAAATTTACCAGGATCCATATTGATGATCGTTTGGCTGAAAATTATTACGCCCGATCGCTTGCAGAAATCGCATGTAGTTCTACTAATATGTCTAACCCATTTACGAATTTTGACACAATTAATTTCTTGTTCGTGTCCGGCTTATATTGAAATCGAGAGCATAAAGAATGGTATATTGCTAGCATGTTTAATCTGTCCTTATTCTATCATTGAGCTTAACAAAAGAGAAATAAAAACGCGATGATAAATCTGTAGAAAGAACTCAGGGTTTCTCCGTGATGGGAATTTAGAGCTGCTGGGGAACAGCTGTTTGTGGGTTTTCTTGGTGTGTCTTCCCGGAATATTGTCATTCAGCGTCCTTGAATATTTCCAGATTCTCCGACGTCACCATCACCACAAACATCCATCCCTGGGCCTTTAGCCTTATATATTTTCTAATAACGGGCCTTAATTCTAAACTGCCGCCAATTACGGCACAATCTATTTAGCCTCTCATCTGCTGAATTCAGCGTGCCTTGATCTTAATTACTATTCAGATGAAGAGTCATCATCGCCACCAGGCTCTGTACCTGTGATCAAACTCAACTGCTCCAAAAATTAAGCAGGCTTTGCCCACATAAATAGCAACGCACCGATTGTTGTGCTTGGTTAAAAATTGCCCTAAGTAAATTGAATAACCTGAACACAATACACTTAAGACCTCGTCAACCGGCCGGAGCGACTGCCTCAGGACTGCGAAGTATCTTCAGTCAAGATCTGCAGGATCAAGTCTCGGCGATCCTCCCGGCTACTTCAAATAAAACCATACACAACAAGCTGAGTTACCCTGTGTTCTCATTTGTCCTCTGTTACGTAATCGAAAACCTTCTCGAGATCTTTATGTTTTGAAATTGGTATCAACGCTAAAAGTCTAACCAACCATCAAACATAAAAAATACGGGTTAATTTGAGGAGGATTTTTAATTATATCATTAGAGTCTGATAACATTTGCGTGGGCATAGCGGCTATTAAAGGGGATCATCCGGGATTGAGACCTTTTTTCGTCCGATTCCTTTGAAACTTGGCCAGTATATGTCTTTTGCGAAAGTAAACCTTTTTTACTCATGTCATTTTCTCGATTTAGGCCTTAGTTTTCTTTTTTTTTTGCCGAAAAATGTATTTTTTGTAAATTTTTTTTGATATTTCAGATTGGAAATCCTCCTTCAGTTTTGATGCTAGAACAAAAACAAAGACAGTTTTAGAACCCTTGGAACATTTCTAACAAACGCTCATTCAGTTTTTTTCAAATTCAAATTTTTTCTATTTTTTCAAAATTTTTGGAAATTTCAAAAATCAGAAACAATTTTTTGGGTTTAGAGCTATATATTTCTTCAAAGAATTCAAATTTGAAAAAAAGCAGATTGAACGTTTGTTAGAAATGTTCCAAGGATTCTAAAACTGTCTTCGGATTTGTTCTAGCATCAAAATTCGAGAACTAGTCCCAGGATGAATGTTGAAAATTCAAAGTGTTGGGGATAAGCAAAAAATAAAATTTTGTGTTGAAGTGTAATATAATGAACAATTGATGTAATTGAATGCAGTTTTAATTTTTGTTTCGATACTTTCCATACATAACTTCATATTCAAACTGTGAATTGTGATTTAAAAAAAATAAAAAATTATAAAAATTTTTCCTTTTTTATCAAAAAAATAATTTTTTCTTTTTTCAGTCTGATTCTTATGAAATTTGACTATGATATGTAACCTTTGGAAAGAAACACAATTAATTTAATTCATTTTTTTGATTCAGGCCTTAGATTTTGCAAAAATTTGACATATTGGTTTTTAGGTATTGATATTTCACTAATATTGGTATTTCAAAATGGGACTCCTCCTTCAGTTTTGATGCTAGAACAAAAACAAATGCAGTCTTAGAATCCTTGAAACATTTCTAACACACTCACATTCGGCTTTTTTCCATTTCTTATTTGTTCTTTTTTTATATGGGGTCAAAATCGGGAAAATTGAAAGATTTTGGGTGCTTTTCATTGATATCGATATTTCAAAATGGGACTCCTCCTTCATTTTTTATGCTAGAACAAAAACAAATGCAGTTTTAGAATCCTTGGAACATTTCTAACACAGTCACGTTCGTTTTTTTTTTCCATTTCCCATTTGTTCTCTTTATATATGGGGTCAAAATCGGAAAAATTGAAATATTTTGGTCCCTTCACCCCCCCCTCCCCCCCGGGAGGGGGGGAATTATTGTCGTAGTGCCATAAAATTTTAGGAACGAATAGTCCACCAACTAAGGGTCCTTCTACAACAAAAACATGCAAAATGACCATGACATCGACAGGATCTGGCAAGGGCCCCGGATGATCCCCTTAACGCATAAAACTTGTCACGCTGGTTGTCTATATTATTATATATAAAAATTGTTTCTATTTGGCTAAACCAAGTCGTGCTTTATGCTGGTATGAAAGGCGGGAGAGTTATGGGTTTTGCTTGCGCTAGATTTACAGCCTCACTTCCGTCGGGCATACTGACAATTTTTCGAATGCAAAATTAACAAAACTATTCTATAACGGCACGGAATTTACGTACTCAAAACCTAGTAACTTGAATATTAGAGTGTCAAAGGGTTACGTTTGAGTGCACCTAACCAGTTATTCAAAATAAAGACATGAAACGAGAAAGGGAGAAAAAAAATATTTGCGGTCGTCAGAAATAACCGTAAGGAAACGAAATAAAGTGAAAAAAAAAAATTTCTAACTACTGTGGCACATGAGACATGAGACAGGAAACAGCATGAGAGAAAAAAATTTTAGAGCTGCTCAGAGAAACTCATTAGCATGGTAAATCCTCAGAAAAATTTCTCGGGGGCACCCAATAATATGAACTTATCACTACAATGGTATGCCAACATATTTCCTCTCTCACGTTTTCTCAAACACTTCTCGAGTTATTTCGTTTTTAAAACTTGGGAGTCACCAACTTTGTGCTGTCACTCTGGGGTCACCCCTTTTATGTTTGGTTGGTATGGATTTTTAGCGTATTACCAACTTCAAAACATAAAGAACTCAAGAAGGTTAGGTTAGGTTAACATCGGCATCTTTGGGATGCTTTATTTCCAATCAAGCCTGATACATATGATTTTAGCATTGGTTTTTCAGATGTCTTATAACTAACCCTATATATAGGGCACCATGACGGTTCCCCCGGACAGCCGGTACCCATTTCCGACACCTGGGTTGAGTGGGGTATTGTGCTTGAGCTTTCCCTTATACCCAACGGGGAAAATCTCCGTGCCAGCGCCGGGATACGAACCAGCGACTCCAACATACGAGCCCGATCCCTTAACCACTCTACCACGGAGAGCACAAAGGTCAAAGGGTTACCGAGTCAAAGGTCAAAGGGTTGTTACCGAGAAGGTTTTCGATTACGTAACAGAGGACAAATGAGAACACAGTGTGACTCAGCTTTTGTGTGAGGTCTTTATTTGAAGGAGCCGGGAGGATCGCCGAGACTTGATCCTGCATATCTTGACTGAAGGTACTTCGCAGTCCTGAAGCAGTCGCTCCGGCAGGTTGACGAGGTCGTAAGTGTATTTGTGTTTAAGTTAATCAATTTACTGAGGGCAATTTTTAACCCAAGCACAACGGTCGGGGCGTTGCTATTTATGTGGGCAAAAGCCTGCTGAATTTTTGGAGCAAGTGAGTTTGATCACAGGTGCAGAGCCTGGTGGCGATGATGACTCTTCATTTGAATAGTAATTAAGATCAAGGCCCGCTGAATTTAGGGGATGATGGTTTACTCAGATAATGCCCGTGAATAGAGGCAGTTTAAATTTTTAAGCCAGACTAGTAGATGCTCTAAAGGCCCAGGTGATTCTGTGTTAATGGTCAGTGTGGTGTGTGTCGACGTCGGAGAATCTGGAAATATTCAAGGACGCTGGATGAAAATATCCACGGAAAGACACAGAAGAAGACAACAAACACTGTTCACCCAGCAGCTCTAAATTCACATCACGGGGAAAATCCTGAATTCTATCTAATGATCTCCATCGCGTTTTCTATTTCTCTTTTTAAGCTCAATGATAGAATAAGGACAGATTAAACACGCTGTCAATATACCCTTCTACCATTCCTCCCGATTTCAATATAAGCCGGACACGAACAAGAAATTAATTGTGTCAAAAATCGTTAATGGTTAGACATATTATTAGAAACGACATGCGACTTCTGTACGCGATCGGGCACATAATTTTTACCCACGATCATCATATAAATCCTGGTAAATTATAATACGTCCATAAGGCGCCACAACCAATGTTTCTGGCACAAGGAGTCTCACACTATTTTACGAAACCCCCAGGCAGCAATGCACTGTCACTGTGCTGACTATACATGGAAATATTGAACACTGCACAAGTGTGCTGAATATAAATGGAAAAATCATTACCACTGCACAAGTGTGCTAAATATAAATGGAATAATCTTTAACACTGCTCACGTGTGCTGAATGTATATCGAATACTGAACACCTTAAACACACGCCTGCGTCATTCACAAGGAAAGCTAAGAACTGCTACAAAGTAACACGTAAAAAATACTTAAGAAACTATTAAGGGCAACAGGGAAAACATTCACCATTGTGAGTTTAAATCTAACACTGACATCAATGCACTTATTTACACTCACGCGACGAGATCCTTTCGACACCAATTCCAAGCACAAAATGACCCATGTGGACGCGTGGGTGGATGTTGCCACCACGCCTAGGTCTAACTCAAGCGGTTGTTTGGTGTTATTTCTGTCAAGAATCTGTTATGAATAATCAATTTTTGCGAATTGAAAGTGAAAATTTAGGAAAAATTTAATCATGTGTAATAAATCTTTTAATTGTGTGTAACGAATTTTGTGCGCATTTATTTTTTGCTTGAACTAAAATTGTGAGTTTACAAACTGTGTTCAGGCACATTCCAACGGAACGAGTGGGTCGCTCTAACATGTGTGTAAGCCAGAATGTTTACATTCAACATAGATTTATGTATCGTGTGAGCGAAGCGTGCACTCGAGCTGGGGCTAATGTTTTGCTTTGTAATCAGACCTCGAGAGCTCGAACAAGAGGGGCAGTGTTGTGTTACCACAAGGGCAAAATTTATTGACCATAGGCCCAGCCAAGGGTAGGGGCAGAGTCGTGGGAAGCCTGCTCGCCAACGGGTTTTGACTTCAAGATTACCTCGCAAAATATGGGCGGGAGAATTCGTGTTCTTCTCACAGCGAATAGGATGCGTGCAACCTCGAGAACAGCCAATGGGACAGAGTAGGCGAGTGTTTGGAAGTGCACGAGAGGTACCATTGGTCATGATTGGAAAGAGGGTAGCCCAAAAGAACACTTTGGCTAGCACAGAAAACAAGAGTCAGTGAGTTTTTGCGAGCCTCTCGATAAGGTGCATCGTGGCTAGGTATTAACTTAAGATGTTATACTCTGGAAAATAAGTGAGAAGCGAAACCTGGTAAGATATATTTTTTTCTTGAATCAACAAATTAAAAGTTTATATTTTTGCTTTTGCAGAGGGAAGAAGATCCCGTACCGAGGAGGTCGTTTAAAAGAAAACTTTTAGTAGCGTCGTCAGGGCGGGTACGACTTGTTCTTTTGTTACGATAGATACCGCTGGAAACGATAGGTTCATATAACGTAAAAGAGAATTGGTGCAGTTGAATTAAATATGGAATATGTGCATATATATGTATGAGAAAATTGTAGAACCAAAGTAATCGTCAAAATTTGGTTGCCCTACAGGAGGGCGGTTTTGTTCCTATTGATTGCAAGTACGACCTCTTCATGAAAACGTCCAAAGACAGTATATGCACTGTGTATGAAACATGGATTGAACTGACGCTGCTCTTGGGCGAAAGAAGTAGTGAGCCGAGGCTAAATAGCCATCTCTTGTGCCGTTGGAATGCGCCAACCCGACAGTTAGGCATTATTTCATTATATGTGTTCGGTGTGTAATTTACTTGAAGAAATTGACCGGTCAATTAGGCAGAGTAGTATTTGTCAATATGTGGTACTTACAGTTCCAGTAATTTACGGTTAATGCTTTGTACCAGGGTGTTCCATTATAAAGGTTTCTTTAGCATTTTAATGGCGTTTAAAAAACCCGTTAACGCTAGCATCACAGATCACCGAGGCAAAATAGCGCACAGAAACGCGCTAATGTAAGTCGAGTCAACCATCATCGGTGAGTAACGCTTTGTTTTTAGTATATGTACTGTAATGTTGATTATTGTCCATGAATTTTTTTGTGTTGTCTATGCATTTCATGGAGGTGAAGCCAACCCCTTAATTCCGAGAGTCTGATCTTCTTACTAATGTAAATTAGTAAGGAGGCGGGACCATTTCTCGTGACATCATAATTTGGCAAGATCAAAAATTGATCACCATTTGTATTTATATTTGTGAGCTAACAGTCGTATTGTTTGTCTATTTTGTTTGTCGTGTATTTCATATGTGCATTGAAATAAAATTTAGTTAGTACCCAAACTTATGAAGTGCTACAACAATCGTAGAGTGTACTATTTCGAAAGCAATAAATTGTCAGTATTACAGAACGAGATGCTAACAAGTGTGTAACGATATACAGCTGAAAATTTTAAAGAGGTCAAAGGGTGATAAAAATTGATCTGAATTAATTTCTCATGTGCTTGAATAATTAAGGTAACGTGATATTGAAAATTCACAGTGAGTGATTTTTCTTGTTAATGAACTGCGTGGGCGCGAGTGATTATTTGTGAAGTCGTAAAGCTCGTATTCAAAGAAGATTGGCATCATGCTTGGAAGAGGACGAAGGAACAACGCCCGTGGAAACGAACCAGCGGTACCCGCACAGCCTGAAGAGGAAGTCAACATGCAAGTGGTAGCCAGTTGTGTGGGAGCCATGGGGGCCAAATTCCGGAGGGGCGATAACGTGGGAGAACATATGGCAAGGTTGAAGTTTCTGACCGGTAACCTGAATAACAGCGAGCAGGTGCGAGCCTTCTTCCTATGCCTAGATCCACGAGAGGCAAAGGAGTGCAATCAAATAATTGGTACACTAACGAATCTACGAGAAGCAGAAACATGGCTGCGTGCATATGCCGATCAAGTAGAACATCCTACTCTAGCGATGTTTGAAATTGTCACCAAGAAGCAGACAAGCCGAGAGGGAGTTTCTGAGTACCTGACGCGCCTGGAAAAGCTGTACAACGAGAATTATCTAGAACATCCGGAACGAGTCAGTATAGATTTGATGTGGCTCGGATTAAGAGCAGACATGACGAGACCCTTCCGAAGTGCATGCGCGACCTACCACCGTCCATGAATTGAGGGACATGGCAGTTGAAGTGGAAAATCGACGGATAGTGCCAGTACCAAGGGAAACGACAGAAAGGAGGGAATCTGAGAGGGAGAGGCCGCAGCGAAGCGACAGGAGGCCGCAGCCTGAGATTGCGCGTGTTGGCCACACAATGCGGCATTCACCACAGCGGCAAAGAGGCCACCACAATGAAACGCCACACTGGAGTGAAAGGGGCAGACAGATACGACACTCTCCTTATCACCGAAGAGGGAATTATGAAGCGGCGCCACACTGGAGTGAAAGAGGCAGACTAAGGAGTCATCAGCACCAAATTTACCACGTAAGAGAACCACAGTCGCATCGGGAAGTGCCACCTGCACCTGAGGTGAACTTAGCGCAGTATAGAACAGTCCCACCACCGTGCTTCAACTGCGGAAAATTTGGGCACCTAAAAGCTAATTGCAGGGCGCAACATTTTCCAGGACCGCCAAAAAACGGAACAGGAGACCGTTAGCTCCGCTAATAAATCCAAGCGTCATACTCCAAGTGAATGGTGTACCTGTGACCGCACTTCTGGACACAGGGGCAAATATATGCCTGGTAAAAGAACGTGTGGTTGCGGGGATTAAAAATGCCAGTGTAAAGGGAACGTCTACTGCATTAAAAACAATTGGAGAGGAACCCGTACCGGTGCTTGGGAAGATTAATGTGCCAATTAAAGTTAACGGTCAGAAAATTGTACAGAGATGCTTTGTTGTGCGGGAAAATGCATTCACAGGAGACCTGCTAATAGGAGTGGAAGTAATGAACAAAGTCAATGCAAAGCTAGACTTCGGAAAACGTAGGGAATCACTGTTTGGCACTTACGTGAACATGTTTTCAGCGCCGGGACCCGCTTATCCGAAAATTCTGTGGGTAACGCGAGAGGAAGCATCGGTCACTCTCGCTGAGGACATTACAGTGAAGCCTCGCGCGCATACTATGGTGAAGTGCCGAACAGATGTCAAGTTTGATGGAAAAGAGGTAATTTTAGAGCCTAGAATTAAGTGGGCGCCTTACGTGGGAGCCACCGCAGCAAAGGTACAAAATGGGTATGTTTTAATGCCTGTACTTAACCCTTTTGACGAAGAAATCGCTCTAACTGAAGGAGCAGTAATTGCAACATGCCACGAAATCTCGAATGAAAATGCAGCTTCAGAAGAAATTAATGATGAAAAAGGCGAAGCAGAAGATCTCCGCAGAGAGAAGCGCTTTCAGCAAATTGATGAGCTTGACCTCAGTCACTTGGATGCTGAAAAACAAGAACAAGTCAGAAAATTGCTGGAGGAATATCACAAGACAATTAGTGCAGACGAGATGGATATTGGCCACGTTAAAGGAGTAAAATACAAAATTTTGTTGAGTGATTACAGGTCCATTCAAACAAAAGGATGGCGTATTCCGTACACCAGTCAAGAAATCATTGATAAAAAGGTCTCGGAGATGATTGAAAGTGGAGTTGTGCAAGAGAGTACAAGTGCTTGGAAAAACCCCCTCGTACTCGTGAAGAAGCCTGGGGGAGGCCACAGAGTTTGCCCTGATTTGCGAGCTGTAAACATGCGGGTAGTGAACGAACATTATCCGATTCCCAATATCGTAGAAACGCTGGAAGAAGTTGCTGGCAAAGAGTACTACTCTATTGTCGATGCAAAATCAGCCTTCCATCAAATTGAGCTCGATGAAGAAAGCAAGCAGTACACGGCGTTTCAAACTCGACAAGGAAACTTCGAATTCTCTAGGCTCCCTATGGGACTCAAGTGTTCAACATCAGTGTACCAGAGAGTAATTTGCCTTGTTCTCAAAAGACAGCTTGGAAAATTCGCTGCCATTTATTTGGACGATGTGTGCATCAGCTCTATGACTTTTGAGAGTCACCTAAAAAATTTAAGGAAGTGTTACACGAATTTCAATGTGCCGGAGTAAAAATAGGCTTAAACAAGTGCAAATTTGCGCAAAAACAAGTGAAGTACCTAGGATGTTACATCAGTCGTGAAGGACTTATCCCAGACCCCAAGAATGTAGATGCGATGCAGAATTACCCAAAGCCCACTACCGCACGTAAAGTCCGCTCATTCGTCGCTGCACTTAACTTCTATCGGCGGTTCATTCCGCATTTCGCCACAACAGCTGCACCCCTTAATGCGCTGACTAAGAAGGGAAAAAAATTCAAGTGGAATGAAGAACACGAGCAAGCCTTCTGTAAACTTAAGCAGCTCAGGATGGAAGCTCCAGTTCTGAAGAAGCCTTCTCTAAATGAGATGTATTATTTGAGCTGTGATGCCTCAAATGAGGGCTCTGACGCGGTTCTGGCACAAAGATGTAATGGCAAAGAACAACCGGTTGGATACTTCAGCAAAAGATTCAATGATGCTGACAAACGTCATTCAATCACTGAACGTGAAGGATTAGCAGTAGTGGCTGCGGTAAATCACTTTTCACCTTATCTGTACGGCAATAAATTTGTGGTGATAACGGATCACACGGCCCTCAAATATTTGTTCAAAGGTAAAAACACCAAGAACAACAGAATTATGAGGTGGGCCCTAACACTCTCTCAATATGATTTTGAGGTAATTTATCGGCCAGGAGCTCAGAACGTTGTGCTAGACGCATTGTCGAGAAACATCGCGGACAGCAACTAAGAAGAAAATCAAGACGACGAAGCCCCTAAAACAGTGTTCGTCACGTCGAGGTTAGATGAAGCCCCCAGTGTACAAGAAGCGGAAAACAGCTTGCAGAAGGAAAATGTGCGAGCAGAACAATTGAGGGATCCGGTGTGGGGGCCTGTGCTCAGCTACCTAGAGAGCGACAAAACGGGAAATGTGCCAAGTCTAGCCATGAGTCCCGAAATTTTTGCCCATGATGGAATACTGTATTACAGAAAAACGCAACGAAAGCCTAATAGAACGAGGCACTTGATCGTTGTGCCAGACGCTCTGAGAGAAGCAGCGATAACATTGGCACATGACAGCACAATCGGTGCCCACCAAGGTCGTGCTAAAACGTGGAAAAAGCTCATGGAATTCGGGTACTGGATTAACATGGCGCGCGACGTTTACAAATACATCGATTCGTGCATGCAGTGTCAGAAGCGGAAGATCAATAATCGCATTTGTGTTGGCATGGGTTCATTCCCAGAAATTGATAAGCCACTGGACAGAGTAGGAGTTGATTTAATTGAAATGCCAGTTTCGAATGAAGGCCACTGTCAGGGCCAAGTGACGGAAGTATTCCGTACAGCTCTAATAGTGGGGACGTCAGGTCAAAACGCTCTACTTTCCCCAACCGCCTCGGGAATTGAAACACGGAACAACCAATAGATTTATTGATTGCATAAATAAAGGAAAAATATATATATCTTAACTTAAAGTTAGGACAGTGGAATGCAGGTCGAGAACCCGTGATGGTGGGCGAGCACAACAGTGGTCATCGAACACACGCCAGGATGGGGCACCAGGGACCCGTGCAAGATAAGGCACCAAGGACCGGTGCAGGATAAGGCACCAAGGACCGGTGCAGGATAAGGCACCAAGGACCGGTGCAGGATAAGGCACCAAGGACCGGTGCAGGACAAGGCCCCAAGGACCGGTGCAGGATAAGGCACCAAGGACCGGTGCAGGATAAGGCACCAAGGACCGGTGCAGGATAAGGCACCACGGAGGAGGCACGCAGGTGCGCTAGGCTACAAGCCCACGAGTGAACTAGTTGGTAGACTAGTCGGATGAACATGAACAGACAAGAGCGTGGCTTCCTTTGGCACAGGGCAAGTCCAGCCTGCGAACAAACATACCACCATTAACACTGTTCGCGGCTTGCTAGGGTCAAACCTTGAATTAACGGCGAGAGAAAATCTCACTAGCAGGTCTAGCGGGAAATAAGGTAACTAGTATTTCAATTTCAGTAAATCTACAAAAAGCAAGACAATGCAGAAATACTTGTTAGATTTGTCTCTAACTAACAGCCAGTCTAAGCCTATCGATTCACAAAAGGCGTTCCAAAGAGAGGAAGGAAAGGGCACCACTTAGCACGGGGCTTCGGGTACGCAAAATCCACACAGGAAGAGCACAGACACAGTAAACGGAGAAAGAAGGTTATGAAATACGATAACGTTGGGGTAGAAAGTAGTAAGTGCTGAAAACGGAACAATTAACCGGAAAAGAGTACTTGACATTACAACACTTAATTTCAATACAAAGAACGCCTACCTAACTTCAGCTAGGGCCCTAACAGCACAAAAAACAGAAGTAAACTTACTCGTCAGAAATGGTGACACTATCTACTGTTTTAGAAAATTACGTTCACCAGGGTTCTATACGGTTCAAGTTCAAGTCTAGAATGGAAAAGAAACACAATTAGCGACAGGGCTCAACTCTGAGCTACAATAAACAGTTAATAATCACACATTAGAAGGAGACTACAGTAGGCTCGTATGATCACAAAAAGGTACCAATCAGTGAAGCATCGCAGGCTATATAAAGGACTAATCTATGTCTTCCGATGTCACTGGGAAGAAGAGCGGAAGGCCGGCAGGGTCGCCCCTACAGCCACAAATACATCTTAACTGTGGTCGACCATTTCAGTAGACATGTTGCCGCATTTCCGCTCAGAAGCAAAACCACAGAGGAAGTGACTCGAGCGTTAACTAAATTTGTAACAACGTACGGCCCTGCAAAAACGCTCGTCTCTGACAGAGGCGCGGAATTCACGTCTAGCTTGTTCAGAAGTGTATGCGAAAAATTGAAGATAAAATACACCAACACGTCAGCCTATCATCCACAATCGAATGGAATGACGGAAAGGCAAAATCAAAACATCAAAACTGTGTTGTCCCACTTAGCAGCAGATGATCAATCCTCGTGGCACCTTTCTGTTCCTTGGACGTGCCTGGCACTAAACACCAGCTACCAGAGCGTCATTGAAGAAATTCCATTCTATTTGTTCTTTGGTAGAGATGCTGACATTCCAATCATTGAATGGCTAAAAACCCCGCGAATAGATTACTCTCCGGGGGAAAACTACGCGGCAGAAGTAACTGCACGACTTCACAATGCCTTCCTTCAAGGTTGTTAAAACAAAATCAAAAGCGTCAAAAAAGCGTCACACGACAAGTCGGTGCAATTAAAAGAGCGAGGAGTCAAGAACAACAAAGTCCATGTGGGCGACATTGTTCTGCTCCATAATCCGACCGGAAGGCCTGAAGCTGACGGCGCATGGCCGACGGATTGGATTGGCCCTTATCGAACAATTGAAAAAAGCGAGTTCAATGCAACAATTAAAGCACTTTATAATGAACGTGTATAGAGAGTGCATCTAGATAGGCTGAAGGTGGCGTTTCTCAGCGGGGAGGCTTACCCCTGCCATGAGGATGACGCGGCTGTGCCAGTAGGTGCTGGCAACACAGGCGATAGCGGAGATCAAGACATGAGGACAAGAGGCGCGAGCAACGCAGGTCAAGCTGCGTCCAGGACACAGCGGAGCTACAATCTGCGTTCTCGCTGTAGGTGAATCGCCACTTAGAAACGAACTGCAGTGGACTGAGTGTCATGAGTCGCCTCAACTTTGTGGGATGTATTCTTGTGTGTTGAATTTTAGGAGAGCTCTTCAGTAAGAGTGAGTTTTCTTTAGCGTTGTATTGCTTCAATCTAAATGTGTTCCTAAGTAGGATTATGTTATTCTAGATGTGAATTAAAGTTAATTTCAATCACTAGAGTGAGATGCTTCCTCCAGTAGGAATATGTTCTAGTTTGTGTAACTCCAACTTCTTTTGCTCACAAGAAATCTCGTCCAGAACGAGACTCTTGTTCGAGTGATCTAACCTCATACTATGCTTAATTCTCATTTTTCTTTCTTGCTAAGTATAGGAAAATTGAGCGTTTCATTAGGTTAACTTCGTGTGTTTCTCAAGAGGAGTACTTTGTTTCCTCTGTAGTATGCTTATATTTCCTCGCCAGCATCTCGTAAAGCGTACGCGCTTGATACGAAATAATTCTAGCGAATGAATTAAGTTTCATCGGAAGTTCTTAGGCTGATGTAATCTCAGGCTTGCTAATTTTATCAATACCTTTAGACCGTTCATTTTTCGTAACGGGGAAAATATGTTTAGCGTTAGATTAAAAGTAGCGTGTTCTTTCGTGCTGTAGTGTTGAATTTTTCTGACTTTGTGTCTTCATCTTGCTCCGAAAGAGAATCGTAAAACACGGTATTCTGGAAGGAACAAATTTTATCTTATTCTGTAGAGAGTAGTACGTTTCATTTTTCAGACTTAAGGAATTAATTTCTCGGTAAACTAATGTAAGAAGTACTTCAGCACGAAAAATTAGGCCAGAAAATTGAATAACAAGTAATACGTCTTGTATGAGAAACAAACGAAAGCACGGGCAATTAAGGAAGAATCACGTGGAACACAAGTAATTATTTACAAGAACGAAGAACAGAGAGCAACGACACGACATAGGGGATTCATCGCACTTGTATTGGAAGTATTTGACTATAGAACAAATTCAAGCGTGGCATTGAGAAACGACGAATACGAATGTATAGCTGGAAATTTTGCATACTGCTTGAGAAGAATGCGGATGGCATCAGTAATTGCCTAAGAGTCGCTCGCGGTTGAGCTGTGGCTGAACACATCGTCCAGACCTATCGGTCGCTTACAAGCTCGGACCGGAAGGGCTGCTCAAGTAATTGGCACTCAATACTTCAAAGTGGAAAGCAGCACGGAGCGACGAAGCATCTCCATGAGGATGGAGGAAGAAAGAAAAATAATGCAGATAACATTTTAGGGAGCCTTTGTGTACTAGCGTTCAAAAATGCTTTTATATAATGAGCACTCATATGAAACAGTAACAATGCTTTTGTATTATTTAGTATTGAAATTAACTTGAGTTATTTGGAAGTTGCATTGTGACCTGAATGCTTACCAAAGCATTCCTGTAACTCGAATGCAAGTTTCCTGTGAATCTTTTTTTTACTAGGCAAATTATCACTTTGGAAAATCGAAGCCGCATTTTTAGGCATCTTTATTTAAACGTGAATAGAAAACTCAAAGAGATTACGTCGGATAGATTTCGAATGAGACGTACGCTCTTCGAAGAACATTAACCCACGAAGTTCCCGCACAGATAAGAGTATTGACTCGGAAAATGGATGGAACATCATCGCGTGTCTACAAGAAAATTCTACGTTAACATCAAGGAATACGGAGACGCAATTCTACAGGATACCACCGTGCATTACTCAAGAGTACACCTCGGATTCTTCAGAATTACCTCGTAGGATTCAGGACCTTATCGCAAATGGAACCTGTATTGAATGAAATTTATCTACGCTTCAACTCGTATTTATCAACGGATCAACATGTCTTCATGGCTTGCCGACTCGCCTGATCAACGGGTCAGCGTTCATGAGTAAACTGCTGATTAAAAATTGAGTTTGAATAAACGTCATAAAATGTAAGTGAAACATTGCATTTGACATGGTTCAGTAGTAATTTGAATAGTCAGAATGATCCATCTTACAGAACGGAATCGTGCAGTTAATGTGGTGCATAGAAATTGTATATGAGTCTGGATATTGGACTCGCAATACTGCCTCCTGAAAATGAGTTACCTAACATCAACGCGTGTGTGATGCTATTAAAATGCCAAAAGAATAGCATGAAGGAAAGCAAATTCCGTCAGCGATACCATAGGAGTTAGCATCGAATAATGAATTGCAGCGTCAAGAAGTTGTGCAACAGAACATGCAAGCGTGAATTGAAATCTACGAGATATAAAATCATCAACACTGCAGGAGGTTCGAGAGTATAGGAAATGTGCACGTAAATTTTGATGAATGTGATTAGGGAGGAGTACTCAAAGATCAATAACGCAAATCACTTCGGCGGAACACAGATACATCGGTTAAATGAAAACAATACAATATATAACAATGTTGCTGATAGTAATGAATAGGATTCTTAATTTTAATGTAAGCTATTTCCTGCGGACTTAATTTTAGGATGAAATGTGCTTAAGTAGAAGTTACCATGTGTGTCTTATGTTGCCTTCGAATACGGCTGTAATTATTACTCAATAAATAGCTGAAAACTAATTTAAAAAAATTGTCAGGCCAATTTTTTAACTATAGGAGGGCGGTCTGTCAAGAATCTGTTATGAATAATCAATTTTTGCGAATTGAAAGTGAAAATTTAGGAAAAATTTATTCATGCGTAATAAATCTTTTAATTGTGTGTAACAAATTTTGTGCGCTTTATTTTTTGCTTGAACTAAAACTGTGAGTTTATAAACTGTGTTCAGGCGCATTCCAACGGAACGAGAGGGTCGCTCTAACATGTGTGTAAGCCAGAATGTTTACATTGAACATAGATTTATGTATCGTGTGAGCGAAGCGTGCACTTGAACTGGGGCTAATGTTTTGCTTTGTAATCAGACCTCGGGAGCTCGAACAAGAGGGGCAGTGTTGTGTTACCACAAGGGCAAAATTTATTGACCATAGGCCCAGCCATGGGTAGGGGCAGAGTCGTGGGAATCCTGCTCGCCAACGGGTTTTGACTTCAAGATTACCTCGCAAAATATGGGCGGGAGAATTCGTGTTCTTCTCACAGCGAATAGGATGCGTGCAACCTCGAGAACAGCCAATGGGACAGGTAGGCGAGTGTTTGGAAGTGCACGAGAGGTACTATTGGTCATGATTGGAAAGAGGGTAGCCCAAAAGAACACTTTGGCTAGCACGGAACACAAGAGTCAGTGAGTTTTGCGAGCCTCTCGATAAGGTGCGTCGTGGCTAGGTATTAACTTAAGATGTAAGGCTCTGAAAAATAAGTGAGAAGCGAAACCTGTTAAGATATATTTTTTCTTGAATCAACAAATTAAAAGTTTACATTTTTGCTTTTGCAGAGGGAAGAAGATCCCGTACCGAGGAGGTCGTTTAAAAGAAAATTTTTAGTAGCGTCGTCATGGCGGGTAAGACTCGTTCTTTTGTTACGATAGATACCGCTGGAAACGATAGGTTCATATAACGTAAAAGAGAATTGGTGCAGTTGAATTGAATATGGAATATGTGCATATATATGTATGAGAAAATTGTAGAACCAAAGTAATCGTCAAAATTTGGTTGCCCTACAGGAGGGCGGTTTTGTTCCTATTGATTGCAAGTACGACCTCTTCATGAAAACGTCCAAAGACAGTATATGCACTGTGTATGAAACATGGATTGAACTGAAGCTGCTCTTGGGCGAAAAAAGTAGTGAGCCGAGGCTAAATAGCCATCCCTTGTGCCGTTGGAATGCTCCAACCCGACAGTTAGGCATTATTTCATTATATGTGTTCGGTGTGTAATTTACTTGAAGAAATTGACCGGTCAATTAGGCAGAGTAGTATTTGACAATATGTGGTACTTACAGTTCCAGTAATTTACGGTTAATGCTTTGTACCAGGGTGTTCCATTATAAAGGTTTCTTTAGCATATTAATGGCGTTTAAAAAACCCGTTAACGCTAGCATCACAGATCACCGAGGCAAAATAGCGCACAGAAACGCGCTAATGTAAGTCGGGTCAACCATCATCGGTGAGTAACGCTTTGTTTTTAGTATATGTACTGTAATGTTGATTATTGTCCATGAATTTTTTTGTGTTGTCTATGCATTTCATGGAGGTGAAGCCAACCCCTCAATTCCGAGAGTCTGATCTTCTTACTAATGTAAATTAGTAAGGAGGCGGGACCATTTCTCGTGACATTTCATCTTTGTGTGATTTACACAAAAACATTAAGATTAATACTTTATAATTAGAAAATTATTAGTAATAATTTAAAGTAAGATAGTTTATGCCAATAAATGTGTTGTTAATATGTTAATGAGAAATTTAATGAAATGAGACATTTCTGTAGCGACTGCTACAAATCATGTATTTTTCTTCTATGTTAAGATGTTTGAAAAATACATTCACGAACAATCTTATAGTTGAATACATCTGAGCGTGTCAGTTGATTGCTGTACCGCAAATTGGTGAGGAATTTAAATACGAGGAAAATTCCAAGGAACCTAATCATATTTACTTGGAATACGTTTCGGAGTCCAGCTCAATCATCAGTTCGTAGAAGTAAAATTTATTATGACCACAATAAAAGAAAAATTTAAACGTTGGATTCAGTCGTTAAAGGAAATCACGAAAACCAAAAAAAAATCAAAACATGTCCCAGAGAAAATTAAATCGACTAGATCTACTTTCAATTTGCAATGGGTAGGAACTGTCAGAATTGTTGAGGGCCGGTTTTCGTTTAAAATATGTAGCGACTCTAAAATTCTGAAGTCTCATGCAGTTGAAGCCGAATCTAAGATTTTGAAGTCCTCAGAGGGCATCGGTACGTCGCATTTTACTGCGTGATTACGTACGAATTGTGCGAATTGGTTCCCCGCGCGGAAGCTTCGACCCCGATGTTCGGCCATTCTGATATAAAAATTTCGTGACGTCATGCCGACGTACGATGATGTGCACTGCACACAACTGTAAAACTGTAAGAATAAATCAGAAAGGCTCGGTTCTCTATGGAAAGCATATCTTTGTACCGGAATTGTATAATTTTAAGGTTGCTTCTTTTTTCCGGTACAAGGATGCGCTTCCGATGGAGATGCGAACCTCTCTGATTTATTCCTAACAATTGTACAGTCCCCAATTGGCACATCCCTCACACTTCGCAGTACGTAATCACGCAGTAAAATGCAGCGTACCGATATCCTCTCCGGACTTCAAATTAATAATAATGAAGGCATCTACGGATGCTTTATTTCCAATTTCAAGCCTGATACATATCACCTTATACATTGGATTTTTAAATGCCTTATAACTAACGCCAGGACGCCATTACGCTTTCCCCCGGTCAAGACCGGTACCCATTTCAGACACCTGGGTAGAGTGGGGTATTGTGCTTGGAATTTTTCCCCTATACCCAACAGAGAAAATCGCCACCCGCGCCGGGACTCGAACCAGGGTCTGCCTGGACGGAGGCAAGTTCGCTAGTCTCACGGCACGACGAGCACGATTCAAAATCTTAGATTTGGCTTCAACTGCATGTGATCTCAGAATTTTGGAGTCGCTACATACCTTTAAACGAAAACCCGCCCTCAACAATTCTGATCAATCCTACCCATTGTAAATTGTAACTAGATAGTAATCATGTCGATTTTAGTTTTTCTGGGACATGTTTTTATTTTATTTTTATTTTCTTTATTTCCTTTAATGACTGTATCCAACATTTTGTTTTTTCTTTTATTGCAAACATAATGATTTGTACATTACACGAAAATGACCACCATTTTTTAGAGAAATTATTTTTTTGGTCTACTTTTGGACCCAGTTGTTACTATAGCTAGTCTACATTACGTTGCAATACGATTAGAAGCACATATCTATTGAATGGATTTTATTTTGTGTTTTTTTGTCAACTATAAAGTTAACATAGCATGAGCAGTTTTATTATTCATAATCGGAAACTTTAATGTCAATATTGTTATATTATTAGATATATTAGCAAATAATTTTATTATAACGCCTATGTAGGGCTTATAATGGTTTTATTTTATTACTAGTGTGCACGGCCCGCCAAAAATGGGATTCAATACCTTTCATGAACGAATTTTCACGATGTAGAGGACAGACAAATACAGTATATCCATCCTGATAGCCCCCGTGAGGAAAAATATTCTTGTACTTGTGCACTGGTGAAACTCGTATTACAGATACGGTCATTATAACTATCCTTATGAGCGTGACAGAGAAAGGGAAGAAACCGACACTAGACAAATAAACCAAGGGCAAGGGCATTATTAGAAAGCAGCAGGACCCATGGAAATGTCAAGGACAATATCATCGTTAAGCTAGATGGACCCGTGTAAAAATTCCGTCAACATTATCTAACCTATGCTTTCCTAATTCTAAATCGTGACTCGCTCCGCCGCAAAGCACGTTCAAGACACTAAGGCCTAGCGATCGTCATTACATGGCAGCACCTGCGGTTCTTGTAGGCCCTACACCACTAATGCCGGGGCCACACTACAATTTTTCGTTCGTCAAATGAATGACGGACACTCATGTCAAACGGCCGTTAAGCAAGTCAAGCCACATTACGACTGTGTGTGGCTCTGACTAAGCTCTGTGATGAGCGTCCGACGTTCATCGAATGTAAACAAACCGAAGTACGTACGCAATATGGATGAGCAGGACGTGCGAATGTGTGTGAGCTCTAGAAATTTGCTGTCGAAGGAACTTTTGTGACCGCAACTTTTTATGAAAGTACAAAAAAAGCGAAACCCAAAAGCAGATGTTGGGTAAAACCATGGCAAAATAGAGCTAACAACCCGAATCGATTGAGAGAAGATCTGCTTGCTGATGTAAACGATTGCAGTTAAAGTGAGATTGTTCCTACGGAGAAAATGATTATTTTTGAACGTTTCTTTTATACGGATCATAAATGATTTTACTTAATTGAGTTTAAAATTTAGAATTTACCGCTGAAAATAGCTTGGTAATATGGCTGAGTTAAGCAATGCTCTTTAATACAAGAATGAAACGGGGATCCAAGAATGTTAGCAGTTTGATGACTTTTGCAGGTGTCCTCAGCAACCCTCAGATAGAGCGAATGGGGAGGAATTGAAGTCATTAAACTGTCAAGGTTTCTCCATTTATGTTTTGCATGTTTGTCTATTGTTATCTGTTAAAATTGTGCAAGTTTTCCTTGTTGAAAATGAGCTTAGGGCATGAAACGTTAAAAAAATTGATTCAAGATAAGTCTTCTCCATCGCCTTCGTTGAGAATAATATAATGCTTTCTCCGATGTATAATTTTGGTGTTCGTCATTTATACGTGTTAATACACAAGAATTATGCAAAAGTTTTCTTATTCTTTGCGGAAGGTATAAGACACTGGGCAAAGTTGGCTCGGTAATCTGTAAGCAAGACAGCAAGTTCCAGAAATGCTTCCCTGCTTTTGATCGACTCGGAATTACCCTCTGATACCTCGCTACAATTGATCGAGTATCATGACGCAGGAGTGTTCAATAACTCATCCTTTAGGAAATCATTCGATTATAACTGCTTGAACATGCCCCATACTCGTGAACTTCTTGTGACCAACTTCCTTTCTTTACATGTCATAGCGGCAGATGATGCGTTCTCATTGCCAACTCGTTTCATGAAGGATTATCCTTGTACTAACCTTTCTCACGACCAAAGAGTTTTCAGCTGGTCTTTCTATAGCACGAAAAACAGAGACAAACGCATTCGGCTTACTGTCAAGTACGATCAGAGTTTTCCGTACTGATACAAACATCACAGTCAAGAGAATCCAGTCTACCACTCTAGCAACTTGCGCTCTTTATTATTACCTAAATGATCATAAAGACTTCCGTTATATCAACCCGCTTGCTCTTGAAAAAAGCACATTATCACTGGATCGTGCACAACCCGCAGTTGGTGGGAAAACACTGGACATCATTCGGTTCGTTGTGTTGAGGCGGTCAATCGCCTGTCAGCTACAGCCATCAGAGACCAGCTGAAGAACTACTTCACAAGCGGAGGAGCTGTAAGCTTGCTGGATAAAGTGTTGGGACTCCATGCACTAACACTACTGTGGAAATGCATCCTAAATGTGTTAGAAATATCTGAGAAATAATAGTTCCTCATTATTTTCTGGTATAACTTGTTGGAATGAATGTATTAGGTCAATCAACAAAATGAATCGTTTCAATAACATCATGTATTTTATTCCAGCTTTTCATCGTTAAATAAAACATTGACAAATCATTATTTGACTTAAGAAGGCTAACTAAAGATCTACATCAACAGGATTTAGGAAATGTATTACTGCAAACTAGATTACGTGTTAAGGTTAGGAACATCCATAATCTGAATTCACAATCACGCATTGTCGCAAAATCCATGCGCAGAGTTTCGACAAGTATAAAAATCCGATTTTTAATAACAACAACGCAAACCAATGTTACCAAATAAACAGTTTTATCCACACTCATATCTAGTTTATAAATCTGCCACTAACTGAAATAGTTTCATCCATTTACTCGTATGCCCTACCATCATGCAGATATGGTGCATAGCTATAGTTCGCATCCTCACAAGTTAAATTGAATAGTTTCTTTGTTCACCTTAGATTAAATTATTTTACAACTCAACAGCGTATTGAAAAATTTATGCATATGTGTTCTTACAGATGATTACGTGCGCATGGTAACGGCGGATAATAGATTAGATTAGTCTTTAGTTTTAGCCTCCCTACCCAGCAACAAATGCTATCCAAAGAGAGGAAGGAGGAACGTACCATTTAGTATGGAGTTAAGGAAACGCGGAATCTACGCAGAAAAGCATAGAAACAGTAAGTTGTGAAAGAAGGTCATGAAAAAAGATCAAAGTTGAAGAAGAAAGTAGTAGGTGTTGAAGAAAAGGACAGCAGTGAACCGAAAAAAGGTGGTCATTAACATACCAAAAAAAAATTTTATTTCAACAAAAAAGAAGGCCTACCTAACTCTCAGCTCGGGCCCTCACATTGTCCCCCTGGGAGCGCTAGTTCCCATAGATACAATAATTGTATCCCCCTGAGGAAAATAATTACAAGTTACTATTATAATTATTTAGGTTAGTTTAGATCATCATAGTCACGACAACGACGTGATCAAGAGAGGAATAGTGAAGGGACCATCGAGTACGGACACGTACACTGGAAATCTAAGCACATTGTGTGTCTCACACAGGCCATCCTTGTGTGGCAAAACGAGTGTCTTGCCACACAGGATACAATGCGCATTTAAACAGGAAGTTGGGAAGAAAATTCAAACAAAATAAACATGCAAGAAGGTAGTAGTAGGTGCTGAAGAAAAAGATGGCAATGAGCCGAAAAAACATGATCACTAAAACAAAACCAGAAACACTATTTTAACAAGCTCGTGCCCTACCATTCTTCTCCTGGAAGTGTTACTTCCCTTAGATACAATAGTTTTTTCTCGTGATAGAGAAACAGAAAATCGGGAGATTTATGAAGTCGGATGAAGGTTAAGGGTGAAGTATTTGGAGTGAAAAAATAAGTCAAAGAGGAGCAAAAATAATAGGATGGTCCGTAACATATTATAGAATAGCATTGTACTGACCCTAGATATGCTATTTTACCACATAAGGTATAACTTAATTGATCCTATCATACATTGAGATAAAAGAAAGGAACAATTTCACAGTCAGGCAGGGAAGCAATTTATAGATAAGTTCATGGTTATTATTAAAGAGGCCAGTAAATGACATCTAACACTTGTCAATTCTTAGAACAGAGTTTAGCAAGTTTCGACATGAACTTCATTTGTTCTTCACCCGCAAGGCCATTCAGTTTATCAAGCACAAGTTCACAGCAAGTTTGGTAATGTAATTATCATTTCCAGCACTCCTTTTTCATGCTAATGAGCTCTCAACATGGAAAAAAATTTCATGAAATAACTCTAGCGTACTATATTAAAATGCTCTTATCTTTCTTACTCCTTTTACACTTACAAAATCCCCCACTGCCCATGACATCAGTACATGTATCTGCTACCGGGAAAGGCTTGGTGCAGGCGAAACAATTTTGAGGCTTGGATCCACTACTTACATGAACGATATCGTTATCAATTTCGGCTGAAGTGCCCATTAACTGAGTTTCTACAGTATTTTTAAGTTCTTCCTGAAACCAATCTGTCGACCAACACAAAAATACTCTGTATAGGGTTCTTTGATTATTTGCGTTTCACTTGAAATGTGGGTAACAAAATCATCACTTGAATTAATATTCATGCTGCTCATGCTACAGTCTGGGGGCCCATAATCCGAAAAAAAGACCATAAGGTTAGTGCGCATCCAAGCCTTGCTCTCCACAGCTCCAGACCCTGATATTTTCATCCTTTCAGAAGCGAGGAGCCGCAAGAAATAGAAGCATGGGAGGGATGTCCTCTTCTTTAGGAGATCTGAAAAAAATAATATCAATTAGAATTATTATTACACCATTGATATAATAGTCCCCTATATAGTTACTAGTAATATTAATTCTTGCAATAGCGTTTGTGACAGACTTGATTATTCAAGTGCATAGAACATATTTGTTTGCTCCAGTACATGAGCTTTATTGAAAATAAACATGTTTTGTTAGGGAATAGCACAAGAAGTATAGATATGTGTAGTGAAATATCTGAAAATTGTATGTTGAAAGAAATATCATTAGGTATTGCTAAAATAATGTTCAGAGTACGCAGTCGCACAATCTGGTACTGACTTTCATCCAACACTGAAAATTATTAGTTAATGAAGGAAAAGTTTTCCATGAGTTTCATTGAGAACTCAAATGAGGAACAATAAAAACCTCCACTTTATGTTACATGAGGGTCACACACGACTACAAAGATTCATCTATGTCATTATTATTATTATATAAGAAAGTTTTAGCCTCCCTTAATTGCACGACAAAGATGTTCTAAGAGAGGAAGGAGGAAGGCACCATTTAGTATGGAGTAGAGGGAACGCAGAATCTATGCACAAGGTACACAGAAACAGGAAGCTAAGAAAGAAGTTCATGAAACAAGAAAGAGTTGAAGAAGAAAGTAGTAGGTGCTGAAAAACAGGACAGCAGTGAATCGAAAAAAGATGGTCCGTAACAAAACAAAAACCTATTCTATTTCAACAAAAGGAAGCCTACTTAACCTTTAGCTCAGGCCCTCACATAGTCCCCCTGGGAGCTTCATCTATGTCATACTGATAGTTTTCATAAAGCCTCAACTGTATGATCGAAATTAGAAATTGCCCTCCTAGCAAAATGTTCACATTGTTCAGAAAAAAATACTATCAAGCTATGTTTACTTCGCTTCTAAAACTGTCAGTAACAAGTGCACATTATTCCACAACCTTCTCGCCTAAATTCAGAATAATTTGCAGAGAATCTCATATATTTCAAGAATTCTAACTTTTCTGCCAAATACTTTAAAACAAATGTATCAAACTTAATGCCCAAATTCCACTGACATTCAGAATGGCAATAAGACATCTGTACTAATTTTCACATTTGCAAAAAGGTACAAATTTAAGAGTACAACAACATCGAGCAGACTAATTTCATCATAGATGATCAGTGTCACGAGAAATGTTACCCTTCACCTCCTTGTTAACAATTCATTAACAAGAAGATCAGGTTCTCGGAATAGAGGAATGGCACACCTCCAGGCTATATACACAACACAAATTAAATGAATTATCATCGGCAATTACAGCACATATACTAAAAATAAAGGTACTCACCGGGGATCGCTGACCCACTTACGCAGCGCATTTTCTGGGCGCCCTCCGTTGCATTACGATGGATTGCTTCTAATATTGTGGGGCATGATACACAGGGTGAACTATGCTTAACATTTATAATTCCCAGCTAGACGTGATACAAACATCAATGAGCGCACACACAATGATTGGTGTTAGGAACAATGCTAATTAAGTAATGAAAGCAGATAGCATACGTCAAATGACCTACTGCACATAATTACACAGAAATTTGGCTGACAATCCATGAACATGTCATTAGAACCCAGTTCAATTTTACAACCTGCCTCAAAGCCTACCCTACTGAATTACACACAATTGATATCCCAGTAAATCTGGCCGGCCAGCCCTTCCCTCACTTTCCCACACATGAATATGACAGAATTCCCCTCAATTATTGTGGCGTTCAGCAGTACAGATGTGGTCATAACGTTCGTTCACACGTTCCTTCTCAAAGGCACGAATCCAGTTCAGTCTCCACAAGTGATTCTCAGTTCAAAAAATTTATGACGACCACCTTCCAAATCTCCACTTCTGACTTCTAGCGCGTAACCTCCAATCACGTTAGACATCTGCGACGACCGCCCTGCCTGCAAATAATTTACCAGCTCGTTACTTCTTTTAATTGCCGAAAAATTGTGCTCAAAAATTATTTTAAATTTTTACGTTAATGTGACATTATTTTTCATGACTTTTATTTCAAAACTTCTTTTCAAAAGGAACTGTATATCTTATGATCCGAAATACTCCTTACCCGCCCAACTGTCGTTCAAATTATTCCTTCATATACTGCACAGTTTGGTTACGATGTTTTCATTTCTGGAAAATAGACGTGACATTTTTTTTAATTTCATTTTAATTTACGGGCTCAAAACAACTTATTCAACTTCCTCTATACGTTCAATATATTCAATATTTTCACTTATATTTTTCAGAATGCTTTTCCAGTATGACAGTTACACGTACTTCTTTCTATGATGATGAACCGCGTTAGACTGCTCGCATCTAATCAGCTCTGTCCCTTCGTTCAAAAGCTGTACTCCCCCTTTTCTTTTGTGAGACCAATCATGTTCTCACGGGCTTCTTGAGCGTCCTCCTAGGCTTCCCTCTAACGTTCCCATTGGTTTTCCCTGAGGCTGTCCTTTTCTTATTTGCTGTTGAAATGTTTTGCCAAGCGCGCCGTAATCTCCGCCTTCTTCTGAGGTTGTTTGCTTTTCGATAATATCGCTCGCTCTCTCACGGACCTCCTAAGCCTACCATGGTGTGTCATAAATCTGTCACCCTCTTCTGTCCAGCGTCCTCTGCCCCAACGCTTACAAGTGCTTTCAATAAATCTCTCTCCATGTGGTTCAGCCGAACCCTCTCAAGTTTCGCTGGCCTCTTCTCCTCATGTTATTTTAAGATCGCCCTGTCTAAAAACACTTTTGTGGAAAGGTTTCTCTGCCCTGTAAGAGATCTTGTAACCAAGTTCCCTCAGAAATTCTTTCGTGGTAAAATAAATGCAAAACTGCCCGATGCTCTTCAGATTGGCCTTACCAAAACATTCTTTCAACGAACGTGTGGGCTCGATCACTCTCTGTACTGCTGAATGCGCACCCTACAATGTTTTAACAACACATAAAGCAAAGCCCACTGATGTATTTTTTCTTTTTAAAGTACAAAATTTGTTACACGTAAATTTGTTACACATGATCAAAAACTCGAATTTATCACACCTGGTTAAGATTTTCCCTAAATTCTCATTTCTAATTCGAAAATTGATTATTCTTAACAGATTCTCGACAGACGGCCCTCCTAGAGTTAAAAAATTGGCCTGACAATTTTTTTTTTTGAATTAGCCTTCAGCTATTTATTGAATAATAAGTACTACAGTATGCAGCCAATATAAGACACACATGGTAAATTCTACTTAAGCACATTATCATCTAAACTTTGTTCCGCAGAAACAGGGTACCTTACAATTAACACTACAATCATTACTAACAGCCACAGCGTGATATATTGTGTCGTGTTCTTCTAACCGATGTATCTGTTTTTTCCCGCCGAAGTAAAGTGCGTACTAAATACTTGAGTACTTAACCCTAATAACATTCACAAAGTTTCACGGGCATCTTTCCCACTCCTCAGACATCCTAAAGTATCGATGATTTTATGTCTCGTAGTTTCAATTTACGCTTGCGTTTTCTGTTCTCCAAATCCTTGCCGCTGCAGTTGACTATTCGATGTCGATTCCTTTGGTATCGTTGACGAATTTGCTCTCTTTCCATGCTTCTCTTCTGCCGTTTCAATAGCTTCACACACGCGTTGAAGGTGGGTACTTAATTTCATGAGGAAGTCTTGCGAGCCCCATATCCAGACTCGTATGAAATTTCTATACACCACACTAACTTCACGATTCCATTCTGTAAGATGTATCATTATCACGATTCAAATTACCACCAAATCATGTTAAGTGCAATGTTTCACATATATTTTATGAGGTTTATTCAACTCAGTTTTTAATCGCCAGATTACTCATGAACGTCGATTCGTTGATCAGACAAATCGATACGTCAGTAAGTTATATTGATCTGGCGGAAAATACGAGTCAAATCGTCGATAATTTCCTTCACTGCAGTTTCCCTTCGCGATAGGGTTCTGCATCCTACGAAGTAATCCTGAAGAGTCCGAGGTATATCCGGCGGTGGTATCCTGTATGCGCGGTGGAATCCAGTGGAACTCCCCTCAGTATTCCTCGATTTCGACGTGGAATCTCAGGCAGACACCAGCTCATATTTTATTTTCTCCTAGTAACCACTCTTATTAGTGCGAGAATTCCATGGGTTCATATTCTTTGAAGACCGTACGTATCATTCAAAGGCTATCCGACGTAATCTCTATTAATTTTTATTTCACGTATAAATAGAGATGCCTAAAATGCGGCTTCAATATTCCAATGTGATAATTTGCCTAGTCAAAATTCACAGGAACTTGCATTCGAATTTCAGGAATGCCTCACCCGGCATAAATGTCACGAAGCAAATTCCGAAATACTCAAGTAAATATCAACACTCAAGCACATAAAAGCATTGTTATTGTTTCATTTGAGTGCCCACTGTATAAAAGCATTTTTAAACGCTAGTACATCTCGGCACCCAATAATATCTCATGCTTTAATTTCGTTTTTTCTTCCTTCCTCATCCTGGTACTGCGGTGCTCTGTGGTGCTTTCCACTTCGAAGTGTCGAGTGCTGCTAATTAACATAATTAGTCGAGAAGTCCTTCCTGGCTCGGCCGTTCACTAACGATGTCCTCCTTACAGCCTGACCACTGGCGAGTTAAGCTATTACTGATGTCCTCCGCATTCTTCGAACATGGTGCGCGACCTCTGGCTGTAGCTCCACCGCAAGCGGCTCTGAGCTAATTACTTGTGCCTTCGGCATTCTTCAGAACAGGGTGCAAAATTTCCAGCCGTGCATACATCTTTCGTCGTTTCCCACGGCAACGCTTGAATTTGGGCAATCCTTTTAAACATCTCCAATACAGGTGCAATGTGTCCCCTATGTTGTGTTGTTGCTCTATCTTCTTCGTTCTTGTAAATAATTGCTAGTGTTCCACTTGAATTTCCTTGGTTTTGCTGCTTATATGAGCCGCATTCGTGTTATGCAATGTTCTGGCCTGGTTTCTGCTGAAGTACATACTACGCTAATCTACCAAGAAATTAATTCCTTAAGTCTGAAAAGAAATGTACTATACTTCTACAGAGCAAGAGGAGACTGATTCCTTCCGGAATACCGTGTTTACGATATTCTTTCAGGGTAAGAGAAAGACACAGAGTCAGAATTCAACGCTACAGTACAAAAGAATACGAAATTTTAATATGACGCTAAACTTATTTTCCCCGTTGTGAAAATGAACGGTCTAAAGGTATAGATAAAATCAGCTAGCCTGAGATAGCCTCAGCCTAAGAAATTCTGATGAAACTTAATTCATTCGCTAGAGCTGTCTCGTATGAAGCGCGCACGCTTCACGAGAAGCTGGCGAGAATATAAGCATCCTACAAAGGAAACAAAGTACTCCTCTTGAGAAACACACGACGTTAACCTAATAAACGCTCAACTTCCCTTTACTTAGCAAGAGAGAAAATGAGAACTACGCATAGTGTAAGATTAGATCACTCAACAAGATTTTCGTCCAAACGAAATTTCTTGTGAGCAAAGCAAGTTGGAGTTACATAACCTAGAGCATATTCCTATTGAACCAAGCATCACACTCTAGTGAGTGAGATTAGTTTCAATTCACAGCTAGAATAACACAATTCTACTAAAGAACACATTTAGATTAAAGCAATACAACGCTAAAAACTCACTTCTACGCAAGAGTTTTCTTAAAATTAAACACACAAGAACACATCCCGCAAAGGCAAGTTTATGCATGATTTCAGTCCTCCGCAGTTCGTTTCTAGTTGGCGGTTCACCTACACCGAGAACGTAAGTTGTATTTTCGCTGAGTCACCGACGTAGCCTGTTCAGTCGCAGCGTTTTCTGGCATATCTTCGTCCTCGCTGTCGATAGCTTCACATCCGGCATTTGGCGGCGCCGCGGCATTCTGGTTGCAGGGGTAAGCTTCACCCCTCAAGTGTGCAATTTTCAATCTATCGAGGTGAACTCTTCTCTCGCAGTTACTATAGAGCGCCTTTATTGTGGCATTCGTCTCTGTTTTTACTGTAATCCGGTAGGGCCCGACCCAATCGGTAGGCCATGTATTTGCAACTTCCGCCTTTCCCGTTGGATTATGCAGCAAGACGATATCGCCCACTTGCACCTGACTGTTTTTCACTCCGCGCTCCTTTAACTGCACCGATTTATCGTGTGAGGCTTTAGATTTTACCTTCACCATGTTGAACGCATTGTGGAGTCGTAAGCTTACCTCGGCACTGTAATTCTCACCTAGAGAGTAATCCATGCGAGGGGTTTTTAACCAGTCAACCACAGGAATTTCAGCGTCCCTACCAGAAAATAAATAATACGGAATTTCTTCAATGACGCTCTGGTAGCTAGTGTTCAGTGCCAGGCATGTCCAAGGAAGTGCATCAGGCCACGAAGATTGATCGTTGGAGGAGGCAAGGTGTGATAAAACAGTCTTGATATTCTGACTTTGACGTTCGGTCATTCCGTTTGATTGGGGATGATATGCTGAAGTGTTGTAGTATTTTATTTTCAATTTTTCACACACATTTCTGAACAAAGCTGACGTGAACTCGGTGCCCCTGTCTGAGATGAGAGTCTTGGCAGTGCCGTACGTAGTAACGAACTTAGTCAACGCTTTCGTTACTTCCTCAGTGGTCTTGCTTCTGAGCGGAAACGCTGCAACATATCGACTAAAGTGATCGACCACGGTTAAGATGTACTTGTGTCCCTCGTTCGAGACAGGCATTTCGATTAAATCAACGCCTATTCTGTCCAGAGGCTTGTCAATTTCAGGGAATGAACCCATGCTAACACAAATGCGATTGTTGATCTTACGTTTCTGACATTGCATGCACGAATCGACGTACTTGTTAACGTCACGCGCCATGTTAATCCAGTACCCGAATTCCATGAGCTTTTTCCACGTTTTAGCACGACCTTGGTGTGCACCAATTGTGCTATCATGCGCTAACGTTATGGCTGCTTCTCTCAGAGCGTCTGGCACCACGATCAGGTGCCTTGTTCTGTTAGGCTTGCGTTGCGTCTTCCTGAAATGCAAGATGCCTCCGTCAGTGAAGATTTCGGCTTTCAGAGCGAGACTTGGAGCGTCCCCTAATTTGTCACCTTCGAGATACCTCAGTACTGGCCCCCAAACAGGATCCTTCAATTGTTCTGCTCTCACATTTTCTTTCTGCAACTTACTTTCCGCCTCTTGCACATTGGGAGTCTCATCTAACATCGTCGTGACGAACACTGTTTTAGGTGCTTCGTCGTCTGGATTTTCTTCTTCGTTGTCGTTCGCAATATTTCTCGACAATGCGTCGGGCACCACGTTCTGAGTTCCTGGCCGATAAATCACCTCAAAATCATATTGAGAGAGTGTAAGGGCCCATCTCATAATTCTGTTGTTCTTGGTATTTTTACCTTTGAACAAATATTTGAGAGCCGTATGATCAGTAATCACAACAAATTTATTGCCGTACAGGTAAGGTGAAAAGTGATTCACAGCCGCTACTACTGCTAATCCTTCACGTTCAGTGATTGAATAACGTTTTTCAGCATCATTGAATCTTTTGCTGAAGTATCCAATCGGTTGTTCCTTACCATTACATTTTTGCGCAAGGACCGCGCCAGAGCCCTCATTCGAGGCATCACAGCTCAAGTAATACGTCTCATTTAGAGAAGGCTTCTTCAGAACTGGAGCTTCTATCATGAGTTGCTTAAGTTTGCAGAAGGCTTGCTCGTGTTCTTCCTTCCACTGGAACCTTGCCCCTTTTTTAGTCAACGCATTAAGGGGTGCAGCTGTTGTGGCAAAGTGCGGAATGAAGCGCCGGTAGAAATTAAGCGCTGCCACGAACGAGCGCACTTTACGTGCGGTAGTCGGCCTAGGGTAACTCTGCATTGCCTCCACGTTTTTGGGGTCTGGAATAAGTCCCTCACGACTGATGTAACATCCTAGGTACTTTACTTGTTTTTGTGCAAATTTGCACTTGTTCAAGCCTATTTTTACTCCGGCACATTGAAACTCGTGCAACACTTCCCTTAAATTTTCTAGGTGACTCTCAAAAGTCATAGAGTTAACGCACACGTCGTCCAAGTAAATAGCGGCGAATTTTCCAAGTTGCCTTTTCAGAACATGACAAATTACTCTCTGGTACACTGATGTTGAGCACTTAAGTCCCATAGGTAGCCTAGAGAATTCGAAGTTGCCTTGTCGAGTCTGAAATGCCGTGTATTGCTTACTTTCTTCATCTAGCTCAATTTGATGGAAGGCTGATTTTGCGTCGACAATGGAATAGTATTCTTTGCCAGCCACCTCCTCCAGTGTCCCTACAATGTGTGGAATCGGATGATGTTCGTTTATCACCCGCATGTTTACAGCTCGCAAATCAAGGCAAACTCTGTGGCCTCCTCCTGGCTTCTTTACGAGTACGAGCGGGTTTTTCCAAGCACTTGTACTCTCTTGCACAATTCCACTTTCGATCATCTCCGAGACCTTTTTATCAATAATTTCTTGGCTGGAGTATGGAATACGCCATCCTTTCGTTTGAATTGGCCTGTAATCACTCAGCAAAATTTTGTATTTCACTCCTTTCACATGGCCAATATCCATCTCGTCTGCACTAATCGTCTTGTGATATTCCTTCAACAGGTTCCTAACTTGTTCTTGTTTTTCAGCAACCAAGTGACTGAGGTCAAGCTCATCAATTTGCTGGAAGCGCTTATCTCTGCGGTGATCTTCTGCTTCGCTATTTTCCGCATTGTTTTCTTCTGCAGTTGCATCTTCATTCGCGATTTCGTGGCATGTTGCAATTATTGCTCCTTCGGTCAGAGCGATTTCTTCGGCAAAAGGGTTAAGTACAGGCATCAAAACATACCCGTTTTGTACCCTTGCAGCGGTGGCTCCGACGTAAGGCGCCCACTTAATTCTAGGCTCTAAAATTACTTCCTTTCCATCAAACTTGCCATCTGCTCGGCACTTTACCATGGCTTGCGTGCGAGGCTTCACTGTAATATCCTCAGCCAGAGTGACAGATGTTTCTTCTCTCGTTACACACAGAATTTTCGGAGAAGCGTGTCCTGGTGCTGAAAACATGTTCACGTAAGTGCCAAAGAATGATGCCCTACATTTTCCGAAGTCTAGCTTTGCGTTGACTTTGTTCATTACTTCCACTCCTATTAGCAGGTCTCCTGGGAATGCATTTTCCCGCACAACAAAACATCTCTGAACAATTTTCTGACCGTTAACTTTGATTGGCACATTAATCTTTCCCAGCACCGCTACGGGTTCATCTCCAATTGTTTTTATTGCAGTCGATGTTCCTTTCACACTAGCATTTTTAATCCCCGCAACCACACGCTCTTTTACCAAGCATATATTTGCTCCGGTATCAAGAAGTGCGGTAACAGGTGTACCATTCACTTGGAGTATCACGCTGGGATTTATTAGTGAAGCTAACGGTCTCCTATTCCGTTTTTTGGCTGTCCTGCAAATTGTTGCACCCTGCAATCAGCCCTTAGGTGCCCAAATTTTCCACAGTTTACGCACGGCGGTGGCACTGTTCTACACATAAAGCAAAGCCCACTGATGTATTTTTTCTTTTTAAAGTACAAAATTTGTTACACGTAAATTTGTTGCACATGATCAAAAACTCGAATTTATCACACCTGGTTAAGATTTTCCCTAAATTCTCATTTCTAATTCGAAAATTGATTATTCTTAACAGATTCTCGACAGACGGCCCTCCTAGAGTTAAAAAATTGGCCTGACAATTTTTTTTTTGAATTAGCCTTCAGCTATATATTGAATAATAAGTACTACAGTATGCAGCCAATATAAGACACACATGGTAAATTCTACTTAAGCACATTATCATCTAAACTTTGTTCCGCAGAAACAGGGTACCTTACAATTAACACTACAATCATTACTAACAGCCACAGCGTGATATATTGTGGCGTTCAGCAGTACAGATGTGGTCATAACATTCTCAAGCAGCATCGGGAGTTCGTTAATTCATCGGCTAATCTGCACTATGTAAATTCTTCAAGCAGCATTGGAAGCGTATTAAATCATCGCGAACTACAATTGCAAGAAAGTGTTAATATCAAGTTGATGTTTGAAAGCTCAGGAAGGTGATTTTTAGGTGTGAGAGTTCTAGCACAGCCAGCACCTGTAATAGTGCGCTCCGAGCGGAGAGTAATTCAATGTGATTTGTGTCATGCGGAAAATTGGCTCATGTTCGAGTTCTGTGTGGTGCAAGATGCGAGGTATATTGTATTTGGAACACCTTGTGGTAAGCCAAGCTCTTTGATTTTTATACTGCATTATTTCCAAATGTTCGTATTCATGCTAGCCCATTCATCGACTATGTTCCTGATTTTTGCACAGTGCGGAAAGTATCTTTGTCGTAACCCTGAAATTGTTGTGATAGCGTTCATTGTAACAAGGAGAGTAGATTTCTCGTTCTTTGTGTGGCTCATTACGTCGCTCATGTTAACGCGTTCATCTTGTGCTCATGTTGGCCCAGTCATGCCGCCACGGAGCGTGCGCAAAGCACGATTTATGGCAGTCATCGGCCTAGACAGCCAAGGTGTGGTTTCCGCATTGTGTCGTGTGGGATTGCCATGTCGTTAAATTCATGCGCTTGTTGCTATAACATTTCCCTGTGCTTTAATCATTGCATTGAAATATTTTGTGTGTCCTATTCAAATCCACGTGTTTCCAAATAAATTCATGTAAATCTTAATAACTCTTTTATTCTCCATGTCTGGTATGCAGGTGTACGCAAGCATAAAGGATAATACTTTAACATGTTTGGGGGTTGAGACTCCCCCTGCGTGCGTGATTAGTAACCCCTTTTCACGTATCGCGACATCAGCAGCTTCAGATAAATAGAATATTTAAAATTCAATAGGTAAAACAACAAATTCAAAATTAAGAGCAAAATTTCAGGATCTAATGTGATACAAATAACTGGCAGTTTAAATAGGTCACCACTAACATTTATACTACTTGTTGTACTCCGCAGAACAACAATACCATTACAAACATTATCTAAACTCATAACCTAATGTCAATAATGTTTGTCTATCAACTCTGGTAGGAAATAATGGCCCTACTTATCATTATTATTGTGTTCAACATTGACATGCTCATGCTCATTGTACAGAACTTGAGAGTTAAAAATAATTATCTAACACCATTTGCTTAAACATAAGATTATGCTGTAATCCTGAAGGGAAATATATGACTAATGGTAATCACAAAAAACAGTGGATTTTTAAACCTGATCAAGTCATTGTTAGTTGTAACGGTCAATTTTTACTTTAATGTTGTCAACGATTTTCATAATTTTGTTGCCATAGATAGGTAATATAGTCAATTTTAAGACAAATTACATGAATGACAATGTGCTCGCAAATGCTTAGTTTTCGAGTTATTTAAGTTTGAAGTTATACGAGCGGCGCTCCTGAATGGCCTTTATTGCGCAATTTCAGAGTTGAAACGGAAGCTAACCCCCTATTACAAACGTAAAGAGGTTAAGTCATCAGGGGTAGCCACAGTTCTTCTAGTGAAAATTATAAATGAAGGTTTCTAGTGACGTCCGTTTACATCCACTCCAAGATGGCGGCTGCCATCTTGGGTACCGGGTGGCCGTCATTGGAGATGATGTAAATGGACATCACTAGAAACCTTTATTTATAATATTCACTAATTAGAAGAATTGTGGCTACCCCTCACGACCCAACCTCTTAACTTTTGTGATAGGGAGTTAGCTTCCGTTTTTAATTAAATTATGCTTGGCACGCTCGCTTCCCTGGCACGCACTAGCCAACTTCAAAGTTGAATAATTCAAAAATAATGCATCAGTGAGCAGAATGTCATTCATGTAAAATGTTTTTAAATGTGTTCCATTATTGATTATTGGTAACAAAATTATGAAAATCGTTGACAACATTAAAGCAAAAATTGACCGTTGTAATTTCCACTTAAAGAAAAAGTATAACATGAATCAAAAATACTTTAAGATATTTTTTGCTAGCATCCGCATTTTCAATTACATTGTTCTTCTCATTATCAATCCCTATTTGATTTTAGCCATTGTTTAAACCTGCATTCTCAAAATGACCTATTTCATTGTTGAATGAAATAACTGCTCATTTAGAATATTTACATAATTAACTCACTTTTAACACCTGCAAAAAAAAAAGAAATGAACTCTTGAGGCATTCTTGCACACCATTCACTTACCTAGAAGTATAATGCTGATTGGTGGTTCCCAAAAACCTGAATACACTCACGAAGCTTATTAATCACGATTGTTTTTTGAAGGTCTACATAATTAATGCAAGATTTAAGCTATATCTACCATCTGGTTGTCTAGGATCTGTAAATCAAAGGACATTATAATTAGATGGATCTTTTTTTATAGAACACATTAAATAAATTTAACACTTTAACATGAAATATAATTCTATTCAATTATCTTGAAACTTATAATTTATTAAACAATAAATAAATTTTAATAAACTGGAATGAACTGCAATAAAAACGCCTGCAAAACAAGTTGTTTGACACATTTTTCTGTGAATAGCATTCATGAGCAATGCTAAAAAATTACAAAACCAAAAGTTTTTCATTTACCACATTATCATCCCTGTAAAACATGTCGACATTGTTGGAAATGAATGCTAAATTTGATTGGTAACAGGCTACTTGCTTTTTCACTAAACTGCAAGACCTAGCACTGAATTTCATTGCTTTACATTATGATACCACCACGAAAACAGCTAAAAACCATATCTTATATATATCTCCTGCCAAAATTGGCCACAATCATCATTTAAAGTCAACATAACAGCTGCGACACTTGTCAACACTGTCCGCCATCTTTGTTCTTCGTAGTTCATTTGGTGACTGAAAACCTCCGACGACCTTTCACGAAATGACGAGCATCCATTCATCAAATGATGATCGAACGGGCCTTCCAGCGTTCATTTGACATACGGAGTTCATTTGACGAACGGACGTTAGACTAGTGTGGCCCCGGAATTATGCCGGGGCCACACTAGTCTAACGTCCGTTCGTCAAATGAACTCCGTATGTCAAATGAACGCTGGAAGGCCCGTTCGATCATCATTTGATGAATGGATGCTCGTCATTTCGTGAAAGGTCGTCGGAGGTTTTCAGTCACCAAATGAACTACGAAGAACAAAGATGGCGGACAGTGTTGACAAGTGTTGCAGCTGTTATGTTGACTTTAAATGATGATTGTGGCCAATTTTGGCAGGAGATATATATAAGATATGGTTTTTAGCTGTTTTCGTGGTGGTATCATAATGTAAAGCAATGAAATTCAGTGCTAGGTCTTGCAGTTTAGTGAAAAAGCAAGTAGCCTGTTACCAATCAAATTTAGCATTCATTTCCAACAATTTCGACATGTTTTACAGGGATGATAATGTGGTAAATGCAAAACTTTTGGTTTTGTAATTTTTTAGCGTTGCTCATGAATGCTATTCACAGAAAAATGTGTCAAACTTGTTTTGCAGGCGTTTTTATTGCAGTTCCTTCCAGTTTATTAAAATTTATTTATTGTTTAATAAATTATAAAAGTTTCAATATAATTGAATAGAATTATATTTCATGTTAAAGTGTTAAATTTATTTAATGTGTTCTATAAAAAAGATCCATCTAATTTTAATGTCTTTTGATTTACAGATCCTAGACAAGCAGAAGGTAGATATAGCTTAAATCTTGCATTAATTATGTAGACCTTTGAAAAACAATCGTGATTAATAAACTTCGTGAGTGTATTCAGGTTTTTGGGAACCACCAATCAGCATTATACTTCTAGGTAAGTGAATGGTGTGCAAGAATGCCTCAAGAGTTCATTTCTTTTTTTTTTGCAGGTGTTAAAAGTGAGTTAATTATGTAAATATTCTAAATGAGCAGTTATTTCATTCAATAATGAAATAGGTCATTTTGAGAATGCAGGGTTAAACATTGGCTGAAATCAAATAGGGATTGATAATGAGAAGAACAATGTAATTGAAAATGCGGATGCTAGCAAAAAATATCTTAAAGTATTTTTGATTCATGTTACACTTTTTCTCTAAGTGGAAATTACAACGGTCAATTTTTGCTTTTATATTGTCAACGATTTTCATAATTTTGTTACCAATAATCAATAATGGAACACATTTAAAAACATTTTACATAAATGACATTCTGCTCACTGATGCATTATTTTTGAATTATTCAACTTTGAAGTTGGCTAGTGCGTGCCAGGGAAGCGAGCGTGCCAAGCATAATTTAATTAACAACGGAAGCTAACCCCCTATCACAAAAGTTAAGAGGTTGGGTCGTGAGGGGTAGCCACAATTCTTCTAATTAGTGGAAATTATAAAATTATAAATAAAGGTTTCTAGTGACGTCCATTTACATCATCTCCAATGACGGCCACCCGGTACCCAAGATGGCGGCCGCCATCTTGGAGAGGATGTAAACGGACGTCACTAGAAACCTTCATTTATAATTTTCACTAGAAGAACTGTGGCTACCCCTCATGACTTAACCTCTTTACGTTTGTAATAGGGGGTTAGCTTCCGTTTCAACTCTGAAATTGCGCAATAAAGGCCATTCAGGAGCGCCGCTCATATAACTTCAAACTTAAATAACTCAAAAACTAAGCATTTGCGAGCACATTGTCATTCATGTAATATGTCTTAAAATTGACTATATTACCTATCTATGGCAACAAAATTATGAAAATCGTTGACAACATTAAAGTAACAATTGACCGTTACAACTAACAAAGACTTGATCAGGTTTAAAAATCCACTATTTTTTGTGATTACCATTAGTCATATATTTCCCTTCAGGATTACAGCATAATCTTATGTTTAAGCAAATGGTGTTAGATAATTATTTTTACCTTTCAAGTTCTGTACAATGAGCATGAGCATGTCAATGTTGAACACAACAATAATGATTAGTAGGGCCATTATTACCTATCAGAGTTGATAGACAAACATTATTGACATTAGGTTATGAGTTTAGATAATGTTTGTAATGGTATTGTTGTTCTGTGGAGTACAACAAGTAGTATAAATGTTAGTGGTGACCTATTTAAACTGCCAGTTATTTGTATCACATTAGATCCTGAAATTTTGCTCTTAATTTTGAATTTGTTGTTTTATCTATTGAATTGTAAATATTCTATTTATCTGAAGCTGCTGATCATCTATGATGAAATTAGTCTGCTTGATGTTGTTGTACTCTTAAATTTGTACCTTTTTGCAAATGTGAAAATTAGTACAGATGTCTTAGCTATTGCCATTCTGAATGTCAGTGGAATTTGGTAAATCTGAAGGAGATGACAGTTGTCGATTTTGTAAATTTTGATGCCCTAGCATAGTTAATTAGATCGAAATAAACAAGTTTTCTTCTATGTTCTTTTTGTCTCAAATGAGTATTTTATTAGTTATAGCGGTAAATGACTTACCGCAACTCCAGTCTTTGAACTCCAGTCCGCAACTCCAGTCTTTGTTGTAGATCTTTAGTTAGCCTTCTTAAGTCAAAAAATGATTTGTCAATGTTTTATTTAACGATGAAAAGCTGGAATAAAATACATGATGTTATTGAAACAATTTATTTTGTTGATTGACCTAATACATTCATTCCAACAAGTGATACCAGAAAATAATGAGGAACTATTATTTCTCAGATATTTCTAACACTTTTAGGATGCATTTCAGCAGTAGTGTTAGTGCATAGAGTCCCAACACTTTATCCAGCAAGCTTACAGCTCCTCTGCTTGTGAAGTAGTTCTTCAGCTGGTCTCTGATGGCTGTAGCTGATACAGCCGATCGACCGCTTCAACACAACGAACCGAATGATGTCCAGTCTTTTCCCACTAACTGCGGGTTGTGCACGATCCAGTGATAATGTCCTTTTTTCAAGAGCAAGCGGGTTGATGTAACGGAAGTCTTTATGATTATTTAGGTAATAATAAAGAGCGCAAGTTGCTAGAGTGGTAGACTGGATTCTCTTGACTGTGATGTTTGTATCAGTACGGAAAACTCTGAACGTACTTGACAGTAAGCCGAATGCGTTTGTCTCTGTTTTTCGTGCTCTAGAAAGACCAGCTGAAAACTCTTTGGTCGTGAGAAAGGTTAGTATAAGGATAATGCTTCATGAAACGAGTTGGCAATGAGAACGCATCATCTGCCGCTATGACATGTGGAGAAAGGAAGTTGGTCACAAGAAGTTCACGAGTATGGGGCATGTTCAAGCAGTTATAATCGAATGATTTCCTAAAGGATGAGTTATTGAACACTCCTGCGTCATGATACTCGATCAATTGTAGCGAGGTATCAGAGGGTAATTCCGAGTCGATCAAAAGCAGGGAAGCATTTCTGGAACTTGGTGTCTTGCTTGCAGATTACCGAGCCAACTTTGCCCAGGATGTCTTATACCTTCCGTAAAGAATAAGACAACTTTTGCATAATTCTTGTGTTTTAACACGTATAAATGACAAACACCAAAATTATATATGGGAGAAAGCATTATATTATTCTCAACGAAGGCGATAGAGATGACTTATCTTGAATCAATTTTTTTAACGTTTCATTCCCTAAGCTCATTTTCAACAAGGAAAACTTGCACAATTTTAACAGATAACAATAGACAAACATGCAAAACATAAATGGAGAAACCTTGACAGTTTAATGACTTCAATTCCTCCCCATTCGCTCTATCTGAGGGTTGCTGAGGACACCTGCGAAAGTCATCAAACTGCTAACATTCTTGAATCCCCTTTTCATTCTTGTATTAAAGAGCATTGCTTAACTCAGCCATATTACCAAGCTATTTTCAGCGGTAGATTCTAAATTTTACACTCAATTAAATAAAATCATTTATGATCCGTTTAAAAGAAACGTTCAAAAATAATCATTTTCTCCGTAGGAACAATCTCACTTTAACTGCAATCGTTTACATCAGCAAGCAGATCTTCTCTCAATCAATTCGGATTGTTAGCTCTATTTCGCCATGGTTCTACCCAACATCTGCTTTTAGGTTTCGCTTTTTTTGTACTTTCATAAAAAGTTGCGGTCACAAAAGTTCCTTCGACAGCAAATTTCTAGAGCTCACACACATTCGCACGTCCTGCTCATCCATATCGCGTACGTACTTCGGTTTGTATACATTCGATGAACGTGGGACGCTCATCACAGAGCTTAGTCAGAGCCACACACAGTCGTAATGTGGCCTGACTTGCTTAACGGCCGTTTGACATGACGAGTGTCCGTCAGTCATTTGACGAACGAAAAATTGTAGTGTGGCCCCAGCATAATGCGTTGTCCATTGTTGCCAATATGAGGAACGGAAAGTCGGGTAGGTTTAAAATGTTTATGCCAAGCACATATACAGAAGAACACACAAAGTTCTCTTGACTCAGAGTTCCCCTCCGGTGACAAATCAGTTGAAATCACCATTACTCAAAAACGATGACTTCGGGCACAGCTATTCTCAAAATTACCATATTTAATTCAATGTCTTTTATTAATTCAATATGGCCTGAAAGCTGCACTAAAGTGACATGATTAGGATAAATGCGCAAATTACAGCGATCACAACAACCTATCCAATTCTAACCTATCCTGAAAAAATTTCGAACATATCAATGCATGTACAGACGATCTTTTAATTTTACACTGAGGAATTCGGTATCCATGATACCGCAAACTCTGACATCCTATGTTTCTGAAGAAGCGGACACCGAACAAATACATAAACAAACACAGAACGGCCGAACAGACTATTATTATTGAAGATCTGTTAGTAATAAAGTGTGAAAGAATGCATGCCAGAGAATGTGTTATTGTGGTTGTATGCTATATGACAACTGATGGTATTTTAGCTCATCAAGAGAATGTAAAAAAGTATGAAATATTAACAAGAATTGTGCAAGAGCATTGCAGGTGCCCTCTGATTGTGATGGGTGATATGAATGGCCATGTTGGTATACTTGGTGAGCCTGTGAATGCAAATGGACAAAAATTGATTGATTTCTGTGATGAGAATGAACTTGAGAACCTGAATGTAACAATAGGAAATGGCTTGCATACATGGCAAAGCAGGGAATGTAAAACTGCAATTGATTATATGATAGTGAATAGTAGAGCAAGAATATGTGTCAAAGAAATGTTTGTAGATGAAGATGATTTTGATATTGATAGTGACCATAAAATGCTTGTACTAGAATATAATTGGGGTGGAAAGGAGTCAATGCAGAAGGCCAGCAGAGTAAGAGAAAATTGGCGTATTAAAATGGCAAACTGGGAAGAATTTAGAAATGAATTGAGTAGATGTAACTGGAACAGGTGTGGAAATGTAAATGACCTAAATAAGGAGATTGCAAGAACCTTGTATGATGTGGCAGAGCAAAAGATTGGTAGAATGAAATGCAGGAAAAGTACAGGGAATGCTAGGTGGTTTACGAGTGAGATAAAGGAAGAACGAATGAGAAGGAAGACTTTAAATAAAAAACAACGCTGTATGAGGAAAATGTTTGAAAGACGCAGAATTACTGAGGATGAATGGCAGAGTGTATGGAATGAGTACAAGGACCAGCAGAAGAAAGTAAAGAGAATGATCAATGAGGCTAGGGTTAAAGAAGAGAGACACCAAGTTGAAAATCTAAGAAAGAAAGGTCCAGATGGAATAAAAGATTGGTATAGGTTTATACAAGGTAATGATAGAGGTAGTGAAGTTCAAGTTGATGAATTAGTAGTCAATGGGTGCAGTGTGCAAGATAGGATGCAAATGGTGAAAGCAGTTGAAGAATACTGGGAGGACATTGGTGGAATGAATGAGCAGGTTGCAGATGATGAACCGATAAATTTTCTGATAGATGAACATGAACTGCAAATGGAAGACGAAATCACTTGTGAAGAGATTGTAAGTTTTTTGAAGAAAGTGAAAAATGGAAAGGCATGTGGCCCTGATAAGATACCATAGAGTTCTATAAATGTGGAGGAGAGAGTGTAGTCAGTATGTTGAAATGTTTATTTGATGAGATATGGAAGAGTGAAAGAGTACCGGATGACTGGAACAAGTGTAATGTAGTTCTGTTGCATAAAAGTAGACATAAGAGTATGAAAGAACTTAAAAATTACAGACCAATTGCACTGGGTGACACCGTATGTAAGATCTTTTGTGGTATTTTGAATGAGAGAATGAAAAACTTAGTTGAGGAATTAGGAGTCTTGGGAGAAGAACAGAATGGTTTTAGGCAAGATAGACGTGGGGAGGATAATCTGTTTGTAGTGAGTGAAATAATTGAGCGAATGAAGAAGGATAACAAGAAGGTATATTTAGCATTCCTGGATATTGAAAAGGCGTATGACAGAGTGGATCGAGTTAGGCTGTTTGAAATTTTGAGAAAAGTTGGGTTTAGCAGAAAAATAGTGAACATTGTACAGAGTCTGTATGAGGACACAAGTGCTATCTACAGGTTAGGAAATTTGGAAACAGGGCAAGTGAGGAGTGTTAGAGGAGTGAGACAGGGCTGTACTCTGTCCCCCCTGTTGTTTGGATTATACACAGAAGAATTAGCAGTTCGACTGAGAGGGAGTGGTTTAGGACTGAAAGTTGGTAATGAGAGACTGAGCTGTTTGTTGTATGCTGATGATGTGGTTGTGGTTAGTGAATGTGGTCATGAACTACAAAGGATGCTTGACATTGTGAATGGATATAGTACAGATTTCAAGCTGAACTTTGGTGCCGATAAAAGTAAGGTCATGGTTATAAATAGTGATGAGACTGATAGAGACAGACTGTGGAATATTGGAGAAATCAGAATAGGTAGAACAAAAGAATACAAATATCTAGGTTGTATGATAAGTGAAGATGGATGTACTAGAACTAAAGGTGAGAAAGTGGCTAAAGCAATGCAGTGGAGTGGACGGTTAGGTAGTGTGGCCAGATACAGAGCAAACAAGTACGAATGTGTGAGAGGAATGTGGAAGTATGTTGCTGTACCTAGTGTCATGTATGGTATGAGTGCTCTTGCTTGGAATGGAAGTGATCTTGAAAAGCTGGATGTGATACAAAATAAGGTAGGACGTGTAGCATTGGGTGCTCCAAAATGGACAGCTATAGAAGCCATTAGAGGTGACCTAGGGTGGAGCCTATTTTCAGAAAGAATGATGAAAGCTGTGCTGAATTATAAGGTGAGAATTGAAAGAATGCAGAATAGCAGGTGGGTAAGGCGAATCTTTCAATGGAATCTGAGTGTAAGCTATTGGGAGAAAGTATGTTGGGGGCATGCAAGGAAACTCAGTATGCAAAAGATTATTCATGTTAGAATTGGGAGACCTGTGGATGACTGGAGTTTAATAAATGTTGGAGGTGTAGGGCCTGAGTGGGACTGCAAGAGGTGGAAGAAAGAGATTGAGAGACAAACAAAAGAGTATGGATTGAATAAGTGGAAGCTTAGCATGATGCGGAAGCCTACACTTAACTGGTATATGAAAAAGAAAGCACCTAAGTTTGAGCTGTTCTATGATGGTAGTTTTGGAAGTCAACTCTTGTTTGCTGTGAGATGTAAGTCATTGAGTGTGAACAGACGTACATGGAGATGGAATGAGAATAATAACAGATTATGTCAGCAGTGTAATAGTGGAGTAGAGAAAACAATTGAACATTTTGTGCTGGAATGTAGTAAGTATGAGCAAGAGAGAGAGAGTTTTATGAATGTGGTGTCTGAGCAGTATGGAGAGAATGAGTGGAATGCCAGATGTGCTGAAGATGATTGCGGTATGAGCTGTCTTGCTGGATTGGATCAGGAGTGTAATGCGAGTATCACTGAGGCTATGAAAGTGTTTCTTGTGCGTGCCTGGAGTAAGAGACAGTGACTGGAATGAGCCAGTCTGGTAGAATGGGCTGTAATGACCCAATGTGCCGGGGGATGGTGTTTTGACACACTGGTTGTCCCGGTGATGCCTTCCAATGGAGGCTTGTGACAAGGATCGTAGATCCTGAGTAGTTTAGTGGACAAGTCTGGTACCAGGCGCTGAACTCTGTGTGAAAATTGTGGAGGGAATTGTAGGCCGTTACAAAGGCCCCGACACTGTCGGCCCTCAAGTTCAAGTTCAAGTTCAAGTTATTAGGTTGATGGAGCGGGAGTCGAGCTGAGGGAAGAAGGTTGCCTAGTTACGATCGCGCTGTAAGTTAATTATTATTAGTATTTCCTTTTGTAGAGACAATCCAAGACATATATACCTGATTTAACCAGCATTATTCAGCTATTGTTAGAAGCAGTAGGTAGATATTTACACGCGGTAGAGTCAACTGACTCGGAGAACATGGCTTGCTCTCCAGAGGAGTCGTAGAGTGAGCTTGATATGAGTGAAGACCTGATACTTGGTACTAATTCAATGGACGACGGAGTGTTATCGGATTCAGTTCAGGTTACAATTAATGAGACCATACCTAAGACAATTTCAACCCCTGAGGGTGTAGCTAGTTACTATGAGCCATAGATCTAGCACACCAATGGTGGCAGATAGCAACCTTGTAAATCATGAGGCCTCTCAAGATATTCCAGGTACCGACAGTGATATGCTAAGACTCTTAAATGACAATCAAACCCCCTCTGCTCAGCAATCAGTCAAGCGCAAGAACTCTGATATTTCAGGTTCTAGCCATTGGAGCTTGCAGGAAAAAAACAAATTCTCCAAGATTACTAGATCTGAGTCTGCAACCAATGAATTCACTTTATCAGTACTAAGTGCTAGTCATAAACATTCATCCTCTGGGCAGGTTCATGGTCAAACGCCGTCCAGCACAAGCAGTGAAGTTATGCATCAGAGGTCTTATACTTTCCGGTAAATCTGAAGGAGATGACAGTTGTCGAATTTGCAAATTGTAATGGCTAAACATGGTTAATGACACCAAAATAAACAAGTTTTCTTCTATGCACTTTTCGTCTCAAGTGAGTATTTTATTAGTTATAGCGGTAAATGACTTACCGCAACTCCAGTCTCTGAAGCGGAAAGAAATTCCTTGATCGAGTTGTATGGCAATACTGCAATGGCGTCTCGCTTCCAGCGCTCTGTCTTGAAAGACCAAACCAAACCTACCGCTATATCTCGTTAAATACTCATTTGACGAAAAAAGTGTATAGAAGAAAAGTTGTTTATTTCGATGTTATTACCATGTTTCAAGCAACAAAAATTCGAAAATCGATGAGTAGCTGTTTATTCGAGCGCATTCGTCATCAATGACGAAACTAAACTTACCGCTATAAATCGTAAAATACTCATTTGAGATGAAAAGTGCATAGAAGAAAACGGTAAATGTAAAGGACTTGACCATAATCGATTTTCCACTCTTTGATCAATAAAGATTGTTGATGAGACCAAAATAAACAAGTTTTCTTCAATGCACTTTCCGGCGGAAATAAGTATTTTGAAAGTTATGGCATTAAATGAGTTACCGTAACTCCAGTGTTTGAGGCGGGGAAAAATACACCGCGCAGTCCGACGTGAAAGTAAACAGGCGTTCCCGCGCGCCAACCAAGCCGACGAAGAGCAAACCCCCTATTACAAGCGTAAAGAGGTTGGGTCGTGAGGGGTAGCAACAGTTCTTTTAGTGAAAACTATAAAACTAAAAGAACTGTGGCTACCCCTCACGACCCAACCTCTTTACGTTTGTAATAGGGTGATGCACACAGGAGTTCCGGTAACTCATTTAACGCCATAACTTTTAAAATACTCATTTCCGCCGGAAAGTGCATTGAAGAAAAATTGTTTATTTTGGTCTGATCAACAATCTCTGTTGATCAAAAAGTGGAAAATCGATTATGGTCAAGTCCTTTACATTTACCAAGAAAACTTGTTTATTTTGAATCAATTAATTAGGTTCAGGCACCAAAAAGTGGAAAATCGACAACTGTCATCTCCTTCAGATTTACCTACTTTCCTTATTGAACCTTTAAGTGGCAAGACAGACCTTGGAAAATTTGGTAAATCTGAAGGATATGTCAGTTATCAATTTTTCACTTTCTGGTGCCTAAACATTATTAATTGAATCAAAATAAACAAGTTTTCTTACATGCACTTTCCGTCTCAAATGAGTATTTTACGATTTATAGCGGTAGGTTTAGTTTCGTCTTTGATGACGAATGCGCTCGAATAAACAGCTACTCATCGATTTTTGAATATTTGTTGCTTGAATCAAGATAATAACATCGAAATAAACAACTTTTCTTCAATACACTTTTTTGGTCAAATGAGTATTTAATGAGGTTTAGCGGTTGTTTTGGTTCCGTCTTTGATGACGATCGCACTAGAAGCAAGTGCGTATTGCAGTGTTGCTGTTCGACGTGCTCCTTGAATTACTTGCGACCTGAAACACTTGAGTTGCGGTAAGTCATTTACCGCTAAAACTAATAAAATACTCATTTAAGATGGAAAGTGTATAGAAGAAAACTGGTTTATTTTGATTAAATTAACTATGTTTAGACATTAAAATTGGTCAATGTGAAGTTTCATGCAATCACGGAAAATAATAATGCCGATCCCAGGAATCACTAAAGGAACACATTTCAGAACGTTTTACAAGAATCACATTCTGCTCGCTGATGCGTTATTTTCGAATAATTGAACTTTGAAGTTGGCCTTGGCGCCAAAGGTAGCGAGCGCGTGAAACGTAATTTAATTAATAACGGAAGCTATTACAAACGTAAAGAGGTTGGGTCATAAGGGGGAGGCACAGTTCTTCTAGTGAAAATTATAAATAAAGCTTCTAATCCACCCATTAGGGTGACGACCGCAATCTTGTTGACATCGGGTCCAAAATGGCGGCGCCCATGGTGGTCGCCATGTTAGACCCGATGTAAACAAGATTGCGGTCGTCGCCCTAATGGGTGGTTTAGAAGCTTTATTTATACTTTTCACTAAAAGAACTGTGGCTACCTCTCACGACCCAACCTCTTTACGTTTGTAATAGGGGGTTAGCTTCCGTTTCTAATTAAATTACGCTCGCTTCCTTGGGCGCGCGACGGCCAACTTCAAAGTTCAATAATTCGAAAATAACGCATCAGCGAGCAGAATGGCGTTCATGAAAAACGTTCTTAAATGGGTTCCTTTAGTGATTGTTTGGAATATCATTATCAATTTCCGTGATTGCATGAAACTTCACATTGACCTTAAAATTTACAAAATCGATAACTGACATATCCTTCAGATTTACCGAAAATTCTTTTCAAATGAGCTGAGACTCTTGAAAGATATCCAATCATCCAACTTTGCCCAGGCAAACATTATTGATGTCAAGAAAAACATGAGCCGTAAACTGCTCATAATCAATGTAGAATCTATTGACTCAAAGATCCAATCCCACCTGCTCTTGACTTCCAAGATGTGAGACTGAGAGGTCCAATGTAGACTTCCACAAGCTCTAGAACAATCTCTAGGAATTATTGGGCCTGTTGGCTTGGACACCAGGGATGAAGAAACTAAGCAGTTTCTCAGCTTAAAGCACTCTAATGTAATCAGTGTCAAGCAAATCACTAAGGGTAGGGACAAGAAACCAACCTTATATCTTCTCCTAACCTTCCAAAGTCCTGAACTACCAAAATGTGTTTACCTAGGCTACCAAAGATTTGAAGTTAGGATTTTTGTTGATAAACCCTGGCAATGCTTTAATTGTCAGGGTTTTGGACATATGCTTCTGGCTGTAGATTCAAACCAAGGTGTGTGGTGTGTTCAGGACCCCATAACTCAAGAAATTGCACGGAAAGGGAGAACATAACCCCCCTCTGTTGCAACTGCAAAGGAAAACACACAACTAGCTATGGAGGCTGCCCCCTTATGAAACAAGCCAAAGTTATAGAGAAAGTCCAAGCTGAAAACAAACTTTCCTACCAAGATGCAGTCAAAATAGTTGAAGATCCTTCTACTAAACCAGCTGAAACTACCAGCAAAATACCTTTCTCAAACAATGATACTCTTGCTGAAACTACTAATAACAAAAATAGACCTACACCTGATGCAGAAAACCCCTTCCAAAGCTCTAGAAAAAAACTTTACTAATGCAGCAACTCAAACTCAGGAGATTATTACAAAGCATGGACAGCTAGAGAAAACCACTCTTAGCACTGACATGGCAATACAAATAGCAGTCATAGTAGCAGAAATGTTTAAAACCTTCCAAACCCAAGGAAGGCCAAGCACAGACAAAGAAATTACTAGAGTTATAAGCCGAGTCCTAAACACAGAAGTCCCAGAATGCGCTCTGCAACAGAAGTCTGTAGTCATGCTAGATCTGGAGGAATAGGAAGCAAACAGTACAGAAAATGATCAAGAAGGACCCTTGCTTGAAGGTCAACCAAAGAAAAAAAAGAAAAAGAATAAAATCAATAAAGATGGTAATCTTACTTAAGAAACTCAAAGCAGCCCAGAAGCCACATTGGGCTCTACCTTCAACTCACATCAAATGAGGCTGAGAGCAGGTCGGAATAGTGGAAAGCGTAAAGAACCTTGTAAAACTGTTGGGAACCTAAATCTTAAAAAAACATAAGTACAAACAACCAGCTGAAAATCTTGACTTGGAATGCACACAGTCTCTACAATAAGTTATCTCATTTCAAAATTAGACTATATACCTCACTAAACCCCATGTAGTGTGTCTGTGAGACATGGCTGAAAGCTGACAGAGAACCTAGCTTTATCAACTACCGTACTTTCTTTAAGCATAGACGTGAACATGTGGGAGGCGGGCTAGCAATACTTGTCAGGAACGACATAAACTGTATTGAAAAAACAATACCACCCTATGATGGGGGTAAACTTGAATATCAGTCTGTAAGCATGTATAACAATAAAGGAAAACTTGATATTTTGAGCATTTACAATCTAAATGAAATCATACTATCAGCTGAATTTAGCTATTACTTCAGACAACTTAATTTGCAAAGGATTGTAGTGGGGGATTTCAACACCCACCATCAGATGTGGGATACAAGGTCTCCTGCAAATGTCACTGGTGGTAACCTTGTTTCCTCCTTCTTGGAGGATAATGACTTGGTCTTGCTTACCCCCTAACCATTGCCAACCTATTATCATGTTCAGACCAGAAACTATTCCACTTTGGACTTATGCTTTGTCTCATCAGACCTTTGGCAAATGTCTCACATAGGCTTGGAAGCTGAGATGGGTAGTGACCATGAACCTGTTCTGTTATCTATTGATTTTGCTCCTGATCCAGCAATATTTCATGCCAGGCGTAAGTGGCTATTTGTTAGGGGTTGTGGGGCAGGTGGCAGGCTAGCGTACCTGAAATTAAAGGTGTTGACCTCTATGAGTTGGTTGGAAATTTTACTACCTTCTTGATACTGCGGGTGAAATTTTTGAGAGAACTAGGAAGACGGTAAATCCAAAGTTTTCAAAGCACTGGTGGAATGAGGAATGTGCCTTGTGGGTTAAAAAACGGCACTCTGCAAAAAACCGTTTTTGTAAGCATCCCACTCTCAGTAATCTGGTTGTTTTGAGAAGAGCAGAAACTATGATCAAGAGAGTTACTAAGAAAGCAAAAAAAGAGTCATTTCAAAAGTTTTGTTCTTCACTTAACTGTTTTACAGCAACTGACACAGTGTGGAAAAAGATTGGATCTTTGTCAAACAAGAAGCCGGGGATCAGATCAGAACCTATCCTATATAATGACAGGTTGTTGACCAAACCTTTTGAGAAAGCAGAAGCTATAGCTGATGGTTATTCTAAGCTTCTTTTTTGTAGTCATACAGCCATTACTGGCTATGTTTTGCATGTAGCTCGTGCTCTAAGCAGCGATGAAATTTTTGCTTATAATAGTCCATTCTCATTACCTGAACTTGAACATGCTCTGACAAATTTCAGCAACACAGCCCCTGGTCATGACATGGTCCACAACCTGATGCTGAAGAACCTGACCCCAAAAAATCAGACTTGGCTGCTGAAAATATTGAACAGGAGCTTTGACGAGGCCCTCATTCCACCTTGCTGGAAGCTTGCTATTGTCCTCCCATTTCCCAAACCTGGTAAGCCACTATCAGGCACGGGTGCATACAGGCCCATCTCTCTCTTGCCATGTGTAGCCAAATTGTTAGAGAAATTGGTATGTAGCAGATTATATCACACTTTGGAGACTTCAGATTCATTTAGTTCAACTCAGGGGGAGTTTCAGAAGGAGATTAAGCACTCTAGACCAAGTTGCTTGGTTGGAAATGAGCATTAGGCAGGCAATAGTTAACCATGGCATCTGTATTGCAATCTTCTTTGACTTGAGCAATGCATATGATTGTGTATGGCAGTGGTTCTTAACCTTTTTAGGCAGTGACCCAAAATATGTCCCAAATAAGTGCCGCAACCCAAGCCTCCATAATAATAAAAAAATCGTTCATAGTATTATTATTCTTTTGAAAACAAGTTACTGTAGGTTTGCACTCCAGAAACAGAAATGATTGTTGTCGTGTTTATCAATAAAAACAGTACATTAGAACAACAATGACGTCTGAAATCGACAAACATATTTTCCATTATTACAGACAAAAATTAGGTATATGTGACCTTCATGCTTTCAAAATGAAAATAAAGAAAAAACTACTGTGATGAATCTTTCCAAAAAATTACAGTTAATAATAAAAAAGTTCTATGTTTCCACTACCGTAATCAGTGAGAACCTCGACCCTGAATTGTGTTGGTCAGCTCCTCAAATCTGGATGATTTTGTAGTTAGAATGTATTTTAGGTCATCCTAGGTTTGTGAGCGGTTTTTGTACTTTGTTTTCAATGACTGTCAGGGCAGAATACCCTGCGTCACACAAATATATTGTGGCAAAGGGAAGTTAAGCTTTCATGGCTCCACCTCCAAGGATTGGTTTTTCTTTGCACACTTTTATCCAAAATGAGACCAGTAATTGGAAAGTGTTTTATCATTTTGAATTTCAAAAAGCTGCCCCTATAGGTTGATGATGTTTGGAATATCCTCGGGTTGTTCTTCAGCAGCAATGTTGAATGGTTTTCTTATCCAACGGTATTATGCACATTTTCTGAAATATTATGGTCGAACTCAGTGATTAGCTTGGACACGGGTTGTTCAATGTCTTAGACGTCAAACTCAATGAGAAATTAATCGGTATTTTTCAGAGGTCCATTTAACAATGAAATGATGTTGGTTTTCTTGCTTTTAGTTTATTAATCCACGACTTTAGTTTTGCTTTGAATTATGATGATTTTTCAGAGAGCCCAATCAATATCTGATCGCCTCCTTGTATCGATATATTCAAGGAAATAATCTCAGCAAATATATCTGCAAGGAATGCTACTAGCATCAGACAATTTGAAGCTGAAATCTGTCTGTAAGTTTAGGTTCCTTTTCAGCCAGAAACATCTGTTTTGGTCCGTAATTCAAGCAATCGTTGAAGAACCTTTTCTCGATATCAGAATTGAAATTTTTAGAAATCAATATTTAGAATCGATTTCAGAACACATTTGAGAAAATAACCTGGAGTTGAGCGCCCTAGCTTTGATGAAAATTAACTGTTTGAATTACTTCCTGCATCACATTCTGAAGCTCTTTAGAAAAATTCTGAGCAGCATGATTTTCACGGAGAAGAAGATAGTGAACAATCACCACAGATAGATTTTCCTGCTTAAACTCTAGAGGTAAAACCGGAACGAACTCCTAACATTGCTGGTGCACCATCACAACCAACCCGACAACACTGTTTCCAGTTAAGACCTTCTTCTCTGAAGAAAGAATTCACTATTTGGAAAATATTCTATCCAGTTTGTTGTGGTTTGCAGTGGTTGGCAAAACAAAAACTCTTCTTCCATATCATGTTGACCTTGGTAACGTACACAAGTCTTAAGCAGGGCATCATCACTCAAATCAGTTGACTCGTCTAGCTGGAGACCAAACTGTACACTTTCTTTAATGGCTTCCAAGACCTGTGTTTTATAGTCGCAAGACATAATCTGACTTATTTTTTAAGTATGTCACTGGAAGAGGATCATGTTCAATTTTTTTAAACCAATTCCTTTCCCATTGTTGTTTGCACCAAGCCCAAAGCAGCAGGTTTAATTATTTCCTCACCTATCGTATTGGGCTTTTTTGCTTATGCAATTTTCCAAATTTTCCAGCTTACTAAAAATGAAGCAAGTATAACTTGTGGCATGCCGATAACTGCTGGGTTCATAGTAGCATCCAGTCGCTGCCCTTTCAGTTCTTGTTTTATTCTTTCAAACAAGCTGCGGTCTTTGTTGGCCAATCCACCGAGTTTGCTTTCTAAATGTCGTTGAAGTCAGTTTTTCTTGAAGGATTTAACTTGAAACGTTTCCACAAAAGAAACACATTGTGGTCAAGTACATTTTAATGAGTTGCATATGTGAAACCCGAGATAAAATAACACAGCTGTGTGTTCTCCTACTGGCCGTCGAAGTGGTACTCAACAGTCTGAAAATAACAGAAAAACACAATGGTTGTTCAAATTATTCCCTATGTTGGTTAGATAACGTAACATTGATTACCATATTAATATGGGAAAGCATTGCATTTTCAGAGAATCTGGGAGTCAGAACTGCTCAAAATTATTGATTATTTATCAAAATTATAGTATTTTGATGTTATATAAAGGGTTTTATTTTTATTTTACACAAACTCTCAGCGACCCAATGAAATGGCTTGGCGACCCAACTTTGGGTCGCGACCCAGGGGTTAAGGACACCGTCAACGTAGAAATCTGGATATGTGTTGATTTTCTGCTTTTATATGCATCTCATAGAGGATTTTCTTGCGCTTCCATTGGTACTTTCCGTTTACGTCTACTCCGAATAGTGCGCCCACCAGAGGGAGGAAAGCGATGGGGGTGGAATGACCTTGAACCCTCCCCCCCCCCTCTTTATTGGGGGTCAATTGAGCGTGTTTCTCTGCGGGAATGGCATTATAGTTCGTTAATGGCTACTCGAAGTGCTTCCATTATTCAAACAAAACATTCTAATGCTAAGTAAATATTTTTTCATTATTTTTGACAATTTCAGAATTTAGCTGTTCTGCCGTATCTATGATACCGCAGCTTTCATTCATAGCTCGATGACAGCTGCAGTATCATAGCTACAGCTATGGCAAGCACACCAATCCAAAGGGCTTAAAAAGAGCTATAAAACAGAGGAGTTGACTTGACAAAAAAACATATTTTGGTCAAAAAAAAATGAAAAATTAAAAAAATTGGTTGTTTTCAAGAATAACACGTATTCACTTTTGTTGTATATTTTTTCCCAGAGTTACAGAGCTACAGCAATGTAAATTATATCGATCGAAAGGGCTTGAAAAGAGCTACAAACGCTCAAAAGTTCATTGTAAAAAACCCTGTAGTTCAAAAGATAAAAAGAAAAAAAATTTTGTGAAAAAACACGTTTTTCTGGAAACTTGATAATTGGTTTCTTAAATGCATCTCCTTCCACAATTTTAGTGCTACGAGAATGGTTTATATACCATTCGATAGGGCTTAGCAATGTGTATCCATGTGCAATAGCATTTTCTGATACATTTATTATTTTGAAAATTACCCGACATGAAAAAAAAAATGAAAAAAAGGTTTTTTTTTTTTTAATTCCCAAAATCCTCAAAAAGAAGTTATCAAAATTCCCTATTGCATGTGGTTATATAGACATATAAGCAATCTAAAAACGAAGTACTGGGTCTGTAACTTCAAAATTGTAGAAGATAGATTTTGAAAAAACCCCCATTTTATCATATTTTTCAAAAATAAAAAAAAATCTAGTGCAGATACAAAAATTTTTTCGAAATAACAAATGATCTTTGCATCATTTCACACCTACTGTGAAAATTTTAGAGAAATCCATCCATAAATAACGGACTTTTTTATTTACGTAAACGGTCCCCTTAAGAACCACTGGTGTATGGCATACTGGTCTTCTATACAAACTCAGTCAGTATGGGATTAGGGGAAAAATACTGTGTTGGATAAAAGAGTTTTTAGGTGATCGCAAATTCAAGGTTTTTTATGAAGGAAGGTACTCATCAGAGAAACCAATCACTTCAGGAGTTCCACAAGGGTCCATACTGGCCACAGTGCTGTTCAACGTAATGATGTCTGACCTCCCAAGAGTGGAGGGTGTCGCATTATCAGAGTACGCAGACGACGTAACTCTCTATTGCTGAGGGGAGAACCTACTCCATGTAGCTAGACTCGTACAAGAGCAGATAGCACAGTTTTATGAGTGGACCAGGACTTTGGGTTTCCACTTGAACCACTCTAAGACCAAAGCAATGTTATTCACTAGGAAAAATTTACTACCCCCATCTATTACATTGAATAATACTCCTATTGAATTTGTCTTGACCCACAGGTATTTAGGCATAACCTTTGATGCTCCAGGCCTTGCATGGACGAGCCACATCCAGCAGCTAAGAGATAGTAATGTGTCAAAACTTAATTTAATGAATGCGATATCAAATCATCATTGGGGAGCCGACAGGGAAATGTTACTTATGGTGTACAAGTCTGTTATCCGTAGCAAGCTAGACTATGGATCAGTCTGTTATGGCTCTGCCCCAGACTCCCATTTAGATAAACTGAATATAATACAGAACACTTGTCTAAGGATTGTAACGGGTGCTAGGAGCACATCACCTATTCTGTCTTTGGAAGCTGAAGCTCATATACCCCCCTTGAAGTTACATAGAATGTCAGTGCTATTAACCCTTTAACGTCCGAATTTTTGTACTCATATTACCATTAACACAACCACCGTCACTAAACCGGCGCTGGCATTAGGCAGTCACCGATATCAGGATGGGATAGGAACTGCCACTCGGCAGAGAACTTCAAAGAACACATTAGGGAACTAATTGAATAAGAAATACAATATATTGAGGATATTTTTGAAAGAGGACACTGGTGTCCTCTGGGGCGTTAAAGGGTTAAGATACTATTGCCGGATTAGTGAACTGCCTAGAAACCTCCCAATCTCAATGGAGTTATTTCAACCTCTGCCTGCATTGCGCAATAGACCATGGGCAGGCCACATATTTGTTCCTCCACTGGTTGTGAGGGCCAAACGAGCTTTTGATGTTCTGAAATTAAAACATTTCCCCCAGAATTTTGTGACCCTTGTATCCCCTATTCCACCATGGACAGATATAAACAAACTTTTTATTCCAGACTTTGTGACTGCTCCAGTTACTTGAATCTCCAACCATGAAGCATTATGTACCCTGAGATATTTGCTGGAATTCAAGTTTGAGTCATACCTGCAAGTATATACTGATGGCTCAAAGTATCTTACCCCTGGAACTTCAGCTGCAGCAGCTATGATAATTAAAGCCCCTAATACTACTGTGCTGCATAACTGGAAACTACCAGCAGAGACAACTATTCTAGGCTGTGAATTATTTGCTATTAAAGAGTCAATGAAGTATCTCTACACTCATTATGAATCTCTAACTGGAGCAGTCATTTTTACTGATTCCTTGTCTTCAGTGTCACTGTTGAGGAACAGAACGCCTAAAAACTATATTCATTTAATCTTTGAAATTCACAAATATATGATCTTTTTGTCAGAGCGATATCCAGTGTGTGTCCAGTACATTTCAGGGCATAAAGATCTGGAGGGCAATGAGTTGGCTGATTTGGCAGCCAAGGCAGCTCACATTAATCTGGTGACTCCATCTCTATGCATTGCTAGAACTGACATGGTAAGCACAATTAACAAGTCCATTGTTGAGTACTGGCAGGAGTGGTGGGTGAGTGAAATAAATATATCAAGTAAGGGAAAACCCTGCTGGAGGCAAAGGGAACTCTGTCTTACTGGCCCTGGTCCTCCCATAGAAACAGAGCAGTGGAGACAGCCATGGCCAGGCTCAGAATTGGCCATGTGGGACTAAATGAGCACCTAACCCGTTTTAATCTAGCCGACTCTAACCTTTGTTCATGTGGTTCTGTTGAGTCTGTGTCCCCCTTTTTGCTGCAGTGTCCCAGATATTCAAATGAAAGAACAATCCTTTATGATGAATTGCATGCCTTGGGTATAGCGTTTACCCTCAAGAACATCTTAGGAGGAGGCAATTTTGATAAAGGCAAGCAATATAAAATTTTGAATGCTATGGCCAAATATTTGATCTGTACTAAAAGATTAGGGGACCTGTAGCCACTAACCACTAACTCTAGCAATGAAGTCAGTTCAGCTTTCAAAGGAAGCGGTATGGCTGACTGTCAGTGGGAATGTCTCAGGTCAGCATCTCAGGGGAAATAAGTGTATGAAAGACCTCCCATGTGAGGGATGTTCTCCTGACTGTTAGCCATATCATGTGTCACGTCAGAACCCACAACAGAGAGCACTAAGGTTAATGTTTTGAGGTGCATTCCAGTGGTAGTGAGAGTAGCAGTAGCAGTATAGTAGTGTAGTTTGGGAATCCACTCATGAAGTCTCAATTCTCATTATCCCTAATGTATTTTGTACTTTTAAGATGCTCCAGGTTGCGGCACCCAGGCTGGACCATTCGCCCTCCAGCTGTCAATGACTCTATGCTGTGCTTGCAGTTAGGTAGCCCCCACTAATCATGAAGCATGCTCTAACAATTCAGAGAACTATTATTGCGCTACTTTAATGTGTGACTTCCAAATTCATTTTTGCTCATTTTTAAATTATCATAGGTATCCATCCCCAATTATTCTTCTCTGTTCCCAGGTACATTGTGACGAAAGAACAATTAAGACCTGAGGTGCATGGGCTGACAGGAACCAGGATCCTCAATTAAACCGACAAAAGAAAGAAAGGTATTATTAGGTCAGGTATTAGGTGCCAATCAGTCAGTCGAGGGGCCTATGTCCACTGTAAAAGCGGTTGTTTAAATTGGTGGTACGATACGGTGTGCATGTGTGCTTCTGATCCTCCAACAAAAATTGTGGTGAATTAAAGTGAAGTTCCTGAAAAACTGGTATAGTTTGTATATTCACGTTAGTACAGTGTGTGACTTTGTATGGAGTGCTCGTGAGAGTAGTTTTTTGTTGCGTGAGAGTTGAGACTGAGCATTGGTGTGGTGACTTGCAATTTTTGACAGAGGTGTTTTGACTGGTAAGCTTTCTTTGCTTATTAAGAGTATAGTGTGTGACATTGTAGAGAGTGACTGTGAGAGTAGTAGGTAACATTTTTGTTTCTTTTTGTTTGATAACTTGATTTTCAGTAGATTTGGTGAGTGTAGACTTCTTCTGCCTGTGAAATTTGTACTGAGATAGAAGTCTGTGTTTGAGAATGACAAGAAATAGGACTGGTCGTAGGAAGGGAGGTGTAAGTGGAATGGATGAGGAGATTGAGTGCATGACTTCTAAAGAGTGGGTAGATATAGATGCATGCAAAGATTTGAGAGAGATGAGTTGGAGAAAGTTGAGTGATCTTGTGTTTACGTGCTGGAAATGTTTGAATGATGAGAGTAAGAAGTTGAAAGAGGAGGTTGAGAGATTGACAATTCTGATGGTTGCTTTAGAGGCTGACTTGAAGGATGAAAGGAAGCTGAACGAAGGAAAGAATGAGAATGGTGCAAATGCTGTGAATGATGAGGTAAATGATGGTGCAAGGAATGCAAATGCAATGGAAGATGAGGCAAATGATGGTGTAAATGAAGTGGATGATAAGGCAAATGATGGTGCAAGGAGTGTGAATGCAGTAAATGATGGTGCAAATGTGACAGATGAGAGTAGAAGGATGAATGAGCATGATGAAAGAGGTACAAATGGAAAGAGAGTGAATGAGCAACCTGTTGATGTGCCACATGAGGTGCAGGAGCCTGTAATGGAAGCGAATGAAAGGAAGGTGAATGGAAAGAATGATCTGAGTGAAAGAATTGAGCAAAAGAGCAGCATGAAAGGGCGAGTGAGACCTATGATTAGAATATGTGGGGATAGCATGGTGAAGAATGTTGATAGGTTCATATGTAGGAGTGACAGTAGCGGATGTACAAGCATGAGAGGGAAAGGAGTGGAGATTTGTAGGCATGCTGAGAGAGTGATAGATGGAATGGATGAAGGAATGGTGGTACTGCAAGGAGGTTGCAATCGGTTGCTTGAATGTGGGAGAGAACGTACGGTGAATGCAATTATGAAAGTTGTTGAAAGGGCACGGAAGAAGAATGTTGGAGTGGTGGTGACTAGCCTCCTAAGAAGGCCTGCTTGTGATGAGGAGTATGAAAGGGTACGGAAGGAGGTGAACAAGGAGGTGCATGAAAGGATTATGAGTATGAAAGCTGAGAGCGTGAGAAAGCATGAGTTGGGTTCCAGCTTCCCAGACATGGATAGCGTGATCCAGGATGGATGTTTTCTTGGAGATGGAGTCCATCTTACAAAAGAAGGTGAGATGAAACTCTCCAAGAAATATATCCAGTGGATGAGGGCTACTCATGTCATAATGGAAGGTGGAACTGGATGAATGAAAATCTGTCAGAGCAAAAGTGAGGAATGTCTTGAATTGTCCAATTGTGTTGCAAGGTTTGGAAGTATAAATGTGCGTGGATGGAATGCAGAAAAGTTAGATGCCCTTGTAGTAGAATTTAAGAATGGAAAATTCGATTGTGTTGGTGTAGTAAAGACCCAAATGCGTGATAGTCAGTTTAACATGTAAGGAGAATAAGTATCATATGATAGGAAAAGGGCGTGTAAATTGGCAAAAAAGAAGTAGTGGAGTTGGTCTGATTGTAAAGAATGCTCTAAATTGGAAATTAGAGGAACTTCCTGTTGGAAATGAACCTGAAAGTGAAGATTTGTTAGCAATTAAGTGTGAAAGAATGTATTGTTGTGATTGTATGTTATATGACAACTGATGGGACTTTAGTTCATGAAGAGAATGTAAAAAAGTATGAAATACTAACAAGGATTGTACGAGAACACTGCAGGTGCCCTCTGATTGTGATGGGTGACATGAATGGCCATGTTGGTATAGTTGGTGAGCCGGTGAATGCAAATGGACAAAAATTGATAGATTTTTGTGATGAGAAGGAACTTGAAAACCTGAATGTCGCAATAGGAAATGGCTTGCATACATGGCAAAGCAGGGAATGGAAAACTGCAATTGACTATATGATTGTGAATAGTAGAGCAAGAGAGTGTGTCAATGAAATGTTTGTAGATGAAGATGATTTTGATATTCATAGTGACCATAAAATGCTTGTGCTTGAATATAACTGGGGTAGAAAGGAGTCAATGCAGAAGGTCAGTGGTGTGAAAGAAAGTTGGCAGATAAAAGTGGCAAACTGGGAAGAATTTAAGAATAAATTGAGTAGGTGTAACCGTGTAACTGGAACAGGTGTGGAAATGTAAATGACTTAAATGGTGAGATTGCAAGAACCTTGTATGATGTGGCAGAGCAAAAGATTGGTAGAGTAAAATGTAGGAAAGGGACAGGGAATGCCAGGTGGTTTACATGTGAGATAAAGGAAGAACGAATGAGAAGAAAGACTTTAAATAAGAAACAACGCAGTTTGAGGAAAATGTATGAAAGAAACAGAATTACTGAGGATGAATGGCAGAATGCATGGAATAAGTACAAGGACCAGCAGAAGAAAGTAAGGAGAATGATAAATGAGGCTAGAGTTAAAGAGGAGAGACACCAAGTTGAAAATCTTTGAAAGAAAGGTCCGGATGGAATAAAAGATTGGTATAAGTTTATACAAGGCAATGATTGAGATAGTGAAGTTCAAGTTGATGAATGAGTAGTCAATGGTTGCAGTGTGCAAGATAGGATGCAAATGGTGAAAGCAGTTGAGGAATACTGGAAGGACATTGGTGGAATGAATGAGCAGGTTACAGATGATGAACCCGTAAATTTTCTGATTGATGAACGTCAACTGCAAATGGAAGACAAAATCACTTGTGAAGAGATTGTAAGTTTTTTAAAGAAAGTGAAAAATGGAAAGGCATGTGGCCCTGATAAGATCCCATATGAGTTCTATAAATTTGGAGAGTGTGTAGTCAGTATGTTGAAATGTTTATATGATGAGATATGGAAGAGTGAAAGAGTATCGGATTACTGGAACAAGTGTAATGTAGTTCTGATGCATAAGGGTGGACAGAAGAGTATGAAAGAACTTAGAAATTACAGACCAATTGCACTGGGTGACACTGTATGTAAGATCTTTTGTGGTATTTTGAATGAGAGAATGAAAAACTTAGTTGAGGAATTAGGAGTCCTAAGTGAAGAACAGAATGGTTTTAGGCAAGATAGACATGGGGAGGATAATCTGTTTGTAGTGAGTGAAATAATTGAGCGAATGAGGAAGGATGATAAGAAGGTATATTTAGCATTCCTGGATATTGAAAAGGTGTATGACAGAGTGGATCGGGTTAGGCTCTTTGAAGTTTTGAGAAAAGTTGGATTTAGCAGAAAAATAGTAGAAATTGTACAAGTCTGTTTGAGAACGCAAGCGCAATATACAGGTTAGGGAATTTGGAAACAGGGCAAGTGAGGAGTGTTAGAGGAGTGAGACAGGGCTGTACTCTGTCTCCCCTGTTGTTTAGATTGTACTTAGAAGAATTAGCAGTTTGACTGAGAAGGAGTGGCTTAGGACTGAAAGTTGGTAATGAGAGACTGAGCTGTTTGTTGTATGCTCATGATGTGGTTGTGGTTAGTGAATGTGGACATGAACTGCAAAGGATGCTTGACATTGTGAATGGATATAGTACAGATTTCAAGATGAACTTTGGTGCTGACAAAAGTAAGGTTATTGTTATAAATAGTGATGAGACTGATAGAGACAGACTGTGGAATATTGGAGAAATCAGAATAGGTAGAACAAAAGAATACAAATATCTAGGTTGTATGATAAGTGAAGATGGATGCACTACTCCTTTTTAGCTTCAAATTAAAATATGTGAAGTTCAATTTAAAATTTGTAAAGTTCAATTTAAAATATGTAAAATTAAATTTAAAATTTCTACAGTTCAATTTAAAATATGTAAAGTTCCAATTAAAATATGTAAAGTTCAAATTAAAATTTGTGAAGTTCAATTTAAAAATTATAAAATTCAAATTTAAAATAGATAAATTTCAAATTAAAATTAGTAAAATTCAAATCAAAACACTTCCAACACTCTTATTCAATAAATATTTCATTTCCAGTGTTTGTATATTTTCGCCTAAAAATGCACACAGATGCATAGTTCACTTAGGAATTAAATATTATGAAGTCAACCCAAGTTTAGAGCTCGCTTAGGTGCGGGGTTTGAGCGTAATTCACGTTGCCGGATAATAATTTGAACAAATTTTGCTTTAATGTTATGATAAAATAACTTCAATTGGCACTTAATAATATTAGTAACAAATGTTTTTCTTATTTGGCAGCGTGAATGACACTTCATGTCTCATCACTAAATTGACCCAAAGTTTGGCCATACTATGTATAAAATGAATAAAAATTTTACAGCGTATAATCAGGCCAAATTTTCGTAGAATATATTTTATGTATATATCAAATACTAACTCTAAAATTCTGGGCAGCAATAACAAAGCCATTGCCTATAATATTTTGCATATTTTAAATATAATTTAGTAATTTTCATCATTTGCTGCATACCTATGTAGTGTGCAGAATATGGCACACACCGGTGAAATTTGAAATTTTTTCTAAATAAGGTATCATAGAAAAAAATTCCTATCGGCGTCGAGACTATGAGTCGGTTGACGGAGCGAGCTATGTATATATCTTCCATAAACCAAGAAGAATCCCAATTCGTGAGGAAGTGGGTTAAATTGCAATTTACAAATTTCAATTGGAAGCTAAGTTAAAAGGTGTAGTTAAAAAATGTAAATTTTAGAAATTTTTGAAGTATTTTTATTTGAATTTTACAAATTTTAATTTGAAATTTATCTATTTTAATTTTGAATTTTATAATTTTTAAATTGAACTTTACAAATTTTATTTTGAACTTTACATATTTTAATTGGAACTTTACATATTTTAAGGGAAGCATTTTGACAAAATGGTCAACTTTGGTTCTATTGGACGTACGTCTATGAAAATTTGCAGACTACTAGATCTCCACATTTGTAACAACTTATCTTAAACAAAAATTTTTCATAAGGCCATAGAAAATTTTTTATTTGAAAAAAAAAAAATTATATATATACATATATTATTTGCTAAGGCTTTTTAATTTACAAAGCTAGAGCAATGCGGTTTGTTGCATTTGAAAGTCAAACGTGCGCTCTATCCATAATACGGGGGGAATTTTTGATTTATTTCCTTCCAAATTTATATGAATTTTTTTGTCAGAGTCTCAATGCAAAAGTTATAATTTTAGGGTAAAAAGTCTATGGAAAGCTTTACAGAAACAATTTGGAAAATCGCCCCGTATTTTAGGTAGAACACACATTTCACTTTCAAATGCAACAAACCGCATTGCTCTAGCTTTGTAAACTTCGAAGTAGTGTTGACAAACGTCTTGATAAGTTACTTTTTTAATAAAACCTATTTTTAAGAAACAAAATGCTTCTCCTCCTACATTTTTTGAGCTACAGTGATGATTTTGGTATCATTGGATGCAGAAAAACAAGGGCTTTACAATGTATTGAGAAGTTTTTCAAAATTCATTCTTGTTTCAAAGTTATGACGTCATGAATTTGAATTTTCTTGAGAATATTTTGATTTTTTTTCTTTTTAATTTTTTAAATTTTTATATTGGAAATTTGAGGAAAAGCATTCAAGTTTTTGGAATGTCCACGTTATTCTGCATTCAATGATACCAAAATCATTACTGTAGCTCAAAAACTATCAGAGAAAAAGCATTTAGAAACCCCCCCCCCCCCAAATGTCGTTTTCTATGATTTCCCATTTTCTTTTCAAGAAAATCGCATTTTGTCATGAATGATAAATGATTCTAAATTGTATTTCCTATCAGTATACCAAATTTCATTGCTCTAAATTCAATAATAAAAAAAATATTCGGATGGGGATGAGGAATATGAATGATAAAATATACGAAAAAATGAAATGGAAAAAAATGGAAAATTTCAGATTTTTTTTTTTTTTGTCCACGTTATTCTGCATTCAATGATACCAAAATCATTACTGTAGCTCAAAAACTGTAGGAGGAGAAGCATTTAGAAAACCCCCCCAAAAATGTCGTTTTCTATGATTTCCCGTTTTCTTTTCAAGAAAATCGCATTTTGTCATTGATGATAAATGATTCAAAATTGCATTTCCTATCAGTATACCAAATTTCATTGCTTTAGGTTCAAAAATGAAAAAAAAGGTCCGTAAGAGGGATGCCCTCCCCCCCCCGGGAGGGACGTTAGCTCTGGGGTAGGTTCCTGATATTTTTACAGACATTCGGGGACATGTCTCTAACTCATTTAAAGCAATAAAAACAAAAATCGCGAGAATTGACCTTTGGACTCAGATGCCCCCAGATGCCCCCCAAAATGCTTCCCTTAAATTGAACTGTAGAAATTTTAAATTGAATTTTACATATTTTAAATTGAACTTTACAAATTTTAAATTGAACTTCACATATTTTAATTTGGAGCTAAAAAGGAGTAGAACTAAGGGTGAAAAAGTGGCAAAAGCTATGCAGTGGAGTGGATGGTTAAGTAGTGTGGCCAGATACAGAGCAATGTGGAATGTGGAGCAATGAATGTGTGAGAGGAATGTGGAAGTATGTTGCTGTACCTAGTGTCATGTATGGTGTGAGTGCTCTTGCCTGGAATGGAAGTGATCTTGAAAAGCTATATTTGATACAAAATATGGTAGGACGGTTAGTATTGGGTGCTCCGAAATGGACAGCTACAGAAACCATTAGAGGTGACCTTGGGTGGAGCCTATTTTCAGAAAGAATGATGAAAGCTGTGCTGAATTACAAGGTGAGAATTGAAAGAATGCGGAATAGCAGGCGGGTAAAGCGAATTTTTTAATGGAATCTGAGTGTAAGCTATTGGGAGAAAGTATGTTGGGGGCATGCAAGGAAACTTAGTATGCAAAAAATTATTCATGTTAGAATTGGGAGACCTGTGAATGACTGGAGTTTATTAACTGTTGGAGGTGTAGGGCCTGAGTGGGACTGCAAGAGGTGGAAGAAAGAGATTGAGAGGCAAACAAGGGTATGGATTGAATAAGTGGAAGCTTAGCATGATGCGCAAGCCGACACTTGACTGGTATATGAAAAAAGAAGCACCTAAGTTTGAGATGTTCTATGATGGTCGTTTTGGAAGTCAACTCTTGTTTGCTGTGAGATGTAAGTCATTGAGTGTGAACAGCCGTTCATGGAGGTGGAATGAGAATAATAACTGATTATGTCGGTGGTGTATTAGTGGAGTAGAGGAAACAATGGAGCATTTTGTGCTGGAATGTAGTAAGTATGAGCAGGAGAGAGAAAGTTTTATGAATGTGGTGCTTGAGCAGTATGGAGAGAATGAGTGGTATGCCAGATGTACTGAAGATGATTGCAGTATGAGCTGTCTTGCTGGATTGGATCAGGAGTGTAATTTGAGTATCATTGAAGCTATGAAAATGTTTCTTGTGCGTGCCTGGAGTAAGAGACAGTGACTGGAATGGGTCAGTCAGGTAGAGTGGTTAGTAATGACCCAATATGCCTGGGGATGGTGTTTTGACACGCTGGTTATCCCAGTGATGCCGTCCAATGGCAGCTTGTGACAAGGATTGGTAGATCCTGAGTAGTTTAGTGGACAAGTCTGGTACCAGGCGCTGAACTCTTTGTGTAAAAATTGTGGAGGGAATTGTAGGCCGTTACAAAGGCCCTGACGCTGTCGGCCCTCAATTTCAAGTTCAAGTTCAAGATGATTGTAAAAGTATCGGTATCGGTAGTAGTAAAATTGTGGTACAATTGAAAAACAGGATTCAGTTACAATGGATCCCTGCTCATTCAGGCATAGGGAAATGAGATAGTGGACCGGTGCGCAAAAATGGGTCACCAAAATATTAAACTGCAGGTACTCACAAATCTTAGTTATAAGGAGCATGTTAGCAAACTGAAAACAAAATGTTAGACTACTGGAGCGAGTGTTGGGGAAATCAAGTGAGGGGATTCGGGAAGGGAAGATTTATGTATGAATTGTGTAGCAGACCAAAGTTTAGATTGGGTAGTGCCATGTCAAGAAAATTTCAGTGTATCATTAGCCGATTTAGACTTGGTCATGTTGGTGTTCTTTCTCATCTGAGTAGATTTAACCTGTGTCAAAGCTCTCTGCCCCGAGTGTGGTCTTCCAGAGATCATTGAGCACTCTTGCTCAGCTGTCCGAAATATGCGGCTGCCAGGCTACATTTACGTCTACCTTTTTTAAAATTTAACCTTGAATTGAATCTGAAAAATGTCTTAGGATTTGGTGAATACCAATCTCGTGTACAATTTGCAATTCTCCGCTCCTTGGTAAACTTCCTTGGTGCTACTAAGGAACTATAAATGTTCCGATTTTGACTGTGTAACATCTGTGCCTAATGAAATTAACTTGATTCAATAAGCTGTCAGCCTCTGCAGACAGCAGCTTGAGAAGTCCAGCAATATTGAGGACTCGAGAAAAAAGTGCTGCAGTATCGGGGGATTTGCTTGACCCTGCTTATGCTGCCAAAGTACAAGCTGTCAGGTTACACGGATTTCTGCTGAAGAAGTCCAACAACTTTCAAGATCCTTCCAGATCATCAATAAAGAAAAAGATGAAGGTATCGGTAGTAGTATCGGTCAAAGTATCTGTATTTTCAAGCATCGGAGTATCGGTATTGGCCAATAAATGGGCATCGGTATCGGCCAAAAAAATGGTATCGGTGCATCACTAATTTCTGATTGGTTTACGCTACACAAGAAGGAAGCTTATAGCGTAATAGCACACGGCTGACGTGTGCTGGCAGCTGTTGTGTCCGTGGGTCAGGAGTGTGAGGTGTGCTCACCCCTGGGAGGGTGTGCTCACTCCTGGGGGTGTGTGCTCACTCCTAGGGGGGTTTTGCTCATCCCTAGGGGGATGTGCTCACTCCTGGGGGATGTGCTCACTCCTGGGGGTGGGCTCAATCCTAGGGGGTTGTGCTCATCCCAAGGGGTATGCTTGGTGGGAACTATTCTATACGATTGGTGGGAACTCTATTTCCATCCCCTCCGGGCGGTAAAGAAATTTGTAAACCTTTCAATAGCTAGAGGCAAGTATTAGCTTCAATTTGAGACTAAACATAGTTTTTCAGGGGCAATAGGTGAGAAAGTTCACCCAAAATAATAGGTTTTCAGAAAAAGGGAGTGTATAGGAGAGGCCGGTGGGGACTCCGCTTCTATCCCCCTCCAGGCAAAAAAGAAATTTGTAAGCCTTTAAAAGTTAGAGAAAAGTATTAGCTTCAATTTGAGATTAAATTTAGTTTTTACACCTAAATCTACATCTGCCATTTGACAGGAGCATAAAATTATGAAGTTTGTATTAGGCTGGAATATGTTGAGATAGTTTGTGGCATTTAAGTTTAGCTTTCATGGTCATTTCAGCTGAGACAAAAAAAATTGTATGCAATATCCATTCAAATTTTATTGCATGTTTTTCTTGTGTAATGAATATGTAAAATTTTATTTTTAAGATGATTTTTATCCTAAATTTTTAATAATGAGCTGTCCCAATAGTATACTTTGAAATGTCAAATATCAGTAAAAGTGAAGGAATGAACAGTTATCGTTTTTCCACTTTCCGGTGCCTAAAAATAGTTATTTAGATTGAAATAAACAAAATTTCTTCTATGCACTTTCCGTCTGAAATGAGTATTTTTTGAGTTATAGCGGTAAATGACTTACTGCAACTCTAGTGTTTGAAGCGGAAAGAAATTCATCAAGCGCGTCGGATGACAACACTACAGTAGACTCTCCCTTCCGACCCCCTTGAATGGTCGAGCGCATGCTTCCATCTAAGACGAAAATTAACATACAGCTATAACTCTTTATTTTTGGCTGATAACCTTTATTGTGTTATTGACTAAATGATCCTAGAAGTAGGTTCAGGCTCTGCGGGGTAGGCTAATAATAAATTACAAAGTATTCAAACATACTCTAACAGCTCAATTGCACAAAAAATAAAACCTACCGCTCAAACTCATAAAATACTCATTTGCCGCCAAAAGTGTACTGAAAAAAGTAATTTATTTTGGTCAATATGTATTTTAGGTCCTCCATGGAAATTAAAATTCCGTTACAAAGTATTACAAAAGAAACGCATTTAAAAACGTTCTATATGAATGACATTCTGCTTGCTGGTGCGTTATTTTAGTTATTCAACTTTGAAATTGTCGTCTTCCATCGCAGTTGCGTTGCGCGCTTGAACCTTCAGAGTATGCTTGGGTACTTTGTAATGTATTATTTGCAAACCCTGCGGAGCCTGAACCCACTTCTAGGATGGGTCAATGTTAAGTTTAATGCAGTGACGGAAAATAATAATTCCGATCTCAGGAATCACTAAAGGAACACATTTCAGAACTTTTTACATAAAAGACATTCTGCTCGCTGATGCGTTATTTTCGAATTATTAAACTTCTAAGTTGGATTTTGCGCGCAAAAGGAAGCTTGCGCGCAAAAGGAAGCGAGCGCGCAAAGCAGAATTTAATTATAAGAGAAGCTAACACACTATTACAAACGTAAAGAGGTTGGGTCGTGAGGGGGAGCCACAGTTCTTCTAGTGAAAATTATAAATAAAGGTTCAAACCCACCCATTAGGGTGATGTCAACAATTGTGTTTACATCAGCTCTAAGATGGTGGCAGCCATCTTGGGTACCGGGTGGCTGCATTGGAGATGATGTAAACGGATATCACTAGAAACGTTTATTGATAATTTTCACTAGAAGAACTGTGGCTTCCCCTCACGACCCAACTCATTACGTTTGTAATAGGGTGTTAGCTTCCGTTATTAATTAAATTCCGCTTGGCACGCTCGCTTCCTTGGCGCGCGAAAGCCAACTTTGAAGTTTAATAATTCGAAAATGACGCATCAGCGAGCAGAATGTCTTTTATGTAAAAAGTTCTGAAATGTGTTCCTATAGTGATTCCTGGGATCGGAATTATTATTTTCCATGACTGCATTAAACTTAACATTGACCCATCCTAGAAGTGGGTTCAGGCTCCGCAGAGTTTGCAAATAATACATTACAAAGTACCCAAGCATACTCTGAAGGTTCAAGCGCGCAACGCAACTGCGATGGAAGACGACAATTTCAAAGTTGAATAACTAAATTAACGCACCAGCAAGCAGAATGTCATTCATATAGAACGTTCCATGATTGCATTAAACTTCACATTGACCCTAGGATGTTTTAGTTAATAACCCAATAAAGGTTATCACCCAAAAATATTAGCGTGACTGGAATAGTGAAAACTTGTTTCATCACTTTCAAGATGGTGGCGACCGTACCGGGTGGCCGCTATTTTGGAACTGAGGTAAACAAAGTCGTCAGTAATGCAGTCTCGCTAATATTTTTGGGTTAAAACCTTTATTGTGTTTCTAACTAAAACATCCTAGAAGTGTGCTCAGGCTCCGCAGGGTCGGCAAATAATAAGTTACACCATATATTGCAAAAACAATAACTTTTCCCCCGCTGCCCCATTGTTTTAATGCTATCCCCTTTGCACGCAAAAGCCATTCCATTAACGCCGCTCCCACAATTTCAAAGTTAAATAACTCAAAAATAACGCAGCAGGAAGCAGAATGTCATTCATGTAAAACGTTTTTAAATGGGCTCCTTTAGTGATTCTTGGTAACGGAAATTTTTAATATCCGTGGATGACCTAAAATACGTATTGACCTTTATTACGATGTATTACCATGATTCAAACAACAGAAATTCAAAAATTGATCAGAAGCTGTTTATTCGATCGCATTCGTCATCAAATACGAAAATTAACATCCCATTATAACTCATAAAATACTCATTTCAGACGGAAAGTGCATAGAAGAAAACTTATTCATTTCGATCTAACTAACTACGTTTGGGCACCGAAAAGTGGAAAATCGATTACTGTCCATTCCTTCACATTTACCCAAATATCTCCTAAATTATGTTTTGTTTTGCGTGTTTTTTCTACAAAGTTTGTAATGCTTGGGAATTTGGGATGAATCTACTGAGCAAAATATGTGTAGTACAACATTTATGTAATTATACTAGATTTGAAAATATATATAACTGTTGGAGACTAACATTTTCTTAAAAATGTTCATAGTGGTAATAATAACTTGTTCCTTTTTGTGTAATTCTGTATATTTGCATTTATATTTATAATCTTTTTTAATAGACATGAAAACTTTTGGTTTAAGGGGGACATCTATGAAGAATCTTAAAAATTCCTGGATTTTTTATTGCTTTATTTACTAGAGAAAAGCGTAGTTTACAAGCTGTCAAATTTACAGAATGATTTGAGCATTGTAAGGGGGGGAAATCGGGTTGGGAGGAGAGGAAGGGGTTCAACCAGCACCCAGCGTCAACCAGCAAGTGCATGTGCCACATGTTTGAAAAAAGTTTTTAGTTTTTATTGCTCTATTCAATACAGAAGTCATTATTTTACAAGCTAGCAAAGTTTCAGAATGTTCTGTCTTTGTGACATGGGGAAACGTGGGGAAGAAGGGAGTTGGATTCGAATGCAGCTGGTAGCGTCGGACTGTCACCGTGTTAGGCATGAACCAGAAATATCTGGATTATGTTTTGTTGATCTATTTGACACAGAACTCCTTAGTTTACAATCTAGCCAAGCTACACAACGTTCTTTGCTCCTTGAGAAGGCAACTGAAGGCGGGAAGAAGTGTAGCGCGTCGAGGAGGATGCCACAGCATGCGCTCCTGGAGCAGTGATGGCTATGATACCAGTTTCATTCGTATCTGTGATACCTGTGGTACCAGTTCCTTCAAGAAATAATAAAAACTCATAAGAAAAGATATTCATATGTTCAGATAGCTTTCAGAACATCAACCGTGTCAATTTTTCCAAGCAATATAGCTTACAAATGGAAAATTGTAGATAAAAGCACTTCCTGAATAGTTGAAGGTAAAAAGTTCAAGAGCTATCTCCTCCAAAAGTTATTATTGTAAAGCAATGATTTAGGTCTTATTGAATGGGCAAAAAGTTGCTGCAAAGATAGATGTAGGTTTGTTTTGAAATTCACAGTAATTTTTAAGTTACATTGAAAAACTAAGGAAAAATATGTGACTCTCAAAAGCAATCATTTGAAACTCTTAAAAAAAAAATCTATGGTGAATTTCAAAACGAGCCCATATCCAGTTATGCAACCACTTTTTGCACGTTTAATGAGACCTAAATCATTGCTCTACGATAACTTTCGGAGGAGATAGCTTTTGAAAATATCTTATTGTTTCCCCCCATTATCTCCGTAATTATTTTGAAAATGGGTAAAAGTCTGGATGACAACTCCTATTTATTTTCAGAAATACATGCGTATGCCAAATTTCATTGATCTAGATCCCATACAACAAATGCGACAGCCCTTTCCTTGGTTCTGCTTAGATGTCCCCCTTAATTGAAAGTATGTGATGAGCATATATGCAATACAGACTCACAAGGATAAATATATTTGTATGTGGGCATTTTTAAAATATATTTACCTGGTTTCCACATGTATTAGATTAATTTGGGGCTATCATGACAGTTTATGATTGATTTATAGTGCAATAGTTTCTGTGTTTCAGTGGATGTTGTCATATTTTTTTTTGTCTGCATCAGTTTGGAAAGAAAAAGACTTGCTAAAAGAATGGAGAATTTGAGAGAGCAGCTTAGGTACATTTGCTGTGGTCAAAACGGCATGGTTTTGCTTCTGGATTGTGTGCGGGAAGTGCAGCTGAAAGTTGAAAGCCTTCAAGTAGGTGGGAGTGATTGTAACATGACAGGGCAGAGGTAAACCAGCAAAGTTCTATTGAAGGGTTCCAACCTTCAAAAAAAAAAAATTCATGAATGAGTGCATGAGTTGTGCTTTTGCCAGGATCACACCTGCATCCATTCATGCACCTTCTTCCTAAGGAATGGACCCCCTTGGCAGAATTATGCTGGTTTACTCCTGCCTGCCCTACCCCTTGAATTTTTTAAAACCAAATATGTTGCTGTTATTCAATTAAACAAATATATGCCAGTATGCACACATATAAGCTTTTTATTTGTAGGTATGAAACTTTTTGACCAACATAGCATGAAATAATTTATAGCAAATCTGTGATTTGGGTTAACACCATCTCAGCAGTATATATAAATATATATGTCAATGGTATTTATAAATATATTATTTAAATCATGAGCACTGTTAATGATAAATATATTTGTTTTGTTTTGGTAAATGGAAAATTGATCAAGTATCAAGTAAAAATTGAAGTTACAGTGATACTTGTTTCTTAGGTACACTCTTTATAGAGCACTTGTTTGTTGTTCATGGAATTGTTCATCCAATCTCAATTGAAAATTTTCCTATTATCTCATTTTTCTACCACTATCATCACAAGGAACTAATAACTTAATAATAACATTTTTTAATTGATTAACTGACTGCCAAATTAGCTATTTAGTTTCATTAATTTTGGTCTGCCAATCCTGAAGTTGCATCCTCTATTGAGTTCTTGTTTTCAGTGATTCTTTATGGTTTGTTCAGCCTTCAGCTATAACATTCCCATTGATGATGTGATTCAGATCTCTGCTGTCAATCTGCAGTTGAAAGAAATGTAAAATTGGATGTTTCCCAATTCATCTGAATTGCCAAGCTGTCTATTATTACTCTAGGATTATTATTTTGCTATAATGCTGTTGAGTTATCCTTCATTACAGTTATGAGCAGATTCATTGCATGAAGTAGTGCAGTTATGAAATTGATATCATGTTATATGATTCAAAAGGAAGTTAATTTTGTAGGGAATATGTAAATTTTTCTTGAAATCTCTGTTTTGTTTCAGAAACGTCTTCCACTTCTAGGGTTGCTCAGTTTCAGAAGAGAGATCACAATTGCACTAGATAGAGGTCAGCACAGATGAACAGGATGCATACAGTTTATGGCCAAACCATTACCAAGTTCCTTTTGGGCTCTTGTAGAAAGAGAGCTCAAGCTTCAGGGGGCATCAGTGGCATGTGTAGGGTGCAATGGTCCAGCACAGTAAGTGAGGCTCTTGCTGTACCTCACAAGTCACGTCTTGTTGCCAATCAGCTGGCAAATTCTGAAGGAGACTCACGGTTACGTACTGAGAAAAAAGGCTTGCCCATCCCACTCTCTCCTCCAGTCTTGGAGTATCTGCAGGGAAAATATCTTTACAATTCAGTCATAAATAATGAAATAGGCTCTTATTCTATCCCACAAAGAAAAGTAATACTAAGAAAAATTCAAAAAGAACATTTAAAAAAATCTGCTCATGACTCCGCTCCATTAATTGTTGAAATGCAAAAAAATGCACTTGTGACACAGAAATCAAATACACCTGCTTTACAAGAAACTGTCACCCAGTACAATTTTCCATTGTCACAATACTACGAGGTAGAACATTTGAAAAATTATGAACATTCTACTGAAGGAGATCTTGAAGAGATAGATACAAAAACAGACATGATTTATAGAATGGAAGAGTACAGAGAGGGAGTCTTTCCACCTGTGAGTTTGAAATGTGAATTTGGAACACATTTGAGAACTGAAGTGAGAAATAATCAGTCCGTGGAGCGTGTTATAAAAACCATTCCTCGTAGCGGTTATTATAGTGAGCCTTCAGAAGAGGAAGCAGAGTTCTGGCGACAGCTTGGCACAAGTGACAGGAGCATCCCTGAGACTTCAGTGCCCTGTGGAGGATGTGGGGCTTTCTTCCACTGTCATGACCCATCCATTCCTGGTGTGTACTGCTTCAGCATTAATTTGCTGGCAAATTTCAGATATTTGTAAGTGTGTATTTTGTTATAAGCCATGTGTATCTGGCTCCACCCAATAATGACTGATTTAATTTAAAGCTATAATTTCACGTGACTCGTTTCAAAAGGAGTTTCATTGTTATTTGAGACCAAAAAAAATCTTAGCCATACTCATTGCTGTGGTGTATTCATTTGCAGTATTCAACATGGAAGTGTATTTTAACTATTTCAAATCTCATCAGAAATCCCACAGCATTTAAATAATTCATGATGTGTACAAACTGTGCATGTCCCAAAGTTGCTACTGTCGCACCTACCCCAATGACCGTCAGGTTACAAGCCCCGGGAGATGATTGTTGGGGTGCCAAAACCAGTGCTGCGCTCCTCGGTGTGTGCTCGCTGCTTCTTCCTCACTGTGCACAACACTGCGCTGCAGGTACCTTATCGTTCATTGCTGCCACAAGTAATGTTATTTCAAGCAATTGAAAGATTTCTTGTTACTAAAGATTTAACCCATTCCAAGCAGCAGAACTATATATAGTTCATCCCAAAAATGGTCCCATTCAGCAGCGCATCTATATATAGTCACTTTTTCATTGCGCGTGTGACACATAAGCGATTATTAAAATTTAAAGACTTGGGGCAAAAAAAGTGTTCTCTGGCATCCTTTTCAGTTCCTCTGACAATTTTAAGCAAGTTGAACATGAATTCAGTGCCTTATTAGATGTCAATATGGGTGGGCTTGATTGCAGGGCAGGAGAGGTAGTAGACTTGCTTCTTTACCTGCTTTGCCATCATTTTTTGCTCATTTTCCCAGTTGTGTTGAAATTTATTGACTTGCTGTTATTTATGGCCTTCTAATAATAACAGTAATCTCCTTTAATATTAATAATAGTAATAATTTCGTTTCAAAAATCTTAATGCTTTTGTGAGCAAAATACTTCTTACACATTGTATTCAAGCTTTCGACTTTGTATCTGAAAAATCATTATCATAGTCAGATGTACCATTCCAACTGTGATTGTAAAAACAAATATTTGAGGTCTATCAACAAACTTGTTTCTGTCAGTACTCAAGTATAAAAAACGTCACTAGGGATCAAAAATAAAAATCCTATACAAGTCTGTACTTTAGAAATTCAAATTGGAATTTATTCCTCCGTCATTTATGTACGATTCAGAAAAAACTAATAAATATGCCATTTTTATTCTTTAATTTAAAAAATTAGATTCAACTTGACCCTATTGAACAGCAGAAACTTTATTTAGTCACAAGCACATTCCTTCCATTCAGCGGCGCGACTGTTTATAGTGAGAAGTGACTGCCGTGAACAGCAGCAGCTACTAAGTATAGATCATTTCAAAATTTGCGTGCTCCGGTTGATGTCCTGCCCCTTGGAATCAGTTAAACCCGGCTTCATGAGAGACAATACTAAACGGTATAGGTTGTGAGCTTGTGTTGTAATATTTTTAATATTTGAATGCATAAAATATTGGCCACTGCTGTGCTATCATTCTAATCAACAATTTTCAAATACAGGTGCGCGTCTCTCCAGAGTCTTACATTGACATCCTGAGACCCATCAAGTCAAAGAAGTGCCTGGTGCTGCTCATGGTCGACTTGACTGATGCGCCCTGCTCCATCAACCCTAACATTGTTGAAGTTATTGGTAAGCTGCTCACTTCTTCAGTCATAGGTACTGCTCACTTCCTCCCTCAGCTATAGGAGCTGCTCACTTCCTCGGTCATAGGTACTGCTCACTTCCTCCCTCAGCTATAGGAGCTGCTCACTTCCTCCCTCAGCTATAGGAGCTGCTCACTTCCTCGGTCATAGGTATTGCTCACTTCCTCCCTCAGCTATAGGAGCTGTTCACTTCCTCCCTCAGCTATAGGAGCTGCTCACTTCCTCCCTCAGCTATAGGAGCTGCTCACTTCCTCACTCAGCTATTGGAGCTGCTCACTTCCTTGGTCATAGGTACTGCTCACTTCCTCCCTCAGCTATAGGAGCTGCTCACTTCCTCCCTCAGCTATAGGAGCTGCTCACTTCCTCGGTCATAGGTACTGCTCACTTCCTCCCTCAGCTATAGGAGCTGCTCACTTCCTCGGTCATAGGTACTGCTCACTTCCTCCCTCAGCTGCTCACTTCCAACCCTCAGCTGTAGGAGCTGCTCACTTCCTCCCTCAGCTATAGGAGCTGCTCACTTCCTTGGTCATAGGTACTGCTCACTTCCTCCCTCAGCTATAGGAGCTGCTCACTTCCTCACTCAGCTATTGGAGCTGTTCACTTCCTTGGTCATAGGTACTGCTCACTTCCTCCCTCAGCTATAGGAGCTGCTCACTTCCTCACTCAGCTATTGGAGCTGCTCACTTCCTTGGTCATAGGTACTGCTCACTTCCTCCCTCAGCTATAGGAGCTGCTCACTTCCTCCCTCAGCTATAGGAGCTGCTCACTTCCTCGGTCATAGGTACTGCTCACTTCCTCCCTCAGCTATAGGAGCTGCTCACTTCCTCGGTCATAGGTACTGCTCACTTCCTCCCTCAGCTGCTCACTTCCAACCCTCAGCTGTAGGAGCTGCTCACTTCCTCCCTCAGCTATAGGAGCTGCTCACTTCCTTGGTCATAGGTACTGCTCACTTCCTCCCTCAGCTATAGGAGCTGCTCACTTCCTCCCTCAGCTATAGGAGCTGTTCACTTCCTCCCTCAGCTATAGGAGCTGCTCACTTCCTCCCTCAGCTATAGGAGCTGCTCACTTCCTCGGTCATAGGTACTGCTCACTTCCTCCCTCAGCTATAGGAGCTGTTCACTTCCTCCCTCAGCTATAGGAGCTGCTCACTTCCTCCCTCAGCTATAGGAGCTACTCACTTCCTCCCTCAGCTATAGGAGCTGTTCACTTCCTCCCTCAGCTATAGGAGCTGCTCACTTCCTCCCTCAGCTATAGGAGCTGCTCACTTCCTCCCTCAGCTATAGGAGCTGCTCACTTCCTCCCTCAGCTATAGGAGCTGTTCACTTCCTCCCTCAGCTATAGGAGCTGCTCACTTCCTCCCTCAGGTATAGGAGCTGCTCACTTCCTCGGTCATAGGTACTGCTCACTTCCTCCCTCAGCTATAGGAGCTGTTCACTTCCTCCCTCAGCTATAGGAGCTGCTCACTTCCTCCCTCAGCTATAGGAGCTGTTCACTTCCTCCCTCAGCTATAGGAGCTGCTCACTTCCTCCCTCAGCTATAGGAGCTGTTCACTTCCTCCCTCAGCTATAGGAGCTGCTCACTTCTTCCCTCAGCTATAGGAGCTGCTCACTTCTTCCCTCAGCTATAGGAGCTGCTCACTTCCTCCCTCAGCTATAGGAGCTGCTCACTTCCTCCCTCAGCTATAGGAGCTGCTCACTTCCAACCCTCAGCTGTAGGAGCTGCTCACTTCCTCCCTCAGCTATAGGAGCTGCTCACTTCCTTGGTCATAGGTACTGCTCACTTCCTCCCTCAGCTATAGGAGCTGCTCACTTCCTCCCTCAGCTATAGGAGCTGCTCACTTCCTCCCTCAGCTATTATAGGAGCTGCTCACTTCCTTCCTCAGCTATAGGAGCTGCTCACTTCCTCCCTCAGTTATAGGAGCTTCTCACTTCCTTCCTCAGCTATAGGAGCTGCTCACTTCCTCCCTCAGCTATAGGAGCTGCTCACTTCCTCCCTCAGCTATAGGAGCTGCTCACTTCCTCCCTCAGCGATAGGAGCTGCTCACTTCCTTCCTCAGCTATTGGAGCTGCTCACTTCCTTCCTCAGCTATAGGAGCTGCTCACTTCCTCCCTCAGCTATAGGAGCTGCTCACTTCCTCCCTCAGCTATAGGAGCTGCTCACTTCCTTCCTCAGCTATAGGAGCTGCTCACTTCCTCCCTCAGCTATAGGAGCTGCTCACTTCCTCCCTCAGCTATAGGAGCTGCTCACTTCCTCCCTCAGCTATTGGACCTGCTCACTTCCTCCCTCAGCTATAGGAGCTGCTCACTTCCTCCCTCAGCTATAGGAGCTGCTCACTTCCTCCCTCAGCTATAGGAGCTGCTCACTTCCTCCCTCAGCTATAGGAGCTGCTCACTTCCTCCCTCAGCTATAGGAGCTGTTCACTTCCTCCCTCAGCTATAGGAGCTGCTCACTTCCTCCCTCAGCTATAGGAGCTGCTCACTTCCTTCCTCAGCTATAGGAGCTGCTCACTTCCTTCCTCAGCTATAGGAGCTGCTCACTTCCTTCCTCAGCTATAGGAGCTGCTCACTTCCTCCCTCAGCTATAGGAGCTGCTCACTTCCTACCTCAGCTATAGGAGCTGCTCACTTCCTCCCTCAGCTATAGGAGCTGCTCACTTCCTCCCTCAGCTATAGGAGCTGCTCACTTCCTCCCTCAGCTATAGGAGCTGCTCACTTCCTCCCTCAGCTATAGGAGCTGCTCACTTCCTCCCTCAGCTATAGGAGCTGCTCACTTCCTCCCTCAGCTATAGGAGCTGCTCACTTCCTCCCTCAGCTATGGGAGCTGCTCACTTCCTCCCTCAGCTATAGGAGCTGCTCACTTCCTCCGTCAGCTATAGGAGCTGCTCACTTCCTCCCTCAGCTATAGGAGCTGCTCACTTCCTTCCTCAGCTATAGGAGCTGCTCACTTCCTTCCTCAGCTATAGGAGCTGCTCACTTCCTTCCTCAGCTATAGGAGCTGCTCACTTCCTTCCTCAGCTATAGGAGCTGCTCACTTCCTCCCTCAGCTATAGGAGCTGCTCACTTCCTCCCTCAGCTATAGGAGCTGCTCACTTCCTCCCTCAGCTATAGGAGCTGCTCACTTCCTTCCTCAGCTATAGGAGCTGCTCACTTCCTTCCTCAGCTATAGGAGCTGCTCACTTCCTTCCTCAGCTATAGGAGCTGCTCACTTCCTTCCTCAGCTATAGGAGCTGCTCACTTCCTCCCTCAGCTATAGGAGCTGCTCACTTCCTTCCTCAGCTATAGGAGCTGCTCACTTCCTTCCTCAGCTATAGGAGCTGCTCACTTCCTCCCTCAGCTATAGGAGCTGCTCACTTCCTCCCTCAGCTATAGGAGCTGCTCACTTCTTCAGTCATAGGTACTGCTCACTTCCTCCCTCAGCTATAGGAGCTGCTCACTTCCTTCCTCAGCTATAGGAGCTGCTCACTTACTTCCTCAGCTATAGGAGCTGCTCACTTCCTTCCTCAGCTATAGGAGCTGCTCACTTCCTTCCTCAGCTATAGGAGCTGCTCACTTCTTCAGTCATAGGTACTGCTCACTTCCTCCCTCAGCTATAGGAGCTGCTCACTTCTTCAGTCATAGGTACTGCTCACTTCCTCCCTCAGCTATAGGAGCTGCTCACTTCCTCCCTCAGCTATAGGAGCTGCTCACTTCTTCAGTCATAGGAGCTGCTCACTTCCTCCCTCAGCTATAGGAGCTGCTCACTTCCTCCCTCAGCTATAGGAGCTGCTCACTTCTTCAGTCATAGGTACTGCTCACTTCCTCCCTCAGCTATAGGAGCTGCTCACTTCCTCGGTCATAGGTACTGCTCACTTCCTCCCTCAGCTGCTCACTTCCAAATCTCAGCTGTAGGAGCTGCTCACTTCCTCCCTCAGCTATAGGAGCTGCTCACTTCCTTGGTCATAGGTACTGCTCACTTCCTCCCTCAGCTATAGGAGCTGCTCACTTCCTCCCTCAGCTATAGGAGCTGTTCACTTCCTCCCTCAGCTATAGGGGCTGCTCACTTCCTCCCTCAGCTATAGGAGCTACTCACTTCCTCCCTCAGCTATAGGAGCTGTTCACTTCCTCCCTCAGCTATAGGAGCTGCTCACTTCCTCCCTCAGCTATAGGAGCTGCTCACTTCCTCCCTCAGCTATAGGAGCTGCTCACTTCCTCCCTCAGCTATAGGAGCTGCTCACTTCCTCCCTCAGCTATAGGAGCTGTTCACTTCCTCCCTCAGCTATAGGAGCTGCTCACTTCCTCCCTCAGGTATAGGAGCTGCTCACTTCCTCGGTCATAGGTACTGCTCACTTCCTCCCTCAGCTATAGGAGCTGTTCACTTCCTCCCTCAGCTATAGGAGCTGCTCACTTCCTCCCTCAGCTATAGGAGCTGTTCACTTCCTCCCTCAGCTATAGGAGCTGCTCACTTCCTCCCTCAGCTATAGGAGCTGTTCACTTCCTCCCTCAGCTATAGGAGCTGCTCACTTCCTCCCTCAGCTATAGGAGCTGCTCACTTCTTCCCTCAGCTATAGGAGCTGCTCACTTCCTCCCTCAGCTATAGGAGCTGCTCACTTCCTCCCTCAGCTATAGGAGCTGCTCACTTCCTCCCTCAGCTATAGGAGCTGCTCACTTCCAACCCTCAGCTGTAGGAGCTGCTCACTTCCTCCCTCAGCTATAGGAGCTGCTCACTTCCTTGGTCATAGGTACTGCTCACTTCCTCCCTCAGCTATAGGAGCTGCTCACTTCCTCCCTCAGCTATAGGAGCTGCTCACTTCCTCCCTCAGCTATAGGAGCTGCTCACTTCCTCCCTCAGCTTTTATAGGAGCTGCTCACTTCCTTCCTCAGCTATAGGAACTGCTCACTTCCTCCCTCAGTTATAGGAGCTTCTCACTTCCTTCCTCAGCTATAGGAGCTGCTCACTTCCTCCCTCAGCTATAGGAGCTGCTCACTTCCTCCCTCAGCTATAGGAGCTGCTCACTTCCTCCCTCAGCGATAGGAGCTGCTCACTTCCTTCCTCAGCTATTGGAGCTGCTCACTTCCTCCCTCAGCTATAGAAGCTGCTCACTTCCTTCCTCAGCTATAGGAGCTGCTCACTTCCTCCCTCAGCTATAGGAGCTGCTCACTTCCTCCCTCAGCTATAGGAGCTGCTCACTTCCTTCCTCAGCTATTGGAGCTGCTCACTTCCTCCCTCAGCTATAGGAGCTGCTCACTTCCTCCCTCAGCTATAGGAGCTGCTCACTTCCTCCCTCAGCTATAGGAGCTGCTCACTTCCTCCCTCAGCTATAGGAGCTGCTCACTTCCTCCCTCAGCTATAGGAGCTGTTCACTTCCTCCCTCAGCTATAGGAGCTGCTCACTTCCTCCCTCAGCTATAGGAGCTGCTCACTTCCTTCCTCAGCTATAGGAGCTGCTCACTTCCTTCCTCAGCTATAGGAGCTGCTCACTTCCTTCCTCAGCTATAGGAGCTGCTCACTTCCTCCCTCAGCTATAGGAGCTGCTCACTTCCTCCCTCAGCTATAGGAGCTGCTCACTTCCTCCCTCAGCTATAGGAGCTGCTCACTTCCTCCCTCAGCTATAGGAGCTGCTCACTTCCTCCCTCAGCTATAGGAACTGCTCACTTCCTCCCTCAGCTATAGGAGCTGCTCACTTCCTCCCTCAGCTATGGGAGCTGCTCACTTCCTCCCTCAGCTATAGGAGCTGCTCACTTCCTCCCTCAGCTATAGGAGCTGCTCACTTCCTCCGTCAGCTATAGGAGCTGCTCACTTCCTCCCTCAGCTATAGGAGCTGCTCACTTCCTTCCTCAGCTATAGGAGCTGCTCACTTCCTTCCTCAGCTATAGGAGCTGCTCACTTCCTTCCTCAGCTATAGGAGCTGCTCACTTCCTCCCTCAGCTATAGGAGCTGCTCACTTCCTTCCTCAGCTATAGGAGCTGCTCACTTCCTCCCTCAGCTATAGGAGCTGCTCACTTCTTCAGTCATAGGTACTGCTCACTTCCTCCCTCAGCTATAGGAGCTGATCACTTCCTTCCTCAGCTATAGGAGCTGCTCACTTACTTCCTCAGCTATAGGAGCTGCTCACTTCCTTCCTCAGCTATAGGAGCTGCTCACTTCCTTCCTCAGCTATAGGAGCTGCTCACTTCTTCAGTCATAGGTACTGCTCACTTCCTCCCTCAGCTATAGGAGCTGCTCACTTCTTCAGTCATAGGTACTGCTCACTTCCTCCCTCAGCTATAGGAGCTGCTCACTTCCTCCCTCAGCTATAGGAGCTGCTCACTTCTTCAGTCATAGGTACTGCTCACTTCATTCCTCAGCTATAGGAGCTGCTCACTTCCTCCCTCAGCTATAGGAGCTGCTCACTTCTTCAGTCATAGGTACTGCTCACTTCCTCCCTCAGCTATAGGAGCTGTTCACTTCCTCCCTCAGCTATAGGAGCTGCTCACTTCCTTCCTCAGCTATAGGAGCTGCTCACTTCCTCCCTCAGCTATAGGAGCTGCTCACTTCATCAGCAATAGGATGCTCACATATTGCATGAGTGCCTAATTCATTAGCATGCTCATTACACTAAGTGAATGTGTTCAAGTGAAGCATTTACTGCATTTTTCAGTGTATTCCGAGTTGTGGTTATTTTACTTGTATTACGACAGAAGCTGTTAGAGTAACAAAATTCTGATCCCCTCTGGGAATACAACTATTGTATCTATGGGAATAAGTGCTCCCAGAGGGAATATATGAGATTCATATGTAAATGTTAGGGAGGCCTTCCTTTTGTTAAATTAGAATAGTTTTATGTTACGGACCAATTTTTTGGTTCACTGCTGTCCATTTTTTCAGAACCTTCTACTTTCTTCTTCAACTTTTATCCTGCTTCATGAACTTCCTTCTCAACTTACTGCTTCTATGCATCTAGTGCACAAATTCTGTTTTCCCTTAAGTCCATACTAAATGGTGCCTTCCTCTTAGAACGCCTTTGTTGTGGTTCGGGAGATTAGAACCAACATCTAATCTAACAAAATTCTGATAAACTAAAGTATGTATGAATTCATTCTTAAATTGCGATCCTTATTGTATGAGGTAACATTTGCACACAACATTTTGTATGGAGTAAGCAGAACTGTTTCAATGCTGGAAATATTTTTCTATGAGTTAACAATGGAACTACAATTCTTGGTGGAAACTCAATGTTCAATGTGCAAATGCCAAGTGTCGTTCTGGTCGTTGAAAAGTATTTTCACTAGCTTCCACTTCTGCTGTCCTGCATTTTATGGGTCATACATGCATACTTATGTTATTGAGCAGTATTTGATATCGAAAATAATGTAGAAATTGATTACTGTGCAGCCTCTGGGCAGCCTGTGATTGTGGTGGGGAGCAAAGTTGACCTGCTACCCATGGACACGAATGGCTGCTTGGACCGCTTGCATGACGCCTTCCAGGCCATGATTGAGGCATCGCCCCTGTCTGCTGCCCATGTGGTGGACAGCTGCCTGGTGTCTGCCAAGACTGGCTTTGGTGTGGAGAGCCTTGTGAGCAGCATCATGCAGAACTGGGGCACTCGAGGTGGGTTCCAGCTCTTGCTGCTCACCTCCCTGCAGCTCCTGTGTACATAAGGGCTGTTTACAGTGCTGGACATTTTGGCCTTGAGGCGCGACACGTGTATACGAAACTCACCACTGAGGCTCACATTTGTGTGTGTATACAAAGTTCCCTATTCGCTATGATTGAATTTATGAAGCGCGACACACGAGTGCTTCGCAACTCTGTATCCGGTCAGTGTGCAGTTAGCAGTCATCAGGTGAAATGTTGCCCTCGGACTCATGCATTGTGGCTGACGCAACACTGCCGTGAGAAGCTACGTTGCATTTAATTGAAATGTACGGAGCCCATGAATGCCTATGGCGGACGAAAAGCTGCAAATATAGTAATGAGGAGGCTTCTTTCAATTGTATTTCCACTCATGCAAATAAAGAAATGATTACATAGCCTACGATGCAGCAGCAATATTCTACAAGCAATGGCAGTGCATCTCTGATGGCAGGTAACGACGCACTGGCTGGTTTTGAGAAGCGCACGCCACGGTGCGCACACCCAATGTCTAGTGTAAACACTCATGCCTCTTGTGAGGTGCCACCTGAGGCGTGTACACGTAAGCCTGTGACCAAATGTATACCAGCAGGGCTTTAGATTGTGCTGATTTATTCATAAATATCTCTATCTTCATGCTTTTGTTGTGACTGAGTGAACAATGATTCTAATACTAATTAAGTAATGAAGTTACTGATTTGTCTGGTGCGTGCTATTTTCAGTTCCTTCACTATAGTTAACGATTTATGCATCGAATACTCCACAATGATGATGGTTGTGCACATTTGAAAAATCGTGTACTAAACTTACATTGCCTTATTGTTTTGGGTTATGATTAACTTCACTTGATGGAATTGTGCAATAAGTGCGTGAATTTTAAGAGCAAGTTATAAAAATCCGATTTGTTGCTGATGCTTGACAAGTGCCACCACTAACACCCCAGGGGACGTGTACCTGGTGGGGAGCGTGAACGCTGGCAAGTCAACGCTGTTCAATGCCCTCGTGCAGTCCGACCTGTGCGTGTCACAGGCAGCCAATGTGCTGCTGCGCGCCACCGCCTCGCCCTGGCCCGGCACCACCCTCAACATGCTCAAGGTGGGCGCCTGGTGCGGCAGTCTGGTGCCAGCACACACCTGCGCTCTCTGTGCACCCACCTCAACTGCTCCTCACATTTCCTTGCAATTTTGCTTGTGTTCAGTTGTTGGTGTAATGGAAGGCTTAATTGGATATATGCACAAAGTGCAGACAAAGGTCTTTGAATTATTGGTCCTAGAAATGAATTAACAGTAAAATCGCTATTAGACACAGGTCTGAAATTCTTAAGAAACGTGTATTGTAATATAACTGCAGGCCTCCTCTGGGGAGACATGAGCAATAGATGAGGGCAATAGGTTTAGACGAGTTAGGTTGTCTATCCTATACCACCCATCAGAGGGATGCAACTATTGTATTTATTGGAATTACAACATTCATGAAGGAGACATTAAGGCACGAGCTGAAGGTTAGATTGGCCTTCCTTTTGTTCAAATAAAATAGTTATGGCTTTGTTATGAGCCATATTTTTTTGTTCAGTGCTGTCCTGTTGTTCAGCACCTATTACTTTCTTCTTCAACTTGATGGTTTTTGTTTTTAGGCGCAGAGGTCTTGTGTGGGAACACACCTTTTATATATATTTTCTATTCGCTAAATTCCTCACTCAATGGTGCTTTCTGAATTCTTCTCTTTGGAACATCTTTGTTGTGGTTAGAGAGACTTAATTAACTTGTAATCTTTATTATCTAATTCCAAAAGCTCTTTCAAGTTGTCTAATTCTCTGTGCGCCAATTTTTTTGCTAATTGAAAGGCCCGATTTTCTAGTGCAGCTCTTGCATGCAGGTATATTGCTAAATGTTAATTGTTTTCCTCGAATTAATACAAGCTTGATTTTCGCTTTTCAAACCTAATACCTGTATGGTAAAAATTTCCATTTATATAAAATACTTTATAGTTTTGCAATCAAAGTTTGCAAAGCATTTCAGCGGTACAGCGGTACTCAACGGTACAGGAGTGAAGTTACAGATCATAGATACTATAACTCCTACTAAATCTAGCTAGGCTTGCTAGACCAAATAACTCACTGAACAGATAAAGAGTTATTCTCCAGTCATGGAAGTTGTAGCTGGGGTGAAGTGCATTTTCTGTCTTCAACCACTTTTAGAATATGACAAAAGCAAAATTTATTTGGTGAAATATGTTTAGATATGAATAAATTTCATAAAGTTAAGACTGCATAGAGAGGTGCTATGCTATACCCTGAATGTGATACAGCCATTCGATGAGGTAATTTCTCATCTTGCGACTGGCTTTGCTCGAGTAGATCTGAACCACCGGTTTGCTAACAAGATCTTGCTTTGTCCAGTTCCCGTTGCAGCGGTGCAGCGGCCACTTGCGGTTTCTGCGCAAGTGGCGGCTGGACGAGGAGCTCCTCCAGCAGCAGCAGGACTACGCCAGCCGCAGCCGCGCTAAAGGCGTCCCTGCAGCCTCCTTCTCTCCTCTGTGTGTACTGTCAGGTAATGGCTGGGTGCCCCCTTTTGTTGCCAGTATGGTATTGTGTCCCTTTCTGTTACCAGGTTATGGTATTGTGTATTGTGCTCCTTTTTGTTGCTAGGTTATGGTAATGTGCCCCTTACTGTTGCCTGGTTATGGTATTGTGCCCCTTTCTGATGCCAGGTTATGGTAATGTGCTCTTTGTGTTCTTAGGTAATGGATATGTATCAAGTGTTTTCTTGAGAAACAGCGCCCGCTATGCCTCATTTCAGCCCATATTATTAAGACTAGTCCACCCCCTGTATTTGAAATAAAAAAGAGGGCGAAATGAGAGAAAGGTCGTAAGAAATTAAAAAAATACAATCTCTCTAGAGTTGATGAGGCCGCGTGAACAAAGCCCGTCAAAATATATTGGACTGGGAGCTTGTATCACAGATACGCTCATCACACACTACAGGCTGGATTCGGACAGACAGAGAGACGGACGGACGCGGCTCTTATAGTATAGATTGTATGTGTGACAGTGATTGATTGGTTGATGCGGTGGTTGAATTTGTGTTTTGATGTAGATACGTTGCCAATGGATTGGAATACGTGTGTGATTCCGCTGTACAAGAGTACAGGAGATAGCTATAAGTGGTGTAATTCTAGGAGTGTATGTCTCTTGAGTGTGATTGGAAAGGCGTATGCCAGAGTACTACTGAATCGTGTAGAGAGCAAACAGAAAGTGCAACAGAAGAGGAGGATTGCCGTTTCTGGCGAGGTAGAGTGTATGGATGAGACTTTACGACAGTGCAACAAATGTGTGAGAGATACTTAACGAAAATGAGAGAGATGTTTTGGTCGTTTATGTATCTTGAAAAGACAACACAGAGTTATCAGAAAAAGTTGTGGGATGTGTTAAGAGCGTATGGAGTGGGGAGTGTGCTGCTCGAAGTTGTTGAGTTTTTATGACAGTAGAAGAGTGTGTTTTCCTGTGGGTAATGGGGTGAGTGAGTGGTTTGAAGTGCGGTTGGGTTTGCATCAGGAGTGCGTCATTTCCCTGTGGTTATTTAATGTGTATGAATGGAAGTGTGCTTGAGGTTAAGGCAAGAGTGTTAGATGAGGCTGGAATTGGTGGATGCACAATCTGACGCAGCCACTCCTTGCCGATGGTACAGCGTTAGTGGCTGGGAGGGAGTTGGCACTCTTGGGAAGAAATGTGAATGCGGGACCTCACGTTTCCTCCCAGGAAATGGGAGGTCCCAAACTGATGGTTGGGTGGGCTTTCATTTTGTTGGAATAGGACGGTTTGTTTTGCTTTGTTATGGGCATTTTCTTATTCACTGCTGTCCTTTTTCACCAACTACGATTTTTTCTTCAACTTCTGTTATATTTCATTAACTTACTTCTAACTTTGTTTTTATGCGCAGGGGATTTTGTGTAGAAACAAACTTTGTGTATGGAATCCATATTTCCTTGACTTCAAAGTAAATCTGCTTTATTTTTTCCTCCTTAGGGAACACCGGAGTCGTTCATTCGAATGTGGTGGAGTTGGAGTCATTCATTCGAATGTGGTGGAGTCGGAGTCTTAGTTGCCCTTTTTTGGTGCCTTCGTCTCTAATTTTTGTTAATAGCTATATAATACTAGTGCACACAGTTCGTCAAAAAATGACATGATTAGATATCGGACCAACTGAGCTTTAACATGGCTTTCCCGTGATATTCCATGCTTCTCTATGGCTTTCCTATGCTAAGTCTCAACTGCTTATATTCTATACAATCTAATCTAACCTAACCTAAACTATGATATACACGCGATATTCATTCCGACTCCCAATGTGTTGGGTTAAGGCACCGACAATTGTGGAGTACATGAAGCTTGTATCACAGATACGCTCATCTCACACTTTCGGCAGGTGGGTGGGAAAGACCGACGGTCGCGGCTCCTATTATAGTATAGAAGATTCTGCTTCTTCTTCCTTGGTTACTTTGTCCGTTAGGCTTTCGTCCGAGTTTAGGTATCATGGATACCGAATTCCTCAGTATAAAATTGAAAAATTGCCTTTACATACATTGATATATTTGACACTTTATCAGGGTAAGTTCGGTTAGGATAGATTAGGTGATTTGACAGAAATTTTCACGGGTCCACCTTGCTGATCGATGACGTTGTCCGTGAAATTTCCACAGGTCCTGCTAGCCATTTTATAATTGTTTAAAACCGAATGTAAACAAGAGTTAAAATACTTTACTAAAAAACTAGAAAATAGGCAATGTTTTTATTGATCATGTTCAAAGTACGAAACACTGTATCTATACCTATTCCCTAATACTGACATTGACATCTGGTCATTTGGGTTCGTAAACATATGTATGATCATACGAGTACGAAGTATAATTTTTGTACAGGAGTGACATGGCATATTTTACAATTAAAAAGCAGGAATTCGTCTTTGAAAGCTCGCAAATCCATTCTTTTCATTTTCGTCTCGTTTATTTTCCCATCAGCAAATATACAAGGTGTCTCAGAAAACCGGACCGAGCTTCAAATTATTATAGCTCTTAGGTTATTGTTGATAGTTGAGTTCTGTATAGACCACAGTGTTAACTAAATATTTCTCTATTTACACAAATAATTGTATTTGGTTAACGTGCACAGAATTGCTACAGTACCATTTTTATGAAAGTAACTTAGAGACTGAGAGTACATTCGCGTCGGGATACGAAAAAACAAAAAACACCATACGAAACTGGAATATTTTACTACCAAAAGTACATATTATTTCTCAGAAATACATATCAATTTATCGAAAGTACGTATCAATAGCATGGCAAAACCTCCCACATCTTAAGGTGTTAAGGTGAGAAATAGTTTTTCAAAACATGGAAATGAACAAAAGTGAAAGTCGTATCAAAGATACATTGGAATTAGAACGAATTATTTCATTTTAATTCCAATGTACCTTTTTTGCTTCACGATTTGGCACAGAATGTTCGCTACCGGAGCAAATGTACTCTTGTTACTTTCTTAAAAATGAGAAGAGAGAATTGAAAAATATTTAGCAAACACTATGGTCTTTATAGAACTCAATTATCAACAATAACCTAGCAGCTAAAATAATTTATAAGTTCGGTCCGTTTTTTTTTGGGGGGGGGACTAATAAATAGAAACTAATAATAAATGCGTTGCAAGTTACTTGCAGGGCAGCTCAGCTGATGCAACACATTGTACTCACACACACAGAGTGGCAACTCTGTACGCTCTTCATGTTGTCACGGCCGGAAGGGTAGTTAAAGTCCAGGAGATGTTCCGAGTATACTTGGGTAGAGAGGTACACAATACCAAATGCGATTTTACAAACCGGGCACGTCCTTATATACGTTCTATGTTTTGCTGAGCCAGCGTGCGCACTGCGGTAACCCTCACCAGGGCGTTGCACTCGCCTTACGTACGAACCCACGTACGCCTAACTGCGCAGATACACACCTTCCCCCCTTGCAGAATTGATCACCAACCACAAAATAAATGAATCAAGGGGAAAAATCTTAAACCAAAAATCAACATAGATATCCAAAGGCATCATAGGGAGGATAACCAAAATAATAATAAATTTATTGTGGCAAAAAAACAGCCATTAACAGGGAAAAAACAAACGCGTTCATTCAAAATCGCCATAAAAATCGCAAGGAAAAAAATCCAACGCCAATTTCAATAAAATTAACATCGATAAATATGAAGTCGAAAAAAAAAACTCTACGGTGCTAGCAACTAGGATTTAACTTACCATTCGGTTACACACAGAAGCAATATCCAAAACTAAATTCGCGAACATCAACATCAACCATGAACATCTCAATGGACACTACAAACATTGGTGAAAGTAGTTGAAACTTATAACGCAACAAAAATGAGAAAAAAAATCGCATCGTTGAAACAACTATTAAAAAATAATTTACACTCAAACATAAAATGAAATACGGCACGCAGATACCCCGTACATTAGCATCGACACTCGCCGTGAAATTAAAATAAAAACAAGATACTCGCTACAGAGAACAGTAAACACGCATGAAAAAAAAATTTTTCAATGCCTTTAAAATTTAAGTGAACAAAATATTCGCATAAATTCAGTCACCGAAAACAAAAACGAAACAAATCGTAATTTTATATTTGAACATTTCATCAACTCGAGCATCTTCGCGAACATAGGTAAAATTAAATACTAAAAACATAAAGGTGGAAATACTACTTAATAATAATTCCTGAGTAAATAGTAAAACATCCGCTTACATCGCTTGTGAATGAGTAACGCCCTTTAGGCGACACCAAAACCGTGAAGTGCCATCGCATCTAACACCCTCGTGGCACGTACTTTTCCTTATGGGTCATTATGCGCTGGCATTGTGCGCAGCTGCTGGTCGGTAGGGCTCGATCGCAGCTGCTGTCGGCGGAGAATAGTCTTCAGACCTCATTCGCTCCGACAACAGGTTTAATTCCCGGCGAAAATAGAAGAGAGACTCCTAACGCCAAGTAAAAAGGGAAAAGAAAAATAAGACCTAGGTCTGAAACTCTTATCTGGGAGGATGTCAATCAGGGCGTTTGCGCGCACCCAGTCGTCCGACACCCTTCCTTGGTGTTGTTCCAAGGCATTCGTAAGCGCCTCGATGCTGATAGTAGTCATGCGATTCCCCATCGTTGACGTCAGGGACGTTAGCGTGTTCGTTCTGAAATCGAAACAATACAGTCTGATTAGCATGGCCTCAAAATGAAATAACAGGAAAGCAATAGGAATAACGGCAAGGATTTGAAAAAGACCGCCGCAATTGAAAGAAACAAACAGCATGTCCACGCGGTTCATGTTCCGAACAGACACGCCCGCTACTGAGCTACCGCATAAACAACTCTGGCGTCGGCACTCTGCTCGCACAGCGTTCAGGTACCGCGCCACAGAAGCACACGGTTGACATGTAATCTCGCATATCTGTGAGCAGATGCAATCCTTGGATGTAAAAGAAAAACGAGTGACACCATCAATGGCGGACTCAGATCCTACGATACCTCAAACACCTAAAAATTAAAGGAAAAATACACACAATAATGAAAAGAGAATTCCGAGTAAAAAGCTGATGCATAAATGTAAACATCGAAACAATAATCTGAGAACGGAAATACATCAACACACAAAAATAATATGCTAAACATTGGAACGCAGTCAGTCGTAAGTCGTACACTCGTTCAAGACATTTTACGTAGAGGTAATACGTGGTTCATGTTACTTTTGTAAGTCTTATTCCCAATCTTCAATTCTACGTAATTGCGGTTAATTTTTGTAACGATACCTGGCCCGACCCATGACAGCTCCAACTTATGCTTTCTCAAATGATTACGTAACAAAACTCGATCACCAAGGGCAAAATTCTTATTTTTACGGCGCATGTTATGGTACATTGTTCTGTTACTGGTATTAATTATCACAGCTCTAACGTTTTCTACAATTCGGGCCGCTTCCTTAGCTGGAAATTTTACCAGATCAACATCGGTATCGTAACTGTAAATTGTTTCGAACGTTTCGGCATTGAAATTTGGACAAGTGTCACGATTGAAAATAATGTAAGAGGGTGTATCCCCCAACGTAGTATTAAACGCGTTGTTGATAGCATTCTCAGTGAAGCTGAGCCACTGATCCCATTCTGTGTGAACCAACGAATTTACGTGAAGTTTCAGTAAATTGGTTATTTTTCTATTATTCCTTTCTACAATGGCGTTACTATGAGGGCTCCACGGTAGAACCTCTTTTTTCGCAATCGCGTGAATTTGAGCAAACTTTTTAACTGTCGCATATTGCAATTCCAAAGCTTGGTCACTGAGAAGTGTTTTCGGATACCCGAATGTCGCAAAGCATTCGTCTAGACAAGAAATAACGGTGTCAGCCAACCTATCGGAGGTGGCATAAAGCTTACAATATCGAGAAAATAAATCTATAACTACCAAAATGTATCTATTTTGCTGCCCCGTAGTTGGCAAAGGGCCGAGGAAATCCATCGAAACTACCTCGAAAGGTTCTTTAGCAATTGGTGCGTCTAAAATTTTAATAGGTACAGTACTACTAGCTTTAAGGATTTTACAGACATCACACATTTTGACAAATTTACGAATGATAGTTTTCTCCAACAAATGAAAATATCGTAATTCAAATTTAAACAATGTATGTAAAGCATCCGTATGATACAAAGAATGTATACTGAGCACTGCCTTGTTCATTAACGATGTCGGCATAACCGAAGTTAAAATAGTACTTGTCCTAGAATCTATCTATCTCCGTCTGTAAAGTACGTCGTTTAAAATCAAATATTTTTGCAAATCAGGAATCGTAGATGTACTTCCATTCAGTAATGCGTCCTTAACTTCAGAACAGAATGGGTCTTGCTGTTGCTCCGTCCGAAATTCGTCAAGGTCCCAAGATACATCTTTCAGTCTAGGAATGTAGTCAATCAGTTTCGGTGAGTCAGCTTCTGTCGGCGCCAGTCGATTAGGGTGCGTCTGGTCTGTTGTGTCTACGCCAAGCTTCAGTACACCACGTCTTGTCACAGGGAACGCGTCGACCTCCTGAAACTCCGCACAGTCATTGAGTTCAGAAACAGTCAATTGCTCAGGCAATCTGCTTAAACAATCGGCGACGTTGTTTTGTTTACCGGGGAAATATTTTACTATGGGGTCAAAAGATTGAACTGTTAAACACCAACGTGCAATGGCTGAGTCGTCAGGAAGCTTTTTAAAGAACAATGGCTACAACGGTTTATGATCCGTGTACAGATAGATTGGGTATCCAAGAATAAGATATTTGAAAACTTTCAGCGCGCTCACGATGGCGAAGAATTCTTTTTTGGTCGTGCTGTAGCGCTTTTGCGTTGAATTCAAACTCTTGCTATAATATGCTATTGTTTGCATTGATTTTTTCGAATCGTTTCCGTGCTGTAAAAGCACTGCTCCTATACCAAAATTAGAAGCATCTGTAAACACATGGAAAGGCTTATTAAAATCAGGATGCCGTAAAACGGTATCTGATGTCAAAACTGATTTAATATTCTCAAAAGCTTTCTGACACTCAGGCTTCCAGATAAACTCAACGTTCTTTCGTAGCAATTGATAAAGTGGATATGAAAGTGACCCAAATAGAGGAATATGACTTCTAAAGTAATTGGCGACTCCTAGAAAACTTTGCAATTCTTTCACATTTTGAGGAACGGGAAACTTGTAGCTTCTCCAATTCCTTGCAACGAATGCCGTCTACCGACACTACGTGACCTAGATACTCTATTAAACTTTTTAGGAATTGACATTTCTCAAGTTTAAGGGAAATACTTCCACTACGTAGTTTCTCAAAAACACTATTTAAATCTTTTAAGTGCTGGTTTATTGATTTTGAGAACACCAAAATGTCATCGAGAAACACAAACGCTAGTTTCCCGATAACAGTAGCAAGTACGGAAGATATCACACGCTGGAACACACTGGGAGAAGAAGAGAGTCCAAAGGGGACTATCCTAAACTGGAATTTCTCGTAACCGATACTGAATGCAGTGTATTTGCGACTACTTTCTTCTAATTCGATCTGGTGGAATGCAGATCGTAGATCTAAACTGGAAAATACACTATTTCCACCAAGAGTGTAAAGAATTTCATCAATTCTGGGGATTGGGTAAGAGTCTTTTACAATGATTTTATTCAAAGCCCGAAAGTCAATTACTGGGCGTATTTCCCCAGACTTTTTTTTACGCAAATGATAGGGAAGTTAAATTCAGACATTGACGGTTTGATTATTCCCTGGGCGATCATTTGCTTGTTTGCTTGTACCAACTCCTCTCGATACCTATGCGGGATTCTATATGGAGGAATGTTAAGTACTGGAGAATCGGGTTTCAATTCAATTTTATGTCGCATTACATTCGTAACGGCAATAGTTTCGCCTTCTAGCGTAATTACGGCTCTAAAATCATTTAATAATTTTATCAGTAAGGGTTTCGCGTCGTCGTCGTCCCAAACTACGTCGTCACTCGTCAGAGGGCGTCGTTCGCTCCTACCTCCCTCCGGTACATTGTCGTTCTGTGCATTAATTCCTACTTCGTCAACACAAGTATTGTTGCAACAATGCCCCGCCTGGTCAGACCCCAACCCAAGGTCTTTACCAGTGATGGTATTAAAGCTTCCACCATAACAACTGTCGACTTTGGGTAGATCCGCCGTACCGTTGACGTCACATACATTTGCTTCACGCACAGCTTCGTGCACCGTAGACATATATATTTCTTGATCTATTTCCATATCGTCTACTGCTTCAATATTACTCAGCATGCTATTTTCACTTAGGTATACTACGTCATCCGAGACGTTTAAACGCATGACAGGGACAAAACCCTCCGAACTTATTGTCACTACAGATTTGGCCACATAAATGCCATTTCCAAGAATTCTCTTATTCAATATATACTTTCCGGGTTTAACCCTCTTGACATACCCATTAATTACTCGTAAACAATTACTTGGCATTTCCACTGATCCACAGTGAACAACTATCGCTCGTCTTTCAGTGTTTTTCACTTCTTTCACTGGGGTACCCCACTGCTCCGCAGCATTTATCTCCAGGCCATTTAGTTGCCTGTCGCCATTTTCTCGGCCATCTCTACCGCCATTCACTTGGCTTTTACTTCTTGGTTCCCTCTGCTTCAGCAGATGTCTCTCTTTACGCCACCTCGGGGCAATTACGTCTGCCATTAGACACTGCATTATTCACGGTATTGAAAAATACTTCTCTCTTACTTTGACCCTGCAATTCTTGCACATCATGAAACGGCACTTTTACTCCGTCAAGAACAATGAATCCATCCTTAAAATCAATCGGCATCTTTCAGAATATCCCTACCGAGGATTACAGCATAATTAAATTCGCCGTCCTTCAACATCAAAGCGCTAGTATTTATGTCTTTATTATTAGGCAGGGTAATACAAAGATCAACTTCGCCTGTCACTTGGCTTTTCGAATTGATACCCCTGATACTCAAAGCACTAGGCTTAATTCGCTCGTTAATACCTTTTAAATTTCGGTAACTGACTAGACATCTATCGCTCCCACTATCAATTAGAGCGCTCATCAATCGTGTATCATTACGCAGAATAATCGTAGGTTTTTTAGATCTCCTTAAAGAAAACAAACCATCGCTTTCTTTTCTCAAACGACCTTCTTTCATTATCGTCGCTGACAAACAAACTTCTACGGGTAATTCAGAATTTGCACCTACAGTAAGTTCTTGTTCACCTAGTAATTCGAACTTATTTTCACACCGGAATAACGGATCCACCACATCATTGGTAACGAGAGCTGTGGACTCACCCCCGGGCATTGGCAAATACTCCCTCTCTACACCTACATTCTTCAACTCGTCTGATTTTACTCTAAAAAATCATCACTCTCCGGAGCAGCAGCGTAGTACGCTTCTCCTCTTCCGCGGCCTCTACCGCGTCAATGACATTCACGAGCAAAATGCCCTACCTTGCCACACTTATAGCAAGCATTACCACGGAAACTCGTTTTACCCTGACCTCGTTGTTTCATACACAACTTTTGAACGTGACCAGGGGTATTACAGAGTGAGCAGAAAGGTTTTGACCGGTCATTACTAATCTGCTGTGGATTCTCCACGAACGCTCCATTACATTCCATTGAACCGAGAGCTCTATCACCAATATAGGCATGCTATTGTCGTCGCGAAAACCTCGCAGGTCTCCAACCCGGTCTTAAAAATGGTCTCCGTCCCTGAAATCGTCGGTTGTTGTGTTGTGAGTTATAGAAAACGTCGGAAAACGATTCTTGCTCGTCACTCACTGTCACGTCAGGCACGTCCACTAGATAAGTGTCCCTAGTCGGGTACGAGTACTGGACACTAGGCTTGTGCGCAATGATTTTTTACTCTCAGGGTTATTTCGCACAGCGGAAACAATACGAGCTAATAGCTCTTCAGATGTTAAGAATGGTCGCGAAAATATTTTTTGGACAAATTTTCCTCCAATAATGGAGCTAAAATCGCTGTAGCTAGACTGAAAACAACCAAATCTCCTGCAAACCTTTTTAATTCATTAGCATTCGCACTAGCAATGACAAAGGGATGTCTTTGTAACGCTACGTCTGGACTATTTAAGATATGGTCGCTCAATTTTCGGATCTTAGCCAGTGCGGTCGCTAATTGAGCAGCTAATCCTTCATTACGCAAAAGCCAGAGCTGATTTAAGTCACAAGCTAGCGCATGCACTGATCGCTCGCCCTTTGAGACATAAATATCTCCTAGAATTTCCCCAACCTGGTCGAAATAATAGTTAATATCAGGATTTACCAATTTTGTAACAACACCGTTGAAGTCACCAACACTTTTGTGTGCGCTTCGTACGAGCAATTCCTTCCTAGCTTCATCTGACGTGATGTCAGGAAGTAAACACATGTATGCTTTGAGATTCGCAACGTGAGTACGAAACGTTTTTGTCTCACAAAAGTCCGGATCTTGACTGCGTTTTCGGCCTCGAAACAAGGGAAGCTCGGCGCTTGACAGTATGGTACTGCCCTTTTGCAACGTCGTGGTTACTCCACCACTAGCAGAATGACCACTACCAGTAGTCATTGTAGTTACACTCGGTGTACTGAACGTTACGGTTTGACTTGTCATGACGTTAGACACAACTGTGGTAGGCACCGGTCCTGACATAACTGTCGTAATAAGAATCGTAGTACTAATTCTCGGCACTGATACACGCCCACTGCAAGTCGTGGTTGCAGCAGAATGAATAAACTCAGGTTCGGAATCACTGTCTGACATCGTATGTCACGACAAGAAAAAGTGTTACATCGCTCAAATAACCCCTCACAAAAATAAAAATAATGACACGTTAGAAACCCACATCAAAAGGATTGTAAGAAATTAAGTACTAATACCTTCCCACTGACACAGAATTTAGCACTAGCCAAATCGATCAATAAATAAAAGAAACTGTTATGAACTCTCAACAAGAATACAACTGTACCGATCACAAACAATTGAAAATGACACAAAGCACTGCGGCAGAACATCCGACCTGTATACATAAAATTAACAAAACCTGAAAATACAGTGTACTCAACTGGGTTCTCAGCAGCACAGCCACAGCAGCCCAGCTGACGCCGCAGCTGTTGTCAAGGTCACGCGCTGTAGTGCGCACTGCCACCACCGGCTAGGCGACGCGACGCGACAGCTGATGCCAAGGTCACGCGCTGAGCGCTTGGAGTCGGGAGAGCAACAGCGCTTGCACTGTACTGAGCGCGCAGAGTCGATGTACGTTCGAAGTCCCACACTGCACGTTATCAGCACCGCTCACAGTTCCTTTATACTAACACAGTTTAACAATCACTGTTCAGTAAACAACCTGGTACCACATACACCACGCACTACGTAGTCGTAGATGTTGAATCACTTGCGTCGATCGTAGAATGTTCAATCACACTTGCACGGATGAAACAAACCTCGCAGCCGGCCACGGCACTCCTACTGCCGACCTCGGTGGAAGTTTACGCAAAAGTGCAGGTTAAAGAAATCGCCGTCTCTTTCCAAAGACAGACGTACCCTGTAGGCCTCACCAACTGGGACGTTGAGCTCCAGATCGTATGGATTTCGCAGTCTTTCTTCTGAAACACGTCGCACTACAAAACGAAACACGTTAGGATATGCTTCTTGGATTTCTCTTCCGGTGACCGATCCGTTGTCCATAGTAGTTCGTCGTTATTGCCAAACTGATCCACTCGTCACGGAGAGATGCGCAGGCTCCCTTACGTAGAAGGCACCAATAATCCCGTCACCTCACGATCTTCACTATAATTCTCTTGAAATTTCTGAAGTTACCTCCGCCGTCTTGATTTGCCGCAGTCACTGGATCTTCTTCTCAAACTTCTGTAGGGTTCTCGTCGAAGAATAAATCTTCTTCACTTCGTGGTCCGACAAAGTACTGGCCACTAGTGTCACGGCCAGAAGGGTAGTTAAAGTCCAGGAGATGTTCCGAGTATACTTGGGTAGAGAGGTACACACTACCAAATGCGACTTTACAAACCGGGCACGTCCTTATATACGTTCTATGTTTTGCTGAGCCAGCGTGCGCACTGCGGTAACCCTCACCAGGGCGTTGCACTCGCCTTACGTACGAACCCACGTACGCCCAACTGCGCAGATACAATGTGTCTAAACTCTATACCAGTGGTTCCCTATAACGATGTTTTCTAGTCTTTGGGTTATGCTGTGTTGTGATGATTGATAATGATTCGTCTTGGCAGAAACCTGAAATTATGTTGTGATCATAAAGATTTCTAGTTATGATATATTGTTAATGTAATGTCTTTGCCAAAACTTAAAGCTGTCTTTTGATACCTATAGGCTTCTAGTCTTCAAGTTATGTTATCATTATTGATAATGAAAATTGAGTTATTCAGGTGTTAATAAATGGAATATTAGTTGATTTTTTTTGGTAATATGTAGTACTTATGTTTTTTACATCGATCTCTTTGTTTTATTTACTTCCTAGTTTTTTGATCAAGTTAACATGTATTAATAGATGAAAATTTCTGCTTTTTTCTAATGTTACACCTCGTATGTTGTTCGGTTCTTCCAGAGTTATGAAGGGTGTCCCACAAAAATGCCCCCTATTTTTGTATGCATTTTACCTCCAGTTCAAATTGCAATATTTTGAGTCTGTTTGTTTCATGTTATTGAAAATTTTGTTGCTATTCAGATAAAATAAAATTATCTTCAGAATATGTGCTGCACAGAAGGAAGTTGAATGAACAGGGTACAACTCGCTTTGTGACAAAGAATCAGTGAAATAACATTATTGATATTGGCTGTCTTATTGGGTGTCAAGTTGAGGTGTATTATCTTCACTTTTTTGTGTCATTCTTCTTCCTGGCTTTAATTTTTTCTGTCCACAATACTTCCATGATCAGTAAATTTCCTCACCGTTCGATGAACCATTTTCTCATGGGGGGAGTTTCTTTCAGGAAATTTTTTGTTAAAAGCTCTTCAAACTTGTTACAGCTTTCAGTTGCTCTAAATTCTAAGACAATGGAAATTCTTTGATCTTTAGTTAGCTGCATATTAGGCGTCTTCAGCTGTTGAAAATAAAGGATTAAATTTCTAATCCATAAATGGTTTAAATACTTGTGTGTATGTAAGATACAATTTTTAAATATTATTAATAATCCTTGACAATATATATTAAGGTTTGTGCCATTTTTCTAGGATTTTCTCGTCACTAATCATGTTGAGCCCTATTTATTCAATTTCCTACTGTGCTGTAGATATTATGTAGATATTAACAATTTCATTTTATTTGAAAAAAAATAAAAATATACTATACTAAGAGGGGTCTCTGTCTCTCTGTAAGTCTGTCCGAAGCCAGCCGAAAGTGTGTGATGAGCGTATCTGTGATACAAGCTTTATCAACTTCCCAATTTCCAGTGTATTAATCCATCAGATTTGAGTAAGAATGAATATCACATGAATTCTTAGTAAATCGGAGCGTGTGTCATGTGATTTATCGAACATTATTATATACTAGTGTGCACGGCCCGCCAAAAATGACGGGATTCCATACCTTTCCTGAAGTCATTTTTCAGATGTGGATGACAAACAAATATATCCATCCTAACTGTACCCGTGGTAAAAAATATTCTTGTACTTATGCACTGGTAAAATTGTATCACAGATACAGTCTTTATAACTATCTTTACGAGCGTGAGGGAGAAATGGAAGGAGCGGACTCCATTTGATAGTTTTCTGGACCCTTACATTATTGTGCAACTGGAACACATACTTTTTTCCTATTTCACTGAATGAATTATGTGTGTTTATTCTTTCTTCCAGCAATTCAACTATGTACAGCATTTGGGTCAACCTGGAACAGTTATCTATATTAATCATAGAATTTAAAATATTTTTCTGGTGCGTCAATGATTCTTCCATGCACTGTTGATATATTTGGACATCACGATTAGTTAGGTCCGCTTTCAGTTGCTGTGCTATTTCTGGAGACACAATTTTGGCATATGCAACCTTCAGTTGCATTGAAAGCCTTTGGGTCAGGGTAACTTAAAAGTGACTTGTTACTCATGAAAGGCTGAATCCTCGTGTTAACCGTCAGGCAACGTGGGCCGGACGTACGCGAAGAACAGCCTGCCGGATGAGATGAATATGAAGGACGCGTTCAAGGAGACCTCCTCAGTGCCGATGGACGTGCCAGAGATCCGTGGCCTCAACGAAAACCATGAGCGCTACCGCGTCAAGAAGTGGTTCTATGACACTCCGGGCGTGGTGCAGCCTGACCAGGTACTCCGCTGCTTAATCCTTGTGACAGTGCCGCTTTTATGCCAAAAATTATTTTGTCGTCCTTATTTCCTTCTGTTGTTAAGCCACGGTGAAGTGCATTTTTTATTAGTAATCGTGTAGGAGCAAACTTCAGAACATTTAACTGTTCTTTCTAATCTGTTTGGAATAATTTTTGTTCTCTCTTAGCTGCGTTTTCAAGTTTTCTGTCAGTTCCTCACTGATTATGCACCCAAGAGAATGTGACCGTTGAATCTACAGGAATTAGTGGTCCCAGGGGAAAATGTGAGGTCATGAACTGACGGTTGGGTATGCTTTTCTTACAATAGAATAGGTTTTTACTTTTGTTACCGACTATGTTTCTTCGGTTGAGTGTTGTCCTGTTTTTAGTGTCTGTTGCTTTCTTCTTCAATTTTTATCTGGTTTACAAACTTTATTCAAGCATGCTGTTTCTATCGCAAGTTGTGAAAATACATCTTGTACATTGATTCCCTGTTCCCTTAATTTCATACTAAATGATGTCTTCTTCCTTCCTCTCTTGGGAATAACTTTCTTGTGGTTAGGGGCTTAAACTAACTTATCTAATTTCATGTGGTGATTAGGTCCTTGAGTATCTAGTTTTGAAAAGTTGAAGTATATAATGGCTAGCAAATGATCTGAGTGGTATAGAAAAAGCAAAATCTTGACTGAGTTCTGTTCAAAAAATTTAGGAGACTAATTTGAACTCATTTGATGATGTGTATTCTAATTATTTCTGAAATTATCAAGCAGCTCACTGAAGTTCGAGAACGTTAGTGTGAGTTTATTTGTAGATAGAAAATGTGGGCGCTGAAAGTAATCTGCACAATTGGTACAAAAATGATATATTTTGAGTATTAGGGAATAGAAGAAATATCAATAATATTTTGAAACTTTGCGTAACGTTCCTTAGCAGCACTAGCTAAATGGCATCTTAGTGCTCTCGGGAGGAAAATGTGAGGTCGTAAGCTGAAGGTTAAGGGGGTCATCTCAGCGATTTTTAATTTTTGGACTGGTTGTTCTAAAATTTGCCCAGTATATGTAATTTTGAAAAAGAAACACATTTTGCTCGAGTAACTTTTCCGATTGTGGCTTTTGTTTTTGAAAAAATGGGATATATTTTTTTTACAGATTTTATGTACTTGTCTCGGACATTTCAGAAGAATAGAAGTCTATGAGTTTATGTGCATGAACAAAAACAAAGACAGTTTTAGAATCTTTGTAACATTTCTAAGAAAGAAATGACTCCGGATTTTCCATTTTCGTTTTCTATTGATATGGGGGCAAAAAATTCATGATTTTTTTTGGGGGAGGGGGTTCTAGTGCCCGTAGCCCCATAAAATTCTAGGATACAATAACCCACTACCTAAGGACCCTTTTTCACTAAAAAATGGAAATTTTGACCAAAATCGCTCGGATGAAAATCTTGAATAGGCCTTCCTTTTGTTGAAGTGTGTCTTGTTTTGTTTCAGACCATTTTTTCTTGGTTCACTACTCCCCTGTTTTTCATCCCCTTCAAATTTCTTCTTAGACTCTAATCTTGTTTAATAAACTTGTTTTCGAATTTCTTGTCTATGTGCTAAGGATCTTGTGCAGGAATAAATTTTGTGCATAGACTCCTAGTTCCCGTATCTCCATAACAAATTGTATTTTCCTTTTTATTTTTTTGGAACCCCTTTGTTGTGGTTAGGGAGACTTAAACTAACTTAACTAATCTACTCCAATTATGGCATATTTTATTACTGGAGAAAATTAACGTCTTGTATTCTTGGATGAATGTTTGCATCCATAATTCTTCAAAATACTTCAGGGTTTTTAAAACTACCAGTACTGCGTTACCAACTCTATTTCAGGATATGCCTCTTAATCAACGGGAAAATTCTTTAAGGAATATCTTCACAATATTTTAAATTTTTAATATGATTTAATATTAATACTAATGAATTTACCTCACAGGCAAGTAATGGAAGTTGAAAATGAAGACTATCACTGCTAATCAAGTTGTCTACAGTTCGTGTAATATGTTTAATTAAATTTTAGTTTCTCAATTTGAATTTCTCAGTGACAAACCTCAAATTTGTTTTCTGATTTAGATCATCAAAGATATTGCAACAGAAAACTTCACTGTGCTGCTAGAAGAATCTACCTTATCTAAATATTTCATTAGTATAAAAATGTCAAGTAACTTGCCCTTGTAAGTGTTTTGTCTCAAACATTCGAGTTACTTGTATATCAAAGATAATATCGATGCCAGAGAAAATAAAAACTCGTAACATAACTCAACTCAATTAGGTAGCAGAATATTTTGAAGCCAAGAACTATAAAACTAGCAGGTTTCGGAACCACTTCCGAAATCGGGACATTTTTAGACAAAATCGGAATCGTTGAGAAATTTGGTATCATCCTTTGCTAGTTTTTATCTTGATCGTTCTGATCAGTTTGAGCACTCAAATTCTCGACCTCCGCAAAAATATGTGGTGACGTTTTGCTGATTCACGAGTTTGGCCAATGATTTAAAAAATAATTAGGAAATCTATTTTTTGCAAATTGTTTTCGAATTGACTTTTCCCATCATTTTTAGAGAATTATGCTGGATTTTTAACTTTTTTGGTAGTGTTCTGATCAGTATTCTTGCTGGTGCATGCGTAGTGTACCAAGAATTATAATTCTGCAACATTGTGTCATTTTTTCCGCTTTTGATGTTGATGTAACCACTACATTGCATTTCTTTACGGGTAGCTAATCGGTGGTTGTGCGTGTTTGGTCAAGTGTCTGCTAATAAAGAGGCCTTTTATTCCAGGGATGGAAAAAACCCAGGGTTTTTTAAAAAAACCCAACCCACCTGGTTTTTTTTGGGTTAAATTGGGTTTTATGGGTTTTATTGGTTTTTTTGGGCTTTATTGGGTTTTTTGTAATACTTGTTATTGTAAAAGAGTTATTCATTTATATACATACACTTATTGAGTAAATATTGTTATTTGATTACTTTATTTCCAACATTATATTACATTATTATATGAATTATTACATTATATGAACAATATATGAATTAAGTTTGTCCATCACAATTACCATTTACCAATTACCATATGCATAGAGACATAGCTCTGCAGTCTATAAAGATATAAGATGTCCAAAGAGAATTCCAATGCTCGTCAATTCATAGTAAGTTGTTTTAGCAGCAGACAGACGCAAGTCATGTGAGAGGGAAGCACCATGCAAATCATAAGTAACCACCACAAGCAATTTGAAGCAAGACAGCTGCACATCACTTAGTCATGCTGTTAACAACTTAACATGTGTATTGTGTGAGCAGGAGTGCTTAGCTGCGCAAGTCAAGTCAGTCAACCACACTGTTACATGTTACAACATGTAGTGACATGCCAATTTTTTTTTTAAATTTGCCAAAAAATTCACTTTTCGCAGTACAGGATAGCAACAAACACTAAAATGATTGGAAGTAAATGCTGTAACAGATTCCATCGTCAAATTTGTTCCAGTGCAGCTTGAATGCTCACCATAGGCCAGTAGTTTCTTTACTTTCTCACCCCATGATGGCTGAGGTTGTCTTGCCCCGTTTGACTATAATTGTTAGACTTATTTCAATTTAAACAATTTATACAATTTATTTACCACAGGTGATACAGTGGTAGAATGTTTCTTAAGTCTAATACAATGGTCAAATTTGAGTATAGCTACCTGTGGGCCCGAATAAGTTCAGCGACTTCTAGGGCATCCTACCATTACATTATTCTACGGTGTACAATAATGTTAACCTAATTCACTTAGCCTAGTTTCACATTAGACTGATCAACAAGATAATGAACTCGATATTGACGTTTCATTTTACAACATTTAAGGCAAAGCTCTCACAGGAGACTGATATTGAAGAGTGGTTGGCTGAGTACAATCCGGAGTTCATCGGTGCGCTTTACTCCTATAAATTGAAGGACTCCAACATCTTCCCAAAACACATGTTCAATGAGAATATCACTAAGACAATGACTCCTTGTTGATGGTGGGATATTCAAGACATGAAACAGCAGAAAATGCAGATTCATGAAAAAAACACTGGCAGAGGGTTGCTGCAAGTTGATAAGCAATCTTTATTCTTGCCCCGCAAGTTCAGGATCCATTGAGAGAATTTTCTCAACATTTGGATTGTGTGGAATAAATTGAGAAATAGATTAGGATCAGAACGCGCACAGAAATCGTCTCAGTATATCGCCACCTCACAAATGATCATGATGTGGATGACAACGATGATATGGCAGTGGATGTAGAAAGAGAAACACAGTAGTATTGTAGTAGCAGTCTAGTCTAGCAGACAGGAAAAATTCAGCAGTCTCTATATTAAGTAGTCAAACTGCATTTGTTTCTAAATTTTTGTTTTTTTACTTTGGAAATGGAATTCATTAAAATATATTAGTCCCTCGAGTTTTTTTGTGATAAAGGTTTTTCTAATTTGATTTGTATAGGGTTGGTGTTTTGTTTTTCAATGTTTTCTTGTCATAGTCATGCACATGACTTAGATACTTATTTTGACAAGATAAATATCTGGCTCATTTTGATTCTGTAAGCTTGAAAACAAATGAAATTTACAGAACAGTAATAAAACCCAGAAAAACCCAAAAAAAACACTATTTAGTGGGTTTTTTAGTGGGTTTTTTTGGGCTTTTTTGGGTGGGTTTTTTTGGGTGGGTTTTTTATGTGCCAACCCTGTAATTTATTCAGCTTTCCTCACTGTCTGCTGTAAAAATGGAGACACTGAACATATTTTCCAAGCAATATTCTCTGATAAAGGTGATCTCATGTTCTTTCATTTTCTAGTTGCTTTGTGATACGTCAGTCAAGTGGTCATTTGTTGGTCCATTACACGTTGTATTGGGTTCAGGCCCTCTGAATGGACACCCGTACTCTTTACTTTGCTCCCAGTGCGCAACAAAGGCATATTGGGTAACCTAAGTAGCCTTAGGCCTACTAGGCATAGACAACCTAATTTTCAGCTTCAATAAAAGTAGTTAACACAAGCGTCATGTCGTCAATTTTTATTTAATGTGAAGTTAATTAATAAGGTTTTTTGTTGCTGTTATAAAATGTGGGGCATGAAGATTTCAAATGGTTGTATCCATTCAAGATGAGCGTAAGAGTAATTCGTTCATCGCGAGATTCAATTCTCGTCGTGCTACTGTATCAAAAATTGGGAAAAACCTCGCCGAAACTAGTATAGTTTGCAATCGACTAAGCTAGGGCAGAAAAATTTGGACTTTGTTACTAATCATATTTAACTAGAAAATTTGAAAAATTCTTATCACTCCGTAAAATTGTCATCAGAGATAGGGATAATTCAGACTCGTTATGGAGAATCTCTCAACCTTCCACTACAAAATGCATGATATGAGCAAGCTTACTGCCATTAATGGGAGCATGAGACTCGATAGATGTTGACACATTCTCACTCCTTTAACAAATGCATGCTTACCAATTCAGTCTTTTGTGACGAACAGTAATTTTATGCTCAGCAAAGTGGCTTCGACGCATAATTTTTCGGAATGCTCTTTAGAGAGCAAGATCTGCAGATGTTCTAAACTGTATCGGGAATATACTAAAATTCCACTAAATAAGCTCCGTGTCGCTTAGAAAAACTTCCTAGCATGACTCGAAAATGTTACTAAGAATAAAGAAAGCCACATTGAATGAATCACGTTTGTATTGTTGAGGTGTTATTGACCTATAATTCCCTTAAATAAAATTTCGTCTGTACTGATTTTTCACTCGAAAATCTGACAAGCCTGGTGTATCCACGATTTTAGCTCTCCAATAACCGTCTTTTAACATTTGCCACCAATCTTTCGATGTGCGTTTAAACACTGTGGGTGTGACTCTAAGTTCGGTGTTGGCACAGTTTCTGAGCCTGCTGACCCACGAGGAGCTGCAGCTGGTGCTGCCGCAGGCGACCATCACTCCAGAGACGTTCCGCGTGAGGGCGGGCGTGTCCATACTGCTGGGGGGTGTGGCGAGGCTCGACGTGCTCTACGTGCACCACCCCTCACCTGACAGTCATGAGTTCCGGGCTTCTGATTTTGTGCTGTGAGAGCAAATTGATAATACTTGACATTTCAGATTCAACCTTCCTCATATTCGTTTTTTTGCTTGCACTCGGAGGTTATGGAACATAGCGTTAGCTCGTAGAGCTTTTCAACCACTTTGTGGTAATCTAAAACTGAATCCGCATTGGTGCGTCTTATTCTTAAAATAAAAAGTAAGGCGAAAATTGCTGTTTGAATGGACATTTTATTTTTTATTCATTTAGACTTCACTATTTGTAATAATAAAATGTCCATTCGTACATCGATTTTCGCCTTACTTTTCACTTTGTGGTAGGTTGAAGTTACTGAAGATATCGTAACTGAATACCGTATATCTATCAATGTGAATTTTCTTTCCAGTTGCTAAATTCAACCAAGTCCTGCACGCGCTAAGCAAAGCTATTGATCTTGTAGGCTGTGGCATCTGGGTTCCAATGCAGAATTCTTAAAGCCTTGATTTTGAGTGCTTCTTTGTTATCTATGTTAAGTATTGCTGTATTATAGAATGGCGCTTTTTTATCCTTATGTTGATGATCACGTGAGGCTTCTTAACATAATACTAAGTTTAGAGTTTAGACAAGAACTATTGGTAAGGAGAAGGTAAGAGAGCTTTGTCACAAAAAATACAAAGAAATGAAAATCATTTGGCCACGAAGACCGTTGCTCCTAGTCAATTCTTTTTTTGTTATTGGTCTTTTTCATACTAGGCCTCTTTTTCTTGCCTTCATTTGTTCTCACTTTTTGTCCTTTAATTCTCGATTCTGTTTGTTTTTCAATTTTCCTTTCGTTCATCTCTTCCCTTAGTTTTTTGTGTGCTCCATATCATCTCTAAAGGCATAGGATAGGCAATAGGTTTGGGTTAGTTAGATGTGTCTATCCTTAACTTTGGGGACTGTGACCTCCCGGAGAGATACTATAGGTACCTCAGCTTTAGGTACTTTGGGTATTTCTATTATTTGTGACCGCTGTACTTCGTCTAAATTTCATGTCTTCTTCATGATCTCTTCTTTGTCTTTTCTTCTTCTTCCTTCTTAACTTACTGGTTCTCATGCATAGGAACTGTGTTGGAACACACCTTGTGCATGGATTCCACATTTTCTACTGGCGAAATTTGAATGGTCCCTGCTCTTCGCATTCTTAATATCGGCTTTGTTGTGACTAAAGAGTCTATGATATGAATAATTATTTCCCTTCTGTTGACGTAATTTCTCATTTATCCTCCCCTCAGGGGGATACAACTATTGTATCTATGGGAATTAGCGCTCCCAGGGGAAAAATGTGAGGGCCCGAGCTGTGTTAGATAGGCCTTCTTTTTGTTGAAATAAAATATTTTTTATGTTAAGGACCACCTTTTTTCGGTTCACTACTGTCCTGTTTTTCAGCACCTCTGACTTTCTTCTTCAACTTTTATCTTATTTCATGAACTTCTTTCTCATCTTACTGTTTCTATGTCCCTTCAGCATAGATTCCTCATTTTCTTATTTTCATACTAAATGGTGCCTTCCTCCTTCCTCTCTTCGACACGCTCTATTTTTGTAACGGTTAGGGAGGCTTAAACTAACTTATAATCTAATCTAGTCTCTTTCTCATTTATCCTTTGGACATAATCAGAGACTCCATTCTTTGTACTGCAACCAATTCTTATCAATCCTTCTGAAAATGTACTCATGAATCTTTCATGATTTCAATTATGTGAATTTTTGTTTCACGCGGTTGAATCTGTCTTCATTTTACTCAATTTTGTCATTTTTTCTTGAATGTGTTGTATGAAACCAATTTGCGTTGGTTTGGGAAAAGTTAATTTCCCTTTATGTTCTTAATTGCAATGTATCTTCATTAGTGTTGAGCAAAGATGAAGGCTTTCCAAAATATTGTCATTGGACACACTTTCCCAATCTAACTTTTATTTTCTTTGGAGAGGCTTTTTCTTAATTTCTTCCATTACCAGTCCATGGTATTTAGATATAATAGTTTCTCAATCGTTGATGAGCCATACTTGCCTCGTTTATAACGCATAGCGTAATTGGTAACAAACTGTCGAGTTGGAAAATTGTGGCCGAACTCTTTATTTTGGTTGTTGAGTGTGCACTTATTTGAAAAGAGTAATTATCTGATCTGTTAGTTTTATTCGAGCACGATGGTGGAAAACTATTATTCTTGGAGTTCCACCTTCCGCAATGACTGTAAGCTGTGAACATTTGGGTTGCAGCGCGACGGTGTTCCGGTCAGCCCAGTTGCCCGTGACGGTGATCCGCACGGTGGAGGCGGCCTCGTTCTACCGCGACCACCTGGGAAGCGGCGTGCTGGCCGTGCCGCGCAGTGGCCAGCGTCTGCAGCACTGGCCCGCCCTCCAGCCTGCGGACACCATCCGTGTCACTGGCCTGCCGGAGCTCGCACCCATACCTGGCCACCAGCAGCTCATAGCCTCTGCTGATCTTGTCCTCTCATCCGCAGGTATTGTACCACCATTAACTCGCTCTTGTTTCTCATTTGCATTCATTATCCCTTCGCAAAAAATTCTCAGACAAGGCCTTGTTTGAGGGTCCTGTCTAATTATGTTGCTTGAAGGTTCTTCTTATTTTAGCAGAGCTTTTATTTTCGTGCAATTCCAGATACTGCCTCAATTTCATGCTTTTATTATGGGCACAGTGCGTATCATTAGTGCTAATAACTCAACAAAAATTACTTCTATGGCTGCAACAGTTATCGTTTCTAACTTTGATGACATCCTCATTAATGCTAGCTTAACTAGTTTCGAGTATAGCATGAGTGCTCATCTGATGAGATAGTATGGAATTACTCCTGGCTACGTTTTTCACCTGTTGCCAGTTTTCAGATGACGCCTAATCTTAATTCTAGCTAAAAGTACGGACCTTGATGATGACACAATACCTAAAAGGAAGATGGTGGCCTAACAGTTGTACGGGTCGAGCCCCACTAAACCAAGGTTCTTATAAAGGTAGCAGTGTCCGATCTTTTACAGTCGCATGGTTCGTTGAGGATGTCGAGAGAGAAAAGTGGGGCTTTAATTTCTGTGTGAACTTTCCCTCATGATCGACTATCACCTTTACTGGTCTAAGGTATTGTTGGCAGCGGGTGCTTTCATAAAAATGCGTTTATAAAATTCACATTTTCCTTGGAATTAGGACTCGGTATTATTTGACACATTGTTTGGTGTCGATTCCTTTAATGCAGGGAGTTTAGTATGCTGTAATTATTTAATAAAAACAGTTTAATCACTTGCCTTTGGGCGCGTCCTTTTCAATATCATGTCCCTCTTAATGTGCGAAGAAATGATTTAGTATCGTTGGCGCAGGGTGGGTGTCGCTAGCGGTATCGCCGCTATCGGTGTGCGAGGTGCGGTTGTGGACCCCCGGAGGCCGTGGAGCGTACCTCAGGAGCCCGGCCTTCTTGCCTCACTCCCCCCTGCTGAGAGGCAGGCGCGTGCAGGGCTGCGTCAACTACATAGCGCCTCAACTGCGGCAGGCGGAGGCAGACCAGCCTACTCCGGACACCTATGAGATGTACAGAATGTCACCGAGAAACTACGCTAAATATATGGGGATTATCGACGATGAGGAGTGATATCTCGGTCTAGTCAAATACGTTTCATTTTCCTCTTGAATAGGATGCATAGAAATAATGCTAATACTCCCTAGATCTGCGCTCTTGACAATTCAAGTGTTCCATGATGAGTTAAGCGTTCATCCAACCTCTGAAATGCCCGTTGTGGTCAAGTAACTTGCTGGCTTTTTGTATCGATAATCTTTTATTTTACGCTGATTTATCCCTGCTGCGTCATAGTGCGGTTGTATCTTGACCTACAGCTGGTTCTGAGAAATAGTGAGGTTCGAGATCAGGTCCTTATCTGTGCTGCCTTTATCAAATGAGTTAGTCGCGAATACACTATGCACTGAACACAAGAGCATAGTGTATTCGCGACCAACTCATTTCACAGACTCAGAGCTTTAACCCCTCCTTGCACATCTGTTCCATCTCTCGCTCTTCTTTCATTTCCTAAACTACAAACGCTCATTAATTGCGTGAGTGTTTCAAAACAACTTGATAACAATAAACTTGGGCCTACGCTTTTCTGCTGGGCCCTTAGCTGTTTTATCCGGGAGACTGCCAACAAAATGTCCGTCAACTGTAGTTAAAATTCGGCTTGATCTTTCTTCTGTTTGTTTTCCTATCTCTTCAGTAATTGACGGCAAAAACGTGCATTTTGCCGTCGGTGACAGGGTGTGGGTGAAACCCGCAGTGGTCTCTTGCACCAAGCAGTGGACTCCTGGGCGAGTCACTGCTGTTCGATCAAGGCACGTTGTGTGCATTGATGGCATGCCTAGGCATGTCAGCGACATAAGGAAACGTCGCGGCTCTGCCTCTGAGGAAATGCACGATGCATGTGACTCGGACGACGCTGGGCCTTATGAGACTCCTGTTGAGCCTCTTCAGGTTAGTGTTGAGGAAGTTCCGGAAACGCAACTTGAAACTGCCAACGACACGGGCGAGCCAGTCGTTGACGCAGGTGACGAGGTTGTCACGGAGAATGGTAATGAAATGCCAGGACGACCTGTTCGGGAGCGGCGTCGGGAGGGATTACGTCACCTGAGTTCCTCGAGGAACTGAGGGGGATGTGGTGTATTGCTACTCCAGGCACGTATTCCTTCGCGCGGCCAATCACAGGGCTGCACCCGTCAGCGGGTTGCTTGTGTACACATCGTAATTTGTGTTCACGGACGCTTTGGTGTTCCAATGTGTTTATTCTCTTTAGAATTACACATGCGACGTTTTTTACGTTGTAAGCTGCTCCGTTTGAGTGGCAGGAGGTATTTTGTGGGATCTACTTCCTGACGTATGGAGCGTCGATTGGTGTGCCGGCCTTGGGATTATTGCGTCTGCTGCTGCCGAGTGAGGTTGAGCGCGTTTGAGCTTCCGGTTTCGCTCTTGAAGTATCGTTGCGAGATACTTGTGTTGTGTTCTTTTCCTTGTGCTGAGACACAAGCAGGTAGGACCTGTAGGCGTGTTGTGTGCCTGTGTGTCTGACTGTGTTCAGACTCACCACACTAGCTTGGAGCTAGTGTGTGCTTCCGTTTCTGCCGTGAAGTGTGCTCGTTTCACGGCAGCGTGTGTTCACACTGGGTGTGCCCTCTGACACACGAGCTCAGGTCTGTGTCTGGCGTCGGCTGTAGGGGAGGTTTGGAGGCCGACCCGAGCTCTGGGAGCTCGGCTTTGAGACCTTGGGTCTCGGGATTTGCACATCCCACAACAAGCTATCTAGGCTTTTTTGCCTTGCCTTATGTCGGAGGTGCTTAAGGCAGGGACTGCGTCATCGAGAGATGATGCAGGGTCGCCCGGGGCGGCTAGTGGTGCGTCTGGGACAGCCACCACGGTTGATCTTAGGCAACTGGCCAGCATCCTGATGCAGGCTAAGGGGCCTATTATTGACCGATTGGGGAGAGCTCTCCCCAAGTTCAGCGGCGACGGCACAGTGGATTTGTCGGAGTGGCTGGATGACCTTGAGCGCAGGTGCAAGGTCGAACAGGTTGGACCTGAGGAGGTCGTAGACTTGCTGCTCGGGTGTTCCGCGCCCTTAGGGTGTCGGAGGCCTCCCAGTGGGAGGTAGTGAAGGCGACACTGCTGGCGCAGTACGGCTTGTCGCGGCAGGAAGCCTACAGGCGCTTCACGGACCGTCAGCTTCAGGCTGGCGAGGCCGTGGACGTCTATGTGGACGACCTGCAGCGCTCGGCTGAGGGCAGGGCCGGAGGACTTGATCTTTCGGGTCAAGTTCCTTGAGGGCCTGCCTCAAGCCATCCGTAAGTGGGCAGTGATGCTCCCGGAGGTTTACACCTCCAGCTTCGACGAGTTGCTGTCGAAGGTGCGCGAAAGGGTGTCCGCACAGCGTGCTGCTGATGGCCTTACTTATGCGAGTAAGGCCAAGGCAGCCGCAGCTTCTTCCGGGAAGAAGCCTGGGCTTGTATGCCCAAGGTGCACAGGACCTCACCGGGTGAGGGAATGTACCCAGACTCGCCGTAAGGCGAAGGCAGTGCCTCCTTCGAACAGCAGGAAAGAAAGCTTATGCTTTCGCTGCTCGAAGCCCGGGCACTTTGCTCGGGACTGCCCAGAGCCCACAGCTGCCGCTGGCGGCGCTGATTGCGGTTTGGGTTTCCGCGGGGAGGAAGTGGAAAGGGGCACCGCTTCCTCCGGCGTGGAAACCATGGAAGTCTAGGTATTTCCACTAGTCTCTCTACGAGAGGCTTGGCTGTCAGGGACGGCCAACAGCGTCCTGGGGATGTTGTCGTGACCGGCGCTCATGCGCCTGTCACGGGTAAGCAGGGCTTACCCATGGCAGCTGGTAGGCTTACTTCGAGTAGCATGCCAGTTGTCAAGGCCATTGTGAATGGCCATTCTGCCTTGTGTCTGGTTGATACCGGCAGCGGGTGCACGATGGTGTCCACCCAGGTGGTGGAGGGACTGTCGGGCCGCAAGGCCCGACATTTTGTGACGGCTGATGGCAGAACTTCCTCTAAGGGGAAGGAATGTCAGGTAGTCGTGCAGTTGCATGGGCACTCTTTTAGAGTGTCAGCAATTGCAGTTGAAGGGTTGGAGAATCTTGGCGTTGACTGCCTCTTGGGTGACGATGTAATCGATCACATGGGAGGAGTCACTGTCAGAAGAGGACCCAACTCTCGGTACCAGGTTGAGTGGGGTCAACCCACCTCTGCCAGGTGCTGTGGTAGTGCTCCCATGAAGGGAGGTCGTGGGGTTGACTCACTTACGATTAGTGATCACGACTTTGAAGCCACGTTTTCTAATGGTCATTGGACCGTTAGTTGGCGTTGGTCGGCTGGCGAGCCGACGCAGCTTCAAACTGGTGTTGGCGAGTACAAGTGTACGCGCGCGCCAGGCGTACATGAGAGGTATGCTGAGGAGATCCAGAGTTGGATCTCTAAAGGTTGGCTGGTGAAGTGGAATGGCCCGGTAAAAGGGGTCATACCACTTTTGGCGGTTGTCCAGCCAACCAAAGACAAGGTGAGACCGGTAATGGATTACCGTGAACTTAACTTGTTCATTGAGTCTCACACTGGTGATGAGCAAACCGCTGTGTGTGCCGAGAAGGTGCGCAAATGGAGGCAGTTTGAAGGGGAGCTTAAGGTCGTTGACCTTAAGTCTGCCTATCTTCAAATTCGTGTCTCCAGTGACTTGTGGCAGTATCAAGTCGTGAGGTATAATGGTGTGCATTATGCCTTGACTGGCCTCGGGTTTGGCTTGTCATGTGCGCCCAGGATTATGACGATGATCTTGGGCAAGGTTCTTTCGATGGACGATAAGATTAATCGTGCCACGGATCATTATATTGACGATGTAATGGTCCAAGAGTCCATTGTGAGTGCTTCTCATGTGAGAAAGCACCTGCAGTTGTATGGGCTCGAATCTAAAGAACCAGTGAGTCTCGACGGGGGTCGAGTACTCGGGATAGCCTTAAAGAGGTCTCCCACCGGACATCTATTGATGTCAAGAGGAAGTGAGTTGTCTTCCTTCATTTCAGAGACGTCTGAGATGACTAAGAGAGAGCTGTTCTCTCTGTGTGGCCGCCTTGTTGCTCATTATCCTGTAGCTGGGTGGTTACGACCTCACTGTAGCTTTTTGAAGCGACTGGGGTCAGACGGGCCATGGGATGGGCCTGTCAGTCACAGTGTCTTGAAGCTAGCTAAGGAGCTGGCTTCGCGAGCACTGGCTGATGACCCTGTAAAGGGTCGTAGGCATGTCAATCCTGGTGGGAATGTTACCGTCTGGACTGACGCCAGTTCACTGGCAATGGGTGTGGTCGTCCAGGTGGATGATCGCATCGTGGAGGATGCTACCTGGCTGCGGAAGCAGACAGATCATCTCCACATTAATGTCTCAGAGCTTGAGGCAGTGGGACGTGGAATCAATCTGGCTATTATGTGGGGCTTCAAGACCTTCACTATAGCCACTGATTCCAAGACAGTATTATCCTGGTTGGATAACACTGTCGGTGATCACAGTCGTGTGCGCACCAAAGGAGCAGCGCAGATGCTCATCAAGCGTCGCTTGATGGTGATCAAGGAGATCGTCAATGAGTATCAGCTGTCGGTTGAGTTTCGATTCGCTCCCACGGTCGAGAACAAAGCTGATCAGCTCACTCGTGTGACTAAGAGCTGGCTTAGTTATCACACGGCTGACGAGCCGGACTCTGTCTTGGCTGCGTCAGTGGCGGCTTCTGCAGAAGAAGGGACGCCAGAGAGCGCCATTTGGAAGGCTCATTTGCCTCACCATTTGGGCGTTGATCGTACCTTTTATTTGGTCAAGCAGTGCAGGCCGGGCCTTACTCGAGACCAAGTGAAACGTACGATTGCAGGGTGTGAGGAGTGTCTTCGCATTGATCCTGCAAGACGGGTGGAGAACCTTGTCGAGCACGGCAATTTAGCCGTCGAGAGTGACTGGCATCGTGTAGCAGCGGATGTGACGCACTATAACGGTGTACAGTTTCTCTCTCTCGTCGATTGCGGACCATCTAGGTTTACAATTTGGCGAAGGCTGTCGAACGAGTCGGCAGCCAGTGGAGTCGCTCATCTCCAGCAGGTGGTGATTGAGCGAGGACCTTTTGTGGAGCTATTGTTGGACAATTCTGCCACATTTAGGTCGGCAACTGTCACTCAGTTTGCTAACGAATGGGGTATCTCTCTGCGTTTCAGAGCCGCCTATGCCCCGAGCGGTAATGGAATCGTAGAGAGAAATCATCGCACAATCAAGAGGATTGCTGCGCGGGGGGGGATCACCCCCGAGGTGGCGACATTTTGGTACAATGTAACGCCACGGCACGGAGTCGATAGCAACTCAGTGCCTTGTCGTAAGTTATTTGCCTATCCTTGGAGGATGCCTTACGACAATGGCCTAAGTAAGGCCGGAGATGACGGCAAAAACGTGCATTTTGCCGTCGGTGACAGGGTGTGGGTGAAACCCGCAGTGCCCTCTTGCACCAAACAGTGGACTCCTGGGCGAGTCACTGCTGTTCGATCAAGGCACGTTGTGTGCATTGATGGCATGCCTAGGCATGTCAGCGACATAAGGAAACGTCGCGGCTCTGCCTCTGAGGACATGCACGATGCATGTGACTCGGACGACGCTGGGCCCTATGAGACTCCTGTTGAGCCTCTTCAGGTTAGTGTTGAGGAAGTTCCGGAAACGCAACTTGAAACTGCCAACGACACGGGAGAGCCCGTCGTTGACGCAGGTGACGAGGTTGTCACGGAGAATGGTAATGAGATGCCAGGACGACCTGTTCGGGAGCGGCGTCGGGAGGGATTACGTCACCTGAGTTCCTCGAGGAACTGAGGGGGATGTGGTGTATTGCTACGCCAGGCACGTATTCCTACGCGCGGCCCATCACAGGGCTGCACCCGTCAGCGGGTTGCTTGTGTACACATCGTAATTTGTGTTCATGAACGCTTTGGTGTTCCAATGTGTTTATTCTGTTTAGAATTACACATGCGACGTTTTTTACGTTGTAAGCTGCTCCGTTTGAGTGGCAGGAGGTATTTTGTGGGATCTACTTCCTGACGTATGGAGCGTCGATTGGTGTGCCGGCCTTGGGATTATTGCGTCTGCTGCTGCCGAGTGAGGTTGAGCGCGTTTGAGCTTCCGGTTTCGCTCTTGAAGTATCGTTGCGAGATACTTGTGTTGTGTTCTTTTCCTTGTGCTGAGACACAAGCAGGTAGGACCTGTAGGCGTGTTGTGTGCCTGTGTGTCTGAGTGTGTTCAGACTCACCACACTAGCTTGGAGCTAGTGTGTGCTTCCGTTTCTGCCGTGAAGTGTGCTCGTTTCACGGCAGCGTGTGTTCACACTGGGTGTGCCCTCTGACACACGAGCTCAGGTGTGTGTCTGGCGTCGGCTGTAGGGGAGGTTTGGAGGCCGACCCGAGCTCTGGGAGCTCGGCTTTGAGACCTTGGGTCTCGGGATTTGCACATCCCACAACAGTAATCTGAATACTTGAAGTTTGTACTCATCCTTCAAAAGTTCAGTACTTTCATTGTCGTGTCGTTTATCCTATCTTTCGTCTATTATTCTCTAATTGCAATTTTTAAGAAGTTTTGTGCAATCATTTTTGAGGCGTATTTTCCTATGGTCGAGCCGGACTTGTGCATGCCAGTGAGAGGTCAGGGGAGATGATCTGAAAGTAAGATACAGTAGTGTGAAAATTGAAATTCGTTTCACAGTTCTCAAAATGATAATCTTAAGAATAAAACAAGTTCATGTAACTAAGAAATATTAAATATGGCGCTGAAAATAGTATTTGATAGTACCTTGAATGTTATTTCGCACAGCAATACACGTACCAGTCACGAAACGTGTGTGAGTGTTCGTTTCGGAATTGAGGGATTTCAACCTCAGCTTAGAAAAAGGGGAAAAAAGAAAAACAGATCTGAAAAACATAGAAGGCAATAGACAACAGAGGAAAGTAGCAAATGCGAGTTTCTGTTCTATGCGCGCTAACAACAGTACACATTTGACCAACAAGGGATAATGACAACCACAAGAGGCACATTTTGTGATCAAATTTATTTAAGGTTACGAATGAACACATGAGTTATAGATTGATGACATCAAAGAAAATTCAATCCATTGTGACAAAAACGGGGAACACGATGCAATTAATCAAATGAACATTATTGTATAACCGGCTAATGTAATACACGACTTAGGGTCAGACGCAATAAAACAATGCCCTTAACTCACCACAAAGGAATTCCGAAGGATACAGTACCTTCAAACAAACCTAAATATCGCATCCGATACTGTCATTACTAGAGCTGTGCCAATATGCACGTGCATATAGGCAAGCGCATATGAAATTATGCGCGCATAAAATATGCGTCTTGAGGTTACTTATATGCGGTTGCGGAGTGTCGTATGCGCAGTACTTGCATTTGTATGCAAACAATATGCGGTCAAGTCTTGCTCATGCACTGCGGAATGACCGACTTCAGTTAGTTGGAACTTGTTTGATGTTGTAAATATTGAACTCCAAGGTTCAATAAATTCAATACAATAGTGTTCAATATTTAGAATACCGAGCATTTACTACTAATGAAGAAAACATGAAAAGATGATTACATAAGATTTGAAAGTAAAACAAGGTTTAACCATTGTGGTTACATTTAATAATAATGTACTTTTTAATGTTGTCAAATAGGACACTTTTTTTGCTTATCGGCATGAATAATTTTGTATTGCGAAAACACTCTTTCTACACCGTACATCAGCGAGCAAATTTAAAATTCGTCACGTCAGATGGATTTTTTTTTTTTTTTTTTTTTTATGTCAGATGGAAAGAGGTAACCAACTACTTCGTTGGTCAACAAATTTGGTTTGTTGATCTTCGTTCCTCAACAGGATAGCCACGCAAAGTTGAGTTGACATCCTTAATCATGGGAAGATCTTCTCGTGCTAGCAATCTAGAAAAAAAGTTTTATTCCAATCAATTCAGCATGATAAATATCAACTTGTACATTGGTTTTTCAAATGCCGTATTACTATAGCACCAGGACGGTTACTCCCCCGTCGAGCCGGTATCCATTTCAGATATTTGGGTAGAGTGGGGTATTGTGTTTGAGTTTTCCTTTTACCCAACGGGGAAAATCGCCGCGAAGCACCGGAGTTCGAACCCTTGACACCTTCACGGATGGGTACGTTCTCAACCACTCGGCCACGGCGAGCACTAAAAGTTAGTTTCGTACATTAAATGAGACATGGGGGTTAAACTACTAGCTTTCGATGATTTTATCGCAGAAGAAAATGGCTCAATATCGGTTAACTTTATGCTGAACCAAAAGGATTATCTTCGTTATTCATGTCTATGAAGTTGCAGCAGATATTTTGATAATAACAATGTATACTCTTATTAGATTGCAAGACAAACTTACAGTTTTCCGGCAATAAGTAAAATACAGATTTCTGTCCCGAAAGTCATATTCTGAGAATTCATTTTCTTAAGTATTATTCCTTACACTTTGGGGTACTTCGGAATGGTGTAACTGATAACGATTGGTAATCATTAGAATACTACAAAAATTTTGTTCATTTCTTCAATCATCATCATATTATCCAATACATCTGAAAATTTAAATACAAAAATTAATACAAAATTTTGCGAAAAAGTTCTCATAATCTTCCTCTAGGTAATCTCTCTCATTCCAGACATCCCACAAATACCGAACATTTGCATTAGGTTTTGAATAACCAAATATTGCAGGAATATTCAAATTAGCATATAATCTCTAAATGTCAATTGCAGATATGATTGTCCTTATGTAAGTTCAGAAAGCGAAATCACTGTAATGATGCAAATTTTGGGAATTTGTGGCATATTCGGAATTCGAGGGATTACCCCTCTGAGTTCTTTCTCATTTTTTATGAGCAAGCAGAGCACAACAAAGGTAGTTATTAATTCACTAAACGCATATGTTTCGGGAATTGATACAAACTTCACAGTTGCATTTCCACTTCAACACTTTGTACGGATAGGGAGGCCTATGTGTAGGACAAAACAAGAAAAGTATCACTAGGTGTACAAAAACTATTACACCATGCAATTCTTAAAAACTTCAAACTCCAATAAAATCAGTTCGGACACCTCTATTGTATTTTATTTATGAACCAAATTTAACTGAAGAACAGGTCAAGTAGGAAACCTGGGCATCAGGTACTGAACATAGCGCACCGGGTAAAACTTGAGATGTTGCTTGAACAACTGATAGTGTGTATGCGAGAGATCCCATCAATGTACAAAATTTCTGGTGTTAATAACCAATTTGCAGTTTCACATTAAAAAAATCAAATTACAACATTCGTACTACAGCATATATGCAATGACATCGTGCATATGCAATATGCATTTTGCATATTACATCTGCTATATTGCATATGCAAAATTGCATAGGTGATTTTGCATATGCACAAAATAATTCTTTGCATTGCATAAAACACTCTGCATATCTCTTGGCGTGCATATATGCTAGTTATGCAATGGCACAGCTCCAGTCATTACTTGCTTAAAGAGACAACGCAGTTATTGCAGCAAGCACTAGACACAACGCATGTTGAACACTGTTCAAGAACCACCTAATTTGCTCTCTTCACAGTGCCATTACAGTAAGTGTTGCGACCATCTTACCCATTTCTTCGGCGACGTGCGGCTGGTGCTGGCTCGGTTTCAATATCTGCCGGTTTATTCGATACGCTGCCCGCGCTGATACTTGGATATCGCGATTTCCCCAAACCACTGCGCGTACGCTCGATACTCGTGAAGACTTTGAACTTTTGCTGACTCCATCGGTGTAGATGATTACAGAGAAGGACTGGTAAACTTCATGTGTGCTCGTCAGCGTAGCCTTTCGGGAGCTTTTGCTGTAATACACATTGTTTCGTTGAGGCATCCAGGGACGATTTTACCAAACTTGTAGGCTCAGCTTACGAGCTTCAACTTATTCGTTTGTCTTCATTATCACAACTTGCAACTTCCGGTGCGTTTGTTCAGGCGACTCACCGTACCAGAGGGCCGGCGGCAATGCAGTCCACGCAAACTTCGCTTCACTTCTCGCTTCTCATCAGTATAAGACCCCGTTTTGTTCTTATTCTCAGCTTATATCCTCTCCTCTTGCTTGCTTCTAGAAGCTTCACGAATTTTCTTCGTTGTCCTGATGTAGTGTGTGCTGGTTGGTCAAACACTTGCATGCCTCCTAGCACGCCTACTTCGCGGTACTTTCTCATTTCTTTACGATAAACAATACGGCTTTCGCTCTAAAAAATCAACAATACAGGCTATACTGAATCATTTACAATTCCTCCATTCTAATATAGATGAAGGAAAGCATGTCTTCTCTGTACTTCTTGACTTTCGAGAAGCATTCGATTTTGTGGACCATAAAATACTACTCTCGAAACTACACTGTTATGGCATTCGAGGGATTGCCCATGATTGGTTCAGATCATACCTAACAAATCGGAAGCAATACGTTGTCATTGACGACGCAAAATCAGACCCACAGACAATTAGCCACGGAGTTCCACAAGGATCTGTTCTTGGGCCTCTCCTGTTTCTGATTTTTATCATTGATATATAATCTTCATCATTCTTCAAATTCATACTTTTTGCCAATGACAGTACGCTCTCTGCGGTCCTTCCGAACCAAAATCCCGCTATGAAAAAAAAAATGTGTATTTCCAAGTTGTCACGTGAGATACATGCCAACATATTGGCTTTTAAAAGTTTCTTAATATAGGACATCCTAAAACAAATGTTCCATACGAGGAGTACTAATTGACAAACCATCCGAGGTGTACAAGTAGATAAGCCATACGAGGCATAATAATAGACAAACTATACTAGGTGTACTAATAGACAATCTATCAGAGGTGTACAAATAGATAGACCATACGAGGCATATTAATTGACAAAATATACGAGGCGTACTAATAGACAAACCATTCGTGGTGTGCTAGTAGTCTAACAAAAGTTCTATACTAGGAGTACTAATTCACAAGCCATCCGAGGTGTACAAATAGATAAGCCATACGAGGCATAATCATAGGCAAACTATACGAGGTGTACTAATAGACAATCTATCAGAGGTGTACAAATAGATAGACCATACGAGGCAGATTAATAGTCAAAATATACGAGGCGTACTAATAGACAAACCATACGTGGCGTGCCAATAGTCTATCTCTGTCATGGGTAGTTGAATAAGAAATGAAAAATATGCCCTAAAAATATGCAAAGCCCTATCACCACCAAAAACATATCTCATATCTTCTCGATATTCACCACAACATCATGCGGACATGGGTACATGGGATAAAATAGAGATACAGTATAAGCCGGTTACCACTCATGATTGACAAATATCTACAAAATATTGGTAGAAATGGGTAAACAAACATATACTCAATATCAAAATTCATAGCTCGTACAACATACGGACAGAAAGATAATTTTACCACGATTCATACGCTCAAATTTCCCTTTATTTCATTAATTATATTTGACATTTATCCGATTCACAGAAGCGCCCTCTGGGGAAGTGATAGATCTATTTTTGAATCATTTCGCTAGTGCAATAAAATTTATTACCCGGATGGTTTTTGCGTAAAGAAATGAAATAGAAACATGTATATCTATTTATGTAGAATCGTATATATATACCTACACACGTACACACACATATTAATATATATACTTTTTGAAAATGAAATATTAGAAAAAAATACATATATAAAATGAAAAGATACAAGTAATCTACCATCTACTACACAGAAAATGACAGTTGAGCTCACTGTAATCCTACGAAATTTTTCGCAACGAAAAGGAAAAGAAGACTTCGAAAAACATAAAAATGAACAGGTTTTTAATTTCTTCATAGAAATTTTTAAGAAAAATCAGGTTACAGTCAAGAAGCAACACAACTCTTCAGCATTTTACGGACATGTGTACATGGGATAAAATGGAGTAACATTGTGGCCGGATATCACACCTGAGTGGAGAATATTCACAAAATTTGGCACATATAGGTAGATTAGGCATTGATCCAAAGTGATAATTTTAATTACAGAAATTTAGAGTTTTTTCCGATTTGAAAGTTCAGTGCTAGTGTGCGCTGAACGCACGGAAAAAAAGACTAAATGCAATGCTTAAATTACCCCCTTGCCCCCAGCTCAGCCGAAAATCGATTGAAAACATCTTCGAGAATGATTTTGAAATAGCGAGACAACGTTAGCCAAAATTCAATTCATTATAGACTTAGCACGACCCTCACATCTATAAACCTGTTTATTGGTGTACACACAAAATGTATTTCAGGGTATATCTGTCATACGGACGTTAAATATTAATACAGAAGAGAGAAATAAATAACAAAATGAAGATGAGGAAATACTCCTAATTATGGAAAGAACGTTCGTTCTGCTGCATTGAACTGACGGCTATGGTGCTCATAGTTGTCGACAAAAATAAGTAAGATGAATATACGAATCGCTTAGCAAACGTAAAATGAAATAGTTTCTAATTTTCTAACAGAAATTTCAGGAAAATTGAAATTTCTGATAGATGGGAAGTTCACACCGAAATGCTGCAGGCCCTATGACAGAGATGCAAAATGACGTGACATATTTACTCTAAATTCTTTTCCAGTTTTAGAGTTTTTGATATGCTGGGGAAGCTTGTTCCACAAAAAAGCTCCGGAAACTGAGAGAGCTTTTTGTCCCACGTTAGATGAACGGTAACTGACTAAAACATCGTTCCTCCGGTTTGGTCTTTTTTTGGGGGTATTAGATGGAAAAAATTTTACCACCTCTGCATTACTTTGGGGGAGGTACAGAGAGGAGAATACTCGTCGAGCTTTTTGGATCATGAATCTGTACGGTATTGGGATCCAGTCGAGTTTTCTTAAAAGAGGGGTGACATGATCGTATTTATTGAAATTTCCTTTGCATACCACTTTGGCGGCGAAGTTTATGCATTTTTGCAACTCTTCCTGACGATATTGAGGTAAATCTCCCCACACAAGACTGCAGTAGTCCAGACGCGATAAAACTAGAGACTGAATCACTAATAGTCTAGATTTTTCGTCAAGTGTGTTCTTAATGCGATGAAAGAACATTAAGGTTCCGTTAATTTTGTTGCACATTGTTTCGACGTGTGAATTGAAAGTCATGTTTTTGTCAAACCAAACACCCAGATTTTTAACCTTATTTACTGGTTTAATTGTATCGTCTCTAAATGTAAGCTTGAATGGTGGTAAATTTTCAGTCGCATTCTGTGATCCAAAAATATTTTGTGATCCAAAAAAATGATTGTGGAGAGTATAAATAATGAACTTCATAAGGTTTCACCGTGGCTCAAAGCTAATAAAATAAGCCTTAATATCGATAAAAACAAATTTTATTCCATTCTCATACAAGAAAAATGTATCTCTCCTACGCATTAAAATTGGCGAAGGTGAAATCGAAGAAACCAACTCATGTAAGTTTCTGGGCATCATAATAGATAAACATCTGACCTTCAAAAAGCACATCACTCATATTAGTTCTAAATTATCAAAATCCATCGGAATCCTAAATAAAGTTGAAAATTTTCTGCCTGAAACAGCTTTACAAATGCTCTACCGAACGCTCATTTCTCCATACTTGCAATACGGAATAGAAGCATGGCACGGAACTGATAAAAATAAAACCATCAAAATTTTTACTCTTGCAGAAAAGAGCTATCAGCGCGGTAAAGAACCTAGAATATAATGCTCACACAAATGATTCATTCAAAAATTTACAAATACTTAAACTTTCGGATCTCTACAAAATCCCTATTCGTAATTTCATTTACAAAACATTAAGAAATTATGGCGACAATAGCCTAAAACAATTATTAACTGCGCAAACTAGTCATCACGACTATTTAACCCGAAATAGAGGTAAATTCATGCTTCCTATTATTCAAAGACCCGGTCGCAACACAGTATCCTCTTCGTTGGAATTAAAACTTGGAACTCAATACCTGCGGAGATCCGTTTAAGTAATTCGTACAAAGTATTCAAAAGACATCTTGAGTCTCACTTCCTATCAGAATACTAGCCGTGTAAGATCACCATGTCGAATCTTGCCTCCTACATGTCTGGTCCTAATAATGTAACTTGCCATGGGTAACATAACCGATCTTCAGTCTGCTCGTAAATCGTTTTATCGAACATACTGTTGAATATAGCCGATTAGACCTATATTGTAAAATACAGCATAAAATATCGAGTTAATTATCTCAATGATCAGTCTAATGCGAAACTAGGTTAAACATTATTGTACACCTTAGAATAACGTGTTGGTAGGATGCCCTAGAAGTCTCTGAACTTGTTCAGGCCCACAGGTAGCTATACTCTAGTTTGACCATTGTACTAGACTTTAAGGAACACTCTACCTCTGTATCACCTGTCGTAAATGAATTGTTTAAATTGTTTAAAATTGAGATCTCATTGGCTTTCGTAAGGAGCCCCTCTTCATTTGCCTACCTAATTGCCTTTCGCACCTTTTCTCGACGATTGGTGGCCGCTACCCAGCCTCGCCTTCCCACGCAGGTCTTCGTATTGTTTGAAATTCGCGTAGCTATACTCGATGGTCATAAATTCCTTATGCATCCTGGACAATGAGCGAGAGAAACCCGACCTTAACGGACTCTCAGCCAACAAGATATAAGACATGCCACGAAATGCCTGTTCACGTCGCAGCTTTACCTAATGAAATATATCTATTTTGTTATATACGGTTAGTACTCGTATATCGTTGGCCCGGGGGTGCTTCACCCTTCCCTCCGTTTTCTTCTTCGTAATTATTGCACCTCCTACATTTACATGCGCTGTGATAGCATCTGAGTCTCTGTTTCGGCGAGAAAACCCTACAGTAATAGCGCTGTTGCTACACCAACCGGCTGAGCCGAGACACGTATCCCCAATTTTAGTGTTGGAATAATCAAAACTCATTTCTTCTGCATGACTACATTGCTGAGGTCTTCTTTGATGAGAATTTGAACCCATTCTACAGTAGAGTTCCTGACAAACGGCCTCATACATGTTCGAATGCCAAGTTATTCCGGTTGTCAAGTCATCCGCATGAAAATAGGCAAATTAAAGATTTATTGAAACGTAAATTACTTAATTGTAGGTAAAGTTTGTAGGAACATTTGCAAGAATTGCAAATCCACATTCAAAAACGAAACATGTTTAAATTGCGGTTAAACTAAGCCAATGAATAACATGTTAAATTATGTTTCTACGATTGTAATAAGATTAGATTTTAAGTTAGATTAAGCCTCCCTAACCGCTACAAAAAATAGCGTATCGAAGAGAGGAAGGAGGGAGGCACCATTTAGTATGGAGATAAGAGAATGAGGAATCCATGCAAAAGGGGCATAGAAACAGTAATTTGAGAAAGAAGTTTATGAAATAAGAAAAAAGTTAAATAAGAAATTCAGAGGTGCTGAAAAACAGGACAGCAGTGAACCGAAAAAAGATGGTCCGTAACAAAACAAAAACCTATTTTATTACAACAAAAAGGAAGCCTACCTAAACTTTAGCTCAGGCCCTCACATAGTCCCCCTGGGAGCTCCAATTTCCATAGATACAATAGTTGTATCCCCCTGAGAGGTCGGGCCCTCACATTTTCCCCCTGGGAGCACTAATTCCCATAGAAACAATAGTTGTATCCACCTGAGGAGCACGATTGTAATAAAAATGGTTTCATTTTATTTCAAGTGATTAACGTTAACTGTTATTATTCATCTGTATTATCGTTCATTACCTCTTGAAAGCGAGTATGCTAATAATGTTCATTGTATGTCCGGTATTAATGCTTGTCCGGTTGTCAGGGACTCTTCTGTACTTGGCCCAATGAGAGACTCGATCTATTGCTGCTACAGGATTTGATGGACATGGATGTTACCATGATCTGCAGAGCGCCCCAGCCTAACCGAAATGCGTGATGTAGACCGGCTGGTCTGGGTATGCACTTAACTTTTTTCAGTAAGCAGAGAAAAGAAAAGGAAGAGCGAGGAAGGCTGGAGAAAGGATAGAAGAATAAGTGAATGTATCGGAAGTGGCAAAAGGAAATTCTAAGTTGTCGCTCAGTTCAAGATTATCTCATAACAACAAAAACTATTTCCGTAGGATATATAATCAAAGTGACAACGAGAAAGCCCTTGACTGAAACTGTCGTTTACCGAGTTTATGATACAAGGATTGATATTTCCGAGTACCACATATTTATCAACAGGATCCTAATGTTACGACAATTTGAAAATCAATGATGTTTTGTATCATCTTCTGTCAGGGGGATACAACTACTATATAAGGGAACTTACGCTCCTAGGAAGAATTCGTGAGGTCCCGAGCTAATGTGCAGGTCGGCTATTTTATTGAGATAGAATAAGTTTTTATTATAATACCAGCCATCATTTATCGGTTCACTTTTGGGCCGTTTTTCAGCCCCTTCTACTTTCGTCTTTAACTTTTATCGAACTTCTTTCCCAACTTGACCGTTTCTATACATTTTATACAGAGATTCTACGCTTCCTCAAGTCCATGCAAAGCAGTGGCTTCCTCCTTCCACTCATTGGAACGCCTTTCGGTTGGGGAGGTTTAAACAAATCCAATCTATGTTTTATCTATGCTGGGAAAAGCTGTCTCAATCCGCTAGCCGCGAGATCCCTCGCTATGCAAAGTGATTTTTAAAAATAGGTCCTAAAAGAGTTTTAAATTACTCCCAAATTATCGAACGGTTTTAAAAAAACAAATCAGGCATTTTGATTAATTATTAATTCAATATTCTTCATGTGCCGTCCTCCTGAGCGCTGCGAAGAATTGCCTCAAATGCGCAGGCTGATCATTACGGCGTTGGGGAGGTGTAGTCCAAATCACTGGATTTCTACCTCGATTAAAGTCTCGAGTTGTAGGTTGATGAGCTCTCCACGGTTAACTCAATAAATGAAGAATCTACCGTGAAAAGCCTACAGATTCACACCCACTCAAGGCATCCATCAATGTAGAAATTCAAAGAATTGGATAAGATCTCACCAGCGCCGTAATGAGTAGCCTGTGTAATCTAAACAATTTAAACAATTTATTTACCACAGGAGATACAGAGTTAGAATGTTTCTTAAATCTAATACAATGGTCAGAGTTGAGTATAGCTACCTGTGGGCCCGAATAAGTTCAGCGACTTCTAGGGCATCCTACCATTACATTATTCTAGGGCGTACAATAATGTTTAACCTAATTCACTTAGCCTAGTTTCGCATTAGACTGATCAACGGGATAATGAACTCGATATTGATGTTTAATTTTACAATATAGGTCATATGGACAATATTTAACAGTATATTCGATAACGATTTGGGAGCAGACTGAAAATCGGCGATATTACTCATGGCATATTGCATTATTAGGACCAGACATGTAGGAGGCAGGATTTGACTTGGTGATCTTACACGACTAGTATTCTGATAAGAAGTGAGACTCGAGATTTCTTTTAAATACCTTGTAAGAATTACTTTCACGGATCTCCGCAGGCATTAAGTTCCAGGTTTTAGTTCCAACGAATAGTATACTATGTTGCGAGCGGGCCTTTGAATAATAAGGAAGCATGAATTTACTTTTATTTCGTGTTAAATGGTCGTGATGACCAGTTTGCGCAGTTAATAACTGTTGAAGGCTATCGTCGCCATCATTAGCTAATGTTTTGTAGATGAAATTGCAGATGGAGATTTTGTAGAGATCCCAGAGTTTAAGTATTTGTAAATTTTTGAATGAATCATTTGTGTGAGCATTATATTCTAGGTTCTTTACCGCTCTGATGGTTTTTTTTTGCAGAGTAAAAATTATATTGGTTTAATTTTTATCAGTTCCATGCCATGCTTCTATTCCGTATTGCAGGTATGGTGAAATGAGCGTTCGATAAAGCATTAGTAAGGCTGTTTCAGGCAGGAAATTTTTAACTTTATTCAGGATTCCGATGGATTTTGATAATTTAGAACTAATATGAGTGATGTGCTCTTTGAAGGTCAGATGTTTATCTATTATGATGCCCAGAAATTTACATGAGTTGGTTTCTTTGATTTCACCTTCGCCAATTTTAATGGATGGTAGAGATATATTTTTCTTCTATGAGAACGTAATATAATTTGTTTTATCGATATTGAGGCTTATTTTATTAGCTTTAAGCCACAGTGAAACCTTATGGAGTTCATTATTTATACTCTCCGCTGTTACGATCCTCCTTTTTTTTAGGATCGAACGAAGTGATTAAATTTTTCTTTTTGGGTAAGTCGTTCAAATGAGATAAATCTCTTTCCTCAATCTCAGTTAAATCTCATGGTCGGCATCCTAATTAAGGCGCAACTATAGCAGGTATTGAAACACACGTTATATGTGGCCACACATTTTTCTTGTTTTAATGAAGGATGTACACATGACAAGAGATCGATGGAACTAGCAAATACAGGGATAACAATCATTACAATCTCACGTAACTTGAAGTATGCAGCGATGACGAAGTACGATAGCAGGGTCTCGTATTTTACGTTAAGTTATTTACCTGAAATTTAACACAAAATCGGAGTCTAATACGGGGTGCCAGCCGTATGCAAATTTAACAAGTTAAAGAAGTGGCACTAGGAGACCTTTAGCGGCGATTTCTCAGGCGGGAGTGAGTCCCTCTAACTATCGTCGTACTCTTTAAATAGCTCTCGTGCTGCTGGGATAGCCGCAGCTTCAGAAAGCCGTTACAATCTGCGCCGTGCCATCGCCCAGCTGCCCATGTTGCCCTGTTGCTGTCGCTGTTGTCGAGACCAAGCCGTAAGCTTGTGGCAGCGCTGTTGCTGAGACCCTGCTGCCAGCTGCTGCAGCTTGTCCGTCGCCGCTGCCGAGAGCGCAGGCGTCGCCTTCTCGGCCTCCTTTTATATATAACCGCCAAGTCGTCGCTGCGTATGGCGTATGCGTCACCTTCTGGCGTGCCGTGTTATGCTGAACTTGCGATTTCCTTCCGATGGCTGACCAGATGTTGCTCTCACACTCAACCGTCCTTACTCCTTTTTGTGGTAGAATTTAACGGTTCGTACTAGGGACATGACACGCAATCGTAGTGGGATTTTCGCTCGGAAGGACCGCAGAAAGCGTACTGTCATCGGCAAAAAGTATGAATTTAAAAAATGATGTAGATTTAAACAACAATTTAAACAATTTAAACAATTTAAACAATTTATTTACCACAGGAGATACAGAGGTAGAATGTTTCTTAAGTCTAGTACAATGGACAAGTTTGAATAAGTGGGCCCGAATAAGTTCAGCGACTTCTAGGGCATCCTACCATCACGCTATTCTAGGGTGTACAAAAGTTTAACCTAGTTCACTTAACCTAGTTTCGCATTAGACTGATCATTGAGATAATTAACTCGATATTTTACAAGTCGGCTATATTTAACAGTATGTTCGATAAAACGATTCAAGAGCAGAGAGAAGATTGGTTATGGTACACAAGGCAAGTTACATTATGACATTATCATTAGTTACATGTAGGAGGCAAGATTTCGACACGGTGATCTTACACTACTAGTATTCTGATAGGAAGTGAGACTCAAGATGTCTTTTGAATACTTTGTACGAATTACATTCACGGATCTCTGCAGGTATAGAGTTCCAAGTTTTGGTTCCAACGAAGAGAATACTGTGTTGCGACCTGGCCTTTGAATAATAAGGAAGCATGAATTTACTTCTATTTCGGGTTAAATGGTCGTGATGACCAGTTTGCGCAGTCAATAATTGTCTTAGGCTATTGTCGCCATCATTTCTTAATGTTTTGTAAATGAAATTACAGATGGAGATTTTGTAGAGATCCGAAAGTTTAAGTATTTGTAAATTTTTGAAAGAATCATTTGTGTGAGCATTATATTCTAGGTTCTTTACCGCTCTGACAGCCCTTTTCTGCAGAGTAAAAATTTTGTTGGTTTTATTTTTATCAGTTCCGTGCCATGCTTCTATTCCGTATTGCAAGTATGGGGAAATGAGCGTACGGTAGAGCATTTGTAAAGCTGTTTCAGGCAGAAAATTTTTAACTTTATTTAGGATTCCGATGGATTTTGATAATTTAGAACTAATATGAGTGATGTGCTCTTTGAAGGTCAGATGTTTATCTATTATGATGCCCAGAAACTTACATGAGTTGGTTTCTTCGATTTCACCTTCGCCAATTTTAATGCATGGGAGAGATACATCTTTCTTGTATGAGAAAGTAATATAATTTGTTTTATCGATATTTAGGCTTATTTTATTAGCTTTGAGCCACGATGAAACCTTGTGAAGTTCAGTATTTATACTCTCCACAATCATAGCAGGATTTTGGTTCGGAAGGACCGCAGAAAGCGTACTGTCATCGGCAAAAAGTATGAATTTGAAGAATGATGTAGATTTTACAATATCATTGATAAAAATCAGAAACAAGAGAGGCCCGAGAACAGATCCTTGTGGAACTCCATGGCTAATTGTCTGTGGGTCTGATTTTGCGTCGTCAATGACAACGTATTGCTTCCGATTTGTTAGGTATGATCTGAACCAATCATGGGCAATCCCTCGAATGCCATAACAGTGTAGTTTCGATAATAGTATTTTATGGTCCACACAATCAAATGCTTTTCGGAAGTCAAGAAATACAGAGAAGACAGGCTTTCCTTCATCTATATTAGAATAGAGGAATTGTAAATGATTTAATATAGCCTGTGTTGTTGATTTTTTAGAGCGAAAACCGTATTGTTTATCGTAAAGAAATGATTTTTGTTCAAAATAAGAGTACACTTTTTTATACACAATCTTTTCGAATACTTTGCTAATAATTGGTAGAATGGAGATAGGTCGATAATTGTTTACACAGGTTTTTTCACCACTTTTAAAGATAGGGGTTACTCTAGCAACTTTGAGGGAGTTCGGGAAAGTGCCTAGTAAGAGAGACTGGTTAATAATATTTGATATCAGTGGGGCTACAATGTCAGCAATAACTTCAAGTACTTTAGTCGGAAACGTTTGTAACCCACTCGATTTATTTTTCATGTTGTTTATGCACGTAATTACATCGGAGGAGTTTGTAGGCGTAAAGAAAAAGGAGTTGGGTTCTCGAATATGATCCATAAATTCCAGGTGATCAGTAGGTTCACTTGGAATACCATCAGCTATTGTTTTCCCTACGTTTACGAAGAAGTTGTTAAAGAGATTAGCAATTTCTTTCTTCTCATGATATTTTACATTATCTTGAACAACATATTCAATTTTCTTTTTATCGGCATTATTCGGTTTACAGCAGGAGTTAAGGAGATGCCAAATCTTTTTAACGTCAGTTTTGAATTGAGTAAACTTGAGCGTAAAGTAGTTCTTTTTTGATGTTCTTATCTGGTTTGTTACATAGTTTCTAAATCGGTTATATGTTTCTCTAGATATTCGTCCTTCGCAAAGGAGGGCTAGGTACGCTTGACGTTTCTTTATATTTATCACGATGTCTCTGGTAATCCAGGGCTTATGTTTATTTTTCGGGGTAACTGTACGAGTTACAATTGGGCAACACTGATTGTATGCGGTCATTATAGTTTCAGTCAACTTTACTACTGCTTCATCAATGCTCGTAGTATTATTGTTTTGTTGAGAGATGTGCAATTTAGGCATTGATTCTTCTAGAACGGTGCGCATTTCTTCAAGATTTGATTCGTTTATTTTACGATATGAGTAAGTTTCAGCCCGTGCCTTGGTGCAAGCAATATAGACATTTTTCTTAATAAGAAAAACTGGGAAGTGATCTGATAAGTCAGAAGTAATTATTCCAGCAAGAAAATCACTAGGGTCTGTCATAAAGATATTGTCAAGCAGCGTAGCACACTCTGAGGTTATTCGTGTAGGCTTTGTAATGATCGGAAGGAAGGATTGAGACTGAAAGGTAGTTAGGAAATTAGAGATTGGTTCATGGCTTTCATGTTTCAGTAGATCATAATTGAAGTCACCGCATATTATTATGTCATTGTATAAGGGCCTGTTGAACTGAGAAATAATACGATTCAATTCATTCAGGAAGGATATAGGACAGGCTGTAGGAGGCCTATACACCGTTCCAAGCACAATGCGTTTACCATCTCTAAAAAGTTCTACGAAGAGTGATTCTATATGATCCTGATTCATGGTTGCACTTGCTATGGTTCTCGAGTCTATGTGGTTAGATATATATGTGCTGATGCCTCCGCCCCGCTGGTTTTTTCTTAGCGAATGGTAACTATGATAATTTTCAAATCGAATCATGTCTTTAGTCGAGTCATCTAGCCAGCTTTCGGTGAAGCTAATCACGTCTAGGTTATATTTAAGTTCAGTAATAGTACATTGTATCTCTTCCAATTTTGGATAGAGTGACCTACAGTTCCAACACAGGAGTGAGAAATCTCGGTCAGTTATTCGTATAGTTTCGTTGAATTCTGATATATTAGTATACCTACACTCTTGAGATTCGTTTAGGTTTGGATATATTCTGTTCATATGATTGAAATCTGGATCGATTTCCTCAAATATTACAGGGTGATCAGTCATTTAAAATAAGTAAAAGTAAGAATTAGGTACTATAGAGCTTAAGACGAAATACAGAGTCAAGCTTAAAGGGATATTTCAGTCTAAAAAGTAGCTTATTAAGTAAGAGAGAATAGAGTAAAAAAGAAAAATCTAGCGCGATTTCGTGAGTACACACAAACTCAGTCCATGAGCGAGTGATAATGGAGTTCAATATCACAACATTGGTGCAAACAGATTGCTAAGGGCGTTTTCGCAAGTTCACATACAACAGGTAATAAATTTCTAAAGATTATGACGACAATGATACAATCAGCTAATATGGTTTACGCGTAATAATAACTGTAGTGGTAAATAGAGAAGAATTCACAGTAACATTGGTTGGTGAAAAATTACTAATTGCGATGTTACAAAATGTGACACACAGTTGTCATAGATGTTTACACACACATCTATTATTTATTTGTTATAATATTGGAGTTCGATATCACTACATTGGTGCAAACAGATTGCTGAGGGCGTTTTCATAAGTTCACATACAAGAGGGAATAAGTTTTAAAGATTATAATGACAATGATACAATCAGCTAATATGGTTTACGCGTAATAATAACTGTAGTGGTAAATAAGGAAGAATTCACAGTAGTATTGGTAAGTGAAAAATTGCTGATAGATTATAATGACAATGATATAATCAGATTATAAGAAGATTACAACGACAATGATATAATCAGCTAATATGGTTGTACGATGGCAGTGGAGGGCAGAAGCGATTATCAGATTATAAGAAGATTACAACGACAATGATATAATCAGCTAATATGGTTTACGCGTAATAATACTTAAGTGGTTAAGAAGAGAAAAAATTCACAGTAACATTGGGAGGTAAAAAATTGCTGATTGCGTTGTTTCAAAAGTTCACACACAGCTGTCATAAATGTTTACAAGCACATCTGTTATACACTTGTATAGATTCAGGTTGAACGAGCATCAAGTTGAGGTTTACTGACATGATACCTAATTGAGGTTAAATTAATACGAAATTGACATATTAAGGGGATGAAAATGAAATTGACTAATTTAGGGGATCACCTAGTCTAGGGAATTTAGGGGATCCCCTAATGACAATGATATAATCAGCTAATATGGTTTACGCGTAACAAAAAAAACTTTAGTGGTAAAAAATGAAAAAAATCACAGTAATATTGGGAGGTAAAAATTGCTGATTGCGTTGTTGCAAAAGTTCACATACACCTATCATAAATGTTTACAAACACATCTGTTAAACATTTTTATAGATTCAGGTTAAGCTAGCATCAAGTTGAGGATAAGCTGATATGATATCTAATTGAGGTTAAACTAGCACGAAAACTGACAATCAAATTGAGGAGATCACCTAGTCTAGTCACCCATGACTTGTTTTGATGTCATATTGAGTTGTTGCATCAGGTATTGCTCGAGGTCATCTGGCGTGTTGATCTCGCGGCGTCTTGAATCTGGGTTTCCGGGGTTAAATATGAAAATGTTTCCATCCTGTGTTTTTGGGGTTCCAACTTTATCCGGGAATTTCCTTTTGGCCATCCTCAGAATGTACATGGCGTTAGCTCGTGAAGGTATGAGGTATTCATTTATGAAGAAGAACTTTGGTTTCTTTTCTCGGCAGGCGTTGAGAATTTCACGTTTTTTGTTGTAATCTTTTAGTTCAAATGCAATGTTTCTTTGATCTACGTTCCCAGTTACTGGTTTTTTCCCCATTCTTGTAGCTGACGTCATATCAGTGTCGGAGAGGTCAATGTTGATCTTGTCCTTCAGGAGTTTGCAGACTGTATCCTTACAGATTTCGTTTGCGTGAGATTGCGGTATTTCCCTTCCAGAAATGACGAGAGTACATTTTTTGTCTTCAATGTCTCGGCGTTGATTATTTTTTTCCAACTGGTTGAGGCGGGAGGTTAAGCTATCCATTTTCTTGTTCTGTTCATCGAGAATTTTTTTGTGTTCCGCTTCTTTTGTTCCAAATAGCGTTTTAAGGTGGCTTATTTCATTTTGCATTTTTTCAATATCGCTATTAAATTTTGTCATCACTGAATCGAAGTATTTTATTAAGACAGAGACCACTTCTTTACCGCCTTTCGTTAGGCTAGACACATCAGGGTATTGACCAAACTTCGGTTGAAATTCGGTGCTGTTGTTGCTGCTGTTGTTGGTGCTGTTTTTGGTGCTGTTGCTGGTACTGCGTCGTTTGTTAGCCATCTTGAAGATTGAGGGAGTGCGGTCGTTGTGTAAACGAAGGTTGAATACTCTCACGCTTTTGAGGGAATATTATGCTTTTAGTTTGATTATTTTTATATATGGGGTATTTAAATCACATTTGAATACTCAGGACGAGAGTGGGTACCCATTTAGGTTAGAGGTACATTCTTTCTAACAATAGGCACTTTGTTTCGGAGCGAGCGCCACACCCGTCCTCACACCACGGAGTCACTGAAGACACTGTGGGTTTTCTGTGGGTCCGATTTAATAATATCATTGATAAAATCAGAAAAAGGAGAGGCCCAAGAACAGATCCTTGTGGAACTCCATGGCTAATTTTCTGTGGGTCCGATTTTGCGTCGTCAATGACAACGTATTGCTTCCGATTTGTTAGGTATGATCTGAACCAATCACGGGCAACCCCACGAATGCCATAACAATGAAGTTTCGAGAGTAATATGTTATGGTCCACACAATCGAATGCTTTTCGAAAGTCAAGAAATACAGAGAAGACAGTCTTTCCGTTATCTATATTAGAATAAAGGAATTGTAAATGATTTAATATTGCCTGTGTTGTTGATTTTTTACAGCGAAAGCCGTATTGTTTATCATAGAGAAATGATTTTTGTTCAAAATAAGAGTACACTTTTTTATACACAATTTTCTCGAATACCTTGCAAAAAATTGGTAACATGGAGATAGGTCGATAATTGTTTACACAGGTTTTTTTCACCATTTTTAAAGATAGGGGTTACTCTAGCAACTTTGAGGGAGTTCGGGAAAGTGCCTAGTAAGAGAGACTGGTTAACAATATTGGATATCAGCGGGGCCACAATATCAGCAATTATTTTAAGTATTTTAGTTGGAAACGCTTGTAACCCACTCGATTTATTTTTCATGTTGTTTATGCACGCAATTACATAGGAGGAGTTTGTAGGCGTGAAGAAAAAGGAGTTGTGTTCTCGAATATGATCCATAAATTCCAGGTGATCAGTAGGTTCACTTGGAATACCATTGGCTATAGTTTTCCCTACGTTTACAAAGAAGTTGTTGAAGAGATTAGCAATTTCATTCTTCTCATGGTATTTTACATTATCTTGAGTGATATATCCAATTTTCTTTTTATCGGCGTTATTCGGGTTATAACAAGAGTTAAGGAGGCGCCAAGTCTTTTTAACGTCAGCTTTGAATTGAGTAAACTTGAGGGTAAAGTAGCTCTTTTTTGATGTTCTTATCTGGTTTGTCACATAGTTTCTGAATCGGTTATATGTTTCTCTAGATATTCGCCCTTCGCAAAGGAGGGCTAGGTACGCTTGGCGTTTCTTTTTATTTATCACGATGTCTTTAGTAATCTAGGGCTTTTGTTTATTTTTCGGGGTAACTGTACGAGTTACAATTGGGCAACACTGATTGTATGCGTTTATTGTAGTTTCAGTCAACTTTACTACTGATTCATCAATGCTCCTTGCATTATTGTTTTGTAGGGTGATGTGCAATGTTGGCATTAAATCTTCTAGAACGGTGCGCATTTCTTCTAAATTTGATTCGTTTATTTTACGATATGAGTAAGTTTCAGCCCGTGCTTTGGTGCACGTAGGATAGACATTTTTCTTAATAAGAAAAACTGGAAAATGATCTGATAAGTCAGAAGTAATTATTCCAGCAAGAAAATCACTTGGGTCTGTCATAAAGATATTGTCAAGCAGCGTAGCACATTCTGAGGTTATTCGTGTTGGCTTTGTGATGATCGGAAGGAAAGATTTAGAATGAAATGCATTTAAGAAATTAGAGTGGTTCATAGTTTTCATGTTTCAGCAAATCATAGTTGAAGTCACCGCATATTATTATGTCATTGTAGAAGGACCTGTTGAACTGAGAAATAATTCGATTAAGCTCATTAAGGAAGGATATAGGACAGGCTGTAGGCGGCCTATACACCGTTCCAAGCACAATTCGTTTGCCATCTCTAGACAGTTCTAGGAATAATGATTCTATATGATCTTGATTCAGTGTTGCACTTGCTATGATTCTCGAATCCATGTGCTTAGAAATGTATGTACTGATGCCCCCGCCTCGCTTGTTTTTTCGTAGCGAATGGTAACTATGATAATTTTCAAATTTAATCATGTCTTTGGTCGAGTCATCTAGCCAGCTTTCGGTGAAGCTAATCACATCTAAGGTATACTTAAGTTCAGTAATAGTGCATTGTATCTCTTCCAATTTTGGATAGAGTGACCTACAGTTCCAACACAGTAGCGAAAAATCCTGCCGGGGGATTCGTATAGATTCGTTGAATTTTGATATATTAGTATATCTGCAGTTTTCAGAGTCGTTTAGGTTTGGAAATATTCTGTTCAAATGATTGAGATCCGGGTCGATTTCATCTAATATATCAGCGTGATCAGTCATTCAAAATTAGTAAACAGTGGGCAGTAAGTACTATTGTATAACTTAAAACGAAATACAGAGTCAAGATTAAAAGGATATTTCTATCTAAAAACTAGCTTAGAAAGTATAGAAAAGAGTAAGAAATCTAGCGTGATTTCGTGAGTACACTCAATACTCAGCCAAGAGCGATTAATATTGGAGTTCAATATACAAAATTGATGCGTACAAATTGCTGAAGGCGTTGTTACAAAGTTCACATACAACAGGTAATAAGTTTTTAAAAAAATAAAAATAAACAGAAAAAATTTAGCGACGATGATAATCTAATCAGCTAATATGTTTTACACATAATAATAATTTGTTGGTTAAAAATTACATACAATTTACGAGGAAAGGCGAACAAGGTGGATATCAATATTCCATCATAACATTGGTAGGTACAAATTGCTGATGGTGTTGTTGCAATTTCCAATGCAGTTGTCATAAATGTTCATATATATCAGTCATAAGATTGTCAAAATTGAGGTAAAACTGCCGTATATATCTTTAGAGGTTGGAACTGATTCATGACATGAAGTTATGCAGTTTGAAGATCTAGTGTAAAGTTATAGAATTCTAGGCGTTATTGGCATACGAGTATATAATTTGACACAGGTACATGTTTTGATACCTAATTGAGGTGAACACCCAAGACCTGATTCGATGATTTATCCAGTTGCCGCATCAGGTATTGGTCGAGCTCTTCTGGCGTGTTAATCTGACGTCTCGAGTCCGGTTGTCCAGGGATGAATGCGAAGATGTTTCCATCCTGGGTCCTCGGGGTTCCGATTTTTTCCGGGAAATTTCTCTTGGCTACTCTCAAGGTGTACATGATCTTGGCTCGTGAAGGTATTAGATATTCATTTATATAGAACGTTGGTTTATTTACTCGGCAGGCAGAGAGAATTTCACGTTTTTTGTTGTAATGTTTCAGTTCGAAAGCGATGTTTCTTCGATCCTCGTTTCCACTTAGTGGTTTTCTTCCCATTCTGTTAGCTGACGTTATGTCAGCATCACTGAGGTCAATGTTGATGTCCTTCAGAATTTTGCAGACTGTTTCTTTGCAATTTTCGTTTTTGTGTGAATGAGGTAGTTCCCCCCGGAAATGACGAGAGTACATTTTCTATCTTCCAGGTCTCGGCGCTGATCATTTTTTTCCAAGCGATCGAGACGTGACTCCAAGCTTTGTATTTTCTCATTCTGCTCTTGAATAATTTGTTTGTGTTCTGCTTCTTTTCCTGCTATTGTTTCAGATAGTGTTTTAAGGTCGCTTATTTCACTTTTCATTTCGTCACTATCACTATTAAATTTTGTCATCACTGAGTCGAAATATTTTATTAGAACAGATACCACTTCTTTGCAGTCTTGCGTTAGGCTAGACACATCAGGATATTGACCAAACTTTGGTTGATACTCACAGCTGTTATTGCAGCTGCTGATGTTGTTGCGTTGCTTCTTGGGTCCCATCTTGTAGGTTGAGAGAGTTGGCTTCCTTGTATAAACGAGGGTTGAACACCTTCACACTTTATGAGGGAATATTATATTCTTAGTTTGATGATTTATATGTTAATACCACATTTGAATCCTCATGGCGAGAAAGGGTACCCATTCAGGCTAGAAGTACATTCTTTCTAACAATAGGCACTTTGTTTCGGAGCGAGCGGAGCGAGCGCAACGCACATCCTCACCATATGGAGTCTCAGAGAGCAATAATAATCGTGTCGATTATTATTGCTACGTTTAATGCGGCGGTACATGAAAGATATTTTCAAATGTAATCAAAATAAAACTGCTATTCCTTAAAATTTCATGAATGCTCGTTTTTTTTAAATCAATCAAAAACGGAGAAAATTTTTAAATATTATTTTAGGACCCATATTTAAAAATCACCCTGTACCAGAGCCCTGTCCTGTCGTCTGATTTCTCGTATGCTTCTACGAAAAAACAGCCATTGCAGTTTCATACAGACCAACAACTTCCTCGTTAAATATCAAATTACAAGAATAGTCTATCGTGGCGCCAAATTTCTGAAGCTACCCTGAGTCAGAAGAAATAATCCTCATATGATCGTTTGTTACGCGTTATTAAAACAGAAGTAAGGTTATAAAAAAAATTATTTGCTCAAACTTTAGTTTAACGAGTAAAGGAAGTGCTCAAACCTCAAAAATTTATTCAAGCTACCTACGGATAGTTCTTGGTTAAAAAACAATTTTATTCATACAAACAGTTAAAATTTATTAGGAAATTAGGATAGTTAAAATAAGACAGTGATGACGTGGAAAAATGGGCAGCAGGCGTCAGGGCGAGCCCGTTACCAGAACCAAACTCCGACGATGGGCACCAACACCGACGCGGCCAGAGACCAGGCCAAGACACGACTTGTATCAACATAAAGGCTACGAGAGGAGCTGAAGTCGGGATAAATAACGGTAACGGATGGATAGTTCAAGCAGAGCAAAGACCACGTTCAGTGTCATGTCAGTGCCGTCGACCAACCTCCCTCTACGCTTCAACTGCAGTGGAAGAAAGTAAATGTAAAGTTAAGACAAACTGAGATCACTTGCCAAATTAAGGAAAGATTCATACATTCACCGAAGAAATCACGATTTCACACACCTACAATAGGGAGACTACTCTAGAGCACCTCATCAGAAATCGCAGGAAACACGGTTGCAGAACAGTGGTCCCCAGCAGAACCATCTTCCAGAGAATACTAAAAAAGGTTTCAAAAGATCCTCCAATAGAACCATGCATTCAACATCAATGTTACCGCACTCGAATAGTGATATCTCAGCATAAAACCAGAATAATACCTAAGTAAAAACTGGGATTTTAATACATTCATTGGCTATACGCGTTCAGGCGGATGGTTATTCAAGAAATCGGTAAAGGATAAGGGCTTCAGCCGGAAAGATATATATGATGATTACAGGTTTCAATATGTGAGAAACGAGAGGAGCAAATTGGAAGCGCGTTCGCATCCAGGCTTTTAGCCCATTCAACTGGTGAACGATTTCGTTATCAATATCAGTCCAGCGGACTATTAAAGGAAAAGAAAGAAAGACCGTTTATATAAAAAATTGATACATAAGATGCATTACATTATATCAGATTTTAAAAAATTCTCAAGATAAAGGTCTTCAATTGATAGACCAACCACACGAGGCGTACTAATAGACTTCCCAAGTCGGGGGTTAATTGGCGTATCCGGGGCTAGTTTTGTTGTTGAGAGAAACAATCTCAATATCATATCTAGGATAGCTTATACACAAATAAATGGCTGACAACTTATTAATAATTTAATTACTATTAAAGAATTCATCGGAATTTCTTAAATATTAGTTGAAACGACATAAGAAAAGTTGAAAAAAAAGCTTTACCGAAACGGACTAAAACACCTTCGTAAATTTAAACAATTTTAAACAATTTAAACAATTTATTTACCACAGGTGATACAGAGATAAAATGTTTCTTAAGTCTAGTACAATGGTCAAATTTGAGTATAGCTACCTGTGGGCCCGAATAAGTTCAGTGACTTCTAGGGCATCCTACCATCAAGGTTAGTCTTAGGAGTACAATAATGTTTAACCTAATTCACTTAAACTAGAGACGCATTAGACTGATCAATGAGATAATTAACTCGAAATTAGACACTTCATTTCACAATATAGTTCATATGGACTTGATTTAACAGTATAGTCGACAAACAATTCATGAACAGACTGAAGATCGGCGAAATTAACCACGGCGAATTACATTATTAGGACCAGTTATGTAGGTGACAAGGTTTGACTCTGTGATCTTACACGACTAGTAATCTGATAGGAAGTGAGACTCAAGATTATTTTTGAATACCTTATAAGAATTACTTTCACGGATCTCCGCAGGTATTGAGTTCCAAGTTTTAGTTCCAACGAAGAGGATACTGTGTTGTGACCGAGCCTTTGAGTAATAAGGAAGCATGAATTTACTTCTATTTCGGGTTAAATGGTCGTGATGACCAGTTTGCGCAGTTAATAGTTGTTTTAGGCTATTGTCGCCATCATTTGTTAATGTTTTGTAAATGAAATTGCAAATGGAGATTTTGTAGAGATCCGAGAGCTTAAGTATTCGTAAATTTTTGAATGAGTCATTTGTGTGAGCATTATATTCTAGATTCTTTACCGCTCTTATGGCTCTTTTTTGCAGGGTAAAAATTTTGTTGGTTTTATTTTTATCAGTTCCGTACCATGCTTCTATTCCGTATTGCAAGTATGGTGAAATGAGCGTTCGGTAGAGCATTTGTAAGGCTGTTTCAGGCAGGAAATTTTTAACTTTATTTAGGATTCCGATAGATTTTGATAATTTAGAACTAATATGAGCGATGTGCTCTTTAAAGGTTAGATGTTTGTCTATTATGATGCCCAGGAATTTACTTGAGTGGGTTTCTTCGATTTCACCTTCGCCAATTTGAATGCGTGGGAGAGATATATTTTTCTTGTATGAGAATGTAATACATTTTGTTTTATCGATATTAAGGCTTATTTTATTAGCTTTAAGCCACAATGAAACCTTATGAAGTTCATTATTTATACGCTCCGCCATCCTAGCGGGATTTTGGTCTGGAAGGACCGCAGAAAGGGTACTGTCATCGGCAAAGAGTATGAATTTGAAGAATGATGTAGATTTAATATCATTGATAAAAATTAGAAATAGGAGAGGCCCAAGGACAGATCCTTGTGGAACTCCATGGCTAATTGTCTGTGGGTCTGATTCTGCGTCGTCAATGACAACGTATTGTTTCCGATTTGCTAAGTATGATCTGAACCAATCATGGGCAGCCCCTCGAATGCCATAACAGTGTAGTTTCGAGAGTAATACGTTATGGTCCACACAATCGAATGCTTTTCGAAAGTCAAGAAATACGGAGAAAACAAGCTTTCCTTCATCTATATTAGAATAAAGGTATTGCAAATGATTTAATACCGCTTGTGTCGTAGATTTCTTAGAACGAAAACAGTATTGTTTGTCGTAGAGGAAAGATTTTTGTTCAAAATACGAATACACTTTTTTATACACAATTTTCTCGAATATTTTGCTAATAATTGGTAGTACAGAGATAGGTCTATAATTGTTAATGCAGTTTTTATCACCATTTTTAAAAATAGGGGTGACTCTCGCAACTTTGAAAGAGTTGGGGAAGATACCTTGAGAAAGGGATTGGTTGATAATATAAGATATGCACGGTGCTATTATATCAGCTATAGCCTTAAGAACTTTAGCCGAAAAATTTTTCAATCCACTTGATTTATTTTTCAAGTTGTTAATGCACGTAATTACATCGGAGGGATTAGTTGGCGTGAAAAAGAAAGAGTTAGGTTCACGGACATGGTCCATGTATTGCAAGTGGTCTCTGGGTTCACTGAAGACACTATCGGCTATATTTTTTCCTATGTTTACAAAAAAGTTGTTAAACACAGTTGCAATATCTTTTTTCTCGTGGTATTTTACATTTTCGTGAACGACGGACTCAATTGTTTTCGTAGTATTATTATTCGGTTTATAGCATGAATTAAGCAGGCGCCAAGTTTTTTTAATATCAGTTTTGTATTCAGTAAATTTGCGCGTGAAGTAGTCTCGTTTTGAGGTTCGTATTTGATTTGTCACATGATTCCTGAATCGGTTATACGTTACTTTAGATATTCGCCCTTCGTATAGTAAGGCTAGGTACGCTTGACGTTTCTTTATATTGATCACGATATCTTCAGTAATCCAGGGCTTATGTCTATTTTTCGGCGTAATTGTGCGGGTGATTATTGGGCAACACTGGTTATATGCGGTCGTTATAATTTCAGTTAAATTTAGTATTGCTTCATCAATGTTTATCGCATTATTGTCCCGTTCATAGATGTCTAATGATGGCATTAATTCTTCTAGAACAGTTCGCATTGTTCCCAAGTTGTATTCGTTTACACAACGAAATGAATAAGTATCAGCCTGTGGGCTGGGACAAGGATTATAGACATTTTTCTTGATGAGAAACACCGGGAAATGGTCAGATAAGTCAGAAGTTATTATTCCGGTAAGAAAATCAGTCGGATCTAACATAAAAATATTATCGAGTAACGTAGCCGATTCAGAAGCAACACGCGTAGGTTTCGTGATGATTGGAAGGAAGGAGCTAGACTGAAAAACATTTATGAAGTTTGAGGTTTGCTCACAGCTATCATATTGTAGAAGATCGTAGTTGAAATCCCCGCAGATTATTATGTCATTATATAGAGACTTGTTGAACTGAGATATTATGCTTTGAAGCTCGTTCAGGAAAGAGACGTTACAAGCTGTTGGGGGCCTATATACTGTCCCAAGCACAATCCGTTTATCATTTTTCGTTAGTTCTATAAATAAAGTCTCAATATGTTCACGATTCATAGTTGCACTTAAAATGACTTTCGAAGATATATGTTTAGATATGTACGTACTGATGCCACCACCACGTTTGTTACTACGGAGTGAATGATGGCTATAATAGTTTTGAATTTGAATCAGGTCTTTAGATGAGTCGTCTAGCCAACTTTCGGTGAAACTGAGAACATCAAAATTGCTGTTCAGCTCAGTGATAGTACAAGATATTTCATCTATTTTCGGGTAAATGGATCTACAGTTCCAACATAATAGAGAAAAATCGTTACAGGTCTTCCTCATCGATTCATTGAATTTTTTAATATTTAGGTATTTACAGTTTCCAGTTTCATTTAGGTTTGGGTGCAGTCTATTCAAATGATTGAGATCTGGATCAATATTGTCGAATACGTCAACATGGTCAGTCATTAGAATTAAGAGACAGTAAGTAAAATGTGACGTAAAAATAAAAATGATAAAAACTACAGGATCAAGGTAAAAATAAGGACATTCCTACTTATAATTAAATTAAAAAAAAGAGAAACTAAAAACACACAGAGATTATTAGTCTAAATTGTCTGAAACCTAGTATGATTTCATAAGGTGAGCGCAAATTCAGTCCATGAGCAGGAACATTAGGGATCATAAATGGCAAATAATGTAGTTACAAGGCTGTCGTACCAGTGGTTTCCGCATGTAACACTTATAAGATGTAGCAAGGACGAAATGGATTTAAAAACGATGTGACAGTGAAGTTATTTATGGAATTTAAAAATCTTGACTATCTAAATTGTTTCCAGATTTAGAAACATATACACGAGTCAAGTCTGAGCAGCAAGTTCGGTATGAGCATTCGATAAAAAGGAGAAAAGAAAGAAATTGAAAAACAATTTAGTAAGCAGCAAAACAAGACTGCAAGGTCGACGTGGATGCCTTGAAGAGGTAAACGTAATTCAATCAAAAATCAAGAAGAAAACATGTGGACAGATATCAAAATAATATTAAACTCAATACGTCAGTCTAAAAAAAATACTAATCACGAATAATTTCCTCTGAGGACTTGCCGACATGTTGCAACAAGTACTTGTCTAGTTCTTCAGGTGTATTGATGGTTAGAGGTTTCTGAGTTACTTGGCCAGGTCCCTTTGGAGAGAAGACGAAGAAATGATTATCTAGTGGGGAGAAAAGGCGGTAATTGTAATTTAAAGAAATTACTTGGAAAAATAAATAATTTAAACGAAAAGAAAAAAGACTTCGAAAAATAGTTTCTAATTTTCTAACAGAATTTTCAGGAAAATTAGGGGAAATCTGAAGGATATGACAGTTATCGATTTTGTAAATTTCGATGTCCGAGCATAGTTAATTAGATCGAAATAAACAAGTTATCTTCTATGCATTTTCCGTCTGAAATGAGTATTTTATTAGTTATAGCGGTGAACGACTTACCGCGACTCCAGTGTTTGAAGCGGCAAGTAATTCAAGGAGCGCGTCGGACAGCAACACTGCTATGCACTTACGCTTCAAGCGCGATCGTCATCAAAGACGAAACCAAACCTACCGCTATACCTCTTTAAATACTTATTTGACGAAAAAAGTGTATAGAAGAAAAGTTGTTTATTTCGATGTTATTACCATGATTCAAGCAACAAAAATTCGAAAATCGATGAGTAGCTGTTTATTCGGGCGCATTTGTCATCAAAGACGAAACTAAACCTACCGCTATAACTCGTAATGTAATCATTTCAGACGGAAAGTGCATAGAAGAAAACTTGTTTATTTTGATTCAATTCATTAGGTTTAGGCACCGAAAAGTGGAAAATCGATAACTGTCATATCCTTCAGATTTACCAAATTAAGTTACTGTTTGAGAGCAACAACAAAAAAATTAGGTTTCTCAACATCTCGCTAATCTCTTCAACAACATACGGACAAGGGAACGTATGTTAAAATAGATACACGGTGATGGATTAATATTATTTTGAGCAACAAATAGCAACAAAGTTTTTGCACCTAAACTACATGCGAACCTAATTATGGTTTCATAATCAACAACACTACACAGGCTAAGTGAGAGGTTTTCGCAGTGGAGATATTAGGAAGTGGATATAGTAAGCTAGAAAAGTAAAGGCATTCTAACTTCGCAAAGTTTGACATGCTGACCCCAAAGTTGCAATGAGTATATCTAAGCGGTCAATCGTTAAGTTCGAATTTACATCGAAGTGTTACAGTCGGCTCTTTCCCTATGACAGACGCGAAATGACGTGTCCCATTTAACAGTAATTCTGTTTCAGTTATAGAGTTTTTTATATGCTGGAGAAGCTTATTTCACAAAAGAGCTCCAGAAACTGAGAATTTTTTTTAAATTTACAATTCTTCACTAATGTTAACTTAATTGTTTGAAGCACTTTGGAAAATAAAGCCTGATAACATGCAACAAAAGGCAAAAAAAATGAACATAAAGAAGCATATTAAACAAAAAACAGGAAAACAGCATTTAGGAAGGAAGTATAAAACTGATAGCTCACACTGGCTCCGGCCTCCAGCGCTGGACTGCGAGTCACCTCAACAAGGCCCGATACTGCCGCACTTCAAACGACTCGCCCTCGTAGAAATAAATGAGTTAAAATCTTAGAGTCGGGGTAACAAGCTCAAAACACAATGACACGTTAGGGCATTTGAAAAATAGCTGCCAATGAAGGCTTCGTCCTCCCCCATCTCACTTACGATCCCAGCCGAAACTGCATAAAAATCGACTAGCAAGTCGCAACCCGTCACCAGCAGGAAAGGGCTGAGACAATATGAACACTCTAGAGACGCCCCAAGTGGATCTAGGGAAATTTTTTCCCCACAGAATATAAGTGTTTTGTTATTTTCTAGATATTCCATCAGTCTTCTGTTTATCATTTTTTTGATACGTTTTACATCAACTGATCAATGCGATGGGTCAGGGACGGTGGGGTATTCAACACCTGTTATTTACTATGGCTTCTTTCAAGAATTGGAAGATACATTCTTTAACCCATAGCTAAGTGTGTACTCTAGTAAGTAATGGTGAGAATTGACTGGCATGTGCTTTATCTTGAGGTTACTGATGTCATCTGGTCCAGGCATCGTTATTTTATTGCTCCTGAGGACAGATGTTAATTCTTGAATAAAAGAAATTATGAAGTTCAATGTAGTCCCTTAAGAGATTAATTGCAATTAGTCCACGTCCGTCTGCCTGCACCACTGATGGAGTCAACGTAACATGAAAGTGGTCGCTGCTCGTAACTAAGGGTAGTACGATGAATTTCACATCTGCCGTTACATCAGGAGAGGTCAGTGTGAGATCTATTGTTCCTGAAATATGGGTTGCTGAGTTAGCATTAATTACGTTAAAATAATATGAAAGGAATTTTTGGATCAATTGCTTTTATTTATTTATAATAGTATTGCCCCTATCACTGCGGTGAGCAATGAAATCACCCATTATGACTACCGGCTGGGATTTTTTTCAGGTAAGCCCAGCCACTAATGCAACACATAAGTTCACCCACTTGTAACTTTCGAAATAATGCACCTATCGACTTCAAATTAACCCCAAACGAAAGATTGAACCATTCTTTCTTTCAGTACCATAGACGGTTCGGAAACGGTTTTCTGCAAGCTACGTAAATTTCTGGATATATCTACCCATCCGACTGGCGCGCCGTCAGAACACAAAAGTTCACTAACTTTTAGCTTTCGAAATAATGCATATATTGACTTCACGTCACTCTCTAACGAAAGATTAAAACATTCTTTCGTTTGAGAGTAATTTGAAGTCGATAGGTGCATTATTTCAAAGTTACAAGTGGGTGAACTTATGTGTTGCATTAGTGGCGGGGCTAATCTGGAAAAGGTCCACCGGCTATTGCAAAGCGTTCATTATGGGAAATAATTCTTAGAGGGTTACATTTGATTTTGGTGGTAGATACTCAGATGCGATGGTTATTACTTTGTGCTGATTTAGAAATATTTTTGCTGCTGTTATTTGGGCCGATGGTTAGATTTGAACTTCTTGTGTGCGTGGGTATCGATGAGCGAACATATAACGCTACTCTCTCGTCGAACCTGTGGTTATGATGGCCTTGTTTGCAAACGTTTTTTCCCCTTATACTGATGATACAAAATCATTGCCATATAATATCTCCTAGACTGCTAGCACTGCCGGCTTACAAGTATCAAAGTTTGGTCAAGGTTTCCTGGGGTTGATCAAGGTTTCCTGGATGTTGCCATTCCCTGAACGTTCCCCTAGATGAACATAATCTATTCTCCCCTATTACTTCCACTTCCCATTTACTGTTATCATGAATTCGAAGCTCTAACTTCTTTCCTTCCTCTCCGCCCCTTGTAAAAAATCCATCTGAAATCTTCCTTCGAAGTTTTACGTGACTGCCGTCCTTCTCTCTCTCTCTTGGTTTTGAATGATTTGCCCCTTTTGTAGTAGTAGTAGTAACATGGGTTTGCTAGCGCTTCAGTTACTCAAACTATATCGCACCGAAGGTCACATATTTCAATTCGTATCAGACTCTTCCAAATCAGCACACAAGATGAACATCAATGTTATTTGAAACATCAAAATTATATGAAAATCATGATCACAAATACAACTCAAAATTACAAGTGTCTCCCCATTAAAATTTGTACACAACACAGTACATTCGAAAGCACTGAGCAGCCAAACCCCGTAGGGAGTTTCAGCTGCCCACCCATTTATGGCCGGACGCCTTACCCACGCTGAAACCCCCGAGGTACCAACGCAGCGCGCCCGGCCATATTACAGTTTCTTCATCCTCAAAACTTCCAAGACGATATCACGTTTGACTATGACGTGTTACAGCGCGACTTCAATTTAAACCTCCTCAAGTAGTACAGCAAGGAATACATACATTTCCGAGCACGTAAAAGTATGGACAACAAATACAAAAACGATACGGATGGTTAAGTACGGCCTTCGATCAGATTTCCGACAGCAATTTGCATTTCTCAAGAAATAACACCAGTGCATCCACATTAAAAGTTACACTATCGATCTCCGCGAGCATTTTGATCAACACCTCATCAACGGCAAAAAGACGGAGGTTTGGAAAGCACACATTTCGGTCAGCTGCATATCTCGGGCACTCAGCAAGGATGTGCTTGACGGTCAGAGGAACATGGCACCGCACGCATCGCGGCTGTGGTTGTCGCTCCATTAGATAACGGTGGGTCAGTCGAGTATGTCCGATGCGAAGACGGCAGAGCAGCACTTCCACCCGGCGGACGCGACACCTCGACGAGGGCCATTCCAGAACTGTTTCTTTAATAGTTCTCAGTTTGTTGTCCGTTCTGTTGTCCCATTCCTGTTGCCACAAACGTCTTACAGCTGCCTTGATCACGGGATAGTGGTCCCGAAAAGGTACCATTTGATTTAGAGCTTCCTCATTACTATTCGCAACACGCTTCGCCTCCTGGTCGGCTCTCTCATTGCCTGACACCCCCACGTGTCCGGGCACCCAACATAATTTCACATGTTTGTGCTCACGCACAAGCTGCGCCAGCATTAAGACGATCTCACCAATGAGAGGGGGTGAGTGCTATCATAAGCCTGAACAGAGTCAATTACGCTTTTCGAGTCAATAAAGACAGTAAATTTATCATGCGGGTGTGCCTTAACTAGTTGAAGTGCCTCCAAGACACCATAGAGCTCCGCGATGAAGCTCGAGGTGAAGCTCTTTGCCCCTTTTAATTCCTCTTCATATTAATCTCTGTCCATATCATCTACTCTCCCTTTTGCCTCTCGCGTATACTGATAAAAAAGCTTTGTCTCTTTTTCTAGATCCTCTTTCTCTTACCGAAGAGGCAGCACCACGGTCAAGGTCGATAGTAGCAGTAAAACGTTTTTCTTTCACACACGCACACTATGATGAACAGACTTTTGGTTACTTTCTGAGGCATTCCCGATCAATAAATCGCTCCTCCGTGTCAGAAAATTATATATCAATAACTTGTTCCTCATTGAATCTCTAATCACAAGAATACTTGCCACTTGAAAGTAGGTAAAGGGTCTCACAATAAGCTTGCTTGAGAATCCTAAGCCACAACAAAGTTATTCTCAAAAGAGCGAAGAAAAACGGGTTTTCAGTTTGGAATAGATACGACAAGGAATCAGTATTCAAGGCGTGTCCCCACACAAGATGCCGTGAGCATAAAAACATCAAGTTTACGAAGGAAAAGAAAAGACAAAAAAATATATAGCGAAGATAGTATGATGATTGAAAGTTGTGTGGGCACGAAAGATGGATGTCCCGGAGTCTATCGATAGCTGAGGTAACTTCACTGTATTCCCCTAGGGGCGAGACCCCATAGCATTTGACCGAAAAACCTAATCAACCTAAATCTATGCCTCCTAAGGAGTGAAAACTCTTTAACTTGGTCGTTTCATTATAAATTTCTACCATTTTGATGATGAAAGTCACTGCAATACAGACATCCATGAGCCAAGTACTACAATTCCAATTTAAAATTTCAAGCAAAGGGCATTAGCGTTGCTGCTTTTCACTAGACTGGTTAATCCCTTCGTAACTCTTCAGAGGGAATCTGGCATAGAGCTATGAACAGGAATTCTTGCTTTAGAATGAATTAGTGATCACATTATTTTCCTAGTTAAGGACGAAGTATCTACAGGTGAGATAAGTTTCAGATACACAGAGAAAATAGCAAACCATTTTCAAAGAAAGCTTTATTGATTGCTCCTAGCTTCAGTTGCAGTTTCTATATATTCTAATAATTTTTCAGCTCATAACTTAAGAGAAAGTGCGCAAAACGAAAGCCCATTGGATAGAAGAGAGTCTGTTATTAGATTATTAGTTAGTTTAAGGCTCCCTATCCGCAGCAAAGGCGATCCAAAGACAGGAAGGCACCATTTAGTATGGAGGCAAGAGAACGCGGAATCTATGCAGAAAGGGCATACAAACAGTGAGTTGAGACAGAAGATCAAAGTTGAAGAAGAAAGTAGTAGGTGCTGAAAAACAGGACAGCAGTGAACCGAAAAAATATTGTCCCTCACACAACAGAAGCATTTTATTTAAACACAAATTCCAACTTAACTCTCGGCTCGGGACCTCACATATACCTCCTAGGAGTGCTAATCCCCATATATATAATAGCTGTATCCCATTGAAGGGTAGGAGAGCGTCTGTACGCCATCTGTTTCCTATAGTACCATTGAAACCGCTTTCTTTCTCAAATATGCTGACCTATATCTAGGACTCAAATTTCACGCCTTTTTGTGTGAAGTGCAGCGCAACTGCCCTCATCACCTTTTCCATAACGGAGAGCGAGCATCCCCAATAATGTTTTCCCATCCACAGCCCACTAGTCCACGCCGTTGCAGTACAGCTAAATTAGCTAAGGTGGACAAGGGATCCAGAACCATATTATATATTCAGATTCACGCGAGACTCGAGGAAAGTCTAAAAATGAGAAGGTAAATGAAACTTTCGTCGAGTGCAGATAATTTTAGGTATCAGCAGCAAAACAAGTTTAATTACAACACAGCAGCTTTGGGACACGAAATATAAGACTACACTTGATATAAACTCTATTACAATATAAAAACATTCAATTTGTGGTCCAAACACCACAGAAAAAAATTCAAGTTTAGCACTGGCCATTATGAATTACACGAAACGCGCATTAATGTTCAGCTCTCATTTAAATAACTTCACCGACTTTCCAGGCAGAAATTAGATTCAAAATTCGCGCAAAGGATAAATTTCAGGCCGACTGCGCCACGTGCAAAAATGTTACACGTCACTGAAATCCATTCCATAAAATAAAACTCGATCTAATTACCGAAAGCAAAACTATTCAAGTTATGGAACATAAAGTACGACCACCGCATTGCAAAACAAAGATCCCTCCATCAGGGTAACTCAAAAGAGTACCGAAGTACACGATAACAGAGTGTTACAGTGCTATGTTGTACAGCATACGACTTTCATAGATGAAAGAAGCTGTACTCCGAAGTTTGATTTCAAGAACGGTGAACTCGTAACTTCTAGAACTTAAGAAACTAGGCTTGGTTTTTCGGAGTCGTTTAGGACACTGACTGCGATACGACCCACTGGCAGGTGGTGCTCAATTTTTTCCTATGGTGAAATTACCCATTGAGGGGTCGTTTGAAAAAGTTTCAACAACTTTTTAAAATTAATAGTATTTTATACACCCAGTTAATGTTTAGCATTTATAAAATTTCAAACTTTTGAATTTAAATTTGAGTTGAATACTGTACTTCAGTTTAACTCATCGCATTCAATGTGTTAATTGTGCCAAGGTCCGTTAAACATGATTAAGCCACAGATGAAATCAGTTAACCTCTTTCTGAGATAGTTTAGGATAGGAAAGAAATCAAATATGAAAGCCAACTTCATAATGATCGTCAAAATGATGTTTATGCAAGTTTTATGAACGCGAATTATTGTTCGTTAAAAGACACGACTAAAGTGAACTAAATTACACGGAAATTTAACACGTTAGTTGCGATGGGTTAAACCGAAGTTCAATATTCAACTTGAATTTAAAGTCAAAAGTGATAAGCAAATTTGTAAATATCAAACATTAACTGGTCCTGTTAAATACCACTAATTTAGAAAGGTTGTTAGAATTTTTCAAAACGACCCATCGATGGGTCGTTTCGCAGCAGGAAAAACCTAACTACGACCCACCGGTGGGTCGTATCGCAGTCAATGTGTTAATTTAAGGTGAATAAAATCATATTAACTACGAGAAGCAGTCGGTCTTCTTTTAAAACTAACTCTTCATTTACACATGTAATTTCCTTGCACCCACCGTGTTTTTTTCGCTCGACAACACAGACAGCTTTGAAGTCTCATAACAATGTTGACTGCAGACAAAATTGTGGCCTTATTGTGCCCCTATAGAGGACGCGTCGAGTTATTGAAATTCGTATTGCGTACAGAAACCAGCGCTTTCAGGCTTCGTTTGAATCAGTACAGAGAACGCTAAAATCTGGCAGGAGCTCAAAGGTTCAATGTACGACTACTAGACAACACACAAGAAGAAAATTTATGACTTCCTGTGACAATCGTGCTCTTTGGTGTCATCAAAAGTACATGCGACGTCACGCCACTTCATTCTTGAGAACATCAGGCTTTCACTTAGCATCTATCTTTGTTTTGAAGGAGGGGAAATCTAGGATTGACTCGGTAGTTGTAAGCGCGGTCGTACACCTCACACGAAAACTTTGCACTCAGCCATACTATAACTTCATAGGATCCAAAGCATGGTTGTTGCCTATCATCGGCTGCCCTGCTCCTGACATTGGCCTTCCAACTCGCGTGGCTGTAATCGCCTCTGCTTTTACGTGCGAAACGCGCTAAAACTAAAAAGCCATGCCACAAATGACGAGGTGAAGGTTACGATAACCAAAGCTTTCAAGGTTTACTGTAAAGTGCAGTAACGAAGGTCTGTTGATGTTTCCAGGCACTGTGAGACTGTCAAAAGTTTCATTGAGTAAAATGAAGAAGACACAATCATCTACAAGTAACCATGCCTAATTTTAGCAAATAAATGCGAAAAGCCAACCCACAACAAAGATGTTGCAAAGAGAGAAAGGCACCATTTAGTATGAACTTGAGGGAACGGGGAACATATGTATAAAGTGGGTTTCCACACAAGATTACCTGCGATTAGAAACGGCAAGTGAGGAAGTTAAGTTTGTGAAGGAAGATAAAAGTTGAAGAAACAAGTAGGTGCTACAAAACAGGACAGCAGTGAATAAAATAAAAAGATGGCTCGTGACGAAACAAAATAAAAGATTTTCAATTTCGATAAACAGCGTACCTAGCTTTCAGCACGAGACCTTGTATTTTCACCATGGAAGCGCTCATTTCCATACGTACTATTACTGTACCCCCCTGATAGATAAAAGTTAAAAAAATAAAATTTTTCATGGGTATTGAGCAAATAAACACGCTTTTTCCACGATAATTTTGGCAAAGGAGTTCAGTCTGGACTGCGTATCTCTGGATTCACTCGGCGCCTTTTCTGCTGTTATGTCTTTCGCTCACTAACTACAAAATTTATCATTTTATCAGAAGTTATACTCCGGCATTCAAGCGTTACAACAGAACGTAAATGTTGTTACTCGCTCGCTCGGGTTGGCAAAGAATGTCGGTATCTTGCTGATATAGGACGAGATGAGAGAAACGCGAGCTTTAATGGAAGTTAACACGCTAAATACCATTAGAGCCCTGCCACGGCCTGCATTCGCTTACAAATCGCGAGACAGTTGGGCGCGTCTTGGATAGAAGTCTGCTTTTTACGTCCAGGGATGTACACTCACACGAGAGCCCAAGTCTCCACAATCTTGGACCTATTTCTCAGTAGATGTAAATAATAGACTACCTAGCGACACCATTTATTGCTCTCGTGCCATTCAACGTCTTGCCCAGCAATTCAGAAATCAGGGAAATTAAATTTATTACCCAGACAGGTACCTCACTTACCATGCTAATTGGTATTCGCAAAAGCGGGGTATGTGTTTTACGATAATTTTTCTCTCATTCAGGAAATTCCCACATCAAAATAATAACGTTCACTGAGCCCAGGATTACTGGTATCGAGCTACTCATGAGCTGCTCGCCTATTCTTACGCCGAATTACTTCTGGACCACATAAACAATCCCTTCAAGAAAAGCTCAACAGGTAAGACAGTGGCATAACTTAGCTATTATACACATAAAGAAAGATTAAAAGAAGTTGATGAAACAAGAAAAAAGTTGCAGAAGAATAAGTAGTAGTAGTAGTAGTAACATGGGTTTGCTAGCGCTTCAGTTACTCAAACTATATCGCACCGAAGGTCACATAATTTAATTCGTATCAGACTCTTCTAAATAATTACACAAGATAAACATCAATATTATTAGAAACATCAAAATTATATGAGCATCATGGTCATAATTACAACTCAAAATTACAAGTGTCTCCCCATTAAAATTTGTACATAACACAGTACATTCGAACGCACTGAGCAGCCAAACCCCGTAGGGAGTTTCAGCTGCCCACCCATTTATGGCCGGACGCCTTACCCACGCTGAAACCCCCGAGGTATCAACGCAACGCGCCCGGCCATATTACAGTTTCTTCATCCTCAAAACTTCCAAGACGAAATCACGTCTGGCTATAACGCCTTACATCGTGGCTTCGCGTTAACTCTCTTGAAGTAGTACAACAAGGAGTACATACATTTCCAAGCACGTGAAAGTATGGACAACAAATACAAAAACGATACGGATGATTAAGTATGATCTTCGATCAGAATTCCGACAGCAATTTGCATCTCTCAAGAAACAACACCAGAGCATCCACATTGAAAGTTACACGTTCGATCTCCGCAAGCATCTTGGTTAACACCTCATCCACGGCAAAAAGACGGAGGTTTGGAAAGCATACATTTCGGTCAGCTGCATATCTCGGGCACTCCGCAAGTATGTGTTTGACGGTCAGAGGAACGTGACACCGCTCGCATCGCGGCTGCGGTTGTCGCTTCATTAGATAACGGTGGGTCACTCGAGTATGTCCGATGCGAAGACGGCAGAGCAGCACTTCCACCCGGCGGACGCGACACCTCGACGAGGGCCATTCCAGAACCGTTTCTTTAATAGTTTTCAGTTTGTTGTCCATTCTGTTGTCCCATTCCTGTTGCCACAGACGTCTTACAGCAGCCTTGATCACGGGATAGTAGTCCCGAAAGGGTACCGTTTGATTTAGAGTTTCCTCATTACTATTCGCAACACGCTTCGCCTCCTGGTCTGCTCTCTCATTGCCTGACACCCCCACGTGTCCGGGCACCAAACACAATTTCACATGTTTGTGCTCACGCACAAGCTGCACCAGCATCAAGACGATCTCACCAATGAGGGGGTGAGTGCTATCATAAGCCTGAGCAGAGTCAATGATGCTTTTCGAGTTAATAAAAACAGTGAATTTATCATGCGGGTGTTCCTTGACTAGTTGAGTGCCTCCAAGACACCATAGAGCTCCGCGGTGAAGCTCGAGGTCTCGGGTAGCAATCTTCTAGCCCTCACCATCTCTCCGGAAACAGCAGCACAACCTACAGCTATTCCCGTCTTGGAACCATCTGTGTAGATCTTAAAAGACTCCCCATGCACCTCCAGCACATGCTCCATAAAGATATGCTTGAGAAAGTTGGCTGGCATTGACTCCTTCCTTGGCATCCTGCACCCGGGGCAGAAAGTCTTCACTGGTAGGCGCCATGTTGGAGAGTTGTCAAAGAGTACCGGAAGGACTCTCGTGGGTCTCAGCTGCATTGCCGCAACCAATGTCGGGTAATCTCTAGACGAAGGTAGAAAATATGGGAAAGGTAGATGCCGTCCAAGAGGTGCGTGTACGCTGATCCATGTCGGAGACAGAGGCAGCTGATCAAGTCGGGCAAGATACTGCAGGCTCAGTTGCACACGGCGGAGCCAGAGAGGAGGTTCAACACTCTCCACACACAAACTCTCTGTCGGAGAGGTTCGGAAAGCACCAGTGCAGAGTCTGATAGCGGCATTATGTACTGGATCCAGAGTTCTTAGCGCAGTTTCCCTTGCATATTGATAAATTATGCAGCCATAATCCAGCTTACTCCTAATTAGCGTTCGGTACAGTCGAAGCAGCGTGGCACGATCCGCTCCCCAGGATAGACCCGAGACACACTTGAGAAGGTTCATCCTCCTGATACAGTCCGCCTTGAGGGTAGCCAAGTGAGGTTTCCACGATAGCTTGTCGTCAAAAATCATTCCGAGGAGCTTGGCACTGTGCACAAAATTAATCGGCTCCCCACGAAGTAACAACTGCGGAGGGTCGTGTCGACGGCGGCCTTGAAAGAGAAGGGCTGCTGTTTTGGCAGGAGAAAAGCTAAATCCATTCTGTTCAGCCCAGTAGTTCACATTGTTTATTGCCAGCTGTATCCTCCGTGTCAACGCCGGTAAAAGAGTTGAAGAGGTGTATATAATATAGTCATCAACATATAGGGACGAGGCAACACCAGCTGGCAAGTTAGACGAGATTCCGTTGAGGGCGAGGGAGAAGAGCGAACAACTCATCACACTCCCTTGTGGAAGGCCGTCCTGTTGGATTTGTAGCGGGGATAGAACATTTCCCACTTTGACTCGAAAAGTTCTCTCCCTCAAGAACTGCTGTAGGTACATCGCCATATTACCCCGGAGGCCGCATTCATGCACACGCTGCAGGATCCCGTGCCTCCAGACAGTGTCGTAGGCTTTATAAAGATCAAAAAAGACACACAGAGTCTGTTTCCGGGCCGTGCCGCTGCTAACCAGATGGTTCTGAAACCGTACAAGAGCGTCTGTAGTCCCTCGGAGTTGCCTGTAGCCGAACTGAACCGGGTTTAGAATTTCTTCAGCCTTCAAACATCTCACCAGCCGTACGTTGACAATTTTCTCCAGCAGTTTCCCAACGCAGCTTGTGAGGGCGATGGGACGGTAGCTATCGGTACGAGCAGGAGGTTTCTGGGGCTTTGGAAAAGCGAGAACTGTAGCAGTGCGCCATAGTGTCGGGTATTCGTGTGCTCCAGACTTGATTGAAAATGAAGAGTAGTTGACGGAACGCTGAGGAGTGCATTTTCTTTAGCATTTTGTAATGGATTCCATCAGGCCCAGGTGCGGTGTTTTTGCATTTCTTCAGGGCACGATAGATTTCAAGGATGGTAAGTGGTTCATTATAGGAGACACTCTCTTCAGCTGTAAAGTTCAGTCTTAGCTGTTCCTGTCTCTCTTTGTACACACGGAAAGCAGGAGGGTAGTTTGCGTCACTGCTTACGGAGGAAAAATTCTCGGCCAGAGCATCCGCCACTCGCTGCGGATCCGCTGTGAGGGAACCGTTCAGTTCTAGGCAAGGCTTGCTGATGCTATAATGTCCCTTCATTTTCCTGATGCGTTGCCAAATCTTGGACATGGGCGTGTCTGCATTAAGACTGGTGACATATCTACGCCAAGAGTCTTTGCGGGCTTCATCCTTGATATATTGCGCCCTCGCTCTGGCCCTATTATAGGCTATCTTGTCCGCTAGCTCACCGGTACGCTGGTATCGCCTCAGTGCTCGCTTCCGTTCAACATTGGCCACGGCGCAGCTGTTGGTCCACCAAGGGACGCGGAGTTTGGGAAAGACACCGCGCGACACCGGGATAGCTAAGTTCGCAGCACTTCTCAGGGTTCCGTTGAAGTGTTCAACTAGTTCATCCACACTCCCATACTCAGTATCCTCGTCCATCTGCGTCATATCCTCATAGGTCTTCCAATTTGCTCGCTTCATGATGTATCGTGGCTCCGTGGGTATCGGCTCATACTGTTCCAGATGAATCACTATTGGGAAATGATCACTGCCGTGAGTATCCTCCAGCACGGTCCATCGAAGGTCCGGGAAAATATCGGGGGTGCACAGACTCAGATCTATCGCAGATGCAGCGCCAGTTTGAACATGAAAGCGAGTGGCCGCCCCATTGTTCAACAGGCAGGAGTTGGTATTAATAATGTAAGAGTCAATCGTTCTTTCACGTTGATCACTCTGTACATTGCCCCATGTTGGATGTTTCACGTTGAAGTCCCCAACAAAAAGGGATGGTTCAGGCAGCTGGCTATACAGGTTTATCAGGTCTGGCAAGAAAACCGGTTCTGCTGGCGGGATGTATATATTACAGATTGTTATAGGTTTATTCCCAATCCAAAGGCGAAGCGCCATTGCCTGGATTTGGGTATTCAGTGCAAGCCTTGCATAGCCCAGATCTCTCCGGATGAGAACGGCCAGTCCTGATCCGGGAACCGGGTCGGGCACATGAGAGAAGGTTTCTATATTGTAGACCCCAGGAGGTGATGGGGTTAGGTCTCCCAGCAATGATTCCTGGAGACATATGCATAGTGGTTGGTATTGTTCTATGAGGGTCCGCAAGTCGCCGTAGTTTCTCCGGTACCCTCTAACATTCCATTGAATAATGGTTTGCATCAGATGTTACTGTTATGTTTTATCTTCCGGATGTTTCTTTCTGGGATCTGATAATTTTAGTGCAGATGGCGGTTTATGTTGGCCAGGTCTATCGCCCCAAACATGCAAAGGCACAAAGGCACAGAAGAATAATAAATTTACAGATGCTGAAAAAGCAGACAGCAGTAAACCGAAAAAGATGGTCTGCAGCAAAACTAGAAAAACTATTATTTCTCAACAAAAGGAAGGCCTATCTAACCTTCAATTCGGGACCTCGCATCTTCCCTTCTGTGAGAGCTAATTCGTACATTAGATACAAAAACGGCATCCTGCTGAGGGGATTATCAACCAATTTCTAGCATAGAAATTAGTAATAGGAACATGCTAATACCATCTGGTTTTGGGCGGTCTAGCAAGCACTAAAAAAAAATTTACATGAGCAATATCTTGGCGAACCGGACGTCGTCCACCGTAAACGACAAAACAATTTAAACTTCACTGTGAAAAAAGAGATAAGAAAATTTCATACCCCCTCGTGGTATTATAGGTTCATACAAGAAAACAATAAGAGCTTGGTACAATGAATATAATCTGCAGAAGGGGAGTAATAAATCGCGCGGTTAAAGAAGGAATCTCAAAAGTAGAAAATTTGGATGGACAGGTGGATGGAACAAATTAACGTCTACGCTGAGCGACATAAAAACGTCCGCGGAGATTTCAGATACTAACTTTCGGCTAAATGCACGGAAGAACGCAAATGAAACAATTCCCCTCAAACTCGCGTTTCATAGAAGCCAGACACACCTAATTATCGCTCGCGCTGAACCCGGTAGGTAGTGAGGAAATCCGCTACCTGGTAGTTACTACGGTCTTCAACACATATATTTTAAGCGATTATTTTCTATGTGGAAACAAAGTTCCAACGCTGAATAAAAAAGACTAAAAAGCGAATCAGTCAGCGTGAGAGAGTTGAATACAGTAACAATAGGCAAAACAGGAAAATATCACGGGGCACTAAAAAATGAGCCACTAATAGAGAAAAACGACATGGTAAGCAAACCTACAATTTAGGCGCACCACAGGGCTCCTACTGAAGTTGCTCGTGTAAGTACAGTGCAAAAAATTAAGGAGTGAATGATCGAGTCTTATCGCGAAAATAGAAGTTGCAACAAAAAGATGGCGTTATAGGAATTATTTTGACCAAGAATATGTGTACTGTGGGAACAAAAGAATAAACAGAAACGCTAAGATAATAGCAAATTGCGAAACACAATTGTACAGAGAAGCTTAACAAAGGCGCTTACCACAAATTTGAAAGAAAAAACATGAGCTGTTTTGTCAACACTGAGAAAAAATTACATTAACAATCGGTTAAGAAATTTTGAATGAATTGTGGGTTAACGTGAGTTGCGTGGCATGTTAAGAGCAGTGGTTGAATGTGAGGGATGATGATATCTTTACAATTTTAGAGCAATGCCCTGGTCGCGTAACTTGATATAGAAAAGACATTTAAATAACATAATCCAGTGAAGTAGCTCTATCAGAGTAGTGCATAACACGGTAGCGTGATTGCGCTTCATGATAGATAATCAATATTGGCTTGGTTTCAGGAACACAAACTGATGATTTGCATAGCGCTTGTCCGCTTCTCTTGCATAAAGATAAAAGGGAGTATTTTTATGGTAAAGTGTATGTCAGAGGAATAATATGACAAATTAGAACTAGTGAAAATTCTATAAAAGAGTTGTTAGTGTTTAAAGATTTGGTGATAAAATAGGCGCGTGGAATTTATCTCAAAGACGTAGCTCTTACAACTAACTATCTGAGTTGATTCGATTATAGATAATATGTTAGCTTAAGCTTCCTTAACCACAACCAAGGTGTTCCCATGAGATAAAGACAGAAGGCACCATTTAAGATGCCATTTAAAGGAACAGAGAATCTAAGCACAAGGTATGTTACCACACCCCACGCACAGAGAGAGCAAGATTGAGAAAAAGATAATGAAACAGTATAAAGGTTGAGGTAAAAAGTAACAGGCGCTGAAACAAAGGGCAGGAGTGGACCCGAAAAGATTGTCCATAACAAAACACCTATTCTGCGTCAACAAAAAAATGTCTACCTAACTTTCAGCTTAGGACCTCATATCTTTCCATGGAAGCGCTAATTCCCATAGATACTACAGATATATTCCCTTGATGGGGACATTTGTACGCAAGGAGCCGCCGAAACTCCAAGGGTTTCAGATGCCCACGCATTTCTGACAGAGCTCTCAATCCACGCTGAAACCCCGCGAGACATCAACGCGGGGCACTCAGACAAATTGCGATTTTCTCATGTACACCACTATATATCTTCGAAGTGAAAAGTAAAGTGTTTTAGGGTATTTCACAGACAAGAAAATTCCTTCTTTACTATTATATTTACGGCTTACCCTCCATTTCCGCTTGGTTGAGCGGCCACCACAGAAAAAATTGGTGAAGTTTTAGTTCAAGTGGAGCCAGAGGGCAAATAATTTGGGTATCTCGGTTGCCACAGCCCACAATCCTGGCTAAAGAAAGCGTAAGCATTCTTCGACGTGGTCAAATGGTGAAATAAAGATGAACATCATAAGACGGAAACATTCATGCAGTAAATAGGTTGCACGGTACGCCTGCATGCCTCTCCTGAGAAACAGAAGCAAAGAATGCTAGGTAAGGCCAATCTAACCACAAATCTGTACCTACGTGTTTCTGATTTTGTGATCGGCTGCTAGTTCGCCACGGCATACTGACGAGGATAGACACCATCAGTATACTTCTCCAAGCGTAGATCAGGTATCCCCTTCACACCCCGACGAGCGCTACGTTCTCAAGATGTACTGACCGACAATCCCTTCCAACTTACTTTTCTAGAAAGTCATGAGAGAGCACAGAACGGAAGATAAGGCATGCCAAGCTACAAATTTCAACTCGCAATGCATTCAGGTAACAAATGTTGCTAATTTCGTGGTGGATAGCTTGGGTAAGCACGCGGGAGTGTAAGTTTGTAAGACAACAGATACACGTATGAGGATATGTTCTACCAGCATACCTTCCCACGGGTAGCCCTGAAATCTAACATACTCCCGAGAAGCGCCTGGTCTTTAAAATTGGCTGAAGGAAGTTTCACTCTAGCCCACCCATCTGTGAGGTCAGAATGTTCAATGAAAGGCATCCTCAAAAACTCATCACTGTCTTGCATATTATAATCACTAACATTTCCACAGGTTCAAATACCAGTGAAAGCTTTAGCATGGACCTCTGAACAGACCAGACCCACAAACACTACAACAGGTCACACGTAAACTTTCATATCTTGCCGAAAAACGTCCATTACCTTATTAAGCATATATTCAACATGAAACACTCAAAAGACAAGTTAAAATGTTACCGTCGGCATAGAGAACATCAGAAATGGCATCGCAATAAGGCACAGAGCTATCGCAAATTGATCGGAATACTGAGGAATTATTAAGAAGAATTTTTCAAATACAGGGCCTGTAGGAGGTTTACTTGCCAAAATCCAAGCAATATAACTTTCAACACCACAGTAACTTACCATTAATACTGAACAAGCATTCATTAAACATAAAATACAGAAATTTGAATGAAAATTGATCAGTGAACCGACAGCAAGAAGAAAATATACTAAAAAAGTAACGCAAGATAGGATATAATGCTATACCTCACACATCAACAAAAAGTAGGGAATTAAGAATTAAGCAATGCAACTACACAGCAAACTTTACGTACTTCAGGATAAAATACAACAATTTTCATCATCACTTGATATCCTCAAATCATAATTATACTAAAGGTCACACTTTTCATGACGTCAGGTTTTGAATTTCTGTTTGTTCAAGCACTTCTTTGTCATATGTTACAGTTACCAGTTTTTGCAGATCAGTTTTTATTCGAAAACTGTCACAAATTATATTTGTATGGCTTCTTGGGGGAAGTGATGACAGAAATTCTGCAAAGTTGACCTTCAGAACGTCATTTTCAGGAAATTCAGGTCCACAACAGCGACAGTAAATGACGTCTCGGAACACAAATGCAATAAAAGTATAAAACACCCACAAAAAATTCAAGATTAGGAAGAGAACATTAAAGGACCATCATGGCGTGATTTCCCTAAAAATCTAAGCTAAAATAAAACCTTTTGTAATCACGCTTACTGACGCCTTTGATTAGCGGCACTCAACTAAATTCCTATCTAAATAATACTAATATATAGCTTTTGAGAACATATAAAATTATTTTATACAAAATTTACCACGATATTAGACTAGATTGAGCATGCCACAGTAGCAGCAGTCCCTTCAGGCCAGTTTACACGTCTTTGCTAGTGTGTGATCTGAAGTAAGTCAGCAATGCGTCTAAACATGGCTTTCCAAGTTTCTATGCGAGATCGAGGTAATGTTTAAACTTCAGCTCGCATGAACCCTATTCACATGGTTTTCCAAGAGGAACTTTCTAGTGAATGAATTTAAGCATGAGTCACACTTGAAAGGACGTTCCCCGGTGTGAATTATGATGTGCCTTTTCAGATCAGTAGACCAGCCAAAACGCTTGTCACAGTATGGGCAACAATGTTTACGAAGCTTCGAGTTCCGTGATGAAAACCGAGATAGGGAGGTCAAACGCGTTGCTCGCCTCCCAGTTAAAGATTTGGTTCTAAAAGTAATTTTTTCTCTACCTACATTATTTGAACAAACTTTTACAGTAGCAACGTCACACACCGATGATGTAGAACAAATCATCGGAGTTTTTGATTTTGCAATGGTCACACAGCTTTGTGAAGCATTATCAAGGAGAGATACAGGACGGTTACCAAAACAAACAGCAGGCTGAATCTTCGGCGAAATGGGAGTCAAGGGTGGAACTGCGCTCCAGGAGGTTTCAGCGTTGGCTGAACTAGCAATTTTTGCAGTCGGAAATGAGTTATTACAAGATTTCAAACTAGAAAACGAACTGGCAATACCTGAATTTTGGGACAAACATCCGCTGATTTGACACGATTTTGCCTGTGCGTCAGCAGTAGACGGCAGTAGCGAAGTTCGGGGTGTTACTGTCATATGAGATAAAGGTTGAATAGAGTGAGGAGCAACAGATCCAGCAGGCAGAGAGAGAGACACCGGAGTGAAAGTAGGAACAGAAACAGGAGTGAACGAGGGTATAGAAACAGGAAGGGTAGAATTAGAGGCCACAGACGCGAGAGCAAGGGAAGGAGAAAAAGGAGAGCTGAGAGGGCTCATGGCAATATTTGGCTGAGATGGAAAAGATAACGGCAAGAGAGAGGGCAGGGACATGGTAGAAACCAAGGGGGAAGCGCAAGTAGAGATCACTGAAACAGACGGTAAAATTAGCGGGGCTTGGGATACAGACATAGCTTGAGGGGTGACAGAGAGCATGCGATGTGCAGTGAACGAAGGCGTCACAACAGGCGTCGTCGTTAACGGGATTGAGTGCCGAGCAACAGGCGAGACTGCCGCACAATGTTGCGACAACGTGGGTGCCGCAGCATCAAGGGTAAACTGAGGTATGCCGGATGAACTGAAGGCACACGATGACTGAGGTGATGACAGCACAGACGAAGGGTAAAGTGAAGAAATTGGAGACAACACAGATGAAACAGGAGACTTTAACACAGATGGCACAGGATGTGAGATTGCTGAGAAAGGTGTAGAGGCTTTGTAAACTGAAATGGAAGGCACAAGTGAAGATGAAGCATAAGTTGAACAAGAGTAACCAGAGCGAGTAGGTAAGTCACTACTTGAGACCACCAAAGTATCCGATGGCGATTTGAAGCAAGAAGCTGAATCAGCATCTGGGGATTTCTTGACAACAGAGACGGGAGTTAAGGAATGAGAAGAAAAATGCAGTTTCTTCGCGTTTTCTCTAGCACGAGAACTTAACAAAAGATCTCTTACTTCACAGCTATCGTCAATTGACGTCACATCCACAATTTCATTCTCTAAAGATGACGAGCTTTTATCTCCAGCAGATGTGTTGCCTGTTAGAGCCGTGCTTGCATCCTCATCAATAGCGACGGTGCACATTGAAATAGGGTCAACCTTTTGATCATCTTCTGGTTTCTCATCGATAACCATAATTTCCTCATCAGAATCAACATCCCCACCCCTGCTACCAAAGCTAGTGTCCTGAGCTCGTGAAGCAAAAGAGCGCTGCTCAGATGGAGGCTGAGCAAGCACAAGCTTTACGCCGCATGTCGGCGACAGCGTGCCAGCAGCTGTGAGGATGGATGCTTGACTTTTAGGTGAACTCGTAGTTATCTGCTTTGATGAGCTCATCTGAGGAACAATAGTCAAAATATCTGGACTAGGGGGGGAAGAATTACGAGTCTTACTAACTGACTCTCCAACTTGAGGTACAATGGTCAGAGAATTCGGAGGGTTAGATAAAAAGCTTGAGCCCCCAAAAGAAAAACCAGCATAATTTTGGCCGCTAAAATTACTGGCAGGGCTAGTTTTTCCAAAAGAGCTTGCGTCAGCTTTCGAAATCATCCTCAAACCCAAATTAGGGTTAATCATGACAACTGTATCTTCATCTTCATGATCCGACTTGCCCATAAATGCGCTTTTTTCTAGCGTTTTCTCGTGAATCTTTGAAGTTCTCTGATGTATAGGGCTATTCAGAGATGAAGAAGCCACGATATCAGGCTGAAGTTTCATCTTGCCTCTTTGCCCAGTTAGATAACTGCGATGAGCTGAGAACTGCTGTGACAACTCCTTGCAAGCACTACTGTACGCCGGACCACTCACACCTGTATCACAGTTTGAACTCGTACTACTGTCGCTGTTGATTGAAGCTTTAGGCAAAATATTTACAAATCTTGGCTTTAGCTTTCCAGATTCAGAGCAAGAAAAACTCGTAGATTTTAGCCTGGGTTGAGGAATTTTCAGTAAATCTTTACCATGAGGCTTAGATTTCAGGAGGGCATCGTATGCCTTTCTTGGTAAAGATTCGATTTCGGCTGCGCTTAGAGTAGACTCTATCATGTGGTTGCCAACAATAGTCGCCACAATGCCAGAGCTGGTGGCAGCAAGCGGCGTGTTGTGCGAAATCACTCGGCCGTGTTTCACAGTCAAGCTATCTATGTCCTTGAGTTTCTTTGGCCGACCTCGGCGCACGGCAGGAACCTTGACCTTATTTTTTCTCTTCGTTGTTTCAGCAACTGAGGTAGTCCCTGTCTCGGCTCTAGCAGCAGAAAATACAGGTCGGGGCTTGCAGCTCGTAATCGATCGTACTTTTGGGATAGAAACATTGTTTACTGTTCCAGCATCATCACCTGGAATGCCGCTGATACTCAAATTTTCTGTAAGTTTTGGCTTATCGTGAAAACGTGACGATTTCTGAGAGAATGGACCGAGTTTTTCATTGTGTGACTTTGAAGCTTGTTTAGCCTCACTACTTTGCATGTTAGAACTGAGTTTTTCATCGTTATATTGAACCCCAAAGACATTAGATGGTAGAGAGATAGTATGAGAGCTGGAAGGATTGAGAGATGACATGCTAACTTGTACTGATTTGAACAGAGTATGTGGCGCTTCTAACGCCTCCATTGCAGAGCCAGGAGGCGTGAGGTCTGCTGTAGGTGTGAGGGCGTCGGCGGCCGGCGGCCAGGGCGCTCTGAGATGCTGCAGCAGAGGAGGACGCTGGGCACACGCCGCACTCGAGGCGTGCGACCCGAAGTGCCACAGCAGCGACCGGACCGTGCAGAACTGCATGGGGCATTCTGGGCACTTCAGAGGAGTCTTGATGCCTGCTCACATTGATCAGGGCTATTAATTCTGCACATAAAAGACTAGATTATAAGTTAGTTTAAGCCTCCCTAACCGCTACAAAAATAGAGCGTATCGAAGAGAGGAAGGAGGAAAGCACCATATAGTATGGAGATAAGAAAATGAGGAATCTATGGTGAAGGGGAATAGAAACAGTAAGATGAAAAAGAAGTTCATGAAATAAGATTAAAGTTGAAGAAGAAAGTGAGAGGTGCTGAAAAACAGGACAGCAGTGAACCGAAAAAGGTGGTCCTTAACATAACAAAAAACATTTTATTTCAACAAAAAGAAGGCCTACCTAACTCTCAGCTCGGGCCCTCACATTTTTCCCCTGGGAGCGCTAATTCCCATAGATACAATAGTTGTATCCCCCTGAGGGGAAAAAGAATGAAAAATAACTTTGTATGAGGATTTATACAATGAAACCAATGAATAGTTGGTTTCAAAGCCATTGTTCTGCCATACTGCAACCCGTGGTTTTATGTGGTTAATGATGGGTTTCTTGTAAGAATTTACACGATGTTCAAATCATTTTTCATTATATCATTTTTTTAAGACCTTTATATCATTTAGATTACCTGCATGAACTTTCAATTTCAATCGTTTTTACACATTTTCAATAGGACTGGACCATTCTAGGACATCAGTTTATCATTTTCACAATCCAATGCTGAAGCACTTTTCAGAAGATGTGTGAATAATACATCTTGCTGCATTCATTCCTCGGTATTTTTCTCGTTGATCCTAGACAGTAGAAATAAATAATGCAATTATTTCTTACTTGCACTTTTATTAACTTTTATTTTAACTTCTTTGACTCATTGGAAACTTCCCCGAGAGTTAAAGTTGGATTTCTCGCTAAATTTCAGCTGAATAATTGTTCAGGAGCCTTGGTCCATTGGCAAGAATGAACACTCTTGTGAACATTTTCATTAATTTCTCCAAAAAACTTGACTTTAAACTCACAAACAGCATCAACTGTTATCACAATTTTCAATACTGAATGACTTTTTGAAAACCATTAATATTAATATTAATATTATTAGGCTTCACAATATTTTGTTGAAAGTTACTTAATAGTTATTTATTTCCAGCCATTTGATCCTCTTGACAATAGTTTGAGAAGCTTTCATTTTCGTCCCATGAAAGTGTTGTAATGGTACGTCACCTACTAGGATATTTTTTATGAGGGAAAGTTCGCTAGGGTACTTAATACAAGGATAATAATGATGGCCTCCCAACTCCCCTTATAGCCATCCCATGCCTCCAATGATTTTGCTAGGTTAATTATTTATTAAACTTTATTTCAAAATCATAACAGGAGGTTTAAAAACAAAATAGATTAAAATAAGGGATCGTAAGTAACAAACCAAAATCCACACAACCGGGGTACGGGTACAAGCTCTCGGAGCTCTCTGAAAACAATTAACCTTGATATAATAACCTTATCACTCAATACCATAATTTATACTTCAAAGATCGACCACAGTTGGCTAGAACAACTCATAACAGAACGTATACAACAGGCATGTTTAAAAACCATTTTTATTACAATATACCACTTAAGTTTCATATATCATTTAAAATTTCACCTTTCCACAATCCACTCACCATGAATTGAAAACGCCGACGCGATTTAAACCTTTACAATACACTGAGCTTAATACATGGCCTGCTCAATCTGCAAAACACGGAGCACAAGTGATGGAGGGCACTCAATAAATAATTTACTACAAGCTGCTCGATCCAGCAGTCACCAAGGAAAACTCAAGTGTGACGCATTGAAAGCTGCACAGAACTGACTTGGAGCTGGGGGAGCGTCAATTCCCCTATGAGCTAACCTCATTTCCAGCAGCTAGGTTTTGACGTCCTTTTACATACCCCCCCTCCAGTGCACTCCATCACATGCCCAATGCTTTACAACTACAACCATACAATCAGATACAGTTCTCAACAACGAAAAGCGCAGGCTATGGACTATTTGTGCTTATATTCAATAGGTACATCCATCACATGTGGTAAATCAGGAGCAACTCCATGTGATCTGGTTCTCCGTGTAAGAGTGCTAGAATTAAATGCTACAGCACCTGGAGCAGAAGTAAAAACGCTATCACTACTCATTTCACAATGATTAACATCACTCTCAATGACCCTATCCGCATCATCAGCATAGGGAGCTGACCGCTGGGTTGAAAATGATGATTCAGCCGACTTCAGAGCAGGAAGAAATCCAGAAAACGAAAGATCCTCTGATGCAAGATGTCCTCGGATACCCTCCGCAACCTTGTCCAGAGCTCCATTCAAAATGTCAATAATGTAGTTCTTCACAAACTCAGCTATCTGCAAGTAAATCTTTTCTCTTGGTCCAGACTCAGGCTGTTGCGTCCTGTCAGCACACGATACAGATGACATGTCCCAGGTCTCGCCCTGAACAGGCAAAACAACCCAAGAGGGTAACCCTGGGGACTGACGGTCACTTGAGCCAATTTCATGGCATGCATTGTTGGATGGCTTACTCTTATTCACTGGAGCACCCATGTCAAAGTATGGGACCACATAATTCAGCTGTTCAGGTCCGGTTCCTTCATACTTAGCAGATTTTAGCTCACAAGGTGGGGACTCATCCATGGTCATCGACCGTATTTCAGTAGCCGGAAGAAATCCCGAGAAACTGGACAGTGATGATATTTCAGAACTAGTCGAGCTACCGTCAGAATCACTGTCAAACAGAGACCCAACAGATGAACTTTCCCATTGTGTTGCAGTAACAGGGCATTCCTCATTTGGCACATCCTGTTGAAGATAAGGAGGGGCTTCCTTCCACAATGCAAGTTGGCTATGATGAGCAGGAACTACTTCCTCATCACTTACCCTCCTGATTTTATAAGTGACACGATTCTCGTTCACCACTAAAATCTCGTAAGGCCCATCAAACCGTGGCTGAAACTTATTAGCAACACAGTGATTAGTTCTAACAGCCTTTTTTCGCACCAAATCACCAACTTTGAAGGGCTTAAAACTTGGATGGCCAGCAGACCAGAACAGTGTCTCTTCCGACACCAAAGGCGTATCCAACACCCTATGTTCCTTGGTCAACAGATATTCAGCAGGTGACATGTCAAGGGCCGAATGAAGTGAATTATTGTAAATCATAACACCTCTTGCAAGTTCCTCGTCCCACAGGGCTGAAGTTGACATATTCCGTAGAATCCCAAGCAAGGTACGATTTGCTCTTTCCACACACCCATTACTGGCAGGTTGGTACGGAGTTGTGGTTATATGCTTGATTCCAAAGGACTCCAATTTCTTGGTAAATAAGATACTCCGAAACTCTGGTCCATTATCTGACAAAACCCTGTCAGGTCTCCTTAGGAACGAAGGCAGCATCCGATGAAAGAAAGCTTCATTTACTGAGGAGGCAGTTTTACTCCTCAAGGGCACAACACTTAACCACTTCGAAAAATGGTCAATGGCAACCAGGCATGCCACATTTCCCTGACTAGTTCTCGGCAGCTGGAGCAAATCCACTGCAACCAAATCAAAAGGATGGAGGACTTGCAACTTCAACGTTGGTGGTCTTGTCCGTTGCGCTGACACTTTATAACGCTGGCACTGAGGACACGAAACACACACGTCCTCCACTACACGATTTAAGCGCGGATGCCACACACTCTGCTTCATTAATGCCAAGAGTTTAGTCCTGCCGATATGCGCCATGCTATCGTGCGTTGCTGTAACAAGCCCAATGAGAGAACCTAGTGGAACAACACAAACAGGAAGTTCCCCTCTATACACCAGGATGTTATTCCTAATGCTTATTGCATCCGAGTACCTGCGAAATTCTGCCAATTTCTGAGGCCAATCATTTACAGGAGTTTTCTCAACCAAGACTCTTCTTAGTTCCTTTATCTCACGGTCAGTCTGAACTGCCTCAATCCATCTTGGATTCCTCTTGGCCATAAAAGGAAACGGCTCATTGCTGTGCTCCAAACCAGAGGTACTGGCAGCGTCATCCAGGTGTACTGTAAGAATCACTGGTACTTTGTTCAGCGTCGTCACCGTGCAGAACTTAGCCGACCTTCCGGCTCCAGATACTTGATGTAGCCGACCAGCAGCAAAATCAACAGCCAACCGATTACGCTCCAAAAAGTCTGCACCAAGCAAGAAACAATGAGGAATAAGACTGTCATCCACGACAGCAAATCGCTGTGACTTTATCTCTAAATCATCAATTGCAACTGTCAAATGCACGATTCCAATCACATAACTACGGTCGCAGGTATATCCTTCAATTCTTCTCAACCCTTCTGGTATTTCCAAGGGAACCCGACAACGTTGGAAAATGGAATAACGCACAAGACTCACTTCTGCACCTGTGTCAATAATAGCGCAGAGAGCATCTCCAGCTATTTGGAGCTTCACTCGCGGATGTTCAGAATTCTCACACTCAGAACACTCGGTGGCAGAAACGTAGTTGGAAATAGGCCCCGAGGAATCCACAACAGTTTCATTTTTCTGATGACGGTCTAGAGAGTGACCACAAGTAGGCTGCCACATATATTCTTCAGGGCACCTGAATCCGCACGTTGCTCGTAGAGGGTTGAAGTGTATACCAGCCAGACATTGTAGGTATATTACTCCGCGACAATTTTCCCTCCCTAGGTCAGCATGTCGGTACACAACCGGTTGATCGTTCCAAAAATACACAAGTACCACAACACGATACAGAAAACTGAATGCTATCAGAATTTCCATGCATGGAAACTGCCCAGCATGTCTCATCAGCTTTAGTTTTTGGCGAACACCTCCAGTCAACTTGGTATAGCCATAGTCATGAGGATGTTTCAACAACTCATCAACCAATTGCCGGCGTAAATCCTGATGCGATGCTGGCAAGGCGGCATTGGTGTTATGAGCCAAGGCTGTGAGCAAGCTCACAAACAGAGAGTTGCCCCCACCAGCCGTAGGAGACCCATCAATCACCAACCCTTTGGGTAAACACCCCTCCTCAGGAACACCCGGTTGTTGTTCCACAGGAAGCCTCGACAATCCATCAGCGATAACATTGTTCTCACCAGGCACATATTCGATGATGAAACTAAAATCACTCAAATCCTCCAGAGTACGGGCTAACCGACTATCGACCAGCTTCATATTGTGCAAATATACTAGGGGTTGATGATCTGTCCGGATAATGAATTCCACTCCATAGAGAAAAGCTTTCAAGGACTTGACTGCCCATCGCAGCGCGGACAGTTCCCGCTCGAGGGTCGAATATCTCTGTTCAGCAGCATTAAAGCTCATTGATGCAAATGCAATGGGAATTTCACAACCATCTTGAACCTGTGATAGGCAGGCTCCTGCACCCACTCCAGAAGCATCCACAGACAGAACCAACTTTGCCGCTGAATCAGAATAATCCGGATAGGCTAGCTCAATTTCTTGCTGCATAGCTGCCTTCAAATCTTCAAAAGCCTTCACTCGTTCCTCTGTCCAGTCAATGATTGCATTTTTCCTTCCCCCAGTCAAGCTGGACAAACACTTTTGGATGGAGGAACAGTTCGGGATAAATTTCCGCTGGAAGTTGATCAAGCCGAGGAACTCTTGCAATTGACCCAACTTTTCTGGGCGTGGGAACTGCCGTACTTTCTCAATATATGCAGGAGACTTCCGCAATCCTGTGCCACTTATTATGTGTCCCAGGAACTCAACAGAAGAATGCACCCAATTACACTTACTAGCCTTAATCTTAATACCATGTTGCGCTAGTGTATTGAGTACTTCTCCAAGCAGAGAAAGATGGCGTTCCAAGGTTTCTTCCATTATTAAAATGTCATCAATATATATAACCACTTTTGACCAGGGAAACTCACGCAGCACTGCCTGCATCTCTCGCTGAAAAGAAGCTGGTGCGTTCTTCAGTCCAAAGCTTAATCGCTTGAAATGCCAATGGGAGTGAGGTGTCAAAAATGCCGTGTAGTTCCTTGAATCTGGATGTATAGGGACCTGGTAATATCCCCGCACCAAATCAAGCGTGGTGAAGAACTTATTCCCCTTGAGGCTGTACACCGCATCCACCAAGTTAGGGAGAGGATACCGATCAGGTTTCGTGACCTTGTTCAGTCGCCTGTAGTCGACACACAGGCGAAGCGTACCATCCTTTTTCCTGATGGGCACCACCGGTGAAGACCATTCTGACATGCTGGGCTCAATTACATCTAACCGATGCAATTCCTTACAGTGATCCTCAATTTCTCGGGCAATAGGCTCTGGAAATCTCCTGGGTCGCTGATAGATGGGTGTTTCATCATACAATTTTATTTCATGGGCGCTAACAGCTGCCAATCCAATTTCCTCATGGCCATCACTTAAAATGGAAGGCACTAACTTGATAACGTCAATCACCTTCTGACGAGCAGACGCATCGAGGTGTGCCAGGTCAACCATGGTTTCAACTTGGTTCCCCTGAGAGACCGCAGCTGGCTCATCAATCTCCACCTCAGCCACCGATGAGACCTGCCCCAGAGGGCATCCTTTCTTTACGGTCACCTTTTTAGGTCCATAATTGGCTACAAGTACATGCATCAAGTTAGGCTCTAACAATCCACTCATTGTAGATACTGCTGCAGAATGTTGCGTCTGCTCCACCAAAAGAAGGGAAGCCAAATTCACTGAAGACATGGCATCAGCAGGAGCATCAAGAGAAACCGGCACACTTTGCAACTCACCAGGAGAAACATCAACTGAAGAGGTAGCAACACAGCGTACTCCTCGCACTGAGGTTGACAGATTTCCCTCTTGATCTACATGGAAGTCCACAGCTGAACCTCCAGGAAAGTATTTAGTAATTCTCCGCTGCGACACACAAACTTCCAAACAATTTGTTGTCAAAAAATCCGTGCCCAGCAGGATCCCACAACTTGTCTGAATTTCAGAGGGTACCACAACAAATGCCACCATCACCTTCACATGCTTCAGGCTGACTTCAAGTGTAACACATCCAAGAGATGGCACTGAGGTACTACTACCGATTCCCTTGATCAGGAACTTTTTAGTACAATCTATAATAGACTGAGGAGGAAGCAGCCGTTCACTGATAAGGCTTCTTTCCGCTCCCGAGTCAATAAGACCAAGCTCCCACTTATCACCCAGTTGTACCTTGATGTGCAGCAGTGGTACCGGCAAGGCTTGAGAGAGATTAATAACCGTCGTAAACCAAACAGGCTCAACCGGATCCACGACAACTGGAACAGGAGAGTTTTCAAAAGGTAGACGTCTCCCATCAAGTTTGCCATCCTCCTCCACCTCAGAATAGCTATCTGATGGGTTATCACTACAAATGGACTCGCGGATCACATCGTCCCCAGCTGAGTCGTGTTCATCTATTGGCCGACAACCTGCACCTGTCAGAAAACTGACACTCCCCTCGTCTGCAGAGGACTCGGAACATCTCCCCACCAACTTCACTGAGGACGTCTCATCCTCCTGACCCACTGGTGGGTTGTGAACTTCGGCGGTAACCATGATTGTTTTTAATTGAGGCTGCTCCACCAATTCCGGACCATCGCCTCCATGCCCAGATGGTTCTAGTTTAACGCTGGCGAAGAGCTTTTTCTAGAAGGACACTTCACTCCCAGATGCGGGCCGCCACAATTAGGACACTTGGGTGCGTTTCCCCTGGCCCTTTTCTTATATTTTGGACAGGCTCGTCTGTGGTGGTTCGGACTACCACAAATTAAGCACGCTCCACTCTTAAGCCAACAGTCATCGACTGAATGGCGAGACTTACCACACCAGTCACAAAACTGCATGTCACCTCTGTTAACAGTTACTGCACGCATTAGCCGATTGGGAGACGGTTCCATCCTTTTCCTGAACTCTTCAGGGCATGGATGAGGATCACCTCTACCTTCATATTGGTCACTCCTTTCTCGCCTTTCCACTCCCTCCTCATAACGAGTTAGGGACTCATCTTGCAACCTAAAAGGTGGGAGTCTGTCCGATTCCCTGGGAACAGCTCCATATCCGATCCACAAATCTTCTTCCTCTTGGACGTTGCGTGGGGCTTCATGTTTGAATCTCCGATTCCGAATTGCCTTATCTTCTTTTTCTGCCACGTTCAATACATCACCCCAAGTCAGCTTCCTGCCTAACCCCATCATCTCCTTTATCTCCTGCTTTTGGCGCATCTTTTCATTGAATGCCGCCGGGGTTGCATGGTAGAAGGTTTCCATCATCTTTTTTACACATTCCTGCTCATTATGAGGATAGGCTTTGCGGGCAATTTCTTGTATTCTCATGGCAAAAGTTTATAGGATTCACCAATGCCAAACTTCATGGCTTTCAATTCGTTTTTCCATCGTCGTGACCCGTGCACTTCCCGAGTTCGATACCACTCTAGAAGTTTATCCTTCAACACCGGGTAACGCTTATCACACCCTCTAAAGGCATGGTAAGCATCCAAAGCCTCGCCCTGAAGAAAACGTCCAAGTTCCATGGCACACTCTCGTTCTCCCCGCGGTATTTTGCCTTGAAGTAGCGTTCGTAAATCTCCAAGTACTTGCGAAGACTGTACGAACTTCCCACGTCGAATGTAGGTGGAGTAACAACGCGATAGCGACCAACCTGAGAAAGGGGCACACCCGAGCAGTCATCATCTTCGGAACCATCCGACGAGTCAATGACCACATCCTCAATGGGGACCCTTAAATTACGACGAACCCTCTGCCTTGGTGATGAACAAGCTGAAGGTTGCAGGTCACTCAGACTGGGAGCAACCAAATCCAACGGTGCAGATTTGGTCTTCTTCACCCGCACAGAGGCACTCTCCACGGATCGCTGCTGCTGGTAGCAAGCTTGCTCATCGTCCGATCGTCGCCGCAATGTCACATTATAGTCTCCTGGACTCTGAAACTGTGACCAATAAGGGCTTAGCATCATGCTCTCCAGAAGTTTACACCACGTAGCATAAGAATACTCACCAACCTGAGCCTCAGACGACATCAACGGGAATATTTTCTCAGACTTTGCTTGCAAAAGCAAAACATGACCATGCAAACTCTTGAGCAATGGCATCGCCGTATACATCTTCTGGGTGAAGGTAGGGAAGAACAAACGCGCCATCCTGTCCAAGCTGTAGAGAACCATTTCAGGATCACGAAGTTTAACAATACGTTCGTCCAAGAAATCACCGCGAATTTGAGGTTGACTCAACTGAAGGAGAAAAGACTGGAGTCTCACAAAAAATATAACAAGGCTTTCCTCATTATCTGGTCTGGACGATCTGTTCCGCTCCTGGTACGCTGAATCTTCTACATTGCCGTGTTGAGACTCCAACCCACATTCTGCTGGTGCTGCTTTTATCATGTTACGGGCATCCAGAAGTTCATCCAAACTCTCTTCGTAAAGCTCCACTCCACCGGAGTGTCCCAGCAAACGATGACTTGCCACCACACGCCGGCTGTTAAAGGTTCCATCAAGAGCTCCGTCCTTGTGCGCTGATTTGTCCCCATCCTGCTGTGACAACTCTGACGGGCGCGCTGCCGCGATAGCTGCAGGAGGACTCTCCTCAGCAGCACCCATACCCCACACCCCGGCCGGTGGACCTGGCATTCTAGAGAATTCTCTAATCCCAAATCAATTTATTGACTCGTTTTAGTGTCCCTGTTCGGGCGCCAAAAATGTAATGGTACGTCACCTACTAGGATATTTTTTATGAGGGAAAGTTCGCTAGGGTACTTAATACAAGGATAATAATGATGGCCTCCCAACTCCCCTTATAGCCATCCCATGCCTCCAATGATTTTGCTAGGTTAATTATTTATTAAACTTTATTTCAAAATCATAACAGGAGGTTTAAAAACAAAATAGATTAAAATAAGGGATCGTAAGTAACAAACCAAAATCCACACAACCGGGGTACGGGTACAAGCTCTCGGAGCTCTCTGAAAACAATTAACCTTGATATAATAACCTTATCACTCAATACCATAATTTATACTTCAAAGATCGACCACAGTTGGCTAGAACAACTCATAACAGAACGTATACAACAGGCATGTTTAAAAACCATTTTTATTACAATATACCACTTAAGTTTCATATATCATTTAAAATTTCACCTTTCCACAATCCACTCACCATGAATTGAAAACGCCGACGCGATTTAAACCTTTACAATACACTGAGCTTAATACATGGCCTGCTCAATCTGCAAAACACGGAGCACAAGTGATGGAGGGCACTCAATAAATAATTTACTACAAGCTGCTCGATCCAGCAGTCACCAAGGAAAACTCAAGTGTGACGCATTGAAAGCTGCACAGAACTGACTTGGAGCTGGGGGAGCGTCAATTCCCCTATGAGCTAACCTCATTTCCAGCAGCTAGGTTTTGACGTCCTTTTACAGTGTCTTCCCAGAACTGATATTGTCATTGGGCACTTGGCTTTCTTCTTTCAAGCAAGCCAGTGACCACGGCAACTGCCATTAGAGTTTCCTAGCTCGTTTCTTTAATTTCTCTTTCACCCAGAGTCAATAAAAGTTCATAAGTTTTTTTTTCAGTTATTTCGAATTTAGGGGAGAGGATTTTCTTAAAATAATATATACATATACAGAACAATCATTAAAAATTGGATAAAAGCATATTTAGGCTAATATTGGACGGTGTAGCATCGCACGCAACTGTAAGTTTTAGCAGAACTTTAGACAGCAATGGCAGACTCAGAGAACAGACCAGAGCACAGACGTTACCAATCAGCGTGACTGCTAAAACATGACCACTTCCTCGGTCAACCTGCGCTCTCAGTCCCAGTGCTGGCACTGCAGTACAGTGCCAACTGCCAAGTAGCTCAGAGACGAATGTTACAGGACTTGCGCAGTACATTGTTTGTCCAACGGGGCTTCACTGAACGACCCGGTTGTTTACAGTATCAATAACAGTATGGTTACAATGGAATGCTATGATTAGTAGAAGAACAAGTCATATCAATCTAACAAGTAATCAACATTCCTTGCTTTTTTTAACCACAGTATTTACAGAGACGTTCAATAGTTTTGAATGTAGCCATTTCTCAATTTTGTATGTAAGATGGTAATGAAATGCTGTCTTCTGTTTTTCATTCTGATAGACAATATTTGTGAAATTATGGTAAAACTTGCATCAAGAAGTCCAATTTTTACACTGACAATGTTTAATAGAATTATTGAAAAATAACGTATAATAAAGTATACTCTCTTTGTGTAATTTTAATTTGTAATTTTATCCTCTATGACAAGCAATTTGGTTTCCAATTCCAAAAATAAACGACTCTAGCCATTCGAAATAATCTACAATTTCTCTACACAAATATTGATGAGGGAGAAACTGAAGGATCATTTGCTTGTGTAGGACACATCATACTTTTGTTAGAATACTATGAACTATGGTATGAGAGACCTTCTTCACGAATGGTTCAAATCCTTCCTCTCGCAACATAAACAATCCATATTATCTGGCAATTCTACTTCAGAGCTACAAAACATAACTCACGGAGTCCACCAAGATCTGTTCTTGGGCCTCTTCTATGTCTTATCTTTATAAACGATAAGGTGAAATCAACATCTTTGCTTAAATTCCCACTGCTTGCGGATGATTGCACATTATCAAGTGTCTCCCCCGAGAACACTGTAAGTTTCGGAACTAAAATAAATCAAGATTAGGTTAGTCAGTTTAGGCGTCCCAAATCACAACGGTGCTCAAAAGATAAGAAGGAAGGCACCATTTAGTGTGGAATTAAGGGAACGGGAAATATCTGCACAAGGTCTGTAGTACTCAAAAGATAAGGAGAAGGAAGGCACCATTTAGTGTGGAATTAAGGGAACGGGAAATATCTGCACAAGGTCTGTAGTACCAGCACAAGATTCCCTGCGTATAGAAACAGTTAAGAAGGAAAACTATGAAACAAGATACAGATTGAAGAAGAAAGTTATAGATGCTGAAAAACAGGACAGCTCTGAACCAAAAAAGATGGCCCTTGACAGAGCACAAAAAATATTTCATTTCAACAAAAAGGCCTACTCAACTCTCAGCTCGGGACCTCACATTTTCCCCCGGGAATGCCAATTCTCATAAATATTATAGTTGTCTCGTCCTGAGGAATTATGAAATAAGACAAATGTTGAAAAAGTAATAGGCACTGAAAAAAGATAACAGTGGAGCGAAAAAGTTAGTCCATAACAAAACAAAAGAAAATACTGTACTTCAAATCAACCCTAAGCTCGGGATGTGACAGTTCCTACATAGAAGGGCTATTCCCAGATACAATAGCTGCATACTCCTAAGCAGACAATGTTTGATAAAATTCATGGTAAATTTCATTCAAAATCGGAGAACTCGTCCTTATGAAAACGATAAAAACCAATGTTTCATACTTCCGCAACCCACTGTTTGTACTAAAGTGTCCTGTCAACGATAAAACGACCAGCTTACAAAAACTGCAATTCAGTTACTTGTGTGTGCTGCTGTACCTTTGAACAGTTTTAATATTCCGCATATTAGACATTAAGGCAAGCAAACGTTTTTTGGGGGCCCAAAACTGAAAATGAAATTATTGCTTGAAAAGGCTCCTAAACCCTTCCTCTATCACGTAGAAACGTCTTTGTCCCGTGTTGGCAACCCAAACCCCCATAATTACCCCCAAATTGCCCCCCTCTCCCGCTGCTCATAGAGACCAGCTGCGGCTCTGCTTAGCTGTAGTTGGTTGCTCCAAAAAATGGGGAAAGGAGGTGTGGGTAAATTCCCAAAACTTAATGGGCTGTAAACGTTTATTCGAATCTTATGAACATGCTGTGAATACCTCAGAGCTTATTCCACTCTGTAAGTATTTCTTTTTAATTCTTGAATATTTCATAGGGAAAAACAGTTCGGGGCCCTCTGCAGTTTGCAGCAAGTATTAGTGACTTATTAGTGGTAGTAACTTATTACAACTATGGAAGACTTATCTAAAATGTTTTAGACTTACTAGTAGTGTATTAGTTTGTAAGTTCTGATGAAAAAAATGAAATCATGTTAAGGAAACTATGAGTACTCTGCACTATGGTGCTTGGTAACTTTGACATTTTCTCAAAATATGGGCCATAGACTTTGACGGCCAATTTCTCCTACACTTTTGAAAATATTGAGGAGATATTTTTTGTATCGTGGAGAGCCAAGTAAGTACTACAAATGCTAGTTCAACTTTATTTGAAAAGTTGATTAGAAATTTTGTCATTGTCTATAGCAACAAAATAACTGTGTTTATAATATTCAAATAGTTGTCAAATTTTTTTTGAACAAAAACAAAATAGGTAAATTTAAAAAAAATTGGGCTACAACTGTATATTTGAATGTTATTAACATGCTGTGAATACCCGAGAGCTTATTTCCCACCAGAAGTATTTTTTTATTTTTCAAAGAATTCATAGGAAAAAGCTTTTGCTTTCCTTAATAACTTGGTTCCTTGGATGTCAACTTGGAATATTGTGTATCTTGTGTTTGGGTAAGATACCGAATGCTTGCATACTTTCCATAACGTTTTATTTTCATTTTCAGTTACTTGAATTTTAATAATAATTAAAAATTAAAATACCCGTAATTAATAATTACGGGTAGAGTTTTAGCCAAACTATCATTTTCAGCTATTAGGGAACACGCAATGCAGTGTAATGTAATAGTAAGCAAATCTGATTTTTCGATTTTAAGCTTCTGTGCACATAAAAGCAACCTTCATATACTAGAATCTCTTTACATTAAGGAACTGAAACTAGCTGTAAATTCAGTGTTATCATTCCAGTTAGAAATAGCCAGATGTTCAAAAAATAATTGCAGTAAAATCTCTCCTTTTCCTTTTTCAGTATTCATTCTGAGTTGTATTCTTTTGTGTTTATTTTCTGTATTTCAATTCGCTTTTACAGATGTTGATAATGGTTTGAGACTAAAGCCGAAATGTTCACATACTAAAATGATTTTAAATCTGCTACCTCTACTATCATTTTCATTTTAAGACTGGCAAGAGTGCTTCATCCTAATTTAATCATGAGATGTATTTAGACACAAAAACTTCTATCTTTAGGCCGTAGCTTCTTCGTACCACAATATAAACGTATCTATTCACAAACATTGAGGGTTTCTTAAGGAGTTTCGTAGTATAAATAATTATCAAAACCTCATGTTTGTTAATCAAAATTTCTTTCATACGCAATATCACTTGAAGACAAACAGTGCATTGCAATTTCTATATTCAGCTCATGCAATGGCCGGCCCTAAGCATTTTGGACCATTTATACGTACGAGGTTGTGTCAGGGAAACTGAATCCTAAGAAATCTCTGGGAACCATGCACTCTAAAGTTGAGAAATCAGAGTCCGTGTACTTGGCACCAGATTTTAGGAAGGTGGCTTGAAAGTTGAAATTTGATAAGAAAAAAATCAAGGTAACTCACTTTAGACGGCTAACTAAACTTACCTAGAGATCGCTGGCCAGTCTTCACTGTTGCTGCTCGCCTGAGAGCAGCAGTGTCACAAGCCTCCGGAGTTGGGGCGCAGCTCAGGTCGTCGGCAGCATCACGCTTCTCTGCAACGTCAACACAATTTGAAGTGTGGCAGCGGAGACTGAATGATAAACATTATCATGCAGTACGTTTATTCAAGAAAAATTACTTGACTGAAACAAAGATTCGATAACTGCTGAATGTGTTTTGTAAGCTTTGACATCATTATTGCCACATCTGTTTTATTCTTAACACTTGTATTCAAGTCGTGGAAGCTTGGCGTCACCCCACTAACAAAACAAAATGTTTTCAAACATGAGAGGCTTCTTTTGTATTCAAATTTGCAATATACATAAAATTTAAATACAACGTATGTGATTTCATTATTTTTTAGCATTCAAAATAGCGTTGGGAACAGGAGCAAATTGGTCCAACATGTACCTTATTTAGGGTTGAATATGACATGGCTCATCAATTTTTGAGGGACACTATCCTCTGGCTGTAGGAAAATGACTCCAGAATGAGGACGGCAATACATGTTATGAAGTATTTTAAAGCCGAAACATACTGACAAAACAGAAGAGCAAAGAATGAACGATTTGATCTTAGCTGCTTCCAATGAAACAAAATTTGTGAGCAGGTTACTTGCTTTCTCCAGCCTTTAACTTTTGAAGATTAGATTATTAGTTAGTTTAAGCCTCCCTATTTGCAACAAATGCGATCCAAAGAGAGGAAGATGGAAGGCACCATTTAGTAAGGAGTTAAGGAATGCAGAATCTATGCAGAAAGGGCATACAAACAGTAAGTTGAGAAAGAAGTTCATGAAACAAGATCAAAGTTGAAGAACAAAGTAGTAGGTGCTGAAAAACAGGACAGCAGTGAACCGAGAAAAGGTGGTCCTTAATTTAACATAAGCATTTGCTTTCAACAAAAAGAAGGCCTACTCAACTCTCAGCTCTGGACCTCACATTTTCCACCTGGGAGCACTAATTCCCATAGTACAATAGCTGTAATCCCCTGAGAGGTGGACTCAAGGAAATGCGGAATCTATGCGCAAGGGGCATAGAAACAGAAAGTTGAGAAAAAAGTTATGAAACAAGATGAAAGTTGTCAGTGCTGAAAAACAGGACAGCAGTGAACCAAAAAAATATTCCCCAACACTATGAAAATATTTTAATTCAACACAAACAAAACCTCCTTAATAACAGCTCGGGACCTTTTATCCCCAGGAGAGAGCTAATTTCAATAGATAAATTAGCTGCATCCCTATGAAGGAAGAAAATATGAATTCTTTTATCAAATCCATATAGGCTAGGTTTGAAAATACTTGATTTTTCTTTCGACAACTGATGTTTCCAGAACAACATCTCATATAAGAAACAATGGGTCATTTAGATTCAGCTGTAAAGGGTGTGTAAAAATAAAAATAAAGTAATTTCTCACCAGCAATAACAGGATGAGAAGATGCCTGAAGTTGAGCAGGTGAAGGAAAAACTTTTTCAGATGCATGCACTGTAGAAGAAGCTCGTTCATCACGTGACACGTCCTTAGCACCGGTTGAAGTAGTTTTTTCTTCCTTCTCTTTTTGACCAGGAAACTTGAGTTCAATTACGTTTTCATCACTCCTAGCAAGACTCACAAATGACTTTTCAAGACCAACCATTTGCACTGGCGCTGGGTCGGGTTGACAGTGCTCGCTGGATTTGATGGGGACTTGCATCAGGTTGTCAGCAGAGTGGATCGTCAGGATTTGAGACTCAGTTTCTTGAGCATCACTAGCCTGAACAAGCTGGGCCAAAGCTGCCATTAGCGGTACTCTGCCTTCACTCAATGGAGACATTGGTGTGTCATCTTCGTGATTTGTTGAAAGCAATGTCCTATCTGCAAAACTTTGAACGACTGTATCACCGGTTTCACAACGTGGCAGTGATACTTTGTCCTGTACATCAACAGTCCTGATGAACGAGTCCTCAAATTCCTTCTTTTGATGAGAACTATTTACACTCAAGCTCGTCGAATTAGAGGAACAGACATCTTCTAACTTAGGTGGAGACATAGTAGCCGCGACATTTGAGGGACTAATTTTGTCTGGCATACTGGTGGAGTCAGATTCAACGAGTGAACTCTTGTTGTCGTGATCACTATCTGGAGACTTCACTTCAAGCGATTGTTGAAGGATGGAGCTCACAGGAGTACCATGGTTCTGAACGCGAGCCTGAAGCTTGCTGATCGTGCTAGAAATGGGCAACTCAGGAATGAAGCAAACAGGTGAGCTGAAGCCAACACTTTCTTCACACAACTTTGCCTCTTGCTTCTCCAGTTTGCCAGGAAAATCAGCAGCCTTACCAGAGGGTACGCGAATTACAGGTTCGTGCACTGGCTTTAGAATTTCACTTTTCACTTCATCCATTGAAGCTGCAGTAACTTCAACTTGTTCAGTTGTATCAGCTGAAGACGATTTTGAACAGGAATTTTCAGCTATGGACAATGAGTTATTCTTTGCTGGATAACTTTTTCTAGTGGATGACATATTAATTTTAGAGGAATGAAGTCGTAACTTTTGAATCAAGGAAGAAGCGGCATCAGCCCTCCTCTCCTTTTCACGGGATGAAAGGCCTTTAGATTTAGACCAATCGTACGCAGCTGGCGGAGCAGCGGCAGAGGTTTCGGCGCTGCCGCCCGGCAGGCAGCGGCTGGGAGGGAGTCGGCCCGGCTCGGGCGGTGCAGCGCTTTGAGCTGCCTTACTCTTGCACGAGGCTGGGGGACGCTCACGCATCATGTTCAGAACGTTTTTCATTCTGTTAGGCATGAGTGAGCTACGCTTCTTTTTGTAGTAGGAAGACACGATCAATCTGTTGGCAATGCTGTTTCTAAATTTTGATTGATTAGAACTGCATGGTACCATGGAAGAGCCAGGACACAACTTACTTCTTGCAAGACCAGATAGGCCTTTATTACTGTTAGAAACACAATTAATGGGAGCAAAACTATTCGTGAGAAATGAAGGCGCTTTCAAACTCTCCCGTATGATGCGGCTCGTCTCGAGCACATTGAGCTGGGCACCATCTCGGAGAGGCACATCACGCATGGAACCCAAAGCAGAATTTTTGCACACTCCTAAACTTTCTAAAATGCTCTGACCATTTGAAATAATTTCGGGAGATTCCTCAGGATGCTCTTCAATGTTTTCATCTTCACTTCCCTGTTCAACGTCAGCTTGCACATCCTCTTCACTGATGGAATCACTTTTAACAGTTTTACTTTTACATTGAGAGTGCCTTAAAACCGGCTTCTGGGTTCTTGTGCTACTACCAATTCTATTTACCTCGCCATTAACACCCTGAGACTGGTTTCTTGAACATTTGCGACAACGACCACGTATTTTAGACTTCACAGGACACCGGCAACTTACTCTTCTAACAGGCACAATCCCACCATCACCTATCCTCCTCCCTTGAACTTCACTAGTGGGCTCCGAATGTTTCCCCGATGGCACATCACTGCCACCACTCGCAGCTGGACTGGGCTGCTCAGCCCTCACGTTTGGAGGCCGACCCCGCTTCTTGCGCCCCGTCTGCGGCAGCTTCCCAGCGCCGCCAGCGCGCGCGACTTCGGGGCTCGGTGACGCGCAGGGCTGGCGGCCGCTGCGCGCCCACACACGGCGCTCGCGCACCGCCTGCCTGCTCGAGCGTCGCAGCGGAGCGTCATCCCCCACCTGCACACGAGTACACTAACTTTACTAGTCTCAACTCACGGGTCTACATGAACCATGGGGCATTTAAGGCAACCAATGCACCTCAATCAAAAGTGGACATGGGACAGCTTGACAATTGGGTCAATATGTCATTATTATTATTATTATTATTATTATTATTATTATTATTATTATTATCATCATTATATAAGAAAGTTTTAGCCTCCCTTAATTGCACGACAAAGATGTTCTAAGAGAGGAAGGAGGAAGGCACCATTTAGTATGGAGTTGAGGGAACGCGGAATCTATGCACAAGGTGCACAGAAACAGTAAGCTAGGAAAGAAGTTCATGAAACAAGAAAAAAAATGAAGAAGAAAATAGTAGGTGCTGAAAAACAGGACAGCAGTGAACCGAAAAAAGTTGGTCCGTAACGAAACAAAACCTATTCTATTTCAACAAAAAGAAGGCCTACCTAACCTTAAGCTCGGGCCCTCACATATTCCCCCTGGGAGCGCTAATTCCCATAGATACAATACCTGTATCCCTCTGAGGGGGGTCAATATGTCATCCCTAACTGCTATTTGTTTCTACTTATCCCAAATTGTAAGGTCTAATAGCTAGTTTCAGATGCAAAATGATCAATACTACTGATGATATATTAACCCTTTGATGCTCAAGTGGACTGTACGGTACTCTTTCGAAAATAGCCTCAATATATTGTATTTCTCATTAAATTAGTTTCCTGATGTGTTCTTTGACCTTCACTGCCAAGTGGCAGTTTTTTCCTCACCCCACAATCAGTGACTACCTAATGCCAGTGCCAGTTTATTCATGGTGGTTGTGGTAATGGTAATTTGAGTATAAAATGTGGACGTTAGAATGTTAATGCCAGATCATAATATAGGCAATGAGGACACTAGATTTGACACACATTTCTAAAACGAAAGAGAGAAATCATAAAGAAGAACAAAACAGTGCAAAAGCACAAACTTGTAAATGTGTAATATAGATGCCCTCATCAAAAAAACAAACTAAGGCCTAACTTTGCATTTCCACATGTTTCTAGTGATGAGTGTACTTGAATCCGTTCTCAATATTACAAAAAACAAAAAGGCATGAAAATAGTATAATACAACAGGTGGAGATTGAAATGCAAAGCATGAGATACTAAATCCCAGTAAAACAAGATAAGCCCCAAATCTCATGATATAAGTAATACAATTACAATTTTTTCAGAAAATACAACAGAAAATAAAGACTAAAATGCAAAAAAAAATTATAAAGGCAACAACACAAAATGTGCGTGAGAGAGATGATGAAGTTTGGCCTCATGTGATACTGTCGTGTGTGGAGCTAACCCTTTTGCCCTGCAGAAGTGGAGCATCAGGGCAGTCTAGAATGGCAGTGGTAGTGTTCTTGCTATACTTAACTTCAATGACTTTTTTAGCACAAAACTGTGCCAAAATTTATTTCAACACTTTAAACATCTGCACATTTTATTTTTTAATGGAATTTGTAAATTTGGACTTTACGCTAAGTAAAGGTTCTCTAGCAGAAAATTAAATCAATTCAAAACATTCCTAGTTATTTTCTCAAATACTCTTCAATATAATTTTAGATAGCAATTTTAACATTCCATCAATATATTACTTCAGTGAGGACGTAATCAAAGATTAACTTGTGACCAAATTGATTTTTTTTGTCAGGAATTCAACGAATTTTACCCTAACTAAGCTTGACCTAACTCACCTAAATCTAATTCCCCTTGAACCAACTCCACTTGAGCAGACTCACCATGACCCAGCTCATCTTCACTCAACTTTTAACCTAACCTATCAAGATAACCCAACCAGATCAATTTTAACTCTAAACAAAAGTTTACCCAGAAATGACAGCCGATTTCAGAAATTTATGTGAGCAACATAAGCCCAAGACACCCATGAAATTTTGAAAAAATCAGAAGTTGTCTGTCAATAGTGTGGCAATGTGCAAAAAGAGTTAAGTAAAGTACAGGCAACATATGAGAAATTATCATCACTGTGATGAAAATTTTCTCAGCAGTGTAGCACACAGCAGAATTTCTTCTATGACATTCTCAAAAGCATGACACTCAGGGATAAACATATTTGCAGGTAGTTGGGTGCAGGCATATTGAAAAATATATTAGAAACTACACGCCACAGATAAAATAAATTACTAACCTTAGTATTTCTTTCTTCACTGAATTCTGCCTGAGAAGATTTAGATGACACGTTAGATGAATGCTTCTTGTTGAGATGCTCCAACTTTGTCTTTTCATCTGACACAGTTCTTTTCCTCAGAAGTCTTCCCTTTCTTTTAGTAGCAGATACATCTGAGAAGACACTCATTGACTTTTTTGTTGCTGCTTTAGAGGAAGAAATTTTAACATGAATATCCTTTTTATTGGATTTTGACACTTTGCTCTGTTCAGATGGCACAACAGCATTTTCTTTTTGGGCTATTTTTGTACTCCTGGTCAGTTTCTGTGTTGATGAAGCTGGACGGTCAACCCTCATTATGACTAGTGGTACTGCCCCTACTCACATCTGCAAAACAAAATAATCAAATGAGTCAGATATTCAATGAGGTTCATATCTACAGCCCAAAAACAGGCAAGCATGCAACAAATTACATTTGTATAGAATGCTTAAGAGCACACACCAGGTTTGTGAGTAAGAAACTGTAGTTGGAAATAAATATTTTCCCAATGTTGGAGAGAGAAGGCACAAAAAAAAGTCAAAAAGCAAGATTAGATTATGAGTCAGTTTAACCCTTGCAAACCTCAAAAAAGGCATTCTCAACAGAGTAACTAGGAAGGCAATATTTAGTTTACAATTAAAGAGATAGTGAATCTATACACAGGGTGGCCATTACACTCTATGCATAGAAATGAGATTGAATGAAATTAAAAAAAAAATCAAAGCTGAATACACAAGTAATGAGGCTAAAAAGAAGACCACAGTGAACTGAAAAATTGGTTCATAACAAATCAAAAATCTACTTTAAACATAAAACAAAGGCCTACCTAACCTCCTACTCAGCACTTGATATCTTTCTCCTGGGGTATTAATTTATACAACTTCAATAGTTGCAAATGCCCAAATGAGGTACAGTTAAAGAAAAGGTTGCTTTTTGAGGGTAATTTGCAAGTCAGCATTTATTGCTTGGGGGATTGCGCTGTGGCTATGGCAAAAGATTTGGCCAGCTATGTCTGAAAATACAAAAATCAACTAAAGTAGAAGAAAATAGATAAATCCCATTCATATCACGTTTGAAAAACAAATTTAAAATGAAACTAAGACCAAATCATCAGTGTAATTTTCTTGAAAATACAAGTAAATAAAAGTTATACATTTTATTTTTCAAAATGGAATACATAATAGTATGCAACATCTATCCAAATTTGTCACATATACATAGAATTATTACTATTTTAGTTAGTTTACAGTTCCCTAGACATAACACAGGCAATCTTAAGAGAGCAAAGATAAGGGAGCATTTAATATAGATTATGGAAAATGGGGAAATCTGTGCACACAATGTGTTCCCACACTCTGTGCACATAAACAGTAAGTTAACAAGAAAAAGAAAGATGAAGCAAAAAAGAGAATAGTAATAAAGGCATGAAAATTGAAAGGAGCAAAATGGGCTCAGAAGAAAGGAGCGAGTCCCAAAGACCCATACAGTTGAGGTAACCTGTCTCTTCTTGGATCACTATATCCCATTACATTGGAAAAACAAATTTACACATATTTGCTCATTCTATACCCCCTTGAGGTAATAAATATAACAAAAATAAAACTACAAAGGAATAGACAGTGAAATCTACTAATAAGTGCCCTTTGGTTTCTTCTCATCAGCTTGTACTAAGTGCTTCTGAACAAAGTTTTTACACACATATTTTTATATTTTTTTGCAATCAGTTTACATAACATAACCATGTATGGTATCAAGGTTTACCGAGTTATGAGAATGGCATTTGGGGGGAGGTGTTCTGCACGTTCTCAACAGGTCATCTGCTACAAGACGCGGCAATACAACAGCACCGTCACAACGGAGCTACCAACCAACTTTGATAACCACATGGAAACAATGTATAACACACGTCAGTAGAATTCATGTTAAGTCTGCTTGATTTATAGATGGAACCCATGCGTGATTACCACATGGATCCTAGCTGTCAGAAGTAAGAGATAGCCACAAGGCATATGGTTTCCATGTAGGACCCACATCTTCTATGCGTGTGCAAACTATGTGGGTACCACATGCAGCCACTTGTCAAAAGTCCATATGGTTTTCACATAGCATAAGCACCTAAAACCCATATGGCAAACATGAACAATCCATGTTGTAACTATGGGGCTTCTATATGACCTTGTATGTAGGATAGTCTAAATTAAATAAAAGTAGTGAAATGATAGCCATAGTTACTGGTACGTAAATGAGCAATTTACCAAGTGGCCCACATATGCACCAATACGTAGTGAATGTGTTAATGAGAAATGACCATTGTGAATATAGTCATATAATAATCCCTGTTCAGCTTTCCCTGTTTTACCAGATGCTGAGTTAGAACAATCCTGTACCAGCACCATCACTATTGCATAATCCTGCATAAGAGTAAACTTTTGTTCTACAACTCATTTTTGGAGAAACATAGACGTTTCACCAAAAATCTCAAAAACCCTTGAAATTACACTTTAAGAAATTGTAATTTATTTTGAAATTGAAGAAAAAACCATTCTAGATATGTAAATTCTGCAACTTTTTTTGGAGGAATTTTGTGATAGCACAATTTTCTCTCATGTTCAGCAACAGATAGCCAAACCTCCCTTGCAACTGAAATTCAATATTGAACTCAAATTTAATTAATTCTTGTAAGCAATTTTTGGAAATAGCAAACATTAAATAAATTATGCCTTCATTTAGTGTTAATTATTTATGAAAATTGAGTTCATGACTAGTAGTTGGTCAGCAGCTATGTGAAAATGCTCTCATGGCCACCCGTTATGGTCATGGGGTCAAAGAGTTAAAATACCATTACTTTTGTTAACCAACATTCATCAACAAACTTTGCACAAATACCTATGGAAAATTATACTAGCAATGCACAGTCAGTTTCATTTTAAGATGTTATTTGAAAAAAAGATTAATGTTGAGGATTATTCGGGAATCGATATTTGATTTTTAGGTGCCTTAACATAGTTAATTAGATCGAAATAAGCAAGTTTTCTTCTATGCACTCTCCGTCGTAAATAAGTATTTTACGAGTTATAGCGGTGAATTAGTTACCGCAACTCAAGTGTTTGAAGCGGGATGTAATTCATTTGGCCCGGCAAATGGCAACGCTGCAATGGCGTCTCACTTACGGTTTTCTTGTTATCAAAGACGAAACTAAACCTACCATGCTAACTTGTGAAATATTCATTTGACGAAAAAAGTGCATGGAAGAAAAGTAGTTTATTTTGATGTTATTACCATTATTCAAGTAACAAAAATTCAAAAATCAATGAGTAGCTGTTTATTTGAGCGCATTCGTCATCAAAGACGAAACTAAACCTACCGCTATGATTCGTAAAATAATCATTTACGACGGAAAGTGCATAGAAGAAAACTTGTTTATTTTGATCTAATTTACTATGTTTAGCATTCAAAAAGTGGATAATTGATTCCCGAATAATCCTCAACATATACCGAAAAGAATATTGGCATAACTTCTTAACCTTTTTTCTAAACATATCTATAACACAATTGTCAATACAAAACATTTTGAGGATGCCAAAAGCCACAAACATTCACTGGGAAAGTCAGCCACACAAGCCTGGAATCTTATATACTTTATTGGCACATTTTGGTGTACAGAGCATTTGCATCTGGCAAGACTTATTTAATACTAATGATATCAGGAAAATATCCTATAGGGTAACAAAGAAATGATTCTCATTTACTTACTGCTCATAATAAAAAATTCCCATGTTACCAATAAAATTTCAATACATTAAGCATCAACAAAAAAAGGACTTGCCATCCTTATAAAGAAGAATTGAGTAGAATTACAATGCATGATGCTAGCTTATGCACACAGAACACCTTAATTGCTGAATAGTTTAAACAATGCTGATAGGTATATATATTTATAAATTTTCACATTAGTAAATGTCAGAAATAGAGAAAATAAAAGATCCAAACTAAGAAAGACATCTTTACTCTAGGACTTTAGGCTTAAAATTGTTTGGTGAATGTTGAGGACTTGACCATAATTGATTTTCGAATTTTCGATGCCTAAATATTGTTAATGAGATCAAAAGAAACAAGTTTTCTTCAATGCACTTTCCATCGGAAATGAGTATTTTAAAAGTTATAGCGGTAAATGAGTTACCGGAACTCCAGTGTTTGAGGCGAGAATAAATAAAGGTCAATATTGAATATAATATTGTCAACGAATTTCATAATTTTGTAGGTATAGATGGGTAATATAGACGATTTTAAGACGTTTTACACGAATGACAATGTGCCCGGAAATGCTTAGTTTTCGAGTTATTTGAGTTTGAAGTTATACGAACGGCGCTCCTGAATGGCCGTTTTAACGCAAAAACAGTCATTGTTTTAGCAATGAAAATGGAAGCTAACCCCTATTACAAACGTAAAGAGGTTGGGTCGTGAGGGGTAGCACCAGTTCTTTTAGTGAAAATTATAAATAAAGCTTTCTAGTGACGTTTGTTTACATCAACTCGAAGATGGCTGCCGTCATGTTCAGCCGGTTGGCGCCATGGCGGCAGCCACCTTGGCGTCGACGTAAACAAACGTCACTCAAAACCTTTATTTATAATTTTCACTAAAAATACTGTGCCTACCCCTTACGACCCAACCTCTTTATGTTTGTAATAGGGGGTTAGCTTCCGTTATTAATTTAATTACGCTAGCCCCGCGTACTTCCATGGCGCGCACAAGCCAGCTTCAAAGTTGAATAATTCAAAAATAACGCATCGCCAGGCAGAATGTCATTCATGTAAAACGTCTTATAATGGACTATATTACCCATCTATACCTACAAAATTATGAAATTCGTTGACAACATTATATTCAATAATGACCTAAATAAATAAGGGAAGCATCACCCTATTACAAACATAATGAGGTTGGGTCGTGAGGGGTAGCCACAGTTCTTTTAGTGAAAATTATAAATAAAGTGAAATTCTAATAAGCATTAACATAGATAATGAGATGACAAATTATATTGTTGGTCCGAACGACTTGATTCGAAGGTTCGCAGATACGTCGAACCCACAACATACCGGGGTTGAAGTTACGGACCTGCAGTCATCTCAAGGCTGCCAGTTACATCGAAGCAACGGTCATGGCTACATGTGTTTTGTCTCCTTTTTGGCGGGCTTGGACACACTCAATCATTTGACGTAATGGCTCAGTTATAACCTTTATTTATCATTTTAATTAGAAGAACTGTGGCTATCCCACACGACCCAATCTCTTTACGTTTGTAATAGGGAGTTTGCTTCTCTTATTCATTTTTTCCTGCCTCAAACAGTAGAGTTATGGCAAAGTTGGCTTGGTTGGCGCACGGCAAGGCCTGTTTACTTTCACGGCGGACCACGCGCTATATTTTTTCCCGCCTCAAACACTGGAGTTCCGGTAACTCATTTAGGTACCGCTATAACTTGTAAAACTCTTTTCCGACGGAAAGTGCATTGAAGAAAACTCATTTATTTTGATCTCATTAGCAATATTTAGGCATCCAAAACTAGAAAATCAATTATGGTCAAGTCTTCAACATTTACCTAATGTTTTTCTTGTACTAAACTCATTTTGACAATAATGTAAGCAATTGAACATTGACCATTAGTACTAGTCAAACAAGACAAAACTCTCCAAACACTAATCTCAACCATTCCAAAAATATTTGTCAACTGTATATTAAAAATGAATATAATCAGCCTTAATACATTCTAATGATTCTGCCCTTCAAGTATAAGCACAAATGCACTTACTACTACAAACGGTAGAGCAATGTGTAACACATTAAAAATATGGTACATTTTTATGAAAATTCCCATACGCATAAAATACTCAAGTAACTAGCTTCTTAGAAGATGTAAAGTTTAAACCATGCTTTGAAGTTTGGAATCGATGATCAGGATAACATGTTGGCCACAATAGATATATCCTGTTCAATTTACCAGGCTAAATAACATACTGTTCCAAAGACAATCAAGTGGTACTGTTGACTAAGAAAAAATTTCTACAATAAACATAGTGTAAGTCAAAATTTCTCCAACCAACTGAAAGAATTGTCCGCTCGTTCATCCTTGCTTGCCTGGTTTAGTTAGAGTAGCAGGCACAACACTGCCTTTTTACCAAATTGCTACGTCGAGATGGCGTGAATAAACAAATATCTAACTCACCACACTAAGAAACTCCCCTAAAAAATCTTTACTTATCTATATAACCCAATAAACTCAATAATGGTGTATGGAAACGTGATAATAATCAGTTTCTGACTCAGAACACAGACCATTTTCACGTCTGAGACGCACGCACATGGTCTCCCCATCACAATCAGAGACTTACTGATCTACTGCTTGGCTTCGGAACAGCAGCATATCAGGAACAAATCCAATCCGCAACCTAAAGATAATCAGCGTACAGTCAAACGCCAGTGTACACGGTCATGACCAAATCATTCAAGCTGGTAAATTACTTGCCTCTGTTAAAAATGGTTCATGCATATGTGTATCATGATGTGAGTGGTACAACTCGGTCGGACTCGGTCGCGGTCGGACGTGCGGGGAAATGGTGCGGTAATTGTTGAAATTGCAAGGGGGAAATAACCTAGCCATGCATAAAAATTATACTATCAGTGAATGTGTTTGCTACCTGTGGAACAACGAAAAGGAAAAAATAACTTTTGTCTTATTTCTGCTTAAATCAGTGCACTTTAAATGAAAAGCCAACGAAGCAGTGCTGGCAAGGGGTGTGAAATGGTGTGCTCAGCTTGGTCTTGTAGCATATCGCTACAAAGCGTAAGAATTATGAAGTTTCCCTTTCGCACTTAAATAAAATTAATCATTGGCGTTAAAAATCTTACTATAATTTATTATTAATTATTTTCTACTTCTAATTCGTAATCATTGAAGTTTTTGTGTAAATACATGAGAGATCAAATAATCATTCGACATTTCGAGTTTAAAGCAGCCCGATACGGCAACATCGAAGAGCGTCACTTGAACTAGCTCAATCTTGCTTGTGACTTTAGCGTGCGAACATCATCTTGTAAGTGCAAGTGAAATTTAGGCTTAGAATAGAAAGAAACCGGGTAAAATTAAATGTGCCATGTGTTTTTTTTCGTGTGATTGTGTTAAACTTAAAGAACTGCTCAGTGTCATAAACTCTCAAATAGTGTTAAGATTCTTAGACTAGCATGTGTTATCTAGGGTGCTAACTCGGTGATATAGAGTGAATATTGCGTGTCATTTCCAGATTCACGTGTTGAAATTTCATACTAGATATTCAGCTAACGTCATTGTTTCTTTTTACGGCAAAACTTATATTGTGGTTGCCAGTATCATATCGAGAATTACTCATAAAAACTGACTCGTGAACGCACGCGGCTAAATCGCCGGCGTTCTTTGTCAATAGGTGTCTTTGTTGTTTTCAATGGCGGAGCAGATACTGCCGTTTTCCGTCACTACGCCGTGACCATAACTGCACTATAAGCATGTGTTATAATAGTATCTTCTTTTTTTTTACAAGGCGTACTTGCAGTAGTTTCTCTTAAATAATGTTTCAACGCGAAAATAATAATTAAAGACGTCTCCTAATAATCTCGTATGTGTACAAATTACGAAGGTTATTCATGTCTATACTTGCTAAAGTTTTGAGTCGTCTTTTTTATAGCTCATACTCCTTGAACCTTGCGTAATCGCACTTATTTCAATTTAAATCATTTTAATAACAATTTAAATTCATTCTGCTCATTCTTGTGACAAAAATACCCACTACCATTTGCCTTTCACCAGTGCGCACAAATTATGCCGGCGGCTTTGGCGAATGCCGACGTGTAGAGCCGCCGGGTTATTCGCCGCACTAATCTTCATGTTTCATCTCGCGCACATTTCCTTTCCGCGCAAGCAAAAACGTTTAGTGCTTCCTTTTCTTATTATTGGGTATTATTCCTTACCATTTATTAATTGCACCTGATATTTACCCGTGATTTTCAGTAGGATTTATATCAAATGAAACCTTAGAATTTTTCTCTGTTATTTCTTGTACAAGTTATAGAGATGTTCTAGAGTACTTAAAGAAGCATTAATTCTCTTTATAGGAAATTCTTAATTGCTGTAATTCTTTTCTTCTGCTTCTTGAACCATGTCCTGTTTAAGTCATGTGTTTTGAAATGGTTCCAGGGATTTGATCCCCGATTATGCTTTAGATAATCACCAATAGCATTACTAAAAATTCTTGAACTTTATGCCTTGTATTTAAAGCAGGAGCAGCTGTATAAGAGTTTTCTTAATGGCTTCTGTCCTATCTCTCCACTTTCGAGCTTGACGAGGAAGAGAACAAATGAAATTAACTAGAGTCAAATCTGTAGGAATTCTCGGATTCTGCCGTGTGGGAGTTTTATTATTATTTTATGATGTGGACTGTCAGTGGTGTTTCCTTGATGTCTCCTTGGACTGTTCATCCAGTTTTTTGGACTCCTTGCAGGACCTCCACGTCATCACACACACCACTTGCAACATTCTCCCTGGGCCGCTTTTGGGATTTCTCTACTTGGATTAGATTTGGCTATGCTCAAAAACCTTCAGCCTTATATATTCCCTAATTACGGGCCTTAATTCTCAACTGTCTAAAATTACGGGCACAATTGAATTAGCCCCTCGATTGTCGAATTCAGCGTGCCTGGATCATAATTACTATTCAAACCAAGAGTCATCATCGCCATCAGGCTCGGCACCTTGATCAAACTCACCTGCTCCAAAAATTAAGCAGGCTTTGCCCACACAAATAGCTACGCACCGATTGTTGTGCTTGTTTACAAATTGCCCTCAGTAAATATAATATTCTGAACACAATACACTTAAAAATCTCATCCACCGGCCGGAGCGACTGCCTCCGGACTGCGAAGTATCTTCAGTCAAGATCTGCAGGATCAAGTCTCGTCGATCCGCAGGATCAAGTCTCGGCGACCTTCCCGGCTTCTTCCAATAAAACCATACAAAAAAAGCTGAGTCTAAAGAGCCTTATTATCCCTCTCATAATTTTTCCCAGATGCTTGTCGAGGTTTCGTGAGGACTGGCTATACCCCTCGGTCAGATCCAAACAGTCTCGAACGATAGGCCTGAGTGAAGTGTGAAGTATCCTTGTTCCCTCAGTCTCCCCTCACCGCGCCCGCACCCTCCCCCCCCCTTTCCCGTACACCTGCCTCCCGTCCTCTAACCGCTTCAGAGCATAGCAAAACCTGGACTTTTCCGCTTCAAGCAACCAAAGAAATTACGTTTGTTTTTGATCAATTTTTGGTAATGTCAAACCTCTCAGTTAAGTTTTTGTTCACTTCCTACGTGGCCGAGACGGCAAATGTGCACGAAATAATTATTGTGTTTCGTACCTCCGTTTCACTACTGACACCGAATAGTTTGAATACACAGAAAGTTTGAAGTGAGCTACCAGTAAGAACAACGGGTGAACGAGAAGTTGAAAAACATTTACAATCACCAGGGAAAATACTATAAAAAGTGCACCTAACCTTGAATTTGTAATTCAAATATGTTCTCACTAAAAGCGTTAGTCATCCTACTGACGATGTGTTTCTTGATCCTGCAAAATTTCCTGCAAAATTACCGCAGCGAAAGGAAGCCCATCCGAACGAAGGAAAAGACTGAAGATGAGGCTGAATACTAAGATACGCTTTCTTTATAATCAATGAAACTAAAATTTAAAAATTGTGCTGTCCCTCAATATCATCATATCACATGTTGTACCAGATCTCATTCTGTTGAATAATTAAAACGTCCCTCAAATAGGAAGAAACTCTCGGCCAAAAAAAAGAAAAAAAATCACGACTCGTGTCAGAGACTGTGACCTAGTCGTACAAAATGCAAAATTGCATGTCATTGTTCGCGGCCAACCCCAAGCCTCCCAGTTCCTCGCCTCTGTCCTCCAGCATTAAAGGGCAACCCCTCTTCTCTCAGCTGTGAGCTTCAATACCTCGATAAACGGCTTGGATTTACCTCACTTTTCATAAAATACTTGCTGAGCGAGGTAAAATTTAGCAAATCAGTATCAGCGATACATATACAAAAATTACATCGTTCTCATAATTCAGTCATAGCTATGCAAATATAACGCACAATGCATCACTACGAGACTCGCTACGCAGGCCGGAAAGTGCCGTTCTCTGCACAGATGTTGCCCTACACAACATCCCGGAAAAATGGTTCTTTCAGGGGCAAAAATACGACCTTACCAAGCAAAGTGCCTGCAAGTAGGAAACCTACATCCTCTCACTCACAAGATTCTAATGCTCAAAACGCAGGAGGCTTGCTAACCGCTGCCAGTAACTCCGTCAGAGAATGTGTGTCACTTTCCGAAGCAACGTCAGTGAAGACTATACAACCAATATCGCAGGACGAGGGAAAACATATCTGCCAAACCTCCAGCAATCATTTGAAGGTTCGAAGCAGTGAAGTCTCAGCCGCAGCACCACAACCAACTGCTGCTCCTCATCTGAACAAGCATAACAGCGTGCCAGCTCCCCAGCTCTGCGTCAACAACAACGCTCCAAACTGTCCGCCAGCGACGGGGACACAAACGCCATCCTCATCAGTGGTACAAGACAGAATAGTTGTTATTAATAAGGACATTTCAAGCGTGGTAGACTCTCCTCATTCTCCAGATCATATGTTCGATAATATTCGCGCACAAACCGATACTGGCAGTAAATTACCCCAGAGCGCAAGCAGTGAGAACAAAATGAAATTTCCAGTACAGAGCAATAGAAAAAACACTGTTACTTCTTTAAATGGCTACTTGCACCCGCTTCAAATCACAAGCTCTCAAAAAATTCATGAAATTATTCACAATTTGTCTCTAACAGCAGCGTTTTTCAATAAATCCCTAAGACAACGTGAGCCTCCTAGCCCGTCGTCGATTTTCTCTACAGTATCAAACATTCAGAACTTAACCGAGCAACTTTTTGCTTTAAATTCACATATTAGTTCTCATGACCTTGCAACTGCGGTACCTGCTAGTATCTCTTGTGAAGTCGACTCCAATTGTCGAGAACCTTACGATACTCTGCTGCTAGGTGACAATATCCTAAGCACGATCAGAAGGAAGGACATCGATCGCTCTTGCTGGATCAAAACTGTTCCATCTGGGTGCTTCGACGACCTTCTCCATGCTATAAATTGCATGCCTAGATTTAAAAATTATATACTAAGTTTTGATGGTCTCTGCCACTCTCCCTCAGACCTTGCTCGAATCAAACAACAAATTGTAAGGAAGTACGCACTTTCTACTATTTATATCGCAAATGCTTGCAGTGCGAAAGAATTCAACAAAGCGATGAATTTCTGCAAAAACCTGGGTTTAAACTTGATTAAATTTCAAACTTACCCAGATAATGAAAATGGCGACGCACTCAATAACATTCAATGGCCTCGCACCCAGGCAGAAAACTTCTGTTTTCTTGGACAACTTGCAATAAAATCAACATTGCGAATCACCGTGCCATATTGTCCTCATTTTAATAAATGTCAAGCAAAAATTGGAATTGTAGGTCATTCCAATGAATCGAAAACTTCACGGAAAGAGACAAATAGTCTCACTTTAAACTTTGGAAAAGAATATAAGCCTATGCACATCGCTGCACATGGTACACCAAATCCTTCAAAATTGATTGCGTCATCAAGCAGAGCTCTGAGTAACTCACCCACCCACATGAGGAACATGAATAAGCCTGAGCCTTTCCCTGACTCGATCTCAGACAAATATAATGTCAGTACGAAAAATAAATTTGCGTTACTTGCAACAGACACAAATAGTGATTGCGACATGCCATTCTTTTCAACAAATTCTCAACTTTCCAGTGAGTACGCAGGAACCGAGGAAAGTCAAGCTAATACCGATATTCAAAACTATTCACAAAAAAATCAAATCATTCGAAAAAAATCTGTTGCCTCTGCCAGGCCTCCGTTGAACGATCAAACCGATACTGCTACCGCAAAACCAACAGTGAATCAAATTTGCACACGCGTTGCAAACACACTGGACGACTTGAAACGATCGCTCAAAATGGAGCCTGCTTACACTGTAGGTGACGGACACTGTCTCCTCCACGCCGTAACGACGCAGCTTGCTTCACAACAAAGATCGAAATGGGATTATACATCTCTGAAAATAGCCATCAAAACTGAGAGCTCCAGAAACAAGGACCAGTATGCAAAATTCGTTGACAAGAACAGTGGCAGTTTCGAACAACTCATCGATAAATACATCAATAGAAAAGTCTTCGATCACGCAGTTGGAGACCTCATACCCCAAATACTTTCTAATGTGACGAGAACACCAATTCACGTATTTGATGAAAGAGAAAATGGGATTTGGAAGACGACAATCTCCCCTACATCAAATGCTCTGATAAACTGTCCTCCGGTAAACATACACCGGAAACAGGACCACTATAGCGCCCTCTTGAAAATGCGTGATGAAAATCGTGTTGCTCCCTCCCCCATCTTGTGACTAAAAAACAGTGATCAAATTGAATTTGAAGCTGAAATCACAAACAATGAACGCGGCAATAAAGACCTAGAGACGAATACCAAATGCCCTGCTAGACCTAAAAAATGCAATAACTCCGCTAAAGATCTGCCTATTGAGATAAATAACATCAAAATATTACACATAAATGCTCGCAGTCTCAATGGTAAAATGGATGACGTACGAGTAATGTTGATCACTAACGATATCGATATTTTATGCGTATCTGAAACATGGTTCGATTCACGAGTCGAAAGCTCATATCTCAGCATTGCCGGGTACACATTGTACCGTTATGACGGAGTCAAGAGTAATAGAGGTAGCGGTTCATGCATTTTCATCAAAGATGTCTACTCGACATTCTTATTTCCGATAAAAGAAAAATGCGAAGACATAGAAATGGTTTGGCTCAATGTTCAGGTAAACAAACACAAGTCTTTCATTATCGGCAGTCTTTACAGACATCCGTCAGCATCTCTACGTCCAACATTAGATTTCATTGAAAATACGTTTAAATTAATCTCTGCAGCCAAAAAATCTTTCTATGTTTTCGGAGATTTTAACGTAGATCTGACAAATAAAAACAACAAGCTAAGCAAGATGCTGCACAGACTTAATCTTTCTCAAATGGTCCAAGAACCAACGCGAATTACCAACGCTTCCAAAACTCTTCTTGACCTAGCAATTACAAACAATCCCCAAGCAGTACTCAGCACAGAAATCTTACCGTCCTTTTCTGATCACCATTCGGTAGAATGCCAAATAAATATTGCAAAAGAGAAACAGAAATCTAGTTACATTTCATATCGCATGAAAAACCACTACTCCCCTGAAATATTTCAAGAAAAGCTATTAGACAGATGGAGTGAATTTCAAGGCATGGAAAACACCGATGATGTCAATTTACAAGTTTCGCTTTTCAACGAAAATTTCGTATCGGCTCTTAACGAATGCGCACCTTTCACTACGAAGAAAGTTAAGCCAAGAATTTCTAAATGGATAACAGATGAGATAAAACGGTTGAGCAGAGCTAAAAGAAATTTGCAGCGTGAGTACAAACTGAATAAATCAGACAGTACGCGTCGAAAATTATATAAAGATCATGAGAAGATCCTACGAAGAAAAGTTAAGGAAGCAAAACGGGACTACTTCCACAAAGAACTCTTGGCGGCAAAACAAAACCCAAAAAGAACTTGGGAAATCATTAGAGAAGTTGCTCAGTATAAAAACTCGGAGTGCAAAAGCACTTTCGACAACCCCTCAAAAATGGCTAATGACTTTAATACTTTCTTCTCAAAAGTTGGCGAAGATGTTTTCAATGAAGTATCCAGGACAGTTTCAGACACATCTACAGGAGCAAATCTGAGCGATGTATCATCCCCAAATAGTAGAAACAAATGGAGACCAAAGCCGGTTAGCGTCATAGAGTTACGAAAAATCTTATACTCACTAAAGAATACCAAAGCGACTGGACATGATGGCATAAGCCTCCAACATATAAAAGACAGCTTCCCTATCACAGCACCCCTCATTCGTTTGATAATAAATACATCTATAGCCACAAACAAGTTTCCCGACCAATGGAAATTATCCATTATTAAGCCATTACATAAATCTGGTGATATCGACATAGCGTCAAACTACAGACCAATCAGTCTCCTGCCTGTTATGTCCAAAATATTAGAAAAAGTAATAACAAACCAGCTCTCGTCTTACATAGACGAGTCACATCTACTGCATCGCAATCAATATGCTTACAGAAGGAATACCAGTACTCAGGACGCCCTGTTAAACATAACAGAAAAAATTTTACAATGATATTGACCAAAAAAAATTAACTCTCTTACTATTGCTTGATCTCTCCAAAGCTTTCGACAGTGTTGAGCATAAGAAACTTCTACAAAAAATTTCAAACCTCAGAATTGACACTCAATGGTTTGAAAGCTACCTACTAAACCGCTCTCATGCAGCGTGCTTGAATAACAAAATGTCATCATTCATACCAAACAATTTTGGCGTTCCTCAAGGTTCAATCATCGGCCCGCTCTTATTTTCAATTTTCATCAATGATTTCCCCACCATGCCGGCAAACACAAAAATCTCAATGTATGCTGATGACGTACAAATTGCCATGACAAGCTCAACAGCAGATTTAAAAGAAACACAAGCCAACGCTGAAAACCTTCTGAGAAACCTTAAATTGTGGTATGACCATAATGGCCTCAAACTTAACGCAAGTAAAACGCAATGCATTATTTTTGGATCACAGAATGCGACTAAAAATTTACCACCATTCAAGCTAACATTTGGAGACGATACAATTGAACCAGTAGAGACGGTAAAAAATCTGGGTGTTTGGTTTGACAAAAATATGACTTTCAATTCACACGTCGAAACAATGTGCAACAAAATAAACGGAACCTTAATGTTCTTTCATCGCATTAAGAACACACTTGACGAAAAATCTAGGTTGTTAGTGATTCAGTCTTTAGTTTTATCGCGCCTGGACTACTGCAGTCTTGTATGGGGAAATTTACCTCAATATCGTCAGGAAGAGTTGCAAAAATGTCTAAACTTCGCCGCCAAAGTGGTGTGCTAAGGAAATTTCAATAAATACGATCATGTCACCCCTCTTTTAAGAAAACTCGACTGGATCCCAATACCGAATAGATTCATGATCCAAAAAGCTCGACGAGTGTTCTCCTCTCTGTACCTCCCCCAAAGTAATGCAGAGGTGGTAAAATTTTTTCCATCTAATATCCCAAACAAAAAACCAAATCGGAGGAATGATGTTTTAGTCAGTTACCGTTCATCTAGCGTGGGACAAAAAGCTCTCTCAGTTTCTGGAGCTTTTTTGTGGAACAAGCTTCCCCAGCATATCAAAAACTCTAAAACTGTAAAAGAATTTAGAGTAAATGTGTCACGTCATTTTGCATCTCTATAGACCTGCAGCATTTCGGTGTGAATTTCCCATTTACCAGAAATTTTAATTTTCCTGAAATTTCTGTTAGAAAATTAGAAACTATTTCATTTTACGTTTGCTAAGCCATTCGTGCATTCATCTTAACTATTTCTGTCGACAATAATGAGCACCTCAGACGTGAGTTCAATACAGCAGAATGAACGTTTTTTTCCATAATTAGGAGTATTTCCTCATTTTTATTTTGTTATTTTTTCTTCTCTGTGTTAATATTTAACATCCGTATGGAAAACATACTCTGAAATACATTTTGTGTGTACACCAATATGCAGGTTTATAAATGTGAGGATTGTGCAAAGTTTAGAATGAATTAAATTTTGGCTAACGTTGTCTCGTTATTTCAAAATCATTCTCGAAGATGTTTTCAATCGATTTCGGCTGAGCTGGGGGGAGAGGTTAATTTAAGCATTTTCATTTAGTCTTTTAATATTTTTCCTTGCGTTCAGTGCACACCAGCACTAAACTTTAAAATCGAAAAAAACTGTTAATTTCTGTTATCAAAATTATCACTTTGGACCATTGCTTAATCTACCTATTTGTGCCAAATTTTGTAAATATTCTCCACTCAAATGTGATATCCGGCCACAATGTTACTCCATTTTATCCCATGTACACATGTCTGTATAATGCTGAAGAGTTGTGTTGTTTCTTGACTGTAACCTGAGTTTTCTTAAAAATTTCTATGAAGAAACTAAAAATCAGTTCATTTTACGTTTTCCGAAGTCTTCTTTTCCTTTTAGTTATTTTTTTTTTCGAATAATTTCTTAGGATTACAATGAGCTCAACTGTCATTTTCGGTGTAATAGATGGTAGGTTGTTTCTATCCTCTTATTTTATATTTGTATTTTTTTCTTATATTTCATTCTCAATAAGTACATATATTAATATGTGTGTGTACGTATATAGGTATATATATATCGACATAAATAGATATACATGTTTCTATTTCATTTCTTTACACAAAAACCATCCGGTTAATAAATTTTATTGCACTAGCGAAATGATTCAAAAATAGATCTCCCACTTACACCAGAGGACGTCTCTGTGAATCGGATAAATGACAAATACAATTAATGAAATTAATCGTAATTTGAGCGTATGAATCGTGGTAAAATTATCTTTCTGTCCGTATGTTGTACAAGCAAATTTTGATGTTGAGTATATGTTTGTTTGCGCATTTCTGCCAAAATTTTGTAGATATTTGTCAATCATGAGTGGTAACTGGCCTACACTGTATCTCCATTTTATCCCATGTACCCATGTCCGCATGATGTTGCAGAGAATATCGAGAAGATATGATATATGATATATATTGAAGATATATGTTTTTTTTTTCTGTTGTTCCTCAGCGGTAACTTGAGTTTTCTTAAAATTTCCTTTAGGAAATTGAAAAACCATTCCATTTATACGTTTTTCGAAGTCCTTTTCTATTCCTTATCTTTCCTCAGGTTATTTCTTACGATTCATCAGAGCTTGGGCTGTCATTTTAAATATTGAAAGAGTAAGATTATTTTTCATGTCTATTAGCATTTTTCTTATATTCGTTTTCAATACGTATATATATGAATATGTGTGTTGGTGTGTGCGTGAGTATGTACGTGTGCGCACGCAAACATAAATGTTTATGTATCAGTGTAAAGATGCACACGTTTCGCACACATATATGCGCACATGTACATATATCGGTTTCTATTTCTACTTTTTGCATAAAAAGCAAAACCTCAAGACACATTACATTTTACCTAAAGCTCTGCGATCAGTTAACACTGCACCAAATTTCAGAAATAAACAAATTGATTGCGCTTGCTTTATGATTTATAAATCGATCTATCACGACCCCGAAGGGCATTTCTGTGAACAGAAGAAATTAAAAAGTATAAACAGACAAAGGAAATAAAGCACTCGTGCAAAAATTATCTCTATATTTGTATGCCGAACAAGCCACGCATTTCAATTTTGAGTGTAAGTTTGTTTACGCATTCCTAGATGTGCGTGCTGTGTTGCGCGATGTTCTTTACAAATTATTTCGAGACTATCTTTTTCTCAATACTTGATTGTCATTTACGGTGTTGTTTCAATCTAGTACGGTGTAGCGTTTTTTTGTATTTTTCCTACTTCGATGATCTTATAAATAATTCGAAAAATACTAAAGAATTCTTCGAAACTGCCAAGTTCTTAGTTGAAATTATCGAAGTAGGAAAAAGGCAAGAAGCGCTGTACCGGAATCTCTTGGAATATAAAATATCCAAGAGATAATATTTCTCATTTCTCATTCAACTACCCTTGACAGAGTTAAACTATTAGCACGACCCGTATGGTTTGTCTATTAGTACGCCTCGTATATTTTTTCTATTAATATGCCTCGTATGGTCTATCTATCTGTACACCTATGATAGTATTGTCTAATATTACATCTCGTATAGTTTGTCAATTATTATGCCTCGTACGGCTTATCTATTTGTACACCTCGTATGGTTTGTCAATTAGTATTCCTCGTATGGAACTTTGTTAGACTATTAGCACACCACGTGTGGTTTGTCTATTATAGTACGCCTCGTATATTATGTCTATTAATATGCCTCGTATGGTCTATCTATTTGTACACCTCTGATAGTTTATCTATTAGCACACCTCATATAGTTTGTCGATTATTATGCCTCGTATGGCTTATCTATTTTTACACCTCGGATGGTTTGTCAATTAATACTCCTCGTATGGATCTTTTGTTTTAGGACGTCTTATATTAAGGAACTTTTAAAAGCCAATATGTTGGCATATGTATCTCATGTGACAACTTGGAAATAAACGGTTTTGTTTTTTTTTTGTTTTTTTTTTTGGTCTGTACCTTTAAGGTTTTGAGTAGAAGATGACTTAATGCAAATCGACTTCCCAAGCTTTAGCCTTAGATTCTCTCCAGCCCTACTCACACCAATGATGAGAATGGCATTTGGCATGATGAGAATGGCATTTGGGGGGGAGGTGTTCTGCACGTTCTCAACAGGTCATCTGCTACAAGACGTGGCAATACAACAGCACCGTCACAACGGAGCTACCAAACAAACACGTCTAACAGGTCACGTCTAAGATCTTGGAGACGAATCTTTACCAAAATTCAAAACAAATAATACGGTTGTTCATCAAAACATATTTATAATAACGTTCTTCCATCCTTTTTAAGGAAAGAGATTGCGAATCAACTCATATTCAATAATACTGATGGAGTGATAGTATTTATCGATTCGCTTTGCTAAGCGTGGGAGATATTCATTAAAAATAGGAATAATTTTTCATTGCTGGTTTTCAGAATTAATGGATTGATGTCCAAATAGCCTGTCTTGATTCCGTTCCTCCGCAAAACATTTTTTCTTAAAAAGACAATCAATTTATCTGAAAAAATTAGAGAGTTGTCGTTTTTATCATGCATTTCAAAGAATTCAGGCGGCCAAATGTCTGTAAATACTCAACTTGTGTCATCTAAAACTTATTGCTAAGGATCATGTTATCCATTCTCAAAGAAGAAGAAGAAATCTTTCTGAAGTTCATTCACACGTGAAAGCATTTTTCCTTCGGACAACCATCGTACTTCTGTATGTACAAAATACAAGGCAAACGTTTTGAGAATTCATATCCTTGCATAACATCTTTAGCATTCTAGTCTTCATGGGCCGTGTTTTAATGTGATTTACTGGTTTTATGTCTTAATTTAATACATCCTCCAGTTCATTTTGAGTGATCTTTGAAAACAGTATTTCTTTATGCAAAACAATGAGTTCGCCAGATGCTAGGATTAACTTTCTCCATCAGAGGTACTTCTTTAGTAGACATTCCCACACACGAGTCCTATTACAAGCCAAGCTTTTCAAGGTATGCCGACAAAATAAAAAATATATTTTGACCCTGAGTAATTATGGACAACTTCTTGGTTAATTCTGACATCATCAGCAATAAAACTTATGAATACAATTACCTGGGCCTAATTACTGAAATCAGTTGATTAATCGATTTATAACGTAAACAATCTGTTTTTGCGTTAGGCTTCTACGCTGTTGTATGCCAACTCGAGAATCTTTTTGTGAATTGTCTTATTTGAAAAAAGAAGTTAACTAATGACGTTTTCAGCATTGTCACCATGCATAGTTTTATCATTTTTTGCTCGCTAGTAGGATTGCTGTATCGACAAGGACATGAGACTTTGAATTACCAGCAATAATTTCTGTCATCTCGTAACATGCTACTTAAGCTTTTTCAGAAATTTTTTGTTTCGTGAAACAGTTTTCTTTGCCTTGCATTTGGATGCAGCAACCTTCCAAAATACTTAGTACTTTCATTTTGAAGACTAATGTGTTTTTTAGTGAAGTGCCTATTTAACTCACTTGGCACCAATGTTTCATTAGACAGAGTCTGGCCACACACAACACACAGTGGGGAAGGTTTCTGACCATCACCAGTCCAGTGAAATTCACATTTTAAATAATTATCACAGTACATCCGGTAAACTTTTATTTTTTTAACTGGAACTGATTCACTAGGAATACACTTTTCGTTTAGTTTTCGAGGAATCACATTTTTCGCAATCAATTTTTTGCCTGAGGTTAAAGGCTTTATCCAAGGTTAAGGATTTATCCAAGGTTAAGGGCATGATGCAATCTGTAGGATCTTGGTATTTCAGCACGATATGAGGTTTATAGAACAGAACTTGTAGCTCGGTTCGCCTAGCCGTAAATCAGGCAGCTGGATAGTAAAACGCACAGCAGGACTTCTAATATTGTACTGGCCCTGTAGTTCACACAGCTTGCTCTTAAGTCTAGTTCGTAACAATGACTTCCGCCCAGCGCCATTTCCGGCGCCGGCAATAGGGGCGCTTCCGACCTACCCGGTGCTCGTAAGCGCCAGGCGCCCATCGGCTCTTCTGGCGGATGCCCTATCTATACATGTGACCGTGCCGAGCGAGACTCTAAATCTCCACCGCCGGAACTCCCATTAAACTACCAGTGCGTCACTATACAACAACTTCCCTCCCTTTAGATGAATATATGACAAGAGGAAGAAGGAACTCAACAACCTATTCGTATTACAGGTTTAGTTATTCTACCTGATCTACGAGGTTCATTTTGCACAGGTGAGCTGCTAACAGGCTGAAAGGCAGTGTACAGAAAACTTACAGGCTATCCTGTAATCGTTTTACAATTAATTAAATTTAAGCTTGTTTCCTCGTGAACTTGAAATTAAGGAATGAAATTAAATTAACATTTAACTTATAAGTAAAACTTAATCCCAGAATATTAACTTTAAAGTTGATGTAGCAAAAACTTATTACTTTAATATATAAGAATTCCAAAACCCAGCTCTAGGCTCGTCTTTGGTTTTTGAACTGTAGTTTACCATCCTGAATACAGCCAATTGAATACAACATTTGAGCCAAACTGCACTGACCTCTCAAATTTTCTCGAGGCCAATTCAGATCGCCTCCAGCCATTGACCTCTAAACTGCATCATCAAACTTTATTACTGGAGCCTACACAGCCTTTGCCGCTTCCACCGGCCTCTGCATCCCCAGCGGAATCTCCCGTGCTGCCAACGCAGGGACGCCAGTGGGGTTTCGTTCGCATCGCTACGCTGCGCTTCTCCGTTCCACCGAGGACCGAGCGGACGGGGATGACGGGCTAAGGCATCCTACCTGCTGCTGACTGCTCCGCTCACCAGCCACCCGCCTGACTCCACTTCCCGGCACGTCCTGATGCTCACGAGCTTATTGGAGGCTTGTGAACTATTAGTTCAATGACCAAATACTTGCCATGCCGTGAGCTGGGTGGTTAGGACGACGTTTCCCCATGCATTCTTAATAACTATAACTTATAACGCATAAACTTACCTTAAATAACTTATAACGCATAAACTTACCTTAAAAACTTATAAACGTATAAACTTACCTTAATAACTTCTAAACGTATAAACTTACCTTAATAAATTATAAACGTATAAACTTACCTTAATGACTTATAAACGTATAAACTTACCTTAATAACTTATAAACGTATAAACTTACCTTAATAACTTATAACTGATAACTTATAACTCGTAAACTGACCTTACAACGATAAACTGTATTAAACCTAAGACTAAACACTAAAACCTTAACTAACTGTAACTAACTCCACAGAGCACGGGTGCTTGCTTCCTACGACGGCAGTCACAGATCGCAAGTGGACCGCCCGCCTGTCTCCCAGAAGACCTGCTCCGAAGGACTTGTACTTTTGTTGCCCTTAGTTTTAGTGCTTGATCTTGTTTAAATGTCGTTCTGACATTTGACGTAATAAATTACGGTAAATTTTCCCATTACGGAACTCCGCATATTTCAATATCCTATATATAACATTAATCAAACCTTTTTTTTCTATAGGCAGGAGTCTCTGCTGCCCCACTCTCGGTAGATTCCAAACTACTGTGCAACAGCTGATTTGAATGTCTCTTCCAGAGAACATTTAATGCTAGTATTTGAACATGAAAGATATTAACAGCAACTTTACTAACAATAATTCCCTTCAAGCACTTGGGACCATTTCTTAAATTCAGAGCAAGAACATGATCACCGACATCAAATTGAGTTACATACATAGGCTTTGACCTGGACACAGAAAATTTAGGATGAACTCTATGTTTGGAAGAAACAAATTTACGATTGTTCAGCGCAACAGAGGGAACAATTTTTGTAACACTATGCGGAATACAATGCGATTGAAATAATGCTTTTTCTAGACGGGATTTGAACGATTCGGAAGAAGAGAGTTTTTTCAACAAGTCTTTAATGACTCTTACCCCCCTCTCAGCTTGACCATTGCTTGCTGGAGAGTAGGGTGGAGGTGTGAGGTGCTCAATGCCGTTGGAAATAAGAAAATCTTCAAAGTCTTGAGATGAAAAGTTAGAAGCATTGTCACTTACGAGCACATCACACAACCCGTTTCTGCTGAAAATCATTCTCAACGCATCGACAGTATCTGACACACTCGTGAATGGTACCACTTCGCATTCAATATATTTAGATAATGCATCTACAGCAACGAAAACAATTTTATTCTCGTAGAAAAAGTGATCGACATGAATGCGTTCAAAAGGACGAGAAGGAGTGGGCCATTCAACATTTCTAGACTTAGGTTTTGCTCGATTTAATTGACATTGGGGACAACATTTTACGATGTCTTCAATAGTTTTGTCCATTCCGGGAAACCAAATAACAAATCTGGCCAACGATTTCATGCCACCAATGCCAGGATGTCCATCATGAAATGTTTCAAGGACTAAACTACGCAATGACTTGGGAATAAAAACCCGTTCTTTATAAAGTATACAACCTTTCTTGGTCATCTGAGGTAGCAGGTTCTTAAATTTAGACAAATTAGGATTAGGTTTAAGAGGCATGCCAAACTTTATGTATTGTTCAAGTTGGCATAGTTCGCTATCCATTTCAGTATGAATTTTTATATTTTCACACGTGACAGGAGTTTTATCAAGAGAGTTCACAGCAAAAATCATTTCATACGGTTCTAGCTCTTTTACAGCGTGGGTAGTGGCAGCCTACTGAGACAATCGCTATTTACGTTACATTTACCTTTCGAATAGTTGAAAACATAGTCAAACTGGAAAAGTCTGAGAGCCCATCTTTGAATTCGAGCGGAGCAGTTGAGAGGTACACTCTTGTTATGTGCAAAAAGTTTAAAAGAGGTTTTTGATCATTATGGATAATGAACTTAGCACCAAGTTGAAATTTTTTTAATTTTTCCGCGCCAAAAACAACACTAAGGCTCTCTCTTTCAATGTTAGAGTAGTTTTGTTCTGCATTATTTAGAGATCTCGAAGCAAATTGAACCGGACACCAATCATGAGAAGGACTAACGCGTTGCATGAGTATGGCAGCAACTTCATAAGCCGAACTATCAGTTTCAAGAAGAGTTTCATGGTTGGGATCAAACAACTTTAGAGGTTTATGCGAACGAAAAATGTATTTGATTTTCTGGACACTTTTATCCTGTTCTGGAATCCACCGGAACTGTACTTTTTTTAAGCAGCGAATACAGAGGATGCATGACATTAGAAAAGTTGGGTACGAAACGACTATAGAAATTACACAATCCGATGAAAGCTTGCAATTGTTTGAGGTTTTTAGGAACAGGAGCATTGAGAATAGCTTCTACTTTCTCAGAGTTAGGGTGAACACCCTTGTTATCGGAAATGTACCCTAGATAAGACACACGATCAGTTAGAAAGGCACATTTAGACAGATTTAAGCGAATTCCAGCGTTTTTTAGGACAGACAGGACCTTGTCAAGAACTTCCAAATGAGCATCATATGAAGAGGTCAAAATGAGGAGGCCATCCTGGTACACAATGGTGTTATCGATGCCAGAAAGAGTTGTGGTGGTTCCACCTAGCTGTACGCGCTCACCACCACACAAGCACAAAAGCGCCACCCCACTGCCACGAAGCGCTCTCGCTGAACAACCAATCAGCGCTCGAGGCTGGCGCTGGGGTGGCGGACCGAGCCTCTACAAGCAGCGCGCACCGAGCAGCCAGGCAACACCTCTGAACATTCACGTACGCTTAGCTCAGCCTCAACTGCTTCAAAAGCGCCACCCCGAGCCGGCTAACCAGAGGCTAGCTCGGTTCAGTGCGGCCACCACCAGCCCTATATAAAGAGCTGCGCGCAAATTCAGAATGGCAGGACTCTCGTGAATGCGCCGTGGTTGGTTACTGGCTCTCGTTGTGCGGTAGAAGTGCATTTAAGTAACACTTTCTTCAGCTCCCTATTTTCTATTCTTTCTGTTATTTGAAGGCTTAACAGAAAGTTGAGTCGGAGAACTGAGTGTGGTTTTTTGACCACCGGCCCAGGGGCACCCCCTCCGGGCCTGAGGTGAGCACTGTTTCCCAATTGTTGCTTTTCTCATTCCGTGTGTTATTTCGGTTGTGTGATCTTGTGCATACTTGTCGATTCAAATGTCCTAATTCTGTACAGTTTGTATTCGCTCACATTGTATAGTATAATGTATTGATATTGTATAGTCTATTGTATTATAATTGTATAGCCTATTGTATTAGTACTGTATAGTTTACTATATTAGTATCGTATAGTGTAATGTAATAATATGCCTCATCATTTAGGGATTGCTTCACTGTGTTGATATTGTATAGTTCACAGTGATACAATTTTCTGGAACTCGTCTATTTAGGTAATTAATAACTGAACTAGGGGCACCGTTGCTAAGTGTGCCTTCAGGAGGCGATTTATACAGCTGTGTGTTGTATACATTGTATCATAATATTGAGTAGCTCAACTGTATTTATAGTAGGGTAGGGCTAGGCTCCTTCCGTAATGCCCCCCCCGGATCGGGGGAGGGGAGCTGGTGCTGGGCGGGGAGGCCCGGGTGGCCGCCCCCCCAGGGCCCCTCTTTCTTCAAACCCTCGTTCTGCTTCCAAAACTAGAAACACAATTCCGGGGTCCTTCCCCCTTAACCCTGGAAACCCTCCGCCTACGATGCTTATTCCACCAAAACCCAACATTGCCGCAACCAGTACAGCACCTAGAATAAAGTCATCAACATATAGAGTACAACTTAAGTATATCGATCCAGCTAAACCAGTGGACAAGACAAAAATCTTTGAAACAACCTTCAAAGACCTAAATGCTCCTCTCATTAGACTGACTTCCACCAGTACAGGTTTCTATGCAGTAACTGACGATGTCACTTCGGTTGATAAACTAACTTCCAGTAAAGCAATCAATGCATTCCAAAAATTGAATATAATTCCAGTTATTCCCCCCGACTTAAGAGCAAAAAGATCCATTTTTGTCAGACAAATTGATAATGAAATAGGTGCAAGACCTGCCGATGAAATCAAATCAGAAATCCAACAGCAAAATTCATGGTTATCAGTCACAGAAATAGTTAAAATAAAGCAATATACTCATCTAATCAAAATTATAACTTCCGACACCACCACTGCACAGAGGATCCTCCGAGATGGGTTTTATATGTATCATACAAAAATTACACCCTATCAATGTGAACAAGAAAAATACACACATATCCTCATCTGTTACAAGTGCTATAAATATGAAGACCACCCAACATCCAAATGCACCCAAACAACACAATATTGCTCAGAATGTTCTTCACAAGAACATACTTACCAACAATGCACTAGCACACTTAAACAATGCCTCAATTGCAATGGACCACACAGAACATTAGCATCAAGTTGCCCGTATAGGAAAAATGTAATCAAACAAAAAATCGAAAATGAAAAACAGGAGCATCACCAACAAACTCAAAACACCTATGCTGAAATTGCAAAGCACGCAATATTACAAACAAACCCCCCAGAACACACCCTCACACTAACATCACAAACACATATTAAACTGACAGCACTCATCTTGGAAGCACACATAGCAGCACTGAACAGAACTCAGAAATTTGGCGAACTTCTTTCACAATCTTTAAAACTGAACTTCAATATCGATACTACTTTCCCAGATCGTGACTCAGCCGCAATTTTCAACTTTTACTACAAATCAGAAACAATACCACAGGAGACGGAAACGGAACAGGAAAAAACGGTGGATGTCTCTCTGGAATGTGAGCAGGTACAGATGGAGGAGGCTATGGACACGGAGGCTGGAACTAAACGAAGGATAAGTGGTGATGATTTGGGTAATTCAAGCATAGTATTAGATAACAAACACAACCTTCAAATGAAACTGTACAGAAACTTCATAGACAATTCACCAATCCCAGAAAATCCCCCAATAGAATGGTATATCCGGGAACTCAGCAGACAAGAAAATGATAAAGGATTAAAATTCACAGTTCAGGACATAAGATCACAAACATTACTGGATTACATCAAGAGTAACAGGGTCCAATTCACAAGAACAAAAATAAACATAATCCCCCATGAGGACTTCATAAATCTTCCAAGACACCAGTCAATAATAGCAGCCACCAAAAAACCAAAAAAATTAATTGCTTAAAAATGAACCTAAAGAAAGTAACAATAATTCAACATAACGTGCAATCTTGGAATACAAATAGAATCACACTATCCAACATATACAACTCACTGGACCCAGACATAATACTTATCAATAGTCACTGCCTCATAAAAAACCAGCCCCTTAAGATCTTTAATTACAATACATTTTATTCAAATAAGCAAAACGAAAACCACGCAGGCACTGCAATAGCACTTAGGAAAAGCATTTCGTACAGACTTCACGATGATTTCCACACGGACATGTTAGCAGTAACAATAGATACGCTACAGGGACCAATCACCATAGGTACTACATATACACCTCCGAGAACAGACTACCTGAATTTTATAGACTTCCACATGCTTTTCAATAGACCGCATCCAACCTATTTTCTAGGTGACATAAACGCCGCACATAGCATAACTGGATACTCACATAGGAACAATAGAGGAAATCATCTTTTCTACCTAATCTCAAAGCAGAAATGCACTCACATCGGACCCTTTTTTCCCACCCTAATAACTCACAATAGCACCACCTCACCCGATGTAGTTTTGCAAAACAAGCATGCATTTCATAATATTTTCTTGAAGCCTGGCCCCATCACACCTTCGGATCACATTCCAATAATCGCTACCATCACAGCCAACCCAATACAAATTCCCATCAAACCGCGAAGACACTTTCGTAAAGCAAATTGGAATTTATATAAACAGTTACTATCACCTGTCACACCCCCTTTACAACCGGATCCAACTATAAACGAAATAAACAAGTACCTAAACACATGGACTAAACACGTACAGGATGCCACAAATACAGCTGTTCCACTCATAAATTACAGAATAATCCCGGGGATCAAACCAACTCACGAAACTTTGACATTACAAGCACAATACCGACAGACAACTCAATACATCTCCAGATATGGGCCATCTATAGATTTGAACCGACATTTGAACGCAATAAGAATCCGATTACAAGAAATATACAAAGGCAAATATCAGCAAACCTGGGAGGAATTAATTCACAGTCTCAAACTGCAGGAGGATCCGAAAATGTTTTGGTCCTCCTGCAAAAGGATGATGGGCAGTAACACTAAACAACAAATACCATATATAGAACATAATAAAGAGCAGTTACACACTCCTAAAGAAAAAGAACCCATCTTCAGAGCACACTGGAAGGAAATATTCACTGAACAGGACGATCCCCTCTTCGACAAGGAGCACATTGAAACGGTACAAGAGCAAATGATCAACTTAGCAAATACAATCAAACCATACCGAACGGGAAATATCAACAGACTGGACCCTATACATTTTCCCCCTATTACATTCGAAGAATTATTACAATCACTGAAGACGTTCAAACAGAAAGCACCAGGGACAACGGAAATAACCACTTTACAACTTAAAAACTTACCAGAAAACATGATTCACTTTCTGATTTACATTTTCAATATGTCCATATCTGCTGGTTACTTCCCGAACAGTCTAAAACACGCCATAATGATTTTCCTCCCAAAACCAAACACATCTCTAAAATCAGTTCAAAATTACAGACCAATTTCCCTCCTGGATGTACACGGCAAATTACTAGATAAAATTTTAAATAATAGATTAACAAATTTCCTTACAATTCATAACCATTTTAATTGCAGACAACACGGATTCAGATGTAACAGAGGCACTCACACCGCACTGGCAACCCTTCACGAAACAATTTCCATCCAATTAGCTCAAAAATTTACAATAGACATTTGCTTAAGAGATGTTAAAAAAGCATTCGATAAGGTATGGCACTCTGGTCTCATCTTTAAACTTTCGCAAATTAATCTTCACCCTATGTTTCTCCGGACCCTGAATAGTTACCTCAATGACAGGACAGCCTCAATAAGAATATCCAATTACTTAGGACCGCGATTCCCACTGTGCACAGGTGTACCCCAAGGAGCATGCCTATCCCCTACACTGTTTAGCTTTTATACCCATGATTTACCACCGCCGCTACCTAAAACAGACTACATATGCTTTGCAGATGACATCACACAGATAACAGCCGGAAAATATACACCAAAATATGCAACAGCCAATACCAAAAGAGCAATAGAACAAATAAACACATTTGAAAGTAAATGGAAAATATTAACCAACAGTAGCAAATTTGCAATAATCCCCATAAATAGAAGGAAAACATTTGAAGTTACCATAAACGGCAAATCAATACCGTACACAAATAAAGGAAAAGTCCTGGGGTTGAACATAACTACACATGGTATATCATCACAAGCCTCCATTAGACAAGCAATAGCCTACAAGAATCTAGAAAAAATTTACCGTTTTACTTACCTTCCTACAGAAACCAAACTGAAATTATACATGGCCTTTGTAAGATCAGCATTAAT